>CM066330.1:236259281-239016781 GCA_033807585.1 Hydrophis major | reverse complement strand
TTCCACTCCATTACCCTCTATTAACTTTCTAAGCACCCTGGAACCTTTGCATAAAATACCAAGAAAACAAATTAGGGCAATAAAGCATGATGATTTTTGTCAGGCAGTCAGAGGAAGTGAGCAACCCTTCCTGATTTTCTCTTCACTCTTTTTTTTTTAATGCACATACATTAACAAGTTGAAAGACTTTGTAATGAGAAATTACTTCACAGTCAACAACAGAAAGGAAAAGCTTGAAGCCAGAAAGGAGTAAAGTGTTTTGCAGAAGAATGGTACATACAGCTTAGAATGGTATATCCATTTTGTTATATATGGAGCATGGGTGCGAATAATGGAGATGAGCCGGTGAAAACAGTGAACTTCAAACTCTTCATTTACATGGTGTAACAGCTCAAACTGGATGGAGGCTATAGCCTTCCTTATATAGGCAACTTATTAACTATTCAACCAATAGCAACCTAGGAGCGCTAGCTCCATTAACCAATGAGAACGGCCTGTTAATGGCCAATCAGATTCTCCTGAACGGACCAATCTGATCTTGCCATTTAACAGCCAATCAGAAGTGCAGGGCCAGAACCCTGCACTTGACTTCAAGCTCAAGATAACTTTATTTGATATTTATTCATTCACAACACCCCTTCCCCCCGGCTTTTGCTTACGGGGCACGGTCATGTAGTCCTTGAGGTAGGATGGTTGTTTTGTTAGTCTTTTTGATTTTCGCAGTGCGCCCGGCATTTGGCTGCACTCTTGTTGAGGTAGGGCTTTGTTTGGCGAAAGGGGTGCCTCTGGTTCAGAGTTCACGTTTTCATTGTCACCAAGCTCTTCGGCAACACCCTGAGGTGAACTCACTCCCATCCCTGGTTCCTGTTCTCGTGTTTCTGTTCCGCTATCGTTTCCTTCAAAACGGTTTTCCTCTAATAGAGGTTCATCTTCCTCTGTATCTCCCCCCCCCCTCAGTTTGGTTATTAGGGAGCTCGGAATTGCCTGACTGCAGCCTTGATCGTAGTTGATCGATATGGCGCTTCCAAAGTCTATTGTCAGGGCATTGTACAAGGTATGATCTTGGGCCGGTTACACGGACTACAGTCGGTTCTACCCACAGCGGATCGCCCGATAAGTTTTTAGCGAACACCAAATCACCTACCTGGAAGGTACGGCATCAGCCCCTGGATCCGAGTGATTTTTCCGGTTTGTACGCTGGGTGTAACCGGTCGAGGTGGGAGCGAAGCTTTCGTCCCATTAGCAGCTCGGCAGGAGTTTTGTTGGTGATGCTGTGAGGCGTAATATGCTGTAAAAAGAGGATTCGGTTTATCTTCTCTTCGATGTTGTCATAATCCACTTTCTGTAGCGTTTTCTTGACGAATTGTACCATGCGCTCAGCCCTACCGTTGGCCTCAGGGTGCGCAGGCGAAGTGAGTGCATGTCGGATACAGCGGTCAGCCAGGTACTGCTCAAAGGACAGCGCGGTAAATTGGGGCCCGTTGTTGGATACCAGAACGTCTGGTAATCCGTGGGTTGCAAACAGTCTTTCTAGTCTTTTGATGACCGCTTTGGTGGTCATGTTCCTCATTCGGTGGATTTCGAGCCAGTTCGAGTAGGTGTCTACGGTTAACAAGAAGGTGTGGCCTTTGGTTGGCCCAGCAAAATCTAGATGGATACGGGACCAGGGTCCCCGCGGTGTCTCAATCTGCAACATTGTCATCGTTGGTGCGGGATCGTTGATAGTCTCTGGAAGCGGTGCATGGCTCAACGCGTCAGCGTAGGGAATAGCTTTTCTGGGCCGGTATTGCAGTTGATAATTATAAGCAGCCAAGAATTCCGACCAATGAGTCATCCTGGGAGATAATACATAGGGGGTCGGTTTATCCCCAGCTATTATCCCCAGCAAAGCTTTGTGGTCAGTCACTATAGTAAAAGCCCAGCCGCACACGTCCTCATGAAATCTTTTGACAGCTGATACAATTGCAAGGGCTTCTTTATCAATCTGGCTATAATTTTGCTCAGTTTTCAAAAGTGTCTTTGAAAAATAGGCAATAGGGGCTTCGCTACCGTTTGGCAATACATGGCTCAAAATGGCGCCCACTCCAAAAGGCAATGCTTCACACGTGATATTTAAGGGTAAAGTTTAATTGTACTGCATTAGTACAGCATCAGAAGTCAGTAGCTTTTTTACATTACGGAACGCCTGCTCTTCTCTATGACCCCATACCCAATTTGCTTTTTTGTCCAGTAGGCGATGTAAAGGTTCAGCGACAGTCGCCTTGTGCGGTAAGAATACATTATAAAAATTGATGAGGCCAAGAAATGCCTGGAGGTTGGCCTTATTCCGGGGTCTGGGAGCGTTTTTTATTGCTTTCAATTTGCTATCTGTAGGTTTAATACCCTGACTGTCAATTAAGTATCCTAAAAATTCGATACGATCGGTACACAGCTTAAACTTATTTTTCTTCACCTTAAGGCCTGCTTCTTGGAATTTTTTGAGAACTAGTCTTAGACGATCCCGTAAAATTTTTGGAGTGGGGGCAGCAATTAACACATCGGCGAAGTAGGGGACAACGCCTTTAATCCCTTGTAAGAGTCTTTCCATTAGGCTCTGAAAGATCCCCGGGGTTACACTCACTCCGAATTGGAGCCGCGTACATGTAAAGACACCTCGGTGCATTACGATTGTCTGTGCCTGTGCCGTTTTTTTCATCAACCGGCAGTTGCTGATAAGCCTGAGCTAAGTCTAGTTTAGCGAAGACTTTTCCGCCCCCCAGGGAATGGAGGAGGTGTTGCACCACCGGCACCGGATATGGGTTTTGCTGCAGGGCGTGGTTCAGGGTGGCTCAGTAGTCCCCACAAATTCTAATTGAGCCGTCCGGCTTAATTGGTGTCACGATTGGGGTTTCCCAAGGAGAGTGATCGGTTGGCTTTAACACTCCCTGGGCTATCAACTTATCAAGCTGTTTGTCGATTTTCGGCTTAAGTGCGAACGGAACTAGACGAGGCTTAAGGCAGATGGGAGCTATCTTTGGATTAAGGCTAAAGGATATCGGGGTCCCCTTGTACACGCCTAGCTTTTCCGTGAAGATGTCCTTGAATTCGTGGGCAAGGTCCTCTTCCCAGTCACTGCCGCCGATTCAGTTAATGCCCGCCACTTCAATGCCGAGTGGTGCGAACCACTGAAGGCCTAACAGGCTATGCTGGTCCTTGTCGATCACCATCAGGGGTAAGTACGCTGTGCGGTTTTTGAATGAAACCCGGACTCGACTGGATCCTATGACTGGAATCCGGTTCCCCTCGTAATCTTTTAGTACGAGTCTTTGGAATTGAAGGTCTTGGTGTCAGATAATAGGGATGAGTTGCTTGAGGGTCTTCCAGGAAACCATCCAAAGGGACGATCCCGAGTCGACTTCCATTTGGCAAGGATGATTTTCGATGGCCACTTTAATTTGGATTTTCTTGGCATCCAAGGAAGAGGCGTGACCGATAGTGATTGTTTGGTGAGCCTCTTCTCGCCTCGTTAGGCGATTCATGGGTCGGTTTCTGTAAGAGTGGTTTGCTGGTTCTCGCCTTACAGAACGGTTTCCTGTCGATTGACGAAAACTGGCCCCCTTCGAGGTCTGGCTGGGTCCGAGGAGACTTCTGCAGACCCGTCCAATATGGCCTCATTTCCCGCACTCATGGCAGAGCGAGTCGCGGAATTTGCAATCAGAGCGGTAATGGTTGGCCCCGCAGCCAGCGCATGGTTGCTGGGACTTCGGATAACGGTCCTGATCGGACCGCAGTCAATGGACCTCTTCTTCGTCGCTGTCTGACGACGAAGAGAGGTCCTCATGGTGGGCCATCGGAAGCTGTCCTTCTGACTTAGGTGAAAGTTCGCAGGCTGGTTGTTGTGTCGGAGTGCGATTTCGGCGCAGTTGGGCAGCCGACTTTCTGGTCGCTTCCGTTGCCGTAGCCTCAGCGATGGCATTGGCAAGGCTAATGTCGCCTTTTGCCATTATTCTGCTCTGTACGTTTAGCACATCCAGTCCTAGAACTACTCGGTCTCTCAAAGCCAATTCTAGGTCGGCAAAATCGGAGGTCCGCAATGAAGTCGGCAACGTTCTCTCCTTTCCGCTGGTTTCCTTGATAGAACTCGTGTCATCTTATGAGCATTGGAACGGTCTGTGCATAGTGGGCCCTTAGTAGCGGTTCGAGGACGTCCCAGTCCATAGCCTTCACTTCGGCCAGTTTTGCTAGCGCCTTGGCCATCTTAAATATGGTCGGCCTGCAGTGCATCAGGAACACTGCCCATTTCTTCCCGGTTGTGGCATCCTTCAGATTATTTGTTTTCAAGAACATTTGGAAACGGTCCATTGTAGGACTCCCAGTCCTCTTGCACTGGGTCGAACGGAGTGGGTGGTACTACGCCGCTGGACATGGTTCCACCGTTGTGCATTTCAGCCACGTGCTCGGTTGTCTTCTTCGTTGTTTAGTCAGCTCTGACGTCTCCACATCCCACCTTCGTCGCCAGTGTTATGTATGGAGCATGGGTGCAAATAATGGAGATGAGCCAGTGAAAACAGTGAACTTCAAACTCTTTATTTACATGGTGACAGCTCAAACTGGATGGAGGCTATAGCCTTCCTTATATAGGCAACTTATTAACTATTCAACCAATAGCAACCTAGGAGCGCTAGCTCCATTAACCAATGAGAACGGCCTGTTAATGGCCAATCAGATTCTCCTGAACGGACCAATCTGATCTTGCCATTTAACAGCCAATCAGAAGTGCAGGGCCAGAACCCTGCACTTGACTTCAAGCTCAAGATAACTTTATTTGATATTTATTCATTCACAACACATTTCCCCTTCCTTTTCCTAGGCCAGTGATGGCTAACCTTTTCCATGTTGCGTGCCAAAAGTGTGTGTGTGCTCGCTCGTGTGCCTGCACCCCTGATGAAATGGTGCCCAGCAATACTGCAGGAATAATACTGTACCAACAGGTGGAAGCTGTGGCCAGGGTGGCCTTGGCAGCTTCAGCTGCTGTTCCTGTGACAAGTACGTGGAGTTTGCCTTCTCGGCAACTTCAAACACCTTTCAAATAAAAATGCATTAGGTCTCTTCTTCTTTGTATTAGTAATAGCAATAGCACTTGAACTTATATACAACTTAATAGTGCTTTTATATCTCTCTCTAAGCAGTTTACAGAGTCAGCCTATTGTCCCCAATAATCTGGGTCCTCTTTTTACTGACCTCAGAAGGCTGGAAGACTGAGTCAACCCTGAGCCTGGTGAGATTTGAACTGCCAAACTGCAGGCAGCCAGCAGGCATCAAATGTAGCCTGCAGTACTGCACTATTCCATAATGTAGTAAAAATAAAGTGTGTGTGTGTGTGTCTGTCTGTCTGTCTATCAGTCTGCCCATGCACATGCCTTCAAGTCAGTGTTGACTCTTGTAAAGTATCTGGACAAGTTACTGCAATGTTTTGTTCAATAAAGCAAGTGAGTAGTCCTCCCTATATCAAATTAAAACATGACAACATAAAGGACACAATGGCACAAGTGTTAACTGTGGTGAAGTTGGTTTGTTGGTTATAGGTATTTTGAAATGTCTCGCCTTGTTTCCAAATCTTATAAAAGAGTCAAGGGAAATGTCTCTGAGCAAATGGACAGCACAAGGATCTCTAGGAACTACCTGATTTATGATGGACATGATACAGATTTTAGGGGTGCAGATGTAGATATCCCATTAGAAGTAGAAAAAGCATTGAAGTGATTTAATGCAGTCTTTCCTAATTTAGTGTTCTTGAAATATGATTGACTACAATTTCCATTTTCCCCAAAACATGCTGACTGATTATAAAGGTTGTAATCAATATATTTAGGGAAATTCAGCCTAATATCCGCCCCAAACTATTATGTGCTTAGATCAAGGAGAATAGTAGGTTGAAGATAATTGAATTATGTTCATGATGAAATCAAAAAGTATGCTTCAGGCAAACCCGTCTTTTGGTCAGGGCAGGTTCTATAAGCTTTGTTGCTTTTGCAATTAAGTTGTTTAGTTGTAATGAGACTGAAACCTATTTCTCACTTGGAGAATTGCAACCACTTCAGATTGTGGCTGGGGGCTCACAAGATTGTACTTACTTCAGTGGAATAAAAGCAATATATTTGAGGCAGTTTACAAAACCATAAAAGCAATATAAAGCAAAAGGATATCTTATAATTCTGATGAAAAGCTTTCTTCTGTTAAGAGGATTCATAAAACGTAGCATATAGAAAGTCAGACATCTTTTCAGGGGTGAAATAAGTGTAGAATTTAAAGTAAGTAGGTTCAAAATATGCCCCCATTTACTCTATATAAGAATGATTATGTAATTCATCTACTTTCTGGATCCATTCAGTTTCTTTGTAGAGAAGATTGTGCATAACAGAATATCTGTTTTCATTGTAAAAATATATTATTTTGTAGCCTATAGCTAATGCTACAAATACAATTAGATGCTGTTGAAAGGCTGGAAAATGCCTTTCTTCTGAGGGTTCGATTTTCCTGCTGGGAGAACTCCAGTGCAAGGATTCAGTCAACTGCTTGGAAGCTGGTTCTTTTTATTTTTCAGGAAGGCAAGAGATAGCAAGAAGTCTGCGTTCCTGGGGCTAGCTGGCTTTGTATGATAAGCCCCCTGATTTATACACTTTTTTCTCATTTTGTGTGTGTGTGCTTGTGTTTGTATTTTTTAATGTTTTAAATCCTGTCAGGGGTTGTCTTCATTTCCGCCGGAGGGTAAACTCCGTGGGGTGCAGAAGACAAACTTTGCAGGGTGGTTTGATTGGATTTTCAGTTTCCTAATGTTTTCTTGTGGCAATCTCCTGTCTGTCTCCTTTGCAATATATTTTGTGTCTTCTGTCTGTTTGTTTAGCTGATTTGGCATGTCTTGTGTTTGTAAGGGTTTTCTTTTCTTGTTTCCTTAGTTTTCTTAATTATTTGGGCTTTTGTCTAAGGGGCTTCTTTAATACCTTTTATTAAATCTCTTTTCCTATGCAAGTTTGTTTTATGGCTGGTCTGATGTTCCCTTTGAGCTTTTCCTGCTTGGGTGTCACCACTGTCCTCATGAAGTTCCCTTTCCACAATGCCAGGAAGAAATAGTCATTTAGTTTTTCTTCAAAACCCTAGTATTCTATGATATCTCATGCCACTCTATACCTGGGGAGAGGCATTCCGATTTTGATGTATTTTATTTCTTTTCACATTAGTTCACTTCAAATAAAGCAAATGCACAAACATATCTGACTGAAAATTCACATTTGAGCTGAAATCAGAATAGCTTGCTGTGACTCACATGCATATACAAAAGAATAGTTTATTTTAATTCTTTGAATAGTGATTTAAAGAACTTTTAGAAATAATTATTCCTATAAGCAAAGAGGACTATTTATTTTTTAATGATATCGCAGATATATAAACAATTTAAAGTGGCAAACCTATCTAATACTTCCTATTTTCTCCACAACAATAACCCTCTGAGGTAGATTGGGCTGAGAGAAAATGACTGGGCCAAAGTGACCCAGCTGGCTTTCATGCCTAAGACAGGACTAGAATTCACAGTCTCCCAGTTTGTAGCCCGGAGCCTTAACCACTAGTCCAAGATGAACTTGTTCTGTCTTCTCTTCATATATATCTATATATATAAAAGCAAAACACCACTCATACATCTTCACAACATCTCCAGAACCTTAAAGCCTACAAACTGCTATCCTTCAAAAAGACCTTGATTATGTATCAGAATGGTCAAACAAATGGCAACTTCAAATCTCAACAAATAAATGCTCTGTCTTATTGGCAAAAAAAAAATCAGAAAATAAAATACAGGCTGAATAGTCAAGACCTTGTTGATGATCCAAACTCTGTCAAGGAGTACTCAGCTCTAATGATCTAAGTGCTAGAGCCCACTGTAACTACATAGCCAAAAAGGCATTAAGAGTTGATAACTTAAACTTATGTAGCTTTTTTTCTGGTAATATTATACTAATAACTAGAACATAAAAAACATTTGCTAGACCAATACTCGAATACAGTTCATCAGTCTGGAACCCACATTACATATCTGATATTAACATAGTTGAGAAAGTCCAGAAATATTTCACAAGAAGAGTTCTCCGCTCCTCTACTCATTGCAGAATACCTTATGCCACCAGACTTAAAATTCTAGACCTAGAAAACCTATAACTACACCACTTTCGGTCTGATCTAAGTATAGTATATAAAATTATATATTGCAATGTCCTACCTGTCAATGAATACGTCAGCTTCAACCATAACAATACAAGAGCAAACAATAGATACAAACTCAAGGTTAATCGCACCAAACTTGATTGCGGGAAATACAACTTCAGCAACAGAGTGGTCAATGTCTGGAATGCTCTATCTGACTCTGTGATTTCTTCCCCAAACCCCAAAAACTTTAACCTTAGACTGTCTGCTATTGACCTCACCCCTTTCCTAAGAGATCTGTAGGGGGCGTGCATAAGCGCACCAACATGCCTACCGTCCCTGTCCTATTATTTCTTTTATTTTTTATTTTTCTTATATGTATCCATGTATTCATAACTATGTTTTAGTTATACCTATTATCTTGTAAGCAATTGAGAAATTAAATAAATAAAATAAATAAAACTTGAAATTTGGCACCTAGGTTCCTCTTGGCTTCTAGGTGCTCACCCAGAAAGGATTTTTCGAAATGACCATCAGAGCATTAGTATTTTATTATTAATTAGTATTAGTATTTTAATATTATTATATTATTATTAACATGCTCTGATGCTAAGGAGTTCTACTCCCCCTCCCCACCTGAAAAGAAATCTGTTCCAAATGCAAAATACAAGCAGAGGAGAGGAGCTTCAGTTTCCGTTTTAGTTTCACAGCACCAAGCAGTTAGCACAGAACAGTTTTCCTATTATCATTTAGCTAATGGTTGGATTTTATCAACTATAAAGTATGTAAATTAGGAGCTATTGAAAAGAGTAGTGGTACTCTGAAAAATTCCTGATGGTGTACACCTTTGCAACCATTCTCAGATAACTAACTGGAATATAAACTGCTTTTTAAAAAAAGTGCTAAAAGGAAAAGGATTTTGATCAAATTCTCATGGATGGCTGCAGAATTCAGAAAAGCATAAATGTGAATATCCCACTTAAAGAAAACAAATGGTAAAGCATAACCAAGAAATTCTAAGGGAATTCTAAAGAACTTTTGAGACTGAGCTAGAAACAAACTAGTATACAATTGAGGATGAGAAAATACGTTTTCCAACATTATGCAGCAATAGCAAGCTATAAAATATATTTTATAAGAATTTAATATAAGAATTTAATAGATCAATATAATATAAAATATATTTTCCAACATGATGCAGCAATAGTATGTACTTCTTTACTCCATACTTTTACACAATAGCTTTGAGGGGGGTACTCAGGATATTGAACTTTCTTTCTGAGGCATTTAGTTTTTACAATGACCTCAATGGCATCTGCAGTAAATTGTAGGGATTCTAAAATTGTGACACCTACTGTACATAGTAATGAAAATATTGCCATTATGTCCTTACATCCCAACACCAACTCACGTACAGAAGTTGTCATTTATATGATGATGTCATTCTGCACTTTTGCTGTTTGTTCCCTATCGCCAGTCTCCTCCAAGAGGAACACCCAGGAACATACAACTAATGTCTCTACTCAAATACTTGAGCCAGCTTTTACTTATTTTATAAATGCAGGCAAGCACTGCCTTTAAATCCCATTCATTTCAGTTGATAGATAAAACACGCTTATCACTGAAAACACCGCTGAAATCAGTGATATTTAACAAGTGTTTAACTTTAGCTGGATCATGAGGGGAGATTTAGAAAATGTCCAAAAGTGATGCAGATTCAATCTGTTTTATTGATCTGCACGATGCATTATAAATATTTATCTCCAGGAACAGAGCATGTTTTAAATTGAGGGTTTTATAATAATGTGTGGGTGGAACTTTAGAACTAATAATACCTCATCTTTGTTCTGAAGTTTGAAATATACAGCAGCTTTGAGCCCTGCAAGGACAAATCTCTCTGGAAGATTGCTCAATCCAAGTCCAGTGAAAGATAAATTAAAGAGAGAGAGAGAGAGAGAGAGAGAGAGAGAAGAGCCCAGGCCTCAGTGCTGCCCACCAGTGGTTTGGATAGCAGTTAAAACAATCACAGAGTTTAAAATTTTAACTACCATAGTTTTTTTTCCCCTTCCTTGTATTGTGCAACATCTGTACACTCATACAACACTCAATGCATTCTTTGTATTGTTTGTACTGTACAAACAAATAGTTGTTCCCTGGAACTATTTCTTCCTGTACCTATTTTTTCTAGACCTCTTTTATGTTTTTTTTTTTTTAATGTTTGTTTCCAATGTGGCTTCTATGTGAAAAAAAAAGTACAGACTATTAGAAAAAAAAATTATAACCTCAAGTTGCTAATATGAATGTCTTTATATAAAGCCATTATATAATCATACTGTAAATACACTTTGGGTTGTTTTAGCTTTTCTCTACTGGTAACATCCAAAGATGCCAGAAGCCATAGTGCCATCCTTCTGAATTTGTCCCATTCCAAAATTAATTTGGGTCAATTATAAAAGATTGAAAAGATACAGAAAAAGAGAGAGAAATAAGCATTGGTGGGGGAGCAAAATTGATGTATAAAAGCTTAGCACATCTATTTTGCTCAAAGGCCTCCACCCTTCCCCCAAAAAAGCTTTATAAAAGTTCACACATTCCAGTGTTTCCCTACCAAATAAGGATTGTAGGAAGGGGTGGAATCAAGCAATTTGTGGATGATGGGCTGTCCAGTTGTGTTTTAAAGATATAATTTAATCTAGTTGGGGTACAGAGGTTCCAGAGCATCTTGATTTGCCTCTCTTTAGATTGAACAGGTGAAGCTTACTGTGAATAGCATAAATTCTGCAACAAGCAGCCCCAGAGTCTATGTGAGCAGAGGAGGCCAGAAGCTTGGCCGAACTTGGAACAAATAGTATTCATGAAAGCACAGCAGCTGAATCTACTTAGTGGCCCATATCTAAGTGCCAGCATCCAGTTCATCTTTTTCTTCACTGCAGTGTGCTTACAATCCCATGGTTGATTTGGTTGAAGCTGACAGCCAAGAAAAAACATGCTGCCTTTGGACAGTGTTCTGTTTGAGAGTTGGAAATGGGGGTGTTGAATGATGCAGTCTGACCAAACCGAAGCTGACTGGCCTTTGCTTCCTTTTCTGTTTTATCTTCAGATGGAAAATGCCTCCAGTGCCCCAGTGTTCTTGTCAACCTTATCTGAAGGAGAAGATCTGATCTTTGGAACTCTCTATTCATTCTTTGGTAAGCTTCAGAGGAAGGGAAGCATTTTTGCAAGAAAACAATTTGGAGAGTCTTTCGCCCTGCTGGATGAGGCCAAGGCTTGTATTACTCCACCCCTTATCCCTCCACCTTTTAAAGTGATTCAAGTTACTGATCATTGTGACAACAAATTCTATTGGTTCACTATGGTATGTGCTGAGCAAATTGTTATATTCTTGGGACTGTTCAAACTCTTCTTCCCATCGACTCCTAGCATTGCAAGTGTTCTTTTTTATAAAAAAAATATTGGGGATTTTGGAATTTGCTTCAAGAAGCATCTTATTTATTTATTTATTTTGCAAGTACTTGATTAGTTGGCATGGCTGAAAAATCAATCACAAGGTTTTAAAATCTATTAAGGCAATGCTCCCTAAGAGAGCATCCAGAATTTAAAATCTCTTAAGAATTAAAATCCAGGCATCAGAGTATTTGGTGTTTTTATTATTAAAACTTGTAATAAATGGATAGCAAGTTCCCTTCAGCCTACACATCTCAGTATACATCTCCATCTCAAGCAGAAATACATTGTTTGGGTGTGTATTCAACAAGCAGATGGCTTGAAATCCTCTCTTTTAGCTAGAATAAAACATGATTAATATTTTTAAAAATAAAGCAAAGTTGCTGAACAAGAGGCTGGAAACCACTGTTATCATTTCCCTTCCTCAAATTTAAACCAGAATAGAATAGAATAATAGAATAATAGTTGGAAGGGACTTTGGAGGTCTTCTAGTCCAGCCCCCTGCCTACAAATGGTTATCCACTTGCTGGAAACACAATTTTCAGGTACCATTATTGCAACAGAGGCCACATCTGTTCAGAAGGGTACCTATTTTGGGGGGGTGAAAAATTAACTAAGGATGGCAGCAAGTTTAATTTCCTTTCTGTACCTATTTTATGATGTCATGAAGTCTGTCTGTTAGTGCTTGAGATACTTATGTTCCCTGGGCCATCAGAGTTATTTCATTATAAGTAGAATCTATCTGCCAAGAACTATATATTATCTTTTATAGTATCTGTTATGAACTAATAAAAAGCTTTATCAAATTTTATCAAATTGATAAAAAGTTTTATCAAACCTTTAGAAAATAGCAGGGTTCTAATCCTGCATTTCTGATTGGCCAATAATAGCGATATCGGATTGGTCCGTTCAGGAGAATTTGATTGGCTGTTAATGAGCCACTCTCATTGGTTAAAGAGGTTAACACTCCACGTTCTCATTGGTTACTAGATCAGCAGCTAGCCGATAAAAGGGCTGCTGCTGCCCTAGGTTTTTGCTCTGTTCAGAATGATTAATAAAGAGTTGAAGTTCACTGTTCACCGTCTCGTCTCCGTTCCTTGCGCCCATGTGCAGAACTTAACACTGGTGACGAGGGTGGGATGTGGAGACGTCAGAGCTGACTGAACACTACAGAGCACCAAACAGAGCACGTGGCTGAAGGCGCATCAACGGCAGAAACCATGTCTGGCGGCACCATACCACCCGCTTCATTCGACCCGGTACAAGAAGATTGGGACTCCTACATGGACCGGTTCCAGACGTTTCTGGAGACCAACAACTTGAAGGATGCCACTACTGGGAAAAAGCGAGCGGTATTCCTGACTCACTAAGGACCTGCCGTTTTTAAGATGGCTAAGACACTGGCGAAACCGGCTGAGGTGAAATCCATGGACTGGGATGTCCTCGAGCCCCTCCTATGGGCCCACTATGCACCTACCGTACCAACGCTTGTCCGAAGACATGAATTTTACCAGAGAGACCAGTGGAAAGGAGAAAGCGTTGCAGATTTCATCGCGGATCTCCGGAACCTGGGAGGCCTCTGTGGGTTCGCTGACCTCAAAGAAGCTCTAAGAGACCGAATAGTTCTGGGTTTAGATGCACCTCATGTGCAAAGTAAGCTGATGGTGAAAGGCGACATCAGCCTTGCAGATACCATCGCTGACGCTACTGCAACAGAAGCAACCAGGAAGTCGGCTGCCCGAATGCGCCGCACCAACGCCCCGCTCCGCCAACTCGCAGGCGAAACCTCACCTTGTCTAGAGGGACATACAATGGCAACCAACCACAAGGACCTCAAATCGTCATCAGAAAGTGATGAGGAAGAGGTCAACCGGCTCCGGTCTGAACGAGACCAACGCCACCAGCATAATCAGAGACTGCAGCATCAATGCGCAGGTTGTGGGGCAAACCACCCGTGATCAGACTGCAAATTCCTTGACACGCTCTGCCATGTTTGTGGGAAGAAAGGCCACATTGGAAAGGTCTGTAGAAGCAAGCAAGGATCCAGCCCATTTCAGAGGGGGACCAACTACTGCCAAAACACAAGAAATCGTCCTGTGAGTCGGGAACATTTGAACCACCAATGGAACAACCATGCCTACAGAAATAAACCACTAGCCAATTCAAGGAAATGAGAAGAGGCACACCAAACCATTACAATTGGTCACGAATCATCATTAGACGCAAAGAAGATCCGAGTAAAGGTCGCCATAGCAAACCAGCCCTGCGTGATGGAAGTCGATTCAGGATCGTCCCTCTTGATGGTTTCCTGGAAGACCCTTAAACAATTAATCCCTGCCATCTGGCGGCAAGACCTCAGAACCCAAAGAGTCATACTCAAGGATTATCAGGGAAACCGAATTCCGGTTGTTGGATCCAGCATAGTCCAAGTATCATTCAAAAATCGTACTGCATCTTTACCATTGACCGTCGTCAACCGTGATCAGCCTAGCTTGTTAGGCCTTCAATGGTTCGCTCCACTTGGGATCGAGGTAGCCGGCATTCACCAAACCAGCAGCGATGACTGGGAGGGACAAACTAGGCGAGTACAAGGGGACCCTGATATCATTTAACCTTAACCCTGAAGTAGCCCCCATCCGCCTTAAGCCTCGTTGAGTACCTTTTGCCCTTAAACCAAAGATTGATGAGCAACTTGATAAATTAATAGCCCAGGGTGTTTTAGAACCAACAGACCACGCTCCTTGGGAAACCCCAATCGTAACACCCATCAAACCGGATGGATCATTAAGGATTTGTGGGAACTACCGTGCCACCCTGAATCACGCCCTTCAACAGAACGCTTACCCAGTACCGGTGGTACAACACCTTCTCCATTCCCTGGGGGGTGGAAAAGTCTTCGCTAAATTGGATTTAGTACAGGCGTATCAACAACTGCCTGTAGATAAAAAAACAGCAGAGGCACAAACGATCGTTACACACCGAGGCGCCTTTAAGTGCAACCGACTCCAATTCGGAGTTAGCGTAGCCCCAGGGATTTTTCAGAGTTTGATGGAGAGACTCTTACAGGGGATAAAAGGGGTTGTACCATACTTTGATGATGTTTTAATTGCTGCCCCAAATAGAGAAATACTAAAGGAGTATCTTAGACTGGTTCTCCAGAAATTTGAAGACTCCGGCCTTAAGGTTAAGAAAAATAAATTTCAACTGCGTACAGATAAAGTTGAGTTCCTGGGGTACCTAATCTATAAACAAGGCATTCACTCCACCAATAGCAAACTAAAAGCAATCAAGAACACCCCAAGACCCAGAAATAAGACCGATCTCCAAGCTTTCCTGGGGCTCATTAATTTTTACAACATCTTCCTGCCCCACAAAGCGACCATAGCTGAGCCCCTACATAGGCTCCTCGACAAAGAAGCAACCTGGGTCTGGGGGCACCGAAAGGAGCACACGTTCCGACAAGTGAAAAACCTATTAACTTCAGATGCTGTTTTAAAGCAGTATAATGAGACTTTGCCTTTAACAATTACATGTGACGCGTCATCATTTGGAGTAGGAGCCATTTTGAGCCATGTGTTACCAAATGGTAGTGAAGCCCCTATTGCCTATTTTTCAAGGACTCTATCAAAGGCTGAACGTAACTATAGTCAAATCGATAAAGAGGCTCTTGCTGTTGTATCTGCTGTGAAACGGTTTCATGAATGTGTATATGGATGAGTTTTTACTATTTTTACCGACCACAAACCTTTGCTGGTGATTATAGCGGGAGACAAGCCCCTATATATTATCACCTAGAATGACTCGCTGGTCGGAGTTTTTGGCTGCCTACAATTATAGGCTGCAACACTGCCTGGGGAAAGCCATTCCCCACACTGACGCGCTGAGCCATGCACCACTTCCGGAAACCGTCGACGACCCAGCTCCAACCCTTACAACACTCCAGATTGAAACGCTACATTCACCGCCACTAACAGCTAGACATATCGCGATCGAAACAAAACGCGATCCTATCTTAACGCGAGTTCTTAGCTAGATCAAACGGGGATGGCCAATAGATCAAACCCCTGACGACTTCACCCCCTTCAAGAACCAGCAAACAGAACTTTTTTCGCAAAAAGGCTGCATCCTATGGGGGGATAAAGTCGTCGTCCCAGAGCGGTTACAATGAGCAGTATTAAAGACACTGCATGAGGGTCACCCCGGCATCGTACGTATGAAAGTGCTCGCACGAAGCTACGCGTGGTGGCCGGGCATCGACAAACAGATCGAAGCCTGGGTAAAGACTTGTTTAAAGTGCCAGGAAGTTAGCAATGCCCCACCAAAAGCAACTCCAACAGAATGGGAAACACCCCGGGGACCGTGGTCCCGCATCCACATTGACTTTGCGGGACCTACTAAGGGACATACGTTCCTCCTAACAGTGGATGCCTATTCAAACTGGCTTGAGATCCACGAAATGAAGAGTACTACAACCGAGTCCGTCATCCGGAAGTTGAACAGGCTATTCGCGACGCATGGACTGCCAGACGTTCTGGTATCCGACAACAGACCCCAGTTTACTGCTCTACCCTTTGAACAATACTTAGCGGACCAGGGTATTCGCCATGCGCTAACTTCGCCAGCGCACCCTGCAGCTAACGGAAGAGCCGAGCGCATGGTACAATTTGTTAAAAAAAAACCTCTACAAAATGGACTATGGGGACATTGAAGATAAGATAAACAGAATACTCCTTCTCCAACACATCACTCCACACAGCATCACCAACAAGACTCCAGCTGAACTATTAATGGGATGCAAACTCCGTTCCCACCTCGACCGGCTTCACCCGTCTTACAAGCCAGAGAAACCCTGTGGATCTAGCGGAAAATGCCGCGAGTTCAAGATAGACAACTTAGTTTTCGCCAGAAACCTTTCTGGCAAACCATTGTGAGTTGAGGCAACTGTAATTCAAGCCACTGGACCCAGGTCGTACCGGGTGAAAACCCGTGATGGAAAAATATGGAAACGCCATATAGATCAGCTTCGCTCAAGGCTACAACCTAGTTTCCGCGGCTCCGGTAACTCCCAAACTGAGGGGGGAGGGGATGTCGAAGAAACCGAATTTGAGATGGCGGAAAGCAGGAACAAAAGAAGTCAGCAATCGGGCGTAACGAATGAAGAAGAATCAGGGAGGGGCGTGTCCTCACCACAGAGGAACACCTCAACAGAGGCAAGCCCGCAAAGGCCAGAGGACAACAATGAGAACATTAGCGGCACCGAGTCATCCAATGAGGAACCACTGGCACCCGACTTGCCCAAAAATGTCCCGCCGAAACCGGGTTACAGACAGGAACTGGTGGGACAGCGTAAATCCAATAGACAGTCAAAACAACCTTCAGAGATTACATCACCACACCCCCTAAACGGAACCCGGGGGAAGGGGTGTTATGAACTAATAAAACGCTTAAATAAAGTTTTATCAAAACTTCAGAAAATAGCAGGATTCTAATCCTGCACTTCTGATTGGCCGATAATAGCAATATCGGATTGGTCCGTTCAGGAGAATCTGATTGGCTGTTAATGAGCCACTCTCATTGGTTAAAGGGGTTAACACTCCACGTTCTCATTGGTTACTAGATCAGCAGTTTGCCTATAAAAGGGCTGCTGCTACCCTAGGTTTTTGCTCTGTTCAGAATGATTAATAAAGATTTGAAGTTCACTGTTCACCATCTCGTCTCCGTTCCTTGCACCCATGCGCAGAACTTAACAGTATCTCTATGGAAAATTCATTTCAGATACTTTTTGTGTGTAAAATATCTGTACGTTTCTCTCCTTTGCCATGAAAAGTTTTACATATGATTACTTAAAGGGGGAAAAAGTATTCTCTTCTCCTTTTTTAAAGAATAATATTATTACTTGTCACAGTGATCTATCTTCCAAATGGAGTGGGAGTTGCTATTCATCTCACACTGCAGGCCAAGGATGTGATGTTGTAAAATTTATTTTTATTTTTATTGAGTTTATTTTTCCACCAGTTGCTACTGAGTTATGCTGGCTGTGGGGTCCTTGCCTGTCCCACATGTCATGTTTTAAGGGAAATACAGAAGGTTAAAAATTTTGTCCTGAACATTAGCTGGTGGTAGCAATAATTATCAGATAGTTCCAGAAAGGTGGGCTAAGGGGTATATTGTCAGAGAATATCTAGAAAAGAAGGTTAAGACCTCCAGTCTTTTTACTCAATAGACTGTTATTCTAGCCATGTATCATCCCAAAATATAATCATTTATAATCATCTAAATGATGCAATTTTTCTTTTAAAAAAAAAATCACAAAAGTATGAGTGCAACATGACCTTAACCAACTGCCCTTTTCAGGTTTCTGAGCTAGTCTGAAAAAAAGACATCCACTTTTTAAATCTACTTATTAAAACAGCCACATTTTTTTTTACCCCAGGCTTCTTAAGCATTTTCTACCAACTCTTTTGTCAACCTTGACAAACTTAATTCTTGTGTATTTAACATATTTACAGATTGCTTTCTATTCCTATTCATCCACATGCCATTAGATCTAGCAACAGCAGACAGGGCATCCTTCGGAAACTAGCAGACTTCATCACAAATGGATTGTTCCAGGTTTTTCTTTAAACAATGTTTGCCCAATGCCCTGATCAGTAATAGCCTGTTCCCGTGCAGTCTTATTTATTTAGGAGATTTATATTACGGCCCATTTGCACATGGTGACTCAAGACTGCTTACAAAAATATAAAAACTTCACATAAAAAAACAATGAAATTAATGAAAGAGAGAATCATATATTTTATAAAATAATAAAATAACCCCCACCCCTTGGCCCCGACTGTTATGTATGGAGCATGGGCGAGAAAGAATGGAGACAAACCTCTGGAACGGTGAACTTCAGCTCTTTATTTACATAGTGACTGCTCAAACTCAATGGCAGTTATAGCCCTCTTTATATAGGCAACCCAATAACTATTAACCAATAACAATCTAGGAACGCTAGCTCCCTTAACCAATAAGAACACTCCGTTAATGGCCAATCGGATTCCCCGGAACGGGGCAATCCGATCCTGCCGTTAACAGCCAATTAGAAGTGCAGGGCCAGAACCCTGCACTTGACTCCAAGCTCAAGATATCGTTATTAAGCCCTATGCATTCACAACACCCCTTTCCCCTGGCTTCTGTTTACAGGGCGCAGTTACATAGTCCTTTAGGTAGGACGGTTGCTTTATTAGTCTTTTTGATTTTCGCTGTGTCATTTGGCTGCAATCTTGCTGAGGTAGCTCGTTGTTTGGCAATGGGGTTGCCTCTGGTTCAGAGTTCATGTTTCCGTCGTCACCAATATCTTCGGCAACTCCCTGAGGTGAATCTATTCCCTTCTCGGGTTCCAATTCCTGTGTCTCTATTCCGCCATTGTTCCCTTCGAATGGGTTTTCTTCTAATTGCATTCGTCTTCTTCCGTATCTCCCCCCACTCAGCTTGGTCATAAGGGAGTTCAGAAATGCCCGACCGGACCCGTGGTCGTAATTGATCGATATGGCGTTTCCATAGTCTATCGTCGAGGCATTGTACAAGGTAGGATCTCGGGCCGGTTACACGAACTACTGTCGCCTCTACCCACAGCAGATCGCCCGATAGGTTTTTAGTGTATACCAAATCGCCTACCTGGAAGGCACAACATCGGCCGCTGGATCCTGGTGGTTTTTCCGGTTCATAAGCTGGGTGTAACCGGTCGAGGTGGAAGCGGAGTTTTCATCCTATTAGCAGTTCGGCTGGAGTTTTGTTGGTGACGCTATGAGGTGTGATGTGTTGTAGAAAAAGGATTCAGTTGATTTTGTCATCGATGTTATCGTAGTCTAATTTCTGCAAGGTTTTCTTAACAAATTGGACCATGCGCTCAGCCCTGCCATTGGTCGCAGGGTGCGCAGGCGAGGTGAGCGCATGTCGGATGCCGCGGTCAGCCAGGTATTGCTCGAAGGACAGCGCGGTAAATTGGGGCCTGTTGTCGGATACCAGAATGTCTGGTAATCCGTGGGTTGCAAACAGTCTTTCCAATTTTTTGATAACCGCTTCAGTGGTTGTGTTCGTCATGCGGTGAATCTTGAGCCAATTCGAGTAGGCGTCGACGGTTAGAAGAAAGGTGTGGCCTTTGGTCGGCCCTGCAAAGTCCAGGTGAATACAGGACCAGGGTCCCCGTGGTGTCTCCCATTCGGTTGGAATGGCTTTTGGTGGGGCGTTGCTCACTTCCTGGCATCTATGACAAGCTTTAACCCAATTTTTGATTTGCTTGTCAATGCCCGGCCACCATGCGTAGCTTTGTGTGAGGGCTTTCATCCGCACGATACCGGGGTGGCCATTGTGCAAGGTTCTCAGCACAGCTTTGTGGAGTCGTTCTGGGATAACGACTCTATCGCCCCAGATGACACAGCCTTTTTGAGAGAACAACTCCGTTTGTTGAGTCTTGAATGGTGTGAAGTCATCCGATAATTTGTCCAATGGCCATCCGCGTTCTACTCAGCCTAGGACTCGCGCTAAGGTGGGGTCACGTCTGGTTTCTCTCGCGATATCTTGGGCGGTTAATGGCGGTGAGTGGAGTGTTTCAATTTGTAACGTGGCTACCGTTGGTGCGGGATCGTCGAGAGTCTCTGGAAGTGGTGCTCGGCTCAATGCGTCGGCGTGGGGAATGGCTTTCCCCGGGCGGTATTGCAGCCGATAATTATAAGCAGCCAAGAATTCTGACCAGCGAGTCATCCTGGGGGATAATATGTAGGGAGTCGGCTTATCTCCAGTTATTATCCCCAATAACAGCTTATGGTCAGTCACGATAGTAAAAGCCCGGCCATACACGTACTCGTGAAATCTTTTAACGGCCGATAAAATTGCGAGGGCTTCTTTATCAATTTGGCCATAATTTCACTCAGTTTTTGAAAGTGTCTTTGAAAAATATGCAACAGGAGCTTCATTACCATTAGGCAGTACATAGCTCAGTATGGCGCCCACTCCGAAAGGCGAAGCATCACATGTGATATTAAACGGCAATTGTACTGCATGAGTACAGAGTCAGAAGTCAGTAGTTTTTTTACATTACGGAACGCCTGTTCTTCTTTATGACTCCAAAACCAATTTGCTTTCTTGTCCAGCAAACAATGTAACGGCTCAGCGACAGTTGCTTTATGTGGTAGAAATACATTATAAAAGTTGATGAGGCCTAGGAACGCCTGGAGATCGGCCTTGTTCCGAGGCCTGGGAGCGTTTTTTATTGCTCTTAATTTACTGTCGGTAGGGTGAATACCCTGACTGTCAATTAGGTACCCTAAAAACTCAACACTATCTGGACACAATTTACACTTATTCTTTTTCACCTTAAGGCCGGCGTCTTGGAATTTTTGTAGGACCAACTTTAAACGATCCCGTAAGATTTTTTTTGTAGGTGCAGCAATTAATACATCGTCAAAGTAGGGGACCACGCCTTTAATCCCTTGTAGTAGCCTCTCCATAAGGCTCTGAAAAATCCCCGGGGCTACACTGGCTCCGAATTGGAGCCGGGTACATTTAAAGGCACCTCGGTGCGTCACAATTGTTTGTGCCTGTGCCGTCTTTTCATCAACAGGTAATTGCTGATATGCCTGAGCTAAGTCTAATTTAGCGAAGACTTTTCCGCCCCCCAGGGAATGGAGGAGATGCTGCACCACCGGCACTGGATATGCATTTTGCTCTAGGGCATGGTTCAGGGTGGCCCGTTAGTCCCCACAAATTCGGATTGAACTTTCCGGCTTAATGGGTGTTACGATTGGGTTTATCAGGGGGATTGATCAGTAGGTTCTAGCACCCCCTGAGCTATTAGTTTATCGAGTTGTTCGTCGATTTTCGGCTTTAAGGCAAACGGAACTCGACGGGGCTTAAGGCGGATGGAAGCTATCTTTGGATTAAGGCTGAACAATATTGGGGTCCCCTTGTACTCACCTAAACTTTCCGTGAAGACGTCCTTGAATTCATGGATGAGGTCCTCCTCCCAGTCACTTCCGCTGACTCGGTTTATGCCTGCCACTTCAATGCCAAGTGGCGCGAACCATTGGAGACCTAGCAGACTAGGCCAATTTTTGTCGATCACGGTTAGCGGTAAGTACGCTGTGTGCTTCTTGAATGAGACCCGGACTCGGCAGAAACCAACAACAGGGATTCGATTCCTTTGACAGTCCTTAAGAATAAGTTTTTGGAAACGGAGGTCTTGGCGCTGGATCGTGGGGATGAGTTGCTTGAGGGTCTTCCAGGACACCATCGAGAGAGACAATCCCGAGTCGACTTCCATGTGGCAAGGCTGGTTCTCGATGGCCACTGTAATTCGGATTTTCTTGGCATCCAAGGCAGAGGTGTGACCGATAGTGATAATATGGTGAGCCTCTTCTCGCTGTAAAACTCGGTTTCTGTAGGAGTGGTTTACTGGTTCTCGCCTTACAGGACAGTTTCCTGTCGATTGGCGATAGTTAGCCCCTTTTGAGGCCTGGCCGGGTCCTTGTAAACTTCGGCAGACCCGTCCGATGTGGCCTCTCTTCCCGCACTCATGGCAGAGCGCGTCGCAGAATTTGCATTCGGACCTGGCATGGTTGGCTCCATAGCCAGCGCATGGGTATAGGAACTTCGGGTGGTGGTCCCGGTCGGACCGCAGTCGATGGACCTCTTCTTCGTCGCTGTCTGACGACGAAGAGAGGTCCTCGTGGTGTGTCGTTGAAAGCTGCCCTTCTGACCCAGGTGAGATTTCGCTTGTCGTTTGGTGTACCGGAGCGCTGTTGCGGCGTAATTGTGCAGCCGACTTCCTGGTTGCTTCTGCTGCAGTAGCATCGGCGATGGCATCAGCAAGGCTGATGTCACCTTTCGCCATCAGCTTGCTCTGCACGCCTGGCGCATCTAATCCCAGAACTATTCAATCTCTCAGTGCCTCTTCCAAATTGGCGAATCCGCAGAGGCCTCCCAGGTTTCGGAGGTCTGCTATGAAGTCAGTGATGCTTTCTCCTTTTCGCTGGTTTCTCTGATAGAAATCGTGCCGTCTCATGAGCGTGGGCACGGTCGGTGCATAATGAGCTCTCAGTGGGGGTTCGAGGTTGTCCCAGTCCATCGTCTTCACTTCTGTAGGTTTGGCTAGTACTTTAGCCATCTTAAATACAGTTGGACCGCAATGCGTTAGGAATACCGCCCATTTCTTCCTGGCTGTGGCATCCTTTAAATTGTTAGTTTCCAAAAACATTTGGAAATGATCCATGTAGGACTCCCAGTCCTCCTGCACTGGATCGAATGGAGCGGGTGGTACGACGATGCCGGACATGGTTCCGTCGTGTAGCACTGTCAGCCACGTGTTCGATGTTTCTTCTTAGTTCAGTCGGCTCAGACATCTCCACATCCCATCCTTGTTGCCAGTGTTATGTATGGAGCATGGGCGAGAAAGAATGGAGACAAGCCTCTGGAACGGTGAACTTCAGCTCTTTATTTACATAGTGACTGTTCGAACTCAATGGCAGTTATAGCCCTCTTTATATAGGCAACCCAATAACTATTAACCAATAACAATCTAGGAGCGCTAGCTCCCTTAACCAATAAGAACACTCCGTTAATGGACAATTGGATTCCCCGGAACGGGCCAATCCGATCCTGCCGTTAACAGCCAGTCAGAAGTACAGGGCCAGAACCCTGCACTTGACTCCAAGCTCAAGATATCTTTATTAAGCCCTATGCATTCACAACACCGATGACAACACATAATACAAGCCATTTAATGGGCTCCATCCCGCTCTGGCTTCCCTGGGCCCACTGGCAGAACCAGGTCATTAGTGCCTTCCAGAAGAGTGTTAGAGTGGGAGCCGTTCTAATCTCTGGGGGAATGATGTTCCAGAGAGAGGGAGCCACCACAGAGAAGGCCCTTCTTCTAGGTCCCACCAGGTGTATCCCCCTAGGGGATGGGACCTGCAACATTCCTTGCCTCCCCACTCTGGTGGGTCAGGTAGATGTGACCAGCAAGAGATGGTCCCTCAGATAAACTGGTAGCCTGTTCCAGTTTAATCTAATGGATTGGACACATTTCCCTACAACTAAAAACAACCTGTGGATTACTGAGAACATTGGAGCTAGCCTTCTCCCTGTTATGCTTGTTTTCTATAAACCCTGAAAATTCCCCACCTAATGTAAAAAAATAATAATCACCATTCAATCCTGCAAATTGCAGACAAGTTGATTAGTAGGTATTCCTCCTTCTGGGGGGAAAAAAACAGAGTCCGCAGCAAGCAGTTATAACTGGATGGATAGAATAGCATTTCAACTGAATGCACAGAAACCCAGGGACTTGTCTGTTTTAGTCTTCCAGAAGCAGCAGTAGAAATTAATCAGTGACAGTCCTGTCTGCTTCTTGGAGATGCTTAATGATGCATTGAAAAAGGGATCACTGTTGTCAGAGTGAAAAGGGATTGATGGTACCTTGGCAAAAATAACCTCTGAGATGAAAGGATCAACTGGGAATTTGATCAGGCAGGCAGTCCAGATCTCAGGGCACAAGTCAACCAGGTCCCATATTATTATTGCTTGATTTTTGTCTTTTAATGAACCCTTAATCCCTTGCATCCAGGTAGAGTCAGGACAACTGAATGGAGCTGAGTGTTTAGTGGCCGGATACCCTTCCTGTTGGCAATGCAGAGTTAACAGCAGATAATTACTCATGGTGCCCAGAGAGAGAAATATCTGCCACTACCTAGGATCGAACTCACAACCTCCTGATCATGAGGCCAGAGTTCCACCTCTAGGCCACTGCACCAGTTTCTAGTGTCAATATCTAGCTTGGAAATATGTAGAAATATTTAATGGGGTGTGCCATAAAAATTATTAAAGATACCCATCTTCAAAAAGATGTTGCTCTGGCTACTGTTGCTGCTATTGCTGCTGCTGCTGATAATGATTATTTTTACTTCATCTTCATGTAAACAACTTGGAAGCAAATTTCTTTGTACTCTTAACCAGGTCACTCTGATCAAGGTCAGGTTGTCTATGCAATTTCTGTCTCGCTTTTAAGGAATTCTATATTCTGCAGCAAGTACAGCTGAATTCTGCAGTCTGCATACATTAATGAAACTGATAATATTTGCACAGCTTTCTTTTTTGGTGTAGTTTTGTATGTAACATATTACTGTTCCATACTTTTTAGTTGACACAATTGAATATATAATACTTGAGATATAACTTTTTCATCCATCCCAAAGGGGTCAGATTCCTTTCATCTTTTTTTTCCCATTATTGCTGAGCAGTCTTTAATCTCAGTTTCAAATTCTCAAATTCTTCCATTGACAAACTCACATATCTGTACTCCTAGTCAGTGTAATGCATGATTTTCCAACCTTGGCAACATCAAGACACATGAACTTCAACTCCCAGAATTCCCAGCCAGCATGGCTGACTAGGGAATTCAAGGAATTGAAATTCACGTGTCTTCAACATGCCAAGGTTGGGAAACCATGATGTAATGGGATATGATATATATAGGGACTCAATTCAACATTATGGATGGATCTTGACAGACTAAAACACTGGGCCATATTTAACAAAATGAAATTCATTGTAGAGAAAAGTAAAGTCCTACACTTTGGCAAAAAAACCCAAAAGTACACATATAGACTGGGTGAAACCAGGCTCAACAGCAGCAACTATGAGAGGGATCTTGGAGTTTTAGTGGACAACCAGCTAAATATGAGCTAGCACTGTGTAGCATCAGCCAAAAAAGCTAATGCAATCCTAAATTGCATTAACAGAGGGATACAATCAAGATCAAGGGATAATACCACTCTATAAAGCCTTAGTAAGACCACACCTAGAGTACTGCATCCAGTTTTGTTCACCACATTATAAAAAAGATGTTGAGATTCTAGAAAAAATACAGAGAAGAGCAACCAAGATGATTAGGGGACTGGAGACTAAAACATATGAAGAAAGGTTACAGGAACTGGGTATGTCTAGTCTAGTGAAGAGAAGGACCAGGGGACACATGATAGCAGTCTTCCAATATTTGAGGGGCTGTCACAGAGAGGAAGGGATCGAGCTATTTCCTAAAGCACATGAAGGCCACACAAGGAATAAAGGATAGAAACTGAACAAGGAGAGATTTAACCTGGAAATAAGGAGAAACTTTCTTACAGTGAGAACAATCAACCAATGGAACAGCTTGCCCTTGGAAGTTGTGGGAGCGCCACCACTTGAGACTTTCAAGAAGAGATTGGACTGCCATTTGTCAGAAATGGTGTAGGTCTCCTGCTTGGGCAGGGGATTGGACTAGATGACCTACAAGGTCCCTTCCAACTCTGATCATCTGTTATCTGTTATTAGCAAAAAAAGCATACATTTCCCACTGCTCCTGAAAGAAACAGACAGCAAACCAGCTTGAGGATCACAGCGAAATTGGTATTGCATATAGCTCTTGTTGCTCTTAATTCCACCCCTATGCCTCTTAACACCTCCAGCTCACTCAGCCTAATGGTAGGTTCGATCCCAGATACCCCCAGCACCTCCAAGCATTTCTGATGGAGAATCTCAAGTGTACATTCAATAAAACTTCCAAATGTTTTTCAAAAGTGTTCCACAAATGTGTCCCAAATAGCTATCACTTTTGGCCAAAAATAGAACTGTCTGCCTTTCTGTTACCAAATTAGAATTAGAATGTGACTTTGAATATACTGTGCTAACTGGGTGAGAAAAAAAAATAGTTCCAAAGAAGAAAGTTTCTCCAACAGTCCTTGTGGTTTGTTTATTCTCCATTCCCTCAAATAACTTTCTTTCTGAAGACCTGCATTCATCTGTCATTGACAGATAAATGTCAGGGTTCTGACTGATGCCTTAATTAAATCATGAGCCTCAGGCCAAGCTTCAAAAGAAAACTAGTTATTTATTAGGATCTTCATGTCG
Organism: Hydrophis major; assembly: GCA_033807585.1. NCBI lineage: Eukaryota > Metazoa > Chordata > Lepidosauria > Squamata > Elapidae > Hydrophis > Hydrophis major. Next base: position 238,990,234 of record CM066330.1, on the reverse strand, counting down.
GCATGGACCAAGTGGAGCCAACTCTGACCTCATTTAATTTGCGCTTTGGCTCTGACACTGTTTCCCCCTCCCCCCACCCCCCAATTTCACAGGTTGTAGAAGTCACTCTCTCCAACCACTGTGGGATTCCAAGGAGGTAACCTTGACATGCACAGCTGGAATGTGCTTTGTTTTGACTGAAATGCAAGTTCCTTGATGCAGCTGCGAGATTTGATTCCCCCTTGCCTATGGCAACTCGAGAATAGGTCAGGGATGCTTCACGAGTTGACAGATAAATCATACAACAACAATTTTTGAATCTGGGACCCATGAATCACATGGGGTTAAAATTTGGAAAAGTTGTAGTTGTGTTTGTGCTGCTGCAATAAGCCACAGTCATGTGATTGTCATTTCCAATGGTCTATGCCAGCTTTCTACAAAGAAAGTCAATGAGGAAGCTGATAGGAAATAAGAAATCATTTCCATTCCTACAGATGCTTTACTCTGGGCATGCAGTCATTTTCTGTTTAGGTAAAGAAATATCTCTGAAACCATGACTGGCTGTCTAGTTTTATATACAGCTTGGCTCCTGAGCATTTACAGGATTATCTCTCCCAGAAAGATTCAGCCTGTCCTGTGTTTTCCTTTATTAAAGAATGGTGATGGTCCCTGACTCTTATGAAATGAAGAGTTGTAGACCCAAATAGCTTGCCTTCTAAAGTTTGAATGTCCCTAAGCCCATGATTTTTAGAAAAGCTTTAGTAATTTGATTGTGCTGCAGGATTTTATTTATGTAGTGATTGGTTGATACTGGTTGATTTCATTGGATTTGGATGCTACCCAGAGGTGGGTTGCACTTTCATTGACAAGGGCCTCACAGCTTCAAACAGGCAGCTAATCGACTCAGGCAGCTCCGGGGCAGTGCAGAACTCACCTGGGCAGCCTGGGTTGTGGGGGGGAATTAGTTATTTAGGGAAAGCATAGAACAAGGGTGGGTAATAACATCAGACTTCTGAAAGAATAGAGTTTTGTGTTAAATATGTTACATTGTTTTCTTTGCATTTTATTTTTTTTGCTGGATTACAAACAGCTTTGAGCTCAAGTTGATAGGCAATATACCGCATGAATAAAATAAATAAATATGTTTCGGGAAATGTTTATGGAGATTCAGGTCACAGTTGTCCCAAAGGTACTTTTATTCAAGAGGAAACTGGACTGCCTGGTTTTTCTTTGAAGATGTTTCACTTCTCATCCAAGAAGCTTCTTCAGGTCTGACTGGATAGTGGGGAATGGAAGAATTTATATGCTTTGCAGACAGCTGGTCATTTGCATTCTTTTAGCAGGTCGTTAAGGTCACCTGGAGGTTTATCTGTGTCATCAGGGTCACCAGAGTAGTGCAAATTGGTGTGGAGCCTTCTTGGAACTGTTGAAAGGAGTGTGTTGTAGTGTTGTATATTTTGGAAAACACACTGATCTTTACCCTCACATTATTTCCTCAGAAGGGTCTGTCAGTTCAAGCTATTGTATCTTCTGCACATTCACAGGACCTTTTTCTCATTCCAAGCTTTAGTTCTTCATCTCTAGCTATTGTCCTCAATGAATGTGAGAACTGTTGCTTTTTGATATTGCGAAAGTATAACTGCCAGCATCTTCAGCCAGAATATGAAACAGCTGAGAATTTAGTTGGGCAACCTTTGGAAGCACTGACAATGTCTCTTGTTCAGTTTTCCTATCATAACAACATTATCAATCTACTTGCAGCTCAACCAGGATAATGTGTAAAACTCTGGAAGAGATGTCTGTGGAACTTCTCAATGATGCAGGTCATGGTTGTCTCAAAGATGTTTTTCCAAAAGGCAACTGGACTTTCTTGGGTATTTTTTCCTTGAAAACATTTCATTTCTCATACAAGAAGCTTCTTCAGTTCAGTTCTTTTTCAGTTCCTTTAAAAAAAAAAGAACTGAAGAAGCTTCTTGGATGAGAAGCAAAACGTTTCCAAGGGGGAAAAAACCCAAGAAAGTCCAGTTGCCTTTTGCAAAAGCACCTTTGAGACATCTGAAGGAGATGGTAGATGGTAGATATATTGAGTGGGTATCTTGCTTTATGCAATCCCAGATGTGGTAGAACTATAGGACTATCTGCTTATCAAAATTCAGCACTCCTTGTATTAGACTTTAATAAAGTTCTGAGTAAACGAATAAGGAATTAGTGTGTCCAAAAATTATGAAGAGGAAACATGAATATGTAGATCTCATTTTTTTTTCAACTGAAGTGATTTATACTCAGAACTCCAATGCATGTTGAGTAAGAATGAGCCCCAAAGGATTTGGGCTAAGATAAAATCACTAGAGCAGCTATATTCCATCTTCAGCATGTTACTGTTATCATAATATTTAATTTGCATCCCAATCTATCAAGCAGTCATTCCAAATGCCCCCAAACCTGTCCTCAGGGCCTCCTTTGTGAATTATGTAGGAAAACACTTTTTAAATGAAATTAGCCTGACTTAATGGAAAAGGAAAATCCTAGGAATTAAATTTTAATTACCAGTTTTAATTAATTGTCTCAATTCTGTTCAAACAAAATAACATCTTGTCTGTGTAGCTTCAGTTGCATAATATTTTTCCTCTCTTTCATTTATTTTGGCATGCAATATATTATTGTATAAAATAATTATATAGGAGAGAGAGAGAAAGGGGGGAGGGAGAGAGGGGGGCTATAATTTATCTCAAACCAGTAAAATAAATCTCTGCCAGAAATGGTTGCAAATGGCTGTTTAATTAGAATGAAGTTTGCAATCAAAACCACTCAAAATAAACACTATTCTTTTCAGCATTTTTCAGTAGAGTACTGGTTCTTAACAACAGTTAACTGAATTCTACTTGAGAAATATTGTGATTAATATAGTTTTGGCCAAAGGACCAAGCAAGACAAACTTTTATAATTAACAGCTGTCTTATCCACATTTTATGGAAATTTAAGTGCAACAGAAATGGAGGCACCAGGCAGAGAAAGGATAAAATATGGAAATTGACACAAACTAAGTTGAAATGGCCATATATCAAAAAGCTTGGGAAACTCTATGGGATCAAATAGGGAAAAAAACATTGCTGGTGGATTGTACAGATAGCCTTTGTGAAACATTTGCCCAGATCCTATAACAAGGTTAACTATATTAAATAAGGAGGAGGTAATATATTATGGAAACACCATAAATGAGTTAATTGTCTTAGTCAACTAATCTCCGGGTGATTAAATTTAATCTAAAAGAAACTGAATCATCTATAGCAATGTTTCTCAAACTTGGCAATTTTAAGTTGTGTGGACTTCAACTCCCAGAATTCTCCAGCTAGCAATGATGGCCTGGGAGTTGAATTTTATGCATCTTAAAGTTGCCAAGTTTTAGAAACACTGATTTGCAGGATTAAATTAATCTACCCAAACAGTTGTGTGGTGGGAATATTTAATTTGTTTGCATATTTAGTCATCCAAGAAAAAATTATTGGAGAAAAAGAGTGGCTGAAAAATAAGACTCTCCATTTTACAACTTCAGTATCAAGTCCTTGCAACACTGAACGTATGTTCTTAATACTGACTGGCTCCATTGCCCAAGTCAGCCGTGTTGCTGTCTGTGTAGCATTGGCTACTATTTCCTGACATGTCATTTAACTGTCCTGATTCACGGCTTTAAGGGTTACCAGAGAAAGCAAATGGGGACTCTAGGACAGGGGCCGCCAACCTTTTGGACCTCAGGGACCACCAAACCCACAATTTTAAATCCCGCAGACCAGAGACCCTGTGAAAATCCCCCAAAAAGTCTGCAGGAAAATTCCCCACCCCATTTTCCTACTGATTGATCTTTATTTGGGATTGCAGGATACCGTCTCCAGCTCCGTTCTTAGGGGGAGAGAGAGAGAGAGAGACCTTTGGCTTCATGCAAGGAAAGCAGCAGAAGCAGCAGAAGTCTTTCTTTCTTTCCCCCAAAATGAGTCTTTGTGAGACTTGTGCCAATACAGCCTCTTGGAGCAGGAGGCCTTGCAGGGCCCCAAAGACTCATTTCTGGTGGCGTTTGGGGGAGAGAAAGAAAGACTTTTGCTGCTTTCCTTGCATGCAGCCAAAAACAGAAGTAAAAAGAAGCGTGGCCAGGTGAGGCGCGTGGGGTGAGTGGGGCAAGTTCCCCCCTCTGCCCTTTTCTCCCTCCCCTCACTACCTCGTGTTGTTCACAATGCAAGCAACACAAGCCTTGTGTTTCCATGTGAATGGTGCAGCCTTGTGTTCCTGTGCAGCCTGGTTTAATTGCTTTGGGGGGTGCTTTGGGGGTAACATTTCTCTGAGAACCACCAAAATTTTCTCACGGACCACCTGTCGTCCCCAGCCCACTGGTTGGCGACCACTGCTCTAGATTCCAAAAAATGTAGATTATAATTCAGCAATGATTGTGTATGGCTGGAACTAGTAATAAGGATATTTGACTGGGTTAGTAACTGAGTTTAACATACTGTGCGAACAGAGCCATGTTCTTGCAAAGAAAGAAACAAAAGAAGATTCAGGCTTTAAAGCAATTGTCCCCATCTAATGCCTTCCAGAAATGTTGGGATTACGTCTCTTGAAATTCCAAGCCAACATAGCCAATGACACACCAGGAAGGAAGGAGTACCCTAAATACGTATAAACTTTGCTATAGTTATCATGACAGCTGTATATAATGGCTGCAATTAGATGTCGTTGTAGATGCAGTTCTTATGCAACTTATAACAGTTTATAAATATAGTGAATTAATGTTCATCTTCTTTTTTCCAGGTTCTAAACCACAATTTTGATTTGCTTTCAGGTGTAGTGTCTCTTTTTGGAAATTCACTTCTCTTATGGGTTGCCTACCGGAAAAGAGCCCTCCTGAAGCCTGCAGAATTCTTCATTGTGAATCTTGCCATCAGTGACATAGGCATGACTGTGATCCTCTTTCCACTGGCCACACCATCCTTCTTTGCCCACAGGTAACGCCATCCATTCAGCCATTTAATCAATGCAATTGAATTTCTTTCTTCCCTTCAGAAGATCAGTGTGGTTTCCATTGACTTAGTTTTCTTCTTGGTACTTTTTCAACAGTGTGGTAATCAAGAGCTAACATGGGTAGATTATTCTGAAGCTCTCAACAATGTTTACATTATTTTATAACATTTATATTATTATTATTATTATTATTATTATTATTATTATTATTATTATTATTATTATTATAAATAATAAGACAGAAGGGAGAAACAGTAGATCCAGAGCAGAGAATGATGGAGTTTAGTTATTTCTTCTATGACCTCATTTTAAAACTATTAATAATACAGGATAAAATCAAGGACTTTGGCTGCCTCGGGATAATGAGAAATGTAGTCACTATGTATCTGGAAAGTTCCAATTTGGGGGAAACCGACTTGGTCAAATGATGATCAAGCAGAGATTACCAAACCAAGCTTGCAGTAATGAATCAGCTTCAATAGTTTCAGTACATGCCAGGCCCCAAGGCCTCATGTAGGCTGCAAGCGTGTACCAGGAACAAAGAACATCAATCAGCAATACAACACCATGGGCTATTAACTGGACTGCAAGCATTGATTGGCTACTTTGTACCTACTAAACTGACCATAAAACACTGTGATTTGATGCTACTATGTGTCCACTAATATTTCTGCTCATGTAATATAATGATTGGATAGAATTCACCGCTTGTGACGTATTACTGTGTGTTTTTAATGAAAGAGCTTCCTGAGCTCGTGATCGGGGCAGCTCACCCGAGATAGAACCAGCCTGGTGTCCTTCTTGATGCATTTGACCACCCAGTGAGAAGCCTTCCAAATGCGGAGCAAAGCCGCATCTGGTGATCCCGACGTGATCCGTTAAAAGAAACGGGTGCGTCTGTCTTTGACTTCTTATCTCACCCGGCCGGATGAGCCAGTTGCAACTCAGGGATGCCGTCTCATGTCATGGATCCCTCCCCAGGAATCTTCCCTAAAGAAGACATCCTCCCTTCAGGTGAGTATGGGCGGAAAGTTCTCCAAAGCGCAGATAGCACATTTGCAGGAATTAGGAGAATTAATAAAGAGCTCAATTCTTATTCTTAGGAATCAGGGCAAAATGCTCCCAGTTCCAACTAAAAAGGACCTTATCACCCTTTTGACTTACATCTATACACAATGTCCGGCTTATCTGGAGAAAGGGTCCTTGAAAGTCTCCACATGGCAACATTTGGGAGACTATTTTCATAGCAATCCCAGGGCTCCACCAAAGATTCTGACCACATGTTGGATAGTCATGGAATGCTTAAAAATCCATGGCTCAGCACTGACCAAGGCCCCCTCCCCTAAGGATGGTCCTCCTCCTTATACAGCTGAAACCAAGACAAAGGACGCTCTCCCCTTAGAAGCTTCCTCCCCCACTGCTCCTGAACCCATAAATCCTCCTGACTCAAATCCAGCGGAGAATCAGACACTCATGGGAGCGATCGCACAAGCCATGGCGCAGGGACACAGGGAGGGCTCTCTTACTCTGGAGGAGCTCTCTCTCTGTCCCGTTGAATAAAAAGGGGATGGAGCCGGAAATATGGTGCCTAGACTTGAACCTTTACCCATGAAATTAATTAGAGATTTAAAACAAGCCGTGGCCATGTACGGCATCCAGGCACCATATGTCAGAGGCTTCATTAACACCATCAGCACCTCCTTTTTCATGTTACCCCAAGATTGGAAAGATCTTTTCCGTATGATGCTGACGGGACCGCAGTATATTGTTTGGGAGTCAGACTTTCATGCCAAAGCTGAAAAATTTGCCCACGATCATGGCGCAGTTGCGAGAGCGGATCAAATTTTCGGTATAGGCCGATTTACGGACTTAACAGCTCAGATGGGACTCCCACCACATATCCTTGCCCTTATCAGTATCATAGTGGTCAAAGCCCTTGACAAAGTTGATGATTCTACCTCTGGCATCGTAGGATCTTTTTCAAAAATTACTCAAGGCTCACATCAGCCTTATGCTGAGTTCATAGAGGAACTTCAGAAAGCCATTCAGAGACAAATCTCGAATGAAGAAGCCCGTAAAGAGCTTCTGTTAAAACTGGCTGTTGAAAATGCTAATGAGGATTGCAAGAGGATTCTGCAGCCTCTATCTGCCCGAGGGGGGGCTTCCCTCTCGGACTATCTAAAGCCTTGCAGAATCATGGGAACTATCTCCTACAATATGGAGCATCTGGCCATGGCCTTGCAGCAAGCAAATTCTCAAAACAGGCCAGCTGTTTTGAAACTGCTTCAATTGTGGGAAGCCAGGCCATTTCAAAGCACAATGCAGAGCCAGAGACAATACACAAAACAACACCAAGCCTAAGACGATATGCCCAAGGTGCAAGAAAGGGTACCACTGGGCAAACCAGTGTCGCAGCAACATTCCTCAGCCACAGGGAAACTAGAGAAGGGGCGATCAGCCAGCCCCGCTCCAAAGGCTGACTCCATATCTTTCCAACTAATTGCCTCCAAAGATATGGAAATTGACATTCCAGGCACTGTTTACTTTCTCACCACATGCCTGAAAATGATCCCTCCTGCCATGACGCCCCTCATAATTTATCCCATCCGGGACCTCATGGCAAAAGGAATCATTGCTTCTCCATTTCGGAGAGATTCCGATGACTTTTCCTCAGTGGCCATGGCAGTAATTGGAAACACTCCCACAAAATTTAGCAAGGGAGAATTAGTGGCAACTGCTATTCCGGTACCTGTTAAAAAGGCTGATGCATGGGCATTTACTGTCCATCAGACAGTGGAACAAGTCAGGCCTGTGTTACAATTCACAATCTGTAGCAAAGTCTTTTCGGGTCTCTTAGATACTGGAGCTGACCTAAGTGTCATCCGAACGGCTGAGTGGCCAGACGATTGGCCTTTGGAAACTGCCCCAGCCATTCAGGGAGTGGGAGGAGTTCAGCACACCCACTGTAGCAAACACTGGCTACCGGTGAGTTCCTCTGATATTTCTCGCACTGCCTACCTCCAACCCTTGGTCCTTCTGCTACATACTAACCTGTGGGACCGTGATCTTATGTCTCAACTTAACGCAAAACTCATTATCGATTAATGGAATCTTTTGATAGAACTCCACTGCGGCTACAATTAAAAACCACAGAATCTGTTTGGGTAGATCAATGGCCCCTCACTATAGACAAACTAGAGGCCCTGCAATCACTTGTTCAGGATGAAATTGTCAAAGGGCACATTGAACCATCTGTCAGCCCATATAACACCCCCATTTTTGTCATAAAGAAAAAGTCAGGAAAATGGAGGCTATTGCAGGATCTACGAGCCGTGAACACTATAATAAAACCAATGGGGGCATTACAATGTGGTCTTCCAAATCCCAACATCATCCCTGAAAAATTTGATCTTATGGTCATTGATTTAAAAGACTGCTTCTTTTCTATCCCCTTGCATGAACAAGATCGTGCCATATTCGCTTTTACACTACCTCGCTTAAACAACTCCTCTCCCTCCTCCCGCTTTCAGTGGAAAGTCCTACCTCAAGGTATGCTCAATAGCCCCACCATGTATCAACACTATGTCAATAATGTCTTGCTACCCTATCGTTCTGCTTTTCCACAATTTCTAGTGTATCATTACATGGATGATATCCTTGTTGCCACTCCTGGGCCACCAGGTACGGTGTTCACTTCATTTTCCTTCCTGAAAGCCGTTCTTGCAAAAGGAGGCTTGCACATAGCACCTGAAAAGGTGCAAATACTAACTCCATATGCATATATGGGCTATAAACTGCTTTCTGCTACTGCCTATCCTTCACTTCCCTCTCTGTCTCTGCCTTCTCAACCCACCCTGGTTCAACTTCAGCAATATCTGGGTTCCATAAACTGGGCTCGACTTTTCCTGTCTTTAACCACTGATATTCTTTCTCCATTGTTTGAAGCCCTTACCTGGGGGAAAAAGCCTGCTGACATAATATCCTTGCAGAAACCTCAGCTTCAAGCAATAACTCAAATAGAAGAGAATATCCGAAAAATATGGGTAGACAGAGCTGCTGCCAATACTCCTCTAGATATGGTCATTTTAGCCACCCCGAGGCTTATGACCGCAGCAGTAATTCAAAAGGACCAAAAGCTCCACATCATAGAGTGGATCCATCTTTCCCATATGCCACGATGCTCCATCACTTCCAAATCAGCTCAATTGGCTCAATTGATCACAAAAGGCAGGAGTCGTGCAAAATTACTTATGGGAATAGATGTCTCCACACTTTTCATTCCTTTTTTGCTACAAATATGGGAATCTCTATTCCAAAACTCCCAGGAAATTCAGTTTGCCTTAGCCGACTGGCCTGGACTAGTTTCCTGCCACCCACCCGCTGATCCACGTTTTCAAATCATTCGGACAATACCCATCTCTTTCTCCTCTCCCATCAGCAAAAGGCCTTTGGTCAACACCTTGACTATATTTGCTGATGGCAGTAGGGAACGAGGGGCATCCGCTTGGCAAAGGAATGGGGTGTGGCACACTAAAACCACCCCTGTGCAAACATCACCACAAAGGGCTGAGCTTGCTGCAACCATATTAGTCCTCCAGAATTTTAACGAACCCCTCAACTTAATCCTAGACAGCCTATATGTTACCCAAATAGTCTCTACTATTCACGATTCTTACCTCTCTCCCGCTATTGATAAAAACCTTCTCTCTCTTTTTGTTACATTGCAACATCTTGTTGCACAGTGTCAGCACCCCCTCTTTGTAGCACACATCCGCAGCCACCAACCCTTCCCAGGAATCCTCCAGGAAGGCAATGATGTGGCTGATCAAGCGGCTGCAGGTATCATGACCTCACACACATTAACTCCTTGGGAGAGCCATTCATATTTCCATCAAAACACTAAAGCTCTCATGAAACATTTCAACCTCACTATGGCCGAAGCCCCAGCCATTAGACAGCAGTGCCCCACCTGCAGTCAACAAGCCCATTCCATTCCCTTAGGGGTAAATCCCCGCGGGTTGAAAGCCTGTGAAATATGGCAGATGGACGTTACTCAGTTTCCTCCATTTGCCCCCTGGAAGTATCTGCATGTCACAATTGATACTTATTCAGGGTTCATAATGGCAACCCCGCAAAGAGAAGAAGCTTCCAAACATGTCATCAACCATTGCATTCGCACCTTTGCATTGTTGGGACACCCAAATGAAATAAAAACAGATAATGGTCTCGCATACACTAGCACAGCTATGTCAGAATTTTGCGCTAAGTGACAAATTACCCACAAATTTGGGATCCCTTATAACAGTCAAGGACAAGCCCTGGTAGAGAGAGCCAACCTAACGCTAAAAACAGCATTAGAACGACATTTGATCAAAGGGAAAAAAGCCCTTGGCCTCCCGGCGATGCAAGACACCCTTAATTTCTGTCTTTACACACTTAACTTCCGCAATCTCTCCAGCACCCCTGCTATGACAGCAGTGGAGCGACATTTTTCCTCCCCCCCTTCCCCTGATTCTCCCAAACCACAGGTATACTACTGCCAACTGCCAGACCCTACTTGAAAGGCCCCTGCTGGTCTCCTCACCTGGGGTCATGGCTACGCATGTGTCTGTGATTATACCGGGGGAGGGTACTCAGGCTGCAATCATCTGTCACATTTCAAACGAATATCAGGGTCTACCACAGATAATAAGGTAGAAATCACCATCTCCAGACAACACCCTGCCTTGGATACTTATGCCATAGGGATTGATCCAAACACTTATGGCACAGGATCAGATCCAAACACTTACATTACCATAAAAATTGAAGTAATATATGAAGGTAAGAAAACATCCTTAGGCGGGTCGGTATATAATAATTTAAGGAAATTAGAAAAAGGCCCTGATACCAGTGTTATTGCAAAAAACTTGTTCATGGATATGGCAGAAAAATTGTAAAACAACTTGCAATAACCAATTGTTTTGTCTGTGGGGGAACCACCACAGGAGAACAATGGCCGTGGCAAGCCTTAGAAGCCTCGCCATCATTGTTTAATAACATGTCTTCTGTAGGAAACATAACAGCTAGAACAGCTTCCGATCCACTTATCTGGACAATTACCACCAACTTAATTGGTAGAAACTGCTTTTCCCGAAATGGGTCCACTCCAGTAGGACACCTCCTTTGCTTAGGTACATGGGATAACTCCTACCAGACTTGGACTGCACCTGACATTGCTACCACCACACCTGCCAAATTCAACACCTCCCTTATCTCAATGACACAACATCTTCCCAAATTTGGACAGCCCCAATAACATGTATTGGATTTGTGGTAACCTAGCCTATCCATCCCTTCCAGCAGATTGGCAAGGATCATGTGTATTGGGGTGGATAAGACCTTCCTTTTTCCTCCTACCGATCTCCATTAAGCAAGAACTAGGCATCCCTGTGTATGATATATTATCCCGCAAGAAAAGAAACACCGACATTGCCTTTAGAACCCCCATATATATGATTAATAGAATTATTCGTTTACAAGCTGTTTTAGATTTAGCAGGCCAGCGAATAGACAAAGCTCTAAACTCTCTAACGACTGCTACAGACAAATTATGCACAGCTGTCTACCAAAATCGCTTAGCTTTAGATTACATACTAGCCAAAGAAGGAGGGGTATGTGGTAGGTTCAATCTCATGAATTGTTGTCTTCAAATTGATAAGGTTGGCAAAGTAGTAGCACAATTAACAACTGAGATGCGACAATTAATCTATAATTTTAATCAAGTATGGCAAGGTATTGATTTTAAAATATTTTTAGTTCCTGGTTCCCAAAACTACCAGGATTACAAGCCATAGTAGTTCTCATAGGTATGATTGCTGCAGGATGCGTTATTCTTCCATGTGTGTTACCAATTTTTGTTCGCACTATCTCCAATAGTCTGTCTTTATTAGCTGAAAAGCGCGCCATTGCACAGGTTAATGCCCTCTGGGAAAAAGAACCTCTGTACAAAGTCATACCCTCAGAAGACCCTGTTGTGTACGCTCGCACAAGTTTTTGCATGGGCAGTGACGAAGATCCAGAAGAATTTCCTCCATATAAAACTAAAACAGAGGAGATGCAGTAATGAATCAGCTTCAATAGTTTCAGTACATGCCAGGCCCCAAGGCCTCAAGGCCTCACGTAGGCTGCAAGCATGTACCAGGAACAAAGAACATCAATCAGCAATACAACACCATGGGCTATTAACTGGACTGCAAGCATTGATTGGCTACTTTGTACCTACTAAACTGACCATAAAACACTGTGATTTGATGCTACTATGTGTCCACTAATATTTCTGCTCATGTAACATAATGATTGGATAGAATTCACCGCTTGTGACGTATTACTGTGTGTTTTTAATAAAAGAGCTTCCTGAGCTCGTGATCGGGGCAGCTCACCCGAGATAGAACCAGCCTGGTGTCTTTCTTGATGCATTCGACCACCCAGTGAGAAGCCTTCCAAATGCGGAGCAAAACCACACAAGCGGGTATCTTGGACAAGTTTATTTACTTATAAAATGTTTAAACTTTCCAAATCTTGAAATTATTTAAATGGTACAGAAACAGCAATAATAAAGCCAATGCAATAATAAATATGCATGAGTATAAAGTTAGAATTAAATACTATATTAACACTTTCACATCAACTTACCTGAAACTGAAGACTCCCATCAATTGGGACTCAAAGATGTTCCAGAATAGCCATCTTTTTAAAGGGTGGGAGATGTTTGAGAGTGGTATACATACTCAGCTACAAAACATCTGTCAATCAGAAAGTAAACTAGTAAGATTACACTCACTCCCCTCCCAAACCTCCTGGGAAGGTTTTTACAATCTTAGCATACCTTTATTATTATTATTTTCTGGGGAGATGGATGCAATTACCTGCTAATTTTATTCTCTAACAATACTTAGCCTCTACCTGGACTTCATTGCACAATTAGGAAAAGGGAATGGTGCCTTATTTTGGTAGCATATTAATTTTTCCATTCCCCACAAAAAAGAAATGTTTTAAAAAATGAGAACTACATGCAGTAGATAACTGTGGCAGTGTAGACATTAAGGAAGCATGGATGGGAACATTGATGCTCATTGAACATATATTGGCAGTCCTAGATGCTAAAACAAGGGGATGGAATGGCTCAGTGGTTAAAGACATTGAGCTTGTCAACTGGAAAGCTGACAGCCCAGGTTCAAGGCCCAAGCACAGGATGGGTTAGCTCTCACTACTTACCTAGCAATTTGAAAGCATGCAAATGCAAGTAGATAAATAGGTACCACATCAGTAGATAAATAGGTACCACATTGTTCTGTGCATCTTGGCATAAACTCAAGCTGGACCATGGAAATGTCTTTGGACAATGCTGGCTCTCTCAGCTAAGAAATGGAGATGTGTACTGCTCCTGGACATTTTCTTAGCTGCTAAAACATTTCTTTCCAACTGGAGATATAATTTCTTCTGGTCATCTATTTTGCCATTATCTCTTTTTCTAGGTGGCTGTTCAACCATGCCATGTGTATCTTCTATGCCTTCTGTGGAGTTCTCTTTGGTCTGTGCAGCCTCACCAGCTTGACTGCACTGAGCGCAGTTTGCTGCATGAAGGTCTGTTACCCAGCTTATGGTAGGTGGGACATGCATCTTAAATGCCCTTTTCTTGCTGATTGTCTTAATCTTAATCCTGTTCATCTTGACTCTTGTTCCGTCATCTTACAGTTCCATCATCTTACATGACCTTTTTATTTTATTTTATTTTATTTTATTAAGCAATTATAAGATAATAGGTATAACTAAAAAACAGTTATGAATACATGGATACATATAAGAAAATAAAAGAAACAATAGGACAGGAACAGTAGACACATTGGTGCGCTTATGCACGTCCCCTACAGACCTCTTAGAAAAGGGGTGAGGTCAATAGTAGACAGTCTAAGGTTAAAGTTTTTGGGGTTTGGGGAAGAAACCACAGAGTCAGGTAGAGTTTCCAGACATTGACCACTCTGTTGCTGAAGTCATATTTCCTGCAATCAAGTTTGGTGCGGTTTACCTTGAGTTTGTATCTATTGTATTGTTATGGTTGAAGCTGAAGTATACATTGAAAGGTAGGACATTGCAATATATAATTTTATGTACTATACTTATATCGGACTGAAGGCAGTGTAGTTCTAGATTGTCTAGGTCTAAAATTTCAAGTCTGGTGGCATAAGGTATTCTGCAACAAGTGGAGGAGTGGAGAACTCTTCTTGTGAAATATTTCTGGACTTTCTCAACTGTATTAATATCAGATACATAATGCGGGTTCCAGACTGATGAGCTGAATTCAAGTATTGTCTAGAAAATGTTTTGTATGCTCTAGTTAGTAGTGTAATATTACTGGAGAAAACGCTACACAGGATTAGGTTAACAACTCTTAATGCCTTTTTGGCTATGTAGTTACAGTGGGCTTTACCACTTAGATCATTAGAGATGAATACTCCAAGGTCCTTGACAGAGTTTGGATCATCAACAAGGTCTTGACTATTCAGCTTGTATTTTATTTTCTGATTATTATTATTTTTTGCCAATATGTAAGACAGAGCATTTATTTGTTGAGATTTGAAGTTGCCATTAGTTTGACCATTCTGATACATAGTCGAGGTTTTTTTGAAGGGTAGCAGTATTGTCAGTGGTGCTGAATAGCTTTAAATCATCAGCAATGCGAACGCAGTTGCTCTTAATATGATCACAGAAGTCATTTATGTAGAGTATGAAAAGAGCTGGTCCTAGAACACTGCCTTGGGGGACACCACTGCTGGGTACAGAATTTGGTAGGACGCTCCCAATTTTGACCATTTGTTGTCTGTTTGACAGGAATGCTTCTATCCAGTTATGCAGGTGTCCAGAGATACCATAAGATTCTTATTCAGAGATACCATAATCTTACAGTCATAGTCCTCTTTGTGATATCTTCCTTTGGAGATCTTTCCATTAGACTGTCTATTTGTCAAGCCTTTGAAATAGCAATAATTGGCATAAAAAAAAGAAGAAAACCAGCAGCTTCCAATTTTCCCATTTCATTTGCATATGTAGCTTAGACCTCAGGCTCTTTTGCATTTAACCTGTCAATTCTAAGGATCTGATGGAAGAGGCAACTTATTTTTCACCCCTGCCAAACTTTGGACTATCTTATAGTTTTTCTTCTTTCCCATCATCCTTGATCTCTTTCCAGCACTGTTACGTCACTAGAAGAAAGTCTTTCGTGTTTATGATGATGAAGGGAAAATCCAAAATTGCTCATATTAAAAAAACGTTTTGATGGGAGATTCACAGAATCTAAAAACCTAAGCAATTCTCCTGCAAGGGTCAACCAGTGCTAATTTCTCTGGACAGTAATTCAGTGGAAAAATTGGCCCATGTAGCAGCTTTCATCAATATCACTCTTCTCACATTATTCACCAACCAGAAAGTGTACCAATCACTGAAAGGGAAGGGAAGGGAATCAAAATGTGCTTGTATCCTTTGGCAAGACTTAATGCACACGTTCTTTAGGTAGACAAACTAAGCAACATATATAATCTTTGGAATAAATGGATTGAAAGAAAACTATAACCCAGATAGAGGAAACTGACTTAATTTGCAGTCAAACTCTGGGAATTATGTCCGATACATTTCTTCCAAATCAGGCTGTGAACAGCATCAGACTTTAGTCGACAAATCCCTGTGTTGGCTGGCATCCATTCTATGCTACGTGTGATACAAGATTTATTTATTCTCATTAATGTGCATCAATATATTTTGGATACATTTCTAACAGGAATGGAAAATCTGATTGAATCAGAACAAGTTCTGTTGACTGAGTTTAAACTGAAGAGATGATGTGCCTTTATACAGATCATCACAAAATAGAAAAACTTCTGTATACAAAAACTGCAGAGAGGTGGATAAAATGCCAAAAGCAGCATTTTTTCCAATGCAACGTAACTTCTGCTCCTTTTGTGTTTGTGACATGGCAACCCATTTAAAAAAGTAATGGAGTTTGCAGCACAATGCTGCTGCAGTCAACTGCCCTCTTCCAGTCAAAAACAGGGTAACTGATCCAGTGTTTTCTATAAACACAAAATAAATAATTTAAATGTAATGAATCTTGTATGTCTATAGCCCTTGCTTGTGTTAAATAAAGTATTTAAAACTTGGCTAGATAAAAGATATTGAAAAACCTAAAAGTGGACATGTGTGAAAGAAAGAAAAAAAACTAGCAGGTGTTCCTTGAATAAATCATAGTTAAGTGAATTATAGCTACATATAAACCATCTCTATCCTAGAAGAGGGTGTCAACTATTCTTCACCAAAAGGCAGAACAAGAAGCAGTGAATGGAAACTAACCAAGGATAGAAGCAGCCTAGAACTAAGGAGAAACTTCCTAACAGTGAGAATAATTAACAAGTGGAACTTGCCTCCAGAAGTTGTGGGCTCCATCACTGGAGGTTTTCATATCATATGGATTCATATCAACTGTATTTTGGAGTTCCTAGTGATTGATTTGATAAGATTACAAGGAAAAATTATAGGTTGACACACAGGTTTTAAAGTAAATAAGCTGAACTAGGAAAAGCACCTTTCTGTCCTTCTCTCCAACCACTCATGCTTTTATTATTGTAGACCAGCCATTCCCTTATTCTGAGCCAACTGGAGAAAACCTACGCAGACCTCAAAGTAAAAATGATCTAGTGCAGTCACTATCAAAAGTTTAGGAAATAAAGGGGGCGGGAGGTGAAACCAAATGTTGTTCTGACACAACCGGTTCCCAGAGAGCAAATACAGACAAAGGCAGCATCCCCCACCTTTCAAGGTTTAACCATGAATGCTGTTCCTTTACAGATAAAAGGTTGCTTTCCAACAATTATCTCCAACAAGAAAGAGCCTTACCAAGTTGTTTGTCAAGGCTGCCAAGAACCCAGAGATAAGAACTAATTTGCAAGATTCACAAACTAAGATGTCCACCAGTTGAGCTAAGAGCTTCTTTGCTGTCTGCAAAGAACGCTTTTTCAAACCTGGCTTTTATCCTCTTGAGGGAGGGACCATTACCTTGCAGCCTTACTCCTGAGTTACCTGTGCTGCTGTAATTGTTCTTTCCTCTGAGTAATCCTTCGTGCATGTGCACTTGGCACAGGCTCCTTGGGAGCCTCCTCGTCACTGCTGCCAGCCCCCACAATCAGGCAGCAGTCCATTCCCTGATGGTCCTGGCCCCTCATCAGAGTCATCGCTCTCCTCAGCCATCTGCACCTGCTGCTGGCTAATCACAACAAATGTAGCCAAATAAGCACAATTCCCTACAACTAACTCCCAAATTAGCTTTCTAATAAGTGAAAAATAGAGAAATGCTTGCACAACAAACATACTGCATTGCTATTGTGCCGCTATTTATAACAGTATACATCTTACTTTCTTTTTAAAAATCTATCATGAGGAACTTCATTTACACCGTCAAGACGGCACTTAAAGGCCCATTCTTCCAAATTATAAAGTTGACTGGAAAAAATGGAAGAAAGAGCTGAAGACCAATTCTAGCTATTAACCATCAGCCACCAACCAGCCTCTCTCCCTTGTGCAGTTTTGGCTTGTCTTCTAAGTACCGTGAAATAATGTTGTGGCTTCAATAGCTTATCTTTCCTCTAATGCACATCAGCTCTTCCCCATGAGGCAGTGAATAAAGTCAGCATATCTCAAATTGCTTAGTTTCAAAGAAATGTTATTCCTATGTATGTCTGAAGACTCGAACAGTGCAGGAGTTTTTTGGGAGTTTTTAGTCTTTAAAAAATCAAAGTGTTTAAGATTTAAGAAGGAGATGAAAAGGATAGAAAGGAATCTGGCATACACCAGTTCTTATGAAACAAATTTCAATTTATAGGAGTTTGATTTTTGATATAATACAATGCCTCTGCTTTTTCTTGTCACATTTTACAATTTTAAATATAAATAAATTGCTTGATTGCATTCTTTAACCAGCACAACATTTTTAAATAGAATTCTCTCCCACACATTTTTTTTGTTTTAAAAAAGAGATTTACCAATTACAAATGCAATCTAGGAGTAGATTTTCAATCTGAAAATGGTAACTTTTTCTCTTAAAAAATTAAATGATGCAGCTGATATTGCTTCATAATTTCAATCAGTTCCTCAACTACTTTGAACATTTATTTTTTGCTTCTTGTCCTCCAACTGTTTCAGCCTGGGATTTATACTTGATTAATTCTGTCACACTGTGCAGACTGTTCCTTAATTACGAGCAAAAAAGAGTATTGCTTTTGAGGGGTGGATTGGCAATAAGGAGAGAGGGAGGGAGGAAGAGAGAGAGAAGGAGGGAGGGAGAGAGAGAGAGAGAGATGTGACTAATTGCCTGACTATTTGCATGCATATGAAGGGAAACCTCTCCTGTGTAAGTTCTTCATGCCAACATGACCCACTCCAGAAAAGAGCTGTTAGTAGAAAGAGTGTTTGTGCACATAAACTTATGGGAATTAGTTCTGATATCCACTGAATGCACAAACATCATGGTGGAGCTAATCTACCTTTCTCCCTGGGTTTATCTCATACACAAATGCATATGTGAGAGTCAATGAGTCAAAGCATCTATTTTCCAATGTGCACTTGACTAACATGGTAGATTACAGTCAATTCTTCTTCTTCTTGTGCCATATCCATCATCAGATGTTGGCGATCATGTTGGTGCTCCTATTTTTATCAACAGCCACATGCAAAAGTGCTGTTGAGTTAGTTTCTGTATATCCAACATAGGGCTTCAACCAATTAATAGCATGCCTATAGATCAGGGCTATCAAACTTCTGGCCTGCAGGCTGGATGCATCACGTGCGGCCACACCCATGCCCAGTTTAGTGAAGGGGAAAAGTCCCACTAAGTCACGTGGTGCCGCCATGAATTTGACAACCCTGTTATAGATCATCCTTCTAATCTTGCAATCTTCAGACTACCATTTAAGATAACTAAGGGAGTTGTGAAACAAGGTGAAATAGACTTGTTCCAAACTAGCAAAGGAATAACCACACGTTTGCACACTCCCTGTCTATTTGTGCAATTTATATGCAAAACGTATGCTAGGAAAGCTGGATTGGAAGAAGATGATCATGGATTTAAAACTGGAGGAAGAAACATCAATAATCTGTGCTATGCTGATAACACCAGTCTGAAGGCTAGTAATGAAGATTAAAGAGTATAGTATAAAAAAAAGAACTACGATTAAATGTAAAGAAGGCTAAAGAAATGACAATAGACACATCAACCATCGTCAGAACTGACAACAGACATTGGGGTGGTGGATAGCTTTGCTTTTTAGGATTGATCATCAACAGCAAAGTCAAGAAATATCTCTCAGACTAGCACCTGGTAGGATTTCAATGAAAGCCTTGGAATGATGGATCTGTACCAACAAAGAATATAATTATTTAACACTAGTTTTTTTTTTCTGTGACATTCTATGAATACAAGACCTACTGTAGAAGAAACTGTAGAAGAAACAGGAAAGAGTTAAACTTTGGTGCTGAAGAAGCCATTTACCCTGGATAGCCAGGAAAACAAACTAATGAATCATTGAACAAATGAAGCCAGAATTCTCCTGGAAAGCATTATTGATGATGCTCCAACTGTAATATTTTGGATATATCACCTAAAGATCCCTGAAAAAATCTATAATTCTTGGAAAAGCTAAAGAAAAGAAGAAACTAGCAGCAATGTGGATGGATTCAATTACAACAGCAATCAATGGATCATTATGAGATCTAAAAGGCCCTCCTGAGGACAAATCACTCTGGCGAGAATCTATCCATATGATCACTAAGAGCTGACACTGAGTTAATGGCACTTAATCAATGGGTGGAGTTGTAGACCAATCATCTGGAAAGCACCAAATTGAGGAATGCTGCTGAAAATGATATATCCTTTTTCCAATGTGATGGTTGAATTAAGACTTTGCAAGTGTGAATAGTAGTGCTAAATATAGTTACAACCAGTGGTGGTATTCTACCGGTTCGGCCCGGTTCTTCTGAGCCTGTAGTGGTGATGAGCAGCGGAGATCAAACCGTTCTCTCTGACACTCTGTGTTGGGCCGACCCGCCCGCCTGGCTCCCACACTAACCTTTATGTCTTGCTTTTGAAGCACAGCTGCTTTGTGCGGTACAGCAATTGTCGCATGGCAGCTGCTGAAGCAGCGGGGAGAGGGCAGGATTGCAGGAGGTGACTCAAAACACCTCTGTGCCTGCACAAAGTGCGTGTTTGGAAGGCATGCACACACAAAGTGCATGCACACACGCAAAGTGCGTCCACCAAGCCACACCCACCAAACCAGTGGTAAAAATATTTGAAACACACAACTGGTTACAACCCCAATATATCCTGTTAAAGATACACAGGTATCCACTAAGGCAAGAAGGAGAATGCTAGACATTTAATAGGGAAGCATTTATTTTGAGAATACAAAGGTATTTAGCTAATTAAATTAACCCCTTATTTGGTGACTTTATGTTTAGTATTTAATTTGTTTATCAAATTACACAATTAAGTCATAGGGACATGAACTGAAGAAGCTTCTTGGATGAGAAATGAAACATTTTCAAGGAAAAAAAACCAAGCAAGTCCAGTTGCCTTTTGAAAAGCATCTTTGGGACAACTGGATGATTGAGAATCTCCATAGACAAAATGGTTGCTGCTTAACTGGAGTTAGTCCATAACACAAAACTATTACAAATCCTGCACTATTCAAAGAATAGCAGAAGCATTATAGCAAATATCTGTGGATATTGTAACATGGATGTTAGGATGCTCCAAGAAACTTTGGTGTTTCTGATAAACATGCTATGATTCTACCTGCTTATCCCAATTGATTCCAAAGAACTTCTTTACTTCTGGCTAGCAAGTCTAAAACAGGACAGAATGAATAATGCTTCTATTGTATTAGATAAATCAGCATCAATATGATATACACTTGGCTTTATAAAGCGGGCACTGATGTATCCATAAAATCACTCACCTTCAAGTAAGCAGAAGTTACTTTAATATACAGAGAGAATACAGTCCTCAAATCCAAATCTTTTGATCAAACCTGACATTACAGATAATGTGTCAAAAGGACTTCTGAAAATACTGGCCAGTGCAGCTTGACATGTCCACGTAAATATGCAATTTCGAGTTAAGGGCCATTTGTCATAGTTGCTATAGCTTTTTGCAAGAAAGCAGAGGGACCAACCGTTTTTAAAAATAATCTCCAGCAGTTCTTTGGAAAAAGGTCATTCAGGCACTATGTAAATCTCAGAACCTAAAAAGCTGATTCTTGTCCCTTGGTAGATGGTATATTGCTATTCTCTGAGATTGAATTATCTGGGAAACAAAAACTGAGAATAATCACAGTTACTCTAAATAATGACACTGGTTGGGCTGAAATAGCTTCTAATAAGATAAGGCAACAACAATGTTGGGACTCAAGGTCCATCCCACCCCTGAAAGGACCTAATGGTAAAGACTGCAACAATGACATTATTAAAGCCAACCTCTTTAACACATTCTTTGGCTCAATATTTGTAAACAGCAATGGATCATGCCCAGTATTTCCTAGTCGAACCACAGTAAACTAGAATAATCTAATGCATATCAATTTTACAGAAGACAATGTTGAAAAAGCACTATGCAATCTAAAACCATCTCTATCTATTGGACCTGATGGAATATGTGCCTACTTCTTTAAAAAGCTATCCACTGGCATAGCCGAATATCTAAGCGTAATCTTTGAAAAATCCTTCAAGACCAGCTCCTTGCCAAAACTATGGTCACAAGCCACGGTCATCCCCATCTTCAAAAAGGGAGACCCCAGCCTAGTTGAAAATTACAGACCAATCTCTTTAAGCTGCATCACCTGTAAAGTCATGGAATCAATTATTAACCAATCCATCATCCTCCATTTAGAAACAAAAATCTACTCTCTAATAAACAATTTGGTTTCAGGAAAAAACTATCATGTAATCTGCAACTCTTACACTGCAAAAACATATATGGACTACACAACTTGATCAGGGCAAAGCAATAGACACAATCTACATAGATTTCTGTAAAGCCTTTGATTTATGACAAACTACTCCTAAAACTAAAATCTTGCGGTATCTCTGGACCATAACTAGTTAGAAGCATTCCTGTTAAACAGACAACAAATGGTCAAAATTGGGAGCGTCCTATCAAATTCTGCACCTGTCAACAGTGGTGTCCCCCAAGGCAGTGTTCTAGGATCAACTCTTTTCATACTCTACATAAATGACCTCTGTGATCATATCAAGAGCAACTGCGTTCTCTTTGCTAATGATGTGTAGCTATTCAACACCACAGACAATATTGCTACCCTTCAAAAAGACCTTGACTATGTATCAGAATGGTCAAACAAATGGCAACTTCAAATCTCAACAAATCTCTGTCCTACATATTGGCAAAAAAAAATCAGAAAATAAAATACAGGCTTGTCAAGACCTTGTTGATGATCCAAACACTGTCAAGGATCTTGGAGTACTCATCTCTAATGGCCTAAGTGCTAGAGCACACGGTAACTACATAGCTAAAAAGGTATTAACAGTTGTTAACCTAATCTTACATAGCTTTTTCTCTGGTAATATTACACTAATAACTAGGGCATAAAAAACATTTGCTAGACCAATACTCGAATACAGCTCATCAATCTGGAACCCACATTATGTATCTGATATTAACACAGTTGAGAAAGTCCAGAAATATTTCACAAGGAGAGTTCTCCACTCCTCCACTTGTTGCAGAATACCTTATGCCACCAGACTTGAAATTCTAGACCTAGAAAACCTAGAACTATGCCACCTTCGGTCCGATCTAAGTATAGCATATAAAATTATATATTGCAATGTCCAACCTGTCAATGAATACTTCAGCTTCAACCATAACAACACAAGAGCAAGCAATAGATACAAACTCAAGGTTAATCGCACCAAACTTGACTTCAGGAAATACGACTTCAGCAACAGAGTGGTCAATGTCTAGAATACTCTACATGACTCTGTGGTTTCTTCCCCAAACCCCCAAAACTTTAACCTTAGACTGTCTACTATTGATCTCACCCCTTTCCTAAGAGGCCTGTAGGGGGCGTGCATAAGCACACCAACATGCCTACAGTCCCTGTCCTATTGTTTCTTTTATTTTTTTATTTTTCTAATATGTATCCATGTATTCATAACCATGTGTATACTTATACCTATTATCTTGTAAGCAATTGGCAAAAATAAATAAATGATAAATACATAAATAATATATAAAATCCTACTATTATATACAGTCATGGTGTTAGCTTTGATAGTGAAGTTCAGATTATAAAATACCAATATTTCACAAACGCTGTTTCCCTTTTATAATCATCTCATGTAGCCTTCTTAGGTAGCAGAAATATTGAGAAAAACCACATCCATTGGTACACTTAGTGACCATTGCATCCAATTTACAACAGCCATATTTGCTTTATGATCCCCTCATTCATTTATCAACCATCAAGAAAAGCATCGTAAAACTGTTTTATAGCTATGGTAAGTGTAGTAGACTGACTATTATCAGTGCTTCCATCCCAAGACATTTTAGTCAACACTGTTGAAAATGTGACTTCCTCAGATTCTCACTGAGGTAAAAAAAAAAGAAGAAGAAGAAGAAGTAAAAATTGACATATTTCCATTTCCATTTCAGACTGTTAGCTTTGATTATGCTACTCCATCCATTTTCTTGCTTCCATTTCAGTCAAAGAATCCTTTAAACAAATAAGCAGATTGCCTTATTGGGAAAAACTCTGACCGGTCACCTTCCTTCTCTTTCTTTAGGCAATAAATTTTCTCCGCCATATGCTGGGGTCTTGCTAGCCTGTGTCTGGATTTATGCATTCATCTTCGCAGTGGCTCCCTTGGCTGACTGGGGCAGCTATGGGCTAGAACCTTACGGGACGGCGTGCTGCATCAAATGGAAAGCCTCAACCAGAGAAGCCAAATTCTACATCATGGCCCTCTTTGTCTTCTGTTACATCATTCCGTGCATCCTGATAATTATCTCCTACTCGCTCATCCTTTGGACGGTGAAAGTGTCCAGGAGAGCAGTGAAACAGCATATGTCACCGCAAAGCAAATCTAACAGTGTCCACAGCCTCATTGTCAAGGTAAGGATTGAAGCACAATGGGGATAGGTTTCTGATGGAGGCAGTATCTTTGTTAAAATCTCTTAAGTTTAGGGTTTGTATTCTGAGATGTTTTCCTGGAAAAAGGAAAATAAGTCAAAATGGTACCTTAATGTACTGACAAAGACTATTTAAGCGTCAAATGGGGAAAGAACTGTGTTAAGGTGGAAAGTTAGTCTCTCAGTTCCAACTCGGGCTCTGGGCTTCTATATCGTCAAAAAATATGCATCTATAACAGATGCAAAATACATAATTCACATCATTTGCAAAAAATGATGTCATGATGCATACAACATCATTTCTCTCTGCCACAGGCATCTGGGCTTGCTTACCCCAGTGCCTTTTTTCAGTGTTGGGTTATTATGGATTTGCTATGAAGGGTTCAAGGTATGTATATATATTTATGCATTGCTGTGACGACCCAGCAAAATAAACATAGTTGCAAAAAACAGGTGAATCCCCTTTTATTCCTTCACTGAGACAAAAAACTCCCACACAAGCAGTTACAAGAAGGAGGAAATGCCATTTAAATTATAAAGAGTAAAAAACAACACAAACCAGGCAAGATAAGGGCTGGAAGACATCCACAGATATCAGAACACACATTGGGAAGGACGCCAAACTCAGAGAGGGACAATAAACTAGAGATATTCCATACTTTGTTTCCAGCACTTGCCCATATGCATGTCCATCCTCTTATCCAGTTGTCACAGCTGCAGCCCATGAAAAGGATCAAAGTTCTCTCCTCCCCGGTAGACCATGTCTCTCCCTTATCCTCTCCTCCCTGCGTGCCCTAGGATGGAGAGGGGATGGGCCTGGATCCTCCTCTAACTGCTCAGCTGGCCTCTGCCCTTTCCCAGCTTCCTCCACAACCTCTGGAGCCACACTTCCACTCCCTGTTGGCTGTTCCTCCTCTCCTTCAGAGTCAGTCTCCACCAGGGGCATGACACATTGCTATAAGTCATGTTTTCCTCAAACACAATCTAAGCAACAATTGGCTGAGTTCCCATAGCATATTTAAATCATGAACCATGTTTTACAAACCACAGAGCTTAGAGTCACAAAGCATTCTGATTCAAAAAGAAACAAACTATTTTACAGGAAGTCCTCCACTTACAACCCTTCATTTAGTGGCCATTCAAAGTTATAACAGCCCTAAAAAAAACAGTTTACAACCATTGCAGCATTCCCATAGTCACATAATGTATTTGTGATGGCTCCACCATTTTGAGGTCAGGTGATCAGAATTTGCAATCTTTCCAGCTGGCTTCTGAGAAGCACAATCAATAGGGGAAGCCATATTTGCTTAATGACTGCAGTGATTTGCTTAACATCCATGACAAAAATGTCATGAAATCAGCCACAACTTATTTAGCAATCACATTGTTTAGCAATGGAAATTCTAGTCTCAATTTTGATTGTACAATAAGTCAAAGAGTACTTATATGTTCCAGTTCAATGTATGAACGATGTCCTACAGTAAAAAAAAAATTAAATAATGTATAACTATAGAATTAATGGTCTCTTTTCTTATGTAACTCCTTCAACATTGACTGTATCTTTGACTGAAAATCTGCCCCCAATGACATCATTTGGCTTAAAAAGTTGATGACAAAAATGTATAGGCCCTTTCAAGGTATCCAAGGAATATCTTGATGATTTAAGAAAAGATACTGGTCAAATACTGGAAAAAAGAAAATGTGGTGTCGAAAGTCAGTAAGCAAACAAGGAGCAAAGCATTTAAGTGGCCTAGATATATATCACTCTTTGAGTGATGTGATGGCCTAGAGATGGAGCTCTCACAGTCAGGAGGCTGTGAGATTGATCCTACATAGCAGCAGCTATTTCTCTCTTTAGGCGCAAAGAGAAAATATCTGCTGTGAACTCCACATAGGCATCAGGAAGGGCATCCAGCCAGTAAATGCGCAGCTCCATTCAGTTGCCTTGATTCTACCCCAATGCAATGGATTACAGGGTCATTAAAAGTGTGTGTGTGTATGTGTGTGTGAGAGAGAGAGACAGAGAGAGAGAGAGAGAGAGAGACCTTTTAAACACTACTTGAAGAACTAATGCTGCTTGCCAAAACACCTTGGGAAATACAAAGCATAAAGAAACGATGATGGCATGGTGCAATGGATCCCCCCCCCCCAAACTGTACATCTGTCTGTTTCAAACAGAATTTGATCTTCATCAAGAAAACCACAACAGCAGCAAATAAGTTATGTCCATGCTGCTATTGCTGGGTGTCTAAAGAGAGCCTACAGTGCGAGTCTGCACATAAACATCATAAGAGGGTTGTGAGTGAGGAAAGCAGGAGAGTGCCCATCTGCTTAGAAAGTTATTCTAAGTCATCCGTCTGCAGTATCCACTTTCAGTGACATCCCTGCTACTGGTCTAAATGCACCTACCGCCAATAGTTTATTATTCCAGAATCCCTGAGAATCCTCATATGAAGAATCTTCAATTTGGTGGATTTTTTTAAAAAAAAAAATGCTTCCCACACGAAAATGCCATTGGAAAACAGAGGTGGTACGATGAAACAGGCACAGCAGCAGGCAAAGATAAAATGAAAGAGAGAGAGTTCTATTACATCAGGATGATTTGCTCATTCATGTTGCATGGCTGCCTGTCATGATTTGACAACTTAATTTAACTGTGTACACACCTTACCCTCTTGATCAGCAAACAGTATGTCAGCAGCATATCACAGCCTGCTTATCTAAAGAGAAGAGAAACTCCAGGGCTTGTTTATCATCTGGTTGAATGCACTCACCAAATCACCAGTTGAATTAATTAACTCATTAATTACAGGCTAATTAAATATACATACCAGCAGCATATTATTCTGAGCTACCGTAGATAGTTTCCCTCCAGAAGTGTGATAGATACTTATTTATCTTCCGGCAGCTAGATCTCTTGAGTACAGAATGATGCTATGATGATGCTATTCAGTTGCAAAACATTGCTTAGCTCTGATGCAGTCCTGCTTTTATAGGAAAAGCAACTGGAAACATTGGAAGGATAGCAACTACTTCTGTACTGTTGCCAAGAAAACATAGATATCTCCATATAATCCAGAGAAGTCGGCTTTGATGCTAGGGAGATTTTTACCTTATCTTTTAAAGAAACAAAGCAAATCTCATGCACAGGAAATGAAAGCTATTCTTTTTTCACATTCAATACATTACCTGCAAAGATAATGCTCATAAACTTAGACCATACCAAGCTGAATGAGGGAGGGAGAGGGGGGAGGCAGGGAAAGAAGGAAAGATTTAACCTAGAAATAAGGTGAAACTTTCTGACCGTGAGAACAATCAACCGATGGAACAGCTTGCCCTCGGAAGTCGTGGGAGCGCCATCACTTGAGACTTTCAAGAAGAGATTGGACTGCCATTTGTCAGAAATGGTGTAGGTCTCCTGCTTGGGCAGGAGACCTACACTCTGATTATCTGTTATCTGTTAGGAATGCAGGAAGGGAGGGAGGGAGGGAGGGAGGGAGTGGGGGGGAAGGAAGGAAGGAAGGAAAGAAGGAAGGAAGGAAGGAAGGAAGGAAGGAAGGAAGGAAGGAAGGAAGGAAGGAAGGAAGTATTTGAAGTTGATGATCTTCCATTTTTTGTCACAGAAAAGGCTGTGTGGGTACTAGAATTATTCCCCGTTGTCTGGAATGGACTGAAGCATAACTAATGTGGTTGGATATATGTAGACAACATACTTAATGATCGTCACCTTTTTGTTCTAGAGAAGCCTGGGAAACAGAGACATTTAGGATCATTAGGATCATCTCAGTACCCTGTTTGCACAACTGTAGTCTATATTGTTTGAGGAAATCCTGAGAATTAAATTCATTCAAAACTAATGCCTATTTGTAGTACTGCTGACCCTAAGATATTCAATAGAGATTGTAAGACTTCTGCACTGCTATGCCACAAAGCTCAACATTCAACTAGAACCTACTGCATAAGTTTAACCAAAATTAAGAATGGCTGAGTTGTGGATGGCTGGGTTATAGACTGGAGTCACAAATCACAGTAAGCCATTGCTTACTTAACCATAATTTCCTGAATAAATTATAATTGGCTGGCTTTACATATCATATTAACCCAAACCAATCAAGCCACACTCTTGTCTTATTGCATTGTAGGAATCCCCTTACAGAACCTTGAAATGAAGCAAAACGTGGAGCATATGACAATTTTCCTCTCGGTTGTTCCTTCTCTTTTCCAGCTCAGTGTTTCTGTGTGCATTGGATTTCTGGCTGCTTGGACCCCCTATGCCATTGTTGCTATGTGGGCAGCATTCGGTGATGCCAGCAAAGTGCCAATCCTGGCCTTTGCCCTGTCTGCTGTCTGTGCCAAGTCCTCAGCCACCTACAACCCTCTGGTGTATCTGCTCTTCAAGCCCAATTTCCAGAAGTTCCTTTCTAAAGACCTCTCGTTCTTCCAGGCAGTGTGTGCAGTCTGCTGTTGTTGCAGCCGGTCCAGGGTCATCACCCTTCGATCCTTCCACACGCCAGATGGCCGGGCTTCCATGAGATTCTCTACCCCTTTCACCGACCACCGTGGATCCTGTAGGAACTGTTCTGACACTTTTGAATGCTTCAGCAATTATCCCCGGTGCTATAGGCTCACCCAGAAATCTGATACAGCCTCCAAGACTAACCCTCTTGCCATTCTGAGAGATGGAAGAGCTTGCCAGCCAAGTTTTAAGCGAACTGTGCAAGTCATGGTGCTCCTGACCAAGAAAAAGACTGGAATAGGGACTAGGAATGTAGCTGGAGATGTTCTGCCTTCAAACATTGTGAGAGATCTCATGTAACCATGGTAAGAGGAAAGGGTTCAAAGGCAGGGGTAGGTCCTTTTGATCTAGGTCCACTACCTAAAACTATCCAGATATTTGATTTATAATTTTCATCATGCCCAGTTAAACATTGTAAAGCTGGGAAAAGTTTTTTTTTTTTAAATCTATCTAAAAATTCATCTTTTATCCTTACATATTATTTGTTTCCAAAGTGTTCTTTGCAAATTATACTTTTTTTTATAGATGTGATTTTGTATCGGCAACTTTACATCTGTAAGAAGAAGAAAAAAATCAACAATGCCAAGCCCCCAAGCAAAACTAAACATGATCTAAAGGTCCTTCTGGCATTTATGACATCAGAGTATCACAAACTGTGAAATGGCTCAAATGCAGGTTTCTGCCTGTTCAGTCGGTACTGTACTGTGAGTTAGCTGAATAGCTCAGTTTCAGTCAATCCACGCAGATGATGCTGAAGGTAGGAATAATTAATTGCACACATAACTGGAGTGCAAAAAAAACTATTTCAATCAAATTTGATTGATAAAGAGCACAGAGACATAGGGCCACTTGCTTATCAGATCTGCTGACAAAATTACATGGTAATTTTGGATAAGTTTTACATCTGTTATTCAGGTGGGTTCTATGGCTTCTACAGTCACAGTGCTTATGTTTTCTGTAATACCTTAGCTAGATTTCCCTCTGGCCCATAATATTTTGAAAGATCAATTCATTCCAGCACAGAACCACCCTAGCGTGTTGACTCAGATATTATTTATCTAATTTCCTACATGTTTTATTTTCCCTATTTATCCCCACCTTTAAGGATCATTATGACAGTTTATTAATGATAAAGAACATTGATTTCTCATAAAGTATTACATGGTAGAAAGCTAAGAAATCTAAGGTGCTATTACTACAGATGTTCCATCCTGCCCCCTCCACAGCCTTAACATCAGTTGTGGGACTCAACCGTGAAACAGTTTTACCTAGGGGGTAATGACATGTTTCTACCTCACGCAAGAGGCTTAAGTGGAGGGAACATCCTAAAAAAAAACTGCAGTTTTTTAAGCAAGTAAGCATTCAATAGTACTACTTCTGATTTAAATCCATCACTGTTTGAGAAAAGAACAACTACTCAAAAACATAGTGAAGAATTTTGACCAATGGTCATTTCATGCCCAAACTGGGCATTGAAAATAATGGCCTCCAAGGACACAGCATTCTCTATGGTCGGACTGTAAAGATAAAGTCTGGGTTTTACAATGAGCTCCCAAGGCATTTGGTCATCACTGTAACAACAAGGAATGGAGGAACTAAATGTAAAGAATTTTTGAAAAATAGTATTTCTCTCCATCTGAGAAGGACAATCCCATACTTTTCAGGTTGGCACATATTAAGAAAGCTAAGTGCCAGTGAAATACCAGGACTCTGTAATAAATAGCTTAAACTCACTAGAGCCTTTTTGGTGACAGCTATTATGCAATGTTGCTCAAAAAAGACAAAAATAGGAGCAAATAGGACATCGACAATGTTGTTGTGTCTGGTTAATTCCCTCCTATTTTTCAACCTCCACTTTCTAAAAGGTACAGCAGAACCAACATTTTTAATGGCATATTTTAAAACTGCAGAACAAATCTTCCTTTATTATTTTTTTTTAAAGTTTATCTTAAATAAGGAGATTGCTGTATTTTTTAAAAAAACAGCAATCTTTTAACATCTTTAATGATTCTTCTCATAAGAAGAAATAGAATACAGAAACTCGGTGGGAATACATAATGACATTGGGACACAAACTGTGGTTATTTTCTACAAGAAAGAAGGAAAGGCTTAAGAAAAAAATATGCTTCTGGATGGTAGAAACAAGGCACGTGTATTATGTCTGAATGATCTAATGCCCAGTATAAGAAAATTAAATTAATTGTTACTCATCCCATTGTAGATATTTAAGGAGATGCCTTAATTATAATTTTTATAATTCCTTGTCTTTAATTTAAAATATTAGACTAGGAAGGTCATTCATTTTGTCAACGGGATAGTTCTTGCATTATCATCATGGTGAAGAGCCTTGGTGGCACACTAATTAGAATGCAATATTGCAGGCTAACTCTTCCCAACAGTCTGGAGTTCAATCCTGACCAGCTCAAGGTTGACTCAGCCTTCCATCCTTCTGAGGTTGTTAAAAGGAGAAATAAGATTGTTGGCGCAATATGCCAACTTGGTAAACCACTCAAGCACTGTGAAGCAGTGTATAAGTCTAAATGCTGTTGCTATCTGCGTGGTCTTTGTATTCCCAGCCTGTCTCAGAAACAGATCTTTTGTGAAGGACAAGAGGAGAAGATGGGGTGCCCAAAAACCTAATATCCTTAAGGATCAGTAGGCTCACAGCTGACTTTTCCTCCTAACAGCAAAGGTTCAGCATTGCCATAGAAAAGAAGATGAGAGTAGAGCAGCCTTTACAATCTGTCTCCATCCCCTTTTATACATTCTGTCTGAGATTAAAATTATGCCCAAAATGTAGAATAGGCTATATACAACCTGTTTTCTGAGGGCCAGAAGCCTTGACCATCTATTGCCCTCAAAATTCCAATAATCTGAAAGTTGAGATGTAGCGTAATGAACCCATTCATTTCCTGGCCTCTGTTCAGAGAGATGGATGGCCAGGTAATTTGATTTCATTACATATTTTCAATTACTAAGCAATCCTGAGACAGATAGGAGTTGAGCTAGTGACATGGGACTGCTGATTTTGAGCAGCTGTTGCATCCAACTTCTAGTTTCTGATTTTAAAAAGCAAATATAATTACTATTTTGACAGTACGGTAGAGACCAACACTTCTGACCATGGTATCATCTCATCCAATTTGGTTCAGCACATTCCAGAACTCAGAAGAGCAAATGTTAGGATTATCTATCACTAAGTTTTATTGTATGGGTTTGGTGTGAAAATATCATAACTACAGTGTCCAGCACTTGTCTGGAGTCCACACCCAGTGTAACAAAGCCAACAAATACATTTTCAGCCAAATTTCACTTTAGCCTATTTCTGCTAAGCACTTAATGTGTCACATCCATACTAAAATAAATGCTAATGACTCTCAATCCAACTTTGGTTCATCTCTCTTTTCAGTGCTGGACTGCTGAAAGGTAGAAGAGGTCATAATAACCAGATGAGATTTTCACCTCCCTTCTCTTATGAAGGTGTTTCTCATCTCTAGTCCATCATAATTTATTTTTTCCCTTAGAGTTATTTGTTACTGAAAGAATTTACCAGATATAGCTATCTTTCCTACTAGTAACTATTCTGAGTGTATCAAGGGAGACTATCAAGGAAGATGAGCACAATTCAAAGTGCACTGACGATTTCTCCTCAAATGGGGACGAAACATTTGCAACCAAATTGCCAAGCTCAGAGTTCAGCCCAAAGCCCAACTACCAACCCGAGCTACTCATATTCAAATACATTTCAAATTACTTCTTTCTGTATTCTATAATCTGATTTTTCCCCTCAATCTGTCCAGACACAGATTGAGTGTGTTATTGTGTGTGTGTGAGTTCCTGGAGAAGAAAGTTGGTTCTGTACCTTTTTGTTGAACACCAGAGGGAAGGGAGTATTTAGCCAAGAAACAAACAGCTTGTCTTAAAGTAGCCCATCCATTGCAGACTTACTGGAGGAGAGATTAGGACTCCCTCTTATAACTTAGAATACCTGGCATCAAAAGTGTGATTTGCACAAATTTGTGTGTCAAGAAGAGCTACAGAGTCATTAAAAAATCATCCAATGGCACACCAACCTACAATGCCTTGGAGAGTTTCTGAAGCTGTTTTATGCTATGTCAGACCATTGGACCATCCAACCCAGTAGTGTCCACTTTGACTGGCAGCAGCTCTCCAGGTCTCAGGGAAAGAAAGAAAAAATTCTGCCACCCGAGACCATTTTAATCAGAAACACCAGGGATCAAACCTGGGATTTTCTGCATGCAAAGCATGTAACTCTCCCACTGAATTAAGACCTCAAAATGATCTGCCTTCACTTCCACTTGATTACATTCACAGTATCTATTTAGTGTGGAATAAAAAAAAAACTAAGGAGAGGAAATGAAGTTTGTTAAAACAAAAATGAAACTTCTCAGTGGGAGCCGCTCCAGGAAAAAAAGAAAGAAAGAAAAACCAGACAATATCTGAAGTGCTTTCCTCTTGTATAACTGGGGCACCAAGCACAAAATCCGTAAGCACGTTACCGCTGGCAAGCAATCTCCTCTGCTTCACTGAAGCATTTACTCTTCATGGGGAGATAATGTCAGAGGAACAGCAACATCTAAGGAAGACTAGATGAAGGGATACAGAAAAATAACACACATATAAGCTACAATGGCTTTTGCTTCTGGGAAGAAATCTACCAGAAAAAGCAACATGTGTGAAAACCTAAGTTGATGGAGACCATCAACTCCTCCTCTGCTGTTTACAACAGAGAGGTATAATTTACAACACCCATGGAGTCCTTATCTCAACACTCCCAGGAAGGGCCAACCACAATATTATATTATTGGGCATTTGCTAGCCATTTGAGTTCTTAGCTAGGTGAATGTGCTACTGCAACCCCCCCCCCCTTCTGCAAAAGCAACAGCATTTATGCAAACATATAATCCAAAGTGGGGAATGGGGGGGGGAGACAAAACACGGAATGATAACATTGGATGTGCTTGATTAGTTGAGAAAAAGTTTCAGAATCAGGAAGGCTCTTTAAAATAACACAGGGTTAACTTGATGAGGTTTGCAACTGAAGTAGGAAGCGGTTCCGTGTCACACCATGTTGACATCGGTACTGAGAAGAATGATTGCGAGTGACCCCCAACAAAAAGTCAAAATTATTGTGTGAGGCCCCCAGTGCATATATCCTTGCATTGGGTAGAATTGTAAATTTCCATCCGTTGGGAGGTACGAGCTGTTGCATTCTAGAAATAGATTAGATAGGTCTACTAGACAACCGAAGTTTGCCATATGAATGCAAACTACAAGCCATAGTGATTTGAAATTTTAATTTATGGTTAATGATTAACCAAAGCCTTGAGGTGTGTGTAAAAATTAGGCTAATAACTAGGGTTGTCAACTTTCCAAACAGTCAGACCATAATCTCTTAGTCTTTAACTGCAATTTGAACTGTAGATCAAAAAGCCATATAAAATATTTACCTCCTATGCAGTAAAGACTTATGCTGGGTGCAAGTTTGATCGTTGTTCTGTACAGATCAGATTTACTGTTAAGTAAACTGGTATCAATTCCCTGGGTGTTGATGCCAGGTTAGTTGGCAATCCTACTAATGACCCAGTTCAAACAAACCCTTAGATCTGCACATCTCACTTGGCCAAACAACTTTTCCCAGAGCTACTCCTGAAGGTAACAGATCAAAAGTAAAACATTTGCCTAGCTATGATTGCTTGATATATTCCCTTTCTGAGCTGTTCTTCTCTTCATGATATCTCTTGCGTGCTTTAGTCTCATTTAGGCTGAGAGAGGAAGACTAATAATGCAAGCACTTCATGTATTTGTGCTGGTGTCTTCATTGAATCCCTAGCTGCCATTTAGATGCCTTGTGCCTGAAATTTTCTTGTGCAATTTCCATTGGGTAGAGTATTCTTCCTTGCTTGCTGTCCTTAAACCTAGCATGTAGCATTACTCTGAGTTGTTGGACAGTTGCTGCACTTTAGTCCAGAAGTGACCCCACTTCTGCGGTGTTTGCAAAAGCGATTGCTGTGTTATTTGAACAACGAAACGCACAGAGATCAGTGAATCTCTCAGAGGCTTTGCAAAGCACTTTGGGATCCATCCAAATGGCAGGAGCTTTCTTAGATGTATAAGCATAACTTTTTAACATGGCAATACTGGTTATAGCCTAGCAAGCATGGCAAAGCATGAGCCATGCAAAATGTGGCAGAGGCATTGGTCTGACTAGTTAGTCAACAATTTTAACTAGCACATGGCTTTTATGTGAGTGGGGCACATGAACAAAATGGGCTGGGACTTCCAATTTGTGTCAGATTTCCAGAATTATAATGCAAATGGGTGCACCAGATTCTGTGATGTTATACATGAGCATGTGCAAATAAGCAAATAAGCCCAGACCTTGCAGAGTTGCATACACATTGCCAACTGTACTACCATAATGTGTCTTATTGGGATCCATAGAAACAACTGCACAAGGCTATATTAGCCAACCAGCCTTAGTTTACTGGAGAATATAGTCCTAGAGGGCTCCTGATATGAAAGAACCTTGTCTACTGCTGCAGTGCCTGTCATCTGAATGGCCTGTATATACAGTACAAATTGGGCAGGAGATACTTGGCCTGGCCTGAAAATAAGTGGAACCCAGAATTAACTGCTCACTGACTATGAGTCAGTCTGTGGCGGTCAGAGCACATTAAGCTGGCAACTCTGTTTTGTGCAGATAAAGTTGGTGGTTTGTAATCCAGATGTTGACCCTGTATACTTACATCCATTCCTGAATCACAAGAGTTGGGATTCTCTTCTTTTCACCTCTCTGCAGAACTCCAGTTGTTCAGGTATAGCAGCTTACTAGCTAAAAGGACATACCCAACTGCTAATATGGTATGCCTGATTTGGTGGTAGATGTAAAAATACATAGGTAATTTTCAGCTTGTGCAATCCAGCTACTCTGTGTGTGGGGCATCTTTCTCTCTGTATGTGGTTCCTTGAAATTTACCAATACTATAGGGGAAATGTT
This sequence comes from Hydrophis major, assembly GCA_033807585.1. Classification (NCBI taxonomy): domain Eukaryota; kingdom Metazoa; phylum Chordata; class Lepidosauria; order Squamata; family Elapidae; genus Hydrophis; species Hydrophis major. The sequence continues at coordinate 238,954,483 of CM066330.1, read as the reverse complement.
ACACTCATCCCCAGGAGCTGCTTCATAATCGCACAACAGGGAATCTATTCCAGACAGAAAAATAGGATAGATGTGAGATCCCAGAGTATTATTTTGCTCAGGACCCCAATATTCCTTATCCCAACATTGGGTCCATATGACAAATATAAGCGCACATGCAAGTTTTTGCACAATGAGGACCTCAGACATCTAACCAGCCATCTAACCTGTTTCCCAGAGATCCCCATAGACAGAAAGCTGGGTTAAACAAGTTGTTCTGGGCTTCAGATCTTATTGGTGCTATGTAAAGAACAAAATACTGTGAAATCACTATAGCTAGCAAGCAAACAAACAAGAGCAAATTCCAACTGTTTGCAAGTGCTTTTTTTACACCCTTTATAAGCTGGAAATCTCAACCCAAAACCTGAATTCCTCACTCCAGACTACACCGTGGCCACTGTTAAAACATCAAGGGGTACAGCTGCCAAATCTACAGCATTACCCACCCCTGCCACATGAACAAATAATCCAACCCAAACCCTGTATGAATATCTCTGCTTATGAACTCAATTGTTGTGCAGAAATGGTACTTTTTTTTTCCGAAATAAATCTTGCTTGTGCAAAATATTTGCCGCTGGTTTGGTTAAGTGTTTGTCTGTTTGTTGAACTCCACCTTCTGCTGAATGAATGAACAGAAGTATTGACAAAAGAGCCTTTGGGGCATACGAATATGAGAAGGTTTCAGTCTGTACACTTAATAACATCATCTCAAGGAGAAGGAAGGACACAGAGCCCTTGTCAGCAGTGCTGCAACCAGGAGCATGCTTGAAACTTGGGAGGCAAATTCATATTCTTCACAAATGACTCCTTTCATCCCCAGAATGACTAAACCTTTCATTTTACCTGAACTTAGAATAGTTTCAGCATCTCTGGCTCCTTATCAATGACTAATGAAGCTCAGATTCTAGGAGAGTCCATTTTTCAACTTGCCCCTGTAGCTGTGCCTTTCACGGTAACCAGAGACACAGCCAATGGTGGGGAGAAGGCTGATCAATCGATGGGAGAAACCTATGTGTTTGCTTTCTAAACACTAAATGCAATTAAGGCAAGGAAGCAGGCACACCTCCTCCCCTCTCCCCCCAGTCAAGTCTACTTTGATCAGATCAGAAAATATTAAACTTTCAACTTTCTGGTCATGCAAGAGAGGAAATATCTCTTACTTTAATAGGGAATTTTTAAAATGGTAGAGCAATAAGAAAATGGTAAGAATTTCAAATTGGCAGAAAATGTCAGCTGTTTCAGAGCCAGCTGCATGGCTTCCCATTATTTTGAAGCAAGAAATACCTAAATATTGCAGTATACACATTAAAGGATGGAAACCGATCAAGGAGAGATTCAACCTAGAAATAAGGATAATTTTTCTGACAGTAAGAACAATCAACTAATGGAACAGCTTGCCTTCAGAAGTTGTGGGAGCTTCATCACTGGAGGCTTTCAAGGAGATTGGACTGCCATTTGTCAGAAATGGTGTAGGGTCTCCTGCTTGGGTGGGGGGGTTGGACTAGATGACCAACAAGGTCCCTTCCAACTCGATTAAATCTGTTCAAAGTAATCTTAACTGTTATAGCTCCCCTTACTTGGAAATTGTACCAGACAATCCAACTGCTACTCCAATATGTAACCTAATACCACCTGTTAGTATCTCCATCCCATCCATGGGGAATGTTGCCTACTCCCTCCCACTCCAATTTATACTTTAAATGTATATAGTAAACTTAAGCAGACTAAGATGAAATAGTTATTCACTACATAAAGGAGAGCAGGGATCAACAAGGACAATCAAAGAACAGTCACAGGCTAACAGCAACCCTTCTGCAAGCACATATTAGAGTGTTTGGAACTACCTAATACAGAAGGTCCATATAAAATTATGCAGGGGGGTGAAAGTGAAAAAATGGCTGGATGACCTTGGGCCAGTCACTCCTTCAACCCAACACACCTCACAGGGTTGTTGTGGGGAAAATAGGAGGAAGGAAGGATATAAATTAAATAAACAAATGAAGTTAGTAGAGAAAAGGTGGCTTTTTCCTGTTACTTCTATAAACTATAAAATTCAGGATCATTTTCATCATAACAGAATAACAGAGTTGGAAGGACTTCTAGTCCAGGGGTCGCCAACCTTTTGGACCTCAGGGACCACGAAACTCATCATTTTAAATCCTGTGGACCATTAATATGAATTTTGACTAACAGTGGCTTGCTTACTTTGGTGGGAGAGTCAGTCCCATATTCCAGGGCTGCAGTAGTCACAGGACTGGCCCTTTGGTCATCCTGGAGCAGCTGCTCCTCCACCTGGGTGCACTGGCCTGCCATGGACTGGAGGAGCTGCTCCAGGATGACCAGAGGGACAGTCCTGTGACTGCTGCAGTTCTGGAACATGGAACTGACTTTCCCACCAATGTCAGCGGATTTCCCTCCTCCGCCATTGGTCTTACCTTCCAGTTCCAGCTCCTGTGGCTCTACTCAAGGTAAGGTTTGTGCTTGGCCGAAGGGTGGGGGCCAGAGGGTGGGCAGACCATGTGGGCGGTGCAGCCTTGTGTTCCCAGGAAGCCTGGATTAATTGCTTTGAGAGGGGGTGCTTTGAGGGGAACAACCAAATTTTTCATGCGGATGACCAGTGATCCCCAGCCCACTGATTGGCGACCACTGCTTAGGAGAGAAATATAAGGGATCAGTATCAGAATATCTTGTCTGGGATCTTCCAAAGCTTTGGCTAGTGCTCTAATGAGAAGATACTGCACTGATGCTAGGTGATTCAGCAATCCATTTTAGATCCGTGTAGATGTAAAATTTCATAAAAGATGTACAATAGTGTGTAAGAAAAAAGACTTCCCAAGAGCAAGGCAATTGCCTGTGAAAGGGTTCAGCAAAGAGAAAAGCCATTTACAGAAAAAAAAAAAAAAAAAACCAAGGCAGGGAGCCTTCAAAGCCAAGTCATGCTAAATTCAGTGCCTCCTAGATTAGTGCAGCTTAAATACATCCTGAGGGAGGCAAATAGATCAAGGTGTAACAGCAGAGATAAGTGAAACAGCTAAGTCAAATGTAAATAAACAATTGACAGAGGCAAAAAGAAAAAAGAACTGGAACTTGCCAAACAAGATTGGTGGGAAGAAGAGAAAAACAGGGCAGATAAAGTGGAAGTCAAGGCGCTAAAAAGTTAAGACGCTTCAAATTCCATCCAGGTAGGTCATGGGTTTTAAACAGGCCCACTCTTCTGAAGGAAAGATTTAAAGAGTTAAGATGGTGGCCCCAACCATGGGATTGAAGACCTAACCCTTTTTTAAATGAGCATTGAACATTCAATTCAAAAGAAAAAAACAAGAAAGTCCAGTTGCCTCCATCAAAAAACACACATTGGAAGAACAGTGAACATGTAACAGAATAACAGAATTGGAAGGGACCTTGGAGGTCTTCTAGACCAACCCCCTGCTCAAGCAAGAACCCCTATACCATTTCATACAAACGGCTGTCCAATCTCTTCTTAAAAACCTCCAGCGTTGGAGCATCCACAACTTCTGAAGTCATGTGCATGCTTTAAAGCCCTGGTTTTAAAGATTAATATTCAACTGAATCCAGAATTTTAACATTTAAGGAGTAATAGATAGGTTTTTTTAAAAAGTCATGAAAGTTTATTTCAATATAACTTTACTAAGATGAGATGATTATAAGCATAGAAAAGGAAAGGTTCAATATCCACTGTGAATGAAATTCACAGGTTTTGCTGAGATGAATAAGCTAACTTCTTTGATAGAGAAAAGACACTACCTACATTTACTAGTGACTAAAAACCTCTTGTGGACTTTTTTGCATAAAAATAAAAATAATGAAACCACCCCACCCCCCCGGCTGGGTTCGACAGAATGTGTGATTTGATGATAAAGAAAGAAAGTAAAGAAGAAAGGAAGAAAGACAGACAGACAGACAGAGAGAAACAGAAAGAAAAGAAAAAGAAAGAAAGAAAAGAAAAAGAAAAAGAAAAAAAAAGAAAGAAAAGAAAAGAGAAAGAAAGAAAGAAAGAAAGAAAGAAAGAAAGAAAGAAAGAAAGAAAGAAAGAAAGAAAGAAAGAAAGAAAGAAAGCAGTGAATTCCTGCTAGTGATTTATAGTGCCTTTCAGAGCTTTCTAGACATCATAATAACGTATATAACAACAGTAAGGGAAAACTTCACATTGCCTGAGTGACAGCTACAAAGCAAATCTCTGAAAAGGACAAAGGAGCTGGCTGTTCCTCTACCTGTATCCCCAATTCCACAACCACCTGGCATCTACTTCTTCATTTAGTATCAAAATGACCCCATTGACACCCCATTGTCCCATTTTGGAAGTGGTCTGTCTCACATTAGAATCATGGTGCCTCCCCACTGGAGCACAGCTAACAAATACTACAAATGTATTTCTCACCATTTGGCCTGGCAGTGGCTACTCAGTATTGCCTGAGTGTCGAGATGAATTGATAAAGCTTAATGCCTTCCATGGTGGTTGCCTTCCATAACAGCCATCAAAGGCACAGCTTCATTTTCTTCTCCACCATCTCTTTTGCTCTTTTCATGGTGACTAATCTGAGCCTGTAGACCCATCTGCAGATGCTGGGCCACCATTATAACCCTTGGTCAATGAGCCTTGATAAAAATGAAACCACTTGGATATTAGGCAAGGGAGCAAACTCCTGAGTTGACAAGTTTGGCTTGCTTTTGGGCAAGAAGACGGGAGCATTTTTCAGCTTTCTCCAGAATCAGTGAACAAAACAGACCATCTGCTCTGACAGACCTTAATCAGCTGCTCTCACCCCTGTAGCCTCCACGCCACGTGGTCTTGGCCTGCTGTGGACCATTTCATTCTCTGCTCCAGGAGAGGGAGGGGAAACATTCTCTAGTGTAGTGCCAGCCCAGCAGACCAAAGGACACACCACACAGGAGAAAAGCTATAAGCATTCAGACTCAGCGATGTTAAGCGATGCAATATTCAAAGCAGCGCTCTTGCCTTTAAGGACAGATGTGACCATTTAAGGATGGATCGTGATGGTGTGTACAAAGGGGGTGTACTGGAGCAGGCCCACATCACCCTGCAAGAGCTGATTGCTAAATTTTCTGGAATTGTGCAAGCTGAATGACAGCAGAGCTGATCCATAATGCCTAGCAAACCAATCAACTGTTTAGTGGCTAACTCTGCAGGGTGGCTGCAGCAATTTTTTAATTTATGTTTGACTATTTTAGGTTGTTATGAAGTTTTACATTGTTGTTATGCCATCTATGCTGTGCTGTGCTATGTTGTACACCATCCAGAGTCACATTTTTTGAGATATGGGTGGCTATATAAATATGTTAAATCAGACAATATGATGCATACTTAAAAGGAGCAGGGCTTTCTTTGCATAATTGTATGTGCCATCTTGGTTTTTCTAAACCCAACCAATTTAAACATACCTTTGATTGCTGTGTTGGGAGGGTAGTTTGCATGGTAGCCAAGCTTGGATTTTTTACGGTAGTATCATCAAACTTGTAATTGTTTTTCTATACACTTCCCTTTTCTAGAAGAGGTGCAAGGTTTCCTAATAATAGAATCTATTCTAAATTATTGAGATGACACATTATTTTGGAATAGAATTTTAATAGAGGAAGTCCTTGACTTATGACCATAATTGAGCCTGGAATTACGGTCATAAATCATGCCACCTGTTCAACAGGTCACTATGTGACCAGATCCAATTTTACAACCTTTTGGGGGGCATTTGTTAAATGAATACACAAAGGGTATTTTTTTGCTGGCAAAAACAAAGTAAATCATGTCTACAACATCATAGGATGCCATAAACAGACATAAATGCCTGCTGGTTGCCAAGCACCCAAAATGTGATCATGCTGTGACCATGGGAGCGGGACGGCTGTGGGAACTTTGAATCTGGGTCACAGGAGAGCTGTGATTGACAGGTATTTTTCTGAGGTTGACAATTGGGAGGAAGCAGCTTTTCCTGCCTGGAAAATGAAGACACCTTTCTCCAGTGGGGCCAGAAAAATCCATGCCCATTTACTTTTCTGCCAGTTTATAGTTGGCTGGAGAGCAATTTAATTGAACTGTGGGAAGGGCCCTGAGCCATCCTTGCAATAGAAGGTTGGTTGGCATTTACACTTCGACGAATCACTGTGTAATTTCTTCATAACAAATTATTCACATTTCCTTACCACCTGGCTAAGTTTATAAGACATGTTCAGCCTGTGGTTGTATTTGTGGATGATAAATCACAAACTGCTTTTCATCAGGAGAAAGATTGGTTAATCTTACCATTTTTCTTCTTTAAAGGAGAAGGATGGCTGGTATTTATGTTCCCCTTGATGTCTGGAAGAAAATCATTCTTTAGTATGGTTAAGCTTAGTGTGGAGTTGCCAGCTGATCAAAAACAAATGGTGAAAAACAGATCAAGCTTTTTACGCCATAAGGGTAGACACTGACAGCATGAAATCTGGCCACTTACCATAATTTATACAACTGGGGTTGCACATATCACTACTGGCATGGAATACACAACACAGAGCCCCCTTAGCTTGTGAGCAGCCATGCTGGCAGATCATAAAGAATGGGCAAAAGATTGCCACAGATTCATTGCATGACAGGACAGCTGTTGTGCAGGAATCTGGGAAGCGATCTCTAAAAATCTTCTATGTGGCATATCAGCAGCTACATTGGCAAGTAGTGTGTGATGGATGACTACAGGTAGTCCTTAACTTACAATAGTTTGTTTAGTGACCGTTCAAAAGGATTTTGTCAGCCTCAAAGAATCCTTCTTCTGCTTATATTTCCAGCTGCCATAGAAAGGGGGGAGGGAAGACTAATTGGACTTCATGGGGGGAAGAGTGCTGGAGGTTTGAGTTAATATAATGTAAAACTTGGGATCTTTCTCGACTATGCTTACTTAATCACTCCGCAGATGTAGCCCCTTATCTGTGTAAGCCAAAGTCAGCCATCTTGGCATACCAGATGTCTGAAACATGACCTAAAGATGCTGAACATGACATTATAAAAATCTCAGATTGGATGGCCAGTTTGAACTATTGGGGGTGGGGACCTGGGTTAACTTTCTATATGCGATGTTTGCACCTATTGCTTCAGATCTTGTATTCTTCTGGTGCTACCATGTCAATTTTCAGTAAAAGTCCTTTTCTCTAAAACAATGGAGTCTAAGGTTTTCTTTCTTGGATTTTGAATGGAGCCTGTTTTTTGGATGAGAAGTGAAATATCTTCAAAGAAAAACTAAAAAGTCCAGTTACCTCTTGAGAAAGCATCTTTGGGACAACCATGATCTGTATGACTGAGAATCTCCATAGATGGGACCATTCAAAGTTACAACGGCACTGAAAAAGTGGCTTATGTCCATTTTTCACCATTGTAACTGACCACAAACCATTGCTGGGGATCATTGCTGGGGACAAGCCAACTCCCTACATACTTTCCCCCAGAATGACCCGTTGGTCAGAATTCTTGGCTGCCTACAATTATCAGCTACAATATCGTCCTGGTAAAGCCATTCCCTACGCCAACGCGCTGAGCCGTACACCGCTCCCTGAAACTATCAACGATCCTGCACCAATGATGAAAGCGTTGCAGATTGAGACACTCCACACGCCGCCATTGACTGCCCGTGACATCGCGAGAGAAACAAAATGCGATCCCATCTTGGCGCGAGTCCTCACGTGGGTAGAACGCGGATGGCCATTGGACCAAGTACTAGACGACTTCGCACCATTCAAAAGTCGTCAAACAGAATTGTTCTCACAGAAAGGCTGTGTCATCTGGGGCGATAGAGTCGTTATCCCAGAACGGCTCCAACAGACGCTACTAAGAACCTTGCATGATGGCCACCTTGGCATCATGCGCATGAAGGGCCTCGCACGAAGCTACGCGTGGTGGCCAGGCATCGATAGACAAATCGAATCATGGGTTAAAACTTGCAAAAGATGCCAAGAAGTAAGCAACGCTCCACCAAAGGCAACCCCAACCGAATGGGAGACGCCGCGGGGACCCTGGTCCCACATCCATCTGGACTTTGCTGGGCCGACCAAAGGCCACACATTTCTACTAACCGTCGATGCCTACTCGAATTGGCTCGAGATTCACCGAATGAGCAGCACAACCACTGATGCAGTCATCAAAAGACTGGAAAGACTTTTTACAACCCATGGATTACCAGACATTCTGGTATCCGGCAACAGGCTCCAATTTACCGCCCTACCTTTTGAGCAGTACTTGGCTGACCGGGGTATTCGACATGCGCTCACTTCGCCTGCACACCCTGCTGCAAACGGTAGGGCTGAGCGCATGGTTCAATTTGTCAAAAGGACTCTCCAAAAGATCGATTACGACAACATCAATGAAAAAATCAACCGGATCCTTTTCCTGCAGCACATCACACCTCACAGCGTCACCAACAAAACTCCCGCCGAACTGCTAATGGGACGAAAGCTCCACTCCCACGATCGGTTACACCCAGCCTACGAACCTGAAAAGCCACTCAGATCCAGCAGCCGATGCCGTACCTTTCAGGTAGGCGATCTAGTATTCACTAAAAACTTATCGGGTGATCCGCTGTGGGTAGAAGCGACAAGATCATACCTCGTTCAGTGCCCTGACGATAGACTTTGGAAGCGCCACATAGATCAACTACGATCGCGACTACCACCTCGCAATTCCGAACTCCCTTTTGACCAAACTGAGGGGGGGGAGATACAGAGGATAGCGAATTACTATTTGAAGGAAACCTTTTCGAAGAGACTGATAATGGAACGGAAATGCAGGAACAGGAACCAGGGACCGCAGTGAATGCACCTCAGGAAATGGCCAGTGATATTGATGACAACGAGAATGCGAACTCGGAACCAGAGACACCCTTACCGCTAAACAACGATCTACCTCAGCAAGAGTGCAGCCAACCGCCAGGCACCTTGCGAAAATCGAAAAGACTAATTAAACAACCGTCCTACCTTAAGGACTATGTAACCGTGTCCCGTGGGCTGAAGCCGGGGAAAAGGGGTGTTGTGAATGCATAATGCCAATAAAGTTATCAATTGAGCTTGAAGACTAGTGCAGGGTTCTGGCCCTGCACTTCTGATTGGCTGTTAATGGCAGGATCGGATTGGCCCATTTAGGAGCATCCGATTGGCCATTAACAGGCCATTCCCATTGGTTAACGGAGCTAGCGCTCCAGGTTCGCTATTGGTTAAGTAGTTCATGAATTGCCTATATAAGTAAGGCTAGAGCAGCCTTTGAGCTGAGCTGTCACAATATGTAAATAAAGAGTTTGAAGTTCACTGTTTCTACTGGCTCATCTCCATCATTCGCACCCATGCTCCAAACTTAACATTTTCACTTAGAGAATTTTATATGTGATGTCAAAAGGGAAAAAATGCAGTATCAATAGAATTATTAGCAGGTATCAGAGGTGGTATTCAGCAGGTTCTGACCAGTTCTGGAGAACCAGTAACGAAAATTTTAAGTAGTTCAGAGAACCTGGAAATACCACCTCTGACTGGAGATTTTACAGTATCCTTCCCCTGCCACACCCACCAAGCCACGCCCACAGAACCAATAGTAAAAAAAATTGAATCCCACCACTGGCAGGTATGATGTATTATGAGGTTATCCATATTTGAAATGAGTGGCGTTGGACTTTTCCTTATGTTTTAGCGATAGGAGTCAGCTAAATCCTGTGATCAACGTTATTGCTGTAAGTGTTTGAGTCTCAGCTATTTACATATCTGCCAATCTACATAATTCATTGACAGATAATCTGATAATATTTGCTTGTCGTATTGTTGTGTCATAATCTTGTGAGGCCCACAAGATTTTCAAAAGCAGGGAAGGACTCCAATCACTGTTTCTCTGGAGCTATACTTCTTTTGGTGGAGGAGGGGAAAAATACAAAACCTAGGCTTGGTGAAAAAGAATTGGGATCAAATTGATGCAACACTGCAGCAGGTTCGCAGGTTGAATATTGCAAAATTGTAATTTTGGATGAATCCTGATTTGAAAAGTCTGTGCTTATTTATCTATGGCGATAGAAGAATAAATTTAGATAAAATGGTTCCAAACCAGTATAAAATGTTGATGCCGGTTCAGGGTTGGTAGAATTATGCTAATTTGAATGGTTTGGTAGCTCTTTATAAAGTCTATCATAGTTACTCACTTTGGGAGTGGGGGAACCACAAATTTCAAGCTTGGTGGAATAAAATAATGCAGATATTTGACGCACATTTGAGTAATTAAACATTTGAGTGATTTGATGTGATTAAACAACAGATATCTGAAACCCAAACTGAAACATGTGTAACCCTTAAGTTCTGAGTATATAAAACCATATTTGATGGAAAAAATATAGAAAACTTCAGCTTAGGTAATATGTGGACCAAGTTTTGGAATTCATAGTTTAACACAGTTGTTATTCAAAACCTTCCACTAAACTTTATACAGATCTTTTGCAAAAGAAAATGTGACTAAGTATAAAACTACTAGATCTGGATTTTAAAAATCCGGGTAACCAATAGCTAACAAAAAGAATTAGCTTTTTCAGTATCTTTTGGTTGCCATCTAATGGTTGTCCAAATTCTGCAGCCCAGATCTGGCAACTCTTTGGATTCTGAGCTGAGTCACAAGTGGGCTGTGAGTCACAAGATGGCAGGTCTCTGGAATATTTCCTAATTATCACAGTGAATATACAGTAGATAGGTTGCTGTAATACTGGAGTAGAGATAATCCCTGTTTATTAATCAAAATTGGGACCAGCAATTCAGTTGCTAAGTGATGTGGTTGCTAAGTGGAAAGTTGTGCGACCACAACTGTGCTCCCAATTTTATTTTGGCTTTCCTTTATTCTCACTCCCTCACTCTTTGGAATATTCAACCTGGTGCTGGGATAATTAGCAAGAAGGAAAATAATGTTTGTATTTACATTAATTGGAGAGGAAGGGATTACGAGAGAGTAAGTAGACACACAATAAGGAATACACATACAATAAAAAGAAATACACTAGTGCTGACTGTTTGCCTTTGCAAGTCATGTGCCCAGGCAAACAGCTGGTGGTAGCACATTCCTTTTAATGTTTATTCCTCATTTGATTCCTGCTTACCCATTCTGCACCCATCCCTGTGCTCTGTGTGGGAGATGAAGGAAAAAATGAATCAGGCACAGGAGAGATTGGTTAAAGAAATCACTTGTTTAGGCAATCTCTCTGCTCTGTGAGGGGAGGGGAAATAAAAATGGGTTAGGGTTAGGGTTAGTGAACACATAATTAAGAGAGAGAGATCTTAACTTTGAAAAGTTGCTACATGGATCAGTTGTAAATGATGTCTACCTGTATAGGTTTAAAGTAGAGTTCTTCTTAAGGCTGCCAACTGACCAGAAAAGATAATAACTCTTGTGTCTTTAAATGGTATAATATTTGATGTGCACAGAGTCTGGAAATTGGCATTATCTGCTAATTTCTACAATTCAGAATCTGGCTCCGCCCTTACATAAAGAAGGGTCCTCACTGTATACATTGGTGACATGGGATCCACAAAGTAGATGGGGTTCAAAGATGGCACCCGTGCCCTCACTAATGAGGCTCCACCCCTTTTCATATGCATCACAACAAATGTAGAAAAGACGTGATCGCACTACTATCCTGATATGTTCTATCTTTTCTGAGGGCATTCCACAAGAAAAGTCAGGCATTTCAGACCATGCATGTGGATATGCGTTGCTGTAATATATCATATTCCAGTGCTGCTAATAGTGCATTCAAGCATTTGTTTGAGCAGTCAGTCAGTACAAATGAACTTAGGAATGAGTGGAGTCTGCAAACTATACTTAGCTAGCCGACTGTCAAGTATGACAGAGGAGGCTGCCCAGAGGCATCCATTGATAGCTGAAGGAACAGAAGGTGTCTTTTTGTCTGAACTAGTATAAACCTCTTCCAAGCATTAAAGGTGTTTTTAAATTAATTTTTATTAAAGAAATGTTTACAGAATAAAAACAATACAAATTAAAAGAAAAGTGATGAGTGAATAAGAAAGAAGAAAAAGAAAAGGAAGAAAAAGAAAAGAAAGGATATAAAGAGCGGCTTCTAATCTTCTTTATAGCAGGTATAAATGTATTTATATGTTATTCTTCCTCTCTAATGTTATATTTTGGCTCCTTTCTTCCATATTCTATATTTCCTAATCATCAAATCCATAAATCACTGGCTTAATTTTCTTTCATTTTCAATGAAAATGTCTCCAGGCACTGCAATTGTTGTTTTTTCTCTAATCAAACCAGTCACTTTTGCCATCTCTGCAAATTCTGTCACCTTCGCTAATCATTACTCTATTGTGGGCAGACACCATTTCAGAGTCTTTCTGTCTCTGTATAGAAACGGTGTGGTGGCGCAGTGGTTAGAATTGCAGGCTAATTCTGCCAACTGTCAGAAGTTTAATTCTCACCAGCTCAAGGTTGGTTGATTCAGCCTTCCATCCTTCCAAGGTTGGTAAAATGAGGACCCAGATTGTTGGGGGCAATATGCTGCCTCTGTAAATAATTTAGAGAGGGCTGTAAAACACTATGAAGCAGTATATAAGTCTAAGTGCTATTGCTATATAATAATCTCACTGCGGCATTAAAGGCAGTTCTGCAGAAACTGAGCTATATCATTTTCTCCAGTTTACTTTCTCTGAATGGCTACAGTTTATCCTTGATTTGTCTCAGCTTTTCAAACAGATTTAAACATTTTTCAAGTCGAGAGTTCAGTTAACTGAAATGTATTTTTAAAAATCCCCTACCCAACATCTACTATGCTGTAGATTTAAGTACACATGCCGTACCGGTCTGCAAGATTCTGGATGACCACTAGATAACCACGAAGAAAATAATGTAATTTTCTTTGCTGCCAGCTAGTCATCAGACACATTTGTAGTTCAGTTATATGCCTAGTTTTAACCTTCCAAAAATTTATTTCCAGAATAGCATTTTAGCTCAGGTGACACCACAAATAACAGAGTGTCCCTGAGGAGGTTTAGATGCCAATCGTCCTTCTTCCAAGCTACTTTTGCTGTCATTCCATCCATATCATTGAAACCACTCTAACCAAAATCCAGAGCTTCTTGTGTTCCACTCTGACTCTCACATTTATACATTTTTAAAGATTTGCATCCATAAATAAATGGTTGTAAAGGTCATTGCATTGCTGTCTGACTGGGGAAGCAAAGGTGTTTAACATTGTCTTTTCTCTTGGCTTTTGGTAGCACTGTGGTTCAACTACAGTGTTGCAGGCAAACTCTACCTGGAGTTTGATCCTAAAGGGACTTGCCTTCCATCCTTCTGAGGTTGATAAAATGAGGACCCAGATTGTTGGGGGCAATATGCTAATAAAGCTTCTACATTATAAACCTCCCAGAGACTGCTATCAAGTACTATGGGGTGGTATATAAGTCTAAATGTTATTGCTATTGCTATTTCTAGAAAGTCTGTTTTACCTAGCCAAAGGGCTGGACAGTTTATATTATTTTCTCTGGTGGAGAATGAGACCTTAAAGGACACTACTTTTGGTTCAGAAAAATTCATAACATTGGCTTTTGAAAGAAACTAGAACCCAGAGGAATTGATGAACCAACTGGCGGATGATGGGTGCTAGAACTTCACCTGCACTTGTATTCCCAACATACTATATTTGGTTTTGTATTTGTAAATATTTAATGATATTTTGTCTCTTACACTGGCTGGAGTCTTTTCTGATTGGCTTGTAAATCTAATGAAATATCATTATTTTTATCATAATCACTGTTTCTGTTATGGAGGCCATTGGCTGTGTTATTGTTTATCTCCTTAAATGAACAGTTGATTTTACTCTGAATGACAAAAATGGGGAATCTATATTCCAGAGTTGGCTTTGAATGGAGCAGCTTATAACCCTTTTAAAAGAAATATATATAATAGTAGAAATAGCACTTAGACTTATATACCATTTCATAGCTCTCTCTAAGCAATTTACAGAGTCAGCATTTCACCTCCAACAATCTGGGCCCTCATTTTACTGACCTTGGAAGGATGCAAGACTGAGCCAACCTTGAGCCAGTCAGGATCAAACTCCAGGCTGTGGGCAGAGTCAACCTGCAATACTATATTCTAACCACTGTGCCACTGTGGCTCTTCTCCTTATAAATATTAAACCATGATATAACTAGAAAAGGGGAGCAGAATAGAAATGATGAATCTTATCACACCTTAAGGAGACTTGTAATTACTATGATTATTATGCATGGTAATGTTCCATGTTAGAATATGTTCTACAGAAGGTCTCAAAGTTGAGCAAAGTTGCTATTGGAAATAATTCCAAGGCCATCATGAGGGCTGCTAAAAAGATTGGTTTTCTTTTCATGACAGCCACCTGACAGAAGAGAAACCTCCCATCCAAAGCAATGTAACACTACAGTACAGCATGGATGCCAGTAGCAATTATGAAACAAGTATTGCGATGGAAACTCTGCCCTTTACCTACTTGTGGGTGACTTTGTGGTACAAGAACAAACGCAAATTGCTTGCAGCACAACACACATTTCATCATTTTGTCATACTTGTAGTTAGAATGAATACCTACCCTGCAGTATGTAACGTTCACTCAAGATTTTATACATTTCCGTACAGACTCATTGCATCACTCCAGAATAATTTCTGGATCCCTGTGTTCTCACTCCATCATTTCTTTGACAGCCGGGTTGATTTATTTTTGCCTTGCTTATGGCGTATCCATCATAATAAAAAAAGAGAGAGACAGAGAGAGAGAGAAAAAAAAAGGAGCCTCTTTTGTTTGCAGTGCTAAAGCTTTGTGGAGCTCGCAGGCAACCATCACTGTTTTTTCCTGTTGGTGGGAATATTTGCTGGCCCCCATCTGCTCCACAACTAAAGCCGACATTGCATTCTGCTCACAAATCTTTAACACAAAATTTTAACAGAATTACCGAGTTGGAAGGGACCTTGGAGGTCTTCTAGTCCAACCCCTTGCTTAGGCAGGAAACCCTACACCACTTCAGAGAATTGGTTATCCAATCTCTTCTTAAAAACTTCTGGAGGCAAGTTGTTCCACTGATTAATTGTTCTAACTATCAGGAAATTTCTTTTTATTTCTAGTTTGATTCTCTCCTTGATTAATTTCCATTGATTAGTTTCCAACCATTGCTTCTTGCCCTGCCTTCAGCTGCTTTAGAGAATAGTTGGACTTCATCTTCTTTGGGGAAGCCCCTCAGATATCAGAAGACTGCTATCATGTCACCCAGAGTCCTTCTTTACATTAAAATAGACCTACCCAATTCCTGCAACTGCCCTTCATGTGTTTTATCCTCCAGTCCCCTAATCATCTTTGTTGCTGTTCTCTGCAAGCAAAGTCCATATTTTGGACAGAGATGACCACTGGTTTGATAATCCAAGTGGCCATTTATGTCAAAAATTGAACAGCCGCCTTTCAACAGAGGGGGAAGGATGCTACACCACCAACTTCCTATCTACAACACGGTCCTTTCAGCAGTCCAGAGAAGGTTCCACACCTGTTTATACTCTGATTCAGGTGACTCTGAGGATACAAGATGTTAGTTCGATGCTTTACAAGTCCCCACAAGACAACCAATAGGATGTTTGGCATATGAACAGTCTAATGGTTAAGAAACCAGGTTGGAAACCAAGAAACTGTGAGTCCTAGTCCCACTTTAGGCATGTAAATCAGCAGGGTTGACTTTCGGCCAGTCATTCTCTCTCAGCCCAACTCATCCCACAGGGTTGTTGTTGTTGGGGGCGTAGACCATTCGGTATGTGTACCACTTTGAGTTATTTATCAAAATAAAAAAGGGTGGGATAAAAATAAATAAATAAGTTTAAATAAATGAAATGTACACCATCCTGCTTATATTGCCTTAAAAGGCAGCTGAAATGGATCTGGAGTGGGTTTTTGCCTCTTTGCAGTTCCTTGCAGCCATTCCCCTTGTGCCAAACAGCTCGCAAGCTTCTAGGTGTGTGTCTTTGTATTAGTGTTACTTGTAAGAGTCTTATAAGTTTCCCACGTCTCTTCTGCACCATATCCTGTGGTGCTATTGCTGTTATGCAATTATAGACGGGGGCGTAATGATGATTTTGTCATTTCAGAAACTAGTTATTTGAGGTAGGATACTAAAAACATTTTGGCATTCTCATTTGAGTTAATTTAGGCAGGAAAAAAGGAAGGAGGGTTAAAAAGGGAAAGTGATTCTGGATCAATGTGGTTGGTGGTTGTGAAGAAACATAAGATAGAAGATGAAACAAGGAAAGCAGCTGGTGATGATGATGAAGGTGGCAGTGAGATACATGATTTGTGGCACCATCACAGACTATACCTGCAGTGGGAATGCCACAGAAAATTGTAAATATATCAGTCAGTTTTGGTGGTAGAAGCTGAGGGCAATAGAACATCTGGGAGGAAAATCAACATTGTCTCTGAATCTGCCTCTTAATGCATCATCATCACATAATAGTGCCCAATGATCTTGTCACTAGAGGACACATGGATAAACTGAAAAAATTCTGAGGACATCTACCAACCCTGCTGTGAAGCACATGCAATCAGAACCATTCCCTGAATAGGCCCAATATAAACTTTATTGTTGATCACATATACTACAAGAATCTTGCCAGCCTGTCTGTCTTCCCTTGGGAATGGCAGATACAGACCTAAGGGTTTTGCCCCAGAGGGTTTTCCCCAAAAACAACCCCAAGTTGGAATATCTCTTTACTCCTTTAGAGGGACCTCCTTCTTTCAGCTAGAGAATGATCACATCTACAGATGTTTTTAATGCTTGCTCCAAATGTTTATTTCTTATATCTATTTTCTGCAAGACTCTGCCTAATGCTAAGAGTGTATAAGGGAGTAACTCATTTGAAGCCACAGAGTAGCTGGTCATTCTATTCTATGATGCTTCTTTACAGATCTAAAAGATTGCAGACTTTTTACTTCAGTCTAAGCCAATTTTTCCCATCTTGGACCACAAGTTACTGTGGTACTAGTCACACCATCAGTGGCCTTTTGCCATACAAGGTGGGGAACAAAAGTGAAAAAAAATGCTGAACTTTTTCCCTTACATGTCTGTGGAGATTCTTGGACATCCAGATCATGGTTGCCTCAAAGGTGCTTTTTCAAAAAGCAAGTGGACTTTCTTTGTTTTTCCTTGAAGATGTTTTGCTTCTCATCCAAGAAGCTTCTTTAGTTCAGAACTGAAGAAGCTTCTTGGATGAGAAACAAAATGTCTTCAGGGAAAAACAAGTCCAGTTGCCTTTTGAAAAAACACATTTGGGTTTTCCCCCTATAGCAAAATTCAACTCACGTGCTGATCCATCCAATCTTAAAAGGTTTCCAGGGCTGTGGAGCATAGGTTATGTCTACACTTCTCCCCCATGCCTGGGGAAGAATAGTTACTTACGATGAATCTCATTTCTAGTATAACATGTTTTAAAATTCTCCTCATGGGAAATCATATTCCATTTTTCTCTCTACTGTTTTACTGGTGGGTAAGTGATTAGCAACCTCTTTGTTAATTCTAATTGCTTTCTTATCAACCATTTTTATTATTTATCATCCAAGCATCTTCATTTCAAGCTTATCTAATGCTGTACAGCAAACCTTTTCTTAATTTGTTCTTTACCATACAAAAGAACATGCTGGGTACCTGGGTTTTTTTTTTCTGTGGCGTGTGTCCAGGTTTTTTAAAAGCAGATTATTCAAGGTGGAATTGTGGCACTCCATTCTTCCAAATGGTTTTCTTCCAACAGCATAGTCAATTAATGAGGAACTACAGATGGCAGAAAGACAAAGACCGCTGAGGAATAGGAGAGAGGGATGGGCAGAGAAGCCTTGATGGTCCCAGAGAAGAATAAGTAATTGAGAGAAAGAAGCTTTTTACAGATTGTCCTTGATTTACAACAGTTCATTTAGTGACCGTTTGAAGTTAAAACCATTTTTCGCACTTGTGGCTGTTGTAGCATCCCCATGGTCACGTGATCGAAATTCAGGCACTTGGCAACTGAGTCATATTTATGAAGGTTGCAGTGTCCCAGTGGTCATGTGATCTTTTGTGATCTTCTGACGAGCAAAGTCAATGAAGAAGCCATTTTACAGCCGAGTTACTAGCTTAACAACTGCAACGATTCACTTAACAACGATGGCAAGAAAGATTGTAAAATGGAGGACTTAACAACCGGCTTGCTTAGCAACAGAAATTTTGGGCTCAATTGTGGTCGTAAGTATAGGACTAGCTATACACCAAAGGATGTTGCCAGTCTTTTACATCTACAAGGAGGCATTATGAAAAGCAGGATGGGCCAACTATTACCCCCTCAATGCTGCATTGTAGACTGAACATAATCAGTGAGCAAAAGTTGCTATCTGTCCATTGGAAACTGGTTAGACTGAGAGAAAGAAGAAATTTGAAAGACTATTCAAGAATCAGGAACAGAATGGAATAGTTTGGAAAAAAGATGAGTCTACAACAATTTTCTGTCAGGCTTCTTGGTGATTAATCCCCCGTGTCCATATGTGCATTAACAACTTCATGGCAGAATAAGTCCCGATGATTGTCCACACCAACCAAGATCAAACTCATAAAAAGGAGGGCCTCTCAATGGTGAGGTCTTCTTTCTCAAAAGTTCCTCAAGAGTGGTTTATTTATAGTCTACTTCAGGGCTGTCAAACTCCTGGCCCATGGGCCAGTTGCGTCATGCACTGGCCACGCCCATGCCCATTTCAGCAAAGGGGGAGACGTCCCAACACGTCATGTGACACCACTGTGATGACGTAAGTTTGACACCCCTGATCTAATATTCTCTTTATACCTCTAATTGTTTCTCAAATATTTAGATAATAGGTGTCCAGCCTTTTGGCTGGTCTGGGCTGTATCAAAGGTGGTATTCAGCAGGTTCTGACCAGTTCTGGAGAACCGGTAGCGGAAATTTTGAGTAGTTCGGAGAACCGGCAAATACTGCCTCTGACTGGCCCCACCCCCATCTATTCTCTGCCTCCTGAGTCCCAGCTGTACGGCTGGGTCTTCTTTTGTTGCCCTGCATAGGAGAACAGAGCTGGAAAGCAGGTTAGTGAGGTGGGGAGGGAATGGGGATTTTGCAGTAACCTTCCCCTGCCATGCCCACCAAGCCATGCCCATAGAACCGGTAGTAAAAAAATTTGAATCCCACCACTGGGCTGTATATATTGTTTTAATTGTTTGTCTGTTGGGTTTTTATTTTTTGTAAGTCACCCAGAGTCACTGAGAGTGAGTGGGCAGCCATATAAATCCTTTATACAAACAAACAAGCAAACAAAAATATATAATATAGTTTTATAATATAAAAACATATAATCTCAATAAAGTTATTTGGGATCTCATTATTAGCTGTCCAAGGCTGCATGCAGACCACAGATAGGACACATCTGATTTAGATAAAAATTCTGATTCATAGGGCATATAGACTGTTTCAGTGGCTTGCATTATTTATGGTTCCTTGTTGCATAGTCAGCCAGATGTTTAGACCATTATTATTAATATTATTATTACCTTTATGACAGGGAAAGTAAATTTTAAAATTCAGTAACAAACTGTAATTTTTAACATTTGATGAAAAACATCCTTATCAAATATCAAAATTATTTTGACATTGTTTTCACATTTTCAATAATTCAGTTTAATCATTCTTATTGAATATAACTAGAAACATAAACTGCTATTAAAACAGTATAATCTTGAAACAGTGATTCTCTCCCTTTCTTGTGTGTGTGTATATATGAGTGTGTGTGTCTCTGTGTATATATGTGGATGTGTGAGAGCGAAAGAAAGAGAGGAGAGAATTGTTAATTTATGGTTTTTCATTTCTCTCTCTCTCTCTCTCTCCACAAATACATACAGGGGGGAGGGAGGAAGGGGGGTTATAATTTATATAAATACCTTTTTAAAATGATTTGATTTGAAAATATTCATTTAAGGAAGAGTCATATCAGTCTTCCAAAGTAAAGTAAACAGAAAAGACAACTAGAGGAACTAATTCTAAAAATATAAACTTCCCACCACCGCTTGCTTTATTAGGGTGGGCCCTTCCTAAGTTTCTTTCTCTGAATATTAAACAACTGGACAGTTCTTGTCTCTCTTGTTTGATTATTTCCTGGGCAGAATCTCTTCCCTTCGTTCCCCAAGGTCATTCACACTTTCCATATATCACCCTCCAAAATTAAATCCCTCCCTTTGATGAAAGTAATTCTCAACCGAATATTATTTTTAAAGCTGTGAGGCTCTGATTTATCAATCATTAATCAAAAAAGTGATCATATTAAACTTAATCTCCCCTCCCTTCTGTTTCTGTTTACATCTATATTCTTAGAATATGGATGTGGGCAAAAAAAGCCATTAAGCAGAGGATAATTAAGACAATTAAGATTTTTATTTTAGTTCTTCAATTCTTTCATCTAAAACCCTACCCCAGTTCAGGAATAAAAAATGAAGGATGACAGAAAATGGCACTTTATACCCCCAAAGCGAAATACGATTGTGTCCACCTTCTCCTAATTTAAAATCAGAAACATTTTGAATGAGCATGTTTATTAATGTAAGTATAGTATATAAAATTTATTTATTAATTTATTTATCTAAGTATAGCATATAAAATCATACATTGCAATGTCCTAACTGTCAATGAATACTTCAGCTTCAACCATAACAACACAAGAGCAAACAATAGATACAAACTCAAGGTTAATTGCACCAAACTTGATTGCAGGAAATACGACTTCAGCAACAGAGTGGTCAATGTCTGGAATACTCTACCTGACTCTGTGGTTTCTTCCCCAAACCCCCAAAACTTTAACCTTAGACTGTCTACTATTGACCTCACCCCTTTCCTAAGAGGTCTGTAGGGAGCGTGCATAAGCTCACCAACGTGCCTACCGTCCCTTTTCCTATTGTTTCTTTTATTGTTTTATTTTTCTTATATGTATCCATGTATTCATAACTATGTATATACTTATACCTATTATCTTGTAAGCAATTGACAAAAAATAAAATAATAAATAAATAAATAAAAAATAAAATAATTGTTTGAATAATTGTTAAAAGGGACAATGATAGTCCTGAGCAAAAATGTAACACCTTTTTTTAAAATATAAGTAATGTATTTACTAGTAAATTGACATATAAACTAATATACACCAAGAACACTGCAGAAATTTATTCAAGCAGCCTCTGACACATTTGAATGAGGAAAAATACTGTAGAATACAATATGTGTGTAAAAAAATGGAATTCCTTAGCACATATTATAAATTAGGGAACAACCCCAATGTCTTGAGAAAGAAAGCTGAAGTAGATATTGCCGATCTATCAAGAAATAAATTGTGAGGCATATACAGGTCTAAATCTCTACTAAATCCTGTCTCTTCTAGTCAGACTATTTGAAGATGGCAGGTGCCACAAAGCATGGCTCCCTCCCATTCAGTTTAGGAATTGCTTTGTTTCCATTAAATCCCAGACATTCTTGTCCTTGTTCCTTGATCTTTCCTGGAGATAACATGCAGAGTGAAAAAGAAACTGATTAATGATTGGGAATCCTTACAACTGTGGGCACAGTTACTTCTTCATTAATTCTTTCATGCCAGTTTGTAGTACAGGTTGTGGTTTAGCAAGTCTGATTGGTGAAAGTTAATTTTTCTTAAGCTAGTTCTCTCACTCCCTGGCTAGTTTGAAAAAGTTCTGTAAAAAGGGCCATTTTGTGTAAAAAGGAGATATGTGTGAACATCTTATGAAAGTCTGCACAATTGTTTCTTCCTGGGTTCCCAGAGCGTCATCAAATTCCCGGAAAAAGAATCACAAGAGAACTTCTCTGGAAGGGTTCAGAAAATGGCAGACTGGCTACCTTGCTACTTCCAACCATGAAGCACCACAACATTACATCACCAAAGAAAACTTTGAAAGTCCCAGAGGGGATTTTGAAATAGATTCCCAAGAAACCTGGAAATAAAATAGAAAAACAAAAGCCTTTTTTAAAAGGGTGAAATTTGCTGAGAAAATGCAGGACTGAATCATAAAGTACCTCTTACTGCAGTGGTTCTCAACCTGTGGTGCGCAGACCCCGTTGGGGGGCCACAGGGGTTCTGTAAAAGCTTGAAGAAATGTTATGATTTACATCTTGAGTTACATCTTGAAGTGCCATGGTCCATACCCACAAAAGGGGGGCCATGGTGAAGAAAAGGTTGAGAAAAGATCTTACTGGGTACCTTTGTCCTGCTCTGCTGTGCTGGATCTCAATGAGGAAATCTGTTGTGCAAAAGGCCCTATCCCTGACAGATACAAATTCATTCAGCTGTGCATAAAACCGCCTTGATATTCTGTACTTTATTTTTTTTTAATGTTATAGGTCAGGAAGAATGAAACCATGAGCATGGGTTTCCCTCTAGTGGTGCCCAAAAGGTAGTAAAAGATTTTCATGAACTACTATGCTTGGGTTTCAAAGGGCTTGTTCTGGAAACAATTTGAAATGTGCTGCAAGCTTTATGTAAGATGTTGTAAGGGTATTAGTGACCAGTGGAACAGGATGGGAGAAAGGAACCTTTTGCTGCAGGGAAAATTTATGGTGGTAAAGGGGAAGGAGCCCTCCCTTCCCTTCCCTCCCAAACATTGCAGATTGTGTCCTAATACCAGAGAAAAAAGTGTGGGTGTCTTTCAGCATGTAAATTTCTACCTGTTTTTGTATTTGTAGAGCATACTCAGTTTTAAACCTGTGTGAACTGGACAAAAGGATGCAGCTACCACCGCCCCCTGCCAAAAATATAAGAAATTGGTCATTTTATGGGATACCCCAAGAGTACTGTTGAGCTACGTGTGATTGCAGTAACTGTGAGAGGGATCTTGGAGTCTTAGTGGACAACTGTCAGCCTTCAAATTATTTTCCTTTGCTTTGCATCTTTTGGCTGTCATAAGTAATGGGAGGAGGAGGGGTGAAATAACTATGGGAAATGTGCTGGAGGTTTCAGAGAAAAAACTGTATAAGTTGGGGAAGGAAGTTTCTTGTTTATGCTCCTTTCTAATGCTAGAGCCAAAGGGGGCACCAGGAGGAGGAAAAAAACCTGAAAAAACTCCAGTCAAGCCTCGTGAAATGGCTCTTAAAGTGGAGGAGGTGGTAGAGATCGCTCCTCCGAAAGGAGAGGAGCTGGGAACTCCGACCTCTTCTGATGAAAGTGAATCCAAATCAGAAGACACCTCTCTGGTAAGTCCAAACAAAGGCTCAATGACCATCCCAGTGAGATTAAGGGTACCCATGTCATTGGGCCCTTGTTTGGAGGTACTTCAAACGATTTAATTTTTCATTGAAGTACATTCCGGGGAGGGGAGGAAGCTTCATGGTGGGTGCTTTATCTAGATTGCCTCAATATAATAGTGCCCGTCTGGAAATGATCCTCCCTGTTGTCCCAAATAGACAGTTGGTGGCTCCAATGGTTATCAGGGACCAGAAAAAGGGGAAAGTTGATTAATCAAATGATTTATCTGCACAGTAAAAAGAAGCTTTGAAACTTGATGATTGGTTCCTGACTCACTCAAATAACTGTACAGTTAGAGATGCTGTCATGGGTGGGGGCTAAATTATATGTGCCAGCAAGTTGAAAAACCAGATATTACAACAAGCTCATGATTCTAAAGCTGCTGGAAATTTTGGATTCATAAAAACCTTACATTTGGTTAAAAGGCAATTTTGGTGGCCTACTTTGAAAAAGGACATTGAAATTTATATGGCTAATTGTCCTATCTGTGCCTCAGCCAAATGGACGCCTGGTAAACCAGTGGGCCTGTTACAAAATGTAGCTAGGCCTACTGCTCTATGGAAAGAAATTTCTATGGATTTTATAGTGGAATTACCTGAAAGCGGGGGAAATATAGTTATTTGGGTGGTAACAGATTTGTTTTCCAAACAGGTACACTTCATCCCTTGTGCGAAAATCCCATCTGCAAAAACCTTGGCTAAACTGTTTATTGTCTACAGGTTACATGTCTACAGGTTACATGGTGTTCCTGAATGGATAATCTCAGATAGGGATGTCCAATTTACCTCAAACTTTTGGAAGGAGTTTCTGAGGTTATTGGGCTCTGCCCAGGGCCTAAGCTCCACCCACCATCCACAAACCAATGGGGCTTGTAAGAGAACTAACTCAGTATTGGAACAATATCCTAGATGCTATATTAATTATCAACAAGATGATTGGGCTGGCCTATTGCCATTTGCTGAGGTGGCATAGAACAATTCAGTTCATAGTAGCACTGGGTTTACTCCATTTAAAGTGGCTTCGGGTCAAGATTTTGTACCCGTACCCAAGCTTCCACAGGAGAAACCTAATATTTAATCCTTGAGTGAATGGATAACCCAACTCCAGCTTACCTGGCCAGTTACCTGTAAAGCATTGGACGATGCTCATCAAGCTCATAAGAAATTTGCAGACAAAAAGAGAGCTCCACAAAAACAATATCAATGAGAAAGATGTTCAAGCTCCTTGGCTTGTACAGGCATTTCATACTAAATATCCTGACAAACCTTAAAATATTGTAGTATTGTGTCACATGTACATTATTATTTTGTATTCTCTTCCTTTTATAGGGCTTATCCCTCTTTTGCAGGAGGGCCGAATGTCAGCCTTCAAGATTCTTTTCCTTTGCTTTGCATCTTTCGGCTGTCATAAGTAATGGGGGCAGGAGGGGTGAAATAGTTATGGGAAGTGAGCTGGAGGTTTGAGAGAAAAAAACGGTATAAGTTGGGGGGGAATTTCTTGTTTATGCTTCTTTCCTATGCTATGCGCATGCGCACCTCTTTATCGAAATGTGTCAAGGTCAACGGACAGATGCCTCATCACCACCTGAAGATTCCCACATGAAGTTATATACAACTTTTAATTGGATGGACAGTTTGAACTATTGTGGGTGGGAACATTGCCATCACTTTGTATATGTGATTTATGTGCTCATTTTCTCAGATTCAGAATTCTTTTGATGCTACCACTTGATTTTCCAGTAAAAGATATCTTTTCTCTAATTAATGCAGTCCAAGTATTTCTTTCTTGGATTTTGAATGGAGCACCAGCTGACAGCTAAATATGACCCTGCAGTGTGCAGCAACAGCCAAAAAAGCTAATGCAATCCTAAATTGCATTAACAGAGGGATACATTCAGGGGTGGGATCCTACCAGTGTAACTACCAGTTTGGTGATTTTACATTTTACATAAGTTAACAGAGGGATACAATCGAGATCAAGTGAGGTACTAATACTACTCTATAAAGTCTTAGTAAGACCACACCTAGAGTAGTGCATCCAGTTTTGGTCACCACATTATAAAAAATATGTTGAGACTCTTGAAAAAATACAGAGAAGAGCAACTAGGATGATTAGGGGACTGGAAACTAAAATATACGAAGAACGGTTACAGAAACTGGGCATGGCTAGTCTAGTGAAGAGAAGGACCAGGGGACACATGATAACAGTCTTCCAATATTTGAGGGGCTGCCACAGAGAGGAAGGGGCCAAACTACTTTCTAAAGCTCTTGTAGGCCAGACAAGGAATAATAGATGGAAACTGAACAAGGAGAGATTTAACCTGGAAATAAGGAGAAACTTTCTGACAGTAACAATCAACCAATGGAACTGCTTGCCCTCGGAAGTTGTGGGTGTTAAGTCCTGAGCATGGGCGCAAGGAACAGAGACAAGACATCGAACTTTGACTTCAACTCTTTATTCGTGACTTCAGAACAGAGTAAAATACTTGGGCGGCAGCAGCTCTTTTATAGAGCTGGCTGCTGTCAAAACAACCAATGATTTGAGTTTACCGCTCTAACAAGCGTCCAATCAGAGATACCCGCTGTCAGCCAATCAGAATGGCCAGAAACGACCAATCACGACTTGCTGTTAGCGGGCCAATGAGAAGTGCAGGATTACGAGCCTGCTGTTAAAGTAAAGCTATTAGGGTTGTTACTGAAGCATTGGCTTAGTCCATAACAGTGGGAGTGCCATCACTTGAGATTTTCAAGAAGAGATTGGACTGCCATCTGTCAGAAATGGTGTCGGGTCTCTCACTTGGGCAGGGGAAAGTGAATGAAGCAATCATTTCCTGAAACAGGAAAGCGAACGAAGCAATCTCAGATTGTGTGGCCTCAGTTGTGAAAAGACCAACTGAGCAATCTGTTCTGAAACCAGGCCAGACCACAAAAGTTGGGGGCAATATTAATTAAAGGTGTTTGTTCAATGGGAGAAGGGCTGTTTTTCAGACCTACAACATCATTTCAATGTCTCACTTCCCCAGGAAGCAAGTGGCAAACTCTTCTCTGAAATTTGGAAAGTGTCAGGGTTCCGGCAAATCTGCCACCAATAATGTCACTGAGGACATATAGAAATAAATGAACTAACAGGCTGGTGCATTGTGGGAGAGTTCCTCTGTCCCAAACTATACTAAATTAGTGATCCTTGTATTAAAAGGACAGGTTTTGATTAGTTATAAATAAGCCAATTCTGGAATTTCAAACATTTTAACTTGCTTCTCTCATTCCAACAAATGCAAGCTAAGTAGAAAGTGGCAATAACAATAAAGTCCAGATGTATAAGTGATAATAAAGACCCCTAGAAATTGCAGTTCTCTGCAATCAGATGGCAATTGTGGAGCGAGCATGTTGGCTCTCATTCACAGAAGTGAAAGCCTCATTTACAAGTAAACATTCAGTGATTATAGATGCAAATGGAGCAATTTAAAACCTTGCTGGTGCAAACAGATCTATATGGCATCAAACAGCCTATATCAGCTTAGCCCGCCATCCCTGCATTTTTGCTTCTATTAACTTGAGTTTAAATTGAAATGTAGTTTTTCACCCATATGTGTTGTTTGGATTAAGAGCTTGAATAATTTGCTGAGTGCACAACAGGCAAGGATGGAATTTTAAACTCTGCTTCAGAATCGAAATGTTTGGATTCTGACAGAGTTAATAATTTAAACTGAAGGTTGGGAGAAAACAATCAGCAAGATGCTATCTCCTTGCTGTTGCTGATGGGTGCAATTCCAATCTTTAATAGCACAGGCCTGCAGGAAAAATAAGTCTGAGTGAGAGTGGCCTGATATGAAGAAAGACAGCTAGGCTCCCTTCTGAAGTTGAGGGAATAATGATCAGTGCAGTTGGTCATATACAGGTGAAACAGGTTTCCCCACCTGAAGATTTCTTTGCATAATGATCAGTTGGACAGGAGTCCACTTATGCATTGCTAAAAGAAGAAGAAGGCAATGACAAAGTAGGGCATAGATTTGTGAATGAATTTTTTTATATAAATAGGCAGAGAGGTAAAAATAATAGAATTGAAATAGAAATACAGTATATATCATCACAGAGGAAAAATTAGATCACCAACAAAGGCATCTGTCTGTCTGATATGTAGCTGTATAATTTTTATAGGTATCAAAATGACTTGATGGCACATAATCAATAAGAGCAATTTGATGGGCTTCTCCTTTATCATCTTTTGTTTTAGTAAGGTTATGGCCTTTTCTCCCTGGAACATCTTAGGTAAGATAAAGGAGGCATATTCAGGGGAAAAAAACATGGGTTAAAAAGCACACAGTTGCCTAGTCTTATTCAAAATCATGCGCACTTTTGTGTGAGTCTCCCTGAAGAAGGAAAAGAGAATTTCTGCCACTACTGAAGCCTTGCCTGCTTACTGTCGAAGTGCATAAATTCCATGCTATTTACAGTTGACATCGGAGGTGGTCTTCAGCAGGTTCTGACCAGTTCTGCAGAACCAGTAGCAGAAATTTTGAATAGTTCAGAGAACTGGCAAACACCACCTCTGACTGGCCCTGCCCCCATCTATTCTCTGCCTCTTGAGTACGAGCTGATCGGCTGGGTCTTCTTTTGTTTCCCTGCACAGGAGAATGGAGCTGGAAAGCAGGTTAGTGGGGTGGGAAGAGAATGGAGATTTTGCAGTATCCTTCCCCTGGAACGGGGTGGGGATGGAGATTTTGCAGTATCCTTCCCCTGCCACATCCACCAAGCCACATCACGCCCACTGGTGTGAATCAATAAATGCTTAATAAAGATCATTAAGAGCTTGAAGCAAAGTGCAGGGTTCTGGCCCTGCACTTCTGATTGGCCGATGATAGCGACATCGGATTGGTCTATTCAGGAGAATCTGATTGGCTATTAACGAGCCTCTCCCATTGGTTAACAGAGCTAGCGCTCCCCATGTTTCATTGGTTAAATAAGTTAAGAGTTGCCTATATAAAGGGGCCCATTGCAGCCATTGAATAGAACTATTTTAACATGTAAATAAAGAGTTTGAAGTTCACCGGCTCATCTCCATCCTTTGCACCCATGCACAGAACTTAACACCCACGAAGCCATATCATGCCCACCAAGTCATGCCCACAGAACCGGTAGTAAAAAAATTTGAATCCCACCACTGGTTGACGTGTGTGAGAGAGGGGGGAGGGGGGGAGGGAGAGGGAGAGAGAATCAGTCTATTGAGATTCTCAATCATCCAAGTCATAGTGCATTTCCAAAAGGCAACCAGATTCTCTTGTTTTTTGTTTTTTTCTTGAAAACACTTCGCTGCTCATCCAAGGCGCTTCTTGAATTCTTCAATTCAGATGGGATGAGAAGCTAAACGTTTTCAAGGGGGAAAAAAAAAACCCAAGAAAATCCAGTTGCCTTTGGGAAAAGCACCTTTGGGATGAGAAAGCGAGAGGGAAAGGGGGAGGAAGGGAGATTAGCTGTGTTTTGGTGATGAAATTTCCATGAGTCTTCTCTGAAAGTATCTATGGTACTTGAGTTTATGGCCCAGGTTAAGTACTGAGCGTGGGCACGAAAGAATGGAGGCGAGCCGGTGAAACGGTGAATTTCAACTCTTTATTTACATGGTGTGACAGCTCAAACTCAATGGCTGCTACAGCCTTCCTTATATAGGCAACTTATTAGATATTCAACCAATGAAAACCAGGGAGCGCTAGCTCCATTAACCAATGAGAGAGACTCGTTAATGGCCAATCAGATTCACCTGAACGGACCAATCTGATATCGCCATTTAACGGCCAATCAGAAGTGCAGGGCCAGAACCCTGCACTTGACTTCAAGCTCTTGATAACTTTATTAACACATTTATTCATTCACAACACCCCTTCCCCCTGGGTTCCGTTTACAGGGTGCGGTTACGTAGTCCTTGAGGTAGGACGGTTGTTTTGTTAGTCTATTTGCCTTCCATTGTGCACTCGGTATTTGGCTGCACTCTTGTTGAGGTAGGGCGTTGTTTGGTGACAGGGGTGCCTCTGACTCTGAGTTCGAATTTCCGTTGTCACCAACATCTTCGGTATCACCATGAGGCGAGCTCACTCCCATCCCTGATTCCTCTTCATGTGTTTCCGTTCCGCTATAGTTCCTTCCATTAAAGTTTTCTGCTAATTCAAGTTCATCTTCCTCCGTATCTCCTCCCCCGTCAGTTTGGGCATCAGGGGACTCAGAGATCCCTGACTGCAGCCTTGATCATAGTGGATCAATATGGCGCTTCCATAGTCTCTCATCGCGGCATTGCACGAGGTACGATCTAGGGCCGGTTATTCGGACCACAGTCGCTTCGACCCACAACGGATCACCCGACAAGTTTTTAGAGAATACTACCTGGAAGGTACGGCATCGCCCGCTGGATCCGTGTGGTTTCTCCGGTTCGTAGGATGGGTGTAGCCGGTCGAGG
Source organism: Hydrophis major (assembly GCA_033807585.1). Classification (NCBI taxonomy): domain Eukaryota; kingdom Metazoa; phylum Chordata; class Lepidosauria; order Squamata; family Elapidae; genus Hydrophis; species Hydrophis major. The sequence continues at coordinate 238,924,691 of CM066330.1, read as the reverse complement.
TGGGAGCGGAGCTTCCGCCCCATTAGTAATTCGGCAGGAGTTTTGTTGGTAACGCTGTGCAGAGTGATATGCTGCAAAAAGAGGATCCGGTTTATCTTTTCTTCGATGTTGTCATAGTCCATTTTTTGTAGCGTTTTCTTGACAAATTGTACCATGCGCTCGGCCCTTCCATTGGCTGCAGGATGCACAGGCGAAGTCAGCGCATGGCGAATACCACGGTCCACCAGGTACTGTTCAAAGGATAGCGCGGCAAATTGGGGCCCATTGTCGGAGACCAGAACGTCTGGTAATCCGTGTGTTGCAAACAGTCTGTCCAGTTTCTTAATGATCGCTTTGGTTGTTGTGTTCTTCATTTGATGGATTTCAAGCCAGTTCGAGAAGGCATCCACTGTTAACAAGAATGTGTGGCCTTTGGTAGGTCCTGCAAAGTCCAGATGGATACGGGACCAGGGTCCCCGCAGTGTTTCCCATTTGGTTGGGGTTGCTTTTGGTGGGGCGTTGCTTCCTTCTTGGCATTTGTGACAAGCTTTGACCCATGTCTCGATCTGCTTGTCGATGCCTGGCCACCACGCGTAGCTTCGTGCGAGGGCTTTCGTGCGCATGATGCCGGGGTGGCCATCGTGCAAGGTTCTCAGTACTGCTCGTTGTAGTCGCTCTGGGACAACGACTCTATCTCACCAGATAATGCAGCCCTTTTGTGAAAACAATTCTGTTTGTCGACTCTTGAATGGGGCATAGTCATCAGGTACCTGGTCCAATGGCCATCCGCGTTCTACCCAACTGAGGACTCGTGCTAAGGCGGGGTCACGTTTTGTTTCCATCGCAATATCTCAGGTTGTTAATGGTGGTGTACGAAGTGTCTCGATCTGCAACGTTGTCACTGTTGGTGCAGGGTCATCAATGGTCTCTGGAAGCGGTGCTCGGCTCAATGCGTCGGCATAGGGAATGGCTTTCCCCGGGTGGTGTTGTAGCCAATAATTATAGGCAGTCAAGAATTCTGACCAGCGAGTCATTCTGGGAGATAATATATAGGGGGTTGGCTTATCTCCTGCTATTATTCCCAGCAAAGGTTTGTGGTCAGTCACTATAGTAAAGGCTCGGCCGTACACGTACTCATGAAATCTCTTGACAGCAGACACTATAGCAAGGGCTTCTTTATCAATCTGACTGTAATTGCGTTCTGCTTTTGAAAGCGTCTTTGAGAAATAGGCAACAGGGGCTTCGCTACCGTTTGGCAAAACGTGGCTCAAAATGGTGCCTACTCCGAAAGGTGATGCATCATACATGATCATTTACGGCAAAGTCTCATTGTACTGCATTAGTACAGCGTCAGAAGTCAATAAATTGTTTACATTTCGAAACGCCTGCTCTTCTCTATGTCGCCATACCGAAATTGCTTTTTTGTCCAATAAACGATGTAGGGGTTCAGCTACAGTTGCTTTGTGTGGCAGGAATACATTATAAAAATTGATAAGGCCTAAAAATGCCTGGAGGTCGGCCTTATTCCGGGGTTTGGGAGCGTTTTTGATTGCCCTCAGTTTGCTATCAGTAGGGTGAATGCCATGACTATCAATTAAATACCCTAAAAATTCGACACGATCTGTACACAGTTTACACTTATTTTTCTTCACTTTAAGACCTGCGTCTTTGAATTTCTGGAGGACCATCCTTAGGCGATCCTGTAAAATATTCAGGGTAGAGGCAGTGATTAACACATCATCAAAGTATGGGACAACGCCTTTTATCCCTTGTAATAGTCTCTCCATCAAGCTCTGAAAGATCCCCAGGGCTACACTCACTCCGAACTGGAGTCAGGTACATTTAAAGGCACCTCAGTGCATCACGATCGTCTGTACCTGTGCCGTTTTTTTGTCTATCGGCAGTTGTTGATATGCCTGAGCTAAGTCTAGTTTAGCAAAGACTTTTCCGCCCCCCAGGGAATGGAGGAGGTGCTGCACCACCGGTACCGGATACGCGTTTTGCTGCATGGCGTGGTTCAGGGTGGCTCGGTAGTCCCCACAAATTCTTATCGATCCATCCAGCTTAATGGGTGTCATGATTGGCGTCTCCCAGGGAGAGTGATCGGTTGGCTCTAACACACCCTGGGCTATTAACTTATCAAGCTGCTCATCAATCTTTGGTTTAAGGGCAAATGGAACCCGATGAGGCTTAAGGCGGATGGGAGCTATTTTTGGATTAAGGTTAAATAATATCGGGGTCCCCTTGTACTCGCCTAGTTTTTCTGAAAAGACATCCTTGAATTCTTGGACAAGGTCCTCCTCCCAGTCGCTGCTGCTGATTCAGTGAATGCCTGCCACTTCGATGCCAAGTGGGAAGAACCATTGGAGGCCTAACAGGCTAGGCCGGTCCTTGTCGATCACAGTCAGGGGTAGGTATGCTGTACGGTTCTTGAATGAGACCCGGACTCGACTGGATCCTATGACTGGAATACGATTCCCCTGATAGTCTTTAAGTATGAGTCTTTGGAAACGGAGGTCTTGTCGCCGGACAGTAGGGATGAGTTGCTTGAGGGTCTTCCAGGAAACCATCGAGAGGGACTGTTAAGCCTGGTTTCCCCAACCAGGGTTAGGGAGACAAGCTAAACAGAATGTGCAGCGTTAGTCAGATAGGCACACAGATAAATGAGTGAGCTAAGCTTGTATGTTTATTAACATACAGTAAAAATAACAGATACGCTTGTGCTATCAAAAATATAGTTTATTCCATTATGAGTTCATAGCATAGTCAAAATAACAGTCCAATAGTCATGTATCATTTAGTCAGTCCATTTAGGGATATTCAGTTAGCAAAATCCGTTTAGAATATCCTATGTCAGTTCACTTACAAGTCAGTCCTTTGTTTTCTCTCCCGTTCGAGCAATGCAGTCTTGAGTCCTTGCAGTAATCAGGGATCATCAAAGCCAGAGAGAGAGCAAGCTGTCGTCTTGCTTCTTTTAAAGTGCTTTCACAACCACTCCCTTAATTACTATCCCACAGTTAAAGTTGCAGACACTTTAACATACAAACTATGATTACTTAGTTATTATTTTTCCTAAACAAGTTAGGGTAAACAATGTTATCCCTAACATTCTCCCCTTTTAGGTTAAATAATAATATAACTATTTACATCTTTAAATCATATTTGTTACAACTCTCTTTAAACTTAGTTACTCCTTGAGCTTTTGTAAATTGGTCTGCAATGTTTTCTTCCATCATGCAGTATTCCAATTTAATTAGCCCATTCTTTACAGATTCTCTAACATTTAAGTATCTTAAATCAGTATGCTTTGATCTAGTTTTTACAGCAATACTAGTAGCTAACTTTATAGCTGCTTGGTTATCCTCGTACACAATAATGGAATCTTTTACAGTTATACCCATGTCTAATAATAACTGTTTGTACAAAATTAAGTCAGTGCATAGTAATGACAGACATGAAAATTCTGTTTCCATTGTGGACAAGCTGATATGCTGTTGTCTGATTGACCTCCATCCTATTAGTGTCTTACCAAATAATATAGCCATCCCAGATGTTGATTTTCTAGTGTTTATATCAGTTGCAAAACTTGCATCTGCATAGGCACTAAGACTCAAATCACCCTTTGGTTCTAGATACAATGCATGGTTCATTGTTCCTTTAAGATATCTTAAAATTCTCTTTAATGATTGCCAATGACATTGATGTGGATCTGAATTAAAACGTGCCAGCTGATTTACACTATAAGCTATATCTGGCCTAGACCAATTGCTTATATATGATAAGCTGCCAATCAAAGATTGATATATGGACTTATCAAATTTGGGACTTTGATCATCAGTTTGGCAAACTTCCTGACTCATTGGAGTCTTTGCCAGTTTACAAAGTTCCATTTTAAACGTTTTAATTAATTGGCAAATTTTATCTTCTTGAGATATCTTAAAACCATTATTTGTTTTGTTAATTGTCAATCCTAGATACTTTTTAATTTCACCTAAATGCTTTAATTTTATCTTTTTGGCTAATAATGATATAATCTCATTAGCTTCATTATTAGTCTTAGTTATCAAAGCAATATCATCTGTAAATAATAACAATAATGACACCGTTCCATTATTTTCTCTTTTAAACACACATGGATCTGCTAAACCAGATTTAAAACCTATATTGTTTAACTCTTTCACAATATATTGGTTCCACTCAAACCCAGATTGTTTCAACCCGTAAAGACTCTTTTTGAGTTTCCAACAATCATTACTATTTACTTTATTGTCTTTTATACCTGCTGGTTTTCTTAAATATATAGTGTGCTGCAATGGTGCATGTAGATAAGCAGTTTCTACATCTAAATGGTTAATGACATAGTTTTTCTTAGCTGCCCACACTAATGCTGCTCTTAAAGATGTTGCTTTAAGACTTGGTGCAAAAACTTCATCGTAATCAGATGCAGTTTGATTAAATCCTTGAGCTACTAACCTAGCTTTATGGGTAACAGTCCCATCATTTCCAGTTTTTACTTTAAATATCCATTTGCACCCAATGGATTTTTCTCCTGGAGGTAATTTAGCATCTTCATAAACTTTCATTACCTTTAATGAATTTAGTTCTTTTTCCATTGCCTTTTGCCAATTCTCCTGATCCTTAGCAGGATACATCCTAAGTTCATCTACACTACTTGGAACTTTAGTTATTTGGCAAACTATACTTGCTTGATACCTATCAGGTGGTCTAGTTACACGTGTAGTACATCTAGGTATTACAGGACTTACAGGTGGACTTTCATTTATTAACTCTTCTTGATTATCTAACTCTTCCTGATCAACTGTTTCCTCTTGTTCTGGTCCTATTTGCTCTTCTTGGACTTCTTCTTTAATTGGACTCTTCTTATAACTAATCTGTTCTTTCTGCCTTTTGTAGGGTTCAATAATTACTTCATTATTTAAATCTTGCTCTAATCTATTCCATCCTACATGTTCTAGGAATTTAGCACTAGCACTGGTGTAAACTCTAGATGTACCTGGTTCCCAGAATCTATAAGATCTATGATTAGATGTATATCCTACAAAATATAATCTTTTAGCTCTATGTTGTCCTTTGTGTCTAAGTTGTGTAGGGATATGCACCCATGCTGGTGCTCCAAATGTGTGCATGTAACTTTAATCAGGTTTTGTACCATGCCACAGTGTAAATGGTAATTCACCTGTTGTTGAATTAACAACATTATTTAATATATGATTACCACACATTATTGCTTCTCCCCATAAATTGTCAGGTAATCCTGAATCAGACATCATAGTACGTGTCATTGATTGTAATGTTTGGCCTCTTCTCTCTATAAAGGCATTATGTTGTGGCCTATATGGTGCAGACATTTTATGTTGAATACCTAACATTCTTAGTCTGTTCTGGAATTTATTATTTGTAAATTCCGTACCATTATCTGTTATAAGAGTTACTAATTTCTTTTTAGTTTTCCTTTCTGCAAATTTAATCCAATTAAAGAGATTTTGATACGTTTCAGTTTTGCTCTTCATTAAATAGCAAAACCCATATCTAGAATAGTGGTCCATTATACTTAATATGTAACGAGCTCCTCCTACACTTGGTTTTTTCGGACCTATTAAATCTGCAAATACTACCTCTAAAGGCTCTTTAGTTGTAAATCCATCAACTCTATTAGCCGGTGTGATCCTGCTCTTACTTTGATTACAGGCATTACATTGCAAATACTTATTACAAGGTTTCAAACTTATTCCCTTAGATAATTCAACAGTTTTCTTAAGCATTTTAAAATTTAAATGCCCTAGCCTTCGATGTAACAAGTGAATACATTCATCATGAGGTTTCTTATTTTCATAAACCGTGTTAGCCACCTTTAAACCATTATCATTTAACACATATAATTCACCTCTTAAAGATGCAGTAATTTTTTTATCTTCTTTCTCAATTATGCAGTTATCTCCTTTAAAAGTAACTACATATCCTAGTTTAACCAAAATTCTAACTGAAATTAAATTAAACTTAAGTTGTGGTACATATAACATTTTTACATTCTCTTTTATAAAAGAACAACATGCTATACCTTGACCTTTAGCTTTCAGTTTCCAGCCATTGGCTAACGATATCTGCTGTGTACTCTTGGACATTTTAATAAAATTTTTGTTATCATTTGTTATACAGTGGGATGCTCCACTGTCAACCACCCATAAATTATTTTTTACAGCTCCGTTAGTATACATGGCTAACTCTAAATTTTTATTTATCTTTTGATGACTTTTAGTATTCTGGCCAGCGTTCTGGCGCTTTGCCTTTTTACAAAATCTTGCCAAATGTCCTCTTCCTCCACAATTAAAGCACTTTTTAATTGCGTATGCAGTAGGAGATTCATTTTCTTCTTTTTGAGGTTGCTGCCTCCTTAAATCGTCTCTTTCAAGCCTTCTTCTGGCCTCTTCAATCAATCTGCCAGTTATATCAGTTAAAGTTAGACTTTCCTTTGGCAATATTTCAAGGGAAGTTACGTAGTTATCATAACTTTCATCAAGGGAAGATAGAATTATGTAGACTTGGTGTAGTTCAGAGAAAATAAGCTCTTTCTCGTGCAGTTCTTGAAAAATGCTTTGCATAGTTTTCAAATGACTCAGCATATCACCATTTGTTTGGAGATGTGTACTGAAACGTTTCCGTGTTAGATTTATGTGAGCACCAACGTTATCTCGAACAAATCCTCTTCAGCTTCTGCCAACACCCAACAGCCGTTTTCTCTCCGTGGATATAAACAAGCTGTTGATCAGTTAAGGTTAAAGCAATAATGCAAATAGCTTGTTGATTTTTATGCATAAATTCTTCTATCTTTATTCTATCTTCATCATCCTCTCGATCCCATTCTTCTACATTTGGTGGATTTTCAATTATGTTCCACAAACCTTCTCTTCGTAGAAGCAGACTACATTTCATAGACCATGATACATAGTTTGTTCCATCCAGCTTGGATATAAGGGACAAACTTTGTAAATTGACTTGTGCCAAGTTTTCTTATATAGATATAAAACTATAATTAATAAAACACAGCTGTCTGTTTACTGTAATGTATAACAACACTAACTCTCACTTTTACATAAATCTGTTTTATCCTAGTTAAACTGACTTTGCAGCCTCTGGGCCCATAACCAGTGTTATGCCTGGTTTCCCCAACCAGGGTTAGGGAGACAAGCTAAACAGAATGTGCAGCGTTAGTCAGATAGGCACACAGATAAATGAGTGAGCTAAGCTTGTATGTTTATTAACATACAGTAAAAATAACAGATACGCTTGTGCTATCAAAAATATAGTTAATTCCATTATGAGTTCATAGCATAGTCAAAATAACAGTCCAATAGTCATGTATCATTTAGTCAGTCCATTTAGGGATATTCAGTTAGCAAGATCCGTTTAGAATATCCTATGTCAGTTCACTTACAAGTCAGTCTTTTGTTTTCTCTCCCGTTCGAGCAATGCAGTCTTGAGTCCTTGCAGTAATCAGGGATCATCAAAGCCAGAGAGAGAGCAAGCTGTCGTCTTGCTTCTTTCAAAGTGCTTTCACAACCACTCCCTTAATTACTATCCCACAGTTAAAGTTGCAGACACTTTAACATACAAACTATGATTACTTAGTTATTATTTTACCTAAACAAGTTAGGGTAAACAATGTTATCCCTAACAGGGACGATCCTGAGTCGACTTCCATCAGGCAGGGCTGGTTTTCAATGGCCACTTTAACTCAGATTTTCTTGGCATCCAATGAGGAGGCGTGACCAATAGTGATAGTTTGGTGAGCCTCTTCTCGCTTCATGGGGCGGTTTAGGGTTCTATTTCTGTAGGAGTGGTTGTTCCATTGGTGGTTCACTGGTTCTCATCTTACAGGACGGTTTCCTGTCAGTTGGCGATAGTTAGCCCCCTTCGAGGGCTGGCTGGGTCCTATGAAACTTCTACAGACCCCTCCGATATGGCCTCGTTTCCTGCACTCATGGCAGAGCGCGTCACGGAATTTGCATTCGGACCGGGGGTGGCTTGCCCCACAACCAGCGCATGGGTGTTGGGACTTCTGGTATTGGTCCTGTTCGGACTGCAGTCGATGGACCTCTTCTTCGTTGCTGTCTGACGACGAAGAGAGGTCCTCGTGGTGGGCCGTCAAAAGCCATCCTTCTGACTTGGGTGAAATGTCGCCGGTCAGTTGGTGAACCAGAGCACGGTTGCGGCGCATTCGGGCAGCCGACTTCCTGGTTGCTTCTGCTGCAGTAGCATCAGCGATGGCATCTGCAAGGCTGATGTCGCCTTTCGCCATCAGCTTACTCTGCACGTGCGGTGCATCTAATCCCAGAATTATTCGGTCTCTCAGGGCTTCTTCAAGGTCGGTGAACCCACAGAGGCCTCCCAGGTTCTGGAGATCCACGATGAAATCTGCAACGCTCTCTCCTTTCCACTGGTCTCTCTGGTAAAATTCATGCCGCCTAATGAGTGTTGACACGGTCGGTGCATAGTGGGCTCTCAGTAGGGATTCGAGGACGTCCCAGTCCATAGACTTTACTTCTGCCAGTTTTGCTAGTGCCTTGGCCATCTTGAATACGGTCGGCCCACAATGCGTTAGGAATACCGCCCGTTTTTTCCCAGTCATGGCATCCTTCAAATTGTTGGTTTCCAAGAACATTTGGAAACAATCCATATAGGAGTCCCAGTCTTCTTGCGCTGGGTCGAATGGAGCAGGTGGTATGACGCTGCCGGACATGGTTCCGCCGTTGTGCATTTCCGCCACGTGCTCGGTTATCGTTCTTCGTTGTTCAGTCAGCTCTGACGTCTCCACATCCCATCCTCATCGCCAGTGTTAAGTACTGAGCGTGGGCGCGAAAGAATGGAGGCGAGCTGGTGAAACGGTGAACTTCAAACTCTTTATTTACATGGTGTGACAGCTCAAACTCAATGGCTGCTACAGCCTTCCTTATATAGGCAACTTATTAGATATTCAACCAATAAAAACCAGGGAGCGCTAGCTCCGTTAACCAATGAGAGAGGCTCGTTAATGGCAAATCAGATTCACCTGAACGGACCAATCTGATATCGCCATTTAACGGCCAATCAGAAGTGCAGGGCCAGAACCCTGCACTTGACTTCAAGCTCTTGATAACTTTATTAATACATTTATTCATTCACAACAGCCCACACAGGTTCCTTACCCAGAAATGCCATCCTCTGCATGGTATCATGGTACTGAATTAGGAGAGATCACTTTTATCTTCAGCTGATCTTCTCACAAACTTTCACTCTTTTATCCTGAAGTAAAACACAGCAGAATACTGTGAAAACCTGGTGTTTTGAAACTGACTCCTTTTACCCTCCTGGAATACACTGATTCTGCTATCAGTAAATCTTCCCAAAAAGAGAACATCATCCAGATGTACTCAGACAACCCCAAATCTTGTTGCTGTCCCTATTCATCTGGAAAAAAAAAAAACCAAATTGAGAAGACTGTTCTACAAGCTTTAGTCAGTAGCTACTGGGTTTGCATCCTGGTTAAAAATAGACAATGGCAAGCAATTTCCTTCAATAATAGTCCTGAACATCAAAAGTTTTAGACCTGTGGTTACCTGCTAAATTGAGCAACTGATGCTTGACCATTATCTATCAAAACATCTCAGTTCCAGAGCAATTCACAGAATCTATTTGCACAAAAATGGCACATGCAGAATGTGTATGAGTCTGCTTTACAACCCAGCTAGCATGATGTGCAAGCATTTGGCCATGAAGGCAGGACAATCTCTCAGATCATTTAATAAGAGTCAAACACAATCAAGGCATTATTGCTGAGAGCATGACAGGGAATGTGGAAATGGGGATCCATTTTCAGAGACCAGTTGCCAGGAACAAGCTTCTGAAAACAGATAAAATTAGCCAAAAAGAATAATGTTTTCAGATGTTGCTGGATTCTGCATCCATACCAAAAAATTAGGTCAGTCTCACACCACTAGAATTTGCCTATGGAGGTGCATCTGTTGGCTTAAAGAAGACAAATTGTGATCACCCTTATCAACCCACCAAGATTATGACTGCTGAAAATGGTTTCTTCTATAATTTGGAAGTAGAAAGAAGATGAAATTATAGAATAAGCCTTAGTATAGATTTAAATTCAATTTAACAATAATACACTTTGAAACTTCTCCCAAAGCCAGGGTAAGCAAGAACAAAACACTCCATTTTGCTTCTTTGTAGGTTCACTTTGGGCACTTCTGCAATCTCAGCCTCTAAAAGGATGTCCATCCCCAGTGTTAAGTCTGGAGCATGGGTGCGAATAATGGAGATGAGCCGGTAGAAACAGTGAACTTCAAACTCTTTATTTACATGGTGTGACAGCTCAAACTGGAGGGCTGCTATAGCTTTCCTTATATAGGCAACTTATTAACTATTCAACCAATGGCAATGCTGGAGTGCTAGCTCCGTTAACCAATGAGAATGGCCTGTTAATGGCTAATCAGATGCTCCTGAATGGACCAATCCGATCCTGCCATTAACAGCCAATCAGAAGTGCAGGGCCAGAACCCTGCACTTGACTTCAAGTTCAAGATAACTTTATTGGCATTATTCATTCACAACACCCCTTTCCCCCGGCTTCTGCCCACGGGGTGCGGTTACATAGTCCTTAAGGTAGGACGGTTGTTTTATTAGTCTTTTCGATTTTCGCAAAGTGCCTGGCGGTTGGCTGCACTTCTGCTGAGGTAGATCGTTGTTTAACAGTAGGGGTGTCTCTGGTTCCGAGTTTGCGTTCCCGTCATCACCAATAACTCCCTGAGGTGAACCCACTCCAGTCCCCGGTTCCTGTTCCTGCATTTCGGTTCCGTTATCAGTCTCTTCAAAAAGATTTTCCTCTAATTGCAATTCGTTTTCCTCTGTATCTCCCCCCCTCTCAGTTTGGTCATAAGGGAGTTCGGAATTGCATGAGGGTAGCCACGATCGTAGTTAATCTATGTGGCGCTTCCAAAGTCTATCGTCAGGGCACTGAAAGAGGTATGATCTTGGGCCGGTTACACGGATTATGGTTGCTTCTACCCACAGCGGATCGCCTGATAAGTTTTTAGCGAATACTAAATTGCCTACCTGGAAGGTACGGCATCGGCCGCTGGATCCGAGTGGCTTTTCTGGTTCGTAGGCTGGGTGTAACCAATCGAGGTGGGAGTGGAGCTTTCGTCCCATTAGCAGTTCGGCGGGAGTTTTGTTGGTGACGCTGTGAGGTGTGATGTGCTGTAGGAAAAGGATTCGGTTGATTTTCTCGTCGATGTTGTCGTAGTCTTTCTTTTGTAGTGTTCTCTTGACAAATTGTACCATGCGCTCAGCCCTACCATTGGCCGCAGGGTGTACAGGCAAAGTGAGTACATGTCAGATAACGCGGTCAGCCAGGTACTGTTCAAAAGACAGCACAGTAAATTGGGGCCCGTTGTCAGATACCAGAACGTCTGGTAATCCGTGGGTTGCAAACAGTTTTTCCAGTCTTTTGATGACTGCTTCAGTGGTCGTGTTGCTCATTCGGTGGATCTTGAGCCAATTCAAGTAGGTGTCGACGGTTAGTAAAAACGTGTGGCCTCTGGTCGGCCCAGCAAAGTCCAGATGGATGCAGGACCAGGGTCCCCGCGGCGTCTCCCATTCGGTTGGGGTTGCCTTTGGTGGAGCGTTGCTTATTTCTTGGCATCTTTTGCAAGTTTTAACCCATGATTCGATTTGTCTGTCGATGCCTGGCCACCACGCGTAGCTTCGTGCAAGGCCCTTCATGCGCACGATGCCAGGGTGGCCATTGTGCAAGGTTCTTGGCAGTGCCTGTTGGAGTCGTTCTGGGATAACAACTCTATCGCCCCAGATGATACAGCCCTTCTGCGAGAATAACTCTGTTTGACAACTTTTGAATGGTGCAAAGTCGTCTGGTACTTGGTCCAATGGCCATCCGTGTTCCACCCATGTGAGGACTCGTGCTAAGATGGGGTCGCATTTTGTTTCTCTCGCGATGTCACGGGCAGTTAATGGCAGCGTATGGAGTGTCTCGATCTGCAACGTTGTTATTGTTGGTGCAGGATAGTTGATAGTTTCAGGGAGCGGTGCACGGCTCAATGCGTCGGCGTGGGGAATGGCTTTACCGGGATGATATTGTAGCTGATAATTGTAGGCAGCCAAGAATTCTGACCAACGGGTCATCCTGGGAGAAAGTATGTAGGGAGTTGGCTTGTCCCCAGCGATGATCCCCAGCAATGGTTTGTGGTCAGTTACAATGGCGAAAACCCAGCCATACACGTACTCATGGAATCTTTTGACAGCTGATATTGCCAGGGCTTCTTTATTGATCTGGTTGTAATTTCGCTCAGTTTTCGAGAGCATTTTTGAGAAGTAAGCAACAGGGGCTTCATTGCCGTTAGGTAATACATGGCTCAAAATGGCGCCCACTCCAAAAGGTGATGCGTCACATGTAATGTTTATCGGCAAAGTCTCATTGTACTGCATTAGTACGGCATCCGAAGTCAGTAGTTTTTTCACATTGTGGAACGCCTGCTTTTCTTTATGACCCCATACACAGATTGCTTTTTTATAGACGATGTAAAGGTTCAGCGGCAGTCGCCTTGTGCGGCAAGAATACATTATAGAAATTGATGAGGCCTAAGAACGCCTGGAGGCTGGTCTTGTTCTGGGATCTGGGAGCATTTTTTATTGCTCTCAATTTGTTATCGGTAGGGTGACCCTGACTGTCAATTAAGTACCCTAAAAATTCAACACGATCAGTACACAGTTTGCACTTATTTTTTTTAACTTTCAGGCCTGCTTCCTGGAATTTTCGTAAAACCAGTCTTAAACGCTCCCGTAAGATTTTTGGAGTGGGGGCAGCAATGAGCACATCGTCAAAATAGGGGACAACGCCCTTGATCCCCTGCAATAGTCTCTCCATTAGGCTCTGAAAGATCCCTGGGGCTACACTGACTGCGAATTGAAGCCGCATACATTTAAAGGCACCTCGGTGTGTTACAATAGTCTGTGCCTATGCCATTTTTTCATCAACAGGCAGTTGCTGATAAGCCTGAGCTAAGTCTAGTTTAGCAAAGACTTTTCTGCCCCCCAGGGAATGGAGGAGGTGTTGCACCACCGGCACCGGATATGGATTTTGTTTCAGGGCATGGTTTAGGGTGGCTCGGTAGTCCCCACAAATTCTAATGGAGCCGTCCGGCTTAATTGGTGTCACAATCGACGTTTCCCATGGGGAGTGGTCGGTTGGCTTTAACTGGGCTATCAACTTATCAAGCTGCTCGTCGATTTTCGGCTTTAGAGCGAACGGAACTCGACGAGGCTTAAGGCGGATGGGAGCTATCTTTGGATTAAGGCTAAAGGATATCGGGGTCTCCTTGTACTCGCCTAGCTTTTCCTCGAAGATGTCCCTGAATTCGTGGGCGACGTCTTCCTCCCAGTCACTGCCACCGATTCGGTTAATGCCTGCCACTTCAATGCCGAGTGGTGCAAACCATTGCAGGCCTAACAGGCTAGGCCGGTCCTTGTCGATCACCATTAGGGGTAAGTACGCCGTGCGGTTCTTGAATGCAACCCAGACTCGACTGGATCCTATGACTGGAATCCGGTTCCCCTGGTAGCCCTTTAACACGAGCCGTTGGAATTGAAGGTCTTGGCACCGGATAGTGGGGATGAGTTTCTTGAGGGTCTTCCATGACATCATTGAAAGAGATGATCCCGAGTCAACTTCCATTTGGCAAGGTTGATTTTCAATGTTCACGTTTACCCGAATTTTCTTAGCATGTAGTGAAGAGGCATGGTCAATAGTGAGTGTTTGGTGGGCCTCTTCCTGTCTCGCCAGGCGATTCACAGGTTGGTTTCTGTAGGAGTGGTTTGCTGGTTCTCTCGTCTTACAGGGTGATTCCCTGTCAATTGGTGGAAATTGGTACCCTTTGAGGTCTGGCTGGGTCCGAGGAGACTTCTGCAGACCCATCCGATGTGGCCTCGTTTTCCGCAATCGTGGCAGAGCGCGTCGCGGAATTTGCAATCGGAGTGGTAATGGTTGGCCCCGTAGCCAGCGCACAGTTGCTAGGACTTCGAGTAACGGTCCCGATCGGACCGCAGGCGATGGACCTCTTCTTCATTGCTGTCTGACGACGAAAAGAGGTCCTCATGATGGGCCGTCTGCAACTGTCCTTCTGACTTAGGTGAAACTTCGCTGGCTGGTTGGTGTGCTAGAGCGTGATTTCGGCGTAGTTGGGCAGCCGACTTCTTGGTCGCCTCCACTGCTGTAGCTTCAGCTATGGCGTCTTTAAGGGTGATGTCGCCCTTTGCCATTATTTTGCTCTGTACGTTTAGAGCGTCTAACCCGAGGACTACCTGGTCTCTCAAGGCCTCCTCTAGGTCGGTGAAATCGCAAAGGCCTCCCAAGTTCCGGAGGTCTGCAATGAAATCGGCAATGCTTTCTCCTTTCCTCTGGTTTCTTTGATAGAACTCGTGTCGTCTTACAAACGTTGGCACGGTCGGTGCATAGTGGGCCCTTAGTAGCGGTTCGAGGATGTCCCAGTCCATGGCCTTCACTTCAGCCAGTTTCGCTAATGCCTTAGCTATTTTGAATACCGTCGGGCCGCAGTGCGTTAGGAATACTGCCCGTTTCTTCCCGGTTGTGGCATCCTTCAGATTATTCATTTCCAAAAACATTTGAAAACGGTCCATGTAGGACTCCCAGTCCTCTTGAGCTGGGTCGAACAGAGCAAGTGGTACTACGCCGCCGGACATGGTTCCGCCGTTGTGCACTTCAGCCATGTGCTTAGTTGTCTTCGTTGGCTCTGATGTCATCCAATCCCACCCTCGTCACCAGTGTTAAGTCTGGAGCATGGGTGCGAATAATGGAGACGAGCCGGTAGAAACAGTGAACTTCAAACTCTTTATTTACATGGTGTGACAACTCAAACTGGAGGGCTGCTATAGCCTTCCTTATATAGGCAACTTATTAACTATTCAACCAATAGCAATGCTGGAGCGCTAGCTCCGTTAACCAATGAGAATGGCCTGTTAATGGCCAATCAGATGCTCCTGAACGGACCAATCCGATCCTGCCATTAACAGCCAATCAGAAGTGCAGGGCCAGAACCCTGCACTTGACTTCAAGTTCAAGATAACTTTATTGGCATTATTCATTCACAACACCCAGAGTCTCAAGTCACACCAAAGATATTTTACCATCTTTAAAACACTCCCCCCTCCAAGAAATCCCTCCTGGCTTCTCTACTCCATAGCTTGAGGGCACGTGAGATAGACGATTGAAACAGTGGTCATTCAAGGCTTACATATGATTAGAGATGTTTTGCAGAGTAAGATAGGTGGCATGACATTTTAATAAATAAATATATCTGTTTATGTGTTTAAGGTAAACATCTTTGGGGGCGGGGGGGAAATTGCAATTGGTCTGAAGTTGATCTGCAGATCTCTGAGTCTCCTTCTGAATGGTTTTTCAGATGGCTTGCTTCAAGTGTTCTTTGCAGATTTCTCAAAGTACATGTTTCCCTTGTCCCATTTATCTGCTGAAAGGGGAAGGACAGAGGGAAAAAAAGGAGAAATGTGCCCATTTTTAAATCTCACCTTGCTTAGGTCCAGCATGGTCTTCTCCCAAACTTAACATCCTGAGAGATACAACCCTTTGCTGAAACAATATTCCCCATGTCTGGACAATATTTTGCAGAGAGACCTCATGGCACTAAAATGCCTTCAACACTGGATGCTGTTATCATCTGGAACATTCAGTGAGTATTCAAAGAAGTATAGTATACCCAACAATTATGGCTAGGTGTATAGTCGGGTTATCTCTCTGCTAATCCAGGTAAGTAAATTTAAGGACAACCCAAATTCAGATATGAAGTTTGCCTTTTTCATAACTGGATGAGCAATTGTTCGGGCAAAAGCACAGTGATAAACAGGGTAATGTAAGCCATTTTACATTACTAGCAATAAACTGTCACAATAGCACTTAGACTTATATACCACTTCATAGAACTTTACAGCCCTCTCTAAGCAGTTTACAAATGTCAGCATGTTGTCCCCAATAATCTGGGTCCTCATTTTACCAACCTCAGAACAGAAGGATGGAAGGCTGAGTCAGCCTTGAGCCGGTCAGAATCAAACTCCTGGCAGTTGGCAGAATTAGCTTGCAATGCTACATTCTAACCACTGTGCCATGACAGCTCAATGCCCATAGATTATTACTATTATGAATTTCAGCAATTAAATGGATAAAACAATCTGTATCATTTTACTTTGTGGCTGCAGGGGAAAAGGGGCAGGTAGAGAGAGAACACTTACTTTTTACAGATTTTGTCTGCAGGCATGTCTTATATGTTAGAACACTAAAAGGCAAAGTGAACTATCTCACTTCCATATTCTCTTGTGCAAAGGCTAAGGTGGATAGTGATTGTATGCTAAAATCCAACCTAATCAAATCTTGAAAAAGAGAGGAGGTCATTGAATGAAGAAAAGTGATTGTGGGAGGGAGAAGGCAGGGGCTGAGGGGACCCCTAGTGGCATTTGAGGTTTAGTTAACAGTTGATCAAGAAAAGGCAGAATAACAACAGAGGGGAATGAGGGAGAAATCCTGCCACCTCTGTTTTGAAGCTTGGAATGGTGTGATCTTTACATATGCAGTGCTTAATGCAACTGAAAATAGATTCTCTGCTTATTCTCCGTCAATCCTGCAGTGACCTCAAGTGCATTTGTTTCTGCAGTAGAGCAAGGATTTTACTCATGAGAGTTTCATTTTGAGGACTATTTAGAAACTTAGACAGCACCTACTGGGTTATAGGTTTTTTTTTTTATTGTGAAAGGAACGGTATAGATTATTAATACTTAATTTTATAACATGACACAAATGTATGTCTAGCACTGGCTATTGCTTGGAATACACTCTGCATCTTCTGAATATACTCTGTATCTTCTCCTCCCCACTTATTGGAGTGTTTTCTTTTAAATGTTTAAAAAGAAAAAGAAAAACTTCCCAGGAATCACATTCCCAACCAACTAATTTAATCGGCCATCACTGTTTTCTTACACAACTTGTCACATCCACTGACTTATTACTATATTGGGCTCATTTTTTAAATCACTGTGAAATTTCCTCTTGCTGTTTGACCGCAGCTGTGGGTATTTTAAGACCTGCTATTGTTGTGCCTGGGTCAATTCTTGGTTTTCTCTTTAAATGAAAATTGGGGAAGGGAAGTCTTAAGAAGAAGTCTTAAGGTTTGTTCTTCTTTTGAAAAGTTGCCAGAAAGCATCATTCTTCATAGGCTCCCTGCTCTTCAGCATATTATCAAGGGCAACTTCACCTCCAAAGAAGATGAATGGCTACACATATAGCAGCAAGTTTTCAGAAGAGCCTTAAGCCTAAAATGACCAATGGGAGCTGCTCTGGTTTTGTTAACTAATCGACTGGAACCTCTTGAGCAATGGTAGTCATTAGGAACAAAAAGTGCCACAGCATAGCCTGAATAACAAGGCTGCTCTTTGAAAGGGAATGACAAGTGCTCTATCCTAGTGCTACCTGAAAAGCTTTGTCTCAGTGGAACGCCCTGCCATATGGTTTTTCTGCCTGTCTCTGGCCAGTAAGCACCACTTGTAAGGAATGATCAGCATCTGGGAAAGGAATTCAGAAACTTGCATAATGACCACCAAATGGAGTTCTGGTTCTAAAGACAAAACATGTTGAGAAGTGAGAGTAGAGCAGCTTTAATTGCCCTTTTCATATGCCTTTTTCTCATGGTCCCCTCCATGTTTTTTCCCTTCCTCCCTGTTATGAACTAATAAAGGCGTTTAATAAAGTTTTAACAACCTTAAGAAAAAGCAGGGTTCTAATCCTGCACTTCTGATTGGCCGATAATAGCGATATCGGATTGGTCCTTTCTGGGACATCTGATTGGCTGTTAATGGGCCAACTCTCATTGGTTCAAGGGTTTAACACTTCCATGTTTCTCATTGGCTAATAGATCAGCAGCCAACCCTATATAAGGGCTGCTGCTGCCCTAGGGTTTTGCTCTGTTCAGTATGCCTAATAAAGAGTTGAAGTTCACTGTTACCGTCTCGTCTCCGCTCCTTGCACCCATGCGCAGAACTTAACACTGGCGACGAGGATGGGATGCGGAAACATCAGAGCTGACTGAGCACTACAGAGCACCAAACAGAGCACGTGGCTGAAGGCGCATCGACAATGGAAACCATGTCCGGCGGCGCCATACCACCCGCTCCATTTGACCCGGCACAAGAAGACTGGGACTCGTACATAGACCGGTTCCAGATGTTTCTGGAGACCAACAACTTGAAGGAAACCACTACGCGGAAAAAGCGAGCAGTGTTCCTGACCCATTGCGGGCCTGCTGTCTTTAAGATGGCCAAGCACTAGCGAAACCGGCTGAGGTGAAATCCATGGACTGGGACGTCCTTGCGCCCCTTCTATGGGCCCACTATGCACCCAACGTGCCAATGCTTGTCCAAAGACATGAGTTTTACCAGAGGGACCAGCGGAAAAGAGAGAGCGTTGCAGATTTCATCACGGACCTCCGGAACTGGGAGGCCTCTGTGGGTTTACAGACCTCGAAGAAGCTCTGAGAGACCGAATAATTCTGGGATTAGATGACCACACAGCGCAGAGCAAGATCATGGCCAAAGGGGACATCGATCTTGCCAATGTCATCAAAGATGCTACTGCAGCAGAAGCAACCAGGAAGTCAGCTGCCCGAATGCGCCACACCAACACACCGCTCCGTCAACTCGCCAGCAATACCTCACCTCGCCTAGAGAGGCACACAACAGTGATCCACCACAAGGACCTCGAATCGCCATCAGAAAGTGATGAGGGGTGAACTTCCGGTTTGCGTGGCTTCGGGGCAGCAGGAATTCGCGACAGCTCGCGATTCCTGCTGTGCTAGCCGTCGAGGTACCCCCGATCCAGACGGGTCAGGGGGATATGGCTGCCCTGTAGGGACAGCTGAAGAGAGAGGGGAGTCGGATAGGGAGGTGGGGGTGTCGCAGACCCCCCCCTTCTCCGGGAAAACCCCTTTTTCCCAAGGCGGTCAGCAATGGCCGCCACGAAGAAGCCAGCAACCGGGTAAGAACTGTGCTGGAGGAAGTGTGAAGAGTGAAAGTTCTGTCTGAGCCGGGTCAAGTAACACCTTTTAAACTGCCTGGAATTGAGCTGCTTGAATTGCTGGAGGATACATTGTATCCCTAAGAAGAGCGAAAAGCGGCGGAGAAGCTGTTAAAGGGAACTCTTTTTTTTTTTACTCTCCCACCCCACGGAAAAAGCAGAAATATTTGGATATATTAGACATTGAAAGTGGATTGCTTTGAAAGCTGAAGCTAAGAGACAAAGGGATTTTTGGACATTGAAAAATTTAAGAAATTGGAAAATCTCTGCTGGAGGTATGGATTTTTGATTATTTAAAATTGTCATTGCAAGTGGGAAGGGAGAAAAAAAATTGGAGCAGAAGCTGAAAAAGGAGGAGATTGTCTAGAAAGTCTTTGTGGATCCCAAAAGAAGATATATGGTAATTGGACCTCTTTGATTAAAAATTAATCCAGAAAGAGAAAGAGAAGAAGGAAGAAAAGTATTAACTTTTGGAATTTTTTTTTTAATTGCTTTTGATTATCTTTGATTAAAAATACTTGTGGTTGTTTTGGAAAAAGTTTCCCTTTTTATAATGGCATTGTTTGTGGATGAACTAGAGATTGAATATCAAAAATATAAAAAAGAAGATACTTTGGGCGCTTTGTTTCAATTCTTAGAAATGGCGTTATGTTCTGTTGAAAAGTTGATTACGCAGCAGAAGGACTGGGACAAGGAAGAAGAGGAAGAAGAAGCCATCTTTGATGAACAATGGGTCCCTTCCGGAGAGGAGGAGAAAAAGGATAAGAAAAAGGGGATTTTAAGAATTATAAAAACAACCAAAAGAGAGAAAAATGAGCAAAAAGGTGGAGGCAAGGTTAGAAAGCAAAGGAAAAGGAGTAAGAAAAGCGAAGGGAAAAAGCAAAGGGATAGAAAGGGCAAGGAGAAGAATAAGCAAGAGAGAAAGGGGGGGAGGAGAAGCCTTAATGGGGGGAAGCAAGACCTAAAGAAAAAAAGTTTATTTAGAGACAATGGGTGAATTTAATTTAGATTAAAAGAGGGATTCTGGAGGGTATATAAGATTGTGTTTTTATATGTGTATTTAGAATATAAAATTTATTATGTAATTTTAGAATCTTTTAAACAGAATCCCAAGAAAGATTGTAATATGTAGTATTTCTAAGTTAGGGTAATGAGTTATAGATGTTACTCCAATTGGTGTACAGGAGAAGTATAGTAAAAGAAAAAAAAAGATGAATGGATAATTGGAAATAAAACAGACAAAGAATGTTGTTGAAAATGGTAATAAGATATGGAAGGATATATATGCTTTTTTTTTTTTTTTTGGATTTTGTATATTGATAAAAGGCAATAAAATTTTAATTAATAAATAATTTGGATGGAAAAGAGAAGTAGGGACAAGATATGAAGTTAATATTATATGAAATATTGATATTATAATCTGGAAATGTTATGCCTTATTGGTCTTTTATTATTATTTTTTCTTAGAAAAGAATTTATAAGCTGTTATGCCTTGATTCTTTGTGCATTGTTCTTATAAAACTGATAAAAATGGTTTTTATATATATATATAAAAAAGAAAATGATAATAAGATATGGAAGGAGATATGGGTTGAATATGATGTTTGAATTTGTGTCTGTGTAAAGAGTTTTAACCCGGGAACAGACAACCTTCAGTAAAGATCTTTTAGTTTTGTTTATGTTTTGTGTTTGTATGTTTGTGTATTGTGTTTATGGTAAAACTAACAAAATTTGTTTTTTATAAAAAAAAAAGGAAAAAAGAATCAATAAAACCTTGGAGGAATGTTAGACGAGAATAATTTAAACAAGCCAGAAAGAAAAGAATATGATGACTATAAAATGGATAAATATGGAAGAGAAATGAAATTGAATAGGAGTAAAGAGAAATAATGAGAAATTTGCTGGAAGATATTTGTGTGTCCATATGGAGATGGGATAAATTGGAATTATGCTGTATAAAAATAATGTTTTGTTTGACTTGTAAGGATTTACAATGTTAGGAGGTTTTATGTGTTTATGTATTTAATGGTTAATGATGTGTTGTTTTATCTTTAAAATTAATAAAAATTTGTTTCAAAAAAAAAAGAAAGTGATGAGGGGGAGGTCAACCGGCTCCGGTCCGAACACGACCAATGCAACCTGCGGAATCGAAGACTACCGCAGCAATGCGCGGGTTGTGGGGCAAACCAACTATGATCAGACTGCAAATTCCTCGACGTGTTCTGCCATTCTTGTGGGAAAAGAGGCCATATCGGGAAGGTCTGCAGAAGCAAGCAAGGATCCAGCCCAATTCAGAGGGAAAACAACTACTGCCAGACCATAGGGAATCGTCCTGTGAGTCGGGAACACTTGAACCACCAATGGAACAACCACTCCTACAGAAATAAAACACTGGCCACTTCAATAAGACGGGAAGAGGCACACCAAACCATTACAATCGGTCACGCTTCATCGTTAGATGCGAAGAAGATCCGAGTGAGGGTCGCCATCGAAAACCAACCTTGCGTGATGGAAGTCGACTCAGGATCATCCCTCTCGATGGTTTCCTGGAAGACCCTTAAACAATTGATCCCTGCCGTCTGGCGTCAAGACCTCAGAGCCCAAGGGTTCCGGTTTCGCGTGGCTTCGGGGCAGCAGGAATTCGCGACAGCTCGCGATTCCTGCTGTGCTAGCCGTCGAGGTACCCCCGATCCAGATGGGTCAGGGGGATATGGCTGCCCTGTAGGGACAGCTGAAGAGAGAGGGGAGTCGGATAGGGGGTGGGGGTGTCGCAGACCCCCCCCTTCGACGGAAAACCCCCTTTTTCCCAAGGCGGTGGAGCGGCGGTCAGCAATGGCCGCCACGAAGAAGCCAGCAACCGGGTAAGATTGCGCTGGAGGAGAAGAGTGAAAGTGATGTCTGAGCCGGGTCAAGTAACATCCTTTAAATTGCCTGGAATTGAGCTGTTTGAATTGCTGGAGGATACACTGTATCCCTAAGAAGATCGAAAGCGGCGGAGAAGCTGTTAAAGGGAACTTTTTTTTTTTTCTTCACTCTCCCACCCCATGGAAACAGCGGAGATGTTTGGATATATTGGACATTGAAGGTGAGTTGTTTTGAGAGTTGAGGCTGAGGGACAAAAGGATTTTTGGACATTGAAAAATTTAAGAGATTGGAAAACCCTTGTTGGAGGTATGGGTTTCTGATTGTTTGAAATTGATGTTGCAGGTGGGAGGGGAGAGGAGAAAGGATTGGAGCGGGGGCTGAAGAGGGAGGGAATTGCCTGGAGTCCCAAAGAAAGATATATGGTAATTGGACCTCTTTGATTAAACATTAACCCCAGAAAGAGAAAGAGAAGAAGGAAGAAAAGTATTAACTTTTGGAACTTTTTTTTGAATTGTTTTTGATTAAAAATACTTGTGGTTGTTTTGGGAAAAGTTTCTCTTTTCATAATGGCATCGCTTGTGGATGAACTAAAGACTGAATATCAAAAATATAAAAAGGAAGATACTTTGGGCGCTTTGTTTCAATTTTTAGAAATGGCGTTATGTACTTATGAAAAGTTGATTGCGCAGCAGAAGGACTGGGACAAGGAAGAGGAGGGGGAGGAAGCCATCTTTGATGAACAATGGGTTCTTTCCGGAGAGGAGGAGAAAAAGGATAAGAAAAAGGGGATTTTAAGAATTATAAAAACAACCAAAGAAGAGAAAAATGAGCGAAAAGGTGGAGGCAAGGTTAGAAAGCAAAGGAAAAGGAGTAAGAAAAGGGAGGAGGAAAAACAAAGGGGTAAAAAGGGCAAGGAGAAGAATAAGCAAGAGAGAAAGGGGGGGAGGAGAAGCCTCAATGGGGGGAAGCAAGATCTAAAGAAAAAAAGTTTATTTAGAGACAATGGGTGAATTTAATTTAGGATAAAAGAGGGATTCTGGAGGGTACATAAGATTGTGTTTTTATATGTGTATTTAGAGTATAAAATTTATTATGTAATTTTAGAATCTTTTAAACAGAATCCCAAGAAAAATTGTTATACGAAGTACTTTTAAGTTAGGGTAATGAGTTATAGATGTTACTCCAATTGGTGTATAGGAGAAGTATAGTAAAAGAAAAAAGATGAATGGATAGTTGGAAATAGAACAGACAAAGAATGTTATTGAAAATGGTAATAAGATATGAAAGGATATATAAAGGTTTTGTTATGGGTTTTTTTTTTGGATTTTGTATATTGATAAAAGGCAATAAAATTTTAATTAACAAGAAATAATTTGGATGAAAAGGAGTAGGGATAAGATATGAAGTTAAATAGATAAAGTATTGATACTATAATTTGGAATTGTTATGTTCTATTGGTTTTTTATTATTATTTTTTCCTAGAAAAGAATTTATAAGCTGTTATGCCTTGATTTTTTGTGCATTGTTTTTATAAAATTGATAAAAATGGTTTATGTATATATATAAAAAAAGAAAATGATAATAAGATATGGAAGGATATACAAAGTGAATATGATGTTTGAATTTGTGTCTGTGTGAAGAGTTTTAACCCGGGATCAGACAACCTTCAGAAAAGATCTTTTAGTTTTGTTTATGTTTTGTGTTTTGTATGTTTGTGTATTGTGTTTTCTGTAAAATTAATAAAATTTGTAAAAAAAAAAAAAAGACCTCAGAGCCCAAAGAATTATACTCAAAGATTACCAGGGAAACCGAAACTGATCGTCGGCTCCAGCCAAGTCAAAGTATCATTCAAAAATCATACTGCATCGTTACCGCTGACTGTCGTCGACCGCAACTGGCCTAGTTTGCTAGGCCTTCAATGGTTCGCCCCACTCAGGATCGAGGTAGCCGGCATTCACCAAACCAGAGGCGACGACTGGGAGGAGGCCCTCGTCCAGGAATTCCAGGACGTCTTTGCAGATAAACTAGGTGAGTAGAACCAGATGGATCGTTAAGGATTTGTGGGGACTACCGGGACACCCTTAATCACGCCCTTCAACAGAACGCTTACCCGGTGCCGGTGGTTCAACACCTTCTGCATTCCCTGGGGGGCGGAAAAGTCTTCGCTAAATTGGATTTAGCACAGGCGTACCAACAGCTGCCTGTAGATTAAAAAAACTGCATAAGCACAGATGTTCGTTACGCACCGAGGCACCTTTAAATGCAACCGTCTCCAATTCGGAGTGAGCGTAGCCCCAGGGATTTTTCAAAGTCTGATGGAGAGACTCTTGCAAGGGATCAAGGGGGTCATGCCATACTTTGATGATGTTTTAATTGCTGCCCCGAATAGAGAAGTACTAGAAAGGCATCTTAAAATGGTTCTCCAGAAATTTAAAGACTCCGGCCTAAAGGTTAAAAAAAATAAATGTCAACTGTGTACAGATAAAGTAGAGTTCCTAGGGTACCTAATCGATAAGCAAGGCATTCATCCCACTAATAGCAAATTAAAAGCGATCAAAAACGCCCCAAGACCCAGGAATAGGATGGACCTCCAAGCATTCCTGGGGCTCATTAACTTTTACAACATCTTCTTGCCCCAGAAAGCAACCGTAGCTGAGCCCCTATATAGACTTCTCGACAAAAAAGCAACCTGGGTCTGGGGACACCGAGAGGAGCATGCATTCCGACAAGTGAAAAACTTACTAACCTCCAAGGCTGTTTTAATGCAGTATAACGAGACTTTACCTTTAACAATTACATGTGACGCGTCACCGTTTGGAGCAGGAGCCATTTTGAGTCATGTGTTACCAAATGGTAGTGAGGCCCCTATTGCCTATTTTTCAAGGACCTTATCGAAGGCTGAACGTAACTAGAGCCAAATTGACAAAGAGGCTCTTGCTGTTGTATCTGCTGTGAAATGGTTTCATGAATATGTGTATGGACGAGTTTTTACTATTATTACCGATCACAAACCTTTGCTGGGGATGATAGCAGGAGACAAGCCAACCCCCTATATATTGTCACCCAGAATGACTCGCTGGTCAGAGTTCTTAGCTGCGTACAACTATAAATTACAACACCACCCGGGGAAAGCCATTCCCTATGCTGATGCATTGAGCCATGCCCCACTTCCGGAAACCGTTGACGACCCAGCTCCAATCCTTACGACACTCCAGATTGAAACACTACATTCACCACCGCTAACAGTCAGAGACATCACTATCGAAATGAAATGAGATCCTGTCCTAGATTGAGTCCTCAGCTGGGTCGAATGAGAATGGCCAGTAGGACAAACCCCTGACGACTTCACCCCTTTCAGAAACCGGCAAACAGAACTTTTCTTGCAAAAAGGCTGCATCCTAAGGCGAGACAGAGTTGCCATCCCAGAGCTGCTACAACGAGCAGTTTTGAAAACATTGCATGACGGTCACCCCGGCATTGTGCATATGAAAATGCTCGCACGAAGCTACGCATGGTGGCCGGGCATCGATAAGCAGATCGAAGCCTGGGTAAAGACTTGTCTAAAGTGCCAAGAAGTCAGCAGTGCCCCACCGAGAGCAACTCCAACGGAGTGGGAAACCCCCTGGAGGCCGTGGTCCTGCATCCATGTTGACTTTGCGGGACCTACTAAGGGACATACATTCCTCCTAACAGTAGATGCCTATTCCAACTGGCTTGAGATCCACAGGATGAAGACTACTACAACCGATTCAGTCATCCGCAAATTGAATAGGCTATTCGCAACACATGGGTTGCCAGACGTTCTGGTCTCCGACAATGGACCCCAGTTGACAATGGACGCCCTGGTGTTTGAGCAATACTTAGCGGACCGGGGTATCCGCCATGCGCTAACCTCGCCAGTGCACCCTGCGGCCAATGGCAGGGCCGAGCACATGGTCCAATTTGTTAAAAAAACTCTCCACAAAATGGACTATGCGGACATTGACGACAAACTAAACAGAATACTCCTACTCCAACACATCACCCCGCACAGCGTCACCAACGAGACTCCAGCTGAACTGTTGATGGGACATAAGCTCCGTTCCCACCTCAACCGGCTCTACCCATCCTATGCGCCAGAGTAACCCTGTGGATCTAGCAGAAAATGCCGCGAGTTTATGGAAG
Organism: Hydrophis major; assembly: GCA_033807585.1. NCBI lineage: Eukaryota > Metazoa > Chordata > Lepidosauria > Squamata > Elapidae > Hydrophis > Hydrophis major. The sequence goes on along the minus strand of CM066330.1, from coordinate 238,898,515 downwards.
GCAACTTAGTCTTCACTAAAAACCTTTCCGGCGAACCATTATGGGTCGAAGCAACCGTAACTCAAACCACCGGGCCCAGATTGTACCGTGTGCAAACCTGGGATGGAAAAATATGGAAACGCCATATAGATCAGCTTCGCTCTAGACTACAACTCAGTTCCCGTGACTCCTGTGACTCTCAAACTGAGGGGGGAGGGATTATCGAAGAAGCCAAATTCGAGATGGTGGAAAGCGGAAGCGAAGGAAGTCAGCAGCCAGGCGCCTTACATGAAGAAGAATCAGGGAGAGGGTAGTCCTTGCCACAGAGGAATATCTCAACGGAGGCGAGCCTGCAGAGATCGGAGGACAACAACGATAGAATTAGCGGCACCATGTCATCCAGTGAGGATGCGGAACCGCCTGTACCAGATAGATCAAAAAACATCCCACCGAAGCCGGACTACAGACAGGAACCGGTGGGACAGCGCAAATCTAATAGACAGTTAAAACAACCTGCGTATCTACGGGATTACGTCACCGCACCCCTCAAATGGAACCTAGGGGGAAGGGGTGTTATGAACTAATAAAGGCATTTAATAAAGTTTTAACAACCTTAAGAAAAAGCAGGGTTCTAATCCTGCACTTCTGATTGGCCGACAATAGCGATATCGGATTGGTCCTTTCTGGGACATCTGATTGGCTGTTAACGGGCCAACTCTCATTGGTTCAAGGGTTTAACACTTCCATGTTTCTCATTGACTAATAGGTCAGCAGCCAACCCTATATAAGGGCTGCTGCTGCCCTAGGGTTTTGCTCTGTTCAGTATGCCTAATAAAGAGTTGAAGTTCACTGTTACCGTCTCGTCTACGCTCCTTGCACCCATGCGCAGAACTTAACACTCCCCTTTCACTGGAAAACTTATTCTAAATATAAACTCTAAATATCAGCATTCAGCATCTGTAAACAGTTTCCAGCTCTTCAACTAACTATGAAGCCCCTCTGTTATCCATATCCCTTCTTTAAATTATTATTTCTTGACCTAGAAAAGCAAAAGCAGTCCAAAAGCAAAAAGTAGGTGGCTAGCTCTATGAGCAATTCATTTCCTGAGTATTCTGGATTTAAATTTGAAGTGTTTCTCAGAGCATTGCTTTTGAGTCATGTCACCAAGCTGCATCTGGACATCTTTTCAAGATGGCTGCACACATGGATGCTGTGGCTAACCACTCCTTCTCTCAGTGTATGGTGTGTATGATTCTGTGTATGTTTTGGATCCTTTCCTTGATTGAATCCTATGGAGCAAGGAGCATCTATAGTTGGCAAGAAATTGGACTGAAATGTGTAAAGGCTATTACAGATGATTTTATACATTCTCATAACATACTGAAGGAGGCAACTAGGCCCCTTGGGGAGCCATGGATCACTATCCCTGTAGGAAGGAGGAAGAGGCAGAGAAAGAAGAACAGGAAGAGGAAGAGAGGATGTCGTGCTGTGGTTTTCTTTAGGCTTGTTAAGCCTGTGTTCCCCAACCAGGGTTAAGGAGACAAGCTAAACAGAATGTGCAGCGTGAGTCAGATAGGCACACAGATAAATGAGTGAGATAAGTTTGTATGTTTGTTAACATACAGTAAAAATAACAGATACGCTTGTGCTATCAAAAATATAGTTTATTCCATTTAGAGTTTATAGCATAGTCAAAATAACAGTCCATTAGTCATGTATCGTTTTAGTCAGTCCATTCAAGGATATTCAGTTAGCAAAGTCCGTGTAGAATATCCAATGTCAGTTCACTTACAATAAATCAGTCCTTTATCTCTCTCCCGTTCCAGTAGGGAAAAACGCAGTCTTCATCCAGTAATTAGGGATCATCAAGTCAGAGAGAGCAAGCTGTCGTTCCTTGCTTCATTTATGGTGCTTTCACAACCACTCCCTGAAATTACATTCCTATATTTAAAGTTGCAGACACTTTAACTTATAAACCATGATAACTTATAAACCATGAATATTTATTATTTTACCTAAACCAGTTAGGGTAAACAATGTTATCCCTAACAAGGCTGAGTAAGTTTCCACACAAGCCTTCAATCCCAAGTATATTTCTAACCAATGCAAGATCTCTGATTAACAAAATGGATGAATTAAGGCTACAGATTGCTCTTCACACTGCTCTTCACACTGCTCTGACTCATCTAGAACAGTGGGCGGGCTTTGTGAGGATGCTTTTTGTGGATTTTAGTTCTGCTTTTAACACAATTCTTTCACATAGACTAGCGTCTAAACTTCTGGACCTTGAGCTTTCTAATTCAATTTGCCTTTGGATTATGGATTTCCTGTCTGGCCGCTCACAGAGGGTCAGATTAGGTAATCATACCTCCATATTCTTAATAGTGGTGCACTACAGGGTTGCGTGTTGAGTCCTTTATTCTATACTCTTTATGGGCATGACTGCATTCCCACTCACGCTAGTAATACTATTGCTAAATTTGCAGATGATACAATGGTGGGACTTATCTCCGGGGGGGAGGGGGGATGAGTCTGCCTCTGAGATGAGGCGGACTGGTTGCTTTTGTGATGTGGAGACAATAACTTGGTCTTCAACACCAATAACTGCTAACTGTATCAACCCGCAACTCAGCTTTAACCTTCAACCACAACCCTATCTCAACCAATTCCCCATCACCCAAGACTAGGCATGCAATACTATGCCCCTAACTACCTCAATTCCAACTACTGCTGGCCTTAAATGCAAGCTACTCAATGCAAGAAGCCTTGCGAATAAAATACCTGATTTTCTCCTCTTACTAAATATGGCTAAATTCAACATCATATTTGTCTGTGAAACATGGCACAATGCATCTCTCCCTGACTCCATTACCACAGTAAGAGACTATCATGTTTACCAATCAGATCGTGAAATTTGTAGAGGAGGTGGTGTTGCTATCTTCTATAAAAAGTCCTTAAATCTAAAAACATCCAAGTTACCCAGGATCTTGCTCTTCCTGAGACCATCATCTGTGAACTATCCTTAAATATCACATTTCAATTCTTACTATGTTACAGAACACCTGATTATGACATTGAATATGTAAACAAGCTAAATACACAACTAACATGGGCAGCATCCTGCCCACACGCTTTTATCTTTCTTGGTGACTTCAATCTACCTCATATTGACTGGACTCTAAATGAATGGACAACTGAACCCATACATGCAACCTTCTACAATGCTGTTACAAATCTGGGACTAGAACAACTAGTAACCAACAACACTGGACTAAACAATTGCCTCAATTTCATCTTCTGCAATAGTTTGAATTTAATTTATGGAATACAAACTAAAGAACCCTTTTCCAGCAGTGACCACAATATGATTGACTTTTGTCTCAACATATGCCCACACAAAAATCATCACAATAATGTAATCCCCAATTATAACTTCAAAAAAGGCAACTATGATCTTATAAACAATGATCTCTCATCCCTTGATTGGCAATCTCTATTCACTGGATGTAATACTGTTGAAGACCATTACAACATATTTTTACTTGAAGTCAAAAGAGTCATCAAACTATATGTACCAACAACTCCCAAAACAAAAACAAAAAAACAGATTACCTATAACAATAAGGAAACTTCAATCCAAAAAGAGATCACTCTGGTGGAAAAACAAATCTGGTCACGTTGCCAATTTCAAAAGCGGATACAAAAATTTATGCCACCTGATAAAGACTGAATGCAATTATCACATTAAACAAGAGGAAAACCTTCTATGCACCAATTTCAACCGCGCTTTTTACAATTTTGTAAACAACAAACTAAAAGACTCAAGGTCCATCCCACCCCTAATAGGACCTAATGGTAAAGACTGCAACGATGACACTATTAAAGCCAAAATCTTTAACACATTCTTTGGCTCAGTATTTGTAAACAGCAATGGATCATACCCAGTATTTCCTAGCTGAACCACAGAAAACTACAATAATGTAATGCATATCGATTTTACAGAAGACAATGTTGAAAAAGCACTATACAATCTAAAACCATCTCTATCTATTGGACCGGATGGAATATGTGCCTACTTCTTAAAAAAGCTATCCACTCCCATAGCCGAACCTCTCAGCATAATCTTTGAGAAATCTTTCAGGACCAGCTCCTTGCCAAAACTATGGTCACAAGCCACGGTCATCCCCATCTTCAAAAAGGGAGACCCCAGCCTAGTTGAAAATCACAAACCAATTTCCTTGTGCTGCGTAACCTGTAAAGTCGTGAAATCAATTATTAACCAATCCATTATCCTCCACTTAGAGACAAACAACCTACTCTCCAATAAACAATTTAGTTTCAGGAAAAAACTATCATGTAATCTGCAACTCTTATACTGCAAAAATGGACTACAAAACTCGATCAGGGCAAAGCAATGGATGCAATCTACATAGACTTCTGTAAAGCCTTTGATTCAGTGGAACATGACAAAATACTCCTAAAACTAAAATCTTATGGTATCTCTGGACAACTGCATAACTGGATAGAAGCATTCCTGTCAAACAGACAACAAATGTTCAAAATTGGTAGTGTCCTATCAAATTCTGTACCTGTCAATAGTGGTGTCCCCCAAGGCAGTGTTCTAGGACCAACTCTCTTCATACTCTACATAAATGACCTCTGTGATCATATTAAGAGCAACTGCATTCTTTTTACTGATGATGTAAAGCTGTTCAATACCACAGACAATACTGCTACCCTTCAAAAAGACCTTGACTATGTATCAGAATGGTCAAACAAATGGCAACTTCAAATCTCAACAAATAAATGCTCTGTCTTACATATTGGCAAAAAAAATAAATAAATAAAATAAAAGCTGAATAGTCAAGATCTTGTTGATGATCCAAGCTCTGTAAAGGACCTTGGAATACTCATCTCTAATGATCTAAATGCTAGAGCCCACTGTAACTACATAGCCAAAAAGGCATCAAGAGTTGATAACCTAATCCTATGTAGCTTTTTCTCTGGTAATATCACACTACTAACTAGAGCATACAAAACATTTGCTAGACCAATACTCGAATAGAGCTCATTGGTGTGGAACCCACATTACGTATCTGATATTATCACAGTTGAGAAAGTCCAGAAATATTTCACAAGAGTTCTCCACTCCTCTACTTGTTGCAGAATACCTTATGCCACCAGACTTGAAATTCTAGACCTAGAAAACTTTGAATTACACCATCTTCGGTCTGATCTAAGTATGGTATATAAAATCATACATTGCAATGTCCTACCTGTCAATGAATACTTCAGCTTCAACCATAACAACACAAGAGCACACAATAGATACAAACTCAAGGTTAACTGCACCAAACTTGATTGCAGGAAATACGACTTCAGCAACAGAGTGGTCAATGTCTGGAATACTCTACCTGACTCTGTGGTTTCTTCCCCAAACCCCAAAAACTTTAACCTTAGACTGTCTACTATTGACCTCACCCCTTTCCTAAGAGATCTGTAGGGGGTGTGCATAAGCGCATCAACGTGCCTACCGTCCTTGTCCTATTGTTTCTTTTATTTTTCTTTTATGTACCCATTTCATGTATTCATAACTATGTATATACTTATACCTATTATCTTGTAAACAATTGACAAATCAAATAAAAATAAATAAATAAATAAAAATAAGATCAAGGAGCTTATAGTGGATTATAGAAGGAACAGATCAGACATCCAGCTCTTGCTTATCAATGGAGACCGAGTGAAGCAAGTGGCCAGTTTTAAGTTTCTGGGTTTTACCCTAAAAGAGGACGTGACCTAGGGTGCTTACATTGCAGCCCTGGTCAAAAGGGCCCAGCAGAGATTATACTACCTGAGACTTCTCAGAAAACAACAACTGAATGAAAAACTGCTGGTGACCTTCTACCACTGCACCATAGAGAGTATTTTAACATGCAACTCTGTATGGTTTGCCAATTGCAAAGTGACAGATAGGAAAGCACTCCAAAGGGTTAATGTCATTGCCCAGAAGATCATTGGTTGCCCTCCCCCCTCTTTGGAAGAGCTTTATAGCTCCCACTGCCTTAAGAAAGTTCAAAATGGAGATAGAAAAAGAGAATATTTTAACTGAATTTGAAGAGGACCAAATGGAGATGGAAAAAGAAGAAGGCGCAATAGGTGGACAAATGGAGATCAAAGAACAACGTGAAATAAGATCCACGAGAGCTGTTAGACCTAAATATAAGCATAACCATGGGAGAAAAAAAACTGATTTCCATGAATATAAATGGACTGAATTCAGCTACCAAAAGAAGGAAAACTTTTTACAAATTAGAGAAGCTAAAATTTGATATAATTTGCTTACAAGAAGTACACATTAAAAAACAACATGAACAATGATTGATACGACTGGACATTAAACAATACTATTCTAAAGGAAAAAGATTTTACACAATGGATGAAAAAAGAATTGGCCTTCTTCTTTAATGAAAACAAAAAAGAAGATACTTCAATACAGAATGTTTGGGATACAATGAAGGCATATGCAAGAGGATTAATAATTTACTATACAAAGAAAAAGAACATTAGGAAGAGGCAAATGATTAAAGCTCTAGAAGATGACCATAAAAAACTGGAAAAAGAATTACAGAAGACGCCACAGAAAAAAGATATCAAACTTAAAATGGACATAATTAAACATAAAATGGATCAAGCAGAAAAAGAAGAACTGGCACAAAAAATTAGAAATGCTAAACAGAACTATTTTGAAGATACAAATAGGCCAGGTAGATGGTTAGCATATAAGTTGAGAAAAGAGAAAGAATCAAGGAAAATATCACAGTTAATAGATGAAAAGAAAAGAAAAGATAGAGATGTATGGTGAGATGGCTGGTTTGAAAATAAATAAAGACAAAACAAAGATTCTGACAAAGAACATGTTATTAAGACAAAGAGAAGAGCTGGCAGATTTATTGAAAATTCAAGTTACGAACAAAGTTAAATACCTGGGGATATATCTGACGTCAAGATGTACTACACTAAAAGAGAATAACTAAATTAAACTTAAACAGCAGATAGCATCCAACCTGAAAAAATGGGAAAACCTACAATTGTCATTGATAGGTAGAATTTCAACAATTAAGGTGAATATTTTACCCAGAATTTTATATTTGTTCCAAACAATACCAATTAGGTTAAGTAAGGATTACTTTGAAGAATTAAATAAAATTGTGTTGAAGTATATATGGCAAGGCAAGAAAGCGAGAATAAAATTAAAACTTTTACAGGATGCTAGAATTAGAGGAGGATTTGGCCTTCCTAATTGGGAGTTGTATTATCAAGCTGCAAACTTAATGTGGGTTAAAGAATGGATAACGTTAAGAAAGACTAGATTGTTGGCATTAGAAGGTCATGATTTATTATTGGGTTGGCATGCTTTTTTATGGTATAAGGAAACTAAATTACAGGGTTATTTTAGAAGGCATTATATAGGGAATCGTTATGGTTGAATTGGGAGAAAATTAAGAAACAATGTTATTTGAAAATTCCAATTTGGTTATCAACTATTGAAGCTTTTTCGTATCCAATAACTTATAAGAAGGAACAAACAGTTAGATATGGGGAAATATTGGATGAAAAGGGTGAACTTAAAACGATGCAAAATTTAGAAGAACAAGATATAAAGATGAATTGGTTTTCATATGCGCAAATACATGCAAGGTATCTTAAATATTCTAAAATAGAAGAATTTTATGGTAAATTGACTGATTTAGATAGGATTTTGACAGGTACTGATGAAAAAGTGATTAAAAAACTATATAGTTATTTGTTGGAAATTAAATTAGAGGAAGAACAAGTTAAAGAAACAATGATTGCTTGGGGGAAGAATTTTGGATATGGGATTGATTTAGAGAAATGGCAAAAATTGTGGTCACAAAATTATAAAATGACAATGTCAACAGCATATAAAGAAAATTTGTATAAGATGTTTTACAGGTGGCACTTTCCCCCGACAAGAATAGCAAGACTGTTCAAGAATAAATCTGAAAAGTGCTGGAAATGTCATCAGATACCTGGCTCATATTACCATATGTGGTGGACTTGTGAGGAGGCCAGGAAATACTGGACTAGAATTCACATATGGCTGGAAAAAATGACAAAGAAACACATAGATTTGAAACCAGAGATTTTTTTATTGGAAATCTTACCTGATATATATTATAAAAACTAAAAGTATTTGACTGTAAATGTATTAACAGCGGCTAGGATTGTATTTGCTAAACATTGGAAGAGTGAGAAAATACCATTAGAGGAAGAAATTATTAAGAAAATATTGGAATGTGCTGAAATGAGTAGATTGACATTTGAAATTAGAGAACAAGAAGATAAACAATTTTATGAAGTTTGGGATCTCTTTTATCAATGGTTAGATAATACAATATAACAATAGAATATTTAGAAATTTAGGAAATAAAGAATATATAATTTTTCTTGGTTTTGATAATTGTTTAGAATACTTTATTAAGATAGATTTGGTATGATTCTATGATTTGTTATAAAATACTTTAACTCAATTATACTTATCTCGCTTAAGTATGAATTAGTAAAATTATAGTAAAATGATTGTTCAATAATGATATTAGGATATTTTACTGATGATTAATAATGTGAGTTATGTAATATAATTATTTCGATGACTATGAAATGGATGCACAAAAGGGAGTGGTAAACCAACCAATACACTGTAAATTTATGAAGAATGATATTTTTTTTTATGTTATGTTTTATGTTTTATATGTTTTTGTCTGTCGTTAAAATCAATAAAACTTTTATCAAAAAAAAAAAACATTCTCAAAGATCCATCTCATCCTGGGGAACCCTTTTTTAAACTATTACCATCTGGCAGACGGTACAAAATAATAAAAACAAGGACAAATAGGCTGAAAAACAGCTTCTATCCCAGGGCAGTAGATCTTTTGAATTCTACTGTATAGTGCAGTGTTGGTGTGGTGTCAGGGGTTTCTGGTTCAATGTGTGAAGGGTGAAGGATGTGTGTTTGTGTTTATTTTCATGGCCATGGTCATGATGTGCACTGAAGATGGTGTTTGATTTTGTTGTACGAGGTGCAATGACAATAAAAGTAAACTAAACTAAACAAGACAGATGTACCAGGAAAGGATCTTTTCTCAAAGCTTCTTAAGCATCAAAGTAGTCCTCTCACCTATATCCTTCACCACAGCTACAGCACTCACATCCCAGGCAACCTTTACATCTCCAAAGGAGAAAACAAATAATGGAAAGGCAACTAAAGTTCTTCATCATATCTCTTTGCTTCTTGACCATGATGGTGGGGGACAGCTCTAGCTAACACATTTTGAAGTCAAGAGATTGGGAAATACTATAGTGGGATAAGGAATATTGGATTCAGGAATCTTTGTGAGCCACAGAGTGACAATGAGCCAGTAGTGCGGTGTGGCTGCTCAAAAAGCAAATGCATTCACAAAATCATAATGGCATGATCATGACATGCTGTAGTTGGAATTCAGTATCCATTTCTGATCACCACATGTTGAGCAAGAAACTGGATTCACAAAAGTTTACTGATGAAAACAAATCAAGAGCCCAAGGAGTCCTCATTTGCCATCTGAAGAAATCAATCTTAAACCAAGAAAAGTTACATCCATGATACATTTGTTAGTCCTTAAGATGCGACAAAAGTATACATGGTTTTAAACTGTAATGGTGGTTTTTTGAGTTGGAAGGGACCTTGGAGGTTTTATAGTCCAACCCTCTGCTCAAGTAGGAGACCCTATACCATTTTAGACAAATGATTGTCCAGTCTCTTCTCAGAGCATCCACAACTTGAAGCCAAGACATTCCAATGATTAATTGCTCTGTCAGGAAATTTTTCCTTAAGTTCTAGATTGCTTTGCATTGTCAGCATGCTTTTTGAGACATACTGCTTCAGGCTAAGAATGAGGACTTTTCAAGTTAAGAACTTGATGTCCTTTTAATGTTTTGGTTACTTAATTATGGTTGATGTAACATCTTTTTAAAAACCTGGCTGAACTCTTTCCCTGCAAAATCACCACTAGGGGGCGGGAAATGACTAATCTTCATGTGATTCCTTGAGTTAAGAGTGTGTGCATGTATGCACACAAGTATGCATGGTTCATTAATGCAAATAACTGAAAAGCATATACATGAATCACACTTCTGCTTAAGTGTAACAGTATTACAAATATGTGAAGGACAAATTCACAGTGAATTTCCACTTGTACTTCAGCTTAAAAAAGGAAAGTTCCGTAAAAAATAATTCCTAAAGTTAATATTGCTATATATAATGCCAAAATGCATGTGTGTTTTCTTAAGATTCAAAGAAATGAGAATGACATTTTTTGATATTAACTTATGCTTCCATGAGAATGTTTGTACTAGCCAAATCAAATGATACTTGGGGGTTAATTTTTAAATATGACACCTTTACAAAAAAGAATAGGAGATGGAAATTTTTATAAATAGTAATCTTAATGACTTAACATATAATGTTATTGTTCCCAAACATTAGACTTTAAATCCAAGATTTAAAAATGCATGTCAAAACCTTTGAAAGACATCTGATGTGTGCTTTCTTATAGTATGTCTCTTTCTAGAAATAGGAGTAAGTTATAATAGGGTTTTATTGTAACTTACAGCTTTGTGTAAATCCTACTAATTATGGCTTGTAAAGTGTGGTTTAAGGTTTAGTATAATGCATGAACATATTCCATTCTTGTTTAATCAACTAACCAGAATATAATGGTCTTCTCCGAGCCTGGGAAGGAGGAAACTTTGTCAAAAAAACAAATTACATCATCAGTATGTCTGTAGATGGTTGGCTACAGGTTCTGCTCAACCAGGAATACTTACCATAAGAACAATAAAGGCTCTGCCCTAAGGATAAATGGGACCCTAAAAGAGAATTTATTTCATTGCTGATATTTGTGTGACACGATCCACCTTTTTTCCCCTTTCAATAAAATGTCTGAATAAGCCATTGTGAGAATCTTGTGATGGAATATAATCAACTGTCAAAAGTTTGATTGCATTCTTTAATTTGATTTATATAGATGTCTATCCTGCAACTGAGCTTCTGGCAGTAAATGCAAGATTAAGCAACAACAAAGAACAAAAACAAATCATAAATAATAAACAATAGAAGTAACAATAATAAGCATAATGACACCCAAAGCCAACTTTTTTCCATACTTGACTACTTTTAGAATGTAGATTTCAAGTCTCAGAATTCCCCAGCCACCATTTCATAACCACCATGCTGGCTGAGGAATTCTGGGAGTTGAAGTCCACACATCTTAAGGTTGCCAAGTTTGAAAAACAATGCTCTAAATCAAACTTGGCAACTTTTAAGACTTTAAGCATAGCTAGCTGGAGAATTCTGGAAGTTGGAGTCCACAAGTCTTCAAGTTGCCAAGTTTGGGGACCCCTGCTCTAAATCAAACCACACAACCATAAATAACTTGGTGGGCTTATCCAACCTGTCACATGACATGTGAACCCTTTTTGCTGTTATTAGCCTGGTTTCTCCAGGCTATTTATGCAACCGTTCTTGTTGTGGAAGCAACTGTTTCAAAGTGAGGCACAAGGTTCTCCAGAACTGTTCAGAACCTGTTGTTCTGTTGAATACCACCTCTGATCCAGATTATTGTCAATTAAATAATAACAAGCAGTTATTCTGCCTCCCATCTGCATTATAGGATAGCTATTTTCTAGGCATCCTAACCTCAGGTATACATTAGATATATAACAGGAGAGATATTTGTCTTTTTTCATATGGTGCTGCAGAATTTTGCATTCAGTCCATGTTTGCCACACTGAACTCATTGAAACAGAACACAAATTAGACTGCACAATCAAAAGAGAAAAATTTTGAAGCATTCTATCAAAAAGTGCTCCTGTAGATTTTACATAAACTAGCAAAAATAGATGGGGAGAATGCTGGAAGAATCTGCATCTGTGTTGTTTGTGGCTGCAGTTTTATTCACTTTTATACAGGAGAGGGGCTTCACTGAATCTAGTCAGATTCACTTCAAAGTAGGCAGATAAAGAGATTACCTAATTTTTAAAAAAAGGACAGGGATTTGATCATACAGACATGATTGCAATCTTTTTTTTTTTTTACCTTTCCCTTATAAACACACCTGCAAAGAAGCAGCTTTGTTGACTGACGCCTTTATTTGTCTATCAGTAGGCAAGTACTCTTGTTTATTATGGAAACATCTTTCTTAGGTTTGGCCCATTTCATCTTTGGTCCCACTTAATATTGGAATCTGGCCCTTGAATCTTTTCCCTAGTTTTCAAACATTCTTATTCACTGCTGTAAACATAACAAGAGAAGTTGAAAGAAATTACTGGCTTGCTGGGTTGGGCATATACAAAGCCTATTCCGTAGGCCTTGGGAGACAGAATATTTTCCCAGCCAGGGAGAGCGGGGAGAGAAGGCAAACATTTTGTGCTTTGCAAGGTACATTGAAGACCATACCTCTATTTCTGACGATGAAATACTGACTTGCATGCACAGACATCATAATCTGCCAAAATGTTTCATGTAGGGACGTAATCTGAAGCTGAAATCTTATTCATTCTATTGTCTTGATAGCCTCCATATGATAAAACTTCAGAAATGTTCTTATATTCCTGTTAGGGATAACATTGTTTACCCTAACTGGTTTAGGTAAAATAATAAATATGTTATCATGGTTTATAAGTTAAAGTGTCTGCAACTTTAAATATAGGAATGTAATTAAGGGAGTGGTTGTGAAAGCACTTTAAAAGAAGCAAGACGACAGCTTGCTCTCTCTCTGGCTTTGATGATCCCTAATTACTGCATGGACTCAAGACTGCGTTACTCGAACGGGAGAGAGAAAAAGGACTGATTTGTAAGTGAACTGACATAGGATATTCTACACGGACTTTGCTAACTGAATATCCTTGAATGGACTGACTAAATGATACATGACTAATGGACTGTTATTTTGACTATGCTATAAATGGAATAAACTATATTTTTGATAGCACAAGCGTATCTGTTATTTTTACTGTATGTTAACAAACATACAAACTTATATCACTCATTTATCTGTGTGCCTATCTGACTAACGCTGCACATTCTGTTTAGCTTGTCTCCTTAACCCTGGTTGGGGAACTCAGGCTTAACAATTCCTAACCAAAAATACTGCTTTCTAAGACGGTTTGATATAAAATGATAAGGTATAGGAAAAAAAACCTGATGCTATTCCTAATAAATAACTTATAGAAACAATAGCCATTGTAGAGATTGCAGTTAATTGTACAAGTACTAACATTTGTTTAAAATTCTTTCTGGCACATAGTAATAATGTCAAGTTCAAAGAAAATCTCAACTTGTTGCTTACTCTATGACTGGGGTGCCACAGACTACACTCCATAAAGTAGGCAAGGCAAGGGTAAAATGACTTTAATTGAGTTTACATCTGAATAGAAATAAATATAGTTGATATGGATTTTTCACCAAACAAATTAAAAATAATAATTTGATGGTCCTTGATAATAATTCCCATTATCTTGAAGTTACTGATTCATCTAGAAGACACTACAAAATATTGTCGTCTAAAAAACTTTGGCTATTTGCAAGGCTGTCTTTCTATAATTGTTTCTGTCTGTCTCATATAGCCCAATAAAGTTGACACGTATTGGGTCCCATCTAATCAACAGCATTATCTGGCCTGCCCTCTTGAACAGCATGAGCCTACCCACTCCATATGGTCCCACCCAACCCTGCTGTGCCTTAAGGAAGCAGCCCCCAACCTTTTGGGCACCAGGAACTGGTTTCCTGGGGACAGGTTTTTTTGTGGACCAGAAGGGGCATGGTTTTGTGTGCTACCTTCATTCCATGGATGGGGCTTCACTTGTTTGCATGGACCTGTTTCTGGCATGGCGTGGCCCAGCCCAAGGACTGGCGGTTGGGAGCCCTTGCTTTAAGGCAGTCTTAAAGACTTGACACTTCCCACAGATGTAGCCCAGGAAGTTGCGAGATTCTATCACTTGAGATTGTATAGTTTAATTGTTATGGTTCTTTTCCATGCCGCCACCCCCCCCCTTCATTGCCCATCAGCATGGCTGTTTTAAAAATTATTCTTTTATTAATAATATTATTCACTTCAACCCTTTGTAAACTGCCCAGAATCATAGGCAGTTTGGCAACCTTAGAGACTGAATGAATAAAATTTTTGGCTATTAAAGTCTTCCCAAAGCCTTTTGCAGCTTTACCACTTTGATTTTGTAAAGAAATGGTGCAGGGAGCTATTTTACATGTTTTTTTTTTAAATAAAGATGATAAAGCCAGGGCACCAGGGAGATGTCTCCAGGGACACTGGCGCCAATAAACATTGAGAGGGGGGGCTGTCTGACATATGCTACCATAAAAATAGTGATGTGATAACCTCTTGCTTTAATAAACCTTATAGTTTTAACACTGTAAATCATAACACTGAAATGTGTACCTCTGCAAAATAATATACTTGCACAGGAAAAATGCTTAATGGAAAGAGTGTATTGTTACTCTTTGCAGTAATTTCAATCCATTATGTGCACTGGTAATAAAATCATGTATGCCTACAGATGCGCTATCTTGATGTTATAGACCATCTCTCTCTCTACAATAGGATAGAATCACAACTGAAATAAATGTACAAATGATTATGTACAAATTAAATGAACAACTATTAGCTGAACTTAATGAAAGACTAAAATAGTATCTTCCATAGACACTGTACTATAGAGATCAGCAACTAAAAATCCCAAGGCTGAAAATAGTCTCAGTTGATCCTGCAAACTGGCTATTGAAATGTAACAGATGTGAGAAGAGAAAGTGTAGTCAGGATACGTCATCTGCCAGCACTCCTTCTGCGATGGACCTAGGAGCTCTCCTCACCTCAAACCTACCATCTCCAGACACCTGGATGGTGTCTGTTTTCATTTTTCCAACTGAGTAGGTTGGATAGTATAATGGAGTATAATGATTACCCTAAACCTTGAAGAAACTTTCAGCATGATTTTATTCCTTAAAATACTTCAGTTATCAAAGAACAGACTTTGGCATTATCCAGTAATTGAATGCTAGCACAAAGCTTCATATGGGCCCCAAGGTTTTATAAGATGTACTTTTCTCCATTAGATACAGAACAATTTATTTTATAATCAATAGTTAAAATTGCCTTCACCAGACTGAAGTACCTCAGATACATTGGAAGGACAACTTTCCAAAGTCCCAGAATCAACACTTCTGGGGAACTTTGAAAGTTGTAGCCATACACATATGAAAACATGCTTAGGGAAAGCTTGGCCAGAATATTACACCATCTTCATCTTCATCATGAAGCTAACACACAAACCTATTTTATAATCGTGATTTGTCCTAGAACATGAGTTGTTTGGGAATACCTGATATTTTAATCAATATAAATTTCCAACCTGCTGCCCTCGAGTCTATTCCTAGAATATTATTTCCAGTTCCAGCTCAGCAGTTCAAAATGAACATTAATGAACTTGAATGTGCCACAGGAAAATAACCAAGGGGATAAGAGACTTGGAAGGAAAAAGTTCTGAGAAATTATTGGAATTGTTGAGTATATTGTGGAAAAACATGACAGATGTCTTCAGTATCTGATGATCTGTCATGTACATTATGATCAGTACTGTTCAAGAATATATACAAGAAATCATGGATTGGAAATCAGAACGTTTTTTTAATATTAACTGTTCAATAAAAGAACCACTTGCCTTAGAAGACAATGGACTGTCCTTCGGTGGAAGTGTTTCAATAGAAGGTAGATGGCCACCTGTTGAGAGTGCTTATTGGTGTTCAGGTGGTTGGATCAAACGATGTTCAAGTCCCTTCCAACCCTTATATTCTACACCTGTATTGGTTATGCTGATTGGGGATTATGAGAGCTTTAATCCAATATTTTTGCTAGAGGACTGGCTAGGAGTTCTAAATAAGCTTCTTTAATAGAATGCAGATTCTTCTGTTACTACTACCACAGAAGTCTACATGTGCCTAAATAGTTGGGTAAGCTAAACTGCATTTCTACTATATTTATATTCCAGTAATTTTTTAAGAAATTCAGAAGTCTATTTACATGAAATTGAGTATTTTGTGTATTTTGACCTTGTCATTTAAGATAGTTGTCCGAAATACAGCATAAACCTCAAAAGAGATAGGTGAACTATGCTTGCACGCTGGTAATTGAGCAAGCATTCTGCCACAGTTGGATGATAAAGCACCATCTGCAATCTTCAGGGCTAATTTCACTCTAAATCTGTGAAAGTGTAATCAAGCTTGGGGATCTCGATGCAAAGCCAAGCCTATGCAGTTGTTGTATTCATTACTGATGGTAGTTTTGCTTTTGTTTTGTTTTTTTTAACCTCAGCTACTGCTTTTATTTATGCAGTTTTTTTATACTGCTTTATGTTTTTCTATAGCTTTTAATTCCCACATGCTCAGAGTCATGAATTTATATGGGGAATCATATAAACTGAAATAATGTATTTAACTTAATGCCAAACTTAACTAATGTTATTGAATACATTTATTTAATGCCAAACTTAACTAATGTTTCACAATGTGAAGTAATATGTCCCTAGTCTGCAGGGAAAAAAATAAGAGACATCCTCATTCACTTGGCTTCAGAACAGTCCTGGCATGTATCCCCAGCAGAATCTGGCATCAAGAAAAGTGTCCCTTTGGCTCCTATAGAATGACTCAGTTTTATTTTCTTTCCTCACACCTTTTGAATTAATTCATCTGAAGTGCACCTACTGCAGCATTCCTGCTCTCAATATTGCACAATGTTACTGAGAACATGTTCGTAAAAGAACATTTATCAGTCTGCCATGACAGCATGACAAAAGAAATAAGATTAGGATTAGTTACATGAGGAATATTTAGTGATGTTTGTTTTATAGGGGTGATGGGCCACGCCTATTACAAGCAACTGAGGATAAGGGACTGTGTCAGCCTCAAGATACCTTCCCCTCCTACCTTTCTGCTATTGTTTCATTATTTCTCTCGGCTGTCATGGCAACGGTGGGAGGGGGGATTTTATATGGGAAGAAAGCTGGAGGTGTTTGCATTCCTTGCTGGGCTAGCAAGGGGAGGGGGGATTCTTGTCTTTAACTTTCCGTTTCTTGGCTATCTTTTTCCTCTTTTGCGCAACTGCGAACTTTTATCAAATTATGTCAAGGTCATTTGACAAGACGCCTCATCACCATCTGGAGATGACCACATGAGCTGTTTCAAAAGTTTTAATTGGAAGAATCATTTGAACTTTGGGGGGTGGGAGCAAACCTATTTCTTTGTATGTGCATTCTACCCGCCAATTTCTCAGTTTCAGAATTGCTTTGTAGCTACCACTTTATTTCCCAGTAAAAGGATAACTTTGCTCTACACCATGGAGTCTGAGTATTTCTTTCTTGGGATCTAGAAGGAGCGCAGCCTGACATTATTCCGAAACTCCCACATCAACCCACCCGGAGAAAACAGCAATTTTTCTTCCGAGGGGGTTTCATCCCATGTCGTCTCCAACCGGCGATGAAGAGGATCAGGGAGCTGCGGGGGGGCAGCCGATGCCGCTACCGGAGGCGTCAGTGGCTGACCTGCTGGCCGAATTGACTCTGGAAGAAACCCCAGCCGAGATGCCCAGATGGTCATTGGGGGTTGGTTGGAGAGACCCTGAAGACCCCCCTCCTCCCAAGATCACTGTAAGACGAAAAGGTGCGAGGGGACGGCTATGGCAGGAGGGGGAGGAGGTGGAAGGCAAGCTGGATCAAGCCGAGAAATTCTCTATGGATGTTCCTGAGGAGCCCGGCACAACTCAAAGGTATGAGGGGGAAGAGGGAGCGAAATCAGCCCGGGGGAGCCAAGCTACCTCTACCCCCCTTGCCCAGCCTCCGCCAGCACAGCCGCCCGCTGCCACCCGGGGAGCCCCAGCAATAGGAGTGGCTCCTGGAAGACGCCACCTGCCCCCCCTAGATGTAAAGTTTGGAGGAAATCCCAGAGATTTGGGATTTTTCCTGGTACAAGTTGGGAGTTATATGGCAGAATTTGAGCGGGAGTTCACCTCTGAAGCAGCCAAAGTGAGATGCGTTACCAGAACCCTGGAAGGGGTGGCAGCAGATTGGGTGGTGACTTGTACAATGATAACTCCCCCCAACTGCAAACCCTCGATGCTTTCATGACTGCACTGAGGAGAAGGTTTGAGGACCCTCTGGCAGAGAGAAAGGCCAGAATCAGAATGAAGACCCTAGTCCAAGGGGGGAGATCGGTGGCAGACTATACCCAAGAATTCAGGCAGCTGGCATACCACATCCGAGGTTGGTCCCAGGGGGCCCTGGTGGAAGCCTACAAAGATGGCTTAAATGAAGATGTATACCACACGTGCATCTCCAGAAGGGATCCACGTGAGTTACAGTCATGGTACTTGCTGGCGGAAGAGGTGGACATTGATCTAGCCAGAAACAGACACAGAGGAGGTCCCGCCTGGAGAAAACTGCTCCCCCCCGTCTCCGAGAGACCTCAGGGCCCCAACCGAGAGGGATGGTGGCAAAAGCCAAGACCACGGCATGTTTCCGTTGTGGAAAGGAGGGCCACCGGATGGTGGATTGTCGAGTAAAGGTGAACCCACCGAAAGCGCGGGACACCGGGAGAAAGCCAAAAAACCACTCAACCAAACCCCGCGAGACCGGACTGAAGACAGGAGAGGTTGTAGAGGTCGCCCTTTCGGCGGGAGAGGAGCTGGGACCTCCAACCCCACTCGACGAGAACGAGACAGATTCGGAAGATGACGTCCCGGTAAGTCCTAATCAAGGGCCCATGACCATCCCAATAAAGTTAAGGCGGCCCACCTCGGGGACTGAGGGAGTGATGTTGGCCTTACTGGACTCGGGGTGCACGAAGTGTGTAATTAACATGAAAGTGGTAAAGGGGATGGACATCGGACTGAGAACTTTAAAAACGCCCATATCCTTTTGCCAACTGGATGGGTCGGTGGCGAGAGGTTGCCCCGCACGTTTTGTAACAGAACCCCTAGAGATGACCATGGGAAACCATCATGAGACCCTGTGTTTTATTGTGGCCCCTGGGATGGAACAGCCTCTAATATTGGGACTACCATGGCTTCGGAAGTGGAATCCCCATGTAAACTGGAGAGAGGGGTGGATACACATCCGCACCGATCGGCCACCGGAAGGGGAGGAGCAACCCCATCCAAAGTCCCAGGTACCCGCCAAGATAGCTTCTACGGGTGCCGAACACGTGGAAGGAGAGGAGAAAATCCCGAAGGAGTATTGGGACTTAAGAGAGGTGTTTAGTGAAGAGGCTTCCGACGAGCTCCCCCCACATCGGTCGACCGATTGTAGCATTGAATTCCTGCCGGGGGTGACGCTCCCGAAACCGAAGATGTATCCGATGACACCGGGGGAGTTGGAGGAATTGAGGGCGTTTATCGACAAGAACTTGAAATGGGGTTTCATCATGCCTGCCAGACCTCGAGTGGCGGCCCCTGTGATGTTCCGTGAGAAGAAAGATGGCTCCAAACGTCTGGTAGTTGACTATAGAAACCTGAACGCAATATCTGTAGAGAACATGTACCCCCTCCCTCTGATGAAGGACATGTTAGCCCACCTGGCAAAGGGGAAGATTTTCACAAAGCTGGACTTGAGGGAGGCGTACTACCAAATCCGGATAAAGGAGGGAGACGAGTGGAAGACTGCGTTCAACTGCCCAATGGGTTGTTTCCAGTTCAATGTTCTCCCTTTCGGCTTACAGGGGGCGCCTGTTGTTTTCATGCAACTGATCAATCAAGTGCTTCACGAACATTTATACAAAGGGGTTCTGGTATACCTTGATGATATTCTTATTTACACGGAAACAAGAAACGACCACGTGAAGTTGGTACGCTCTGTGTTGCACAAGCTGAGGGCCGCCAAACTGTACGCCAAACTATCCAAATGTGAGTTCCATCAAGAAAAAATCGACTACTTGGGATATCGTATCTCCCCCGAAGGCATTGAAATGGACCCAGAAAAGGTGCGAGCCGTTTTGGACTGGGCCTCACCGAAAACTCGTAAACAGCTTCAAAGTTTTCTGGGATTTGCCAATTTTTACCGCCAATTCATCCCGTCTTTTGCAAAAATAGCTATGCCCATCACCAACCTCCTAAAAACAAAGGGGGAATTGAAACCAAAGCCCAGTCAACCATTGAATTGGACTATGGAGTGCCAAGCTGCATTTGAAAATCTTAAGAGACTTTTTGCTGCAGAACCAATACTGAAACACCCCGACATGGACGCCCCTTTCGTGATCCAAGCTGATGCAAGCGATGTAGCAGTGGGGGCGGTCTTACTCCAATTGAACGAGAAGGGGACACTACAACCATGCACTTACACTTCTCGTAAATTCACTGAGACTGAAAGGAGATGGGCCGTTTGGGAGAAGGAAGCATTTGCAGTCCGTTGGGCTTTATTAGCTTGGAGGCATTTTCTGGAAGGAGCGAAACACCCATTTGAAGTGTGGACTGACCATAAAAATTTAGAAGCTTTAAAAACCCCTCGGAAACTATCCCCTAAACAAGTTAGGTGGGCTCAGTTCTTCAAGCGATTCAACTTCTCCTTGAAATATATCCCAGGGGGAAAAAATTTTATGGCAGATGCTTTGTCTAGAATGCCTCAATACAACAGTATCCGTAAAGAAGTGATAAGGCCAATCGTGTCCACTACACAACTGGCTGCCCCTGTAGTTACCCGCGCGCAGAAAAGAAACCAGGAGAGGGATCTACCCACTGATCTGATGGAACAGTTTAAGGAGGCTTTGAAGACAGATGAGTGGTTTCTGGCAAATGCGAATAACTGCACCATTCGAGATGGCCTAGCCTGGATGGGGGCGAAATTGTATGTACCAAAAACCCTGAGAAGCCATGTATCGCAACAAACCCATGATTCCAAAGTGGCTGGTCATTTTGGTTTTGTGAAGACCTTACATTTGGTGAAACGACAGTTTTGGTGGCCTTCCTTGAAAAAGGACATTGAGACTTATGTGGCGAGTTGTCTGATTTGCGCCTCAGCAAAAAGACCGCCTGGTAAGCCACCAGGACTGTTGCAGAATGTGGCCAGACCAACTGCCCCTTGGAAGGAAATTTCCATGGATTATATAGTAGATCTACCTGAAAGCAGTGGACACACGGTCATTTGGGTGGTGACTGACTTGTTTTCCAAACAAGCTCATTTCATCCCTTGCTCAAAGATCCCTTCGGCGAAATCCTTAGCCAGACTCTTCATTCTTCATGTTTACAGATTGCATGGTGTACCTGAACGTGTAGTTTCTGATCGAGGAGTCCAATTTACCTCGAATTTCTGGAGGGAATTTCTGAAGTTAATAGGCTCCACCCAAAGCTTAAGCTCCGCCCACCATCCCCAAACTAATGGAGCCTGCGAGAGAACTAACGGGGTACTAGAGCAATATCTCCGATGCTACATAAATTTTCAACAAGACAACTGGGTGGATCTGTTTCCTTTTGCGGAGGTGGCGTATGATAACTCTGTTCACAGTAGTACGGGGTTCACTCCTTTCAAAATAGCAACGGGGCAAGATTTTGTACCCATACCTGAACTGCCTGGTGAAAACCCAACTGTCCAGTCATTGAGTGATTGGATATCTCAGCTTCAACTTAATTGGCCAGTCGTCTGCAAAGCTTTGGATGAGGCGCACCAATCTCATAAGAAATTTGCTGACAGAAAGCGAGCTCCACAGATGTCATATCAAGTGGGCGATAAAGTATTCCTTTCGACCAAGTATTTACAAACTACCCAAAAATCAAAGAAGTTGGGTCCTAAGTATGTAGGACCTTTCCCCATTGAGAGGATTATAAATCCTGTAACTGTTCAACTGACTTTATCAAAGACTCTTCGTCGTATTCATCCTGTTTTCCATGTTAGTTTGTTGAAACCAGAATGTACCTGTGCCTTGAGACCGATCCAATCTGATCCCCCCGTGCCAATATTAATTGAGGGGGAACAGCATTTCGAAATTAAAGAAATTCTGGACTCTAGAAAATGGAGGGGTCGTACCCAATACCTTGTAGCTTGGAAACATTTTCCTCCGTCCCATTCTGAGTGGGTAAATGAAAAGGACCTTAGGGCTCCTGAACTGTTAAAGAAATTTTATGCCAAATATCCTGATAAACCATAGAGATGTACATTAATGTTAACATGTAATTATTTTGTTTTTCTTTCAGGGACTTATGTCCTTTTTCTAGGGGGTCCGAATGTCAGCCTCAAGATACCTTCCCCTCCTACCTTTCTGCTATTGTTTCATTATTTCTCTCGGCTGTCATGGCAACGGTGGGAGGGGGGATTTTATATGGGAAGAAAGCTGGAGGTGTTTGCATTCCTTGCTGGGCTAGCAAGGGGAGGGGGGATTCTTGTCTTTAACTTTCCGTTTCTTGGCTATCTTTTTCCTCTTTTGCGCAACTGCGAACTTTTATCAAATTATGTCAAGGTCATTTGACAAGACGCCTCATCACCATCTGGAGATGACCACATGAGCTGTTTCAAAAGTTTTAATTGGAAGAATCATTTGAACTTTGGGGGGTGGGAGCAAACCTATTTCTTTGTATGTGCATTCTACCCGCCAATTTCTCAGTTTCGGAATTGCTTTGTAGCTACCACTTTATTTCCCAGTAAAAGGATAACTTTGCTCTACACCATGGAGTCTGAGTATTTCTTTCTTGGGGTCTAGAAGGAGCGCAGCCTGACAGACTGTCTAGGGCAGGGGTGGGCAAACTACGGCCCGCGAGCCACATCTGGCCCGTTGGTCTGTCCAATCCGGCCCTCCCCTGAAAAAAAATCGCTGGGCGTGGCGTATTGCCCTGCGCCGCATGCCCCCCAAAGCTGCAAAACAGTGTGGAGTGCTCTCGGGGTAGGAAAGAAAAGAAGAACTTTACAAAGGCCTCGACTGGGAGTTCGAAATCACCTTCGAGTGCGACCTCTCCGAAGGTGAGTCCCCGCCGATCCCCCTTTTTTTACCGGGGCTTCCAGGCTTAAACTTTGCAAAGGCAAAGTTTGCAGGTGGGAGCGTCTTCCGGCCGAGGAGCGGGAAGGGTTCCGCCCGGCGCGCGGGCGGGCTGCTTGGAGCGGGCTGCTTGGAGCCACCTAAAGCTAGGCCGCTGCTGGTGGAGCCTTGCCCTGCCTTGGTGCCCCGTTTCCCAGCTCGGCGGTCCTGCTCGGGCGGCATTTTAAAAGCCTGCTCCCAGCATCCGAGCAACTTCCCAGCAACTTGCGGCTTTCTTTTTCCTCATGAGTGCTCGCACCTGGCCCCGAGCCGCGCGGCGGAGGGGAAACCCGGAGCACCGCTGGGTCGCCTCCTCCAAGCAGCCTGCCCGCCCGCCCGGCGGAACCCTTCCCACTCCTCGGCGAGAAGACGCTCCTGCCTGCAAACTTTGCCTGTGCAAAGTTTAAGCCTGGAAACCCCGGAAACCCGAGCAACTTCCCAGCAACTTTCGGCTTCCTTTTAACTTGCGGGTGCTCGCGCCTGGCCCCGAGCCACGCGGTGGAAGGGAAGCCCGGCGGGTGGGCAGGCTGCTTGGAGGAGGTGACCCGCTGGTGCTCCGGCAGCAGCAATGGGCAGTTCCGCCCGGGCTCTGCTCAGGTGTCCGGCTGGGGCTGTCAGGAGTTGCTACCGCCAGCGCAGCTCCACACGGCTCCAGTCCCACGTTGCCTTGGGAAGGAAAAGGCAAAACCAGGAGCCACTGAGCCTGAGCCTCCGGTGCTGCTGCTGCCATTGCAAAGCACCGCCACGGCTCTTCCTTTTTGCCTTTTCCTTCCTGAGGCAATGTGGGACTGGAGCCGTGCAGAGCCGCGCCGGCGGTAGCAACTCCTGACTCAGGGGGCCTCTGAGGGGAGGGGAAGGAGGAGAAGAGGGGGGAAGGGGGGTCGATTCCCAAAAAATCTTGTGCTGACCCGGCCCGTCTGTCAAATTTTAAAAGTCAATGTGGCCCCCGAGCCAAAAAGTTTGCCCACCCCTGGTCTAGGGGACTCCGTACTCCTTTCTATCTGCAGTGAATCTTGAGACAGGTTTGTGTATGAGGAAAAATCATGTGGAATAAGCTTTCTGAGGCTGTACCAGTTTGGAATACAAATGGGAATTTATGTGGTTTGCAAAAATATCTCCATTTTCCTCAGGTGGAACAGAAATGCATCGTTTTCCCCTCACTTTAGTGTAATAATAATCCATTGACCAATGTTTTTTACTCATAGCAAAGTTCCAGTAATATTCCCCACCCAGCTTTTTAAAAAGGTACAGTCATTATATGATTTTATGTTTTGCATGAGTACACATGGTTCTGCAAGCAAAAAAAATTAGACAGTATGTAAAAGCCAATTTGTGACTAATAAAAAAGCAGCTGAATTGTTTCCAGTCTTAGGGTTTTCCCAGAAAAAGGAACTCCTTCTTTATTTGTTTCTTCTATGCTCTGGCTTCAAACCACCCATCCAAACTTGTGCTATGGAGCTGTTCTCAAAGGAAGGGAATGAGAAGGGTGGAAATTAAGCTTGATAGATTTCAAATAAAGCTTTATTCTGGAACCAAATGATCTGAAATTATAGTATGGAATTATGTGTCAAGTTGTTTCAAACTCAGAAATAACAAATTGGAACAAACATTTCAAGAAATCCCAAAGGCCAAGGGTCTTTCATTAGCTGTTTCTGTCTTTTGTCATTCTGTACTCTGAGTTCCTTAAATATTTAAAGATCAATGTAGAGATAGGCCTTAAATATTCACTTACTTGCTCACTGTCAATACAAATTCACAGCATTGTCCTTCCAGTTCAGGGTTAGTAAATTGGCAAAAGTACAGTAAAGTGCATTAAACTTTTTTTAAAGCTCTTCTACAGAATTTTCTTTAACATACATTTACAGCAGAAACTCACAGACAGTGCTACCCATGTTTCCAATTACCCTATTATCCATTAATTATCCTAATGTGTTAGGGATAATTGCTGCCTGAACAGGTGCCATAATTTCAAAAGAGTAAAAAAAAAAAGGCATTAGAGATGATCTTGCATTCAGCACATGACACAACTTTATACTGGACAAAGAGTCACTTGACAACAACCATACCAAGTTGTGCATGGTATGTGTGTATAAGAGTGTCTGCCTTAAAATTAAAGTTGGAGATGTCAGCAGAAGCGTGCACACCAACAGTCTGTTACAGCAACTCCTGCTCATCATCTTCTGATCCAGAAGGTCCTTGTCGTACCTCCTCATACCATTTGTTAGTGAGGCTTTTCATCTGTATGCGTCCGTGATGTAGGTCCTGTGGCAAAGAGAAGGTGCAGCCTGTTAGGAATAACATTGGTTACCTAACTTAGTTTGGGTAAAATAATATATATAAACTATGTTAGTGAGTTTAAGTGTGTGTTATCACTTTAACTGTTAAAACATGTATTTTGGGTGCGGTTGTAAAATCACCATAAGAGGGAGCAAGAGAGCTCACAGTTTGCTGGCTTTTACTGGATTGCTGACAATGATGGATTGATGGTGATAACTGCGTGTTTTTCCTTGCTATTGCTGAGAGAAGAAAAGAGGTTTAATTTTCTTCATATCTCTAACTGCAAAAGAGATTTATTACTGGACTGATTATTTGTAAGTTTACTGACCTCTATTTTCAACACTGGACTTTGCAACTGATTAATCCCTGGATGGACTGAACTAGTGTATGACATATGGAATGTTTGACTATGCTACAACTCTTGCTGGAATAAAAAAACTATTTAACTGGCACAGTGTATCTGTTTTACTGAGTGTAAGCTACAACAACGTTTATCTCACATATTTACCTGCCTGCTAGACTGCCGTTGCACGTTCTGCTAGGGTGTGTATCCCTAACACTGGTTATGGGCCCAGGTGCACAGTCAGACTAACCAGGTTATAACAGGCTTAGATGAAAGTGAGAGTTTGTGTAGTTACACAATACTGTAAAGAGACAGCTGTGTTTTATTAATTATAGTTTAATATCCATAGAAAGATGGCACAAGTCAATTTACAAAGTTTGTCTCTAATATCCAAACTGGATGGAACAAACTATGTTTCATGGTCTATGAAATGCAGCCTACTTCTACGCAGAGAAGGTTTGTGGAGTATAATTCAAAACCCACCAGAAATAGATGCTTGGGATCCGGAAGATGAGGTTGATGCCCAGAAAATACAAGAATATAAACTGAAGAATGAGCAAGCTCTCTGTATAATAGGACTGACACTCTGTGACCAACAGCTCGTACATATACGTGGAGAAGAAATGTTGGAAGAATTTAAAGAAGATTTATGTTCGAGACAGTGTAGGAGCACATATAAATCTTACACGGAAACTGTTCAGAACACATATTCAAAAGAATGGAGACATGTTGACTCATTTAAATACTATGAAGAGAATTTTTCAGGAACTGCATGAAAAAGAACTTATCTTCACAGAACTACACCAAGTTTATATAATTTTGTCTTCGTTAAATGATAGCTACGATGACTACGTAACTTCACTTGAAGTACTGCCAAAAGATAACCTTACATTAACTGACATTACTGGCAGATTAATTGAAGAAGCCAGGAGAAGGCTTGAAAGGGATCAACTTAGAAGAGAACAACCACAATGTGAAGAAGAGAAAATATCTTCGTCAGTCTATACAATTAGAAAATGTTTTAATTGTGGAGGAAAAGGACATTTGGCTAGATTCTGCAAGAAAAGAAAAAATCAAAATGCCAGCCAGAAAGATAAAAGGCATCAAAAGGATAAAAAATGCATAGAGTTAGCCATGTATAGCAACGAAACTGTGAATAATAATTTATGGGTTGTAGATAGTGGAGCATTGCACTGCATAATGAAAGATAAGAAAAGATTTATTAAGATGTCCACGAGTTCACAGCAGATATCGTTAGCTAATGGCTGGAAACTGAAAGCTAAAGGTGAGGGTATAGCATATTGTTCTTGCATAAAAGAAAATGTAAAAATGTTATATGTTCCACAACTTAAGTTTAATTTGCTTTCAGTTAGAGTTTTGGTTAAACTAGGTTATGTAGTTACCTTTAGGGAAGAAAACTGCATAATTGAAAAAGAAGGTAAAAAAGTGACTGCAACTTTAAAAGGTGAATTGTATGTGTTAAATGATAATCAGTTAGAGGTAGCTAACACAGTGTATAATAATCTTAAACCTCATGATGAATGCATACATTTGTTACACAAACGTTTAGGGCATATAAATTTTAAAATGCTTAAACAAACGGTAGAACTATCTAAAGGTATAAAACTGAAGCCTTGCAGTAAGTATTTGCATTGCAATGCATGCAGTCAAGAAAAAGGCAAGGTAATACCAGCAAATAGAATTAATGGATTTAAAACAAAGGAGCCTCTAGAGGTCGTATTTGCTGATATTATAGGTCCTAAAAAACCAAGTATGGGAGGTGCTCATTATATACTAAGTATAATGGATCATTATTCCAGATATGGTTTCTGTTATTTTATGAAGAGTAAAATGGAAACATATCAGAATTTCTTTAATTGGCTTAAATTCGCAGAAAGAAAAACTAAAAGGAAATTAGTAACTCTTATAACTGATAATGGTACAGAATTTATAAACAATAAATTCCAAAATAAACTGAAGATGGCAGGTGTTGAACATAAAAAGTCTGCACCATATAGGCCACAACATAATTCCTTTATTGAAAGATGAGGCCAAACAATACAAGCAATGGCTCGTACTATGCTGTCGGATTCAGGATTACCTGAAAATTTATGGGGAGAAGCAATAATGTGTGGTAATCATATATTGAATAATGTTAACTCAACAACAGGTGAATTACCATTCACACGGTGGCATGGCAAAAAACATGACTTAAGCTACATGCACACATTTGGAGCATCAGCATGGGTGCATATTCCTACACAACTGAGAAATAAGCGGCAGCATAGGGCTAAAAGGTTATTCTTTGTAGGTTACGAATCTAATCACAAATCATACAGATTCTGGGAAAAAGGTACATCTAGAGTTTACTGTAGTGCTAGTGCCCAATTCCTAGAACATGTAGGATGGGAAAAACTGGAACAAGATTCAAGTAAGGAAGTAATTATAGAAACCTACAAAAGACCAAAAGAAAAAATCAGTAATAAGAAGAGTACAATTAAAGAGGAAGTACAGGAAGAGCATATAGGACCAGAACAGGAAGAAATACCAGAACAGGAAGAAATAGATAATCAGGAACAGGTAGAACATGAAAGTTCACCTGTAAGCCCTGTAATACCTAGATGTTCTACACGTGTAACCAGACCACCTGGCAGGTACCAAGCAAGTGTAGTTTGCCAAGTTAGTAAAGTTCCAACTACTGTTGAAGAACTTAGAATGTATCCTGCAAAGGAACAAGAAAATTGGCATAGAGCAATGGAGAAAGAATTAAATTCATTAAAAGAAATGAAAGTTTATGAAAATGCCAAATTACCTCCAGGTGAAAAGTCCATTGGCTGCAAATGGATATTTAAGTTAAAAACAGGTAAAAATGGGACTGTTACCCATAAGGCTAGGTTGGTAGCTCAAGGATTTAATCAAACTGCATGTGATTATGATGAAGTATTTGCACCAAATTTAAAGGCAACAACCTTGAGAGCAGCTTTAGTGTGGGCAGCTAAGAAGAAGTATATCATAAATCGTTTAGATGTAGAAACTGCCTATCTGCATGCACCATTGCAGCACACTATATATTTAAGAAAACCAGTAGGTATAAAGGATGATAAAAATAATAATGACTGTTGGAAACTTAAAAAGAGTCTCTATGGATTAAAACAATCTGGTTATGAATGAAACCAATATATTGTAAAAGAGTTACGGTAAACAATATAGGATTTAAAGCAGGTTTAGCTGATCCATGTTTATTTAAAAGAGAGACAAATGGAATAGTGTCATTATTATTGTTTACAGATGATATTGCTTTAATTACTAATAATGAAGCTACTGAAATAATATCATTATTAGGTAAGAGGATAAAATTAAAGCAGTTAGGAGAAATAAGACAATATCTAGGATTGACAATAAACAAAACCAATAGTGGCTATAAGATATCACAAGAAGATAAAATTTACCAATTGCTAAAAATGTATAAAATGGAACTTTGTAAGCTGGCAAAAACTCCAATGAGTCAGGAATTTTGCCATACTGATGCTCAAAGTTCAAAATATAATAAGACTATTTATCAATCATTAATAGGTAGTTTATCATATATTAGTAATTGGTCAAGGCCAGATATTGCTTTTGGCGTTAATCAATTGGCAAGGTTCAACGCTGAACCCACTGAAAGACACTGGCTAAAGCGCTAAAGCGTATATTAAGGTATCTTAAGATATCTTAAAAGGACAATGCACTATGCATTGTATTTGGAGCCAAAAGATGATTTGATTTTAAGTGCATATGCTGATGCAAGTTTTGCAACAGACATAAAAACTAGGAAATCAACTTCAGGTATGGCTATACTATTAGGTAAAACACTGATTGGTTGGAGGTCAATTAGACAGCAACACATAAGTATGTCCACAATGGAAGCAGAATTTTCATGTCTATCTTTATTATGTACTGATTTAATTCTGCATAAACAGTTGTTGTTAGATATGGGAGTAACTGTGAAAGATGCCATTGTAGTTTATGAGGACAATCAAGCAGCCATACGGTTGGCTACAAATATTGCTGTAAAAATAAGATCTAAGCATACTGATCTTAGATATTTGAATGTAAGACAATCTGTAAAAAATGGTTTAATAAAACTGGAATATTGCATGACTGAAGAAAACATTGCTGATGGATTTACGAAAGGCCAAGGTTCAGTCAAGTACAAGGAAAATTGTGAAAACTATGGGTTGAAATTGTAAATAGATATATATATTATTATATTACCCAAAAGGGGAGAATGTTAGGAATAACATTGGTTACCTAACTTAGTTTGGGTAAAATAATATATATAAACTATGTTAGTGAGTTTAAGTGTGTGTATCACTTTAACTGTTAAAACACGTATTTTGGGTGCGGTTGTAAAATCACCATAAGAGGGAGCAAGAGAGCTCACAGTTTGCTGGCTTTTACTGGATTGCTGACAATGATGGATTGATGGTGATAACTGCGTGTTTTTCCTTGCTATTGCTGAGAGAAGAAAAGAGGTTTGATTTTCTTCATATCTCTAACTGCAAAAGAGATTCATTACTGGACTGATTATTTGTAAGTTTACTGACCTCTATTTTCAACACTGGACGTTGCAATTGATTAATCCCTGGATGGACTGAACTAGTGTATGACATATGGACTGTTTGACTATGCTATAACTCTTGCTGGAATAAAAAAACTATTTAACTGGCACAGTGTATCTGTTTTACTGAGTGTAAGCCACAACAACGTTTATCTCACATATTTACCTGCCTGCTAGACTGCCGTTGCACGTTGCGCGAGGGTGTGTATCCCTAACACAACCCCTTTAGAAAATGAGAATTGCACTTCTCCATCTGCCTGTGCATAAGGCAGTACAACTTCAATTCAAGTACGAAATTCAATCGGTCTGATATGCTAGGTTTAAAGGAAGAAGGAAAAATGCTACAAGACAGTACTACGATAACATTAACATGGATAGAGGATGAAGAGTTCCACTGAAAAATCTCAGGTCCTTCTCTCTCTGTGTATATTTTGAAAGCGAAAAGCCACCAAGACAAAAAAATAAAATAAAATTTGAAAATGGCAGATGATAAGACAAGTCCTTTAGAAAGATGTGACTCTTCACATGGCTTACCTGGTTTCCTAGAATGCATGAATAACGTTTTGTCCTTTTGTTACAGCAATGTTACTTGCATACACTTCCTGCAAGGTAGCTTAATGGGATAGGAACAAAGCCCATGGTGTGCTTTGTGCATATATACATATTGTGGCTCAGACGTTTGGTCAGACTGTTCCAAGTGGATCAGGATCAGTGGTGGTATGCTAATGGTTCAGACCGCTTCAACTGAACTGGTAGTAAAAAAAAGCCTCCTACAATCAGCTGAGAGGAAAAAGAAGAGAAAAGCCAAGATCGGCCCTCCCACTCACCCCTGCGCTTTCCTGTATCCTCTCAGCTGATTGGCACTGCAGGTCTCAGCTGGTGTGGGGAAAGCTGTGCGCCGGCATTAGGCAAAGCACACCCACCAAGCCACGCCCACCAAACTGGTGATAAAACAATTTGAATCCCACCATTGGTCAGGATACAACTGAAGAAAAAACATCTAGACTATTCCAGATTTCAGCTAAAAAGAATCCAGAGAAGTCACAATGACAAGCAAGACAAGGCTGAATCACCTCTCTCCCCTCCTTCCTATGCCCTGGCCATCAATCTCCCCAGCCTTGACCCCAGCCCTCTGAGCCACCACCACACTTGAATTCAAGTGTATGAGGACCACGACAGCAATTCAAGATCAGTTCAACCTGGACAATCTAATTTTCCCCTCATCTTCCTTCTTTACTACTACTCTCTATCACCATGACATTGCTAACTGCTGACACATCCACCTAGCACACCTGACTCACTCATCCTACCTCTCCTGTCAATGCTTGCCTTTCTTCCCTGCTGCCACTCTATACCCACCTGCCAAACATCCATGTAACCAAATGCTTTTTTTTTAAATCTGTTGTCTCCTATTTCAATCTATTTCTGTTGGAGTTGTGTGCTCTAGGTCTGTACACGGATGAAACATGCAGTCAAGTACCAATTCTGATTGTAAAGGGAAACTTTCATATATTTCAATGGCTTTAAGATACCTAACTCAGACTCAGAGTGAAATGTCTCCTTTAATAAGGCATTGTATGGCCACACATAGTGTTTCAATCATTTCTGTGCACATGCCAGAAAAAAGCATGAATAGAATCTACAAGAAACCACAGTGGCCTTTGTAGCAGAAAACTATGGTTAAATGTTTCAACACAATCCTAGATATTAAATGGCTATCTATTCTGGTGGGTTTGGAAATAATTCACTATAATTCTTGAGTTTCATGAACAGGAAACTTATAGTTGCATGGATTTGCACTGTGCTAAACTGCAATGAGGTTGTTCTTGGTTTAATGTGAATGGGGCGAGGTCTGTGGATTGTTTCAGCCTATTTATAGTTTAGCTGATTTTAGCCTATTTTTGGTTTAGATTGCAACTGTTGTTTAAGATGACATGTGAACAGATATGCATCCTGTTATTCCTGTTGGGTTTTTGTTGTTGTTGTTGTTTGCTCCCTTATTGAGTCTTCCAATCAATTAAAAGGCATAAAGCAAGAAAAACTCAAGGGAAAGAATATAAGCCAGAAATCTGTCAACAGGCTATGATTACTCGAAGCTATGCTTAGAACAACTCAAGGCAGAGGTTGCCTGAACTCTAGCCAGTTAAATGAGGTTTCTATAAAGAGGAAGTCAAAATATTAGTGTAAGAAGCTTGAGTTATTTTAATATTTTAATAGCAGTCATTGTATTTTTTTGATATCAAACTAGATTGAAAGTCAATCTACTACAGGATTTGTTTAGGCTGAACCTACCTCTTGGGTGAGCCGTCTGGTAAAGAAAGGATTCAAATATTTGACATCAAGCCACATAAAGCCTTTGAGATCCTGCCGCTTTATATAATGAGCTTCATATTCTTCCTCTGTCAGTTCAGATAAGTGTTCAGATTCAATGGTGTTTCCCTAAGAGGGGATGATTATAAGAATAAAAAAAAACCCCAATAGTTTTCTTTGATGTTTCTTAACCCTACCATTTTATTCACTGTGTTTACATGCAATTCAACAAAAGTGTCAATAACTTGATAATTATAATGGAAAAATTAAGAAATAATATTTAAAAGTAATATTTAAAAATTAAGGATCATAAAAGAAGAAAGAAACCTTGACTTGCATTCGACCATTTCAAGAGCCAAATTCTGACTGCCATGGACTTTAAATTTGTGCTGGTTGATGACTTTGGCAGTTCGCATTGCACCAAATGTAATAAAAAAGGAAGCAGCAAAGAACCTGCTAGGAACCAATATTTCATTAGTCAGGTCATTATCACAAAAATGGCTTGTCTGTTTTGTGACTTTACTTTCCAGCTGCCTTTTGCCTGATCTGAATTTATACCAGCCACCTCAAAACAAAGGGTGGTTGAGGAAAACGCTAGCAGAAAAGTCCACATTGCAAAATGACCAACACTGTACAATCTACAACTGCACTGCAGCACAAAATAAAAAAGCAGAAATGAGCACAGAGCCTAGCAAATACATTTGTTCCAAAATGATCCCAACCTTCTTCTGTCAAACACATGTGAGATCCTAAGTGATGGGGATTTAAATATTTAAAGGGCCTGGGTGGAATTACATCTGAGGATTTCGGCACAAATACACATTTAATATGTAGAAACACTTTCAGTGAGCCTTATACAAGCTGACATGCTTTCATGTTACAGTTTCAGAGCAATCCATGATTAATTTAACTGGGATTTACTGAAAGACAACACCTACTAAGTGTGACAAACTCTACTTTTGGTGTGGCCTGACAGAGCTCCATTTGATCCCCTACTAAGAGGACTGAAGAGATAGAACCCGGCTCTTTATTTTTCCAGTCTCTACTATGCTAGTTACTCCATATATAAAACTAATTCCATCTAGAACAGGGGTGTCAAATTCAAGGCCCAATGGGCTGGATCCGGCCCATGGGCGCTTAGATCTGCCCCACTGGGCTGCCCTGGAAGATCTGCCAGAGAAAACAGAGCATGCCCCCGGAACTTGTTTTCAGCCACAATGGCCTCCTGCAGACCTTTGCCAGTGAAAATGCCCCACCACCACCACAAGCCAGGCTGTATTTTCGATGGTAGAGGGCTGCAGGAGGCCATTGGAGCAAAAAAATGGGTCTGCAGGCTGATTTTAGTCCTTACTTCATTCAGTATAACTGCAGAATTAGAAGCTCTTGTTCTGGTTTTCAATTAACTGTTATTATGCATTTGGCCCATCACAAAATAATGATTACAGATAGTCTTCAACTTACAACTGTTCATTTATCAATGGTTTGAACTTACAGCAGCCTTGGAAAAAAGGACTTACAAGTCATCCTTGAAGTTACTATCAGCATGCAACCTCCACAATCACAAGATCACAATTCAGGTGCTTGGCGACCATTTGTATTTTCACTGGCTGCAGAGTCACTGGATCACAATTTGCAATATTCCCAGCTGGCTTCCAATATATAAAGTCAATTGTGGAAATCAATTTAACAATCAATTTGACTAACTCGAGTCAAATCAATGACTGCTTGATTTGCTTAACAACCACAGTAAATGGTTGCAAAATTGGATCTGGTCACACAAAGACTTGTTTAATGACTGCATTATTTAGCAATCAAAATCCCAATCCTAATTGCACTCATAAAGCAAGGACTACTTATAGCATTAGTTATGGATTAGTAATTTAAGTATGCTAATTAACCAAAGCTCAAAGATCTGGGTTAACTTTAACCATGATTTATCGAAGTTCAAACATCATGAAGAATGTTGATACTATAATATTTCTATTATAACATGCATCTTTGGAGTACAGGCAGAGAATCGATTTATGAACAGCAAGCATTTGGGCTGCATAAAACATGGATTTAGTGTAAATGCATTTTCAATTTAAAGTCATTTTCCCAGAATGCTAGCTGACTCTGAAAATCTAGAACACTTGGTAAAATGCAAGACAGTGTCATATGTAAGGCTGATGGTTTCACAGAGTTTCTGCTATGCCAAGATAAATATGCATATTTTTTTCTTCTTTTTGACCTGCTTGGCAGTAATTTACATCTGTAGCTTATCAGTGAAGTACACCCTGTTGTCCTTTTGAAAGATGTGTGACTCACTTTCCATATGTTATCATCATCCACTTAGATGTGGCTCAGTCCAAATGGTAGCTTTGTGTCTGAATTTCAATGGGAATTGAATTACTTAAAGGTAGCAGACTGATCATTACACTGGGCTACGTTCATGACCTGCCTACTGAACTGGTGCTGTGTGTTAAAAAAAACAAGGGAAGCTTCCTGTGCAATAATATTCCAAAGACTCTCACAGTTCTGTCTCCCTTGCCTCTCTTCTGCCTTAATCTATGGAAAGCAGACTTACCCAAATTGGAGTGCTTCAGAGGTACTATGGCTACAATCAGAATTCTCAGCCAATAAGAAGAGTTCTGGTAGCTACAGATAGTCCTCGGCATACGACCGTAATGGAGCCTGCCCATTACAGGTGCAAGTTGTGACAGTTGTAAAATGGGTTGGTCACAGACTCGATTTTACAACCTTTTTTTGCAATGGTCATGAAATAAATGCAGCAGTCATAAAGCAGCTAATATGATTGGTAAGCAAATGCTGTGTTAGTTAAACAAACCCATGGTTCACTATTGGCACAGTTTTGCCGAAAACTAGATGTGCCAGTTTTTGGCAAAATCATTGTAAAACATTCTCATGTGACCAAGAATGCTGCAAACAGCCATAATCCAAAGTTTGGCCATAGAAGGGACCCATTGGCATTTCAGAACCAGGTCATAGGTAGCCCCATGGCAAGTCCATCTTAACTTCAAATAGTCACTAAGTTGACAGGTTGTAAGTCAAGGATTATCTATATAGATCCTAACAAATTTTGAGAATGCCAAATCAAGGAAAGCAAATATATAGGCATGAAGAAAGGCAAAGAGGTTTATGCAAGACTCACATATAAAAGCGTCTATCTCATTTAAATATGGAACATGTGAAGCTCACCATTTTCTCTGTTTTGCTGAGATTGATATCCTTCTTGTTCTTCCGCCGGGCTTTAGAGTCTTCAATGTCAATCAGCCTGATTAAAGGCATTGTTCCTCCACCAAGCAATAAGATTGTGAACAGCACAATGATGATTGTAGTAGTGCCAATCAACTGCCGCTTCTCAATTGGTTCCAGGCCCAAGTGGAGGCTCAAGGCATACGGAATTGCCCCACGTAAGCCTGGTTAATGGGGAGGAACACAGGGAACCATATAAGCATTCCTCAGTCCCTCTAGAAATAATATTCTTCAAAGCTATCAATGGTTTCTTTGTTTTCTGTTTCAAGATTAAGGGACAAGCATCCTGGTTTAGGAACGCCTACAAGGAATTGCCTGCAATGAAGTATTTATTGGCACAAAACGATGTCACTTCTACTGTACCTTTGTAACCATTCCTCCTCTCTGTCTCATCGTCACTGAAATCTGAAGTTGCCTTATACTGCTTTAGACTTTTGTTCCTTCTATACCCAAGAGCTATCTTATCCAGAGATGGGCAGTCTTTTTGCCCTAATGGCTCTATGTGGCATTCAGCAATGGACTGGAAATAAACTTATAGGCAAATATACTAATACAGAGCTATCTGCCTCCCAGGCAGCATTTTCTCCATTTAAACTGAGTTACTAACTGCCGGCCAAGATGTGTATAAGGTGTCTGTGTGCTGGGGAAAACCTGGAAGGAAATGTATCTTTACACATGCTATCAATGCTTAAGGAGGTACAGGAGAAGAATGATGGTGGGCTTGAGAAAAGGACTTTAAAGACAACATGTGGCTTTAAAGATAATATCTCATTAGCTTTTTCCCTCCTTGAAACTCCATATTCTTGCGCTCGAAATTCTGAATTCCTAGCCATTTTCGCAAAGTTGCTAGGACAATATAGAAATTGTTTTCACAATGCATCTAGATAAGACCATGTGAGGGAAAGCTGAACTACTTCCTATTTTATGCAAAGAATTTATGTATTTATTCAATGCAGAATTAGAAATGTGCAGTGAAAGATTTATCTCTATCCCAAATATTTTTTTTCTCCTGAGCAGTTGGAGACAATTCCTTTGTATAGTGGGAAATAGCAAGTAATCAATCAGTCAAAAATAGAGAAAATGAAAGTTTCTATGCAGAAACTCAGCACATAGTTTTAACATGATCCAGTTACAATTATGATGCTATATAGAACAATACCCAAGAATGAAAATAGCAAGAACTTACCACTAAACCACATGATGAACATCATTTTGGGAGTGATCTTGTGATCACGGAAGAAATTGAGCAAATAAGAGAGGGGGAAAATATTGACCGCTCTACCAAAAAGGACAAGCACCTGTCAAAAAAAGAAGCAAAATTGAGCTTTTATTAAGAGATGTAACAATGGGAAAATGAGAATTGGGATTCATAACCCCTTTATGGGTCACCTCTATATTAGCATCTAGGTAATACAGAAAAGGAGTTCAGGTAGTCCTTAGGTCAAATTCAACAGGATTTTGTGGGTTGAGTTTAGTAACAAACCCATTTTTCTTTTCTCAGATATGTTGCATCGCTTATATACCTATGCTTATCTTTATTTTATTCTTATTTGAAAAGGGAGGTCAAACCCTCAATTTGCTATCCCAAAGGTACTTTTTCAAGAGGCAACTGGACTTCCTGGTTTTTCTTTGAAGGCGTTTTGCTTCTCATCCAAGAAGCTGCTTCTGCTCTGAAGAAGCAGAAAAACCAGGAAGTCCAGTTGCCTCTTGAAAAAGCATCTTTGGGACAACCGTGCCCTGGTTGACTGAGAATCTTCATAGACCACAGTGTGCTACTTAGGAGCCCTAAGCTAAGGCTCTAGTCTACTGTATATTCGCTTAACAGCAAATGAAAACAGAAGGTCTTAACCCTCAAACAACAAGTATGAGAGCATATTATATAAGAGAGGGAAGAAAAGGAGCAAATGCATAGGAATCTGGTTGTATTCAACTCAAAGAGTACAAGCAATATTTCTTTAATTCTGGGTGTTTTATACAGATAGTCCTCATCTTATGACCAAATGGAGCACAATTTCTGTATGTTGCTAAGCAAGATAGTTAAGTAAGTTTTGCCCCATTTTATGACCTTGCTTGCCACAGTTGTTCAGTGAATCACTGCAGTTGTTAGGAGTAACAGGGTTGTTAAGTGAACCTGGCTTCCCACAAAGTTAAGTGAACTTTGCTGGTCAGAAGGTCACATGACCACATGACCCTGGATACTGCAACCATCATAAATATAAGTCTGTTGCCAAACATCTGAAGTTTTACTGTTCCCCCATTACCATGGGGATGCTGCAACAATCTTAAGTGTGAAAAATGTCATGTTTTTTTTTTCCAGTCCTTGTAACTTCGAAAGATCATTAAACAAAATGTTGTAAGTCAAGATCCTGTATTGTGTTTCAAATGCTGTGAGTTGCTTAGCATGATGTCTTTGAGATGGATGACTATATAAATTGAAATAGATAAAATAGATAAATAGAATATGTAGGGTAAATAAATGCAACATCATTTTTACACATTACTAACTTGGAAGTCCTAGTAGTAAAATGCTACTATTAGCCTGATTCTATGAGGTAGTGTATGCACTGCCCTAGCAATTTAGCCTCCTCTTACCAAGGGTTTTCTTTTTAGTCTTGGTTGCCTCAGAATGAATAAATTAACTGGAAATACAAAGCTGTCTTTAGCATGAGTTCACTGCATACTAACATGTCAGGAGAAGAGCTATGCTAGTCTACATTAACCAAAAGTTTAAAAAGAATTTAACTTTTAAAATTATCAGATGTTGTTATAAAGATGTATGCAGTTCAATGTCAGAGTTACAAGGATAACCCCTCCTCTTAGGTTTTAAGACTGCTATGCCAATCTATGAACATTCTGGGTAATCTCAAAACCAACCACAGTTCACCATGAAAACAGTGACCAATGGCAAAACAATGTCCTATGCACCTATTGGCTCTTCCAGAAGAACCTAATTCAACTTTTAAGAGTCATTTTCATAGATCCTTTAGAAAGCTATTGTCTACAGTGAAGGAAGAGATAGTTTAATTTGTGTTATTATACATTCACGTTGCATTGTTTTTAATATTGTAATCCAGCTAGACTCCAGTAAGCAGGCAACATGCAAATTGTTGCAATAAATAATAAATTGGAGTTCTCTATGACACATTATATAGCTGTTCTTGCCAGACTGGAGTCAGGCGAAACAAACACTACTATAATTTGATACCTACTATGCACCAGATGACAAAGGACATTTCAAACTTGTGAGGAAAGCTAAAAATTGACAGGCCCAGAAATGCAAAAACACATGTTTCTGAAAGAGAAAAATCAGAAATAAGTATTCACAAAATACCACACTGATCATTCAAGTCCCTATGTTTAATTTTTTAAAACTTCAGGTTTTCAAAAGAAATGTTTGAAGCAGATATAGTCTCTTCCATTCCTAGATGACATAACAAAAAAAAATAAGAAAGAGAACTGTTCAAAATGTCCAGATACATAACCTGCTTCTTCCAAAAGGAAAAGGATGGATTAGGAGATTCATCTCTCACTGAGTTATTGTTTTCAGAGGGTCTGGGCCGAGTCCAACAGAAACTTAGCTTCTTCAACAGGGTTCTATTAAAACCTAGCATTTGCTGCGTACAGTTTAGCAATGGAGCACAGACTGAAAAGATACACAATATATAGGTTTACAGTAACTGGCTAACAGTGATGACTGGGGCCTGCAGTATGATTTGTCTTGCCAGCAAAGTATTCTTTTTTTTTTTCACAATCTCCTGTTTCCCTCAGCTATTTCCTTTTTTTCTCTCCTAACAGATGTTTAACCTTCTGTGCCCCTGCATCAGAAAGCAACATTCAGATCTGATATTAATTTAGCTTTAACAGCTCAGTGAAATGTTCATGTCCAAAGACAGGAGCACACTTAATGATGGAACAAACCCCAAGACTGTTTCCCACATGTTTTGGTCATGTGTCTCCTGGTAGTATCTAGCTGGCTATTGTGAAAGAACACGTGTAAAGGAGCAGTGAAAATGTGATTTAGTCTAGCAATGCAGGTTTTGTGCTTGCTCTCTCTCTCTCTCTCTCTCTCTCTCTCTCTCTGTGTGTGTGTGTGTGTGTATGTAGCGCTGCCGCAGATTCCTGCATCCATGAAATTGTAAGGGTTTTTTTGCCACCTCGGGCCCATTAATACTGTGTTTAGTTTAATATCTTCTAAATAATAAATACATTTAAAAACAAATGTCAGCTAAGAAAGTACAGAGAACTACATCAATGTATTGCCTATATTTTTTCCCTTTTCAAATAGTTTCCTGGTACTGTATCCATAATCTTTTAATGGAAATGAATTTATGTTGCCTCTCTATCATCTAAAAGTACCCTGGAGGCGAGAAAAAAGTCAAAGAAATCCATTTTGTTATTAATCTTGTGGCAAGACTTAGCCAGAGCTTGGAGGAAAAGAGAGGAAAAGATTTACAGCACACTTTATCCTCCTTGTCAGTAAAGGTGACTTTTCTGCTTGGCAGATTCCATATTAGTAGGTCTGTTTTGAGAATTGTGGTGAAGAAATGCTCCTACAGTTAACGAAGCAGCTGTGCTTCCTCTTACCCATAATTCACACTCTTTGAAATCACACACACACACACACACACAATCAATGACTACAAATTGTAATATTTAAGGCTGTAATGGTATGCGTACTTAGTTGGGAGTCCTATTGGGTCAAATGAGGCCTACTGAATGTCTGAGGAGTTATACAAAAGTCGTAATGTAAAATCTCCTTCTGAACCAATGCAAGGACAGCAAGGTGCTGCCATATGCTGCAGCCTTCAAAAGTATTTTTAAAATACATTTATCTGGCCAGGAGCATCTTCTGAGAGATTAGACTAGATGAGGGAGGAGGAACTCGAGAATGAATCAGTCTGACACCAGGAACTGATAGGCATCTTCCAGACTGATACTCCCCAGTCTGCAGGTGTTGTGGAAAACATTTCCAAATTATTTCAGTATTGACTGGGGTGAGTGCAGGTTTACCATACTTCAGCCACACCTGCAGAATTGCAAGTTTCCCTCAACCATGGACCAGGAAAAAAAATATTTTGATTTTATCCATCAGTTCATGTTAACCTATGGCCATTCCTGTGCCTTAACATTGTAATAAAAAGAAAACATATTATATTATATGCAATTTATTACCATGTACATTGTTTGATGACAATGGGCCAGCTTTTCCTATCAAGTATAGGTGGAATGAAATCCAATCAACATGATCAAGAACAATTTACTGATTGCAATAAAAGGAGGCTTCAGCTTATAATCACAATAGGGGCCGAAATTTCCATTGCTAAACAAGGCAGTTGTTAAGTGAGTTGTGTTTGATTTCACAACTTTTGCCACAGTTATTAAGTGAATCACTCTGGTTGTTAAATAAATCATGGATTGTTAAGCAAACCCAGTTTTTCCCATTGATGTTGCTTGCAGGAACCAGCTGGGAAAGTCACAAATGGCAATCAATGACCCCAGGATGTTATAGTATGTATGCCATACATACATGTATGCCATTTGCCAAGGGGGGGGGGGGTCAATTTATTTTCTCAGGCACCTGAAAACAGGACACAAAACAATGGATGGAAACTAATCAAGGAGAGAAGCAACTTGGAATTAAGGAGAAACTTCCTAACAGTGAGGACAATTAACCAGCTTGCCCCCAGAAGCTGTGGGTGCTTCATTACTGGAGATTTTTAAGAAGAGACTTGATGGCCACTTGTCTGAAATGGTATAGAGTCTCCTGCTTGAGCAGGGGGGCGGGGGCAGACTAGAAGTCCTTCAAGGTCCCTTGCAGCTCTCTTCTGATTGAAGTGCCCAAATTTTGATTACAGGATTGTGGGGATGCTGCAACGGTACAAAGACTAGTCATAAGTCCATTTTCTCAGAGCTGTTGAAACTTTGAATGGTCACTAAATGAATGGTAGTTAAGGAACACCTGTAAAGAGAACTCTCAACTCCACTGACCATAGCTCCTGGTCAACTGGCAGGACAAAAATGTGTAATCATAACTGAAACATATTTGATGTTTAAATTAAAGTAGATTGCCATTGCAAAAACTGGTAGGATAATCAGGAAGCATTTAGAAAAGTCTGCTTTGACAGTTAGAGTCCAAGCAACAGACAGCACCTACCACACATGAATGCAACAGTTCTCAGAGTCTGCTGCATTAGGATCTGTGTAACCGGAGAAAGATTATGATGGGTATAGTGAGACATTACGATGCCGGAAAACAAGATCGCCATGATACCTGGAAGAAAAATTTCATCATTAGATATACCTATGTATAAAGTCATATTTTTCTTTAAACTGTTATTAATTGCAAGCCAATAAATAATCAAAACTGTTGTGCAGCACAAGAATGGGAAAGGTAGTGATTCAAGTTGGAAGCTCAGGTCTAGCAGTTGCACAATTCAACAACATGAGTTGGGTCAGCTGCCCGGAGTGGCACAACCCTTTGGCTCAACTGCTGAAGGAACAAAAGAACCTAAATATGCATATGCACTTGTACTTCAAAATTGGGGGCAGCTAAGACCTTGGAAGGACTTGGACTGCTTACACAGGAGTTTTCTATTTGCACTGGGAATAAGTGCTTTCACTTAAGACTGAGGAATATCGCTACTCTACGTGAAATATCAAATCCATATTTTCTATTGTAAATAAAGACCCAACCCTAGAAATTACAAAAAAATTGCCCTCCTAATTATGTAATTCCAATTATCAGAAAAGCAACATAATATATATAAAGGACTCAAAATATCACCACACTGAGAGTTGTTTCCACTAGGCAAACAACAGGCAAACA
This sequence comes from Hydrophis major, assembly GCA_033807585.1. NCBI lineage: Eukaryota > Metazoa > Chordata > Lepidosauria > Squamata > Elapidae > Hydrophis > Hydrophis major. The sequence continues at coordinate 238,855,803 of CM066330.1, read as the reverse complement.
AGTACTAGTTAATAGACTCAAGGAGAATAGCCAAACTAAGACTTAACCATAGATTATAGATATTGGTTTCATCATAAACAATATTCTCACTCTTTCACTATGAAGAATGTGGTAAAGTTTGCAGGAAAATAATGCTAGGATTGAAAAGGCCTCTTTGCGACCAACCTTCCCCTCAAATCTATTGAATTTCAGCTCCCAAAGACTATATTCTCCTGTTCCAAATTATACCCACACTCCCATATGACTGAGGGCTACAATTACATATTATAACTCTAATATACTGAATAATTGGATCTTTCTGATACAGCAGAGCTTAATAGTTCATGAAACCTTAAGAATTTTCAATATTTCTGCATAAAAATGCAGGAGACCTGATGATGCACTGGTTAGAATGCAGTATTGCAGGCTAATTCAGCCCACAATCTGGAATTCAATCCTGATGGGCTCTGGTTTGTCTTAGCCCTCCTTCTTTCTGAGGTTGGCAAAATTAAGACCCAGATTGTTGCAGGGTTACAACAATCCCAATTATTGTTGGGATTGCAGGGAATACGCTGACACTGTAAACTGCCCAGAGTGTGGTAAAGCACTATGGGTGGAATATAAGTCTAAGTGCTATTACTATAAAAATGTAACCTGAAAGATTATCTGTTCTCCACACAAGTCCTAAAACTAGATAGAGAGCCCAATTAAACAAATAATTCAAAAACATTCTACTTGATTTATTGAGGGAAATGATTCAGTTCACATGCTTTTCATTTACATTCTGTTCACAGGCTAGAAGAAAGTGTTCAAGCTACTCCAAAGCTGTAGAGACTGAATGGAGTTTCCATGGAACCAGTATCATATGGATCATACTACCAGATCCCAACTGGATATTATCTGACACTGCTGTTTGTTTATTCCCAGAACACAAAAACAAGTTTTGTGCATAGAAAATGAAGAAGTCATATTTGATATTATACCAAAAAAGAGAGAGATGGCAAAGCCGCTGCAAAATGAGAATACAACAGTGATCTGATAACAGCTGACAGATTCAGTGAACCTCAAACTCATCATAATCCTTTTAGTTGCTGCATTACATAACTCATTTTATCCAATGTAAATCTAATATTCTACTGAATGATCATGATCCTATTAGTGAAAGTGCTCCAGAATTTTAATTACTAGTTCCATTACAATTCCCAAGATGTTATTTGGAATGAAATGGCTATAAAAAACAACAGCCAAGTGTTGGCTCTCCAGAGGTTACTTCAGGACTAGAGAACAGTTGTAAAATCCACTCTGAATTGCATACACAAAGTTGGAAGTGCTATCCTAAATGGACAGAAGTTGTTATAGCTATCAAAACAGATGCTTTCTGGTAAAATCAGCATGCATACAAATATGCTTAGACTTCACAGTTGTTATTAAATGCCCATGGTGTTTCTTAACCAACGATACAGAAAAACTAGAAAAGTAGGGGATAAACAGTTACTTGCAAGACCACATATATTTCACTCTATGAGATGTTTTAGATTAATGAGAGGCAGAGTGTACTTAGGGAAAGGCATATTTGGGGCTAGGTTCTCCCAGCACCTGCAGATACATAATAATGCTTCAAATCATAAACATGAATAGTAAATGGTAAAATTTTGCTCTCTACAAGTTATCATAGTAAATCTCTTTTGACTGAGGCCAAAATCACAACATCCCTAAACATTTGTAGATATATGGACTATTATCCCAGACTCTAAAACAATTTACAGTGTGTGTTACTAAAATAACCATACTAGATACTAAATTTAGCATTCTATGCAAAAGAGGTTGTTCAAAATTGTCGTGGTCTTTTTCCTTTTCTCCTCTTCCAGTCCAAGAAATTTGATATACTTTCCAGATCACTTTTCTTCTTTTCTAGTTCAAGCAATTTGATACACCGCCAGTGTATCCAATTAAAATTACTGCACATTTTGCTGAGTACATTACTGAAGTAAACATTCCAACTGCAAAAATACAAAATACAAAAATCCCAACCAAATACAGTGCAGTGCAAAAGATATATGCACCTGGATTCTCATTAACCTCCAGGCTTCTTCTTCCTCTAATCTACGACTGAACGGTATCTTTAAATCCAAGCTTAGTACAATTTTATTTTAGCTCAGTTTCCAAGCTTTTATGCTGCTACAATTGCAAACTGGCTCTGAGCAGTTTACAAGCCTGAGTTCAAGAGTAAAATTAAAAACAACTTTTTTCTGCAGAAAGGACAAATTCAACACGTTAGATCCCAAGGCTGAAAAAGCCAAGTCTTAATTCTTTAGAGCAGGGATGGGCAATTAATTTCTGTCGATGGCCACATGGAAAATCAGATCTGTGTTCGAGGGCCGAACCAATTTTATAAAAGGCCATTATAAAGGGCCCATTATAAAATGCAGCAAATTATATATAAGAATATTATATATATATATATATATAGCTTTGTTCGGGTATTTTCCCACATCATAGTAGTGGTGCTTTTAAAGTTGTAGCAACGTTTCAGCAGAATCTCATCTGCCATCATCAGGTTTCTGTATAGTGTTCGTCTGTGAGTTAGACTTTTACAGTGGTTTCAGATTTAAATTTGGGGCAGCCTATTGCTTTGACAGAATGATTTTTTCTTCATCCTGATTGGTTATATATACAAAGGACAAAGATACAAACAAATTGAAGGAGCCCCCATGGGATCACCACTGTCACCTGTCATTGCAAACCTGTTCATGGAAGAATTCGAATCCAGAGCCCTGGCCAATGCCATCCTCAAACCCAAACTATGGTTAAGATATATTGACGACACATCCGTGATTTGGCCCCATGGACAAGAAAACCTAAACAACTTCCTAACACACCTAAACAGCGCACACCCCAAAATCAAGTTCACCATGGAAACGGAAACAAACAAACAACTACCCTTCCTAGATGTACTAATCTACAAAAAAACAGATGGAACACTAGGACACACCATATACCAGAAGAAAACACACACCAACCGCTACCTCAACGCCCAATCCCACCACCACCCAGCACAGATAAACTCCGTGGCTAAAACACTAATTACTAGAACCAAACGCCTGGCAGACAAGACACACATTAAGACTGAACTATGCACCCTGACTAAAGTATTGACAGCCAATGGCTTCCACAAAAGCAAAATCACCAACTTGATCCACAAAAACACACTGAGACATAATAGAGACCCAGAAGATGAACAGACCCATGGAACAGCTGTCCTGCCCTACATAAGAGGTACTACAGACAAAATCAGTAAGATTCTATACAGACACCACATCAAGACTGCCTTCAAAACAGACAGAAAAATAGCAGCCATCCTCAGGAACCCCAAAGACAAAATTGACCTGGAAAACCAAGGCATATACGAAGTCCCCTGTGCATCATGCCCGGCCATATACATTGGACAGACCAATAGAAGAATAAGCACCTGCCTGGATGAACACAAAAATGCAATCAAAAAGCTGGAACACACTTCCTCACTAGTCCAACACATGAAAGCCACAGGTCATAGCATCAACTTCAATGGCACCAAAACCCTAGCCACTATAGAAAATCCCAGCCACAGAATCATCAGAGAAGCCATAGAGATTGAAAAAAGACCAGAAAACATGAACAGAAGAGATGATTCCACCAGGCTGTCAATCATTTGGAAGCCTGCACTCACAAACAAAAAAATCTCCACACCACAAGCCAGGCAAACACCTGGGCACAAACAGATCCCCCCTGATACCTCCAGCTCAAACACACCCCAACCAGGCACCCAGATGAAACCCAGCTTCCTAACTAATGATAGCCGTCCATTTACCCGAAGCCAAGCTGCACTAAAGGCCTCCAATAAAGTAACACAATGTTGCCAGCCAATCAAGATACAAAAAGAGCCAAAAAAACAGACAGAAGATATTAGAAGCAGAACACAGCAAACTCCAAGACCAATAAACACAGACCAAGACTCTCAACCAATCAGGATGAAGAAAAAACCATTCTGGCACAGCAATAGGCTGCCCCAAATTTAAATCTGAAACCACTGTAAAAGTCTAACTCACAGACAAACACCATACAGAAGCCTGATGATGGCAGATGAGATTCTGCTGAAACGTTGCTACAACTTTAAAAGCACCACTACTATGACGTGGGAAAATACCTGAACAAAGTTGAATGCCATACATGTAAGTACCCACGAAAACTTAAGAAAACATATATATATATATATATATATAATATTCTTATATATAATTTGCTGCATTTTATAATGGGCCCTTTATAATATATATATATATATATTATATATATTATAAATAATATATATTATGTATATATATATATATATATTATATATAAGAAAAAGTAACACCGCGGCTGCTCCTGCTACTACTTTCCATGCTTTCCAAACGCGAGTCCCAGGAGAGAACAAACAGCAAACCGCGCTCAGGGGCATCCAAGCCCACCTAAAGCTCGGCCGCTGCTGGTGGAGCCTTGCCCTGCCTTGGTGCCCCATTTCCTGGCTCGGCGGTCCTGCTCGGGCGGCACTTTAAAAGCCGTCCTCCTTGCGTACGTGCCCGACGAGTCGCTCACCACGACAGCGGCTCCCAGCACCCGAGCAACTTCCCAGCAACTTGCAGCTTGCTTTTTCCTCTTGGGCGCTCGCACCTGGCCCCAAGCTGCACAGTGGAGGGGAAACCCGGAGCGCCGCTGGGTCACCTCCTCCAAGCAGCCCGCCCGCCGGGCAGAACCCTTCCCGCTCATCCCTCGGGTGTCTGCCTCGTTCCTCTCTCAGTCGCTCTCTCGCTCCTCCACCAGCCCAGGAAGAAACTGCTTCAAAGAAGCCAGCAGGGTGGCTTCCTGTCAGCGCAGCTCCTCCGAAGCGCCCATTCACCCCCACACAGCCGCCCACGGTTCAATCCAGTGCTCCGTTCTGCCTGACTGCCTGCCTTCGTTTCTGGTTGTTTCGGCTGAGAATAATAACTATTCGCCTCTTTTTCTCTTTCTTTTCTGGAGGAGCGAGAGAGCGACTGAGAGAGGAACGAGGCAGACACCCAGGGGATGAGCGGGAAGGGTTCTGCCCGGCAGGCGGGCTGCTTGGAGGAGGTGACCTGGTAGCACTCCGGGCTTCCCTCCATCACGCGGCTCAGGGCCAGGCCCGAGCATCCGCGAGTTAAAAGGAAGCCGGAAGGGCTTCCAGGCTTAAACTTTGCACAGTGCAGCGGAGGGGAAACCCAGAGCGCCGCTGGGTCGCCTCCTCCAAGCAGCCCGCCCAACCGCCTACCGGGCGGAAGCCTTCCCTTTCCTCGGCGGGAAGACGCTCCTGCCTGCAAACTTTGCCTGTGCAAAGTTTAAGCCTGGAAGCCCTTTCGGCTTCCTTTTAACTCACAGGCGCTCGCGCCTAGCCCCGAGCCGCGCGGCGGAGGGAAGCCTAGCGGTTGGGCGGGCTGCTTGGAGGAGGTGACCCCCTGGCACTCCGGGTTTCCCCTCCACTGCACTGTGCAAAGTTTAAGCCTGGAAGCCCTTTTGGCTTCCTTTTAACTCGCAGGCGCTTGCACCTGACCCCGAGCCACGCGGCGGAGGGAAGCCTAGCGGGTGGGTGGGCTGCTTGGAGGAGGCGACCCAGCAGCGCTCCGGGCTTCCCTCCACCGTGCGGCTCGGGGCCAGGCACGAACGCCCGCGAGTTAAAGGGAAGCCGAAAGGGCTTCCAGGCTTAAACTTTGCACAGTGCGGCGGAGGGGAAACCCAGAGCGCCACTGGGTCGCCTCCTCCAAGCAGTCCGCCCAACCGCCCACCGGGCGGAACCCTTCCCTTTCCTCGGCGGGAAGACACTCCCGCCTGCAAGCTTTGCCTTTGCAAAGTTTAAGCCTGGAAGCCCCGGAAAAAAAAGGGGGATCGGCAGGGACTCACCTTCGGAGAGGTCACACTCGAAGGTGATTTCAAACTCTCAGCTGAGGCCTTTGCAACATTCTTTTCTTTCCTACTCCGAGAGCGCTCCGCACTGTTTTGCAGCCTTGGGGGCCACGCGGCGCAGGGCAATACACCACGCCCAGCAATTTTTTTTCGGGGCGGGCCGGATTGGACAGACCAACGGGCCGGATGTGGCCCGCAGGCCGCAGTTTGCCCACCCCTGCTCTAGGGGAACACTATTCCAGAGAAGACGACTAACAACCCAGGTGATCACAACACAAAATATCCTGTATGGGAGACCTGGAAAGAGCCTTCTTTGACAGTTCTTAAATAAATAAAACCCAATATTGTCTTGAATTGGATGTAGTTTTCTGACCAATTTACTACCTGGATTCAGGCTTCAAACTATTACTTAAAAAGCTGCTTGAAGTGGTTCTGCATTATCCCTAAGAAAAGTATGGATAAAGTCTCACCAGGATTATGGCTTTGGCCCAATGCCGATTAACATCTTTATAACTGATGAAGGAAACAGAAGAACTGCTTCTCAAATTTTTAAATAATACCAAGCTAGGATAATTGGTTAGTATTTTATAAGTCAAAACTACAATTCAAATGACCTCTTTGAAAATAAAAACTGGATCATAATCAATGCAAAGATGCTCATCTGTGAGAAAAGCAAGATCCTCCATATGCATACAAAAAGTCAAACATCTATTGATTTGGTGGCGATGTGTGTCAGAAGCATCTAGGAATATTTTTAGACCATCAACTGAACATAGCACCTGCAAAGTGATCAAACTGGTCATTCCTAAAGGAGATCAATCCTGATTGCTCGCTCCTTAGAAGGCCAGTTCCTGAAGATGAAACTCAAATACTTTGGCCACCTAATGAGAAGGAAGGACTCACTGGAGAAGAGCCTAATGCTGGGGAAGATTGAGGGCAAAAGAAGAATGGGATGATAGAGAAAGAGGTGGCTGGATGGAGTCACCGAAGCAGTAGGCATGAGCTTAAATGGACTCCAGAGTAGAGGACAGGAAGGTTCCTGGAGGAATGTTGTCCATGGGGTCGCAATGGGTTGGACACAATTTCACAACTAACGACCACAACAATTCTGAGCCTCAGGTAGAACTAAGTCATTTAAGAGTATATTTTCCATGGTTCTATTAAAAACCATAATTATTTTTAAGCCGAAACCAAGCAAATCTCATTATGATTTAGCACAGCCTATGAACTTCGCCAGGGAACATTACATCTTGATTTGAAAGAGTGATTCACCAAACTCCAAATTGGTAAAATCTCTTTTTGGGTGTACAGTAAAGAGTTAATCTAAATGTGAGAAAATATAACAACTGGGAGGATAAATTATCTATTTCTCTGTCGTAATAGCTTTAATTGATTGTAGGGGGGAAATATACTCTGAGAGCTCTAGAGAAGTAAAAGCTTTTTCAACATTGTCAATAATTTCAAGTTGTTTTGCAACTTACCTGAGAGAGAAATTCCTTCTGCAAGTCCATAAGGAAGATATGCAAAGATAATCATCATTCCAAACTCCAGGGAAGGAGTTTTTCGTAAATCAATATGTTTTAGTACGTTAATTACAGTTAAGAAAAATAAGAAAGATGAAATGGGAAAGTCAGATAATTAGGAAGTTCTTATTTGTCATTAGAGCTCCATTAGAAAGCTTAGCATTTCATGTTGAATCATACAGAATGATTATTTTTCTTCATACTGTTTAGCTGATGGACTTTTTCAAGTGGAATAACAGAAATTACAAGGTGATGATGCTCTGTGCAACAAGGAATTATTTTTAGAGGATTTTTAAAGGTTCTAACAAAGTGCACAGAAAAATGATTTTATTATAAGAGGACTTTTAACTTTATAATATTCTTAGCTTTACACCTAATCATTATATTTAAGGATTTACTTGAAAATAATGTTGTAGTTGTTAAGCTTCTTAAATTTTGCAGACTTCAACAAGGTTTAAATATTCTTACATACAATGGTAACTTTCAGTATATGAGATGCTGAAAATATAATTATCTTCTTCTTCTAACATCTTCTTATCATCTTCTAACAGACTAACTCTATATCTGTGCTTCGCTATGAAACTATGTGGTCGGGCTTAGTTTTGGGGGAGGAAAATAAGGGGGGGGGGAATTCTGCCTCTGCCTACCAGCATCCATCAGTATTCATCTGGCTAGAAGTCTGTCAAGTGTGAAAGAGTTGAGGGCTGTTTGGAAAGTGAAACAGTATTTGCTGTGTGAGCAAGGAGACAGCAAGGAGCCTGGGCGTGGCGTAGCTCGACTGTTCTGTATTTGGTGCTGCTTTGTGCTGTGAAATTGAAATGGAAATGGAAACTCCTCTGTTCTGCTTGTGCTTTTGCATTTGGAACAGATTACTTTTCAGGTGGGAAGGGGAGTAGAAGCATCAGAGTGTGTTAATAATAATATACAAAATACTAATGCTTTGATGGTCATTTTGAAAAATTCTTTCTTTGTGAGCACCTAGAAGCCAAGAGGAACATACATGCCAAATTTCAAGTTTGTAGGCTTTACAGTTCTGGAGATTTTGTGATGATGCATGAGTGGTATTTCGCTTTTATATATATAGATTAAGGTTCTGAGGGCAGATAGGTAAATATGTCTGTACTACATGTAGAAACAATTCCACAGTGAGTTTCTTTGTACTCTAAATATGTGGTTTTAACTTATTTTAAAGCATTATCTGAACACTTCAACGGAATGAAAGCCAACTTACTTTCTCTGTGATAAACATAGATTTTTGTCTATAAAGAAGCCACTTAATAATTTTAGCGGTCAAAATAGCTGCAAAAAGAATAAAGATAAAGAGATTGGGCACATTTATGCTTGGATAATCAATCTGACTTTTCAATTATGATCCATTCTTATACTTCATATTCAAGGCAAAGAATGGATACGACAAACATACTACCTCCAGTAAACTGCTATCAAAACTCTTTTAAAGATTCCTTTAAATTTTTCAGATCTTTTGACTGAAAAAGTACCTCTGAAAAAGTACCTATCTTTAAACAGACATTTTGCCTATTGTGCTATTTCAGTCTGTTCAAAGATCTGCTTTCAAGAATACTTGAATAAATACAGTTTCATAAAGTTGGAGAATCATCATATAGGAATCACTTGTTCCAATCCTGCTTCTAAAAAAGTTAACTCTGCTTTGATGTTGTTGTAAATCTTCTTTGCAACTCTGAGCATTGCATAGTCTAATTTTCCAAGTTGCTCTATAAGCTAATTAATATTCAGTTTTAATAGTGGCTAACTCAATGTTGTTGAGCTCCCACGCCCTGTAGCTCCAAGCAGTAGGACTCATCATCATCAAGGATGTTGGGAAGCTAAATCTAATGATATTTCAAAAGCTACAGACCCTTCATCCAAGGCTTGAAAAAAATCAAAAAGAATTATTTCAATCAATACATATAAAGAAAGAATTTTAAACATTTTATGAGCCTTTTATAAGCACATTTCAAATACTCCAGATTGCGATAGTATCTCTTTCTCAATCAAGATGAATGTGATAGCTTCAATTTTTCTTTTTAATAATGTGATTCAAACATTCCAAACAGCGTGTGCAATGATCTGGCATTGTGTAACTATGTGGTCTAAAAATTAATTTAAACATCTAAAGACAACAGGCTATCTGATCCTGATCTAAAATCTTGATAATGCACAAGTGTAATTTCTCACGCAAATTTCTAGTTACCCATTAGAGATAACACACAAAATCTTTTGTGTTTTAACAGAAAGTTAAAGTTATAATCTGAGATAAAACACAAAACATGAATGGCTAGAACAAGCTATAATCTCAGAACACATAAAAATGCTGACAACCACCATCAAGATTACATCCTTAACAGAAGCTAGAAAAAGGAAAACAAAATTCCAAACCAAAATGCTCAAGCTGAACCCCAGAAGCAAAGACATACCTGAACAGGTTGTCAAAATGTCCAGTTGCTCACTATCTACTATAACAGACAAGACCCCAGAGAAAGCCTCAACATTAACAAATATTATGCTTGTTGGTTAGAATCTGCAACATTAGAAGCACCATTTAAAACCACAGGCCTTGCCACAAATACCTGACAAAACATAAGGTAGACAATCAGACCACTATCAAACAAAGAATCCGAACCCATTCAAAGTAGAGGACAGAGAAGCCCCCCCCCCCCCAAAAAAAAAAATCCAAAGGACCAAACCATCATCCCCTGAGCAATGAAAGTTATTTTGGTCAAATCACAATGTGTGCAAAAAGCCAAAGAATTACTGGACATCAGTAACCTACATACAAATAAACACCAATCCAGTACAGGCAGTAGACAACCTAATCAAGATAACTCTAAACCAGGGGTCTCCAACCTTGGCCCCTGGAAGCCTGGCGGACTTCAACTCCCAGAATTCCACAGCCAGCTTTGCTGGCTGTGGAACTCTGGGAGTTGAAGTCCGCCAGGCTTCCAGGAGCCAAGGTTGGAGACCCCTGCTCTAAACAATCCAACCAAGGTCAATCAGAAAAAAGAACAGTGAATGTAAGGCTCTCATATTCCTACACTACTATGGACACCCCAAAATATCAAGCCTAAATACTTCTTTGTCCAATTGTATCATTTACCAGGGACTCCAAAATACAATATAGCTAAAGAGCTTACAAAAAACCTTGGAAAAAGCGAAGTGCACACTCACCAAATCCATTGTGGAATCAGTAGAAGCCCACCACTGCTCCTTATCACATAGCTAACATATGACATCAACTAAAACCTTCCAAAACATTTTAAGTTCCCCAAGAGTCAGTAACCCAAGAAGTAAAAACAGGAGCAACTACAGTGTAAGGACTGTAACAACCTATGTATGAAACAAGTAGAAAACTAACAAAGCACATCCATGAACATTAACTAGGAGTCAGAAGACATGATGAAAACTCCATAATTTCACAACACGTAGGCAGACCTAATCATAGTTCCAGTTCAAAAACTGTGAGCATCTTAAATCAAGCTAAATCCAAAATAGCTAGGTCATTCCTAGAAGCCTGGCAGTCAGACAAATCAGCCATGAATAGGTTCATAAAAGATAAACAAAGTTTGCATGCTGTTAAGAAGAAACAATAAAAAAAGAAACAAAAGAACCAAACATCTCACCAGTAATCACTACCCAGATAAGACGGGATTAATAAGATTAACACTAGACAAACAATGAATCAATAATCAATACCCTAAATCAGGGGTCTCCAACCTTGGCTCCTGGAAGCCTGGCGGACTTCAACTCCCAGAGTTCCACAGCCAGCAAAGCTGGCTGTGGAATTCTGGGAGTTGAAGTCCGCCAGGCTTCCAGGAGCCAAGGTTGGAGACCCCTGCCCTAAATCAAGGAACTATAACTCAGACAAACAATCAAGCAGTAAACAAATCAAGTTACCACCAAGGAAAAAAACAACTTCCCCACAAACTCTGGCAGGGAAAACTATAATGTATATAGCAATAGCACTTTGACTTATATACCATTTCACAGTGCTTTACATCCTCTATAAGCAGTTTACAGAGTCATCATATTGCCCCCAACAATCTGGGTTTTACCGACCTCGGAAGGATGAAAGGCTGAGTTAACTTTGAGCCTGTTGAGATTTGAACTGCCAAATTGCAGTTAGTCAGGAGTCAGCAGAAGTAGCCTGCAGACTCCTGCATTTTAACCACTGCGCCACCCGAACTCATATAAACAGAGCAAACCCCATTTCTTTCGAGCACTAAAAATGGTACCTAACTCGGTAATGAAATGTCTGCAACAAAACAACCAAGTTCAGAGAACACCAAAGATTCCATAGTTCAACCCTGAGCTACACATAAACATTCCTTAGATAACAAGGTAATGTGATCTATTGAATCCACAGAAATAAAAATGGTTTTTTTACCATCTTATCATGAAAAAAAAACAACTCACTCAATTGTCTTTTGCCTTCCAATGTGACATGCTCTGCTCCAAATGTTCCAGATGTCAACTATTATAATATTTGGCTCAGGGCAATAGTGATTAAAAGGGGAGCTGGACTGTACTGCAAACCACTTGGAACTGTCCAAACTAATATTTTCCTTTGTTAGACATAATGCAGACATAAAACACTAAAAATGACAAAGAATAAACATAAATTTCTCAAAGGCACAGTCCAGCCATAACAAATAACTTTAGCTCTACCAATTGCTGGTCAGATGTGTAGAATTTGGACTTACAGAAGGCTTTCTTTAAACAATGTAAAAACAACAAAGATAATTAAGAGTGTAATTAAATGGAGGTGATGAAGCTGAAGTCTGCTTCAATCTTTGGCATCTACAAGGGAAATCCTGAGAAGCGGCATAAAAGTCATCTGTCTTCATGGCCTCAAGCATATCATAGCCTAATAGTTTTCAACTGCCAGTTAGAAAAAACAGAAAGGAATTCATTGCTTAAAAGGCTCAAAAGTAATAGGTTGAATCTTCATGAAAAGATGTCCAATATCTTTAATATACTATGTAGCCAGATTGTGGCTCCACAGAGAAATATTAACATTAATCATTCACCAAATAATAAAAGACTGATACAAAGGCATGTTCAGTGACAAAAAAAATCTGACCATTGAGAACAGTTGAAGATGAAACCAATTGCCTAGAGCAGTAGAGGATTCTTTACCACAAATCCTCTTTAAATACCTTTTGTGGCCGCAGACCATGGCCACAGACACACAACCCTCAAGAATTAACTAAAGATTTAAATCATAACATTTCTTCAAACCTTTGGGAACCCCCTGTGATGACATCGACATGTTGAGAAACACTGACCTAGAGAAATGTGGGCTTCCTTCATGTGAAGCTGAGGCTGAACAATAATTTGTCAGGGATATTTTAGTTTCAATTAATGACCCCGCCCAACTCTGTGATTCTATGATTTTCTATGTTTTCATGCTGCTTAGCAATTGTCACAATAAAAATGACTGCTGTGTTGCTACTGCTGTTATTATTATTATTATTCCTGTGCTCCTACAATTCCCCTTCTAATCTACACGGTAGGAGTAATGTCAGTTTTGTTACTTATTACTAGCAACTTAACATTATCTATCAACTGTTTGCACACAAATAACTAAATTAAACATATATTTCAACAAAAAGAATGAATTGTGGAATTCTATTGTTTATAGGAAAAGAGAAACTCAGGCCATAATGGAACACAATGCTTTAGTTGACCAGATATCACTGGAAGAGGAGAAAAGATGAAACATACAGTACATGGTATAAGAGAAAAGCAATTCAAGCTGCTGTGAAAAATCAGACCCTTTGTCTGACATAAATTCCACACTAAAGGAGCCAAGCCAATTAACTGGATAGAATTTTGATATAGAAGAATTTCAGGATTCAATTTTAAAGATGCCAACATGAAAATAAAAAATTCAATCAATCAGATATCTAATGCATTCGAAAATTAAAACATGCACTAACGTGTTATTAAAAATATAATGAATATACTAAAACTACAGCTGGAAAATTATATATTAATCTCACCCATAAGCATGGTGTTTCTCAACCTTTGCAGCTAGAAGATGTGTGGACTTCAACTCCCAGAATTCCCCAGCCAGCAACACTGCATCAGCATGTATGATGAGTTATTATAGAGCAAACTTGGGCCTTAATGAAAGTCTTGTACAAATATGAGTTTCATGCAAATTTGAAATTGTTACTCGCTAACTCTTGCTATTAAAAATGTTATGTTTTAAAAGAATAATCATCTTAGAAATGGGTTGTTATTAAAGAGCAAGTATTTGTTTTATCTAAAAGCAAAGGATATTAATGCAGAAATAAGACCAGTCAGAGTCCCCAGTGCTGCAGAACCAAAGAACATCTTCAAAAAGTAAGCCAGTGCTTGTAAAAAGGTTTGCCATCCACTTACATCAGATGTATGTTCTCTCGTCAAACCTTCTGCTGTACTGAGAATGATAATAATAAAAAAATACAAGGACAACCAAGGGGATTACACATTAGAATCTTAAGTCTGGGATACAGAATGCAGTATCCATAAATGCTTTGTTGTTTTTGTTGTTATTGTTGAAATTGCTCTTAAAATGCTTTCGCTGTAATATGTCTAGGGGAATGACAAAAGACATTCAATCAAGTCAAGATGTACTATTTTTCAAAGGGAAACACAGCTGCTCTAAAGATCTGGAAGCCTACACTTGCTTTTTCTATTGTTATTAACAGTGGTACAAAATAAGCCAGGAGGGTACCTACTTACAACAAAAGAAATGAAATCCTTCTAACAGCTCTTTCACAGAGGAAGAAAAAAGGCAGAAGTTACAAATGTTACAGAATCAAAAATAAGATGCTTGCTCTTCTGATCCTCAAGCAAATGGGAAAAAGGGAGGGAAAAAAGCTTATATTGGAAGGGAGGGAGGGAGGGAGGGAGGGAGGGAGGGAGGGAGGGAGGGAGGGAGGGAGGAAGGAAGGAAGGAAGGAAGGAAGGAAGGAAGGAAGGAAGGAAGGAAGGAAGTAAGTTAATATATTTCATGAAAATACTTCCAGATCCTAATGAGACTAAGGTGGGAAGAATTAGATCCATGATAAATCAGATAATATTAATCTGCATGTGTGGAAGCCATCTAAAGAAAGCTTTTAAAAATAAAATATAATAATATCCTTAGGCATAGCATCCAATGAATCAAGAAAATTTACTTTCACCTGCATAATTTTCAAACCAAGCAACTTATTTTGCCCAACATATCCTACTGCTTTATTAAAAACTGAGCCTTGTAAACTTCCATAAAATAACTCCGTTTCTGGTCTCAAACTAGAAACTAATACAGCAACAAATATAAGCCATGAAAGCAGAATGAATTTACACACCAGCTTCTCATAGAATTTAAAAAACAAATTCGTAAAGATTGTAGTGCTGAAGAATGTTCCCAACACAAATTCCTGCCCTTATATGTAATTAAATATAGGTTGTACTCCGGTGGTTCCTAAGAGAAATAATAATTGGGGCTGTTTTATATGAGAGTGGGTGGCAAGCATCAATGTGACAATTAAGGAGGAGTGATGGTTAAAAAGCATGCTAACCAAAAGAGCATAAGTGCATATTATGCATATTTATTGCATTAAAATAAGTAGTGTTTAAAGAAGCACATTGTTCTTTGTCTAAATGAGCATTAATTTTAAAATATATTTTTTTCTTCCATGTACATAAATGTACTTACTTTGTCAGGACAATTGAAACTGCATCATTGAGAATGCTTTCTCCAAAGACCAGCATGTTAAGCACAGGGTCCACATTAAGAGCATTAAAGATAGCAATAGTAGCTACTGGATCAACGGCAGAGATCAAGGAACCAAAGGCAAAACTGTTAGGAAATACAATTAATATATAAACATAATGTCTGAATTATTAAATGCTATTGAGGTTTGAGGCTTACTCAAGCCTGAAATGCATCAGTGGATTTAAATCACCATTAGCCTGGAATGCATGAATGTTTCTTCTCATTCTAAAAGAAGATGAATCTGAGCCCATGTAGACTAACAATTATCAACAAAAAAATAAAAATAGCATATTTTTTCAAATATTTAAAAGCAACCTGCTCAACGGCAGATATTCTTTATATAATTAATCTAAATTTTTAATTTAATATTTATTATTAACTGGTTGAACTTAATTTCTTTTCTGGTTTAACAGGACAGCCCCAACGCCTTTCGAGAACTTTTATCATCACATGTATTCCTTTGATTTAAACATAGCATTTTAACAAACAATACACAACATAATATATAATTACAATGGCATCTGTCTAATCATTTCTGTTAGTTCATCAAATCCTTAAGATATAGGTAACTGTTCTCTTCCAGTAATCTTTCAGCCATTTTCTAGGATTTTTCAAAACTAATAAAGATTTAGCCAAACCATGTGATGCAAGTCATCTGGTGCTGTGTATTAAAATCAAGAAGCAATGACCTCTTCTTTACAGTTAAAGGGCTGAAGGCATATTGCTATACCATGTTAATATCCTCTTTTATTCACATTTCCATTTACCTACCTAAACCCTATTTAAGCATTATATCACCACTGAACTTAACATTGGCTACTTACTCTTACAAACACACAAAGATTTCTCTCAAAACTTACCTGTCAGTCATATTCAGTTTGTAAATTACATCAGCCTAGAAAAATTGAGAAAAACAGAAATATCTTATAAAAGTTAACTCTCCTCTTTTCTCCTCTTAAGGAGCTAACATATTTGCTCAAGAATCACAAAGTGAGTTTGCTTGTTTGAGCTTACAGATGGATTCTGTGTTTTCAAAAATGAGGAAACTGCCAGATTTATTTTCCATGAAGATTTCTTGAAACATAAATCTTCCATTCTCACCAAGGTATTGCCTTGATGTGGATTTTTGTATGTTTTAAGAAAAGCTGCCTTTTGGTCTCCCTCAAGAGCCTGGCATTCAATAAAGCTGTGATGAACATTCCTATAACCTAACTAATATGTTGCAATCAAGAAGGGCTGAATTTCTCCTAAAATACTGAAGATACTCGTGCATTCAGAATGGAATGCAAAAAAAAATCCTAAAGTTATTAATTTATAGTTCCATGAAGCATAGAACTTCTCACTGTAGCAATTTCATTTTTATAAGATCATGGAATTAAAGATTACTAATCAATGTCATTTATGCCCAGACTAACAAACAGTGCTTTCAGCACATCATATCAATCATTCAATCAGAACTGAAGAAGCTTCTTGAATGAGAAGTGATATGTCTTCAAGAAAAAAAGAAGTCCACTTGCCTTTTGCAAAAGCACCTTTGAGTCAAGGTCTGCATATCGGAATTGAAAGATTATGGAATTAACCAGTTATGGTGGTCCCAGTAGTTATTGACACACTGGGTGCCATTCCCAAAAAACTTAGATAATAGTTAGAATTTCTATCAGTCAATTACAAAAGGCCGCACTGCTTGTATCTGCAAATATATTACATCAATACATTACAATAGCTTAGGTCAAGAGTGTGTCAAACTCAATTTTATTGAGGGCCAGATCAGCAGTTATGACTGTCCCCCATGAGCCCGAGGGATGTAGTCAGGGAAAAGAGTGTGGCCAGAGTGGTCATGACCGACTGGGTGTGGTCAGGGTCATGGCCCGCTTGATGTAGCTTGCATGGGTGGCGCCTGTGGGTTTGGGTGGGATTGGGGAGGGAATCCAGGGGTCTCCGATGGGTGAGGTGGTGGGTGGGAGGCTCGTCCCACAGGATGAGGTGAGACAAGGCAGGGGGAGGGGCAGTTTGCCATCCTGTGTGTGTGTGTGTGCAGGAGGAATGGTTTCCAGCTATAGACACAGTCTGCCAGCCCCCCAGCTGGTATACACTGTTGCTCCAGAACCCGCTGCTAGCACCGGGCTGGCCACCCAAGCAGCAAACGGATGACATGGGAAGGAACGTGATGTGGATCACAGGACACGCTTACTCTGTCCCATTGCCGTTTTGGCTTGTGGTTGGAGAGCAGGTTGTCACTGGTCATCTTTTCCTCAGCCTCCTCTTGCCCTTGGCCTGTGAGTGGAGCATGTTCCCTTCGCGCACCCGACTGCAGCAGTGGCTGCATGAGAGGTGTGCTCCCCCAGCAGTCCCTGAAGGGAGCAAGGGAGGGCATGGCATTTCCCCGTCTAATAGACCCAACATGCAGCGTCCGGCTGGGCTTCACTGAGGTGAGGTGCAGGGCAGGATAGGAAGCGGCGGCCATCCCAAAGCTGGACTTTTGCCCCATGCACTGGTTCAGGCAACTCGCCTGAACCCTGCCAACTCGCCTGCTTGCTATCTCCAAAGACATGCCTTTCAGGAACGACGGCCCAGCAGGGAATTTGGCTGCAATCCTCAGCTCGGAACAGAGATGCAGCGGGGGGGCGGGGGCAACGTGCAAGACAGAAGGCTGCCTTCAGTTCAGGGAAGGGACTGTAGCCTTGGGGGCTCTGTCTGAAGATGTTTTGTCAGTCGGGTAGGACCCTGAAAGTGCTCTGGAGCTGCTGCTTGCATGGCAGAGTGGGGCTTGGCTCTCCTTGACAAGCAGCCCCAGTGAAGGAGATGCATCACCGGGGGTCTGTACTCCTGGCAGCTCCTGAGTGGCAACTCCACCACCGTTCAGTAGATCTACCCAGCCTGAAGGAGGCAAAATGGTCAGTTAGAAACTAAGTAGAAATGGTAAAAGCACGCCCATTCCCAGCAGGCAAAAGGTGAAGCAAGGAAAGCTCGATCCGAATCAGCGCTATGGCCGCCCAAGCCCAGCTAGGATCGCATGCCTTCCCCCATCTCTGCTTGGTCTGGGTAACCAGGACTCCAATGAGAATCTGGCTTTCCCCACTCGTGGTGGCCTTTTTTTTTTTTGACTGCTGGGCCTGGGCCGCAGCTACTGGTGGCCTAGTTGCTGAGGTGGGTCGGGTGTATGAGGGAAACACATTGTTCTAGCTAGCCGCTTTGCCTCCTTTAGGCTGGGTGCGTTTGCTGAGCAGCGACAACAGCCTAATGGACCTGTGCAAGCTGCTGAAGGCCTCGGTGGTGCCAAAGTGTATCGGATGCGGGAGGGGAACATGCTCCACCCAGCGGGTCAAGGGAAAGACCTGCAAGGGGGCCAAGGAGATGACCAGTAGCGACCTGCTCTCCAACCACAAGCCAAAGGGAAGGGACAGAGTAAGCAGCAGCCGCCCCACACTCTCCTAACCTTGTCTTCGCCCGCAGTGGCAGCAGTAGCTGAAGTCAGAGGCACAAGGGAGAGAAAAGCGGCCTGGCCTGTTGGATCCGCATTTAATTGATTTTCCCAAATATGCAGTCAAAATTAAATTTAGCTTTTGTTCTAATCTTGTCCCCTTTCTTGTCCTGGCTCTTTTCACTTTTTAAGAATGTAGCTCTTGCCTCTGAAAAGCTCTATCCCTCTGGACTAGATTATTTTGCAGGTCCCTTCCAACTTTACCTTTCCAAAATATTACATGGACTCTCAGCACAAACAGTCCTATCCAGTGGTGCGATTCAATTTTTTTTACTACCGGTTCTGTGGGCATGGCTTGTTTGGTGGGCGTGGCTTGGCGGTCATGTGACTGGGTGGGCATGTCCAACTCAGCAAGGTGGTGCAGCACCTTGTTGCGTGTGACATCGAGTTGGCCATACCCACTCAGTCACATGACTGATGCTGCAGAGACAGGGTGATTTCCTACCTTCCCCCCCTCCTCCATCCTTGGGCTGACAAAAAAGAAGCCAAACTAAAGATCACAACTGCCTGCCCAGTCTGCCTGCCAAATGGGTTTTGTTTTGGGGTGGGTTTTGTTTTGTTTTTTTGCCAGAAGCCTGTCGGAGATAAATTTGCACCACCAAATCTTACTGTACCTCGTTGTTGCAGTGCTGCCTGTTGCT
Organism: Hydrophis major; assembly: GCA_033807585.1. Classification (NCBI taxonomy): domain Eukaryota; kingdom Metazoa; phylum Chordata; class Lepidosauria; order Squamata; family Elapidae; genus Hydrophis; species Hydrophis major. Next base: position 238,836,480 of record CM066330.1, on the reverse strand, counting down.
GCTGCGGGCATCTACCTGCCCAAGTAAAGAACCGCACCGGCTCAGGGTGACTGTGAGGAGCAAGAGGGGAAGCCAAGGCACTCGCTTCATTGCAATCAACTTCCCCTCTCTCGTGCTCCGGTTAGACGTTCCCGGCGTGTACAAGGAGCGTGAAGGGAGGCAGACACTGCGTTTTAAAAGTCAGAGAATTTTGCCCAAGACTTCTCATGTATTCAGGGGCTACATCTCTCCCAACGATGAGTTGGTGGCGATCTAATGAAACGTCTTCCAGCTCTTAAAGATCAACTTTAAGAGCACCCCAATGGAAGAAGCCGAGAACGAGAGCAAAAGTAGCGGGGGAGAGAGGAGCGTGTGATGGGTCCCTCCACAGTCCCCTCCCGGGCGACAGCCAGGGCACCTCCTCTTTTCTTCAGAGGCGTGGTATCTGTCTCCCTTCACACTCCTTGTGGAGGGACACATGCCCGTCACCCCCGCCGCCACTACTCCTGCTCTCAGTTCTCAACTTCTTCCATGGGGGAGCTCTTAAAGTTGACCTTTAAGTGGTCTCAGGACATCCACCCACCTGCCCGGCGCCCACCCTCCCGGAGCACGCTTTCTTCCTTCTCCTGATGGATGCGTCTCTTCAAGCCTGGCCAGCCAGCAGGTGGTCACATGTTCAGAGGCTTCTCGCCCCCCTTGTCGCGAGATGCCTGCAGCTTCTGTGTGCTTTTTTCGGTGTGTCTTCTGGATTGCATCCACACAGAAAAAAGCACGCCCCATCTTATGTGCTGGGCCCAGCAAGTCCGAGCAGCTGGTGCATAGAACAGGGCGGCGCCAGACCATTGGAGAAGCAGAGTGAAGCCAGCTATCATTAGCTGCCTCTTTCGCAGTGCAAGAAACCTCCCCCAACCAGCCAGCTGCTCTCCTCTTTCTCTGCCTGTTTGTTCTGTATGGTCGAGAAGGAGATGATCAGCCGGCCAAAGGGGTGGTTGCTGGAGATGACACTTTTTCGGTCTCCAGATGCCTCTTATGGCACAGGAAGCCTCCCCCAATCAGCCATCTGGTCTCCTCCTCCTCGGCCATACAGAACAACCAGGCAGAGAAGGAGGAGAATAGTTGGCCGGTTGGGGGAGGCTTCTTGCACTGTGAAAGAGGCGGCTAATGATAGCTGGCTTCACTCTGCTTCTCCAATGGTCCATCCTGTTCTACGCGCCAGCTGCTCAGACTTGCCAGGCCTGGCACATAGAACAGAGCATGCTTTTTTTGGTGCAGCTGCTGGACTGCAGCCACACCGAAAAAAGCACTCAGCAGCTGCTGGCATCTCATGACAAGGGGGGTGAGAAGCCCCGGGACATCCACCCACTCACTTGCTGGCTGGCCAGGCCGGGCCGGGCTGGAAGTGGGGCATCCCTGGGAGAAGGAAAAAAGCGTGCTCCAGGAGGGAGGACAGATGTCCCGGGGCTGCTGCACAAGCGCACTGCATGTGTAGCAGCTGCACACACAGTGCGCATGTGCAGCAGCCCTGGGACATCTGCCCGAGCTGCACCACAGCTGCCATGTAGTAGGGAAAGCTAGGAGAGCAACCGGGTGGGTGACCGGGTTGGGGGCATAGCCAGTCAGGGGTTGCCATCAGTTCAGCGACTCATGCCAAATCACCGCTACCGGTTTGCCCGAACTAGTGTGAACCAGTTGAACACCACCTCTGGTCCTATCTTAAATTTAAGCGCCTTCTGATTTACTGCAAGTATTAAAGTATTGGCCTTTGTGCAACTGCGGGTTGTGCAGCAGTTATGCCCTTTCCTGGATCAGCGGTCCCTACTCACAGTCACTCATGCCCTGGTCACTTCCCATCTTGATTATTGCAACGCGCTTTACATGGGGCTGCCTTTGAAGAGCATCCGGAAGCTCCAGTTGGTGCAAAATGCAGTGGCCTGCATGGTTTTATGCAAACCCTGGTGTGCACATATGTCACCTCTCCTGCAGGAGCTGCATTGGTTGCTGATTTGTTTCCAGGTGCAATTCAAGGTGCTGGTTATCACAGTAAAGCCCTTCATGGCTTGGGTCTGGGTTATCTAAGGAAACATCTCTTTGTCAATCACATCCACTTAACCCATTAGAGCAGGGGTGGGCAAACTTTTTGGCTTGGGGGCCGCATTGACTTTTAAAATTTGACAGATGGGCTGGATCAGCACAAGATTTTTTGGGAATCACCCCCCCTTTCTCCCCCTTCTCCTCCTTCCCCTCCCCTCGGAGGCCCCCTGAGTCAGGAGTTGCTACCGCCGGCGCGGCTCCGCACGACTCCAGTCCCGCATTGCCTCGGGAAGGGAAAGGCAAAAAGGAAGAGCCGCAGCGGTGCTTTGCCACAGCAGCAGTGGCACCGGAGGCTCAAGCTCAGTGGCTCCTGGTTTTGCCTTTTCCTTCCCAAGGCAACGCGGGACCGGAGCCACGCGGAGCCGCGCCGGCGGTAGCAACTCCTGACAACCCCAGCCGGACACCTGAGCAGAGCCCGGGCGGAACTGCCTGTTGCTGCTGCCAGAGCACCACCGGGTCGCCTCCTCCAAGCAGCCCGCCCACCCACCGGGCTTCCCCTCCGCTGCACGGCTCGGGGCCAGGCACGAGCGCCCGCGAGTTAAAAGGAAGCCGAAAGTTGCTGGGAAGTTGCTCGGGTTTCCGGGGCTTCCAGGCTTAAACTTTGCACAAGCAAAGTTTGCAGGGGGGAGCGTCTTCCCGCCGAGGAGCAGGAAGGGTTCCACCCGGCGGGCGGGCGGGCTGCTTGGAGGAGGCGACCCAGTGGTGCTCCGGGTTTCCCCTCCGCCATGTGGCTCAGGGTCAGGTGCGAGCACCCGCGAGTTAAAAGGAAGCCAAAAGTTGCTGGGAAGTTGCTCGGGTGCTGGGAGCAGGCTTTTAAAGTGCCGCCCGAGCAGGACCGCCGAGCCGGGAAACAGGGCACCAAGGCAGGGCAAGGCTCCACCAGCAGTGGCCTGGCTTTAGGTTGCTCCAAGCAGCCCGCCCGCCCACCGGGCGGAACCCTTCCAGCTCCTCGGCCAGAAGACGCTCCCACTTGCAAACTTTGCCTTTGCAAAGTTTAAGCCTGGAAGCCCCAGAAAAAAAGGGGGGGATCGGCGGGGACTCACCTTCGGAGAGGTCGCACTCGAAGGTGATTTTGAACTCCCAGCCGAGGCCTTTGCAAAGTTCTTCTTTTCTTTCCTACCCCGAGAGCGCTCCGCACCGTTTTGCAGCTTTGGGGGCAATATGCCACGCCCAGCGATTTTTTTCAGGGGAGGGCTGGATTGGACAGACCAACGGGCCGGATGTGGCCCGTAGGCCGTAGTTTGCCCACCCCTGCATTGGAGCGAGGAGGCAGAAAATGTTGCGAGTCCCACCTCTGAGGGAGATATACCTGGTGGGATCCAGAAGAAGGGCCTTCTCTGTGGTGGCTCCATCTCTCTAGAACATCATTCCCCCAGAGATTAGAATGGCCCCCACTCTAGCTCTCTTCCGAAAGGCACTGAAGACCTGGTTTTGCCAGCAGGCCTGGGGAACGCAGAGAGGGATGGAGCCCATCAGGTGGCTAATGTGATCTACTATCATCATGGAGGAAAATGGGAGTTAGTTTTTGATTTTCTGTTTTTTTGTTTTTTTCCCCCAAATTTTGTTCTATTGTACTTTACTAATTTATTTGATTCTTTTTGTTAGGTTTTTATTGTTTTTATTTTTATTTTGTTTTAAATATGGTTTTACATTGTGTAAGCCGCCTTGAGTCGCCATGGGCGAACAGGTGGCAATATAAACTAGACAGACAGACAGATAGATAGATAAATGCTGGTGCTATCACCTTGCTTTGCATTATGTTTAATAAAGATACAGTCTCTGCTGTGGCAATAATTAATTACCTGGGAATTCCCCAGTGAAGATACTCTGCCTTTCCTCTGCTGCTCTGGGATTTAATTAAAATCATCTGAAAGTCAGACTACAGTTCCTGTTTTAGCTAGGGAAACAATTACTATTGTTTCCTTATGTAAAATGCCAGCAACCTGAAAAGTAAAATGATGTCTATGACGAAGAAGATCCAAGGGACAGGATAGTAAATAACTCTGGGAAATCAATTTCAGATTTTGTATAGCCAAAGGACAATATGTCATTGAAAGATTCTGAAATTCAGTAATTCCAGGAAACTGTAAAAAGCAAATATCATTTTGTCCTATAAAGCACTACTTCATTGATTGATTGATTGATTGAGCCTTTGAGTCAGTCAACTCCTGATCTAGATTATGAAGTTTTCTTGGCAAGATTTTGGAAGTAGTTTGCCATGGCCTTCTTCCTAGGACATAGAGAAAAAGGCTGGCCCCAAGGTCAACCAGCTGGCTTCATCCATAAAGCATGAGTAAAACTCCAATATCTTGTTTCCTCTCCTGATGCCTTAACTACTACACCAAACTGGCTCTCAAACATTGGTTTAATTTATTATTAGCTTTTGCATATGTTTAAGCCCTTATGAAATGATTCTCCAATAAAAATACCATTACAAAAGTGTATATTAGAAGAAAGTATGCAAAAAATTGAGATTGTCATAAGGGTAATATTAAAAATGTATTCGGTATAGTTGCTTGCAAAGAATATGTGTGCTAGGAAATCTGTATACAAAATCCGTACGATACATTTTCAGTTCCAACACTATGAATAAACTTCCTATCCATACAAAAGTGTTTCACTTTCTTCTCCTGATTCCATGTTGCCTAATCTGCCCTAGTAAGAGAAGGAAGGCAGTAGGCTAAGAGGCTCCTCTGTTAGGAGAAATGCATGGAAAAATGCATTCAATTATTATTATTATTAAAATAATGCAACTGTGAAAAAATTGGAAAGGGAAAAGTATTGAGAGAAATCAAAATGGATATATTCATTCATCTTTACCAATTATTCCAGCTATCTCTGTCATTTCTGTCATTGGTTAAACTCCATTCTACATCCTTAATTTCTGGAGAGCATTCCACAACACAACAAAGTCAATGCATGCAAAGTTCTCCATGCACAGTCTCACCTGACCAAGAAAATAAATTCCTCCGCCAACTATGAAAGCTGAAATAGCTGTCCCAATCACTGAAAACAAGGTGATAGAGCCTATGTTCTGGAAGAAGTTCCCCTAAAATAAGAAAGTACAAGAGAAATATAACGAAGGAGAGTTTTGAAAATGCTATAAACCAAAATTCACCTGCAATGAGTATCAGGATCAGAATCCAAACAAATGTAAACATTAATGATATATACCACATAATTAGGCTAAAAAATAAATTCAATAAATAAATACATGGGTTGGAGAAGCACAGGATTCTTTTCCTCATCTATGTGTAAATATTGGTAAATCATATATATCCAGCATGAACAAACTGGACTTTCAGGTTACTATTTGTGAATAACCTGAAAGGTTGAGGCTCATCTTTGCTTTCTTCTTTCTTGTTTGTTTAATAAAGTTGCCCTACTCAATGACAAAACTGGGCAGAATAAACCAATGATAAAAACCATATAATTAAGCAGAAAAGAAGGGACTGATCCTCTGCCCCTCCAGAAAAGAAAACCATCCAGGAAAAAAAACAGTGTAAGAGTTTCACCATCCACTCAAACCCAAGACCTGGGGGGAAAACCATATAATGAATGGCCTTTAAAACTAAGGCACTGGAAAAATGAGAAAACACCTACAGAAGAAGATATAATTTAAAAAAATAGTTTGTACAGAAATTGACAGATTGACACTAAAAAGAAAAGAAAAAGAAGACATAGAGTATTTTCGAACATGGGACTTGTTTTACAAATGGTTGGATAGTAGAGATCGAAATTAGAAGTGGGAAAAGTATTAGAAGAAGACAGTTCAGCATGCCAATTGGGCCTTTCCATAACTGGCTATCTCTGATCATTTCTTTCCGTTACTGAATGGACCCAGCCATGGCACCCTATGTGTGACCTTCAGCAGCTAGGGAAAATGAGAATGTAATAAAAAGTTGCCTGGTTTGTAATTTCAATATTCCTTTCCACTTCTTCAGGAATTACACATTCAAACTCATTCTGGCTAACCACAGAGAGCAAATATAAAGGGCAGGCCTGGCATTTATTGGTCCCTCAATGATGTGGGCGATGTCAATGAGTTCCATAAATTCCTGAGCTTTTAGAGGGTTTTAAATGTTTGTAATCTTAATAAAATGTAATATTGCTTGTGGTTGGTGGATTTTGCAATATTACTTTGTGCTTGTTCTACTATTATAAATGACCTTGAGTAGGCTGTATACAAACAATTGTAACAAACAACCAAAAAAAAAACTCACTTTGTGCAATGAATACCCAGATTCAAATATAATTGGTGGAAGTAAAAGAAGAAAAAACATATTAGGACGAAACATTTCTTCTTCCTGCAAAATACCACAAACAAAAAGATTAAGGAATTATGAGAAAGGGAATAATACCATATTGGAACAAAGATAAATCCAGCATATCTAATACTTTTATTACAGTATGTACCACCAAGTGAGTGTTGATTCCTAGTCATCGTACAGATAGATTTTCTCCAGGATGATCTGTTCTTAACCTAGTCATTTAAGAATTCCATTGCCATTTTAATTCAGCCCATCCATCTTGTTGTTGGTTGTTTTCTTCTTCACTAGTCCCACCTTAGACATGATAATCAGCTGAGTGAACAACCCACCTCACAGGGTTGCACTTGAGGAGAAAATAGGAGGAGGAAGAACTGAGAAACCTCAAAGAATGTACTACCCTAATATCTGAATTGTCAAAATAGGTAACGTGAAAACAAAGATAATATAGTGAAGTAATGTGTTGTTATTAAGTATCACCCATTGGCATGAAGAATCTAAAATTCTATATTTAAAATTAAGGGATACTTGAATTTAAATATATAACAGAGCAGGTTTTTTGATTGTTCAGAATGCAGTTTTTAATTGAATGTGACTAAGGTGAATTCTGGTTTTTTTTTAACCTGTTGCTGGGCTTTAAAGGACTAAATTTACTTACTTTCCCCCTTAACCTACCAAAAGTAAAACAAACCTTAATCCTTCACTTCTTAATTCCCCTAAATTAGACTGAAAATATTGTCCTTGTTCATTCCATGAGATCGCAAAAGGAGTATAGTTGACTGCAGATCAACTATAGTGGACTGCTGCCGGTTTGGATTGGATCGCCTGTACCAGTAGTTCCGCCCACCGGTTGGGCCCGGCCACCTGCCCCAGTGTTATCTCTTCTTATATATCTGGCTCGCTCGCCCCATCCACACAGTCCAGCTGCTTTCCACACCTTGCCCACCCTACTCATCGCAGCTGCCGCGTGCAGGAAATCCCTGTCTTTTTGCAGCCGCACATGAAAGGGGTGTGCGTGCATGTGCTCACATTTTCGGTTCTGCATTGGGCGAACTGGTTGTTACAGATGTGCAGCCCACCTCTGAGGTAGCCCATTGGTCGCTTAGGAAATCTCAGTTTTATAAAAGTACAAAAACATTTTAAGGTTAACAAAAAGTGCAAAGGAAAAGAGGTTCCCTGTTTCCCTCCAAAATGCTCAATAAAAACTGAGTGGTGAGTGGGAAAGGAGTTTATGGAATACAAAATAGGCAGAAGCCATTTTGCAATGTTTATTACGCATCCTGTTTTCATGGCACAATAATGAGCTCAATTGCTGTGTGATTATTATGCCAGTTATCTCTGATGTGATCTATGTGTTAGATTATAACTCTTAGAATTACCAGCTAGCTCTTTGTACACCTTATTGAACTGAGATGACCAATAAAAAATTATTCCTGTTTTAGCAATGAAGAAAAGAATATTAATTGGGAGTTGGGCAATTCAAGCTGAATTATTGAAAATAAGTATGACATCAATTATATGATAAATGTCTGGTAAAAATTGCTGATATATACCTTCCAGTTGGCCAGCTTTTGAGATTCTATAATTTTTATAACTGCACCCATCAAGATACCTAAAAAGAAAGAGAAGACGAAGAACAATTCATCTGTTCATGTGATCACTGAAAGTTGTAATCCATTGCATATGAGTCATCTAAAAGTAAGTATAGTCTCAAACAGTGGTCCTGTATTTCTTCCTCCTCATCTTCATTATGCCTTGAAATTTTCTCATAAAGCTCTGACTTCTGGGCTTATCCTGTCTTGAAGTTATTAATAACAGAACCAATCTGCTGAGAGACCAGAACAGGAAACTGAAAACAGCTTTACAGCTGGTATTATCTGCTCTGATATCAAAGAAAAATTTCACAATTCCTCGAGTTAGACAACTAAAGAACTTAGCATGTATTTATTTATTTGTTGCATATACACAACAGTTGTCATGTAACTTTAGGCAATTGACAACAAAACAATTCAGTAATATGAAAAGTAAATAGGGAAATAAGTAAATAAAGGAGGGAGGGAGGAAATCACATACAAATACCTATAGTTGCTAGGTCAAAATTCACCTCAATCCATATAAACGCATATTGATGACTCATGCCTTCGCGACTTAGGGAACACTCTTATTTTCAGGGCATTTCCTAAGGCCAGCAAGCTCTAGTTATCTGGACTTCTGTCCAGCAACAGAGAAAGCATTTCTCTGTTGCTCATATCTGTTCTCATATTTGTTATCTAATACATGCTCGACAAATAAATAAAAATTTCAGAATTTTAATTTTGAGTTTTTGTTGTTGATTACAAAAACTAAGTGAAGCAGCTAGCTTCAGTTATGCCATTTCCAATTAAAAGGAAAACTGTGACGACACAATCATGATCATGTTCGTGTAAGTGATTTCCTTTCTTCTTATTAAATCTGTCCTCAAAACAATTACAATTTTTATAGCAAGTCTTGAGAGAACTGGATTTAGGTAAAGAGGAAGAAAAGGCACATATATCAATGACACAATAATGACGTTGATGGTAACAACTATTTCTATGATTTCAACAAACTATGGGACAAGCGGGTGATGCATCGTGATCATGTGGAACTGCTTATTTTGCTTTTCCCTGAAACAAAACTGCTAATATTATTTTTTAACTCATTTGCATTCCCACCTTTTGACAAGGCTCTATAGAACGTTCTTTGAAGGGCTCTGGAGTAGCACAAGAGTACCACTACAACATTTCAAGGAGGTGGTAAAGTATTCAGACTGTAGATTACAAAATTGTAAATGTGAATTACATTTAAACCAGCTTTTATGGTTTGTAATACTGGCCCATTTCTCTCTGTCAGAAGACAGCAATGGCAAATCACTTCTATACTGCTGCCAAGAAAAAAAAGGATCCATGGAGTCTCCATGAGACAAGATTGATTCATAGTCATCTTTAGTTCCAGCAAGCAGTAACAGCTAGCTATTCTGTCCATGCTTATAAACTAAGAGTTTAAATGTACTTGGATGGGAAACTGAAATTCCAGACTATAAACTAGCCTGGAAACTCCCAAAAATATCCAACCAGACATTAGGAGTTGTGCTCAACTTAAAAGAATGAATATATTTACCTAATCACAAATGAGGGAGAAAAAGGATCATAAGTTTATCTCATCATAAATTCTTTAGTCCTGTTCATAAGAACTCTGTCTGCCTCCCTCTAAATGAGAGTACACCAGAGGTGGTATTCAAACGGTTCACACCGATTCTGGCAACCCGGTAGCAACAATTTGGTGTGGGTCGCAGAACCAGTAGCAACTTCTGGCTGGCCATGTCCCCAAACTGGTACGGTCGCCCAACGGTGTCTCGCCCCTTCTGGCTGCTCGACACTCGAGTTGCTCATCTTTTCTGGCTGCTCGAAGCTCTCCCCGCTCACCCCCACCCTATATATGTTGCTTTCACCACCTGGCCCAGCTAATCACCTCCCAGTTGCCTTGTTGATACCCAGTCAGCTCACCAAAGGTAAGCAATGAATGCCGCCCACTGACCCTTCGCCTTAAGTCAGGGGCCGGGGCCCCAGGGACCCGCACTATTCCGAGTCCCTGGAACCACCAGCTGCCTCAGCTGGGTCAGGGAACTCGTGATTCTCCAGCTCCAGCCTTGCCCCGGAGCCACTGCCCACTCACTACCTGCTCTCCCTTAAACGTGATGCATCACCCATTTTACCCTCCTTCAGAGGCCCAGGCCTGGTCCAGGATTGAGAGCCACTGGGCTCTCCACCAGCCCACATCTTGCCCCCCTCGCCATGGCAGAAAGTTCACCCGATAAGTTCTTCCCAGACCAGGTGTGTGTGTGTGTGTGTTTGTGTGTCATGAGAGAGAATTTGGTGTGTGTGTGTGTAAGATAGAGACAAGGGAGGGAGGGGGGCAAGAAAAAGGAGAGAAAGAAGTAAAGAGGAAAAGAGAAAGAAAAAGAAAAGTAGGAAGGAAGAGCAAGAAAGAAAGGAAAGGGGAAGAGAGAGAGAGAAAGAGAAAGAGAAAGAAAAAATAGAAAGAAGAAAGAAAGAGAGAGGGAGAGAAAGAAAGAAAGAAAGAAAGAAAGAAAGAAAGAAAGAAAGAAAGAAAGAAAGAAAGAAAGAAAGAAAGAAAGAAAGAAAGAAAGAAAGAAAAAAAGAAAGAAAGAAGAAGGAAGGGGGGAGAGAGGCAGAGAAAACTCTGTGCTATTATTTTTAATTGGTCCATTATTTATCATATATTAATATTTTACACTGTCCCTACCCCTAGTGATTTTACTGCCTTTCTTTTGCCCAGGTGCTTTTCGGGGTCTAGACTATCAATAGTCTAGACTCTACGTCTCATTCATGCAGAGGTCTCATTCTCACAGCCCGCGGGCCAATTGCGGCCTGCAGGACGATATCCTGTGGTCCCCACCGTGATATGAAAGTATAATATCCCTTATGCGGCCCAGCCTCACCCAGACTCTCATAATATCCCTTATGCAGCCCAGCCTCACCCAGACTCTGCCTCCAGCAGCCCCCAGGTAAATTGAGATTGAGACCCCTGGTCTAGAGCATAAATACATGTGTGTTTAACAGAGTTGAAAGGGACTATGGAAGTCTTCAAGTCCAATCTCCTGCTCAGGCATGAAAAACTGAGGTCCTGGGAATGGTGTAAGAATAACACTTAGAAGGGACCTTGGGGGGAACCCTATACCATTTAAGAAAAATGGCTGTCCAGTCTTTTCTTAAAAACCTCCAGCGTTGAAGCACCCAGAACCTCTGGAGACAAGAAGGTCCATTGGTTAATTGTTCTCACTGTCTGGAAGTTTCTCCCTATTCTTAGTTTGGTTCTCTCTCTGTTCAGTTTCCATCCATTGCGTCTTATTTGCCTTCTGGTACTTTAGAAAATACATTGCGCCCCCCCCCTCCTTCTGGCAGCCTCTTAAAAGCCTATTGCCTATCACGCTCTTGGGCAAAGCATGTGAGTCATTTCCTCCTTTCAGTGGTCCATGAAAGTACATCTATAGTACACAGATAATAAAGTCAAAAAATGGTGAACAACATTTTTACAGAACTATAGATATGTTGTGGCTGGGTGTGTCAAGGAATGGTTGGGGAGGAGGGGCCAAGTGAGGCACCCCTTGATGTGAGTGACATTGAGTTTGCCACACCCACCCAGTCACATGACCACCAAACCCCCACCTGGTCACATGACCACCAAGCCACACCCACCAAATAAGGCACACCCACAGAGCTGGTAGTAAAAAAATTTGAATCCCACTACTGGAGCACACACACTGTTTATGATGCAAGTTATCAGATTTTATACTTTTTCCTGCTGATGCCCTAGAAATGTAGCACAGCTGTTCATATATTTATAGGAACAATCTGCACAATGGCTGAAACAACAACCATAGATTGCTACTTATGTTAGGGTTCTCAAAATCCAGCTAAGACCAATCCAATTACCTTCATATCTGTTGGTCAATACCATCCATCATGTGCAATTAGTTTAGCTAATCGTCACATTGGTAGATGACAATGAGAATTACAATCTAGAATATCTAGATTTCAAAAAAAAGTAAATCATACAGGATGAGGAGAAATAACACTCAGACTCAGCTGGGGAAGTGCTCTTCTATCCCAACTCTATTCTAAAATTGCAAAACCAAATGCTCCCATGATAATTTTCAGAGTATCAATCACTTATTAGACAGAGTAAAAATGAGTCCCAGAATGCTCAAAATTATATCTTTCACAGCTCTGATCGTTCTCAAACAGAGAAGATGTTGAAACTGCCAACAGCAGTGCCAGATCTACAGAGAGGGTTTGGGATATTGCCATTTCTCCTTGCACAATAATAACCTGCATCCTTCACTCTCTTAAAACAAATATGTATAATCATCATGATTAAAGAATCTTCAATTTGAGGGTTGTAGGTCAATACCCTTGTTCAGGCATGATAATCAGTGACTGCCCTTCTCACAGTCTCCCATGTCCTGGCCATATAAATTTGTCTAATAAATTGTTTAATAAATTGACTTGGAATCAATCATATTATTTCTCCCCTTCACACTAGTAAACTTCACAGGATTTTTCTGTGGAAGGTGGGGAACAGAGAGAACTACTTATGCTGTGTTGACTCTTACAAAGAAAATGTTATACAGGCAAATGACAAAAAAAGCAAACATTTAATTAAATTACAATCTGGACTTTGAAAATATTAGTGACCGTCATTTATTCAAACGGAACAGAATAAATTTTCCTTCTACTATCAGTACTCACCTAGAGAAACAACAGCAACACTCTCTGGCAAGAAATGCAGTCTGTATCTTATCAATAAATGCACCAATATGATGCAAATAGCTGAAGAGAAAGCAGACAATATTTAGAGTTATTTAACAACAAAATTCTTGATCAAACAAATTCTGCTATTATCGTTTGAACTTAAAATATGAAGCTTGAAAAAAGTTGAACATTCCTAAAAGAGAGCCAGTTAGTTAAATGCTATATAATAACTTTTTAATATTCTATATGGGCTTACAGGCACATATTTTTGTGAGTTCTGATCAAAAGCAATGTAACATAGTCATTATCAGCTTCATGTCAGTTTTGGATAGAAGAAACATTGATGGCTTTAATCCAAACAATCCTTTTACATGACTTTTTGGAAAAAATCACTTCTAGGATTAGTCTAGAACAGTTCACAATGAGATGTGGAGAAAAGAGCAAATAGCTATTGGGGGAGGGGCAGTTAGCTGCTAGGAGGAAGAACCCTAACTTCTCTCATTTATGCAAGAAATCCTAGAATCCAAAGCTACGTATCCAATTATAAAAACTGTAAGTTCTTGTAATCTGTTATATTTTTAACTAACAATTCAGGACAACAGATGTTTACATGGAAGAAAGTAGCATCACTAAAAATGATATAGTTGGGTCAGAGGCAGCTAATATTTTTAGATCAGCAGGCATATTTTTTATTATGAGAATCTGTTGGAGCTCCTGTAGCAAAATACTTGCCATGATGCACATGGGGAACCATTAAAACACCTGTTTCCAGATGATCTCTTCCAGTATGGTCTCTGTTGTGGGCTCCTTGATGCTTTCTGAACTTGGATGCTTTCTTGCAGATATTGCATTTCCAAACTAGATAACAACATCAGTGCTAGAAGGGAGCAGGAGTTGTATTTGTCTGTATTTATATATTACATTTTTTTAAAAATTGGCAAAATTTAACTGTTTTACCAACTGTCCCATCTTTCATATTAAGAAACATAAGTAAATTAATTGTCAGATCAGTTGCATGGTCATCTGCTACTTGGTCTATTTACTTTTCTATAAATAATTGAATTAACATTTTAAAAACTTAATGCTTTAACCTTAGGCTTCACCTTATTGCTTCTAAGAATTTTCCCACTGAATTAATATCATTGAACATTGTGAAAGGCCTCTAGCCAATATTACTTAATATTTTGTGAGCACATAACAATATGAATATTATTCACTCATTTTCCTAGAAGCATGTGGCAACAAATCAATCTAACAAAACTATACACTAACATCAACACAAGTAACATACGCAAGCATCTACCCAGTTGTGAAATGTAATTATTCTTATGCATGTGGCATTGTGTTTTTTATTATTACAAAAGACTCTCCAAAATTTAATGTTGCAAGGATTTCACTACTCATGATAAAGGCTGCTACAATTACAGTATACACCTAAATGACATAATTTGTTTTGCGTATTAAACCTGGAAAACCAACTCCCCATTCCTGGTGTTATTTGTATCTCACAATTATGGAGTATTATTGACCACTTTTTCCTACTTATAACAATTCCTTGAAATAGAAACAATAGGTACAATTAAAAAAAAGTGACTTATGATCGTTTTTCACACTTAAGACTTTTACAGCAACCCCATGGTCGTGTGATCAAAATTCAGACGTTTGGCAACTGACTCATATTTATGACGGTTGCAGTATCCCAAGGTCACACGATCACCTTTTGCAACTTTCTAACAAGCAAAGTCAATGGAGAAGCCAAATTCATGTAATAACCAGGTTACCAACTTATTAACTGCAGAGATTCACGTAACAAGTTTGGCAAAAAAAAAAAAAAAAGGCCTAAAATGGAACAACGTTCACAAATGTTTCACTTAGCAACAGAAATTTTGGGCTCAACTGTGGTCATAAGTCGAGGACTGCCTGTACATTTAATGAGAACACGAAAAAGGGCCTTCTCAGTGGTAACTCATTCTTTATGGAACATCATTCCTCCAAGGTACAATTGTCCTCCCAACTTCTTGTTTTTTCCTAAAAGCCCTAAAGCCGTGGTTTCTTAAGGAGGCCTGGAGACCACAAATGGGAGATGGAACTGACCAAGTGGCTAATTTCACTGTCCTATGGTTGCCAGGAGGTGTGGAGATGTTTTTTTTTAATGGGTTTTTATTATAGGATGGGTTTTTTTAAATGTTGCAAACGGCCCAGAGTCACCTATTTGAGTTGGGTAGCTATATAAATTTGTTAAAATAAATGAATAAAATTCTCAGAAAACAATTTTACTTAGTAAAATATAGCAATTTTACTTGCAAATGTTACCCTCCACTACAGGTAGTCCTGGACTTATGACCACAAAAAAAATCTGTTGTTAAATAAGATATTTGTTCAGTGAGTTTTGCCCCATTTTGCAACCTTTCTTGCCACAAATGTTAAGTGAATGACTGCTTCCCCATTGATTTTGCTTGCCAGTAGGTTGCAAAAGGTGACCTTGGGACACAGCAATGGTCGTAACTATGAACAATTTGCCCAGCAGCTGAATTTTGATTACATGATCATAAGGATGCTTCAAATGTCATGTGGAAAATGGTCATAGGTCACTTTTTTTAGTGCTGTTGCAACTTTGAATGGTCACTAAATGAACTGTTGTCAGTTGAGGACTACTTGTACATCTCAGGCGTTTATTTTCATGGCATTTTTGTTATATAATTCATTCTGTTATACATGGATACAGTTGTTACTTCTATCCAATTGATTCAAATCTGATGTGGTACACAAGTGAGAAAAATGAATCCATATTTAAAAGGTTTTAAATCAACTTTCAGAAAAGCATTTTGTGAGAAGATAAAACAACAACCATGCAAATTTGCCTGTCAAAAACTTTTACATTTTGCACAGCATATCAGGTAACCACAGCCATAACCCAATCAAAGAAGTCACCTTTTTTCCCCAATGAACCGGAAAAAAAATGCCCAACGCATGAAGTTATTTTATCCAGAGAGCATCCTAGTATGGAAAAGACCAACCATGCACTGGATTTTACCTAAATAAATTACATTCTATCCAATCAATATATCAGAAGGTAAATACTAGTTTATTTTGGAGGAAGTTAACTTCTAGGAAATAGGCTCTCCTATTGAGGTTTGAGAACAAATTGTCCTCTGGGTTTTAGCTTCTTTTATTTAGTAAACAAACCCATCCCACAAAGAAATTGACACTTGCTAAAAGATAAACCTCTTATCAAACAAAAACAAACAAATCTTTTTATTTATCTTCAGGAAATAGAAATTAGTTTTCTTTTCTACTTCTGCTCTGTCAACGTTTTTAACGAACAAATAATTCCATCTTTAAGCAGAACATTTACACAATGGATCCCTTTCATAAGTAGCAGTAGAAACAGTAAATATTTGTTTTAATCCAAAAATGTTTTGGAATTCAAAACTTGCAGGGCATCCAAACCAACAGCAGCCTCATACTAGTAACAATAAACCAAGGAGAAGCAGCCAATATTCACCAAAAAGATGGTGGGGGAAGAAGGGGGTTGTAAGAAACTCTGCAAAACTCTGTAAATGTCCCAGAAAAAAAGAGAAAGCAGGAAATATTCTATGAGTACATTTAGCAAAGTTAGATAAATATGCAAGATATTAAAATATTTGATGAATTCATCAAACTAGGCCATTCCAGCCAGGCTTCTTCAAAAAGGTCTTATCCAGAATTGTTAACAGCATGAAAAAAAAAAACACCAAATCCAGTGGAGATATAACTTCTTCTGACATGTCTATAATGGCCAGAACCACTCTTGCATAGAAAAAGATGATGCATGGCATAAAATCACATGCTAAGACCATTTGGGGGAAATTGGACGTGGACAGACTCTGGACAACTCTGAACAAGAAAAATCTAATAGCAATTCAGCAATCAAATCACAAGATCCTGTCTCAGGAGAAATGCAACTCAGGTCTCATGTGATAATGGGACTGCATTTAATACAGTAGAAGATATTATTGCACACAGCATGTGATATTACTATGACAAGTGACACAACAGTCAAGTGAGAAAGACTCATTCAACAAGGAAAAAAAAATTGCAAAGGAGAGAAAGAGATTACCCAAGTAGCCATGTTTGTCCATAACCAATTTTTAGAGGTTATTTTATTTCTCCATATCAATATTTTTTTTAGAAAATTGTCTAGGACATTTTTACTAAGTCATTTGGCAATGGGGGAAGCCATACAAGGTCATATGCTTCCAAATAAATAAATATAGGCCTTCCATGCCCTGAGTGCTTTCCCACAAACACTGGACATCAAGTATAATAATGTACCATCAAGAATAAGGTTTCCTAGCCTTTTTTTTTTTGGGAGGGGGGGGAGGGGGCATTGTTTCAAAAGCAGCATATTCAGCTTTAATTTGGACTGAATTTACCAAGTGTATTAGCTGGTTTAAGTAAGTTTCCAGGAAATACACTCATCATGAATTAAAATGCTAATACAACTCCCTCTATATTGTCGGCATTGTCTGTCAAGGCTCCTAAGGTTTCATATAAGACATTTTTTTTCCTGCCCAACCCAGTGCTGTCAAGGATTGAATTGGAAAGGTATGTGCTCTATTGATGGACTATATTTATTCAATCCTTTTTTTCTTATACAGGAGGCGTGTCAGACTCAAGGCCCACAGGCAACATCCTGCCTGCAAAGTGCTTAAATCTGGCCCATGGGGCCAGCCTGGAAATAGCAAAGGATTGGTCTATGGTGTATGGCAGCCAAAATGGGGCACAGGGGTTGGGAATGATGGGCAGCCCCCCACATCCCGTTTTGGCTGGCAGGATGCTAGAGGTATCTGTCCCATCTCCCATGCTCCCCAGCCGGCAAGCCTCGAAGAAATCCAGTTTGACACAAGTATTGTTTCACATGATACCTCATGAGATATCATCATAGATTTTTTCCCCAGAATAATTCCCATATGTTAAGTTCCATACTTCCATACACCATACTTACAAAAGATCAACCATTATTAAAATAGAAACTAATTCAATTCAACCAAAATGCACTAGGCTATGATGGTATAAACAAACATTCACACTGACAACCAGATTTTCAGGATAAACAAAGCTTATAACAAACTGATTTGGAAAAATACAACCAGAAACAGTATGGAAAGCTAAATAATATATACAGACTGTATAAATATATCTTTCATATAGAATTACCCAGTTCACATAAAGGTAAATTGAATCAAGAAAAAATATCAAAGAAAAGGAAATAAATAACTCTATGATGCTATGAAAATTTAGTGAAAGAAAGGGCTAAAATATTCTCTCTCATTACTAGATAAATATTTCTCTATTATATTGTTAGTAATATGTATCATTATTTTTACACTCAGAACCAAAATTTAATGGATTTGCTTTAATGGATCCCAATCCTAGGAACAATTTTTTCTAGGTCAGCTATATCTAGATTACACAATTGCATATTATGAAGAGGCTCATTCTATAATTCTAGACTATTTACTCAAAAAGATGTCACCTTCAGTTCACAAAGAAGTAGGAACAGAAGTAAAATATGATAGTCCCTTCTGACATTTTTTTTCCTGTCCAACCCAGTGCTGTCATGGATTGAATTGGAAAGGTATGTGCTCTATTGATGGTTTCTTAGTCACAGCTTTTTTTTACTATTTGCCCCTTCACCACACATAGTAAAAGGTCATTGCTGGGACGCACTCTGCAGTCAACATCTACCAATCTATTTGCAAGTTGTCAATTACATTCAACCCTGGAGCTTGAATAATAACAAACCCTTTTGAGTAATAGCATAACATTTTGCTGCACCTTATTTTCTCCGCCATATTTCAATATAGCCACTCCTACAAGCTCACAGTGCTTCTGCAAAGAATATCCTTTGGAATTTTCCTTGGGCTGAAGTGACACATAAATTGTCGGAAGGGAGAGAAGGAGTTGGTGATAATCATAGATAATGTCAGTTTGGTGTAATGATGATGGCATCAGTAGAACCAGGGAGATCAGGAGTTTTAGTCCTGCCTTAGCTACAAAGCCAGATATGGAGCCTTGAGTCTCTCTCTCTCTCTCAGCCCTAGGAAAAAAACAATGGCAGACTACTTCCATAGCTTTTGCCCAGAAAATTGCCTGGACTCATCTAAGTAGTTGCCAAGGGTCAACACTGACCCAAAGGCATTCTTCTCCAAAACCATCCCCATCGAACTAGCATCTGTAGACCCCCCACAAGAAACTTATTTTGTTGTGCCATATTTTATGAGCTTGTTATTACAGGTAGTCCTCGACTTATGACATTGTGTTTAGTGACCGTTCAAAGTTACACTGAATAAAGTGACATGACCATTTTTCACACTTGGTTGTTGCAGCATCCCCATGGTCCTATGATCAAAATTCAAGTGTTTGGCAACTGACTTGTATTTATGATGGTTGCAGTATCCCAAGGTCACACAATCACCTTTTGCAAATTTCTGATAGGGAAAGTCAGTGGGGAAGCTGACTTATGTAACAACAGTGTTACTAGCAACTGCAGTGATTCACTTAACAATTGTGGCAAGAAAGCTTGTAAAATGGAGAAAACTCACTTAACGGTCTTTTGGACTCAATTGTGGTCATAAGTTGAGCACTACCTGTATAGTAACACGTGGGTACAAAACCACTGTCAGGAGGATAGTAGAACTGGCTGTTTTCAAAATAATTTTACTGTACTCAGGAATAGTTCATGATGCCAACTGTGAAAAGGAAAAAATCTTTCTGCTGTACAGTATATATAGAGAGCACTTTCTTTCACAAGATTATCTTCTTTTTTTCTTTAGCTTTATATATCACATTTAATGCTTTTCAAATATTAAGTTGGTCTTGTTGGCCAGACATTAATTCTCTCTAAAGGCAAAGGATAAAGCACTGTTTAAAAAAGATATGGACTATATTTATTCAATCCTTTTTTTCTTATATAGCAGGGGTGTCAGACTCAAGGCCCACAGGCAACATCCTGCCTGCAAAGTGCTTAAATCTGGCCCATGGGGCCAGCCTGGAAATAGCAAAGGATTGGTCTATGGTGTATGGCAGCCAAAATGGGGCACAGGGGTTGGGAATGATGGGCAGCCCCCCACATCCTGTTTTGGCTGGCAGGATGCTAGAGGTGTCTGTTCCATTTCCCATGCTCCCCAGCCGGCTGGCCTGCAGAGGAGAAGTACAATGCTGATCAGGCCTCGAAGAAATCCAGTTTGACACCCCAGTATTGTTTCACATGATACCTCATGAGATATCATCATAGATTTTTTTCCCCCAGAATAATTCCCATATGTTAAGTTCCATACTTACATACACCATACTTACAAAAGATCAACCATTATTAAAATAGAAACTAATTCAATTCAACCAAAATGCACTAGGCTATGATGGTATAAACAAACATTCACACTGACAACCAAATTTTCAGGATAAACAAAGCTTATAACAAACTGATTTGGGAAAATACAACCAGAAACAGTATGGAAAGCTAAATAATATATACAGACTGTATAAATATATCTTTCATATAGAATTACCCAGTTCACATAAAGGTAAATTGAATCAAGAAAAAATATCAAAGAAAAGGAAATAAATAACTCTATGATGCTATGAAAATTTAGTGAAAGAAAGGGCTAAAATATTCTCTCTCATTACTAGATAAATATTTCTCTATTATATTGTTAGTAATATGTATCATTATTTTTACACTTGGGGCTCTCAAAAACTCAGAACCAAAATTTAATGGATTTGCTTTAATGGATCCCAATCCTAGGAACAATTTTTTCTAGGTCAGCTATGTCTAGATTACACAATTGCATATTATGAAGAGGCTCATTCTATAATTCTAGACTATTTACTCAAAAAGATGTCACCTTCAGTTCACGAAGAAGTAGGAACAGAAGTAAAATATGATAGTCCCTTCTGCAAAAGAAAGTTCAAGGAAAAATAAAAGAAACATGCCAAGTGCAATGATGGTACAACACCCTGTAATTTTATGTCTGGAATTGAGAAACAATTGCAGGATTTAATTAAGTAGAATATAGCTATGTACTCAGGTTACATACTGTCATGATTGAATAAAAGATGATGCAATTTTCTTTCAAAATTAATTCAATAAGCTACATGGGTTTAGAACATTGATCTGCTCCATTCAGGCTACACACAATTCTCTGTAATGGAATTTTTATAAATGATTAATTTATGCAGGGAATTCCTGTGTATTTTGTTTTCTAGAAGCTACCATAAACATACAGAGCATCAATGTAAACATACACACAAATAACCTTCTTTCTGGAAAGATCATTAATTTTAGGACACTTAAATAGTTCAAATTGGCAGTGATCCATTCTAATCTTGTTCAACTAATTCTCTTAACAATAACATTTCTAAAGGATGATATAAATTTTTCTTCCTCATTGAGAGATGCACAAAAAAAGCAATTACATGAAAACTAAAAAGTAGGTTTGTATTGCATGTATATTCTTATAGGGATCTTTCTTGTTAGAACACTTAAGCTGTGATTTAGTCAAACCTAGGAAAAAAGGTTGAAGACACTTATTGAAACTCATATTCTTTATACAAAGAACTTGAAATAGAAGCCCCAACAAAAAGTCAGAAATTCTTAGTGACCTAAATTTGCCTTACAAAAAGCAAGTGAGCATTGTACTCAAAATTCACCTGAACACCCACTTCTTTGGTGTTGGCTTTATGGAGCCGAGGGGTGAGACCTGGGCTGATGTGTGACAGCAGCGCCTTTAGCTGCGCTCACCTGTAAGTGTCAAAATAATCCAGCGAAGACAACAGAGGAGTCGCTCAGGTAAACCACCCCCCTACGCAGTCCTCCTCCTGCAGAAAACAGCCGTTCCCTGAGCTAAGAAGGCAAGGAGCTGCGACTCGACTCACCCAATTCCTAGGACTACCCTAAATGGCCCCAATTCGGTGAGGAGAGGGCAGCTCCCCCTGGCAATCCCCCTTTCTCTCAGTGCTCTGACTTCCTGTGGCCCGCCGGTCTGAATGCCGGCTTGGACCACTAGAAGGCCACTTCCCCGCTTCTCAGCAGTGCTCCTGTGCCGGCCACTGCACCTCCTTCTCCAACTTCTCCCTCAACTTCAAAATGACGATGCCTGTTGCCAACATGGGTGTGACTGGGCGGGTTGGTGGGGCCAACGAGGGGCAGTTGTTCCGGGTCCAACAAAGGGGCTGTAGGTGGGAGACGGAAGGGGTGGCAGGCAAAGGGGCCATGGGGGCGGCAAAGAGTTATGCTCCCTAGTCACCCACCCACCTGCAGTCCAGCAGCCGCACCAAAAAAAGCATGCAGCAGCTGCAGCATCTCGCGACAAAAGGTGTAAAAAGTCCCGGGACATCCACCCACCCACCTGCTGGCTGGCTGGGCCAGGCTGGAAGAGGCACGTCTGCCGGGAGAAGGAAGAAAACGTGCTCCAGGAGGGCGGGAGGGCAGGCGGATGTCCCAGGGCTGCTGTCCCAGTGCACATGTGCAGCAAGCCTGGGATATCCACTAAGCTGCGGCATGGCCACCACATGGTAGGGAAAGCTAGGAGACTGACCAGGAGAAGTGGGCAACCGGATGATTGGGTCGGAGGTGTGGCCAGCCAGGGGTCGCCACCGGTTCAGCAACCCATGCCAAATCACCAGTACCAGTTTGCCCGAGCCGGTGCGAACTGGTTGAATACCTCTGCTACATATTATATTAAATCATAATTAATGATTTACAAATTTTACACAACATGGCTGAACCAAAAGGAAGAATGCAGCCTTTAATTGCACTTAAACATTATACAACTTAAAATATTTACATTTTCATGATTTCTATGCAGCCATCAGCTCCTTTCATGTGCAGCCATAGTAGTTTGCTAAATAGTTAGAGTAGCCAATGTGGCACAGGTTACATTTAGCTAAATGTGCTATTTAACACATAGGATGATGCTATTTCCAGAAGATTTAAGCTTCACATAATGCACTAAGACCCATGGGCACACAAAATGGTTTGTGACAGATGAGATCATCAAGAATCTGTAAACATTTAGCAAACCACAGTTAACATTTGCCAAAATCTCCTGCATGGGGAATTAAACAAGATACAGATCACCAATAAGCCACATGGTATTTCTGAATTGCTGATTTCATATCTCATTTGGTTACTCATATCCCATTCTGACAACACAAATGAACACTGACAGTACAGTTTTCCATCATAAGAGGGAAATCAAAACTCTTAGAAAAAGTTGCAACTCTCCAACCGCCCACACCCTGAGAAAAAAGCTTTCTGGAAACTTATGGGTATACTTATTCATATAGCAAAATCTTTTCAAATTCAATTTATCCTAATGAGTAACAAAATGAAAAAAAAAAAAATCCCTCATCCCCAAAGTGTGGCTTTTGGTAAATGAAATATTTTCTGTTCCTGCTCTAACCATGTGAAATTTGATATTCCTGCTACTTACTTATATGCAAAAGCAAAACAATAAAGAGCTAAAGGAGTCCCTGTGGATTTTTTTCTGCTGGTCACTGCCAACTATAAGGGGTGGTACTCTTCTTCGTTTTAAGGCCATTAAGCCAGCGCTGTCTGACATTTCCATGATCATATCGCCACCATGACATCACAGAGTGCTAGTACCTTTCCACTGAAGTGGTACTTATTTATCTATTCTAATTTGCACACTTTTGAATTGCTAGGTTGGCAGGAACTGGGGCAACAATAGGAGCTCACCCTGTCATATGGTGCTCAGATCTTGAACCTGGGTTTTCAGCTTTCCAGCCAACAAGTGTCTTAACCACTGAGTCACTGCACCACCCTTCATGAATAAAAAAGTTTGCAAATTTTATTTCAGAAATGTTCACATCTTCTTCCTTCTACCTTGGAAATTAAAAAACTCTTCCATTCTACTTTTTCTTCATACTGGCATTACAGATCAGAAAGCATAACTGGAATTGTGTTTCACAACCTTCATTTTTCCATGACTGCTATCAAAAGTAATTAATAAGAGATTACCTAGTACAAGGAGACTAAAGAATATAGTCATGCCACTCGACTGTTCTTCTTGTTGAGCCTGGACGCCAGTTTGTACTGGAAGGATTGGTTTGGCAGGTGTAGGAAGCACTAGTTTTGTGGTGAGGGCCAGGGTGGTATGAAGGGTGAAATTGAATACATCATGGGTCACATTTGGGAAGCTGTAAGAGAACACAAACCCATGTCAGACTGCGTAGAAACAGAACTAAAAATAAAAACAATGTCTAAAACACAGAAAACTTGAAAAAACTATTATTTAAGAAACAACTGCCTAACATTAACCCGTCTGAAAGGAATTGTGCTTTATTATAGGTCTTAGATAATTGCAGCATAAATACCATGACTCCAAAACCTCTTGGGAAACTATTGCAGTGAAATGATTAAAATAACTGTGTGTGAAGAGTACAGTACCTGAAGGAACATTTATTGCTTTTAAGAGTAAAGGCATCAAAGCAAAATAGAAATAAAGATAAAGATACCTACAAGTACATAACTAGATTCTAGAAAAAAACAGAGCGCCTAAGAGACTGAACTTCTTCAGGAGGACTGAAGAGTGCATATTATATTTCAAAATTATCAGTAATAGCTATGGGATAGTTATTATAGTGTATACTGTACAGCTGTTATGGCTCTCCCAGGAACAGACAGTACACTCAGATGTCCTAAAATTTAGTACAAGACCAAGCATACCTCAAAATCCAAAATCACGAGAAAACAGTCAAAATTGGGCAATTTAAAGATGAGTTCTTTAAAGCCTTTATTTTGATTCAGATTTTCTTCACAGCTACAGTTCTACATTCTCATTACCCCTTTGCTTACATGCTGACAAAAAGGGTTAGGGTTAGGATTAGGGTTTCTGAGTTTTGCATTCCATATGTGATGCAAAAAAATATTGCTAATTCACAGTATGCTCATGCTAATATGCTGAATAATGCAGGAAAGAATAACTGAGTTAGATATGCCCTTGACTGTTTGTCTTGCATAATATGATAACATGCAGTGAAATTATATAACTAAGGCCATTATCATACAGCCTCAACAGTAAGATATGTGGATTGAGCATCCAGTAACATTTGTCTAATTCTGGGTGAGGCAGGGGCAATGTAATGACTTTTGCCTCAGATTTCAGCAAAGTACTTAGAGAATTATTGATTTCTTTTACAGAACCAAGAGTTTTTTTCTAAAAGAAAGAACATTAGTGATCTTGTATCCCATCTAAAACAACTAGTCCTTAAATGAAGGAATGTGTGGTCCAAGGAGGCTTGATGCATGTGTGGTATTGTTTGATTTCAATTCCTATCAACTCTGGCAACCCTGATGGAGTTTGCAGCAATGTAGTTCAGAAATATCTGATAAACAGTACAAACAAGAAACAAGAATCATGGCACATCTAATTGCAGGAAGATCATATGAAAAATGTTTTTAATTGTTTTCTGTGACATAAAATAGGGATGGAATTAGATGATTTTGCCACATCAGTAAAAGAATAAGCAATAGAGATAAATATGTCTTGGTACTTCTATTCATGCACCATGATGCAACTATTAATTTGAAAGATAAATTTAAAAAAAAAAACTGGCAGTCCAGGTTGAAATATTGAAAATTTACTTCTTCATGCACAACAAAAATAAAAATGCATGAAAACCCAAAACAGGGAAGTTTGAGAGAAAAGAGCTTTCACAATTTATTAGATCAAGAGTAAAGGTAAAAAATGTTTGTGATCAATTATCCCAAAGAGAGGAGAACGACTAACTGTACATATTAATCTACATCCCCCTCTAAACATGGATAATTATTTTTTATTTTGTATCCTCTTCTAACACAGAGGATAGTATGATTTTTAGCATTAGCACTGAATGTCTATGGAGATTCTCAGTCATTCAGATCATGGTTGTCCCAAAGGTACTTTTTTCAAGAGGCAACTGGACTTTCTTGTTTTTCTCTGAAGACATTTTGCTTCCCATCCAAGAAACTTCCCCATCATCCAGTCAGAACTGAAGAAGCTTCTTGCATGAGAAACTAAACAACATCAAAAAAAAAAAACCAAGAAAGTCCAATTGCCTCTTGAAAAAGCACCTTTGGGACATTAGCACAGAAGTAAATAAAAGAACGACATATTCTTGAACCTTAAACACTTCTCTGCATTGAAAGTCTGCTTCTTTTATCATGGCTTGAATAAAAAGCAATTGGCATGCAAGCAAATCACATTTCTGACACAGTACATGAGGTCAACTGGGGACAATCCATGGATGAACAAAGTGTTGATTTGGGCTCAAGGCACTAAGGTCAAAATTATCTTCTCTTATTCATGATAATGAATGTATGAACTATTTCATTTTATTCATTCAACGTTGAGAACAGTTTGTGGAAGAATAGACAACCCAGCATCTTCTACCGTAGATATTTTGGAGAAAAATTCCCCAAATCAAGCAAATATTTTTTCAACTAAAAGATACAGAGGACTCCAGATTAGCTACCCTTATTTTATTGATCTTTGTTTTATGTCTCCACAAACTGACTCTTGGCAATTGCCTGGACAGGTCCTTGTAGTTTTTTGCATAGTGGTTTTCCTTTTTAGGGCTAAGGGACAATATCTGGCCCAATGTCACCCCAGATAGCTTTGTGCCGAATGCAAAAGTAGAATACACAATATTCCAATTTCTAGCCTGGTGCCTTAATCACTACACCAAACTAACTTTTTTTATTTAGGTCCATAGACTAATAAGTATATTATTCTCTGTGCTGGTAGTTATATTTATATATAAAGTTTTGTTTGGCAAATTTCAATTTTCAATTCTATGATACCTTCGATATCCCAAACATATCCATATATCCACATTCAATATAAAAATACTAAGTATTTTTAACAATAAAAAATGAGGGAAACATTTCATATAAGACCAATTGTGTTTGTTCATATTTTTCCACTAATGCAAAGTCTGAAGTAATGCTACAATTCTTGCGCTAATATCCCATTAGCAAAACAGGATTCTATTTTTTTAATTATCATTGTAACCTGTAAGTTTCATTGCAATTTTCTTTTAATAACCTGACAATATATCTTTCCTCTTCCACTTAGGTTGCTCTGCTTATAAATAATTATCATATCATGGTCAATATTTATTTATTCGTATCCCACCTTTATTATTTTTACAAATAACTCAGGAACTCCTATTTCCCCTACACACACACACACACACACACACACCCAGAAAGTGTGTGACTGGCTCAAAGTCACCCAGCTGGCTTTCACAGATAGCTAAGACAGGACCTGAATTCAGAGTTTCCTACTTTCTAGCTTGCTGATAAAACCACAAGGCCAAAACTGGCTCTCCTATATCAATAGCTTAAGCCAAAGACATTTTTTCAAGAGGCAGCTGGACTTCAGCATTGAAGAAGCTTCTTGGATGAGAAGCGAAATGTCTTCAAAGAAAGAAAGAGAAACCAAAACCAAAAAGTCCAGTTGCCCCTTGAAAAAAAAAGCAGCACAACCTGGATGACTGAGAATCTCCACAGGAATCAATAGATTAACTTTTACATTTCCTGAAACTTGCCTGAGAAATGACTCAGTCTTCCACACCTCCAACACTGAAGACCCCTTTCAACTTCTTCTCCCAAAGATGCTTTTTTGCACCTTTGGAACAACTATGACCTGAGAATGACTGAGAATCTCTAGAGACTTTTAGCTTAACCATTTGGGATGAACACCCCTTGAATGGTGTGGGAGTAGGAATGGATTTCCAGAGGGAAAAATTGAAGATTACAGGAACTAGGAGCACTACTCAGGTGACTCTGAGGACACAGATGGCAATAACAATAGTACTTAGATTTATCTACAGCTTCACAGCCCTCTCTAAGCTGTTTACAGAGCTAGCATATTGCCCCCAACAATCTGGGTCCTCATTTTACCCACCTGGGAAGGATGAAAGGTTGACTCAACCTTGAGCCTGGTGAGATTCGAACTGCCAAATTGCAGTCAGCAGAAATAGCCTGCAGTACTGCACTCTAACCACTGTGCCATCAAGGCTCATAAGATAAACCTCCAAGTGCTTCAATAACCCTCTAAAACAGGGGCCTCCAACCTTGGCAACTTTAAGACTTGTAGACTTCAACTCCCAGAATTCCTCCTCCAGTCATGTTAGCTCAGGAATTCTGGGAGTTGAAGTCCACAAGTCTTAAAGTTGCCAAGTTCAAAGACCCTTGCTCAAAAAGGATGCAGATTACTAGCTGTCTGTAAGTAATATAAATCCTTCCATTCCCCATTATCCTGTCAGAGCTGAAGAAGCTTCTTGGACAAAAGGTCTTCAAAAGAAAAAACAAGTAAGTCCAGTTACCTCCTGGGGGGGGAAAAACGCACATTTTTGGGATAACCATGACCTGGATCAGGGGTCTCCAACCTTGGCCACTTTAAGCCTGGCGGACTTCAACTCCCAGAATTTCTGATTTCTGGGAGTTGAAGTCCGCCAGGCTTAAAGTGGCCAAGGTTGGAGACCTCTGACCTGGATGACTGTGAGAATCTCTACAGACTTTCAATTTCTTGTTTACATCTGCAGGGGACGGGACAGCATCACCCTTCCCCTTCCCCGCCCCCCCCCCAGCCTTCCCCAATCAGGGCTTCTTCAGACGAGCTCCACCACCAGCAATGACAGCCAAGGTGTCAGGAGAGTCGTACGTGTGTCACCCAAAGAAGAAACCTGCTTGGAAAGGCCAGCATGGCAGGTGGGATCGTAACCTCCCATATCTGGAAAGGCCCTGGGGGGAGAGATGACACGAGATAAGAACGACTGCTCTGTAGGGGATTCCATTAAGGTCGGGCCGGCGTGGATTTCCCCTCACGTTATTTTAGGCTAATGATGAGGTGGAAGCGGCCTTTCACCCAGCGCAAACCACCACCACCTCCTCGGCAATTCCCACCTCCACGCCTAGAGCCCTTCAAGAGAAACCACTCACTCAGTTTGCGCCATTCTTCAGCTCTTTCACCGTGAGGGGCTGGAAAAGAATTATATTATTTCTTTCCGCCCTCCCCCACCCCCTCCGCAACCTAGAGCGTTAGAACTCCACTATCCGAGGCCGACTTCCGGGTTCTTGTTTGCGACGCTCTTACTGGCATGGCGCATCTCTATGGCAAACAAGACTCCGCGGAGGAGCGGAGTGGGGGGGTTGGGAAACAGCGCCAGCTCTTTCTCGGTAATTACATCATCAGCGCATCATGATCTGGATTTGCATGTCCCGCCGCGTCATTTCTCCTGCTGTTTAGGAGGCTTCCGAGCAGAGGCACCCTGCCTGCTGCTCAGGTGTGGCCATTAAGTGGGAAGGAAGGACTCTTGGTGTGGAAAGCGAGAAACTTTTCGATGAATCAATCAAACAGGATTACTTAAGAGTAACGTGACCATGGTGTAGTCAATCCAATGTTCAGGATTAATCTGAAACGACAAACCATGTTATGTTGGAATTACCATTCATATTAGATAAATCCAACCACTGACTGGATTCGCACAACTTACTAAACTGTGGTTTAAATTGTGCTCTGTGTGGAATTCCGGCTTAGTTCTTTTTCTGCCTTTTAGACAGCTTTTGATTCCTGGGGAACTACACAAAAAAAGTCCCTGGAGTTTTCTCAGCAATGTTTTTTTAAAGTTCCATTGGTTTTAACATTTATAGGATAGTGTTTTAAAATCAAGTACAGGTAGTCCACAACTTAACAACAGTTAATTTTGTGACAATTCAAAGTTACAATGGGTCTGAAAAAAGTGACTTGTGACCATTTTTCAGACCATTGGAGGATCCCCATGGTCATGTGATTTACATTCAGATCCTTGATAACTGGTTCACATTTATAACCATTGCAGCAGGGGTGGGATGCTGGTTCTGCCTGGCTTTATAGAACTGGTAGGTCTGAAGAGCAGCAGACTGGTTCTGTGTTTGCTGCTGTTTTACACACCCACCCACCCACCTACCTGGGCTCTTACCTGTCCTTTATTTCCCTCTTTTTCAACTTCAGCTGCTTTGTGCAGCACAGCTGAGGTTGAAAAAGCAGCAAAAAAGTGCTTTTTCAAACACTGTGCACCTGTGTGCAGTGCTTATCAACTGTCCTGCCGCCACAGCTTTAGGTGTATTACGTGCATGTGTGCAAAGTGCACATGCATAGGCAAAACATAATCACTGAAGCGGCGGTAACACCGGTTGAATCCCACCTCTGGATTGCAGTGTCCAGAGCCATGTGATCATCTTTTGTGATCTTCTGATAAGCAAAGTCAGTGGGAAAGCCAGATTTACTTAACAATGGTGTAACTAATTTCAGAATCAGAATACAGCTGGAAGGAACCTTGGAGGTCTTCTAGTCCAGCCCCCCGCTTAAGCAGGAGATCCTATACCATTTCAAACAACTGACTGTTCAGTCTCTTCTAAAAAACATCTGTTGATGAAGTACCCACAACGTCTGAATTTAACAATTGCAATGATTCACTTAACGAATGTGGCAAGAAAAGTCATAAAATGGGGCAAAACTCAACAAATTTCTCACTTATGACCACTATTAAGCCCAAATTTTTGCTCCTAAGTCGAGAACTATCTGTACTACCCATAAGAAGTATGTGGCAATTTGCATCATTGCATTTTCCATGGCAAAAATGAAAAGAAACTATGTTTGCACTACATGTTCACACAACATAGAAGTCATAAATGGACAAATCACAATATGGGTTAATATATGTGAACTGTTTAATTATTTTATGGTAATCTGAATTATAATTAAAAACCCTGGTCTAAATACATTGTTGGAGATATTTCACTCTGAGAAAGATAAATCATTAGAACATTTTAACTGGAATGGAAAGCAAATTAAGATTGAAAATGATGTATAGGAAATTTAGAGCAGTCAAAGGTAAGTTCTTTTCATAGGTAAGTGTGGAAAGATTTGATAGCTATGTATAAGTTTTTAAAAGATTATTTTAGACCAAATGAGCAAAAGAATAGAAGTGTTCCATCACCTGAACTGCATGGGTGGTAGACTTATAGGCAAGACACTTAAACAAGGGGAGGCTGCTATTTATTCTTTTTTTAAAAAAAAACAAAACACCTTTTTATTACTTTATAAGTAACTGGAAGCAGTAAGTTGGCAAAACTTTTGAAGGTGAAAGGAAAGAAACCATTACAAAGCAACACAATTACAAAATTAAAATAAAAGCCTACAGTATAATTAAAAAAATGGATTAAATTGAGAGAGAAGATATTATAGGTGAGGGAACTTGATGTTTCTGATTCAATAATATTGCATTAATTGCTCTTAACTGGTCCAGTAACTGAGCAGCAACAGGAGGAATATGCAAAAGTACTGAACTTTTCAAAGAGACTGGATTCATGCATAGTATTAATTGATAGGTTGTTTTAACTATTAATTAATTTGCAACTGGCTAAATCTGCACAACATGCTAAACTATAAACCATGGTTTAAAACTATACTGTACATACAATTTGTCAAGTCAAAATCAATCAATTCATATTATGGCTTAGCACAATATTTGAATTCTGTTGTTTTAATTCTTCTTTGTACAACATGCCACATTATTGAAAGAGATATGCATTTTTTGCTTACTTACCTAAGAATAGAAAATGAATAAAACCACAGACAAACAACAGGTTTACCCCAGCTCTGGGATTTTCTCCAAATTCATCACAGCAATGCATAAAAGTAATCATTTTGCAGAAGAGTTTCTATATAGAGCTTTCATTTGTGGTTGTCTGCTATGCAGTTAATAAGCATTTATTAAACATGCTAGCCAGGGGTGGAATTCAATTTTTTTAACAACCAGTTCTGTGGGCATGGCTTAGTTGGTGGGCATGGCCAACTCAATATCACTCACATCCAGGAACGCATCTAGCCTGGCCTCTCATGACTGTGAGGATGCTGCAACAGTCATAAGTGTGAAAAATGGTCATAAGTCACTTTTTTGAATGCCATTGTAACTTTGAATGGTCACTCCACACAAGCAAAGTACCAGCAAAGGAGGGAAAAAAACTCGGAAATGTTCCCGAGAGAGGAAGCCTAGTCCTGCCAAGAATGTAATAAGGCTTAATGGAGAGGCAGTTTCTGTAAGCAACCTCAGAATATTTCCTTCCTGCCTTCCTTCCAGGCAGTAAACAAAGAGGAGCCAGTCAAGATGATGCTGTGGGAAACTAGGTTGGGCAATGAGCCAACAGTAGAGTAGCAGCAGTGTCAAAACCATCTAACTTGATTCTGATCCATTTGCATATCCATCATCAAATAATCCCTTTCAAGCAAATCCTAGACACTGGTCATTTAGTGATGAGTTGAAGTTACAATGGACCTCCCCAGAGCTACTTGCAATCTATTTTTGAAGTTCTGACAGTTGCAAACCTCAGTCATGTGGTTGCATTTTGGGAACTTGACAACCAACCTGAAGCTGACCATATTTTCAGTATTTTTTACCTGTTTCCAGGATTTGCTTGTGGTTTCTGGAGGGAAAAAACCAACCCCCTTGTTGGGGAACATGGATTCACTTAACAACTGCTGCAAAAATGGTCAAAATTGGGCATGGACACATGGTGAGACCTGCTTAACCATAACTTATGACTATAATTCCAGACTCAGTTGTGTTTGTAAATCAATGACTCCTTACTTACCAACTAAAACAATTTAAGAATGTCCTCACACTAGATATATTGTTATGGTTAGTCAAAAATACAGCTTTTTATTCTAAGGCAGGGCAGGACTTCAGATTCAAAGGCAAAAAAAAAAATCGTGGAGATGTAGAATTGTGACATGGATGTAGGGCTAGTCTGCAGACCCTGAGTACCTTTATTTTTCTTGGAATTTACATCTGCTCCCTAAAGCTGCAGCATAATCTCAGGAAAATCTGTCTGCTTGTAAGCGTTGTGAAAGGGTGCTGCACAAATGCTGATGCACATAATCTGAAGCAAATGTTCTCTTCCGATCCTGAGAACTTCACAGTAATTGGGATAAGGAGAGAATATACATGAAGCAGAAAACACATGCAAGTGTTTTGTACTCTGTGTACTTATGAACAAGAATCTGGAGCAACTCCAAGCACATGATTTAAAATGTAATCTATACAGAACAAATTGTGAGGGTAGAGAACAGCTTTGCTGTTGGGAAAAAAACCTCCTACTTTGCAGAATGGTAGTTGAATAAACATCTAAAAGGGTGATAAAACCCGCACTGAAACATTCTGTTTTGGTAATATAATGATGGGTAAATAATTAAATTTCAGCACCTGCTGGTTTTGAAGAATTTGGATTGTCTTTTTATTTCTATAGTGGTTATAAAGAAATGCATATTGGTAAATGCAAAAGAAGTGTGTGGGAAGATAAGTCCGTTTCACCACAGAAACTCAGCCCTTGTTTGTTGATTTTGTGTCATCAAAGGCTTTGGCATTGTTCTTTGTGGTAGTGTTTCCCACAGTTATTTCCTCAGTTCACTGTTCAATTTACATCAGGGCTGTCAAACTCGCAGCCCATGCCTGGTTTAGCAAAGGGGGGGAAGTCGTGATACGTCACATGACACCATTGTGATGATGCAAGTTTGACACCCCTGGTCTACATCAATGATTTTGCTGACAGAAGTTGCATTCATTCAATGCACAGAACACATGTCACAGTCATGTATTTCTTCAAACTTCTTTATCAAAAAATTTGATTTTTCGCATCGTGCAAGGAAAAAAGAGTGACATCTAACCTTTAGAGTCAAGAGAGAAAGGGACAATACTAGATTTAAAGGGTATTCAGAGAAATCCTAATCAGTAGTGTTGCCCTTCTATCAGCGAGAATCATTTGAGGAAATAAATAATGAGTACACACCATAAGCTATATGAAATTCCTCTTTCAGTTAAGAGTGTTGCATAACTTCACTAGGGAGATGTGATTAGCAACTGTAAACCATGCTTCTGGTTCTAACATGCTTCTAACTTGAATAGCCCTGTATCCTCCATATACAATGACTCCCAAAATATCTGGCTAGCATGCCAAAATTTCCTGAGTAGAAATTCTGGGAATAGTCATCTCAACACATCTGGACAGTACAAACCTGTAAAGATTAATCCAAGTACAGTATAGCTCAAGCCAGTCTTGAGTCAATCGTAGTAAATCTTAATTTTTTACATGTACTTTGGGAGTTGCAATACAGTGCCCATCTAACTCTCTCCTGGTAAGTCTCCAAACTCCTCTGAACTTGTTCATCACTGTTCTCCTTGACTTTCTTGCTTTCCACCTAACACTATAGAGCTGCTACTGGGATGAAAAGAAGGCTGGATGATATTTCTCCTCTCCAGTATCTCTGCTAAGTGTGCTAAAAACTACTTTCCCTAAAATCCTGACATAGCGATATTAGGAAAAGAGTGGTGGCTTCTCTACCCACCTTTGCAGTATCAGGTGCACTGACTTCTGTGGGTAGATGGTGAGTAGGAAAGGTATGGCAGGTTAGAAATTTGAGTCAATTGGCAGGCACTGCCTGTGCCTATCATTCTGCCTCCTTTTTCTTATGAGACTGCTTATCTCAGGTCTCTTTTGTCCTTGTTTACAGACATATCTGCCCACTGCCCACATAGCTGCTTTTTAGCTCTCCGGCTTCTGGTATCCGGTTATGTAGATGCTAAGCTTCCCTATCATTTACTTAACGATTAAGTATATGTTAGATATGGGCTAGATTGAAGAGGCAGGACAACATGGAGAGGTAAAAAAAAAAAGATCTCTTTCTTCTGCTCTGTGTAAAAGACTGCCGCCAGGTGTGCCTGCTGTTCTTTTTTACAGGCTGCCGTCCAAACTTCAGCCACTAATGGCTGTTCATTTTCTCGCCTGGAAAATGACATCACTGACTTTTTCCCACTGAATACCTAACAGTATATTTCCTTTTTCTTCCATAAATAAAACCTGCTCTTCAGATCCAAAGATCTTCACATAAATAAAGTAAACATTGCTTGGGTAAAATTCCTCCTCTCCAGAATGCTGATAGATCCATATGCAAATGCTTTTCTTCCAGCAGACAGAAAGCTTGGCAACATTGTGGGGCATTGCCTTCTGATCTGAATTGCAAGTGATTGGCAACCTATGACCCCCACTTGTGTGTTTGTTTGTTGGTTTGTTGGTTTGTTTTTATGGACCCAGGCTGGAGTCATGATTAGCAAAAGTTGGCAGCATCATTCCCAGCTATTTTGAGGCAAGAAACATTTCAAGTGGATTCATACATAAAAATAGTTTGCATTTGGATCGAGTAATGGATTAATACAGACCTCATATTTTGCAAATCATAGTTAATTTCTTACTGCAGTGGTAAATTGGTTGAGGCCCTCCAGATATTTTCTGTTTTAAAATTAGCAGAATTCCCAGAAAGCAATGTTTGTACTTCAACAATATGTGAAGCTAGAGTGCCAAAGTTTGGCCTAATCTAGGCCTAGCATGTGTTGGTTGACTCCAGTTTATCATGGGCTATTTAACACCCCAGCCCCAGCCCCAGTGAGACATGGATATCTTTAGTTTCTATCAACACTT
Organism: Hydrophis major; assembly: GCA_033807585.1. Lineage (NCBI taxonomy): Eukaryota > Metazoa > Chordata > Lepidosauria > Squamata > Elapidae > Hydrophis > Hydrophis major. The sequence continues at coordinate 238,801,282 of CM066330.1, read as the reverse complement.
CTTCCACTGTGTCCTTCACTCCCCCTAATATTATGAACTTTCTAATTGTGAAATCCCTGGAACTTGCACTCTTTTGTGCCTTGTTTCTTTCAAACTAAAAAGCAAATTCAATTAGATTTTGAAAATGCAAGTGTGGGATGCCCATGAGCAAACTGCTTGTGAAAATTTGTACAATATGTTAGCTTTAACATTTTAATTCTGTGCCTAGCTTAAATCTGATCAACCACTTTTAAAATCTTTGATTGATCAACCACTTTTAAAATCTTGAGATCTGTAGCAATCAGGCCAATAATTTTTTGATAGAACACTAGATACACACTACTATAGGTCACATCCTGTTTCCCTATGTATGAAAGTGCCAGGACTTGCAGCAAGAGGCAATAAATGGGTTTTTTTTTTTAAATTAATTCTGAAGCAAGTCTTTAGCTGTGTTTCTTACGTTCCTGGTTAGGTTTACATAATAAAGTGTCACAAACTAGGTAACCACATCTTAGCTTAGTACCTTGTGAAATTCAGCCACTGTTTAATATCTATATTTTATTTTGATCTATAGGATAAGTTTACACATTAGGCTAAAATAATGCATTTCAGTCTAGGATCTTGTACAACACTAATCAATGTATTTAGTTGTGGATTCATTGCATCATGTGAATGCAGGCAATAGGGTTAACTGAGTAAATTATGGTTTAATTTATCATAAGTGGACATCTTATGAGAAAACAAATAAGCACATTGGCTCTTTGAACCAAAATAATGGAATTTGACTGAAGGATTCAGACATCCCTCCCCCAAAGAAATTATTCTGATGCACTCCACAATCAAACACAACCAAACCATACATTACAAATAAAAGGAAGACTTTATTAAATGCACAACTGAAAAGTAAGCATATTAATTATATATTTAATTTTAATTAAATGCAAACACAAAAGTATTTGGATATACATCCCAATGGAACATAATTTAAAATATTACAAATAAAAGGGCATTATTAATTGTACAAATAAAATAGTAAACAATTATATATTAATTTAAATTAAATGTAAATATACAATTAAGTTACATTTAGATTTTTGGAATGCCACTGTGGATCATCAATTAAAGACAAATATAGCCATTCTGGAAAAGATTACATATCTTTTGATCAGCACATTGTCAAGTGGTTTTACTCTTGATTGCATGAAGATGGCTATGCTACTTTAAACTATCATATGAAGAAATTTTATTTTAAATTGTCAGTTTCTTTCCTACTTCTCCTTGAATTTGTGTCTAATATTATCCAACCAAGGGATACATTTCCTAGCTGATGCAGGTGGCCCAGGGACTGCTTTGATTGCTTCTGTTGAACTAAAAGTATTATTTCTATTTTGTTTCTCCACAAATCTTATCTATAGTCGTAATCCTCTCTTTCTGTACCATAATTATATACTTGAATTAAAAAACTTATTTCCACTGTTTATAATATTATAAAGATAGCAAACCCAAATACATATGGTACTATGTGTAGAATAGATCAGTGTGTTCAGTGAGAGGCACCTCTAAATATGCATCCACAAAACTGTTCTGCCTTTACATTATATGGTTGCAGATTATAACATTTTTATAGATGTCCATTAGAATGAAAATGAATCCTGGATATTCTCAATATTTTTGTTGTCCTGCATTCATGAGAAAAGCAGAAGTAGAAACACTTAATTTAGAGCAGGGGTGTCAAACTAGTGGTGTCATGTTTTTGTCACATGACATATTGTGACTTCATCATTGCTAAACTGGGGTGGGCATGGCCAGTGTCCAGCCCATGGGCCGTGAGTTTGACACCCCTGATTTAGAGCTTCAAGTACAATTCTATTTTGTTACTCTCTTATTTGTCATAGAATCATTTGGTGGTTTAATAACTTGGGTTTATATATTGCATGAACCCATAATATAAAAGAAGACTTAATGTGATGTATAATCCAATGATATTTTTTTCAAGAAGAATTGACCAATTGATGCATAAATTACTCATAATCATGGCTAATTCAACTGATGATTTGAGGGTTCACATGATATACTGAACTATAAACCAAATGCACAAAGCTAAAATAGGATGACCTATTTATGATTAATTATATTATATATGTACAGTAAAGTTTGTTATCATATGTTTTAATATTGACCTTATCTAATATCATCCCCATTCCTCATAGGCATTGCACATAAATTGTCATATTTATTACTGCAGAGCCAAAGTAGAGCTGATTGTAATATCCTTGAGAAATTGACAGTTTGGAATAATTACTATAGGAACAGTAGGTCATTTGAAGTTCATTCCCATGATTATTCCATAGAAGGCAAACCGGTTTGAAGGCAATATAGTTAATTGCCTCCAATCTTGAAAAACATAGCAGATGGTTATGAAAGAATAAAGTCGTACAATATTACAAACTACAATTCCATGGGTGGAGGCTTTTGCTTACCTTAAGTCAGGAACAAACAACTGCCCTTGATGTGAAAATAAGCATGAGTTGTTCTGAGATTTTTATGCTTATAATACATTTTACAACCAGAGTGTTGGAATCAATATCATTGGCAAATTCCAATCTCAGTGACAACATCTGTCTGTAAAAATATTCACTGTATAAGCCAAGGCTGTCAAACTCCCAGCCCATGGGTCGAATGCATCATGTACTGGCCATGCCCATGCTAGGTTTAGGGAAGGGGGAAAAGGTCCTGATACGTCACATAATGCTGCTGTGACAATGTGAGTTTGACACCCCTGATATAAGCCCATGAAAGGAATCCCCAAAGCAAAATAAGGCATCGTAATGCAAAGTAAGACAGTACAAAGAAAGACAATAGCCACTCAGAAGGAACATATGCTGAGCAGGGAGATAAGTATCCTGTGTGATGGTCATTTATGGACTGGTCAAATTCTGGGAATTGAAATCTGGCAAATCTGAGGACACCTGGTTAATAATTCTTGGCAGGATATAAGAGTATAAGTCTATAAGTCAAGTTGACAATTTCAATGATATGATCAAAGTTCCATTTGTTTTTATGTGCAACATGAAAAACAGATGATGTTTTGATCACACCATTGCAGTTGCCATCTTGACTTTTTTGACCATAGCTTGAGGATATAGTGGTAGGACAGCTGGCTCATGTATGACCACTTATTGGAAAGAAAGTTAGAGATTATGCAGTTCAGTGAAAGGTCAAGATGCTCCTCCATCATTTCACATACAAATACCAGTCATTGGGGCAGATAAGTGGGGGGGGGGGGTCAGTGTAGATCTCCATTCAACCCAAGAGAAGAAATACGTTTAAGGGGTAAAGAACAGAACAGAACAGAACAGAACAGAATAGAATAACAAAGTTGGAAGGGACCGTGGAGGTCTTCTAGTCCAACCTCCTGCTCAGGCAAAAACCCAATACCATTTCAGACAAATGATTTTCCAATGTCTTCAATAGGTTTCATTCCACATCTCTCCGTATGTGCTGGTTGATGAACTACCTCATCATTCTGCCGGCTATAATGTTACTGTGGAAAAAGGGGGAAATGTTGACTTGCTGCTGAAGTGCAAAAATGTTTCACTTGAGTTTGTTAGAATTTGGCTTAAATTAAGTTGAAATTGGCTAGGCTGTTCCCAACTATGCCTCTCTAACACAATTTTTTAAATAAACGTAGAACTAGGAAAGCAACTAGATATGGTAGAGGTTATGACAAATATATGGGCCGATCATAACCCATTAAAAATAATTTGGAAAGGAATGAAAAGGAAGAGTAGCAGGTGGATACGTAATCCCCAAACCTTAAAGGAGAAAGATTTTGTAGAGAACATTAAGAAGGAAATGGAACTTTTTTTAAAGGAAAATACAGTGAAGCAAACATCATTACAGAATATATAGGATACAGCAAAGGCAGTCTTGAGGGGCCTGGTAATAGCATATACAGCGAAAAGGAATAAGGAAAGATGGCAAAAATCAGAATAAATTACAGGAGGAGATTAAAGACCTAGAAAGTAGATTACAAAAAAAACCCCACAAGATGAAAAAATGAGGAGAGAGATGATTCTTAATAGGCATAAATTGAACATTATAAATCAGGAAGAGAAAGTTAAAAAGGTGAAAAGGGCAAAACAGAATTTTTTTGAACATGCAAATAAACCAGGGAGGTGGTTAGCCCATAAATTAAGATTAGAAAAAGAAAGAAGGTTGATACAAGAATTGGAGAATGATGATGGAAAATTAGGATATCGAATGACTGAGAAAAAGAAAATAGTACAAAAGTATTTTGAACAACTATATAGGGAGAATGGAATAAACTCTGAGAGGATAGAACAATATTTGAAAAGGAAAGGTCTCCCAGAAATTAGAGAGGAACAGAAAGAGATATTAAATAAAGAAATAACAGTGATGGAATTGAAAAAGGTGGTTGAAAGGCAGAAAAAAAATAAGACACTAGGGCCAGATGGTCTTCCAGCGGAACTGTATAAATGTATTTATGAATATCTTGAACCAGTGATGTTAGATGTACAATGAGGTATTAGACTTTGCCAAATTACCCGACTCATGGAGAGAAGCAAATATCTCAGTAATTCCTAAAGAAGATTTAGATCACATACAGATTTAAAATTATAGACCAATCTCACTCCTGAACATAGACTATAAAATATTCGCAACAATAATGTCAGAAAGATTAAAAATTTTATTAAATGAACTTATTCATATTGACCAGAATGGCTTTCTACCTTCTAGACAGATAAGAAGCAATACAAGGATAGTATTAAATGTATTAGAATACTATGAGGCCCACCTGGAAAAGCAGACAGCGTTGATTTTTTGGGATGCTCAGAAGACCTCGACAATCTCAGCTGGCAGCTCTTGATCCAACAGGTCGAAAATATGGGATTTGGATCTAAATTCAAGAAAATGATAGGCACAATTTATTCGAACCAAAAAGCTAGGGTAATTATAAATGGGGAGATTACTGAAAACTTTAAGATTATGAAAGGTGTTAGGCAGGGATGCCCAATGTCGCCTCTGCTTTTTATCTTGACCATCAAAGTATTTTAAATCAGATTAGACAAAGAAAGGAGATAATTGGACTGAAGAGCAAAAAAGAAGAATATAAAGTAGAGGCGTTTGCGGACGACTTAGTGTTTTTTGTGGAAGATCCAATGGAGTCAGGGACCTATCTAATTCAAGAATTAGAAGAATATGGGGTGGTAGCAGGACTAAAAATTAATAAAGATAAAACAAAAGTAATAACAAAAAACTTGATAGAAAGTTTAAAAAAAGCATTGGAAAGGAAATAGGGATTACAAAGTGTCAAAAAACTTAAATATCTAGGAATTTGGTTAACAGGAAGATGCTCTTCCATAAAAGAGGATAATTATATGAAATTACTTTTACAGATAAAGAAAGACCTGGCCAATTGGGGAAAATTACCACTATTAAGCTGAATAGCGGCCATAAAAATGAACATACTACTGAAACTATTATACTATTTTCAAACAATATCTACAAAATTGGATAAGAATTTTTTTCAGGAATTAGATTGGACAGTAATGAAATTTATATGGATGGGGAAAAAAGCACGAATAAAATTGAAAATGTTACAAGACAGTAGAACCAGAGGTGGCCTTTGACTCCCAAAATGGGAAACATATTATCAAGCAGCAGTTTTACTATGGGTTAAGGAGTAGATAAATTTAAAAAATAAAAGAATTTTGGCGATAGAAGGTCATGACCTCCAAATTGGTTAGCATCCCTTTCTATGGGATAAAAAGAATAAGATCCACTCCTATTTCCATAGACATTTGATAAGGGACTAACTTTCACAAACATGGGAGAAAATTTAAAAAAACATTATTTGAAAAGACCAAACTGGATCTCACCTCTAGAAGCTATATTATATCCAAATACAAGGGACATTAAAAAATGATTAGATATAAAGAATTGGTAGATGAACAGGGTGAATTAAAAACACTGGATAAACTAAAAGAACAAGGGATAACATTAGACTGATGGGTATATTTGCAAATTCAAACTAAATTTAAGAAAGATGTAAAGGAGCTAGGGATAGATAAAGATTTATAAAAATTGGGTCAACTATTGACAGGCAAGGATATAAAATTTATAACATGAATTGTAATGATGAGGCAGTTGAGGTATTTGATCATGATCAAATGAATCATGATGACTTTATTGGAGTCTAATCTTGTATTTATGCACATTTTTAGTAATCCTCTAACATTGGTTAACTTTGGTTGTTGCTCAACCTTTGTTACTGTCTAGCATAGTAATTAACACAACTAATTATCTCTAGTTAAAGTCTAACGTATGTTTACTTTCTCTCTCTAATCCTCCTTTACATTAGTGACTTTGTTTGCCTGAGTTGTAATTATTTGTAAACATTCTTAATCTGAGGTTTGCCATCCAAAATAAGAGCATTCCTGCAATTACAACTCTACATATCCTCGTTTTTTATTTTAAATGGAGGATTCAAAGATTTATGAATGTATCTCAATTGTAGAGGATTAAGAGAGAAGAAAGCAGGACAAAACAATGCGAATAAATTTAGAATACATTGAATAAAACAACAGGTTACAATTAGTACAATAATAATAATTATAGCATAAAAGAAAAACTGTCTGAGTCAAGACCAATCAGGGAGCCAATTGGTTAGCCACTCAGAAGGTGAGTACTGAGCATGGATATTATTTTGAATGTAGGATTGTAAATTGACAAGCTCATCCTCAATAGTTTTATTCAAAGAATGAAAAATTCTGAGGATGAATGTTGATGGCATATTTATCAAAAAAGAACTACATTAAAAATAGGAAAATTGTCAGGATACATATCAGGAGCTATATTAAGTCCATACAAAGAATAATTAAAGGTACCTGACAACCAATAGTAATTAGAACAATAACTATAATTCCCTAGTTTTTTTTAATATGTGCTGAGCAGCATCATAATCAGACCAATTATGAAGCCAAGTGTGTTTAGCGTGACAACAGAAACACAGACCCCTTGTAAATTGACTAATTTTCAAGTAATGCCAACGGACAGGATTCAATTGCATAGGGGGTTTAGAAAACAGCCAAGAGTGTGAAATAGATTGTAGTTGTGAGACAATAAATGTAGAAGACATGATCAAGTTAGGGGTAAAAGAAACTTGACCAAATGCCATTGGGGGCTCATAGTATAAAGTAATATTTGTGCCATGGGTCATAAACATGTATTGTGCATGACAAACCCACAAATTAGGATTAAGACGAACCACAGAAGTGTCATTTTGAGCAGAAACACCATTAACCATAAACAAGAAAATACAAAGTAAAATTGTAACAGAATTAGCAGTAATAATAAAAACAGCACCAACAAGATTTTCAGGAGTCTGAGGTAATGAGGCCTGTTGCAGTTGTTGTTGAGCTTGATATGTAGTAGATTTAACCTGGCCCCAAGTGATGGGTTGCGGGCACTTCAACCTTGGAAGCCGGAATTCTGTGTTCAGATGAAGATTAAAATCCAGAATCAGGTTGTGAAGGCCCTGATGCCATGCCATGATATGGACGAACACAGTGCGCTGGAACCCACACTGCTTGTCTAGTAGAAGGATCTTCCACAGCAGCATAACCACAACCCCAAGTGATCAGTGGTGTAGGGCCTTTCCAAGTTGGATCTGGAGCTTGGCAATACTTTACCAAAGGCTAAAGATTCAGTAGTTCGAAAATGTAAATTAACAGGTAAGTCTGCAAGAGAATCTAAAAAGGTTAAATAATTCCAAGAATATAATGCTACAGCAATGAGATTTTGAATCTTTCGCAGATGGTAAGTGTTATGTTTTGAGCATGGGCGAGAAAGAATGGAGACAAGCCTCTGAACGGTGAACTTCAGCTCTTTATTTACATTGTGACTTCCTCATTTTAACAGTAGTTAAACCCTGCCTTATATAGGTAAACCTTGTACCTTTTAACCAATAACGAGCTAGGAATACTAGCTCTTATAACCAATAGAAACTCTCTGTTAAGGGCCAATCGGATTCCCGGAACGGGCTCTGAAAAATCCCCAGGGCTACACTAACTCCGAATTGCAGCCAGGTACATTTAAAGGCACCTCGGTGCGTCACAATAGTTTGGGCCTGTGCTGTTTTTTCATCTACTGGTAATTGCTGATATGCCTGAGCTAAATCTAATTTAGTGAAAACTTTCCCGCCCCCCCAGGGAATGGAGGAGATGCTGCACCACTGGAACTGGATACGCGTTCTGCTGCAGGGCGTGGTTCAAAGTGGCCCGGTAGTCCCCACAAATTCAGATTGACCCGTCTGGCTTAATGGGTGTTACAATAGGGGTTTCCCAAGGGGAGTGATCGATGGGCTCTAACACCCCCTGAGCTATCAGTTTGTCAAGTTGTTCGTCGATTTTCGATTTTAAGGCAAATGGAACTCGACGGGGTTTTAGGCAAATGGGAGCTATTTTTGGATCTAAGCTGAATGAAATCGGGGTCCCCTTGTACTCGCCTAAGCTGTCCGTGAAGACGTCCTTGAACTCATAGATAAGGTCTTCCTCCCAGTCACAGCCACTGACTCGGTTTACGCCGGCCACTTCAATGCCGAGTGGTGCAAACCATTGGAGGCCTAGTAGGCTAGGCCTATCTCTATCGATGACCGTTAAAGGTAAGAACACTGTGTGCTTCTTGAAGGAGACTCGGACTCGGCAGGAACCGACGACGGGGATTCGATTCCCTTGGTAGTCCTTGAGGATGAGGCGTTGGAAACGGAAATCTTGACGTTGAATTGTGGGGATGAGTTGCTTGAGTGTCTTCCAGGACACCATCGAGAGGGACGATCCCGAGTCGACCTCCATGTGGCAAGGCTGGTTCTCGATGGCTACCGTGACTCGGATTTTCTTAGTGTCCAAGGTTGAGGCGTAACCGATAGTGATAGTATGGTGAGCCTCTTCTCTCTGCAAAGCTCGATTTCTGTAGGAGTGGTTTACTGGTTCTCGCCGTACAGAACGGTTTCCTGTTGATTGGCGATAGTTAGCCCCTTTTGAGGCCTGGCTGGGTCCTGGCAAGCTGCGGCAGACTCGTCCGATGTGGCCTCATTTCCCGCACTCATGGCAGAGTGCGTCGCGGAATTTGCATTCGGACCTGGCATGGTTGGCTCCACAGCCAGCGCAAGGGCGTAAAGGCTTCGGGTGAGGGTCCCGGTCGGACCGCAGTCGATGGACCCCTTCTTCGTCGCTGTCTGACGATGAAGAGAGGTCCTCGTGGTGCGTTGTCGCAAGCTGCCCTTCTGAACTAGGTAAGATTTCGCTGGCCGGTGGTGGTACCGGAGTGCGGTTTCGGCGTAGTTGTGCAGCCGATTTCCTGGTTGCTTCTGCTGCCGTAGCATTGGCGATGGCGTCAGCAAGGCTGATGTTGCCTTTCACCATCAGCTTGCTTTGGACACCTGGTGCATCTAGTCCCAGAACTATGCGATCTCTTAGTGCTTCTTCTAAATCAGTGAATCCGCAGAGGCCTCCCAAATTCTGGAGGTCTGCTATGAAGTCGGCCACGCTTTCTCCCTTTCGTTGGCTTCTGAACGGTGAACTTCAGCTCTTTATTTACATTGTGACTTCCTCATTTTAACAGTAGTTAAACCCTGCCTTATATAGGCAAACCTTGTAACTTTTAACCAATAATGAGCTAGGAATACTAGCTCTTATAACCAATAGAAACTCTCTGTTAAGGGCCAATCGGATTCCCCGGAACTGGCCAATCCAGTCCGGCCGCTTAACAGCCAATCAGAAGTGCAGGGCCAGAACCCTGCACTTACTCCAAGCTCACACTTTATTAAACTTTATTGCATACACAGCAGTAAGGGCCAGACTCAGTTTGTAATTGTTTTTGAAGCAATGCCTTGAAAGTATGATGTAGCTTGACCCTGAGAGTTGTAAGGAATTCCGTGCACTAAAGTAATAGTCCATTTCTGACAAAAGATTTGAAATTCTTTACTAATATAAGTGAGGCCCTTGTCAGTTTTCAACTGAGAAGGCCAAACCATTACAGCAAAATAGGATAGGCAGTGAGAAATAACATCTGAAGTACGTTCATGTTTTAAAATAGTAACCCAAAGGAAATGTGAATGACTGTCAATAGACGTGTGAAGATAACAGTATGGCTTAAAGGTTGAAAATTGAGTTACATCCATTTGCCAAATTTGATTAGCTTGGATTCCTCGTGAGTTGACACCTACTGAAAAGGGAACTGCCAGTTGCTGACAAGCTGGACAAGCATGGACAATATCCCAAGCTTGAGATAATGAAATTTTAAATCGCTTTCCAAGCGATTTGGCATAATGACTATCAACAGGATCAACAAACAAAGACACAGCATCCTTTAAGGATTCATCTGCCTTCTGATTTCCTTCAGTCAAGGCATTATTAAAGAGACTATGACTCTGAATGTGTTCTACATACAAGGAATATAAGCGAGTTTCCAAACTAATCTTTAAAGATAAAAACAAGGGTAACAAATTCTTATCCAAAGGGAGAGCACAATAAGAAAAAAGAAGAGATTGCATAGCTAAATACACATATTGAGTATCAACAATCAAGTTAATAGGTTGGTCATTGAACAATTGTAAAGCTAAAATCACAGCAGCCAGCTCGGCAGCCAGTTGAGCTGCTGCGTGGCAGTAAATTTAGAATACCATTGTTGTTGAATCTGCCAGACGACCACACCCCTTGTTGGTAAGCCATCAGTAAAAACTTTAAGAGCTTTAGAAATAGGATTTCTAAATGGAAGAAAAGGCCAGATTTAAAAGTAGTAGTAACCACTATTCTAGGATCTTTGGGTAAAGAATATAATAAGTTTCCCACATATTGAGAAAAGGCTATCTGATATGATTCTGAAATCATCATCAAATGCTCATGTTCAACTTTTGTACGAGTGAAAGCTATACTAATAAGATCCTGTCCTGTAAGATGTAAAGCTCTTTTACGACCTTTGATAATCAAATCCTCTAATGTTAATGATTGATAAGGATAAATGTTTCTAGGCGGAGTAGCAGACAAATTAATCCATTCATGAATGTTCACTGCCTGTGGAGAGGCATTAGAATAAAGACATCCTGTGGGTAAGGGTGCAGTTGGAAGAATAGCTAAACAAAATCCTATTGTTAAGGATGTTATCCTGTCCACATATCGATGCTTAAACTTATTCAATATTTCTTGAAGGCATGTTCTTTGAAGATCAGTTAATACAACTAGATCTCCTGGTGATTGTGCTCTCTTCAAAGACTGAAAAAGGGCAACATATCACCAGTTGTAATGTAGAAGAATGAGCGTGCCCAATTAATAATGCCAAGTAATTTTTGCCATTGTACTAAAGTATATGATTTCTGTACTTATAATTCAGGAAGAATTGGAATGGAGCAATTATGCAACATTATATGTCCTAAGTAGGTATAAGGTTCTACCTTTTGAATTTTGTCTGAGGCTATGTACAATCCTTGTTGTGCCACAATATCCATTAACTCTTTTAACAATTTAGATTCATCAAAATCTGGGGCTGCTATCAATATATCATCCATATAATGATAGACTAAATAGGAAGGAAATTTATTGAAGAGCATTATCCACGAAATATTGACAAAGTGTAGGGGAATTAAGCATTCCCTGAGGCAACACGCACCAATGATATCGTTTTGTGGGCATGCTAGTATTAAAAACTTCTCTTAAATCATGGAGGAAATGCCATTTCCCATTTTTCTTTGTTATAGCAAAAACAGGAGTATTCCAAGGCTAGTAGAAAGTTCTATATGACCAGTAGCCAATTGTTCTTGAACCAATTGTTGTAAAGCAGCAAGTTTTTCCCTTGATAATGGTCATTGTTCCACCCAAACCAGCATAGAACAGAGCCATTTAAGAGGAAAAGCCATCATCAAGAATCAAATCAGCATTAAGAAGAGAAAGGATATCACAGACCCAAATATTAGTATGAATATCTAAAATGTATGGTTGTAGCAAAAAAAAAACTTACCAGCAGATGTTGTAACATTAATTTCTTGAACATTCTGCCAAGCAGCTGTAGAACCTCCTATTCCCCACAATGAAGAAACTGTTGTTTTTTGCCACTGTACTGGCCAATGTAAAGAGATGACAGTAACATCTGCTCCAGTATCCAATAACCCTTGAAATGGTTGTTTATTTAGTAAGAGAGAGTTCAGCTGATGAAGTAAGCCTACAGATAAAAAAGTTGATCCAAATCCTGCATCCACACGATTACCTATACCAGGAGATGGATTTTCATATAGAAGAAGAAACAATTGTAAAATTTCCACTAATCCCATATTCTGTATCTACCTTTTTTAATCCTCTTAAGATCTGATAAGGCAGACCCTCCCATTCTGCTACTTGCAGTCCAAGCTGTGGCTCCTGACCAGGATGATATTGTACTGGACAAACAGACACTAATTCTGCAAGTCCTGTTCCTGAGACAGAGGCATCTTTTTTACAGTTCTCAACCATTTTCTGAAAAGAAGACTGAACAATAGAGTAAGGAGGCTTTTGCCCTGTATCTGCAAAAGCTGAGGGAATGGAAGACATATATTCAGGTGAAGGAGGACAAATGACAACATTAGTATAACATGAAGGTGGAGGTGTTAAAAGAGAAAGTTCATTGTGACCAAATTTTTTCAGTTGCATGCCTACATAAATGCCACACATGCAAAACTTCTATTTTTGCTCGAGGTTCAGTATGCAGTGTTTTCCCAATACGTTCCCAATAGTTAATTTTAAAGACCCCTCTTCTGGATACCATAAGCACTGAGCTGCAATCTCCTGGACCAGCCTTAAGAGATTTTTCTCTGGTGCCTGAGTATTATTTTTCTTCAACAAATAGCCTAATTCATCTACATGCTTCCTTTGTTCCTCAGAAAGCAAAGACCCCATACTAACAGAAACCAAAGAATGGTTGAGAAATCCCAAAGGGTTGAAGGTGCACCAAATCCTTGCTGGATGAAGTAAGAGGGTCCCTGCTCATGTGCCACTTGTTGTAATGATCAAATGAATCACGATGACTTTATTGGATGACTAGTCTTGTATTTATACACATTTTTAGTAATCCTCTAACATTGGTTAACTTTGGTTGTTGCTCAACTGTCTAGCATAGTAATTAACACAACTAATTATCTCTAGTTAAAGTCTAAAGTATGTTTACTTCCTCTCTCTAATCCTCCTTTACATTAGTGACTTTGTTTGCCTGAGTTGTAATTACTTGTAAACATTCTTAATCTGAGGTTTGCCATCCAAGATAAGAGCATTCCTTCAATTACAACTCTACAACAAATATATAATTACCTATTGGAGGTAGAATTAGAGGAGGAAATTGTTAAGGGACCAATGATTGCCTGGGCGAGAAATGTGGATCATAATATAAATTTGGATGAATGGGAAAAGACTTGGACTGAGAACTGGAAGCTGATTTTGTCGACGGCATTCAAAGAAAATCAATATCAAATGTTTTGTAGATGATACTTAGTGCTGGCACAACTGGCGAAAATGTATCCAACCTTGAAACCAGAATGCTGGAAGTGCAAACAAAAGAAAGGAACGTTTTTCCACATGTGCTGGCAGTATATAGAAGTCAAAAAATACTGGAAGAAAATACAGAGATGGCTTTTTGAGATTACAAAATATAAATTGAAATTGGAACCCAAAACTTTTTTATTAGGCATGATTAAAGGGAATTTGAGTAAAGATAAAAGATACGTTATTGTACACATCTTAACTGCAGCAAAAATCACGTTAGCACAAAATTGGAAGAGTGAAAAAATACCACCAGATGAAGTTCTGATTCAAAAAATAATGGACTGTGCTGAACTAGATAAATTCACTATGGAACTGAAAAGCAAAGAGGATCGAGAATACTATGCAACATGGGAGAGGTGGTACGAATGGGTGAAAAATAAGGATAAAAATAATGTATAGTCACAAAACAAGAAACATGTATATACAATGACACAATAACTGTTAATGGAAATGAGATTTTTGTATTTTTTGTTTTTTAAAGAATAAAAAAGAGAAAAAAGAAAATGAAATAGAAATAGAAATAATAGAAATGAGCTTAGCAGCACCCTCATAGATTGAGTACTACATTGGGGTTATGCTTAAACAACACAAGAGTGGGTGCTGGAAGGCATACCAGACTATGTCATGCTTAGGTTTTTAAATAGATTACATTTGGTTGGGTTCATGAATATAGGTAGAGCACTCTGGACCCCAACATAGTTGGGGCTCCCATATCTATAATAAGGTAAAGGTTCCCTTTGCACATAGATGCTAGTCGTTAGCACATAGACACTAGTGCTCATCTCTGTTACAAAGCTGAAGAGCCAGCGCTGTCCGAAGATGTCTCCATGGTCATGTGGCCAGCATGACTGTTTAAACACCAAAGGCGCACAGAATGCTGTTATCTTCCCACCAAAATGGTCCCTATTTTTCTACTTGCATTTTTATATGGTTTCAAACCGTTAGGTTGGCAGAAGCTGGGACAAGTAACAGAAGCTCACTTGGTTACACGGTGCTAGGGATTCAGACTGCCGACCTTTCTGATCAACAAGCTCAGTGTCTTAGCCAAAGAGCCACCACATCCCTATATCTATAATAGTCATTGGTAAAATGCTTAGTGACCACATGCAAGGGGTCTGTAATAGTAGTGGAAATGACCTTGGGAGATTTGAAAGGTGAGGGGAAGAAATGCTGCCTAGTGAACAATCAGCCAAAAGACGGAGAAGCTCATGGAAAGAAACTTAGGAAAGACCCATCCTAATTTATCAGGCTATAAAAAGAGACAGTGGGACATTTTTACTTGCAGACTTGAAAGATTCCGTTAAGGTAGCCATACAATAAAATAGAATTAGTGTATCTGGTCATGTTACCTGTTATGTCTGGAGCGTGGGTGCAAAGAACGGAGACGAGGCATCGAATAGTGACTCCAACTCTTTATTAGTGACTTCAGAACAGAGCAAGATAGTGGGGCAGCAGCAACTCCTTTTATAGAGCTGGCTGCTGTCACAATAACCAATGATTTGAGTTTGCCGCGCTGGGAACGTCCAATCAGCGGCGACCCGCTATCAGCCAATCAGATCAGCCAGAAGCGACCAATCACGATCCGCTGTTCACGGGCCAATCAGAAGTGCAGGATTACGAGCCTGCTGTAGAAGTAAAACTATTAGGATTTTAAACTAACGCGTTTGCTTAGTTCGTAACATTACCTGCCTGGTTTACCTGGGAAGGCTGACAGGATTTAACCTGGTATCTAGCTTCACTACGCTAGTGTATCATCCTTGCCCAAGGCTGAGTCTTGCCAAGTTGATGTTTATATAAGGTAAATAAATAAGTGCAAGTACAGTATGGTTTGTGTAAGATATAAATACAGTTGTTTTAAGAAGTAATTGTTACAGTATAATATTATTTCTAAAAGATTAGGCATTAAATCAAACATGTTAGTTATAACACTGTCTTGGTTAAATAAACAACTGCCAATATTAATTATACCTGTTGCCAGTTGTTCTCAGGAATTGCCAAAGTACAAGACCAGCTGAGCCAGTTGTACTATAATTAGGTACTCATGGAAAATTTGCTTTCTTAAATGCTACCAGCACTAACATAACCAAAATCTATAGTGTTGTTTTAAGATACTCCAATTCTCCTTTTTTTTCCTCATTAATTTATTCATTTAATATATAAAATACAAACAAAAATAGAAATAGAAATTAAGGGAAGTAAAAGGAGAGGGGAAAAGAAGGTGTGAGCTACAAGAGGTGGGAGGCATTTACTTCAGACTTTATTTAGCACAGTACAAAATAAAAACACTCCAGCTTCTCCCAGGCAAAGTTATTTTGCTTTTGCTTTTGCACATTAATATATAACTAGCCATTTCTATAATGACAAATCTATCTGATTGACAATACCAAAGATAGAGTTCCTTCTTTTCATCACAAGCACAAAATACAGAAGTGATATCCAAGTGAAAAACCTTCTTAAATATATTCTCCTTTTTGAATAAAATAATCAATTTATCTATTTCTGCATTATCTTCCTTGTTATGGAAATAGTATGTATTTTTATTTGCACTTAATAATCTTTGTGAACTATCACCATCAATTCTTCTGATCTTTGATATGGTGGGCACAAATGTTACATCCCAATATCTGTACAAATCATTTTGAAAGTCTTCCTAACCATTTTAGCTCCTAATAAGTCATAGTACCTACTTTCATTGTTTTGCATACAGGTAATCCTCAACTTACAACCATAACTGGAAGTTGAATTTCTGTTGTTAAATAAATCATTCCTGATTTTACGAGCTTTTTTGTCTGTCTCTTTGATTTTGCTTGTTGGGAAGATCGCAAATGGAGATCACATGTCCCCAGGATGCTGCCACTATTGGTAAATACATATTATTGGTAAATACACGCTATTGGTAAATACACGGTTGCCAAGCACCTGAATTTTGATTGTGTCTTTGGGGATGCTGCAATGGTTCTAAGTGCCATAAGTCACTTCTTTACTGCCGTTGTAAGATTGAATGGTCACTAAACTAATGGTGGTGATTCAAGGACTTCCTGCATTTCTGCTTCTGTCCTTTGTACTTTCTGTTTTCATTTCTTTCTAATTTTCCAGTCTACAAAGTCATGTATTAATCTAGGAATGGAAACCAAAAGTTATATACTATATGAGTGGCTGCTGTGGGTGTAAAGGGGAAGTTTCTCCTTTTCTCACCTTTTTCTTCTGCGTGTTTGTATCCTGTCTGAAGTTTTTACCTCATGATGTACCAGACTATCAGGTCTGCTGTAAATAAAAATGTTAACTATCCTGTCTGCTGTAAATATAAATGTTAAATATATTTATTTATATAAAACTACAAGTTCATGTCAGTGTCTGCAACTTCATTCATTGCAGTGCAATTCCCTGACGTATACAGCCTCAATGTATATAACTGGGCAGAGATCACAGGTATACCAGTACAAAATTAGTATCTCTTAAAATCCCTTAAAACTTGGCAGCTCAAAATCACAGTAAACCGATAAGGGTTTACCTACACATGAAAGACTCATTGAAATAAAATCATTTTGAGGGCATTCTTGAATTCAAGATGGGTGGGTGCCAAATGAAATGATGGATAATCTGTAAGGCCAGGGCCACTAAGAAGAGGGCCTGACTCCTGATCTAAACCTCCTTAACCTCCCATGGATGAAAAAAATCCAAAAAGTGCCTTTCTCAATGTTCAAACTGGGTGGGCAGAATTGTGTTTGGCAGAATAGTCCCTGATCTCTCCTGGTACTAAAGCACACTATGAAGTTACTATTTGGTTAACCAGTATTTTCATACTAAGGCTGACTTTGCATATTCATAGTATCCCATAAAACATAAACAAACATACTTTATATACCTACCCATCTCCAACAGTTCACAATGGCTAGCAACAATTAAAAAGCACAAAACAAATAGGCCATCTGGACCTGAAATTAAAAAACAAACCGAAACAGTCATCAGTACAACCATTTCAATACAACCATTTCACAGTCTTCAGAAGACACTCTGACACCCTGCTGAGGACACAGATGTGTTGTCAGGATATGTTGTTGGATGTGCTGTCAGGACTTTGCAACAGATTTGCAAGATAATGCCCATTTTGTGTTATACTAACTGCCAGTAAACTTCCAGATTCAGCTCAAAATACATTAAGCAATTTCAGGTTATGTGGCTGAGATAGGATCATTCTCCAATTGGATTCTACTTCACCCATCCTGTGACAGAATCTAGAGAAAACCTGCTAAAGTTATATTTTGTGTAATGTAGGAGATGTATGGACTAGAAGGGAGGCTTTTGTGATTATTCCATGCTCTGGACTACACTTTTCCCATAGTTTTAAACCCCAGAAGGATGATTATTATTTCTTAACACAGTATTTTGATTATCTAGAAATAACTGATAGATTCCGTGTGTGTCCAGCCATATACATATGTGCACAGATTTGTGTGTCTGTGTCAGTGTGTTATCCAAGATTTGAGTTTAAAGCCACTTTAGCAGGCAGCTTTGAAACAGTCACACTCTCTTACCACAGTCCCCTCACCGGACTGTTTTTATGAGGGAAATATACTATGGTTTGTCACACAGTCAGCCAGATGTTTAGACTAGATTAGCTACCCAACTACCCAGTATTACTGAGAAGATGGAATGCTGTGTTTTATATATATGCCTGTTTGAGCTCTGGAGCAAATGTAAATTATATATCTACCTGTAATAATTTAAATAACTGGACAGTAATTTAAGGTAGAAAACTGACTTGCATCTATTCCCTCTTCAGTGAGGTGACTTTCTTGTTGCTCAGTTACATTAAGCCACTTTATGACTTCTCTTTGGCATCTGCTGGATTAATTTGATTAATTTGATTAAACCTGGTTAATGAGGCAGTAGAAATCAGTAATTATTCGTGAAGAGTCATGAGTAACAAGCCACTGCTATATTAATTTGCTTCCATTAAATGAAATATGGCTGTTAAAGAAGAATGTGACTAAGTTTGAAACAGGATAGTTCACTGTTTCTCAATCTTCTCAACTTTAAGACATATGGGTATCAACTCCCAGAATTTTCCAGCTAGCATGCTGACAGGAGATTTTTGGGAGTTGAACTTCACATATCTTAAAGTTGACAAGGTTGAGAAATACAGGAGATAATGTTTTACTGTTATGGGTTCACAGAGTGAGGCATCAAACTCTGTTATGCTGTTTCTCAAAGGTGTCAACTTCCAGACATGTGGACTTCAACTCCCAGAATTCTGCTTGGGAATTCTGGGAGTTGAAATTCACATGTCTTAAAGTGTCTAAGGTCTACTATATTCTTAGAGAAGCTTCTCTGCTTTTTTCCACACATATAGCACAAAAGAATGCTGTCCTTTTCTCTGGAACACTTCCTTTAAAAAAATGTTGGGAACAGCATAATTACAGGTACCATATAAATATCACACACAGAAAGCCCAAAGCACACAGTGAAGTTCCCTGAGGATGGACTCCAGCACAAGTCTGAAAGCTCGGAAGACTAAAACTCTGGTCCCTATGAGTGACCCAGATTGTATCCGGTAAGTATATGGCCTGTTGTGAGGAATGAATATCAAAAGGAAGCAAAGATAGTTGTGTATAACATCTGCTGTTGTTTGGAACTGAGAACTGAATATGTCAGGAAAATCATAATAATTTGAACATGTTGGAAATAGATACATAAGAAACACAAAAAGATAAAGTCAGCAATGTACAGAGGCTGAGTGAATTTTGATATAGGAATAATTCATAAGAATAGAAAGGAATACATTAGATTTTGCTGTAAAAATCTTCTCTTTTCTTTATTTAATGCCTTCACTCCTTTGGCTCACTATTTCTTGCTCCTTTTCTTTACATGATGTTGCTAACTCTAAAATGAAATAGTATGAAGTAGACATGTTTCCGTGTGTGAGATATATAAACTAAAAAGATACTTGTGTGCGAACCCATATTTTGTTCTACATGACAAGAAAAATAAAGGACTGACAATTTAACTACTATTATTAGTATTATTTTTATTCATGTTATTTTTGGTTAATAATTATAATTGGTTTATGGCTGTTGTAAGAATTATGTCTTGATAGCAAACGTAAAGTACTTTCATTAGAGGTATGCAAGCCAAGGAATGGATGAAGCAAATTCCCCTTCATAGTTTTCTGCAGACTTTGTATAACTATTATGAAGCCCAAAATGTGAAGTAGATAACCACTTTCTGTGATGGTTCTGCATGGATTTTTTGAGGATTGAGGATTACAGTTGTTTATAATTTTATTAAGTTAATATCTATGTGATAAAAGCTTGCTAAGCAAGATGCTGTCTTGAATAAGCAGTGAGACTATTCTTTTATTGATTTAGAATATTTATATGCAAACATTTATATTCTGTTCTTTATCAGTACAGTTTACATAGCCAGAATCATGAAAAAACAGAATAGAAACAGTTAAGTATATGCCTGACAAATGTTAATCATATCAGCAATGTCCTTAATAGAAAGTACAAACTGTTTTTTGCCCTTTTGTGCCCAAAGAGCTAATCACACTGGGATGAAATAGTTCCTCAGATAGCTTGGACTCATGGCATGAGTGACTTTAAAGATTATAACCAACACATTGAATTGAATCTGGAAGCAAACTAGAAACCATGCAGTTCATGCAATAGTGGTGTTACACTGGCCAACCTAGGAGCTCCAAGAGCTGTCCACACTGCTGCATTCTATCCCAGCTGTAGCTTCTGAAGAGTAGTCCAATATAGAGTATATTGAAGTAGTCCAAATGTGATATGACTAAGGCATGAGTGATTGCGCCCTGAGACTCCTGATCCAGGAAAGTGTGTAACTGGCACAGAAAATTAAGTTGTGCAAAGACTCTTATAAGCCACAACTGCCAGTTGCTGTTGAAGCAGGAATCATGAGTCTAGGAGAAACCCCAGATTGCGAGGTTTCAGTGAAAACCTTTTGTCTCCCTTCCAAACCCCCACAGCCCCCAGGTACTACAAGAAAAAAGCAACAGCAATTCTTGCATTACCCCAGAATGGAGATACAAAGTTGATCTCTGCTTTAGTTTCCCAATTGGGAGAGTGCCAAATTCAGTGCTTCCATGCTGGTTTCTCGTTCTTCTGACAGGGAAAACCATCAAATGAGGCTAGGGAATATGGGGTTGGCTTTGTGGTCAGGAATACCCTATCAGGATTCATTATTCCACTTGTAGCAAGAATCCTGTCCTTGCAAGCTTCATTCATAAGCAGGGCTGGTTACTCTTATCAGCTCATATGCACCATTATCATCTTCAGTAGAACTTAAAGACGAATTCTACAACGATCTGGCTGCCACTATTAAGAAAATCCCTGAAAAAGAACCATTGTTTATCCTTGGCGATTTTAATGCCAGAGTTAGAGCTGACCATAGTTCTTGGCCCACTTGTTCGGCACTGGCAAGATACCAGAGTTAGAGCTGACCATAGTTCTTGGCCCACTTGTTCGGCACTGGCAAGATGAACGAAAATGGACAACGCCTACTGGAGTTTTGCTGCTACTATAGTTTTTGCATTAGCAATACATTCTTTAATACAAGCCCTCAACACAGAGTCTCCTGGAGACATCCAAGATCAAAGCATTGGTACCAGCTAGATTTGATTCTCACCAGGCGCCCCAGCCTTCCCAGTATTACGATCACACACAGCTATCGGGGCACTGATTGTGATACAAACCACTCCTTGGTATGCAGCAGAATAAAACTGCAAACAAAGAGATTGAACCGCTTGAAGAAGGAAGAAAGACCATGAATAGACATTATCAAAACCCACAACCAGGACAGAGCAAAGGAACTTGCTCAAGCACTCAAGGAAACTCTCCCAGGCCCAGCTGAAATAAATGCATCTGAACGATAGGAACATTTCAAGAATGCTATTTATAACAGCCCCTTGTTAATATTTGGTAAGGAGACCAGAAAGGCAGCAGATTGATTTGAAGCCCACTTGGAGGAGATGACACCAGCCAGCGAGGAAAAGAGGAGAGCTTTAATTGCATATAAAGCCTGTTCCAGTCAGTATAACCTATAGGTTTTGTGTGGTACTTGTAGTAAAGCCTGACAAACCACCAGGAGATGTGCTAATGATTACTGGCTGCAGCTTTGCTCTCAGATCCAGATAGCAGCTGACACAGGCAACATCAAGGAGATGTATGATGGCATCAAGCAGGCCTTAAGGGTCCAATGCAGAAGAAATCTGCCCCCCCCCTACGGGTGAGGTCTCTGGCAAGGCACCCAGGAAAGATAACATCCCTGCTGAAGTTTTGAATGCTGCACAGAGATCATCTCCACTGAACTGCATGAAATCTTCTGTCTTTGTTGGAGGGAAGATGGAGTACCACAGGACATGAAGGATGCAAATATCATCACGCTGTATAAGAACAAAGGCGACAAGGGTGACTGTAACAACTACCACAGCGTCTCTCTTCTTAGTGTTGTAGGAAGCTGCTAGCCCGTGTCGTGCTGAAGAGGCTCCAAGTGCTTGTAGAGAGAATCTATCCAGAATCACAGTGCAGATTCCGAGCCAATAGGTCCACTACTGGCATGGTATTTTCCCTTAGACAGTTGCAGAAGTACAGGGAACAAAGACAGCCATTTTTTGTAGCCTTCATAGATCTTACGAAAGCCTTTGACTTGGTTAATAGGGATGGCTTTATAAAATCCTCCCCAAGACTGGATATCCATCTCAGCTCCTCAACATCATCAGGTCCTTTCATGAGGAAATGAAGGACACGGTAGTTTTTGATGGTTTAACATCAGTTTCCTTTGACATCCAAAGTGGAGTGAAGCAGGGCTGTGTCCTTGCGCCAACTTTATTTGGATTTTTTTGCTGTCATGCTGAAATATGCTTTTGGAACTGCAATAGAGGGTATTTATCTCTGGACTAGATCAAACAGAAAACTCTTTAATCTCTCTAGATTGAGAGCAAAGTCCAAAAGATAGCTGACATGCTTGAGGGATTTCCTCTTCACTGATGATGCCGCTGACACTGCTCACTCTGTTGAAGACCTTCAACAACTTATGGATCATTTTAACAAGGCCTGCCAAGATTTTGGACTGACAATCAACCTGAAAAAAAAACACAAGTCACAGGTCAGGATATGGATTCACCTCCCTGTATTAAAATCTCTGCACAAGAACTGGAGGTGGACCATGACTTTGTGTACCTAGACTAAACTATTTCCAACACTCTCTCTTTAGACACTGAGCTGAATAGACATATAGGTAAAGTGCTCACATTTTCCAGACTTACAAAGAGAATATGGCTTAATAAGAAGCTGATGGAACATACAAAGATTCAGGTCTATAAAGCCTGTGTCTTGAGCACACTCTTGTGCTGCAATGAGTCTTGGACCCTTCACACACACAGGAGAGAAAGTTGAACACCTTTCATATGTGCTGTCTCTGACGTATTCTTGGCATCACCCGACACAACAAAGTTCCAGATAATGCAGTCTTGGAACATGCTGGAACTTCTAGCATATATACCCTATTGAAACAGCGATGTCTACGCTGGCTTGGGCATGTCGTGAGGATGGCTGATGGGCGGATTCTGAAAAACCTCCTGTATGGAGAATTAGTGCAGGGAAAGTGCCCTAGGGATCACAGCTGCGATATAAGGATATCTGCAAGAGGGATCTAAAGATGGAATGGACATTAACAGCTGGGAAACCTTGACCTCTGATCATTCATCTTGGAGGCTAAAGACGCAGTATGGCCTTCTGTAATTTGAAGAGACACTCGTTCAGCAGGCTGAGTCAAAGAAGCACAGCAGAACCAGCGAAATCTTGGGATTGGACAGGGGACAGATTGTGTCTGTCCTCAGTGTAGAAGTGATTGCCACTCTCGAATTGGCCTTTCTAGCCACACTAGAAGCTGTTTTAGGACCTTTTTTCAGAGCATGATACCAGCCTTTCGAGATTGAAGGATGCCAATATAATGCTGGTTTCCCAAAATAGATGTTCATCACATCTTTTATTATTCAACAATGGTTGCCAATTGTTCAATATCTAATCTATTTGCCCACAAAATTTTAACATAGTCATCTTGAACTTATTCAAGCACAGATCTTTTATGGTATTTTTGTAGGCTAGCTGAGCTATTTATTATTCAAGTTCTTTGTAAAAGTATCCAAATTCATTGTTGTAATGACTGTAGTGTGGAACATAGTATTGGGCAGTGAGCTAAGGTTTATTTCTCCCCTTTATTTTCAGGTTGTTTGCAAAATATGGAAGATTGTTTGCAATGAATACATTTAGAATGTGTTGGCTAACAACTATGAAGATGACTCACCAATATGTGTATTTTTCACCTGTGAATATGTGCATTTCATCACTATTATTTTTTTCCCCATTTTTTGTGTGCTTCAATTGATGGTCTAGTTTCACACAGGTTGCTGATGTGGTAGTTGATTTCCCAAAGTTGTTCTATGAAATGTTTTTGGTACATAACTCTAAATGTACTCCAAAGTACATCTGTACTTGTAAGAGAGAAAATAGAATTTGATCTGGGGCAGTCCATAGAATTTGTGTTTTGCTCTACATATTTCTATATATATTTTATATTTTATTCTATAAGTGCTTCTATAAGTTGATGCTGTCCTGTGTCTCCTTTAATTTACCCTTTTTTCCTTCTAATGTAGGCATGCAGTTTCTCCTTGATAAAGAAGGTACAACTCTGAATTTTTCAGCCTTCCGCATTTTCCCTGTTGATCCTTTGCTTAGCCTTTTGTGGTGGTTGATTAGTAGATCTAAACCTTGCCATAGGGTGTTTTCCATGGCCACCAGTTGGAAGAATTGATAAAATACGTATTGCACTTTTTACTCTTAGAAGTTAAATGATTTCAAATAATTGGATCAATAGAATCAATGCTATGAACTAATGATGACATCTGAAATGTCTTCAGTCATTCCACAAAGGCTCAGGAGCATAAGAGTATGCCAATAAAAGTCTCATTTTGCCCCAGTCAGTTTCTACCACTCCAACCAGGTGCCCTAGTGTGTTAGACTCTACAATCACATCATCTTTGCAAGCATGGCTGGAGTATGTATTAATTTTAGAAGTGTATGAGGCTTCCCAATTGTGTAACTTTAGTCATTATAGACCATGCTGATTAGGAAAATGATGGAAATGCATAGGGAGAGGATACAGAACTAATAAAGGCTATTCTAAAGGACTTTTCACACAACAAACTGATTTGCCTACAATTGTATAAATTGTATGGTATGTTATTAACCAAGATCATTTTGCCATTCACTATTTTAACGCTGTTCACTATTTTAAAATAGTGACTTAACTGTGTGGACATAATCTATATTTGACAGACATTTCTAATGCATGGTTCAGATAAGTGAAGTCATTATAGGAGAGCTTTGTTAGTCCGCGGCAAGCAAAAGACACTCCATTTACATGTGATGAAATAAGCTGTTACCTCGCAGGATCTCATGCTGTTTATTAGTCTGGAAAGCGGCTATTAGTCTTTAAGTGACTAAATCGTAAGCCATTAAAACAGAAGGTCGGGCGAAAACGGCCTCCGAAACTCGCCAAAGCAGAGCGCGATCGATGACCTCACTGGCCAAGGCCACCCCTCCCAGGCTGCCCGCGAGACCTGGAAGAACGAAAAGGGGAGTTTGCGGACGGTCCCTGAGTGGTGGCCGGGCGAGACCGAGGGAGCGCGTCAAGACCAGGTCCACTTTGGACGCTCCGAAAAAGCGGATTTTGCAGAGAGTCCCTGAAGGCCCCGCTTTCTCCGCCCTCGCCGGCTCCTCCCCCTCCGTTTGCCGGTGCTTCGAGCCTCGGGAGCGGCCGGGAGGTTATAAAGGACCGGAGGGGCTCGTCGGGCGGCGCTGCTGGCCGACTCTTTACTCATGCAGCGCCGTCGGCGAAGGAGGGGAGCCGCGCGAAAGCACCGAGGGAGCAAGTGAGGCAAGGAGGAAAGGACCCCCCCCCCGCTGCTACATCTTCTTCGCCGCCGTCGCTGCTCCCTAGTCAGCCGTCCCCTCAGTTAGCGCCGCCGTCCGCCTCCCTCCTCTTTTTCCTCGCCTCAGTCGGCTTGCCTGGAAGCGAGGCGAGGAGGGGGCGGGCCATGCGGTGGAAGCGGAGCCCTTGGAGGCCCTGGCGGCTTCCCCGGCGATCGTTGCTGGCCGCTCTCTTCTTTTTCTCGCTCTCTTCCTCGTTCCTCTACTTCGTCTATGTGGCGCCCGGCATTGGTAAGAGTCGCGCCGTGCGGTTGGGGAAAAAGCGGCTCTGTCGTCTCCGGGTTGGCGAGGGAGGGGCGGCGCGCCCGGGAGAGAGAGGGACGCGCTTCCCCGCCCGGCCTGCCTTTGGGGGAAGGAACGGCGGGAGACGGAGAGAGAACGGCGGGCAGCTGAGACTGGGGGGGGGTGTCTTTTGAGGGGAGGGGGCGCGCGATTTTGGCGCGCGTGCGCCCTCCGCGGGCAAGGTGGGGGGGAAAAGGAGTCTAACGGTAGCGCAGGAAAGGGGAGGATACTGAGCGCTGCCTGAGGTGGTGTGGGGCTCCTCGCCAGATTCAGGCCGCCGCTGCCGCTTATTGCAGCGCACGGGGGAAGCGGCCGTGTTGCCCACCTCTTCCCTTCCCTTTCTGTGCCTCCCGCCAGCTCCAGTTGCCGCAGCCAGTGGTGGGGGCTCGGTGCCTGAGGTCTTTTATCTCTGTCCAAAATTTCGCCAACCGATGCCGAGGGATCGAAGCGCTCTCTTTCTCTTCCTCCCTCACAAAACACATTTCCTCTCCCCCCGAGTAGTTATTGGCGACATGGACTCTTGGAGGCTGAGCTCCCGGGTCATGTTTCCTTTTTTGCAGCCCACGACAATTCCTGTTTCTGAGCCTCAGAAACGAGTGTTCTCGTGAGGCTGCAAAAAGGAATATACTTTGCTCCTTTAAAGCGCATTTCCTGTTATCCGGGCAGATAGAAAGGGGAAGAGGTATAATCTGTAGTCCATAATACAGTCGAAATGATTTTTTAAAAAATTCGTTTAGTACATGTCAGGGCTTTCCCCCCCCCCCTTTCAGTATATTCTGGGGTGTGGGGGACATTTAGTCATTTAAGATAGTATTTTTCCTACTTTTATACATGGTGGTGAACATATTTAATACTCCTACCCCCTATTTTCCTCACCACAACACAACCCTGTGAAGTGGGTTAGGCTGAGATAGAGTGACTAGGCTAAATTTACCCAGCCAGATCAATATCAAACATTTCCCTGACATCCACAAAAGCGTTTTTCCCCTTTCCCTTCTCTCCTTAATAATGTATTCTTTTTACATTACTATTCTCTAGCTTCTTTAATTTTGCTCCTGTTCTTTTTATCTTTGACCTTGATTAATTCAGCTGTTTATTCTTTTAAATTCTACATACAAAATAGAAGGTGGTATACAATTCAGGTGTTGAATTGGGAAGGTGATTGAAGTAGTAATACTGTACATGTTCAGATGTGGTGCCTTTATCAATCCTTTCAATCTGAACTGATAAACTCTTTTATTAATTAACTATTTGGATCAGATAGCACAGGAGAATACTTTATTCTTGCTATTAGATTGGTGTATAGAAACATCTCTATCAAAATTTGACAATTTCATTTGTAATTGTCATAAGAAGACTAAGCTTAATACTGGTAATACCTGCTGGCTAATTTATTGCTTTCTGAAGAGTTTGTGATACATTTTAGTTAACCCTTTATTTTTAAGTCTCTTCTTTTACTTATATTCAACATTTTTTTTATCTTTGGCCATTTAATTTATTGATATACACACACACCACCACCACCATCATCATCCCTAAAAGCTTTAACAGCACTGCTAAAGTGATTTAGACCAGTGAAAAGGAATATGTTCCAAAGGCAATTAACCATGAAAAGTCAGGACTATCAACAAGATCTGTTGCTAGTTCAAATTCTTGTTCTTTTTGTGTTATTACTTTTAACAGAAGGGAACATTAGGGAATAAGGTTATAATCCTAAACATATTCGTATGATTCCTTCTATCTGAGCCATAGTAATCTGATGGTTGTCTAGAATATGGGTTATTGATATGGAACTGAACTTAGTCTGATTACCCAGGTTGATAACATAGGATTGTTGGTAACTTGTGACCTCTCAACAGCCTTTATTATCATTTATTGTGATACTATTCTAAGAAAATTTTGCAGGTGATTTAGATGTGATATCCTAGTTCTATCTTATGTCCCAAAGGTAGCATTGGAAGACTATGCTTCAGTGCTTGTTTATAACAAATTCCCTCAATTTTAAAAACTCAAGATGTGTTGCACTACATTTTCCATTATTCATTTCCAGCATTGCTATTGGTCATGTGTATGTGGATTTTGCATGTTATAATTTAACCTGGGGTCCCCAAACCTGGGCCATGATCCGGTACCAAGCCATAGCCTGTTCAGAACCAGGCCACACAAGTGACGGGCGAGTGCATGCAGCTCAATTTATGAGATTTAAAAAATATTTTATATAATCTGCAGAACCTTTTGTTTATATTTAGTTCATATCAGTGATTCTTGTTATTCCTGTTATTGTTATTAATATTTTGTTGCATGAAATCAAACTTTGATATATTGCTATAGAAAAGATACTTTCAGAATCAACAAGATGTCTGCTTTTAAGCACGGACCTATTTGATTAAATCTAAATTTGTACAGAGTGTTTCCTTCTATGAATGGGACACAAAACCCATCAGTTCTGTTTCTTGGAGTTACTCTAGAAATATACATATCAAAACAATCTAAATTAAATCTCCAGTCAGTTTAGGAAACAACTGTTAGTCTGAATTTTTTCTTTTCTTCTGTTACAATAGGATTCAACTTATGTGCGACATTATCTATCACACACACAGACACACACACACACACACACACACAGAGAGAGAGAGAGAGAGACATGCCCTGCTGCCGTTGGTAGGAGTGCTGTTTTCTCTTTGGAACTGCCTTGATTAAGGTATTATTTTCTGCTTGATTATTTGTCTGGTATTAATGTCTGCTTATCTGGCTGCAGGCTGTGGGAGAAGGTGTGCTCTGTCTTTTTGTTTCCTCCTTAGCTTAGAATGCAGGAAAACTGAACATGTAGACCAGGCTAAATAAAAAACACTAGGGGATTCCTGGATTCATTCAAACAAATAATTTTTTCATTTTTTTTCATTCAGACAAATCAGCCATCAATAGTCACATATAGATAAATCACATATATACACCATTCAAAAGAGACAGTAAAGAAGTTAAAAAGGAAACAAAAAGACCAGGCTGCATGCTTTCCAGCAGCCACCCAACCCAACTATAAGCAGTGAATTGGATGCACCTCTATAACCAGGGGTCTTCAAACTTGACAACTTTAAAACTTGTCGACTTCAATTCCCAGAATTCCCCAGCCAGCATGCTCTAGAATCTATAACATAGGTTGGTAAAGCTGAAATCCATACCCATCTTTTCAAAAGACAATATCTTTAATTGAGACTTCAAAGGGGTGTTGATATCTAAAATCACATATGAAAATATGGATGGTTCAGGCATGAATAGACTTATATTAGGAAAAAAGGCAGATGGTTATAATTGTGTTTTTTCAGGACAGTTTATTCAGTGCTCACTAGGGTTGTGTTTGCCAATTTAATTTATTCCTAACTCCTAATTTCTTTGATTTAAATGGGCACTTTTCCAATGACAGCTTGGCACAGTCAGCGATTTGGAAAGAAGAGCATGGGCATGATACTTTCACAAGTTCATGTTTATTACCTATACTCTCCTTTCCCTCTGATCCAAAATCTGGAGACATAACAGGGTTTTGGAGACTTAACTAAGTAGTAAAGACTCTGCAGAAGGGAATTTGAAAGTGTGGCGAATCATAAGGTACTGCTACTTCAGAATGACAAGTGGAATGCTGGTTTATGTGAGCATTAGTGAGCAGAAGGATGTGGAGCTAGATCATTAATTGATCATTGTCTGTTTTAATAAATTTCTTACTGCTTGTGTGTGTACATTTGTTGCATAAACTCCTTAACTGTCTAGCAGACTGAGTATCCCTACTTCTCAGCCATCCTACATATGGATCTATGAAATTTTCTCCCCTTAATTTCTAAGTCATGAAAAAGAAATGGAAAGATGGATTTCTATGTCCCTATAGGGCTGTGAGAGGTGAAGTGAAAGAATAAAACAAAAAGCCTTTACCATAACTTTGCCTATTCCCAAATATAGTTCCCACTGTTGAACACAGCTGCCTACCCAATTTCCAAGTTTCACCCACCAACTGCTATAAGTGATGCTTGTTTTTTTAAGAAATAGTAGGCTGTGGCTGTTATTAAGACATAAGAATTGAAAATTAGAGAGCTCCCTAGCAATCTGGATAAACAGAAATGCCTTGGGAAGGAAATGAAGAAAATAAGGATTGTCATTTAAGGAACAGATCTTCATCACAAAGGTTTTTTCCACATCAGATACCCTATTCTTAACACATATATCTGCCCTGCTGTTGGAGGACTCTAGACTTGCACCAAGAGAAAATGAAGTCTTCAACTTGTGTGCCATAATCTTCCTTCCATCCCCTCCATTACTAGCAGTGGCTGATGAAGGCTGGATGGCATTAGTGGGGACTAAAGGAGGAGAGAAATGAGATGCTCCTAAAGAAGAGGATGAACCAAGGATGATTCGTGTAGCCATTACATTTCAATTTTTGATGAGTTGCCTGGACCACTTGAATTATAACTCAAATTCATGCTGCAGGTGCCAGACCCAGGGATTCCAGGAAGAACTATGTATAAAAATATGTATGTCAGATATGTGCAATATGGCCAGTAACTTTGTCTATATATATTGATTCTGGGAAGTTCCAACAGGAATTAGATGTTTTCCAGACATACTGCCCTACCTACGAGGGTTTTAAATGAATTACTAATCATGAATCCCAATTAGGTTAGACCAGTAGTGGTTAACCTTTTTTGGCTCCCATGCCGATAATTGTGCGCTTACTCGCATGTGCTCGCATGTCACCAGCACCCAGAAGGCAATGCGTGCTGTCCCCCTCATGTGCTGCACATCTGTGCATGTGTGTGATTCCCTCGTGTGCTGTGCATATGCGCA
Organism: Hydrophis major; assembly: GCA_033807585.1. Taxonomy (NCBI): domain Eukaryota; kingdom Metazoa; phylum Chordata; class Lepidosauria; order Squamata; family Elapidae; genus Hydrophis; species Hydrophis major. The sequence goes on along the minus strand of CM066330.1, from coordinate 238,770,591 downwards.
TGCATGTGCAATTCCCCCTCATGTGCTGCACATCTGTGCATGTATGCATGACTACTATCACATGTGCATATACACATGCGATTCCCTCTTGTGCACTGCACATTTACGCATGAGCCTTGATCCTCGGGCACAACATGGCCCTGCACATGCACGTCCGTCTCCCACGCACCCACCCCATTGCCCCCTGTGCATGCGTGCCAGATACCTGACAATTAGCTGTCGGGTGGCGGCATTAAACAAATACAGTTGCACAAATGACCATACATGTCTTATAATTATTCACCCAAATTATTCACTTGCTGGAACTTAAATATGTAGGTTAGTATATCCAGTTATCTGCCAGCTATACATTTGTCAATGTATTTTTAAAGTTATTTTCTGCCCATAGTCACTTTGTTGAGATGATCAGCATATAAATTGAAGAAAATAACAAATGTGTGAGTAGCCCTTCAGTTATTATTTAAACATCCAAATACAGGACTCATGAAATTGGATGAAAATATCTCATTTATTTAAAAATGTCTAGTTATGTGCTTCTGTCTCTAAATGAAGGAATCTTATCTATTAATGTTGATAGGACAATACATGTTTATCTGCTGAGTGGTGTATGATGATTTATGGTCTTAAAAAAGTAAACTTTATTTCAGAACTACACTGACTCAATAGGTTTATTGCTCATAAAGCAAAAATCAGTTATAACATGTTATTCTAGTGGATTATTTGCTGTTAAATTAATCTCAAGACAAAAGAAATGCCTCATGGAACACCTTAGGAAATCCCCAATTTTAACTTATTTTTATAAGTGCAATATTTAACAGAAGCTGGGCAAACAGCTTTTGTATAATCTGAAAACTTTCTCTTTGGAAGGCTCTTTTGTGTCAAATAGAGATTTTGGAAAAGAAAAATGTAAAAAAATTGCATTTGAAAAAATATGGATCCTTATGAGCAAAAAAAATTCTTGTGGTAGCATTATTGAAGTTTGGTAATGTTCCTTTGAAATTTAAAAAGAACTGTTAATATATCTTCAAATCAAAATGTAAATTTTCAAGTGATTTACTTCATACCTCATTGCCCTTGATTAATTGCTTACAGGTAGTCCTCGATTTATAACTATAATTGAGCTCAGAATTGCAGTCGTAAGTCATTATGGTAGTAAGTTGATGTGCCCATGTGACCAGAAGTAATTTCTGCCCTGTTTTGCAACAGTTGTTAAATGACCCCATTCATTTGAATGGGAGTTATTTTGGCAGAAACCAGCAAAAAACATCACAAATTGTCCTGGGGCCATGGAATGCCATGACCATTCATAGAGCTTATCCACTTGACATGGAGACATATGATCTCAGGAAAGTGACACAACCATTTACAATGGCTTGGGGGATGCTTTATGGGTCATAAAGCAAAAGTTGTAACAGCCGTAACTTCAAATGATTGTAAGATAACCAGTCATTAAGCAAGGACTACCAACACTAAGATTTAGCCTAATTTAACGATAATCTATTTCCCATGCTTCAGACAAATGTAATAAATTTATAACTCAGGCATCTTTCAAAAGTTTACTTTCCAATCTTGTTTCGGCTATAAATATGTGGAATGATGAAAGGGCTGTGCTAGAACAAATTCTTAAAAGAATGTATTATGTACAGTTAGTGGCTTTTTGTTGGATCATGTTGACTCTTTAGGCCAATAGTATTTGGAATCTTTCAGGTAAAGACAGTTTAGGAATTTAAATTGCATATTGAAAGAATCTAAACTATTTGGGGTTTTTTTTTTTTATTTAAGTGTGTTTTATATTGGAATTGAAATAAGAATTCACATCTGCATGAACAAAGTTCTTTTCTTGTAAATTCACATTAATGTTACATCTATGACTCCTTAAGTCAGAAATTTAAAATGGCGTCTTCATCTGTCCATATTCAGGGAGCTGACAGATTCAGCCTTCCAGCAATGGATTTATTCACCACTCCAGACAATACCCAGCTGCCCAGGTACTTCACCAGGTTCGCCACACCAGGGGTGGAGGGAATCAATGCCCTCCGGAGCCAGGGACCACTAGGACTCCTGTACACCTTTCTGCATCTTCCTCTTTTTCCTGCTGTGATCAGGAAGATGCTGGCAGAGAGGCAGAGATTTTACTCCTGGATCCCCATTGGCCCAGACGTCCCTGGTTTGCGGATCTGGTGAACCTATCAGTGGCTTGACCTTGGAGGATTCCTCCCAACAAGATCTCCTCAGCCAGAGGGCCCAGGTCCATCCAGAACTGCAATGACTGCAGCTGTCTGTCTGGCACTTGAATGGGGAATCTTTGAACAGGGATAAATACTCTTCTAGAGTGATTGCCATGATCCAGGTCTCTAGGAGACCATCAACAAACCGTATATATGATGCTACTTGGAGGGCCTTTTGTCTGTGGTGTATCAAGACTAATCAGAAGGACACCTCTGCATCGATAGGTGGAATTCTGGAGTTCCTCCAGGACGGGCTGGACAGAGGGCTCTTGCCAGTACACTTTGTAGGCAGGTGGCGGCCTTGTTTTCAGTTTTGTCTTCAGGGACTTTGGATTCTCTTTCCCTGGTCACATGCTAGAAAAGAATTGGCATGCTCTTGACGTGCCTAGAGCGCTCTGTGTATGTGCGGCTACAAAGTGACCTGGGCTAGAAGAAATCTGCCGGGCTGCCACTTGGTCATTCCTCTCCCCGTTTATCCGGCACTATCATCTGGACACCTTTGCTTGTGCTGAAGCTGCCTTTGGCAGGAGGGCGCTCCAGAGGGCAGGGAGATCTGGACCATACTTGGGTCCTCCCATGGACATGCCAGCTTTGATATGTCCCTGTCCTGCACTCGCAGCAGCATATCAGAGAAAGGGCATTGGCTCACCTGATACACCCATTCTCGTTAGCTGCTAGAGAGTCCAGTCCCCCCCTAGTAATATCTGGTCTGGGCTTGGTAGGACTATTGGTTTTTTTACAGAGGCACATCACATCTTTTGCCGAAAGTTGGGTAACCATGGCAACAGAGGAGGGACTAAACAGTTGACAGACTCACTATGGTGAAGGAGGCAGAGTCTTCCCTGTCCTGGACTCTCTAGCAGCTAACAAGAATGGGCATATCAGGTAAGCCAATGCCCTTTCTATGAAGTTCAAAAGCTTAATTCTAAAAAGAGGAAGAGAACATGAGCTTGGGAGGCATACTCCACTGTTTTTAACTGAGCAAAAACAGGGTAAAGATGTTTGGATCAAGTTGTATGAAGAAGTAAATGTCTTTTATTCGAAAGCTGTATTTAAATAAAAAGATGTGCATACATAAAAATTAGTATGTATTTCTTTATATGTATTAAAAGCAATGGCATTTATTTAAATTGATCCACATTTGTTAGTGATTGGTAAGTTTAAAAGCTGAATTAATTGCTATAAAAATAAGGAGAAAATTTTCTCTAATGAAAATCTAAGAAAGGATTTTAAAATATCTATGTGTGGTGAACAACTAGATCTCGCTTTTCCCTCTTTCTTCAGCTACTTTGATTTTTAACTTTAAAAGTCGTTCTTGTAAGAAAGAAAAGAAATCTACTTGTAAGATTGAGCAAGAATAAACATTTGGGAACCTGGTGTAGATTCAGGCAATCAAAAAGTCTGATTTATATGTATAAATAATTACATGAATACAACCATGACTTCATATTAACTGCAAGATAAAAATGGCTGGAGTTACAGTTTTGCCATAGCACCTGAGAAGTTCCATTTCATGCAAAGCTGCTCTTTGCAAACAAAATGGAACAGGGCAAATAGAGCTGAATGAAACTTCGCCTCTGGGAATTCAGTCTGTAATTTTAACATCAAAGAGACAAAAACTGAGTTTTACGTAGTTTACCATACCATATTTAAAATTGAACTGTTATGATTTTTTTTAACCATGTGGTTCTTGGGAATTTTTTACTAACAAACCTACCTTTAAGTGTTAGAAGGTTAAGCATAGATTATGGTACAGTTCTATGCTAGAATGATTTGATTTCCTGTATATTTATATACTGGTTGAAGCTATATGTGCCACAACAGAAACATGGAATCTATCAATGTGAGCTTCCTATTGATAATGCTACAGCAAGATGCATTGGACATTGAGTACAACCGAAAATCAGCAATAAAGCACTTTTAGCCCAATTGAACGAATGTATCATGTCAGAAACATTACATAATTAAAGATAGTCATTGAAAATTATTGTAATTTCATATTTCTCAAGATTTCTATGTGATACAGTCATTCTGAAATGGTATTTTGTTGTAATGACGAGGCAGTCGAGTTGTTTGATCATGAACAACTGAATCATGATGATCTTTTTTGGAGTCTAGTCTTGCATTTATACACATTTTTAGTTATCCTCCATCACTGATTAACTTTGGTTACTGCTTAACTTTCGTTACTGTTTAGCACAGTAATTAATACAATTAATTATATCTTGTTAAAGTCTAACATATGTTTACTTCCTCTCTCTAATCCTCCTTTAGATTAGTGACTTTGTTTGCCTGAATTGTATTTGCTTGGAAACATTCTTTATCTGAGGTTGGCCATCCGAGATTGGAACATTCCTGCAATTACAACTCTACAGTATTTGTGTTCAGTTCGAAGGGATCATAAATGCCAAAAGTTTTTCAGGAAGCAAAAATTTTGAAAAAGTTGTTGTCCAGTCATATAATGCTATTCAGAGACAATTCATTCCTGATTTCCACAGTGGGTTTATATAACTTATATGTCAACATTTTTAAAATAAAACATCAAATAAATTGTTTTTAAGAAATGTTTTCCTTTCAGATAATGGGAAAGAAGTAAATATCTCCTGGCCTTTTGGATTTAATTTATCTTAGTTTATTATCTTAGTTTATTATTTTTGACAGGTGACTGTTTTGCAGTTCAAACACCATTTATACTCCCCAAATCCAACCCCATCCAACTCCTGTTTCCATGGGCCTCATTTGGGTATGCTCATTTAATGTCTCCTTTCATTAATAGAGGATTGATCTTCCTGAAGTTGCTAGGATGCATGATCTGCTTGCACTCAATCAAGGGCCAGGACAATGGTAAAAAGAATAAATTAACCACCTTAGCAAACTACCTCCTAGATACAATCTAGATTGGTATGTTAAGAACTCCTTGTTTGGTTAAGCAACAGACTGGAGTGGATCTGAAAGATTTATGAATGGGCCATGCTATGTTTGGAAAGTTGCAAGACATAACATGAGGCACCAATTATAAGTATGTTCTTCCTGGTGCTATTTTGTGTATGAATTATAAACCAATGTTACTAGTTGGGAAGGTAGAGTTGAAGGAAGTTTGTCTTCTTTTCCAGAAGTTTCTGTAAAGTGTTAGGTACAATTGATGCTGTCTGTTTCAGTGTGTGTTCTGTTGGGATAGAAGAGAGAGAAATATGGTATATATACTGTGTTCCCATATCTTGGACTCAATGCATTTTTAGAGACATCTTCAGGGGATTATAAAGAAAGAAATGTCATTGTTGCAATATATCTATCAAAGTTATAAGTACAGGAAAAACACATTAACTGACACGAAACAGTAAAGACTATATATAAATTAACCAAATACCCAAGAAAAACAGAATGGGACTCTATGTTAAGACAGTATTTCTCCACCTTTGCAAATAAATAAAATTAACTAAAACATCAAATATATTATTTTCAAGAAATCAAATATTTTTGAAGGTTTGTGATTTATAATTTATGCTTCGTAATCTTTTTCATTTTATTTTTTATTCTTGCTAATATAATTAATTTTTGATGATGGTGATCATTTAATACTGCTTTATGCATTTATACTTTTTTTTAGTTGGCAAATTTTGTCTGGTGTACCAGCCAACAAGTGCAGAAAATAGAAATATCATTTCCTTAGCAGTAGCAGGGATTTTTTTACAATGGCATAGTTTACTCCCCACTGCAGAAAACTACAAACAGTAGGAAGTCAGAGATACTTTGTTCCCATCAATTATAGAACATTTTGCTGAAAAGTCCCTACTTACCATGTTCCCTAAAAATTGCAGCTGATGCAGTTAAACTGCCATTGTCCATCATTCAAAAATATGTTTTTAATTCTGTTCATATTTTAATCCATGGGTGATTGAGGCAAGTCAGTTTGTATGATTTTTTTCATTTTTCTCAGTGTTAACAATACTGATAAATTTTAGCAAAACATACCTTCTTTTTCACCTATAATCACAAATAAAGTATGTGGAAATAAGGGGGGGGGGAGTTGCCATGTATTCTCTGTGGTAGACACAAACATATCAGGGTAATAACTCTCATTTTCTCCAATATGATTTGGATATTAGTTTTTATTTTTTGACCAAATATATTAAGTGTACGTGGAGCAAATGCTGATTATTTTTTTTCTTGCAGCTATTGTCTCTGTTGGTTAGAGACACTAGCCTATTTTTCTAAACAAGATAACTAGAATTATCTAATTTAGAAAAAATGGTTATGTGATCTAGTTTCAGATTAAACCAAAGTCAAGCCAGAAATAATAAGACTGCATAGGTCTGTGATGGCGAACCTATGGGCACGCATGCCGGAAGTGGCACACAGAGCTATCTCTGCGGGCACGTGAGCTATTGCCCCAGCTCAGTTCCAATGTGCATGCACACAGCCACTCCTGCCAGCCAGCTGATTTTCGGGCATCTTCCACGTATATGTGCTGGGCGAGGAATCGCATGGGGGGGAGGTTCCTGCATGCATGCGCAGGAGGCAGGGGTCACGTGGGGGTTCACAGGTGCATTGCATTATGGGTGCAGGCACGCACGCACTTTCGGCACACAATAACAAAAAGGTTAGCCATCACTGGCATAGATCATCTTCAAACCCATGAAAACATTCTAGCAACTGCTAATTTGTGACTTGTTTGCAAGAGAGATGTGTTAACTAGTTTATGGGCGGAAAGTTTTACAGGATGAAGTTCTGCTTTGGAATGGAAGCAACAAATTTAGATTGTAGCATTGTATTCATTAATTTAAATCTTAGATGCTATGGAATAACAATTTTACCTATCTTATCAATAATTCATCAGTGATTTTATTGCTGCTGTTTGATAAAAGCTTCTCCATACTTCTTGGTTATACTTACTTTCTCAGTCAATGTATCTCTGGAGAAATGTAGATGTGAACATTTTTACTAGCATACTCCCCAGAGCAATTAAAGACTTTTTTCTAGGAAAGATTCCCAATGGGACACTTCTAGAAAAGAGAAACCACAATTCATCAGCTTTAAGAATAACACACTTACTTAGCAATAGACAAAAATAATAATGCTGGCAATCTGTATGGTAAATTGAAGTTCATCCAGACAAAGATGCAAAATAATGTTTCTCAATTGTTCTGAATGAAAATTAACATGAGAAAAAGTACAGAAAAATGATCCCATGTCACGACTAGTTCGACAGGAATTTTCATACCTTTTGGAAAGATTAAACTTTCAGAATTTGCCCTGGCTATCATGCACAATTTTGCAAGTATCTTTTGAGAAATATATATTTTATGGAAAAAATGGCTGTTAAAATACATAAACTTTGTTATCCTCTCCCCACATTGATTTCATCTGCTCCTTTCATTCTGCATAAAAATTAGGATCCATTCTTCAGTAGTAAAAAAACACTTGTGGTTCATGTTACTGGAATTTTTGGAAAAAAAAAAAAACTTTAAAAAACCAAAAATGTAAGCAATAAGCAGAAGAAAACAACCTGTTAGTATATTAAGACCAGCTCTTGAAACCTAATTTAAATTATTTTAAGAAGCTTTTCATAAGATCTAAAACACTTATTAGATATACCTAATTACAAAGTGCAATGCATATGGCATTTACTTCAACATTTTGTGCAATATAAAAGTTTGTGTAATATTTTATGGTATTAGGGTAAGAGCCATGGGGGTAAGGGACTTGTTTTGAGCTTCCATTATTCCTTGTAGTGTACAATTTTTCTTCTTATAGAATATAGCTAATGGTTGAAACTTAAATGAAGCTTTTGCCATATGTTTGCCATATCTCGCTTTCTTCCCTTCCTCTTTTCCTGTTAGAGACCAAAACATTATTTGTACTAGGAAAGGGTACAATTAGTGCACCAGATAGAACCAGTTCTAATTATGATTGTTAAAACAAGAACTATCTGTATTGATGTATCATTTCAAGGACTTTGAACTTTCCTACCTTGTTCTGAACAGGTTATTTTCCTGCATTGTGCCAATGTGGGTTTTTTTTTTGGGGGGGGGGTGTTATTTGCAATTTTCTGTTGCTAGCAGGGAACCCAAAAACAATATAAAATTCCAAATACCACCTAAAATCACATTCTGTTCATAATGTGAATATGAATAAACTAGTTCATGCTATAAATATAGTTATCTTGCCCACATTCCATGAAACAAGAAAATGTGACTTGGATAAAAATGAAGCTGAAGTAGTTTTGATTGTCAGTGTAATAAAAGTATCATATTTCAAGTCATAGTTGAATACTAAAACATTAAAAAGGATATGAGCATAATACCTGCAAGAAGAAAAGTCCAAAGCCAGTAACATACAGAATGGTAGGAGAAATAATCATTTTTTTAGAAATATTTATTGTATATAGTTTTTTCTTCTGTATGTCACACTTTTAATGCATCGAAAATGTGAAGTGCTACCTAAATCTGAACTGGCAATTATATAAAAAAGGATGAAAACCTATCTAAGCAAAGGCCTACCGCCTTCTCTATCCAAAGCTCTATTTTTCAATGTTTTCCAAGCTCATTGGCTTGCTGCCAAAGTTTACATTACTAGTGTATGGTCCTCCCTTCCCAGCCTCTCTGTGGTTGCTGAATCAGAGAATATAATTCTAATGGCAACCTCTAAAGTTACAGAAAAAAGTGAAGCCCTTGAGAAGAGCACTAGGAAAGTCTTTGTTTAAATTCCATGTAAATGAGCCCCTCAACATTCTTATCCCCCCCAAAAAAAGTTAATTACATGGTGTCTGACTTTAAGCCTACCTGTAGAGGGTATCTTTCTTTAGAAATCATTTGATTATATTTCTACAATGTATCATAACAAAGTTTAATATTTCAAGCTTTTAAAAGAAAAGACTTGGGATGAGGGAATGGCTTTGCTTGGTTATAAAATATTGGCTACATGATCCCACCTAGGAAGAGAATTGAAGCAAAAACACACCACAAAGTCCTTTAATCAAACTCTACTGCCTGTTTACACTCAAGCTGTGGGGGGTATCATTTTAAAAAGCTTACAGAGGTGAGACTATGAATAGGCATGCACAAGTAGAGGTTTTTTGATGCCATTAATTGGTAAGGAAGAGATTATTTAATGATAACATAAAGCAGCTTGACTTTATATTATTATTGCTTATAAATAAAAATTCTGTCTTTCTAATTTTAATTTAAAATCTAAAAAGTAAAGGGACATCAGATTTCTATATTAAACCATTTAAATATTGCTGTTTCCATGTCCAAACTACATACACAACAGTATAAAATACATTATGTGATTATTACTGTTTTGAAATTTTGAAGTCACTCATTTATGTGTGTGTGTGTGTGTGTGTGTATACAGCAGTAGGCTAGCCCCAAATTTAAAACTGAAATGGCTGTGAAAGTCTGATTCACAGACGAACACAATACAGAAGCCTGATGATGGAAGGTGAGATTCTGCCGAAACGTTGCTACAACTTTAAAAGCACAACTATAATGACGTGGGAAAATATCCGAACACAGCTGAATACCATACATGTAAGTACCCGCGAAAACTTTAAGAAAACAAATATCAGACCTCTACGGGGAGGAAATAAACAGCCAGACCAAAACCTATGAGAAGCTGGAAGTTAAAAGAGCTGGAATACTATGTGACCTCAAATTCCTACGCAGCTTCAGAGACAACAAGGCAACAATAACCTGCTTCAAATTAACATTTCATCACAGCACAGCAGCTACTAAACGTATTCTGAAAAGAACTGAAATGGCTCTACTCAGGAATGAGCTCCACAGAAAGAGATTCCAATTGGGTCAGTTAAACAAAGATTTGCTAGCACTACACCTGGAATTGAGCAGCAAAATCCACCCTCTACTTTGGGACAAGATAAAACAACTTACAACTTGGAGAGCTGAAACTGAAACCACTTACAAAAATGACAAACTCTTGAAGAAACTAAAGAAATTAGAACATGACAAGAAAGCTCACAACAACTCACAACAACTCACAACGACCTGAAACAATTAGTATATAACATTTCCAACAGAGAACTCACCAAAACAGAAACAGATGTCCTAACCAAAGGATTCAATTATGCTATAGCACCCAAAAAATCCCCACAGAATCCATCATGTGTGCAGTAGAATCCAGCCTAACTAAATTAAATACAGATGAAGCTGATAGAATAAGACACCAAGTTACTAACATCCTATGCACAAGCAAACCACCCAAAAGCAACTTGCACAAAGAGGAACTAAAAGCCCTGCAAGATAAGGAATGACAGCAGGATAATCATACTTCCAGTAGATAAAGGTAATGCCACAGTAGTAAGGGATAGAAAAGACTACGAAAAAAATTGACAGACCTACTCCAAGACTCCATATACAAACCCATAAACACGAACTCAACCACATATCTGGAAAAAATAACCAAGAAGAAAATTATAACCAGCCACATGAGCAAAGAGATCCAACAGACGATCATCCCAAGAGAAAAATCTTCCAGATGCCCCAAACTATACAGTCTCCCAAAAATATGCAAAGAAGACATACCTCGCAGACCCATAGTCAGCTCCAGAGGAGCATCACTACAAAACCTAGCTGAACACTTAGCAAAGCAGCTATAGCCCCATGCTGAAGCAGCAGCTTCACATGTACAAAACTCATACCACTTCTTGGAAATGATCAAAGATCTACATGTGGAACAAGAAGATCTGCTTGTAAGCTTTGACGTGGTTTCACTATTCACTCAAGTCCCGATAAAAGAAACTCTTGAAATCATCAAAAATAAATATCAACCAGCTAAACACCTCATGGAAGTAGCAGAACACTGCTTAACGAACACATATTTCATATTCAAAGGACAAAGATACAAGCAAATTGAAGGAGCCCCTATGGGATCACCGCTGTCAACCGTCATTGCAAAGCTGTTCATGGAAGAATTTGAATCCAGAGCCCTAGCTAATACCACCCACAAACCCAAACTATGGTTAAGATACATCGATGACACATTTGTGATTTGGCCCCATGGAAAAGAAAACCTAAACAATTTCCTAACACACCCAAACAGCACACACCCCCAAATCAAGTTCACCATGGAAACAAACAAACAACTACCATTCCTAGATGTACTAATCTACAAAAAAACAGATGGCACACTAGGACACACCATGTACCAGAAGAAAACACACACCAACCGCTACCTCAACGCCCAATCCCACCACCACCCAGCATAGATAAACTCCATGGCCAAAACACTAATTGCTAGAACCAAACGCCTGGCAGACAAAACACACATAAAGACTGAATCATGCACCCTGACTAAAGTACTGACAGCCAATGGCTTCCACAAAAGCAAAATCACTGGCTTGATCCACAAAAACACACTGAGACATAATGGAGACCTAGAAGATGAACAGACCTATGGAACAGCTGTCCTGCCCTACATAAGAGGCACTACAGACAAAATCAGTAAGATACTACACAGGCATCACATCAAGACTGCCTTCAAAACAGACAGAAAAATAGCAGCCATCCTTAGAAACCCCAAAGATAAAATTGACCTTTAAAACCAAGGCATCTATGAAGTCCCCTGTGCATCATGCCCGGCCACATACATTGGACAGACCAATAGAAGAATAGGTACCCGCCTGGATGAACACAAAAATGCAGTCAAAAAGCTGGAACACACTTCCTCACTAGTCCAACACATGAAAGCCACAGGTTATAGCATTGACTTCAATGGCACCAAAACCCTAGCCATTATAGAAAACCCCAGCCACAGAATTATCAGAGAAGCCATAGAGATTGAAAAAAGACCTGAAAGCATGAATAGAAGAGATGATTCCACCAGACTGTCAATTATTTGGAAGCCTGCACTCACAAACAAAAAAAATCTCCACACCACTAGCCAGGCAAACACCTGGGCACAAGCAGATCCCCCCTGATACCTCCAGCTCAAAGACACCCCAACCAGGCACCCAGATGAAACCTAGCTTCCTAACAAATGTTAGCTGTCCATTTACTCAGAGCCAAGCTGCACCAAAAGCTTCCAATGCAGGAACACAATGTTGCCAGCCAATCAAGACACAAAAAAGCCACAAAACACACAGAAGATATTAGAAACACTAATCAAGCAGAACACAGCAAACTCCAAGACCAATAAACACAGACCAAGACTCCCAACCAATCAGGATGAAGAAAAAACCATTCTGGCACAGCAGTAGGCTAGCCCCAAATTTAAAACTGAAACAACTGTAAAAGTCTGACTCACAGACGAACACACTAGAGAAGCCTGATGATGGCAGATGAGATTCTGCTGAAACGTTGCTACAACTTTAATGACGTGGGAAAATACCCGAACAAAGCTGAATACCGTACATCCATCCATCCATCCATCCATGCATCCATCACATACATACATACATACATATCATTTAGAAAATAAACTGTCACATTTTGATTAGATTCATATAGTCTTATGAATTGCCCATCTCAATTTGTTTAAGACTATATGAATCTACTCAAAGTTTTGTTGTTTTGGTTTGTTAGATAGTCCACAACTTACCATTGCTCATGTAATATTGGTTTAAATTTATGACAGCCTTTAAAAAGTGACTTAAGACCCATCCTCAAAGGAATGCTGTTGCACCACCCCTGCAGCTACATGATCACAACTGGACACTTGACAACTGGCTCTCGTAATATTTTATTGTCAAGTGATCATAATTTGTGACCTTCCCAGCTAATGTCTGGCACACAAAATCATTAGGCAGCCATATTCAGTTAACAACTACATAATTTCCTTAACTATGGTGATTCCTTAACTGTGGTAAAATGGTCATAAAATCAGGTCTGTCATGTGAGAATTCAGTGACTGAAATTCCAGGCTCAATTGTGGTTGTAAGTCAAAACTACCTGTAATCTGCTGGGCAGTTCAACCAGGACCTTAGTTGCAGCCTAGAATAGGCAGGTAGTGATCTTCAGCAGGTGTGAGAGTTCTGAGAACCTGGGGAAAAATTTGCAGACCCTTCAATAGAACAATGTTTTTGCCCCTTTCGTCTGTAAACTATTTTAAAAAGCTGCTTAATTATTGACTTTCTAGATGTTGAGAACCTTCCAGAAGGCAAACTTTATTATCTGAGATCCAAAAAAATTATGTAAGTTTAAGGTCTAAAATTAAAAACTTTAAATTTTTGGAAGACAGCAAAAGGGGGACTAGAAATTCAATTTTGGAAAGTTAATGCGATAGATCAGACGTGGGCATTTTACAGCCCCTGGGCAACATCTAATCTAGCCCATGAATGGCCCTCCACAACAATCTCAGTTTCTCAGATGGCCATTTGGGAAAATTAATTGCACACCTATGGAATAGATGGACGTGAAAGGATATTTTCTGTGGAATGTTTAAAATTTTATAAAATCATATATGAAGATTTTGAAATTAACTATAAGAAATCTTCCAATGGGAAAGTTTTGCTGATTGGAAAATAGATAAGAAGGTTTGTTAGAGGGATCCAGAGAAAAGTATGCATTGAAATTAAAGAAGATATTCATACAATGGCGTAATATTTGATTATAGAAGAAATTTGGGAGCAGTGTATGCAAAAATTGCTTACAAGATTGGCTATTACTATTAGAGGATATAGGAGAAAAATGATTTTATTAAATAAAATACACTGAGGCTGATTTTGAATATGGATTTTGAATTTTTTTTTTTTAAAGTTAGATTATAAAAATGATATGGAAAAAGATGTCATAGTGGATTTTCAAATGAAAGTATCTTAGTCTTAATTAAGTAAATACAAATAAATCAAGTGTGACTTGGAAAACCTTATCTTAGATTTACAAAATGGACATGTTAAATTAGTAAAGCTGTTCCTGAGAGAAGAGAAAATGATAAGGAACCAGCTTGTTGGACATAATTTGACATGATTAAAAATCAAGAATTTAAAGTGGACTTATTCAGTGAGGGTGTATATATATATATAAGTATGTATGTATGTATGTATAGATTCATAGATTTTCACAGGTACAGCCCATTATACCAACATCAACTCCATCAACCAATCAAGAGGCACCAGCACAGCCAACCAGCCCAGCACACCAGCCCTCACCACCAGTATTTATAGAGAGACGGCAGCTCCGATCCCACTCTGCTTGCACTGGCATGAAGCCAAAAGCACCAGCCTGAGGATGGCGAGTGGGACCTCACTGAAATGTCGCCAAGATACTCTTAATCTTACACGGGAAAAGACCCGAACACACCTAGACCTACAAAAATATATATAGTACTCAGCTTTGTTTGGGTATTTTCCCACATCATTAAAGTTGTAGCAACGTTTCGGAAGAATCTCATCTGCCATCATCAGGCTTCTGTATTGTGTTCACACACACACACACACATACATATACACATATATACACATAAATATAATTTTATTTGTTTTATTTTTTTCTATATCCTTGCATTTCTTTTTTCTTTACTTTTTACATTTTTCTTTGTATTAGTCTTTTATTATCTTTAGAATAGAATGAGGTGGCTGATATAGTCACTGAAGCAGTAGGCATGAACTTAAATGAAGATGGTAGAGGACAGGAAAGCCTGGAGGAACGTTGTCCATGGAGTCGCGATGGTCAGACACAACTTTGCAACTAACAACAACAACAAAATATTCTTTATTGGCCAAGTGTGATTGGATACACTATGAATTTGTGTCGGGTGCATAAGCTCTTAGTGTACAAACAAACAACAAAGTGATATAAGATACCGATAGAAGAAGATAATAGGAAAGATGAGAAGGCTAATAGTAATACAACCTTGGTGCATAACTTTATATCTGTAAACATATCTTTAAACTCTAAAAAAAATTATTAGGGAAAAAATACACTAGCTAGAAGACTAAATCACTGAGTTTTGTTCAGAGTTGGTCTGACTGGTTAGGTCCAAGTGAGCTACCAGATGCGCATTCTTGGTATCAGGATTTCCTTCAAATGTTCTTGAAGTCTTGGCTTTGTTCTCAGATCTGGGGTATTTTAAGGAACCCCTGGCAATTATTTGTTTTTGTTGGGAAGGTGATTAATGTGGTTTTGTACAGAAAGTCATGTTTCTTTTAAATTATGTATTCAACCAAGAGTTTGTTTGTTTGTTAGAGTGGACTGCCTCAAAATGTAATAAATGAATAAATGTAAGGCCAAAACCACAATCCACTCCTGTTCAAAATCAATATTAGGTTTTGCCTTTTATCCGTATTATTAAATGACCATGGTATTGCAAAGCAAATAATAAAATCATTGTAAGCATCTTTCTGCTTTGCATTCTGATTTCTATTATTGGTTAGCAAACTGCTTTTGTAATTAAAAGTTTTTGGCGAAGCAGAGAACCTGTGTTTTGTCAGTTCACAAGATTTTCATGTGCCCTCTGCTTCAGGGTATTCAATATATCAACTAGATAGCATTATCAGCTTATCTTTTTAGCAGTTTTTTTTAATTACATCAAATATCTAATGGAATAATTCAGCAAAAATAGAAGCCAAGCATCTGATAATAGGGTGGAAACAAGTGCTGTCATTCCATTGATGCAAAAACTTTTCATCTACCAGATGTTTTCCCCCTTCTTCTCTGACATCATTGATGCAAGAGTCTACTGCTCTGTATTTTTTTCTGAAATAACTATTCAACCTTTACTGAAATGTAAGAAAGTTGCAGATTTTTTTGATAGTTGCCACCTTTTGTATATCTAAATTCACATTTTAGCATTGTTCTAGCCATTTCTAGCAAACATTTTTTTAGATTGAAATTCTGAAATTTATTTAGGAAATTTATATTGCTGCCTATTCGCACATGGCAACTCAAAGTGGCTTACAGAACTATAAAATAATGGTTCGCATGTATGGTTTTAAACAGAAATCCTAACAGAATCCTAATTAAATGATTTTTAATCCTAACAGAAATCCTAATTAAATGTTTTTTTTAACATACCAACATTATACAGATGGAATTAATTTCACTAACTAGAGCATTAATGAACTTGTGCTGCACATAAAGATGAGTTTATTGTCTTGTTTGAAAAAAATCTACAGATCTTATTATTAAAAAGCAATAGCTTATAAGTATTTACCATATGATGGGATGACTTTTAATAAAGAATATCAGGAAAGAATGCTGGTGATTACAACAGACAAAACATCATTAAGAAAATACATGAAATTAATGGTCCATCATTCAGTGTTCAACATTTCTGTTTATTGTGAGGCTTGATATGCAGGTATGTGTGTGTAATTGTGAATGTGTACCAATACTAATTGCCTGATTTTAAAAGAAAACATTGCAAGCTGCTGTATCTATCAAAGTATACAATTTTTAAATCATTCGGCAGTTTCTGTATCATGCTAGCAATATAGGTAATAGTCTGAAAGCTCTGAAATGTCATTCTGAAGGCAAGTGGATATCATAGTTTTTGAAATTTATTTAATCAATTTTTATAGTTGTTAAGCCTGGTTTCCCCAACCAGGGTTAGGGAGACAAGCTAAACAGAATGTGCAGCGTTAGTCAGATAGGCACACAGATAAATGAGTGAGCTAAGCTTATATGTTTATTAACATACAGTAAAAATAACAGATACGCTTGTGCTATCAAAAATATAGTTTATTCCATTATGAGTTCATAGCATAGTCAAAATAACAGTCTAATAGTCATGTATCATTTAGTCAGTCCATTCAGGGATATTCATTTAGCAAAGTCTGTGCAGAATATCCTATGTCAGTTCACTTACAAATCAGTCCTTTGTTTATCTCTCCCATTCGAGCAATGCAGTCTTGAGTCCTTGCAGTAATCAGGGATCATCAAAGCCAGAGAGAGCAAGCTGCAGTCTTGCTTCTTTTAAAGTGCTTTCACAACCACTCCCCTAATTACTTTCCCATAGTTAAAGTTGCAGACACTTTAACATACAAACTATGATAACATATTATTATTTACCTAAACCAGTTAGGGTAAACAATGTTATACCTAACAATAGTCACTCATTTCAGCTGGTGACTCTGGGTGGTGTGAATCATACTAAAAGCAAAATTGAGAACAATGACAATGACAAAAATTAAATACATAGCAGCCAAGAAGGGTAACAATGCATCCAGGAGATAGATCCCCTCACACACCCCAAGCCCAGGCAGTCCCAGCAGAGCCGTAAAGCCCAATTTAACAAACAAGGTCTTGTATGTTTCAGTGCAGCTGTCCCCACAACTTCAGAGATTTGCATGTCCAATTTGATCCACCCCACCCCCATCTTGCACAATCAACACAACCGGACTGAATTTCCTCCACTTAAAGACTGTTCTTGGGAGAGTTTTTTCTCTAACTGAACATAACTTGGACTTTGGGGGGCAAAGTTGGAGGTATTAAAGGAACTCTTTTTACTTATGTGACTGTGTTGCCTTTGTGCCATGCCCTGGATCATCACAATAATTAGATATTCAAAATCAAGGAAAATTTCTTGGTGCATGTTCATTACAGAATGGTGATACAAGTTAGTATTTGCCTTTTTCCCATAAGCTCTTCCTGCAATTTGCCATGCTAGCGTTCAAAGCAGTAACGTTTAGTTTTTCTCTCCAACTATAATCATAATTGTATAAACAAGAACATCACTCAACTTTGTGTGCAAGAAATTTCCATTTCTTAAATGGCTTCTAGGTAAAATGCTTTTGAAGCTGAGAAGAGTTGTATAAGCTGTTTATGATAGTGGATGTTTGTCTTTTAAGAATAAATAATCCATTAACTGCATACAGATTTGAGATGCCCCAATACATGTTTGAATAGTAGTAATCCAATGGAGATGGTATTTTGCCTATTACCAGATGAGCATCCAGGCAGATTAGG
This sequence comes from Hydrophis major, assembly GCA_033807585.1. Lineage (NCBI taxonomy): Eukaryota > Metazoa > Chordata > Lepidosauria > Squamata > Elapidae > Hydrophis > Hydrophis major. Next base: position 238,752,500 of record CM066330.1, on the reverse strand, counting down.
ATGATTTGGCCAAATAACTTAAGTATGTATTGGTTTATGGCTGAAGGTTTATATCTGTAAGAATGAGTTTGCTGTTTGTTACAGGCTCCTTAATGTTAGAAATACTTCCAACTGGCCTAGAATCATTTTAAATATTGAAAATTATATATTATTGGATCTAACAGATAGTTACAGGTAGTTTTTTTTCTGAGTTGGGTTTTCTGTACCTTAGAAAATGTAATTGAATAAAAGGCAGTAGCTCAAATAGCCCAACTTCAGTTCTGTCTGTACAAATAAGCTGATAAACATTGAGATTTAGAGCTTCCTGATACCAGCATGTCAGTCTTTATTACCAAGCATAACAATTGCTCTTGACATGCAGCAGGTTACTGAACCAAATAGCTAAGTTCAGGTTCTTGTATTCTTCCTTCTCTATGCTTTGACCTCTTTTCAGTATTTTGATCTTGTTTAAGTTATTTCCCTAGCCCTTTGTTAATATTTTTACATCTTATCCTCTTTTATGTTCAATAATCATTTTCTAGAACTTCAGTAATAATTTCTCAGAATGAGTTCTAACTTCAAAATGGGCATCTTTCAATATCACAATGCCTCTTTATAATTTAAATGAAGAACATTTCTAGAAAGTTCGAAAGAGCTCAAACATACATATTAACATACTTAATACTGTATATGTTTTCAGGTTAAAACTAATGTGTTCATGCTAATAGCCCACCCTCCCCAAATCTGATAGATTTTACATTTGCTTGCACTTTTTAAAAATACCCAGATTAGAAGCTGGTAAAAAGATTGCTTTTGTAAAATTTAAAATAGCTTATTAAAATAAAAAGTTGTATCTCTGGATTTCAGAAGTAATAAATGGAAATTTTAAGTAGAGAACTGAAGCAACAATTGCAGTTGTATTAAGTAGAAAATGAATGGACTTCATATGCAAAAGGGTAACTATTGATGTTTTAGTAAATGATCTGTAGTCTTACATTCACAAGAACTTACCAGTTGCAATGGTTGGGATGCTTCAACTATGGAAAGTTACTTAGTAAATTTAGATTAATTAGTGCATCTCAGCTGAAAGTATCCCACAGATTCAAGTTATAAGATTAAATAAACAAGAGGAGAAAAGATGGGAACTAAATATAACAAAATAATGTGTATGTTTCTTAGTATTCTTTTGTTTTGGAATGATTTGGAATATAAATTTCTAGAACTATTGCTAGAATATAAGTAAATATATTTTAAATTTATTTTAAAATATTTCAATTGCACGATAAAAACTTTCTAAAATATTGGTAAAAGGAAGAGCGGTTTCTGAAATACTTCAGAATTCATTCTCTTTTTCAGAAGACTATAACTAGTCTTATCTTTGTTTCCTTACAGTGAACACCTACCTCTTCATGATGCAAGCCCAAGGTATCATGATTCGTGAAAATATGAGAACAATAGGAGCGCAAGTTTATGAACAGGTGGTCCGCAGTGCCTATGCCAAGAGGAACAGCACTGGAAATGACTCTGGTATGTGGTGGGATTTAAAATTTTTTACTACCTGTTCTTTGGGCGTGGCTTGGTGGGCGTGGCAGGGGAAGGATACTGTAAAATCTCCAGTCAGAGGTGGTACTTGCCAGTTCTGTGAACTACTCAGAATTTCCGCTACCGGTTCTCCAGAACTGGTCAGAACCTGCTGAATATCACTTCTGATCAGGCCTTTTGGAATACCAGAAGGGAAGTGGGTAATCTAATTATGGAGGAAAGGAGGTTAGGTAAGCTAGCTATACAGAGAAGGCACATCTCCTGGGACATAGTTCTCCAGCTGGTGGGATCAGCAACATGACCTCACTGCCAGATCTAATAGGCAGGCTGATATAACTGGGGAGAGGTAATCTGTCATATATCACAGTTCCATGTCATGAAGGATCCAGTTCAACACCTTGATTTGTACCTGGAAGCAAGCTGGCAGCCAGTGCAGATCACAGCAGAGGTATAACATGCTCTGTTCTAGGAGTGCACATAACTGCCTGTGTTGCTGCATTTTGTATTAGCTGAAGCTCCTGGATACTCTTCAAGGGCAATCCAATGCAGAGTGCATTGCAGTAGTCCAGTCTGAAAATCCCTAGGGCATGAGTGATTGTAAACAAGGCATGCCAGTTCTGGAGCATGTGCAATCCGTGCCCAAGACAAAGCTGTACAAAGGTTTTCTTAATCATGGCTGCCACTTGCTCACCAAGCAGGAATCTTGACTCAAGGAGGACCGCAGGTTTACACACTGAGCCTGAATGGGGCAATGCAACCCCAGTCACAAGCAAAGATGACTTAGTGAAACCAGTCTACCTCAAATCCAAAGCACTCAGTCTTGCAGTTTCAGCTGAAGCCTGTTGTTCCTTATCCAGAACCTTGCAGCCTCCAGACCCTGGGATAAGATATTCATAGCATCATCTTGTTCATTAGAGATGGAGATCTGTATTTGAGTATCTCAGAATGCTGATGACATCTCACCCCATAGCAACAAATGAGTTCACACAGGGGTCTCATGTAGATGATAAGGAAAGGACACAGCGCCGAATCCTGTGCCACCGCACAGTGAGGGGAGCAAGGGAGGGAATTCTCCCTAATCACCACTAAGGTCCTAAAGGAAGGAAAGACAGCACCATGCTGCCCATTTGTAATCCTCTCAGCCGATCCAGAATAATATGGTAAATGGTATTGAAAGCCATTGAGAGGTCCTGTATGGCAAGGATGGATGCACTACCCCCATCCTGTCCATGCCAGAGGTCATCTAAAATCACAGTCCATGCAGTTTCTGTCCTTCAGGTTCTGAATCCTGACTGAAAGGGATCCAGACACATAACCAGATGCCTTTGATAATTGATTTAGAAGTAGAAGTGCAGCTGATAACCTGAAATGGAAGACACCATTTCTTTGAAAATTAACATTGGCTTTATTACTCCTCAGCTATTTAATAAGAACAGCAAAAGTCTTAGATGGTGTGACTATGAGATCCCTGATACAAAATGTAGGAAATTTTCCATTGGAGTAGTAACCAACTTTGGAAATGTAGATGTTTATATTTAGCACAACCAACTTCTACATATGCACAGTACTTTGTTCCAGCCTTTAGTTATGTGGGTGGATCATAATCAGATCATAATCCAATTATATGGGAAGCCATAAAAATCATATACTTAAGTAGTCATGGCTTTTAAAAAGAGTACTTTGTTTTAATTTTTGAATTTTACTTTCAACACCACTTGAACACTAAGCTTTTACTTCTAACCCACCCAATAACCAAATTCTCTGGGTGAAATTACATAAATACTAATGTAAAAAAAAGAGAGAAATAGGAAAACAGTAGTGTACAGGAAAGATATAAAACACATAAAACTACTGTTGTAGCTTGAAACAAGGACTTTAAAATCATTCTGAATGTTAACATATAAAAAACATCTGGTTATACCTGTAATGCTACTATAAATAATACAATGGCTTGACTAGAGAGAACAGTGCATCAGACAAAGTTTTTAAAAAGCACCTTTGAGACAACCATAACCTGGATATCTGAGAATCTCCATAAAGATTAAATTACATGTTACTGGCTCATTTTGTACTGCAGGCGCAGTTTTCTGCTCTTATTTCCTGCTCTAGCTTCACTTTTAAATATAAAATGTTATATGTCAAAATAATTTATGCTTGGTTGTGGAAATGTTATTAGCTGGGATGTTGTGTTGCACTAATGTATCCGTCCATGATATTTCATCCTAAAATAAGTAAGCATGTTTTCATAGAAACAGTCTCTTGTGCTGACATGTGTTTCTTGAATTATTATTCATTGTAAAATGCACTGCTCATTTTCTTGGTACCATCTCACAATAACGTCATTCGATTTCCTTATAAAAGAAACTACACCCAGGGAAACAGGAAATCATTTCTAATTTCTTTTGCAAGGTTTGTGGCTTCTGAAGGCATCAAAATAGATAACATTGCCTTTGAAATCACAGCTTTTTTTTCAGATTTCCCAGCCAATCTTATCTTTTTTGTAAATTTTAATTGTTTCCATTTCTTAAAGTATTTTCCTGAAATAGTTAGAAAAAAAAAACACTCTGCAAGTTGATATGGAATAAAAATTCCCAAATGTATTGCTAGGATACACCATTCAAATTGTATCTTTCATCTGTTTGAAACCATTCCTCTTCAGTAGTTCCCTTGTTCCATCTGAAATTTTAAAAATGATAAAAATGTACATGAAGGGTGCAATCATAGTTTCTATATGAAAGAAACATTTAAGGTATCTATGGAAAGAGCATCTTAATTTATGTACTTTTACTGCTTTTACTGCTGATAATACAATAGTACCAGCCAAATAATTTTATTCTTCATTCTTTCCTCCCTAATAATTTTTACTTTTATCTTAGAGAAATTTTGAAATTAATTTAAGACCCTGTAACAGTTAATTCACAAAAAGGAAAAAAAAAAGATGTGAAGATTTGAATTTATGATCTCATATATTTACTGGACATTTCATTGTATTTAGAGAGCTATGCAGCCTCTGAACTCATTCACAACCGTCTTTATTTTTGAATATAATTTTCTCATGAAAATGAGCATATTGTTACATGAACATTAACAGGTTCATTTATAAGAAAGCCACAATAGTTTCAGTCGAAGAGAAATGGTAAAATTAAAAAATGAGCATTGTGAGTTATACGTTTTATATCAAGGAAATTCATGAGTTGATATTCTAGTTGTCTTAATATGCACTGTTCAGATCTATACAAAGTGTAGCTATCATAAAAATTAAGATAAAAAGCAGAAAAAAGAAATTAGTGGTTTGTTACTGATGAGAATATATATGTTGCTATGATGGTAACAAGTAAACAGAATCACCTTGCTAATCTAGATACTAATAGAGTGCCTTGTATTGCCTAATTTCAGTGTCATATTGGCCTCCTTCATGGTGAAATATGAGCATGCTGCTGCAATTATTACACATTCTGATAGCTGAACTCCACTGTGACCTTGTTGAAAAAAAAGAGGACAATTTAAATTTGGGAGAAAAACAATTAGAATCTTTTTATTGTACTTTAGTCTGCATGTCTTCATAGATTTGATATGTTAGGTCAAAACAAAAAATATTCATCTTCAGTGCTATGAAAGATAAGGCATTTTATGTCACCTAAGACATTTTAAAAACAGTTATGTAAATAACTGCAGCTAGCTGGAAAATTTGTTCACGTTTGTCATAAATAACAACAACATAGAGCCAGGCTTTCCCTGTAGCTACTCTGGATCATTGGGATTCTCTTTCTTCTGAAGTGAAGAGGGTTTTATGTTTTGAAAGCAAGTTTTGTTTGGTTTTCAGCACATAGGTTGAAGTTGTTGAAAAGATAAACATCCCTGTTAGTTTTGATTTGATACCTGTTACTTATTTTGGCTATTATGTTATTATTTTTATGTTTTACTTACACAGGGCCTTGCAAAGTAATTGACATATGCCCGTGATGGCGGACCTATGGCATGTATGCCAGAGGTGGCATGCAGAGCCGTCGCCCCAGCTCACCTCTGCTGTGCATGCGTGCCTCCTGCCAGCCAGCTGGCCTTTGGGTCTCTGCTGCACATATGGGGGGACACATGCAGGGGTCATGTGCCCATGTGCAGGAGGCAGGGCACACACATGGGGGTCGTGTGTGCATGCACAAGGTCGGCGCAGAGGTGGGACACATGCATGGGGCATGCATGCATTTTGGGGGATATGCACGTGTACACTTTGGGCACTTGATGCCGAAAAGGTTAGCCATCACTGGTATATGCTATTGTAAAAATGAAATAAATGAATCATAAATAAAGGTATGTTGTAATATATAAATTTAAATGGGCCCAGATTAAATATCCAACCAATGGATATTGGAAGTGGGAAAATGTGTCGCTGATCCTGAGGATCAACCTGTTCCTCTTAAATCAGTGTTAAGGTCTTAACAGTATACTGTAGCTAATGGAAGTGTGGGTAGATAGTTTGTTTGAGTTTCATTTGTGTTGATGCATTTCAGACTCTTTTAAACATGCAGTGAGAAACATCAAGAAACGGTCATATTATGTTTGATAATTTTGTCTAGTTCAGAATACTATACAGTGCCTGCCCATGACATTAAGAGGTTTTTTCCAGCCCTATTTGGAAACATCAGAGTTTAAACTTTAAATCCATTGTGCAGGTGCTGTATTAATGAACTAAAATCCTGTTTCTTAATGAAAATCTGGTTTGAAAGAAGAATGGCTTCTTTATCAAAAGAGATAGGTCAGCTAATATTTTATAGCCACTATCAGATACTTCAGTTGAATTAAGTGTCCATAATTCTGCCTGCTTTTGCTGTCCATTTTATATACTAAAAATTCAAATGTTGCTTTCATGGTACTGTTGACATATAAAATATGAGCACAGCATGGCAAATTCTAAGATAAACATTAGGAATTCCTCAAATGAATAAAATTAATAAAATGGTGTATTGATATCAGTGCCTTCCTGGTTTCATAGGTATTTAATGCATTAATTAATTAATGCATTAATTCTGGAATTTCTTTTCTTTCTCTTTTTTCTTTGGGAGGAAATTTCATTTCGTTTTGATGAAATCATGAAAGTTATTGTTTATGTTGCATACTAAAGATATTTAGACAAATAAATGGAATGACTTGACTAGCAATAGTAAATAATGAAATACTTTTGAATAACAGTCTTATTTTCTCGCTCTTCCATTAGATTATCCTCTTGATTTGAATCACAGTGAAAACTTTCTTCAAACAACAACTTTCCTTCCTGAAGATTTTACCTATTTTCCAAATCATACTTGCCCTGAGAGGTTTCCTTCTATGAGTAAGTTTTATTATGATTTACATAATCAGTCTTCCTCCTTTCCAGTTATATGCTCACGTATATAAGTCATATTCCAGCCAGAAATAAACTTTCTGAAACCTTATTTAATTATTCATGTAATAAGTAGATTGCAGAACTAAGTTAATATCATGGAAGAAACCACTGCTTATTTCCTTGAATTGCTTTATACTATATCAAGGCTTCAGCTATCACTTCCAGACTGCATATAAACCACTTCTTGAAATGCTGGATAAATCACTGAATTGGCACCAAGTGAAGAAAGATAACTATCTTCTCTGAGCAGGTTCTCTTGCTTAGCAAAACAGATTCAAAAAGGATGTTCTATTGAATATTCCTTGAGTGAAGCATCCCTTCATGGCTTTACATGGTCCAGACAATATTTTGTTTGTTAATGAACAATAAAATAAAATCTGCTTACTTCATTCATGTCCAGATTTTCTCAACTAGGGATGGGGCAGAAATAAAGACCCTTTACCACATTATTTATCACGTATACATTGGAACTACTCTCATATTTAAAAGTAGGTTATAGTCATCAAAAACATTTTAGTATCCACCATAGGCACATGGAGACTCTTCTTAGATATTCATAAAGGTGATACATGAACACCTAAAAGAATATAGATTGTTTAAGCGTAATGTTTATTTGTTAATGACTGTTCAAACTTATGTGAAGGTTCGGGCCATACTTTTCAGGCATTACAGGTAGAGCACACATAGGATTGGCTCCCATTATTTATGATGATTAATGTCCCTGCAGTCATGGGATCACCATTTGTAATCTCATTTGCTGGCTTTCTACAAACAAAGTCAATGGAGAGACCTGAAGGTGTCACAAGTGACAACCATGTGATTTTGCACTTAAGAATGGCACTGGATTTGCTTAACGATGATCAAAAGTGCTAGAATTTCTATTGTTTAGCAGTGTGGTTCTGTGTTGTTACTCTGTGTGCCACATTGCTTAGTGGCAGAAATTCCAGTCCTAGTTACCATCATTGTGTGGACTGCCTGTAATGTCTGAAACATATGGTCTGAATCTTAAACAGGATTATCCTAAAATGTTGAATTCCGTCTACTGTTTCTAAAGGCTGATATATCCAGTGAAGCATGACAAGTGCACATACTTGAAAGATTCATGCTTCAACAGTGTTTGCTGAGTTTCTGTGCTCTAAATTTAGGAATAAGCTGGGTGAGCCTGATTATATTGGTGAAGGATAATGAAGATTAGTAAAATTATTGTCACCCATCATAAGTAGCAATTGCTCTCCATCAAGTTTGGTAAATCCAAGCACAGAGGTTTGTTTTATGTGGTGTTTATGTGCTTCCTTTCTTCATACTCAGTACTACAGTAAGAATGTGGTATTGTTACATATTATGCATCTGGAAGTAACTGTACTTGGTTATTCTTCCAAATGAAGTATACAGTACATACAGTAATCCTCAACTTCATAACCATTTTTTCAGCAACCACAATGGTGCTAAACAGTGTATGATCTGAGAGTTTATGCACTAGAGAAAAATTTGTTATGTGTCCAATCACACTTGGCCAATATTCTGTTCTGTTCTGTTCTGTTCTGTTCTGTTCTGTTCTCTATTCTATTCCATTCCATTCCATTCCATTCCATTCTCCCCTCCCCTCCCCTATTCTATTCCATTCCATTCCATCCTCCCCTCCCCTCCCCTATTCTATTCTAAACTAACAGACTTTTGACCGATGCTCAAAAGTTATGGCCATTGCATCTCCCCTATGGTTATGTGTTTATTATCTGGGTTCCTGGCAAACCATTCGCACTTATGACAGGTTGCCAAGCCCTCCATGATCATGTGACCACCATTTGCAAACTTCTGTGCTGGGTTCATGGCAAACCATTCGCACTTATGACAGGTTGCCAAGCCCTCCATGATCATGTGACCACCATTTGCAAACTTCTGTGCTGGCTTCCTTGGAAAGCCAACAGGGAAACCAGCCGTAAAGGTTGCAAGTCACTTCATTTCTCTGGGTAGCAGTGCGCTGCATGGAGAAATGAAGCTTGGAGTGCTTTGCTTCTCCGTGCAGCACACCACCTCCTCTCCTGCCCTGAGCTAGGGAGAAAGACTTTTTAACTTTCTATCACATGGCAGAGAGGAGAAATGCTAGGCTGAAGAAAAGAAGCTCAGATCATTAGGATATGAGCTTTTTTCCCTCTGGCCAGTTCTGCACATAGAGAGGAGAAGAGACCTCTATTGTTCCTTTCTTTGAAGATCTGTGTAAATCATCTAGTGACTGTGCCTGGAAAAGCCAAGCCAGCAATTGTTGAACAAGACAATCACATGTTCCTTGCTTAATGATGGCATTGACTTATTACTGCAATAGGTATCTCCATTACAATCGTAACATGTAGACTATCTGGAATACCCAAGTACTCCTTGAATGTAAGAGGCTTCTAATTCTTATATCATCTAATTCTTGTACTATCAGTAATCTAGTAACCCTTCAAATTTTATTTGCAAATTTTATTTTCAAATTGTAAATCCTGATAATCTGTAGGTTTAAGTAAATTTATTGGTTTAGTACTTTGATTAAAATAGTAAAGGGGTAATTAATTCTGAAAATTACAATTGATTGCAAGATAGCAATAACAGTAGTATAATAATAAAATGCATAATACAATAAGGAGATATTGCAAAATGTATTTTTAGAGCTGTGCTTGCTGCTTCTGATTTTCTGCTATTTACACACACAGAGGGGCCAATTGATATAAATATGAGTGAAATCAGTATGGATGAGATCCACCAGTTTTTCTCTCAAGACCCTACTATCAAATTAGGAGGCCACTGGAAGCCTAGTGACTGCTTGCCTCACTGGAAGGTAAGTTACAGAAAGGGAATAATAATGCTGTACCATCTCAAATCCTGAATTTATTATATGCAACATAAAGGGTTTATATTTTTCTATTGAAATGTTTTTATATAAGCTGTTGGCCTTGTAATTCAGTTTTTTTTTTTTGGTAGCTGTTATAATAGACAAGAATATCTGTACAGTAAAGTTCTTAGTGCTTTCTGAGCTTAGTTGTTTGCTTGCAAATATTTTATTACACAGCGAGCTAATATTGTTAGTGTGTCTCGCACCCAAGTTGTAAGCAGAGTTTCTAGCACTACTGATTTCTCCACTTTGGAAATCTCACTTCAAGAACTGATCCTTGGAATATTAAAAATAAAATTAGGGATCTGTCTTGAGGTTCAATGTTATATTTTAATGTAATGCAAGTTCAAGAACAAAGCTCTGAAGCCACAGATTTCAATGTTATTAGTTATAATATAATATTTAGTATTAACAGGCAATGAGATTTGTTTACAAGGACTGAAATGATTGAGTCCATTTCACCTCTAAATCACAAGTGTTGACACGTGCTTGGTCTCTGCAATCTTATTAAGCTAAAATAAATTAATTTGAATTTTATTGTAATGTATTTGAACAGAATTTTGCAAGAAAAGAACATTTAGGCAAGCTAATTCCCACTCTTAAGGATACAAGGATTTTACTTACAAAAATAATATCCATGTCAGGTTTACATCTTTGCTTATCCAATATTGATAGCTTAGGTTGTTTGCTAGATCTTAGAAGAGCTCATGATCTCTCTCCTTGTAGGTGGCTATTCTTATTCCATTCCGCAATCGTTTTGAACATTTGCCGGTTCTCTTTAGACATCTTATTCCAATGCTGCAACGCCAACGTTTGCAATTTGCATTTTATGTCATTGAGCAAGTAAGTTTGCATTTACTGTTTTTGTTTTCAAGGTTAATTTCTAGATTTGCGAAAAGTTTGTTTTGATAACATTTTCTCACCAAGTCAAATACTGAAGTAATTCTTTTAAGGAGGCAACTCATGTCATCCTGAAGCCTTGGCTGACTGTTCCCCTAGCCAGAAACTTCAACCCATGCAGAGAGCAAATATAAAATATTCTTCCAGTTATTGGAATTGCTGGAGGAGGCCCCAGGAGAGAAATGAAATTATGTATGTATTTCATTTTTAGAAGCAAGGAGGACATATTGCTTAACAAAAATCTTCATTTCATTTTTGTTACATTTAACGTATACAATAAAACTTTTAAAGATTTGCACAGATCTGCTAATTTCTTGTCTAATGATGGAGAAATGCTGATCTGTTGTACAATAGCAATAGCACTTAGATTTATACCGCCCCAAAGTGCTTTACAACACTCTCTGAGCAGTTTACAAATGTCAGCAAATTGCCTCCAACAGTCTGGGTCCTCATTTTACCAACTTTGGAATAATGAAAGGCTGAGTCAATTTTGAACCCACCAGAATCGAATTCCAGGCTATGAGCAAAGTTTGCCTGCAATAATGCATTCTAACCACTGCACCACCAGGGCTCCAAAAACCCTATAAGAAAGATCAACTCGTACAGCTTTTGCTCAAGAATATTATATCTCAAATGTTCAGAGACTTGTTTCAAATTTGAAGTGATGGAAGTCTTCCAAAAGAGTGTATGTGTGTTTTGTTTGTTGATTTGTAATTAAAACCTAAGTATCTAAATCAAAATTTTGGTACTTCCGAAGACATATAACTTTAATTGACTCAATATATCCCAATAATTAATTAAACTTTGTACAAAAATGTACAAAGCTCCAAAAATAGATTTAAATTGCCACACTTTGCCTTGATGAAACTCTTAGTGTTTACATGTTTGCTTTTTTCTTTTTGTACAATTGCCTATACATCTGTGTAAGAGCCATTTAAGAAGAGGGATCCTTATGCTTGTATCAAAAGGTCTTGTAGCTTCTTGTGCAGACTAGTTTGGGCTATCATAGGACAAAAGTAATAAATAAATGTTGCATTGCATTTATATACGAGGGCTATCCACAAAATAGATTACGTTTTTGTCTGTAGCAAGAAGGGGCGGAGCTAGCGTGGCCATCTTTGGTCTGTGCGTCCGCCGCTCAGTCTGCATCTAGTCGTGCTAGTGGGAGGTTTGTATCGTTGCCCGTTATTTCACAGCAAACGTTTGAAATGTGTGCTGCAATTGAAAATCCCTCGAGTTGTGAGGTGCGATCAGTGATAAGGTTTTTGTTGGCAAAAAACCGTAAACCGATTGAAATTTTTTGGCAACTGTGTGAAGTGTACGGGGACGACAACATCACTAAAGGTGGAGTGCGCCAATGGTGCATTAAGTTTAAAAATGGCCGAACTACGGCACTCGAGAAGTCCTGAATGCTTTCAAGTGGGAGATTTTTCCTCATCCGCCCTACAGCCCCAATCTTGCACCAAGCGATTACCACTTGTTTCCAAGGATGAAGACCTGGCTTGGAACACAGCACTTTGACGCCTGAGATTTGAGCCAATCAGTCATGCCCGCCCGCAGTTCCGTGTCGTCAAAGCGCTGTGTTCCAAGCCAGGTCCTCATCCTTGGAAACAAGTGGTAGTCACTTGGTGCAAGATTGGGGCTGTGGAGCGGATGAGGAAAAATCTCCCACTTGAAAGCATTCAGGACTTCTCGAGTGCCATAGTTCAGCCATTTTTAAACTTAATGCACCATTGGCGCACTCCACCTTCAGTGATGATGTTGTCCCATACACTTCACACAGTTGCTGAAAAATTTCAATCGGTTTATGGTTTTTTGCCAACAAAAAACTTATCACTGATCGCACCTCACAACTCGAGGGATTTTCAATTGCAGCACACATTTCAAACGTTTGCTGTGAAATAACAGGCAACGATACAAACCTCCCACTAGCACTACTAGATGCAGACTAAGCGGCGGATGCACAGACCAAAGATGGCCACACTAACTCCGCCCCTTCTTGCTGCAGACGAAAACGTAATCTGTTTTGTAGATAGCCCTCGTATTTAAGTGTTAATCAAATTTAGCCGATATATCTAGATGGGCATGATATCAATGTGTTTCTAGGCATGTGTTTAACTCCTATTTTTCAAGAATTAGCCTGGCAGCAGTGTGTGTCTTCTTTGGTATTTGTAGTTAGGCTTTAGGGTGGTCCTACAAGCCCTCATATGTCTATCTGCAGGCCTTAATCTGCTGATATGTCAGACAAGTCAATCTAATGAAACAAAAAAAAATTAGGCAAAATTTGAAAGAAAAATCTTTGTGTCTTTGAAATAGAAAATTTACCATACTGTAAGATTTGAAGCAACTAAATGCACCTATTATCCACTACAAGTATTGGAACTCAGGTTGCCTTGCGAATGAAAGTAAATACTTTTTATATATTGGGCTTTTCTTCTAGGCAGGTAATCAGCCCTTTAATCGTGCTATGCTCTTTAATGTTGGCTTTCGGGAAGCTATGAAGGACTTAGATTGGGACTGTTTGATTTTTCACGATGTGGATCATATACCTGAGAATGATCGTAACTATTACGGATGTGGACAGATGCCGAGACATTTTGCTACTAAGTTGGATAAGTACATGTATATGTAAGTAAGTGTAATTCCCTAATGAGTTTAATGCTAAAAGTAGAAAATTAATTAGAAGCAGATACTATTGTAACTAAAACTAATTAAGACAAGGTACAACCACATATTTGCTGTGACCACTAAAAACTGTATTCATTGCAACCTTGACTTACATTTTTATTTTCATATATCTGTAGACTTCCATATGCTGAATTTTTTGGTGGAGTGAGTGGCTTGACAGTGAAACAGTTCAAAAAAATCAACGGCTTTGCAAACGGGTTCTGGGGCTGGGGTGGAGAGGATGATGACCTTTGGAACAGGTATGTTGCCTGCAAGAGATGGAGAGGGTGGTTGGCATGTAAATTCCAATTAAACAGGCTCCATGATTTAGTTTCAAATTTCACAAGATGTGAACAAAAAGAATTTCAATATAAAATTTAAAAGGAATGACTTTGTCAGTCTTTTCAGAACATTTGTATCCTTGGTTACATCTTGCATTATATACTCATCCTAGCAATACCAACTGCCTGAAAGTCTTCCCTACTTTCTTTTTATGCTATTCAGCCCTGTTTTGGCAGCTGACACTCTTACAAGATAACATCTAGAACAGTGGACTGCGAGAAAATTTTGGTGGGCTGCAGACAAATCTCACCCCCAGAGCATCCCCCAAAGCAATTAATCCAGACTGCGCAGAAACACAAGGCTGGGCTGCCCACTTGGCCCACAAGAACCCTCCCCGCCCACTCACTCCTTACTTGGCAAACTTGCCTGCCAAATTGCTATTTTTCCTTTTTCCGACCATCAGCTGTTCTGCTATGCCAGGAGATTTAGATTAGCTAGGAAGTAGGAAATGGTTTGATTTCTTGCTTTCTAGCTAGTCTTTAGATCTTTGGCTCTGCTTCAGTCTCCTTGGGACTGAAGGTTCTATTATTCATTGCAGACTTGGAGCAAGTGAATTTGAAAGACTAAGCTAGCCGATGGCAGATAGATAGATCACTGAATGATTCTGTGAGCAACTCAATCTGCCTGCCTGCCTGCTTTGCCTGATTTTGGGCAAAAGTTGCTCTTTTTTAATAAAAAATTCAATATTTATATAAATATTTATAATATTTACATACAAGCCATGCCCAGCCAGTCACATGACCACCAAGCCATACCCACAAATTAGGCCAGTTAGTGGTCCCTGTGATTTAAAATTATGATTTCGATGGTCCCTGAGGTCCAAAAGGTTGGTGACCCCTTATCTAGACAATACCCACCTCCAAGCCACATCATTATCACTGATACAAAGTTAGCCCTCCTTCCCATCATTCATTTTGTATCAATTTAGTGTTGCCATTTATTGTTTTAACATTTCATTTTGTTGCTTTTATTGTAAGCTCCTAGGTAAGATAGGTGGCATATAAGTTTAATAAATAAATAATAAAAAATAAAGTCTACATCTTTCACCTTTATAATTTAAGTTGACCCATGAAGTACTGTTTATTTCCTGGCTATAGTTAATTTACTCTTATTAGATAAGCTGTTTTTAGAAGTACATAACAACAGTACTTGTTATAGCTATATCCCATAGTTTCATAGTTATTAATAACATCTTATTCCTTTTTCTTCCAAATAACAACAGGCTCACACACAACTAATTCAAATGAACAAGTGTATAAATAAGCTAATTTAGGAGATACGTTGGGATGCTTGCTTATGAATAATATTGATCTGATGTTTGCTCAAATGATTAGTGTTGGCAAATATTAAATTCAAAGCAGTTTAATGACTCCCTTTCTCGTCCAGGGTTCACTATGCAGGCTACTTGGTTACTCGGCCAGAAGGAGATACAGGGAGATACAAATCGATTCCCCATCATCACAGAGGGGAAGTTCAGTTCTTAGGAAGGTAAGTAAAATGTTGTTATAAATATTATATATATATGCAGATTTTTCAGTCCATCAGATTTGAGTGGATGAACCTCCGTTGTATTTCTTAAACAGTATAGTTTACAGATTAACAGAGTTGGAAGGAACCTTGTAAGTCATCTAGTCCAACCCCCCATCCAAGCAGACTCTACACCATTTTGGACAGATGCCAGTCCAGTCTCTTCTTGAAAGCTTCCAGTGACAAAACTAAACAAGCTGTTGTCTACATTCACCAATTAGATGGTTGGGCCCATTAAGCGCTTCATTTTAAACACAAAATTCTGTGGATCTTTACTTTGTAACCCCTAGAGATTGTGTTGCTTTTCTTTATGATTTTTGATCATCTGACTGTAATTCAATTTTGAGTTTAAGATGATTCTAAGATAGAACTAACTTGCTATCTCTGCATAAAAGTATATGTGTTTGTGGGATAGGTAGTTATGGTAGTTTAGATTATCTTTTGTCACAAACTAATTCAGCGCTCCTTGTTATTACAGTCAAGACATATTTGTCCCAAGCTATTTCCTAACTATTGAAAGCCTTGCCAAATGTTCAGATGTTTCTACTGGAAAAGCACAATTATTATGGATTCTTCTCAGACAGATTTCAGCAAAATGTTAAGATCCCCTTTTTCTTTAGTTAGCAAACCTAATGTCTTTTTGACTTCCACTTCCATGGATATACATGTAGTCCTTGACTTATAATCAAAATTGGACCGGAAGTGATGCATTCATTAAGTGAATTGCCCCTGATAAAAACAACTTTTTTGCAAATCACATGAGCCAAACAGCTTCTTCCTTTTCTAATCAAAAGCCTCCAGGGAAGGCTGCAAATACAGTTGCTAAATGGTCAGATTCTGATCATGTGACTATGGGGACATTGAGACGGTTGTAAATGTGAGGACCAGTCATATGTCCCTTTTTAGGACTCTCATAACTTCAAATAATCATTAAATGAAAGGTCATAAGACATAGAGTACCTGTAGTCTGGATATTTTTCCAGTTCTGGCTTGAGTTGTAGTTTTGACCATTGGGAGGATACTATTTACTGCCCATAGAAATAGGCTGCAAAATGATGCCTATTTAACTTTGCATTCCTTGTCTTTATATTCATTTACATATGGTTGTATGAAAAGTTTGGGCTCATAGTAAATTTTGCATCAAGATTTCTCATGCAGATCAGTACTGAATTATAATAACCTTGAAAATGAATTGCAATTATATTCTTGGTTCTTGCCTGTTTCAGTTCCAACTGCTAGCAAGTAAAAGCAAGCCAGTCCAAGGGAGAAATTTAGACTGTAATTTGCAAGGAGCTCACTAAAGGACTTCTATCCCAGCAACATATTTCCCTTTGCTCTTCCTGAAGGAGATGGAGGGGGAAATTGCACCTTCAGGAATTATGGGATTATGAACATTTATGCAACACACATATCATTACCTGTTTTGTTGTTGTTGTTCTGGTTAAGCTTTGCTAGTAGAAAATATATGCTAACAGAGGTTATAGCTCCATTTATGCTGAAGAGGACATTTATGTTATATCCTAAGGGAGTGCAGCTAGGGATCTCTGGTATAAAATTATGCCATATATTCTACTTCGGGATATGGAACAAGAACTAGGGGAAGCTGTGTGTGTCTGCACGCAATATGTATTATGTACACATGAACACACTCCCAATTATATATCTGAGAAGAGAGAGTTCTCAGCTTTAGTATCTCAAACTTCAACAGGCAGTAAATGTATAAAAAGGTCACTGACTCTATATAAAAGTGTCAAACGTTACGGAACAAAGAGGACAATATCAGCATATCAGAAATTCTGTTGTAACAGCCTACCTGTGCATCTGGAAAACAGTCAGTGTTGTAGTTTCTGCATTTTAGTGTAAGATTTCTTACAAATTTGGGGTCATTTTTCAAAAGGACTTTAAATTTCTTTAAACTGGCAGCGTATATTTATCTTGCTTTATTCATTGTTTTTGAATTGGGCTTATTGATAACTACTGGAACATCCTTCCTTCTGCTTATGCTTAATATTTTTTTTTTATTAATAATGTTTTAAACTGAGATCTCTGGCCATTAGTCTAGTGCTACTATAACTCATTTGTGTGGGCATGTTCATGGTAGGAAATGTAAATTATAGAAAAAATAAATACAGAAAACAGGAGGCTTAATTTTCTATATATTGTAGAATAGAATAGAATAGAATAGAATAACAGAGTTGGAAAGGACCTTGGAGGTCTTGTAGTCCAATCCTTGTTCAGGCAGGAAACCCTACACCAGGGGTTTCCAACCTTGGCTCCTGGAAGCCTGGCGGACTTCAACTCCCAGAATTCCACAGCCAGCTTTGCTGGCTGTGGAACTCTGGGAGTTGAAGTCCGCCAGGCTTCCAGGAGCCAAGGTTGGAGATCCCTGCCCTACACCATTTCAGACAAATGGTTATCCAATCTCCTTAAAAACTTCCAGTGTTGGAGTACCCACAACTTCCATTGATTAATTGTTCTAACTGTCAGGAAATTTTTCCTTAGTTCTAAGTTGCTTCTCCTTGGTCAGTTTCCACCCATTGCTTCTTGTCTTGCCCTCAGGTGCTTTGGAGAATAGCTTGTCTCCCTCTTCTTTGTGGCAGCCCCTGAGATATTGGAACACTGCTAGTCCTTCTTTTCATCAAACTAGACATACCCAGTTCCTGCAATGGTTCTTCCTATGTTTTAGCCTCCAGTCCCCATCTTGATTGCTCTTCTCTGCACACTTTCTAGAGACTCAACATCTTTTTTACATTATGGCAGCCGAAACTGGATGCAGTATTCCAAGTGTGGCCTTACCAAGGCGTGATAGTAACACTTCACATGATCTTGATTCTATCCCTCTGTTTATGCAGCCTAGAACTATGTTGGCTTTTATAGCAGCTACGGCACACTGCTGGCTCATATTTAAGTGATTGTCCACAAGGACTCCAAGATCCCTCTCACAGTTACTACTATTGAGCAAGGTACTACATATACTGTACCTGTGCATTTGATTTTATTTTATTTTTTGCCTAAATGTAGAATCTTACTTTTTTCACCATTGATTTTCATTTTGTTAGATGGTGCCCAATGTTCAACAATGAGCCTATTGTTTCCTTGACTTCTTTCTTGTTTTTAATGTGTTGGAAGAAGCTTTTTGTTGTTGTTGTTGTTGTTGTTGTTATTTTTTACTTTTGTTGCAAGCCTTTGTTCCTTGTGAGCCTTAGCTTCCTCATTTCATCTTTACGGGCTCAGGCTATTTGCTGATATTCTGCTTTAATTATTTACCCCTCTTTCCACTTTTTACACTTGTCCTTTTTGTCTTTAAATTTGTCAGAGAGTTCTTTATGCCATGCTGGTTTCTTTTGAGAGCTGTTATTTTTCTTTTTCATTGGTTTTATCGCTAGACTGGGCTAGCTTCCAGTGGTTATATCATAACCTGATACCGTAGTATTATCCATAGAGAATTAGAAGGGGGCATATCTTCCTTCAATTGCTTTACTGACTTACGGTCATAGAATCATTCATATTTTCAATCACTTAATCAGACAAATTACAATCATTTATGTCTGTTTTACATTGGCTGGATTCATATGTCAAGGTAGACCATTTAAAAATAATTACATGTTAATGTAATGAATGGTTTAGTGTGTCACATGAACTTAGAAAACAATATTAACTGTGATTCAATTAAAAGTGTATTTTGCAAACATGGCTCAGTTTTTCTTGGGGAAAATGTATTGCTTGTAATGTACACCACAAAAATCCATACTTTATTTATTGATCAGTTGTTGCATAAACCACAGTTGGCAATTCACACAGCACTAAGACATATTACAGTTTTATGCAATGTTTAAACCAAAGATTAACTATTAAATGATTACATGAAAAATAAAAATGAATAAGAACTGTATTAAAGCTTTTAATTATTAATTTAATGGATGGAAACTGATCAAGGAGAGGATTCAACCTAGAAATAAGGAAATAATATTTTCTGACAGTGAGAATAACTAACCAATGGAACATCTTGCCTTCAGAAATTGTGAGAGCTTCATCACTGGAAGCTTTCAAAAAGAGACTGGACTGCCATCTGTCAGAAATGATGTAGGGTCTTCTGCTTGGGTGGGAGGTTGGACTAGATGACCTACAAGGTCCCTTCCAAATCTGTTATTCTGAAATTAAGAATTTGTGCTTCAGCCTTTCTCATGAATGTAAGAAAATGGAAGTGTCAGAAAAAGTTTTCATTCTTATATATATTTATAAAAATGAGTGAAATCTATATAAAGGATGAATTTTAGCAAACAATTTTTTTTAATCCACATTCAGAAGTTTTCATTATATAAAATGAAAGTAGAATTTTTAAAAAAGGAAGTGTGTGATTCAGGATGAGATTTATGGAGAAGGAAAACAGATGCAATAATTTTTGTTTCTCATTAGAATTGGTCAGAGCAGATGGTAACATGTTGGAAAATAAATCCTTTGGTTGAGCAATACTAGAAAATTCAATGAAGTGAAAGAAAAGAATTGGACAATTTAAAATAAAAAAGCTTTTTTATAGTTTGTAATGTGTAATGCTTTCATATTTGTCTGTTAGGTTTATATTTTGGTGTTGCTTACATAAATTTTCTTTGCAATATTTATTTATCAGGATCTGAGCATTTCAATAGAAATCCATTATTCTAATTTAGATATCCAACTCTGAGAAATGATTGTGTTCATATG
The DNA here is from genome assembly GCA_033807585.1 of Hydrophis major. Taxonomy (NCBI): domain Eukaryota; kingdom Metazoa; phylum Chordata; class Lepidosauria; order Squamata; family Elapidae; genus Hydrophis; species Hydrophis major. The sequence goes on along the minus strand of CM066330.1, from coordinate 238,732,593 downwards.
ATGTCCCTACCCATGGTTAATTTATCTATGCTTTCCTCAGTTAATCCAATTACCTGTGTTCATACTTTATACACCTACTTATGTACTGTGTATATAAACTAATAGAAAATGAAGCTGCAAATAGGATGTAAATTTTTGGAATCCAGGTGAATTTGTATTCTGTCTATGAGTCATATCTTTTAAAGTGGACATGAATGGACTTTGGATGTCTGCAGGCTGCATTTGGATATTTTAAATAAATTATTGATATTCAAAATGTGTAGTGATATTGATAGTTTTTTTTATGTTACATGTTGGAACAATATTGGTTTTAATGTTTTCCCTTTTCTTTTTCAACAGATATGCACTGTTGAGGAAGTCCAAAGAGAGGCAAGAATTGGATGGCCTCAATAATTTGAACTATTTTCCAAATATTACATATGATTCTTTGTATAAAAACATAACTGTCAATCTATCACCAGAGCTGGCTCTGGTGAGCGAATACTAAGAGAATATGAGAAGAGAATGTCAAGAGATGGCTTTATATATGTCTCCTGGACAAGAATAATCTTGTGTCTAATGAAGGATCACAGTGTTTTGAAGAATAATTTTCAAAAATACGCACCGAGATCATCAAACTGTAGTCATATTCACACTGTCAGCAAGTTCAGACTTAACTTGCTTTTTGATTTCTTTTTAAAAAGAACAATGGTGTGACCTGCTGATTTTGTTCCAGCATTACATTTCCTTAAGCAATCTCCAGTAACAAATAGAGATTGAATGTGTTTTCCTACTCATAAAACCAGTTTGGCTTAAAGTCTTGGTTTCTTGACTTTTAGGGTGCTGGAAGCTATCCTGTAAGCCACGGGTGTCAAACTCTCTGCGTCATGTCATCACGTGGCGTTTCGTGGCGTTTTTACCCTTCGCAGAGCTGGGCTGGGTGTGGCCTGTGCATTTCGCATCCGGCCTGCAGGCCACCAGTTTGGCACCCCTGCCATGACCATTATTGGAGATGAACTGTTACCTAACGGTGACGCCATTCTTTTGCATTTGTGTTTGCATTGGTTTTCTAATTGACTTGCTTGAAGGGAAAAAGATATATATCTATATATCTATGTATACCCACAATCACTTCTTAAAGAAGTATAGATGTAGATAAGCTGTGTAAATTGCTTTCTTTTATTTTTTTAAAAAATGCAGTTCAAAACTGAAGCTGAAGGTTTACAACTTAGTGTAACTCAAGTAAGCCCTCAATTGTGCAAGCACTTCAATACATCAGGATGACATGCAAGTAACTGTCTTCAGGGCTATTTAAGCAATTGTTAGTGGGATTGAGACTGTCAGTTCATTGGTTATTTTGGAAACAATGGCAGTGTTTATTGATAAAGAAGGAATCTGGCATTGGGAGAGAGAATTTTATTCATGAAAGTGTAACAGCCAATTGCATTTGGGGGAATTGCATAGTCTTTCTGGAGTTGTGATTTTCTTTTTTTGGTGTGTGACCCAGTGCATTTTGTCCCCATATTCCAAACTGACAGCAAAACATCAGAGAAAATATCTCCCTATTTCATCTTGGTAAGGGACAAAAAGTCAGAAAATTAACCAAGTTTCCACTTCATTTGGTTGAAGTTTGCAAATCATTCAGTCTGTTGTTCGAAAAGTCTATAGTGATTTCTATAACTTTAATTGGGGGGGATGAATAATATTTTGATATCTTTATTGTGTAAATGAAACTGAACTAATATAGACTAAAACTGTAGGTTGAAGTTCTTGGGTATGATTATTAACCAGAAAAACATTGCACAAGTACAAGTACTGGGATAAATGTATCCAGACTCCAACTCTTAATTACAAGAATAAAGGGCATTGAGATTAGTTTTTTAAAAATGTGAATATCAGGCAGAATTGGTTGGTCCATAATCTGTATCAAGTTTTTGTTTTAATCTTCCATAATAAGTTTGTGCCTTTGTTTTGTTTTTCTGCTTTAAAACCAGTCCATCTCTTTATATAGCATGTACAGACTTTTTTAAACCAGGGTATTTACTCTGGTAAAACAAATTGTTCTTTAATATATATTTATAGACAGAGTTTAATGTGAAAAGTACTTCAATCTCTTTGATTGCATTGTTGCCTTCAGTTGCTTTAACTTGTATAGGAGACTTTTTTTTTTCTTTAAAGATTTTGGGTTTGGTAGATATATGATCCCCCATATACAACTGCTGTGGAGGTGATTAACCAGGCCCATTTTTTTGAATCTCAAGGGTTATGAAGGGGTGAATGTGTGCTTGTGCATAAAAGAGAAAGTGTGCATGTGTCCATCTTATTGGCTGATATGAAAGGACAGGAAGTCTGTTCTTGAATTTGCTGATAAGTAGGCTTTAATATTGTTTCATAATAGTACCTTTACGGTTGCTGCAGAGGGAATAACTTAGTTTTCATTCTTTTAATGGCACATGAAGCAATAAAGACTTCTACATTTTGATAATTTTCAGTTGTGAATAATTCGTATGTATTTTTTTTAACTTGGAATGCTAGTAGAAATTAACATTTTATTTAATGGTGCTTCAGCTGAGAATGTGTTTCAATCTGTCTTAATTCACCTTGACATTTCTAAACAGCGATTTGGCAGTGCTGCACGCACACACACACACACAAACACACACACTTTAAAAATAGATTGTGCACCCTCCTACTATACCCTCTGAATTACCTCTGCTAAGAAATGCACTTGTTGAAGATTGGTGTGAAGGAGTCAGTTTCACTTCTTAATTAGTACTGGATTCATCCCCCCCCGCCCCCCCCCCCCAAAAATGATTTTCTTCCCCTTTTTTTAAAAGCGTGGAATATATTTTAAATGTGCACTGTTGCTTTTATCAGATAAGTCAGCTATTGTATGGTAAATGTAATTGTTGGAAACATAACTGTTAAGTGCATGTGTTGTTATGGTGTTTTTAAAAATCATTTAAAATCTGTACATTAATAGTTGACATTTCAACAGAGTGCTCCCCATTTTCATCAGCAGTGTCAGCTACTATTGCTAAGGGATAGAACACTATCATTACAAAATGTATGTTTTATATGAGCCATTTGGATCTTTATTTGCTAAAACCTCTTTATATTTTTTGCTGTTTTGTACTCAGTTTAACATCTGAGCGACCACTGTGCATTTCCAAACATCTACTGTCAAAGATAGAATTGAATCATATGTAATTTCTTTCTTTCTGTTGTTTTCAGCTTCTCTGTGGTTTCTGTGAGGCTCCAGGGGTATATTTTTGCACTGAAATCTAGTGTTAAAACACAATTTTCAGCAATCCATTGTATCATTGCATTTATTCACCTGTGTGTTTGTACATTTTTGTATTTGTTAACTTATGAGTGATTTTTTTCCAGTAAAAAGAATACATATTCAAGAATCAAGAAATGGTAATGATGTTGCTTTATTTATGAGTGAATTACTAACATGCAGTTCAGTGTAATAAACAGCCTGATTTATAGGCATGCCTTAATGCACAATTAGATTAATTTTACAATTTAAAAAACATGCTTTTAGATTGTTAATTATTTGACTGTTTCCCTTTCATTTCAGAAATCAACACATGAACTTTATTTATTAAACTTATTTATATTTATATGAAATTTAACTTTCAAATTTCTGTTTTATAAATAAATTGCTTCATTGTTTTTTTAAAGGCCATATAAACAAATCAAATTACTCAAATGTTTGTATAAGCTCCTAGATAATTTCAGTAGAATGTATGAAATAGAAAAAGCTTTCTATTCCTTGAAGTTTAATTTATCAGTGATTATTGTCTTTGTCAACCTATGTTACTGACATTTTAAATTGGGCCAACCAGCTATTTAAGAGGTATCTAATTTATTCCCAACATTTTCATAAGTACCTTTTTGGAAAGTTTCTAGGATCTAAAGGTAGTATAGTCCCAGTTCTTAGCACTTATATACCACTTCGTAGTGCTTTACAGCCCTCTCTAAGCCCTTTTCCAGAGTCCACATATTGTCCCCAACAATCTGGGTCCTCATTTTACTACCTTGGAAGGATGGAAGGCTGAATAAACCTTGGGCCGGTGAGGATCAAACTTCTGGCAGAATTAGCCTGCAATACTACTGCAGAATTAGCCTGCAATACTGCATTCTGTGCCACCACATTTCTTACTTATCTTCCTGCATTAAGCTTTTCATTCATAATGTTCATACCGCATATTCTGAGTATTTACATAAAGGCACTTGAAATCTTTGTGACTTAGTGTGGTCCTTCTTGCATTTGCCTCCTTGTTATTGGTTGCCGACACATCCTGCATAGATTTCATTCCCAGTCCCATTTCAATTTGAAGTCCTCTGGATCAGGTAAGCAAAATACTTTTTAAACACCTTCTGCTCAACTCTTGTGAGATGCAGCCTATCCCCTGCCAGGAGTCTCCTGTCTTGGAAACATGTTTTCTTATTAAAATCTAAACCATTCCTGTTGTCCTTGTCTATGTAGCCAGATGGCTACATTTCTTTCTCTTATTGGGCCACGTCCTTGGATGGATGGATGGGAGGAAGGGAGGGAGGGAGGAAGGAAGGAAGACATTGAAACATGTGTACCCAGCTCTGTCACCTTTCTGCTATTATTCCTTATTGTCATAGCCATCTTTTAAGGCTTTGGCTGGCTATGTCATATAGAGCAGAGGATATTCCAGTGGACTTTTTAGTCATGCATGCCACATCTTTCTCTTGCTTGACTGATCAGAGAGACTCTAGCACTATTTCTTTCAATAGGGAGGTTCTGATCACCACCACCATTAAAGTGGAGGCAGGAATCATATTTTTAAATTTTGATTTAATTTGCTCTGGACTCTGCCTATTCCAGAATGACTCTGGCTTACAATTTAAAAATAAATGGAGGGAAAATCTATAAATTGAGGAAAAGTCTAGATAATAATATCCCATAATGGGTTAAAAAAACCATCTAATGGCTCCATGTCCATCTACCTCAAGGCCTGGGAGAAGAACCATGTTTTTAAGGACTACTGGCACATCATTGGGAGGGAAATTTTAGGGGATATTCTAGAGTGCAGATACCGTAACCAAAATGGTAAAATTCTTGGGTTGGGTAGGACGTCTTAAGTTGAAGGGACGTGGAGCACACCAATTCTGCCCAATCTTCCTGGACAGGCAGAAAGTATAGGATATAGGTAGTCCTTCAAATAACCTGGCCTTTACTCATCCACTTGGTCGTCTTAGTGTTTGAGATTTGTGGCCACTTTTCATCCAGGAATTCAGAAAAATAATCAAGCTTCTTGCTGCTGTCCTTTTGCAAGCATTTCCTGTATCTTCCCTCCTAAGCATTAGTTGTTTCACTTTCTCTTTCAGGGCGTACATCCTGAATGTGTGCAATATATCCTGAACTATGTATAATTCTTGTCATCTTCAGAATAAAAAACACGACACTTCTGCAGTCACAAGAATTAATGAAAAAGTACTTTCTCCTTGATTTCCCCTTCCAAAGACCTATTTGTACTCATCCCATTTGCTCACTTATAATAATTTTGATTGTTGCTGAGTAATGTGATACAATCAGTTTGTTGCTTGATTTCTGGTGATTTCATGCAGTTTATTGACAAGTATGGAAAAAGTTTATATTTTCAGTTTAACCCTAGTCTAGTGTTGCCAGGTAGATGCCCACTCAAACATTTAATCAAATCTTACTTAGTTAATTTTTGGGACAGTTGGAACGAGATTCAAAAGGTATATAGATCTCAAAAAGTAATTAATCATAGTCTAAGCTGACATGTTTTTTGTCATGAGAATTAGACATCTGTTCAAGAAATATCAGAGACATTTTTATGTTTATTCTCATGTATGTGGTGATTTTTAATATTTGAGAAGTAATGGTGATAGTTATGCCAAATTTTCCTGATTCTCATTGTTCACAGGGCTTTTCTATCGCTTTGAAAAGTGATTTGGGGGTAAATTAGCATTGATCTGAATGTAGAATTATCCTTTATGTTATCTTTATTGAAGAGGGCTTTTATTAAAACCCATTGAAACTCTTTTTTTTTAAGAATATGGCAAAAATATTGTCAGATTGAAGAACTTACAGTATGTAGTGGAACAGGTTGAAATTTCACAATTGCCTAATGCGCCACCTAATAGAAAAAGGCTGTCAGATATTTTATACTTGACAAGGGAGAAGGAGGAGGAATAACGATTCGGGATAGCATAAAGTAAGCCACTACCTCAAATACAGGTAGTCCTCAACTTACGACCATTTATTTAGTTACTGTTCAAAATTATAATGGCATTGGAAACAGTGACGACCATTTTTAGCACTTATGGCCATTGCAGCATCCCCATGGTCACATCAGAATTCAGATGTTTGATAACTGACCCCAATTTATGACAGTTGGAGTGTGTCCCAGGGTCTTGCAATTCCCTTTCATGACCTCCTGACATGCAAAGTCAATCGGGAAGCCAGATTCATTTTAACAACAACATTACTTAACAGCTGTGGTGATTCGCTTAAGAACTGGGGCAAGAAATGCTGCAAAAGGGCAAAACTAACTTAACTGTCTTGCTTAGCAACAGAAATTTTGGGCTCAGTTGTTGTCGTAAGTCGAGGATTGCATTAAGTTGGAGAGTTGGGCTATTTGCATACACAATTACCTGATGCTAAGCTCTTTTCTGACTCCAGAGATTGGAGATAAGCCGGTCTCTGTTTAATACTTTGGGAGTTTAACTAATCAGATTATCCAGCAAAATGGATGTAATTAAAAAGGATCTATTAGCTTATGGAGGTTTGTGCATTTTTATCATTTCTCTCTTCTCAGCTGATGAGCTTGTGATGTTTTGCATGAGTTATTTTACTTGGAAGGGGAAAACGGCTTATGGTTTTCAAATTGTGGTTTTTTTGTTTCACTCATGCCTATTTTTTGCTTTCTCATCCCCCATTCACACACTGAAATGCTTTATGTTGCTTTTAAATTGTAATATATATGTACGGTAATAACGATCAGCTAATACCTGTGACTTCAGGAAATTGAATAAACCAAAGAGATACACAAATGCTATGAACTGTAGTTGTAATTCACCACAGGGCCAGCCAGAGATTTACAGCCTGGATAACAATGTCAAGATTTCTATTACAGGAAAGAAAGCTTACTTCAAAAAACAAGCAAAACTTGCACAAAGAAGAAAATAAAATATTTTGATAAGTTTCACAATGGAGACCAACAGCAGTTGCAAAGAAATCAGCGTATCCAAAGCAGGTGCTATCAAGGCAATTAGATTTCTGGGAGGTGGGTAATTTTTGTGTGTGCAACTTTGCTGCAAAAGAAGATAACTGTCTGTGCCTGAACTAGTTATTCAACAAGCGATTAAAATGAGAAATAAAGTTTAGATCAGACACAGTTACGTAAGGCCAATATTACTATTACATTATTATTATGCCTAGTAATTATTATTACAATAATTACTAGGCAAGTAAGAGCAAGTAAGATTTTGGAACACACTGTTCTTAATACCGCACAAGGAAATTATTTAGGAGAAAATTACTTCAGAACTCCTGCAAGCAGAGCATGCCTCTGTTCCCCATTTCCCTAAAAAATGCTGATGTTTTAAACTCCATGTATTCTGAGTGTCAACTGACAGTACAACGTTTTTTAAGTGCCAATATATTTTTTTAATCTAAAAAAACAGATTGCTTTAATAAATGACAGACAAGCATAGCATTCAAACATTATAACATCTTGTAAATAATCTTTATTACACCAATAAGTTTCATCTTTCAGGATGTGGCTTGAATGGTTGTCAGGATTTTTCTTTTCACCTGTTACTCATTTCCTTTCTGCTCTCTGCATTCCAGGGTCTGCAGGAATGCTAAATATTTTACTACTAGCTTCAGCATAGTTTGGAGGGATTGGAAAGTGTGTAAAAGTGATTTATGTGTGTCATCTGTTATCCTAGCTGTCTAAGAAAATGACTTTAAAATGGGCTTGGCTGTAAGGAAACTCAGAATAAATCCCTCAGAAGCTACTGATTGCCTAAGTGAAACATACTATGTACTGACATAGTGAATACTATAAAATGATTAATCTAAGTTCCAATATAGTTATATTTCATTTAGCCTGAAATATAAACTCACCTATTATTATTTAGTAAGTATAAAAAAAAAGATGTGATAGCTTGCAAACCGATCAACTAGTTCAGGGGTGTCAAACTGGTGTCATCACGGTGTCATGTGATGTATCAGGACTTTCCCCCCCTTCACTAAATTGGGTGGGGCGGGCCAGCACATGACGCATCCGGGCCATGGGCTACAAGTTTGACACCCCTGAACTAGTTTCACATTGTATGTGAACATTGGTTTAATATAGTTTGCTATATAAACAGCAAATCATTAGGCTTTGTGAATCACAGTGTGATTGGCAATGGTTTGATTAATAAGCTATAGTTAAACCATGGTTATGTGAAATGAGAGAACTGATGGGTATGAAGATATACTTCCGTATATCTGTCATTAATTTCTAATTTTCTATTCATTTTTTTCTATACAGCAGAGGAACAATATACTACATGCCATAGAGGGGACGCGGTGGCTCAGCGGCTAAGATGCTGTTGTCGATCAGAAAGGTTGGCAATTCAGCAGTTCGAATCTCTAGCGCCGCGTAACAGAGTGAGCTCTTGTTACTTGTCCCAGCTTCTGCTAACCTAGCAGTTCAAAAGCATGTAAAAATGCAAGCAGAAAAATAAGGACAACTTTGGTAGGAAGGTAACAGTGTTCCGTGCGCTTTCAGCATTTAGTCATGCTGGCTACATGACCACGGAGACGTCTTCAGACAGTGGTGGCTTTTCAGCTTTGTAACGGAGATGAGCACCGCCCCCTTGAACCGGAAATGTCTAGCACATATGTGCTACCTACCATAGATAAGCTGTTTGAAGAGCTCAGTCTTATCTCAATGGAGGACTATCTAACTGCTACATTTCATTTCTGGTGACTATAAGAATAGTTCAGGATGGAAAAGGCCCACCTCTATATGTAGGTGATGTATTGGAGTTCCTGGCTATTGATAGCTTCAACAATGGATAGTTGATAGGAAGATGCAAGGTTGAAATTTATTATGGTTGGTCAGAGTCAGGCTGATGTTTAGAGTGGGTCTCTGTTATAATGAAATAGTGCTTATATTCAATACTACAATATTGGCATCTTTTAATATGTATGCTAGGTATTTCTTTGTAATGTGTCAATACAGGCAACCTTTATTTCAATTCCTGTTTCTTTTTTCCTAGAGGGCTTTCCTTTTTTCTGAGGAGAAGGCAGAGAGATGAAAATGGTTCAATAGCTAGTCCTGTACTGCCGATTCCCTCTGATTTATCTCTACAACCTGAGCTACTTGTGGCAAGGCTTCAATTTCTTTGCCCTGGGTAGATCTTGACAGTTTAATTCTATTTCTGTGAACACTTTATACTATGCTAAAACTATAAATTGACATTGATATCCGAGTTTCTGTTATTTCCAATTCTTGACATCATTCTTTCCTGGACAGGTGCATTGTCTTCATATGTACTAACTTTCCCGTAATTCTTGTTGACTTAATTTGTAACAGCAAATAATCACTTCTTTGTTTCCTGTCTATATATTTGCAATGAGTAAGCAACTTTTCTTCTAGTAGTTCTACAGTTTCTAGCCCTGGTTGCTCAGCCAATTGTCCTAAATCCTGTTATTCACTTGTCACCAAATAGCCAGGATCTCCAAAACCTTGTTGATTCAGCCAACAACCGATTCAGAAAGGGGGTTGTAAGTTACATGTCTGAATCCTGGCTTTTCTGATGAAACCTATCCAGTACAATTGAATCTCCAGTATAGTTCATCTTCCTCAGAACGTGCATGGATAGCATTTTTTGTGTAAATTTACATGATCATGATCTAATTCAGGTTTGCTTAATTTCAGGCATTTTAATCTGCTTCAGGCCTTCCACTTATGGCCTCTTTTTAACCCTATGGCACCCCTGCTAAAATCCTTTCTTCTAAACCCTTATATATGTGAGCTCTGTTCCAAAGTTGTCTGTTCTTCTTAGTTCTTCTCAATTCATATTGAGTTCAGTACAGATCAGGAAGTGTTATGCTTTTTGAATAAAGATGCTCATTTTCTTTGAAGTTGGGGTAGCAGAAAAAAATCACATCAAAATCAATTATTTTGATTACCACAAAGTCTGGAAAATATTCCTGGAAATGTAGGAATGATTCAGAGCACAGCCTACTTCTTAAATATTTCATGTTTCTGCTAATGCTTTCTTCCTTCTAATATTTTGATTTTTTAACAAATATTGCAGGTCCAGTACAATACCAGACTTAAGAACAACGACCCTATGCCCTACACACAACCCTCAGTTAACATTTTAAATGGATTGTTGTACAATGAGTTCTTAAACCATGGTATTTGGAACAAAATGCCCAGATAGCCTAAACTAAAAATAAAAGAAGAAATCTATTGGCAACAAAATCTAAGTGCTAACTATTTTCATTTTCATTGAACACCTGTCCTCCTATAAACTGCTAAAAGGGGTGTTGGTACTTACCTGATACGCTCATTCTCTTTGAGCTGCGAAGAGCATCCAGTAGTGGGAGGTGCTTCAGTCTCTGCATTCTTAGGCTGAGCTTGAATTGAGGAACGCTTCTCCTCCTCCATGTGACTCCTCGCAGCGTTCCCCAGTTTTGCGAAGGCGAGAGGGATAAATACTCTCATCCTAACTACCTAAAAGGTTCGTTGGCCGAAACAAGACCCCACCAGATGGAAAAAAAGGGTGGGGCTGGATGCTCTTCGCAGCTCAAAGAGAACGGGCGTATCAGTCTTCAATTTTTGACATACAAGGTAGTTTTCCTCGCAGCTATTACCTCCGCTCGTCGCATATCAGAAATCGCAGCCTTGTCTGTCAGACCAGACCTCTGTGTTTTTCATACCGATAGGGTGGACCTCCGTCCTGATCCCACATTCATGCTCAAGGTCAATTCGGCTTTCCATAGAGCACAAGAGCTCATCCTTCCAAATTTTTGTCCCAAGCCATCGCGGGAAATGGAAAGGCAATGGCACAAGCTTGATGTAAGGCGCGCTCTGCGAATCTATATCAAGCGTAGAGTCCTTCAGGAAATCAGAGGCCTTAATTGTTTCCTTTCAGCCCTTGTTGCTCGGTCGCTACTGGTTGGATGGCTCTTATGTTTAGGAGATGTTGGATAGTGGAATCCATTAGATTATGCTTAATCGGGTCTCTGGAAGGGGGACATGACATGAAGAAGTCTGGGGGAGTGGATTGAAGCTCGAGAGCAAGTCCAAATCTGACGGTGTCGAGAAAGATGCTAAGCCTACTATGGGCTTGTCTACCTCAGGGATACTTAGTAATTTTGAAAATTCTGGGTCCAAATTAAAATATTTTTTGTCGTGACCAGATGGGGCTGGGTAAACCGCTGCAGAAGCCATCTGTTTCTGCACCATATCGGAAAAGATGGGTGGAACTGGGATAACCTCAGCCTCAATGACAGGCTGGTTAAAGATTAGGTCCTCTGGACCCTCCATTAAGGGTGCAGGGGTGTCGGCTGGTGATTGCTTACTTAGGCCTGAAATGTCCTTGGCCTTGAATAACAGGGATTTGAAGAGGTGTGGCCTGAATAACCCCGTAAAAGCGGGCTGATCAGGGATAAGCCCCTCGTCCTCAGACATTTCCCCTTCTAAAGGGTCTGCCTCTGATAGGGGTTCGCTATCCTGCATGGACCCCAAATCAAACTTGTCTGCTTCCATGATCTGGTCCAATTCCCCCTCTTCCTCCTCCTCCTCCTCTCGCCCTTGAAGGGGGGTCTCCCTCTGCAAGTATACCTGAGCTTGATGTTGGTCCGACCTGGGCAAGGATCTTAGTGAGTGAGACTCTAGGTCAGAAACCACCGGATAATGACTAGGCCTGGTTGCTTGTTGAAGTCTGGCTGTAATCCCTTGGCGAATAGCCAGCTCCATCCAGGTTCTTACTCTTTCTGGGACCTCCTCAATGAGGGAATCCTCTTGACGGAGGCCAGCGGCTGTTGGGGTGAAGGTGGCTTCTGGAGCCCTTCTAGCCAGAGTTCCAGGAACCTGAACCTGTTGTCCTTGTGAGGACAAGCTGCGCCTGGAGAAGAGGGAAAGATCGAGAGGAGGGGGGGGTTGAGCAGAGGTAGACGGACTGGAGGATGGGAAAACCTGAGGCACCCTGAGACCTTCCTTGGTGCGTTTATCAATTTCCTTTTGCAGGGCCTTGTGGCACCTTAAGGCGTCTCTTTGGGAAGCTTTGGAGGTCTCTTTAGCCTGCTTGCACAAATGATGAGCCTTGGCTTTTGCCTTCAATGAAGGACCTTTGGAGGTGTTACCATCTGCCATTTTAATAATTTATATATATTGCAGTAATAGGCTAGAAATTCAAGGTGAGGCGTTTGGCACGCCCAGGGTCTGATCTGAAGCAAGAACAGTTGCCCTAATAAAGTATTTACATCCCCCCCCTTTTTTGTGCCTATATATATATTGTGCATGTGTGTGTGTGTGTGTATATATATATATATATATATATATATATATTTGTGCGTAAGATTGGAAGTATCTAGGCAATGTTTCGATGAAGTCTCATTCATCATCTTCAGGCTTTGTCTTCAGAAGCACAGAGCTGAAGACAAAGCCTGAAGATGATGAATGAGACTTCATCGAAATGTTGCCTAGATACTTCCAATCTTACGCGGGAGAAAACCCGAATAACCAAAGATCCACATACAAATACCCGCGAGAACCTCAGAAAATATATATATATATATATATATATATATATATATATATATATATATATATATATATATATATATATATATATATATATATATATATATATATTGTTCGGGTATTTTCCCACGTCATAATAGTGGTGCTTTTAAAGTTGTAGCAACGTTTCAGCAGAATCTCATCTGCCATCATCAGGCTTCTGTATGGTGTTTGTCTGTGAGTCAGACTTTTACAGTGGTTTCAGATTTAAATTTGGGGCAGCCTATTGCTGTGTCAGAATGGTTTTTTCTTCCTCCTGATTGGTTGAGAGTCTTGGTCTGTGTTTATTGGTGTTGGAGTTTGCTGTGTTCTGCTTCTAATATCTTCTGTCTGTTTTTTTGGCTCTTTTTGTATCTTGATTGGCTGGCAACATTGTGTTACTTTATTGGAGGCCTTTAGTGCAGCTTGGCTTCAGGTAAATGGACGGCTATCATTAGTTAGGAAGCTGGGTTTCATCTGGGTGCCTGGTTGGGGTGTATTTGAGCTGGAGGTATCAGGGGGGTTCTGTTTGTGCCCAGGTGTTTGCCTGGCTTGTGGTGTGGAGATTTTTTTGTTTGTGAGTGCAGGCTTCCAAATGATTGACAGCCTGGTGGAATCATCTCTTCTGTTCATGCTTTCTGGTCTTTTTTCAATCTCTATGGCTTCTCTGATGATTCTGTGGCTGGGATTTTCTATAGTGGCTAGGGTTTGGGTGCCATTGAAGTTGATGCTATGACCTGTGGCTTCCATGTGTTGGACTAGTGAGGAAGTGTGTTCCAGCTTTTTGACTGCATTTTTGTGTTCATCCAGGCGGGTGCTTATTCTTCTATTGGTCTGTCCAATGTATGCGGCCAGGCATGATGCACAGGGGACTTCGTATATGCCTTGGTTTTCCAGATCAATTTTGTCTTTGGGGTTTCTGAGGATGGCTGCTATTTTTCTGTCTGTTTTGAAGGCAGTCTTGATGTGGTGTCTGTATAGTATCTTACTGATTTTGTCTGTAGTGCCTCTTATGTAGAGGACAGCTGTTCCATGGGTCTGTTCATCTTCTGGGTCTCTATTATGTCTCAGTGTGTTTTTGTGGATCAAGTTGGTGATTTTGCTTTTGTGGAAGCCGTTGGCTGTCAATATTTTAGTCAGGGTGCATAGTCCAGTCTTAATGTGTGTCTTGTCTGCCAGGCGTTTGGTTCTAGTAATTAGTGTTTTAGCCACAGAGTTTATCTGTGCTGGGTGGGATTGGGCGTTGAGGAAGCGGTTGGTGTGTGTTTTCTTCTGGTATACGGTGTGTCCTAGTGTGCCATCTGTTTTTTTGTAGATTAGTACATCTAGGAAGGGTAGTTGTTTGTTTGTTTCTGTTTCCATGGTGAACTTGATTTTGGGGTGTGTGCTGTTTAGGTGTGTTAGGAAATTGTTTAGGTTTTCTTGTCCATGGGGCGAAATCACGAATGTGTCATCGATATATCTTAACCATAGTTTGGGTTTGAGGATGGCATTGGCCAGGGCTCTGGATTCGAATTCTTCCATGAACAGGTTTGCAATGACAGGTGACAGTGGTGATCCCATGGGGGCTCCTTCAATTTCCTCTCAGACCCAAAGTCAGCTCCAGAGGAGCACCACTACAAAACCTAGCTAAACACCTAGCAAAAGAGCTGCAGCCCCATGCTGAAACAGCAGCTTCTCATGTACAAAACTCATACCACTTCTTGGAAATGATGAAAGATCTACATGTGGAGCAAGAAGAACTGCTTGTAAGTTTTGACGTGGTTTCACTATTCACTCAAGTCCCGATAAAAGAGACCCTTTAAATCATCAAAAATAAATACCAACCAGCTAAACACCTCATGGAACTAACAGAACACTGCTTAACCAACACATATTTCATATACAAAGGACAAAGATACAAACAAATTGAAGGAGCCCCCATGGGATCACCACTGTCACCTGTCATTGCAAACCTGTTCATGGAAGAATTCGAATCCAGAACCCTGGCCAATGCCATCCTCAAACCCAAACTATGGTTAAGATATATCGATGACACATTCGCGATTTGGCCCCATGGACAAGAAAACCTAAACAATTTCCTAACACACCTAAATAGCGCACACCCCAAAATCAAGTTCACCATGGAAACAGAAACAAACAAACAACTACCCTTCCTAGATGTTCTAATCTACAAAAAAACAGATGGCACACTAGGACTCACCATATACCAGAAGAAAACACACACCAACCACTACCTCAACACCCAATCCCACCAACACCCAGCACAGATAAACTTCGTGGCTAAAACACTAATTACTAGAACCAAACGCCTGGCAGACAAGACACACATTAAGACTGAACTATGCACCCTGACTAAAATATTGACAGCCAACGGCTTCCACAAAAGCAAAATCACCAACTTGATCCACAAAAACACACTGAGACATAATAGAGACCCAGAAGATGAACAGACCCATGGAACAGCTGTCCTGCCCTACATAAGAGGCACTACAGACAAAATTAGTAAGATTCTATACAGACACCACATCAAGACTGCCTTCAAAACAGACAGAAAAATAGCAGCCATCTTCAGGAACCCCAAAAACAAAATTGATCTGGAAAACCAAGGCATATACGAAGTCCCCTGTGCATCATGCCTGGCCACATACATTGGACAGACCAATAGAAGAATAAGCACCCGCCTGGATGAACACAAAAATGCAGTCAAAAAGCTGGAACACACTTCCTCGCTAGTCCAACACATGGAAGCCACAGGTCATAGCATCAACTTCAATGGCACTCAAACCCTAGCCACTATAGAAAATCCCAGCCACAGAATCAGCAGAGAAGCCATAGAGATTGAAAAAAGACCAGAAAGCATGAACAGAAGAGATGATTCCACCAGGTTGTCAATCATTTGGAAGCCTGCACTCACAAACAAAAAAATCTCCATACCACAAGCCAGGCAAACACCTAGGCACAAACAGATCCCCCCTGATACCTCCAGCTCAAACACACCCCAACCAGGCAACCAGATGAAACCCAGCTTCCTAACTAATGATAGCCGTCCATTTACCCGAAGCCAAGCTGCACTAAAGGCCTCCAATAAAGTAACACAATGTTGCCAGCCAATCAAGATACAAAAAGAGCCAAAAAAACAGACAGAAGATATTAGAAGCAGAACACAGCAAACTCCAACACCAATAAACACAGACCAAGACTCTCAACCAATCAGGAGGAAGAAAAAACCATTCTGACACAGCAATAGGCTGCCCCAAATTTAAATCTGAAACCACTGTAAAAGTCTGACTCACAGACAAACACCATACAGAAGCCTGATGATGGCAGATGAGATTCTGCTGAAACGTTGCTACAACTTTAAAAGCACCACTACTATGACATGGGAAAATACCCGAACAAAGCTGAATGCCATACATGTAAGTACCTGCAAAAACTTAAGAAAACACACACACACACATATATATATATATATTAATATAGAGATATCGAGATATTGATATATGTATGTACAATGAGTTGTATCCCAGTGATAATATTTTATTGAATTAAAATATTATACTGTCAAGAAATATATTGTTATTATTATTATACTTATAATATTATTATAATATTGCTGGTACAGTTGTTGGATTATTGCTCCTAAGAGCAGAGGTATATATATATAATGTCAATGTTTATAAAAAAAAAACAAGCCAATTAGCCAAATATCGAATGCCTACAGCAGCTTCTTTGCACAGGCTGACACAGGCCTAGGTGCTTGCTGCTGTGCCGCTGAGGATTAAGCTGTGGGGGTTAGGCCAACAAAACATTAATGAAGAGAAAATAACCTCGAGTGCAATTTTCCAAAACAAGGTTAAATGACTCCAGAATCCAGGAGGGATCCTGCCACTTCGAGTCTATCTTCCACATACAGCACAGAAATAGGCAGAAAGGGGCGCGCAGCCACAAGGTGGCACTTAAAATGGCGTCCGCTAGCAATAATTGCTTGGCGCACTCCTCAGCGGTGGCTTCCCACCAGAATAACGAAGACAAGGCTCTTGAATTGGAGGGGGCCAGTGAAGGGAGAGATTCTAAGCATCTGGGTCTGTCTTGACCTCATATCGGCCCATCCATTATCAGAGTTCTGATTTATTATTTTGGTAAAGCAGGAAAAGATTTAATGTTATATTGATTTTAATGTGTTAAAATGGACGTTTTTAATATCTATATAGATGTTTAATCTTTATTATTGAGGGTTTTCCCCCTTAATGTTTAGTTTTCACACATTTTTTTTTCTATTTTGTTTATCAGAAGTATCAAGAAAACTAATAAAATTATAATTAAGCTAAAATTCAGATAAATACACAGAGAAGTGACCAGAGGGAAGTGAGGGACCCAAAGCAGCTTCAACTGGTCAACAGGAGTTCAGCAAGATCCAGTCCTGATTGTGCCATCTTGAAAACCTTCCTTTGCCAAGACTTGGCCTGAGAGAAGATTAAATATACTACTTTAAAACTAGAGCAGCAAGGACAAGTTTGAATCTGTAGAAAGAGCTAGGGACAAAATAAGACTTGGCCATGTCTCTGAAAAGTTAGTGGGGTAGTTAGAAAGATGTGACAACAAACTCTGGCAACTGTTTTTTCCAAAGATTGTGGAGAAATAAATTAGTAGGTCCATTTGCTGATGTGTAACATTGTAAAAACTATAGGCGTAAAGCCATGGAGAGAGGATTTCTCATGGATTTCAGTCTTAAGGAGCTTGTGGAGTCTCTAAGGAAGCAGAGGTGCTGGGAACAAGTGGTCTAAATACAGAATCCATCAGATCTGATATTTCAGGTGTGATAGTTTTGATGCTTGAGACAATGAGACAGTTGGCTTGTCTCGTTTGAGTACTTTGGGAAGTAGATAGAAGATGGGCCTCCCAACATTGTATATGGGATATGATTTTGAGTCAATGCAACTGTGTCTAGGTTGTGTTCTTGGTAGACACTAGACAGAAGAAAAAAAGACCACAATGTCTCAAAACCTGTCTGGGTTTTGCAGCTCGGGGGTGGGATGGGGGTTCCAATAAAAAAAGTAAAAAATCCTGAGAGATATAGAGAGCGAAAGGGAGAGAGAGAGACGGAGGGGGAGAGGGGGGAGGGAGGGAGTGGGGAGTTTGTGTATGATCAGTGGGAAGAAAATACATGTGGGTGTGAGTGGGAAAGAGAAAGGGCAAAGAAAGAAGTTTGGGGGAAAGTGCATGTGGATGTGCATGTGAGAAAAGGATGGAGAAAGTTGTGTGCATCCAAGAAAAATTGATGCTTACTTAGATTTTGAAGGAAAGAGGGAGAAATGTATTTCACCCAGTGAGATAGGTTGTGCTGACAGTGACTTGCCCAGAGTCACATAGTGAGCTTCCATTTGCAAAGGTTGCTGAAGGTGGAGTAGAACTTGGTTCTCCCAGTCCCAGTCTAATAACACAACCAATCAAAATAAAAAGATTTTAGTGGATAATAGTCCAAGAACACATCTTTATAAGAAACAGTAAGAAAAGATGGCCATTGTGCATCCTGCCCCCTGCCACACTGCAAAGTGGATATTAATGGCTAGAGAACTTTGGAACTACAGGTAGTTCTTGTTTAGCAACTGCCTCATTAAGTGACCGTTTGCAATAAATAACTTTGTGGTCAATCCTTGCATTTATGACCTTTGGAGTCTTAAAGGAAAGTTGAGATAAAATCATAAAACTGTGATGTTTCATTGGTGATCGCTTTGCTTAGAGATTGAATTGCTGGTCCCAGTTGTGATTGTTAAACAAACAAGGAGTGCCTAAATACAGGTAGTCCTCAACTTACGACAACTGAGCCCAAAATCTCTCTTGCTAAGTGAGACAGAGGTTAAGCGAGTTTGCTCCATTTTACAGTTCTTCTTGTCACAGTTGTTAAGGGAGTAGCCAAGCCGTTAAGTTAGTAAAGTGGTTTCTAAGTGAATCTGCTTTCTCCATTTCCTTGGCTTCAGTGGTGAGAGTCAATTTTTTTTACTACCAGTTCTGTGGGTGTGGCAGGGAAAGGATACTGTAAAATCTCGTCAGAGGTGGTATTTGCCGGTTCTCCAAATTACTCAAAATTTCCGCTACCGGTTCTCCAGAACTGGTTAGAATTTGCTGAATACCACCTCTGCTTGGCTTGTCAGAAGGTTGCAAAAGGAGAACCCATGACCCTGGGACATTGCACCCATCATAAATATGAGTCAATTGCCAAACATTTGAATTGAATCACGTGACCACGGGGGATGCTGCAATGGTCAAAGGTGTGAAAACCCTTTTTGCAGTGCTGTTCTAGCAGAACAGTCACTAAGCATATGGTTGTAAGCCAAGGACTAAATGGATTTAGTTTTTTTTAAAATAAGCATTTCTCTTTCTTTTGTCTCACCCTCCTTCCAATGCTGGAAAGAACAACATGCTGAATTGGAAGTAATAGAAAGAGTTTCTGCAAACCATCTGATCACAGCCTTTCTCACAGCCCACATACCTCACCACCTTTGGTTGGGAGCTGCAAGGAGAGACTGGGAAGGGTGTGAGCCTCCACCCTGGGCCCCCTGCCAGGGTTCTTCCCTTGGGAGTCCAAGTACAGCTGGACAGATCTTCCATACCTCCCTTCCCTTAGGCTTCTTGGCAGGCCCAGAAAGTGAAGGAGAAACCAAGGAGTTGCCTAAGCAGAGGTGATCCACGGATCTTTTGTATCTGGCCTTACAAAATGCTTTGGACAAGGTCATCCATCTGAGAGTTGGGTAAGTTAAATTTTGTTAAATGCTTTCCTTTTTTTAATGTACAAAAAGACAAAAAAACAGCAACCCCTAGCTACAAGAAATGCAAAAACAATGAACCAGAGTAAAAAAGAAAGAAAACAGAGAAAGAGGAAAAAATATTGATATCAATATGAAACTAAGCAAAGCACCATTGTAGCTAGTATTAAAAAATAAATATAAATTTCAACTGAGAAACAAAATAAAAATGCTATTGTGGTAAAATATTATGAAATCTGTGAGAAAGGAAACACACGTTTCCCTTGTATAAATTTAGTCATTTGGGATTAAGAGGATAATAGATAGATAGCTAATAGATAGCTAACTGGCTAAAAGGCAGAAAACAGAAATAAACAAATATTAATATAGTAGTTCTAGAACTAGAATAGCTGTCATAGTGATGCTTTTTTTTTTGTCTTTGTGTAGCCTAAAGGGAGTCAATGGTTACAATAGTTTTGCACAAAAAAAAAAAAAAGGAAACCACATTCTCCTATGAGCTGCTCAGAGCATCCAGTAGTGGGAGGTGTTCAGTCTCCGCATTCTTAGGCTGAGCTTGAATTGAGGAACACTCCTCCTCCACGCAGCGTTCCCCAGTTTTTGTTCAGCCTCGTGCGAGACAGGCTGTTTTTCCTTAGCTCCTTGGCCGAAACGGAACTTCGATCAAAAAACTTAAATTGAGTATTCAGCAGGTTTGACTTCTTCTTCTCTTTAGCCTCTGTGCAAGTTAGAGTTTGAATTAATTAGGGGAAGCACTGTTGCGCCCCCAGGAAGGCGGCGGGAGGCTCTGTGGCGGCTTCACACTGCTTCCCCATAGCCGGATCGTTTCCACTCTGCCTTATTGTTTACTGCTCCGTTTGCCTTCATTCGTTACCTTAGCGGCTTGTTTTTTCTCTTCAGTTTAGAGTCGTATCGTTGTTTCCCCCCTCCCCGAATGCCAAATTAGGTAGAGAAGGGCTAATCTAATCAACCCATCTAACTCATATAACCCAGCCTAATCCAATCAATCCATGCTAGTTTGTTTCCTAAGAAGCTTGCTCCCTAACTTTTTCCCTTAAAGACTTTTTTTTTTGAAGCTGTCAGAAAGAAAGCCATTGTCTCAACCTACTAGGCAGTTGGTAAGACTGGCAAGGAATAGATGTGGTAGATATTCTCCCACAGGTTCACTTCTCCTTCCATGGTAGGAGGAGACTTTAAAGATAAGATCAGACATGAATAGTTCCCCAAATCTCTGTTCACAAATTGCAACATGAATTGGAATGTTAGAATGAAATCACTACTTCATTCTGAAACTAGGGTGTCAACGAAAGACTGATCAAATTAAATTATTAATTAAATTAAAGACTGATTAAATTAAATTAAATTATGATTAAATTAAAAGAGAGAAACTCAACCTCTAAGCAAGGATATATTTCATGCCAAGTCTTGCATGACAAACTCAGTACTTTCTCTTTCTGATAATGCGAATAGTACTTTTAGATTCCAGACATGGTCCATGGTCATATGATCGAGAGGAGGGTGTTCATATGACTGTACAAGTACAGCACTTTGTTTGTTGCTGGCTTACTACTCCCTGAGGCTACCAGAGATATCTTAACATCGTATTTCTCTTTAAAAACTACCGTATATACTCGAGTATAAGCTGAGTTTTTCAGCACATTTTTTTGTGCTGAAAAAAAACCCCTCAGCTTATACTCGAGTCAGATTCCCCTCTGAAAAAAAAATGGTGTGGAGCTCCGAAGCTGGGCAGCCGCTTCCCTGCTTCCATGTTTCCTTTGCAACTTTTAAGCATGGGGGTAATCGGAAGCAGAAAAGTTCTTGCTTGAGGATATATTGTTTTTTCTTTTTTTAACTGTTTTTAGGGGGGGAAGACCCACCGCCATGTGAGAATGCTCAGACACGAAATCTATCCAACCAAAAATAAGTGTGTGTGTGTGTGTGTGGGATTTTAACAGAGGAAAGATGTAGGGAGAAGGCAAAAGCGACGGAAGATCCTTCAGGGGAAATTGAGGGGGAGACTCACCCTTGGTTCAGATGAGCCCCCTTCCCCTTTCTCTAGGCTGAGAAAACAACACGAGCCGAGTTTGCTTCGGCTCCACTCAGCTTTGTTTCCTCAGCTCCAGCTGCTTTCAGTCCACTCGGGAGGAGGGGGAGGAGGTGGTGGTGGCGGCTCGCGTTGTTTTCTGAGCTCTAGGCTGAGAAAACAACGCGAGCCGAGGTCGCTCCACTCAGCTTCGTTTCCTCAGCTCCAGCTGCTTTCAGTCCACTCGGGAGGAGGTGGAGGAGGAGGTGGTGGTGGCGGCTCGCGTTGTTTTCTGATAGTGAGATCATTTCCCAAATTAATTGATTCACTAACCCAAAAGAAGAAGATGTTGATGACAGTGGGAGGCAGGAGTCACTCTCTCCCTTGCAAGAAAAAAGCAAGAGCCGTTCTTATGATCTCTCCCTCTCTCTCTCTCTCCTCGTAATACAGTCAAGCCCTTTCCAAGCACGCGGGATCCGCCCCCGCCGCTTTGCACCTTGCAAATGCAAAAACCCCAGGATTTTGCATTTGCAAGGTGCAAAGTGGCGAAGGCAGATCGCATGTGCTGGAAAGGGCTTGACTGTATTACGGGGAGAGAGAGAGAGAGGGAGAGATCATAAGAACGGCTCTTGCTTTTTTCTTGCAAGGGAGAGAGTGACTCCTGCCTCCCACTGTCATCATCATCATCATCTTTTTGGGTTAGTGAATCAATTAAACCTTTCATAATAGTGAGATCGTTTCCCAAATTTCCCTTAAATCAGGGAAGAAATCAGAAACAAACCTTTGGACTGAGAATAAGCCTGTTCCTATGATGCCATTTTTGTTCACTGCAGTGTGAAAAGTGTGAAAAAACACACTTCTTTTTCTTCATCTTCTTGTTCCCTATTTACTGGTCTCTTTCAAAGAGGAAATTGTGAACATCAAACTTATTCTCAACTGTCCTAGTGAAAGTTTTTATTGGTATCTATTTTTATTTTTGAAATTTACCAGTAGCTGCTGCATTTTCCACCCTCGGCTTATACTCGAGTCAATAAGTTTTCCCAGTTTTTTGTGGTTAAGTTAGGTGCCTCGGCTTATATTCGGGTCGACTTATACTCGAGTATATACGGTAAATAAAAACAACAGTCTGTTGCAGTCACAAGGCTCTCTGGAAACTATTGTTGGAATTTGGATTTTTGCCCCAGCATCTTCTCTCCACTAGTACAGTAAAGCTGGATCCCAATACAGGACTTATCAGTTCAAAATATCCATCCATGGTAAAAGAAGGCCAACTTTGGTAACTGGGCTGCATAGGGATCTACTTGGATGCCAGCTCTGACCTAAGCATATCAACAGACAGCTAGCTCTGACAAATCAGCCATCAACAGACACATAGACATTAACAACATCTATAGATTATGCAAAAAAAAAACAACCAACTAGGCCAAAAGAGAAAAAGACTCCAGCATCTCTCCACCAATAATCTGCACTCAGATCGGAATATATTAATTCCAAGGTCAACTTCAGATCAACAATCAAGTAAGCAATACCCCAATCAAGAAACTGGCAAAGAGCCATCAGTAAACAGCCCAACCAAAGAATCTCTAAAACCACATCCTTCCTCACACAGATAGGCAGAATATAAACTCAGGAAAGAGCATTCCTTACTAGCACTGATGAAGTTACCTAGTTAGAGTAATAAAACATTTGCAAGAAAATGAGGAAGCTCAGAGAGCGCCATTTCAACCTTGAGCTACTAATATTCTCCTTTATTGAGACAGCTAGCAATTGGTGCATTGTTACTAATGATCATTTTATTATTTGGCATCATGTATGAGTGTCTTTTCTACTTCAAAATTATATTTTATTCAGCACCATGGTGCCAGAAATAAGTTCTATTTTATTGTGATTGACATGATAGTGTACAGTACTAATATAAACAAATTTGAAGCCTGAAATTGCACAGATAGAATTATTGTGCTGGGCCTACAATGTTTGAATATTGGTGTGTAGTTTTGCTCAAATCAGGCTGGAATATAGAAGCAAAAGTAATTGTATAGGTGTCCATCTAAAGCCCTGTTTCACCCTGCCTTTTCTTAATACCAGAAAGCTTAGAGATAAAATGTCCTTTTGTGATGGCACATTTACTTCCTTGAGTCTTACTGTGCCCGATGCCAAAAGAACTCTCTCCTACAAAATATTTGTTCTTTTCAGAAGATGTTTGAATATCCTGTTGATCCAGGTGTCAAGGACAGTTGAACTTGATGAACTAGCAATCAAGCAAATGTCTTTAGGCTCAAGACTCTTAACTCCAAACCAAGGAAAAATAGAATGGTTTTTATGAACACTAGTAGACACAATATCTCTCTCTGAATTTTTCATGCTCTCTACTGGCTTTATATTTTTATTTATTTTAATAGGAAGTTGACTTATTGCAAAAGTATGCTTTTGTAAATCTTCTAGCATACTTCTCCAAATGACTCTGTGTCATACATAGGTTTTATATTTGTTCTTAGAAAATAAAAATGGTTAGTGGATATGTAGATACGTATCTAGAAAAATGATAAAGGTATGCAAAGGTGGCATTCAAGACAGGACTTGAAGTAGCAGAGAGGATTTTTACCAGTTTATGTTCTGCAACTATGGCAATCACATTGTGAGACCACACTTACCATTCTTTTAATATTCTAAACTGTTTCAACTCTTCCCTCAAAACGACACTATAGAGCACTGTACACCAGAACAACTAGACACAAGGACAGTTTTTCCCCGAATGCCATGACTCTGCTAAATAAATAATTCCTCAACACTGTTCAACTATTTACAAAGTCTGCACTACTATTACTGTTAATCTTCTCATCATTCCTTATCACTCATCCCTCCCACTTGTGACTGTATGACTGGAACTTTGTCACTTGTATCCTGATGATTTATATTGACTGTTTCCTAGTATGATTTGATTGCTTATTGTACCCTATGACTATTAAGTGTTGTACCTTATGATTCTTGACACTTGACAAATGTATCTTTTCTTTTATGTACACTGAGAGTATTTACACCAAGACAAATTCCTTGTGTGGCCAATCAAGAATCCTATTCTTTTCTATTCTAGTTTAAATCTGCCTCTGTTGGGACTTGGGGATGAAAGGAAGGCATAGTGAAGAAAAGGTTGCCAGGGCATGTTTATACCATGGATAGATGCAAGCGAGGAAAGGCACACATAATATTTGTTATGCAAAAAATCTTGACATACCCTATCCTAAATTTTGTTAGATAACACTGATCATTATTTCCGTGGTATTATTTTTCTGAGATTTTGAACTCTTTAAACCTTTGTGTGTTCTGCAATCAAATGAGATCTCTAACCACACCTCAATACTTTGGTAAAATCTCTTGATATAAAAAAAAAGTATGAGAATTTTCGTATTATAAGATACTTGAATGTCACGCCCTTGTTTGAAAGATACCATTTATTTTGCTTTCCAATTTTTATGAGGACAGGGTTTGGTATAACAAGGCAAGAGTGAAACTGAGGCGGGGCATCAAGGAAGCAAAAAAGGACTATAAAGGGAAGATTGAGGTCTACTTCACAAATAATGATCCACAACGGGCTTGGCAGGGAATTAAACACATCACTAATTACAGGGGCAGCAACCCCATATCGATCAATAAGGACGCATCACTGGCAGAAGAATTGAACTGCTTCTTTGCCCGATTCGAACTGAATAGGTCTTCGAACACACTGCCTCTACAAACCACTGGTACTCAACTGTTCACAATACAAGAGTATGATGTGAAGCAGGTACTTAGAGCAGTGAATGTGAAAAAGGCTGCTGGACCTGATGGGATACCTGTAAAGTACTATGAAGTATTGCTAAGTGCGATTAGCAATACTACTTCATAGTAAGTGCTATTGCTATCACTTAGGCTTCATTAAAAAAAAGTCAAAGATTCTAAGAAGTCCAAAATGGATCAAATACCATTTCATTATTTGATGTCAATCAGAGCAGATAAGGATTTGACCAATTTATTCATTTGGTTATTGTATCAGTGGCATTGTTTTGTATCTTCACTGGTACAAAAGCAGTCACACAACTGGAAGAAAACACCTGTTAATTGTGTGGGTTGATTACACATGCAAAAGTATCCCTGACAAGCATATCCAACATGCCTCAACAAGGCCAAACTAGAATGAAACGCTGTGAAGAAATATATGAAACCATCTCTCTTTCCTTCTTTTTACCTATTCAGTGGGAAAAGATTCGCCTAGCTGGCCTTGCATTTGGATGCCATTAAATGACTGTCTAGAGGAAGCAGGTTGGGAGAGGCACTTTGCTTTTAACAATAGAAAGGGTTCATTTGGGTTAAGGATATTTGCTGTTCACAATATCATTCTGAGTAAAAGAGTTTTCAGAGAAGGGAGAGTAAAGTTTGGAGGCAGAGCCCTGCACTAAGTGTAGAGCAGCTGTGGTATTCAAGATTTCCAGTTGATAGATACCTAGGAAGCATAGGAAAAAATGAGCCACTTTTCCTGGTAAAAAGCAGGACGTGAGACAGAGAGGCATCAAAACTGACTTAGTATCAGGGCTTCTCCAGATTGTTAAAAGAATGAAGATGAAATACCAAGTGAACCTCCTCTTTAGGTAACTTCATGAAGTGGTCCATCCATTGCTTCTAATCAGCCAAGTGGCCATAATGCTTCATTCTGCTTATAACAGCAACCACTGTAATTGTGCAGTTGCAGAAATCACTGTCAGTGAGACCTTATCTAAATTCTCCATGAAGATAGAAGAACATACACACTTTGCCATCTGAAGGCAGAATACCTTGCTGAGGGACACACACACACACGGTCATGTGTGGGAAGTTGATAGTTGTTATTTTTCTTTGGACTTGTCTTAGGACTGTAAACCATTATGAACACAGCTAATATGGCCTGAAAAGCTGTAGTGTTTTGAGTGAATGAGGCAACTGTGGTTTCTTCAAAAAGCCGTAGTTAAACCATGAATAAATGCAATGTGCAAACTCAGCAAGTAGGGGTAATTATTAAATTAGCCCTCCACAAATGCTTTGGCTTATATCCCCAGTTATTCCACCCAGCAGGTCCAAGGGTTAAACATAATAGGTATTGTAAACAAAGGTTTGGTGGAATAATGTTGAACTACGAGAGCTTGGTATTATTCAATACAAAAAGTCTGCAATTACCAGAGTTCTCTGTTTTATATTGAGGGGGTGGGGAAATATATGCAAGGGGGATTGAATATGACTCTTGCTCATGCTAGGTGGGGATTCTAGGATTTATAGTTCTGATACACTTAGAGATAGCTAGAATCAAAAAGTGTGAATTTGAGTGTAATAGCATGGGAAAATACAACCTCATCTCCCCAGTTAGCCCCAGACCCATTTGGATGATCATAAACCACCCCCAACTGGTCTTAAGCTATTATATGGTTTGGTTACATGAATACACTGTAGTGTACAAGCCATAACATGTAGCTTAGCGTATTATGTGAATTCCAGATTTTGTAGTTTATTCAATATATTATGGCTAAATAAATCAAATCTTGGGGGATATATGAAACCAATATTTCAGGTTTGTTATAAAGGAATGAATGGGAGGAAATTATTTATACTACCCCAGGAAACTGGCGACATAAACCATTGTGATCCCAAACTTTCAATCTTTCTCCTATATCCAATGAGAGTCACATAATTACACCATTTCTCCCTATGGTTATGGGTCTGGGGGAACCAGCATGAGAGGCCTGTGCTATCTAGAGTTACTGAATTGGGCACCCTTATAAATCTTGAAATTAATAAACACCTGAATAGGCCATCATCTATTTTACCATTCTTGCATGATTTGGGCCAGCCTTCTTCAAACATTCCAGATGTATTGAGTTCCAGCTACTAATCTTCTAACTAGTTCAATCAAAGACTCAGTGCTGAATAAGCCAGTACGTTTCTCCTATAACTTGTCTTATAGTTTCAACCTTCCCTTTTGGATTGAATTAAGCATTTACTTATGCTATTCTTGTGTTTGCCAAAAGAGGGCCAACATGATGGAAATATAGGAGATGCATAATAATGAGCAAATAAAACACATTAAAACAAATTATCCTTTGTCCAGTGTAACAAAATGCCAAAACTGAAATAAGCTCTCCCCAAGCTATGCAAGCTAAAAAAAACTATTGAATTGATCTCCT
This sequence comes from Hydrophis major, assembly GCA_033807585.1. Lineage (NCBI taxonomy): Eukaryota > Metazoa > Chordata > Lepidosauria > Squamata > Elapidae > Hydrophis > Hydrophis major. Next base: position 238,704,839 of record CM066330.1, on the reverse strand, counting down.
GATGACCTCATGAACATGTCCATGTAATTTTGCAAGCAACCATAGTGATTTATCTTTGCCTTCTTTTAGAATTAAGAATTGTCATTGCAATTCTTCCAATTGTTTTAGTTTTCAAATTTCTTCCAGGTAAGCTGTGGGCTTTGGAATTCCCTGGCAATCTCATCCAGGCACTCAATAGACCTGACATTGCTTAGATTATTTATGGTCAGACAAGGTCAACAACCATTTGAGGATAAAAACAAAACATTCATTTCCCTAAATGATTTCAACAAGAACTAGAAATATGATTGTGTATGGTGCTGCATGGAAAAAAAAGCAAGGGAATTCAGCTTTGAGAAATTACTTTTGCGTTGTTTTGAGTCCTTCCTTCCTTCCTTCCTTCCTTCCTTCCTTCCTTCCTTCCTTCCTTCCTTCCTTCCTTCCTTCCTTCCTTTCCACAATATTCTGTTTCAGGGTAATTGATGTTAAGTAACTGAAGTGATAATATACATATGAAGCAGTGGTGGGATTCAATTTTTTTTACTACTGGTTCTGTGGGCGTGGCTTGGTGGGCACGGCAGGGGAAGGATACTGTAAAATCTCCAGTCAGAGGAGGTATTTGCCAATTCTCTGAACTACTCAAAATTTTGGCTACCAGTTCTCCAGTACCCGAGAAACTGGAAAAGCAGAAATGAGAGAAATATCTTCTATTACTAGGGGTGCTGGGGCCAGAGAATCCCTTGCTAAAATGTTTGAAGCCCATCCCTGCCTATTACTACCAGTAGAAATATTTGAATTTAAATAGAGCTACATTGATATGTTGTATCATAGCAAATGCATAGAAACACATCCACTCTTCTATGTTAGAAGAATCTGTAGGTTAAAAAAAAAGAACAGAGCAGAACCTATAACTAAATGGTCAACATAAGCTACTGTATCTTATTTAAAAAATCAGCTTTTTACTATAAATTCTAGATGCAAGATTAATACAGGCTGGATACCTGTAACAATGAGTCAAGTAGCTATTAACGACAAGTGTATATATTGTAATTAATTGAATAACAACATACAACAGACTTGGGAGAAGAATAAAGAATCTAAAATGATTTAAATTGGCTGAAATCAAAAGGGGAAACATGTCATTCTTGTCCTGTATTAACCGCAGCGACTAGCCCAGACAGCCTCCCAGAATCCACCCTGACGTTAAAGGCACCAATGCAACTCCTGCAAAAATGTCAGCCCTGATGAAAACACAAATACTGTGCTAGAGATTGTGAGAAAAGGAACAGCTTGGTCGAAATGGTTAAAATAGCTAGAAACCAAGAGACCGTGGGTGATATGAGCCACAGGAGGCAACTGCATGTTTATCTTGCTTGTGGACTTCCCAGAGCCCTTTGGATGGTCACTTTGGGCTCAAAATTCTGGACTAGAGAGGCCTTTGTCTGATCGAGCAGTGTTCTTAGAGTCATAATCTGTTAATTAAGGGTCGAACCCATTGATCTTTGCCTGAAGGACAAAGTGCCAACCCCAATGTTGTCATTTTATTGACTTGCAGCATGTTATTAATTTGCCAAGTGCTTTGTCAGTTTCATAGTCCAAAGTTCTAAACTAACTGATAACTTAAACAATAAAGGGAAGCCTGTTGCAACAGACAAAGGAATTGTAGGTATTTCACCTTCAATAGGAGTTCAAAACAGGCAGTACAACATGTGGTACTCCATTCCCATGCCTCCTCAAGGCACCTCAAGATTAATGTGGTATTCAGAAATAGTATAAGCCTCTCACTCCATTCCTGATGATGCAAATAAAGCAACAAGAACTAATAAGCAATCATTCACTCCCTTTTTGGAAACACACAGTGTGGCCTGCTGATGTGAATACTCTCAGCTCTTGTTTGTCATGCTAGATGGTGTTATTAAGCCAAAAACTGTATTGAAACTTGTAAGGATGATTGAACAATGTACATGGGAATCACATACTGCATTGAAATACATATTTCCAAATATGCCAGTAGATTCTTCATGCTGTAGTTTGTGCAACATCTTTTTTGAAAGTCAGATTTGGAAAAGTAGAGTAGCAGTTAATTCCCATGTAAGTACTGGCACACCACCTGCTGGTAAGTATGAAACATGAAAGGGCAGACAATCGTAAGATTCTCCTAGCCAGCACCATAGAGTAACAAGAGAGTAAGTCATCTGCAACCTTGTCAAACAGGCAGAGATGACCAAAGACACCTGCTTGCAATCCAGCCTGCCTCTTTTCCTATGTTGCACTCTGTCACAATCTGAGTTACGAGTTACCTTTTCTTAGCCCAGGACAAATTCTCTGCAGATCTACATTAGGTGCTCTGTTACAGAGCTGTACATAATCTGGTAACAATCCATCAGAATAGCTAACATGTTCCGCAGACTTCAAATTCTTTAAAAATAGGACAATGCAATTCACTAGATGATTGCCATTTTGCTTTGTTTTGCAAAATATAAAATACAAATTTCCGCAGAAGGACTATGCTCAATTGCTTTCTTTTCTTTGTATATGAAATAGAAATAGAATGATCAGTATTAACCTCCTCATTTACCTTAGAATTAATACGTCTGCCCAGCCTCTATTGGCAGGGGGTGGGGGAGAGTCAAGACTGTTAGATCTGGGAGAGTGGGCGCAAGAATGGAGACGAGGCATCGAATAGTGACTCCAACTCTTCATTAGTGACTTCAGAACAGAGCAAAATACTCGGCAGCAGCAGCTCCTTTTATAGAGCTGGCTGCTGTCACAACACCAGATTTGAGTTTGCTGCGCTGGGAGCGTCCAATCGGCGGCGACCCGCTAACAGCCAATCAGATCAGCCAACAACGACCAATCACGATCCGCTATCAGCAGGCCAATCAGAAGTGCAGGTTTATGAGCCTGTCCTGGAAGGAAAACTATTAGAATTGCAAGCTAACGAGTTTGCTTAGTTTGGAACAAAGACCAACTGTGAGGTTGTGTAACCTGCTTCCTGGGAGGAACATGATGAAGAGGCCTTTACATGAAGGCCCCAGAAGGAGCAGTTGCAGAAAAGTTATTTTTCTCCTCCCCACCAGATGGAACCCTCTGACAATTATTCCAGCCCAGAGAACAAGAGCTGCTAATTGCTAGTTAAAGCAAAAGCAAAGGATGATCGCCTCATCCTGAACCAGATATATAAACAGCTGTATAAATACTGCCCCCTTCGTGAAGCTCTGAGCTATGTCGTAAAGGGCCACCCAAGATGGACAGGTCATAGCAGAGAGCTCTGACAAAACATGTTCCACTGGAGAAGGAAATGGCAACCCATTCCAGTATCTTTGCCATGAAAACCCCATGGTAAAAAGATATGACGCTGGAAGATGAGTCCCTCAGGTCGGAAGGTGTCCAATATGCTACTGGGGAAGGCCAGAGGGCTAATACTAGTAGCGCCAGAAAGAGTGAAGCGACTGGGTCAAAACCAAAAGGACTCACAGCTGTGGATGCATCTGGTAGTGAAATGAAAGTCTGATGCTGGGAACTGGAATTAAGATCCATGAATCAAGGCAACCTGGACTTGGTCAAACAAGAGATGACAAGACTGAACATCGAAAGGAATCAGCAAACTAAAATGGACAGGAATCTGTGGGCAAGAATCCCTCAGAAGAAATGGAGTAGCCTTCAGAGTGAATAAAAAAGTAGGAAAAACAGGACTGGGATACAATCCCCAAAACGACAGAATGATCTCAGTTTGAATTCAAGGCAAACCATTCAACATCACAGTAGTCCAAGTCTATGCCCCAACCACTGGTGCTGAAGAGGATGAAGTTGACTGGTTCTATGAAGCTCTAAAACACCTTCTAAATTAACACCAAAAAATAATGTCCTTATCATCATGGGGGATTGGAATGCTAAAGTAGGAAGCCAAAAGATAACCAGAATAATAGGCCAGTTTGGATAATAGATAGATAATCAGAGTTGAAGGGACCTTGTAGGTCATCTAGTCCAACCCCCCACCCAAGCAGGAGAACCTACACCATTTCTGACAAATGGCAGTCCAATCTCTTCTTGAAAGTCTCAAGTGATGACGCTCCCACAACTTCTGAGGGAAAACTATTCCATTGGTTGATTGTCTGGTTTGGTTCTGCAACCCAACAGGACAGACACAGACTTCAGAGGATAATTAGGGCTGCAGAAAAAACAATTACTACCAACCTGCCTTCAATCGAGGACCTGTATACTGCATGAGTCAAAAAGAGGGCTGTGAAAATATTTACAGACCCCTCACATCCCGGACATAAACTGTTTAAACTCCTTCCCTCAAAACGACGCTATGGAACACTGCACACCAGAACAACTAGACACAAGAACAGTTTTCCTGAAAGCCATCACTTTGCCAAACAAATAATTCCCTCAACACTGTTCAACTATTTACAAAGTGTGCACACTATTATTGTTAATCTTCTCATCACTCCTTATCACCCACCCCTTCCCACTTGTGATTGTAGGACTGTAACTTTGTTGCTTGTATCCTTACAATTTATATTTACTGTTTCCTAGTAAAATGTGATTGTTGATTGTACTCTATGACTACCATTAAGTGTTGTACGTTATGATTCTTGATTCTTAATGAATGTATCTTTTCTTTATGTATACTGAGAGTATTTACACCAAGACAAATCCCTTGTGTGTCCAATCACTTGGCCGATAAAAGTATTCTATTCTATTCTCACTGTCAGAAAATTTCTCCTTATTTCCAGATTAAATCTCTCCTTGTTCATTAAATCTCTCCTTGTTCATCCATTATTCCTTGTCTAGCCTATAGGCGCTTTAGAAAATAGCTTGACCACCTCCTCTCTGTGGCAGCCCCTCAAATATTGGAAGACTGCTATCTCCCTGGTCCTTCTCTTCACTAGAGTAGCCATGCCCAGTTCCTGAAACCGTTCTTCATACGTTTTAGTCTCCAGTCTCCTAATCATCCTGGTTGCTCTTCTCTGTACTTTTTCTAGTCTCGACATCTTTTTTATAATGTGGTGAACAAAACTGGATGCAGTGCTCCAGGTGTGGACTTACTAAGGCTTTATAGAGTGGTATTAGTACCTCACTTGATCTTGATCATATCCCTCTGTTAATGAAATTTAGGATTGCATTAGCTTTTTTGGCTGCTGCTGCACACTGCTGGCTCATATTTAGCTGGTTGTCCACTAAGACTCCAAGATTCCTGTTGCAGTTACTGCTATTGAGCCTGGTTTCACCCAGTCTATATGTGTACTTTTGGTTTTTCTTGCCTAAGTATAGGACTTTATTTTTCTCTACATTGAATTCCATTTTGTTAGATACGGCCCAGTGTTCTAGTCTGTCAAGATCCATCTGGATCTTGAGCCTTTCTTCTTGGATGTTAACTATTCCTGCCAGCTTAGTATTATCTGCAAATTTGGTAAGTTCCCCTTCTATTCCCTCATCTAAGTTGTTAATGAAGATATTGAAGAGTACTGGGCCTAATACAGAACCTTATGGCACCCCACTGCTTTCTTCCCTCCATGTAGACTTAGATCCATTAAGGACTATTTGTTGAGTACGGTTTGTCAGCCAGTTGCGAGTCCATCTAGAGGTGGTACTATCTATTCCATTTTTTTTCTAGCTTACCAAGAAGTAGGTTGTGGTCTACTTTGTCAAATGCCTTGCTGAAATCTAAATATATTAATATCCACAGTATTTCGCTGATCTACTAATTTAGTCACTATGTTGAAGAATGAAATAAGATTGGTTTGGCATGATCTGTTTTTAACAAACCTGTGCTGACTGCTAGTTATTACTTTACTTGTTTCTAGATGTTGGCAGATCTGTTTTTTTATTATCTTTTCCAGTATCTTCCTGGGTATTGATGTTAGGCTGATTGGTCTATAGGTTCCTGGGTCTGTTTTTCCCTTTTTTGAAGATGGGAACCACATCAGCTCTTTTCCAATCTTCTGGTAGTTCCCTGGTGCTCCAGGATTTTTGAAAGATATGATGCAGTGATTCTGACATGATCTCTGCCAGCTCCTTTAAAACTCTGGGATGTAATCCATCAGGCCCTGGTGATTTGTGTTCATCAAGATCAGACAGGTATTTTCTTACTATTTTTTTTTTTTTTGCTTCTTTTAACTTTTATTTCTGGTCTGTCTTTTACAGACAGTCCAATTCACCAGACAGTCAACACAGAAATCAGATTGACTATGAACTTTGCAGCCAAAATGGAGAAGTTCTATACTGTCAGTAAAAACAAGACCAGGAGCTGACTGTGGCTCAGATTATGAGCTTCTCGTTGCAAAATTTAGGTTTAAATTGAAGAAAGTAGGGAAAAGCACTAGGCTACTCAGGTACAAACTAAATCATATCCCTGACAGTAGAGGTGACAATAGATTTAAGCAATTAGATCTGATAGACAGAGTGCCTGAAGAACTATGGACAGATGTTCACCACATTGTACAAGAGATAGTAACTAAAACCATCCCAAATAAAAAAAGAAATGTAAGAAAGCAAAATGGCTGTCTGAGGAAGCTTTACAAATAGCTGAGGAAAGAAGGGAAGCAAAAGGCAAGAGAAACAGAGGAAGATACACCCAATTGAATGGGCGTTGGTTCTTACCTGATACGCCCCTTCTCGGCGAGCCGCGAGGAGCATCCAGAGAGTGGGATGTGCTTCTGAGTCCTCTTCTTGCAGGCTGAGCTTTAGCTAAGGAAACGCTCTGCCCCCTCACATGACTCCAAGTAGCGTTCCCCCAGTTTTTTGCAATAATGAGAAGAAAGGTTATAAAATCCTTCTAATCAACTATTGGCTCCTTGGCTGAAACCAGAGTACCCCCCAGACGGAGGAGTTAGGGTGGGTCTGGATGCTCCTCGTGGCTCACCAAGAAGGGGCGTATCAGGTAAGAACCAACGCCCATTCTCCCTCGAGCCGCTCGGAGCATCCAGAGAGTGGGACATACCAAAGCTTGGCTGTCCAACGGGTGGGACTCCGTCTGGGCCGGAAGCCCCTCCGGGTCACTGATGACCCTCTGTAGGACTCGTCAGCCAAAAGAGGCCTTTGCTGAGGCGTATAAGTCTATTTTGTAATGTCTGATGAATGGGGACGGAGAGGCCCAAGTGGCTGCCCGACAAATGTCAGCGATTGGGGCTTGTGTGGCCCAAGCCGCCGAAGTAGCTGCACTCTTGGTGGAATGAGCAGTTATTCCACCAGGTGCGGGCAGAGATTGTGATAGGTAGCACCTGGCGATAGTCGCCCTGATCCAGCGACTGATGGTTGAGGGAGAGACTTTGAGCCCGAATGTCCTGGGCTGAAAGGAGAGGAAGAGGGATTCTGATCTTCTCAGGGGTTGTGTGTGCTTAATGTATATGCGCAAGGCCCTTCTAACATCCAGGGTGTGCCAAAGGGTTTCCCTGTCCCTTGAGGGTCTGGGGCAAAAGTTTGGGAGGACCAGTTCCTGAGACCTGTGGACGGGTGAGTTAACCATGGGTAAGAAGGTGGGGTCGGGGCGAAGGACCACCTGATCAGCGTGGAACATGCATAAATCATTTCTGGTTGACAGTGCTGCTATTTCTGAGACTCGACAAGCAGAAGTAATGGCCACTAGAAAACCTACCTTAAATGTTAGAAATTGAAGGGAGGACTCCCTCAGAGGTTCAAATGGGTGCCTTGTAAGCGAAATGAGGACCTTGTTGAGGTCCCATGTGGGGAACCTGTGAACAGTCGGAGGGCACAAGTTGGTGGCACCCCTGAGGAAAGCCCTAACCCGGGGGTGATGAGAGAGGGAACTGAAGTTATCACAAGAGACAACGGTTGAGAGGACAGCGACCTGCCGTCTCAGGGTGTTAGGGGCAAGCCCTTTACGTAGGCCTTCTTGAAGGAATTCCAGGACCTGTGCAATAGAGGAGAGAGGGGGTCAGCTTGGGACCCACTAGACCACTTGCAAAAGCCCTTCCAAGTGGCATCCTAAATTTGTGTGGTGGAGGGTCACCTACCGGCCAGAATAGTGTCAATTACTTGACTGGAGAATTTTTCTCTTGTCAAACGGATCCGTTTAACCTCCAGACGGCTAACTGGAGCCATTGGGGCTCCAGATGGAGAAGGGGCCCCTGAGCAAGAGAGACCCTGTCCGGGGGGATCCTCCATGGGGGCGCTACTGAAAGATTGTGGAGGTCCGCGAACCACGGTCGCCTGGGCCAATAAGGAGCCACCAGGAGCAGGTCTGCCTACTCGTGAATGAGTTTCTGTATGACTCTGGGTGCTAGCGGCAGCGGAGGGAAGGCATATAGGAGCCCTGGGGGCCATGGGCAGCGTAGCGCATTGTGGTTCTCCAACCCGTGAGATGGGTACCTGGAGAAAAACCGTGGAAGCTGTGCATTGGACAGGGAGGCGAAGAGATCCACCCTAGGAGGCCGAATATTCTGGACGCCTCCTTGAATAGGGATGGATGGAGACGCCATTCTGCTTGGTCCACCATGGCCCTGCTCAGCCAATCCACCTGGATGTTGGAGATTCCGGAGATGTGCTCAGCTTTTAGTGAGAGGAGGTTGGATTCTGCCCAACGGCAGATATGCTCGGCCTTCCTCATCAATTGAATAGACTGGGTGCCTCCTTGCCTGTTGATATGGGCTGTGGCCGTGACGTTGTCCGTGAGAATAAGGACGTGATGCCTGCGGACCAGGGGGAGGAATCTGCATAGGGCCAGGTGGACGGTGCGAAGCTCCAGCCAGTTGATGCTGCATCTTTGCTCGATTGGCGACCACTTGCCCTGTGCTGAGAGCGAGTTGACGTGAGCGCCCCAACCGGAAGGCTGGTGTCCATGGTGAGGGTTAGCCGCTGAGGTTCTGAGAAGAGGTGGCCCCTGCTGATGGCGGGGTTGGTCCACCAGAGGAGAGACGTGAGGACCCCTGGAGGCACCTTGACTCTGGACTTCGAGTTGCTTCTTCTAGATCTTTGGAATGGGAGCAGGAACCACTGAAGGGATCTGCTGTGTAAACGGGCCCAGGGAATAATTGAGATGCATGAAACCATCTTACCCAATAATTTAGACAGGTCAAGTAACGCCACCCTCCTTGATCACCTAATCTGTTTGACCAGAGCTTGAATGCTGAGGAACCTCTCCGAAGAGAGGAAGACCTTTTCTGTAACCGAATCAATTATGGCTCCCAAGTGGGTGATTCGGGTGGATGGGACCAGTTGACTCTTTGGCCAATTGATGAGGAACCCGTGTGCCAGGAGAGCGGAGAGGGTGGCTCTGGTGTCCCTGACTGCCTGGGTCTTGGACGGGGAGAGAATAAAGATATCGTCCAAATAGCAGTGAAGGCGGACGGGAACACTCCTGAGGTGAGCTGCCAGGGCCGCGAGGACCTTGGTGAAGGTCCTGGGGGCCGAAGCCAGACCAAAGGGAAGGGCCACGTATTGATAGTGAAGGTTATTATACCAGAACCTAAGGAATTTGTGGTGAGAGGGCCGGATTGGAATATGTAGGTATGCCTCCGAGAGATCTATGGAGGATAACCAGTCACCCCGCCTGGTACCCAAGATAATCGATTGTAAGGTGTGCAGTTTGAATTTGCGCTGGATAAGGTAGCGGTTTAGCCGTATTAAATCTAATATAGCTCTGCATCCCCCAGAATGCTTGGGCACCACGAAGAGGTGGGAGTAGAATCCTCATCCCCTCTGGGCCAGTGGAACGGGTTGAATGGCCTGAATGTCAAGCAGGTGTTGGATGGTTGCATCCATTAGTGCACGTTTGGTGGGATCTCTTGAGGTGGGGGATGTCATGAAGAAATCAGCGGGGGTGGACCGGAACTCAAGGGCGAGACTAAACCTGACGGTGTCCCTAACCCATGCATCAGATGTGGATTTGTCCCATTGAGCAGCGAAGTGTCTGAGGCGGCCGCCGATGGGGAGGGAGGAAGAAGATCTATTTGGGTCGGCAGTAGGGCTTCCACCCCGATCCCCTAAAGGGCCTCTTATAGTTGCTGCCCTGTCTGCTTCTGACGCCTGAGTCCGAGCGGTCCTGAGACCAGAAGGAAGGGGGTCTCGGGTATCTGGGCGGGAAGGGGGGGTAGAAGGGGCGGGGGAAGCCCCTCCGAAAGGGCTGAGGGCCTCTTGTCTCAGGCCTCTGAAAAAGGGAGGGCAGGTACTTCCTCTTGCTACGGGCGTCGACCAGCGGGGGTTCCAAGGCCGGGCCGAACAGTTTGTCTCCCTTGACGGGAGTAGTGACCAGCTTGACCTTATTTTTAACATCTGCCTGTCAGTGCTTGAGCCACAGCAGGCGGCGAGCTGTGACATGGGATGTTATCGCTCTGGAAGAGAACTTTACCAATTGGTAAGTGGCGTCAGATGAGAACTCGGCTGTGGCCACCAGTTTCGCTATGTCTTGGTGCGCCCTCACATTGGACGTGGGGACGTGTTCTCTCAGCTGCCAGAGCCAGCGGATAGAGGACCTTGTGAAGAATGAAACGGCCATAGCCGATTTAATGGCCCAAGCATCGGATAGATGGGCCCAGCGCAATGCCAGTTCCGTCCGCTTGTCCTCAGGTTTCAAGGCCTCTAAGGCCTCACTGGGGGTAGAGGAGGAAGCAAGGCCCACAATGGGATCATCAACCTCCGGGATGTTTAGAAGGCTGGACATTGCCGAATCGAGATTAAAGAATCTCTTGTCTTGGTTAGAGGGTGTAGGGGGAGCTCCTGTAGAAGCAAGTTGCTTCGCTACTAGGTCTACGAAGATGGGCGGGGTCGGGATGACCTCAGCTTCCACCACTGGTTGTGAAAATGGAGTCCTCTGGTCTCTCTGAGGCGGGGGGGAAGTCAGAGGGAGACTGGGGAAGAAGACCAGAGACATTCTTGGCTTTAAAGAGGAGGGATTTAAACAAGTGTGGCTTGAACAGCCCCCCGAATACGGGTTGGTCGGGAGAAGCCCCCTCGTCCTCCAACATCTCCCCCTCTGTGAGGTCCGCCTCTGAGAGGGGCTCACTATAACGGGAGGATCCCATCCGGCAATTCTCTTCCTCTTCCCTGAAGTCACCAAAGTCCCCTTCCTCCTCCTCCTCCTGGGCCCCTACGGGAGGAGGGCTGTCCCTTTGAGAGAATACCTGACCAACTGGGGGATCAGGCTGTGGAAGGGATCTGATGGATAAAGAGTCGTGCTCGGGAGCCTGTGGAGAGAAGCCTGATCTGGACATGTGCTGCAGGCCTTCTGCAATGCCCTGGTGGATAGCCGATTCCATCTAAGCCTTGATGTGGGCTGGAACCTCAAATGTAGAGGGTTCTTCCTGATGCAGACCAGCGGCCATAGGTGTAAAGGTAGCTTCAGGGGTCTGTCTGGTTGGTGGCCCAGGGGTCAAGTGACCCTGAAGTGGGCTGCACCTAGATAGGGAAGACGGGTCTGCAGGGGGAAGAGGTTGAGTAGAGGTGGAGGGGGTGGGAGAAGGAAGGGCTGGAGGCCCCGAGCGGGACTCCCTTGATCGCCTATCAAACTCCTTTTCCAATGCCTTATGGCGCCATAAGGCGTCTCGTTGGGAGGCCTTGGAAGGTTCCTTGTCCTGCCTGTGCAAGTAGTGGGACTTTGCCTTAGCCTTCAAGGAAGGTCGTTTAGAGAGATTGCCGTCTGCCATTTTGATAATTATAATAACAGTAATAATAATAATAATAGTAATAATAGCAAAGGGTGGTTGGCTCGCCTGGAATTGGCCTGAGTGGGGCCGAATGAGGTTTGAGCTGGCCCGCTCCCCCTTTTGGAATTTAATATGTACAGTGATAACCAGTAGTAAGGTGTATATATATATATATATATATATATATATATATATATATATATATATATATATATATATATAATATGTACAGATATATAATCTTCTGATTTTTATTTTTATTTTATTTTATTTTATTTTATTTTATTTTATTTTATTATTTTATTTTATTTTATTTTATTTTATTTTATTTTATTTTATTTTATTTTATTTTATTTTATTTTATTTTATTTTATTTTATTTTATTTTATTTTATTTATGCTATCTGCATGTAAAGGTTATCTATGTATATACAAATAAAAATGTATAATTTTTTCTGTAAATTTTTCTCTTTTCTTTTTTTCTTTTTCTTTTCTTTTTTCTAATATAAACAATAACAGGAAAGGAACTAAAGAGTTACCACAGTACAAGCCGGATTTATCAAATAAACGCCTGAGGCCTAGGAGGAGATAGGCCTCTGGCAGCAGGCCTCCAGACAACGAGCCGGGGGTGGTGGCGCTGCAACTTCGCCCCGATGGAGGCTGCGGGAGGCCAACAGAAACAATGAAAGCGAGCCCAGAGGATCGCTAAAAGCAACTAACTCTTGACCCAAGGGGTCTGGGACGTTTATTTCCACCGCAGCAGCAGAATCAGAAATAAAAATGGCGCCTGACCATGATGCGGCACCAAGATGGCGGCTGCGAGCTGAGCTATGTCGGGTGCCTTCGGGACGGCAAGGAGGGCTTGTCCAGTTAGCTCAGCACGTCTGGTGCTCTTAAGCAGTGACTAGCCCTCCCGGTCGGCGTTTAGGGTGGGGGGGAATCCAGCAAAAGTTGCGCGCCACAAGGCAGCGCGGAGGCAGCGATGCGATCTAATAATGGGGGGGTCGCACAAAGCGCTGGGAACCCGCCCACTTGGCCCCTAGGGGCGAGGGGAGACTTCCCCTAAGTCCCAATCTTTTGCGCAGGAGGAAGGAAAGGAAATATCAGATCTGAAAAATGAGGAAAATAGCCAGAATAATATACGTAGTATGAATCAGCCAAGGAGCTCTTTCCAACAGCAGCCTGACTCTTCGAGGCTGAGCAAAAGACTGGGGGAATGCTACTTGGAGTCACGTGAGGGGGCGGAGCTTTTCCTCAGCTAAAGCTCAGCCTGCAAGAAGAGGACTCAGAAGCACATCCTACTCTCTGGATGCTCCGAGCGGCTCGAGGGAGAATGCCAAATTCCAAAGAATAGCTAGAAGAGATAAGAATGCCTTCTTTAATGAACAGTGCAAAGAAATAGAAGAAAATAATACAATAGGGAGGACTAGAGATGTCTTCAAGAAAACTGGAGATATGAAGGGATTTTTTTATTTTATTTTTTGAAAATTTTATTTGGGTTTTTACAAAAACAAAATACAAATAAAACATCTTTTTTTGAAAATAGCATGGTCCCAGGTTACCACTTCTTCATACAGACACAAAACTCAATTTCATGCTCATTTTTATATTCTATTCCATATCTTATTACCATTTTATATTTTCTACATAGTTTTTTCCCTCTTCTAATTTTCTCAAACTTTGTTTTAATTATCTCAATTCAAATCATATTTATACTTTTGTCTGTCCTGTTACAATTTCACATTATCTTTTCTTATTAAGCAATTTTTTCCCTGTAGTTACCAATTAGAGTATGACACCTTTATATCTTTTAATTTTATCCATTCAAGCTCTTATTTAAGCTTCAATGTATAGCTTTAAGATTATAGCATTCAATATAATACATAACTTCCAATCAAATTCTGCTTGGTACATTCTTAAAATAGACACTACATTCTTAAAAAGAAAAAATTATATATATATATATATGTAAATAAAACACATTCCACTCCAATTAATTTCTATCATTAATATGCATTAAAATCTTAACATCTTTAACATTTCTTTTCAATTGAATATCATACTTCCTTGGGAACACTTATAAACTTTCCATAGTTAATTCTTTTTTTCCCCATATTTCTCATTTATATTTTTATAAATCATTACTAATAATTAAAAATGTTCCCTTTTAATTCTCTCAATCATTTTAATTCATTTATTTATTAACAAACATCCCACTGCATTACAATAAATATTTTATCCATCATCATATTTTCTAAAGTTATTTCTATTTGTAATATAACAATGCTATCTTATGTACCTTTGCAGAATCCCTTTTACAATTAAATTTTCACCCATTATCTCTAAACAAACTTATGGTTACAATCCTTATATCTTTTCCCTGTTTCTCCATTTCTTGTTTCTTCTTTTACAACTTCTTTTCCTTGCCTTCTTCCCCCTCTTCTTCTCCCTCCCCTTCTTAACCCCTCGTCTCTCTACTTCTAACTCTCTCATATGTAATCCCCCCTTCTGTTGCTTTCTAATATTATACTTATCTTTCAAATTGTTCTTCTTCTTTTTGGTTGTTTTTTCTAATCTTAAACCTTTCACTCTCTTTCCCCCCCTTTTCTTTCCCCCCCCCACTTAAAATTATTTGATCATTAAAGATAGCTTCTTCTTTGTCCCAATCTTCTTGTTCTGCAAGTGTTTCTTATTGCTTCTCATAGTTCCAGATCTCCATTTCTAAGAATTGAAACACGAAGCCAAAATAACTTCTCCCTTCTTGTGCGCCTTCTTTCCATTTTTAAAGTTCCATTTTCAGTTCTTCTAAGAGTGATACCATTTTAAAAACTTTTAAACAACCACCCAGGTAATTTTAGTCATCTAGATGCAAAAACCAAAAATCACCAAGTAATCCAAATAATCCAAGGCTGTTTCTACTTGCTTCTTTTTTCCACTTTCTCTTCCTGGGGTTCTATTATTTTCTTACCAAGTTTCAATTAAAATGTATCTTTGAGGAATCTTGTTAAAATTTCACTGTAAGTTCCTTTTAGTTACAGTTCCATTCCTTAATTCCAGGCAGTCTCCTCCTTTTTTCCAAATCCTGCCCTTCTATTCTTTTTTTTTTCTCCTTTCCAGCTTTTAAATTTTTTTAAATGTCTTTTAAATTTTTTTAAATGAAATCTTTATTATCCCTTTGACTTTCATTTTCAGCTTAAATGCCTATTAATGTCAAAAAGTGGATTTTTTTTTCAGTTTCTTGCTTAAGTCTCTTAGCTGTCAGTATAAGGAAGGGAAGAAAAAAACCCTAATCCTTTCCCTTCTCTCTCACCTTCGCAGCTTCAAAATCTTCTTTGGGAACAATGTTGTTAAGTTTAAATTCCAGGGTACCTTATTTGTTGCTTTTGCTGTTTGACCCAGTCAACCAAAACTTTCTCTTCTTATCTTCCTCCTCCACATTCTTTTCCAGTCGAGTTCTTCTTTGTGGTGGCCATTTCTGACCACTGCTACAACCGCCTTCGAGAAAGGGAGTAATGGCCAGCTGGGGAGGAGAGATGTGGCTCTCCTCAACCCTGCAGGCAGTCTCCCCCCTCTTTACCACCTCTACGGGGTGGCTTAGCTCCAAAATCAGCCGGCTCGGGTCACTCCAGCGGTGAGCACGGATCGAAGCCTCGGAGAGACAAGGTTTCGGTCTGTCGCCCAAGAAGCTCAAACCAGAAGTCTGAAATATGAAGGGAATTTTTCATGCAAAATGGGCATGATAAAGGACCAAAATGACAGGGACCTAACAGAGGCAGAAGAGATTAAGAAGAGGAAGCAAAATTACACTGAAGAACTATACAAAAACAAGTTTTACATCCCCGATAACCACAGTGGGGTGGTCGCTGACCTTGAGCCAGACATCCTGAAATGTGAAGTCAAATGGACTTTAGGAAGTCTGAGCAACAATAAAGCTAGTGGTGGTGATCTTATTCCAGTTGAGCTATTCAAAATTAAAAGACGGTGCAGTAAAAGCAATACACTCAACTTGCCAGCAAATTTGGAAAACTCAACAGTGGCCAGAGATTGGAAAAGGTCAGTTTACATTCCAAACAAGGGCAATGCCAAATAATGTTCAAACTACTGCACTATTGCACTCATTTCACATGCTAGCAAAATTATACTCAAAATCCTACAAGCTAGGCTCCAACAATATGTGGACCGACCAGAAGTACAGGCAGGATTTCAAAGAAGCAGAGGAACTAGAAACAAATTGCCAGCATACGGTGGATCATGGAGAAAGCTAGGGAGTTCCAGAAAAACATCTACTTCTACTTCATTGACTATGCTAAAGCTTTTGATTGTGTGAATCACAACAAATTGTGGCAAGTTCTTAAAGAGATGGGAGTATCTTATTTGTCTCTTAAGAAACTTATATGCTGATCAAGAAGCAACAGTGAGAACTGGATATGGAACCACTGATTGGTTCAAATTTGAGAAAATAGTTTGGCAAGGCTGTATACTGTCACCCTGCCTATTTAATTTATCTGCAGAGCACATCATGAGAAAGGCAGGGTTAGATGAATCACAAATTGGAATTAAGATTGCCAGGAGAAATATCAACAACCTCAGATATGCAGATGATACCACTCTAATGGCAGAAAGTAAAGAGGAACTAACGGATGCAGATGAAGGAAGAGAGTGCAAAAGTTGGCTTAAAACCCAACATTAAAAAAAGTAAGACCGTGGCATCCAGCCTTCTCAATTCCTGGCATATAGATGGGGAAGATAGATAGATAGATAGATAGATAGATAGATAGATAGATAGATAGATAGATAGATAGATAGATAGAGTTTATTTGTCATTACACTCGCAAGCGGGTACAACGAAATGAGGTGCTCTTCCACAAGTAAAAACTGGACAAACACCACTAAAAGAAAAAAAATTAAATTAAATTAAAACTAAACACAGCCAACCATACAATGATCTCTATGCAATTTAAAAATGTAAAACCCCATTACTCTCATTCACTTCCACATAAATCTTATGACCCTGCATTCAAACTCAAAACTGCACTTGGATAAAAACTGTTCTTAAATCTGGTCGTCCTTGTTCTTAATACCCTAAATCTCCTTCTCGATGGTAATAGTTCAAAGAGCTGATGTCCCGGATGAGAGGAGTCATTCAATATATTAAGTATCTTCCTCCTACAGCTATTCCAATACAGTTCTTCCAAAGAGGGAAGTGAGCAGCCAATGATGTTTTGGGCCATCTTAATCACCCTCTGAATTGCCTTTTTCTCTGCCACTGTGCAGCTCAAGAACCATACACAGAGACAGTAGGATAATATACTCTCAATTGAACTCTGATAGAAAGTAGTCAATAGACTCTCAGCCAGTTGTTGTTTCCTAAGAATACTTAGTAAATACAACCATTGTTGTGCCTTCTTAATTAAAGCAGCAGTGTTTGCACTCCAGGTCAGGTTATTTGTAATGATGGTCCCGAGAAACTTACATTCAACCACCTGTTCCACACGAACTCCCTCTATATACAGTGGCTGAATGTCTGCTCTTTTTTTTCCTATAGTCCACTATAACCTCCTTGGTCTTCTTGATATTAAATAGAAGATTATTATTTTTGCACCAACGGGATAGCTGTAATACCTCATCCCGATATGCAGACTCATCATCCCCAGAAATAAGTCCTACAAGCGTAGTATCGTCTGCAAATTTCATTATCCTATTGTTGGGATGTTTATTTGTGCAATCAGATGAATAGATAGAGAACAAAAGTGGACTAAGGACACAACCTTGTGGAGTGCCAATGCTAAGTGTCTTGACAGTAGAAATATAGTCATTCAATTTAACTCTTTGTGGACGATTTGTTAAAAAGTCCAATATCCATAAGCAAATAGAATCTGGAAAATCTAGATCTTTAAGCTTAGCTATTAATCTGTGCGGCATGATGGTATTAAAAGCAGAACTAAAATCTGCGAACAACATTCTTACATAATTCCCCGGTGTTTCCAAATGGGATAAGGCCATGTGAAGCACAGTGATAATTGCATCCTCAGTTGATCTATTTTTTTTGTAAGCAAACTGAAGCCCATCAAAAAAATCGGAAAGGCAGGAGATAATATAATTTCGAACTAGCTGCTCAAAGCACTTCATTAAGATAGAAGTTAGTGCCACCGGCCTATAGTCGCTCGGACCATTTGTGGGCAACTTTTTAGGCAGTGGAACGATGGTGGAAGCCTTGAGGCAAACAGGAACCACACATTGTGTCAAGGATCGATTAAAAATTCCGGTCCATAACCCAGCTAACTGTTCAGCACAATCTTTTACCACCCGACCAGGAATTAAGTCGGGCCCAGCTGACTTTCTGGAATTAACCGCCTTCATTGTCTGCCTCACATCCTGCTCATTCACAATGAAGGGGAGGCTCTGCTGAGTAAATGATGGCAAAGGGACAGTTTCAGTTTGATGGATTTCAAATCGAGCAAAAAAGATGGGGAAGAAATTGACAGATTTTATTTTCCTGGGCTCCAAGATCACTGCAGATGGGAAATATAGCTAAGAAATTAAGACGCTTGTTTCTGGAGTGGAAAACTATGGCAAATCTAGACTGCATACTAAAAAGCAGATACACCACCCTGCCAACAAAAGTAAGTATAGTCAAGGCTATAGTTTTCCCAGTTGCAATGTAAGGCTGTGATCATAAGGAAGACTGAACGCCAAAGAATTGAGGCCTTTGAACTATGGTACTGCGAGTCCCTTGAGCTGCAAGGCAATCAAACCGGTCAGTCCTAGAGGAGATCAACCCTGACTGCTCTTTAGAAGGCCAGATCCTGAAGATGAAACTCAAATACTTTGGCCATCTAATGAGAAGGAAGGACTCACTGGAGAAGATCCTATGCTGGGAACGATTGAGGGCAAAAGAAAAAGGGGACAGCAGAGAGTGAGGTGGCTGGATGGAGTCACAGAAACAGTTGGCATGAGCTAAATGGACTCTGGGAGATGGTACAGGACAGGAAGACCTGGAGGAGTATTGTCCATCAGGTTGCGATGGGTCGGACATGACTTCACAACTAACAACAACAACATAAATGCCTTGAAAAACTGATATCTCTTCTCTCTTTGCCCCTTTTGTCTTTTTGGGCGTGAACTAAAACGAAGAAACTATATCTTATTTGTAACTGAAGTGAAAGGCCGCTTCGAGTGTAACTGAAGTGAAGTGTTGTGCAACATGAAGGATGAAACCATGGGAATTAAATAGTCAGTTGAGTGAGGTAGACACTACAAGTGATGGACAGTAGGGGGGTTAGTCTTACTGGAGGACAGAGCAATAAGTGCAACATGGTTTAAATGGAGGAATATTGCTTTATACCAAGTATGAAAATAAATTAGAATCGTCATTCTAGTGTGTTTCTTAGGAGCATCTTTAGTTGTTGTTGTTAAGCCTGTGTTGCCCAACCAGGGTTAAGGAGACAAGCTAAACAGAATGTGCAGCGTTAGTCAGATAGGCATACAGATAAATGTGTGAGATAAGTTTGTATGTTAGTTAACATATAGTAAAAATAACAGATACGCTTGTGTTATCAAAAATATAGTTTATTCCATTTAGAGTTATAGCATAGTCAAAATAACAGTCCATTAGTCATGTATCATTTTAGTCAGTCCATTCAAGGATTTTCAATTTGCAAAGTCCGTGTAGAATATCCAATGTCAGTTCACTTACAATAAATCAGTCCTCTCACCGTTTATAAATCAACAGTCCTTTCTCTCTCCTGTTCCAGTAGGGGAAAAAACACAGTCTTCAGTCTATCCAGTAATTAGGGATTATAAAGCCAGGGAGAGCAAGCCTTGCTTCTTTTATGGTGCTTTTACAACCACTCCCTTAATTACATTCTTACAGTTAAAGTTACAGACACTTTAACTAACAAACCATGATAACATATTTATTATTTTACCTAAACCAGTTAGGGTAAACAATGTTATCCCTAACATTCTCCCCTGTTAGGTAATAATAATACTATAACTATTTACATCTTTAAATCATATTTGTTACAACTCTCTTTAAACTTAATTACTCCTTGAGCTTTTGTAAATTGGTCTGCAATGTTTTCTTCTGTCATGCAGTATTCCAATTTAATTAGCCCATTCTTTACAGATTCTCTAACATTTAAGTATCTTAAATTAGTATGCTTTGATCTAGTTTTTACAGCAATATTAGTAGCTAACTTTATGGCTGCTTGGTTGTCCTCGTACACAATAATGGAATCTTTAACAGTTATACCCATGTCTAATAATAACTGTTTGTACAAAATTAAGTCAGTGCATAGTAATGACAGACATGAAAATTCCGGATCCATCGTGGCAAGCTAATATGCTGTTGTCTGATTGACCTCCACCCTGTTAGTGTCTTACCAAATAATATAGCCATCCCAGATGTTGATTTTCTAGTGTTTATGTCAGTTGCAAAACTTGCATCTGCATAGGCACTAAGACTCAAATCACCCTTTGGCTCTAAATACAATGCATGGTGCATTGTTCCTTTAAGATATCTTAAAATTCTCTTTAATGATTGCCAATGACATTGAAGTGGATCTGAATTAAAACGTGCCAGCTGATTAACACTATAAGCTATATCTGGCCTTGACCAATTACTTATATATGATAAGCTACCAATCAAAGATTGATATATGGACTTATCAAATTTGGGACTTTGATCATCAGTTTGGCAAACTTCCTGACTCATTGGAGTCTTTGCCGGTTTACAAAGTTCCATTTTATACGTTTTAATTAATTGGCAAATTTTATCTTCTTGAGATATCTTAAATCCATTTTTTTGTTTTAATTGTCAATCCTAGATACTTTTTAATTTCACCTAAATGTTTTAATTTTATATTTTTGGCTAATAATGATATAATCTCATTAGCTTCATTATTAGTCTTAGTTATCAAAGCAATATCATCTGTAAATAATAACAATAATGACACCGTTTCATTATTTTCTCTTTTAAACACACATGGATCTGCTAAACCAGATTTAAATCCTATATTGTTTAATTCTTTCACAATATATTGGTTCCACTCATAGCCAGATTGTTTCAACCCGTAAAGACTCTTTTTAAGTTTCCAACAATCATTACTATTTACTTTATTGTCTTTTATAATAACTAGATTTTTCAAATATATAGTGTGCTGCAATGGTGCATGCAAATAAGCAGTTTCTACATCTAAATGGTCAATGACATAGTTTTTCTTAGCTGCCCACACTAAAACTGCTCTCAAAGATGTTGCTTTAAGACTTGGTGCGAAAACTTCATCGTAATCAGATGCAGTTTAATTAAATCCTTGAGCTACCAACCTTGCCTTATGGGTAACAGTCCAATCATTGCCAGTTTTTACTTTAAATATCCATTTGCATCCAATGGAATTTTCTCCTGGAGGTAATTTGGCATCTTCATATACTTTCATTACCTTTAATGAATTTAGTTATTTTTCCATTGCCTTTTGCCAATTCTCCTGATCCTTAGCAGGATACATCCTAAGTTCATCTTGGAAGTTCAACTAGTTGGAACTTTAGTTACTTGGCAAACTATACTTGCTTGATACCTATCAGGTGGTCTAGTTACACGTGTAGTACGTCTAGGTATTACAGGACTTACAGGTGGACTTTCATTTATTTACTGTTCTTGATTAGCTAACTCTTCCTGATCAACTGTTTCCTCTTCTGCTCCTATTTGCTCTTCTTGGACTTCTTCTTTAATTGGACTCTTATAACTAGTCTGTTCTTTCTGCCTTTTGTAGGATTCAATAATTACTTCGTTATTTAAATCTTGCTCTAATCTATTCCATCCTACATGTTCTAGGAATTTAGCACTAGCACTGGTGTAAACTCTAGATGCACCTGGTTCCCAGAATCTATAAGATCTGTGATTAGATTCATATCCTACAAAAAATAATCTTTTAGCTCTATGCTGTCCTTTGTGTCTGAGTTGTGTAGGGATATGCACCCATGCTGGTGCTCCAAATGTATGCATGTAACTTAAATCAGGTTTTGTACCATGCCATAGTGTGAATAGTAAATCACCTGTTGTTGAATTAACTACATTATTTAATATATGATTACCACACACTATTGCTTCTCCCCATAAATTGTCAGGTAATCCTGAATCAGACAACATAGTACGTGCCATTGATTGTAGTGTTTGGCCTCGTCTCTCTATAAAGGCATTATGTTGTGGCCTATATGGTGAAGACTTTTTATGTTGAATACCTAACATTCTAAGTCTATTTTGGAATTTATTATTTGTAAATTCCCCACCATTATCTGTTATAAGAGTTACTAATTTCTTTTTAGTTTTTCTTTCTGCAAATTTAATCCAATTAAATAGATTTAGATACATTTCAGTTTTGCTCTTCATTAAATAGCAAAACCCATATCTAGAATAGTGGTCCATTATACTTAGTATGTATCGAGCTCCTCCTACACTTGATTTTTTTGGACCTATTAAATCGGCAAATACTACTTCTAAAGGTTCTTTGGTAGTAAATCCATCAACTCTATTTGCCGGTATGACCTTGCTTTTGCTTTGATTACAAGCAAAACATTGCAAATACTTATTACAAGGTTTCAAACTTATTCCTTTAAATAGTTGAACAGTTCTCTTAAGCATTTTAAAATTTAAATGCCCTAGCCGTCGGTGTAACAAGTGAATACATTCATCATGAGGTTTCTTATTATCATAAACCGTGTTAGCCACCTCTAAACTATTATCATTTAACACATATAATTCACTTCTTAAAGATGCAGTAATTTTCTTATCTTCTTTTTCAATTATGCAGTTATCACCCCTAAAGGTAACTACATATCCTAGTTTAACCAAAATTCTAACTGAAATTAAATTAAACTTAAGTTGTGGTACATATAACATTTTTACATTCTCTTTTATGAAAGAACAATATGCTATACCTTGACCTTTATCTTTCAGTTTCCAGCCATTGGCTAACGATATCTGCTGTGTACTCTGGGACATTTTAATAAAATTTTTGTTATCATTTGTTATACAGTGGGATGCTCCACTGTCAACCACCCATAAATTATCTTTTACAGCTCCGTTAATATACATGGCTAACTCTAAATTTTTATTTTTATTTTGGTTACTTTTAATATTCTGGCTAGCGTTCTGGCGCTTTGCTTTTTTACAAAATCTTGCCAAATGTCCTCTTCCTCCACAATTGAAACACTTTTTAATTGCGTATGCAGTAGGAGATTCAATATCTTCTTTTTGAAGTTGCTCCCTCCTTAACTGATCTCTTTCAAGTCTTCTTCTTGCCTCTTCAATCAATCTGCCAGTTATATCAGTTAAAGTTAAACTTTCCTTAGGCAAAATTTCAAGGGAAGTGACATAGTTATCATAACTTT
The DNA here is from genome assembly GCA_033807585.1 of Hydrophis major. Taxonomy (NCBI): domain Eukaryota; kingdom Metazoa; phylum Chordata; class Lepidosauria; order Squamata; family Elapidae; genus Hydrophis; species Hydrophis major. The sequence continues at coordinate 238,681,864 of CM066330.1, read as the reverse complement.
CGTTTAGTGAAGATAGAATTATGTAGACTTGGTGTAGTTCAGAGAAAATAAGTTCTTTCTTGTGCAGTTCTTGAAAAATGCTTTTTATAGTTTTCAAATGACTCAGCATATCACCATTCATTTGGAGATGCATCCTGAAAAGCTTCCATGTTAGATTTATGTGAGCACCAACGTTATCTCGGACATAAATCCTCTTCAGCTTCTGCCAACACCCAACAGCCGTTTGTTCTCCGCGGATATGAACAAGTTGCTGGTCAGATAGTGTTAGTCCTATTATGCAAAGAGTTTGTTCATTCTTCTGTTTAAAGTCTTCTATCTTTTGTCTATCTTCCTCAATCTCTGGATCCCATTCCTCTACGTTTGGTGGATTTTCAATTATGTTCCACAGACCTTCTCTTCGTAGAAGTAGACTACATTTGATAGACCATGATACATAGTTTGTTCCATCCAACTTGGATATAAGGGACAAACTTTGTAGATTGATTTGTGCCATGTTTTCTCATATGGATATAAAACTATAATTAATAAAACACAGCTGTCTGTTTACTGTAACATATAACAACAGAAACTCTCACTTTTTACATAAATCTATTTTATCCTAGTTAAACTGACTTTGCAGCCTCTGGGCCCATAACCAGTGTTTAGCCTGGGCCCATAACCAGTGTTAAGCCTGTGTTCCCCAACCAGGGTTAAGGAGACAAGCTAAACAGAATGTGCAGCGTTAGTCAGATAGGCATACAGATAAATGTGTGAGATAAGTTTGTATGTTAGTTAACATACAGTAAAAATAACAGATACGCTTGTGTTACCAAAAATATAGTTTATTCCATTTAGAGTTATAGCATAGTCAAAATAACAGTCCATTAGTCATGTATCGTTTTAGTCAGTCCATTCAAGGATATTCAATTAGCAAAGTCCGTGTAGAATATCCAATGTCAGTTCACTTACAATAAATCAGTCCTCTCACCGTTGATAAATCAGCAGTCCTTTCTCTCTCCCGTTCCAGTAGGGGGAAAAACGCAGTCTTCAGTCTATCCAGTAATTAGGGATTATAAAGCCAGAGAGAGCAAGCTGCTGTGCCTTGCTTCTTTTATGGTGCTTTTACAACCACTCCCTTAATTACATTCTTACAGTTAAAGTTACAGACACTTTAACTAACAAACCATGATAACATATTTATTATTTTACCTAAACCAGTTAGGGTAAACAATGTTATCCCTAACAGTTGTAATAATGAAGAGTTGTAGTGGCACAATGATTAGGATGCAGTTTTGCAGGCTAATTCTGCCAAATGCTAGCAGTTCGATCCCGACTGGCTCATGGTTGACTCATCCTTCCATCCTTCCAAGGTCATAAAATGAGGTCCTAGATGGTTGGGGGGCAATATGCTGACACCGTGAACCGCTTAGAGTGGGCTATCAAGCACTATGATGCGGTAAATAAGTCTAAGTGCTATTGCTATTTGTTAGATATACAGTATATCAGGTTTGAACAAGTATTTTGAGGAGTATAAACAATGACCATTTTATCATTTTATAAACTGAATGAGTCGCACTCAACTTCATTAGTAAACTTGGATCACAATATCTGGTGTGATAATAAACTTCTCTGTCAATAAAAGAGCATCTGCCATTAGGGAGATTGAGAAGCATTCAGTGACTTGATGAAGTTCAATGATGAATTGATGAATACAGCAGTATCTATCTAAAAATGGACAAAGAGGCCTTCTGCAATATGATAATTGATTTCATATAACAATCCATATCCTGAAGTACACTTTATGTCAAATCATAAGTTATGTGGAGATCTTGTTTATCTTGTCATCAAGGAGAATGAAATAGAGAGGAGGGGAGGAGGAGAGAGAGAGGGAGGGGAGGGGAGAAAAAGGGAAGAGGAGAGGAGAAGAGAGGGGAGGGGAGGGGAGAAAGAGGGGAGGGAAGAGAGAGAGGGGGAGGGGAGAGGAGAAGAGGAGAAGAGAGGGAGGGGAGATGAGAAGGGAGGGGAGGGGAGGGGACCCAAATATTCTTATCCCAAACAAGAAAACACCAAAAATCTTGAGTTTATTCCCCTGGCATTATCATCCCATTCACTTTAGCCTTTCCCATTTCTAAAAATTTAAGCATAAAATGCAATGCAGCTGTTGCTTGCTCACAGGATATACAAAGGCACAGCTACTGCTGAAAACAGCTGCTTTGAATCTTCCTTTCCATAACAAATGATTATGTGATGCAGGCACACATGTTCTTTCTGTCCATGCTTTATTGGCAACTCCATGAAGAGGGTAGGAAAACTAAATGTTCCTGCCGAAGATAATATCTGTAGCTCAGGCTCAAACTCCAGAGTCCTTGGTGTTCTTGGTTGCTTGTTTGAAAATATTCCATTACCCAACTAGGTAGCATCTTCAGGTGCCTGTTTTCTGCTTGTTTATATATAGTTGATTGCCTTTTGGTAGAGGTGCAGTGTCCTTCTTGGTAGAAGTAGCCATCAATAGACACAAAGACACATCTCTATACTTAGCCATCGGCATCAGAGTCATGCAAGGCATGGTATTCCCTGTGACATACTGTAGAAGTAAAAAATGGATTTTAAAGAAATAGGAAAGATAGAAAAAGTGGACGCTTTTGGCCCCACTCAAGTAAGCCACAGGTGCTCATGTACACACACACACACACACACACACACACATATGCCTGCCCTCCCCCCTCATCCAGGCCACCAACCCAGAAAGATAGGGGAACTCTGCTGTAAACTATTTTTTTTTCTCTGTCACTGGAAACCATGAATGACATTTTAAAACATGGAGTAAGAGCTGATACTATGAGCAGATAATTTTTTATGAAACTTTGCTTAACCACATAGAAAACATTAATGTTTGCATTTCATGAATATAATAGTGATTTGTGTAATCTGATGGATTTCAAATTCAACCCACACAGCTAAATGTCCTCCTATGCTAGATCCTAGTGTGGCTTCTTCCGTTGCAGAAAGTTTAAAAGAGCTATCCAGCCCATAAACTTTAGCAATATAAAGCTGCCAACAGCCAAGCAATCATGTAAAACTTTCTACTAAAAAGTAGAAGATAACTGAAAACTTTCCACTGTAAAGCCTGAAGGCCAATTTGTTTTTCTCTGGCAAACCTCTTGTCCTGACATGTTTTGGTCTCTTTCTTGTAATTGTCCTCCAACTCTCTTTGATGGCAATCAGATCAGCTATCCGGAAAGAACTCTTTCCAGCTTACCACAATCGAATTAGTTCAGCATTTAATTAAGTAAATCCTTTGGTGCTCAGTCCACCCATGTGAAACAATGCAGTGCTGATCTTCTAGATTTGTATGGTTTTCAACATTCAGTATACAACATTTGTATAGTGGAAAAGAAATGACTCTCAATTTCTGTTTCCAAAAAAGAAAAAAGTTTTCAGTGAAAGGTTCATGGGTGAGGTTCTTTCACATCTTGGAATGATAAAGTAAGCCCAAACACAAAGGAAATTTCCAAATATGTTCTAAAGCAACTCCAAACTGGAATGGAAAAATAATACTTTTGATAGAGGGAAAACGTTTGGGAATGTGGGAGGCAGACTTAGATCTAGTATTATTTGAAATAACTAATGGTAGGGAAAAGAGCTACCTCAATTTTATAAGAGTGGGAAAAAAGAATTTAAAAACCCATGTTTTGTGAATGCAACTGGAGCCCTGAGATATATACTGTAGTTCTTGGAAACCATAAATGAACTGAAGTGGATTTCCAATAATAGCTGTTGTTAGATGATGGATAGTTGTATCCATTTATTTGAATGGTTCATTGTCCCTCTCAAAGTTAGATTAAAATATACAATAGAAAATGCATGTTAAGTTAGTATATGGTGTATTTTATTTTCTATTATTCCTAGGAATGAGTTCATGTATATGCTTCTCAGTTGCACTTACTGGGTTGCATTAAATGAATCACTGAACCTTTTTTAATGATTCGTTTAATCCAGTATCCCAGGTTGACTTTCTTAAGCCAGGAAGTGGTCGTCAAATAACACATCAAAATTGTCAGGTCACAACTGAATTTGTTTGACCTGGAGGATCAAGTCCAAGTACATGGTTCACATATGATGGTAAACAAATATATAATCACAGAATTGAAAAAGTCACTGGGGGTGCTAATGTTAGTCCAGCAAAAGTTAGATGTTAAAGAAACAGGAAGAGTACTGATTATTTGAAATTTGGGGTTGGAGAAAACCCCTGAGAATGTATGTAATGGGCTGGAGGCTAAAACACACAAAGAACAGTTGCAAGAATTGGGTATGTCTAGTTTAATAAAAAGAAGGACTAGGGGTGACATGATAGCAATGTTCCAATATCTAAGGGGTTGCCACACAGAAGAGGGGGTCCAACCTATTCTCCTGAAGACAGGACAAGAAGCAATGGATGGAAACTAATCATGGAAAGATCCAACCTAGAACTAAGGAGAAATTTCCTAATTGTGAGAAGAATTAACCAGAGAAACAACTTGCTTTCAAAAGTCATGGATGCTCCATCACTGGAGGTTTTTAAGAGGAGATTGCACAGCCATTTGTCCAGGATTGGTATAGGGTCTCCTGCTTGAGTAGGAGATTGGATTAAAAGACCTCCAAAGTCCCTTCCAATTTTTTTTATTCTATTAAACAAATCTGATAAACAATGAGTGCACCATTGGAAGACCTGAAGGATCAACACAGATCTTGGAGAAAACCTGTCTATGTGGTCACTAAGAATTTGATTTGATGTCACATAACCAATTAATTCCTATAATATGGTAAGGATGTCAATGTTAAAATACATTAAAATATAACCCTAGAGTACAAATTATTTGGCTTTGAAGTTCCCTGGACTTGAACTCAATCCAATCAGATAAGTCCTTTGACCAATACTATTCTATGGCTAGATTTTTATCAAGTTAGTCTTAGAACTCTCTTTCTTCACTTTCACTTTCAACTCCATGATAAAATATTTTATTATCAGAGACAGCTAAGACCAAATAGGACTAATTTCAGGTTCTTTTTTGCTATCTTTGCTGAGCAGCTAGTTTATTCTTTCTTTTATTTAAAAAGTATATCAGCAGAAATATTTATGGTTTTCCTGACACATCTCCACAAATCTAACTATTGTACATAAAGAACTACCACAGTTTGTTTAGCCTGTCCTGATTCTTGAGGAACAGGGAATGGTTAAACACTATAGCACAATGTCCTTTTGTTTTATAGAATTCTTTTTAATTCTTCCCCACTATGATGGGTGAACCTAGCTAGACCTTTTGAAATAACAGCACACATTTATTATAGCAGATGGTCCAAAAACCAAATATGCCCAAATTAAAGATGTAATGTATTTGTGAATACTGTTAAGTTTGGGATTCCAAAAACTCTTTAACAATTTCCAACTAACCAATTTTAAAGACCAACCATATAGCTTCCTCACCCTGATGCAAAGATCATCTTATCATATGCCATGGACAACGTTGCCTTGATCTTACTCTCAGTTTAAGGCATCTTAGTGCAGCCTGAAGATGGATTAGGTGCTCCTGCATGGAAATGTGTGTTACACTTGCTCAAAATTTCCATGTAGATAAGAGTGCATGGAGGAGGTGGTTAACTCCAGTGAGCAAGGCAGATCAGTTATGGGACTGTTCCCTTGTGTGTACAACAGTCACTAGGTTCTGTGACTATTCTGATCAGAATTCCAGTTTTAATTACTATTTCCCCTGCACTTCACAATTACTATTTCCCCTGATTCATGGACACCGATTCACCCCATTCTTACTCTTGGTACCAGTTCCACTTGTGCTTTCTATGGATTTGGTAGTCCATGGGACTTTATGTATGCATTAAAGCATTAAAGCTTTAAAGCATACATAAATAGCATTAAATGATAGCCTTAAAAAGGGCTATCATTTATAATTGCTCTTGTAAGAGAGACTAGAATCACCAATTCCAAGGCCATCTGAAGTGCAGATCAACTTATCATTTGTACCTGCATATGCAGAACATTTCAAACATTTCCACATTTTCAGTGGTATTTATCCAGTGGCTACTTCTCCACTGCACACATCTGGACTATCATTGGTTGATAGTCAAAAGTTTAAAAAATAACCCTCTTAACTCTCTGCCACTTAGTATTTCATAGGGTTTCTGGCTGACGAATGGATAACCAGAAAATTCACATGGATTCATCTATAAATCTATATATATCCTATGAATCCAAAGAACACTTATGCAATGGCTACCTCTGGACTAGTTGCAATTATGAGATGAACTCTTTCAGTGGATACATAATCAGGTCCTTCAAAAAAAGGGGGATAGGGAAAAATGCCGGTCTATACAAGCATTATTCTGGCAGACATTTTGTTTCGTGATTGGTGATGGCTTTTCCCTTAGTTTGTGATTTTTGAATTTCACCCAGGGGAAACCACCAATCCCTATAAACAACAGGAGAACACTGTCCTATTATGTGCAGTAAGAGCACTCTGACTAGCCAGATTTAGTTTTTAAAACTTGGCAACTTTAAGAGGTATGGACTTCAACTCTGAAAAATTCTGAAAAACATTGTTCTAATTCAGCCAAAACTGGTTGGGCAGGTTTTTTTTTTTAACTTATAGTTTCTTGTAAAAAAAGAGGGCTATGTGCTGCAAGACTAAAGCAAAGCAGATTTGAATCAGACCTAACTTTATACTGACTGGGGAATTCTGGGAGTTGAAATCCACACACATCTTAAAGTTGCGAAGTTTGAAAAATACTGATTTAGGGTGATAGGAGCAGCCCCCAATTCTGGGACATGAGGAAAGCATAGCAAAAGTGGTAGATAGAAATTGCAAAGTGATAGATGGAAATTGCAAAAGCAAAGAATCTTCTACAGTACACCATTTTCTGATTACTAATGGAATTCTTGGCTGTAATGTAGTGTAAACATGCCTCAGTCATTCTGACATTTTCTTGGCAAGTCCAATGTTTGCTTTTGTTCGTAACATATTAACATTATATATTAATATCAACGGCATCTGTGTATTATAATAATGTATAATTTCACACTGTTTTTAGCCAAGCTTTTATTAAGATTTTTAGTCCTAAGAGTCATCAATGTATCATTGATCAGTGAGACAAACATGTCTCCAGGTTAAACAAAAAAGTTGCAAACTTAGGGAAGAAGGCGGAGCTTCGTTCCGGCGATACAGCTGCGATCTCAGGGCTCTGAGATCGCAGCCGATATTTTCGCCCCTGGTCGGTCCTAACGGACCTAAACCGTCCCGTAGAGACGGTGATCGTGAAGGGCATTGTTCCAGGATCCCAGAGATATCGCAAAATCTCTGGTTTGATCCGGAAGAAGCCCTTTCGCTGGCGGCGGAGAGGCAGCCTCCATAGCTGCTGAAGTCGGGACAGCTCCGGAAGGAAAGTGATTGGAGTGAAGTGTGTCGGCTGGGTGAGAAAAACTCTTTTGTGCTGTAAATTCGCTAAGGTTGGAAAGTTCATTCGATATAAAGAAGAAAGCTGTGAGATTTTTTTTTTGACTGAAATTGTTTTGAGCGGCGTTTTTTAAAGTGATGTCAAATTGAGGCTTGGTTTTTTTTTTTTCTCTTTTCTTTATACTTTTTGGGAAAGATTTTACTGTGACTTTGTAGGTAACCGGATTGAATTTTCTCTTATATATATTTTTATGCTCCCTTTGATTTTATGCTCCCTTTGATTTTTTAACTTTCTTTAGGATAGAGGCTCCCTTTGGCTATTTTTTCCTTTTTTTCTGTATATATTATTCCTTTTTTCTGGCGGGGGGGGGAGAAAGAGCATTAAGAAACTTTGTAACACTGCCAACTAGAGGCTTGAAAGTATCTTTATTTGAATTGGAGAGAATTGCAAAAAGACCTCATCTCAAGGACTTTTTAACGTGATAAGATAGAGGGAGAGCACAGCAAAATATTATTGCAGGTGCTTTCCTGGACTGTTATCAACAATACTTGAGGTTTGGCTTTGAAGCGGCTGGAGAAGAGAGTCATAACAAGAGCCTTGGATAAATAACAAAGTGCAGTGTGTCTTCTTATATATACCCCATTCGCTAGCCTTTTTCTAAATTTTAATTTTAGTAATATTTTTATTTTTGCCTTTTATTTTAAAGGGAAAGCCTCAGAGTTTTTTTTTCTTTTTTCTTCTTTATTTTTCTTTTCTTTTCTATTGGGACTTTTTTGCTTTTCATATTTATGTTTTTGGACTACTTTGTTGTTGTGGTTGATTTTTTTTTTTCTTTTTTTTGGATTATTGAGATTTTTTAATTGGATTAAGGTGTGAAGAATCTGAAGGAACTTTTTGTTTTTTGTTTTTCTTTTTTCTCTTTTTGCTTTTTCCTTTTTCTTTTGCTCTTAATCAATATTATTATTTTTGGATTTGTTTGTTTTTTCCTTTCTATTTTTTCCTTTTTTATGGTGGACTATCTCGTAATTGGATTAAGGTCTAGAAGAACCTGAAGATCTTTCTTCTTCCTTATTTTCTGTTTCTTCTTTGGTTTCGTGTTTTTTACTATTGGAGTTCTCCATTTTGGATTATAATTGGCTGCTCTACCAGTTGGATTAAAAGTTAAGAAGAACTTGAAGTTTTGGAAACATTGAAATGAGCAAGAAACCAATACCATCTGGCATTTCTGCTTCTACCTCTGCTTCCCCACCAGCTGGAGGACAACGTTTAATTCAGACAATGTTGAAGCAAGATAAGGAACAAGAAAAAATAACTTTACAGTTACAGATGATTATGCTAGGAATCCAAGAACTCAAGACAAAATCAGATATCATTGAACAAAGAACAGGAAATATTGAACAAAGAACAGAAAATATTGAACAAAGAATAGAAAATATTGAACAAAGAGCAGAAAATATTGAACAAAGAATAGAGAAGACTGATGAAAAAGTGGAAAATATTAAACAAATGATGGTTAAGTATGAGGAGAGATTCCAAAAAATTGAGGAAGAAGGAAAACAAAGAGAGAAGAAGATTGGAAATATTGACAGCAGATTAACAGTGGTTGAACAAGAAAAAGGTGGGATGTTGAGGTGGGAGATGGAAAGGTCAGAATTTTACCTCAGATTTCAAAATATAGAAGAGGAAAAAGGAGAAAATTTGGCAGCAGTAATGATAGAAATTTTGGCAGATGCTTTGGAAATTACAGAGGAAAAGATGATGGATGGAATAGATGAGATATATCGAGTCTATACAAGATATGCGATGAGAAATAAATTACCCAAGGAAGTCCATATTAGATTTACCAAAAAATCCATTAAAACACAAATATTACAAGTAGCAAGAGAGAAAACACTGAAATACAAGGGTAAAGAGGTTGTGGTTTTAAAACAAATACCTAGAAGAGTGAGAGAGATGAGAAGAGAATATCGATTTCTGACCAAAATACTATTGGAAAACGAAGTGAATTATAGATGGCTGATTCCAGAAGGACTAGTGTTTGGGTGGCAAGAGCAGAGATATAGAATTGATTCAATTGAGAAAGCAGAACTTTTTCATGCAGAATTTCTTGGAGGAAGAAGAGAGGAAGCAGAGAAAGAGGCCTATCAATTGAGTTTCAAGATGAACAACTGGAGATTGAAAAAGAGAAAGGAGCAGCAGGGGGACAGATGGATAATAAAGAACAGCGTGAAGTGAGATCCACGAGAGCTGTTAGACCTAAATATAAAGCATAATCATGGAGGAAAAAAAACTGATTACAATGAATATAAACGGACTTAATTCAGCTGTTAAAAGAAGGAAAACTTTTCATAAATTAGAGAAATTAAAATTTGATATAATTTGTTTACAAGAAGTTCACATTAAAAAACAACATGAACAATTGTTATTACAGCCAAAATTAGGGAAAATATTTACCTCTTTGACTCAATGTAAGAAAAGAGGTGTGGTTTTATACATTAAAGAGGCTATTCCAGCAAAATTGATTTACACGGATGAAGATGGAAGAGTATTAATGGTAGAAATAATGGACAATGATATAAAAATACTCTTGATTGCAATTTATGCTCCGAATGATAAACAAGAAGAGTTTTATAAAAAGCTGCACATGAAAATAATTGGACTGGACTATGTTAATATAATTATGATGGGAGATTTTAATGGAATTGTGGACAATAAACTGGACTTTATAGCAACAACAACAAAGCAAAATAGAAAGGCTCTCCCAAGGTCCTTTTTTAAAATGACAGATGAATTAACTTTAAAAGATATTTGGAGAGAAAGAAACGTTAAAGCTAAACAATATACTTTTTATTCAAATAGACATTTATCATGGTCCAGATTAGATATGATTTGGATCTCAACAGAACTAATATCTAATATTAAAGAAACAAACATTGAAACAAGTACCTGGGCAGATCATAGCCCAATGACAATTAAATGGAAGGGACAAAAAAAAAGATCGAGATGGACATTAAATAATACTATTTTAAAGGAGAAAGATTTTACACAATGGATGGAGAAGGAATTGGCTTTTTTCTTCAGAGAAAATAAAAAAAAAGATACTTCAACGCAAAATGTGTGGGACACTATGAAGGCATACGCTAGAGGTTTGATAATAGATTATACAAGAAAAAAGAATATTAGGAAAAGGCAAGCATCTAAGGCCTTGGAAAATGAGTATAAAACTCTTGAAAAAGAATTACAGAAAATGCCACAGAAAAAGGATATTAAATTGAAGCTGGATGTAATCAAACATAAAATGGAATTAATAGAGAAAGAAGAACTGGCACAGAAAATTAGAAACTCTAAACAGAATTATTTTGAAGATGCAAATAAACCAGGTAGATGGCTAGCATATAAATTGAGAAAAGAGAAGGAATCAAGAAAAATATTGAAGTTAATAGATGAACAAGGCCAAGTTTGTTATGGGAATAAGGAGAAAAAAGAAATTATTCGAGATTTTTATGGGCAACTATATAAACAAGAGAATATTGATGAAGAAAAAGTCAAACAGTATTTACAGGAAGCTAATTTACCAAAGATACCTAAAGAGACTGAAGAAATGCTAGAAAGCAATATAACAATGATGGAACTAAATGAAGCATTTAAGAGACAAAATAATGGGAAAGCTCCGGGTCCAGATGGGCTTCCAGTAGAATTTTATAAAACATTTCAAGAATTATTGAGCATCCCATTGTTAGAAGTTATGAATGAAGTTATGTTAAAAAAGATGATACCTAAAACATGGTCAGAGGCTTATATTACACTTATACCAAAGGAAGAGACTGACCCATTGCAAATTAAGAATTATAGACCTATTTCTTTAATGAATGCAGACTATAAAATCTTTGCTTCAATCTTAGCAGAAAGACTTAAAAAATATTTAAATAATTTTATTCACTCAGATCAAAATGGATTTCTGCCAAAGAGACAAATTAGAGACAATATGAGAGTAATCTTGGACACTTTGGAATATTATGAGGCTCATCCTGAAAAGCAAATGGCTTTGATATTCCTAGATGCTCAAAAAGCATTTGACAACGTGAACTGGAGATTTATGTTATTATTATTGGAGCAGATGGGTTTTGCTAAAAAATTTATTCAAGCAATAGAAGCTGTATACAATAAACAGACAGCAAAGGTAATGATGGAGGGAGAACTTACAGACTTTATTAATATATGAAAGGCACAAGACAAGGATGCCCCCTATCTCCTTTGCTATTTGTGTTGACCTTGGAAGTGTTGAATAGAAATATTAGGGATGATAAAAGCATAAAAGGAATGAAAATTAAGAAGGAAGAATTTAAGCTACAAGCTTTTGCTGATGATTTAGCTTTTATTTTGGAAGATCCAATTGAAACAGCTCCAAAGTTACTGGAAAGGATAGAGACATATGGAGAAGTGGCTGGTTTGAAAATAAATAAAGATAAAACAAAGATTTTGACAAAGAATATGCTATTGAGACAGAGAGAAGAATTGGCAGATCTTTTGAAAATTCAAGTCACAAATAAGGTTAAGTATTTGGGGATATATTTGACAACAAGATGTAGCACATTAAAGGAGAATAATTATATTAAACTTAAACAACAGATAACTACAGATTTGAAGAAGTGGGAAAACTTGCAATTGTCATTAATAGGGAGAATTTCAACAATTAAGATGAATATCTTACCTAGAATTTTATTTTTGTTTCAAACAATACCAATTAGGCTTGGAAAAGACTATTTTGAAGATTTAAATAAAATTATGTTGAAGTTTATATGGCAAGGTAAAAAAGCGAGAATAAAGCTAAAGCTTTTGCAAGATGCTAGAATTAGAGGAGGTTTTGGTCTGCCTAATTGGGAATTGTATTATCAAGCTGCAAGTTTGATGTGGGTCAAAGAATAGATAACATTAAGGAAACATAGGCTGTTGACATTAGAAGGGCATGACTTGCTGTTGGGTTGGCATGCTTTTTTATGGTATAAGGGAACTAAAACACAGGGTTATTTTAGAAGACATTATGTACGGGAGTCTTTGTGGTTAAATTGGGAGAAGATAAAAAGACAATGTTATTTGAAAATTCCAGTTTGGTTATCGACCATTGAAGCATTTTCCTATCCTATAATTTACAAGAAGGAACAAACAGTTAGATATGGGGAACTTTTGGATGAAAAGGGTGAACTTTAATCGATCCAAAACTTAGAAGAACAAGGTATAAGGATGAATTGGTTTTCATATGCACAAATACACTCAAGGTATGATGAAGATTCTAAAATGGAGGGATTTTATGATAAACAGACTGATTTAGATAAGATCTTGATGGGTACTGATGAGAAGGTGATTAAAAAATTATATGGTTATTTACTGGGAATGAAATTAGAGAAAGAACAAGTCAAAGAAACTATGATTGTTTGGGGGAAGAATTTTGGATATGGGATTGATTTAGAGAAATGGCAGAAATTGTGGTCTCAAAATTATAAAATGACAATGTCAACAGCATATAAAGAAAACTTGTATAAGATGTTTTACAGGTGGCACTTTCCTCCGACAAGAATAGCAAGAATGTTTAAGAACAAATCTGAAAAATGCTGGAAATGTCATCAGATACCCGGCTCGTATTACCATATGTGGTGGACTTGTGAGGATGCTAGAAAATATTGGACTATAATTCGCATGTGGTTGGAAAAAATGACAAAGAAACATATAGATTTGAAACCAGAGACCTTCTTATTGGGAATTTTACCTGATATATATAGTAAAGATTTGAAATACCTGATTGTAAATGTATTAACAGCGGCCAGGATTGTATTTGCTAAAAATTGGAAGAATGAGAAAATACCATTACAGGAAGAAATTATTAAGAAAATATTGGAATGTGCTGAGATGAGCAGATTGACATTTGAAATTAGAGAGCAAGAGGATAAACAATTTTACGAAATTTGGGATCTTTTTTATAAATGGCTAGATGATAAAATACGATAATAGAATATTTAGAATGCTAGATAGTAAGGAATATCTTTATTTTGCTATTATTTTGCTACTTGATATTATATTTATAAAGGATTTCTTAGGATTGATTTGATATGATTAGATGATTTGTTATAGAGTAAACTGGTTTAAAGTATTGTTAGCTCATTAAGCATGAATGATTAAAAATATAGTCAAAAACTTCTTTTTTTAGTGATATTAGGATATATAAGTTTGGATTGACAATATGAGTTGTTATATAACATAATTGTAATTGAGACTACAGAATGAATGCACAAAAATGATGAACCAACTGACACACTGGATGTACATATAAGAGTTGATGTTTTTATGTTTTGTTTGTCTTGTTTGTTTGTAGAAAATTAATAAAAACTTTTTCAAAAAAAAAAAAAAGTTGCAAACTTAGGTAGAACAACTTATAAAAACTCAAGCAGTTGGGGGGAAGTTGTAGATTTTGGAAGGATCACTTTTTATATCAGGGGTATCAAAGTCAAGGCCTGCAGGCCGAATCTGCCCATGGGGCCACCTTGGAAACAGCAGACTGACCTGCAATGCCTCTGCCAGCAAAAATGGAGTTTGGGAAGGCCACAGAGCTCTGTTTTCACTGGCGGAGGGTTTCAGGAGGCTGTCACAGCCGGAAACAGAGCTTAGGAGTCCATTTTCACTGGCAAAGCACTCAGGCCACCTATTGTTTCTTTTATTTTTCTTATATGTACCTGTTAAGTATGGTCGGTGGGTGCCATGAATAGACGAGGCTTGAATAGTGAACAACAGCTCTTTATTTAACAGATAGATTCTGAGACAAAAACCCAGTGCGCGGCAGCTCTTCTTATAGAGCTGGCCATGGCTAGGCAGCCAATGACAACCCTTTGAGTTTGCCACACTTGGTTTCAGCCAATCATGGCAAACCCTGTATGAGCCAATCAGGAACGTTCAAGCCACCCAATCACGACGGCTTTTCCGGACCAATAGGAATGCAGGGTTTTAAGCCTGCTAATATGGAACACAGAGAAAACAGTGTCTCCCACGTTGAAAGCTCGGTGTCTGCTAGTGGATCCAGGGGGTTTCTCTGGAGTGTCAGTAGGGTGCAAATGGTCTAGAGGTGACCGGAGCCTTCTGCCCATGAGCAATTCTGCTGGACATTTGTTCGTGGTGGTGTTGGGTGTGATATGTTGTATTAGAAGCAGTTTGTTGATTTTTTCGTGAATGTTGCCATGTTCAATTTTTTGGATGGTTTTTTTTTTTTTGTGAACTGAACCATGCGTTCAGCTCACCTGTTCGCCGCCGGGTGAGCAGGCGATGTCAGTGCGTGTCGGATGCCACGGTCTGCCAAGTATTGCTCAAATGCCAGTGCGGTAAATTGAGGTCCATTGTCAGATACTATCACATCTGGCAGACCCTGCGTCGTGAAAAGTGTGTTTAATTTTTTGATAACGGCTTCTGTGGTGGTTGATTTCATTTTGCTTACTTCGAGCCAATTTGAGTAAGCATCAACAGTGATTAAAAAGGTATGTCCTTTGGTTAGCCCCGCGAAGTCAATATGGATTCGCGACCAGGGGCCTCTGGGGGTTTCCCATTCTAGTGGTGGAGCTGCAGGGGGAGTCGAGCGAGTCTCTTGGCATCTGCTGCAAGTGGCGACCCAAGCATAGCTTCTGGCCAGGGCTTTCATTCGTACAATGCCCGGGTGCCCATCGTGCAGCATGTCCAGAACCTTTTTCTATAATGTGTCTGATATGACCACCTGGTCTCCCGAAAGAATGCACCCCCTTTGTGAAAAAAGTTCAGTTTGCCGGTTCTTAAACAGTTTAAAGAGTTCATTTTTTCCGCTTTCTGGCCAACCCCGCTCCACCCAGCTGAGGACTCGCGCCAAGCATTTGTCCCTTCTAGTTTCGTGGGCAATGTCTTGCGCGGTCAGTGGTGGTGTGGCTACTGTTTCTATTTGTAAAATTGATAATGTGGGTGCTGGGTCGTCTTGCACGTCGGGTAGGGGAGATCGGCTTAAAGCATCAGTCTGCGAGATGGTATTGCCGGGTCGGTGTGCTAAATGGTAATTATAAGTGGCAAGAAATTCAAACCATCTCGTCATCCTAGGTGATAGGATGTTTGGAGTGGCTTTGTTCCCAGCCAAAATGCCTAGTAGGGGTTTGTGGTCCGTAATAATTAAAAAGGTCCTACCATAAATGTATTCATGGAATGTTTTCACTGTGGAGACGATGGCTTGGGCTTC
Source organism: Hydrophis major (assembly GCA_033807585.1). Classification (NCBI taxonomy): domain Eukaryota; kingdom Metazoa; phylum Chordata; class Lepidosauria; order Squamata; family Elapidae; genus Hydrophis; species Hydrophis major. The sequence goes on along the minus strand of CM066330.1, from coordinate 238,666,206 downwards.
TTTGTCCAGCTGGCTGTAGTTCCTCTCCAGCTTGGACAAGGTTCTTGAGAAGAATGTGATGGGAGCCCCTTTCCCATTCGGCAAGGTGTGGCTTAGGATTGCTCCAACACCAAAGGGTGATGCATCGCATGTGACAGTCAGCGGCAGGGTTTCATTATACTGAATAAGGACTGCGTCGGAAGTTAAAATGTTTTTTATTTGTTGGAAAGCGTGTTCCTCTCGCCTTCTTCAGATCCAAGATGCCGCTTTATCCAGGAGCCTATGCAACGGTTCCGCGATGGTCGCCTTCTGGGGTAGGAAAATATTATAGAAATTGATGAGTCCAAGGAATGCTTGGAGTTCTGTTTTATTTTTAGGTCTGGGGGCTTCCTTGATGGCTTTTAATTTTTTGTCAGTAGGGTGAATTCCATGTTTGTCTAGGAGATACCCCAGGGAATTCAACCCTTTCAGTACATAGCTGGCGCTTCTCTTTTTTTACTTTGAGGCCGGAGTCTTTAAATTTTTGTAAGATCACTCTTAGCCGTTTCTCCAATTGTTTCTTATTGGGGCTGCAACTAGCATGTTGTCGAAATAGGGTACGACTCCTTTAATTCCCTGCAGCAGTCTTTCCGTTAGGCTTTGGAAAACCCCAGGTACGACACTGACTCCAAATTGGAGTTGGTTGCATTTAAATGCCCCTCGATGTGTCACAATTGTTTGTGCCTCGGAGGTTTCAGCATCGACCAGCAGTTGTTGATAGGCTTGTGCCAGGTCGAGTTTCACAAAGATTCTGCCATCCCCAAGTGAGTGTAGCAGATGCTGGACTACTGGCACAGGGTAGGCACTCTGCTGCAGAGCATGGTTCAGGATGGCCTTGTAGTCTCCACAGGTTCTCAGGGAGCCATCTGGTTTGATGGGGGTGACAATGGGTGTTTCCCAATGGGCAGGGTCGATAGGTTCCAATACCCCTTGCGCAATGAGCTTATTTAATTGCTCTTCTATCTTAGGCTTGAGTTCAAATGGCACTCAGCGCGGCTTGAGGCAGATGGGAGTGATGTCTGGGCTAAGATTGAAGGAGATTGGGGACCCCTTGTACTTGCCTAAGGTGTCATCGAAGACCTCTTGGAAGTCTCGTACGAGCGTCGCCTCCCAATCTTCTTCGTCAATGTGATTGATGCCTACCATCTCGATCCCGAGCGGCAAGAACCATTGTAACCCGAGTAGGCTGGGGTGGTCTTTTTCCACAATTGTAAGTGGTAGAATATTGGTGTGGTTTTTGAAGGTGATCTTGAAATGCCCAATGCCAGCCACTGGGATGCGGTTCCCTTGGTAGTCCCTCAAGATCAATTTCTGGTCACTTAGTTCCTGGCGGTGTATGCTGGGTATTAGATGCTTTATGGTGCGCCAGGAGACCATGGAGAGGTAGGAGCCAGAATCTACTTCCATGGTGCATGGTTGGTCTTCGATACCGACCTCGATGCGTACCTTCCATGCATCTATTGGTGAAGAATGGGCGGTGATAACTGTTTGGTGTGTTTCTTCTCTTCGCGGTGCCTCGTTGAATCTTTTGTTTCAGCCGTCCCGGCTCCACCGGCTGTCAGTCAGGTGGTCCCAGTTTTTGGTGGGGGTGCCATCTTGTCTTCTCGGGCTGTTGCCTCGATGCCGGGGGCTGAAGTTTCTTTTATTGCGGCATACTTTAGCGATATGCCCCCGCTTCTCACAATGTCGGCCAGGAACTTGCATTCGGAACACAGGTGATTTCCTCCGCAGCCGGCACACTGGTACCCCGACTTACGACCCCGCTGTTCTCGCCGATCGTGTTCTGACTGAAATTGGTGAATCTCCTCTTCTTCGCTGTCAGAAGGGGATTCGATGTCGCCATGGTGGGCGGTGGTTGCGAGTTTTTCTGGTGTGGTAGTTGCCTCGCTGGACAATTGACAATCGGTTCCGTTTGAACGCCGCATTCAGGCCGCTGATTTGCGAGTAGCTTCGGCTGCGGTTGCTTCGGCTATGGTGTCGGTGATGGAGATGTCACCCTTGGCCATTAGTCTGCTTTGGAGTGCTGGGTCTTTCAGGCCAAGAACGACCCGGTCTCGCATGGCCTCATCTAGGTTAGCGAATCCGCACAAACCTCTAAGGTCCCTCAGGTCGGCCATGAATTCACCGATATTTTTGCCCTTGCGCTGGTCTCTTTGATAAAAATCATGCCTCCGGATAAGAGTTGGTACAGCCAGAACATAGTGGTTTCGGAGGATGGGAACTAGGTTGTCCCAATCCATCGTTTTGACATCTGCGGGCTTTGCTAGCGCTTTGGCCATTTTGAAAACGGCGGGCCCGCAGTGCGTTAAAAATACCGCCCGTTTCTTGCTGCCGGTGGCGTCTTTCAAGTTGTTGGATTCCAAAAACATTTGGAAACGATCAATGTAGCACTCCCAGTCCTCGCTGGCTGGGTTAAACGGTGTGGGTGGCGTGGCGCTGCTGGCCATTTCACTGGTCATCTCTGCGCCATTGCTACATGCTGGTTAGTCTTGTTGTCTCAGAATCCCATCCTCATCGCCAGTATTAAATATGGTCTGTGGGTCCCATGAATAGACGAGGCTTGAATAGTGAACAACAGCTCTTTATTTAACAGATAGATTCCGAGACAAAAACCCAGCGTGCGGCAGCTCTTCTTATAGAGCTGGCCGTGGCTAGGCAGCCAATGACAACCCTTTGAGTTTGCCGCACTTGGTTTCAGCCAATCATGGCAAACCCTGTATGAGCCAATCAGGAACGTTCAAGCCATCCAATCACGATCCGGCTTTTCCAGACCAATAGGAACGCAGGGTTTTAAGCCTGCGAATATGGAACAGTACCCATTTCATGTATTCATAACTATACTTATATCTATTATCTTGTAAGCGATTGACAAATCAAAACATGAGTGACGTTGAGCTGGCCATGCCCACCCCAGGCCCCAAGGTCAAACACAACCTTGATGTGGCCCTCAAGGGAATTGAGTTTGACATCCCTGCCTTATATGGATAAAGGGGCTGTTAAGAGTTTGACATATTTAAGAAGCATAACTGTGTTGTAGTGATTGGCTAAAGCAGTGTTTTGTCAACCTTGGCAAATTGAATATGAGTGGATGCTGCTGGCTAGGGAATTCTGGAAATTTGAAGTTTGCAATTGAAGTCCCTGGGATAAAAATTGCCTGTCTGAATCTTTACTGATTTGTCTTATTTTAGGAATATAACTTTACTGCCAACTGATAATCAGAAGGAAGGAAGGGAGCATTTTCTTCTCTTGCAAACTAAAGCAAACAACTCTTCATAATGAAAATATAGTTTTCACTAAGTAATCACAATTTTGATCAATAACTTGGTCATTACATATAGTGGTGGCAAAGTGAAATATCATGATTTTATAACCTTACTTCAGCTTTCCTTTGTTTTACAGACCTGTGAAGATCATAAATATGGGAAAAGTTATTTTTTCATCATATAGTACTGAACTGCCCATATGAGGCAGTTGCTAAATGGTGACTATCTGTATTAGACATTCCTTGATACTTATAAACCACCTGATAATTGGGATAGGAGCCTTGTTTTGAATACATTGCTCTTTCTCATATACCGTATATACTCGAGTATAAGCCGAGTTTTTCAGCCCATTTTTTGTGCTGAAAAAAACACCCTCGGCTTATACTCGAGTCAGCTGCTACGGCACCATGCCTGGCCTGTGCTGGAGTGACTGCAACCGATCGCGCCTCCAGGGCAGCATCGCTGCCGCGGCTGTCTACCCGCTGAAGGCCACACAGGCGACCCCAAGCGGCCTCTCCTTCCCCATTAATGGGCGCCTGGTGCCCCCGCGAGCTCCTGCGTTGCGCGCATCCAGCTTCGCCAACAAACTGCCAGGCTCAGGCAGCCTCCTCCATCCCCTACCCTAGCAGTGAAGAGCTGCTCCGGGGGCTCCCGCCATGGCGCAAATGCCTCGCTCCCCAGGAAACAAACCGCCAGGCTTAGGCAGCCTCCTCCGCCCCCTCCCCTAGCAGCAAAGAGCTGCTCTGGGGATTCCCGCCACAGCGCAAATGCCTCGTTCCCCAGGAAACAAACCGCCAGGCTTAGGCAGCCTCCTCCGCCCCCTCCCCTAGCAGCGAAGAGCTGCTCCGGGGGCTCCCGCCATGGCGCAGCCAGGCACTTTGTCTCGCTGCCCCCGGAGCAGCTCTTTGCTGCTAGGGTAGGGGGCGGAGGAGGCTGCCTGAGCCTGGCGGTTTCTTGGCGAAGCTGGAAGCGCGTCCGTTAATGGAGAAGGAGAGCCCGCAGCTCCGAAAGTCTTTTCACCATTGGGGACTGAACAGGAGAACCGCAAACGCCACACTCCCCAGGAAACAAACCGCCAGGCTCAGGCAGCCTCCTCCGCCCCCTACCCTAGCAGCGAAGAGCTGCTCCGGGGGCAGCGAGACAAAGTGCCTGGCTGCGCCGTGGCGGGAGCCCCCGGAGCAGCTCTTCGCTGCTAGGGTAGGGGGCGGAGGAGGCTGCCTGAGCCTGGCGGTTTGTTTCCTGGGGAGTGCGGCGTTTGCAGTTCTCCTGTTCAGTCCCCAACGGTGAAAAGACTTTCGGAGCTGCGGGCTCTCCTTCCCCATTAACGGGCGCGCTTCCAGCTTCGCCAACAAACGGAGCTGCAAATCTGGAAATCGCTTGCGGAGCCTCAGCACGAACCCCCTTTCCCCGCACTCCCCCCCCCCTCGCACTCCTCTGGCAGCAGCAGGTGGAGAAAGCCCCACTTCCCCCTGGCTTTGATGGCATGCGTGAGTTGGCTTCCCACTCTTTTTTTTTAACTCTCCTCCTCCTCCTCCTCCTCCTCCTCCTCCTCCTCCTCTCCTCTCCCCTTGTTGTCTGGTCTTCCCTAAGGAAACTCGAGGGCTCACACTTCTAGGTGTTTCTCCCTGTCTTTCTCCCTGTCAATGATCTTTTCTTCCCTTCCCTTCTCTCAGCCCCATCCTCCTTCACCTTTGTCACCACAATCCTGAACAGATGAAGTTTGTACTTCTCAAGAAAGGTTGGATGTTCCTTTTGAGGAGGGAACCTAGTGTGACATCTGTATGTTGACCTACTATTGAGCCATGGCATGTGTGCACATGCAATGGAGGCATGAGGGAGAGCTGTGAAAGAGATGGTGGCTCTCCAAAACAGGATGTACATGCAGCACATACACATGCTTTTTTCTTGCAAGGGAGAGAGTGACTCTGTTTGGACATATAGATGATGAGGAGGAATCCAGTTTTGAAGGGTTTTAACTCTTGTGTTTTAGCTTGGTTGCTGATTGAGCTAAGGTTTTTGTATTTTTAAAGTTATTGTTGATACCATATTGGTTTTGTTGGCTCTATTTTCCACTTACAGAGCTAGTTTACTGTTTTTCTTTGAAATAAATATTCAAAAACATTTAACCTACTGATGCCTCAATTAATGTAATTTTATTGGTATCTATTTTTATTTTTGAAATTTACCAGTAGCTGCTGCATTTCTCACCCTCGACTTATACTCGAGTCAATAAGTTTTCCCAGTTTTTTGTGGTAAAATTGGGTGCTTCGGCTTATATTCGGGTCAACTTATACTCGAGTATATACAGTACATTGTGTTAAACCATGATTTATCGAATAGGCCTGTTTGTATTAAACTAGAAATTATGGATTGCAAACCACAATGGCAGTGTATAATGCAACATATGACGTTAAAACCACACAAACCACACTATGGTTTAGTACTAGATGTGAACCAAGTCATTCCTTGCCAACGATAAGAAGAGCAATCTTTTTCAGATTGAACAGCACTAAATTCAAATCATGCATTTAAATTGCTTCAAAGCAGGGATGGGATTCTACCAGTTCACACCTATTTGCTAGAACCGGTTGTTAACATTCTAAGCAGTTCAGAGAATCAGTTGTTAAAAGAAATTACTGGCCTAATCCTGGAAGGAAGGCAGGAAGGAAACATTCTGGTGTTGCTTACAGAAACTGCCTCTCTGTTAAGCCTTATTACATTATTGGCAGGACTAGACTTCCTGTCTCAGGAACATCTCTGGAATTTTTTTTCCTTCTTGCGGGTGCTTTGCTTGTGTGGAGTGACCATTCAAAGTTACAATGGCACTGAAAAAGTGACTTATGCCCATTTTTCACATTTATGACTGTTGCAGCATCCCCACAGTCTTGAGAAGCCAGGCGAGGAGATGCGTGTCTCGATGTGAGTGATATTGAGTTGGCCACACCCAGCCAATAACATGACCACCAAGCCATGTCCATCCAGTCACATGACCACCAAGCCACGCCCACCACCTAAGGCACACCCACAGAACCGGTTGTTAAAAATTTGAATCCCACACCTGCTTCAAAGTACTGTTTTGCCTTCTCAAGACAATCTAAACATTTCTAACACTTTTGCTGAACTTATAATAAATTCAGATTTTGTTCTTTGTATTTGTTTCTCCAAATTAAAATGAGCTTGGCAGTGATGAACCGATTCATGGAAGGATTGTCAGTACAGCCAAAAAAGGGTAGAAAAGTAAGAAAGAGAAATAGCTTCATTAGATTTATAGGTTGGAAGTTCACTAATTCTGGGCACTTTTTAGACTCTGCCTTAATGAGACTTTTATTCTCAGCATAAACAGACACAGATGGTAAAAGTCACTGCTGCCAGACAAAAAAATGCAAACTATGGAAAATAAAATGCCAATGAAAGGTCTGAAGCCTTTTATAAGTGTAACTCTGTGACTTCTGTTGTGGGACTTGTAGAAGAAGAGCCATGTTAGTCTATGGTGGCAAAAATAAGAAATCTGGAAATACTTTTTCAGCTAATATTATTTATTAAAAGACATATTCTTTCAATGCATCTAATTAAATGAACTGCAATTCATAAAAGTGTTTGCTTTTTAATCTAATTTGTTACCGGTAGCCAGAAATGATGTTCCCATCCTCCTTCTGATTCTCTTGGGGCAGTATGTCTCTCTTAGTGCAGAGGATGTAGGAATAGTAGTGGCTTTATTTATTGTGAACTCATTACAAAATGTAATATAAACTTAGAGTAAAATAAGAATAGAAAAAAGTAAGGAATTACAAGGCAGTGCTGCCAACTCTCACGCAATCAGAGTGAGACTCACGCAATTCAACCAATTTTGACTGTCTCACTCTGATAAACGAAATCTCACGCTAAAGGCCCGAGAGATCTTCCTTGCAATGGGAATTCTGGCCTCAAATAAAGGCGCGCTTGTGGAATAAGACCCCCTCCACCCCAAATTTTATTTCTAATTCATCTTAGATTTGCAATTTAAAGCAGGCTAATCCGCTTGCAAATTTGCCGAAGAACGGCGGGTTTAACAGAAAGAAACTCCCTTTCCCCCGCGGCCACACCTCTCTAGCAAACTAATCTGAATTTTAACCCTTCAAAAACCGTAGCTCCTTGCCTCTAATTTTGCTTTAGATGTGATTTTTCAGGGGATCGGTGGCTCCGAGCAGCCGCTCGCCTCGCCGATAAAAATATATTTGTTTTTCGATTGTACTAAGGGCATTGGTGAAGTGTTCCCTGGTTTATTTTTCCTTTTGCCCTTTTTATGCAAGCTGCATCAGCTATTCAAAAGTTAGAATGGAATAGAATTGGAATGAAACTGGAATGGAATGGAATAAATTGGAATGGAACTGGAATAGAACAGAACAGAAAACTATTGTCACTTTAAATGTACACTAATCAGCATACATTAAAACAAAATTTCGTTGCATTCAGTTCTCAAAATATAACCATTACGCATATACCCGCATATACCCACATATACCCACATACACATACATATATGACAAAGAAACATCACAGTCCATTTCAAATAATTACCCAATTATTTTTTCAAACCTTTTATGAAACTAAAAGGCCTATGCTATGTCTCATTGGTTTTCATAGTCAAGTTCCCTCACTGAAGAAAAATGTGTTTTTGTAATATGTGTCCTCATTTTTTTTCTTATGCCTATGGGTTAAAATGTATGTATGTATGTATGTATATGTCCAAATCATGACTAAAGTATGCATCAGATTGCACCATTTAAAATGTAAAATTGTCAAAGCTCCCTACCGTGGAAGGCGGGACACCCCCCTTCTACACCATCCCCCCCTCGGTCGCTTCGCTCCCTCGCAGTGTCTCACTCCGAACTATCACTCAAGGTTGGCAGCCCTGTTATAAGGAATTATGCCAACATACAAAATAACACAAAATAATATTAACCTCTGCACGTTCAAAGTGACAGATCAAACATTTATACAAATTGAACAAATGAATAAACAATGAATAAATGAAAAATCCTAATATTCCATCATCTGCTCCAGAAGTTTCCTTCCTATTCTTGCAAGAGAGCTGACTCTTTTCTTGCTTCTCTTTCTCTTTTATTTTTGCACAGTGAAGAGTCCTGAGGTGGTATCAAGCTAACAAAAATATACCACTTCAGGCTCTATGCCACTTCCAATTTAACCATTCTTCCATTCTACATGCCAATAGTATCCTGATTCCAGGAAACTGCCAGGAATGTCGGTTTCCTTTAAAATTTAGGGTGTTGCTCAATCTCAGCAATTTTAAGATGTGTGGATTTCAATCCTCTCAACTCTCCTCCAGCAAGATGAACCATAAGATATCAAGGATCTATAGCTCAGTCTAATCCTTCCATCACATACTTTCTGTGGGGTGTTAATGTGGGGTGCCAATCTTTTGTTGGTCTGAGGCATAGACTTGAAAAAGTTATTGAGATTCTAGAAAAAGAACAGAAAAGAGCAACAAAGATGATTAGGGAGACTAAAACATATGAAGAAAGTTGCAGGAATTTGGTATGTCTTGTCTAGTGAAAAGAAGAATTGGGTGGGGGGGGCAACATGATAGCAGTATTTCAATATTTGAGGGGTTGCCACAAAGAAGATGGGGTCAATCTATTCTCCAAAGAACCTGAAGGCAGGACAAGAAGCAATGGATGGAAACTAATCAATTTTCATTTTCTAGAAATGAGGAGAAATTTCCTGACAATTAAAACAATTAATCAGTGAAACATTTTGCCTTCAGAAGTTTTGGGTGCTCCGTGATTGAAGGGTTTTAAGAAGAGATTGGAGAGCCATTTTTCTGAAATGACTTAGGATCTCCTACTTGAGCAGGAGGATTGGACTAGAAGACGTCTGAGGTTCCGTCCAACTCTGTTATCCTGAAACATATTCTGAAGCAACATCTTATACTGACAGCATCTTATACTGATTAGTTTGGGTGGGGTGGGAAGCAATTCTGTTATGCTTTGAATATAAACTATCAATAATCATTTTAAAAAATTCACTTCAGAGGTAAATTCTCAAATAGAGAGAAAAAATTAAACCTCAATGATAAAATAAATTTTATCCACTGTAGGATTATACAGAAAGCTTCACAACCCAGATTGTTGCTGACCTGTAAGGTCCCTTCATTCAAAAAGATTTTTGTTGCCAGAGTCATGTGTTGTAGTAATTGTTGCTTCCAAATACTTCATTCTCCCCTTTCTTCTGCAGCACTTGCACAGATGTTTGGAGTAATAACTAGACAAAATTTTTATCCAGGCTAATGCCCTGCAATGCAACACTGGGTTACTACCCTTCCCATCGTTTGGCATGCCCAATGTCATTGCCCCCTTTGGGCAGGACACTACTTGCACCTCATTGTGGCAGCCCTGTTCACCACCATAACCCTAGGCCCTAAAAGCTAACTTTTACTCCATACTCAACCACAGAGGTAAAAAAAAGAATGTAATGGTAGATGAGGAAGCTCACAGATTCTACCCTGTTCAGTTTTGAAAATTCTGTCCAAAATTTCTCACTTCTCTTGACAAAATATTTACTAGAATGTGATTCAAAGAAGATCAACTATTTGTAATTGTAGAAAGGGAATATCTTTTTGGACACAGTTATAGCAGTTGGGATGCATAATATTTTACTTTTTTTATATCAGCGTTTTTCAATCTTAGCAACTTTATGGTGTGCCGGCTTCACATTGTCTGAGGAATTCTGGGAGTTGAAGTTCACACATTTTACAATTACCAAGTTTGAAAACACTGATTTGAAAGTGTTTGCATCAATTGCCAAGCTTAAAACCAAACACTGTGCGGCAGTAATAAACAAATGTAATAGTTTATCTTGCCTAGATAAAAACAAAACCCAGCATGTTGAGAAGTTAGCTGAAGTTCTCCTTTGTTGAATGCAGAGTGGCTGAATTACGACTGTACTGTATGTCTTTCTCTAGATGCCTTGCTCATATCTGATACTTATAGATCAAGGAATTTACTTCTTTCTGCTTTGAAGGAAGGGAAGCAGACAAAGGTCACTACCTTACTTACTCTTCACAAATTCAGCAGTAATTTAGTTACTTGTGAGGGGATTTCCTAAAAGTGCTTTCTGAGGAATTGTGGGAAAAACTGCAGGAATTATGGGAGGCCTTTCTTGTCAGAGTTAGAAGGCCAAGCCACTATACCTCAGAAACAGTGAACATATTCCCATTCCCATTTCTCCCTTATTACCAAAGCACACTATTCCTTCCTTCCTTCCTATCTTCCTTCCTTCTGTAGGAAGTTATCACCCACCCGTTTTCCAGAAAAATGAAATATCCTAGGAAATATTTAAAAAGGCAGAATATTTCCCCTAAAAAGAGTAGAAACTCAGAAGCAGAAACTCACTTCAGAAGCAGAAACTGAGCCCCCACCACCTTTGCTAATGGACCATTACTCTGGCCTAGGCCAGCCTATTTTACATAACAAAGATCTACTCCAGGCAGAGCCATAATAAGAATTTTACAAATATTTTACAAATATTTGTAATATTTACAAATATTACATCATCATCCAGCAAGGCTCAACCAAGCCTGGGACTCAGGACAGCCTACAGGTATAAAGAAGTGATTTCTAATATTCTTCAATCACTTATAAATACAATGATACTTTAACTTATTTCAAGTTACATCATAACTCTCATTTTTCTATAATCTATCTTATCTAATCATCAAAAGTGCACTGGTGATGTTACCTAGTTTGATAATGAAATATCTGCAAGAAAATCACCACTCAGAGAGCTCCATGTACCCCACAAGTCAACCCAGAACTACAAATATTCTCTTCAATTGATGCTATCATTTCTTCTTTGATTTCCCTCTCATATTAAAATAAGTATATATATTTTTTTTAAATGCACTCCTTCCATGTGTGATGTCGTGAATCCCAATGCAACAAAGGGGAGATAAAAATATTGAGAAATTAAGCTTAAATGAACACAACAGTAATATTCTGTGTAAAATATGAGTTGAAGACAAGAGTGAAAATCTTGTTCCAAACAGAAGTATGACTTGGAAAAAGTAACCAGCCTTAGAAAGAGATAATGAGAAAGCATGGAACATATCAGAGCCACATAACCCATTTTAACCACAAAGATGTTAAAGGCAGACTGGGATGGAAACCAAAAAAATTCAGAAGCATACGTGGTGAAAGCATGGTTTCCTAAGATGAAAAATTAATTTAATCACAGCATTCCATCCTATTGAGTCTTAGAAGCTTAAGACTTAGTGAATGTTATTACAGATTGAGTAACATGTCTGACTAACATCATGATAAATACCCCAAAAACTCTGAAGTTGTATTGTGTGGTAATGATGAACATATTATTACTAAGGTTTATAAAATGTTATTGAAATTGAACATGGAAAATGAATATGTTGAACACTTTGTGACTCAATGGGCAAAAAACATTAACATAATGCTTGAGCAATGTGAAAATGTGGACAAATGGACTGAAATTTATACTGCATTATACTTTGAAATTAAAAGAATATAAAAGGCCAAGAATTAATGAAAGATGAATAAAGGTGTCTCAAATGTTTGTTGGAAATTAACCCCTGTTATTCCTCTGGTGGACTTGTGATAAAGCAAATAAATGTTGAAGTCAAATATCTGTCTAAATTCAGAAGATTCTTAACACAAATATAAAGTTGAAACCAGAAGTTTTCCTTTTCGGGGTGTTGTATAAAAGAACTTGCACTGACAGCGGAGATAATTTTTTATGCTCAAAAATTGAAAGACACGTCAGTTCCCACAATGGAAGAATGGATGGAAAAAGTGACAGAGTTGGCTAAGATGACAAAGTTAACTGTTTTAATTATAGAGAATAACTTATCCAGTTTTTTTTCCACTTGGAAACTACTTCTGGACTTCATGCTTCAAACAGAAAAAATGAAACTGTGAGTTTAGGTTTTGATGAATAGATTAATTTTGTTATTGTAGAAATGGCTTGCACCTACTAGAAATATAAATCAAAAAATTGAAGTATTTCATATTCTACTGCACCAAAAAAAAAAAAAATCAGGTTATTTTTCCCCTTTTTTTCTTTGCATTCCTTTTCCCCTACTTTTCTTTCTTTCCTTTCTGATATTTGTTTCCACTTGTCTTTTAAATTATAATAAACTTTACTCTAAAAAAAGATCAATATCCTAAAGAGAATTCTTGATAAAACGTTTTCTCTATTTCATTTCTAAATAAAAACAGCCTTATATTTAGCATTGATCTACAGTATAATACAGTTTGGTAATTAGTCTCATAGATCTATAATACAATTTGTTACCTGACATAAGCCAAGGAAGCAGAGGTGGTATTCAGCAGGTTCTGACCAGTTCTGGAAAACCAGTAGCAGAAATTTTGAGTGGTTCAGAGAACCGGCAAATACTACCTCTGACTGGCCCTGCCCCCATCTATTCTCTGCTTCCCAAGTTCCAGCTGATTGGCTGGGTCTTCTTTTGTTTCCCTGCACAGGAGAACAGAGCTGGAAAGCAGGTGAGTGGGGTGGAAAGAGGATTTTGCAGTAACCTTCCCCTGCTACGCCCACAAAACCCACAAAACCACACCCACAGAACCGGTAGTAAAAAAAATTGAATCCCACCACTGCAAGGAAGGTATGAATGGAGGTGTCTGTGGCAGAAAGAAAATATGCCTGGAAAAGCTAAAGTGAAAACTTATGTTTAATTTGAATTTGGAACTTGCATAGATGGAATCACAAAACTGGCAACAGACGAGAACTTGATAGTCATCTAGTCCAACCATCTGCTCTTAACACTGAAATATGTGGCAATCTTGATAGACAGACATACAGGATCTGCTTCAGTCAAGAGGCCCTTTTTCTCTAAGCTGCCATTTATTAGTTATTCATTTATTGAATTTAGAAACCTCCCACCTCCCTCACAAAAGAATGTTAGGCAGTGTACAAAATTAAAAACATAAAACTGCATATACAGTTTTTAAAAAAGAAGGAAGAATAGTTAAAATTCAGTCTTAACATTTGGTTAAAAGATGGAAAGAGGGCCTTCAGGATGCTAACCAGCCCCATGGTTGCAGGCTTCTCTATAGGCCCCAAATCAGATAGCAGAATCTTTAAACATTTCTGAAAGGCTGAAAAGCTTCTCACGAAGGTGGAGAGGGTGTCTTTCTGGAATGGCCTACTATTTAGAATTCTTTAACCTGTGGGGTCTGCAATGTACCATCCCTGCCTGACCAGTGGAGCAGACTGATGTAATGGGACAAAGACAGTTCTGTTGGTAATCCAGCCCTATGTCATGATGCCCAACAGCAATTACGGAAATATATCTAATATTTTGCTGAAATATTTTTTTTATCAAGGTTAGTTCTGCAGTAACAGAGAACAAATCTTTCTGCACTAACAATTGAAATGTGAAAGCTATAAAGACGTATCTCTACCATGTAACAATAATTTGTTAGAGTTGGCTAGCAGATCAAACAGCAAAGATGGTAAAAAAAAAACCTATCTAGGATTTAATTATCTTGTCTATTCCTGGAAAAGAGAAATGAGCTTTTGAAAACACCTCAAGTTGAGAAAGGTATTTTTTCAAGAAGTATCAATAACGTTTTTCCTTGAAAACGTTTTGCTTCTAATCCAAGAAATTTCTTAGTTCTGAAGAAACTTCTTGGATGAGAAGTGAAAGGTCTTCAAGGAAAAACAAAGAAAGTCCAGTTGGATCTTGAAAAAGCACCTTTGGGACCACCATGACCTGGATGACTGAGAATCTCTATAAACACTCAAGTTGGGAATATGAGATTCTTCCTTTAAACAGCTGTATCTCCTGATTCATCAAGGGCGTTTACCAAAAAATATCTGCTCTAATGAATTCAGACATAAATATGTTCCAAAACATGAAAATATTTTGTTGTTGATTTTTTTTATAAAATTATGCTGTACTTCACTTTTCAATAAAGTTAAAGGACCCTCTGTGAGAATGTTGTTGTTGCCTACGATTGTCTACTGAAAGTTTGATGAAAAGCTGAAAGTGTATGCATAATAAGTCCATGTGGATTTTCATAACACATGAGCTACAATTCATTGAATAACTCAAAATTATCTAGGTTTGCATGGCACAGCCATAAACCATGTTTTCCAAACAAAAGTGGTTGAGTTAACACAATCTGTTCAGCCAAAACCAAATAATTTTCATCTTGACTAAGCATAATGTGTAACCCTGGCCTGAAGGTTAGAAGATGTCACAACAAATAATTAAGACATAATACAGGGAAGAATTCCAGAAAGATCTAGAGTAATCTGAGCATGAAAGTTCACATAAAGGAGAGCAAGATTTAGAGGAAGGCAGGGGAATCTATAGCACATTTCTCAAACTTTAAAAAGGTTTACTAACAGGGATTGTCTTCCAGAATCAACTGGCCTGGTTCACATATGACCTTAACTTTAATTTGATTTGATATATTTCAATTAGCATATGTTTATGAACACATTAGGTTACTCAGGCTGATTGAACAAACCACATTTTCCAAGTGTGAATGCAGCCTATGAATGATCAGGTAGGTGGTACTTCCAAAGATCAACACTTATTCTGAAAGTTGGTTCTACAGATTTCCTGGAGTAGGAAGGTATATAAGTCTAAGTGCTATTGCTATTTACCATTTGGTGCAGAAGAAAGGCAACTGATAAATATTACTCTATAGTACATAGGAATGGTGGTTAACATTAATGATACTGGATACCAAAAGGGATACAAGTACAGACAGAATAATATTAGAGTAATAAGTTAAGTTAGTTTTATTTTTTTATTTATTTTATTTTTTTATTTCTTTATCAAGCATGTATTAGATAACAGGTATAAGCGTAAACATTATTATGAATACATGAAATGGATACGAATAAAAGGGAACATTAGGACAAGAACGGTAAGCACCTTGGTGCGGTTAGGTTATGTATGCCCCTTACAGACCTCTTAGGAATGGGGTGAGGTCAACAGTAGACAGTCTAAAGATTAAAGTGACTGTTTGGTGAATCTGGCTTCTGCATTGACTTTACTTGTCAGAAGGTCATAAAGATCCAGGATGCTACAACTGTCATAAATGTGAGTCAGTTGTTAACTGTCTGAATTTTGATCAAGTGACCATGGGGAGGGTACAACAGTCATCAGTGTGAACAATGGTCGCAAGCCACTTTTTTCAGGGCTGTTGTAACTTTGAACAGTCACTAAATGAACAGTTGTAATTTGAGAACTACCTGTACATGTTTCATGTTGATAGCTTATAGAATATTTATTTATTTATTTTTAAATGTACACTCTGTTCTAAAAAGAAATGTCTCGACATACAGCTCTTGGCCTTTTATTAAGCAAAAACAACCGACTAATTTGTGACATCCATATTCCAGGAATAAGAACTGTTTCTGTCCTTTGATGCAGTGCCCCACAGCCTGTTTCTTGTAGCCCCACCTTTTTGAACGATTTTTGCATTCAAAACATCAGTTTCATCTGCCAGCTTTAAGATATTCTGCATTACCAATTAAGCCTCCCAGTTTTCCATCCTGGAGGGGATAGAAGTTAATATTAAATAAATATTCTTTGCTTTCAAACTGAATGGCTAAGGACGCCGCTAAATTGCTAGTATCAGGTCTTTGTGGCATCCTTTGCAATGTGGCAAGGATCATTAACAGCACAATACTGCAATTCTTTATGTCTTTGGTCACAGAGTTATACAATTGTAGAGTTCTGGACAGTGGTGGAATTCAAATATTTTTACCACTGATTCAATGGGCGTGGCTTGGTGGGTGCGCGATGTATGCGTGCACACACTTTGCATTCGTGCTCATGGGAAAGTGCAGGCTCAGAGGCGTTCCAACTTACCTCCTGCAAGCCTGCACTTTCCTGGTCGCTTCAGCAGCTGCCATGCAGCACTCTCCTGTGCCGTACAAAGCAGCTGCACTTCAAATTCAGAGGATAAAAGTGAGTATGGGAGCCCAGGTAGGCAGGTGGGCCCAACGGCAGAGCAGCAGAGAAAACCACTTCAGTCTCCACTGCTCATCGCCGCTACCAGCTCAGCAGAACCAGGCCAAACCAGTAGAATACCACCACTGGTTCTGGAGTTGGATCATCTCATCCAACATTCTGTAAAAGTTTGTTCTGGTCCATCTGAAAAAGACTGAGTTACATTACATACTACAGGTAATCCTCAACTGATAATAGTTCATTTAGTGATTGTTCAAAGTTACAATGGCCCTGAAAAAAATGACTTATGATCATTTTTCATATTTACAAGTGTTGCAGCACTCCCATGGTCACCTGTTCATAATTCGAACACATGGCAACTGATTCATATTTAGGACATTTGCAGGGGTCATGGGATCAGCTTTTGCAACCTTCTGACAAGCAAAGTCAATGGGGAAGCCAGATTCACTCGACAATCATATCACTAACTTCATAACTGCAGTGATTCATTTAACAGCTGTGGCAAGAAAGGTTGTAAAATGGGACAAAAGTCACTTAAAAAATGTTTCACTGAGCAACAGAAATGTTGGGCTCAATTGTGATCATAATACAGATCGGACTATCTGTACATACATTACAATTAAGAATACTAAATATGTTTTAAAGCAATAAAGACAGTAAAACAGTAAAAACATCCAGATTATATATACATGGGAACAAGATACTGATACTGTTTTTCTGTGTACTAACAGATGGATATTTGTGAAGAATTTGTCTTTTATCGGGTAGCAGGATGAATTATGTATCTTTATTTACTGTACACAGATAACTGTTTAGTTCATTTATACTAAGTTTCTGTGTTTCCATCATCTATCTTGTTAATATTTGTATTTTTCCTTCAAGGAGAGGTTTAACATTATCACAATTATGTAAGTTAAGAGAATATTATTTGATTGGTTGTTTTAGAGACATGAAAAAAATGTCCAAGATTGTGAATTTGTATTAGTAATTATAGTGATAAAGAACATCTAGACAATTAGTTAGTATTCCAGTAAATCACTTTGGTGACTGATCGAGTTCCACCATAGCAGCCATTTTGTAAGACTGACCTTATTATGGTTTCAGAATTCCATAGTCCAGCTCAAAAGGGTTGGACTTTTGCATGAAAACTATAGTTACTTAAGACTACTGAACTTGATGACAAAGAATTATGATCTGTATAGGGGATGGTTACATCTTTCAGTGCCAAGTTCTAGGGACATAAATAAAACATTATTATTGTCTGCTATCGGTGTCTGCTTGATCGTCATGTAAGGTAGTGGGTTAAATAGGCCATTAATCTGGTTTTAGCAGAACAATTCTCATGTTTTTATCTCAGGTTGTTATTCTATGAAAATTTGTTAGTACTTTGGGCTTGAAGTTGAGCACAGGGTTTTTAATAAATGTGCAAACACATTATGGGATGAATGATAAAATGCCACATAAATTACTACTAAATCCTTTTACCAAATGGTTCAACTTAAAAAAACTCCAACAAATGGAACAACAGCAGACGTTGCTGATGAATAATACAAAAATGATACATATGAAACCTGATACCCATAAATTATAAATTTTGGACCTGCAGATACTACGCAAATTCCCTAAAGAAGCTTCATGGCTGTTACGTAGTACCAAAGACATGGCTGGATCTTTTCAGGATTTTGAAATTCAGAGAGAATTTTGAAATTCTATGATGTTATTTGTCGTGTCCTCGAAAATGATGCCAGGAGTCGGTGACTTCAAATCAGGCTCTTTTATTAAAGTAGGAACCGAACTGGCGCTTTGCAAAAGGTTCGCGGCTTTTATTCTTTTAGCCGCCGCGGCCGCGGCCAATGGCACCACTTTGAATCTCCCGCGATTCGAATAGACCAATCACGGGAGATTCTTAGCGAGCCAATCGGCGCGACTCGCCTGACCAATCAGAGTGCCCCGCGCTTTAGCCAATCAAAGCGCGGGGATCTCAAGAATGCTAATTAAGGGACAGAACACCCCTCCCCTCTTGGTTTGGTCCTTACGTCGCGTAGTCACGTAGGTAGGCGGGGCTCCGTCTGAGCCTACTGGACCTGCGCAGCTCAGTCGTAGGTTGGATCCCGGCCAGTTCGGTCGGGATCTCTGTTGCTCCTGATGCCGTCGTGGGAACTGGCTGTGCGGTCGGGCCAGGCCGCTCTCCGTAGCTCCCTCCTGGGCCTCCCGGGTTGGTTGAGCTGCGGGTTTCGTCGCTCCCGCTCGATCTCCCCGGGTCGGTCGAGCTGGCCTGGCTGTCTCTTCCTGGCGAGGGGTCGTGCTGTCTGCTTTCCGGTAAGTATGGCTGGTTTATTCTTCTTTGGTTTTGGTCCCCTGGGTATTCCCTCCCCCCTTGGTTTGTGTTGTGGGGGTTGGTTTCGCCTGTTTGTGCGTCGGTGGTCTCTTGGTTGGTAGTCCTCGACCTTAATTGGTCGATGTGGCATTTCCAGGCTTGTCCGTCTGCTGTTTGTAGCCGGTACGAGTGTGGGCCTGTTATTTGTGTGATGACGGCCGGTACCCATAGTGGGTCTCCCATCAGGTTTCTTGCGTATACGGGGTCGCCTGGTGCGAAAGTTCGGTGTTTGCTGTTTGAGTTTGAGGGCTTCTCCGGGTTATACGTGGGGTGTAACCTGTCGAGTGGGGACCTTAATTTCCTCTCCATTAATAGTTTGGCTGGGCTCTTATTCGTTGTGGTATTTGGGGTTATGTGTTGGGTGAAGAGTAGTTTGTTTATTTTCTCTTGGATCTCCCCGTGGTCTATTTTCCGGATGGTTTTCTTAGTGAATTGCACCATCCGTTCCGCCCTACCGTTCGCCGCCGGGTGCGCCGGTGCTGTCAGCGCGTGGCGGATGCCCCTTTCCGCTAGGAATTTTTCGAATTCCAGCGAGGTGAACTGGGGCCCGTTGTCGGAGACGACGACGTCTGGGAGGCCGTGTGTTGCAAAGAGTTTGCAGAGTTCTTTGATCACGGCCTCCATGGTTGTTGTTTTCATGTTGCTTACCTCCAGCCAGTTGGAGTAAGCGTCTACTGTTATAAGGAAGGTGTGTCCTTTTGTGGGCCCGGCAAAGTCTGTATGGATCCTAGACCAAGGTCCCCTTGGGGTTTCCCACTCTAGGACGGGTGCTGTGGGTGGGCTTAGCCTAGTTTCCTGGCATCGTTGGCTCCTTGCTACCCAGATCTCAATTTGTTTGTCCATCCCTGGCCACCAAGCGTAACTTCTGGCCAGGGCTTTAGTCCTAATGATGCCAGGGTGCCCCTCGTGTAGTAGTTCCAGAACCTTCCCTTGTAGTTTTTCTGGAATGACCACCCTATCCCCCCATAGTATGCACCCTTTTAATAATGAGAGTTCTGTTTGCCGGTTTCGGAATGTTTTGACGGACTCGTCGTTGTCTCTTTCCGGCCACCCTTTCTCTACCCAATGCAACACCCGCGCCAGACGTTTTTGTCTTTATTAGTCTCTCGGGCAATGTCTGATGCAGCTATGGGCAGGTTGGGTCGAGTCTCTATGCTGAGGGTGGTCGTCGTGGGTGCTGGGTCGGTGTCAGGTTCTGGTAGCGGCGAGCGGCTTAAGGCGTCTGCATGGGAGATCGTCTTACCCGGTCTGTGTATGAGTCCGTAGTTGTAGGCTGCCAGGAACTCGGACCACCTTGTCATTCGGGGAGACAGAATGTTCGGGGTGGCCCGGTTTCCTGCAAGGATTCCCAGCAGCGGCTTGTGGTCAGTTATGATGGTGAATGTCCGGCCGTAGAGGTACTCGTGGAATCTTTTTACAGCGGCAACGATAGCCAGAGCCTCTTTGTCCAGCTGGCTATAGTTCCGCTCCAGTTTGGTGAGGGTCCTTGAAAAGAACGCGATGGGCGCTTCTTTTCCGTCGGGGAGGGTATGGCTGAGGACAGCGCCGATGCTGAAGGGTGATGCGTCGCATGTGGCGGCCAGAGGTAGGGTCTCGTTATACTGTATAAGGACGGCGTCCGAAGTGAGGAGGTCCTTTGTTCTTTGGAAGGCGGCTTGCTCGCGTTTCCCCCAAGTCCAAGTCGCCACCTTGTCCAGGAGCCTATGCAAGGGCTCCGCCACCGTCGCCTTTTGGGGCAGGAAAACATTGTATAAGTTAAGTAGCCCCAGGAATGCCTGTAGTTCCATCTTCGACTTGGGTGTGGGGGCTTCTTTGATGGCCTTGATTTTTTGGTTTGTGGGGTGAATGCCGTGACGGTCTAGGAGGTATCCTAGGAATTCAACCCGTTCCGTGTATAGTTGGCATTTCTCCCTCTTTACTTTGAGCCCGGTCTCTTTGAATTTGGTTTGGACCTCTCTTAGGCGACCCTCTAGTTCGGCTTGGTTGGTTGCCGACACTAGGACGTCGTCGAAGTAAGGTACCACCCCCTTGATGCCTTGCAATAGTCTTTCCATTAGGCTTTGGAATATTCCTGGTGCCACGCTGACTCCGAATTGGAGTCGGTTGCATTTAAATGCTCCCCGGTGGGTGACTATGGTTTGCGCTTCTGCCGTTTGCTCGTCGACTGGCAACTGTTGGTATGCCTGGGCGAGGTTGAGCTTGGCGAAAACCTTGCCCCCTCCCAGTGAGTGCAGTAGGTGTTGCACTACTGGGACGGGGTAGGCGCTTTGTTGCAGCGCGCCATTTAGGGTGGCCTTATAGTCCCCACAGATCCTCACCGACCCATTGGGCTTAATTGGGGTGACTATGGGGGTCTCCCACTGGGCATGGTCTATGGGCTGTAGGACCCCTTGCTTGACGAGCTTGTCAATTTGCTCGTCTATCTTGGTTTAAGTGCGAATGGCACCCGCCTTGGTTTCAGGTGTTTTGGGGGGACGTTTGGGTCAAGGCTGAATGATATAAGGGGCCCTCGGTACTTGCCTAGGTTTCCGTCGAAGACCTCTTGGAATTCCCGGGCCAGTTGTTGCTCCCAGCTGTCGTCGGTGACGTGGTCGACTCCCGTGACTGCGATGCCGAGCGGGGCGAACCATTGCAGTCCCAGTAGGCTTGGGCGGTCGCGGTCGACGATTGTCAAGGGAAGCCTTTCGGTGTGCCCCTTATAGGTGATGTTGAAGTGTTTGGTTCCGACTACCGGGATGCGGTTTCCCTGGTAGTCCTTTACGATGAGTCTCTGGCTGTCTAGGTTCCTCCTTTGGATGGTAGGCACCAAGCGCTTTATTTCATGCCATGCTATCATGGAGAGGTAGGACCTGGAGTCCACCTCCATTTTGCATGGCTGGCCCTCGATGCCTACCTCCACGTGGACCTTCCGGGCGTCATTGGTTATGGCGTGGCCGATGGTGACCGTCTGATGGGTCTCCTCTCTTCGCCGGTTATCGCCGCCTCGTAGGGATCGTCCGTTCCGGTCCCACCTGTTGTCCGAGGGGCGATCTCTGGTCCGGGGTGGTGTGCTCTCTCTCCTCCGGTCGCTCTGGTCCCATCGGGCCGGGCTGCGGTTCTTTTTAAGGCGGCAGACACGGGCGATGTGTCCCTTCTTGTCACAATGCCAGCAGATCAACTCGAAAAACCAGCATTCGGACCTGGGGTGGTTGCCTCCGCAACCGGCACAGTTGGTCCTCGACTTACGACCCCGCCGGTTCTGTGGGTCGCGGCCTGTTGGGAGGCGATGAATGTCCTCCTCGTCATCGGAAGTGCCCGATGCCGAGTGGAAATCGCCCTGGTGGGTGGTCGTCTCGGGTTGGGCCTCGGCCGACCTTGCAGGGTTGTTGTTCCCGCTGCGGTCCCCAACGTTCGGTCTGCGCATGCGGTCGGCGGATGTTCGGGTTGCTTCGGCGGCTGCGGCTGCGGTGAGGGTGTCTGCTAGGCTGATGTTGCCCTTGGCCATCAGCCGGCTCTGGAGGACGGGGTCCCACAAGCCGAGCATGATTCTGTCTCGCAGGGCGTCATTCAGGTTGTCGAATTCGCAGAGCCCCCCTAGGCGTCGTAGTTCGGCGACGAAGTCACTGAAACTCTCACCCGACTGTTGGTCCCGACGGTAGAACTCGTTGCGCCGGATCAGGATGGGTACCTCTGGAGCGTAGTGCCGCCAAAGTATTGGCTCGAGGACGTCCCAGTCCATCGCGGTCACATCGGCGGGTTTGGCAAGCGCCTTGGCCATCTTGAATACCTCGGTCCCGCAGTGGGTCAGGAAGACGGCGCGCTTCATGGGGCCGGTGGCGTCCTTCAGATCGCTGCACTCGAGGAACATGTGGAATCGGTTGGAGTACGATTCCCAGTCCTCGGTGGCGGGGTTGAAGGGTGCGGGGGGTGCGATTTTCGCCATCGTGGTGGTTCGTCTGGCTTCCGTCAGACACGTGGTTCGGTTCAGAGTCTGGATCCCACCCTCGTCGCCAGTGTCGTGTCCTCGAAAATGATGCCAGGAGTCGGTGATTTCAAATCATGCTCTTTTATTAAAGTAGGAACCGAACTGGCGCTTTGCAAAAGGTTCGCGGATTTTATTCTTTTAGCCGCGGCGGCCTCGGCCAATGGCACCGCTTTGAATCTCCCGCGATTCGAATAGACCAATCGCGGGAGATTCTTAGCGAGCCAATCGGCGCGGCTCGCCTGACCAATCAGAGTGCCCCGCGCTTTAGCCAATCAAAGCGCGGGGATCTCAAGAATGCTAATTAAGGGACAGAACATTATTCACATACTCTATTTCCATTATCTGTACAGAATTACAGTCAAAAAAGAGCAAAATTGAGCAAAATTGATATGGGTTGCATAACTTAGTTTTGGTTCTCAATCATATGTGTGTTTAGAGCCAGGACTCTATTTTGGCATCTATTTAAAATCCAATTGGCAAAAAAAAAAAAAAAACCCAGGAAAAATGACCCGATTAATTTTTCTCTTGTTGGGGTAGAGCAGCAAAAGAAAGGAATTATTAGATACAAAGGAAAATACCAGAGCCAGTTTAGACTAACACCCTGTTACTCTTCCACCATAAATCAGATATGAGTAAGAAATATGAACAAACATTATAGAAGATTGGTAAATTGTTAAATTATGATTGTTGAAAAATAAGGTCCAACTTCCTCTCTGATATGAGCAGGCCTAGCACAAGATTTACAATATGAAATTATTCACTGGAATGAAGTATCAGGACCATATTCCCTGACTGTTGAAATATCAGTTTTCCCTTCCAGTTTCTGGAATGAAATTATTAGCTGTGATAATCTAAATCTCTGTGCAGTTTAGGATAGAAGTCAGCAACAATTTGAGCCAATTACTTGAGATTTAGAACTGTGGGTGCATCTCATCTCATCATCTCATTTCTCTCTCTTATTTTCTGAGCAAGTTGGCTGCATGTATCCTTCATTTTCCAGGTTGATTTGCAATAAAAACTCCCTCAACTACGATTTGATTATAGATGAATCCTGATTGGGCACTGGAGGCTCCCTTCTGTAAAATGTGCTTTTCCAGGATACCAGGGCAGGGGTAGGGTTTGGCAGTTTCTTTGATGGCCACCAGGGGCCATGCTTTAGACAACATCAGATGTGAGATCTTCTTTGTGAGTTGGGCCATAGAGATCCATGGGGATCGCTGCTCATTCTGTGATCCCTGAGTTGGTGTACAATTTGGGGGTACTCCTGACTCCTGGTTGATAAGTAGATGATGGTTAGTATCTGAGCCTTTGCACAGATATATTTTGGTGCACCAATTGTACCCTGGACTGGGAGGCCTTGCTCATGGTTCCCAATGCCTTAGTCACCTCCCAGTTGGATTATGGCAATGCACTTTGCATGGGGGCTTCCCTTGAAGACCACTTGAAAGTTACAACTGGTCTAGAATGCAGCAGCACATGCAGTATTGAATTAGTTTCAAAATTTGAGAAATTCACGACTTGTGATCTTCCCTAGCGAGCTTCCAGGAAGCAAAGTCAATTTGGGGAAACTGGGTTAGCTTAATGTCTATGGTGATTACCTTAATGAGTGCAGTAAAATGGTCTTAAAATTAGGTCTACTCATCTAATGATTCATTTAACAACCACTCTTAGCAACAGAAATTCTGTTTTTCCAACTGTTGCAAGTTGAGGACTACCTGTAAATATAATTTGGCTCCACCATTTTCTAATAAAAGTCAATTTGTTTCTCTCCCCCACCCACATATGACTCCTCCACACATAGAAAGGTCACATTTTGAACACAGGGCACAATAAACTTATGGACACAAAGCAAAAAATAGGCGAAAAAGAAAAACCAGAACTGTTCACAGACAAAACCATGCTCTTTCTTCCACTATTGTTGTTGATTTCATCTAACTTTAAGCATCCTGATCGATTATTTTTACAACCCTGTGTAATCCCTTTTATCAGGGTGAAGTTTATTTATTTATTTATTTTATTTTATTTGTCAATAGCTTACAAAATAATAGGTATATTGAATATATGGTATAGGTATATGTTGTGGCTCTGATTCCCGAGCCTGTGCTGTTAGAGGAAGAGGACTCGGAAGATGAGGAGGAGGAACTGGGAATGCCTTCCTCCCCAGGACCTTCCTCTCTGGCAATGCCTTCCTCCCTGATAATGCCTCAGGTTTCATCAGACAACCGAGAGGAACAGCCTGAGATTAATCAGGAGGAAGGCATATCGGAGCAGCCGCTGACAGGGAGTCAAGAGGAAGAATGTTGGCTCGATCCTAAGCAGCGTCGTAGGGAGAAACGTGAGCAGTAACGTAGGAGGCGTGGGAGGGACAGAGAGTGAGCTGAGTCATTGAGCCACACCCCACAGGGGATAAAAGTGGGTGTGTTGTTGGCTGGAACTTTGTACGGGGCAAAGTTTAATCTTACTTCAGGTTTTTCATTGTGAATGATTCTTGTGGTCTGCCTTGTAATTCTCTGTGAGTAGCTTTTTACTTGTTATCAATTCGGACTTGGCAGGCAGAGTGTGTTGGTATGCCAAGGACATTATCAGTTCCAAAGAATTAACTCTGTGAAGTCCGAGCCAGCTTGCCTGCCTGTGTTTGTGTGAGTTTGTACCCTTTCATCTTTTGGGAAAGAAGAAAGGTGAGACAGAACATAAGTATATACATAGTTATGAATACATGAAATGGGTACATATACGAAAAATAAAAGAAACAATAGGACAGGGATGGTAGGCACATTGGTGCGCTTATGCATGCCCCCTACAGACCTCTAAGGAAAGGGGTGAGGTCAACAGTAAACAGTCTAAGGTTAAAGTTTTTTGGGGAAGTTGAGGCAGCTGAATGGAACTGAGCATTTACTGACCGGATGTCTTTCCTGATGCCTGCGCAGAGTTTGCACTAGATATTTTCTTTTTGTGCCCTGATAAAGAAACATCTGTCGCTGCCTAGGATTGAACTCTCAGCTTTCTGAGTAGGAAGCGAATGTCTTCACCTCCAGGACATCTCTAGGACATCTCTAGGATACCGCTCTTATACACAAGATGCAATAATTAAAGAAAATTCTGTGATATTAGTAATGGTTTAAAGATGATGTTTAAAAAGTTAAAATAAAATAATGGGACTTAAGTTTTCAAATTCTGGATAACTTAAAGTATGATGCAATAATGCACACATTATCAAATTTATGGGGGAAAATATTTTCAAAATGATTCTGCCTAGAATCAAAATAAAGGAGCGAGAATAAATAGTAGTTCCTACATACCACAGTGGAAACAAAATTTTCCCTGTGGCTTTCTATTCACAGAAATAATTAGTGTTCCAGAGAGTGTATTTTGGATGTTTATTTTTTTACCCCATTCCAAGCTTTCCAGAACAAAACATGTCAATGCTTGCAAATGTTAAGGTATTATTGATAGATTTAAAAGTAAAATTGAACAATCAAAAAATTATAGTTTGAGGCAACTTGATTCCCCCAAATAATCTATTTGAAAGGATGGACATCAAATTTTCTTTGTTGGAGATGCACAAATGTGAGAGATTACTGGCCCATATAATTTAGTTTAGTAAACTGTAGGTATTCATTCAGAGGTAAAGGTTTCCCTGTCCAGGTATATCCAACTCTAGGGGGCAGTGATTATCTCCATTTCTTAGCTGAGGGATCCAGCATTGTCTGAAGCCATTTCTGTGGTTATATGGCCAGCATGACTATGCACAAAAGGTGCATGGAACATAGAAGAGAAGAGAGGAGAGGAGGGGAGGGGAGGAGAGGAGAGGAGAGGAGAGGAGAGGAGAGGAGAGGAGAGGAGAGGAGAGGAGAGGAGAGGAGAGGAGAGGAGAGGAGAGAAGAGAAGAGAAGAGAAGAGAAGAGAAGAGAAGAGAAGAGAAGAGAAGAGAAGAGAAGAGAAGAGAAGAGAAGAGAATTCTTTATTGGCCAAGTGTGATTGGACACACAAGGAATTTATCTTGGTACATTATGCTCTCAGTGTATAAAAAAGAAAAGAAACTTCATCAAGAATCATAAGGTACAACACTTAATAATAGTCATAGTGTACAGTGTTACCTTCCCACTGAAGTGATACCTATTTATCTATTTGCATTTAATACATATATAATTTGGATGTTCTTTGGGCATAAACACATAAATTTGCATACTTTTGATCTGATAGGTGGGCAGGAGCTGAGGCAGGTAATGAGAGCTCATCCCATCACACAGTGTTTGGGTCTCAAACCCAGGCTGTCAGAGAATATAAATCTACTATTCTGAAGGGGATGCGATGATTCAGTGGTTAAAGATGCAGAGCTTATCAGCTGGATCTTTAATCACTGAACCATTGCATCCCCTTCAGAATGTATACAAGTAATTTTATATTCTCTGAATATTAAAGATGTTATTGTGTTTTTTTGTAATCTAAAAAAATATTTTTTTTGGATGTGGAGATTTCTAAAGGAATTATTTTGGGAAATTGGAAAAATATTACAGATATGAAACACTGGCTTTTGGAAATATGTAATTTATGTTTTAGAAAGGGCAATATTTTCAAATAATTATAAAATGAAACAATGTGTGCTTCTTTGGTTTATATTCTATGAAGGGGCATAGTATTCAAAAGCATAGTATTTGTTAAGTTTTGAGCATGGGTGAGAAAGAATGGAGACAAGCCTCTGAACGGTGAACTTCAGCTCTTTATTTACATTGTGACTTTTTTTCACAATATCAGTTAAACCCGCCTTATATAGGCAAACCCTGTAACTTTTAACGAATAACGAGCTAGGAGCGCTAGCTCTTATAACCAATAGGAACTCTCTGTTAAGGGCCAATCGGATTCCCCGGGATGGGCCAATCCGGTCCGGCCGCTTAACAGCCAATCAGAAGTGCAGGGCCAGAACCCTGCACTTAACTCCAAGCTCATACTTTATTAAATCTTTATGCATACACAACACCCCTTCCCCCTGGCTTCTTATTTGCAGGGCGCAGTTATATAGTCCCTTAGGTAGGACGGTTGTCTTATTAGTCTCTTTGATTTCCGTTGTATCAGCTGGCTGCAATCACGCTGAGGTAGATCGTTGTTTGGCAGTGGGGCTGTTTCTGGTTCAGAATTCACTTCTACGTCGTTGCCCACATTCTCTGCAATTTCCTGAGGTGCAACCGTTTCTCCCTCCAGCTCCGCTTCCTGAGTCTCTATCAAGCTGTTGTTTCTTTCGAACGGGTTCTCTAGGAATTCATCTTCTTCTGTACCTCCCCCCCCTCAGTTTGGTCATAGGGGAGTTGCGGACTGGCTGCTGGAAGCCGCGATCGTAATTGATCGATATGACGTTTCCAAAGTTTATCATCAAGGCATTGTACAAGGTAGGATTTGGGGCCGGTTACACATACTACTGTCGCTTCCACCCACAACGGGTCACCCGATAGGTTTTTAGCATACACCAAGTCTCCTACCTGGAAGGTACGACAGCGGCCGCTGGATCCTAGTGATTTCTCCGGTTCGTAAGCTGGGTGCAACCGGTCGAGGTGGGAGCGGAGCTTTTGTCCCATTAGCAGTTTGGCGGGAGTTTTGTTGGTGACGCTATGTGGGGTGATGTGTTGCAAGAAAAGGATTCGATTGACCTTGTCGTCAACATTGTCGTCGTCTACCTTCTGCAAGGTTCTCTTCACAAATTGGACCATGCGTTCTGCTTTGCCATTGGTTGCAGGGTGCATAGGCAAGGTGAGCGCACGGCGAATGCCGCGGTCAGCGAGGTACTGCTCGAACACTAGTGCGGTAAATTGAGGGCCGTTATCGGATACCAGGACGTCTGGTAATCCGTGGGTTGCAAAGAGTCTGTCTAAGGTTTTGATAACCGCCTCGGAGGTCGTAGTCGTCATGCGATGGATCTCGAGCTAATTCGAGTAGGCGTCGACGGTAAGCAGGAAGGTGTGGCCTTTGGTTGGCCCCGCGAAGTCCAAGTGAATTCGGGACCAGGGTCCACGTGGTGTCTCCCATTCAGTAGGCATGGCTTTTGATGGGGCGTTGCTGACTTCTTGGCATTTGGGACAAGCTTTAACCCACTGTTCGATTTGCTTGTCAATGCCCGGCCACCATGCGTAGCTTCGCGCAAGGGCTTTCATTCGCACGATGCCGGGGTGGCCATCGTGCAAGGTTCTCAGCAGCGCTTTCTGGAGTCGTTCTGGGATAACGACTCTATCGCCCCAGATGACACAGCCTTTCTGGGAGAAGAGCTCGGTTTGTCGAGTCTTGAATGGTGTGAAGTCATCTGATAACTGGTCCAATGGCCATCCGCGTTCTACCCAACTTAGGACTCGTGCTAGGGTGTGGTCGTGTTTGGTTTCTCTCGCGATATCTCAGACGGTTAGTGGCGGCGAGTTGAGTGCCTCGATTTGCAATGTGGTTACCGTTGGTGCATGATCGTCGAGAGTCTCTGGAAGCGGTGCTCGGCTCAATGCGTCGGCGTGGGGAATGGCTTTCCCTGGGCGGTATTGCAGCCGATAGTAATAAGCAGCTAAGAATTCTGACCATCATCCTAGGGGATAATATGTAGGGAGTGGGCTTATCTCCGGCTATTATCCCCAATAATGGTTTGTGGTCAGTCACAATAGTAACAGCCCGGCCGTACACGTATTTGTGGAATCTTTTCACAGCTGAGACAATTGCGAGGGCTTCTTTATCGATTTGTCCATAGTTTCGCTCAGTTTTTGAAAAAGTTTTTGAAAAATATGCAACAGGGGCCTCGTTCCCATTAGGCAGTACATGGCTCAAAATGGCGCCTACCCCGAAAGGCGATGCATCACAGGTTATAACTAATGGCAAAGTCTCGTTATACTGCATGAGTACAGAGTCAGAAGTGAGCAGTTTTTTAACATTTCGGAATGCCTGTTCTTCACGGTAACCCCATAGCCAATTTGCTTTTTTATCTAATAACCGGTGTAACGGTTCAGCGACCGCTGCTTTGTGCGGCAAAAATACATTATAAAAATTGATGAGGCCTAGGAACGCCTGGAGATCGGCCTTGTTTCGTGGCCTGGGAGCGTTTTTTATCGCTTTTAGTTTACTTTCGGTAGGGTGAATGCCCTGGCTATCAATCAGGTATCCTAAAAACTCAACACTGTCAGTACACAATTTACATTTGTTTTTTTTTTAACTTTAAGGCCGGCCTCTTGGAATTTTTTTAGGACTAATTTTAACCAGTCCTGTAAGATTTTTGAAGTAGGGGCTGCAATTAATACATCATCAAAATAGGGGACCACGCCCTTAATTCCTTGCAATAACCTTTCCATAAGGCTCTGAAAAATCCCCGGGGCTACACTAACTCCGAATTGAAGCCGGGTACATTTAAAGGCACCTCGGTGTGTCACAATAATTTGGGCCTGTGCCGTTTTTTCATCTACTGGTAATTGCTGATATGCCTGAGCTAAATCTAATTTAGCGAAGACTTTCACGCCCCCAGGAATGGAGGAGTTGCTGCACCACTGGAACTGGATATGCGTTCTGCTGCAGGGCGTTGTTCAAAGTGGCCCGGTAGTCCCCACAAATTCGGATTGACCCATCTGGCTTAATGGGTGTTACAATAGGGGTTTCCCAAGGGGAGTGATCGATGGGCTCTAACACCCCCTGAGCTATCAGTTTGTTGAGTTGTTCATCGATTTTCAATTTTAAGGCAAACGGAACTTGACGGGGCTTTAGGCGAATGGGAGCTATTTTTGGATCTAGACTGAATGAAATCAGGGTCCCCTTGTACTCGCCTAAGCTGTCCGCGAAGAAGTCCCTGAACTCGTAGATAAAGTCTTCCTCCCAGTCACCGCTGCTGACTCGGTTTATGCCGGCCACTTCAATGCCGAGTGGCACGAACCATTGGAGGCCCAGTAGGCTAGGCCTATTTCTATCGATGACCGTTAAAGGTAAGTATGCTGTGTGCTTCTTGAAGGAGACTCGGACTCGGCAGGAACCGACGATGGGGATTCGATTCCCTTGGTAGTCCTTGAGGATGAGGCGTTGGGAGCGGTGATCTTGGTGTTGAATTGTGCGGATGAGTTGCTTGAGCATCTTCCAGGACACCATCGAGAGGGACGATCCCGAGTCGACCTCCATGTGGCAAGACTGGTTCTCGATGGCTATTGTGACTCGGATTTTCTTAGTGTCCAAGGCTGAGGCGTGACCGATAGTGATAGTATGGTGAGCCTCTTCTCTCTGCAAAGCTCAATTTCTGTAGGAGTGGTTTACTGGCTCTCGCCGTACAGGACGGTTTCCTGTCGATTGGCGATAGTTAGCCCCTTTTGAGGCCTGGCTGGGTCCTGGCAAGCTGCGGCAGACCTGTCCGATGTGGCCTCGTTTCCCGCACTCATGGCAGAGTGCATCGCGGAATTTGCATTCGGACCTGGCATGGTTGGCTCCACAGCCAATGCAAGGGCGTAAGGGCTTCGGGCGATGGTCCCGGTCGGACCACAGTCGACAGACCCCTTCTTCATCACTGTCTGATGACGAAGAGAGGTCCTCATGGTGCGTCATCGTAAGCTGTCCTTCAGACCTGGATAAAATGTCGCTTGTCGGTGGTGATACCGGAGCGCGGTTTCGGCGTAGTTGTGCAGCCGACTTCCTGGTTGCCTCTGCTGCAGTAGCATCGGCGATGGCGCCGGCAAGGCTGATGTCGCCTTTCGCCATCAGCTTGCTTTGGACGCCTGGTGCATCTAGTCCCAGAACTATGCAATCTCTTAGTGCTTCTTCTAAATCGGCGAATCCACAGAGGCCTCCCAAATTTCGGAGGTCTGCTATGAAGTCGGCCACGCTTTCTCCCTTTCGCTGGCTCCTCTGATAAAACTCGTGGCGTCTCACGAGTGTAGGCATGGTCGGGGCGTAGTGATCTCGTAGGAGAGGTTCGAGGTCGTCCCAATCCATGGCCTTCACTTCTTGGGGTTTGGCTAGTGCTTTAGCCATCTTAAATATGGTTGGACTGCAATGCGTTAGGAACACTGCCCATTTCTTTCCTAGTGTGGCATCCTTTAAGTTGTTGGTTTCTAAGAACATTTGGAAGCGATCCATGTCCTCCTGTACTGGATCGAATGGAGTGGGTGGTACGATGCCACCAGACATGGTTCCGTTTTTGGCATCGTCTTTCACGTGCTCGGTGTTCTTCGAAGTTTCATTGGTTCAGATATCTCCAAATCCCATCCTCATCACCAGTGTTAAGTTTTGAGCATGGGCAAGAAAGAATGGAGACAAGCCTCTGAACAGTGAACTTCAGCTCTTTATTTACATTGTGACTTTTTTTCACAATATCAGTTAAACCCGCCTTTTTAGGCAAACCCTGCAACTTTTAACCAATAACGAGCTAGGAGCGCTAGCTCTTATAACCAATAGGAACTCTCTGTTAAGGGCCAATTGGATTCCCCAGGATGGGCCAATCCGGTCCGGCCGCTTTCCAGCCAATCAGAAGTGCAGGGCCAGAACCCTGCACTTAACTCCAAGCTCACACTTTATTAAATCTTTATGCATACACAATAGTATTCTCAGCTAATTTTTAACTTTTTAACATTTTTTTGAAAAACAATGATTTCCAAATATCATCTGTGTGTTTAGTATTGCTACTTTTGGTTTTGAGTTTTTTTTTATCAAAGGCATGATTCTGCCTTTTCTTGGTTCTGTATAATTTCCCTTTTGTGTTTATTAATTGTTAGCATTTTCTTGTTTGCTTCATTGTTTAGTTTTTATTTTTGTACTCTATATTTTGGCATTTTGATATAAAAAACCATAAATTTGAAAGGCAGGGGAAAGAAAGAACAAACGTTCATGAGTTCATTTTAAAATAAATATGTAGCTTCCAACAGTTGGGATATAATTATAAAAGTTACTCCACTTGTTGGTGAAGTACATGCTCTACTGTGAGCATCTTTGGCAATACTTGTTTTGGTTAAGGAAGTTCTAGTCCATCTTATTTACAATACATCAGTTTCAAAAAGATTGCAGTTTCTTATCTCCAACTGATAGTTTTAATCCAATATAAAAACAATTTTAAGATTATTTTCAGCTGAGTGAGCTAGTCAAGGAGCACCTAATTACCAGCAAAATGAATGGAACAGATTAAGAAGATTATAGATGTATTTTACACACTTGGCAAACTTATAGTGGATGATGAAAAAGTGGTAGATAGTTCTATTGATTTGGGCACAAGAATAGATGATAACATGCTAGAGCAATAAAGATTTTAATCCTAGGTAGAAAGGCAGTGACAGGATAATAAAGCATAAAGATATTCCTTTGAGACAACGATCCAAATAGTTAAAGCAATAGCTTTTCCAGTTATAATATACAGAAAGCTGGTTATTAAAAAAAAGAACAGGAGACAAAAGGAATTACAAATCTTAGAGCATTGCTACGACTACTATGGATTAAAAGAAAATTACTTGGTCCTAGATTGATTAGAAACTGATTATTGATTATCTTGAGGCAATAACCAGCAAGCAAAAGCTCACATACATGTCAAACAAGCAGAAGATAAGCTTGAAAAAAAGTATTATATGGAAAGACTAGAATGTAGAAGAGGGGGAAGCAACAAAAATCCACAAACATTAATAATTTAGGCGGGGCTTAGATCTTGGCAGACCATTATCAAAGGATATGTTCATGACTGTAAGAGATGAAGCAGGCTGAGCTGGAAGGTGAGGTTGAACATGTCATCAGTTTGGAATAATTGCATAGCCACAAGAGGCCTAGGTCAAGCCCCCTATGAATTCCCTTGACCCTTATCTAGCGCCAATTTAGCTTTGATCATTAGTTGACCAGATTTTTGTCCATAGTAGCAATAATAAACTCTTGTGCTTTGAACTCAGCATGTGTTCCTGGTTCTTTGTACCTAACATTAATCTGGTCAACCAAGGGTCAAAACTAAATAAACAAACAAACCAATAAACAAACTTGCTAGATAGTCCTACCATTCTAAATTATGCCATCATTAAACTTGTCTGAATCTACCCTGAACGCCCATGTAATAGTCCACTGCTGTGGAGGCTTAGGGTTCTTTTCAGTAGCATGCTCAATGGACTCCAGTTCAGGACAGTCAGCAAATGAAATAAAGTAATGAAATAATATGAACTGCCAGCTTAAAATTAGGCCTTTTAACAGATAATTCAGTGCAGAATCTAAATTATTGCAGTTATTCTTATGAGCACAAGACCATTAAACATATTGTGTGGCAGGAGCTCCTTGCTTTGTTGTTATGTAATGATGCATATGCATTACACCAGTTAAATCATCCAATCATTTGAGTAGCATTTAATCTGTCATTGCTACTTAACAATAGAAAAAAAGAATTGAACAAGTACAAATGTTTACATTTGTAAATACATTTACTTACTATGTAAACATTTATACATAGTACATTTATCTTGTCCTGAGATTCACTTTTTATGAAGATTAGTTCTTCAGCAACATTATATTCAACGTTGTTCCATTGCTTACCAACCTTCACTGTTTTTATAAGGTGGTGCTTTGTATGAAACAAATAGCAATAGCACTTAGACTCATATACTACCCCATAGTGCTTTCAAGCACTCTCTGAACAGTTTACAAATATCAGGATATTGCCCCCAATAATCTAGGTCCTCATTTTACCAATGTTGGAAGGATGGAATACTGAGTTAACCTTGTGGCCCATCAGGATCGTACTCCTGACTGCAGGCAGAGTTAACCTGCAATACTGCATTCTAACCACTGGCCACCATGGCTCCAAAGTGCATATTCAAAGCACTGTAAATTTTATTTGCAGAACTAAATAGTCATCCTAAAGGCATTTATAGCAGTAAAATGTTGTGCTTATTCAAATATAGGTGAGATCTTCAGGTCACTGTACAGGTCTTTTTCAAACATAATTCTATCTTTTTAAAAATGTAAGCAATAACCATGTCAAATGCCTGGTACAGAATTCAAAGAAACATATGAGTCTGCAAATGCACAGTAGAAATTAATTTAAGGAGCTTTTTTATACAATTCAGTTAAAGTCCACTTTTATGGAAAAAGCTTCAAGTCTTAAGAAGTTTTTAATCAGTGTTAATGTACACAAGTACAGTGTAATGACTGAAGGTACCTGAAATTGTACTGAGTATTTATACTGTGTCACTAAATTATGTTTCTTTTAGTGGGCACTATCAAGTTTAGCCATACAGTAGAATCATATGGACAACAAGGGTCATCTAGTCCAACTCTGCAATCTACAGCAAAATGAATCAACCATCTTTAAAATATGGCTGATTAATCTAAACTTTAAAAACTTCCAGAGATGAAGAGCACACAGCTCTAAAAGTAGACTGTTTTAAAATTGTCAAGTTTGGGGACTCTGAGTGCCAAAGAATTAAGGCCTTTGAACTATAGTGCTGGAGAAGACTCCTGCAAGTCCCTTGGACTGCAAGGTGATCAAACCAGTCAGTCCTAGAGGAGATCAACCCTGACTGCTCTTTAGAAGGCCAGATCCTGAAGATGAAATTCAAATACTTTGGCCACCTAATGAGAAGGAAGGACTCACTGGAAAAGAGCCTAATGCTGGGGAAAATTGAGGGCAAAAGAAGAAGGGGATGACAGAGAATGAAGTGGCTGGATAGAGTCACTAAAACAGTAGGCGTGAGCTTAAATGGACTCCAGAAGATGGTTGAGAACAGGAAGGCCAGGAGGAACAATGTCCATGAGGTCACAATGGGTCAGACACAACTTCATGACTAACAACAACAACAATCCTTCATTTTATTGCCTTTATACAAATAGGCATTTTTGCTTTTCAGAAAGTATAAGGTAGAAAATATGGGTTTTATATTCACAGCTTTTCTATAAGGCAGGTCTGAGAAGAAGTAATCAAAATTCCTCCTTCACACATAATCCATTCCATCTATTCTAACCATTACACCACATACAGTATACGAAATATTGTTCATGACCCCCATCATTAGTAATCTTTCAGAATCTGGTATTAAATCCAGGGCTTCAAATGAAACCCTTTACACTGAGTGACAGTTCTTTTACATCTTTTTTTTTTTTAATAAAGTTTTATTTGGGTTTTTACACACAAAATACAAGTAAAACATCTTTTTTGAAAATAGCATGGTCCCGGGTTGAATTTCTTTACACAGACACAAAACTCAATTTCATGCTCCTTTTTATATTCTATTCCATATCTTATACATTTTCTATATAGTTTTTTCCCTCTTTTAATTTTCTCAATTTTATTTTGAATCTCATCTCAATTCAAATCATTATATTTATACTTTTGTCTGTTCTGTTTCAATTTCATATTATCTTTTCTCATTAAACAAATTTTCTCCTGTAGTTACTAATTGGAGTATGACACCTTTATATCTTTTAATTACATCCATTCAACTCTTATTTAAACTTCAATATATACCTTAAGTTTATGACCTTCAATATAATACATAATACATAACTTCCAATCGAATTCTGCTTGATACATTCTTATAATACACACTATATTCTTTAAAAAAAAGAAAGAGTGTAAATATATGTAGTTATAAACGCTCATTTCATTCCAGTTCAGTTCTATCATTAATAATCATTAAAATCTTAACATCTTTAACACTTCTTTTCAATTAAATATCATACTTCCTTAAAAACACATATAATCTCCGTAATTAATTTTTCCCTTATTTCTCTTCACATATGTTTTATAAATCATTAAATATACCTTTTGTTACATTTATTTATTGACAAGCATTCCACTGAATTACAATAGCTATTTTATCAGACATTTTAATCATACATTGTTTCATATTTTCTAAAATTATTTCTGCTTCTAATATAATTATACTATCTTATGTACCTTTGCAGAATCCCTTTTTCCATTAAGTTTTCATTATCTCTAAATAGGCCCTGTTTCTCTATATTTTGCTTCTGTCCATTATAACTTCTTTTCCTTTCTTTCTTCCCTCTCATCTTGTCCCTCCCCTTTTTACCCCCATGTCTCTCTAGTTCTAATTCTCTCTTCTGCATTTCCCTTCTTCTGTTGCTTTCTGATTTTATACTTATTTTTCACTCTATTTTTTTTCTGGAATTGTTTCTCCCAATCTTAAACTTTCTATTCTCTTTCCCCTCTTTTCTTCCCCCCCCCCACCCATCAAAGATTACTTGTTCATTAAATGTGGCTTCTTCTTTGTCGCAATCTTCTTGTGCTGCAGGCATTTCTTATTGTTTCTCATAATTCCAAATCTCCATTTCTAAAAACTGAAATACGAAGCCAAAAGAACCTCTCCCTTCTTGTACATCTTATTTGTACTTTTTAAGTTCCATTTTCAGTTCTTCTAAAAGTGGAGCCATTTTAAACAGTTTTAAACAACCACCTGATTGATTTTAGTCATTCAAAACAAAAACCGAGAATCCAGAAATCATCAAGTAATCCAGATAGTCCAGAGTTATATCTTCTTATTTCTTTTTCGACTTTCTCTTCGTGGGGTTTTTGTTGCGATATTTCAGTTAGAATGTATCTTTTGGAAGTCTTGTTGAGATTTTGCTATAAGTTCTTTTTTAATTCCAGGCAGTCTCCTTCCTTCCAGATCCTGCCCTTTTATTCTTCCTCTCTCATTTCCTGTTTTCAAAAGCTTTTAATTATCCAGAAATCTTTATTATCCCTTTGACTTTTTATTTTCAGCATTAAATGCCTATTAATGTCAAAGTGGATTGTTTTTCCAATTTCTTGCTTAAGTCTCTTAGCTATCAGTATAGGAAAAGGAGAAAAAAAAACCCAAATCTTTTCCCTTTTCTCTCTCCTTTGCAGCTTAAAAATCTTCTTAGGGAACAATGTTATTGTTTTTTTTTTTAATAGTTTCAATTCCAGGGTACCTTATTTGTTGCTTTTGCTGTTTAACCCAGTCAACCAAAACTTTCTCTTCTTATCTTCCTCCTGCACATTCTTTTCTGGTCAAGTTCTTCTTTAAGGTGGCCATTTCTGACCACCACTGCAACCACCTTCGGGAAAGGGAGTAATGGCCAGCTGGGGAGAAGAGATGCGGCTCTCCTCAACCCTGCTGGCAGTCTCCCCCCTCTTCACCACCT
This sequence comes from Hydrophis major, assembly GCA_033807585.1. Lineage (NCBI taxonomy): Eukaryota > Metazoa > Chordata > Lepidosauria > Squamata > Elapidae > Hydrophis > Hydrophis major. The sequence continues at coordinate 238,628,530 of CM066330.1, read as the reverse complement.
CTACGGGGTGGCTTAGCCCCGAAACCAGCTGGCTTGGGGTGCTCGAGCGGCACGCACGGATCGAAGCCTCACAGAGACGAGGTTTCGGTCTGTCGCCGAAGAAGCTCAAACTGGAAGTCCCTACATCTTATAGTAGAATGTTCAGATAAATTTGAAAGGAAGAAGATCACCCTGAATAGATTTTGCATAAAGGATAGGAGGTGAAGCCAATAACCCAGTGATTATCAACCTTTTCTTCACCATGGACCCCCCTTTAAATACTTTTTATCACCATGGATCCCCAAGTCTTAACTCAAGACGTAAATCACAACATTTCTTCAAGCCTTCATAGACCCTCTGTGATGACATCTGTTGAGATTGAGAACCACTGCAGTAGCCCATAGTTCTACCTAGCATCTTTACATTTATGTTTAGTATATTTACATTCATGTAAATATTTACATTTTTCAGGGGAAAAGTTCATTTGCTTTTTAATTTTTAGTAACTACATTTTTAAACAGAACTAACTTTGAAAGGAAGATCATCCCCCTGAATAGATTTAGCATAAAGGATAGGATTACATTTGTTTATCTTGAGAATACCTTTAAAAAAAAATTACAGGTTGGAGGTTTTCCTTTCTATTAGAGTATACATGTGCTCGAAGTACAATTGAATCGATGAGTTTATACAGATTTCCCAGCCTGGTGATCTCCAAGTGCTGTACAAGAACAACCTCCTCCCATATCTTCTCTTGCATATCTCATCTTACTTAAAGTTTGTTCCACATGAAAATCCCAAGTTATAAATCCATGAGGTACATTTTGATATAGATATTCTCAAGCAAGCACTCCCAGCAAAAAATGTTCAATATTCCTTAGTAGTTTAATCATTATTTGAAAGCATTAGATTCAGGAGAAGATTAGCTAATGTGAAGTCCAACTTTCCTGACAAGCCAGTAGCTCTTAATGAAAGTCTTTGGAAGTTTGACATAGAGCAACATCTATCAGAGATCTTTCAGCATGAATGAGCCAGTAGCGCAACAAATATTTACAGCTGCTCAGAGACTTGTGGTCTGAAGGCTTAATGTATCCAATTATCCCAAATCCCTTTGCACCACAGCTCTTCACATTGTGCATATGTTTCCGCATTATTCTGGCTGACTCGTCCATAACATAGAATAGAATGGAATGGAACAGAACAGAATAGAACAGAATAGAATAGAATTCTTTATTGGCTAAGTGTGATTGGACACACAAGGAATTTGTCTTGGTGCAAATGCTCTCAGTATACATAAAAGAAAGGATACATTCGTTAAGAGTCAAGAATCATAAGGTACAACACTTAATAATACTCATAGGGTACAATAAGCAATCAAATCATACTAGGAAACAGTCAATATAGATCGTAAGGATACAAGAGACAAAGTTACAGTCATATAGTCACAAGTGGGAGGTGATCAGTGATAAGGAATGATGAGAAGATGAATAGTAATAGTAATGCAGACTTTGTTGGACAGTGGAATTATTTGTTTAGCAGAGTGATGGGATTTGGGAAAAATTCTGCATCTCATAACAGTATGCATCTACATTAGTATTTGTATCCTCCAACATACTATAACTCTCTGTGTTGCAATTTCCTGGAATGGTGAAGAGGTTTCTATTCTTTGGTGTAGATGGGCTTGCAGGGGTCTTTGTTTGGGGCAAGCAGGTCAGTTTGGGTCTGATGGGATTAGGCAAAGGGATGAACTGGGTCTGACTATGGTCACATCTAAAAGACAGGGAAGGAAAAAAGGGTGCAGCCTCCATTTTGTTTGACTGATTTTCTCCATTTCAGTGTCTTGTAAGCTAACAAACCCACAAAGGGCTATGAAAGCTGGAATGGGCTGTGTTATGAACTAATAAAACACTTAAATAAAGTTTATCAAAAGATTTAGAAAATAGCAGGGTTCTAGCCCTGCACTTCTGATTGGCCGATAATAGCGATATCGGATTGGTCCGTTCAGGAGAATCTGATTGGCTGTTAACGAGCCACTCTCATTGGTTAAGGGTGTTAACACTCCACATCTCTTATTGGTTACTAGAGCAGCAGCTTGCCTATAAAAGGCCTGTTGTTGCCCTAGGGTTTTGCTCTGTTCAGAATGATTAATAAAGAGTTGAAGTTCACTGTTCACCGTCTCGTCTCCGTTCCTTGCGCCCATGCGCAAAACTTAACACTGGCGATGAGGATGGGATGCGGAGATGTCAGAGCTGACTGAACACTACAGAGCACTAAACAGAGCACGTGGCTGAAGGCGCATCAATGGCGGAAACCATGACCGGCAGCACCATACCACCCGCTCCATTCGACCCGGCACAAGAAGACTGGGACTCATACATGGACCGGTTCCAGATGTTTCTGGAGACCAACAACTTGAAGGATGCCACTACTGGAAAAAAGCGAGCGGTATTCCTGACTCACTGCAGACCTGCCATTTTTAAGATGGCTAAGGCACTGGTAAAAACGGCTGAGGTAAAATCCATGGACTGGGACGTCCTCGAGTCCCTCCTACGGGCCCACTATGCACCTACCGTACCAACGCTTATCCGAAGACATAAATTTTACCAGAGAGACCAGCAGAAAGGAGAAAGCATTGCAGATTTCATCGCAGATCTCTGAAACCTGGGAGGCCTCTGCGGGTTCGCCGACCTCGAAGAAGCTGTAAAAGACCGAATAATTCTGGGTTTAGATGCACCACACATGCAAAGTAAGCTGATGGCGAAAGGCGACATCAGCCTTGCAGATACCATCGCTGACGCTACTGCAGCAGAAGCAACCAGGAAGTCGGCTGCCCGAATGTGCCGCACCAACGCCCCGCTCCGCCAACTCGCCGGCGAAACCTCACCTCGCCTTGAGGGACATGCAATGGCAACCCACCACGAGGACCTCGAATCATCATCAGAAAGTGATGAGGAAGAAGTCAACCGGCTCCGGTCTGAACGAGACCAGCGCCACCAGCATAACCAGAGACTGCAGTATCAATGCGCAGGTTGTGGGGCAAACCACCCATGATCAGATTGCAAATTCCTCGACGCACTCTGCCATATTTGTGGGAAGAGAGGCCACATCAGAAAGATCTGTAGAAGCAAGCTAGGATCCAGCCCACTTCAGAGGGGGACCAACTACCGCCAACCCACAGGAAGTCGTCCTGTGAATCGGGAACATTTGAACCACCAATGAACAACCACTCCTACAGAAATAAACCACTAGCCCATTCAACGAAACGAGAAGAGGCACACCAAACCATCACGATTGGTCACGCATCATCATTAGATGCAAAGAAGATCTGAGTGAAGGTCGCCATCGAAAACCAGCCCTGCATGATGGAAGTCGATTCAGGATCAACCCTCTCGATGGTTTCCTGGAAGACCCTTAAACAATTAATCCCTGCCGTCCGGCGGCAAGACCTCAGAATCCAAAGAATCATTCTCAAGGACTATCAGGGAAACCGAATTTCGGTCGTTGGATCCAGCTTAGTCCAGGTCTCATTCAAAAATCGTACTGCATCTTTACCATTGACCGTCGTCGACCGTGATCGGCCTAGCTTGTTAGGCCTTCAATGGTTTGCTCCACTTGGGATTGAGGTAGCCGGCATTCACCAAACCAGCAGCGACGACTAGGAGGAGGCCCTCATCCAGGAATTCCAGGACGTCTTTGCAGACAAACTAGGCGAGTACAAGGGGACCCCGATATCATTTAACCTTAATCCTGAAGTAGCCCCCATCCGCCTTAAGCCTCGTTGAGTCCCTTTTGCCCTTAAACCAAAGATTGATGAGCAGCTTGATAAATTAATAGCCCAGGGTGTTTTAGAACCAACCGACCATGCTCCTTGGGAAACCCCAATCGTAACACCCATCAAACCAGATGGATCATTAAGGATTTGTGGGGACTACAGTGCCACCCTGAATCACGCCCTTCAACAAAACGCTTACCCGGTGCCAGTGGTACAACACCTCCTCCATTCCCTGGGGGGTGGAAAAGTCTTCGCTAAATTGGATTTAGCGCAGGCGTACCAACAACTACCTGTAGATAAAAAAACAGCAGAGGCACAAAGCATCGTTACGCACCGAGACGCTTTTAAGTGCAACCGACTCCAATTCAGAGTTAGCGTGGCCCCAGGGATCTTTCAGAGCTTGATGGAGAGACTATTACAGGGAATAAAAGGGGTCATACCATACTTTGATGACGTTTTAATTGCTGCCCTGAATAGAGATATACTAAAAGAGCGTCTTAGACTGGTTCTCCAGAAATTTAAAGACTCTGGCCTTAAAGTTAAAAAGAATAAATGTCAACTGAATAAATGTCAAATGTCAACAGATAAAGTAGAGTACCTGGGGCACTTAATCGATAAACAAGGCATTCACCCCACCAGTAGCAAGTTAAAAGCAATCAAGAATGCCCCAAAACCCAGAAATAAGACTGACCTCCAAGCTTTCCTGGGGCTTATTAATTTTTACAACATCTTCCTGCCCCACAAAGCGACCGTAGCTGAGCCCCTACATTGGCTTCTCAACAAAAAAGCAACCTGGGTTTGGGGGCACTGAGAGGAGCACGCGTTCCGACAAGTGAAAAATCTATTAACTTCAGATGCTGTTTTAATGCAGTATAATGAGACTTTGCCTTTAACAATCACATGTGACGCGTCACCATTTGGAGTAGGAGCCATTTTGAGCCATGTGTTACCAAATGGTAGTAAAGCCCCTATTGCCTATTTTTCAAGAACTTTATCAAAGGCTGAACATAATTATAGTCAAATCGATAAAGAGGCTCTTGCTGTTGTATCTGCAGTTAAACGGTTTCATGAATATGTTTATGGACGAGTTTTTCCTATTGTTACTGACCACAAACCTTTGCTGGTGATTATAGCGGGAGACAAGCCAACCCCTTGTATATTATCACCTAGAATGACTCGCTGGTTGGAGTTTTTGGCTGCGTACAATTATAAGCTGCAACACCGCTCGGGGAAGCTATTCCTCACGCTGACGCATTGAGCCGTGCACCACTTCCGGAAACCGTCAACGACCCAGCTCCAACCCTTACAATGCTCCAGATTGAAATGCTACATTCACCGCCACTAACAGCTAGAGATATCGCGATCAAAACAAAACGCGATCCTATCTTAAAGCGAGTCCTTAGCTGGGTCGAACGAGGATGGCCAGTAGATCAAACCCCTGACGACTTCATCCCCTTCAAGAATCGGCAAACAGAACTTTTTTCGCAAAAAGGCTGCATCCTGTGGGGGGATAGAGTCGTCGTCCCAGAGCGGTTACAACGAGCGGTATTAAAGACACTGCATGAGGGCCACCCCAGCATCGTGTGTTTGAAAGCACTCGCACGAAGCTACACGTGGTGGCCAGGTATCGACAAACAGATCAAAGCCTGGGTAAAGACTTGTTACAAGTGCCAGGAAGTTAGCAATGCCCCACCAAAAGCAACTCCGACAGAATGGGAAACACCTTGGGGACCGTGGTCCCACATCCATATTGACTTTGTGGGACCTACTAAGGGACATACGTTCCTATTAACAGTGGATGCCTATTCAAACTGGCTCAAGATCCACGAAATGAAGAGTACCACAACTGAGTCCGTCATCCGGAAGTTGAACAGATTATTTGCGACGCATGGACTGCCAGACGTTTTGGTATCCGACAACGGACCCCAGTTTACTGCGCTCCCTTTTGAACAATACTTAGCGGACTGCGGTATTCGCCATGCGCTAACTTCGCCAGCGCACCCTGCGGCTGAAGAGCTGAACGCATGGTACAGTTTGTGAAAAAAACCCTCTACAAAATGGACTATGGGGACATTGAAGATAAGATAAATAGAATACTCCTTCTCCAACACATCACTCCGCACAGTGTCACCAACAAGACTCCAGCGGAACTATTGATGGGACACAAACTCCGCTCCCACCTTGACCGGCTTCACCCATCTTACGAGCCAGAGAAACCCTGTAGATCTAGCAGAAAATGCCACGAGTTCAAGATAGGCGACTTAGTCTTCGCCAGAAACCTTTCTGGCGAACAGTTGTGGATCGAGGCCACTGTTATTCAAGCCACTGGACCCAGGTCGTACCGGGTGAAAACCTGCGAAGGAAAAATATGGAAACGCCATATAGATCAGCTTCGCTCAAGGCTACAACCTAGTTTCCGCGACTCTGGTAACTTCCAAACTGAGGGGGGAGGGGATGTCGAAGAAACCGATTTTGAGATGGCGGAAAGCAGGAACGAAAGAAGTCAACAATCGGGTGTAACTAATGAAGAAGGATCAAGGAAGGGCGTGGCCTCGCCACAGAGGAACACCTCAACAGAGGCAAGCCCGCAAGGGCCAGAAGACAACGACGAGAACATTAGCGGCACCGAGTCTTCCAACGAGGAACCGCTGGCACCTGACTTGCTCGAAAACACCCCGCCAAAACAGGCTTACGGACAAGAACTGGTGGGACACCGTAAATCCAACAGACAGTCAAAGCAACTTTCCTACCTCAGAGATTACATCACCGCACCTCCCAAACGGAACCCGGGGGGAAGGGGTGTTATGAACTAATAAAACACTTAAATAAAGTTTATCAAAAACTTTAGAAAATAGCAGGGTTCTAGCCCTGCACTTCTGATTGGCCGATAATAGCGATATCAGATTGGTCCGTTCAGGAGAATCTGATTGGCTGTTAACGAGCCACTCTCATTGGTTAAGGGGGTTAACACTCCACGTCTCTTATTGGTTACTAGAGCAGCAGCTTGCCTATAAAAGGCCTGCTGTTGCCCTAGGGTTTTGCTCTATTCAAAATGATTAATTAAAAGTTGAAGTTCACTGTTCACCATCTTGTCTCCGTTCCTTGCGCCCATGCGCAGAACTTAACAGGCTGGGTCCATAAGGACTTGGCAAGTGAATGGGCAGCAGGTGAACAATACTGAGCTGGGTCATCACACAGCACAACAAAAATAAGCATTCACAGTCTGGCTCCTAAGAGGCCCCAAAATGCTTACAAATATTGTAAATTACCAGAAGCAAAAAAGGGGGAAGTTAAAAATGGAATAGCCTTTTTTTCTTTTCTGTTTAATTGCTGTCAAATTTGTCTTCCCTTTTTCTTTTTTCAATTTGCACAAACAATATTAAATAACAATACAGTGGAGTCCTTAAACTGAGTAATGAGCTTAAGAACAAAACCTTTGTCATACAACAAATACTTTGATGCAACTAAGGTACATTATTGATAACTTATAATGTTCATTCAAATAATAATTAGATATTACATTTGGTTCAAAAGAATTTAATTTGTTGTTATAAAGGGAACTGAATGTTGCTGAACTCTAAAGTTGCATGCTTCATCACTGTGAAAAAAGCTTATTTTCCCTACAACATCCCCATGAGATGGGTTGGGCTGAGAGAGAGTGACTGGCTCAAAGTCACACAGCGGAAGGCAGGGCTAAAACTACAGTCTCCTTGTTTTTAAGCCAATGCCACATATTTTTTCTTCACTTTATATTAGATAAAGGTAAAGGTTCCCCTCACACATACATGCTAGTCATTTCCAGCTCTAGGGGGCGGTGCTCATCTCCATTACAAAGTTGAAGAGCCAGTGCTGTCCGAAGACATCTCCATGGTCATATGGCCAGCATAACTAAATGTAAACACTTTATATTATTTAAAAATAAAATAATGGGAAATATTTGATAATCAAAGTTACAATTTCCCCTTTAGGAAAGGTAATTAAAAAGGAAAAAAGGGGGGAGAAATCTTCCTCACCACCGAATCTTTCTGAGTTTGTTCTTCTTCATCTTTTCCTCTCATGCCTTCTCAGCTCTTCTGTTGTTGCTACATCCAAATATGGTAAGCAAAACACTTAGCATAATTTTGGATTGGCTGGGCACACCCTAACTCTAGGGTATGTATTACCGCTGAGAGTTCTTCCATTCTATGCCAAGCAAAATAACAGCTGGATTTTGTTTTAAGAGAAAGAAGCAAAAGGCTTTCTCCTACAAATGAATGGAGGAGTGGAGGAAACAGATATATTTACACAAAAACAGGGTAAGCTCACGAAAAGCTGCCTAAGTTAAACTCAGGAGAATTAGTCACACTAGCTGGAATAGGATGTGGTTATAGTTTAAAATTTGGGGGGGAGGATACAATCCTGCATAGAAATCAGGCAAAGCTTCAGCCCTAGATGGTAGTTTAGGAAGAAGTGAGTGAGCACATCCATCTAATGCCTTCTTAATACTTGATGATGTGGAATTTGGGAAGACATTGTGGGAGGATGGATTTACTATATGGATGTTTCCTTATTCCTAAAGGAAATGTTAATGAAACATGCAGAGAAGAAGGAAATCCCAAAGTGCCAAGGAATATTTTGTGAGGCAAGATCTGACTATCCTTTAAGTAATGCAAGCAAGATAAGCTTATCAGGAAACAAGCTGACTATTGGTGGGCACTTTAAACAAAAAGAACCATTAAAGATAAATAAGTCTATGTGGTCTCTAAAAGTTGGCAGTGACTTCACGGTATATATTCAATCAAAGGTAAATTATTCCAGCTAGAAGCACAATGTAGGGATGTGTGGATGTGTGGTCCAAATGCACCACATAACATACATACAAAGGGGAGGAGCCTTGATGCCAGCAGAAGCAGACAAAATGGATGCATAAAGTGGAAAATCCAAATGGATGAATTCTGTATCTGTATACAGGCAGGGAAGAGAAGGGGAATACCCAGAGGTAGCAGAAAGGCTTGTGCCCAGACTCAGTTGGAGATATGGGCATATGCTACAAACAACAATCAGCTTCTTTGTGTAAGTTCAGATCATACGAGAACAGTGGCAAAATGTTAGCAGAAAACAGCTGAAAGGTACAAGACATAAATCCAGGTATTTCATTTCCATCTTCTCCAATAAGAAGGCATATATATATGTGTTACGGACTAAGCAATTGTGCTAAGTTAAAATCCTAAATAGTTTTATTTCCACAGCAGGCTCGTAATCCTGCACTTCTGATTGGCCCGCTAGCAGCGGATCCTGATTGGTCGTTCCAGGCTGATCTGATTGGCTGTTAGCGGGCGCCGCTGATTGGATGCCGCCAGCACGGCAAACTCAAAGTATTGGCTGTTGTGACAGCAGCCAGCCCTATAAAAGGGCTGATGCTGCCCAAGTATTTTGCTCTGTTCTGAAGTCACTAATAAAGAGTTGAGTCACTACCCGATGCCTCGTCTCCGTTCCACGCTCTGAACATAACACTGGTGACGAGGATGGGATGTGGAGACAGTAAGAGCTGACAGAACACTCAATGAAATCTACAGAGCACGTGGCTGAGAGCGCACCGAAAGAAGCAGCAGAATGACCAGCAGCGCCATACCACCCGCTCCATTTGACCCGGCAAACGAAGACTGGGACTCGTATATGGACAGGTTTCAGATGTTCCTGGAAACCAATAATCTGAAAGATGCATCGCCTGACAAGAAACGAGCTGTATTCCTGACCCATTGCGAGCCTGCCGTTTTCAAAATGGCAAAGGCACTTGCAAAACCAGCCAAAGTCAAGACAATGGACTGGGACAACCTCACCCCAATCCTCCGGGTCCATTATGCCCCAGCGGTACCAACGCTCATCCGTAGACACGAGTTTTACCAGAGGAACCAATAGGAAGGCGAAAGTGTTGGAGACTTCATCGCCGACCTTAGGAACCTGGGAGGACTCTGCGGCTTCACCAACCTCGAAGAAGCCATGAGAGATCGAATTGCCCTGGGTCTCAAAGACCCCACAACCCAGAGCAAGATAATGGCAAAGGGAGACCGCCCTCGCAGATGTCATCGCTGATGCTACTGCAGCAGAAGCAACCAGGAAGTCAGCCGCTCGAATGCGCCGAGCAAACGCAACACACCGCCAACTCGCCAGCAATGCCACGCCGTTTTCCGAGGCACGCGACTACCCACCATGAGGACCTCGAATCCTCATCAGAAAGCGAGGAAGAAGAGGTCAACAGACTCAGGTCAGAACGCGACCAGCGGGACCAGAGGAATCGAAAATCCCCGTACCAATGCTCTGGATGCGGGGGTAGTCACCCACGATCTGACTGCAAATTCCTAGACGCACTCTGCCGTTCCTGCGGGAAGAGGGGCCACATCGCAAAGGTCTGCAGAAGCAAGCAAGGACCCAGCCCAACCAGGAGAGAAGACAGACAATCGGCACCCCACCAGTAAATCAGGATTGCCAAAGCAATCATTGGAACTCTCACTACAGAAATCGAGCAACCACCACTTCATCCAGACGAGAAGAGGCACACCAGACCATCACCATCGGCTATGCTTCATCCCTTGATGCAAGAAAAATCCGAGTGAGGGTCGCCATCAAGAATCGACCATGCATTATGGAGGTCGACTCTGGATTGTCCCTATCGATGGTATCCTGGAAAACCTTCAAACAGCTGATCCCTGACATCTGTCGCCAGGACCTCAGCACTCAAAACGTCATATTGAAAGACTACCAGGGAAACAGAATTCTGGTTGCCGGTTCCACCAACGTCCGAGTAACCTTCAAAGACCACACCGCAACTTTACCATTGACCATCGTCGATTGAGATCGGCCCAGCCTTCTGGGTCTACAGTGGTTTGCGCCATTAGGAATCGAACTAGCTGGCATCAACCAGACCGGAAGTGATGACTGGGAAGCGGCCCTTGTCCAAGAATTCCAGGACGTGTTCAGCGAGAAGCTAGGCAAGTACAAGTGATCCCCTATATCGTTTAACCTCAGCCCCGAAGTTGCGCCCATTCGCCTTAAGCCTCGTCGAGTGCCCTTTGCACTCAAGCCAAAGATTGATGAACAATTGGACAAATTAATAGCCCAGGGCGTGTTGGAACCGATTGACCATGCTTGATGGGAGACCCCAATTGTGACCCCCATAAAACCAGACGGATCAGTGAGAATTTGTGGAGATTACCGGGACACCCTAAATCACGTGCTCCAGCAGAGCACCTACCCTGTACCTGTGGTCCAAAACCTCCTTCACTCCCTAGGAGGTGGAAAAATATTTGCAAAATTAGACCTAGCTCAGGCGTACCAGCAGCTGCCCATAGACGCACAGACTGCAGAAGCCCAGACTATAGTCACGCATAGAGGGGCTTTCAAGTGTAATAGACTTCAGTTCGGAGTAAGTGTAGCCCCCAGTATTTTCCAGAGTTTAATGGAAAGATTGCTACAAGGCATAAAAGGGGTCTACTTCAATGATGTTCCGATAGCTGCCCCGACTAAATGCCTGTTAGAAAAACGACTCCAAATGGTTCTACAGAAATTTAAAGACGCTGGCCTGAAGGTCAAGAAGGACAAGTGCCAACTCTGTATGGAGAAGGTTGAATTCCTGGGCTATCTTCTTGACAAACAGGGAATTCACCCGACAGAAAAAAAAACAGACTGCAATAAAAAACGCCCCAAACCTAGAAATATAACAGACCTCCAAGCCTTCCTAGGACTCATTAACTTTTATAACATTTTCTTGCCCCAGAAAGTGACTGTTGCTGAACCCCTGCATAGGCTACTCGACAAAAAGGCTTCCTGGGTCTGGGGACAGTGTGAAGAACGAGCCTTTCAGCAAGTCAAAGACCTTTTAACTTCAGATGCTGTATTGATACAATATAATGAGACTTTACCTTTAACCGTCACCTGCGATGCCTCACCGTTTGGGGTAGGAGCCATCCTGAGCCACATTCTACCAAACAGTACTGAGGCACCTATTGCATTTTTTTCAAAGACTTTAGCTAAAGCTGAGAGGAATTACAGCCAACTTGATAAAGAGGCTCTCGCTATTGTTGCTGCGATCAAACGATTCCATGAGTACGTATATGGAAGACCCTTTTCCATAATCACCGGTCATAAACCATTGTTTGGTATTTTAGTGGGGGACAAACCAACGCCCCACATCTTATCGCCAAGAATGACGCATTGGTCAGAGTTTCTAGCCGCATATGATTACCAACTACTACACCGCCCGGGGAAAGCCATTCCCCACGCTGACATCTTGAGCCACTCACCGCTACCCGAAGTCATAGACAATCCAGTTCCAACCCTAGCTATGCTACAAATTGAAACCCTTCCATCTCCACCACTGACTGCACGAGACATCGCCACGGAAACAAGAAAAGATCCTTGTCTGGCACGAATCCTCAGCGGGGTGGAAAGAGGTTGGCCTGACTACGAACCCAGCGATATCTTCAAACCTTTCAAAAACCGACAGACAGAGCTCTTCTCGCAAAAAGGATGCATATTGTGGGGAGACAGAGTTATCATTCCAGAGCGGCTACAGGAGAAAGTCCTGAAGCTATTGCAGGATGGACATCCTGGCATCATGCGAATGAAGGCACTAGCCAGGAGCTACGCTTGGTGGCCAGGTATAGATATACAAATAGAAACTTGGGTGGCCACTTGCAGCAAGTGTCAAGAAACTCGCTCAGCTCCACCAAAAGCCCCCCCAACAGAATGGGAGACACCCCGCAGTCCCTGGTCCCGCATCCACCTCAATTTTGTGGGACCCACCAAGGGGCATACCTTTCTCATAATCGTGGACGCCTATTCAAGTTGGCTAGAGGTCCACAAGATGAAGAGCACCACCACAGAAGCAGTCGTTAAAAAACTAAATAAACTATTTGCTATGCATGGGTTGCCAGACGTCCTGGTTTCAGATAATGGACTCCAATTCACTGCTCTCGCATATGAATAGTACCTAGCAGATCGGGGGATACGCCACGCCTTAACTTCACCAGCACATCCTGCAGCCAATGGTAGGGCTGAGAAAATGGTCCAATTCGTGAAGAAAACTTTACACAAAATGTAACAAGGAGACATCGATGATAAAGTGACCAGGATGCTCCTCCTCCAACACACTGCACAGCACTACAAACAAAACCCCAGCCGAACTCCTGATGGGACGAAAACTTCGCTCACATCTTGACCGCATACACCCTGCCTACACGCCAGAACAACCCCTGGGGTCCAGCAGCAGGTATCGCACATTCAAGATAGGTGACCCAGTTTTCGCAAAAAACTTCTCTGGTGACCCATTGTGGGTCCCCGCTACCATAACTCAACTAACGGGGCCTCGTTCCTACCGTTTACAAACTGCTGATGGAAAAATGTGGAAACGCCACATTGACCAACTTCGTTCCAGACTGGCACCTATCCCCTGCACAAGCCCTGAACCTCAAACCTGGGGGGGGAAGGGAGAGCGAGGGCCCCCCCAAAAGAGCTAGCATACGACCCACTACGCGAAACCCAGAAGTCAACATAACCAACCCCAGAATATTCACCTTCCGAGGGAGAACTGGACCAGATGATCTCCTCGCCACAAAGCAGCACTGCGACAGCAGCAAATCCAAGTAATTCAGGGGGCAGCCTTGACGGAAGCAGGGATGACAGCCCCGCATTGCCCAGCGAAGGGGTTGACCCAGCCATGCTGTTAAGCCCAGCCAACAGCCCAGCGGAACCAGAGTCAAGGCAAGAACTGTCGGGGCAACGCAGATCGGGCAGACAGGTGAAACGACCTGCTTACTTGCGAGAGTACATCACCCCACCCCTTAGACGGAACCTAGGGGGGAGGGATGTTATGGACTAAGCAATTGTGCTAAGTTAAAATCCTAAATAGTTTTATTTCCACAGCAGGCTCGTAATCCTGCACTTCTGATTGGCCCGCTAGCAGCGGATCCTGATTGGTCGTTCCAATCAGGCTGATCTGATTGGCTGTTAGCGGGCGCCGCCGATTGGACGCCGCCAGTGCGGCAAACTCAAAGTATTGGCTGTTGTGACAGCAGCCAGCCCTATAAAAGGGCTGCTGCTGCCCAAGTATTTTGCTCTGTTCTGAAGTCACTAATAAAGAGTTGAGTCGCTACTCGATGCCTCGTCTCCATTCCTTGCGCCCACGCTCCGAACATAACAATATTTTTGATGAATGTGAAGAATAGGTTGACCAAGCAAGACTGTGGGGGCACCTGCCTTTTATTCCCCATACCTACTGTCCACCGTATATAGCAAAAAAAGAGGTGCTCACTAATTATATTGATGCCCTTAATGTTAGATGAAGTTGGATTCTTTGGTGAAATTGGATCAAATAAATTGTTCCAAGCCTTTTTTTTCCTCCCTTTCGCCTCTAAATTTATTCTCCGACATTAGGAGTTTTCTATTTGTATAAAAGAAAAAACAAGCTGAGTTATTCAAGACATCTGGATGATCTTACCTAGGAAATGCTCGTCTATTAAATCATGCGCCTAGGTGCACCAGGGAGTGGCTGATGACATTTGCCAGGTCAAAACGTTAACAGCACAGAAACTCCTCCATTTAGATTTATTTCCTTTCCTCTCCCCCCACAACCTCAGGCTGTATGCATGCATGCACTTGTTTCTTGGCAAATTCAGTTTAAACGGGAAACACTTTGGGAATATTTTGAATGGAAAAACTAACATGAGGAATAGTCACATGTTTCTTATGGAATCACTATCCTAGTTAGTACTTTGGCTCCTGATCAAACTTTAATTCACTCCAGTTAAAAAAAATTTTTTTCTAGTATTTTAAAATACTAAAAGGAAATTGCAAATAAAAATTCCAGCCAAGCTTATTTGGGGGTATACTTCATTCAGGTTAATAGAATTTGAACCAAGATAAATGGATATATCCACTTACTTGGGAGTAAACTCCAACTGAACACAGTAGTAGTCACTTTGCATGGAAATAGGATTGAAATTTCAATAGTTAGGTTTTTTAAAACAAAAATTCTAATGCCATATTAGCATTCTTTATTTTAGCATAGTTAGTTTCCAGAATATGTTTTAATGGTGGTGATGATAATAAAAGTCTCTTTAAAAATTGCAAGCACAGTATTATAAAAAAACCTGTTTTATAAATTGGAAAAAAACTATATGCATTAATTCTTTAGACATCAGTAGAACAAATTAGATTTCTAGATAATGGATACTACTTTATTGCCATTATTTCTGCTTCTTAGTTTTTCAGAAGTAGTTGGAAATAAATGATAATGGCGACTTCTAAACCAGAGGAATTTGGAGAATTTGGTGGTGGTGGGAAGAAATGAATTTGTATGCCAAATAATTACAACTTTGTTTTGACTAACCGATAATGATAGTTCAGCTTTTCAACAATGAATGTCAGCAATGAAATTATTTTTTAGCTCTCAATTCCAAAAAGTGTTAATTTTAATATATCTCACTATCAAAAACATATGCTCAAGGACTTGTTGAATTACTATTGATTAAATGAATTAATAAAGATGCACAGCTATATATATATTTTTTAATACTTTGATAAGTGTACTGGTGCATAATTGGTGTCTTTTGTAATATAATCCATATTTATGTATTTATATTTTTCGGAAGAAGAATCTGAGGTTCCAGACCTTTAAGTCTTCAGATTTCAAAAGGCTTCTGCTCTAAATACTGAGGAGCAGAAGACAAAAATACTGAGGAGCATTATGCAGCTACTCGTCCTGCATAATAAAAAGCTACTCACCCGGGCTCCGTACATAAGTGAAATAAATAAATTAGTCTCGCCTAAGATCTTCTTTCATACCATGTGCATTTTCCTAACTGGAAATCTAAGCAGCTCCAGGATGAGGAATTGAAAAGCCATCAAGTCACCTTCCTCATTAGAACAGCCAAGGGAGATTGAAGCCCAAAACCTGATAGATAAAATGAACGGAGACTCCCCATTGAAACTAAACATTCCCAAAATTCTATAGCATTTTAAAGAAAAGGTAAGTTTTAGTACTTGTTAAGTCCTGGGCATGGGCGCAAGGAACAGAGACGAGACATCGAACGGTGACTTCAACTCTTTATTGTAAAATAAGAACAGAGCAAATACTTGGGCAGCAGCAGCTCTTTTATAGAGCTGACTTCTGTCAAAACAACCAAGGTTTGAGTTTACCGCTTTCGCAAGCATCCAATCAGAGGGGCCCGTTAACAGCCAATCAGACTGGCCAAAAACGACCAATCACAACTCGCTATCAGCGGGCCAATGAGAAGTGCAGGATTACAAGCCTGCTGTAAAGTAAAAGCTGTATAGGGTTGTATCGCTGTGTTGGCTTAATCCATAACAGTACTGTTGTCTTGGAGGCATGTTTGGGACATTGTGGGAAGTCTGGGAAAACTTTAGTTTTGAGATTTCACAGATGTACCAGGTGCTGTTCTAATAAAAGTACTCTTGAGATTATGCTTGTCTTGGAGTTACTGATTGGAATGGAGGTTTGCTGGAACACTGACAAATGTTTTGAATATGCTTCCACCAAGATGTAAATAACTGGGCTCCACTACTAAAAATAAATGAGAAGGTGGCATCACTGAAGCAGGAAATAAATTTAGATTCAATGAGACATGCCCAGTGGAAGTCCTTTATTTAAATCCCATCAATTAGTACATAAGTGCATAAGGTTATGCATAAGTGCATAATCAGGCCTACCATCCCTGTCCTATTATCCCCATTTATTCGTACCTATTTCCTGTATTCTTACTCATGTTTATACTTATACTTATTATCTTGTGATTAACAAGTCAAATCAAATCAAATCAAATAAATAAATTATCAGTGGAAATAAAACAGGTTTTTCTGCCTACCTGACCTCACAAATATTTTGGACTAATCCTCATAAGCCTTGATCAGTACAGCATGTAGCACAAAACTAAGAAAGATGAATGATTAACTTCTTCTAGTTCTAATTAATACAAGCCGCACTTTAAGAGGAAGAAATAATCTAAACCACAATGTTCTTGTTTGCTTTATGAAAACATCTTCATATTATGAGAATGATTAAATATCTTAAATTAGCAAATTTGTTACAGAAGCAAGAACATCTGATTTCCCATTTAGCCTATCCAATTTTCTTTCTTTTCTCTTTTTTGGCTCATTTTTTTATTATGTTTAAAAAGCATAAGATTTAAAAAAGAGGGTTATGGAAAAGAAAGAGCAAAGAAAGAGCAAAAACGAGTGCAAAGGGAAAGAAAAAGAAAAGAAAACAGAGAAAGGAAGAAAAAGAATAACTTCCAATTTTCTTTGCTACCAATACTGTTCTGTCCTAATTTACATACTCGAAATCCCCGCGCTTTGATTGGCCAAAGCGCGGGGCTTTCTAATTGGTCAGGCGAGCCGCGCCGATTGGCTCGTGAAGAATCTCCCGCGATTGGCTCGTTCAGAGCGCGGGAGATTCAAAGCGTTGCCATTGGCCGCGGCCGCCGCGGCGAAAGGAATAAAAGCCGCAGACTTTTTTCCTTTCGCCGGTTCGGTTCCAGTTTGCCTAATAAAGAGCATTGCATGAAATCACCGACTCCTGGCGTCATTTTGCGGACACGACACTGGCGACGAGGATGGGATCCAGACCCTGAACCGAACCCCGTGTCCGACGGAAGCCAGACAAAGCACCGAGATGGCAAAAATCGCACCGCCCGCCCCCTTCAACCCCGCCACCGAGGACTGGGAATCGTTCTCCGACCGTTTCCGCATGTACCTCGAGTGCACCGGCATGAAGGACGCCTTGGGCCCGCTAAAACGCGCCGTCTTCCTCACCCATTGCGGAACCGAAATTTTCCAGATGGCCAAAGCGTTGGCCAAGCCCGCCGACGCAACCGCCATGGACTGGGACGTCCTCGAACCTATCCTTCGGCGACACTACGCTCCCGAGGTCCCCATCCTGATCCGGCCCAACGAATTCTACTGGCGAGACCAGAGAGCGGGTGAGAAATTGAGCGACTTCGTCGCCGAGCTGCGGCGCCTAGGGGGGCTCTGCGAATTTGATAACCTAAACAACATCCTGAGAGACCGATTCGTGCTCGGTCTGTGGGACCCCGCGCTCCAGAGCCGGCTGATGGCTAAGGGCAACATCAGTTTAGCAGACACCCTCACCGCAGCCGCAGCCGCAGAAGCAAGCCGTACTTCCGCCGATAGCATGCGCAGACCTGACACGAAGGACCGCGGCGGAAACAACAACCCGGCAAGGTCGACCGAACAAAAAACCGAAACAACCACACACCACGGCGATTTCCACTCTGCATCCAGCACGTCCGAAGACGAAGAAGACATACATCGACTTCAGACGGGGCGCGACCAATGGAACCGGAGAGGTCGTAAGTCAAGGACCAACTGTGCCGGTTGCGGCGGCGACCACCCCAGGTCGGAATGCCGGTTTTTTGATTCCATCTGCCGGCATTGCGACAAAAAGGGGCACATCGCCCGGGTTTGCCGCCAGAAGAAAAACCGCAGTCCAACTCGATGGGACCAGAACGACCGGAGAAGGGAAAGCTCACCGCCCCGGCCCAGAGATCGCCACTCGGACAGCTGATGGGACCGGACCGGACGATCCTCGCGAGGCGGCGACAACCGGCGGAGAGAGGAGACCCACTAGACAGTCACCATCGGCCACGCCATCACCGACGACGCCCGAAAAATCCATGTCGAGGTTCACATCGAGGGCCAGCCATGCAAAATGGAGGTAGACTCCGGGTCCTACCTCTCCATGATTGCATGGCACGAGATTAAGCGGTTGGTGCCTACCCTCCGAAGGAGGAACGTAGACAGCCAAAGACTTATTGTAAAGGACTACCAGGGAAACCGCATCCTGGTAGTCGGCACCAAAAACTTTAACGTAACATATAAGGGGCGCACCGAACAACTCCCCCTCACGATCGTCGATCGCGACCGCCCAAGCCTGCTGGGACTACAATGGTTCGCCCCGCTCGACATCACTCTCACGGAAGTCAACCACGTTGCCGACGACAGTTGGGAACAGCGACTAGCCCAGGAGTTCCGAGAAGTCTTCGACGGAAGCCTGGGCAAGTACCAGGGGCCCCTTATCTCGTTCGACCTAGACCCTAACGTCCCCCCCAAACGACTGAAACCTAGGCGGGTGCCATTCGCCCTAAAACCCAAAATAGACGAGCAAATTGATAAGCTCGTCAAACAGGGGGTATTGCAGCCCATAGACCATGCCCAGTGGGAGACCCCCATAGTCACCCCGGTCAAGCCAGACGGGTCGGTGAGGATCTGTGGGGACTATAAGGCCACCCTAAATGGCGCGCTGCAACAAAGCGCCTACCCCGTCCCAATAGTGCAACATCTACTGCACTCACTGGGAGGGGGCAGGGTCTTCGCCAAGCTCGATCTCGCCCAGGCATACCAACAGTTGCCGGTCGACGAGCAAACGGCGGAAACCCAGACCATCGTCACCCACCGGGAAGCTTTCAAGTGCAACCGACTCCAATTCGGAGTCAGCGTGGCACCAGGCATATTTCAGAGCCTGATGGAGAGGTTGTTGCAAGGTATCAAGGGGGTGGTACCTTATTTCGATGACGTTCTAGTGTCGGCAACCAACCAAGCCGAACTAGAAAGCCGACTAAGAGAGGTCCTAACTAAATTTAAAGAAACGGGACTTAAAGTAAAAAGGGAGAAATGCCAACTGTGCACGGAACAAGTGGAATTCTTGGGCTACCTCCTAGACCGGCACGGCATTCACCCCACAAGAAAAAAAGTCAAGGCCATCAAAGAGGCCCCCACCCCTAAATCAAAGACTGAACTACAAGCATTTTTGGGGTTACTGAATTTTTACAATGTTTTCCTACCCCAAAAGGCAACGGCGGCGGAGCCTTTGCATAGGCTCCTGGACAAGGCGGCGACCTGGACTTGGGGGAAACGGGAGCAAGCCGCCTTCCAAAAAACTAAAGACCTCCTCACCTCCGACGCCGTCCTCATACAATTTAACGAGACCCTGCCTCTGGCCGTCACTTGCGACACATCACCTTTCGGCGTCGGCGCCGTCCTCAGCCATACCCTTCCTGACAGAAAAGAAGCACCCATCGCGTTCTTTTCGAGGACCCTCACCAAACCAGAGCGGAACTATAGCCAACTGGACAAAGAGGCTCTGGCTATAGTTGCCGCCATAAAACGGTTCCACGAATATCTCTACGGCCGACCTTTCACCATTATAACGGACCATAAGCCGTTGCTGGGCATCCTTGCGGGAAACCGGGCCACCCCGAACATTCTGTCTCCCCGAATGACAAGGTGGTCCGAGTTCCTGGCGGCCTACAACTACGAACTCATACACAGACCGGGTAAGACGATCTCACATGCGGACGCATTAAGCCGCTCGCCGCTACCGGAATCCGACTCTGACCCAGCACCAACGACGACCACCCTCAGCATCGAGACCCTACCCAACCTACCCATAACCGCGTCAGACATTGCCCGGGAAACTAATAAAGAAAGGCGTCTGGCGCGGGTTTTGCATTGGGTAGAAAAAGGGTGGCCGGAGAAGGACAACGACGAGTCCGTCAAGACGTTTCGGAACCGCCAAACCGAACTCTCGTTGTTAAAAGGGTGCATCTTATGGGGTGACAGGGTGGTCATTCCGGACAGACTACAGGGGAAGGTTTTGGAAATGTTGCACGAGGGGCACCCTGGCATCGTAAGAACTAAAGCCCTGGCCAGAAGTTACGCTTGGTGGCCAGGAATGGACAAGCAGATAGAGGCCTGGGTAGCTAAGTGCCAGCGATGCCAGGAGACTAGGCCCAGCCCACCCACAGCACCCGTCCTAGAGTGGGAAACCCCAAGGGGACCCTGGTCCAGAATCCATATAGACTTCGCCGGACCCACAAATGGACACACCTTCCTCATAACAGTTGACGCTTACTCCAACTGGCTGGAGGTAAGCGACATGAAGACAACAACCACGGAGGCCGTGACCAAAGAACTTTGCAAACTCTTTGCAACACACGGCCTCCCAGACGTCGTTGTCTCCGACAACGGGCCCCAGTTTACCTCCCTGGAGTTCGAGAAATTCCTGGCGGAAAGGGGCATCCGCCACGCTCTAACAGCACCGGCGCATCCGGCGGCGAACGGTAGGGCGGAACGGATGGTCCAATTTACCAAAAAAACCATCCGGAAAATGGACCATGGGGAGATCCAGGAAAAAATCAACAGACTTCTCTTTACACAACACATAACCCCAAATACCACTACCAACAAAAGCCCAGCCGAACTGCTAATGGGTAGAAAGCTGAGATCCCCACTCGACAGGTTACACCCTACGTATAACCCGGAGCGGCCCCCAGACTCAAGCACGAAATACCGAACATTCGCACCCGGGGACCTCGTATATGCGAAAAACCTGACGGGGGACCCCCTATGGATCCCAGCCGTCATCACCCAAGCAACAGGCCCACGCTCATACCGGCTACAAACGACAGACGGACGAGCGTGGAAATGACACATCGACCAACTTAGGTCTAGGACAGCAAACGAACCCACCTCCCAAAACGCAAACCAAGGGGGGAGGGAATACCCGGGTGACCGATTACAAGAAAAAATAAACCAGCAGTACTTACCGAGACGCAGCCATCGCGACCCCTCGCCGAAAAAGAACAGCCAAGCCAGCTTGACCGACCCGGAAAGACCGAGCGGGAGCGGCGAAACCCGTAGCTCAACCAACCCGGAAGGCCCAGGTGGGAGCCACGGAGAAAGAACCAGCCCGATCGACCAACCGGTTCACACAGGAACAAGAGCAACCAAAAACCCGACCGAACAGGCCGGGATCCCGCTTACGACTGAGTTGCGCAGGTCAAGTAGGACCAGACGGAGCCCCGCCTACCTACGTGACTACGCAACGTAAGGACTGAACCAAGAGGGGAGGGGTGTTCTGTCCTAATTTACATACTCGAAATCCCTGCGCTTTGATTGGCCAAAGCGCGGGGCTTTCTAATTGGTCAGGCGAGCCACGCCGATTGGCTCGTTAAGAATCTCCCGCGATTGGCTCGTTCAGAGCGCGGGAGATTCGAAGTGCTGCCATTGGCCGCGGCCGCCGCGGCGAAAGGAATAAAAGCCGCGGACTTTTTTTTACTTTCGCCGGTTCGGTTCCAGTTTGCCTAATAAAGAGCATTGCATGAAATCACCGACTCCTGGCGTCATTTTGCGGACACGACAAATACAGATATAAAATTCTTAACATCTTACTTGAGAATCAATAATACACAGTATTTCTAATATCATGAACAGTTTAAGCATCAAATCCAAAAATTATATTCAACATCTTTGGCAACTCTAATTTTCAATAAATTTGGTGGAGCAATTCACTAGGCATTCTTTTGTGGAGTATATGTGGAGGGAGAAGGAAATATTTTTCTTTATAACAATTAATTGGTTAAGTTGTATAGTTGGGACTCCTTTTTTGTCTGTGAAGAAAACTTTACTAGCTCCCTGTTATGCAGCAAAATCACCCGTGCTGAAATGGCTGTACGGATTTGGAACTTCTGTATGGATCCATAGAAGTGGAGACATAATTCATGTTTTACTCTTTTGTTAGTTTTATACTAACAGGAACTGGGCTTGGCTAGTCTAGTAAAAAGAAGGATCAGGGGAGACATGATAGCAGTCTTCCAATATTTGAGGGGCTGCCACAGAGAGGAAGGGGTCAAGCTATTTTTTAAAGTACCTGTAGGCCAGACAAGGAATAATGGATGGAAAATGAACAAGGTGAGATTTAACCTGGAAATAAGGAGAAACTTTCTGACTGTGAGAACAATCAGCCAATGGAACAGCTTGCCCTCGGAAGTTGTGAGAGCACCATCACTTGAGACTTTCAAGAAGAGATTGGACTCCCATCTGTCAGAAATGGTGTAGGGTCTCCCGCTTGGGCGGGGGGGTTGGACTAGAAGACCTACAAGGGCCCTTCCAACTCTGATTATCTGTTAATGATACCCTGAACCCCAACTCCTGGCTTTGAATAATGGTCTGGCAGTTCCTGCTGCAACCAATTACCTTCCAGTTAACACCTTACCTAGTGCCCAACCCACAAGCCCAAAGTATGAGAGAGAAGGTAGAAGATAGACATCTTCTGTTATTTTCTTGGTGAATAAAAGGTCAACTTCTTTTAATCATTTAGTGAAGAGGTGCAATAATGGGATCAATCCCACCTACCCCACTTTGGGGACCAGCTCCATCTCAGAAGAAATAAAAGAAATCTAATTGTATTTTTTAAAAAATAAATAAAAACTAAAAAGAATTATGATTTTTTATTAGGCATAATTCCAAAATATATTAATAAAAAAATCATAGTTTACTAAAATATATATTAGCAACCAGGAGGACAAACTTGGCACAACAGTGGGAAAAAATACATTATGAACAATATAGGACTCAGAAATTTTAACTTGGAAAATATGAAGTAATGAGAATTCAACATCACATATTCACAACACAGGTTTAGCAAATTTAAGCAAAAATAGCATATATATATGTGTGTGTGTGTGTGTGTGTGTTTTCTTAAGTTTTTGCGGGTATTTATATGTGTGCTATTCAGCTTTGTTCGGGTATTTTCCCACGTCATTATAGTTGTGCTTTTAAAGTTGTAGCAACATTTCGGCAGAATCTCATCTGCCATCATCAGCCTTCTGTATAGTGTTCGTTTGTTCATTTGTTCATTCATTTACCCCCTATATTATGCAGCAAGGCAAATGTAAATATTTAAAGAATAGTTTTTATTTTAAGAAGAAAAATAGACTAAAGGACTTAGAATAGAAATCCAGGAGTATTTTAAATGTTTATAACATTGTATATTGTAGAAGTACAACAAAGGGGAAGTTGGAAACTAAATATTTATTTATAATGTTTTTAGAAGCCTTTTTTCTTTGTATCTTTAAATACAAAATAGTGGAGATTTGAGTACTCAGATATTTTCTCCTATTGTTAAATAATTCAGTTTACTTTATTCTTTATGGTTAATTTCCTTATCATTTGATCACTAACTGTACAACCTTCATAACTCCTTGGTCCACTTATGCATATATTTCTGTATTAATTATTTTTATCTTTGTTTTTTTTCCTTTTTATTAATTCTTTCTCTATTTTTTTAAAAATGATTAATATGTTTTAGAGACAAAGACCTGTTTTACTTTAAGTATGACAATGTAGTATCAACATAAATTATAGAACTGCCCAGATCATGTCATGCGTCAGCTTACAAATTAATTTTAAAAGAAAAAATCCAAACAAAAATACGATATTCTAGACAAACCACATGATGATGTGGGCCTGAACAATGGAAAACTGTCTGCCTTAATCTCTTTAAAAAAACTAGAGTGGTTTCAGATTATTATCAGATCACAAGAAGGTTCTGAGAGAAAAAAAAAATCATCCTGAATAGAGCCTGAAGGATGACGAAAGGCTAAAATTATACCCAATTCTCCAAATTTTACAGACTATAAAGCATCACACTGACTATACAGTTTATCATTTGTGTGTGAATTTCCAGTCAGTCCTGTCTTCTGGTGCCTGCCTTGATTAACCCCTGAGGTTTTCTGAATAAGATTTGTGAAGTGGTTTTTCCTTGCCATATTCTTCCAATATTTGAGAGAGAAGAATTGGTTCAAGGTCATCCAATTGACATCATGCTTCCAGAACTTCCAGTTCTCCTGTTCTTCCACCTGGTGCCTTCAACCAGTACATGTAGTCCTCGACTTACAACCACAATTGAGCCCAAAATTTCTATTGTTAAGTGATCCATTTGTTGATTTTTGCCCCATTTTATGACCTTTCTTGCCGAAGCTGTTAAGTGAATCACTGCAGTTGTTAAGTTAGTAATACAGTTGTTAAGATAATCTGGCTTCCCATTGACTGCTTGTCAGAAGTTTAAAAAAAGTGATCACATGATCCCAAGACACTGCAACCGTCATAAATATGAGTCAATTGCCAAGCATCTGAATTTTGATCACATGCTCATGGGAATGCTGCAATGATCATGTGAAAACGGCCAGAAGTCACTTTTTTCAGTGCTATTGTAACTTCGAACTGTCACTAAATTAGCTGTTTTAAGTGGAGGAGTTCCTGTATAACAAACTGGCTCTTATCTCTGATCTATGTACCTGTATAAAAATATGGAAGTTTCTTTTCCTACGTTCTTCCAGCTGGATCTTTATGGAGGGTAAAATAGATTGGTCTGAAGAAAGTAATGCCATACTATTGTAAGGCAAGCCCTGTTCCCTTTGATGTCACATGCGCATCCCAAAGGGAAAGATCTTGCAAAATAATGTTGCTTTTACTATCCCAAAATGAGACTGCAGATGCCCAGTTCCCAAACTGTAATTAGAGGCTGTTGGGAACATGAAAATCTCTTCCAGCCTTGGTTCATCAGAGATTCTCTCTCTAGGAATGGCACAGGCTGGAGAAACCTGTATTGCAAAGCCATCTCTCATTAATAGAGGTGTGTAGTATTTATCTAAGCCTGCAGGCTAGCACCTAATCTACATTCATCCAGATGACTTTCTGGATCTCAAGCCTTGGCACAGGTTGGCTGCATTTGGTATCTATTGCATATATTTTGCTGTTGGTTTTCTGGGTTTCTCACTTGTTTATTTCTTGTACTGTTTTTTTTTTCTTTACCTTGTTGAGTTTTAGCTTGTTCTCTTTATATTGCAAACCTCCCAGAGTTGGTTTGGAATGAGGTGACACTGAACTCTACTTAGTCAATCAGCCAATATATTCACAACAGCCTACAAAGAGAAAGGGGTGCATTTTCCAGTTGAAAGACAAAACCTGCGGTCATCCATCCTTTCTTTAATCGATTTGCCAAAAGAGGGAGAATCACAATGTCACCTTGCTGCATTCCCAGAGTACTAGCAACATTTGACCTTTGAGCACCAATTTTCTTAATGTAAGAATAATAAATTGTTGATTTCAGGGAGTCTCTAACAGTATGTTTATGAACTGAAAGGATCTGAGTTACCATGCTGTATGTTCAAGTGAGATTTGTGCCAAATACATTCTTTTATTTCCATTAGGAAATGTTACTTATAGACATGATAGTAGCTGGATTGTTCCTCTGGGACAGTTTTTTTCAAGTATCATCTGAAGACTTCCTTGAGACCTTCTCAGAAGTCCAGGAAATAAAAAAATATTTGCCTGATATTAGATATTTGGAAATATATTTAAATATAAAACAGTTGCTCTTCTCTGTTTGTTAAAATATATAGCTTTGTTCATGGAAATATATTTCTACCTAATGGGTTTAATATAAATAATTTTTACATGATACAATAAATAAAAATTCCATGAACATGTTAGTATTAACCTTTAATTTGATAAATATTGATAAATACAACCCATACAAGCAAAAGCTCTTTTGGGATTCTCCATAATTTTTAAAAGTGGGGTTGGGGAATCTCTCTAATGAGCAATAATTTGATCAGGTGGCTCCAATTGTTTGTTAATTGATGCTGTCTCTTAGCCTTCTAAAATATTACTTTTTTGTCCCTTTTGAATATTTCTAAAATTGTTTTGTTGTTTTACGCGGCAGCAGGGAGTCATGCCATGTGCGATGTGTGGCCATAGAATTATGACCAAGGCATCAATTTATGAGCTGTTTTTTTCTGGTGAATTGTAATTGGAGCAACCTTCTTCCATTTTCAATTTTCCATTTTCAAGGTTAACCACACCAAACTTGATTGCAGGAAATACAACTTCAGCAACGTCAATGTCTGGAATACTCTACCTGACTCTGTGGTTTATTCCCCAAACCCCAAAGACTTTAACCTTAGACGGTCTACTATTGACCTCACCCCTTTCCTAAGAGGTCTGTAGGGGATGTGCACCAACGTGCCTACCATTCCTGCCCTATTGTTTCTTTTATTTTTCTTATATATACCCATTTCATGTATTCATAACTATGTATATACTTATACCTATTATCTTCTAAGCGATTGACAAATCAAAATAAATAAATAAAATAAATAAAAATAAATTTTGCCCCCTCTCTACGCCCTACCTCATAGCGATCTGGCGTAGCTGTGCTACAATGCAATGGCAGTTGAGGAAAATCTGGAGTCCCTGACCCATAGCTGCTTCCTCGTTCCCGAAAAATCCCTCCTCGAAGCTTAGGAAAGAAAGACGAGGTGGAAATCCTTCGGCAACCACTTCTGGCTGAGCTGAAGTCAGACAGACGCTAAAAGGCAGACAGACGCTAAAAGGCCGCTCTCTTCTCTCCTCTCCTCCCCCCCACCAAGCGAAGCCTGCCGGGGTCGGGCTGAGGTGAGGCCCAGCGCGGACCCGGAACTGGGGCGGAGCGCTTCAAAAAGGGACTGAGGGCAAGGAGAGCAAAGAAGGGGAGCGCCGGGAAGAAAGCGGAGGCGACAGAAGAGCGGGAGAGCGGCACAGACAGAAGCGCGCTGGGGAAAGAGCGAGAGCGTCTGCGCTCCTCCGGACCATGGACGCCTTCGTCCTCGGTGCAAGCTGGCTGAACTTTCTCCTGTTGCTGCTCCTGCTGTTCCTGCTGCTGGTGGTCTCGCTCAGCGGGAGGATTAGGTGAGTGTCTGGCGGGATCCATTCCGCGCGCCTCCAGGTAAAGGTCGGGACAGGTGGGAATCTATCGTTGCCACACCACAGCACAGAAATAAGTTTGGGAGATCGCCACTAAATGTGGCTTCCGTCCCTTACAGGTGAGGTCGGTGCGACGGTTAGAGACCTTACAAGTGAATCGCTTTACGATGCCTGGAATAGGTTGAGAGTATAATAGAAGGCAAGAACTTTGCCTGAAGGGAGTAATTTGATGGAGGGAGTAATATGAATTACGAGGTGGAGAAATAGGATCGGGTAAGTTCCTGGAAAACAAGCTCATCCAACCTTACTGATGGGAAAGTCAGTGCTAGGAAAGGAAGAACAATACTTTATTTAATCACTAAGTGCATTGATTAATTGGTGGAGTTAGAAGAGCATTGTGGTGGCTTCAGTTGATCTCAAAATAACTAAGCCTGAGTCTGGTTAATTATTGGATGGAAAATCATTCGGAAATATCAGGGGTTTTGGAGCAAGTAGGAAATCTCAAAAACATCCTGAAATGAAGCAATGGCAAACTAGAATAGAATACTTTATTGGCTAAGTGTGATGGACACACAAGGAATTTGTCTTGGTGTAAATATTCTCAGTATACATAAAGAAAAGATACATTTGTTAAGAATCAAGAATAATAATGACAACACTTAATGATAGTCATAGGGTACAATCAGCAATCAAATCATACTAAGAAACTAGCCTTGAAGACTGTGTACGCTTTTTACACATACAGGCATGTTTAAATGTACTTTATAGAATAAATCACGATTGGATAGATTCATTCAAATGTTAAATTATTATGCCGTGAGTTTTTAACATTTGTGTCAACCCAGCTAATAAATGAGAGGGCTTTTTAATAAAAATATGAGATGATTTTTTTAAAAAAAATCATACTGATTTTAATAGCATTGTTTCCTGGAACAGAACCTAAGCTCATCTGCTTTAAATAGGAACTAAAAGGTGTGACTATATAGAAGCTTTTATGAGTTTTTATTCTTGACAGATTCCTGAGACTTCCCAGGATGTTGGACTTAGATGAACCTTTTGGGATGATCCATTATGCAATTTCTTTGTTCACGAATGTGTGGGTGGGTGTTGAGAGGATTATAGATTATCTAACTACAAAATATTCTATTTTATGCTCAGTCCCCAAGTCTACCCAGAGTATTTTCCTTGGCACCCACCAGAGTTTCTACATTTCTTGATTGGTGGCAGTGGTATTACAATACTGTTGTTCCAATACAAAATTTTTCCAGTCTGGAAACTCAAGTGCCAACTTGTGATGCCATTTTTATGTCTAAAAATGTCTGTGGTTCTTAAATGAGCAATAGAAACACACTGTCATATGAAAATGCCACTTACAACTTCTTTTGAAAAGCCTAGTTTGTATCATCTCAGAAGATTTAACTTGAGCCAGGTAAGCCATGTCTGCTATATTAGTGCAGCATTTTAAGCTTGTTTGGTATTAACCAGGGGGAGGAATTTGTGCTTTATGCAAGCTAAATTCATTTGGTGAGTTTAGAATAGAGTATATTGTATGGACCCAAAAATGGTTAATTCAAAAGCATCTACAGCTGGTACAGAATGCAGCTGCATGGGCAGTTAAGTGCCCTCTTCAGTGCATCAGTGCATGCTCTGTGAGCTGCTGGTTTTAAACTGTGAAGCCCTTCATGGTATGGGGCTGGGGTTTTAAAGGGCCACCTCTTCCCCATCATACTGTATCTACCTGTCCCATTAAGTCCAACAAAAGAGGCATATTCCAGAGTCATGAACTTGAGATGGGCCGCCATATAAATTGAGATATTAGCAATAAATAAACAACATTTAAAAAGTTGTGCAAAAATAGCTATTCTGCAAAATAAAAAACAAACAAAATTAGAGTGTGTGAGGAAAGGAGATGTGCCAGCTAGAAGGATGCTACATTTGGGGGGGGGGGGGGGGGGGGAGGGGAGAGAATTTTTGCCTTAACTGATACACTATGTTTGTTTCTGTATGGAATGCGTTTTCCATAATAGTTCAGATGTAGAATTCATATGAATATTGCAATAGTAAATATTTCATCTGTTTTTCTTTCTGAGCAACATCTATTTGCTTTTAGCAAATAGAGTATTTTTAAATTTTTTTGTAAGATCAAATACTTTATTTAGTACTTGGGGCATAACTGTACTTTATTCTGCCTCTTGATCAAATAACTTCTCTGCAGCCTTTTCTAGTTTGCATCCTAGACATTACGGGGTGGGGGAGGATGATCAAACAACCTATCAAGAATGGTTAACATGAGATTTGACATGTGGTTGGTTCATTAGCAAATTATTTTTTATTAAAACTACCTTGGCATCCTATTATTTGAAAGGCACTCTGCCCCCACACGCCAAATCCCCACCCAATACCATTTCATGGATATTTATTTGTATCTTCTTGCCTTTATTGTTTTTACAAATAACTTAAGGCAGTGAACATATCCAACACATCTTTCTACTCCTATTTCCTTCACAACAGCAATTCTGTGAGGTAGGTTGGGCTGTGAGAGAGTGACTGGCTCAAAGTTACCCAAGTGGCTAGTGAATATGTGAAACTCACCATGGGTTAAAATCATGGCTAAGTGCAGTATGCAAACCATACCAATGTGCATTAGAGACTGTTTAAAAGTAAGCCATAAAAATAATATAAGAAAAAAATTAGCCCAAATAAAAATTAATAAAAAAATGTTACAATAAAGCAAAGGAACTTTCTAAAATAGTTAATCACTATAACCACAACAGAACAATTTTACCAGCTACTCCAAAAACCTTTTTCGGAAAATTAATTGCATATGCAAAGATATTCTATTACAATAACAGGAAATCTTACATCATCAAAACTCTTGGCTATTTCTGTTACAACAGAGTAATATATCTGTATCTCTTGACAGCTATTTTGATAAAAATGTATGCACTTATATTTTTAATTATTTCCAACCCAATGTTGGAAATGTATGTTGGAAAGTATGCTGGAAAGTAATTTTATACAGAGACTCAAGGTTCTTGTCAATCTGCTTGCCTGCATGATAAGTCTCTGGAAACTGAGCAGAATGGGTCCTCATTCAATCTGTGTAAGAGCAGCTCTCAAAAGAAAACCAAATTAAAAAAACAGGTGGGCTCTTGCTAGGATCTGGTAAAAGAAAAAAAGTCAGAAAAAGTCAGCCAATATACAGAGAAGACTGCAAATTCCTCCATTCTAACCTCCTGATCGTAGATCCAGAGCAAAGAATATTTATTTAATTAGACCCCTACACACAAACAGACACAAAAGACAAAAGGGGAGCAGAAGCATGCACATAACACAAGCACCCACAAAAATGTGACATATTATTTCATTGAAGGAGCAAGTTCACACAGATGCTTCTTTTTGGCCAAAAGAACAAATCCAAAGGTCATGCTCTATATCAGTGCTTCTCAATCTTGACCACTTTAAGATATGTGGATTTCAACCCCCAGAATTCCCCAGAACAGCATGGGAAATTGCTAAGGTTGAGGAAGGTTGAGGAGTCACAACTGCTAACAATTTGCATTATTGCTTCCAAAAAAATGAAGTAAAAGCCCTAAAATAGACAAAATGTCTGGAAAAGGAATGTTTCCAAACTTCATCCAAAAATCTAGAGAAACACACTTCCTAATCGTGATATAATGAGTATTTATGACCGAAAACCTATGGTTTGTACTCATCGGACAGCAACCATCCCAGATGGGAAGAGCACTCAAGTAGTATGATTAGCCTGGACTCACCATAAGTACCAAAGAGCAAAGTCTGACAAAACACCCCTTTGCTCCCCACACCTTATATAGTCTTTCCCAAGCAAAAGGTGCCAGTATGGGCATATTTTTGTATTATTGTCAGAGAACAATAAAGTAGCTACTTTGAACTTTACATATGTGAATCTGGTTGTTTACATCTGACACACCCTGATCTTCTGTTTTATATCTCTGTCCCTGCAATTGTTAGATCATATGACTGCCAAAATGGTCTCCATCAAACTTTTTGAGTTTTGCACAACCTTGGCAAGCCTTTGTTACATTAAGAATGGCTGGGTCCAACAATAATTACTCATAGGTAAAAATTTGTAACAGATGGGTTTTATGACACTTAATCTCCAGGATTGTATTTTTTGCTTTTCTATCACTATGTCATTATTTCAGTTTACTATTAATTATTTTGATCTAATGTATCTAAAAGTACTCAATCCATGCATGTTTCTTTTTAAAAAGACCAGCAATTTTATGTGC
Source organism: Hydrophis major (assembly GCA_033807585.1). Lineage (NCBI taxonomy): Eukaryota > Metazoa > Chordata > Lepidosauria > Squamata > Elapidae > Hydrophis > Hydrophis major. The sequence goes on along the minus strand of CM066330.1, from coordinate 238,596,910 downwards.
ATATATGGATGGTTTAATGCTGTGATGCTATTTTTTAAACTTACATTTTGTATGTTCCAATGTTAGAGCTCAGGTTTTTAAAAACTCTATCATATTTCAAATTAAACAAGCTATCTTTGTATACTGAGTGACACTAAATACTACCCAAGTCTTTAGAAATGTGAGTGGATTTTAGACTAAAGAAATTTTCTATTGACTAGGCCGGGGAGCTATGTGGTTTTTTTTTAATAATTGCATTGTAATGCAATATTCTTCATGTTTATTCAGAGTAAGCTCTATTGATTAAAGGTTGACTTACTTACACCCATATTTAAGATTCAAGGTTTATATGCAAGTTTTTCTAGGATTAATTAGTTATCAATTATTTTGGCTACCTATATATAGTATTATTTAATTACATAAGACAAAAATGGATAGAGAAACCCTTTACAGAATTTTAGCCCATATTATTCCATATCTTGAAGGAAAACCAAAATGATACATTTGTTCTGAAGGATTGAACATTCCCAACCTCTCTCCAATGTGAGGGTTTGCATTTTTAGAATAATTATTTTAACATTTTTATATTCATGCAATAAATTTAGCATTTGATCATTTTTCTTCTGGCCTTTTTTTGTTGATGCTCCTTAAACTTTGGTGCCCTAGACCATTGTCTGCTCAACCTGAACTTAAAGCTGGCCCTGGGGAAGACATACTGTATTAATGTCCACGATGCCATTTTACACATGCCTTTATTGTCACTAACAGACTCACTTCTTCCCTGACAATCAATTTTAAAGTTTCAATTTTAATGAAGTGGTAACACTTGGGAAGAGGGTACCCTGCGGAGCAAAATGCTTACATTTTATAAACCTTACATTTATTTCCAACAATCCTATCAGGTCCACATAGGCCCCCAGAGTACTGTTAGGAAATAAAAGAGGTGGATTTCATAAATATATTAAATGAAGGGGATTAAATAGAATAATGGATTGGCAAAGAGCATCCTAATAGATTAAAGAAATTCATCAGTTGGCATGCTACTGAGTTGAAATCACATTGTACCTAGCACTTATTTGTGACTCACCCAATCTCCCACATTATAATCAGTTCCAGAGTTAGAAGTTTTAACAAGCTTCCCCTTGTTAAAAAGTTACAGGTCTCATTAAGGTGTGTACCTAAACAGTATCTTGGATCACCACACCATCTTTTTCAAAGGAAAATACTGTGCCCCTGTATGGCTTAACAGCTGCCATACTAGTAAGCTAGATGGCAGACTCAACGACACCATGAGGATTATAAGTGGATGTATTAAAACCATTCTGACTTGCTGGCTTCCTGTTCTGAGCCCTGTAGCACTGAGTTTTACAAAGGCAAGTTGGACTACTATTTCTTCTTGTGCCATATCCGTGATTGGATGTTGGTAACTAATGAGAGAATACAGAACAATTATGAACAACTCACTCCTACTGGTGCATGCTGACCTTTGCCATTTATCAGCAGGAAGACTCAAATCCAGGAAACCACTTGCAACTTTAACATCGATTTCCAATGGAAAGCCAAATCGGTCACTGAATTTCCAGACCTAGGAAGACATATAAATAATCCCACAAAAAGGTGCCAGGCTTTGAACTACCACACAAGCAATGGACAATCCTGAATAGGATTCGCACCTCATGTGGTGTCTGTGGTGCCTGCATAAATGGGACATAACATCCTCCCCTCAGTGTGACTGTGGGGTCCCATGTCAAACTGTAGATCACATTGTGACAGACGAAGCTGAGGGCACATACCTGATTTTTTTTCCTTATATATGATGCTGCATTTCAATGGTTAGATGGCCCAGACATTTGAATTTGAAGACAGATCTTTTTTACATTTATATTTTAGTGTATTTTATTAATCAAAGTGAAATGTTAATATATATTGCAAGCAGAGGTGGTATTCAGCAGGTTCTGACCAGTTCTGGAAAACCGGTAGCGGAAATTTTGAGTAGTTTGGAGAACCAGCAAATGCTACCTCTGACTGGCCCCACCCCCATCTATTCTCTGCCTACGGAGTCCCAGCTGATCGTCTGGGTCTTCTTTTGTTGCCCTGCACAGGAGAACAGAGCTGGAAAGCAGGTTAATGGGGTAGGGAGGGAATGGGGATTTTGCAGTATCCTTCCCCTGTCATGCCCACCAAGCCACGACACACCCACCAAGCCACATCCAGAACCGGTAGTAAATTTTTTTTAATCCCACCACTGATTGCAAGTCCATGTGCAATATGCCATATGCTAAATAATCAGCAAGGAATTTAAAAGGAAAATACAAATTAATTTGCAGATGAATGCATTTACTCATTACATATTTATCCTTTGGCTGGCTTGATCTTTCATAGTTTATTATAACAGATATACATCCTGGAAAATTATTTAAATATTAATTTTTACAATAATTTTTAAATTATACATCAATGTGTTATACAAAATGTTGACAGTGAGATGGATGGCACATAAATTTAATAAGTAAGTAAGTAAGTAAGTAAGTAAGTAAGTAAAAATGCTGTAAACTTTTTCCAAAGAAGCTATATATTTGATGAAGAAGGTATTGAGAGCAAACTACAAAAATTTACTTTGTAGGTGTGTTTAGCAAACATTGTACTAGAATTTTCTGTCTTATAAACTTAGAAAGCCCTTTCTTCTTTTTGTCCTTGTGGAACTAAGAAACACATTTTGTAATTTATTACCCTCTGGGCTTAACTCTAGAGAAAGGCAGAATGGCAGTGCAGCCAACTTTCTTTATTTTTAGAATCAAACAGCCCGTAGTTTATATTAGTTAAGCAATTGATAGTCCATAGTTTATATCAGTTAAGTAAGTTGTTGGTTAACAACTGATTTCTATGTGATCTTTTGGGCTAAATAGAAAAATGTTTTTATTAAGAAATGCACTGAATTGAATTTATTCAGCAGATCTGGAAACTAAAACCTAGGAAAACATTGAATTGTGATTGCTTCATCCTTTTCATTCTTCGTCAGAAAAGTAGCTGGCAACCTTATAAAAACAGTGATGTCAGTTTCACCCATACTTACAGAATCATAGAAAAACAACAGTTGGAAGGGACCTTGGAGGTCATCTGGCCCAACCCCCTGCTCGAGCAAGAGAGTCTATTCCAAATATTAGCCTCTACCTAGAATCGAACTGACAACCTCCTGATTATGGATTATTATGTATTTCAAAGACAATAGCTGTATATGAACAGATTGTTGAAAGATACGAGATCTATATCTGGGGCTGTTTTTTTTCTCAGAGGAGGAGCCATTTGGGGGGGGGTGTCACCAAACGGGAGGAGCTTTCACCTAAAGTAAAAATTTTATATAGGAAAAGAATGGAGCAACTGAAATGCTTTTCATTTTAAATAAATAAATCTATATTTTATTTTAGCATTTTTACTGGATGAAAGTAGCTCAGAACCCATGGAGGAAATAATTACATGAGCATAGACTGAACATTTTGAATCTAGAGGTATACAATATGCTGAAGCAAGGAGATAGCACAAGACTGGCAAGAGAGGATATCTTCCAGTAATAGGAATAGATTAGGAACAAATAGTTATATTTCAGATAGCCAAACAGATATAAAATGACAGTATAAAGTGACTGTCAGTCCTTATGCTTAATAGCAGATATTCAAAGTGGAAGACATCAAATGCTTACAGTTAAAGTTGCCATTAATTTTGGCCAAATGTCTTCTTGTGCTCTCAGTTCAATCAGTTGAAATACAACTCTCTCCCATGCTTAATTAAATAGGACAAATGCTATGACTTTATAGAGCAATACATAGCTTTTATTTCTTTCATATGATGGACAAAAATAAAGCATATCAAGTTGTTCTCCGTATGTTTTTCCCTATGGAAAGAAAATCCATATCTGTTAGATTTCTGCCTGTAGTGAAATATTCACCCGCCCAGCAAGCCAGAACTTCAACACATCAAAAACTGTGCTTGAACCAAATTAAGTCTGTAGAGATTTATTAAGGAAGAGTAACTCCTTTATTTTGATTCTTCAATTCAGGATTGTGGTGTTTGCTTGGTAGTGAGGACTATGTTAAAGATATACAACCTTTTCTGATTTATAATGTGCTTTCAATTAATTTCAGACATCTGCATCCTATTAAATTAATGTTCATACTGGCAAGATGCAGCAGTTAAACATAGCACAATTTACTCTGGGAAATTCATCTGCTAACCACAAACATATTTTGACAGGGGTTTTTAAATTGTGATACATTTATCTAAATTATATTTTATCTAACCAGGGTTCTGTCTTCTCAATATGGACAGTAGTTATCTGAGCCAATAATTCACCCCTTGAACAGTTTTCTTAATTTAATTTTCTCTTTAAACTTCTGCCATATGATGCCAATTACCTGTACCATAATGAGAGGGTAAAAAAAAAAGGATTTTTGATAAGCTATTATAGCTGACATGCTTCACCAAGTTAAGCACTAGAAGCAAATTACTTTGCAGACTTAGCTGTTCTTATTCCCCATCCCTTTCACAGTTCATTTGCTTTGTCCTGAGGATCCCAGATATACAAACTCAATGTTAACCGCTCTAAACTTGATTGCAGAAAGTACAACTTCAGCAACAGAGAGGTTAATGCCTGGAATGCACTACCTGACTCTGTAGTTACATCCTCAAACCCCCACTCCTTTAACCTCAAACTATCCACTATTGACCTCACCCCATTCCTAAAAGGTCTGTAAGGGGCGTGCATAAGTGCACCATCGTGTCTCCTGTCCCTGTCCTATTGCCCCATTTAATCGTACCTATTTTCTGTATTCTTACTCATGTTTATACTTATACCTATTACTTTGTAAGCGATTGATAAATCAAATCAATCAATAAATAAAATATATTGTTAGGGATAACATTGTTTACCCTAACTGGTTTAGGTAAAATAATAAATATGTAATCATAGTTTATAAGTTAAAGTGTCTGCAACTTTAAATATGGGAATGTAATGAGGGGAGTGGTTGTGAAAGCACTTTAAAAGAAGCAAGATGACAGCTTGCTCTCTCTCTGGCTTTGATGATCCCTAATTACTGCAAGGACTCAAGACTGCTTTACTCGAACGGGAGAGATAAACAAATGACTGATTTGTAAGTGAACTGACATAGGATATTCTACACGGACTTTGCTAACTGAATATCCTTGAATGGACTGACTTAATGATACATGACAATTGGACTGTTATTTTGACTATGCTATAAATGGAATAAACTATATTTTGATAGCACAAGCGTATCTGTTATTTTTACTGTATGTTAATAAACATACAAACTTAGCTCACTCATTTATCTGTGTGCCTATCTGACTAACGCTGCACATTCTGTTTAGCTGGTCTCCTTAACCCTGGTTGGGGAACCCAGGCTTAACACTGGTTATGGGCCCAGAGGCTGCAAAGTCAGTTTAACTAGGATAAAACAGATTTATGTAAAAGTGAGAGTTTGTGTTGTTATACATTACAGTAAACAGACAGCTGTGTTTTATTAATTATAGTTTTATATCCATATAAGAAAACATGGCACAAGTCAATCTACAAAGTTTGTCCCTTATATCCAAGCTGTATGGAACAAACTATGTATCATGGTCTATGAAATGTAGTCTTCTTCTATGAAGAGAAGGTCTGTGGAACATAATTGAAAATCCACCAAACATAGAAGAATGGGATCCAGAGGATGATGAAGATAGACTAAAAATAGAAGAATTTATGCATAAAAATCAACACGCTATTTGCATAATTGGTTTAACCTTAACTGACCAACAGCTTGTTCATATCCACGGAGAGCAAACGGCTGTTGGGTGTTGGCAGAAGCTGAAGAGGATTTATGTTCGAGATAACGTTGGTGCACACATAAATCTAATACGAAAGCTTTTCAGTACGCATCTCCAGAAGAATGGTGATATGCTGAGTCATTTGAAAACTATGCAAAGCATTTTTCAAGAACTGCACGAGAAAGAGCTTATTTTTTCTGAACTACACCAAGTCTACATAATTCTATCATCACTAAATGAAAGTTATGACAACTACGTAAGTTCCCTTGAAATATTGCCAAAGGAAAGTTTAACTTTAACTGATATAACTGGCAGATTGATTGAAGATGCCAGAAGAAGGCTTGAAAAAAATGATTTAAGGAGGGAGCAACCTCAAAAAGAAGATAATGAACCTCCTACTGCATACGCAAATAAAAAGTGCTTTAATTGTGGAGGAAGAGGATATTTGGCAAGATTTTGTAAAAAAGCAAAGCACCAGAATGCTGGCCAGAATATTAAAAGTCATCAAAAGATAAATAAAAATTTAGAGTTAGCCATGTATACTAACGGAGCTGTAAAAAATAATTTATGGGTGGTTGACAGTGGAACATCCCACTGTATAACAAATGATAACAAAAATTTTATTAAAATGTCCAAGAGTACACAGCAGATATCGTTAGCAAATGGCTGGAAACTAAAAGCTAAAGGTCAAGGTATAGCATATTGTTCTTTTATAAAAGAGAATGTAAAAATGTTATATGTACCACAACTTAAGTTTAATTTAATTTCAGTTAGAATTGTGGTTAAACTAGGATATGTAGTTACTTTTAAAGGAGATAACTGCATAATTGAAAAAGAAGATAAGAAAATTACTGCATCTTTAAGAGGTGAATTATATGTGTTAAATGATAATGGTTTAAAGGTGGCTAACACAGTTTATGAAAATAAGAAACCTCATGATGAATGTATTCACTTGTTACATCGAAGGTTAGGGCATTTAAATTTTAAAATGCTTAAGAAAACTGTTGAATTATCTAAGGGAATAAGTTTGAAACCTTGTAATAAGTATTTGCAATGTAATGCCTGTAATCAAAGTAAGAGCAGGGTCACACCAGCTAATAGAGTTGATGGATTTACTACCAAAGAGCCTTTAGAGGTAGTATTTGCAGATTTAATAGGTCCGAAAAAACCAAGTGTAGGAGGAGCTCAATACATATTAAGTATAATGGACCATTATTCTAGATATGGGTTTTGCTATTTAATGAAGAGCAAAACTGAAACGTATCTAAATCTATTTAATTGGATAAAATTTGCTGAAAGGAAAACTAAAAAGAAATTAGTAACTCTTATAACAGATAATGGTACGGAATTTACAAATAATAAATTCCAGAACAGACTAAGAATGTTAGGTATTCAACATAAAAAGTCTACACCATATAGGCCACAACATAATGCCTTTAGAGAGAGACGAGGCCAAACATTACAATCAATGACACGAACTATGATGTCTGATTCAGGATTATCTGACAATTTGTGGGGAGAAGCAATAGTGTGTGGTAATCATATATTAAATAATGTTGTTAATTCAACAACAGGTGAATTACCATTCACACTGTGGCATGGTACAAAAACCTGATTTAAGTTACATGCACACATTTGGAGCACCAGCATGGGTGCATATCTCTACACAACTTAGACAAAAAGAACGGCATAGAGCTAAAAAATTATTTTTTGTAGGATATAAATCTAATCATAGATCTTATAGATTCTGGGAACCAGGTACATCTAGAGTTTACACCAGTGCTAGTGCTAAATTCCTAGAACATGTAGGATGGAATAGATTAGAGCAAGATTTAAATAACGAAGTAATTATTGAACCCTACAAAAGGCAGAAAGAACAGACTAGTTATAAGAAGAGTCCAATTAAAGAAGAAGTCCACGAAGAGCAAATAGGACCAGAACAAGAGGAAACAGTTGATCAGGAAGAGTTAGATAATCAAGAAGAGTTAATAAATGAAAGTCCACCTGTAAGTCCTGTAATACCTGGACGTACTACACGTGTAACTAGACCACCTGATAGGTATCAAGCAAGTATAGTTTGCCAAGTAACTAAAGTTCCAACTAGTGTAGATGAACTTAGGATGTATCCTACTAAGGATCAGGAGAATTAGCAAAAGGCAATGGAAAAAGAACTAAATTCATTAAAGGTAATGAAAGTATATGAAGATGCTAAATTACCTCCAGGAGAAAAATCCATTGGGTGCAAATGGATATTTAAAGTAAAAACTGGAAATGATGGGACTGTTACCCATAAGGCTAGGTTAGTAGCTCAAGGATTTGATAAAACTGCATCTGATTACGATGAAGTTTTTGCACCAAGCCTTAAAGCAACATCTTTAAGAGCAGTATTAGTGTGGGCAGCTAAGAAAAATTATGTCATTAATCATTTAGATGTAGAAACTGCTTATCTACATGCACCATTGCAGCACACTATATATTTGAAAAAGCCAATTATTTTAAAAAATAATAAAGTAAATAGTAATGATTGTTGGAAACTCAAAAAGAGTCTTTACGGGTTGAAACAATCTGGGTTTGAGTGGAACCAATATATTGTGAAAGAGTTAAACAATATAGATTTTAAATCTGGTTTAGCAGATCCATGTGTGTTTAAAAGAGAAAATAATGGAACGGTGTCATTATTGTTATTATTTACAGATGATATTGCTTTGATAACTAAGACTAATAATGAAGCTAATGAGATTATGTCATTATTAGCCAAAAAGATAAAATTAAAACATTTAGGTGAAATTAAAAAGTATCTAGGATTGACAATTAACAAAACAAAAAATGGATTTAAGATATCTCAAGAAGATAAAATTTGCCAATTAATTAAAACATATAAAATGGAACTTTGTAAACCGGCAAAGACTCCAATGAGTCAGGAAGTTTGCCAAACTGATGATCAAAGTCCCAAATTTGATAAGTCCATATATCAATCTTTGATTGGTAGCTTATCATATATAAGCAATTGGTCTAGGCCAGATATAGCTTATAGTGTAAATCAGCTGGCACGTTTTAATTTGGATCCACATCAATGTCATTGGCAATCTTTAAAGAGAATTTTAAGATATCTTAAAGGAACAATGAACCATGCATTGTATATAGAACCAAAGGGTGATTTGAGTCTTAGTGCCAATGCAGATGCAAGTTTTGCAACTGATATAAACACAAGAAAATCAACATCTGGGATGGCTATATTATTTGGTAAGACACTAATAGAGTGGAGGTCAATCAGACAACAGCATATCAGCTTGTCCACGATGGAAGCGGAATTTTCATGTCTGTCATTACTATGCACTGACTTAATTCTGTACAAACAGTTATTATTAGACATGGGTATAACTGTTAAAGAATCTATTATTGTGTACGAGGACAACCAGGCAGCTATAAAGTTAGCTACTAGTATTGCTGCAAAAACTAGATCAAAGCATACTGATTTAAGATACTTAAATGTTAGAGAATCTGTAAAGAATGGGCTAATTAAATTGAAATACTGCATGACAGAAGAAAACATTGCAGACCAATTTACAAAAGCTCAAGGAGTAATTAAGTTTAAAGAGAGTTGTAATAAATATGATTTAAAGATGTAAATAGTTATATTTATTATTTCCTAAAAGGGGAGAATGTTAGGGATAACATTGTTTACCCGAACTGGTTTAGGTAAAATAATAAATATGTAATCATAGTTTATAAGTTAAAGTGTCTGCAACTTTAATTATGGGAATGTAATTAGGGGAGTGGTTGTGAAAGCACTTTAAAAGAAGCAAGACGACAGCTTGCTCTCTCTCTGGCTTTGATGATCCCTAATTACTGCAAGGACTCAAGACTGCTTTACTCGAACGGGAGAGATAAACAAATGACTGATTTGTAAGTGAACTGACATAGGATATTCTACACGGACTTTGCTAACTGAATATCCTTGAATGGACTGACTTAATGATACATGACTATTGGACTGTTATTTTGACAATGCTATAAATGGAATAAACTATATTTTTGATAGCACAAGCGTATCTGTTATTTTTACTGTATGTTAATAAACATACAAACTTAGCTCACTTATTTATCTGTATGCCTATCTGACTAACGCTGCACATTCTGTTTAGCTGGTCTCCTTAACCCTGGTTGGGGAACCCAGGCTTAACATATATTTCTAAGCATTTTGGATATTTTCCATGAAAGGTTGCTGATGATAGGAAGCTGCTTTGGACTGCTCTGTACCACCCTTCCCCAATTTTGGTAATGGGCCGATTTGTGGATATCAATTTCTACAATTTTCCGTAATGGCTATTCTGGGAGTTGAAGTCCACGTATGTCCAGGCTGCCAAGATAAGGGGAGGCCGATATAAATTAACTACCTTTATCTAGCTCAGTGCTAGATAAAGATGACTAATTCAAAAGAAGCCGGCCTCAGAAAGGTTTTCTCTGGCCTAAAAGTCTTCTACTAGCTTTCTATAAAGCTGTTAGGACTGAACCTGGAAACTTCAAACATAGAATGCTGGAGCACAGAAGAATTTCTTTTCTACAAAGTTTGTGCTACCTTGTGATAACTTCACAATCATTGGCTTGTGCAACTGCAGCAAACAATCTGCTTTATTTTGTATTGCTTAACTTCATTTTGATAGGGTCAAGAAAACAATCCTCTACTGTCTTTAAAAAGGAAAAATGAAACTCTCTATTTAAAGGCCAATCCAGCTGAGGTTCAGTATGGTTGTTTCGAAACAATATGGTTCTTTCGTGCACCAAGGATATGCTGCATACTTTGTTCTGCATGCTTTTCTTATACAGGTAGTGCTTGACTTATGACCACCACTAAACCCCAAATTTCTGTTGCTAAGCAGGACAGATTTTGCCACATTTCTTACCATAGTTGTTAAGTCAATCATCACAGTTGTTGAGTTAGTAACACAGCTGTAAAATGGGCCTGGCTTCCCCATTGATTTTGCTTTTCAGAAAGTCACAAAAAGTGATCACATGGGCGCTGCAACCATCGTAAAAATGAGCCAATTGCTTAGCATCTGAATTTTGAACAAGTGACCATGAGGATGCTGCAGTGGTTGTAAATATGAAAAATGGTCATGTCACATTTATCAGTTACATTGTAACTTTGAATGATCACTAAATTAAAGGTTGTAAGTCAAAAAAGACTACCTGCATGCAATTGAGATAAGATTCATTAGACTTTTGAAACTTAGTACACAGAGAATCCTACCTAGTTAGAATAGTTCTCTTTTTTAAAATAAAGCTGCCAAAAACTCCACCCAACTTTCTCACTTAGCAAAACACCTGGGCTATGGATTCCACAGTTGCAGGAACTGGGCTTGGCTAGTCTAGTGAAGAGAAGGACCAGGGGAGACATGATAGCATATTTGAGGGGCTGCCACAAAGAGGAAGGGGTCAAGCTATTTTCCAAAGCACCCAAAGGCCAGATAAGGAATAATGGATGGAAACTGAACAAGGAGAGATTTAACCTGGAAATAAAGAGAAACTTGTTGAAAACAATCAACCAATGGAACTGCTTGCCCTCGGAAGTTGTGGGAGCGCCATCACTTGAGACTTTCAAGAAAAGATTGGACTGCCATTTGCCAGAAATGGTGTAGGGTCTCCCGCTTGGGTGGGGGGTTGGACTAGATGACCTACAAGGTCCCTTCCAACTCTGTTAAATTGTTTGAGGCTGTTTTACATATATCTCTGTCACAGCAGTTGTTTTGCAAGTGTGGCAATCGACATTGAAAAATAAGACAGTGGACACTTTTATGTTTTTTACTATATACTGTGACATTGTTTACAGTAGTGTTGGAACAATACAACAGTACAACACAGTACTGGTATTCAGGCAGTGTCGGGTTTCCTGCTAAGTCTTCCTCCTAGAGATTCCCTCTAGTCTAGTTCTCCTCCTTCCTCTTCCTTTCTCTGAGTCACTTTTCAAGAAGCAATTGGACACCCGTTTGTCTGAAATGGTATAGGGTGAATCTATGGCACTCGTGCCACAAGTGGTACACAGAGCCATTTGTGCCAGCACGTGAGCTACAGGCAAACTTAACTTACTGCACTTGCACACACCTCACAGCTGATTTTTCCCCTTGGTTGGTTTAAGGCCTTTTTTGGCATCCCAGAGGCTTGGAGAAAGCCTCTCAGACTGAATTAAAGGCTCATTCCATCACTTTTTGTCACTTGTTTCGTCACTGTAATACCGGAAGTGACGAAACGGGCCTATAATTCAGCCTGAGAAGCCTTGCAGAGGCTTTTTCCAAGCCTCTGGGAGGCCGCAGCTGAAAAATCAGCTGTGAGGTGCAGTGCAGGTAAGGGGGTGGGGGTGAACAATTGTGAGTGCATGCGCAGGGGACATGGGAGGGCGCATTCTATTCTGGGTGCTGGTACGTGAGTGTGGGCCCGCTGGTGTGTTCGCAATTTTTGGCACAGGAGCCCAGAAAGATTAGCCACCACTGATATAAAGGTTTCCTGCCTGAGCAGGGAGTTGGACCAGAAGACCTCTAAGGTCCTTTCCAACTCTGTACTTCTGTTAGTCTCCTTCCTCAGTTTGTGGCCCTGACAGGAGAGAGAATGAAAAAAAACAGTGGGCTAGAATTTGCTGTAATGAGCTCAGCATGGATTGACCTCTTCCGAAGACCTTCTGCTTGTCCATTGGGGAAAGGATCTTTTGAGAGACGTCCAACCAGTCTTTCTCTGTGACCAGAGCTTATCAACCAACATCTACCCCTCCTGGCTCTTTGGTGAAGCCACTGCTTATGGCCAGTTGGGTCCCTCTTTCTTATTCTTGGCATGGGTGGAGCTCTCATCTCTTTGGGTCTACTTTCCCTCTTCCAGGAAAGCCACTCCTGCGCTTTTCTTCTCCTTATGAGGACTAACAACTACCGAGCACTTAATTTTTCTCTCCAGACCTTCTCTCTAGCTATGCTGTTCCCTCCGTGCACAATGTTTCTCTGTTTTCTCCTTATTTCTTCTCTCTCTCCAATTTTTTTTTTGAAAAGAATTTTATTGATTTTCTACAAACAAACAAGACAAACAAATCATTAAAACATCAACTCTCTTATGTACATACAGTGTGTCGGTTGGTTCATCAGTTTTGTGCATTCATTTTGTAGTCTCAATTACAGTTATATTACATAACAACTCATATTGTCAATCCAAACTTATACATCCTAATATCGCTATTAAAAAATCATTTGACTATACTTTTAATCATTCATGCTTTTTGAGATAACAATACTTTAAATAATTTATTCTATAACAAATCATATAATCATACCAAATCTATCCTAAAAACACTTTATAAATATAATGTCAAATAACAAAGGCAAAAGAAAAAATAAAGATATTCCTTGCTGTCTAACATTCTAAATATTCTATTATCGTATTTTGTCATCTAGCCATTGATAAAAAAGACCCCAAATTTCATAAAATTGTTTATCCTCTTGTTCTCTAATTTCAAATGTCCATCTACTCATCTCAGCACATTCCAATGTTTTCTTAATAATTTCTTCCTCTGATGATTTCTCACTCTTCCAATTTTTAGCAAATACAATCCTAGCCGCTGTTAATACATTTACAATCAGATATCTCAAGTCTTTACTGTATGTATCTGGTAAGATTCCCAATAGAAAGAACTCCGGTTTCAAATCTATACGTTTCTTTGTCATTTTTTCCAACCATATGCGAATTTTAGTCCAATATTTTTTAGTCCACCACATATGGTAATATGAGCCAGGTATCTAATGACATTTCCAGCATTTTTCAGATTCGTTCTTAAACATTCTTGCTATTCTTGTCGGGGGGAAATGCCACCTGTAAAACATCTTATACAAATTTTCTTTATATGCTGTTGACATTGTCATTTTATAATTTTGAGACCACAATTTTTGCCATTTCTCTAAATCAATCCCATATCCAAAATTCTTCCCCCAAACAATCATAGTTTCTTCAACTTGTTCTTCCTCTAATTTAATTCCCAGTAAATAACCATATAATTTTTAAATCACCTTCTCATCAGTACCCATCAAGATCTTATCTAGATCAGTCTGTTTATCATAGAATCCCTCCGTTTTAGAATCTTCATCATACCTTGAATGTATTTGCGCATATGAAAACCAATTTATCTTTATACCTTGTTCCTCTAAATTTTGAATTGATTTAAGTTCACCCTTTTCATCCAATAGTTTCCCATATCTAACTGTTTGTTCCTTCTTATAAATTATAGGATAGGAAAATGCTTCAATAGTCGATAACCAAACTGGAATTTTCAAATAACATTGTCTTTTTATCTTCTCCCAGTTTAACCACAAAGACTCCCGCATATAATGTATTCTAAAGTAACCCTGTGTTTTAGTTCCCTTATACCATAAAAAAGCATGCCAACCCAACAGCAAATCATGACCTTCTAGTGTCAACAATCTAGTCTTTCTTAATGTTGTCCATTTCTTGACCCACATCAAACTTGCAGCTTGATAGTACAATTCCCAATTAGGCAGGCCAAAACCTCCTCTAATTCTAGCATCTTGCAAAAGCTTTAGCTTTATTCTTGCTTTTTTACCTTGCCATATAAACTTCAACATAATTTTATTTAAATCTTCAAAATAGTCTTTTCCAAGCCTAATTGGTATTGTTTGAAACAGAAATAGGATTCTGGGTAAAATATTCATCTTAATTGTTGAAATTCTCCCTATTAATGACAATTGCAAGTTTTCCCATTTCTTCAAGTCTGTAGCTATCTGTTGTTTAAGTTTAATACAATTATTCTCTTTTAATGTGCTACATCTTGCTGTCAAATATATCCCCAGATACTTAACCTTATTCGTAACTTGGATTTTCAACAGGTCTGCCAGTTCTTCTCTTTGTCTCAGTAGCATGTTCTTTGTCAAAATCTTTGTTTTATCTTTATTTATTTTCAAACCAGCCACCTCACCATATGTCTCTATCTTTTCCAATAACTTTGGAGCTGTTTCTAGCGGATCTTCCAGAATAAAAGCTAAGTCATCAGCAAAAGCTTGTAGTATGAATTCTTCCTTTTTAATTTTCATTCCTTTTATGCTTTTATCATCCCTAATATTTCTATTCAACACTTCCAAAGTCAACACAAATAGCAAAGGAGATAGAGTACATCCTTGTCTTGTGCCTTTTCATATATTAATAAAGTCTGTAAGTTCTCCCTCCATCATTACCTTTGCTGTCTGTTTATTGTATATGGCTTCTATTGCTTGAATAAATTTTCTGGCAAAATCCATCTGTTCCAATAGTAATAACATAAATCTCCAGTTCACGTTATCAAATGCCTTTTGAGCATCTAGGAATATCAAAGCCATTTGCTTTTCAGGATGAGCCTCATAGTATTCCAAAGTATCCAAGATTACTCTCATGTCTCTGATTTGTCTCTTTGGCAGAAATCCATTTTGATCTGGGTGGATAAAATTATTTAAATATTTTTTAAGTCTTTCTGCTAAAATTGAAACAAAAATTTTATAGTCTGCATTCAATAAAGAAATAGGTCTATAGTTCTTAATTTGCAGTGGGTCAGCCTCTTCTTTTGGAATAAGTGTAATATAAGCCTCTGACCATGTTTTGGGTATCATCTTCTTTGACATAACTTCATTCATAACTTCTAACAATGGGATGCTCAATGATTCTTGAAATGTTTTATAGAATTTTGCAGGAAGCCCATCTGGACCTGGTGCTTTCCCATTATTTTGTTTCTTAAGTGCTTCATTTAATTCCATCATTGTTATATTGCTTTCTAACATTTCTTCAGTCTCTTTAGGTATCTTCGGTAAGTTAGCATTCTGTAGATACTGTTTTACTTTTTCCTCATCAATATTCTCTTGTTTATATAGTTGCCCATAGAAATCTCGAATAATTTCCTTTTTCTCCTTATTGCCATAACAAACTTGGCCTTGATCATCTATTAGCTTCAATATTTTTCTTGATTCCTTCTCCTTTCTCAATTTATATGCTAGCCATCTACCTGGTTTATTCGCATCTTCAAAATAATTCTGTTTAGAATTTCTAATTTTCTGTGCCAATTCTTCTTTCTCTATTAATTCCATGTTATGTTTAATTACATCCAGCTTCAATTTAATATCTTTTTTCTGTGGTGTTTTCTGTAATTCTTTTTCAAGTCTTTTATACTCATCTTCCAAGGCCTTAGAAGCTTGCCTTTTCCTAATATTCTTTTTTCTTGTATAATCTATTATCATACCTCTAGCATAAGCCTTCATTGTATCCCAAACATTCTGCGTTGAAGTATCTTCTTTTTTATTTTCTCTAAATCTTCTCCATCCGTTGTATAAAATCTTTTTCCTTTAGATAGTATTGTTTAATGTCCATCTCGATCTTTTTTTTTTGTCCCTTCCATTTAATTGTCATTGGGCTGTGATCTTCCCAAGTACTTGTTTCAATATTTGTTTCTTGAATATTAGATATTAATTCTGTTGATATCCAAATCATATCTAATCTGGACCATGATAAATGTCTATTTGAATAAAAAGTATATTGTTTAGCTTTAACATTTCTTTCTCTCCAAATATCTTTTAAAGTTAATTCATCTGTCATTTTAAAAAAAGATTTAGGGAGATTTTGCTTTGTTGTTGTTGCTATATAGTCCAATTTATTGTCCACAATTCCATTAAAGTCTCCCATCATAATTGTATTAACATCGTCCAGTCCAATTATTTTCATGTGTAGTTTTTTATAAAACTCTTCTTGTTTATCATTCGGAGCATAAATTGCAATCGAGTATTTTATATTGTTGTCCATTATTTCCACCATTAATACTCTTCCGTCTTCATCCGTGTAGATCAGTTTTGCTGGGATAAACTCTTTAATGTATAGAACCACTCCTCTTTTCTTACATTGAGTCAAAGAAGTAAATATTTTCCCTAATTTTGGCTGTACTAACAGTTGTTCAAGTTGTTTTTTAATATTAACTTCTTGTAGACAAATTATATCAAATTTTAATTTCTCCAATTTATGAAAGGTTTTCCTTCTTTTAACAGATGAATTGAGTCCATTTATATTCATTGTAACCAGTTTTTTTTCTTCCATGATTATGCTTTATATTTAGGTCTAACAGCTCTCGTGGATCTCACTTCATGCTGTTCTTTACTATCCACCTGTCCACCTACTACACCTTTCTCTTTTTCAGTCTCCAGTTGTTCCTCTTGAAACTCAATTAATGAGACTTCTTTCTCTGCCTCCTCTTCTCTCCTTCTAAAAAATTCTGCGTGGAAAAGTTCTGCTTTCTCAATTGAATCAATTCTATGTCTCTGCTCTTGCCACCTAAACATTAATCCTTCTGGAATCAACCATCTATAATTCACTTCGTTTTCCAAGATCGTTTTGGTCAGAAATCGATATTCTCTTCTCATCTCTCTCATTCTTCTGGGTATTTGTTTTAAAACCACAATCTCTTTGCCTTTCTATTTCAATGTCTTCTCTCTTACCACTTGTAGTATTTGTGTTTTAATGGATTTTTTGGTAAATCTAATATGGACTTCCCTTGGTAATTTATTTCTCATCGCATATCTTGTATAAACTCGATATACCTCATCTATTCCATCCATCATCTTTTCCTCTGTAATTTCCAAAGCATCCGCCAAAATTTCTATCATTATCGCAGCCAAATTTTGTCCTTTTTCTTCTTCTATATTTTGAAATCTGAGATAAAATTCTGACCTTTCCATCTCCCACCTCAATATCCCACTTTTATCTTGTTCAACCACTGTTAATCTATTGTCAATATTTCCAATCTTCTCCTCTCTTTGTTTACCTTCCTCCTCAATTTTTTGGAATCTCTCCTCATACTTCACCATCATTTGTTTAATATTTTCCACTTTTTCATCAGTCTTCTCTATTCTTTGTTCAATAGTGTCTGTTTTTATCTTGAGATCTTGAATTCCTTGCATAATCATCTGTAAAGTCACTTTTTCTTGTTCTTTATCTTGCTTCAACATTGTCTGAATTAAACGTTGTCCTCCAGCTGGTGGGGAAGCAGAGGTAGAAGTAGAAATGCCAAATGGTATTGGTTTCCTGATCATTTTAATGCTTCAAAAGCTTCAAATTCTTTTTAGGTTTTAATCCAACTGGTAGAATAGCCAATTATAATCCAAAATGGAAAAATCCAATAGTAAAAAGCCCACAACCAAAGAAGAAAAAAGGAGAAGAAAAAGAAGAAAAATCTTCAGGTTCTTCTAGACCCTAATCCAATTACGAAGTAGTCCACCATAAAAAATGAAAAATAGAAGGAAAACCCCCCCCCAAAATAATAATATTGATTAAGAAGAAAGAGAACAGAAATAAAGAAAAAAAGATGTAATTCCTTCAGGTTCTTCACACCTTAATCCAATTGGGAAGTCTCAATGATCAAAAAGAAAAAACAGAGCGATCCAAAAACATGGATAGAAAAAGCAAAAGGATCCCAGTAAAGATAAGGAGAAAAAAAGAAAAATAAAGAAAAAACTCTGAGGCTTTCCCTTTGAAATAAAAAGCAAAAATAAGAATATTACTAGAATTAAAATTTACAAAGAGGCTGGTGAGTAGGAGTATCACAAGTAAAAATAAATAAATAAATAAGAAAGCACACTGCACTTTATTTAGTTGTCCAAGGCTCTTATTATGACTCTCTCCTCTACTAGCTTCAAAGCCAAGCCTCAAGTGTTAAAATATTGATAAGAGTCCAGGAAAACACCTGAAATGTCCTTGAGAAGGAATCTTCTTACAGTTCTCTCCAATTCAAATAAAATATTTTCAAGCCTCTAGTTGGCAGTGTTACAAAGTTTCTTAATATTCTTCCCCCCCAGCCAGAAAAAAAAAATTATAAAAAAAAAATAGCCAAAGGGAGCCTCTATCCTAAAAGAAAATTAAAAAATCAAAAGGAGCATAAAAATATATGTAAGAGAAAATTCAGTCCAGTTACCTACAAAGTCACACAAGAGTCCCCCCCAAAAAAAGTAAGGAAAAGAAAAAAAAAAATCCAAGCCTCAATTTGACATCACTTTAAAAAACGCAGCTCATACAGTTTTTGTCAAAAAAAAAATCTCACAGGTTTCTTCTCTATTCAGGGTGCCCTTTCAAATCTCATCAAATTTCCAACAAAAAAGAAGTTTCTCACCCAGCCGACACACTTTCACTTCCAGCCACTTCCTTCCCGGAGCTGTCCTGACTTCAGCAGCTATGGAGGCTGCCTCTCCGACACCAGCAAAAGGACTTCTCCTGGATCAAACCAGGGGTTTTGCGATATCCCTGGGATCCTGGGACTATGCCCTTCACGATCGCCGTCTCTACTGGACGGTTTAGGTCCGTTGGGACCGACCAGGGGCGAAAATATCGGCTGCGATCTCAGAGCCCTGAGATCGCAGCTGCATTGCCGAAACGAAGCTCCGCCTTCTCCCCTTTCTCTCCAATTTTTAGGTTAGAGTAGCGGCATAACCATTGAGGAGGTGGGACTCCCAAGGCTCTAGTACTGCTTACCTCTGTATCAAGCTGGACCAATGGGCCTCAACATCTCCCCACAACAGTCCTGGATAGCCCTGGCCAGCAGACAAGCAAGCTTCTCTTTTCCCTATCTCCCATTCCATTGGAGGTCTCATGCTTGCAGAAGAGCAGCCATGCCACATCAGTAAAGCCCATATGCCACACCCTCACTTTTTTAATTGTCGCTAGAGCTGTCACATGGTAGCTTCTGGCTTTTGTATTATTTAACTTCATCTAAGACTTCAGGACAATGTATTTTATGAGACAGTGTGGAATGATTAAATAGCAACGTGGTTAATCGTTTATCTATCTTGATATGCTTTCCAGGAGGCCTGATGAACCTCCACTTGACAGAGGTCACATTCCTTGGCTTGGGCACGCACTGGCATTTGGTAAAGATGCTGCCAAGTTCCTGTCTGAGATGAAAGAGAAGCATGGTGATATTTTCACAGTGAGTATTGATCAATTTACATTTTCCAGGGTGCCAAAGCTCATCTCCTGCAGGACACAGTGTAGATAGGCATTCATTGAACGCTATCTTGAAAATCTTGTAAACTTCCTGGAGGCCTTATACAGGTAGTCCTCAACTTATGGCCAAAATTGAGCCCCAAAATTTATGTTGCTCAGTGAGACATTTGTTAAGTGAGTTTTGCCCCATTTTACAACTTTTCTTGCCACATTTGTTAAGAGAATTACTACCGTTGTTAAATTAATAACACGGTGGTTAAGTGAATCTGGCTTCTTCATTGACTTTGCTTATCAGAAGTTCGTAAAAGGTGAATCAGATGACCCTGAGACACTGCAACCATCATAAATATGAGTCAGTTGTCAAGCATCCAAATGTAAATCACGTGACCATGAGGATGCTGCAAAGATCGTAAGTGTGAAAAATGGTTATAAGTCACTTTTTTCAGTGCCGTAATGTTAAACGGTCACTAACTGTTGTAAATCGAGGACTGCCTGGTAAGGTATAAACCTAATAAATGATTTAAATAAATAAAGGTGCAACACGTAATTGATGGAGTTTTATACGGCACCTGGATGATGTCACTTTTGAGTTGCAAGCCATCTGAATTTTCCCACTGGTGTTTCCATATTCTTTTCCACCGAAAATGTGTAAGCAGAAGAAGGCAGCATAGCTGTGTCACTGTTATTACTGTTCCCATCCATCTAAATGTGTTAAGGTGATCTAACGTAATAGCCATCAGCCAAGGAAAAGAATTATTAGCAAATAGGAATAGTAAATTCCAAGGCCACACCTATTTCCATATGCAGGTGCTTGTGATGATATCAGAATGATGAATCATATAACATAATGTTACTACAAGTCCCACCCCTTTTATATCATGTTATATAATTTGCATCAGGGCCCATGTTTGGTTGCTTGCCTTCATTGCTCTCTTTCTATGGATGCCTATTAGCATTCTTGAGACAAGAGATAAAAGAATCACATATGTGATTGCCATGTAATCAAGGTATGTGTGTGTATACACACACACACACACACGCACATATATATCACATGCACACACAAACACGAGATCCTGGAGTCTTGAAAAACTAATGACATCATGATGTATGATTCCAGATAGGATTGATCTGAGGATACTATCCATAATTTGGAATTTGAAATTTTCCTTCCTATTCTGATTAGCAGGTGTTCAGAATAAGTATGAAAACCTTATTTTTCAAATGGTGATTATTGGCTATTATTGATTACACTTAATAATAGAATGGAAGGGAACACTTGAGACTTTTTGTTGGGATTCTTTAGAATATTTAGTATTAGCTACCAGTGTTCCTCAAAATTTGTGAATATTTTAAATAGATAAAGATTCAAATAGAATAGAAGAAAGAACCTGATGGAATGTAGCCAGATGATTTTGAATAATTCTTCATCATTTCCTCTTTAATTCCAAGCTATGAAACCTCTATTCATTCCTTAAAGCCAGAACAAAAACAAAGTCCATTAAAACTGAGGTGGGTGATACTTCACTCTACAGGTGTTCCTGAATACTGCAACAGCATTCCTCAGCAATGGCACAATTTCTAGGAATCAAAGTTAATTCTTGATTTAGAACACTATATGGTGCCAAAAATGTTACTCAAATGTTTTTGCTAGGGACACAGAAATTGTGTACTTAGTCATATACAAACTTATATGAACGAGCTAAATTTGGAATATGAATTCAGTTTCAGTTGATCTCTCCCTCCCACTCTCCCCTCTCTCGCTTTCTTTTCTTACTATAGTAATCCCTATTATCCATGTTTGGGGAAAGTATCGTGTATTGGGGTTTTTTTTATAATTAACCCAAAGTGGTGAACATATGTAACGCTCTTCCCTTCTCCTATTTTACTCCCAACAACAACCTTATGAGGTGAGCTGAGCTGAGCTGAGAAAGAATGACTAGCTCAGAGTCACGCAGCCGGTTTAATTGATACCATTAAGGGACATGAACTATTCACTCAGTTCTAAAATCTCTTAAATTATGAATCAATCATTTTTTCTAATAATTGTTCATACAGCAATTCCAAGGGCCTTCTTTATATGGAAATTTCATTACTGAGATTCAGGAACCATTTAAAATGTGCCCTAGTATAAACATCCTCTAAAGTTGCCCTCCATGTTCACCTCCTTTTTAATATAATGCATTAGATGCTATGATATGCAAACTCATAGGCACTACAAAGACCACTGCTTGATCCTCAGGACAGTCAAGGCAGTTTACTTAGTATACCCTACAGACCTTGTTATAGTTCCACTCTTCAATTCCTGAGGGTTCACATGTTCTCCATCCTTGAAGCAGGGTCTGGTTTTTTATGGGGTAAAATGTTGCATTAGGAGTCTGTTGAAAAATTATGTGCAAGACTTAGGATAAACTGTAAGACCTCAATTCAGTCTTCTGTTTAATAGGAATCATTGGATTTTTAGGGATTAGAGTTGGGAGCAGGATATGATGAAATATCTCTATTTTTCAAAATTCATTGCTTTCTTAACATTAATGTACTAGATTAATTCTACATGACTAAATGTAATTGTTTGTTTAAGGTTCAAGTTGCAGGAAAATTCATAACGGTCTTATTGGATCCGGTTTCCTATGAAACGGTGCTTTGGGAATCATGTGCCAAGCTGGACTTTGGCCAATATGCACAAATTTTAATGAAACGGATGTTTGATGTGACACTCCCAAATTATGATTCTAATGAGGAAAAGACCATGCTAAGGCGGTAAGTATAAATTTTATAGGGGAAGTGCATGCACCCAAGAAATCCATGATATGTTCTATGGACTATGTATTTAAAACACTCATTTCGGGGAATACTACACAATTGACAGTCAATTGGTCATCTATAACACGTGTTGGAATGCATAAACCAGCTTTGTCCAGCTTTGTTAATAAAACCTTGATAAGGAATTATATATAGTAAATGTTTCTTCAGTTACATTACATTCTTCCTTCCAGCCAAAAGCATTATAAATCTTGAGATAGTAAACTTAAAAAGAACATCACCTTTAAATTCTGATAATAGATCTGGGCTATACTTCAGATTGTATTCAGACAAGGTGTTTCAGAACATGCACTTATTTTGGTAGAGTCCCTTGTGGTGATTGGGGTCTTGTGATGTTATTTTGTTATGTTGGGCTGTGACCTCCAAGGAAGTGGATAGGTGCTGACTGGTTCTTGTCTACTTCTTACCTTTTGTCTCCCTGCCTATTTTCACTGTTGTGAAGAATGGGTGTAGAGGTAATCACTGGGTCTGACAGATTGTCAATGCTCTTCTTGAAGGAAGATTTGATTTACCCCCATCCAAAGAGACCAACCCTGGATCCAGGGTTATAGATGAAATGGATCATCCGGATCCTTTTCACTCTTATATTGTACTGTATTGTAGATGGTCCTAATTCCCTGGCTATCAAAATCATGGGTGTCAAACTCGATTGTGTCTCATGACGTATCGTCTTTGTGGAGCTGGGATGGGCATGGCCTGTGCATGACCCATCTGGCCCACAGGCCACCAGTTTGACACCCCTGATCTAAATGAACCTCTTAGTGAGTTCATTCAATAGCTCACAGTGAGATAACATCAGGGGTTGTTTGATCGTGGCAGGATACGTGTTTAATAGAGAAAGAAACAACAAACTAATAAATCAGATCCAGAGAGAATAAGCCTGTTTCAAAAGCTCTTTTACAAGTAATCATAAAGGAAGCCAACAGCCTATCTTTCAGTAAGGAATTCTGTTAGGTAGGCCTGCTGACTTTGGACTGGCAATAGAAAGGAAAGGCTGGGACTGGAAAAGAGTGCTAGGTTAAAGTAACCCTGTGAGTGCATGGCAGAGTATGAACCAGGAATTTTCTGATGAGAAAAGCACTTACTGCTATAGGTTTTTTTTATATGGGTGAAAAAGACATGACATCTGGCCTCTTCTGGTAATAATTTGTAAGAGTTTTCTTAATGTGGGGCCTTTGGTGTTCTTGGAGCTTGCTTGTTTTCCTGCAGATGTTTCATTACCAAACTAGGTAATATCATCAGTACTAGGAAGGTGGGGATTTGCTCAAACTCCCCTCCATACTAACAAACCCCTGATGGTAGCCTGATGATGTCATCTGGTTTATTAACGAAATATTTTAACAAAAAAAGCAACCAAGTTCAGAGAACACCAAGGACCCCGCCATTTAATCCTGAGCTACAAATATTATGTTCTATTAGTTTTCTTATTGAAAGGATTTCAGTATTGTGGGTCATTTAGGATGTTAGATTGGAAGTCCAAATGAATTAATGTCAAGTAGCGTGACTTTCCCATGCAAGTTCCCTGTGAAAGCTTGAGGAAGTTTCCTGCTGCCTGGACATGCCAAAATAACCACTGTAACTCGTCCCTTGGGATATTATTGGAAAAATATAGGGAGCAGCTGATGCTTTTTGATTCATTAAGCCAACATAGTTTCCCCAAAACATGATGAAGACCCATTTTAGCAATAAACTCTCAGTGGCACTGCCGCTCCTCATTTCACAATGAACTTTCAATAGCACTGCCAGTAGCACTGCCATTCCTCATTTCTGCCAGTAACACTGCCACTCCTCAGTAGCACAATGAACTTTCAGTAGCACTGCCACTCCTCATTTCATAGAACAGCTGTGAGGCTGAAATGAAATTCAATCCAAGGATTCCTCTAGAACTGTTATCTCAAGAATGCCATTGAGGGCATCATATGTCAAAGTTTTCCCATTTGTTCCCATTCATGGGAAAACTTTGATATATGTCAGTGCCATTCTGAATGTAGAAGCAACACAGGATATCACACGGTGTTTTGCCAGCTTTGTTATCTTTACAATTTATATTGTTTTATTTGTTTCCTAGTATGTTTTACTTGTTTCCTAGTATGATTTGGTTGCTTGTTAATAACCACGACTAACACTAAGTGAGTTACGATTCTTGATGAATGTATTTTTTTCCATTATGTACATGAGAGCATATGCACCAAAGACAAATTCCTTGTGTGTCCATCACACTTGGCCAATAAAGAATTCTATTCTATTCTATTATTCTTTTTTTTGTACTGAATCCATTAAAAAAAAGTTCAACCAAATTGCCTTTTCTCAGTATATCCATTCTTGTACTTTTATGAATACCAGGTTATCTGTAACTTATTCTTAGGATATTTATCAATTCAAATATACATTTTGTTTAGATCAACCAGCTCTCTGTTATTCTGGAGTTATGTTGATTTTATATACAACTGTCCCAAACATACACTTTTTATTTGCAAATTTCTGAACATTCCACATTCTATATGGAAAAGTCTTACTTTTTAAAATTAACTTTTCCAGGAAAGGATTGGGGTTCCAGCTGACTCCATTTCTTCTACCACCCATCCTATACTGGAATTTGCTTATGGGAATCAGACTCTTTTTGGCAGATTTCTTTTACCACTATATCTAGGACTCCAAAGTTCCTCTTCCTGTGATTTCCCATGGCCCTGGTTGCATGGATTTGCAACACCCCTTTGCTAAGCACTATAGTGCTTACAAAGTATTGTCGATTGCAGAAAATTACTCGGAGGCTGAATTCAGCCAACAGGCCACTGGCATGAGACCCCTGGTAAATCCTCATTGAAGAAATTATTTTAAACTGCTATCCTGAATATACCTGGGACTAAGTCCCATTGAGTTACAGTGTAATATTTATAGCCCCAGTGGGGATTGCACCAAAATCTTTAATCATTTCTACATAAAGCATGAATGTTTCACCATAGTGAGTCAGAATGTTCCACTTTTTCTACCATAGTGAGTCAGACTATCAGAAACCCACAATGACTTCTAGCTAAGTTGTCAAGTTTCTAAGGTTTATTTTAGAAACCTCAGTTTGGGGAATCTAAGTGGGAAGCAAAAAGGAGTTTCACAAAATATTCTTGTGTGTTTCCTTCTACAGCTCTCTGACGGACAAGAATCTTCACAGCCTGACAAAGGCCATGTGCCTTAACTTACAAACCATTCTTCCTCCAGGACCTGATGGAGCCAGTGGGCAGTGGAAAGAGGAAGGCCTGTTTCAACTCTCCTACAGAACTATGTTCAGGTGGGTGAAATGTTTCTAACTCATTTTTTTAAACAAAATAATAAATTAGATAAACAGAGTTTATCTAATCAGAGTATCAATCAGAGTTGGAAGGGACCTTGTAGGTCATCTAGTCCAATCCCCCCACCCAAGCGGGAGACCCTACACCATTTTTGACAAATGGCAGTCCAATCTCTTCTTGAAAGTCTCAAGTGATGGCGCTCCCACAA
This sequence comes from Hydrophis major, assembly GCA_033807585.1. Classification (NCBI taxonomy): domain Eukaryota; kingdom Metazoa; phylum Chordata; class Lepidosauria; order Squamata; family Elapidae; genus Hydrophis; species Hydrophis major. The sequence goes on along the minus strand of CM066330.1, from coordinate 238,570,807 downwards.
CTTCCGAGGGCAAGCTGTTCCATTGGTTGATTGTTCTCACTGTCAGAAAGTTTCTCCTTATTTCCAGGTTAAATCTCTCCTTGTTCAGTTTCCATCCATTATTCCTTGTCTGGCCTACAGGCGCTTTAGAAAATAGCTTGACCCCTTCCTCCTCTCTGTGGCAGCCCCTCAAATATTGGAAGACCACTATCATGTCTCCCCTGGTCCTTCTCTTCACTAGACTAGCCAAGCCCAGTTCCTGTAACCATTCTTTGTATGTTTTAGTCTCCAGTCCCCTAATCATCCTGGTTGCTCTTCTCTGTACTTTTTCCAGAGTCTCAACATCTTTTTATAATGTGGTGAGGGAAATTAGGGATCCTTGGTACTCTGAGCTTGGTTGCAGATTTAACTAGATGACATCACCAGTGCTCTAATGCAGCAGTGATGCTGTTCCCTGACACAGCACGGATGATGTTACCTAGTTTTGGTGATGAAACATCTGCAAGAAAACAGCAAGCTTAGAAAGCACCAAGGAGCCCTCATTTGAAACCTGAACTACAAACATTCTCCTTTATAATAATTTTTAAATTAAGTTTCATTATAAGATTAAAATGCATAAGAACAAAAGTTAAGGAAAAAAAGAAAAATGTAAAGAGAGAAAAAGAGAATGATTTCTGACTTTCTTCAGTGCAGTAGATTACAAAACTAATACAATGTCAATCTTTTGCTTTACATTTGACAAGATTTCAAGCCATTTCTATAATCACAAAATCATTCCAATCATCAAAACTAAAACCAAAGTTTCATATATATTTTTCAGATTTGAGTGAAAAGCCCAGAAGTGGTTTCCAAATAGAAACACAGCCAGATAAATGCCTTTTTTTAATTAAAACAATGATTGTTGCTACCTCTGCTAACTCCATTCCCTTTACCATTTGTTCTTCCATTGTGGAGAATTAATGTGTTTTTCCTTGTGTATATTAGATTCTTGTTGCTGTCAACACATATAAGAACGAAGTTTTGTGTTTTCATTCAAATTCCTTATCCTTCAAACCTTCTGGTTTCATTATTGATATTTCTTTTAAAAAACTTCTGAATTGAAGCAGAAACTTTGATGCCAATATGCTTTATCATACATTCACCAGAGATGATAAAAAATACTCTCTTTGCAGTTGCATTTCCAACATAACTTTTGAAACTCCCTTATACATTTTATGACAACTTCTCAAGTGTTAAAAAAAATCTAACAAGACATGTTTGTAAGTTCTGAACAAATTTCCAAGGAGGTCTGCTTGGATTCAATATGAAGAGTTGACAGGACCGCCAACAGGATCTCCAGTGAGGGATCTAAGGCCAACTTCTCAGCCTTCTTGCTCTTGTTTCCTTTACTTGTTCCTCCGTTCTATTGTAGGTAGTCCTCAACTTACAGCAGTTCATTTAGTGACCGTTCAAAGTTACAAGAGCACTGAAAAAAGAGACTTATTACTGTTTTTCACACTTAACAACTTGTGATGACCCGTAGTCTCTCAAAATAACCCAAAACCCAAAACATATATTAAAGTCTGGTAAAGCCTCCAACTTAACTTTACTGTTTTATTAGGCACAGTTTAAAGTCACAAAAATAAATAAGAAGGCAAACAGAAAACCAAATCAAACTGCATTGATCAGAGTTCTAAAACAAGCCGAGATAACTAATTATAAACTCCAGGAAAATAGCCCAGAAAAGTCCATGGGAAGAACGCCAGCGAAGATAAGCCTCTTTCAAGGTGAACACTAATTGACTTCAGCAATTCTAACTGTGCAGTTGGAAACTTATATACATAGCTCCCACCTTCAAGCCACGAGGAGGACCATGGTAATCTCCTCTTGAGTAGATCTCGCTTTTCCCTGATCCTCTCCTCCCTGCATGACCTAGGATGGAGAGGGGATGGGCCTGGATCCTCCTCTGACTGCTCAACCGGCCTCTGTCCTTCCCCAGCTTTCTCCACCACCTCTGGATCCACACTCCCACTCCCTGTTGGCTGTTCCTCCTCTTCCTCAGAGTCAGACTCCACCAGGGGCATGACACAATCATTGCAGCATCTTTAAGATAATATGATCAAAATTTGGATGCTTAGCAACTGGTTCATATAAGGGGTGGGATTCAAATTTTTTAACAACCAGTTCTGTGGGCGTGGCCAGATGGGCATGGCCATATAGTTATGGCTATATGGCTTCTTTTTTTTTGGCAGCACTCCCCCTCCAGGACCTCAGGGAAGCCTCTTGGGGGAGCATTTTGCTCCTAGGCTTCCCTGGGGCCCAGGAAGGCAAAAAATGGAGTGCGTGGGGGGGCACACAGCACCCCCCTGCACTCTGTTTTTGGGCCCCCTGGGCCTTAGGTGAGCCTCCTGGGGAGTTGTTTTTCCTCCCAGAAGTTTTTGGGCCTCCTGGGGGGGCATTTTTGCTCTCAGAAGTCTTCCCTGGGGCCCAGGAAGGCAAAAAACAGAGTGCAGGGGGTGCTGTGTGCCCCTCCACGCCCACTCCTCTCACACGCCGATTTTTGCCTCCTGGGCCTCAGGGAAGCCTCCTGGGTGAAGCAATAAGACAGCGAGGGGGATCCTGGCACAGCTGATCATTGGAACAGCTGATCATTGGGAAGGAGAAAAAAAAGAAATACCTGAAGGAGTGACTGGGCAGGGGGAGAACGCAGTCAGCGATGTTGCAGTGTCGCGCATGCATGATAAGGACTGACTAGGTGTGAGGGGCAGGGCGGGCAGAGAGAGGCGAGGTCAGCCAGGAGCATGATTTGCCGGTTCTCCAAACTGCGTAGAATCATAACAACCGGTTCTATAGAACTGGTCAGAACCGGTAGAATCCCACCCCTGGTTCATGTTTGTGATGGCTGCAGTGTCTCAGGGTCATGTGATTCCCTTTTGTGACCTTCTGACAAGCCAAGTCAATGGCGAAGCACGATCCACTCAGGAACTGTGTTACTCACTCAACAACTGCAGGGATTCAGTTAACAACTGTGGCGAGAAAGTTCATAAATGGGGCAAAATTCACTTGTTGATTTAAGTTTAGCAACAGAAATGTTGGGCAAAATTGTGATCATAAGTCAAGGATTACCTGTTCCTGTTCTCCTCTCTGAGTTAAACAATGGAGTCGTGCCAGACGGAAAAGAAATGTGGCACAGCTCCCACTTGCTTTGCTTGCTGTCTCGATGTGGGCATGTGATCAAAGTATAAATACAAAGAAACTGACAAAAGCAGAAAAAAATAGGCAGTTCCAATCAGCTCGTTTGGCTCTCCTGGTATTTGGAAGGGGTTCCACACCTTTTCACAAAACAAAGAAATGGAAATCGAATTCTCTTTTCTTATATTCAATTATTTCCTCTCACACAATGGAGCTACCAAGCTGCAGAATGTTGATAAAATTGCTTATTGAATAGCTGCATATGAATGAATGTTATACAACATGCACAGGAAATGTCATGAAAAAACAACATACAAATTTCAGCTGAACATTTTAGGCACCCAGGGGATCAAAGAACAACCATGATCACATTTCAGAATGTAGGATCCAGTTTCCATATACAATCCAATTTCTTGTCCAAAAGTGATTATAGATTTCATTGTAAACTACTAAGTCATGTGCCCAATTATGGCTTTTAGAATGAGAGAAAATAATTCTTCTATCTTTCTGATTAATTTCCTAAATATCTTCCAAATACCAATGCCTTGTATATAAGGATTAGAAGGGAGCTTGGAGATCATCTAGTCCAATTCTCTGCCCAGTATAGAAATTCATTACTACAACATGCCCCACAGTTGGCCTCTAGCCAATCTAAGCTCTCCAGCTAAGAAAAGACTTTCTGTTCCATTGTTGAACATTTTTTATTGTTAGGAAAACGCTTTCCAGTTGAGACCTGCTTCTCTGCAATTTAAATCTGTTATTCTTGTCTTCTTTTCTGAACAATTCTGCCTGGCATCCTTTCAGACACTTGAAAATTGCTGAGGACAGCTAAATAGATCCAAGATCATTCCAAGCGTCTGGGTTCCTTATCATATTGTTTGTTTTCTTATGGACATGCTGTAGCATATTAACATGAATAGCTTTTGTTATTTTAATGTTTTATGTTTTAACTGATGCTTTATAGTTTTTAAAGTTATCCTCTGGTAAAGTTACCTTGTGATAAGATGGGCGGTCAATAAATTAGAAAGAAAGAAAGAAAGAAAGAAAGAAAGAAAGAAAGAAAGAAAGAAAGAAAGAAAGAAAGAAAGAAAGAAAGATTAATAATTTTTAAAATAAATTTTTATGTCTCTTAATTTTTGATTGGGTGCTAGCCAGAATTGTCTGAAGATGGGTGACTATGTAAATATTTAAATTAAATAAAATAAATGCTCCAGTTTGTCAATGCCCATCCTAAAATATAGTGCCCAATACCAGACACAATATTCTATATGTGGTCTGATCTCTGCTGAATAGAGCAGTGTATTATCTTATGATACACCAGGATACCCAGAACTTTTTTGCAAGTACTATTAATTAGTAGTAGTACTAAGTAGTATGGATATCATACTACTATATGCTGTTTTCTATCTAAATGAAAAACTTTGTGCTTGTTTTGAAATTCATTTTTCTGTTTCCTAGCGAGATATTTGATATTTTGTAAACTTGATATTTTCTAAACCTTGATTAAATCTTTTATAAATGTGTTGAATACCCCAAAGCCAAGAGACTTGTTGTATGCCTCTTGATGTAACAATGTAGAAACATTGATATACATTCTTAGGGTACAATTGTTCAACCATGCTGAGTCTCCTACAATTTGGAGTCTCAACAGCTTTCAAAAGAATAAATGTTGACAAGTAAACACAGCACTCCTCCTTTTGCTAGAGGAAGTGCTTCATTAAGTGAGCCAAATAATATCTGGCTAAGGGCTTTAGGACAGAATGAATGAAGAAGAACATATGTGTCCCTGAATAATGCTGCAGGGTCCAATCTAGGTCAGTCACTGGGACCAGAGGTTTTGTCTTCCAAGCTTTCAGATTCGTGCTGGAGCCCATCTTCAGGGCTAGAGAGAAGTTCCATGAAGATGGGCTCCAGCACGAGTCCAAAAGCTGAGAAGATGAAATCTCTGGTCCCAATGACTGACCTAGATTGGACCTTGCAGAAACCCTACCTCTATGGTTAGAAACACGACCTCTATGGTTAGAAATCCTACCTGTATGTTAAAAACCCTACCTAACTCAATGGTCCCCAACCTTTTTGACACCGATTTTGTGCAAGATAATTTTTCCACTGACCAAGGAGGGGTGGGGAGGAGCAAACAACGTATTATCCAGTGCATGCACAGTTTCACATGCCTGCTGCTCACTTCTAGCTGTGCAGCCTGGTTCCTAACAGGCCACAGACCGGTACCACGGCCTAGGGATTGGGTGCCCCTGCTGTGGTTGCAAGAACTGCACTCGAATTGAGAGAGAAGAAAGAGATTTACACTTAGTTGATAAGGTGGCTGGCTATGTTTTCAACAGAGGAGCTTGTTTAGCATTGTGTTGTAATTCCAACACATCTGAAAGATACCAGACGGGAGAAGCCAAGAATAGAGGATGAAACATTTATAATAGAAGAGAAAAATATCATCTATATACAAAAGAAATGGTATAGAATGTCAGGGATTTACTTTATCTATTCCTAAGATATGTGACATTTACAATATATTGTATAATGGCATTTTAAAATAATTGTTTTAATCCCTTCCTAACTCTGCAGAGCTGGATTCTTGACATTGTATGGAAATGAAAGCAAGGATTATGAAGATGTTAACTGTCAGGCTAAAGATCGAGATCATTCGATGGAAGTTTATAATGCATATTATAAAATGGACCGATTTTTGATGAAAGCAGCCCGGTCAACCTTAAATGTAGGTAGGTGTCATTGGTAAAGAAATATCACTTTTAAAATTCCAGTGCTTTGAAACCTAGACTAAAGTGAATTTACTTCTTAGAATCAAGCTACACTAATATCTGCAGCGTGTTTGCGCTTCTTATTTAAATGTAACTATAATTTAATTAAATTGAATATTTAGTTTTTAGAGTGGTATGTGCAGAAAAAAATATTAATAGCTAATTATGAGCAAGTGCTGACTATTAATTAAGACAATTGGAAACCAGGAGACTCTGAGTTCTAATCCCACTTTAGGCATGAAAGCCATTTGGTAATCAAGGGCAAATCATTCTCTCTCAGTGCAACCCATCTCACAGGGGTTAAGTTATTCATAAAAATAATAAAGGTAGGATAAAAATATATTTTTAAAATAATGTATTGGTAGCTTAAAATAACAATAATGTGTTGGTTGATTGACAGATTCTCATAGTTCACTTCAGAAGATGTATCTGATCTAAATAATTGTAGCCTCCAAAAACATGTTATATAGAAATAAATGTAATGGAAAATTAAGTAATATGATGATTTTTGAAACCTATTTCAAAGGATGAAGGGTTTTTTTTTTTGCTATAGATTATTGATTTTTTAGTGGGACACATCTGCCTTTGGAAGAACATGGTATTAATCCAACCAAACCTCACCCCCATGTTCAAAGGTAGTTGAGTTGGATGGATGGGTGGGTAGATAGGTGGATGGTAGATAGATAGATAGATAGATAGATAGAAAGATAGATAGAATAGTTTCCATGTTTAAATCATGTTTATATTTATACTATACGTAGTATTTTAATAGGAATACCGTAGTTGCTACTTCTCTATTAAAGAGATTTTCCCTGGAACAAAACAAGCAAAAAAAAAAAAACCCTATAAAACTACTGAGTAAATGTGATTAATTAATAGAATAAATGCAACCTCATAAAAGAGGTAATGTTAGTAATCTTATTATTGTTGGTGAAGCTGTTTCTTCCTGGAAGAGTAGTAAACAACCACATCTTTTAAATGCCACTATTGGAAAAAGGAAATTTACAAACAGTAGATGGCGCCATTGGGCAACCTTTTAGATCCTTTTTATTACAGGCTGTTGAAATGGGTAGGGTCCATCCAGCTTTCCTCCTTTTTTGCAGATGAGATAATAGGATAATTTTATAACGATTCTGTCAGTGTTTTCAGTCCAAGCTTACAAAATCAGCAGAACTCTTTTTCTTGCCAGTGTTTAAATTAGTAAAAGTGTTTCAAAGAAATAAATACTCTCGAGTAATAAACACCTTAAAATGATTCTGTCATTGACAGCTGTAGAAATGACTGAAACACAGAACCTAATGTATTATGGCTTGCCACCATTTCCCCTGCATGGTGATCATTTGAAGGTCCTCTGATCTGTAGAGCTCAGGACCTGCACCCATAGTTGGCTAAGACTAACCTGCAATTTGTTTCACCCTTAAAGCTGAAAAATACTTAATGAGAACTAGAATATAAACTAGAGAATAATAGAGTTGGAGGGACCTTGGAAGTCTAGTCTAGTCTTCCAGTTAGCATACACCTTGTTGGATAGCAGAGTGCGCACTGTTTGAAAAGCTGAGATTGACCATCTTGAGGCTAGTATAATTGAAGCTGGACTCCTATACCTCTAATTTCTGAGAAGTTGAAATTACTTCTAAGTAGATATGCCTCAATGAGAACTAGATTGATGAAGCATCAGGCTAGAAGAGGGCCCCCCCAAACTTGGCAGCTGAAGCTGGCTGGAGAATTCTGGGAGTTGAAGTCCACAAGTCTTAAAGTTTCCAAGTTGGAAACCTCTGGGCTAGAAACTAGGAGGTGGGAAATTCTAGTCCTGCTTTAGGCACAAAACCAACTGTCAGTCCCTCTGTCTCAGCTCTACGAAGCAAGCAGTGGCAAACCACTTCCAAAATCTTACCAAGAAAACTGCAGGGACTTGTCTACTGTCCTCACAATCTCTCTCCCTCCCCCCTCCCCCCTCTCTCTCTCACACACAGAGCACCTTGTTAAACAAACACAGAAAACATCCTGCACAAATAATTGTGCTTCCCATAGCACAATTGGGGTGGGGAGTACAGCTTATAGAGAGTGAAAAAAATAAACGTGTGTATGCACCAGTTCTGTTAATGAACGTCTGTGAGAGACTCTTGTAGATGCCACTATGCCTTCTACCTGTGGTTCCAGGTTGATAAGCAACAGCACCTGCCTCACTAATCACATACAGCTTGCCTGCTTAACCCTCCATCCCTCCCTTTTCTCTCTGTCTTCCTCTGAGTTCTTGATCCCTGAGCTAATCCATAGAAAAGCCTTTCTCAGCCTGATACCTGCGAGAAGTGCAAGTAATTAAGGTATACAAGACCTGAAAATAAATACATCCTGAGTGAACTGAGCTAAAATTCAGACATAATGTTTGGCTTTGAGGATCGAATTCTTGATCACCCATGAAATTCACCTGGTAGCATGATGGAAAGCTACTTTCATTTATTTATTATCCCTCTTCAGTAAGGGTCCCAAAGCTCCCTGGAGAGAGAGAGAGAAAGAGAGAGGGAGGGAGGGGAGAGAAAAAGAGAGAGGGAGTGAGAGAGAGATCATAAATTTGTTTTCATAAAATATGTAATAAAAATTGGGAATGCCAACTTTACATGGTTGTTCTCAGGATAAAATAAGATAGGCCTTCTAATTTTATTGGAGGAAGGCCCCAATAGTAACCACCTGTCATCTATATTTATATCTCTGGTGCTTCTCTGTTTAGTGGAAAAACAGAAGTTTTACAACATCAGGAAGGATCTCTGGAACTTTTTTCCTATGGAAAAAGTGAACAGCAGAGCAAACCAAAGTGTTTGGTTGACCATCTATAAGGAACACTTGGTAGATCTTGGTGTGAATGAAGATATGCAAACTAGAGCCATGGTGCTGCAACTCTGGAGTACTCAGGTAAATATGCAATTTACTTTCTGTATTTCATCCTCTTTATGGTTTCTCAATCTCAAGTTTCTTACATCAGGGGTGTCCAACTCAATTTAATTGAAGGCCACATCAGGCTTGACTTCGGAGGGCTGGGGGGGGCATGGGGTGTGGCTGGGTGTATGGCTATGGGGAGGCGTGACATGGGACTTGTGTTTGGGAGCACCTGTGGTGGCCAAGTGCTAGGGCAAGATTTCCCTGAGACCCTTCCTCACACTTATAATCCTTCCTTCCTTTCTTCCTTCCTTCCTTCCCTTGTTCCTACCCTCATTCTTACTTCCCATCTTTCCTTATTTTTCCCTTCTTGCTCTCTTCACATCTTCCCATTTTGTCTTTCCTCTTTCCTTTTCTCCTTTCTTGCATGCTTAATTGCAAAAGGGAAAACATTTCTCCTTTTGTTTTGTTTTTAATTTGTTTTGATAGCTCTCTGCCAGTGAAAATGGAGTTCTTTTTCACTAGCAGAGGGATTGTGGGTCAGTTCTTTGCCGTCTGCAGACCAGCCCCGCGGACCAAATCTAAGCACCCTGTGGGCCGGATTTGGCCTGCAGGCGTTGTGTTTGACACCCCTGTCTTACATGAACTATTTATATGAAAAGGGTAGAGTTAGAAAAACAGAATCCAGAATTATCGAAAATATAAATGCTCCATGTTGATACCAGTCTTGCATCATGAACCACTTGCTTCTTATTGACACTAATGGCAGGACATAATGTCTATAGAGTATCTCAATCATCCAAGTGAGATAATCATCCAAGGTGCTTTTCTTGTTTTTTTTTCCTTGAAAATGTTTTGCCCCTCATCTAAGAAGCTTCTTCAAACTAGATGAGTTTTCAAAGGGGAAAAAAACCCTAGAAAAGTCCAGTTGCCTTTTGAAAAAAAAAAGCACCTGTGGTGCAGGAACTAATGTACTCTTATCTCTGCCAGCTGGAGATTTTTAGTGGGGTTCAGGAAAGGATGAAGGAATGGGCAAAGGAGAAAGTGGGCTCAGGTTTCTCTGTATATCTGAGAAAAGGTGCGTGAGAAAGAACAGGAAGCTTGATGGTCTAGGGGCCAAATGGTTCCTCGTGTCCCCATGTGTATACTACTTCAAGTACTATTAATGTTTGTATTCGATTGGGAGAATTAACACTGTATCTGACAACATGTTTTTTTTTCTTGACTCTTGGAATTACCTTTCTTTGACTGCCACGTGGTATATAAGTAAACTCAGAAAATATGTGAGTTTCTATAGCAATAATTGCAATTTTTTTTGTTTCAGTGTTTGGCTTCAAACAGTCAGCTCACTCCTATTTTCTACGCTCAGTTTTAGAAATGTTGAACACAGCAGACTATAATGAGAGTGGCTATAATTCAGTGTTTTTCAAACTTGGAAATTTTAAGAAAGGTCTTCAACTCCTAGAATTCCCAAGCCAGCAAACTGACTGGGAATTCTGTGAGCTGAAGTCCATGCATCTTAAAGTTGCCAAGTTTGAAAAACACTGCTCTAATTCATGTAAAATAGGTTGGGCAGGCTGTTTTTTAACCCATGTCTCAGCTAGAAAAGAAGCCTGCATGCTGCAGATGACAAAGTTGAAGCAAAGCAGAGTTAGATCAGATCTAACTCTCTGAACAGGAGCTATAGTTGAAAGGGAGGCTGCAGTGTAGAGACAGGATATGTACAGTAAATTGGATGAACAGTAAGTTGGCTTATTTCCCCATTAGGAAGAAAGATTGAAAATAAAATGGTTACAATAATGTTAATAGTATTATAATCATAATGGAAGAGAAGTCATTTATCAAAAGTAGAGTACTTTCACATATAAAACTTCCCAGCTGCAGTTCTTTATATCTTTATGACTCTAGTTAGAAAAGTTATTGACTAGCTAACAGGAGAGAAACCCTTGGATGAAATCTTAAAGGGGCAGTTAAAAATATGGAGTTAAATGGATAAGTACTCTGATGTTTTATAAGATGATTTATATTTTTATAATGACAAATGTTAATTTTACCCCTAGGAACCCTGCATACCAAGAGCATACACAATAGTTCAGTGGGTAGACCTCCTTTTTGGCACAGCTAAAAATAATAAAAAGTACTGTGCTTTCCATCTCAATGTTTTTAAAAAGGACAGGTGAGATTTCTGAGTCAAATAGAAAGATCTGTTTCTTGTTCTTTAGCACATGGGTTTAAACTGCAGTATCTGAAAGGCCAGGTCCACCTCATATCTCCAGCAGTACCATCAATAATGTTTTTCATTCCCTTCTTATTTTGCCATCTTCTCTTGTGTCTATATGGGAGAGCATATGTAGGAACAGAGAGCCAGTTTGTTGCAGAGGTTAGTGCACCGACCTAGAAACAGGAAGACGTGAGTTCTAGTCTGTCTTTAAAAACAAAGCCAACTGGGTGACCTTGGGCCAGTCACTCTCATTTAGGCCTAGGAAGGAGGCAGTGGCAAACCACTTCCAAAATCTTGCCAAGAAAACTGCAGATTCCTGTAGTCACCAGTATTCAAAGGCACAAAGGAAAAAAATAGGCAGAGAAATTTTTTTACAATATTTTGCTTGTATGTTTCTAAATTCATTTTAAACTTGTAAATCAACTGAAAACTGAGGTGATGTAAATTGCTGGATGTGCATTTGTAAAAACATATGTTTATTATGAGTAATGTTGTTAATATTTAATTAATTTAGTCACCTAAGCCCCTTTTTGTAGTGTAAGCTCCAGAGATGTCCTTCAAAGTTCCAATGACCTAGACCTATGTTCTAGAACAGAGGTCTCCAATCTTGGCAACTTTAAGACTTGTGGACTTCAAGTCCCAGAATTCTCTAGCCAGCTGGCTGGAGAATTCAGGGACTTGAAGTCCATAAATCTTAAAGTTGCCAAGTTTGGGGATCCCTGCTTTAAGCAAAGTGGGCTGAGGAATTCTGGGAGTTGAAGTTCATAACTCTTAAAGTTGCCAAGGTTGGAGATCCCTGTTTTAGAGCATATGACCAAAGTAATTTGAGCAATCCTTTGAGCATAAGGGAGCCAGGGACTTAGTATTGGATTCCAAGTGATCCAGACCATGAAGTCACAGTTCTCAGCTGTCAAAAATTAGAAGATTGTATTTCTTCTACACCTGGAGAGGCACAGATTCTCCAACCTTCACTTAGGGAGATCCTTTAACTCAAAGTATCCTGAGATCTGGCATGGAGGATCACCTTTATGGAAGCAAACAAAACCAAGAGATAAAGCACAAACATTTCATGCGGAGATCAGCTTTAGGCTTTTGCGTTCCAAACATGATGGGGAGATCTCTCTGAAAGAACTGAAAAGCTGCTCCAGAGCGTGTAGAGGTACTAACCTACCGTAATAGTACAAGCACCAAGATTTAATTTAAGGTATTGGTTCTGACCAGACTATTACTAATTGTTTTCCAAGAGGTCCCTTTGTTTCCCAGCATATAATTGGAAGCCCTGCTCTAAAATATTTGAATTCCTGTCCCTCTCATAATTATCCTGACTTGTGTTAGTGAATCTGCTCCCAAAGACACTCCATGCTTTGGTTCTTATACATTGAAATAAGAATTTTTAGAATGCAGCTTTCAAGGTGGCAAGAGGGACTTTTCCTCCATACAACGTGAATAAATCCATTTTGGTCACCACATTTAACAATTAAAAGCCCTGGATGCACTTTGATTCTCTCATTTCCACCTCACTTTTAATGGCTGCACTTTAATTGGAAGAACAGCCATCCTTCTAAAAAAAAAAAAAAAAAACCCAAGCAAGAACAAAATCTTGCATCTCAGCCTTCCAAAATCAGCGTGTATTATTTATTCTTTGCACTTCTCTCTATTGGATTTGATGTACTTGCGATCAACCATAGTGCTGTATTGCATTTCACTTAATCACCTCAATTTTAATAAGCAAGCATAGGAAGTGCTGGGGCTTCCTGTTTTCTGTTTTTCAGATACTGAAATAAGAGCATTCCCGTGAGATGCAGTGGTGGGAAGGAATGACAGTGGTTGGGAACACAGAGTTGTTCCCAAGAACCAAGTTCTCCATATTGCACTGCTTAAAGCTGTCTAGTCAGCTTGCTTGCTTGCCTATTTATTTATTTACACGGATCACCTGACTCCAATCTGTTTTTTTTTATTAATTTTTATACTACCATCTTCCTTATAAGGTAACAAATTAAAAATAAAACAAACAAAAAGCATATAACAATACCAATAACAAAATGGCTAACCCAAGCAATGAAACAAACATGTCATAGACCAGAAGGGACGTTAACCAACTTTCTGGTAGTCTCATTTTCTTCTGAACTGAGAAAAGATCTTATGCACATAAGGATGATGAATATTATAAATAACAACCTCTAAATAGCATACATGGGCTCTCACATAGGTTGCCATTAGAATGTTATTGAATGTCTAGAACAGGGGTCTCCAACCTTGGCCCCTGGAAGCCTGGTGGACTTCAACTCCCAGAATTCCACAGCCAGCTTTGCTGGCTGTGGAACTCTGGGAGTTGAAGTCCGCCAGGCTTCCAGGAGCCAAGGTTGGAGACCCCTGGTCTAGAAGATAGACCTAAATGGATAAGATTGAAAAGTGATACAAATTGAAAACTAGAAAATCAAATATTTTGGTCTCTGCTATTTTACCATCATTCTTTAGGAGGGCGAAATGGCAAGATACAGATTTTGAAAATAGTGAGAACATGAAAACCAAATGCAGCTTCGAATAATGATTCCAACAGTTAGAAACATCTCCATGAAATCTGCAGGTTTTAATAGCCAGACAGGTTTATAATGAGAGAGGTAAACTCAGCTTGGCATGATGATAGACTGTGCAAGAAGATTTTTTTTAACTTTTGTTCTTAATTGTGGCCACTAGAAGTATCTCAGGACCACATGAAAGATGTTAGTGTCCAAAATGAGCTGTCATATTACTTTTTTAAATTACCAGGGAAATATAACAGCAGTCTCAGTAATGAAGAATAGTAGGAATACAAGTTCTTAGGAAAAATGGACATTAGGAATATTCTGAGTTTTTATATAACCTGGGGGTTCACAATGAGAATTCCTGTTCAGCCGTTTATTAATGGACTGGAGGTGTCACAATGCAAAATTCTTAAGAAGAGCACTTCCATTATTATTCCAATTTCCAGGCCAAAATATTTGTACATTTTTTCCTAAAGGCTAGGAATATAAACCATTTCAAAACTAATCCAGGAGAAAAAACAAAGACCACTAGAACTGTCACTGATTTAGCTAATGAAGAGTTTGCAGGTATTCCAGTTATTAAATTCAGATTTCCCCAGCATTTCTCCTCCTAGTAAATGCTTCTAAATTTCAAAGGCTACCTTTGCAGTCCTCATCCTGGATAGTATAGTGCTGTTCTAATGGTTTAATTTTCTTGAGAAACAAATGCTGAGCTCTGTGTTTTCGCTGCATCTTATAGCAAAATGTCTTACTGCAAAAACCAGAAGTACTAGTGTCGATTACAAAATGGCCAAGTGGGGTCAGGATATTGCAGGATGGGCTGAGTAGAAAAAGACCTCTGTTAGCTTTTTGAAAGGTTTCCAGACTAGGGTTTTTCATCCAAATATTTAAAGGCCAGTGGGTTAAAATTTGCTGTTAAAGTGCAGGTGATAATTTGCACAGCCCTTTAATCTCTGTATAAATCTTAGGTCTACCTCAAATTGCGGGGAGTACTGGGATTCCTGAGAAGGGAGAGGTTGCATGGGCATAATCTGATCAAAGATCTCAGCCACCCCCTTATTGCAAGTAGCAGCCCAGATTTCAGATGGTCCAACCTCTCTATGGTAGGTCATGGCATTGGACAATCCCAAGAAAACAGAATATGATCCAACCACAACAAAGAGGGTAGGGTTAGCTCCCACCATTTTGGATCATATTGCCACTGCTCCAACAGGAACACCAAATCTAGAACATGACCATTGTCCTGAGTCAGGCTCTGGATGATCTGAGATAGGCCCAAGGCTGTCATTGGAAGTAAAGTTTTTATTGGTTTTTAAAAACAAACATAAACAAACAAAACATAAAAACATCAAGCCATCTTCCATATGTATACATACAGTGTGCCAGTTGGTTTACAAATTGTTTTCTGCTTCCATTTCGTAGTCTTCAATTACAATTACATTGCATATAATCTCGTATTTTCAATCAAAAATTAAATATCTTAGTATCATTATTAATCAATCATTTGACTATACTTTTATTCATTCATGTTTTACAAGATAATCATAATTTACTTAGTTTGTTTTGTAACAGTTCATATTATCATCCCAAATCTATCCTAAAATCATTTTGTAGATATAATAAGAAAGAAGTACATCTTTATATATTTATTATTTTCTAAGAGTCTACATGTTTCATTACTGTATTTTATTGTCTAACCATTGATAGAATAGATCCCAAATTTTATAAAATTGTTTATCCTCTTGTTCTCTAATTTCAAATGTCAATCTACTCATTTCAGCACATTCCAATATTTTCTTAATAATTTCCTCCTGTGGTGGTGTTTTCTCATTTTTCCAGTTTTTGGCAAATACAATCCTAGCCGCTGTTAATACATTTATAATCAGATATTTCAAGTCTTTACTATATATTTCAGGTAAAATTCCCAATAAAAATATCTCTGGTTTCAAGTCTATATGTTTTTTTGTTATTTTTTCCAACCACATGTGGATTTTAGTCCAGTATTTTTTAGCATCCGCACAGGTCCACCACATATGGTAATATGAGCCAGGTGTCTGATGATATTTCCAACATTTTTCAGATTTATTCTTGAACATTCTTGCTATTCTTGTCGGGGGGAAATGCCACCTGTAAAACATCTTATACAAATTTTCTTTATATGCTGTTGACATTGTCATTTCATAATTTTGAGACCACAATTTTTGCCATTTCTCTAAATCAATCCCATATAAAATTCTTCCCCCAAGCAATCAGTTTCTTTAACTTGTTCTTCTTCTAATTTAATTTCTAATAAATATCCATACAATTTTTAATCACCTTTTCATCAGTACCTGTCAAAATCTTATCTAAATCAGTCAATTTATCATAGAAACATTCCATTTTAGAATCTTTATCATACCTTGAATGTATTTGCGCATATGAAAACCAATTCATCTTTATACCTTGTTCCTCTAGTTTTTGTATAGATTTAAGTTCACCCATTTCATTCAATATTTCACCATATCTAACAGTTTGTTCCTTTTTGTATATTATAGAGTAAGAAAATGCTTCAATAGTCGATAGGCAGACTGGAATTTTCAAATAACATTGTCTTTTAATCTTCTCCCAGTTTAATCACAGGGACTCCCGTATATAATGTCTTCTAAAATACTCTCGTGTTTTAGTTCCTTTATACCATAAAAAAGCATGCCACCCCAACAACAAATCATGTCCTTCTAATGTCAACAATCTAGTATTTCTTAGTGTTATCCATTCCTTAAACCACATCAGATTTGTAGCTTGATAATACAACTCCCAATTAGGCAAACCAAATCCTCCTCTAATTCTAGCATCTTGCAAAAGTTTTAACTTTATTCTTGCTTTCTTACCTTGCCATATATATTTCAACACAAGTTTATTTAAATCTTCAAAATAATATTTTGCAAGCCTAATTGGAATTGTTTGAAACAAATATAAAATTCTGGGTAATGTATTCATCTTGATTGTTGAAATTCTCCCTCTTAGTGACAGTTGTAAATTTTCCCATTTCACCAGATCTAGCGCTATCTGCTGTTTAAGTTTGATATAATTATTCTCTTGTAGTGTACTACATCTTGCTGTCAAATATATCCCCAAGTACTTCATCTTATTCGTGACCTGAATTTTCAATAGGTCTGCCAGTTCTTCCTTTTGTCTTAATAGCATATTCTTTGTCAAGATCTTTGTCTTATCTTTATTTATTTTCAATCCAGCCACCTTTCCATATGTCTCTATCTTTTCTATCAATTTTGGTACTGTTTCTAGAGAGTCTTCTAAGATGAAAACCAGATCATCTGCAAATGCTTGCAGCTTAAATTCTTCCTTTTTTATTTTCATTCCTTTTATATTTTTTTCATCTCTAAGATTTCTGTTTAGCACTTCCAAAGTTAACACAAATAACAAAGGTGATAGTGGGCACCCTTGTCTTGTTCCTTTTCTTATAATAATAGAGTCTGTCAGTTCTCCCTCTATCATTACCTTTGCCATTTGCTTATAGTATATAGCTTCTGTTCCTTGAATAAATTTTCTAGCGAAGCCCATCTGTTCCAACAGTAATAATATGAATCGCCAATTCACATTATCAAATGCCTTCTGTGAAATATCAGAGCCATTTGTTTTTCAGGATGTGCCTCATAGTATTCCAAGGTGTCCAAGATTATTCTCGTATTATGTTTAATTTGTCTCTTTGGCAGAAATCCATTTTGATCAGGATGAATAAAATTATTTAGATATTTTTTAAGTCTTTCTGCCAATATTGAAGCAAAGATTTTATAATCTGCATTTAGTAGAGAAATAGGTCTATAGTTCTTAATTTGTAATAGATCAGCCTCCTCTTTTGCAATAAGTGTAATATAGGCTTCTGACCATGATTTAGGTATCTTCTTCTTTAATATAACTTAATTCATAACTTCTAGCAATGGAATATTCAACAATTCTTGTAATGTTTTGTAAAATTTTGCCGGAGGTCCATTTGGGCCTGGTGCCTTTCCATTATTTTGCTTCTTGAGTGCTTCAGTTAACTCCATCATCGTTATATTGCTTTCTAACATTGTTTCAATCTCTTTAGGTTTCTGAGGTAAATTAGTAAGTACTGTTTAACTCTTTCCTCTCCAGGGAGATTAACTTTAGAGCCATACGTCTGGAGACCTCAATGCCTAACCTGAAAAATGGAGTCAAAGAGCTCAGGCAGGGAAGTTGCTATGCAGCAAGGAAGTTGATACAACAGCAAATGATCCTTAGAGCCCAACTTAATGAACTGAATCTCACAGCCAGGGATCTGTGGGGCACAGCCCTTGAAGTCACAAAAGATTCCCTGGTAACGATTGTCATAAATCTTCCCCTACCCCAGAGTTTTGGTTGATGCCACATTGAAACACAACTGGGCAAATTTCAGAAAGGAAAACCCCCATTTCAAGACCCAGCCAAGTCTTAGTAATAAAATGTTGGTTTTCTAAACGTCTTTAGAGATTCTCAGTCATCCCGGTCATGGTTGTCCCAAAGGTGCTTTTTCAAGAGGCAACTGGACTTTCTGGCACCAGAAATCTAATCTAAGGCCACCCTGTTGTTCATTTATCAAACTACTTAATATGGAACTTTCTTATTGAAGGTGAAACAGACTCCGTTGATTTTAACTGAAAGGATATTTAAAATTGGATCCGATTTTGCTGCTTTGTGATAAAGTTCTATATGTGTTCTCTGGCATTAAATTCTGTCTGATTCCTTTGTTGTTTCTTTTCATTTTTAGAGCAATGCTGGTCCAGCAGTTTTTTGGCTTCTCCTGTTTCTTTTGAAACATCCTCCAGTCATGGCAGCAGTTCAAGCTGAAATGGAAAAACTATTTAGAAACAGACGATTAGCAACCAGGCCAATTTGTGAGATACTCAACCAAGACGTTTTGGATAGCACACCCATTTTCAGTTAGTAACGTGTCATTCATCTAGCCCTGAGCTATTTAATTCCTTAAGTATCAGTTAAATATTTACCACTATCATCACTGGATCTCCTGTCTCTTTGATTTGCTTTGCTTACTTAAAGCATAGCGAATATCAGATACTTCCCTTTAGCTGTCTCCATGTTGTATCCAGTCTTTTTATCTTGGTAAACATGTGGATATGATCACTGAGAGGAAGACTGCAGTATGTGCCTGGGTGCAATTTCTTTCAAATTCAGGGCTGGCAAAGTTTGAGAGAAAATTCCCCCAAATTCCAGTCACATCCCCCTTCTAAGGTGACCTTGAAATGAGAACAGTCTTGGGCAGGGAAAGCACCCCTGCATAAGATATAATGGAATTATTTATGGAACCATTATTGTAGACTTAGTTAATATTATAGTAGAAAACTAACTTTCCATTTGGTTCTCAGCCAGCCAAACTAACCAGTCTGATCATTGTCTCTGTTTCCCTTGCTGTATACACTAGGCACCCCAACAATCTTTTTAGTATCATTTAACATTTTTAAAAAAATGAAAGTATTATCTTATCCTGTTTGTAACTATTCCTGCACCCTTAATAGTAGCTGTTAACCATGAATTAGCTATTAGTTCAGGTGTAGAGAACCCCAGATGAGAATTAAATTGAGCTGATCAACAGTAGGCCAGAGTTGCAGATGTTGATTATAATCTGGTTCAGAGGTGGTATTCAGCAGGTTCTGACCAGTTCTGGAGAACCGGTAGTGGAAATTTTGAGTGGTTCAGAGAACCAGCAAATACCACCTCTGACTGGCTCTGCCCCCATCTGTTCTCCGCTTCCTGAGTCCCAGATGATTGGCTGGGTCTTCTTTTGTTGCCCTGCACAGGAGTACGGAGCTGGAAAACAGGTTAGTGGGGTGGGGAGGGAATGGGATTTTGCAGTAACCTTCCCCCAAAGTGGGTAGGGAATGGGGATTTCCTACCATGCCCACCAAGCCACACCCACAGAACCAGTAGTAAATTTTTTTGAATCCCACCACTGATCTGGACTATTGAGGTTTGGGCTGCATGATCAATTGGGGATTATGCATGTGATTATATGGTGTCATATACCTAATCAGCAATCAGTGTATTACAGTGTCAAAACCCAATCAGAGTAAAAGCTGTATCCCCTGCTTTCAGGTTAAATGGAAAAAGTTCACGATGTTTCATCTAACTTTCAAGATCTTCTGCTACCACTTGTGCCTTCTTTCTCACATTTCATCTTATCCTTAGTCTGAGATTTGCAAAGAACACTTTCAGAATGTAGTAAGGGAACCTCTGAAAGGATGTAGTGACCTTATTTGTAATTTTAAATCATGACATTTAACTCTCAGATTCCTACAGTTTCTTTGCCCCAGTCAGGTCTCCTTTAAGAAAATGCAGATGATCTGTATTCAGAACTACTACTAAAACTAGCAGTAAAGCATTTTAATTCTAGTCTTCCTACTAAAGATCAGCATGTGCCTCGCAAAACCCTTTTAAATCACCAATAATCCTATTAAAATCAAAGGGAATGACAAGTTCCATGTTGTCAGCATCTTAATATTAGTCCCAACCATAGGTATACAGAAAAAAGTGTTACCTCTCATACAAATACATATCATCACATGGTATAATAACTGCTTCAACACAATTGAACTGTATGATTGGAAACTGCCCTTTCTCCATGGGAAAATTCCCAACACAAAAAAATAACTGAACGTGTAAAAGAAATTGTAGAATTATCTTTGCCCTCTGCTGGTTCACTTTGTATAGAAAGCCCCCACCTCTCCCACTATGTTCATTCTTCTCTGCTGCAGTATCCTCTGATTACGCTCTGGTTATTACATATAAGAAATGTATAAAATAAGTATTAACACTTCCACATATCATGCAAAGTTTTTCAACTGTACTTTATTGAATAAGTTACAGTTGGCAAACTTTCCATGATGTTCTAAGCCACCAGTAAAGAAAGACAGAAAAAAACCAAATCACAGATAATAATGGATGCAGTATGCAAACACTATTTATTATTAGATTTTTTTTATCCTGTCCTCATTATTTTTATAAATAAGCCAACAAACATACCTAATACTGCTTCCTCCTTCTATTTTCTCCAAAACAACAACCCTGTGAGGTAGGTTGGCTGAGAGAGAAGTCACCAGCTGGCTTTCGTGCCTAGGGCAAGTGCCTAGCTAGCAATGATCTAACTAACGGAATTATATTCTGGCTGGTTTTCTTAGGCCCCCAATGTTAGGACAAGAGTTCTGTTGAGGTTTTGCAGTGATAATTCAGCGCCAAAAAAATAAACACAGATGGTTGATGCTTCATTTAATGTCTTTAATGTCATAATAAGATTTTACAAACCAGTTGTAGATTTCTCCAACATGGAGCATATTCAAACAGAAACATGTTGCAAGTTCAGAGCAGAGCTCCAGTCTTCAGCAAGCAAGCAAGCAAGTTAGTTTTATCTTTAATAGACAGACTCAGAGCTCCACACATAGTTGTGGAGCTTAACATTAGAGCCAAGCCTAAGCTACTTCTAGTTTCAGTTTCCAGCCTAGTTAACTTCTAGTTTCAGTTTCCAAAAACAGTTCTCATTGGCTGACTTAGTTGCTATGCCTTTTCATTGCTGACCTTGTTACCAAGCTCTATTCCAGTTTATGAATATACTTGACAAGTTTCTATTATATTTCCTTTTTTTCTGGTCTTGTTTCTAAGGGATTTGGCAAGGTGGGAGTTTGGGTGGCAATTGCGATGGCTATAAATTGAGCTATCATCTTCCCTGCACATTGATGTCATGACAGCCTATCCACACCTTTGCTCCTGTGCTATTTTGGGTGCCATAATTTTCCCTGTGGGTTTTCTGTTTGTACAGACAGTGCTTTAAATGAAACCCTGCGTTTGACAGCTGCTCCTTTTATCAGCCGAGAAGTCCTTCAGGACATGGCCCTGAGACTGACAGCTGGCAGAAAGTACCACCTGAGGAAAGGAGATAGGCTTTGCCTCTTCCCATTCATAAGCCCTCAGAGGGACCCCGGAATCTATAAGGAGCCAGAGGTAAAACAGTGCTATTCTGAATCTTGTTTCCCCTGATGACTTTGCTCTGATGTTTGTTTGTGATCTTAACTACTGTATTGAGTGAAGAACTGTGATTATTCAGTGCGCAGCATTCTTAGACTTGTCAAAACTACAGGCAATGACATAATGGCAAATCACTTGAGGGAACAACTGCATGTAGACATTGCATAAGTCAGGTAATGAGGCTGAGGTTGAGATCCCAGGCTGAAATCCCAGGAAGAGATCTGGCAGGTTTATCTTATAACTACCAATTATAGCAGATTTTCTTCCTTCATTTGCAGTAGAGCCTTAAAGAATCAGAATGGAATGAGTCACAGCGGCCAGGTCGATATGGATGGGTGGGCACAGCTGGGTGAGTTTTACTTGGTCAGTGTGGCCAGGTGGGCATGGATGGGGGCACCCACCCAGTCATGCCCACCAAGCCACACCAACCCATCTATACCAAACCTGGCTGTTGTGAGAGATCAAAGACCCTTAAAGATCTATTCTTGGGAGAATTTCTGGAAATGTTACTGCTAAAGCTTTCTAATGATATAGCTGTGTTTAAAACACTGTCAAGGTTCCAAGTAATACATCCCATTCAATGAGATCTCTGAGGCAGGCATAATCCTCAAATAACACTTTATTGGGACATATAAAATTGGCACAGACTTGGAGGAAAATCGGCTCCAAATTCCCGCTGGTTTTACACACCCAATTAAAAATAAAACTTTGTCACTTCCCCCCCACGAGTCTCCAGTCACATGGTCCAATCAGCATACAGTCCAGTTGCTAGGTGACCTCAGTCTCCACCTTTTGAACACCTGCACCAACGTCCTTGGTTCCCAGGGGAAAGAATTTTATTTAGGTTACAACACCCCAGCTACCTCCTTGACCCCTTCGCTCCAGGCTTTGCTCCAGCGCGAAGAGAAACTTAGAGGAAAACTACAAAAACAAAATGGCCACAGTTAGGCCAGCTTCAGGGTTGACAAACACAGTGAATTCAATACACATGTAATCTTTGACTTATGACTACAATTGGGACAGGAATTTCATTTGCTGAGCATTGCAGTGGTTAAGTGAGTCATCGCATGACCCGAACCCATTTTACAACCATTTTTACTCTGGTCTTTAAACAAATCATAATTGTTGGTCAGTGCATCACAGGGCTGTTAAGCAAATGATGCAGTGGTTAAGCAAACCCAGCTTCCCCAATTGACTTTGCTTGTGGCTGCAGGCTGCAACCACGAGATGCAGCTGACACACAGTAATTGTGAGCCAATTGGGGATGGGGGCAATGGTTGTAACTTCAGGGATGGGTTGTAAGTCACTTTTTCCAAGAACATCTTCATCCTCTCGTTAAACAAATGGTCTTAGGTCAAGGACTAACTGTAAAATTGTCAAAAAAAATTAGTTCCATATTTGGAGTGGAAAAAGAAAATCAGCCCACCCATCAGTCTTGGGTTTTCTCTCTCTGCACTGAACGTCTGAACTGATTGCATCAAGAAAGGAATACAGACCTTCTAGTGGGTAACATTAAGATTCGTGATGGTTCTTTCATATCAGCTCAGAAATATTTTTTTCTCTCATAAGACCAGCTCTCAAGTTTTCCCAGGAACAAAAATAGTTTGGATCCATATTTATGATATAAAAATATAATGATATAATAATAGTAAGAATGTAAAAACCTCTCCTGGAATTCCTGTTTGGCTGTTGCTATGGCAACCTGTTGCACGTCTTTAAAAAATATATCAGTATCTTCCCCAGTTCAGTGTTCCTAACTTGCTTCTCTTTTACTTCACCTTTCTAATTTTTTCTTTGTTGACAGAGAGTCATACTGGAATTGCTTCCTTTTATGAACAATTTCCCAGGAACAATGCTGAGAAAACCATGATAGTATTATAACCCAAGTTCCAATAAACAGTAAAGCCTGTGGTTTTTTTTTCCTGAGACTGGGAAAAAAAGAATCTAAATATAAAAGTTCTGATTACTATCACACTTGAAGGAAGGTTAAGATCACAATACAAGAATTCTAACAAATATTCTACTAGATACCTACACAAACTCGATCTGTGAGAGGAAAACTTGCCTCTTTGTCGAAGCAAAGTAATACATAGTTGTTCATTTAGGGAATTGCTGTTCCTTTTACCAATATAACAAATTATTTTCACAATGTTCAACAAGGCTTTATGACTAAATTTACTTTGGAGTGGAGTGGATTCCTTTTTTGAAGGATAAAAATAACAAAGGCAAGATTTAAAAAAACAGAAAAATCTAAAATAAAACCTTACACAGTTTATCTTATGTAACTGCTTTCATTTCTTTTGCCATGTTTTGCAAACAGTAAATATTTTTATTGCTTCAGGATCATAGAATACTTAACATATAAACTTTTATGAGATTGAAGTTAATTAGGGTTACTTTATACCAATTTCAATGGGTCTGCTTTAAGATTAAATTTGGATCCAGTTCCATCATGTGTCACATAGACAATTCCCCTCCCATTTATTCTAGTTTAAACTTCTGGATGGAATTTTATACAGCTAAATATCCTAAGTGGGATGTTTCTTTTTAAATATTGGTTATTTCAAATGAAAATAACATTTATCTGAATTTTTTTTCAGAAGTTCATATACAACCGGTTTCTCAATTCAGATGGCACAGAAAAAAAAGACTTCTATAAAGGAGGAAAAAGGATCAAATATTACAATATGCCATGGGGAGCAGGAATAAATGTCTGCATTGGAAAGTTCTTTGCAGTTAATAGCATCAAACTGTAAGTGAATGCATAACACTGATAAAATAGCCTCTCTAAGCATAGAATCGATTAAAAGAAGCAAGGGTTGGCTTGTAGCAGAAGCTAAAGCTCTTAAAGGCAAAACAAAGTGAACAGGAATGCTCATCTGATATGGTTCCACGGTGTGAATATGGATTGAATCCATTTTTAAAACTCTTGATGAAGTCTTCATCCATTACTCAGATGATACTCTATCTGAGATTACTTCATCTATTAGTTCCAAATTTCACTGTTCATTATTTTATGTGCCCATTTCATGAAAAGTTACTCTTCTCATGAAATGGGCACATAAAATAATTTTTACATCTTGTGATCCATCAGATTGAAAGGAAACAAGATGAATGCCAACCGCAAGTTTTGTTTGACATCTGTTACATCTGTTACTTTGCAATTCAAAGCAAGCAGCAAATTAGTTTCCTTATATACCCCAGAATAAATTGCTGTTCATTGTTAATTAGTAATAGCCTGCTCTCAGTTTGATAGTTGGTCTGTTCAATTTTGCCTTAGCAAAAATTCAAGGATTCCTTTACTGATCCATTTGGAGTTTCTGCTGATTGCCTACAAATACTGTATCTCAGTCCATTCATTCAGAGGATTTATTGTGCGTGCTTTTCTGGGTCTGAAGTGGCTGTAAGCCATAGTTTGTAAAAAAATTAGTTTCTCTGGATCTTACTGCTGGGTAAATTTGTTAAGAATCACACCTCTGGCCACCTCCAGTGTCTTTTAGAAATATCCAATAAAGCCACACATTATTCTGAACAAAGCTGTATAAGATCACAGTTACTTTTAATAGGTTAAGGACTCACAGTGCAAATTTGCATGCTGTACTGCTTAGTTTTACAATTGTAATTTTTGTTTAATTATCCCCCTTTTTTTTGAGGCTAGATATTTCTACTTCTTTGATATTAAAACAAAAAAAAATTGCCAAGTGAGTATCATTGGCCATACTGATTTTTTTTGGCTTTCTCCTATTTACAGATGTGTTTTCCACCTCTTAAACTCTTTTGACTTGGAACTGATAGATCCTGCTAAGGAAATACCAGGCTTTGACAAGGAGAGATATGGTTTTGGAATTCTGCAGCCAGAAACGGATGTCAGAATACGATATAAATTGAAAGACCAATAAAGTGATGGTCCATTTCTCCAGTCATTCTGTTGAGAGTATAATCCACCAACAAACAATGCTTGTGAGTTACTGTTGGAATTGATTTTGGGCAGGGGTGGGATTCAACTGGTGTTACTACTGGTTCGGTCAGAATTGTGTTTTGCATGCGCACGCATGGTTCACACGCACGTGTGTGTACATTTGCAAAAAGGCATCAGCTGTGCCGCCAGGTCAGCTGACAAGCGCTGCACGCAGTTGCGCAGCATTTGAAAAGCTTCTTTCCTGCTTTTTCAGTTTCAGCTGTGCCACGCAAAGCAGCTGAGGTTGAAAAAGCAGGAAATAAAGGACAGCCAAAAACCCAGGTGGGCAGGTGGGCCAAACATACAACCAAAAGGTCGTTGCACTGAACTGGTTCGGTGCCTGCTGCTCCTCAGAGCGACCGGTTCTATAGAACCAGGCTGAACCAGTAGCATCCCACCCCTGATTTTGGAGCCCCATTTCTAAAAGGATGGCACCTGTCTAATACTAGACCAAATTCTGCCTTTCAACTTCCTGAAACTGTTCTCCCCTCGTGAAAGTGGCTTCAGTTTTTCAACCTCATTCTCAAGATGTTTCAAAAGTATGAAGAAATTTGCAATATAAGCTATTGTGGATGAGGCTGTTACTTTTTTCAGTTTGACCTCACTCCATCACTCTGTAGCCTCTCAGGCTTACAGTGACTTCTCATCTGAAAAAAGCCCCTTGTGAAAAACAAGAGGTGTGTGTATGTGTGTAGATAAGTATGTGTAGACTGTAGGAGGAATACTTTACAATGAATTATAAGATCCTGATATGATACTTCATTTCCCGTTGGGTGCAATCATAATGGAATTCATGCAAAACACCACGCTCCTTTTATATGGATTTTAACTGAAATTCCATTGTGTGTTTAAAAAAAAAAGGCCAAATCACATTTTTTATCAGTTTGAATTCAGAAAAATATTCTGGTCCAGTGCTCAACTATGGTTCTCCAGATGTGGTGGCTGGGGATTCTGAGAATTGTTTAATGCAGTTGGAAAACACTAAGTTATAGAAGCTGATTTATGAAAATGCATTTTATGCTATTTTGCTATGTATGTATGTATATGTATATGTATATATGCACGTAAGTAGGCCATTTCACACAATACATATGTGCAGAAACCATTTAGACTGGCCTTTTTGTGACACAGTAGGAAGCCAACTGAGTTCTGAGTGAATAATAAATATGAATAAAAATAATTTGTTGGATTGAAAAATAACTGTAAACTATTAACTTACAGTTTTATCCTTAGATTCTTCAAGAAAGATTTTGAAAACCATCCAAAAAATGCTTCATAATATAGAAACAAGCAGGTAACAACTAGCTACATCAAGAACAGCACATGTATATGTGAGAAACACATACATTCCCCTGGATGCATGGGAATCAGTGATATCAAAATGGCAGACATAATGGCCATCTGTACTCCAGACAGTTAAAGGGTGCAGGGATTGTACCACTTGGTTGATAATGTTTATCTCCACAGCAAACGTAGCTATATAACTCTGGTGTTGATAATTTGTGGCTATCCAGGATTTCCCACTGTTCGCCATGCTAGCTTGCTACTGTTAAGAACAGTATTCCCAAAACATCTGGAGCACTACAGCTTCCCTGTCCCAAAGCAATATTGCAAACCCAATGACATCACAAAGCCACCTATTGAAAACAGTGTATTTTTGAATGATATAAATAATAGAGCAAGATCACAGGCTGTTCTATACCTCAGCATTAAAATGCAGTTATTCAGCACAGGAGCTAGCTTAAGGTATGTCAGCTTAAAGAAACGTTGATCACACTTTACCAACATCTATTCTGCCCTGAAAATAAAGCAGAACTGGAGTGTCTGTCCACACAAGAAGCTGTAGGGAGAAGTGGCATGGAGAATGCCTCCTTTGATGCCCATTATTGATAGCAGAAGACCTTTAAGACTTCTACTATTGGATGTCCAGACCATGGTATGATTTCTTTGTGGGACTAGAGACTTCTTCCCATCTTGTTCCCCCTTACTTCTTCTGCCACCTCAGAAGTTTTGTTTCCTTCTAATCCAGTGTCAACTGTTATCATCCAGTGTAAACCACCACCAATCGTTTTCCTTAAATTGTGGCAGCGACGGCTGGAAATATATGTGTCAGTGCCTCAAATGGTGGCTGTAGCACTTTCCAAGTTGTCAAAGTGTAATTGTGGAGGTACTCCACATCAGTAATCTGTTACACGGGCTATTTCAGAAGACAAATTTATGGGCTAAAATGGTCCAGCTGAATGATGGTGGGATTAAAGTAGAGATTTGGAATGTGTAGTGAGCTATCAGTAAGCTCCTGACCTATTGGCTGGACTATTTTTGGACAGGTTTATAGGCCTTACAGAAAGACTTGTAATTTACCATATTTCCAATAACTTGGCCTAGAAATGGAAAATGGCAGAACTGTTGTCGATTTCATCCCAGCTCCCAAATATTCCAGACAAATAAATATAGAAAAGAAATGCTGGAAGCAAGTAATCACAGCACCCTGAAATATCTTATGAAGACCTCAAAATGGTATTAAAGTAGGCCAAATGGCACTATTTCAATGCAACAACATATGTTGACTATGATTGATTTACATAGCTGGCAACCTTCAAAGTAGACCAGTTTAGGAAATCAAAGTCATGTAGGCCCATATTATTTTTACTCTAAAAATACTGTATAATAACAGAATATTCCTTCAGTCCCTCAAAGCCATTCTTTATGGCCTCTATAATAGTAGAAAAATTAACAAAGCCTAGCCTTGGTGAAGTCCACAGCCGGGGGCAGCACTCAGTAATCTTGGCTGATCTTGAAAAGCTAAGTATACCTAATAGTACTTAGAGGTGAGACTACCAAAAAAATCACAGAAAATGAAAGGAAAGTGAAAAAGTATCCTAGAAAAAAGACAAAAGGAAATTACTCTCATTTTACTGCCAAGAAAACTACATGGACATGTAAATAGCAGAGTCTTTCCATTTTCAGCCTTAATGAGCAACCCAGTACTGGGTTCCTCAACAGTAGCTTTGTAAATATCTATCCAAGTTGTGTGTCTATATGTTTGTGCTTGTTTTTCAATCTTCAGCTTTAACTTTAGGATTACAATTTATCCCTACTTATTTGCAAACACACTTCACTGAGTATCAATAGAATTATGCAGCACTTTATATGTTTAATAAGACTATAAGAGGAACTGGACTGCATTTCATGCTATACTAGGGTTAGATGACAGCTTATTGAACAACAGAGTGACCTACTTCACACATGACAGTCACTTTGGTGCCTGTTTGGTTAAAGACACTGGGGCTAGAAATCCAGTTCTAGGCCTGCCTTGGGCCAGTCCCTTTCCTTCAGACCTGGGAAGAAGGCAATAGCATTTCCCAAAAATGTTGCCAAGTAAACAGCATGGATTTGTCCAATGGAATTACTAGGTATATACACACACACACACAAAATCATAAATTCAAATCCCAGACCATGGTTTACAATATAATAGCTAAGTTCATCTACCTGGAAACCAGTATGACTTCGTGAAAAATAAGGCTCTAGCCCTCGTATCTAATTAGACTTTACTTCCCAGTTAGTGTACACATTACACAACGATTTAGCCCAAATAATGAATCGTTTCTTTCCAATTGTACCTTTAGTTACAGCTGGTTTTTCAAAATTGACAATTTTATGATGTGTGGACTTGTCTATGGAGATTTTCAGTCATCCATGTCATGGTGGTCCCAAAGGTGCTTTATAAAGAGGTAAATAGACATTCTGGTTTTTCTTTGAAGACGTTTCACTTCTCACCTAAGAAGCTGAAGAGGCTTCTTGCATGAGAAGCAAAACGTCTTCAAAGAAAAACTAGGAACTCCACTTGCCTCTTGAAAAAGAACCTTTGGGACGATTCTAATGCTGGCTGGGGAATTCTGGGAGGTGAAATCCACATATCTTAAAGCTGTCAAGTTTGAAAAACACTGGTTCATAGGATCTTCAACATATTATATAGAACAGTAGTCCCCAAACTTTCTAGCACCAGGGATCGATTTCACGGAAGAAAATGTTTCCATGGACTGGGGGGCGTACAACCTAGATCCTGTGCATGCGCAGATGAATTCACTCGCTCATCTGCTGCTTGTGTGGCCCATTTCCTAACAGGCCATGGACCAGTACTGTTGGGGACCACAATATAGGGTACAGCAGTTCCTTTTTCAGGCACAATGCTTCATTTTTATGATACCTAATAACTACCAAGTATGTTTATACTTGAGTCCAGGCAAAAGGTACAAAAATCATTTTTATGGGAAAACAAAGCAAACAGCAACCAAAACACTTTCCCTGTGTTATTATTATTACATTTTCCCTTAAAGCTAGACTTTCATTTTCCAGCATCAAACAGAAGCAAGCAGTCTTCGGAGACTACAGTTCACACAAAAAAAGTATGCTGTAATAAAATGTATTAGTTTTAAAAAATCTTAAGAGTCTGTGTAATTTTTGCTGTCTTAATTTCCCTCTGGAAATATTTGCAGACACTGTTATTTAAAAAAAAATAAGCAAATACTCTTGTAAAAACATTTCTTTTAAATGAGAATTGATACATATCTTTAACAGAGCAAAGAAATAATCTCAGTATTAGAATTAAATAAAAGCTTTAGGGGGAAAACAACAGAACACCAAACTGAAAAATCAATGAGGTGTTCAGTTCAAAGTTGATTTAGATCAGTGTTTTTCAAATTTGGCAACTTTAAGATGCATGGACTTTATGATGCTATTCTGGAGTTAAATCTTGAAATTATCAAGTTTAAAAAGTGCTGATCTAAAATAACTTGTTAAAGGAAGCTGTTCCCATGAAATCTCATAGGATACTCTTATAAAATTGTTCATTATGCTGCTATTGTTCTTTAGTTGTTTAAATTGTTTCTTCAGTTGGATTAACTGGTTTCATTTGCTTATGACCATGTATTGTTGGATGTTTTGTAGAAAGAACAGATATAGATTTCCCAAAATAAACATGATCATATTGGATGTGGAACTCATATTTCATTTTTCTGTAGCTGCATTTCCAATTTTTTAAATCTCTCTGTTATCTGATCAAACCTCAAGCTTTCAAGAGAGCTCTTTTGGCAGTGAAGGAGGTTCTGTAAAGCTCCCCTCCATAAAGAGAATGCGTAATGCCTGAAGGCTTTAGAATCATATTCATGCTTACGCACATTTAATATATATTTAAGTTTACCAGCAATCTCAGTCCACTTCATTTTATTGCCTATGTACAGATCATAGGCATGTTTGTTTTCCAGACAGTGTAAAGTAGAAAACATAAATTTTATACACACAAGTTTTCCATAAGGCAGGTCTGAGAAAAAGTGGTCAAAATCCCACACATAATCCATTCAGTCTATTGCTCCAACCATTACACTTTAATCTTTCAGAATCTGGTGTTAAATCCAGGGTTTCAGATGAAACCCTTTACATGACACTGAGTGAAAATTATTTTACATCTTAAAGCAGTGTTCAGATAACTTTGAAAGGAAGATCACCTCCTGAATAGATTTAGCATAAAGGATAGGACCTAAGAAGAAGGTTAAGCTAATAGCCCAGTGGCTATCAACCTTTTCTTCATGGACCCTTTAAATATTTTTTGTGGCCATGGACCCCCAAGTCTTAAGATGTAAATCCCAACATTTCTTCCAACCTTCACAGACCTTCTATGACAACATTGTGCCCTCCTCACCAGGTGTCTGTGGACCACAGGTTGAGAACCACTATAGTAGCCCACAGTTCTACCTAGCATCTTTAAAGAACGGTCTTAGGCAGTTCTTAGACATTTACATTTATCTTTAGTATACGTAAACTCATGTGTTGCTTTTACATTTTTCAGGGGAAAAGCACATTTGCTTTTTAATTTTTAGCAATTACATTTTTAAACAGAACTATCAGAACAATCATGATGCAGTCCTATTTTTACCTGAATTTAAATCCCATTTCAGAAGGTGAATTGAATACTTTATTTGGCCAAGTGCGACTAGACACACAAGGAATTTGTCTCCGGTACAGAAGCACTCAGCGCTCATTTCAGAAGGTGCCAATGCAGGATGTCCTTTCTTGGCAGAGAACAAATGTTATGCTTCAAATTACAAGAACAAGCATAAATAAACGATGTCAATTTTATGAAGTTTGGCTTTGTCTTTTATTGCAAACTTTCTTTTGGATAGGATTACATTTTTTCATCTTGAGAATATTCATTTGTACTTAGAGCACATTCCATATATATTTATACTGTATATACACAAATTAAAAGGTGGCTTTCCTTTCAATTAGAAAGGAATGTGCTTTAAGTACAAATGAATCAATGAGTTTATTCAGATTTACCAACCTGGTGATCTCCAAGTGCTGTACCAAGAACAAGTTCATCCCATATCTTCTCTTCCATATCTCATCTTACTTACAGTAAAACCTCAAGTTACAAGCCCATGAAGTACATTTTGATATAGATATTCTCAAGTAAGCACTCCCATCACAAAATGTTCAATTTTCCTTAGATCAGGGGTGTCAAACTCAAATTGACATGGCAGCATCATGTGATGTATCGGGACTCCCCCCCCCCCACGCTAAACCAAGGCATGGGTGTGGCCAGCACAGAGGCACCTGACCCACGGGCCGGGAGTTTGACAGCCCTGCCTTAGATTAATCATTATTTAAAGCATGAGATTCAGGAGAAGATTACCTAATGTGAAGTCCAACTTTCCTGACAAGCCAGTAGCTCTTAATGGAAGCCTTTGGTGGTTTGACATGGAGCAGCATCTATCACAGATCTTTCAGCACGAATGAGCCAGCAGTGCAACAAATACTTATAGCTGTTCAGGGACTTGTGGTCTGAAGCCTTAATGTATCCAATTATCCCAAATCCCTTTGCACCACAGCTCTTCCCATTGTGCACATGTTTCCAGGTTATTTTGGCTGACTCGTCCATAACATAGTGTTAGAATCATTAAATATTTATTTAGAATTAGAATTATAGCCTACATTTATTACCTTTTGCTACTTTGCATCAGTCTTTGAAAACTACATGGACTTTATTAGTATAGCAAAAGAAAAAGAAAAAAAGAAGCAGTATAGGTTATGAAAACTGGACGGTAAAACTCCAGACATGCATGCACACCCTCTATGCTTTTCATCTCATAACAGTGTGCATCTACATTAGGAAGATTTATTACATTTGCACCTGAAGTGTAATTGATAATGCAATGCCCATTGTGAAGTATTTGCATCCTCCAACACAGTATAGCACTATAGCAATAGCACTTTACAAACCACTCTAAGCAGTTTACAGAGTCAACATTTTGCCCCCCACAATCTAGGTCCTCCTTTTACTGACCTCGAAAGGGTGGAAGGCTGAGTCAACCTTAAGCCACTGAGGATCGAACTGCTGGTAGTCGGCAGAGTTAGCCTGCAATAATATATTCTAATCACAGGCCCTTCATTTTCTTGATCTTTTTGTGCAAAATACCAATGGTGATTTTTTTTAAAAAAAAGCCCTTAAGCTCTTGTCAGAATCAGAAATTCAGTCTGATCAACAAAAGAAAACCAAGGCACTGCGGTAAACATGATGTTTTTCATGTAGAAGATCTTAAGCTCAACAGCTGCAGCCCAGGACAGAATTTGACATGTTCTTCATGCAAAGTAAGTCTTTTACAACTAAATCAAAAATGTTCCCTCAGGTGGTGATGGTAGAACAATATGTAAGGAGGTTTGACTGACTAATGGCTGCCATGAGGAAGGAGGTTGTTAGCCCATAGTTATGATATACAAATGCAGCAGAATTGTGGATTGCGAGAATGTGGGAATCTCTGGTTTTCTAATATTGCTCAACCACAACTCCTAGTATCTTTCACCATCAGTTCTGTTGCTTAGGGTTGCTGGATATTATAATCCAACATCTGAACAGTCATATCTTCCTTCTTCCTGTCGTGTATTCTCAATGCTGCTGTCCTGTATCTTTCTCTATATATACACCAAAGAAATGCCATTTAAAAAAAAGAAGTCCTGCAAAAGGAACATTTCTTCAAAAGGAAGAATGATGTTACATCAGCCCTCACTGTGATCCTGTACTTGTTTTCTGTTTGCAGGGAAATGTTGTAAAAAAAAATCAAAAAATCTTTTATCTCCTTCACAAAAGCCTTTCTAGAACTCTGCAATCTCATTCCCATCACATAGTACAGTACTACAATATACAATGAGAAAAAAGCTCTGTCTGCCTTCAAAAAAGCAAAGACGTATACAGGTAATCCTCATTTAATAACCCTAATTAGGAACAGAATATCCTTCACTATGCAAAGTGGCCATGAGGCACAAAATGCCATGGGACTGCACTGCTTAGTGACAGCAGTTTTGGTAGTCTTGGTTGTGGCTGATGTCTCATTTCTTCTGTGTGAGGAGAAAGCTCACCTCCATTTCAAGTACCCACACACACACTTCTCCCCCTCCCCCATATCTATCCTTTCGGCCACCTTGTGCTACCACCAGCCTGCACTCTGTTTACTTCTGCACTCTCCCTGTCACCCTAGATGACCTTCGCCATTGTTTTTCTCCCATTGCTGAGTCATGCATGACTGGCCCTTTAAGAGGCAGCTGCTGGGGAGGCAAACATTTCCCAACATTGACTCAGAGCAGCAGGGGGCAGCAGAATGCAAGGTCACCAAAGGGCAGAGATGGGAGAGAGAAGGAAAGATGGGAGGGGGAGAATTGAAGCTCATATTCCAAATGTCTGCGGCATGCTACAATGGCTGTGTAGGAAGTTAGCACCCATCCCTCTCCTAGAAAAATGAAATATCCTGGGAAATATTAAAAAGGCAGACTATTTCCCCTAAAAAGAGTAGAAACTCAAGAGCAGAAACTCACCTCAGAAGCAGAAACTCACCCCCACCTTTGTTAATGGGTGGGCCATTAAGGCCTGGGCCAGAATACATAAGAGAGATCTCCAGGTAAAGCTATAGCAATTGCTCAAAAGCCCTTTCAATGCATCATCATCCAGCAAGGCTCAACCAAGCCTGGAACTCAGGACAGCCTACAGAGTTGCCCCTGCATGGCCCCATGGGAGTCTGACAACCAATTAGAAACAAGCTTCAATTCAAATCCCAACAAAGGTTATAAAATCCAGGCACCCTCATCTCTTCCTTCACCTTGAAGCATGTGAACATCCTTCCTTTTCACTTTGGAGCTCCAAGCCATGTGGTCCTGCTGTCCACCACTAAACCTTCCAAACAGCCTCCATGTTTCCAGTGTCTTTTTCCCCACTTGGAACTGAACCCAGAAGGATATTATTGAGGTAATTCCCTGTTAGGAGAATGAGCGCACACAGGGAGACGTAGTAAGAATGGTGGAGAATAACAAACAACCAGCACACAGATACACTGTAGAGTAAAATGTAAGTTTTTACTTCCAGTAAATGGTTAAGCAAAGTCCAAACACAGTCCAAGTCATTCACGGTTAAAGCAGTCAGTTTTCAGTCCAGGGATAATCCAATAACAAAGTCCAGTATCAAAAACAGTTCAGTAACAGACTTACATCAAATCCAAGACTAACAATGATCAGCAACAGTCAATAAGGAACAGCAACACTCTCAGCAACAGGAAAACAGAACAACCCAGGTTTCTGGCTCCATCTTATGGCCATTTGAGAAACCACACCCAATTACCATTTTAGCATTCCCTTAAAGAGACAGCATGAAAATGTCTATCCTGGTTTATATATTTTTCAACCCAACTGTTAGGGGACTTACATTCCTAACAGATATTTCTTCCAACAGCTGTAAATCCGAGGACCGATTGCAAATACTTATTTGCTCAGCACCATGGTAAAACTTTGAATAGTCCTTAAGTGGAGGAAGTCCGCCGTTAAAGGAAATGGAATGTGGAGTCCATCACTGACAGAGCAGCATTTTTCAACTTTGAGAACTTTTAAGATATGGGCACTGGGGAACTGGGGAATTGACTGGCTGCGTGGGGACCTCTGGGGGTCCATGCATCTTACACTTCTCAAGATTGAGAAACACTGTGATAGATCAGGGTTTCTCAATCTTGGCTTTGAAGATGTATGGATTTCAACTCCCAGGGAGAAACTGTGATAGATGATGGAAGGTTGCAATTTCCTTGTAAAGGCAGCCCTGGGTTGGTGAAGAAGCTTCTATTCTTTGGTGTAGGTGGGCTTGCAGGGGGTCTTTGTCTGGGGCAAGCAGGTCAGTTTGGGTCTGATGGAATTAGGCAAAGGGATGAACTGGGTCTGACTATGGTCACATCTAAAAGACAGGGGAGGGAAAAAAGGGTGCAGCCTCCATTTTGTTTGACTGATTTTCCCCATTTCAGTGTCTTGTAAGCTAACGAACCCATAAAGGACTATGAAAACTGGACAGGGCACTTGGCAAGTGAATGGGCAGCAGGTGGACAATACTGAGCTGGGTCATCACACAGCACAACAAAAATAAACATTCACAGTCTGGCTCCTAAGGGGGCCCAAAATGCTTACAAATATTGTAAATTATCAGAAGCAAAAAAGGGGGAAGTTAAAAATGGAATAGCCTTTTTTCTTTCTTTTTCTTGTTTGTATTTAATTGTTGTCAAATTTATCTTATTTTTCTTTTTTCAATATGCACAAACAATATTAAGTAACAATACAGTGGAGACTTTAATACTATGTTATGATCTTAAGAAGAAAATATTTATTATACAACAAATACTTTGGTGCAACGTGAAGTAGTTTTTAAATGTTATATTCAATTCTGGATGAAAAAGCTAAATAATTTATAAATAAATAATGAGCATTGACACTGAAGTTTTAAATTATAATTAATACCAATATATTTTTTCTTTTTAAATTTTCAGTGATCTGTTATAACAACATAATGATGTTAATAATATTTAATATATGGAATACTGAATGCCACTTTATTAAAATACAAAATCTATGTTTCACCAATTTTTCAACAATAAAAATACTATTTAAAAAAAACCCAAAGAACTGGATTAACCAGCCTAGTCATAAAATATGGTTTAACAGACACAACAGCTAGGTTCACACAATACAGTAATGAACCAAAGCTAAACAAACCATATTATAAATTGTGTTAAAAAAAACACTTTTATCAAATTTGCATATGGACCAAAATTGGGTGATAGAACTGATACAGTAAAAAAAAAAAACCACACAAAAAGAAAATAAATAAAAATGCTTTTGATGGATTAGAGAAGTAAAGTGAATATATAGTAAGGATAGAAGGAATGGGTTAAATTTAACCTTGAAAAAGATTACTATGTATGAGGGAAGAGTATAGAAGCACTTTTCAAGTACATAAACAAATGTCACACAGAAGATGATCAAGAGCTGCTGTTTCTTATTCCAAGCCAAAGTACATGAATAATGGCTTTAAATTAAGGAAAGCAAGAATAGTTTGATAGTGCAATCAATTATTAGGAAAAGAGGTGGTCTTGTCTTCACTGGGTGTGATCAACCACTTGCCTGGAATGTTTTAATGTGGATTTTGTACAGAGCAAGGAATTGACCGTGTCATAGGTTCTTTTTTAAACTGTGCCCAATTAGATCCTCCCAGATTCAAGACACAAGCAGTGGATCCTGAACTTGTGGTTTCTTTACATCTCACTATAAAGGATGGGGGCAGATCTTATTTTGTAAAGCAAACATATGCAAGCGATATGCCATTGCTCCCTATATTGTGTTGCTACCTGTATACCATTACTATTCAATTAATATTACTATGACAATGCTTATACTATTCTGTATACTATTACTATTTCATTACTATTAGCTATTACTAATTATGTGTGTGTATGTGTGTATGTATGTATGTATGTATGTATGGTATTCAGCTTTGTTTGGGTATTTTCCCACGTCATTATAGTTGTGCTTTTAAAGTTGTAGCAACGTTTTGGCAAAATCTCATCTGCCATCATCAGGCTTCTGTATTGTGTTCATCTGTGAGAAACAGAAACAGCTGGGAAAGTCTGACTCATAGACGAACACAACACAGAAGCCTGATGATGGCAGATGAGATTCTGCCGAAACGTTGCTACAACTTTAAAAGCACAACTATAATGACGTGGGGGTGACGTTTCGATGAAGTCTCATTCATCATCTTCAGGCTTGTGTCTTCAGCTTTGTGCTTCTCGGACTATGTATGTATATGTATGTATGTGTATATATATATATATATATATATATATGTATATGTATATGCATATGTATATGTATATGTATATGTATATGTATATGTATATGTATATGTATATGTATATGTATATGTATCTGGCATTCAGCTTTGTTCGGGTATTTTCCCACGTCATAATAGTGGTGCTTTTAAAGTTGTAGCAACGTTTCAGCAGAATCTCATCTGCCATCATCAGGCTTCTGTATGGTGTTCGTCTGTGAGTCAGACTTTTACAGTGGTTTCAGTTTTAAATTTGGGGCAGCCTATTGCTATGTCAGAATGGTTTTGTTCTTCCTCCTGATTGGTTGAGAGTCTTGGTCTGTGTTTATTGGTCTTGGAGATTGCTGTGTTCTGCTACTAATATCTTCTGTCTGTTTTTTTTGAGGGGGGGCTCTTTTTGTATCTTGATTGGCTGGCAACATTGTGTTACTTTATTGGAGGCCTTTAGTGCAGCTTGGCTTCGGGTAAATGGACAGCTATCATTAGTTAGGAAGCTGGGTTTTATCTGGGTGCCTGGTTGGGGTGTGTTTGAGCTGGAGGTATTAGGGGGGATCTGTTTGTGCCCAGGTGTTTGCCTGGCTTGTGGTGTGGAGATTTTTTTGTTTGTGAGTGCAGGCTTCCAAATGATTGACAGCCTGGTGGAATCATCTCTTCTGTTCATGCTTTCTGGTCTTTTTTCAATCTCTATGGCTTCTCTGATGATTCTGTGGCTGGGATTTTCTATGGTGGCTAAGGTTTTGGTGCCATTGAAGTTGATGTTATGACCTGTGGCTTCCATGTGTTGGACGAGTATATATGTATGTATATATTAAGCCATAGCCTCCTCTATGCTACTGCTAGTATGCATGATCAGTTCTTAAGACTGTTTCTGTCTTAAGTTCCTTCTCTCTGAGATATTACTTTAATGTTATTTTCATGTTAATGTAAAGCTCCTTTACCCTTTTTATGTTGTGCCTTGTCTTGCTGTGATACTACACTTCTTTCCCCCTGTTTTGGACCATCCAATCCTTCTGAAGGGGGGGAAAATGCCTTGTTTCATTTGGCTACTGTAGTCTGCTGTTTGCTCCAAAGCACGCCGTCTTCTCTTGCTCTCTCCTCCCAGCTTCTCCCACACCTGTTTTAAAGTTGCACGCTTTATTGGCAACTCCACTCCGTTAATGCTGGGGGAAAGGCTCAAATCAGAGGAAAAGAAAGGCAGCCCAGGCACCTGCAATTTCGCTAAGCAGCCTGTCCGTCTGCAGGCCTCCATGGCCTCTGCCAATTCTTTTCTCTGCTGCAAAAATTGCCGCCAAGAGTCAAAAATTGCCATCAAGAGTCAAGGCCAACTCAAGACAGAGTCTGAACCACCAAAGCAACTGCTCGAATTGATCGCAAGTTCTCAGGAGGTCCGGCAGAGGAAGTCTTCCACCACCATCACCCACTGCCCCAGCCTGTTAGGTGACAAGGTAGAAAATAAATCTGATTTTTTTTTCTGTACTGTCTTGAATGCCAGTGCTCTGTTTCTGAAGGA
Organism: Hydrophis major; assembly: GCA_033807585.1. Lineage (NCBI taxonomy): Eukaryota > Metazoa > Chordata > Lepidosauria > Squamata > Elapidae > Hydrophis > Hydrophis major. Next base: position 238,531,580 of record CM066330.1, on the reverse strand, counting down.
GAGTACTTCCGCCTCTTCTTTTTCCAGGACACGGAGAATCCAAATTTGGTTTAATCCTCGCTTTAAACACACACACACACACACACACACGCCGTGTCCTGCCTTTCACTCTTGACCCGTGTCCACATTAAACCTGGCGCATTTTGCCGGCCTCCCTCTTGTCGCAACCCCTCCAAGGGGAGTAGAGCGTTAAAACCTCTCGCCCGTAATGCCGCTTCCGACCTCGAGATGGCGCTCTTTTCTTCTCCTCTTCCCGGTGTTCAACTTCCAAATCCCTGTCCGCAAAACTCTGGGACAGAATTGCGAGGGGGAGATGGAGGTTCACCGGACTTGTTGATCTCCGTTAAGAAACGAGGGGGAAAACAACAACAACAACAACAGAGAAGGGAGAGGAATTGCCTGGAGGAAGTGCTGCCCGCCCTCTTGATTCTCAGGGAGCCCGGGAACCCGTCCACACGTTCGGTGTGGATTTGAAGCTGAACCCCGGGAGTTCCGAAGACCCATTGGAGAGCCTGATGGGTTATTTTTCCTCTTTCCTCCGCCTCCTCAACGATCTACCTTTCGGGAACGAGCTGTAGTCTTTGGGGGCCGCGTGACGCCCCTCCCCATCTGCTCGGTTGTCCCGGGATTTGGTGCGCGGAGGGGGGTTTCCACCGCACCCCCCCCTTCCCCGTCTGCCGCCACCTTCCACTCCGCCTCCCCGGCTCGCCAGGAAGATACCCGCCGAGCCCGATTGCTGATCTCGCCCTTCTTCGGCTGAAGCAGGATGTAGCTTCTCTTCACCGATGTCCGCCCCTCCGCCGCAAGTCCGCTTCGGCGTTGCTCTGCGGTCGTGGGAAAGGAAGTCAGTGGCAAGGTGAGAGAAGGTGGCTGGGCGGGGGGCGGACGGGCAGCGGAGAAATTGGGGGCCGCGGCGAGAGGGAAGAGATCCCGCGATCGCTCGGCGCCACCGTGGGGAGACGGGGATCTCGCCGCCTCCGGGGGCAACGCTTTGGCGGGCCGCGGGAAACCTGGGCTGGGAGAGGCTGGAGGATTTCTGCTCCTCCGAAAGGATCGCTGGATCTGGTGGCTGAGGCCATCTGGGAGAAAGCAACAGTGCACGTAAGGCAGGCAGGCATCTCGGGATTGACGGCGTTTCCAAATATATACATATAAATATTCATACACACACACACACACACACACACACACATGTATATTTTGTTGTTATGACGACTCTCGTGAGTTATCTCCCCCCCCCCGGTGGTAAGGAAGGATTCCTCTCCTTCCAGAGATCGTTAGAAAGATGTGCAAATCATTGTTTGCATTAGGCTGAAACTCAGTTTAGCTCCTTCTCTTCCCTACCAGGCTAGCCTAATTGCTACCTCCACCATTGCCAGGTTGTTTGGAAGCACTGAGCTAATGGCCTCACACTCCATTTGCCACAAATGCATTGATGAATACACAGACACACACATATACACACCCCTTTCCCCCTGGCTCTTCGTTCCCCCGGCTGATGCAGTTGCCTACAAATTTAAGCAGAATGTCTTCCTCCTGCTATACAGTACTAACATTTTTAAAATCCCATCTCCCCTGTTTCATGCAAGGCTTTACAGACCTTTTAATATCACACTATTCAAAAGTCTGACTCTCCTCTCCACCCCAATGTTTTGTCATCCAGTGAGCTCCCTGTCTTTAAAATAGGTAACATTCCTTAACTCAGATGGATTATATAGGGATGTTTAAAATACTGGAGATGGATGGTTTTCCATATGCACATTATGGGCCTCTGTGTATGTGTGTGTGTGTGCGTGCACACACACACACACACACACAACATGTGTCTGGGGGTTTGTTTTGACTACAACCAGTTTGCCATTACATTGAAAAAGCTACCACTTTCAGAGAGTAGGAATATAATGCTGTGGAAGTACCCTGGTTTTCTTCTGTGTTAGATGTTCTTCATGTAGAAGGAAGGCTATGTAAGTTTTAAAAGCATGGTTGCTAATAGATGTACTATTGTAAATTGTTAATGTCAGCCTGGGCTGCTACAAAAAGATGAGAAGCACACATGGAAGGAGGAAAGGGGGAAATGTCCATTCTTTTTTAAATTGTTAGATATAATCTGTTCACTATTTAAAACATAATCCATCCCTTTAGCAAAGGAGAACTTATTTGGAAAATGTAGCTAAATGCATAGGTAAAATGAGCAATGCTTTGATATTTTAGAACTAGTGAATACAAAATACATGCTGATATTTCAGTCTGAAAATGCATGCATTTTAGTGGATAGATGATCAGGTAGATCAATTTAAATTAATAGATTATTGTAGTCATATCTATAAAGCAAAAAGGCCATGGGAAAAGTGGTGTACAGTTTATGTCAGCATTATTTCAAATTCTTCTTTCCCTCTCCCTGGGAAAGTATAATGTAGCATATAATGTGTTTTCTTAAGATTGTGTACAAAAAAGTACATATCTGAATAATGGAATATACATTTTGGTGGGTCTGTGCCTGATTATTTCTTTATATTTTTATGGCATATATACTTTATGGGTAAGGATGTTTGATTTTTGGCCTTTCTTGATGAAACACTGAGAATTATATTACCTCAGGGTAGTTAACTGTCAGATCCTTTAGCTTGTTCCATAGGCCTATTTTCCTACTCATTCTTTTTCCAAAGTCCAAAGCTTCTAATGATAATAGAAAACATCCTGTCAAGAAACAAGCTCCTGCTTGGAACCTCTGCTTGTGTGTGTGTGTGTGTGTGAAGGAACTGCAAAAGGACAGAAAGAAGCTAACTGGCATTAAAATGACAAATGTTAACATGACTTGAATGATTGGCCCACATTATGCGCCTATCTCTTCAAACATGTCCACAAATGTAACACATTATGTGCCTATCTCTTCAAACCTGTCCACAAATGTATCTTAATTTTTAATCTAAAAGGATAGGTAAAAATGAAAAATGAATATGGGATGCTTTTGAGAAAGTTGAAATGAATGAAAATGGATGTTGGGCTTATGAGGATGATCTAGCTTTTCCAAAATGATACAACACAGAGAAGACATAAAGAATTTGTCTTCAGCACTTTAGGTAGTGGATAGCTCCTTACTATTAAAATGTAAGGAATTGGACAAAGTCTGTACTAAGATTTTGTTAGCTAAAAGCCCTTATTAGCATCCTCTCCTTTCAATTCACTTTCTTTAGGACTTTTTGTTCAGTTTCAGCACCATGACACTGAACAGCAGCCTGTGCTCTTACAGCCAATCTGTCTCTGCTGCTCCTTGGAGCAAACTAACCAAGCTATTTGTATATCTCCCTGATTAATTGAACAAACAGGCAGTTTGCAAACAAAGGAAGAAGCTTTCCATTTAATTTGCTGAAGTTAGCAGTAATTCTGTGCATTATTTTCTTTACAGGCATGGAGGAGCAGGAAAACAGATGAAGAGAACCTGTCTGGAACTGTGAGACCCCAGGAATCACTTGTCAACCTCAGTCTTTTTAAAAGATAAGCAATGCCTGCAGGAATGAATAAACATGGATCTCGATCTACTACCTCTTTGCCCCCGGATCCCATGGAGATTGTCAGGAGCAAAGCTTGTTCCAGAAGGGTCAAACTTAACGTGGGGGGTTTGGCACATGAGGTTTTATGGCGAACCTTGGACAGGTTACCACGGACAAGATTGGGTAAACTCAGAGATTGCAATACTCATGAATCTCTGATGGATATTTGTGATGATTATAACTTGGAGGAGAATGAATATTTCTTTGATAGGCACCCAGGGGCATTTACTTCTATCTTGAACTTTTACCGGACAGGCAAGTTGCATATGATGGAGGAAATGTGCGCCTTGTCCTTCAGCCAAGAACTGGACTATTGGGGAATTGATGAAATTTATCTAGAGTCTTGTTGCCAGGCAAGGTACCACCAGAAAAAGGAACAGATGAATGAGGAGCTCAAGAGAGAAGCAGAGACCATGCGTGAAAGGGAGGGAGAGGAATTTGATAACACTTGCTGTGCAGAAAAGAGAAAAAAACTCTGGGACCTTTTGGAGAAACCCAATTCTTCTGTAGCAGCCAAGGTAATATCCAATCCATCCATTCTTGATCTCTGATAGATAGGGCTAAAAAGTTGCCCCTTCCTGGTGATTGTCCCTGGCTATTTTTGATGTACAAAGAGATAAGAAAAACAAAATGGTGGTTTATTTCTTTAAAGTCCTTATGTTTTTCAGCTTGGCAGGGAATTAGGTTCTATAATTATTTTGAATAGAGGTTTCTTTGCAACAGGTATAGAAATGGAATTGATATTGCCTTATTTTAGAAGGTTCATTCAGAATCCCAGTCTAACCTTGGAATTATGTGGAGATCTCTCACCTACTGTATATAGTAACCAGATTTAACCCTACTCAGCTTTTAGAGTCAATGTCATCTAGGTATTGCTATGTAGCAATGAAGTGAAGTTGTTCAAAACAAAGGCAAAAAATGCCTTCTGAACACATCCAGTTATGTGAAAATGTGACATAATCTCTGTTTGATTAGAATTTTGTTGTTATACTTCCTTTCTTTACTAAGAAGGATTAGGGATTACAGCAATTTTTATATTCAATTTTCACCTTGGCAATCTGTAAACCTTGTTTTGTTTCCAATAGATTCCATTACTATCTTTTTCTAATTCTAAATCCCCCACTCCTTTCTAATATATTTGTGCAGGTTTTGATGATTTCATTTTAGAGGAAGTCAGAAACCTCTACAAATTCCAAACTTACTATGGTTGGGTGTAGTTTGAAGATGATTCTGAAAAGGTGCTGTAAATAGATAGATCCTTCCATATCAGCCAGAAAAAAGCAACTATTTTAAGGAGTTTCCTTCGAGTAATTGACTGCATCATTGGCAGCCCTTTGCAATAGGCCAGGTCAGAAAACAGACACCCCATTGATTACAGGAATTTGACTTTATTGTTGTATACTATAATAACAGAATCTTGAAAACCTGCCAGTTTACCTTTGCTCCCCTCTTATACCAAATAGAATCAAAGCAGAGTTGTTTTTAATTTTTTCTCACGTTCTCTCCTTCCTCAGAATTAAGTTGTCATGTATTTTCTTTTAATGGTTCTCCTAATGACTATTGTATTCCTATATCAAGGTTATCTCTGCACCCCATTATACTCAATTGACATGGTCGAGAATTCAGTTAGGACTATGCTTGCTTTGAAAGTGATTGAAATAACTATTTCAGAGTTTGCAGAAGTATTGCATCTCTCTATTACTAATTAAAGCAGCCACAGGTTTTTTGGGTGTGTGTATGCGCGTTACATGAGCCTAAAAAAATGCCACAGGTATAGGGGGTCAAATCATTAAAGCAACTTGGTTTTTTCATACTTAACATGGAAGCCCAGAGAAAGACATAATTGTTTCAATGAATACCAAAAAAAGGCCCCAAATACTTCTTCCAAACAGGTTTTCAAGGGTGCATTGCTCTACCCTTTATACAGATTGCATTGAGGCCACCAGACACATTTCTCTCATAGGTGCTCAAAAATTATCCCAATTTTTAAATCCAAATTTTTAAAAAATATATCTCGAGGTCCCACTTGATAGAAAGCTGGCCTGGCTGGTCTTTTGGCTGAGGAATGAACTGAACTGTTGAAGACTGTCAGCTAAAAAGATACCCCTTTAGTCTTTTTAGCTGTCAGAAAAAGAGAGTGTGGGAAAACAAGGCATTCTTGAAATGCCTAGATATCAACTCAGCAGCCTAAAGTTGTCAGAGCATAAGAAGGTTATTGGAGAGCATGATGAATGACTCTTGGAGACTGATGTGTCCTATTGGAGAAATCACATCCAGGAGGTGGAAGAAAGACCAGGGTTAAGGGGGAAATGTATGATGTGATTTAGTACCAACATGGCAATTTCTATTAAACCAATTTACTTTTCCTGAGATGTGGCTAGAGACTTTTGCTTTAAATGAGGGGGATTTGTTGGAGCCCTTACAGCCAGCCGGTACTAATTCTGGAGTCCCATTGCTGCTTCACAGTCTAAGTGAAACCACAACCAAAAATGGATAGTACAGGTGGCTGGCTATGAGAAGAGGACATGACATTCAGAAAGGATGGCTTTTAGCAGAGCTCCTACTTTTCCTGTAAATTATCCCAGATTCCACCCTTGGCATCTCTGTTTTCAAAGATTGAGCAACAGTGGCTAAACAACCTGAAAAGCTTATGCCAAGCATAGACTGAAGGTGCCTCTTTTAACCTTAGTAGATCAGATGGCCAACAGAGCCTTGGGTTACATTTCTAGAATCTTCCAAAAGTTGTTGCCAAATTATGAGAAAGGGGAAAACTATTTAGCACAAAATTTTGTTGCCGTACATGCATTTAACTAATTGTGATTACATTGTAGCAATTAATTCATTGAATTCCAAATGTCCTTAGAAGGGAACCTTACCTTTCTCTGATTTTTCATGATGTGTAATAATTTCAAAATCATTTATAAAGTGCAATGGAGCTGAGCAGACCTAGACATGTGTACTGTAGCTTTGTTCAAGCCCTCAAAGATCTGTATACACACACAGTTCTGCCAAGTTAGAACGTCTAATAACAACTTTTCATATCCTATCCTTAGGAATTTGCACCCAATATTCATGCAAACAACATCATTTCTAAAAGGATACCAGATACCAGTTTGTATAAATCTTTTTTCTGTTAAGAATACCTAGAAACAATCATTCAATCCTCTCTTGTGTTTGAGATAGAAATATTAACTTACACTCCTTTATATATAGGTAATATAGAACATATGTATCAAAGGATACTGCAATGATCTGCATTTGTACCTCTCAGCAAAATGCAACCTGAAAAGCCATATTTTACATTCATTTCCTTATTCTTTCTTCCATGGAGAAGGGGGGGTACATGCTGAAAGGATTAATGCTAAAAAAAAAAATCACTATCCTAGTTGGCAGCTAATTAAATATTTCATGCTGTTATAGAAGCTACATGTTACCACTAGCAACAGCATGCCTGCAAAGAAACTGGGCACAAATATGGAGACTAATACCGACAACATATAATTATTAAAATTGGCAAGTATTAAGATGGTCAAATATCAGGCTCTTGTAGAAAAGCAAGGATTTTGAAATAGACATCAGGGTAATCCAGGAGATTCTTGGAAGCTTATCAAGTATCACTCTAAGGCTGAATTTGCATAACCCGTTAGGCTAAGCATTAGACATGCTGTGGTTCTGCATTTACTTGTTTAGCGGTGTTTGTAACCTGTCCAATTCTGGAGGTCTCTAGTGACACACTGCAAAATAAAGAGCATAGAAATGTGTAATTATGAAACCCCAAAATTAAATGTAGATGAACACCCCCATTCAAAACTACGAAGGCCCATGGCTACGCTGATATAACACAGCCTGACTTGCTTATAGAATATTAACAAGGTGAGAGTTGCGTGTAGGTCCCTAAACTGGGGTTGCCACAAAAAAGACCCATATTCCAAAAACCTGATAGGTAGGGTCTTTCAATAGGCTCTTTCTAGATGACCAGAGCTGTTATGGCAGAGCATATTGTATAAGCCATAATCTAATTTTTTTTGATTGGATATAACATGTCATTTAAAGATTGCAGGTGTTCAGTTAACCTACTAGGTTTAGGATTTAACATGTGATCTGATCATTGTGGAGGTCATTTATTCATTCACTAAGAGTTGGGAATAGTTCGATGGCACATAATTAATCGATTAATCAAGGAACTCTGTCTCAGTTTCCAATGATAGAAGCAAAGACACTTTTTTTTTCCTGGCTGGATTCTCGCAGTATGCTTAACTAGGTCAGTGAGAGATCTGGCAGGAGAAAGAAAGAGTCAACTTAAGTGTTACCTGACTCCAGACTGACTCTGGAGATGAGCAAGGTGGGAAATGTGGCCAAACAAATCCATGTTTGTAAAACATACACAAACACAACTGGCAAAAGATTCTGTTCTCCCTTGGTCCAAGGCTTGGGAGTACAGAGAGTGCTTTATGGCTTTCCAGGATTCCATTGGGGCTCAAATAGAGGTTTTGTATGTATATATGTGTTTATTTTTGACTTAACATGTTGTCTAAACAGAGCCCATTTAGTGGGTTAATGATTTGGTGTGTTGTGCTAATATATTGCACTACTCAAGTTAAGCATGATTTGCTAATGTGGCTATAGTCTCAACCTGTTAGGTGAGGATTGGTAACACTGAAGGTCAAAGTATTCCATGATGTTAGAAGGTTACCCAGGTACATCTGTAAAGGTGAAGTGGAAAACTCTTCCATTCTGAATTTTTCCTGTTTGCCACATAGCTCTACTCTACTATCCACTATCTCTATTCCTTTCCATGATGCATCAAGAGAGATCTAGGGATCCCACTGAGTTAAGAAATGATGGTGTTGAGATCCAAGCAGATTTGCCAATGCCTTGGGAAGAACAGCTTGCATCCCAGAGGCAGGATTTGACTATGTTACTTATGTTACTCTGTCTGTTGCCAGACAGATGAGTTTAGTGTTTTGTGTAGACTGAAAGCTGGAAAACCAATGCAAGCCAAAAAATAGGTCTGAAAGTTGAACTGGTTCTCTCAGTCCCTACCACCAGTCAATAGAGTCTTTTTCAAATACATTTCAATACATTCATGTGAAAAGCCTACAAAGTATTTTGGGAACTGAGATTCTTCGACTTGACAGGACAATATTGAAAGAAAGAGTTGTTTTTCTTTGCTTAAATTTCTGGAAGTCATGTCAAAGATTTCGGGGTCTTTGGCGTGCATTAGGAAAATAAATGTTGACATGTTTATTTTGCACTGTTGCTGGGTCCCAAACTGCCTTTGTTTCTATTTCAGATGGCGTTACACTGCATCTGAATAATAAGATCTTCTCTGACATAGTATCAAAATCCATTAGAAGGTCTTTACATTGTATTGATTTACTGTATATGAGGATGATCTTCCTTGCCAAAATGTCTTTTGTGATTTATATATTATATCCAGGTTTGTCTTTAGGAACAAACAATCCAGCACAAATGCATTTAGCAATTGAAGACATGAATATCAATATCATTCATCATTATTTTAACCATTGTCTATCCAAGGTCTCTTCCACATGTTTCCAACCAATACGGTCCTGAGCTTTCCTTTGCCAATTGGGCCTGTCATAGTTTCTGAAGTCATTGATCCACCTTGTTTTAGATCTCTTTCGTGGACACTTTTTATCAAGTGGGTTCCATTCTATGACTGCCTTGGTTCACCTGCTACCAGTTCTTCTTGCTATGTGACCAGCCCATTTCATTCTATTGGGATATGTCAAGGCAAAGGTGCTTGATTGGATAAATGAGATTGTGGGCTAGGTTATCGGACTTGTATATATCCAGAAGGGTCTCCCAAGGTGAACAGGCCATAATGCATACCTCAGACTAACACTGATCACATCTGCCAACCTGTATTGGACCAGCGTGATAGATTATGGTCTGTATTCCTCCCACATATCAATATAATTATTCTTTAATTTATAAATTTGCTATCCTTTTCATCATTTAAATTGTCCCAACCTAGATATGTTTAGAAATGTTTACAGTAAACAGTTTGAAAAGATGTAGTTCCAAAGCACTTATATGGAAACGTTTAAAAATGTTTTCATGAGTACAAAAAACAGAATGGATCAGATCAATGAGTATATGTGAAAGTAATATGGACCAGCAAAATGTTATCTCATCCAAGTAAACCAAACAATGCAGATTCAGATGTGAAATGTTTATATGTTTCATGAAAACAAAGCCTTAGCTTCTTATAGCTTAGCAAAGTCCAATGTACTGAAGTTCTTCTTCGCAATTAGGAAACAAATCATTGTTTATTCACAGTTCCTATCCATCTTTGCTGTCTCTCTCTTGAATGGGTTCAGAATCTACTACAGCAGTTCTTTTGGAAAAATCTTTCCTTGATATGTAATGAGGAAGAGGAAAAGGAAATATTGAATTATTTTCCAGATGGTTTAAGTGGATTATTTGTTCCTTCATATACACTAAACCTACTGTTATTAAAATCGGGGATTAAAAAAAAATCTAAAGGAGAATAGCAATGGTGCAATTAATCATTTTAAGGAAAATGAAATGATTTCATTTTATCGATTTCAGGGGTGAATTAAGCTTTAGTTTGTTTCTTTTTTCTCGTTGAGCCAAATGAGACTTTGCTGTAGCTAAACTTTGGCATACATTAAAATTATGTAGCACAATAATACTACATAGCAATTATGAGAACTTTCCAAGTTGATTAACCTGTAATTAAAGAAAGATAGGAAATGTGTTTGGTTCACATTTTATTTTAACCACTTAATTTCGTATTTTTGAATAAACATGACAAACACAAATATTCAAATATTACTTTTCATACTGCCTCATGTTCCAATGCTGATTCTCCCTGGAAAAGATAAGAACAAAAAAATGCATTTATTGGGGAAAAACATACAGAAAATTAGGTACCTTTCCAAAACAACATCCAAAAATGCACTTTAGTGAAGAAAATGACTTGCAAAAAGTATATATATTAGACAAAGCTACTTACAAAACATGTGTATTAGAAGAAAAAAGCATAAATAGCTGCAAATTATTTCATGCACTTATCTTTTTCTCTCTATCTGTCCCTTTCCCTCAGTTTGCTCTGTTAATTGAAGCGAATACAGATACCTCTAAATTTGAACCCAGAACTAATGCTAGGGAAATAAGGAGTATTTAATATTTTACCCAAGCTATGTTCTAAATTTAAATACTCCTGGAATTGCTATTAGTTCCTGTAGGTAAGTAAGAGAAACATTTGCAAAAAACCCAACTAGCATTAAAATTAGAAGATATTTAACATGAGGAAATATCAGAATGAAGAATGATTAAAAAGAAGGAGGTGGTGGTGGAGGAGGAGTGGAAGGAAGAAGAGGAGAAAGAAGGGAGGAGGCAGAGAAGGAAGAAGAGGAATTATGTACCATATATGGTTTGTCCTTATCAAAGAGTTCGTCCTTATCAAAGAGGAGGCTCTGCACAGTCATCATGAGTAAAACAGCTGCACTTGATTATTATAATTTAGTGAGTACAATCTGCACACATTTCAAGTCCATCCCATCCCATTGCAGGCAACTTACTTCATAAATATCATCCATTGTGTTGAGTAGGTGGTATTGTTTTACAGAGCAAGGACTTTCTTTCCTTCTCTTTCCTTGATCTCACTCTCCCTTGCACATGTTGTAAATTTTCTTTTGGTCTTTTTTTATTGTCAGCAAAGCATGTTATTCTTCTGAGAAACTCTGTTACTGACTGATTATGGAAACAAATTCAGGATTTATTTGGGGGTGGGGGTGGGAATTGTACAAATTTAGTAGGGCATTCAGATTGAATCTGCCATAACTGCTTTCCTGACCTTTTAACTTCCATACATCTATGATCTCTTCCCGTTGTCAGATAAACAAATCCATATCTAATTGTAGCCCACTATGCATTTCTTCTTCTAGATGCTTTTTTTTTTGCTATTTTAAAAATAATTTAAAACAGCATAACATACCTTCTAAATTCCACTGCGTGTCCATCATGCATACTTGAAAACAGTTCTGCACACTGTAAGCACAGGAATCCTTTGAGAGAAAGCATGTTCCAGGCTCTTATTCATTTAAGAAATTAAATTTAACTTGAATGCTTTGGGATTATTACTGCTCAGAGTCTAATCATTCAATCTGAGAAAAGGTGCTGGAATGAATAAAGACTTCTCTATTACAAACAGTAGTGTAGGATGCAAATCACTTGATTGCATTCTAATTCAATATCAGATCCATTCAATATGTTCCTTATATATAATTGTTTAAGTTTTAGTGTGTAGCTTAGAAATGGGCTTCTTGCTGGTTTACAACTTCTAACATTCCTCAATGCTGACCACTGGGGTGGCTTGGCTATGTGATACCACAATATATAAAAGGCTTCCTCAGCTCTGAGCAGCTGGACCACACACTGGATGACAATATCACAATAAAGCCAGCATCAGATTATCTCCAGACTGGAAATTGCACATTGCTCAATACTGAATACTGAACCTCCAAATGATTATGGCTCATTATCCTAGACTTTCAAAAACTATTTTGATGACTGACAAAATCTCAGCAAATCCCAACCGTCATACCATATGTGTTGCGTGGAGCGGACTGCACATGTTCCCAAGGATATCTGGCAAATCTGGATAGCTTTGATTCATAATTGCATCCTGCCACAATGGCCATTGTCACACAGTTAAAGCTGTGAATGTGAAAATTGTAGGGATGGAGAAAGTCAGAACCCAGTGACTCATGTCGCAAATACCACGGTGCATTCAAAGAAGCTCCATTTCTTTCTGAAGAACCACATTTCATTTCTCTTTATTAACTGGTCTTTGTTGGGAAACTAAATAGATGAATCCTATCTGGTTCAGTTCAGTAGAGAGGTTTGCACAATAATTGAAGTATGAGCATTTGTGGTGTCAATTTGTTTGGCCGTGGTCCTTAATCTTCAAAGCTAATTAACAGGCCTTCATGATTTGTCTTAGGAATTGCTCAATGCCAATGATCCCCTAAGTTTTCTTAGACTGAAGATGGTGGGTTTACAAAAGCTAATATATTTATTTGAATAATCCCTGCAGTTTTAGAGAAGGAGGAGAAATTTATTGGAATATGAATTGATCCAATGTAAGTTTTCAACTAGTACAAAGATGTGAAGAGAGTTTTATGTTGTAATCCAAACAAACCAAGTTTTGTAATTCAATGCAGAATCGAACAGTGCATATATGAAGAGAAAATATGTTTAAAACATTAACCTTATGAAAAGCAACTTTAAAATTAATACTTGTTAAATAAATGCACTCAAAATATATAACAAAAAGGTGTGCATAATGTAGGAAAGTGCATGCAAAATACATATATTGTAGTCATGCTATTTCTTTAAAAAAAATTGGTGTAGAAATGAGAATGAACTTTTAGTTCAAACAATGATCAACCAAGCAAAGTTGAACTTGTTAGACAACCCCAATAATGGATAATACAATTGGAGAAGCCTAACAAGTTCAACTTTGCTTTGTTGTTGCCTCTGAGATTGTAGTTTTAGCCTACTCAGTGATGCAGTGGTTAGAGTGCAGTACTGCAGGCTACTTCTGCTGACTGTCGGCTGCCTGCAATTTGGCAGTTCAAATCCCACCAGGCTCAAGGTGGACTCAGCCTTCCATCCTTCTGAGGTTGGTAAAATGAGGACCCAGATTGTTGAGGGCAATATGCTGACTCTGTACATGGCTCAGAGAAGGCTATAAAAGCACTGTGTAGTCGTATATAAGTCTAAGTGCTATTGCTATTGAAACAAGATGTACCTGCTTTTTCTTCTTTTCCTTTTCTTTTTCCTAGCATTCCTAGATCTTCTCAGCCCTATTTTTTTTTTAATGCTTTCTGCTTCTAGACTCCACTGGTCACTATCTGCATTTAATTACCTTTGCTTCTGTTAACTTTGCCTATTGGATTGGATTTGGCTAGAGAAAAGGTGCGTCCTTTTGCTGATGTCTCTCTTCCCTCTGGGAGCTCAGAGATTTCCAGTGAAGGCATCTTAGTGCTCCGCAATGGTGATGAATGTTAACATTTTGGGTTATTAAATGCATTTCAATAGTTGATACTTCAAGCAGAGAATTATTTAAGAAATGCTGGTATCACTCTAGAGTTGAAGCAGGCTTCTTCTTAATTAACCCTAACAAAATTCCTTTGTGAATTTTGACCCGTATGTTAGTGTGTTTAGAAGCAATTATCATCCAAATGGAGGCTGATTAAATATTATGCATTCATACCACACACATAACAATGACTGTTAACTACTTTTATAAGGTGAATAAGGACCATATTTATTGATGTTTAGTTTTATTATTTTTATAAATAACTCAAATAAGGCTGAGTTTTGCAATCGACTGCTAGTGATTTATTTTGATGGTGTGCAAGTAATGTTCTTTGCATATCCGTGTTGGGTAAATATTTTTTTCCCCAATAGTCCTTCAACTGCTGGCCCTGGTTGCTCAGCCAACAGTCCTAGGTCCTGTAGCCTCTTTGTCACCAGATATTCAGGAACTACAACAACTATTGTGGCCCTTGACACATTTCCAGTGCGGTTGAACCTCTGACATAGCTCTCATCTTCAAAACACACAAGCCCCACAAACAAAAGTAATAGAGACAGGATAGAAATAAATACAGTTAAGCCTAGAGTAGAATTATGATCCAGTAACCTATTTTTTTAATCTGTAATGTCAAGCAAAATGTCCATGAAATTTCCTGGAATTCATTCAATACAGAAAGGGAAACCAAGTGACTGTAATATTGTAAAAAAAAAAAAAAAAAAACCCAATAGCTATGCTTTTACAAAAGTTTAGTAAAGTCTACCCAATTTATTATTAAAAAAGCTGTGCTCTGGCCCTGATCCAAAAGATGAGGGACCACACATATCCAGTTCTCAAAGCCTGAGTATATTAAAAATGTGCTCCCTATCAGAATCAACAACAAAATCTCAATCCCTGCTTTAAAGTTAGTGGAGCTCTTCTCCATATATTTATCTGTGGTACATTATATGACACGAAGTGAGAGCTTTCTTTGCTTTGACACCCAAGACAGATGAAATAAATACTAAATCATTTTCTTTTTCATTTGCTAAAGCTTGTTTTATTTTCCAATCTCAGCCTGTCTCAGTTGAATGTATTAAATAGAACTATGCTGTTTTTTGGAAATTAGTTAGAAAAGTGAGAATAGGAGCATGAATCCAGCACCTGTATGCAACTATTTAAAGCAGTCACATCTTTTCCAAGAGTCACATGGCTACACTCCTTAGTTGCCACATGATCCTGGGAAAAGAGGTGGCTGCTTTAAAGAGTTTAAGATAGACATTATAATCATATAGAATTTTATTTAGAGTGTTAGAGTATAGACAAAGAAAAACCAACCAGAACATGATCATTTTTAACCATTTCATTGGAACGTGTTCTACAAATTCACATGGCACAATATACATGGCAAAAGAGGATGAAGAGAGAAAGAAGGAATAATTTGCTTTCTCAAGGGAAAAGAAAACATGTTGATTAGTCCTGGCTATTCGGTTGTGATAAATAGATGTTCCCTATAGTTTGTTTCCATTTATCAGCTCTAAATGGTGCCATGATGGCGTTGGATTAATTTGTATACTTCAGCTCTGTTATTTTCTTCTTCCTTTGGCTTCTGCTTTCTGGGCAGATAGTAATAGAAAGAGACAGAGAATACAACAAAGAATGAAGGATGGAAATATCATAGCAAATACAAATAGACATTTCATATCAGAAGTACTTTGTGTTCTTGTATGTTCTGCAATAACCTTTTGGAATCTAGATGATAGATAGATAGATAGATAGATAGATAGATAGATAGATAGATAGATAGATAGATAGATAGATAGATAGATAGTGTTGTGAATGTATAAAGTTTTAATAAAGCGTGAGCTTGGAGTAAAGTGCAGGGTCCTGGCCCTGCACTTCTGATTGGCTGTTAAACGGCCGGATCGGATTGGCCCGCTCCAGGGAATCCGATTGGCCCTTAAACAGAGAGTTCCTATTGGTTATGAGAGCTAGCGCTCCTCGTTGGTTATGGGTTAATAGTTACGGGGTTTGCCTATATAAGGCGGGTTAAAACTGTTATAGATGTTAGAAGTCACTATGTAAATAAAGAGCTGAAGTTCACCGTTCAGAGGCTTGTCTCCATTCTTTCTCGCCCATGCTCCAAACATAACAGATAGATAGATAGATAGATAGATAGATAGATAGATAGATAGATAGATAGATACCCTGTTTCTCCAACAATACAGCCTCCCCCAATAGGAAGTCCCAGCAGGTTTTATAGGCATGAAATAAAATTAAGCCCCTCCCCCCAAATTAAGGCCTATATTAAAACATGCAAAATGGGGGGGAATGGGGGGGTGCTTGCTATTAGGAAGTACTTTTATTGCACACCTGGATATGGTGCTGCCTGCATTGACCCCAATACGAAGTGCCCTACCAACACCGAGGTCAACATCCAAGCCGTCGCTGCCTGCCCATCCAAAGATTCAAGGGGGGGGGAATTAACTCACCCCTGAAAAGAGAGCCTAGCCATTTTGGGGGGCTCAAAAAAAAAATAAGACTTGGCCTTATATGAGAAACACGGTAGATAGATAGATAGATAGATAGATAGATAGATAGATAGATAGATAGATAGATAGATAGACAGACAGACAGACAGACAGACAGACAGACAGACAGACAGACAGACAGACATTGCTTAAGAACTTTTTGGAATAAGAAACACAATAAAACCTTGTAAAGTCCGAGCATGAAATAGTTTTTTTTGGCTTTACCACCAAAATTTGTGTAACAGCCCATTTGCAAATAGTTTGGGATTTCTTTGCATTAGCATCCACTAAGAAATGACAAAACCTCATTTCTTGCCCAACAGCTGCACACTATATTCAAACAGAATCCTATGTAGTGATGTATTTGGGTAATTTTAGATTCCATGTGTAAAGGTCTTACAGGGTATATTTTCAGTAAAAGGCCACATGTGTTAATTGCTTAAGCTGTGAAATACACTACTCTTGTCCCACTTTTCTCATCAGTTCACATATTAGGTTAGAAGAAAAACAAGTTTCTTACTCTAATTCCTACTCTGATTAAAATTGCATTCTGACCACGTACAATTTTTGCATATAAGATCATTCTATTATGAGTACAAGAATCAAGTGAATTTTGCTTTTGACCACTAGGATGCTACACATTTCCTTGACAAACATCATTTGTTTTAGTAAAAAAAATAGCATATTTTACAAATGCTAGCGCCATCTGTGGGCCTCTGTTGCCACATACACACACTTAACACACTTAGTCAGAAAATGTATTTTTATAATACGAAGAAACTAAGACTCAGGGTCATTTTAGGGGGTGGGCAATAAGACAATTGTCGGGGTTCCAAAAAGAAATATTCCCATCTAAATATGGGCCTAAATATGATCAAATGGACCAATAATTCTTATTCAGTGCAGCAACATTTAAAAGTGAGAATATCATTCAAAAGGTATCTTCAATATTTTGAATCTCTTGTCCATTTGTACATATGGAGCCAGTGGTTTAAGTAGAGGAAAACCAGTGGTGAGATTAAAAAAAAAATTACTACCAGTTTTGTGGGCATGGTTTGGTAGGCATGGTGTAGCTTGGTGGGCGTGGCTTGATGGGTGTGGCAGGGGAAGGATACTGCAAAATCCCATTCCCTCCACACTCCACTAACCTGCTTTCCAGCTCCGTTCTCCCATGCAGGGCAATAAAAAAAGACCCAGCCGATCAGCTGAGACTCGGGAGGCAGAGAATAGATGGGGGCGGGGCCAGTCAGAGGTGGTATTTGCCAGTTCTCCAAACTACCCAAAATTTCCACTACTGGTTCTCCAGAACAGGTCAGAACCTGTTGAATACTACCTCTGAAACTTATAACAACATAGGAGGTATTGAAAAGAAAATAGGAAAGTGGTTCAAATGAATGATTGTGTACCCCAATTTTTCAGAGTCTTGCAAAAGTCTGAATGCTACATCATATCAGCCAAGCTTTCACTGCGAAAGTCTGCTTGCTGTTTTCCTATTATCTGCAGTTCCTATTATCTGCAGCTCGCCTTTGGTCCTTTTTGGGATGTGTGTCAAACCTCTGTCCCAACCACATTGCGCCACTGTCTGTATATGCTATCAATTGGATTAAATGTACTTTCCTGAAATTACTGTCATATTTTTAAATGGAAAATCCTAGGCAACAGCAAAGTACACAAAATATCCTCAAGAGAAAGGCTAGTAACAAGAAACTTTGCCTAAAAATAGCAGCCTGTTCATTGGGAATATTTTCTAATAGGTCTTTATGGTTGCTTTCAATTTAACGGTTTCTTTTTTAAAAAAAAAAATCTTATTATTGCCCAATCACAGTAACACTGTAAGCAACTTGGAGGCATGAGTGAAAGATGAAATCTGGGTTTCATTATGATCCAGGAAATGCAGTTATTGCCATTGGAAGAAAGAAAAAAAAATTGAATTGATGCTGGACCATATGCCAACACTTCCTCCTTTAAAAAAACAAACAAATCTACCAAGGAAATTTTCCACCAGCAAGATAGTTTCTGTGGGATGGCGTGATCTTTAAGTATGAGACATAATCTTGCCCTTCTCTAAAGCCAACTGGATTAAAGGACACTGCATTTTATCTATACTTGTTTTGTTGTTCATCAATTTCAAGTTGCTTCTATTTATATTTTATTTACTTGAGCCTTTGAATCAATGTTGATTCCTGGTGATTGCCTGAACTCATTTTTGCAGTATTTTTGGTAAGATTTCAAAAGTGGCTTGCCATTGCTGGCTTCTTCCTAGAGTTGACAGGGAATGACTGGCTCAAAGTCACTCAGCTGGCTTTGTGCCTAAGGTGAGACTAGTACTCACGGCCTCCTGCTATTGCCTGCTATTGCCTGGTGCCTTAGCCACTACCAACCTTGTTTTGTACTATTTATATTAGACTTGGCTAATCCTGATGCTTCAAGATGTTTTCAAGTTTATTGGGTTGAATGGGACAAATAGCTTAGTAGAACTGTCAAAACAGTGGTCATCCAGTTTGGGAATCCTCTCATAACATTTACTTACACTTAACAGGTCAAATAAAGGTCTACTTGAGAAACCATTGAATAAGTCAAGCTAAGCAAGATCATTAAGGCAAAGATCTGGTAAGAATGAGGAAAAGTAAAGTGAATGTTACATCCCAGTTTTAAGTCTTTGGCAGGCAAGGTTGCAAGGTAGCTAGTTTCAGAGATATAAAAACTCAATTTCTGTGTTGGGCTGTTTCTGAGGGAATTTTTTTTTTCTAAAGATCTTAAGCCTCCAACCCAGTTCATAGAAATTAGCTTTTCTCAGGATATAGGCCAGCAACCTAAAGAAACATTAAAAGTATACTTCCAGGTTGTGTGAAACAGCTCTATAGAGACAACAGTCTACTTCATTGCTTCTATGGAAACCTGAGAGGGAAGTGCTAGGCTATTGGAGTTCAGGCCCTTTATTAATTTTGCAGGCCTCCAGGGTCATTGTCCTCTTCTGAGAATATGCTGTCCATGGGAGTCATGGTAGGGGCAGAATTCTCCAGAAAGTCTCAGAGCCAAGAGAGTCCCCAAGGGCAATTACATCTCTTCTTCCCTCTTCTTTGCTTATCCCTATCTCTCTCATTCATACAAAGGTAAAGAATGAGGCCTGGGCGGTACCATTTCTCAACTACACAAATAAAACTCCTAATCCTTGTTAGTAGTTCTCTGGGCTTTTGTGCTCCAGTTCTAGTGACTGGGAAATATCAAATACCAGAGAAAAATGCAAAGGACAGCACAGAAGAAGAAAGTAGGCAAATATGTACCATATGTCACCAGGAGGAGATCTGATCTAGAGCAA
Organism: Hydrophis major; assembly: GCA_033807585.1. Lineage (NCBI taxonomy): Eukaryota > Metazoa > Chordata > Lepidosauria > Squamata > Elapidae > Hydrophis > Hydrophis major. Next base: position 238,512,105 of record CM066330.1, on the reverse strand, counting down.
CCTAGGCAATGATGCGATTCAACTGGTGTAACAACTGGTTTGGTGAGCGCGTGTTTTGCATGCGTGCCCAGCATTTCAAAAAGACCATTTTTAGCTATAATACTTACCTTCTGCTGCAGCCCCAGTGAGTAAAACAGCTGATATGTGGCAAACTGCTCTGCTGTGCAAATCAGCTGTGCTCAAAAACAAGGAAATAAAGCACAGGAAAAGGGCAGGAGTGGGTGAGCGGGGCCAAATGATCACAGGAGCTACCAGTTCACTTGAACTAGTCCAAACCAGTAGAATCCCACCCTAGTGAACCTAGTCTAGAAGCACCATTACTTATAGTCCCTTCAAAAGACTCCACTTACCACTCCTTCTATGCTGTATATTTCCAAAGGGGATTCTGATCTTAGCTGAGTGTAGACAACTTCAGGTAGACAGCACCACTGCTTTATAGTGCAGAAAAATCCTACACCAGTTTATTGGTTTTGTATTTCTTTTCCTTTCCTTTCTCCAAGAAGTACTACTACCATAGACAATATGGCAAAATGTCATGCACACTAATACTACAGTGGTAAAACACTGCAGTAGAGAATTAGGCCAGAGTAAATTGATTCTGGATGAAGGTATCCATATTCAGATATTCTATAATCCAGGAAATTGCAGAGCGAATAGTTCCCAATAACATGAGAAAAGGAGCCAAACACCATGATTTGAAAGAATGAGTGGGTATCATAATTTATAGCTCTATGAATTATGGGAGAACATCACTTGGGGATGCTAGTATAGCTTAACTATATATGTTATTAAAAACCGCTGTTGGTATTTTCACTGATATATCAATGGAGCTTTCTTGGCAGCACTACATAAATATTTTGTGACTGCTTTCTACTTGTCAATTTTTAGTTTTCTTGGCAACATTTTTCAGAACAGCTTTGCTATTGCCCTCTCCTAGAGCTGAAAGAAGAGAGTGAGTGAGCTGGCTTTAATCTACACACCTGCTATTCTAACTCAGTTCAACTGGATTAAGTATTTAATGGTCAGACACATTTACTATTATGGTTTATTTATCGCTACAAATTTATGGAAATTCTGAGTGGATTACAGAACAAATTTAATACAAAAAATAATTAAATACAGTGTATGACACTACCGAGAGACAGCATATCATTGTTCCCCAGATATCTTTACTAAGACCCATGTTTTTCACCAGTTGCCATCATTTGATGAGATGTGGTTTACTACATTGTATTTTATTTTATTTTTTATTTATTTTTGTCAATTGCTTACAAGATAATAGGTATAAATAAAAACATAGTTATGAATACATGGATACATATAAGAAAAATAAAAAAATAAAAGAAACAATAGGACAGGGACGGTAGGCACGTTGGTACGCTTATGCACGCCCCCTAAAGACTTCTTAAGAAAGGGGTGAAGTCAATAGCAGATAGTCTAAGGTTAAAGTTTTTGGGATTTGGGGAAGAACGTCAGGTAGAGAATTCCAGACATTGACCACTCTGTTGCTGAAGTCGTATTTCCTGCAATCAAGTTTGGTGCAATTAACCTTGAGTTTGTATCTATTGTTTGCTGTTGTGTTGTTATGGTTGAAGCTGAAGTATTCATTGACAGGTAGGATATTGCAATGTATGATTTTACATACTATACTTAGATCGGATGGAAGGCGGCATAGTTCTAAGTTTTCTAGGTCTAAAATTTTGAGTCTGGAGGCATAAGGTATTCTGCAATGAGTAGAGAAGTGGAGAACTCTTCTTGTGAAATATTTCTGGACTTTCTCAACTGTGTTAATATCAGATACGTATGGGGGTTCCAGACTGATGAGCTGTATTCGAGTATTGGTCTAGCAAATGTTTTGTATGCTCTAGTTATTAGTGTAATATTACATTTGATTACTGTGTGACTGAATTGGCCATCCAAACTGTTTCAATTAACCTGTCACTGGTTTTTGTAGCATTAAACCTGAAATAGTGCCCTGTTCCAGTAAAAATCAGGCTTTAGATTATGCCAAAATTCAAGGATGATTTATTGGGCTTATCATCAGTAGGCTGCCTCTATTTCTGAAAGGAATTTTGAACTGAAGATCCATTGGTTGCTAAAAAAAAAAAAGTTGTAGAAGAAATGGGGTAACTACTCATAATCTTGTGCCAAAGATGCTTTTTCAAAAGGCAACTGGACTTTGTTTTTCCTTTACCAGTCCTTACTTTGCTGTTCCATTTTGTTCACAAACATTATAACTCTATTTGTTATGAATCTTGGGTCATAGGGCCATTCTTATTCTCCTCCCCCAGTTATGGTCTGATTAATCATTGCAGGTGCCGCAATATAAGATCTTCATCATGTACCTTTTTTTTACTACTTAAATACCGATGTACTTAATGTTCCAAAGAGTCCTCTAAGTTTTCCTCTATCCTCTGTCTGTAGTTTATCCAGACACCATAAATATTACTGCCTCTGGAAAATATGACAGGATAGCAATGTTGGCCTGAGTTTGGAAAATTCTCATTATCCACCTATCCCAGGGGGATTTCAGACTGAAAAGCAACTCTGAATGTTCCAGCATTTATTTCACATTGGAAATGAGACAATGCTGGAATGAATGGCTCAAATGGGCTCAATGCTATAAGTTGCTGAGTTGGGAAACAAGAATCAAATCCAATATATTTGGTGGCTTTTGTTTTTGTTTTACTGAGCTGGTTCTGAAATGATTTTTTTAAAGCCAAGAACAAATGTTACTCCCTCATAATCCTCCTGGACTACTGCTCATATTCACTCATGCCGCAATGCTAATGTTAAGTTCTATTTTAAAGTACATTTTTCCATCATCTCTGATTTTCCATTACATCAGAAATCTTAATGCCATCAAGTTCTTACATAAGATCCTAATGCCATCAAGTTCTTGCATTCCCCGGGCCTCTTTATTAAGTGCTAGGTCCTTTAAGTTCCCATGAACTCCAGATGAAAATAAATTGGACATCGGCAGTATAACATCAACAGAATCTTTTGGCTTTTACTTGTTGGAAGTCTGAAATCAGTTTGTTTTTGTTTGGATTTTATGGAAAGGAATTAAGATGTTGAATGTGGAAATTGGTATCTTAATGCTTAAGAAGAATGTGCCTTTCATGCATGATATGAAAAATTTGAGAATAATGAATACTGTGCTCAGGGTTTGGGGTAGAGGCTGTGCTACTTTTTAGATTTTTGCTATGGCCTAACCCATTATTTCAAGGTACAATTCTTAGCAGGCTATACAGTAGCCAGTGTCGCCTTTATTTCAAGATGACAGAATTTGTGCTTGATCTCGCAAATAAAATATCCAACACAAATGGAGCAATGCTCATTTACAGTTTAATTAAATGTTTCTTGTTTAATAAATCAGTGGTAAAACATAACACATAAAGTAGCTCACGAGATACAGATTACATCTATCGTTGGCTACAGATTACATCTATCATTAACTTTCCCACTGGAATAAAGGGGAATACTTTATTTTGGCTTGATTTGGCTTCATCCCTAGCTGTCTAAGCCCAGCTTAAAAAAAGTTTAATTATCTAGAACATTGTGACATAGAAAAGAAAAGAAGACAATATGGGAAATGAACTCAAATTTGGCATTTTGGAACCTAAAAATTTGTGTTGATTTTGGGCATGATGAATTAGAGATACAGGTTGTCCTTGATTTACTACTGCAACTGAGGCCAGAATTTCCATTGAGGATTACCAGCACCTGTATATGCCTTGTTATCTTTTGTCTACTGGAAAGCTTTTTGGAGCTGGGAATTCTCTCTTGCTTGAACTACCAAAGGTACCATGTTGAGATCAACCAAAGATTTGTACAACAATTGCAAGCTTTCAGTTTCCAAGAAGAAGGAGAGGCAGGAAAGTTACTGTCAACTTGTAAAGCATTCCTGGCTTGCTCTCAAGTTGCTGTGAGGAGGGGAGGAGAAAGATCTGATTTCCAGGGGTGGGCTTCAAAAAAATTAGCAACCAGTTTTCTGCCTGGTTGCTGGGTGGGCATGGCCTAGTTGGCTTCCTACACCAAGGGCTCCCGAGGATTTCCTCAAGCCTCTGAGAAGGTAAAAATAGTCTCCCTGGGCTCCAGAGGCTCTCTGGAGGTTGGAAATAGCCCCCATTTACGGCCTTCCAGAGCCTCTGGGAGGCTCATTTTTCACCCTCCCTGACCCTCTGTGTGGACCCTGCACTTATCTGGGATCCAAAATGGCCTTTATCTGGGATTTTCCACTTCGCCAAACCGGCCATAAAATTAACTACCAATTAATTTTCACTCAAACCTGGGAGAACCGGTAGCAGCCCATCCCTGCTTATTCCAAAGTGAGGGGAATATATCCAAAGAAAGTGTGTGCCCAAATGTAATCCAAACTGAAGTTGGGGAATAAGCCTACAGGTATACAAACTAGGCTGTAGAAGTGGCAATAGATTACTCCCCAAAGCATCTCACAGATCCTAGGTGGGGGAGAAAGAAAGCAAATCATTGTTGGCCTAATAAAGGAATTCTCACAATATGGATTTTTAAAATATAAATCTCATAACGAACTTGAGTTTTCTTATTTTTCTGTAAAATAATACTGAGTAATGTAGCACATGCTGCTGGCATTATGTCAGTGATAAATGTTTAGTTAAAATAGGTGAGATTAAGAAACAGCAAGAATCAAGACACCAGACTCTTGATCATTTTATAGGAAAACCTTTTTTTTTTTTGGGGGGGGGGGGGAGGTTAAATAAAAGTAATATTTATGAGATTGAAGCCTGACAATTGAATGTTAAGATTAGATATGTAAACTTCCCATGTGAAATTTTGGAATGCAAAGAAGAGAAGCCATTTGAAAATCATTTCATAGCACATGATTATCTTGTTTCAAATGTTTTTAGCATCCAAGTCTTCAATTATAGTTCAAGGTGACCTTGGCCAACCTCTTTGCCGTGAGGATATATCTTTGGTAGCTGTGCAGCATTTGAGAAGATTCTTTCCAGTCACAGATTTTACTCTTCTGAACAAAAACTATGCTCCTTTCTCTCTGTATTTACAGAAACTTTTTTTTTAAAAAGTAATTGAAATTTAACAATCTCCACAAAATGGAAATGAAACAAGATTGCTTCAACTTTTCTGACTGGATTGGTAGAGAGAAAACAAGTGTGAGAATTTTCCTAAAAAAACAACACAGCTAATAAGACCCAGAGAAAGAAGAAGAGAAAGAAATAACTATAATCAGAGGTGGGATTGAGCCAGTTTGGACCGGTTCAGATAAACTGATTGTTACGATTCTGCACAGTTTGGCGAACTGGCAAATCCCACCACTGGCTGGCTCCACCCCACCTCATCCGTCCCTCACCACCCCGCCCACTCCACCTCTTACAGCTACTTCTTTTCTCGCCTCATCTGCTTGGGCTGTTCACTTGCCTTGCTCTCAGCTCACCTAGGCCGTAGACCATGTGGCACCCACAGCCAGCTGCTCTCCTGGTTCCCTCACCCACTTTCCTGGGTCCCCATCTGTCGCAGCTCACCTAGGCCCTCTCTGGTTCCCTCACTGGCTTGCCCGTTTTCCTGGATCCCCTGCGTCGCAACTCACCTAGGCCCTAGCCTAGACCACGTGGCACCCATGGCACCGAGGCCATGTGGCACCAGTTGCTTTCCCAGTTCCCTCACTTGCTTTCCTGGATCCCCTGCCATCACAGCTTGCCTAGAGCCTCTCCAGTTCCCTTGCCGGCTTGCCTGGCTCCACAGCCGTCGCAGCTCACCTACGACCTAGCCTAGATCACATGATGCCCATGGCCCAGCTGCTCTCTGGCTTCTTTGCTCCCAAGCCTTTGCTGCTCCCTAGTTTTAGGTAAGTAAGTTGCTCTTTTACTTTACACTTTACCCCTGAGGCCATTGTATGTATTCCGCCCAGGAAATCTACCCTCGTTGCCCACGCTTGTCTAGAACACCTAGTCTCAAACTACAGCCTGCAGCCTGCTGGCTTGACCAAAGAGCTGCCGGGAGGGGGGGGCAGTGCAGCCATGGGGTGGCAGCATGGGCACAGATGGAGCAGCATGGGCAAAGAATGCACAGCATTCTTTCCTGTAAGAAGTCCCATCCGGAAAGTACTGCAGCGGAGAGAAGCAGCTGGATTATCCAGCATCTCAGATCTTGCACCACTTCTTCCGGTGCTTGGTGCTGGGCGAGCCTTGGTCGCTTGTGGAGATGCTCCATATGCTCTCCCAAGACAGTGGCCTGACCCAGCTGCTTCTCTCCACTGCTGCTCTTGCTGGTGGCCTGCCAGGACAGTGTCTTACACAGCACAGCGAAATTTAGCAGCCATGAGCTGCCACTCTGGGACTTGTAAGTCCCATCTGGAAATAACTGCGGCGGAGAGAAGCAGCATTCAACCCAGCTACTTCTCTCTGCTGCAGCACTTTCCGGATGGGACTTAGAAGAAAGCAGCAGCTCATGACTACTACATTTCACTGCGCAAGACGCTCTCCACCATACTAGCAAAAGCAGTGGTGGAGAGAAGCAGCCAGGTTGGGCCAGTGTCTCGAGGCAGAAAGCATATGGAGCATCTTCCCCGAGTGCCTAAGCACAGCCAGCACCAACAAGGTGCCGCAAGAAGCAATCGCAAGATCAAGCAACATCTGGATGGGTGGAGGCCTGAGAGGAAATGCCTCTCCCAAAGGCTACCCACCCGGAGCATTGCTACCCCTGCCACCACTCTACAGCTCGCCTTCCGCCGCCACCACTCTGGAGCTCACCTTTGGGATCGATCAGTTCACCCAAGCCCTGCTTTGCTCCCTGGGAAGAGCTCTGTCATGGTGGGCTGTGTGCCCAGACTAGGCACTTCCTCTCAGACGTCCCGCCTCACATGGGCAGTGGGAGGAAGAAGTGTGTGGCTGGGGAGACTGCCTGCAGTTCTTGCAGCCAAAGCCAGGATGTCTGCAAACCCCGCAAGTATGTATGAGGTCTTCTGCCTTGAGCAGAAGGTTGAATTATAAGACCTCCAAGGTACCTTCTAACTTACGATTTTAAAGTCTCCCAAGATAAGGGAATTTGCTTTGATTGAGTGGGGGGGGGAGGGAGGGAGTAGAGGGAGATGTGGCTTCTTGGCGGTACATTTTGGAGAATTATCAAGAGAAATGCTAAAAGTGCTAAAAATCATTTGGAGATTAAATTCCAAATGAAATTGGGTCTTCAGTGTAAGGAGACATGAAGAACTTTCAACTGCAGGTTTCTAAAAATCTTATTAAAATGAATGTCTGGAGGCAGCTCTTTAACTCTTTAGTTAGAGGGAGCAAAAAAGATAGGGTCCCAATGAGGATCTTAGCTATTTAGCTCAGAGTAACAGAGCAGAAAGGAACTTTGGAGATCTTGTAATCCAACCCCCTGCTCAGGCAGGAAAACTGAGGATGCCAAAATCGGAGTGGAGGTCCTGGGAAAGGTGTCAGAATAACAGAATAACACTTAGAAGGGACTTTGGGAGGGGGGAACTCTATACATTTCAAAAAAATGGCTGTCCAGTCTTTTCTTCAAAACCTCCAGCGTTGAAGCACCCAGAACTTCTGGAGACAAGAAGGTCCATTGGTTTATTGTTCTCACTGTCTGGAAGTTTCTCCTTAGTTTTAGCTTGCTTCTCTCTTTCCATCCATTGCTTCTTGTTTTGCCTTCTGCTTCTTTGGAAAACACGTTGCCCCCCACTTCTTTGTGGCAGCCCCTCCAAAGCCTGTCTTGTGACTTGCCTATCCCACTCTTGGGCAAAGCATGTGAGCCATTTCCTCTTTTCAGTGTTGAGGCCGGCTGTGATAAGGAGTGGCTGGGAGGGGAGGGGCCAGGTGACGCACCCTTTGACGTGAATGATGTCAAGTTAGCCATGCCCACTGTCACATGACCATCCAGCCACGCCCACCCAGCCAGTCATTAGGGCAGAGAACCGGTTGTTCAATTATTTGAATCCCACCACTGACTTTAACTGGTCCGTTATAATCAGTCAGCAACTGTTCACTGTAATCGATTGCAGAATACAGTTCTTTTCCCAAGAAGTCCAGCTGTCAATCTTTTTTTCTTACACAATTAAAATGTTTAGTTATTGCACATATGTGGGGTCCTGTCTGTCAAATAAAGCTTTGTGGATGAGTGGTGCTGGTAGCTCAGTTATAGTTTTATTTCAATAAAACCTTTCTATAGTATAACAATGGTTTGAAAACTCATCTTTTTATTTCAGCATTTAAGACTTGCTTTGGATTCTGCCCATATGTGAAGTTATGTTCTTCCAAACTAACTTAGCTTATTCAATCACCAATTATTCAATTATTTAAAAATATACATTCAGTCATCTATGCATTTTTCTAGTTGAATATTCATTTGAATAAGAAGATACCGAAACAAAAATGTAATTCCAGGAGAATCCGTAACAAACATTCAAAATATTGGCTAAATGCATTTATGGGGAGGAAGGTTGCTTTAAAATACTGATTTAGTTAAATAATTGCAAAAGGATATGGATTTTATTTTCCATATAGAGTATATGGATTTGTAGAAATACCACACAAAATATGCAATTAATCTTCTATTATTTATTTATTTAGAAGCAAGTGCCACTGACATCAACAGGATTTTCTTCCTGGTAAGGATGCAGGAAATTAAAGATGAAATGGGGCAAGCTGACCATGGCTGAAAAAGTAATTGGCTAAATTGATGGATCGATTTAAGGAGATAGATGGCTTCAGTACAGAGATTCAGTTGAACTACTGACTCCAATTGAGTTTCTGATTTGGATTGATGGGTCAATTTTATTTTCAAATCAGTACAAATTTTCAAGTTGAATCAATCTGATTCTTTGATTGAAACTGTCAAATTAGATCAACTTTTTTAACTGAGCTGATGATCCAAAGTTGAATCTATAATCTAGAGGGATGGCAAGTTCCTTTCATTAGATATAATAAAGCAGAGACTAGATAGCCAGCTGTCTGTAATGCTTTAATGTGGATTCTTGCACTGAACAGGGAATTGGACTCAGTAGCCTAAATTGCCTCTTCCAACATTATAATTCTAGAATAGATGGTTTCTTTACCCCTATAACTCGGCCATCCATTTAAACCAAAACAAGCAACCCATATGATGGCTTAATATGTTAGGTGAAACAAAGCCCAAGAGCAACACAAAACAGTTCAGCCAAAGTTCAATTCTTTATTTGTTTACACATAAGAGACAGAATCTTGCCAGATTAAACACTTCTTCCTTTGAGTCTAATGGATATACCCAGGGAGCTTTTAAGATGATATCCTTACCAGGGGTGAAATTCAACATTTTCCCTTACCAAGCTCTGTGGGTGAGGTTTGATGGGACTTAGTCTCTAACAGGAAGAAGGTGGGCAGGCATGGGCGGGGCCAACTGATTCAAATCATCCCTACCATCTGTCCTGAGGTAGTGCGAGGTGGTTGAATTTCACCCCTGATCCTTACTCTCTTCCTCTGTCTCCTATACAACTCCGGACTGTGCTGCCTCTTGTCTCCCTACCTTTTTTGGTACGTGCTCCCTCCTTCCTGGGAAACTGCTATTTCACTGTTTGTTTCGCACTGGTTCCCACTCCATAGACATTGTCTTTTCCTGTAGATGGTAACTTTGTGTGTTCATAGCATTGTGATCCTTTGAGTTGAAATTACATATGCTGTCAGAGTGAAGCCCTAGGGTGACATTTGTTTGTATAGTAGCCAAGCACTCCCTTCTAAATTTTCCTCCCTCATTTTTAGCTCTGTTTCTAATGACTATATGGACATGTCCAAGTAGTTTTATTGGCAGCAATATGAATGTGACTTTCCACTGCTTTCTTTTGAGAGGTTGCTGCAACTATACACAGTGCTGTTTACAATTTCGGGATTTTCTGCTTCTTCCATCCAAATCTTAAACAGATCTAACAGTTCTAATCCCACCTTTGCTCTTCTGATATCCATCAAGCTTGGCAAAGTGGTGCCTCCTGCAGCAACTTCTATGAATAGACTGCAAGACAGGAAGTCCTCAGGTTACAACGGCAATTGGGACTGGAATTTCTATTGCTAAGCAATGCAATCATAAAACACAACGTCACTTGACTACATTGCTTAGCTGCAGCAATTCTGTCTGACCCAATTGTCATCATTAAGGAAGACTTGCAGTAATTAAACAAGGACCCCACCTGATTGCAACTTCCAAGTTCTTGCTTGTGGGGAGCCAACAGGGAACATCAGAAATTGTAATCATGTGATGTGGAAGCTGCAATGACTTGGGATACTACGATGCTGGAACTCTGGGGACAGGTCATAAGTACCATTCGTCCAGAGCCATCTTAATTTTGAATTGTCACTGAATGAACGGTCATAATTTGAGGCCTGCCTATTTGATGACAGTTCTTTTTTTGATGTACTGAGCATTCTTCAGCCTTTCCTGTTTGAATTCTTCTCGGCCTCTCACTTCATATCTGAGGTTTTTGTTTTCCTGTATCTTTCTCATTTGATTTTAACAAAGTCAATGGAGAAACTGGCAGGAGGACGCAAAGGGTGATCAGGTGACTATGGGACACAGCAGTCCCATGGGATTCACCTAACAATGGCAACCAGAACCGCTGGAATTACCACCATAAGTTGACATAGTCACAAGATGTTGCATTTTATGACCTCCTCATTTAATGACAGATTCCCTTATTCCAATTTCCTATGGCAGGGAAGTATTTATTTATGTCCTGTCTTTTCTGCTGAGAGTTGAAATTCTTCCTTAAATTTATTCTCATAATACCATTTTCAAATAATTTGCACTGCGAGTTGTGTCAGGACTTGAACCTGGGACTCCAGGTCCATCAACTTAGTCCCTAGGCCAGTATTTTTCAAACTCGGGCAATTTTTAACATGTTGGTTGAGAATTCTGAGCGTTAGAAGTCCACAGGTCTTAAAGTTGCCATGTTTGAAATAAACATGCTAGACTGTATGCCTGACTTCTACTGTGCTCAGGTGAAGATCTCTTGGGGAGTAATCATGACTTACAAGCTTAACCACAATACTGTATGGAAAGATACACGTTTTTATTCGTAGTTTTTAAAGGGGAATTTGAGATATCGTACCTATTCCAGCATCAAAAATGACCGTCTTGAATGTTGTGTTATGGATATTTGTTGAATAAAGTTTGTTGTTCGGTCCTTGATTTGTTTCTGACTGTTTATATCCCAATGAATACAATTATACTAGGGCTGCCAGTCTGCCAGTCATGGCTTCTTTGAGTTCCTGTAAGGTCCTGCTCATGATATCAGAGGCAGCTATCACCTTATTTTCGATTGTCCTTTTTCTAAAAATTGCTCTTGTTTTTTATTATCTACTCATAGCTCTGAAATATAGGTAGTCCTCAATTTATGACCACAATCGAACCCAAAATTTATGTCACTAAGTGAGACAATTATTGAGTTGTGTCCTATTTTATAATCTTTCTTGCCACAGTTGTTAAGTGAATCACGAGTAAGTCGACGACTATCTATATCTAAGCTTTAGCTTCATTATTAATGTTTCCAGTGAGGAGTCAGGAACTGATTCACCTGGTGTTTAAGATTTTGTCTTGCCTTCCATGGTATTCTCAATAATTTTCTCCATCAATACAATTCAAATTGATCAATTTTTCTTCATTCCGTCTTTCTTAATGGCTGGGCTTTGGTAAACCATGACCTTTTTTTAAAAAAAAACAAGTTTTATTTTCAAAACACACAATACATAAATACACATAAACACAAAACATAAAAGCATAAAAAATCTCTTTTCTGAAAGTTGCTTAGTCCCGGGTTAAAACTCTTGGTACAGACACAAATTCAAATTCATATTCATTTTACATACCATTTCATATCTTATCAACATTTTCAATTTTCTATAAAACTTCTTCTCTCCTTTAAATTTTCTCAATTTTATTTTATTTTATTTATCTCCTCTCAATTCATATCATAATATTTATTATTCTTTATCTGTTCTATTCCAGCCAACCATTTATTTTTCTTCTTTAAAAAAAGAAGAAGAAATACTTCTCCTGTACACTATATGGAGTATGATGCCTTTATCTCTTTCCCCTTTATTTATAATACTTAATATAAAACACATAACATACATTGGGATTCTGTCTGGTACATTTTAAAATTATACTATATTATCAAAAATAATACAAATCTATTCATTAATATTAATATTCATTCATGTCTTAAACATTTAACTCATTGCTTTTCAATTAAATCACATACTCTTATGGGAGCCCCATTTTCCATAATTATTCCCCCCCCCCCACATCACATATTATAGCTCAATATTTCATTAAAATGTTCCTCCTTCTTCTACTTCAAATCTCATTTCACAAAGATTTTGCAAGTATACCATATTCTAATCATTAATATTAACAATCATTTATATCTTGAACATTTTATCCATTTCAATTGTCCACATCATGCCTTTGTGGGAACACTTATGCTTTCCAAAAATTATTACCCCCCCCCCCATCACAATCTTAAATCATGTTTCATTACAGTACTCCCTTTTCTTAACCAAAAATTTCACTAATTTATGTTAAATATTTTATCACATTTTAAGTTACATATTATTTCTAATTTTGTATGATTACTTCTAAATACAAGTATAAAAATGCAGTCTTATGTACCTTTCTAGAATCCCTTTAACAAATAAAATTTATCCATTATCTCTAAAAAAACTTTTGCTTCTTAACATCTTGCTCCCCACTATTAGAACTTCTCATCCCTTCCTTTCTCTCTTGCTTCTTCTTCTCCTTGTCCTCTTTAACCCCTTGTCTCTCCACCTCCCTTTTATTCTGCTTTCCCCCTTTTTGTTGTTTCTTAACTCAATGTCCCCTTTTCACCTTATTCTTCTCTTTTTGGGCTGTTTTTCCAGATCTCAAAGACCTTTTCCCCTTTTTCTCTTGCTTTTTCCCTTCTCCAGTCAAAGTCATTTGTTCATCAAAGATGGCTTCTTCTTCTTCTTCGTCCCCATCCTCCTTATTCTGCTTCACATAAGTATAAACCACCATTTCTAAGTATTGAAAAATAGTGCCAAGACCATCTTCCCCTCCTTGTTTTTCTCTTTCATATTTTTGATATATAAGTTTCAATTCATCCATAGATGATGCCATTGTGTAGAGAAAAAGTTTCCCCAAACAACCACCCAGATGATTTAATCAGAAATAATTTCCAAAGGTTCCAAAATCACCAAACAATCCAAACTGACTGTTTCTTTTAGATACCTTCTTCTTCTTCACTTTCTCTTTCTGGGGTTAAAGTAGTCACAAATCCTTTTCAAATATATATTTTTGGAAGTTTTTAAACTCTTGGCAATTCTAGGCAATCTTCTCCTTATTTTCAAATGTTGCTCTTATTTTTTCCACTCTCCCTTCCCACTCACAGCCAAAAGGTTTTTTCTTTTTTTTTTTCCGCTTTCACTTTAGGAAGGAGAGTAGAACAAGGAAAAAAACTTTCCCTTTTAGAGTATTTGCAGCTTATAACTCTCACAAGGAACAATATATACTTAGCAGCCCTCCAGGTTCCAGGTCACTTTCTCCTGTCTTGTCCTGATAGAAGCAACTTTCACTTTTCTTCCGGCTTTCCCCCTCCTGCACCTGCTTACCCAGCTGCAGTTTTCTTCGTGGCGGCCTCCGCCTCGGGAAAAGGGGGTTTAGCCGGCTGGGGAGGGGGTTTGTGGCACCCCAAACCCCTTGCCGGATCCCCCCTGTCTTCAGCTGCCTCTACGGGGCAGCTATATCCCCCAGATCCAAATGGATCGGGGGAACCTTGGCGGCGAACACAGCAGGGATCGCGCGGTCACGAATCCCTGCCGCCGCCGAAAGCTTGTAAACCGGAAGTCCCCGGTAAACCATGACCTTGGCAATAGGTGTTTTATAGTCAATGTGATGTCTCTGCATTTTTATTTACATTAAAAAAATCTTTCTCCTAAGCGATGGATAACTCTTTTATTGTATGGAATAGCTAATATATCCGAGACTCTGAAAATAATGGCTGCTACTACTTCATTTATTTTTCTTGCCTATTTGCATTGAATTGTCATTGCGTGTTGACATAATATTGCATTTGTTTGTTTTAGCAAAAAGGTAACAAAAGCTGTTTGCAGCCTTTTTACCTTCTTTTGCATTTCAGGATATTTTTGTTTGCTTCATCTTTAACAATTTCACAAACCTGAGTCTGAGTTTTCATGCATTCTGCTGATTACATCTAATCCATTAAATATAATGCTTACCTTTACTTCACTTCACATTCATATGGGATATTGCTGGAAATATTGTTGGTCTGATGATTTTATTTATATTCTATAGTTTAAAGTTTAAACTGTAATGAAGACCTTTATCTGTGCATGCAGTACATAGAACCAATGTGACTTCAGTATTTCTCTAGTTTGTGATATCCAAATACAAAGTCATTTTTAGATTGTTGGAAGGAGCTATAAATATTCCCTAATCTTGACAGAACTAGATTAGTTTATTTCCTGTTTCTTTTGCACTTTAGGGAAAAATATATTTTCCCCCATTACTCTGAAACCTATTTTCCTCAACTTTAGCATTCCAGTTGTCTATAATTAGTATGAAGCTATTTGTTTTTGTGATATGTTGCCAAAGTATTGCAAGTTTCCATAAAACAATTCAAATTCATTTTCATTTCCATTGAAGCATGGATTTGCATCAATCTAACATTGTTTGGCTTATTTGGAACTTGAACTGAGATATGATTATTTCATTTTGTGGGGTTTTGCCTGAACCCTAGCAGCCTTCTGTTATTAATGAAGGCTGGCCCTTTTTCTTTTCTGATTTTCTTATCTGCAATAGAAGACCTGATTCCTTTCTGATGTGAAGTGACCCATTCCTGTCCATTTTAGTTATTTGATTTACTTCCTGAATGTTTAGTTTTGACACTTCTGTTCTGGCATCAAGTTTGTCTTAGTTCACACTTCTGACATTCCCTGTATCAGTGGATGTACATATCTTTGTAGCATCAAACTTTGCCTTTGGGCACATTGTCAGCTAGATATTATTTTGGTTTTAATTCAGCCATATCGTAAGCAACAGTACTACTGGCACCCCAGGTCTCTGGTCTCCTCCAGTACTTTGTTGGATATTTTCCAGCTCATCTCCCATATCATAACAGCGTTGCCAGATTCAAAATGTAAAATTATCGTACCCGAGACTCAAAATTATCATTTTTTTGAGAAAATTATCATACATATAGCAAACTCTATATCTCACAGGAAGTACCAACTGTAGGCATATATCCATGTGGAAAATGTCCGAACTGAAGGCATGAAGCCACAAGATACGATCCCGCAAAACTTACGATCAGCAATAAACTACCTCAATGGGCCTGACCCGCGCGACGACTAGCTGACTCGACTCGTACTCGTACTTGTACGTAGCTCGTGAGCGAGCGTGTATCACGTATGCACAAACTACACGCGCGTACGCACACACACGTGATCTAGACTCATGAAGTTGCATGAACCCACGAAAAGTACAGTCACGAGGCACAAAAAAGGGTCAAAGTAGGCCAACTATCTTCTTAAATTGCCAAACTGTAAAATTATCGTACATTTGACCTTTTTGGGAATTATTGATCGTACATCGTACAGAGGGCCAAATTATCGTACAAATACAATAATTATCGTACGTCTGGCAACACTGTATCATAATGACATTATCTTAAATCTGGATGTTCTTTTGTCATTATCATCTGTAGCCCTATTTTATTAATGTTTACTTAGAAGAAAGCTTTATTATTTTCATTGACCTATTGATCTAATTAAATTGGTTTAATCATTTCTACATTTCAAGACCTGCTGGCTTGTTTAGCCATTTTTAAATTACAAGTTTAGACCATTAAACTACAAGGTCCTGAATTCTTGTACAGATTTACACATTGCACTAAGCCATGGTTTAAGTACAATTTATCAAATAAACATTAATTGGCTGAATTTGCAGAGGATGCTAAACATATTTTATAAGTTGCAGTTGTGAAGTTCACATAAAATGTTAAGCTATGACCAAACAAATCTCCTTATGGCTCAGGATGTTTGTTTTATGAACTGGTCTTTGAGGAAAGCCAGGATCTCAAAGTGGTATGAAATCGTGCCTGTTGTACAAAGGTGTTTCCAGTGAACTCTTAGCCTCCTGAATGATTTGGTCTTAAAATTGGTCTACCAATGTAATATTTTTTATTGTAAAGTGAAGCTATATTTATCAAAGTACTTCTAAAGCATGCTTTTATATCTTTAGTATTACACAGATTATTTCATTTCATTGATTGATACCTTCTGATTTGAATTAGTTTAAAAGGACTAATGAAGAAGAAATGTGAGCCCTTTTTTCTACTATATTTCTAAAAAAGGAGATGGTTTTATCAGGTGTTGAAAACTGGCTAGATTGGGGATTTTTTTTTAAAAAAAAATGCCTACCTTGCTACTATTAAAATGGGCAAATATGTGTTAACTCGTATTCCATTTGTCTCCAGAGTGAGGGCTGTTATTAAAATAGATGGGGAAAAAAACTTGATGGCTATAGATAATGATTTAGAAATATTTGAAACTCTTAATGTTTAACACATTTTGGAGATCAATGTATTGTGCACATGGCTAATAGTGAGCTAAGCTGGAAGTTATAATTCATTGGCTTCTGGAAGATCACACATTGTGCTATGCTTCAGCTAGACGCTTCACAAATGGGCATGCTAATGTATGCCTACCAACTCCAGGCATAAATAGATGTGGCTACCCATCTGGTTAACCAAATTACCAAGTTAGTGTGATGGCTACATGCAGAAATCTGACTCCATTTCTAAGGGTCATCTTACAAGATAGACAAAATAGGAAATATGATCAGATTAATTAATTCTACTTTATTGCAAGGCTATGTTAACAGAATGTTGCAAATATGAAAGCACAATTCTTTGCCCATCTCCTTAGAAATCAGGGAAGGTCTAAGCCTTGATTTTTCCTACTATCCAGCTGCAGACTATTCTCTGTTATCTGACCATTTCCTAGATAATATCTCTGGACCTAGTCTCCCAAAACCATTCTCACATACCATTACATCAAGCTGCAAGGAAACAAAAACCTTTGTTTAAAGTTTGCTGGTTGCTTCATTTGTTGGTTTCTTCCAAGCAGATAAAACTAGAATCCTGTCTAAAGAACTCACATTCAGCTTAGTTACATGCCTTGGTTAGCCAAACAGACTTGTAACAAATTTCATTAGCCATATGAACTTGATGCCACACAAAATTAAAGTTGATCCATGCTCAACTCTCACACAATTGAGATAAAGTCCTAGAGAAGTACTGTGGAAACTGTTAAGTCTGGAGCATGGGTGCGAATGATGGAGACAAGCCGGTAGAAACAGTGAACTTCAAACTCTTTATTTACATGTTGTGACAGCTCGACTGGAGGGCTGCTATAGCCTTCCTTATATAGGCAACTTATTAACTATTCAACCAATAGCAAACCTGGAGCGCTAGCTCCGTTAACCAATGGGAATGGCCTGTTAATGGCCAATCAGATGCTCCTGAACGGACCAATCCGATCCTGCCATTAACAGCCAATCAGAAGTGCAGGCCCAGAACCCTGCACTTGACTTCAAGCTCAAGATAACTTTATTGATATTATTCATTCACAACAGAAACCATCACTATGGCTACTTTGGTCATAAATAACACACCAGTTGTGGGATGCTCCTACAGTTGTAAGTGCAAGAATGAGTTGTAAGTCACTTTTTTTCAATGCCCTTGTAACTTTGAATGGCTGGAGAGATGAAGATACAGTGAAAGACAGGATATGCATATGCCCTGTGACTACCACATATTTAACAAAAGTTGAAGAATTCCCTCTCTGAGATGCCACTGAAATCCTATTCTCCACTAAAGGAAATTTCAAAAACAAATTCTCTTTTACTCTTCTACTGAATAAAAACTAATAGAAAAAAATGAAAATTTATCAGCACAGCCTGAAAATGGGATGCATGCAGATTGAAGTGACAATGCAATACTTTTGTTGCATTTTTATTATACAATGTGGATAGGAAATATACATTACAGGTATCAAGTCTTTTCATAAAGCCTTTAATTCACAGGCTTTGTATAAAATAAAGAAATGAGTATCTATCTGTCTGTCTATCACCTATCTATCTCAGGGGTGTCAAACTCATGTCGTCACAGCGGCATCACATGACGTATCGGGACTATTTTCCCCTTTGCTAAACTGGGTGGGGGCGGGGCCAGCACATAACACATCCGGCCCATGGCCCGCGAGTTTTGACACCTCTGGTCTATCTGCTCTATCTATCCCCACACCTAGAGCCACTAGTTGTGAGTTGGGCAACGATAAAAAATTATTTAATAAATTAAATAGGTAGATAAACCCAACGAGAAAAGAAAAGCTTTCCCTGATGTTTGTTTGCTTGCTTATATAACACTATCATTGAACATGATGCTACAAGGAATGGCAGATTCTTGCCACAAGTAGCCATAGTCTTAATTTGTTTCAGTCTTACATTAGAACTAGAACTGCAAGAGGAGTCACACTAAAGGATCCATGGGGAAAGTTTGGGGAATGACCTTGGGCAATTCATGTTGACATGTGCGGTGTACAATTGCAGCTGAAAACTGCACATTGCTTTTTTTTTTTCCAGAGGCATGCATTGGGGGATTTTTCTGGAATTCTTTTATCTGAAACTCCTGGCTTAACATCATCCATCTTCCAACTTAATCTTTCTTTGACTGATTCTCTCTCTGCATCAATCAGATTTGGTCATGTTCTATTCAGTTTTCAGAGAATTATCATAAAAATAGGATGTTTATTCATGATGTACATCTAAATAATTTTGCAAACTGGATTGAAAGTAGATATACTAGAGTCTCAAATGAAGACTAAGATAGAAGAAGTCTCTTTTCTTAGATGAGACAATAAGATCCTTACTTCTTGTTTAAGTACTGTGGACATAAGGCTCCATCTCTTAAAATGGCTATTGAGTAAAATAGATTAAAATAGATGATCTGGAATAGATGATCTAGATGATCAAAACTCTAATATGATTTTCAAAAACCAGGACACCATCTGAATCTAATCCTTCTTAGCTGACTATAAACAAATGCCTGTCTGTAACTATGCACCAGTGTAAATAATTGTTTAATAGCTGGAACACATACATTTAAAAAGACTAAGGTTCCCTTTGTTTCATTTCTACCTGTTGTTGTCCTGGTGAGAAAGTGAATAATCCTTCACACCACCATTCATCAAAGGCTTACTTTGTGAGAAGTAATGAGCATACATGGCCTCGGTTCAATATCTGGAGGCCATATAATTTGAAATGATAATTCCTATCATTAATTAGTACATCACGGCATAGTTCTTCTGCAAGTAAGGCCATAAAAGTTCTATAATATAAACAAAGGGGGGGGGCTTCTCCGAATTCTATTTGGACAGATGTATTGCTTGATTATGGAGCAGAAGATCTTGTCTGGGCTCTGAGCCATGAAAGATTAATATTCAATGCACACTGTTTCCCCTCTGGATAATGTAACTTTCTCTCTGTTTTTTCTCTCCATACTCTAGGATGAAAGCATGCTGTCGGTAGACAAGAAGATTTTGCAGTAAAGCCCAGAATTATAGATGTAGTCTTCCACTTGTGACCACATTGGGCCCAGAATCTTGTTCATTGAGCCAAGCAGTTGTGATGTAAGATGCCATGCAACTGCTTTGCTCAGTGACTGCAATGCCAGCTCTACCAGTTGAGATCATTAAATGGACGTAGAGAGGGTTGAGCCTCTCTGTGATGGGGTAGGGGGAGGTCCCATATTTCCCAACCTACTTGGGAGGCCCCGGCTCTCTCCTTGTCCCATTGTGGAGAATGTTCACAGGAATGCTGGTTTCTAGCATTTTTATCATCATTCTGAAAAGCTTAGCACACTGGCATTTGATCATATTTTGTTAATATTTTCACCAGATTTGAGATCTGTTCCTCCAGCACATAGAAGGATTTCCCTCCCCCACATGAGGAGGAAGAGAAATCCCTCAGCATCCTGAGGAAATAAATCTCAGTTCCAACAAATAAATCTCAGTTCCCCTCCACTTGCAACCTTTCCTGCCAGTTTGTCTGAAATATGGTCACGGAAAGAACTTTGTGCGTGTGCATCAGTAGTGGGTTCCTACCTTGTTTGCTACAAGTTTGCTGGGTGATCAAATGTGTGTGTGCATGCGCCCCTTATACACATATGCACATATGTACCCCTAACACACCAATCAGCTGAGAGGATGAAGAAACTAAAAGCTAGGAGCAACCCTCCCACCCACCCATGTGCTTATCACTTCTTTCATTCTCTCGGCTGATCATTGGAGGAAACAGTTCGCCCAAACTGGTAGGTTTTTTTTTTACTACCAGTTTAGCTGAACTGGGCCAAACTGGTAGCATACCACCACTGGTGTACATGCACACAAAGTTTTAAAATGGCCTGCAGTACTTCATGGGCTAAAAATCATTCTTTCTGAGGCCATTGTGACTGTGAACTACCTGTAATCACTTCATCGATCTGACAATTGCTGGCTTTTTCAATTGTGGCTTTTGTTTCAACATATATAGTTTTGGTGTAATAAGATGTTTGCTGCTATCGTTTGAAGGAAGTTGATTGCAAAAAAAAAAAAAGGTGGATCAAGTTGTCAAAGAAGTAAACATGGATTCATATCACAAATGAAGCAGTATTCCTAGCTTTGGAAGTATAACTGAGTTATCCAATTTTACAGTCCTCCTGTAAAGGCAAGGCTTACCAAGGCTGCAGGCTGCCTCAAATGTAATCCTTTTAATGACTAATTTTGATCAGCAATTTGGTCATTAATTGTTGCAATTGCTAAATGAAACCACAGCTGTGCTTTTAAACTGACTTTAGCTTTGTGTTGCAAACCTGCAAATGTTGCAAATGATTTTTACAACATTTGATTATAAAGTTTTACTTTTTCATCATTGTCGTAAATGTGAACAGTCACTGTCCAGGGCAGTTGCTAAACAAGGACTATCTACAGGTCATCTGTCCCTGTAGTTCTGCAAGGTGTATGCCAAAGTTGGGGGAATCTTTACCTTATAAAGGCCACAGGAAAATTCTAATGGAGGAGAGAATAGCTCACTAATAATAGTAGAGATTAACTATTTTAGAGACAGAGCCTACGGTTCTGTTGATAGAAACTTGGACTGGAATGCTCATTCTTCCTCCGTGGCATTTCACCCTTCTTCTTTAGCTGGATTCACCAGTCAGGTTTGATGATTTGTTGATTTGTGAACCCAGACATTATAGCTTCTTTAAGAAAGTATGGATAAAACAAATGATTTAAGAAGTGTTCTCTCTCTCTCTCTTTCTCTCTGTGTGTGTGTGTGTGTGAGAGAGAGAGAGAGAGAGAGAGAGAAAGAGAGATTCCCAGAGAAGCACTCTTGAGAAGCAAGGATGGACTTGTAGCCCCTAGGGAGTCATGTCTGTAATTCCTTACCCATTGACTTGCAGTTGCTTTTCCTCCAAATAATATTCCCAGCTCTGCCAGCTGCAAAAAGCCAGGCCTGAATGCAAATATCAGGAATGAATACCACTGAGCTACTGACCATTTTAGGAGAGTGCTTAGGACACTTTTTTTTAAATCTTAACAGTCAGAAAGAGTTCTCTTAAGGCTCCAGCATTGCTTGGGTTCATAAGCCAGGTTCATAAGGTTGGATCAGGTAAAGCCTTCTAGTTCTCACAAGGATTCTGGGATTTGGGGTCTAAATCAATAACTGAATGTATATGATTAAATTGGGAGATTAGGTCAGAAGCTCCATGATGCATGGAGGTGAGATTAGGACGGTTCAAAGAAAGTTGACACTGTGGAAAAGATCAGAGACTGAATAGGAATAGGCCAAAGCCAATTAGCAGTGCTGATCAACAATGCTTTGCTGAGGGATTCTCTGTAGGGGTTTTCCCCTCATGATTCTTGTTGTCATGCAGCCATTATTTTTATTTCCTAGAATGACCGTGATATAGTGTCATTCGGAGACCTTTCATTTCCAATTATGGTATGATATGAAGCAGTGCTAAATGCAGGAATGGCTGTGCTCCTGTCACCTCAGCTTTCATCAAAGAAATTGTACCACAGAATAAACTGTCCAGAAGGAATTGATTGCTAAAGGATGCTCCTAACAGACACTGGGTTGCCATCGCCCTTCAAGTCCAGAGCTTCTGTGATCATGAATGAATTTCTTCAAGCAATATGGATTCCTTAAATATATGGGATGGGGAACCAGCATCTTTTGTCCTAGGGGGTACTTGGTGCTCTCTGAATGTGGTTGCTTTCATGCAGACATTTCATTATCCATACTAGGTAACATCATCAATGCACTGTGGAATGAATCAGTGCATTGAGCATTGCGATGTTACCTAGTATGGGTAATGAAAAACGTCTGCAAGAAAACAGCCAAGGACCCCTCATTTTAATTCCGAGCTACAAATATTCTCCTTTACTGACCTTTTCTACTGCTATATACAGAAACATGCCAGTTGATTTAGATTGGAATGCAATTTTTTTTTCTTAACTCATATGCTCTCTTTAAAAATCCAGTTTTGATCATGTTTGACAAGGAGTGACTTACAGATCAACTCTCCTTCCTGCAGATATAGGAAGGATCATAGATATAATCTTTATTTTGAGATGGCACCTTAGCTCTGTATGTGTGTGTGTTTGTGTGTGTTTGTGTGTGTGTGTCAGGGGGAGGGACTGAGTGGAGTAAACAGACAGGTTTTTATTTAATTATGTCATAGCTGTGAAACAATGGAGAAATTATTTGTCCATTATTTTTCCACTTGCTGTCCCAGGATGGAAAAGGAGAGTGAAATTTTTTTAGAGGAATTCATTGAAAAATATATCATTCAAATATAGCAAAATTATAGGAGGGGAAAAAATGACTGTCAGGGAGGATATGTATTCATGCCTGTGTGCAGATTGGGAAAATTCTATTTCTGAGCCACTGCATAGTTTCTAAAAAGACCTCGGTGCCCAGTCTAATGTTAAATTGCAAGATGCTTGATAAGCTTTTCTTGGCATATTTCTGAATGCTAGGGAGACTGTCTGTAGTAAAAGAATAGCTTCAGGTTATTGGGAGTCACATGCATGGCATTAAAATGACCCACTTGATCTAATTTTAGAACTGGCATCTGGGTTATAAATGATGTTTTCAAGCTTAGGCAGATCCACTGGGCTGTGAGAATGGGCTGGTGGGGGGAAATAGGCCTTCATATTTTGTGGCTATAGAGGAAGCACAGTATTAGCAGTCAGCGAAAGTGCCAAGGTCACAGACAATATAGCAGTGTTTCTAGGCAGATTCTGATTACCAGATACCCTCTTAATGTTGTACATCTGCCCTCTTATCAGTCCATCCTTTCTGGCAACTTGCACACTCTGGTGCATTGTTCATTTATTTCTATTGGCATGTTTTCCTTTTCCTTCTCAATTTTCAAGAACATGAAAGTCAAATGCAAAGAAAAAAATGCATCAGGAAGTTCTGATGAACCATAAAGTTTATCTTCCATTTTCCTAAGCTGGCATTCTTCAGATGTATTCGATTCTATTGAGAATTCCCAACAGTATGGCCTAAGGTCCCAAAACATTATAATAGGCTGAAATTGGCAAGCCTCTTTTTAGAAATATCATAATGTAGATGCATGGTTTTGCCAAATGTTCCAGCAATAATATAACTGTTCAGAATATTAGCATCATGGCTATGCAGGTGATAACAGTAAAAGCAGAGCTAAGAATTGATGCACATATTTTTCCTATGACCAGTAACCAGGTGTCCTCCTACCCTACGTATCCACTCAATAATTTACTCCCCTAATAATTATCTGTGAATGGAAGAGGGGAATCCAGCATCTTTCATTTGCTGAGAATAGAAAACAGCTGCTGGGAATAAATGAGTGGCTGTAGCACCCAGATTGCTACAGATCCCTTTGAAGAGGATTCCCATCCTTGCTGGTTGTGCATTTAACCCCTTAAACACTTATCTCTTTTCTTTTCCCTTTCTGCCTCCCTGTTTTCCCTCCCTTCATTTCTCAACAACCTCTTCTCATGCAGCTATCCTTTCTTTTATCCCTTGTCTCCTCCTTCTCCCTCCTCCTTCTCTCCCTCTTTCTTCTTCCTCTTTGTGTGTGGAGGGTTTTTCTGCACTGAGAGTGATTTGTGCACAAGATTGAAGAATGCTTTGCAAATTCAGTGGGTGATCAATTTTGTAAATTGAGTACTTTGTTTTATAAGTAGCTAGCCTGAATAAGCAGATATCAATTCAATTAATATTTAGGTTTTGTCTTGTTGTGGCCTTTTTTTTCTAGCATGGCTTCTGGCAAGTTATATACACAGATCGACTGAAATGCACCCATATACACAATTGCCTATACAGAATAACAATAACAAATACATTTATTGATGGGAGGAAGTCTCCGAATTTGTATTTAACTGGTATCCTTCTGTTGATAAGACAGGCATTGCCATAAAATTTTGTCTGTATTTATAGGGGTTTCATCTGTTCTTCCTTTTGGGGATGAGATCATCTTAAGAGGCAGATCAGGCACAGTCCTTTATTTAGAGGGTCTTCAATATGAACAACCGCCAGTCCAAGTATGGTTTAATCACAAGGGATCAGAAGAAAGATGAGAAGGAATTGAAGATTGCTACTCTAAGCAAAAAGTGTGCCATTACCCAGAGGTTTTTTTAAATATAGGAATTAAATTGCATTTTCAGTAGAAGAGAATTGCATATCAATTTTCAGCACAGTCTTGTAATTAAGGGGAATTGGCACCAGCAGGTTAGAAGACAATCAGAGAGTGATCTGGCAATGGTAATCAACTAATGTTAATATCCTTTATTACCAGATCACATTGCAGCTGCCTCAAGACAAAAACCAGATAAAATAGGCAACCCCTGATATGTGTTGAGCCATTAATGACTTGGGATAGGTCCATGGTTTACACGGAGGTCATGAATTGCACAACCCAGACTCCATGCCAGCAGAGAGCACATTGAAATCCCCAAGCACCAAACTCTCAAACTCCTTTGTCGATTTAGCATCAGAATCCAGCAGAGGCAGGACACCAGCAACAATCCCAACTGTCCCCTGAGCCCTAACTTCAAACAGAAGTGCCTTAGGCCCAGTTATATGTAGAGCAGTGACTTTGAGAGCCTTCAAGGGCTTATGAATGACCCCTCCCATATCTTCCTCTCTACACAAAAATTAGATTGTCACAATTCTGAGTTACCATTAGGTCAAGGTAAGAAAGGATATAAGCAACAAAATTTATAAAGAGAAAGTATCCATATAAATACATACATCCCCTTGAAGTACACATGTCCAATAAAATGCAGAAATTTACAAAAAGTTTCTAAAGTCTTTTCTGGGCACTCACTCTGCCATGGGAGTGATACCCATACCCCTGGTCCTAGACAAAATCTCTGGTTGAGAAATCAATCCTCCTTGGAATCTTTCTTTGGGAAAATTCCTTAAATGTACAAATATTTAACCTAATAATTTAAATCCACACCCCTATTTGCTAAGACATGTTAGCAAATCTCTGTCCTTTTTGGTAATGCACAAGTGGCCATTTGATTCAACATGCAGAACTTAACTAACAGACCTGGGGAAACATTTATGCCAGAAAGTCTGGGTAGATTCTGTCAGTCAAGATAGATCGATATATAAATGAAGGTGTGGTGCCTTTGTTTGATGGGCTAATCAGGCCAATTAACTTACCATGGTTTAACTTTAGCTGATGGCATTTTTCCAGAATTTCTGACACAGTTTAGATCCCAGTACTTCTCATTTCAATTAAAACCATTCCAGAAGGAGAAAAATAAAACAGACTGTTTTGTATCCTAATTTGTAAAAAGATACAGAATGGTGATGTTCATAGGAATCTTGGGTTTGATAAACAATACCATAGATTGAATCTCTTTCAAATGAAAGTCCAGCTTGGTGACTTCATGCACACTTCCATGTAAACTTCGTGTCCACAGCATGAACATTTTCTGCCATTGTCTAATCTCTAGTGGATCTCCTATCCAAAGATGAATCAGAATAGAATAGAATTACTATTGGAAGAAACTTTGGAGGTCTTCTAGTCCAACCCCCTGCTTAGCCAGGGAAATCCTATACCATTTCAGACAAATGGTCGTCCAATCTATTTTTAAAAACTTCCAGTTTTGGAGCATTCAGAACTTCTGGAGGCAAATTGTTTCACTGATTAATTGTATTAACTGTCAGGAAATTTCTTCTTAGTTCTTGATTAGTTTCCATCCCTTGTTTTAGGTTCAACCCTGTTGCATTTTTGTATATCAATGCAGTTCTGGAACAACTGAAGCCACTAATGGATGGTCTTATGGACTTTTTGCATAAAAAAATAAAAAATAAGGTTGTGATCTATGCTTTTGATGATTAAAGAGGAAAGTTTATAGAAAGAAGACATTATGATATAACTTTAGAGACCGAGGTTACAATGTAATAGCGTTTAACTGCTGTGAAGAATATCGGAAGCTACTTCTTTGTATCTTTTTTGCTTTCTTTTCTATTCATTAATTTTTCTTTTCTTGCACTTTTTGGTTTCTCTTTGATTTCTTTTTTTCTTCTTCTTTACATTAGTTTGTATTAGTTTTTATCTTCTTCTTTTTTAAGTTTCAATGAAATAAAATTAATGAATCGATGATGGAAGGAAGGCGGAAAGGTCTTGATGGCAGCGATGAATTATGATTTTTCCTGGAACGCTGACACACGTGATTTATGTATTGCTTATATGTCAGGATTTTATTGGTTTATTAGATGGGGCTTTTTAAATCTAAGCCAGCTCTGTATGTGTTCCAGTGTGTATGTTCATTATGTGCAGTCAATCTAAAAATTGTATATGTACAATGTGTGATTTCTTTCAAATTTAGAAGATTCTCGCTGTAATAGTTTGCTGGGTACTGTCTCGGTGAACCTTGTGGCTAATCCTTTTCAATGCTTTCTAAAAATAGATAAGGATGCTTACTTATACATTTCTGGATATGTTTTTCTCCTGAAGATAGGAAGGAATGAAAATATCTATAATAAGAGTGAGACTACATGAACGTTACATGAAAAAAATTAAAAAGTTCTATAGTTTCATGTTATTTTGTTTATGATGAACACAAAATGCAATTTTTTTTTGAAGCAACCTTTTTTTCTTTTGCCAAACAAGGCTATCTTATAACTGCAAAATTGAGGATAGTGAGGGGATTTAGAAGAAAAGAAAATAAATCTCAGGAAGCAAATTCATCACAAAAGCATACTTTTGGCTTAAACTTTCCTGAAATAGTTATTAACACTGGCAGTCCAA
The DNA here is from genome assembly GCA_033807585.1 of Hydrophis major. Lineage (NCBI taxonomy): Eukaryota > Metazoa > Chordata > Lepidosauria > Squamata > Elapidae > Hydrophis > Hydrophis major. Next base: position 238,484,717 of record CM066330.1, on the reverse strand, counting down.
GCATTATTTATATGTTTTAAGCTGGGTAATAAATGCCTTTAAAATATAGAGTGGATAAACTGATTTGCTCCAAACATGGCTGGATTGTATAATGTTATGCACATATGGACTTCTGAAACGGTAATCCCAAATGATTTAGCATCCCAGGACTTGCTGTGACAGCAAGGACATATTTAGGACAGACTTGAGCTATATTAATCTCTACTTCATACAGAGGCAAAAACCATAATGCTGTCCTGTTCCTCTGATGCTGTCACAAGAAAAAGAGGAAAGCTTTGAAACTTTTCATTACAGGCCCCAAGTGTTGATAACTGCCAGTAACAACCTTTGGCAATTTTTCTCAACCTTGGCAAGCTTCAGATGAGTGGGCTTCAACTCCCAGGATTCCTCAGCCAGAAAGACTGGCTGAGGAATTCTGGGAGTTGAAGTCCATACATCTACCAAGGTTTCCATTATTTCCATTATTTTATGGAGGAAACCTCCTTTAACATAAGCCAGGTTATGGAATCAAGAATAGTCAAAGTGCAAGAAAATGCAAGATTTTTGGCAAAAAATTTGGCAATGGTTAGAGGAAATGCTAAACTTAAAAATAAATAGGAATAACAAATGAGAATCTAAAAAAAGCAGATTTATATCTAATTATCCATATTATCACAGCCACAAGATTATCAATTGCCCAAAAATGGAAATTAAAAGAAATACCTAACAATGAAATAATAATAAAAAAAATTTACATTGCGCCAAGTTAGATAGCTTAACGTTAGAACTGAAGGAGCGAGATACTTCAGAATTCTATGAAATATGGAAAAAAATATAATTGGTGAGAAATGAAAGGAAGTCAAAAAAAATGTGAAACAGAAATTAGAGAAAGAGTTTATACTGCAACAAAATATCTAAGATAGAAACAGATACAAAGATTTATTTATGTGTGTGTTTTTGTGTGTGTGTGTGTTGTTTTGATGACATTCTGCTATTATAAAAATATAAAGACTGTTGATATATGTCAAAAGATCACCACGTTCAAATGTTTTTAAGTTTTAACTTTCAAATATTGTTGTTGTTGTTGTTGTTGTTATTATTATTATTATTAACAATAATAATAACAATAACAACAATAATAATAATGATAGAATAGTCAAAGTTGTATCCCATAAAATAAGCATTTCCATCCTCTTGGTCTCCAGATTTCCCCCAACCAGTTTTGGACACCCAAGCTATGCAAACTTGGAGGTCTGGGAAATGGTGCCTCAGGGCAACTGCAGACTGATAACAAATGTGTCCATTAATTTTAAAACTCTAATGAAGCCAAAATGCATCATTGACTTTATTTTCAGAAGTAAAAGCAATATTTAAAAAACACCCCAAAAGGAATAATGAATAACTCAATAGGGGGGAAGGTGGGGGACATAATTTTTTTTTTTTAAGTGGGGAGGAATAGAATAGAAAAGTAACATACTTCTGGAGATTTTACAACTAAATATGTTTTAAATTAATGTCTCCCAAAACTAGCTTTGGCCACCCACAATTTATAATGTCTAAGCAGACTTCTGGTTTTAAAAGGTTCAAAACTGCTTTCATTATCTTGATAAGTTATTCTACCCTCCACTTTATTATAATAGCTTAATTCTCCAGTTTCTAGTGGCTTATTTTTTTATTACTGTATCTACTAGTAGCCTAACAGTAAGTTTACACATCCACAAAGGAGAATTTTTATCAACCCCCCACTATGCTTCTACCACCTTCTGACTTTCTGCTTCCTAATCACGTCTTATTTGCACTATCTGTCAAATATATAACAGCAGTTTTTTTGGTTTCTCTGCCGTTAGCCTTGTTTAAAGTACATTTGTTATTTGAAAGACAGGTATATAAATTATGGCACAAATGATGTCAGGGAGAAGAAAAGTCTGAGACTCCTTGATGGATTATGGTGATTGGAAAGTATGAGTCACGGTAAGATGGTTTCTTCATTTAGACTTGGCTAATACTGTACAGCTCCATGTAAAGTGTTTTGGAGGGAAGTATTGTACTTTAAATTGTTCTCTCTTGTTTTACCTTTATTAATTGCAGCATTTTCACACTTGAAAGATTTGACAATGTTTCGATGAGAGCACTGTGAAATGGTACATAAATCTAAGTGCTATTGCCATTGCTAAATGTCTAGCACAGGGGTTCCCAATCTTTTCTACACCCCACAACCCTAGAACGCTTCTGATACATTCTTGTACTGTTTACAAAAGTAAATAATTATATGCATATATACTATGGTTTTGAAATTTCTAAGCCCAAGTTTTTGCACCCCCTGGAATATCATCTCACACCCCCGGTTGCTAACCCCTGTCTAGCGAGTTTTGGTGTAGGTAGGAGTAGATTTGGAACATTTTTTCAAAGCACATTTTCCCCTGTTTATAATTCTAGTTGTAAGTTAATTATTAGGATACATAGTCAATCAGAAGTTGAAAAATGGCAGTTGTGGTATCACAGTTCAAGTCTTGACCCTTTTATATGTGTGTCAAAGTCACATGCAAGTGCAAAGGGCCGTGGTTTTGCTTGTAATGCTACAACCACCGCCTTGCGGTTTTGTAAATTAACCTTGTAGATTTATTTGCAAAGGAAAAAATATTTCTCCCATATCTTATTGGTAACCCCAGTTTTGTTCCTTTAAAAAAAGCTGTAAAAATATACTTATAAAATTCATTTTATAGGCCAGATTCACATATTATGCTACATCTTAAAATGGTTTATTTTGCTTTGGTTAGTAAGTCATGGGAAGTCAGCCCCGGGTTATATCTTTTCATGAAGTATGAAACCAGACTTATTGTGTCTTATTTAACTAGCAATATCTCATGCAAATCAAAATCTAGCAGAATGTCCAATTGCTTGAATTAGAAGTCCTGTAACTAATAACTGTAACTATCATTTATTTGTTTCTAATTTAGGTTTCTAGGGCCATCCAACTCATCACCAACTCAGGGTGCTCTATTTCAAACCCCTTTACATTGTTAAAAATGTGGAGTTTTGATTTATGTGGGTTGCATTTATCTATTGTATTATACAATAGGGGTTACCAATAAGATATGGGAGAAATATTTTTTCCTTTGCAAATAAATCTACAACGTTAATTTACAAAACCGCAAGGCAGTGGTTGTGGCATTACAAACAAAATCACGGCCCTTTGTACTTGCATGTGACTTTGACACACAAATAGATTAAAACTGATAAATCTTAAAATATTTATCTGACTCTGCAGACCCCCTAAAAGGGTCTCCGGGACATCTAAGAGTCCCCAAACCACACTTCCAGAACTGCGAATCTAAGCCACACTGAACTTATCTGAGCTAAGGATCTTGGCTAGCAGGTCAGGAGTGGGGACAGAACAGTGGTGGGATTCCAATTTTTTTCCTACCGTTCTATGGGAGCACACTTTGTGTGCGTGAAGCCCTCTGTCAGAGCTAGTGAAGTGAGCTACTTTTTTTAGCTCAGCTGAGGTGGGGCAATCTGCTCTGCTGTGTGAATTAGCTGAGCTAAAAAACAAGGGAATATAGGATAGGAAAGAGCGGGGGCAGGTGCGCAGGGCCAGCCAGAGGTGATATTTGCTAGTTCTCTGAACTACTGAAAAGTTCTGCTACCGGTAAGCCAGAACCGGTCTGAAGTGGCTGAATACCACCTCTGTTGTGTCAGCTCCTTGTAGTTAAGAGCAACCTAGGGAAAGGAAATTTTCAATGGGCAAAAATGTTGGCTGAATAGAACATGTTCTTAATGACTGCCTTGTTCTCTGTTGTGTGCTTAACAAGGGAGGGGAATTAATTTACCACCAATTTGAGTGCTGCTATGTTTGTGATCATAAACAAAATAAAAAATAGTTGTTTTATTGATGAAATCTTTGATCTGTAATGGAGGACTTTGGGTTTATCTTGCTAAAGGAACTGCTCAAACCTGCACAGTCCAGTGGTGGGATTCAAATTTTTTTACTACTGGTTCTGTGGGCATGGTTTGGTGGGCGTGGCAGGGGAAGGATACTGTCAAATCTCCAGTCAGAGGTGGTATTTGCTGGTTATCCGAACTACTCAAAATTTCCGCTACCGATTCTCCAGAACTGGTAAGAACCTGCTGAATACCACTTCTGGGACAGAATAAAATTGTTCATCTCTAGGAATTGTGACTTTAGGATCTGTGTCTTTGAAACTGCTGTGGGTGGAAGCCAGAGTAGAACCTCCAGAAGCAGAACACCATGTCAGCTCTGACTTACCACCCGCGTTGGCTGTGAAGCTGCTGCACTGCAGGATATCCAGCTAGCAAGTTCCTGGATTGATACTCCACAGTTGGTCTGGCATTCCATAAACCATGCGGAGGAGTTCCCCTGATGGAAAGTCTTTGCTTCTGACTGAAATGCAGCAATTATTACACAGAAAACAAAATGACAGAGATTTTTAACATCTGGCTTGCCTGCATACCCAGTGCCCTGGTTTGCAGTAGCATGAAGCTGTTTGTGATCCCATGCTGGGATAAGATTTGTGAGAATCCAGCCAGTTGTAATTATCAATAAACAATGATACACAACCCATAGCTTTGTATAATATGCAAAACTAGTCACCAAAGCTGGAAGGAGGCTTTATAAAGATTTCCCCAAATATTTACCAAGGCACATTTTTACAAAGCCAGGTGACTCTCAGCAAGTTTATGCTTCATTTATTTAGTTCACTGTATTTATGAATTGCACTCAAGTACTGTATGGACTGCAAGTCAATATGCCAAGATATAATACAATAAAAATAATAGATTGTGTGCATGTTCAAAATTTCAGAATAAATTGGAAGACATGTTTGTCATACAAGGAAGCATTTTTATCTAAAAAAAAGTAAGTCCTTTAATACCCAAAAGCTCTTCTTACAAACAGATGAAATAGGGAAGTAGAAAATATTGAGAAATTTTATTCCTAGAATCAGTGATGATCCTTTGTTGCTGCAAATATGAACCAGCCACGCATGTTTCATTTTATGGACACTCCTCCCAGAACATTTAAAAAACCAATTATGTTTGATGCAAGGGAACTTTCTTTATATGATGGAACTTTCAATACAATTCCTCACCCAATCAAAATATGTCCATGGCACTTTGGGAAGAGAGCTTGAAACAAAAGGAAGAATTTCTCCATCCCAGCAGGAATGGCTTATTAGTGAATATGTGAAATCATTTATGTGAAGTATCTAATCTGATTATATTTTTGTCTCTAGTCCCTTTCCAAGAAAAGATATATAAATATAAATGTTAGACAATGATCAAATTAAGATAAAAATTCAGAACTCCCTAATTCAAAGTAGAAGAATTATATAAATGAAATAAAAATCCAAACAGCAAGAATGTAAAAAATACATGGCAGAACACAAAGTCTTCTTCATCTTCTTGCAATACAGTCCAAACCAGGGAGTACAGTGCAGATTCATTGCAGGAAGATGCTATACAGAATTCCAGGGCCCACCATGGAAAAGCCCCTGCTTTTGGCAGATGACAGTTTTTCACAGAATATGTAATGTATGCCAAATTTACCATAAGATCTTAACGTTCTGTGGGGATCATATAGGAAAGAGCAGTCCATGCAGCAGAGACACATTAACATGCACACACAAACATCCACACATACCAATTGTTCTGCTTAAAATGATCAGAACTATCTTCAAGGGATACTCCATAAAGTCCATTATGGTAGCCCACAGAGCAAAAAGTACGTAGATTTCTGCTGTCAGAGGCACAGGTGGTGAACCGCAAACTACAACCACTACTTTTAAAATGAAAAAGTGAATTTAAATTTTAAACTTTAGATGCTGGAACATTCCCAAATTGCAAAGATGTAGAGAGAGCATTGGTCTTTCTCAATTGGATCCATATATAACATTCTGGAGCTAGCCAAGACTAGAATAGTACTTAGTAACATTGTATGAGACATGGGAAGGTAAGCTAGGTCAAATGTTCTAAGCTCTAGCTCCCATAACCCTTTACGATTAGTCTTTTTGGTTGAAAATAGTATCAGGCTGCATATAAGGTCATAATACACACCAGCCACCTTCTCCACCAAAGAATAACATTGTTCATGCCAAGCTGCCCTTTACATATTATACTACCATCAAAAAGCCCTTTGAAGATTCACTTCAGTTCTCCCTTCAGACACATTAGATAGAAGGCTGTTTTGTCATAGAGGCCACAATAAAATGGAATAAAAGTAGGGTTAAGCAGTCATGTTGGGAACAGTGGCTTCAGCAATTTTAGCAACCAGAGGCGAGTGGGGGGGAGGAATGTTTTCACACACACAACCTAAATCCTGTGCACGTGCAAATGAAGCTTCACACACTTGCCTGACGCTTTGGGAGCCCAGTTCCCAATGTGCTACAGCCTGGTAGCAGTTCATGGCCAAAGGGTTGATGCTATAATTGATTATGCTCATAGCATCTTGTCGATTGCTACTATCATTCACTTAATGTCTGCTTTTTCGTTCTTTTTGGATTAGATAGATAGGCATCATCATATGGTGAATTAACATAATGACCTTCTGCAGCCAGATGTTTGCTGGCATCGATAAGATAAGGGAAGCTACTTGAAAATCAAGTCATGTATAGCAATAGGGATCATTTTTAGAAACACCTTGGTTCATTTTTTTTTCTCAAGGAAAATATTGAGTTAAATAGCGCTGATACAGAAAAGAACTGCATCCAAGCTTCTGAACACCAGAAATCTGTCAGGATGGCTGGGCTAGTGGGAACTATAGGGATAGCATTGTTGGAAGAGAAATCCAGTTTGGTTCTAATCTGGGAGAAAGATGTTGGAAATAAAATGGAGGCTGATTGGAAAGAAAGTCTCTATTTATTTGGTTTCCAGAAACTTCAGTGACAAAAGCAATGTTTCCGGGGTGGTTGACCCCTTAGCTTAGGAATGGTAGAATTTTTATAGGGTTCTGAGATGCTCTAGGTGATTGTACAATGTAGTGAACCTTGTGCCTTTTACTATTTCAGTGGTGGTGGAGTAATCCTGTTACATCCTAAAGATCATCTCCTGTTCTTAGAATTTGGGTGGGGGATGTAAATTTTTAATCTCAGCCTAGGGGAGCTGTGGCTGAAGAGTTTGGGTTATGAATAGGATAACCCAGCCTTTCTGAATGGATACAGAATCTTCATTCCTAAAGACCAGACTCTTCTGCTTGAGGCTATTTTCCTATGGCAGGAAGACTGGGGCTGCTTTCTGCCTTTAAGAACGTGTTTCTCCATTTCTCCTTTGAGGAAATATTTCATCTTGTCCTCTCTTTAATGTTAATAATAAAGAATATTTAATCTGAGTGGAGGGCTTCCTCTAGTATCATTTGATAATCTGGATGCTCCTTATTCTAAATTTTCTTAACACATTAACATTAATACAAGTTCATAGACTTTTATTTATTCATTTAAAAAGCCATCTGCATCCTTCTTCCAATTACGGTGCGGAAAGAATGAAAAAGTGAAAGACAAAATGACAATGTTTAAATTGAAATTGTTTAAAGAGTTCATCAGCTAGAAAATTACATTCTGGATCTTTAAAATATCACCCAAACTTTGCTTTGAATGAGTAGACTGTCTATGACATCTAGAGAGCACTAAGTGAAATAAATAAATCAGGATCAATTCTAGATTGATGTTTTATTTATTATAAATCTTCTTAAATTTGGAGCTGTTACTGATCTTGTCAGATATCTGCTGGTATTTCCTTTGTGACTGTTTACTATCCAAAAAGTTTGTTCACTTACAATCAAGAGCTACATTCAAGAGAAATACAGTATTATAACCCTTCCTTAATTACATAGTGCTGTTGCTTTCAAAGGACTGAACTGTTCTGAACTGGATATTTTAGCTTGGATTGAAATAGGTTTTTTTTTGTTAAGTCACTTATCAACCTCTTTTATTAAAATACAAAGAATTTTGTAGTTCTTACATAGTCTAAAAAGCTTAGTTCTACCAGCAATCTATGGTATGACTGGATTCAGGAAAGAAGCACTACCAAAACCATTATTGATTGTTTTGCTAAGTGAACAAGGATTTAACAACAGGTTGCATTTATGTATAGAATAAGTACAAATATCAAAGTCATTATGAAAGTAATGATAGGAAAAAAGAAATACAATGCCAGAATTGTGTGTGTGTGAGAGAGAGAGAGAGGGGGGGAGAGGGAGCGAGGGAAGGAGGGAGAGAGAGAGAGAGAGAAGCATCTGTAATTTTAATAAACAAGATAAATCTTGCCATAGAGATCAATAATGTAAATAAATTAAGCCATGTATCTCTCAAATAAGAGTGTCTGATATATATTCCTTCTTAATGGACAGCACTGTATTTCCTAATATTCTCACTTTTATACTTATTTTCTTTTTTTAAAAAAAAACCCTAATCATATAACCCTTCAGGTAGTGCATTCAAATTCAGAATTTCAAATGGAGAAGTGTCTTCTGTAATCTGGGACACATTTTTTCCCAACTACAAGAGTCTGCACAATCCTGATTGTATGTTTTTAAAAAGGTTCCAATTCCGTTTGGACTAGATTAGAGACTCCTTTTTTGAGTTGAACCATGGAAGGGTTAAATTTGGGGAAATTGAAGCTTCTTGAGAGCATGAGGAAGCCACAAATGGTTATAACTTTCAGGCATATTGGTGTCTTAGGGGAGTATCATGACAGACTCAGATTGATAGTTGCAAAAGGACTATATAAGAGGACTCTGGAGAAATTATTTGGAGGTCACTATCAATGAATATTGATCCGTGACTGGAAATTAGAAGAAATATTTGTTGATGAAAAGGACCAGGTTGAAAAAAACTGGCTTATAGAACAATCCATTTGTTAGTCCATTAAAATACTTGAAGATATTTTCATTTTTTGCTTTGCTGCAACGGGCTAACAAGGCTATAACTCTGCAACTGAAAAGAAAAGAGTAATATCTCTCAGGGAAATTCCATGTTATCTACACATATTTCAGTTGAAAATGCTGTTGGTCTGATGTAAGGACATTGTCAGCGTTCCAACTTACAAACTACAAACCAATTAATTCCAAGACAAGCATTTCCTCAAGTTTCCATTTTATTAGAGTTGTCATATTGGCACATATGGGAAAACCCGAATCTGAGAGTTCTGGGTTTTCCCTTTCCAAAAGAAATTCAAAGATCCATCTGCTGCACCCACCAGTCCATCATATGACCCAATCAGAACGTCATCCCAACTGGAGAGATTCCTCCAGACATTCCTCTCCACGTGCAGGGTTACATGTCCTTGACTGTCTGAGAAAGAATGTTGTTGAGTCTAATCTTCCACCTCTTTATGAAATCTCCCCTCCCAAATTCCCAGGCACTAAATGTGGCAGCCTTGAAGCTTCCAAGTAAAATATAGCTGACATACATTTTTTCAAATAAAAATCCCTTTAAGAAGCCATATTATGACGGTCCTGGGGGCAGGGTTGCCTCTCCTATGCTTGAAATTACTAAGGTTTTCAAGGTTCTGCTTGTCAAGATCTTTCTCTTGATGGTACACTGTCAAAGCTAAATTAAAAATTTATTATGAGGACTGAAAGTCCACAATGTTTTCACTGTCAAACGTATCTGTGAGATGACATTACAAGACGGACAAATGCAAAGCAGAATTGAATGAAATTTAAGCAGGGGGTATTACAAGGTGAATGCAGATTGAGATCAAATCTCAAAGAATAAAACGAACAGTACTAATGGAATACAAGGAAAGTTCTCTTTAAAATAAAACCAGCAATCTAAAATAAATCCTGGGGGGAGAGTGGGAAGATGAAAAATCCCCATGGAGATGAGCTTGACTCTTCGTCAACAATATGGACATTTTCAGGGTGGACGTTTTCCTATTTTCCAGGAAAGTCTGCAGCCATGGTATCTTCTGTTCATCTTCCATTGTAGTACTAACCAGGTCTGATTCTGCTTTGCATTTTTGAGATCACTGAAGTTTGACTACCTGCTATAACCTGCAGTGAGCTAATTTATGCATCTATAAAAAGTAGGAAAGACAATAATCCTGCTCATATTTTATTTTACTATCTATTGTGCTTGCCAATGTTCTGGAACTATTAGAGGAACAGTAAAGATTTAAAGAAGCATCAGGGTTGATGTTGCTCCATTGAGTGTATTAATTAATTCACTTGCATGTAATAATAACACAGGAAAGGATGGCTCTCCCCAAAGAATACAATGAACAAAGGAAAACATAAATAAATTTAAGAATCTTCATTATATAAAAGTAGCTATTCTTTGCTTTATTTTTTCCATAAGCATTGCTTTTGTGTTCAGAGTAGACATGAAAAGGACAGTAGTACAAAAGTCCACTAAAAACATTTTGACTTTTTCCCCTCTATTGCAACTTTTTGGTGGAATGCTTGATTCCCATGTTTATTATTAATAAGAGATTGAACAAGCATTTGTCTGAAATGGTACAGGGCTTCCTGCCTGAGCAGTAGGTTGGACTAAAAGACCTCCAAAGTCCCTTCCACCTCTGTTATTCTGTTATTATTTTAAAACCTATAAAAGGTCACAAATTACTTGCTTCCCACCTCATTTCCTCTCCAAAAACATGAGAGACACAAGGGCTGGAAAAATTGAGGATGCTTGGGGATTATGGGAGCAGAATTGGAAGGGCTTATTCAGGGAACGTGCATGATGGTTGCTTGACTACCAATCAAACCTACTCTGACATAATATATATATATATAGGTCTCAGATTTTGTTGTAGTTGTCATTTTCTCAAAATCATATTATTAAAGGTAGCTCTATCATGAGATTTGGGGGAGCAGTAGATTGGGGGTAGGTTCTTATTTCCCACTGCTTGACTTGCATTGCTGCTGAGCTGTTGCAACTCTGCTCATTTAATGCACTGTTACCATGTAAATGGTACTGGTAGCTTTGCCCCCAACTCTCCCGAATAACTTTTTCTCAGTCTTATTTCTCTCTGCAACCAATGAACAGGCCTTGCTTTCAAACCTTCAAACATTACTGAAGACTAGTTTACCAAATAGCCCAGTTGCTAAGGGACCATCTCAGACAGGACTTATCTCAGACACAAATCCAATCCAATATTTTCATTATGGTCTTTGGCTGGCCTTTACAAGAAAAAGAATAAAGTATAGCTTAATAGAAATAGTTTAATGCAACAATTTGTTATTTGAAAGGGGAAAATAATACAACAATAAAAGAACGTATCTAATTATAAGTTTTGTGCAGTTGTATAATTTGGGGAAGGCCACCTGATATGTGAGTATGGGGTTAGCATCCCTTAAATATAATAAACATAAAATGTATCTGTGAAGCCTCGTAAATGCAGGCAAAATTGCCACAGTAGTAGCACCCTGAGTTGCTTGCTTCTCCACTACTGCCTCCTCCTCCTTCAGCACACCTTCCTTCTCTGGGTAGGGCGATTCTTAACTAACTGAGCATGCTAAGGCAACTCAGGATGCTACTGCCGCAGCAGCTTTGCCTGAGACAGGAACAATTCAAAGCTAGAGAACTAATGGGAAAGAGCTGACAGCGGGTGCTGGGGGAGGGGAATGCTGTTACCACCTGTGCCAGGTGTGGGAGCTGCTTGGCGCATGCATCTCAGGGGCCTGACTCTGGGGTCCTTCAGAGAGCCGGGAGGTGTAAGAACTGCGCGGCCCAGATTAATTGCTTTTGGGGGCCATTTCTTCTGCGGCCCACCAACATTTTTCCGCGGCCCACCAGTTGGCGACTGCTTGCCTGAAGCACAGCTGCAGCATGTCTTGAGGCTGCAGGTGGGAAAAGCATACAATGCAGCTAGTCAGAGATGAGGAAGAGGAACTGCCTTCTGCAGTTGATCCAAGAACCTGTAGGGCACAGAATGGGCAGGAGCAGAGAAGGTCAGCAAGATTAGTCACGAGGAGAAAGCCTTGCCCTTCTTGATGGACTGCACCAGAAACTGGCTGAAGAGTTCAGTAGACAGATGGAGGCACAATACTGGGAACAACATATTTGTTTCCTAACTGTGTGTTTTGTGGTCGTTGTGATTTCTGTCTCACTTTGGGTTAGCACCATCAGTGGTGGTATTCTACTGGTTCGGACTGTTTGGAATGAACTGGTAGCTCTGAGGATCATCTGTGAATGAACTAGTTTGCTCCAACAATCAGCTGCTGGGCCCGCCCACCCGCCCCGTCTCTATTCTGACCTTCATTTTCTGGTTTTCAAGCTCAGCTGCTTTGTGCGGCACAGAAAATTGCCACCCATCAGCTGTTGAAGACACAGGGAGATTGCAGGATTGCAGGAGGTCAGTAGCAAACCCTCTGCATGCACACACAAAGCATGTGCTTACTGAACCGGTTGTTATACCGGTTGAATCACACCCTTGAACACCATGCTTTGACTTGGATTGTGCCTTGGAAATTCTAGACTTTTCTTGCCTCATGAACTCTCTTGTTCATGAGGGTGAGGTCAATAGTGGATAGTTTAAGTGCTGCCTATTTTTAAGAGATCTGTAAGGGGTGTGCATAAGTGCACAATCATGCCTACCTTCCCTGTCCTATTGTCCCCATTTATTCGTACCTATTTCCTGTATTCTTACTCATGTTTATACTTGTACCTATTATCTAGTAAGCAATTGAGAAATCAAGTAAATAAATAAATATTTGGAAATGATTGGGCCAATTGGAGCATGTTAAGTACTGAGTGTGGGCGCGAAGAATGGAGACGAGCTGGTGAAACGGTGAACTTCAAACTCTTTATTTACATGGTGTGACAGTTCAAACTCAATGGCTGCTACAGCCTTCCTTATATAGGCAACTTATTAGATATTCAACCAATGAAAACCAGGGAGTGCTAGCTCCGTTAACCAATAAGAGAGGCTCGTTAATGGCCAATCAGATTCACCTGAACGGACCAATCTGATATCATCATTAACGGCCAATCAGAAGTGCAGAGCCAGAACCCTGCACTTGACTTCAAGCTCTTGATAACTTTATTAACACATTTATTCATTCACAACACCCCTTCCCCCCGGGTTCCGTTTACGGGGTGCGGTTATGTAGTCCTTCAGGTAGGATGGTTGTTTTGTTATTCGAGTTGACTTTCGTTGTGCCCCCGGTATTTGGCTGCACTCTTGATGAGGTAGGGCGTTGTTTGGTGAAGGGGGTGCCTCTGACTCTGAGTTCGAATTTCCGTTGTCACCAACATCTTCGGTATCCCCAAGAGGCAAGCTCACTCCCACCCCTGATTCTTCTTCACGTGTTTCCGTTCCGCTATCGTTCCTTTCATTAAAGTTTTCTGCTAATTCAAGTTCATCTTCCTCCGTATCTCCTCCCCCCTCAGTTAGGGCATCAGGGAACTCGGAGATCCCTGACTGCAGCCTTGATCGTAGTTGATCAATATGGCGCTTCCATAGTCTATCATCGCGGCATTGCACGAGGTACGATCTAGGGCCGGTTACTCAGATCACAGTCGCTTCTACCCACAACGGATCGCCCGACAAATTTTTAGCGAACACCAAGTCGCCTACCTGGAAGGTATGGCATCGCCCGCTGGATCCGTGTGGTTTCTCAGGTTCATAGGAGGGGTGTAGGCGGTCGAGGTGGGAGCGGAGCTTCCGCCCCATTAGCAATTCTGCGGGAGTATTGTTGGTGATGCTGTGTGGAGTGATATGCTGCAAAAAGAGGATCCGGTTTATTTTTTCTTTGATGTTGTCATAGTCCATTTTTTGTAGCATTTTCTTGATGAATTGTACCATGCGCTCGGCCCTTCCATTGGCCGCAGGATGCACAGGCGAAGTCAGCGCATGGCGAATACCGCGGTCCACCAGGTACTGTTCAAAGGACAGCGCGGTAAATTGGGGCCCATTGTCGGATACCAGCACGTCTGGTAATCCGTGTGTTGCAAACAGTCTGTCCAGTTTCTTAATGACCGCTTCGGTTGTTGTGTTCTTCATTTGATGGATTCCGAGCCAGTTCGAGTAGGCATCCACTGTTAACAAGAATGTGTGGCCTTTGGTAGGTCCAGCAAAGTCCAGATGGATAGGGGACCAGGGTCCCCGTGGTGTTTCCCACTCGGTTGGGGTTGCTCTTGGTGGGGCGTTGCTTACTTCCTGGCATTTGTGACAAGCTTTGACCCATGTTTCGATTTGCTTGTCGATGCCTGGCCACCACACGTAGCTTTGTGCGAGGGCTTTCATGCGCACGATGCCGGGGTGGCCATCGTGCAAGGTTCTCAGGACTGCTCGTTGAAGTCGCTCTGGGACAACGAATCTATCTCCCCAGATAACGCAGCCCTTTTGTGAAAACAGTTCTGTTTGACGACTCTTGAATGGGGCGTAGTCATCAGGTACTTGGTCCAATGGCCATCCGTGTTCCACCCAACTGAGGACTCGTGCTAAGATGGGGTCGCATTTTGTTTCCATCGCGATATCTCGGGCTGTTAATGGTGGCGTGCGAAGCATCTCGATCTGCAACATTGTCACTGTAGGCGCGGGGTCATCAATGGTCTCTGGAAGCAGTGCTTGGCTCAAGGCGTCGGCATGGGGAATGGCTTTCCCCAGGCGGTGTTGCAGCCGATAATTATAGGCAGCCAAGAATTCTGACCAGCGAGTCATTCTGGGAGGTAGTATATAGGGGGTCGATTTATCTCCGGCTATTATTCCCAGCAAAGGTTTGTGGTCAGTCACTACAGTAAAAGCTCGGCCGTACACATACTCATGAAATCTTTTGACAGCAGACACAATAGCAAGGGCTTCTTTATCAATCTGACTGTAATTGCGTTCTGCTTTTGAAAGCGTCTTTGAGAAATAGGCAACAGGGGCTTCGTTACCGTTTGGCAAAACATGGCTCAAAATGGCGCCTACTCTGAAAGGCGATGCATCACACGTGATCGTTCACGGCAAAGTCTCATTGTACTGCATTAGAACAGCCTCAGAAGTCAATAATTTTTTTACATTTTGAAACGCCTGCTCTTCTCTATGTCCCCATACCCAAATTGCTTTTTTGTCCAATAAACGGTGTAGAGGTTCAGCTACCGTTGCCTTGTGCGGCAGGAATACATTATAAAAATTGATAAGGCCTAGAAACGCCTGGAGGTTGGCCTTATTTCGGGGTTTGGGAGCATTTTTGATTGCCCTCAGTTTGCTATTGGTAGGGTGAATGCCCTGGCTATTAATCAAATACCCCAAGAATTCAACATGATCTGTACACAGTTTACACTTATTTTTCTTCACTTTAAGACCTGCGTCTTTGAATTTCTGGAAGACCATCCTCAGGCGATCCCGTAAAATTTTCAGGGTAGGGGCAGCGATTAACACATCATCAAAATATGGGACAACACCTTTTATCCCCTGTAAAAGTCTTTCTATCAAGCTCTGGAAGATCCCCGGGGCTACGCTCACTCCGAATTGGAGTCGGGTACATTTAAAGGTACCACGGTGCGTCACGATTGTCTGTGCCTGTGCCGTTTTTTCATCTACCGGCAGTTGTTGATATGCCTGAGCTAAGTCTAGTTTAGCGAAGACTTTTCCGCCCCCCAGGGAATGGAGGAGATGCTGCACCACCGGTACCGGATACGCGTTTTGCTGTAGGGTGTGGTTCAGGGTGGCTCGGTAGTCCCCACAAATTCTTATCGATCCATCCGGCTTAATGGGTGTCATGATTGGGGTCTCCCAGGGACAGTGATCGGTGAGCTCTAACACACCCTGGGCTATTAATTTATCAAGCTGCTTGTCAATCTTTGGTTTAAGGGCGAATGGAACCCGATGAGGCTTAAGGCGGATGGGAGCTACTTTTGGATTAAGGTTAAATGACATCGGGGTCCCCTTGTACTCGCCTAGTTTTTCTGCAAAGACATCCTTGAATTCTTGGACGAGGTCCTCCTCCCAGTTGCTGCTGCCAATTCGGTTAATGCCTGCCACTTCAATGCCAAGTGGAGCGAACCATTGGAGGCCTAACAGGCTAGGCCGGTCCTTATCAATCACAGTCAGGGGTAGGTATGCTGTGCGGTTCTTGAATGAGACCCGGACTCGACTGGATCCTACGACTGGAATCCGATTCCCCTGATAGTCTTTAAGTATGAGTCTTTGGAAATGGAGGTCTTGTCACCGGACCATAGGGATGAGCTCCTTGAGGGTCTTCCAGGAAACCATCGAGAGGGACGATCCTGAGTCGACTTCCATCAGGCAGGGCTGGTTTTCGATGGCCACTTTAACTCAGATTTTCTTGGCATCCAAAGAGGAGGCATGACCGATAGTGATAGTTTGGTGAGCCTCTTCTCGGTGATAGTTTGGTGAGCCTCTTCTCGCTTCGTGGGCGGTTTAGGGTTCTGTTTCTGTAGGAGTGGTTGTTTCATTGGTGGTTCACTGGTTCTTGCCTTACAGGACAGTTTCCTGTTGGTTGGCGATAGTTAGCCCCTTTCGAGGGCTGGCTGAGTCCTATAAAACTTCTGCAGACCCGTCCGATATGGCCTCGTTTCCCGCACTCATGGCAGAGCACATCACAGAATTTGCATTTGGACCAGGGTTGGCTTGCCTCACAACCAGCGCAGGGGTGTTGGGACTTCTGGTATTGGTCCTGTTCGGACCACAGTTGATGGACCTCTTCTTCATCGCTGTCTGACGACGAAGAGAGGTCCTCGTGGTGGGCCATCAAAAGCTGTCCTTCTGACTTGGGTGAAACGTCGCTGGTCGGTTGGTGAACCGGAGCGCGGTTGTGGTGCATTCGGGCAGCCGACTTCCTGGTTGCTTCTGCTACAGTAGCATCAGCGATGGCATCTGCAAGGCTGATGTTGCCTTTCGCCATCAGCTTACTCTGCACATGCGGTGCATCTAGTCCCAGAATTACTCGGTCTCTCAGGGCCTCTTCCAGGTCGGCGAACCCGCAGAGGCCTCCCACGTTCCGGAGATCCGCGATGAAATCTGCAATGCTCTCTCCTTTCCGCTGGTCTCTCTGGTAAAATTCATGGCGCCTCACGAGTGTTGGCACGGTCGGTGCATAGTGGGCTCTTAGTAGGGGTTTAAGGACGTCCCAGTCCACAGACTTTACTTCTGCCGGTTTCGCTAGTGCCTTAGCCATCTTGAATACGATCGGCCCGCAATGCGTTAGGAATACCACCCGTTTTTTCCCGGTAGTGGCATCCTTCAAATTGTTGGTTTCCAAGAACATTTGGAAACGATCCATATAGGAGTCCCAGTCTTCTTGCGCTGGGTCGAATGGAGTGGGTGGTATGACGCCGCCGGACATGGTTCTGCCGTTGTGCGTTCAGCCACGTGCTCGGTTATCATTCTTCGTTGTTCAGTCAGCTCTGACGTCTCCACATCCCATCCTCGTCGCCAGTGTTAAGCACTGAGCGTGAGCGCAAAGAATGGAGATGAGCCGGTGAAACGGTGAACTTCAAACTCTTTATTTACATGGTGTGACAGCTCAAACTCAATGGCTGCTACAGCCTTCCTTATATAGGCAACTTATTAGATATTCAACCAATGAAAACCAGGGAGTGCTAGCTCCATTAACCAATAAGAGAGGCTCGTTAATGGCCAATCAGATTCACCTGAACGGACCAATCTGATATCGCCATTAACGGCCAATCAGAAGTGCAGGGCCAGAACCCTGCACTTGACTTCAAGCTCTTGATAACTTTATTAACACATTTATTCATTCACAACAGAGCATGTCTTGGTGCATCATAGAAAGAACAGCATGTGAATGCATGGGTAAGAGTTTATATTTCGATATATCTACAAAAGCAAAGTCTCTGCAAATAAATCTTCAAAGCAGGCTCTGTAAAAGGCCTGTTTATATTTGCTTAGGGTTATATTGTATAGATTTCCCAGAGTAAAGACCTTGTGATTGTCAAATATTTGATGATAGAATTCAGGGGCACTGGTGTTATCATTTTGACAATCAGTGTTCCTGATTCTCTCTCTTACTATTGATTTGGCTTTCTCCAGGGTTAATTGGCCTAAATATTCAGGAGAGAGGCCAAGACTCCAAAGTTCTGCTACACAGATACAGTGCCACTGAGATTAGCAATTGCCTGGCAACAGCAGAGGCACCATACCTGTAAGGTCAACATGATTCTCAAACACAGAGCCTTCATCTATAGAATAAAGGTTGTCATATACGGTGTCATATCTATAGAATAAAGGTTGTCATATATATGCTTCCAGGATGCAAAGCTAGATCCAGGCAAGGCATGGCAGAGAGATTTCTGGGTTGCCTCTGGGTTGCCAGGAATGTCTCCAGTTTCTCAGTGATCTTTGGCTGGACAACCATCATCATTACAATTTCAGAGTTTCCTTTCTTTCTTTAGGGGAGATATGCACAAAGACTGCACACACTTTTGAGATAAGCTAGAAAAACTGATTGAGAGCCTGGGCAACCATAGAGGTACTTCTTGACTTATGGCCCCTTTGTTAAACAATTGTTCAAGTTAACTACGGTTTTGGAAAAAGTGATTTAAGACAAGTACTTGCACTTACACATTGTACACACAACACACACACACACACACACTCATGGTCCTGGAAAACAAAGAAGGGAGGGAGTTAAATAATGCCTTATATCCCTAGAACAAGTGTCTTTAAACTTGACAGCTTTAAAACATGTGGACTCCCAGAATTCCTCCTCCAGTCATGTTAGCTCAGGAATTCTGGGAATTGAAGTCCACAAATCTTAAAGCTGTCAAGTTTGAAGACCCATGCCCTAGAACCTAGAAAAACTAGAGCAGAGAGAGGAAGGAAGGAAGGAGGGAGGGAGGAAAGGAAGGAAGAAAGGAAGGAAGGGATTAGTTAATAGTTAGTAAATTCTATTAGGTAGCTTCTCTACCCCCATCCCACCTCCACACTTCCCCCCAGCACTTTTCCTTTATAGCTTGCTCCAGTATCAATTTGGATTGGTGTTTGCCCTGTTCAAAACCAGGACTGTGGCAATTGCAATATTGAGGCTGGAATAGTTTGTGATAAACAAGAGCTGCAATTGTTGCTATGGCAATCAAGCCAGCTCGGCAAAAATTCAAAGGCTAATGGATTATCTCTTACAAACCTGGGAATTACATATGGCAAAACTCACCTCCTTGTGATCTTTTGCTTGAATATTTATTTCTTAAAGACTTTCCAAAGAAATAGTGACTTACTTTAAGACAAAATTAAATGTTTGTTTTCTTTATTGTGTCGTATAGGGATGGGTGTGTGTGAATTCATCATTTACCCTGGAAATTCTAAGGGAAAAAAAACACCAAAAAACGATCCCTCTGCCTGGACATGTCCTTCAGATTAATTGCTTTTCGGAGGTATCTGGTGCTCATTATTTATTCAAACCTTCAATCGGAATCCCTGTTGTAGCTAAAAGGTCAGGATCTGGGTTGCTGCAAATACAATGACACAGCATTCCAAAATGTCATATATAACTGCAGCAGACCAGTAGTTCAGAATTGTATAGACAAGAAAATGCATGTGTGTAGAGGCGTGCATGTTCACAAGTGTTTGTAGGAGGAAGAGAATGGCCTTTCAGAAGATGAGGTCAGCTGTAGGAAAAGACACTTAAATATGCATGTTATTCTGTTTTCCTCTTCTTTGCCATCATTTGGCTTTTCTTGCTTGCATTAGCTTTGGCTACGGTTATAAGATGCTCCATTAGTATTTATGCCAGTACAATTTAGTCTTCCATATGACCTACATTGCACAAAACATGTTTCTGAATGAACTGTCTTATATTCTAGTTGACTTTTAAAATGTTAGGGCCATGCATCTTAGTATTTGGTATCAGTGTTTTTTAACAATAACATTCCTCCTTTTCCAGGCTTCTTCAGGAAACACATTTGCAACTATAATTCGTTCGTTCTAGGTGCTTTACTCCAGGTCTTCTTACCAATGAAACAATGCAAGATTAAGGGTGACATGATAGCAGTGTTCCAATATTTAAAGGCTTCCACGAAAGAAGAGAGGGTCAACCTTTTATCCCAAGCACTTGAAGGCAGGACAAGAAACAACGGGTAGGAACTAGGACAAGGAGAGAAGCAATCTAAAAATAAGGAGTATATTCCTGACAGTTAGAACAATTAATCCATGGAACAACTTGCCTGCAGAAGATGTGAATTCTCCAACACTGTAGGTTCTTAAGAAGAGATTTGGATTGTCATTTCTCTGAAATGCCATAGGGTTTTCTGCTTGAGCAAAGGTTGGACTACAAGACCTCCAAGGTCCCTTCCAACTCTGTTATTCTTTTATTCAGATGTCTTCAATACAACAGAATTCCAGCCTTTGGGAAATATGGAAGCAGTAGCTCCAACATTTCTGGAGGGCAGGGTGCAGGGATGGAGCAGTTACCGTATATACTCCAGTATAAGTCGACCCGAATATAAGCCGAGGCACCTAATTTAACCACAAAAAACTGGGAAAACTTATTGACTCGAGTATAAGCCGAGGGTGGGAAATGCAGCAGCTACTGGTAAATTTCAAAAATAAAAATAGATACCAATAAAAACTTTCACTAGGACAGTTGAGAATAAGTTTGATGTTCACAATTTCCTCTTTGAAAGAGACCAGTAAATAGGGAACAAGAAGATGAAGAAAAAGAAGTGTGTTTTTTCACACTTTTCACACTGCAGTGAACAAAAATGGCATCATAGGAACAGGCTTATTCTCAGCCCAAAGGTTTGTTTCTGATTTCTTCCCTGATTTAAGGGAAATTTGGGAAACGATCTCACCATCATGAAACGTTTAATTGATTCACTAACCCAAAAGATGATGTTGATGACAGTGGGAGGCAGGAGTCACTCTCTCCCTTGCAAGAAAAAAGCAAGAGCCTTTCTTATGATCTCTCCCTCTCTCTCTCTCTCCCCGTAAAACAGTCAGGCCCTTTCCAGCACGTGCGATCTGCCTTCGCCACTTTGCACCTTGCAAATGCAAAATCCTGGGGTTTTTGCATTTGCAAGGTGCAAAGCAGCGGGGGGGAGCGGTTGTTTGGAAAATAAGATAATGATCTTAAAGTTTATAATGGAAGGGTGAATAGGAAGACTCTCCCCCCCCGCCTTCGCTCTCCCCCGCTCCAAAATAGAGAGCAGGGTCTCGTATCTCGCTACTCCCAGAGTGGGACCTTTTTGGAAGGCGAGGACGTGCCAAGTTTTGAGTTGCTTTGGAAAGCGCCAGAGCCGGAGGACCGCACGAAGACCCCCCACCCCCACCGCTACAGCCTCTCTTCGGGCCCCCGTGGTCGTGTCTGGACTCCCCAAGTGGGTCCCTTTCAATCGGCAGCTCTTTTTTGTTTGTTTGCTCCAATTGGCCCCCGCGGCTTTCGTTCCGTTCCTGAGGAGGGAGCCCACGGGGTCTCCTCCTCTCTCCATTATCGTCTGGGGAACCGTCCTTTCCCACCCGCGATACGCTTGGCTGCCCAGCCCCACCTGATCGCCCTCCCGGTCCGGGTTTGCTTCCCCCACCCCCTCGGTGGAAGTGCCATCTGAGGATACCGAAAGCCCTTCAGGAGCCCTGGGCGGGCAGTTTGGGGCTGAAGGTGGGGAGGGAGGGAGGCCGATCATTTCCTGCCATGATTTTGCCTGGTTTTAATCCTGATCCTTGAGGGCAAAACCGTGTCTGGAAGGGGTTGCAGCATCATCGTGGGGCTCTTGAAGCTAATCCTGGTTTGTTCGTTCCCGTTCATTGGAGGAGACCGTGGCTTGGTCGAGGTTGTGGGGGGGAAAGAGGATTGGGAATCTCGGGCTGTTTATGTCACTGGAAAAAGTGACCATGGCAGCATCCTTGTGATCACGTCAGCAGGATTTGGATGCTTGACCATTGGTTCATATTTGTGACAGGTACGGTGTTCTCCCCAGATTTTGTGAACACTTTTTCAGACCTTCTGATGAGTGAAGTTGATGGGGGAAGCCAGATTCACTTAACAGCCAGGTTACTAAATGAACAACTGTGATGATTTCTGAAGCGCTGGCCGAAGTCAAGCGGTGGGGGAGGGGGTGTTGTTGCTCCAAGACCCTCGTTAGGAAAGCGAGCAACTCACTCCTCGCTTCCAGCCAATAAATCTTGCCCGGAGGAGCGGCAAGAAACGCTCGAGGAAGCTACTTTGCCTCCTCGCTTTTCCAGCCCTTTAGGACACCTCCTAAAGGAAAGGAGAAAATAAAAGACGGCGGGGAGGGAGGGGGGCACAAAGCAGCCCAAACGCGTAGCAGTGGAAGGAAGGCGCGCTGGTGCGAGGAAGGGAGAGACACACACACACACACACACAGAGACAGACAGACACACACACACACACACACACACTCTCACTTCTCCACTTTGCACCTTGCAAATGCAAAATCCTGGGGTTTTTGCATTTGCAAGGTGCAAAGCGGCAGGGGCGGATCCTGTGTGCTGGAAAGGGCTTGACTGTATTACGGGGAGAGAGAGAGAGACGGAGAGATCATAAGAACGGCTCTTGCTTTTTTCTTGCAAGGGAGAGAGCCGCCACCACCACCTCCTCCTCCCCCTCCTCCCGAGTGGACTGAAAGCAGCTGGAGCTGAGGAAACGAAGCTGAGTGGAGCTGAAGCAACCTCGGCTCGCGTTGTTTTCTCAGCCTAGAGAAAGGGGAAGGGGGCTCATCTGGACCAAGGGTGAGTCTCCCCCTCAGTTTCCCCTGAAGGATCTTCCGTCGCTTTTGCCTTCTCCCTACATCTTCCCTCTGTTAAAATCCCCCACACACACACACACTTATTTTCGGTCGGATAGATTTCGTGTCTAAGCATTCTCACATGGCGGTGGGTCATTTTTTTTCCAGAGGGGAATCTGACTCGAGTATAAGCCGAGGGCAGTTTTTTCAGCACAAAAATTGAGCTGAAAAACTCGGCTTATACTCGAGTATATACGGTACTTCTCCTATACATATGAGAGCCTCTGTGGCGCAGTGGTTAGAGTGCAGTACTGCAAGCTGTTTCTGCAGCCAACTGCCTACAATTTGACAGTTCAAATCCCACCAAGCTCAAGGTTGACTCAACCTTCCACCCTTCTGAGGGGGGTAAAATGAGGACCCAGATTGTTGGGGGCAAGAGGCTGACTCTGTAAACTGCTTAGAGTGGGCTATAAAGCGGTATATAAGTCTAAGTGCTATTGCTATATTCTTGGCTGTATGGAAATGAGCAGATCCTCACTGTGATGGCATGGTTTAACTTTGATTATTAGGGAATCTTAAGGACCAATGTCAGTGATCCATCAAACAGGTAGCCCAAAACAGTAAGTTAACTTTTGAGATTATATTTTAATTTATTACTTCACTTCCTCACAGGGAAACTATGGCTCTGTTTGATCATTTCAAATGCTCAAACATACTTTGGTTTTCCATTCCAGAATCCTGCCCTGATATACTGTGAGAAATTACCAGATTATACATCAAACTGCTTCAAAATATTGTAGAGAGATTACTTAACATTTTACTTCAGACAGCAAAATGTCTTATTGTGGCACTGTTTTTAGCTTTTTGCATAGTCTTAAGGAAGAGGCAGAAACTTCCCCTATTTCTGTCTTTCCTGAAAGATGATAGTCATTTTTCATACACATGGGTGAGCTGAACAGAAAGTAAACGTGGATGATTGGTGAAGTACAGAGTTCCTAAACTGTCTCATCTAGCCAGAGGATAGCCCTTCAGATTCTCTTAATAGTTCAACAATAAAAAAGAGAAATCAAAAATTCACGCCGTGCTTCTTAAAAGCAGGACACTGAGCTCATTATTGTTTGATGGAGAGCAGGATAGAGGCAAGCTACAGGCAGGAGCCATTATGGAGAAGGCTTGTCTGCGGAACACGCAGGGGAGCATCTCAAAGTATTCATCTGGTTGCTCATCCGGGAATTGCTTCTGGCCACCAAAAGGACCAAATATCCCTCCAAATGAGTCTCCAGAAAATATTCTCAACAGGAAGATAAAAGCCGCTTGTTTTCAATAGTTCACTTTAACAGTCATCCATTTCTGCAGCTTTTGTACTTCCCTTAAATGGAGGTGTAATATGCATTCAGAGGTATCCCTCATTTAACAACCACAATTGGGATCCGCAACTCTTGTTATTAAACAAAGCAGCTGCTAAGTGAAAGTACAACTATGTATACCAGGGGTGTCAAACTCAAGGCCTAGGGACTAGATCCGGCTTGTGGGGTGCTTAGATATGGCTCTGAAAACAGTGAAGGACCAGTCCATGGTGCCTCTGCCAGTGAAAATGGAGCTTGGGAGGGTTGTGCATGGCCCTCCCAAGCTCCATTTTCACTGGCAGAAGGTTGCAGAAGGCTGTCACTAACAACTGTGGCAAGAAAAGCCACAAAATGTGGCAAAACTCACTTAACAAATGTCTCACTTAGCAACAGAAAATTGAGGATCAATTGTGGTCATAAGTTGAGGATTACCTGTATTAGGGAAGGGCAAAAAGACTCATGTGGATGCAACCCCTTACTTTGCTGCAGAGAAGAAAATAGACAGGATTAGTGGCTGCTGTTTATGTTGTTGATTGCTGTTGACTTTTTTTTAATACCTTAGCTACAGATTGTGTAATATGGAGTATTTTTTTTATAAATATTGTGTCAGAGTATTTGCAGCGTGACTACCATTATGAGACAACCCAGGAGCAAAACACAGCATACAGAAACTTAGATATTTAATAATGGTTTATATATATATATGACATATACAGAAATATACACATGGTAGGCAAAATATCTTGCAAGCAATCTTTCTTCAGTCTTGTGGACAACTTCTGCAATGAATATCAGTCACAAGGAGAGAGGACATGCCCTCTAATGGCTGCCTTTATATAAACACCTCTTAAAAGGATAGAACCCATCCCTAGTCTTAAAGAGAAATACACATGCTATGCTGATTCATTCTTATTACATCAGCCTAATTGCATCAGCTTCACTGCTGGTTAGCTCTGAAATCCCAAGAACTTAACATATTGTTTTCTGTTTCAGTATTGTTTTTAATTGCTGTAAGACACCCAGAGTCTTGTATCCGAGATGGGTGGCTACCTAAATTGAATAAATAAGTAAATGAATACTGAAGATGGAAACAATTTTGAAAGTCATGCTCTGCATCTTTTCCCTGTCTTAAAAAAGTCTGAATGTGTTTTATTTTATTTTTAAACAATAAAAAGAGGCCTAAAAAAGAGGCAGAACCACTCCTCTTATAAACATTGGGACAAAATTACACGATTCTTAGTAACAGTATAAAACAGTGACTTTAGGGTCTTGCAATCTGAAAGGAAATTGGAACAGGCTGAGCTGCAGATGGCTGGGCAGGAGTTTGGTTTTAGTGCTTATCATAGTTGCTCTTGTACAATCATGTGGGGACTCGATCTCACCGATTTAAAAGTCAATGTAAATGTTGCACTCAATCCTTTCCCTTCTCCATTCCAATTAAATCCGTAAAAAGTGCTTTTCACTAGTATGATAAAAAAGCAGTTGGAGAAAAGGTTTGGAGTCAACTTCAAATGACTTGGTACAATATTCTCTGGCAGATGTTTGACAGTTGTAAGAACAAAAGCATTTGAGTTTTTCTAAGTTGCCTTTTTTTTTTCTAATAAAGATTTGTACATCAAAGTTATTACAATCAAAGAATTTGATTGTAAGAATTCCTTCTGTCCATACCTTTGCATTTTTTTTTCTAATAAAGCAGCTTATGCCTTTTGTCTCCACTACATTGCCAAAATTGGATAGAAATGCCAATTTTATGGACATTACATTTCAGGCCTTCAGAAATTCATTGTTCTGACCTACATTGGATTGCATATAAAACCCAGTTAAGATCCTTCAGCTTAAATAAACTGCTGGAATTTCAAAGCATAGTAGATGGGAAAGTATTATGAAGAATTTGGTATTTATTTTAGAAAAAAACAAACAGAAGAAGGCAAGCATGTTGTCATTCAACATTCCCAAATACCTTCTGAGACTTTTGACCATATTTCATAAAAAACATTTCCACCTCTTCCCTCCTCCCATTTCTTCCTATTTTTGGAAAATTGATGCCTTCAGGCTTCCTTGATCTGGCATTCTCTAAAAATCTTGGATTATGACTCCTGTCACCTCCCACCTCTATAGCCAAACCTATCAACCCATTCCATGCATCTGACAAAAATGATTTCCGGCTTCCAAAAGCTCATGCCAAAGTAAATTAATTAGCCTTGGTTTTTTCCATGCCAAAATTGTATTTGCAAATTGACTAAAGTATATATCCGTCATAGCATCTTGATGCTCTGCAAGTTGTAAAAGTCCTGCTGAGCTCAACAGGAACATGCATAAGATTGCCGTTGTAATGACTTAACGTTTTAAACCAACCATATGAACACTGTGAACAGCAATTCCCATTGCTGCATGGGTGTTTTGAAGGAAAAGCAGGATATAAGCCTTGTCATGTAACAGGGTAGTCCTCAACTTATGACCACAATTGAGCCCCAAATTTATGTTAAGTGAGAAATTTGTTAAGGGGATTTTGCCCCTTTTGTCACCACATTTGTTAAGTTCTTAAATTAGTGACACGGTTGTTAAGTGAATGGCTTCCCCATTGACTTTGCGGGTCAGAAGGTTGCAAAAGGGGTTCACGTGATTTTGGGATACTGCAACCATCATAAATGTGAGTCAGTTGTCAAACATCCGAATGAAAAACACATGACCAGTGGATGCTGCAATGATTATGTGTGAAAAATGACCATAAGTCACTTTTTTTCAGTGTCATTGTAACTTTGGTCACTAAACAAACTGTTGTAAGTCGAGGACTGCCTGTACTTCCATATTACCACCTAGTAGTCATCGAGGTTTGCTGTTCAGCCTTAGAAGCCCTGCTAGTTTTATTTTCATTTAGGTTCATATCTTAGCAAATTGTTAGAATCTAGGCATGAATATCAAGAGTATCAACATCATTGAGCAGAGGATGCATATTATAAATTGTATCATTTGAATGGTGGTCATCATGACACTTGCCAATTCCATGAAATTGAAATTTCAGTGATGCCTATGAAACCAGCCAATTTGCAAAGAGTTCAATAAAATGTGGAAAAAGAAAAAAATTCCAAGCATCTAATTCTGGCTAATGCTAATTACCGAGTTTGATGGCTACAAATTAGGCAGCTCTGGGCTGCAGAGTATACTGAATTTTTACTGTGATATCCTTAGTGCTCTCTGAGCTTGGTTGTTTGCTTGCAGTTGTTTTCTTCCCCAAGATGATAGATGATAGTATCTATCATCAGTATGAGTGATAAGTAGTGGGGTTTAGTCCCTCATATACAACAACTTGCTCTGTCAGTTATGGTTGGAGTGTGGGGTTTTTTTCGTGATAGTTCTTTGTTTAGGGCATTATTATATGCTTGTTTGCCTGCTCTTAATCCCTGCCTATTTGGGTATTGGGAGCTGAAGAGTATATGTTCTGGGTTTTTTTTGTTTACATCTTAGCTTTTTTATTCTTTTGAATGGTGTGTATTTTATTCTTTTGAATGGTGTGTAAATATGGTATATTTCTGTGTGTCTGTTCATGGCTGACTTGTCTGAATGCCAAGCTTCCAGGAATTATCTAGCATTTTGGAGTTTAGCTTGGTCTAAAATATTCACAGTTTCCCAGCATTCTAAGATCAGGAGGAAGCAAAAAAAAACCCACCAAAAACCAACAATTCCCTCCATTCTCTTATCGGCAGCCAATGGGCAGATAAGAGGGATTGACCCCAGTCAACTAAGCAGAAATTGGGTGTTGGTCCTTACCTGACATGTCATTTCTCTGGAGCCGGGAGGATCATCCAGAGAGTGGGAGGTGCTTCAGTCTGCGTCGTTGAAGGCTGAGCTTAATTACTGGGGAATGCTCTGTCCTCCATTACGTGGCTCCTTGCAATCCCCAGTTTATGCGAAGTCGAGAGTGAAGAGGACTTCGCATAAAGCCTTGGAAGTATCCTTAGAGGCTTCCTTAGCCTGTTTGCGCAGGTGGTAGGATTTAGATCTTGTTCTGTCCCCTCATTTGCATTCTTGAGATCCCTGCGCTTTGATTGGCCAAAGTGCGGGGCACTCTGATTGGCTAGGCGAGCCGCGCCGATTGGCTCACTGAGAATCTCCTGCGATTGGTCCATTCGGATCGCGGGAGATTCAAAGCGGTGCCATTGGCCGCGGCCGCGGCGGCTTGGAAATAAAAAGCCGCGAAGTTCGGTTCCTGTACCCAATAAAGAGCTAATGCACAAGTCACCGACTCCTGGCATCATTTCCGACGGACACAACAGATCTGGCCTTCAAAGAAGGGCCTTTTGTGGAAATGTCATCTGCCATTATAGAAGAAAGGACTAAAATACCAATTTAAGGCGGTTGGCTCGCCAAGGGTTCGACCTACAACAAAGGGTGGGTGTCCTTTCAGCTGGCCCGCGCCCCCTTTTGGAATTTAAACGTATACAGCCTATAAAATGAATATTGTTATAATTATTAATATATATAAAACAATTAGTATTGAAACTGTGTAATAGTCCTTTAGCGAGAAAGTTTATATATCTATATATGCCTATATATATAATATTTCTTCTTCTTCTTATTATTATTATTATTATTATTATTATTATTATTATTATTATTATTTAATAATATTCAATTTGGGGTCTGGTTCGATGCTCCTAGGAAGGAGTGGCCCCAGAGGTTGCTGTAAGTTATCACCAATCTGCCAAATGAATGCCTGAGGCTGGAATGAGGCCTCTGGCAGCTGGAGCTCCCAGGCAACAACCGGGAGGGATAGGCTGCAAGCTTCTGCCCTGAGCGTGCTGTGGAAGCTAACTAGTGTATGCCAATTGTGATTAAAATCTAGTAGCTCTCACAGGCTGGAAGGCCTATGACTAGAGCAAGTCCCTTCGCAGCCCAATGAGGCCTTTAAATCTACCGCCCGACATGCGGCGGCACCCAAAATGGTGGCCACCCACGATCTCTTATCCACGGGCCTCTCAGAGCAATTAAAAAGCCTCTCCGGCACGTCTTGAGGCCAGAAAGGCAGCCAGGTAAACTATTCGCCCTTTCCTGGGGCGATTGGCGTTCGCGGTGGGGGGGAACACCAGCTGCGCTTATCAGTGCGACCGAATGGAGCCGCTGCGATTGCGGCATGGAGAAGCGGCAGGGAAAGGAGCCGAATTGGGGGGGGAGGATTGGCGCCGGAGCGCGAAAGCCGCCCGCTCGTTATTCCCCCTGGGGGTGAAAAACGCGCTCCCCTGCTACAGCTACCTGAAGTGCGCAGAGGCTAAGGAAGAGCCAAGAATAAAAGGCAAACCTGAAAAAGTAAAGGACTTTGCAGCAATTAGCTTGAATCGGCCAAGGAGTAGAAATACACAGCTTACTCTCATGAAGGCTGAGCATAAACTGGGGAATGCAAGGAGCCACGTGATGGAGGACGGAGCATTCCTCAGTAATTAAGCTCAGCCTTCAACGACGCAGACTGAAGCACCTCCCACTCTCTGGATGATCCGACCAGCTCTCAGGAGAACAAGGAAGTATCAAGGAGAAAACTACACCCCGCCAACCAGAACTAAGAAGAAATTTCCTGACATTTAAAACAATCAGTGGAACAACTTGCCTCCAGAAGTTGTGAATGCTCCAACACTGGAAGTTTTTAAGAAGAGACTGGACAACCATTTGACTGAAATGGTATAGGGTCTCCTGCTTTGAGCAGGGGGTTGGACTAGAAGATCTCCAAGGTCCCTTCCAACTCTGCTGTTCTGTTCTGTGCTGTGCTGCCCCGTTACCTTTCCACATCCGAATCTGTCAGCATATCTCACGTTGCTGTCAGATAAAATCTATGTCCTATTCATTTGACAAACCTGAATGATAATCCAAGTCGTCTAAAGTGACTAAGCATGTAGCCCAGGCTGTTTGCAGAGATCACCCTTACGCACCTTTCCCATTTTTTACAGGAATTAAAACAACTAAGTATAGGGGTATAGTATACTTATATAAGGGTAGAGCTTTTTCTCAGTGATTTCTTACAAAATGGAAGGACTCTGCAACAAGCTAAAATAGTCAAAGTTGGGCAATTAACACTTATAGAATCTCAGATGAACGGCATATAATTTGATATGATTAAAATCAAATTAGCCAAGCACAACAAGAGAATAAAGAGGCACGTACACAGGATGCATACAGAGTTTATGAATTGCTTCCACTGAAAAATTCCTCAGGCTTTGCCTGTTTGATATATTTCTTGCAAATATTTTATAGAATATTGATATTTTTTAAAAAGTTACAAGCTATGTTGATGATAGATTAGAAATAATAATAGACAAATATGCCAAGCAAAATCTCAGGATTGAGATGTGCAAACCATTGAGACGTGCAAACTATTTGCACAAGTTGAAATATCCATTTCTGATATTTGATTGTCTACAGTATATACAATATTCTTATCTCTGTACACTTTTGTACATGAACTACAAAGAGATTTTAGCCAATGCATCCTGTGCACATTTGTAAAGGTGTGTAAACAAAGCATAATTCCCATTCAGATGGTGCATACATAGTCTAACAATAATAAAAGTGAGTAGCATTGATTGCCCAGGGGATGGAGTTGAGGTTCACAAGAAATGCACACATGTACATCTCTCATATCTCCATAGTGTTGAAAAATCAAACTTCTCCCTTCTTAACAGTATCTCTGCAGTACCAAAAGTTCCCTGGCATCTTCTTCTTACATTCCTGCATGTGAGTCTTGCAAGGTAGTCTAGATAGGAAACTTGCCCAGATGAACTATTTCTTTTTTATTGTAGGATTATATGAATAGAAACTTGTAAATATGAAAGTGCATTTCTCCCCCATCATCTTTATAGCCCAAGAAACTAAGCACACATTAACATTCCTTTTGTGAGCTAAGATGCTTCTAATCCAATCTTTCCCTTGGCTGTGAGTTTCCCCATGTTCTTTCTCACATTTCATTATACTTCCCAGCTGCTAGAAATTGCTTATTTAAGAGTTTCACTACAGAAAAATGTTGGGGACCAAGAGAGGATAGAAATACTGGTAAGGCACAAGGTACAAAAATTATCTATGCCTTACAAGTTCCTGCCCCTACTCACCTTTGGAAAAGCATTTGACTGTATAAGTGTAATTGACCATTTACATAATGACAATTTACAGTTGGAAGGAACATTGGGAAGTCTTCTTGTCCAACCTGCTCAGGCAGGAAACGCTATCATTTCAGATAAATGGTTGTCCAATCTCTTTTTTAAAATTTCCAGTGTTGGAGCATCCACAATTTCTGGAGGCAAGTTGTTCCACTGATTAATTGTTCTAACAATCAGGAATTTTCTCCTTAGTTCTAAGTTGCTTCTCTCCTTGATTAGTTTCCACCCATTGCTTCTTGTCCTGCCCTCTGGAGCTTTGGAGAATAGCTTGACTCCCTCTTCTTTGTGGCAGCCCCTGAGATATTGGAACACTGCTATCATGTCTCCCCTAGTCCTTCTTTTCATTAAACTACACATACCCAATTCCAGCAACTGTTCTCTATTGCAGTGGTTGCCAACCAGAGGGCCAGGGACCACTGGTGGTCCGTGATAAAATTTTGGGGGTCCGCAGAGAAATGTCACTCCCAAAACACGCCCCAGAGCAATTAATCCAGGCTGCCTGGGAACACAAGGCTGCGCCGCCCACATGGCCTGTGGGAGCACAAGGCTTTTGTCGCTTGCATTACAAATAAAATGAGGTAGTGAAGGGAAGGGGGAAAGGGCGGAGGGGGGAATTTGCCCCACTCACCCCACGCGCCTGGCCTGGCCACAGGGCTGCTTCTTTCTTCTGCTTTTGGCTGCATATGAGAAAAGCACAAAATTCTTTATTTCTCTCTCCCCAAACTCTGCCAGAAATGAGTCTTTGGGACCCTGCAAGGCATCCTGCTCCAAGAGGCTGCGCCGATGCAACTAGTCTCACAAAGACTCATTTCTGGTAGAGTTTGGGGGAGAGAAAGAAAGACTTCTGCTGCTTTCCTTGCATGAAGCCAAAAGTCTCCTTCTCTCCTCCCCTCCCCCCCAAGAATGGAGCTGGAGACAGTATCCTGCGATCCCAAATAAAGAATGATCGATTGGTAGGAAAACAGGGTGGGGAATTTTCTTGCAGATTTTTTGGGGGATTTTCCCAGGGTCTCTGGTCTGTGGGATTTAAAATTATGAGTTTGGGTGGTCCCTGAGGTCCAAAAAGTTGGCGACCCCATCTCTGTTGTCAATATATAATAAGGAATGGAACATATGAAAAGCAACAAAAATAATCAAGTAGGCTCAAAATAAAATAAACAAAATCATTATTTTTATTCACTTTTATACATATGCAGAAAGTTTCTTGCCTTTCCTGCAGGTTAAGGAGTGGCAGGAAGTAGAAATAGGAGTCCGCAAGATGGGGGGAAAAAGAGGAGGGGAGTAGGAAAATATTGCTTTGTCGAACTGTGTCTGAAGAAGCAAACTGGAGGTCTAAAGGAATTTGGATAAAAGGATCGTAGCAGAATGACCATGGTGCCTTGACAAAGAGGTCCCCAGTCTCCCTGTCTGTGGACTGGCACTGGGCCATGGCATGCTAGCAACTGGGCCATGTAAACAAGAGAAGCCCCATCTGCAGGATGCAGGCAGCATGCAAAACCACACCCCCTCCAGTCTGCGGAAAAACCTTTCTCCATGGAACTGGTCCCTGGTACTCAAGACATGGGGGGGGGGAACATTGTTTTGGAGCATCCATATTTACTCCCTGTTATTCCTAAGCTTTTCAGTCTAAATATTGCACTCAGACACACTCATACATACATAAACACTAAAAGAATTTTAGATTGGCTGAGGAGACAAGTAAGAATGGATGAAGTCATATTTTTACATAGCTGCCAGGAAATTATTTTCTTCCACAGTGTTTTAAGAAATAACTACACTCCACCCCCCTGCGCATGTGCATGCAGACACACACACACACACAAAAAAAGGAGGGCATTTGCAAGGTTTCCATGGCAGCTGATTCCTGGTCACAGAGTGGGGAGCTATGATTGGAGATAATTAAAGGAAGAAAAGAGAAAACAGAACTCAAAATATATTTTTTAAAAGCATCCTTCAGATTCTAGGTTGCATCCATCTCGCCCACCCCAATTTTAGACTCTGCTTTGAGTTTTTGATCTGCTTATCCACAGCAGTTTTTTGCTTATATGTTGGCATTCATATTCACTCTTAGTGGCTGCAGTTTAAAACCTGAGGTTGATAGCTTTTGGGGGCCTGAGATTCTGCTTGATTTTTTGTGAAAAAGAAGGAAAATAGATTTTTAAAGAAAAAATACTGGATTTTTTTTTTTTTAAATTGAACTGGTATGCATTAGAAAATCAGTTTAAAAGCATTTGTAACATCTTAAAAAGACATTTCACCTCTTTATATTTAATGTCAAACCTCCCTGTCAAATTGTAATAGAAAATTGCTGAATTTCAGCAACAACTGAGAAAAATCAGACATTAGGAAATGCATGCAGTTCATCCACCATGCTTATTATTAATTTGTATGTTTGTTAGAAATGTTTCTATGTGTCTCTCTCGTGTCTCCTGTTATAAACCTTAAGCAACTTACAGCAAAATGTATTTACAATATTTCAGAAATTATCAAGATTAGTGAACATATTAATTAATAATGTTATCAACAAGAATGCAACATAGTCATAATATCATCACAAAAATGAGAACATACCACTAGAGCAGCCAGATTCATCCCAAGGGAGATATATTTTCCATTCTTGTCTCTGTGCTCTAAATGTGTATTTAGAGCCAAGTTTTAATAACTTCCTAAATAGACTGTCTGTAAAGAAATTCCACCTGGCTGGTTCAAGGAGGGGAGCCCTTTCTGTTGTGGTCCTGCCCTCTAAAACATTCTACAACTGGAGAGGAATGAGAACTATTCCCACATTCCTCTGGAAAGGCTTAAATCTTGATTTTGCCGGTTGCCTTGAAGCCGTAGAGTTCACTCTCTGCCAGAGATAGCTGACAGGGTAAGATGGTGTCATCCCATGGCATCTATCACCTTCACTCCACAGGTAGAACTTCTGCTCTGTGTGCATATGCAGAAGGATGACATAAAATATTGGGAAATCTAAAAGAATTGGAAAAACTATGAAATAGGAATTTTGCACAAGAGGGATTGAGAATTAGGAAGGTCCTTCCTTCCTTCCTTCCTTCCTCCCTCCCTCCCTCCCTCCCTTCAATGGTGGGATTCAAAAAAATTTTACTACTGGTTCCATGGGCATGGCTTGGTGGGCGTGGCAGGGAAAGGATACTATAAAATCCCTATTCCCTCCCCATCCCACTAACCTGCTTTCCAGCTCTGTTCTCAGGGCAACAAAAGAAGACCCAGCCGATCAGCTGGGACTTAGGAGGCAGAGAATAAATGGGAGCAGGGCCAGTCAGAGGTAGTATTTGCTGGTTCTCTGAACTACTCAAAATTTCCACTACCAGTTCTCCAGAACTGGTTAGAACCTGCTAAATACCACCTCTGCTTCCCTCCCTCCCTCCCTCTAGTCTATTTTTTCTAGCTTCTAGGGATATAAACCATGAGTTAATTCTGAAAATAACAGAAGGTCCATTACTGATTCTCAATGTGTCTGAATTGTGGTACTATGGTCAGATGGGAGCTTTGAATCTTAGTTTATCTGCCCTTTGTGTAAGGTTTCAATCCTAGATAATGTCTGCTTTTTTTAAGGAAAAAAAAAAAGATCAGGTACTGGTGTTGGTGAAAGAGCTTCTAAGACACTGGAGGTCACCAACAGCCAGAGTTGTTATTACTGTGAAAGGTAGATAACAGGTAGATACTTAGACCAAATATTAAGCTACTTTGGGGTAGCCAGTGCCTGTACTCTCATATTTAGGAGTGAATATGTTAAATTAAATGAAAATTTGCTCTTCTAAGAATAGGAAAGAGAGAGATTATCCCATTGTTTTGACATTCTGTTGCCTTTTCCATTCCAAACACCCTAGGCAGATCTGTATAGAAAAAAAATCATGATGTTGGAAAGATAATCCAGAAAAAATATTATCTACTGGAAATTGCTAGCCATTAAATATTCTTGGCAGCAGTTCCTAGACTTCAATCAGGGCCTACTTCTAGGGAAAACTGTAAGCAGATGCTAGACTAACAAGGGGCTCATATTCAGGAAGAACAGAAGCCCATCATGTACCTATATTACATTATTGCAATTCTTGGAAGCAAAATCTAGGTCTAGTTCCAAGCTGGGAGAAAGGCACTGGAAATAAAACGGAGGGTGATGGCTGATCGGAAAGAAAGATTCCCTTTATTGATGAAGAAGAACCACCAACTGCATGTGATTCAGGGACAGCTGACAAAAGGTTGAATGAGTGGATGGATCTTTATAGGTTTTGAAGTTTGACCTGTTCTGGGGGTGGTGTAATGAAGGGGCTTGTGTTCTGAAAGGGTGTTGGGCAATTCCTACTGGGGCTAATGGCTTTCATCCTGTGCTGGGTGAGGGGATGCTTTTTATCCTGCTATTCTGCCTTCATTAGCTGTCAAACTTTGCTGCAAGGAGTTTTGAAATATCCTGTCTTGAATGGATTACCAAATCTGCATTTCTTTTTTTTTTTTTGAAACAAATTTTTATTGATTTTAAAGATAAAACAACACATCATTAACTATTAAATACATAAACACATAAAACCTCTTAACATTGTAAATCCTTACAAGTCAAACAAAACATTATTTTTATACAGCATAATTCCAATTTATCCCATCTCCATATGGACACACAAACATCTTTCAGCAAATTTCTTATTTTTTCTCTTTACTCCTATTCAATTTCATTTCTCTTCCATATTTATCCATTTTATAGTCATCATATTCTTTTCTTTCTGGCTTGTATAAATTATTCTCATCTAACATTCCTCCAAGGTTTTATTGATTCTTTCCTTTTTTTTTTTTTTTTTATAAAAAACAAATTTTGTTAGTTTTACCATAAGCACAATACACAAACATACAAACACAAAACATAAACAAAACTAAAAGATCTTTTCTGAAGGTTGTCTGTTCCCGGGTTAAAACTCTTTACACAGACACAAATTCAAACATCATATTCAACCCATATCTCCTTCC
The DNA here is from genome assembly GCA_033807585.1 of Hydrophis major. NCBI lineage: Eukaryota > Metazoa > Chordata > Lepidosauria > Squamata > Elapidae > Hydrophis > Hydrophis major. Next base: position 238,448,675 of record CM066330.1, on the reverse strand, counting down.
AAATCTTATTATCATTTTCTTTTTTATATATATATATAAAAACCATTTTTATCAGTTTTATAAAAACAATGCACAAAGAATCAAGGCATAGCAGCTTATAAATTCTTTTCTAAGAAAAAATAATAATAATAGACCAATAAGGCATAACATTTCCAGATTATAATATCAATATTTCATATAATATTAACTTCATATCTTGTCCCTACTTCTCTTTTCCATCCAAATTATTTATTAATTAAAATTTTATTGCCTTTTATCAATATACAAAATCCCAAAAAAAAAAAGCATATATATACCATTTTCAACAACATTCTTTGTCTGTTCTATTTCCAATTATCCATTCATCTTTTTTTTTCTTTTACTATACTTCTCCTGTACACCAATTGGAGTAACATCTATAACTCATTACCCTAACTTAGAAATACTACATATAGCAATCTTTCTTGGGATTCTGTTTAAAAAAAAATTCTAAAATTACTTAATAAATTTTATATTCTAAATATACATATAAAAAAACACTCTTATATACCCTCCAGAATCCCTCTTTTAATCTAAATTAAATTCACCCATTGTCTCTAAATAAACTTTTTTTCCTTAGGTCTTGCTTCCCCCCATTAAGGCTTCTCCTCCCTCCCTTTCTCTCTTGCTTATTCTTCTCCTTGCCCTTTCTACCCCTTTGCTTTTTCTCTTCGCTTTTCTTGCTCCTTTTCCTTTGCTTTCTAACCTTGCCTCCATCTTTTCGCTCATTTTTCTCTCTTTTGGTTGTTTTTATAATTCTTAAAATCCCCTTTTTCTTATCCTTTTTCTCCTCCTCTCCAGAAGGGACCCATTGTTCATCAAAGATGGCTTCTTCTTCCTCTTCTTCCTTGTCCCAGTCCTTCTGCTGCATAATCAACTTTTCAAAGGAACATAACGCCATTTCTAAAAATTGAAACAAAGCGCCCAAAGTATCTTCTTTTTTATATTTTTGATATTCAATCTCTAGTTCATCCACAGACGATGCCATTATGAAAAGGGAAACTTTTTCCAAAACAACCACAAGAATTTTTAATCAAAGACAATCAAAAGCAATTAAAAAAAAGAAAAAAAGTTCCAAAAGTCAATACTTTTCTTCCTTCTTCTCTTTCTCTTTCTGAATTAATTTTTAATCAAAGAGGTCCAATTACCATATATCTTCTTTTGGGATCCACAAAGACGTTCTAATCAATCTCCTCCTTTTTCAGCTTCTGCTCCAATTTTTTTTTTCTCCTTTCCCACTTGCAATGAGAATTTTAATAATCAAAAATCCATACCTCCAGCAGAGATTTTCCAATTTCTCACATTTTTCAATATCCAAAAATCCCTTTGTCTCTTATCTTAGCTTTCAAAACAATCCACTTTCAATGTCTAATATATCCAAATATTTCTGCTTTTTCCGTGGGGTGGGAGAGTAAAAAAAAAAAAATTCCCTTTAACAGCTTCTCCGCTGCTTTTCGCTCTTCTTAGGGATACAATGTATCCTCCAGCAACAAACAGCTCAATTCCAGGCAATTTAAAAGGTGTTACTTGACCCGGCTCAGACAGAACTTTCACTCTTCACACTTCCTCCAGCACAGTTCTTACCCGGTTGCTGGCTTCTTCGTGGCGGCCATTGCTGACCGCCGCTCCACCGCCTTGGGAAAAAGGGGTTTTCCCGGAGAAAAGGGGGGGTCTGCGATGCCCCCACCTCCCTTTCCGACTCCCCTCTGTCTTCAGCTGTCCCTACAGGGCAGCCATATCCCCCTGACCCATCTGGATCGGGGGTACCTCGACGGCTAGCACAGCAGGAATCGCGAGCTGTCGCGAATTCCTGCTGCCCCGAAGCCACGCAAACCGGAAGTTTTCACCAAATCTGCATTTCTGAAAGCTGGCCTCCTCAGTTTCTGCTCTGGGGCAGGGAGACTGGTGCTGCTTTCTGCCTTCCTTAAGGTTCTCTCCCCCAGCCCCCAAATTTCTCCTTTAGGTGGTGGGACTCATCTCCGAGGGGGACAAGTCTGCCTATCGAGATAAGGTGGACTAGTTGCTTTCATGGTGTGGAGACAATAACTTGGTCCTCAAGACCAATAAGACCAAGAAGCTTATAGTGGACTATAGAAGGAACAAATGAGACAACCAGCCCTTGTTTATCAATGGAGACCAAGTGGAACAAGTGGCCAGTTTTAAGTTTCTGGGTGTTACTCTAAAAGAGGACCTGACCTGGGGTGTTCACATTGCAGCCCTGGTCAAAATGACCCAGCAGAGATTATACTACCTGAGACTTCTCAGGAAACAACAACTGAATGAAAAACTGCTGGTGACCTTCTACCACTGCACCATAGAGAGTATCTTAACTTACTGCATCTGTGTATGGTTTGCCAGTTGCACAGTGGCAGATAGGAAAGCACTCCAGAGGGTTAATGTCATTGCCCAGAAGATCACTGGTTGCCCTCTCCCCTCTCCTGCTGCCTTAAGAAAGTTAAAAATATCCGGTTTCGCGTGGCTTCGGGGCAGCAGGAATTCGCGACAGTTCGCGATTCCTGCTGTGCTAGCCGCCGAGGTACCCCCGATCCAGATGGGTCAGGGGGATATGGCTGCCCTGTAGGGACAGCTGAAGAGAGAAGGGAGTCGGACAGGGGGTTGGGGGTGTCGCAGACCCCCTCCCCCTCCAGAAAAACCCCTTTTTCCCAAGGCGGTGGAGCGGCGGTCAGCAATGGCCACCACGAAGAAGCCAGCAACCGGGTAAGATTGCGCTGGAGGAAGCAAGAAGAGTGAAAGTGCTGTCTGAGCCGGGTCAAGTAACATCTTGCAAATTGGCTGGAACTGAGCTGTCTGAATTGCTGGAGGATACATTGTATCCCTAAGAAGATCGAAAGCGGCGGAGAAGCTGTTAAAGGGAACTTTTTTTTTTTCTTCACTCTCCCACCCCATGGAAACAGCAGATATGTTTGGATATACTGGACATTGAAAGTGAATTGTTTTGAGAGTTGAAGCTAAGGGACAAAAGGGTTTTTGGACATTGAAAAACTTAAGAAATTGGAAAACCCTTGTTGGAGGTATGGATTTCTGATTATTTAAAATTGATATTGCAAGTGGGAAGGGAGAGGAAAAAAAATTGGAGCAGAAGCTGAAAAAGGAGGAGATTGCCTAGAATCCCAAAGAAAGGTATATGGTAATTGGACCTCTTTGATTAAACATTAACCCCAGAAAGAGAAAGAGAAGAAGGAAGAAAAGTATTAATTTTTGGATTTTTTTTTTTTTGAATTATTCTTGATTAAAAATATTTGTGGTTGTTTTGGGAAAAGTTTCTTTTTTCATGATGGCATCGCTTGTGGATGAACTAAAGACTGAATATCAAAAATATAAAAAAGAAGATACTTTGGGCAGTTTGTTTCAATTCTTAGAAATGGCGTTATGTACTTATGAAAAGTTGACTACGCAGCAGAAGGACTGGAACAAAGAAGAAGAAGAAGCCATCTTTGATGAACAATGGGTTCTTTCCGGGGAGGAGGAGAAAAAGGATAAGAAAAAGGGGATTTTAAGAATTATAAAAACAACCAAAGAAGAGAAAAATGAGCGGAAAGGTGGAGGCAAGGTTAGAAAGCAAAGGAAAGGGAGTAAGAAAAGGGAGGAGGAGAGACAAAGGGGTAAAAAGGGCAAGGAGAAGAATAAGCAAGAGAGAAAGGGGGGGAGGAGAAGCCTCAATGGTGGAAAGCAAGATCTAAAGAAAAAAAGTTTATTCAGAGACAATGGGTGAATTTAATTTAGGATAAAAGAGGGATTCTGGAGGGTACATAAGATTGTGTTTTTTATATGTGTATTTAGAGTATAAAATTTATTGTGTAATTTTAGAATCTTTTAAACAGAACCCCAAGAAAAATTGTTATATGAAGTACTTTTAAGTTAGGGTAATGAGTTAAAGGTGTCACTCCAGTTAGTGTATAGGAGAAGTATAGTAAAAGAAAAAAGATGAATGGATAGTTGGAAATAGAACAGACAAAGAATGTTATTGAAAATGGAAATAAGATATGGAAGGATATATAAAGGTTTTGTTATTATTATTTTTTGTATATTGATAAAAGGCAATAACATTTTAATCAATAAGAAATAATTTGGATGAAAAGGAGAAGCTAGAATAAGATATGAAGTTAAATAGATAAAGTATTGGTTTGTTCTTTAATTATTATTATTTTTTTAGGAAAGAATTTATAAGCTGTTATGCCTTGATTGTTTATGCACTGTTTTTGTAAAATTGATAAAATTGGTTTATATATATAAAAAAGAAAATGATAATAAGATATGGAAGGATATATAAAGTGAATATGATGTTTGAATTTGTGTCTGTGTGAAGAGTTTCAACCCGGGATCAGGCAGCCTTCAGAAAAGATGTTTTAGTTTTGTTTATGTTTTGTGTTTTGTATGTTTATGAAAGGCAATAAAATTTTAATAAGCAAGAAAGTTAAAAATATTCTCAAAGATCCATCTCATCCTGGGCACCCTTTTTTTGAACTATTATCATCTGGCAGATGGTACAGAATAGTAAAAACAAGGACAAATAGGCTGAAAAACAGCTTCTATCCCAGGGCAGTACCTCTTTTGAATTCTGCTGTATAGTGCAGTGGTGGTGTTGGGTGGGAGTTTTTGGTGCAATGTGTGAAGGGTGAAGGATGTGTGTTTGTGTTTATTTTCATGGTCATGGTCATGATGTGCACTGAAGATGGTATTTGATTTCATTGTTCGAGGTGCAATGACAATAAAAGTAAAGTAAGTAAACTATCCTGCCTTTTGTGCTATTTCTCAAAATATTTCATACTTCTGGGGTGTGGATAGGGGCCTCCCTCATAATATTTTGTCCTCAACATCTTCATGTCAGTTAGCACAAGCAAGCTTCCCTCCTTATAAAGATGAGCTTCATAAATCTGTATAATGCTCTCCTACGAGGGATTTCCAGTCACTTTGAAGGTTATGAGCATTCTTTTTTCTCTTGTAAATACTTGTAATATGCAGATATTACAGTCAACATGTCATGCTGGTGATTGGGTCAGAAGGCTACATGTCGCTATAGTGTTTTGCTTTTCTAGTAACCAGACAGCAAGTCCTTAATAGTATGTAACTAAGTGTTCTTTAAGGCAGGGGTTTCCAACCTTGGCAACTTTATGACTTGTGGACTTCAACTCCCAGCTGGCCGAGGAATTCTGAGAGTTGAAGCCCACAAGTTGTAAAGTTGCCAAGGTTGAAGACCCCTGCCTTAAGGGGGGATGCATTGCAAAAGAGAACATTGTCTACTTCTCCATTTTCCTTCCTTTCAGACTTCATATCAAGGCAATTTCAGTTATTCAAACTGATTCTGTATTATTGTTTATTAAGCAGGCAGCAGGCATTCCATGTGCAATTTGCTATGCAAGATTTGAGATAATTTGACAGTCTAGTTGATGTCTAGCAGTCATCAAGAATTAAAACAAAAAGGGAAACCATCCAGCATGAGGCAGCAACAATGAGTTACTGAAGGTCACTGGAGCATCTTTGTTCATTCATCATTTATTAAAGTAGCCCATATGGAACTCTCTTTTTTAATATTGCAATTAACTGAATAGTCTTCAGGCTATATTTGTTTTCTGCTTCATAAAAACATCAAAACCCATAACACTCTGAGCCTCAAAGTAGCCAATCACTTTTTGAGTCATTGGGTAGTGCAAACTCAGCCGACATGTTTAATTTATGATTCAGCATGTTGGTCTGAATGTAAAAAACAACAACCAGTTATTGAGTGGACTATGGATTGATGAAGCATCTTGTATGAACATGATCCATGGTTGTTGATTTAGTTTAGGGGTGTCAAACTCAATTTCATTGAGGGATGCATCAGGGTTGTGTTTGGGGTTGACCTTGGGGGGATATGGAGGCGTGGCCAGGGTAAGCATGGCCATCTCAACAGCATTTGTGTCAGGGGTGCCTGTGGTGGGCCGAGTACTCTGCCAGTGAAAATGGACTCCTGAACTCCGTTTTGGCTGCAACGGTCTCGTGCAACCCTCCACCAGCAAAAACAGAGCTCGGGAGGGCTGCACAAAGAATAGAATAGAATTCTATTCAATAAAGAATTGGCCAAGTGTGATTGGACACACAAGGAATTTGTCTTGGTGTAAATACTCTCAGTATACATAAAAGAAAAGATACATTCATCAGGAGTCGAGAATCATAAGGTACAACACTTAATGATAGTCATAGGGTACAATAAGCAATTAATCATACCAGGAAACAGTCAATATAAATCGTAATTATACAAGCGACAAAGTTACAGTCATACAGTCACAAGTGGGAAGGGATGGGTGATAAGGAGTGATGACAAGATTTAACAGTAATAGTAGTGCAGACTTTGTAATAGTTGAACAGGGTTGAGGGAATTATTTGTTTAGCAGAGTGATGGCTTTCAGGAAAACTGTTCTTGTGTCTAGTTGTTCTGGTGTGCAGTGCTCTATATATAGTGTCGTTTTGAGGGAAGGAGTTGAAACAGTTTATGTCCGGGATGTGAGGGGTCTGTAAATATTTTCACAGCCCTCTTTTTGATTTGTGCAGTATACAGGTCCTCGATTGAAGGCAGGTTGGCAGTAATTGTTTTTTCTGCAGTCCTAATTACTCTCTGAAGTCTGTGTCTGTCCTGTTGGGTTGCAAAACGAAACCTGACAGTTATTTATAGAGGTGCAGATGACAGACTCAATCATTCATCTGTAGAACTGGATCAGCAGCTCCTTGGGCAGTTTGAGCTTCCTGAGTTGGTGCAGAAAGAACATTCTTTGTTGTGCTTTTTTGATGACATTTTTGATATTAGGTGTCCATTTTAGGTCATGTGATATAGTAGGACCTAGAAATTTGAAGGTCTCTACTGTTGATACTGCGTTGTCTAGTATTATAAGAGATGGCCCTCCCGAGCTCTGTTTTCACCGGCAGAGACACTGCGGGCCAATCCTTCATTGTTTCCAGGATGGTACTGCAGGCCAGATCTAAGTACCCCCTGGGCCAGATTCAGTTCCCAGGCCTTGAGTTTGACATTCTGATTTTATTGAAGTAATAAACTTCATATCCAAAAAAGCAAAAGTAAAGCTGTAGTTATCCAAAGTTTGTTTCTTTATAAACTGTAGAAGAAAAACAAATGTATCCTTGTTGGAATTATTTGTTAATGATGTATCTGTATGAATGCTGTTAAACAACCCAGCAAAACGTGTGTGTGTATGTGTGTATCCAGGTTTTAATGCTTCTGAATATTTTCATCCATCCATCCATCCATCCACTGTATATGAAAAAATCAACAACAAATGCATAAGTCAGATTGAGTTAGATGTTTTATAAATCTGTAAAATGAAAGCCGATATCTATTTAGCCCTGTCTCTCAAATTGGATTTGAACAAGAAGATGTATTATTATTAGCAAAATTAGAGTGACTACTTTTTAAAAAGAGATAGCAGTGGTGATTTGAGGTAAGGTTGGAGCTGGAAGTTAGGAAATGCTTTTATTCCAAAATTCTATTACATTTCTTTTGTTATTTAATTTGTCCAAATGCACCAATCTAGATGATGCTTGACAAAGAACAGGCCCCATGGTGGTAGCACTGGTAGTCAACTCAAAGAGATAATTAAAGAGGGATAAACAAAAGAGGATTTACATGCCTTCAAAACAATCTTGACTCTTGGCAATGCCCTGGCATGTCGCTGCAGTTTTCTGGGCAACATTTTCAGAAGTGGTTTGCCATAGCCTACTCCCTAGAGCTAAGAGAGCGACTGTCTGCCTTTATGCCTAAGACAAAACTGGAAGTGACAATCTTACAGGTTTTTAACCTAGTGCCTTTATCCAGTACACAAAAATGGCTCTCTCAATTGTGTATACCCAATCTTAATAGGATATGAAAGGATTAAAGAAGAGTTTGTGAAACTCCACCTCACCCTTAGTTACTGTATACCTCACCTTAGTTGTACCTCACCCAAACAAGGGTTAGACTTAAAGAAAAGAATGAGACTTCAAGAGAAGTAGGTAATCAAAGGAACAGAGGTAAGCTATATGCAATGGAGATTAATGCTCAGAAAAAAAGTTAATTTGGGCGTGCTTTGAGCACATAGAAAGTAAAAATCCAATGCCATCACTAATTTCTCTGTAGTGATTTATTCCACCTGGAGATATGAGTTATGTAAGTGTCCTAGAAGATTTCACCCCACAATCTGGGTGGACTTAATGTCTACGGCGATTCTCAGTCATCCAGGTCATGGTTGTCCCAAAGGTGCTTTTTCAAAAGGCAACTGGACTTTGTTTTTCCTTGAAGACATTTCACTTATCCAAGAAGCTTCTTCAGTTCTGAAAAAGAAGAATGGAAGAAGCTTTTTGGATGAGAAGCGAAACCTCTTCACGGAAACACAAAGCCCAGTTGCCTTTTGAAAAAGTACATTTGGGATTGGATGGATTTAGTTTCTTTTCCACAGCCAGCAGCTTATCCTAGGGAGACAAAGAAAAAAAAAAACCTCCAGCCAAACTTTTCCATATTATTTAATCTCATGGTCACAGAAGTAGTGTTTGCTCTATAATTTAACCAGTTGACCATCATAACCTTCCTTACTAAAGGTGAAGAGGATTCACCTATACCTCAGTTTTGTGTGCATTCTAATTGAAGGTGGGCTTCTAGAAACTGCATTAATACCAGACAACATATTCTGGGGTTACCATTTTAAGTTATTTGTTTGCTCGGTATTTTGATTTATATTCTGGCTTGCCTCCAGGAACTCAGTGTGAAGTACATAGTGTACCTCCACAGCAACAACTCTGACTAGATACAGCTAAGGGAAAGAATGGCTAAAAAATCCCACTCCATGAGGTTCTAGGGCATAGGGCGAATTTTAGTCGGGGTCTCTCAGTCACAGTCCAACGCTACCGCAATATATTGGCTTTCTTATCCAAAACATTTTACTTCTAAATTTTTATTTTTCTGCTATTTTTCTTGCTGTTATCAAAGCAAGAACAGCTCATCATAATCTGCAGATATGTAAAGCTAAGTAAAAACTAAAGTGTATACATTTCTTCTAAAACGTGTGACTTCTCAGTGTATTTTGCTATAATTAATGTCCCAAGGGAACAAATACACATTGCTAAATGTAGGATAAATATGGAAAGTTCCCACTTAGGGAGCATTTTAAAGTCTTTACTTCATTCAGTTAGAGCTCATGTTTTATTTTAATGTATTTCTTTGTTTGGGTTCAGAGAAAATTGCTCCTACAGTCCCAAACACTGCTTCAGCCTGACTTAGATTTCACTCATTATTTAGACATATAGTACTGTATATCTTAGTCTGGGCTTGTGAAATACAACTCTCAGAATGCCAAATATTGTTTTGTTCACGTTAACTCTACCCCTTGGAGATAAAATGCACACTGGGGTATTTTCTTTAGTACAATGCACTGCAGGAGCTACAAATTTAGTCCCATACAAGGACAAAAATGTAACATATGGTATCTCTTCTGCACAATGGTGGAATTCAATTTTTTTTACTACTGGTTCTGTGGGTGTGGCTTGGTGGGCGTGGCAGGGAAAGGATACTGTAAAATCTCCAATTCTACCCCGCTCCTGGGGGAAGGTTACTGCAAAATCCCATTCCCTCCCCACCCCACTAACCTGCTTTCCAGCTCTGTTCTCCTGTGCAGGGCAACAAAAGAAGACCCAGCTGATCAATTGGACTCAGGTAGCAGAGAATAGATGGGGGTGGGGCCAGTCAGAGGTGGTATTCCGAACTACTCAAAATTTCCGCTACCGGTTCTCCAGAACTGGTTAGAACCTGCTGAATACCACCTCTGCTTCTACATCAGATTTATGAAATCACAAACTTGTCATTTTTAACCATAGGACAATTTAATTGCTATAGATGTCTATGTAAAAAAGCAACCAAAATAAAGGATAACTAGATGTCAAATACTGATGTTTGAATATCAAGGATTCAGGGAATATCTAGAAAATATTCAATATCAGAGTGGTGCTTCCAAAAATATCAGGAGGAAGGTGTATACAGAAGAGCAAAAGGGGAGACAAAGGGTCCTTGTTTAAAGCTTGTCTCTAGTGTCGTGGTTTTAAAGAGTTCTCTGTGATTGGTGGTATGGCTGACTGACAGACTATCAGGGTTCATAAATATCTCTCTGAAGTTTCTCCATTAACAATGTGTCAAGCATCATTGACTATCTCCTTCACTGTGTCTGGTTTTTTATACCCAGTGGGACCAAGAGGCAAAATTAATGAACTAAGTTAGGATGAAGTAAGGCATGGATTTGAATCCTCCTCCTCAACCCCCAATGCTTCAACACTCTAACTCTAATCTATGTGTTTGATTGGCGCACACAATCATTTGCATGAGAAAGCACTTTTGATATAAAACCTGCAGTCTTCTGCAGAACTCCAATAATAGTTACAAATGACTTCCTGTCACTGCCTCTTCCAGTCACCATGTCTTTAGGCTATTTCAGGAACTGTTGTAGTCTAGGTGTTTTTGTGGTCTCTGTGTATTGGGTACAGAGAAATATTTTAGTGGACACCGCTAGCCTTGATAAAAAACCATTTTCTTTTGTAACATTTTTCTTTTTATTCAGCCTTGGACATTTCTCTGCTGGGTTAAAAGTCTCCACTCCATAACAATTAGCTGCTAGGTGGGCACTTAATATTTAATACTATCATCCTGTGAGCATTTTCTTGAATTATTTTCAGCCCTTCAAGGTAGACTACACTAAGAAACAATGCTATGTAAATCAGGACTATTTTTATTGTAACAACTATGGGAATGGAATTTTGCAAGTCAGAATGAGACACACACGCACACACACACGCACACACACACACACACACACACACACTTTTAATCTTGCTGTGAATCAGTCAGGGATTTGTCTGAGAGGTTTTCTCCAGTTGGTCCAGTCTTAGAACACTTTTACCTGTTGTTGATTTAGTAACAGTTCTTCCTCCTTTCCCAGAAGGCTACTCTCTGTGCCCTCTACAAGTGCAGTAATGCCTTATTGAACTCAATGGGACTTATTACATCTGTTGAACGTACTGTAGTTTTGAAATTGATATCTTATTAATTTCCAGGCTGTGTAAGATAGTTCATGGTTTCTTGGAACATGCCAAATATCAATTACCAGTAAATGTATAGCAGTTCTTTTTCTGTATGGGTTTCCGATTTAGCAGCAAAACAAAACAAAAGCAACAGAGAGATTTGTAGCAGTTGAAAGATTATCAGAGTTTAGGACACAATTCTGTACATAAGTACAGTATCTGACAGTCCATTCATTGAACTCAGATTTCTCAGAAGACAGTTCAGGTAGTCCTCAACTTACCACCACAAATGAGCCCAAAATGTATGTTTTAAGTGATAAAGTTGTTAAATGAGTTTTACCGCATTTTATGACTTTTCTTGCCACATTTGTGAATCACTGCAATTGTTAAATTGGTAACATTTTTGTTAAGTGAAACTGGTTTCTCCGTTGACTTGCTTGTCAGAAGGTCATAGAAGGGGATCTCATGACTCCTGAACCCGGCAACCATCATGAGTCAGTTGTCAAGTATCCGAATGTAAATCACGTGACCATGGAGGTGCTGCAATGGTCATAAGTGTGAAAAATGGTCATCAGTCACTATTTTCAGTGCCATTTGTAACTTTGAACAGTCACTAAATGAACTGTTGTACCTATATTGCTCATAATTATGCCAGAGTAATAGAAAAAATACATGATTATGTCATCCTTTCTCATTACACATATACACTTAGACACCTCTCAACTTGGCCATCCCTTAGCAATATTTCTCAATCTTTGCAACTTTAAAATGAACGGACTTCAAATCCCAGAATTCCCCAGCCAGCTGGAGAATTCTGGGACTTGAAATCCACAAATCTTTAAATTATCAAGATTGAGAAACATTGTCTTAAGGTCAGTCTTGTCCCTTTGGCTCTTTCTTCGTTTCTGCCATGAAATATTGTGCCAGTTGCAAAGAAGAAGTCTGTGAACGGAATATGCAGTATGAGACATGTCCAGAGATTTCAGACTGGAAAAATTTGCACATATAGGTCCAGAGCAATCTCCTTACCTAATACTGAAATAATCTGCTTTATCCAAATCAAAACATAAGAAGAATTTTGTATGGTGGCAGCTTTTGGCACAGCCAGTAGAGAGAGAAATAAGATAGTTCTAAGCTCTACCATCTCACTCCTCTCTATTTACCTTTTAAATAAATGTTTTCTTTCTTCTGGATAGAGCAGGGATTCCTTAGCAATTTGCTCCTTCTCTTTACTTCAGAAAATCCCTCAGCTGAATAGGGAAATCTCATCTGTGATTCAGAAAAGCACTTTAGGCCTATCTTTAGAATAGAATTGTGCACGACTTGCATTAGCAACATTGATGCTTGCAGGAGATGTAAAACACAAGGAACCATATTTTCCAGTTGTATGTCCAGAGGAGAGGGAAACGTATCACAGTTCCTTTACCTGCAAAAGACCCCCTTCTGCCTGAGTTGTTGTGTGTTTGCAGGTTATCGGTCTATCTCACACTCTTCTTCTTTTCTCTCCTGCTCTTTTCCCCGTAGTGTTGGCGGGTGTTCGGATTGCGTTACAGTATGTTCCTCTGGCAAGAGTCAGAGCTGTGTCCTTTTGACCAATTTCTAAAAAGGAATTATTTATGTCTCCTGCATATTTCTGGGATCAACTGCCAAAAATGGCAAGCAGTACTAGGGTGTGCTGATAGCATTAGCAGTGGAGAGAAAGCGTCATGGCTTGTGAACAGCAAACAAACAACACACAAGCTAACTGTATCTCCCAAACTCTTGGGTTTTTATTTTTTTTAAAAGGGAGGGGGAGATCTCATCATCTCTGTGAATTAAAGAAAAAAAGACAATGTAAAAGACCAAGAGAAACTTGATAGCGGGAATTTTCTTCCTGGGTTTTTTTTCCCCACTGCCTCAAAAAAATATTTCAAAGAGCTGTGCCATTCTGTTGTCACAGAAACAAGACTTTCCCAGCCATTATGTAACAGGCACAATATTTCAACAAGTACTATATCAGTTTAATTGCCAAGAGGTTATTAACGAGAATTAGAAAACAGAGATTCATTCTTTCCAATAATGCCCAATTTTGTGAGCTTCCCATAGAAGCTAGAGAGGGGAAAATACATGTGACCACTGATTAAAGGTTACACTAGTCTTCCACAATCTGGGCATCCTGATATGTAGCCTTCAGTTCTTTAAATTCCCCTGCAAGCATGGCCATTGCCAAGAAGTTTAGAAGCTGAAATCCACATTTTTGTGCGAGTTAATGGAATTGCCAAGACTGAAGGATGTCATGCTGTGCACTACACAGTGAACAAGTCAAGTATCATGAATTTTCAACAATCTTCTTCTGCGTCAGAAATAGAGTAGAGAAAAGTTTTCTCAAATCACAGTGGCGTGGTGAAATCCTTGACACTTGGCAAGATGATACAGAGAACCTTTTAGACAATCCAACTGAACAAAATGTAATTTGTATAAATTTATTGCTAACAACATCTCTGTTGGCAATAGCTTGCAGAAGACTTTGAAAGTGAGTGTCTCAGATAAGGGAGAAATCAGCTTTGAATTGTTTTATGAGATGCTGGGGTACAGCCTTACATTTAGAACAGCCTCAGATCAATATAATTGAGACATTAAAGTGGGGGGATCACAAAAACTGCTCTTTTCCTATATACAGAGTAGCCCTGATTTCCAGGATTATTTATGTTAAAGGCTCTTGACTTATTATATCTTTAAGTCCCAACTACCCTTCTCTCAAATGACATGTTTACAGATATTCATTAGTTATAGTAAATTTTGGACTGTAAAATGATATGCTGTTGATGATAATGTTTAGAGCTTTAACTGCAAAATAAGTACAGAGAGTTAACTCAAGCTGTAAATTAACTCAAGTTTGTCACTATAAGAAAAGTCTGCCCTGACCCCCAAACCAAAAAATATATTCACACAGCGGAAGAGCTTATTAGTGCAATATTTTATTTTATTTAACTCTTCATTTCAAAGTATTCAGACTCTGATCCAGTCACAGACTGCTAAAATGCTCATTAGAGTATGCCAACTGTTCTCTGCTCTCCTTTATTACTATTTAGTTTTTAATTTTTATAATGTTTTAATAATAATTAAAATAGTTCTTAGCTCTGGAACTCACGAATGCTTATTTTTAATATGTTAATCAAATGTTATGTGAAGAAGTCAGAGGACCTTTGGTTTCTAAAGATGTGCTAGACCTCTTAATGTGGTCCATTTTTCTCTTGCATCCCCATAGACCCAAGAGAGAGCTGGCTACACCACTCTTGGGTTTCTAAATATAGGAGTAAAAGTCATTATGACCTAACTCAGATTTATGAGGAACACTATTTAAAATAAGTATATAAAGCATTTTAAAGACTTACAGTATAATAGAAAGTATTCATAAAGTACAAGAATATTACATCAGTCTGCATGCAAAATAAATAAATCAAAATATCAATAAATATTCATTAATCCAAACAATAACTTGACAGTTGCCGGTTTTCATACTGTACTCTATTTCAATTGATTGTGCATTTTAGTCATATTTATATATTTTGCTTTGTTTTTCTTTTTTCTTTGCTTCATTTTGTTTCATTCGTTCAGTCTTTGAGAACATCAGGGATCAATAAAATGAAAGAAGTAGAATAATAAATAAATGCCCCAGTACTAAGGGACTACTCTAGAGAACTTAGGTCCAAAAGTGAATCTTAGGTCCAAAAGTGAAGCTTGGGTAGGTCATCAGCAGAAAACTATATTGTAGGTATATAGTGCTATGATAATTCAAAGGGAATGACACATATAGTTCTTTTGTGCTCGCAAGCCCATCACACAACCCATTACCCAAGCTGTTAAAACACGAGAGGCTAATGGAAAAAAGATCACTACAAAACAAACGACCCAGGAGATTACAGCACAAGATCCAGGATATTGCCACAACAAAACTCACAAGGCCATCACACAGCCCATTATATCAACATCAACTCCATCAACCAATCAAGAGGCAGTAGCTCAGCCAACCAGCCCAGCACACCAGCCCACACCACCAGTATATATAGAGAGATGGCAGCTCCGATCACACACTGCTTGCACTGGCACGAAGCCGAAAGCACCAGATTGAGGATGGCGAGTGGGACCTTGCCGAAACGTCGCCAAGATACTTTTAATCTTACACGAGAAAAGACCCAAACACACCTAGACCTACCTATATACATACATACATACATACATACATACATACATACATACATACATACATTCTTAAGTTTTCACGGGTACTTACATGTATGGTATTCAGCTTTGTTTGGGTATTTTCCCACGTCATTATAGTTGTGCTTTTAAAGTTGTGCTTTTTATAGTTGTGCTTTTAAAAATCTCCACACCACAAGCCAGGCAAAAACCTGGGCACAAACGGATCCCCTCTTATACCTCCAGCTCAAACACACCCCAACCAGTCACCCAGATGAAACCTAGCTTCCTAATAAATGATAGCCATCCGTTTACTCGGAGCCAAGCCGCACTAAAAGCCTCCAATACAGGAAACACAATGTTACCAGCCAATCAAGACAAAAAAAGCCACAAAACAGACAGAAGATATTAGAAACACCAATCAAGCAGAACACAGCAAACTCCAAGACCAATAAACAAAACCAAGACTCCCAACCAATCAGGATGAAGAAAAAAACCATTCTGGCACAGCAGTAGGCTAGCCCCAAATTTAAAACAGAAACGGCTATGAAAGTCTGACTCACAGACGAACACAATACAGAAGCCTGATGATGAGATTCTGCCGAAACGTTACTACAACTTTAAAAGCACAACTATAATGACGTGAGAAAATACCCAAACAAAGCTGAATACCATACATACCGTACCTGCGAAAACTTAAGAATATGAATATATATATATATATATATGTATGTATGTATGTATATATATATATATGTATATATGTATATATGTGTGTGTGTGTGTGTGGGTGGGTGGGTGTGTATGTATCTTTGGTTATTCAGGTTTTCTCCCGCGTAAAATTGGAAGTATCTAAGCGATGTTTCGATGAAGTCTCATTCATCATCTTCAGGCTTGTGTCTTCGGCTTTGTGCTTCTCGGAGTAAGTATTTAATATATATAAACCCAAAGAAAAAAGCTGCTTTGCCTAGTCTTAGACAAATCAACATAGCAGTCTGGACCCAATTGATTTACCTTTGTCAAAAAGACCCCATTTTTCTGAAGATTAAAAAAAAAAATACTATACCAGAAACAAGCCTTTCTGAATCTTAGCACCCTGCAGATTTCTTAAAGAGGCAACTCCCAAAATTCAAAGTCAGAATGGTGGAGGAATTCTGGGAGCTTGGTTCCCACAAATTGGGCACAAGCTGCCATAAACAAATATCGGGAAATTGTAATGGCAATGAAAGAAATAATGAATGAAGCAATCTTTTTTTAAATATGAGAACAGAAGTAATATTAACCTCTCCATCTTTGATATTTTGATCTGTAAAGTGCTTTGGGCCTGACATAATTTAAATTCACGGCTTATTGAATTTTTATTTGTTAGAAGAATTGATCCTTCCCCCTCCCCTCAAAGCCAACTAAAGTTTCACATCTGATGGTTTTGGTGTCCTGGCAGAAATCTGCCTTTCAGCAAAAGGAAAATAAATCAATCCATTCTAAGAAAGTAAAGGACTTTGGCCTAGATGTGTGATTACTAAGGCTTTCCATCCATTTATGGTCTCTGTGGGGAAACCTTTTAGCTCTTTCTATTCAACAGTGAAAAAAAGGCTACCTTTTCAATTCAAGAGGCCAAGTATGGTAGCTGTCAATTTCATTAATCTTTTTTTCTTTGTTCTAAGACAGGGATGGACAACTTTTTAGTAATAAAAGGCCATATTTAATTTTTTCTTTTTTTTTTGAAAAAAGTTTTATTGATTTTAACAACGAACAAAAACACACAAACCATAAGACATAAAACATAAAAACATCATCCTCCTTCATAAATTTACAGACAGTGTATTGCTTTGTTTGCCACTCCTTTTTGTGGATCCATTTCATAGTCTCCATTGTAATTGTATTACATAATAGCTCATATTATCAAACAACAATTATATAACCTAATATCATTATTAAACAATCATTTGACTACAATTTTATTAATTCATGCTTTAATGAGATAACTATAGTTTACTTAATTTATTTTATAACCAATCATAAAGTCATACCAAGTCTATCTTAATAAAATTTTATAAAGATACTATCAAAGAAAAAAAAAGGTTTAAATTGATTATTTCCTTAGTTTCTAAATATTCTATTATTATGTTTTATTATCTAGCCATTGATAAAAAAAGGTCCCAAACTTCATAGAATTGTTTATCTTCTTGTTCTCTAATTTCAAATGTCAATCTACTCATTTCAGCACATTCCAATATTTTCTTAATAATTTCTTCCTCTGATGCTATTTTCTCACTCTTCCCATTTTTAGCAAATACAATCCTAGCCGCTGTTAATACATTTACAATCAAATACTTCAAATTTTTATTATATGTATCAGGTAAGTTTCCCAATAAAAAATTCTCTGGCTTCAAATCTATATGTTTCTTTGTCATTTTTTCCAACCATATGTGAATTCTAGTCCAATATTTTCTAGCGTCCTCACAAGTCCACCACATATGATAATATGAGCCAGGTATCTGATGACATTTCCAGCACTTTTCAGATTTATTCTTGAACATTCTTGCTATTGTCGGAGGAAAGTGCCACCTGTAAAACATCTTATACAAATTTTCTTTATATGCTGTTGCCATTGTCATTTTACAATTTTGAGACCACAATTTTTGCCATTTCTCTAAATCAATCCCATATCAAAAATTCTTCCCCCAAACAATCATTGTTTCGTTAACTTGTTCTACCTCTAATTTAATTTCCAGCAAATAACTATATAATTTTTTAATCACTTTTTCATCAGTATCTGTCAAAATCCAATCTAGGTCAGTCAATTTATCATAAAATCCCTCTGTTTTAGAATCTTTAAGATACCTTGATTGTATTTGCGCATATGAAAACCAATTCATCTTTATACCTTGTTCTTCTAGATTTTGCATCGTTTTAAGTTCACCCTTTTCATCCAATATTTCCCATATCTAACTGTTTGTTCCTTCTTCTATGTTATAGGATAAGAAAAAGCTTCAATAGTTGATAACCAAACTGGGATTTTCAAAAAGCATTGTCTCTTAATTTTCTCCCACTTCAACCGGAAAGACTCCCGTATATAATGTATTCTAAAATAGCCCTGCGATTTAGTTCCCTTGTACTACAGAAAAGCATGCCAGCATGTTTTAGGTATTTTCTTATTTAACATAACTTCATTCATGACTTCTAGCAGTGGTATACTCAACGATTCTTGTAATGTTTTATAAAATTCTGCCGGAAGCCCGTCTGGACCTGGTGCTTTCCCATTATTCTGTCTGTTAAATGCTTCAGTTAATTCCATCATTGTTGTTAGGGATAACATTGTTTACCCTAACTGGTTTAGGTAAAATAATAAATATGTAATCATAGTTTGTAAGTTAAAGTGTCTGCAACTTTAACTATGGGAAAGTAATTAAGGGAGTGGTTGTGAAAGCACTTTAAAAGAAGCAAGACGACAGCTTGCTCTCTCTCTGGCTTTGATGATCCCTAATTACTGCAAGGACTCAAGACTGCAATTGCTTGAACAGGAGAGAAACAAAGGACTGATTTGTAAGTGAACTGACATAGGATATTCTGCACGGACTTTGCTAACTGAATATCCCTGAATGGACTGACTAAATGATACATGACTATTGGACTGTTATTTTGACTATGCTATAAATGGAATAAACTATATTTTTGATAGCATAAGCGTATCTGTTATTTTTACTGTATGTTAATAAACATACAAGCTTAGCTCACTCATTTATCTGTATGCCTATCTGACTAACGCTGCACATTCTGTTTAGCTTGTCTCCCTAACCCTGGTTGGGGAACCGAGGCTTAACACTGGTTATGGGCCCAGAGGCTGAAAAGTCAGTTTAACTAGGATAAAACAGATTTATGTAAAAGTGAGAGTTTGTGTTGTTATACATTACAGTAAACAGACAGCTGTGTATAATTAATTATAGTTTTATATCCATACAAAGAAAACATGGCACAAGTCAATCTACAAAGTTTGTCCCTTATATCCAAGCTGGATGGAACAAACTATGTATCATGGTCTATGAAATGTAGTCTGCTTCTATGAAGAGAAGGTCTGTGGAACATAATTGAAAATCCACCAAACGTAGAGGAATGGGATCCAGAGGATGATGAAGATAGACTAAAAATAGAAGAATTTATGCATAAAAATGAACACGCTATTTGCATAATTGGTTTAACCTTAACTGACCAACAGCTTGTTCATATCCATGGAGAGCAAACAGCTGTTGGGTGTTGGCAGAAGCTGAAGAGGATTTATGTTCGAGATAATGTTGGTGCTCATATAAATCTAACACGAAAGCTTTTCAGGACGCATCTCCAGACGAATGGTGATATGCTGAGTCATTTGAAAACTATGCAAAGCATTTTTCAAGAACTGCACAAGAAAGAGCTTATTTTCTCTGAACTACACCAAATCTACATAATTCTATCATCACTAAATGAAAGTTATGATAACTACGTAACTTCCCTTGAAATATTGCCAAAGGAAAGCCTAACTTTAACTGATATAACTGGCAGATTGATTGAAGAGGCCAGAAGATGGCTTGAAAGAAATGAGTTAAGGAGGGAACAACCTCAAAAAGAAGATAATGTATCTCCTACTGCATATGCAATTAAAAAGTGTTTTAATTGTGGAGGAAGAGGATATTTGGCAAGATTTTGTAAAAAAGCAAAACGTCAGAACGCTGGCCAGAATACTAAAAGTTATCAAAATAAAAATAAAAATTTCTGCTTTCTCAATTGAATCAATTCTGTGTCTCTGTTCTTGCCATGTAAACATTAATCCTTCTGGAATCAGCCATCTGTAATTCACCTCTTTTTCCAGCAACATTTTAGTCAGGAATCGATATTCTCTTCTCATCTCTCTCACTTTTCTGGGTACTTGTTTTAAGACCACAATCTCTTTGTCTTTATACTTCAACGTCTTCTCTCTTGCCACTTGTAATATTTGTGTTTTAATAGTTTTTTTGGTAAATCTAACATGGACCTCTCTTGGTAGACTGTTCCTCATTGCATATCTTGTGAAGACTCGATATATCTCATCTACTCCATCCATCATCTTTTCCTCTGTTATTCCCAGAGCTCCAGCCAAGATTTCTATCATTACTGCAGCCAAATTTTGTCCTTTTCCTTCCTCTATATTTTGGAATCTGAGGTAAAATTCTGATCTGTCCATCTCCCACTTCAACATCCCACTTTTATCTTGTTCAACCATTGTTAATCTGCTGTCGATGTTTCCAATTGTCTCATCTCTTTGTTTATCTTTCTTTTCCATTTTTGGGAGTCTCTCATCGTATTTCACTATCAATTGTTGAATATTTCAATATTTTCAATTTTTTCATCAGTCTTTGCGATTCTTTGTTTAATGCTCTCCGTTCTTTGTTCAATACTCGTTTTAAGTTCTTGAATTCCTTGCATAACCATCGTTAGATCCACTTGTGCTTTATCTTGCTTCGCCATTGTTAAAAGTCGTCCTCCAGCTGATGGGGAGACAGGAGCAGAGGTTGAAATGCCAGAAAGTAAAATTTTCTTACTCATTTGGTCTTCAAGCTCTTTTAATCCAATTGGTAGGGTGGCCAATTATAATCCAATTAGGAAAATGGAAAACATAAGAAAAAGCCAATAAAAAATAAAAAGCCCAAAATTGAAAAGAAAAAAGGATTAAAAATAAAATAAAAAGGAGGTTTTTCAGGTTCTTCTAAACCTTAATCCTGTTATGGGATAGTCAGTTGTTGTTCAAAAATAAAAATTAAAAATAAAGAGAAAAAGAATAATAGCCAATAATATTAAAAAATAATAAGAAAAAAAAAGAGAAAGAAAATTCTTCAGGTTCTTCACACCTTAATCCAGTTGAAAGATCACAAAAAGTAAGAGATAACCATAAGAGTAAATCAAAAATGGGAATGGGAAAGACAAAAGTCCCAATAAAGAAAAAGAAAAAAGATATTCTGAGGCTTTCCCTTTAAAAAAAAAAAGATAAAAATATAATAAAAAAATAAAAATAAAGAATGAATATACAAATATTACAAAGTACTGTGGGGTTGAAGAGGGGGGATAAAACAGCTAAGAGAAAATAAAAAAAGAAGCACACTGCATTTTATTTAAGTATCCAAGGCTCTTATTATGGCTTCTCCACAAATTTCAAAGCCAAGCTTCAAATGTTCAATTAATAGTAGAGGTCCCAGAGAGACACCTGTAAAAACATTATCCAGTGCTCTTCCCTCTATCTTATCAAGTTCCAGTGTCCTTGAGGAAGAATTTTTCACAGTTCTCTCAACTTCAAATAAAGTATTTTCAAGCCTCTAGTTGGCAGTGTTACAAAATTTCTTTAATCCACTCCCCCTTCTTCCCAAAAAAAGCCTAATAGAAAAATATACATGTATATATATATTTTGTTTTAAAAAAAAAATTACTAAAGGGAGCCTCTGTTCTAAAAAATATAAGCAGTCAAAAAGGAGAAAGAAAGTAAGTAAATATAGGAGAAAAATCCAGTCTGGTTACAGTTACTAAGTTGCAATAGAAGAAGCACAGAGCTGAAGACCAAGCCTGAAGATGATGAATGAGACTTCATCGAAACGTTGCCTAGATACTTCCAATCTTACGCGGGAGAAAACCCGAATAACCAAAGATCCACATACAAGTTTTCTTAAGTTTTCTTAAGTTTTCGCGGGTACTTACATGTCTGGCATTCAGCTTTGTTCGGGTGTTTTCCCACGTGGTGCTTTTAAAGTTGTAGCAACGTTTCAGCAGATATATATATATATATATATATATATATATATATATATATATATATATATATATATATATATATTCTTAAGTTTTCGCAGGTACTTACATGTCTGGCATTCAGCTTTGTTCGGGTATTTTCCCATGTCATAATAGTGGTGCTTTTAAAGTTGTAGCAACGTTTCGGCAGAATCTCATCTGCCATCATCAGGCTTCTGTATGGTGTTTGTCTATGAGTCAAACTTTTACAGTGGTTTCAGATTTAAATTTGGGGCAGCCTATTGCTGTGTCAGAATGGTTTTTTCTTCCTCCTGATTGGTTGAGAGTCTTGGTCTGTGTTTATTGGTCTTGGAGTTTGCTGTGTTCTGCTCCTAATATCTTCTGTCTTTTTTTTGGGGGGGGGCTCTTTTTGTATCTTGATTGGCTGGCAACATTGTGTTACTTTATTGGAGGCCTTTAGTGCAGCTTGGCTTTGGGTAAATGGACGACTATCATTAGTTAGGAAGCTGGGTTTCATCTGGGTGCCTGGTTGGGGTGTGTTTGAGCTGGAGGTATCAGGGGGGATCTGTTTGTGCCCAGGTGTTTGCCTGGCTTGTGGTGTGGAGATTTTTTTGTTTGTGAGTGCAGGCTTCCAAATGATTGACAGCCTGGTGGAATCATCTCTTCTGTTCATGCTTTCTGGTCTTTTTTAATTTTATTTTATATATATATTTATTATATATATATATATAAAAAATCCTCACCAGCCGATACACTTTATCTTTCTGTCTCTTCCTTCCGGAGCTGTCCCTGCTTCAGCAGCTTAATGGCTGCCTGTCCGCCGATGGTAGAAGGGCTTCTCCCGGATCAACCAGGGACTTGCGATATCCCTGGGATCAACGGAATGCGCCCCTTACTGTCACCTTCCATATGGGATGGTTTAGGTCCTTCAGGACCAACTAGGGGTGAAGATATCAGCTGCGATCTCAGAGCCCCAAGATTGCAGCTATATCGCGGCGACGTGGCTCTGCCTTCCCGCTTAATTTTCTGATAGAGCAGGGCTGCAGCAGGTAGTGTGACAATGCAAAATACAGAAGGCTGCGCCATGCACAAGAGCTAGATTAGGATTTTCTAAATTTTCTTGGTTTCTTAGAAGTATGAAGTTTTCTTCTTTAGTTGGATTTTATATTTTAAAGTTTCTGCTATAATATTCATGCATTTTCTTAATCAAAATGGCAAGAAATTGTGCACTCATGTATAAGAAATCCACTAAAAAGAATTTGGAGATGGTATGTATGCCTGGAAGCATACAGTTCAAAGAGATGTGAGTGAATTATTTTATTCAATAATTTTTGAAATTGTTGAAAATCTCCAAGGATTTGGGGACACAATTGTTGTAGGGCTTCTGTAAGTGCTTATACTTTTTTTCTTTTGCGTTGTTTTGCTTTGGTTTGGTTTGAACTTTTGGTCTGTTGTATTCCTATACACACACACAGATACTATATAATATATATTACATTGTGTGTGTGTGTTTGTTTGTGTACATGTACACACATACGCATACATATATATACCCATTGTATGTAATAGATATTATAGTATTTTATTTTATACAGTTCTTCCATATATTATGCCATCTCTTCTTATTCATGTCATCATTTTCCAGAATCCTTGCTTTTAATGCACATTTTTTTTGCATTAAATATTGCTTTGTTTTATGTTATTTTCTTTAGGCTCTTAATCACAGATACAAACTATGATTCAGAACTGCCAGTCAATGTTATCAGAAAGAAGGAAGTTAAACAAGGTATTTTAACGTTAGGTGCGTGTGCTTCAAATTCTACTGATAATCCAACTTTTGAGTAGAATGCAAACTGGCAAAATCTCAACATGCCGTTTTATTCCTTCACACTAACAAGAAATACCATCAACTTAATTTAAAGGTATGCTTAGAATGGGCATTGATGCTTTTCAGATCACACAGCATTTTGAGGCTACTTGGTCGGTGATCAGTTGTTTCCTTTCTCATATGAAAAGCCCAATGACTCCTGAGTTTTTATTCTCTGCTTAAATAATACATATCAAATTACCAGTGAATAAAACACACACACCCTCCCCAGACTAATTAACAAGCATACGCAGATTGCAATGACTCATTTCAACCCACAGGATCTAAAATGTGTCCAGCTTTTTTGTTACATTGCTTTGGTTCAATCCACCTCCACATTCCAAGAACATATTTACAATAGCTATTTTCAGCACCACAAGGTAATAAAATACATATCCGCTAACAGTTGCCATTTAAATTATTTTAAAACTTAAAAAAAGCTTCAGCATTAAGCTTAAATTTAGTTCTTGAAATGGCAACTCCTAATAGAAAGTACCATTTGCTGTTTTCTAAGAAATAGACTCAAACTAGATTTTGGAATGAATAATTTCCAGAATTGTATCACTAAAATAAAATAAAATAAGGGACACTGATAGCTCAAGCTTGAAATGATAGATCCTTGGTGCTCTCTGAACTTGGTTGTTTTCTTCCAGATGTTTCATTACCTAAACTAGATAACATAATCACTGCTAATCACCAGGAGTAGCACCGATGATGTTACCTAGTTTGGCTAATGAAACATTTGGAAGAAAACAACCAGGCTGTGATGACCCAGGGTGGGATACAAAAGCAACAAAGTCACAAAAACAGGTGAAGTCCCTTTAATTCCTTCAGCTTGGCTTCAAAGGTCCAATTATCATTGACTGGAGAAAAAACTCCCCCAAATTATAAATAGGAAAAAACAACACAAACCACACTGAAGCAATTAATGAGACAAGGCAGGATAAGGACTTGAAGACATCCACAGATATCAAAATACACACTGGGAAGGATGCCAGAACTCAGATAAGAACTGACAAACTAGAAATATTTTCACGCTTTGCTTCCAACACTGGACAATGCACAGTTTGTCCTTTTAAACAGTCCTCACAGCTGCAACCCATGAAGGGGATCAAGGCCCTTTCCTCCCCCGTAGACCACGCCATTCACATTTCTCCCTTATCTGCTCCTCCCTGTGTGCCGTAGGATGAAAAGGGGATGGGCCTGGGTCTTCCTCTAAATGCTCAGCTGGCCTGTGCTCTTCCCCAGTTTCCTCCACAACCTCTGGAGCCACACTCCTACTCCCTGTCAGCTGTTCCTCCTCTCCCTCGGAGTCAGATTCTAACAGGGGCATGACACAGGCTCAGAGAGCATCAGGTACCTCTCAAAACAAAAACAACCCCCCAAAAAAACCTGGTTACCAGTGACACCTGGAATACAAAACCCATGAGCATCTGTCCATCCTCCCCCACACACAAAAAGAAACTATCTACTTTGTGTCTAATACAGTACTACGTACTTGACACACCAACCTTACCTTGCCTTCTTACATTATGTAGCAATTCCATTTCAGACCTTTTAACTACCGAAGCAAAGTGTAAGTCTTATGATAACATTTACTCCCCTAGTTTACCACAATCGTGATCTTGATTACTTTCTGCACTGAATTTGTTACTTTTGTTTAGATTATAATACACAGTTCAGTGTCTAGTTTAATTCCAAGCATCAAGAAAGTTATTCCATACAGCTGAAAGAAGTGCTTCACAGAGATAGTTTGGCATCATACGTAACAGTCTTGTCTAATTATTGCCCTCTAGACATATTGGACCATAGCTTGACCTGTGATCAATGGCTGTGCTGATTAGACAATGGAGAGAGAGAGAGAGAGATAGGGAGGGAGAGAGAGAGAGAGAGATTTGATCTTCCCATTCATATAAGACAGAGCAGGATTATTACTACAAAATATTGTTTCTCTGCTGCAGTCAAATATTACAGGACTGAAATATTACCCTACCATTGGAAGGCAGCCCCCTTTGATATCTATCAGGGTTTCCTGGCCCCATTGTCTTCCTCTGGGCTTTACCTCTCCAAAATAGTGAATAGGAAGAGTAGAGTAGAGTAGAGTAGAGTAGAGAAGAAAAGAGAAGAGAAGAGAAGAGAAGAGAAGAGAAGAGAAGAGAAGAGAAGAGAAGAGAAGAGTAGAGTAGAGAACAGAAGAGAAGAGTAGAGTAGAGAAGAGAAGAGAAGAGTAGAGTAGAGAACAGAAGAGAAGAGTAGAGAAGAGAAGAGAAGAGAAGAGAAGAGTAGAGTAGAGTAGAATAGTGTAGAGTAGAGAAGAGAAGAGAAGAGTAGAGAAGAGAAGAGAAGAGAAGAGAAGAGTAGAGTAGAGTAGAGAACAGAAGAGTAGAGTAGAGTAGAGTAGAGAAGAAAAGAGAAGAGAAGAGTAGAGTAGAAAAGAAAAGAGAAGAGAAGAGAAGAGAAGAGAAGAGAAGAGAAGAGAAGAGAAGAGTAGAGTAGAGTAGAGTAGAGTAGAGAAGAGAAGAGAAGAGAAGAGAAGAGAAGAGAAGAGAAGAGAAGAGAAGAGTAGAGTAGAGTAGAGTAGAGAACAGAAGAGAAGAGTAGAGTAGAGAAGAGAAGAGAAGAGTAGAGTAGAGAACAGAAGAGAAGAGTAGAGAAGAGAAGAGAAGAGTAGAGTAGAGTAGAATAGTGTAGAGTAGAGAAGAGAAGAGAAGAGTAGAGAAGAGAAGAGAAGAGAAGAGTAGAGTAGAGTAGAGTAGAGTAGAGTAGAGAACAGAAGAGAAGAGTAGAGTAGAGAAGAGAAGAGAAGAGTAGAGTAGAGAACAGAAGAGAAGAGTAGAGAAGAGAAGAGAAGAGTAGAGTAGAGTAGAATAGTGTAGAGTAGAGAAGAGAAGAGAAGAGTAGAGAAGAGAAGAGAAGAGAAGAGTAGAGTAGAGTAGAGTAGAGAACAGAAGAGTAGAGTAGAGAAGAGAAGAGAAGAGAAGAGACTGGAAGGGACCTTGGAGGTCTTCTAGTCCAGCCCCCTGCTCAAGCAGCCTATGAGTAGAAATCATGCTTTTTCTGCGACAGCCCTTGCCCTATGGAACATGCTTCCTCTGAAGTTTGATACGACTCTACCCTCTTAGCCTTCTGAAAAGTACCATAGACCTAGCTCTGGGCCAAGGAAAGTAACTGCATATTGGAAGTTTGACTTGGCAACCAAGTTTTTATTTCTAATGCTTATGGTTTTAATCATTTTAATGTGGTTTTTATGCTGTTTTAATTCTTGACTGGGAGATACTCAGATCTTGGTATAAGATGGAGAGGGATATATGAATGTTTTAAATAAATCATAAAATATAAAATGAGAATGAAGCAGTCATCTTTTGAGGGCTGCTCTTGTTAAGATGGTGAGGATTGAGCTCAGGAAATGAAAAGGGATTGGCCTTCTCAGAAAAAGGACTCACTAAAACTAGCTTCCTCTTGAATGTTGAACTAGAACTAGCATGTAATAATAATATCTGTACAGTTTGTGATTATAACTATTTCTTGGAGATAAATTAATGGCTTTTAGAATGAGCAAATTTGGCAGAAGGCTGTTTAAATGCCTTGTAGAATATTCTGTGGGATGAAGTGGTAAATCAAGCATTTTCCTACACTGAACAATTTTTTTTCCATGCATACATACTGCTGTGTTGGGACTGAAACTCTTGTTTTATTTGATTGTTTGCTCATAGCAAAGCACCAAGTCACAGAGAAAGTCAAGTCTGAATACTTTTGAGATATTTTTTCCTCCCAGCTATGGAACAGTCAAATGTTTATGTATAGAGTACCACTTGACTGTGCTGATAATATAAAGTGACTCACAATGTATCTAATAAGGTTCACTCTGATGTGGGAAAACATAAACAGTGTTCAGTAATCTGCTGCTGTCCAAAACCTTTTGAGATAAGTATTTCTGGATGTCTTAAGTCCCAGTGTATCTGAAGGGCACCAGGTTGGAGAACACTCAATTAGATCTTGCTCTGGAGTGGTATTTACCTTCTTTCCTTCTATACTATTAGCTTACATCTGGGACTGGTTCATTTGAGGATTTCATAAAGCACTTAGCGCTGTCACTTATAAGCACAAGATGACACTACAGGAGATAAGATTCTGCTCGCTAAGCATAGAAAGTCTGGATTTGGATCCAAGAAATTTACTTGGCTGCTAGTCAAATCCCTTCTCCCAGTTTGAATGATGATGATAATGATAATAATACTGTTATAATAGTAATAAATAGTGACTATCTACAGAGATTTGTTAACCATTTATCAACTGTATTTATTGGATCTTGCCATAGCAAATTGTGCCATAGCAAATCCATCAGCCTTGTGAGAAAATACAGAAACATCCCTAGGACATTAATTGTGTGCAGAGATAGTTCTACTTTGCATGTAGGCAGTTTTAAGTTTAATTTACATGCACAGTGCAATGAGACCAGGAAACGGGCTTTAGTTAAACTGCAGTAATGAAATCGGGAGGCAATGTGAACTACAGCTTTGAGTGATACATTCATGAATATCCTGTAACTTGTTTTTAAAACAATTATAAACCTAATAAGATCATTTTTACTCAATTACTATTTAATTCAAATTGCCCTAGAACTGCTTGTTCTAGTTTAATTTCATGCTAAATATTTTTAACGTGCACCAAGAGGTCTGGTGATTGACTAATTAAACATTACTAGCACTGGTAAAATAGCCTCTATATACAGTGGGAAAATTTGTGCAAATTTCATCTCCTGGCCCTTTGTGGATTGCTGAAAGTTTTCAGCTAATGAATATACATTTTGAAAATAGATGTCTTCATTTTGAATATATTCAAGTAAGTAAGAAGATTCTATCATTCTGATATCTTATTTTTAATGTTTTTTAATGTTATGAAATGTTAGATGTATGGCTAAAGAAACATATATTTGGAATGTTGAATGTAGCTGCCTTTAAATTTATTAATTTTATTTATTGTTTATTTTACTTACTAGATACCACCAAGTCGTTGTCTAGTTTTAATCTATCCAATGAGGACACTCACTGGATTTAAATTATCCAGCTGTCCCAGCAATGTTCATGATTCCTAAACCTTTCAACAAGAAACTTCTCAGTCAATCCAGGTCATATCATCCACTTTCAGGAGGCAACTGGCTTTGTTGTTTTTTCTTTGAAGACATTTCCCTTCTAATCCAAGAAGCTTCTTCAATTCTGATTGGATGGTGGGGAATGGAATGATTTATATTCCTTGCAGACAGCTGGTCCTCTGCATCCTTTTTGAGGGTCCTTGAAGCACTTGGAGTGTCCTCAGGGTCACCTGAGTGGTGTTCCTGGTTCCTGTAGTCTGCAATTTTTTCTGGAAATCTATTCATATACCCACACCATTCAAGGGTGTTCATCCCAAATTGCATCACTAAAAATCTATAGAGATTCTCAATCATCCAGGTCATAGTTGTCCCAAAAGTGCTTTTTCAGGACTCTCAAAAAGGGTGCAAATGACCAGGTGTCTGCAAGGAATATAAATCCTTCCATTTCCCACCATCCAGTTAGAGCTGAATAAGCTTCTTGGATGAGAAGCGAAATGTCTTCAAAGAAAAAACAAGAAAGTCCAGTTGCCTCCTGCAAAAGCATCTTTGGGACATGCCAACACAGGTTGTCCAATCCTTTCTATCTGGTTTCTTAGATTAATAGGAAGTTTCCTTTTTTGGTTCACTTAGTATTCATCTGAGCTGGAATCTCAGTTTTGTAGCTATTGTAGCAAACCAGAATCAAGAACTAACAACAAATTCTGTCTCAGGTTTATCGAGAGAGGAACAAACAGAAGATTCTATCCCCTAATTTTAAAGCAGTATTGGTGAACCTATGACACAGGGTCAAAGGTGACACACCACAATATTTGGGTAATATGCCAACATTCATCAACACCTGACAACTATTCTCAATAGCTGACCCCCTTCTCTAATTTTTGGAGGGTGTGGAGGCCACACAAGAAAAGGGTGCTCTCTAACACAACTTCTGCAGCCTTCAAAAATCATGCAAAAATGGGGTATGATTTCACACGGGTTTTGGAGATAGAAGGCATTCTTATGAAGCTGCTTCAAGAACAAAAGCATCATGCAACCCGGACCTGCCTTAGATAGGCTGCAGGGCCTGTCAAAAGAAAGAGAGCATGCTTGAAGGTAAACAAGGCAGATCCTTGATATCACAGTCATGATTAAATTACACTGTTGTTGTTTTTTAAAAATAAATGAATATATCAATAATTATTTCCCTTTTGTTTGGCAAGGGTAGAGTGGGGACGTGCCAGTTGAGTCAAGTAAGGGATTTTGACACATTGAGTTCAAAAAAATTTGTCACCACCATTTCAAAAAGTTCTGGTTTATCTATCACAACATCTGTACCAGTCAATTATGATAACAGATGTTTGTTTTACATTTTATGGAGCTTTATCTTCTTGAATTTATCTTTTTCTTGGAGTCCATCTCTTCATTCCTGTTGCTATGCACAACTTCTTCTTCTGTGCCCATCTGCATAACTTTTTGGAGAACACGAAGAATAAAGAAATTAATTTTCATTTTCCCCATATCCTTTCCTATTAACTTTAAGAATGTAAAAGACAAACAGAATAGGGCCAGAAAATTCAAAAGACTGACTGAGTATCTGAGAATCCAAACTTTTGGTGCTCATTTTAGCATTAATTATTGTTTTAACAATCCTCTATTTATTATATTTTCCATGGTGTGCAAATAGGGAAGTTGCAGCTAAAAAGAGAGAGGCTTGCTAGCAGCTTATATTAGATTAATGCTATCCTGCTTTTGCTACTGCAGAGCATTAGTGGCAAAGAATGAATTCATTTCCTGGGTACGATTCTATTTAGTACAAGTAATAGGTCCTGTTGATATCCACTAATTGGTACATTTAAAGAGCATGACAACGTAAAAACTACCCACAGTTTTTTTCTGATTGGAGACAGAATTAAACACAGAAGAGACAGTTGCAACCAAAAATTTCAACTGGCAGTATTTTGGGTTGTCGTAATAAAATAAAACTAAATCTCTGGAATGTGATTTCTGCTTTATTTCTGCCAATTGCCCTGGCACCGCTACAGAAACAAATACTGTATTGCTATTCTTGCCCCTCCCCCCTTTTAATAACTCAGTCTTAATATATGTTTCTTGTACCTAGTTTTAGTGGCAGAAGTAATACTAAAAGCCTTAAGGTTTTAAAACAGTGTACAGCATGGAACAACTTCCACTAAGCAATTTTGTTAGCTATAGAACAGAACAGAACAGAACAGAACAGAATAGAATAGAATAGAATAACAGAGTTGGAAGGGATCTTGGAGGTCTTCTAGTCCAACGCCCTGCCTAGGCACCACTTTAGACAAATGGTTATCCAACATCTTTTTTACAATTTCCAGTGTTGGAGCATTCACAACTTCTGGAGGCAAGTTGTTCCACTGATTCATTGTTCTAACTCTCAGGAAATTTCTCCTTAGTTCTAAGTTACTTCTCTCCTTGCTTCTCTCCTATATTCTTAGATTGCTCCACTGTGATTAATGTTTTCTCTCTGTCTGTAGTTTGTATATTTTAATTTTTTTATTAATAATTTTCTTTTTAATAATGTTTTTATAATTATTGTTTTTGTATCTATGATTTTATTTGCTTGTTTTGTGCTACTACTATTTCTACTACATTGTGTGTCGGAAGCACCTACCAAGGCATTTCTAGATTGCTATCCAAAATTGCTCTTAGTGAGATAGACAGCTCTGTAAATATGATCAATAAATAAATAAATGCAGCACTTTGCATACAATATATGATGAAAACTAAGATTTGCTAGAATACATGAATTGGAGAAGGTGAGACTAATTTAATTTTTACAAACTTGCACAGTGAACATTGCCCAAACAAATGATTTCACAATATACAATCCTAAAGTTGGGTTAACAAAGCACAACAATTTTATTCATGTCCTGTGCTATGCTGAAATAAACAAATCATATTATAATTTAAAGAGTTACAGTGAGCATTACTAGATTTTGAACTTAAGATAAGATGTAAGGCTAAGGCCAATGCAGAAAACTTAGTGGTTTTGTTGAGAATGCTATGATTGATTAGTTCACTATATACATGTTTTAGAATGCCGAGTACTGTAACTAAAATTACATAATATCTTAGCTATACATTTTCTACCCACTCCTTTGAGTAAACTGCCTCAAGAGAAACATAAAATTATGCAAGATGTGGGAAGAACATTAAAACAAGTTTCCCTCATAATTTTAATTATTAACCAAATAAATAAATTTAGGTGTAAACTACATGTAATAAAAACCATGATAATTGCTAACTTTAAAATGGGATCAGACCAATTTGTAGAAGACATACGACTCAATAGTATGTAGATGGTATCATTTCTTCTATTTCTAACAGAGTCTGAATGCCTTAGTTTACGCATCTATACGTGGTTGAAAGAACCTGCAGTCTTGCAGAAGTAAGCATTAATTGAGAAAAAGGATTGAAGGGAGTTCTAAAAACAACCAAAAGAATTTCACAAAATGTTATATGATTAATGTGTATGGGGAAATAGAAATATGGAGGGTGGAGTAACAGCTGGAATTCATTAGTGAGTGAGCAGGTAAGGAGAACTAATAAGAGTCTGGACAAAAGTTCAACAGAGAGAAGGAGAGGAGACAAGGGATAAAGAAAGCTACACCATCTGAGGGATTTGTATGCTTAGCTGTATGTTCTGAGCAAGCAGAGACTGCTACAGAGATTGTGGAAAGAATCTAAGGAAGCCAGTTTCAGGGAGTGGTTTTACTGAGCCAATGAACAGAGAGACATAAGAGGAATTGGGCAGTGGAATTCTGTGGAGGACTTTTAGGAAGAATTCTCATTAAGATGAAAATCCTAAAGGGGAAAACAACTCAAGAATCTTGGGAAACTCTAAAAAGTATGATTGTAGAAGCCCAGACCAGCACAATACCACTGAGAAAGAAAAACAAGAAATCTAAGAAGAAACCAAGCATGGTTGCACAAAGATCTCTTTGGCAAATTGAAAGAAAAAAAGGACAAGTACAAAAAAATGGAAA
Source organism: Hydrophis major (assembly GCA_033807585.1). Lineage (NCBI taxonomy): Eukaryota > Metazoa > Chordata > Lepidosauria > Squamata > Elapidae > Hydrophis > Hydrophis major. The sequence goes on along the minus strand of CM066330.1, from coordinate 238,415,719 downwards.
GAAGGACATACAACTAAGGCAGAATATCAGCAGATAGCCAGAATCTGCAAAGACAAAGTCAGGATAGCAAAGGCTCAGAACAAACAAAGACTTGTAACAAAAGTCAAAAATAATAATAAAAAGTTTCTTCCAACATATAAATAACAAGAAAAAAAATCAAGGAAACAGTGGGTCCACTAAAGAGAGAAGATGGCAAGGAAGTAACAGGCAACACAGAGAAAGCAGAATTGCTTAACTCATTCTTTGCATCCGTCTTCATGCAAAAAGAAACTATAGCTCAACCCACCAAAAACATAACTGTAAAAGACAGACCAGAAATAAAAGTTAAAATAAGCAAAAAAAATAGTAAGAGAACACCTATCTGATCTTGATGAAAACAAATCACTGGGGCCTGATGGATTACATCCCAGAGTGTTAAAGGAGCTGGCAGAGGTCATCTCAGAACCACTGCACGATATCTTTCAAAAATCCTGGAGCACCGGGGAACTACCAGAGGACTGGAAAAGAGCTGACGTGGTTCCCATCTTCAAAAAAGGGAAAAAAACAGACCCAGGAAACTATAGACCAATCTGCCTAACATCAATACCCAGGAAGATACTGGAAAAGATAATAAAAAAACAGACAACGTCCAGAAACAAGTAAAGTAATGAGTCAGCATGGTTTTTTAAAAAACAGATCATGCCAAACCAATCTTATTTCATTCTATAACACAGTGACTAAATTAGTAGACCAGCAGAATACTGTGGACATAATATATTTAGATTTCAGCAAGGCATTCGACAAAGTAGACCACAACCTACTTCTTAGTGAGCAAGAAAAAAGTGGAATAGATAGCACCACCACTAAATGGACTTGCAACTGGCTGACAAACCATACTCAACAAGTAGTTCTTAATGGGTCTAAGTCTACACGGAGAGAAGTAAGCAGTGGGGTGCCACAAGATTCCGTCTTAGGCCCAGTACTCTTCAACATCTTCATTAACAACTTAGATGAGGGAATAGAAGGGGAACTTACCAAATTTGCAGAGGATACTAAGCTGGCAGGAATAGCTAACACCTAAGAAGTTAGGCTCAAAATCCAGATGGATCTTGACAGACTAGAACACTGGGCCATATCTAACAAAATGAAATTCAATGTAGAGAAAAGTAAAGTCCTACACTTAGGCAAGAAAAACCAAAAGTACACATATAGACTGGGTGAAACCAGGCTCAATAGCAGTAACTGTGAGAGGAATCTTGGAATCTTAGTGGACAACCAGCTAAATATGAGCCAGCAGTGTGCAGCATCAGCTAAAAAAGCTAATGCAATCCTAAATTGTATTAACAGAGGGATACAATCAAGATCAAGGGAAGTACTAATACCACTGTATAAAGCCTTAGTAAGACCACACCTACAGTTCTGAATCCAGTTTTCACCACATTATAAAAAAGATGTTGAGACTCTGGAAAAAGTACAGAGAAGAGCAACCAGGATGATTAGGGGACTGGAGGCTAAAACATACAATGAACGGTTGCAGGAACTGGGCTTGGCTAGTCTCGTGAAGAGAAGGACCAGGGGAGACACGATAGCAGTCTTCCAATATTTGAGGGGCTGCTACAGAGAGGAAGGGGTCAAGCTATTTTCTACCCTGAAGGTCAGACAAGGAATAATGGATGGAAACTGAACAAGGAGAGATTTAACCTGGAAATAAGGAGAAACTTTCTGACAGTGAGAAAAATCAACCAATGGAACTGCTTGCCCTCGGAGGTTGTGGGAGCGCAATCACTTGAGACTTTCAAGAGATTGGACTGCCATTTGTCAGAAATGGTGTCGGGTCTCCCGCTTGGGCAGGGGGTTGGACTAAATGACCTACAAAGTCCCTTCCAACTCTGATTACCTGTTAAATCTGTAAAGTTTTCCCCAACTAGAAAATGCATACTTGGCTGGTTATCTGTATCTGAGTCAGTAACAAGAGGAAATTTAAAAAAAAAACTTTTCTGTTTAAGAAACAAAGGTACTCATGCTTTGGTTCATGTGCAAATTACAAATTTAATTAGACAAAACAAAGATGACAGAGGAAACAATTCTCTGTAACTAGTGTATAAATTTACTAGAATTGTTTATCGGAAAGTTCCTGTCCAACAGGCATTATGTAAAAAAAGTATTTTCTTCTGCTGGTCCTGAATTTTCTTGGGTTTAGTTTCAGTGATCTCAAGATACTGCAATTGTGAAAAGTGGGGGGAAATTATTCATTCAGTCAATCAGTTTATATAGCCAGCCATCTTACGATGTTGACTCTAGGCAGCTAACAACCTTTAAAGTCAAAATACAAGCCACATAAAGCATCAATACTTGTAAACAAGGTATAAAACTACATTCTCTCCATAATATCTATGCCTTACATTTTTAAATATATTTAAATTTTTCATATTCATATTTGTATATATTTAATTTTTTCATTTTTGTATATCTTCTTAGGTCCACAGTCAAAAACTGTATTAACCTCCATTGAAACCTGGAGTTTCACAGCAGTGGAGACTTTAAAATGCCCTCATATCTATAAGAACTTCAAATTCTTCCATGCATTAAGGGTCGGGTGTTCCTCATAACTAGTTTTGCAAAGGTTTAGCTTAATTTAGCCACCTCCGGATCACACTACTGTGAGCTGTATCTTTAAATTCATTATTAAATTCATTATCAGTTCAAATGACTAACAACGTCAAAACAATTAAAAATTCATTAAGTTTGCATAGCACATTCAGAATGCATTCCAAATTCTGATCAATTGAAAAAGAGCAGTAGGGAAAGCTACACAAGTACAATCATCTCATTCTCTAACATAAAAGATTTGAGAAAATGAAGAGGATAAAGAGGATACAAAATATTTTATGCAATAACTGTGTAGAAACTAGCTTTTTAAAAATCTCTTCCGCCATTGAAGGTAATTGCTTTTTTACTAGAAACACTTCTTTAAAAGAAAGATTGAAAGAGAAGTACATAATTGAATACGAAGACATTTATTGTTTCTTTATATTCATAAAAATAAGAATACAATAAACCCTTCCTTAAAAATCCACATCTATATCCATTCATCTTTCATATAGTGTTAATAGGGGAAAAGGTAAGAGGTTGGTGGATCCCTTTCACTAGAAATGCCTTCTATTTAATGGTACCTTTTGTAGATATTTGACAAAATATTTGCCTCACATGTTATAGTATTGTAGTATCGGCTGGGGAATCCTGGTTGTTCAACATATCTTGAAGTTCTCAAGGTTGAGAATCACTAAAGTGAATAATTACAACAAACAAGTTGCCTGTGCTCTGAAGCTGAAAGAGATCAGGATGGCTAGTACAGATGGAAAACTCAACATTTGAGGACTATAAGTTAGACTGGAAAAATGAAAGACATCACATGGAAAAAAAGCTGTAAAAACCTTCATCTGCACTCATGCAAAATAACTTGGTTAAGTCTGTGTGGTCCACCAGCACTGAGCTGAGTTCAAGATTGCCTTTCTTTCTTTTTCTTTTTGTCTTAACAATCCTGTAATGCCTTGCATTGGGGTGAAATCAGGGCAACTGAATGGAGCTGAGTGTTTACTGGCTGGATGCCCTTCCTATTGCCAATGCAAAGTTCACAGCAGATATTTTCTCATTGTGTCCAGAGAGAGAAATATCTGCCACTTCCTAGGATTGAACTTTCCTTTGCCTTTCTTTCCTTCCCCACTCTATTTCTCTTTCTGAATTTGTTTCTCAAACTGCTGATGTAGATAAGCGATTCTGACATTCTGAAAAATAAAATCTGTTTCATTACAATTTTGCTCCAAAGTAGTTGTGTATGAATGAAATTCTTTAATGGAACAGGGAAAATAAATCAAAAGCTGTATCCCACTATGAGCTGGGGGGAATTAACCCCCCCATACACATAAATCTTTATAGTGTGTGTTCTGTACGGACATTAATATACTTGGAAGCGCCACGCTGTGATTGGCCAAAGCGCGCGGCGATCCCATTGGCCAAGCAGGCCGCGCTGATTGGCCCATAACGAACCTAATTGGAAACTAATTAGAAGGAGATTCAAAGCGGTGCCATTGGCCGTGGCCGCCACGGCTAGAGAATAAAAGCTGCGGCTTTTCCCTTTAAACCTCGAGCTGATCTAGGGACCTAATAAAGAGCTGAAACCAAGTCACTGGCTCCGAGTCTCCTTTCCCATGATGGACACGACACTGGCGACGAGGATGGGATTCCGAGACTAACCCCATCAAGCACGTGTCCTGAGGAAACGAGACCAACAAGATGGCCAGCATCGCACCACCCACACCCTTCAACCCAGCTACCGAGGACTGGGAATCATACACAGACTGATTCCTTATGTTCCTTGAAAGTAGCAACTTGAAGGATGCAACCGGGCAGAAGAAAAGAGCCGTCTTCCTAACACACTGCAGGCCCACAGTGTTCAAGATGGCTAAAGCCCTCGCGAAACCCAGGGACGTGAAGGAGATGGACTGGGCGGACCTCGAGCCATTGCTCCAGAACCACTATGCCCCTGCCGTGCCCACCCTCATCAGGCGGCACGATTCCTACCACCGGGACCAGAGATCGGGCGAGAGCATCAGCGACTTTGTGGCTGATCTGCAGAGCCGAGGGGGCATGTGCGGGTTCTCGGACATGGACGAGGCTTTGCGGGACCTTGTTGTGCTCAGACTCAGAGACCCAGTCCTGCAAAGCCGGCTGATGGCAAAAGGCGACATCGTCCTCATCGACGCCCTCGCTGAAGCCACCACAGCCGAGGCAACCCGGAAATCAGCGAATCGAATACGGAGAGCAGACACCGGGGAACGCATAGCAACCACTGAGATGGGCCAGGCGACCGAGGCTCACCCAGAAGCAAGCTACTGGGAGACCACCACCCACAATGGTGACTTTCACTCTGCCTCCGACACCACGGACGAGGAAGAGGAAATATATCGGCTCCAGTCGGGACAAGATCGGCGCGATCAGTGAAGTCGTAAAACGGGGACTACTTGTGCCGGGTGCGGAGGCAACCACCCTCGATCGGAGTGCTGGTTTTTCGACGCGATTTGCCGGCACTGCAATAAAAAAGGTCACATCGCCCGAGTCTGCCGACTGTGAAAAGCCTACAGCCCCCATCGGCGGGACCACAGCAACAGGAGACAAGATGGCACCCCCCCCAGGGCCAGAGACTGCCAAGCCAAAAATCGCTGGAACCGAGACGGACAGAACCGACGAAGCGGCGAAACCCAGCAGAAAGAGGAAACCCACCAGACGGTTGTCATCGGCCACTCATCCACCACAGATGCCCAGAAGGTGTACGTAGAAGTGGGCATCAAAGGCGAACCATGCAAAATGGAGGTGGACTCCGGGTCCTACCTCTCTATGGTTGCCTGGAGAGAAATCAGGCAGTTGGTGCCGGAAATCCACAAGAGAAGGTTGGAAACCCAGAAACTAATCCTCAGAGACTACGAGGGGAACCGCATCCCAGTAGTCGGAACCGGACACTTTGAGGTAACCTTCAAGGGCCGCTCAGCAAAGCTTCCCCTGACAATCGTGGACCGAGACCGCCCCAGCCTTTTGGGACTACAGTGGTTCACACCACTCGGGATCGAGGTTACGGGTGTCGACCACATCGCAGATCCTGACTGGGAGGAGCAACTGGCACTGGACTTCCGGGAAGTGTTCGACGGCACCCTAGGCAAGTACCAAGGGCCCCCTATTTCCTTCAGCCTAGACCCCAGCATTCCCCCAATACACCTAAAACCACGGCGGGTACCTTTTGCACTCCGGCCCAAAATCAACAAGCAAATTGACAAGCTCGTCGAACAAGGGTCCTACAACCAATCGATCATGCCCAGTGGAAGACCCCCATAGTCACCCCAGTCAAGCCCGATGGGTCAGTGAGAATCTGCGGGGACTATAAATTGCGCCTTACAACAAAGCGCCTACCCTGTCCCAGTAGTGCAACACCTTCTACACTCACTGGGGGGGCAAGGTCTTTGCGAAGCTCGGCCTGGTGCAAGCCTATCAACAGTTGCTGGTCGACGCAGAAACTGCCGAGGCGCAGACCAGGGAGCCTTTCGCTGTAACAGACTCCAGTTTGGAGTCAGCATGGCTCCGGGAATTTTCCAGAGCCTCATGGAGAGACTCTTGCAAGGAATTAAGTGGGTGGTGCCCTACTTCGACAATGTACTAGTGTCAGCGGCCAACCAACAAGAACTAGAGGGTCGTCTAAGGGAGGTATTAACCAAATTCAAAGAGGCCGGGCTAAAAGCGAAAAAAGAGAAATGCCAGCTGTACACAGAACGGGTCGAATTCCTGGGATACCTCCTAGACCTACACGGCATCCACCCAACCGCAGAAAAAAATCAGAGCCATTAAAGAAGCCCCAACACCACGGAATAAAACAGAACTGCAGGCATTTCTGGGACTGCTTAATTTTTATAATGTTTTCCTGCCCCAAAAGGCGACTGCGGCGGAGCCTTTGCATAGGCTTTTGGACAAGGTGGCTCACCTCAGATGCCGTCCTAATCCAATACAACGAGATCCTACCACTTGCTGTCACATGCGATGCCTCACCTTTTGGCGTCGGCGCCGTCCTCAGCCACACGCTCCCCGACGGAAAAGAAGCACCCATCGCCTTCTTTTCAAGGACACTCACCAAACTGGAAAGAAACTGCAGTCAACTGGACAAAGAGGCCCTGGCTATCGTCGCCGCAGTAAAGAGGTTCCACGAATACCTCTACGGCCGCAAGTTTACCATCATCACTGACCACAAACCCCTGCTGGGAATCCTGGCAGGGAACAGGGCCACCCCGAACATTCTATTTCCTAGAATGACAAGGTGGTCCGAATTCCTTGCCACCTACAGCTACTGGCTCACACACCGACCCGGTAAGACAATCACCCACGCAGACGCCCTGAGCTGCACGCCATTACCTGACCTAGACACCGACCCAGCACCTACGACAGCCACCCTCAGCATAGAGACTCTGCCCAATCAACCACGTCAGACATTGCCCGCGAGACAAATAAAGACAAATGTCTGGCGCGGGTGTTACATTGGGTAGAAAAGGGGTGGCTGGAAAGACACGATGACGAAGCATTCAGGACATTCCGGAACTGGCAAACAGAACTCTCATTACAAAAAGGGTGTGTACTTTGGGGGGATAGAGTTGTTATTCCGGAAAGGTTACAAGGGAAGGTATTGGAGTTGTTACATGAAGGGCACCCGGGCATAGTTAGAACAAAAGCCCTGGTCAGGAGTTACGCCTGATGGCCAGGGATGGACAAGCAAATCGAGACCTGGGTGGCAAAATGCAAACGCTGCCAAGAAACCAGACCGAGTCCCCCTGCAGCACCAATCCTGGAATGGGAAACCCCCAGGGGCCCATGGTCCAGGATCCACATAGATTTTGCCGGGCCCACGAAAGGACATATATTCCTTATCACGGTAGATGCTTACTCCAACTGGTTGGAGGTAAACAACATGAAAACCACCACCATGGAAGCCATGACCAAGGAACTCAGCAAGCTGTTCACAACCCATGGCCTCCCAGATGTCATCGTGTTGGACAACGGGCCCCAATTCACCTTGCTGGAATTCGAAAAATTCCTAGCGGAACGGGGCATACGACACGGACTGACAGCACCGGCACATCTGGCGGCAAACGGGAGGGCGGAACAGATGGTTCAATTCACAAAAAAAACCATCCAAAAAATTGAACACGGGGAAATCCAAGAAAAAATAAACAAAATGCTCTTTATACAACACATAACCCCGAACATGACTACCATCAAAAGCCCGGCAAAACTATTAATGGGGAGGAAATTAAGGTCCCCACTCGACAGACTGCACCCCACACACAACCCACAAAACCCCCCAAACTCCTCAAGCAAAAACCGAACATTCTCCCCAGGTGACGCAGTCTATGCAAAGAATCTCACCGGAGACCCACTCTGGGTACCAGCAACCATAACCCAGCTGACAGATCCCCACTCGTACCGCCTCCAAACAACCAACGGACGAGCATGGAAACGCCACATCGATCAAATAAGATCGAGGACAACCACGGGAAACACAACCGACACGCAAACAGACACAGACAGGCCCCACAACGCAGACCAAGAGGGGAGGGAATACCCTGGGAACCAGGAAACAATAGAAAGAAACCAGCCATACTCACCGGAAAGCAGCCAGCTCGAACCCTCCCCGGGGAGAAGCAGCCAGGCCAGCTCAACCAGCCCAGAAAGACCAGGCGGGAGCAGCAACAACCACAGCTCGAGTAGACCGGGAGGGAGCTGCGACGAAAGGCCCGGCGAGCCTTTCCAGGCGGTTCCATCAACGAGGCAGAGAGCAACCCAGAACCTGACTGAACCGGCCAGGAGCCAAGCAACAACTAACCTGCGCAGGTCAAGTAGGCAAGTACGAAGCCCCGCCTACTTACGGGACTACGTTACATAGGACCATACCAAGAGGGGAGGGGGTGTTCTGTATGGACATTAACATACTTGGAAGCGCCGCACTGTGATTGGCCAAAGCGTGCGGCGATCCGATTGGCCAAGCAGGCCGCGCTGATTGGCCCGTAACGAACCTCCCGCAATTGGTGGAAACTAATCGCGGGAGATTCAAAGCAGTGCCATTGGCTGCGGCTGCCGCGGCTAGAGAATAAAAGCCGCAGCTTTTCCCTTTAAACCCCGAGCCGATCTAGGGACCTAATAAAGAGCTGAAACCAAGTCACTGGCTCCGAGTCTCCTTTCCCGCGACGGACACAACAGTGTGGGTTCATTTTTCAGGCTGGATTGCAAATCTAACAACATTTCAGGGCAATCCTAATCAATGGGCATATAACTTCCCTGAGCTACAGATATGTTCCTGCTTTTGCAGAGGTATTGATTGAGGGAGGGTGAGAGGGATGTATCTACATTTATAAAAGTGAAATACCACTCACACATCATCACAAGATCTCCAGAACTGTAAAATCTACAAACTTGAAATTTGGCATGTATGTTCCTCTTGGCTTCTAGGTGCTCACTAAGAAAGGATTTTTTGAAATGATCATCAGAGCATTAGTATTTCGTATATTATTATTAACATGCTTTGATGCTAAGGAGTTCTACTCCTCCACCCCACCTGAAAAGAAATCTGTTCCAAATGCAAAACACAAGCAGATGAGTTTCAGTTTCAGTTTTAGTTTCAAAGTAGCGACCAACTTTAATACAGAACAGTTGAGCTAAGCCATGTCCAGGCTCCTTGCTGTCTCCTTCTTGCTCACACAGCAACTACTGTTTCAGTTTCCATGCTTCAGTTTCCAAAGAGCCTTCAACTCTCACACACTGAGAAGACGCTAGCCAGATGAATACTGATGGATGCTGGTAGGCAGAGGCAGAATCCCCCCCCCCTTATTTTCCTCCCCCAAAACTAAGACCGATCACATAATTTCATAGCGAAGCATGGGTATAGAGCTAATAATCTTAGAAAGAAATGGCTGACAATACTTGGACACAGTATTGTTTACTAGCTGTTCCATAATATTTCTCCTCATTGCAAAAGCTGAAAGGAAATTAGCAAGTCATTTTAACTGACAATTTCTTCAGAAGTTGGATTACAAAATGTTTTAGCTTTCTGTCAACTTCTATAAACAGAAAAAATATCTAAACTGAGTAACAAAACCTATCAAAAAGTTGAAGTTCCAATACAAGTTTTGATATTTCTCTTATAAACAGATAGCAGAAGCTAGATGGTGGTAGAAACTGAGAACAAGGATATTTTTCCTCTTAATAATTTTAAAAAATTAATGGGCATATTGGAATAGACAAAACTTGCATCACAGGCCACTCACAGTTGGATGGTTTATAGAGCAAACTATAAAAGCTGTATATATTTAAGTGCCAAGTTTATTGCATTTGGTTTATGCCTGTTTTTTGGCATGGTGTACTGCACATCAAAATCAACTGTGAAGTTACATTAAATCCAAATGTTGTCAGTTAAACCAGAATTCTTTGTGTTCCTAAAGCAACTTTGTCAAATCTGGCACCTGCTTCTGCTACATCCTTCAGAATTTACTATTCAAGGACTGTCTGCTCTTGGGAGGTACAATCACAATATATCTGGAGAGCATTAAGTTGATGGAATATGCTAAAGACTTGTGGGGGGGGGGGAATAAAATGAAGATATTTTTAAAAGTCGAAGGAAGGCAAGGCAAGATACAATGGATGAAAACTAACCAACCTAGAACTAAGAAGAAATTTCCTAACAGTGAGAACAATTAACCGGTGGAATGGCTTGCCTTCAGAAGTTGTGGGTGGTCCATCACTGGAGGCTTTTAAAGAGAGGTTTATCTGAAATGATATACTGTAAGGTGTCCTGCTTAAGCAGGGGGTTGGATTAGTAAACCTCCAAGGTCCCTTCCACCTTGTTATTCACAGTTCTTTATCTATACTTAATGCACATTTGACTGATGAGTTATTTATGTTGAAACAGGCAAATACCAGGACCTCTCCTGCATACTTCAGCTTCCTGCTAGTCATTTCATTTGAACTCAGAAAGCAGCTCTTTGAGACCCTGAGCTGCTTGAATAGGTCTTCTTTTGCATGACTTTGTTTCTCTGCACAGGCTTATAGCTCACTATTTCTTTTTGCTCTCCCCCATCCCTTTTCAGATAGATTTAAAGGAAAGGGGAATCCTCCAGCATTTTAAAAGCAATTTATGTGCACTGAAGCATGAAAGGTTAGACCAGATTTTTTAAAAACTTGGTTATTTCATAAGGAAAGAAGTAAAAACGATCATGCAAATATCTGGAATAAAGAATCAAGAATATTAGATGCCGCTTGTTGGCTCTGGCCAGCCGTGGGTGGTTTCACAGCTGCAAAGAAGTAATTTGTTTCCTTGGCTAAGATCTCTTTAATGTACAGAGAGCATAATCTCTGCTTTTGCATTTACCTTAAAGAGTAAAGATTTTTCTTCATAAAGAATCAGTGATGCCTTCCTTGGGAAGAGTGCAGCACAATTGCGGCCAAAATCAGTACTTTCATCACAACGAGATGAGTAATCCAAAAGCAATAAAAACTGGCAAATTGAAAAAAAAAAAAAAAGACCTTATGTAGGTAACCAATAAAACTTGGCTCTGTCAGCCTTACTAGTTCCTAGCATTTCCAGTTGCACAAATGCAGCTGAGAATTCAAAACCACAGCATCCTTCCTTTACAGATTGCAAACTTCACTAAAGATCAAGCCATGCAGCTAATCCTGGAAATGTGCATTGAGTTGAGCTAAACTGTCATTATCAAGGATTAGACAAATGAGAGTAATTTACTTTAAATACAACTTCAATAAAGGCGCTAGTCCTTACCGACCTCTGTCACACAAGTGCCATTAACATGACAAAGGCTGTGGAGGACCATTTTCCATATCTTCAAAAAAAATCATTTGTAATTTGTGTTTTCTGTTGGCTTTTCAATCTCTCAATTATTAACCACTCATAAGGTTAATCATATACTGTATGGTGTGGGGCCAAGGATGATTCAGCCTTCATGTTTTCCAGCAACAAAAATAGTGGCTGAAAAACATTCCAGATTTACAATTGTGGTTGGGTGTGGGCTAGTGTGCACCCACTTTTTTTCCCATCTCACCTGCAGGGCATTTTGCTTTATCTGCACAAAGCATGCCAGTTGTCATGGCAACTGTTTAAATTTGCATTGATATGATACTTAGCATCATCTAAAAAAAAACCCAAGAGTCCAGATGATATCTTCCATTTATCTGTACTATGCCATTGCTGCTTTCACTTTTGACTACATGAAAAAAATTTTCAGGAGAAAAAGTGGGAAAATCAGCAGAAATTCTCCATCTGGAAATATGCTTCCGATTCCACCATCCCCTCCCTTTCTTCTAATCTTTAATTTCTAATTTAATTGAGCCATTGCAGAGCCCAAGCTGTTAGAAAACAGGATAACACGATCACACTAGATAAATCCATTTTTTCTTCTTCTAGGAAATAAACGACTAATCTCCTGAGAAAAATTAATGGGTGAAGGATGGGTGTTTTGCTTTTTCTGATTGTTATATTTTTTAATGTTTTTAGAAAACACTATTTTCTAAGTAACCTATAAATTTAAATAGGTAACACATTTCAAATTGTAAAAATATAAGAGAGACATCCCAATATAAAACAGGTAAATGTCAGTTACATTAAAAAAAATAAAACAAATTCATATAGTAGAAAAGGATGTCAATATCAGATAATTATTGATATGTTGCTTAAAGGGTTGAAGATAATAATAGTATTGATAAAGATTTTCCTGTATCATAAAGAATTGAAAATAGACAAATTCCTTCTAACAGGCACTTGGACAATTTTAGATGATTTTGAAAAAGCAGAATCATCCTAGTTGGTTTTTAGTTAAGAAACCACTATGAAATCCCAGGAATGTGGGACTAGGTTGAGAAAAGAAAGGGTGAAGGAGAAAGAGGAAGAGAAAACCACAACAATGGTGAATCCATTTCTATATTTCTATATTGTTGCCAAGAAATCATGCCCATATAGTCATCCCAAATCGAATTTAAAGGAGAATTGCCTCTCACTGTAGTTGTTGTTTTTAAAAATAAGACAGTTCTTTTTACCCAGCTTCTATTTTTTTTTAAAAAAAAAAAAACCTTACTAAGAAACTTGTCCAGGCAGCAACCAAGAATTAGATACAATTAAATGGAAGAAGAAAACATTATGTATAGATGGTGTTAATCAGTTTATATTTGAAATGCAAATTTGCAAATCAGGGAGAAGCAGTCAGAACCAAATCTGAACACAGGAAGGTAGGAAAGAAGGAAAGTGCAATGTGAGCTCCTCTTCTTAGTAGCTATTCCCTCAATTCTTGCATTATTGCTTTATTGGGCAATTGCCTCAAGAATGGACTCTTCTTGGTTTGTTTGGTTCTCTGAATTGGTTTAAGGCCTTTATCTCTTGTTATAGCTGAAATTCCAAGCTTCGAGATAAAGCATTAGATCAGGGGTGTCCAACCTTGGCAACTTTAAGACTTGTGGACTTCAACTCTCAGAATTCCTCAACCAAAGGAATTCTGGAAGTTGAAGTCCACAAGTCTTAAAGTTGCCAAGGTTGGACACCCCTGCATTAGATTGTGTCTTTCATAAAAAGAGTCAAGAATCATAAGGTACAACACTTAATAATAATAGTCATAGGGTACAATAAGCAATCAAATCATACTAGGAAACAATCAGTATAAATCATAAGTGTAAGTATATGTAAATAACGTAGTTGGGTTGACAATATATAATAAAGTCTTCTTACCAGTTCCATGTCTTTTACAGCAGACAAATATCAACCCATAATACAACAAATAACCTTCGATATCAACAGAATATCAAAATAAACAGTCAGTATTGGTCCATAGTCAGTCAGTATCAGTATCAAGAGAGATCATCAGTGAAAAAGAGAAAGAAAATTAAACCATGATCTATAGCTCCCTCTTATGGCAACTTGTAGCATAATGAACCAACCAGAACATAGCATAATACATTACAGTATTTTTCCTTAAAGCTACAAACATATATATTTGTAGTTTATATATTGTCAACCCAACTATGTTATTTACATATACTTACACTTATGATTTATACTGATTGTTTCCTAGTATGATTTGATTGCTTATTGTATCCTATGACTATTATTATTAAGTGTTGTACCTTATGATTCTTGACTCTTGATGAATGTATCTTTTCTTTCATGTACACTGAAAGCATTTGCACTAAGACAAGTTCCTTGTATGTCCAATCACACTTGGCCAATAAAAGAATTTTCATTCTAATTCTTCAGGATGAAAATACATTTCTTATTATTCAGTCTGTTTATTAAGCTTTAATGAGTAATTCTAACTTATTCATATTGTTAGCAAATGCATTTCTTCCGGCTTGGAAAATATATTCCGGTTTCCTTGGCAAAGAAAATAGTGTTCTTTATATGATTTCTGTAATTTATCCATCACCTCCACACAAACAAGTTTTAAGTTGCATGCACAAATGTGTATTACTTTGTACAAATATAGTATACAAAGCAATCATAATAATAATTATAATATAAAATTCATAATGAAGTCCAGTGGGTTTCAAAATCAGTTATAGAGAATAGCCAATATTTTTAGCTTCTAAAGGCCATGAGAGAGGAATCCACCTTCATGTTAAGGACCAAGAAGGAGGGGAGTCCAGAGAAATGTTCTCTTTCACCTCTCAACAGGAGGGGACTTTCAAGCGTTCTCCAGTCTCAGGCAGGGAAAACAGGCCTAGTTAGGAAAGGCAGTCTGTGATCCATATTGGGCTTTAGAATAGAGGCCAGCACTCTGAATTGTATTTGAAAACAACCAGGTGGTTTTACTCCCAAGGATAAAGCACAATTATTATTGTTGTGCCCAAAACCAGTCCTAGCCTGGTCCAAAGCCAATAAAAACTGCCAGACATGAGGAATGGCATTTTCAGCTTCTTTGATGGAACTACTCCAGCAAAAGGATCTCAGCAGCTGAAGGAGCGAAGTCCTTGAACAATGCGCATGCACAATATGTTATACACCCTAAGAATCATATAATAAGAAACATATCTTTCTTTTGATTGGCTTCTTCTACTTTTAAAAGAGTTTAATGGTTAGAATGCAGTACTGCAGGCTACTTCGGCTGACTGCTGATTGCCTGCAGTTTGGCAATTCAAGTTTCATTGGCTCAAGATTGACTCAACCTGGATCACATTTTTCCAAGGTTGGTAAAATGAGGACTCAGATTGTTGGGGGCAATATGCTGACTCTATAAACTGCTTAGAGAGGGTTAGGGTTAGGTACTGTGAAGTGGTATATAAGTCTAAGTGCTTTTACTATTACCCTCCTTCTTCATACATTGCATGTTTATGTTAATAAGCTTTCTTATCAAAAGAAGTGTGTCTTTCACTATTATAATAAGTTAGAGATTACCAAAGTTTATATACTCATGGTCACTCATGCCCTAGTCACTTTCTGTCTTGACTATTGCAATGCTCTCTTCATGGGGCTACCCTTAAAGAGCATCCGGAAGCTCCAGTTGGTGCAAAATGCAGTTGCCCACATGGTTTTGTGCAAACCTCATTGTGCACATATATCACCTCTCCTGCAGGAGCTGCATTGGTTCCCAATTTACTTCAAGGTGCAAATCAAGGTGCTGGTTGTTATCTTTAAAGACCTTCATGGGTTGAGAGCAGGTTATCTGAGGGACCATCTCTTGCTGGTCACATCTACCTGACACACCAGAGCGTGAGGCAAGGAATGTTGCAGGTCCCTTCCCCTAGGGCAATACACCTGGTGGGACCCAGAAGACTGGCTTTCTCCATGGTGGCTCCCACTCTCTGGAATGTCATTCCCCCAGACATTAGAATGGACCCCACTCTAACACTCTTCTGGAAGGCACTGAAGACCTAATTCTGCCAGCGGGTCCGGGGAACCCAGAGCGGGATGGAGCCCAATAAATGGCTCATGTGATATGTTATTGCAGGTGGGGGAGTTATATGAGGTTTTTATATTCCTGTAAGCCACCTTGAGTTGCCATGGTGCGAATAGGTGGCAATATAAATTTCCTAAAATAAAATAAATAAATATATCTATGTGCTTTAGCTTTCTTCTAGCATGCCCTTCTAACTTCTAACTTTCTTGTTGCTAGGCATTTGTTAACACTCATCACAGCTCTAACTTTCTGTGTCAGCAAGTCCTTTAACAAACTTTCCTAATTCCAATCTGAGTCCTTCATTATCAACAGCAGTGAATTCCCACCTAAAACTATTTACAGTATGACGGCAGAATGACCCTCAGTAGGAAGTAGCAGGACTCTATTATCATGAGTGTTAGGAATCTGTCCACCAATTAGTTGGGCTGGCAATATATAAACCAACAATGTAGGTTTGTAGCTTTAAGACAAAGTTACTGTATTGATTTGTACTATATTCCAATTGATTGATTGTATTGTGAATTGCCATAAGAGAGCTAGAGATCATGGCTTGTTCTCTCTGACATGCTCTCTCTCTGACATTCTGTTGCTATATAAGCTATTCTTATACTTTGATATTTTGTTTACTGGAAATGACAAAGGCAACCAGTAAGAAGATTTTGTAATTGGATATTCTTTGGACTGTAAAACGTATATGACCTGGACCATTTATTGGACTGTGCTATTTCTTCAAGTAAACTTGGACTCAATTTAGTGTATCTGAGTGTGTCTCATAAACATTTCCATGTGCATATCCTTGTTACTCAAGGGTTATTCTGTACATATCATAGCAATGAGCCATAGCAAACATAGGATAAAATGGAAATGCAAACTGAAAGTAGCAAAGCATCGCTCCAACAGAAGTTGGTAGAGCCATTTTTCAATGGATACACTGTAAAAGTTTAATAATTAATAGAATCTGGTGGCATTGAAGCATTTATACTCATGTTTTCCACACCCATGTCTTCTACAAATTTTACCATTCTCCAGAAAGTAAAGTTTTCTAAACATGGAGTTCAATTGAGAAAAGAGTAAGGTAATCTGGAGCTACTTTTTTTGCAAATCTTCCTCACGTTCTCTATGGTTGGGTTCACTCATTCCAAACTTGAATCTCTTTTTAGGAAAACTGCTAAGATCTGTCATTTTGATTTTCCACAGTACCATATAGTAACTGCTTGCTCAAGGATATCCTGGAATTAAAACAGAACCTCTCACATCCATATGTATGGTATTTGTTTGGGAATAGCTGAATGTTGGGATATAATCCTACTAGGTCTTAGGTAGGATTTAACTAGAGTCAGTGCAACTGTGTGGTGATGACTCCCAAGACTTGGCATTCAGAAATTTAGCGATATCCATTTTGAAATTCACGTGGTTTCCAAGAAACTTATATATCCACAGCCTCAATGCTGGTAACAGAAGCAAAATTTACATAAGAATGTTTTAAATGTCAAAGAATACAGGCTTATGCTTACTCACAGTACACATCAGAACCAGAACAATATGGCTTGTATACATGAGTTGATCAGGACTGTAAATATTTGGAACAGAAAATCATGGTGAATGTAAAATAAGAAAATGTCATGAGGATAAACATTCTTCAGATAAAAAGCCTTTTCTTTTCCACACTACCTTACAGCTGTATATACTTGTTAGGGATAACATTGTTTACCCTAACTGGTTTAGGTAAAATAATAAATATGTTATCATGGTTTATAAGTTAAAGTGTCTGCAACTTTAAATATAGGGATGTAATTAAGGGAGTGGTTGTGAAAGCACTTTAAAAGAAGCAAGACGACAGCTTGCTCTGTCTCTGGCTTTGATGATCCCTAATTACTGCATGGACTCAAGACTGCGTTACTCGAACGGGAGAGAGAAAAAGGACTGATTTGTAAGTGAACTGACATAGGATATTCTACACGGACTCTGCTAACTGAATATCCTTGAATGGACTGACTAAATGATACATGACTAATGGACTGTTATTTTGACTATGCTATAAATGGAATAAACTATATTTTTGATAGCACAAGCGTATCTGTTATTTTTACTGTATGTTAATAAACATACAAACTTTTCTCACTCATTTATCTGTGTGCCTATCTGACTAACGCTGCACATTCTGTTTAGCTTCTCTCCTTAACCCTGGTTGGGGAACCGAGGCTTAACACTGGTTATGGGCCCAGAGGCTGGAAAGTCAGTTTAACTAGGATAAAACAGATTTTTGTAAAAAGTGAGAGTTTGTGTTGTTATACATTACAGAAAACAGACAGCTGTGTTTTATTAATTATAGTTTTATATCCATATAAAGAAAACATGGCACAAGTCAATCTACAAAGTTTGGCCCTTATATCCACGCTGGATGGAACAAACTATGTATCATGGTCTATGAAATGTAGTCTACTTCTACGAAGAGAAGGTCTGTGGAACATAATTGAAAACCCACCAAACGTAGAGGAATGGGATCCAGAGGATGATGAAGATAGACTAAAAATAGAAGAATTTATGCAGAAAAATGAACAAGCTATTTGCATAATAGGATAAACATTAACTGACCAGCAACTTGTTCATATCCGTGGAGAGCAAACGGCTGTTGGGTGTTGGCAGAAGCTGAAGAGGATTTATGTTCGAGATAACATTGGTGCACACATAAATCTAACACAAAAGCTTTTCAGTACGCATCTCCAGACGAATGATGATATGCTTAGTCATTTGAAAACTATGCAAAGCATTTTTCAAGAACTGCACGAGAAAGAGCTTATTTTCTCTGAACTACACCAAGTCTACATAATTCTATCTTCACTAGATGAAAGTTATGACAACTATGTCACTTCCCTTGAAATTTTGCCAAAGGAAAGCCTAACTTTAACTGATATAACTGGCAGATTGATTGAAGAGGCCAGAAGAAGACTTGAAAGAGATGAGTTAAGGAGGGAGCAACCTCAAAAAGAAGATAATGAATCTCCCACTGCATACGCAATTAAAAAGTGTTTTAATTGTGGAGGAAGAGGACATTTGGCAAGATTTTGTAAAAAAGCAAAGCGCCAGAACGCTGGCCAGAATACTAAAAGTCATCAAAAGATAAATAAAAATTTAGAGTTAGCCATGTATACTAACGGAGCTGTAAAAAATAATTTATGGGCGGTTGACAGTGGAGCACCCCACTGTATAACAAATTATAACAGAAATTTTATTAAAATGTCCAAGAGTACACAGCAGATATCGTTAGCCAATGGCTGGAAACTGAAAGCTAAAGGTCAAGGTATAGCATATTGTTCTTTCATAAAAGAGAATATAAAAATGTTATATGTACCACAACTTAAGTTTAATTTAATTTCAGTTAGAATTTTGGTTAAACTAGGATATGTAGTTACCTTTAAAGGAGATAACTGCATAATTGAGAAAGAAGATAAGAAAATTACTGCTCTTTAAGAGGTGAATTATATGTGTTAAATGATAATGGTTTAGAGGTGGCTAACACGGTTTATGATAATAAGTAACCTCATGATGAATGTATTCACTTGTTACACCGAAGGTTAGGGCATTTAAATTTTAAAATGCTTAAGAAAACTGTTGAATTATCTAAGGGAATAAGTTTGAAACCTTGTAATAAGTATTTGCAATGTAATGTTTGTAATCAAAGCAAAGCCAAGGTCAAACCGGTTAATAGAGTTGATGGATTTACTACCAAAGAGCCTTTAGAAGTAGTATTTGCTGATTTAATAGGTCTGAAAAAACCAAGTGGTAGGAGGAGCTCGTTACATATTAAGTATAATGGACCACTATTCTAGATATGGGTTTTGCTATTTAATGAAGAGCAAAACTGAAACGTATCTAAATCTCTTTAATTGGATAAAATTTGCTGAAAGAAAACTAAAAAGAAATTAGTAACTCTTATAACAGATAATGGTACGGAATTTACAAATAATAAATTCCAGAATAGACTTAGAATGTTAGGTATTGAACATAAAAAGTCTGCACCATATAGGCCACAACATAATGCCTTTATAGAGAGACGAGGCCAAACACTACAGTCAATGACACGTACTATGATGTCTGATTCAGGATTACCTGACAATTTGTGGGGAGAAGCAATAATGTGTGGTAATCATATATTAAATAATGTTGTTAATTCAACAACAGGTGAATTACCATTCACACTGTGGCATGATACAAAACCTGATTTAAGTTACATGCACACATTTGGAGCACCAGCATGGGTGCATATCCCTATACAACTCAGACACAAAGAACAGCATAGAGCTAAAAGATTATTTTTTGTAGGATATAAATCTAATCATAGATCTTATAGATTCTGGGAACCAGGTACATCTAGAGTTTACACCAGTGCTAGTGCTAAATTCCTAGAACATGTAGGATGGAAAAGATTAGAGCAAGATTTAAATAATGAAGTAATTATTGAACCCTACAAAAGGCAAAAAGATCAGACTAGCTATAAGAAGAGTCCAATTAAAGAAGAAGTCCACGAAGAGCAAATAGGACCAGAACAAGAGGAAACAGTTGATCAGGAAGAGTTAGATAATCAAGAAGAGTTAATAAAGGAAAGTCCACCTGTAAGTCCTGTAATACCTAGACGTACTACACGTGTAACTCGACCACCTGATAGGTATCAAGCAAGTATAGTTTGCCAAGTAACTAAAATTCCAACTAGTTGAACTTCCAAGATGAACTTAGGATGTATCCTGCTAAGGATCAGGAGAATTGGCAAAAGGCAATGGAAAAAGAACTAAATTCATTAAAGGTAATGAAAGTATATGAAGATGCTATATTACCTCCAGGAGAAAAATCCATTGGGTGCAAATGGAT
Source organism: Hydrophis major (assembly GCA_033807585.1). NCBI lineage: Eukaryota > Metazoa > Chordata > Lepidosauria > Squamata > Elapidae > Hydrophis > Hydrophis major. The sequence continues at coordinate 238,395,395 of CM066330.1, read as the reverse complement.
ATTTAAAGTAAAAACTGGAAATGATGGGATTGTTACCCATAAGGCTAAGTTAGTAGCTCAAGGATTTAATCAAACTGCATCTGATTATGATGAAGTTTTCGCACTAAGTCTTAAAGCAACATCTTTAAGAGCAGCTTTAGTGTGGGCAGCTAAGAAAAACTATGTCATTAACCATTTAGATGTAGAAACTGCTTATTTGCATGCACCATTGCAGCACACTATATATTTGAAAAAGCCAATTATTATAAAAGATAATAAAGTAAATAGTAATGATTGTTGGAAACTTAAAAAGAGTCTTTACGGGTTGAAACAATCTGGCTTTGAGTGGAACCAATATATTGTGAAAGAGTTAAACAATATAGGTTTTAAATCTGGTTTAGCAGATCCATGTGTGTTTAAAAGAGAAAATAATGGAACGTGTCATTATTGTTATTATTTACAGATGATATTGCTTTGATAACTAAGACTAATAATGAAGCTAATGAGATTATATCATTATTAGCCAAAAAGATAAAATTAAAACATTTAGGTGAAATTAAAAAGTATCTAGGATTGACAATTAACAAAACAAAAAATGGATTTAAGATATCTCAAGAAGATAAAATTTGCCAATTAATTAAAACGTATAAAATGGAACTTTGTAAAACGGCAAAGACTCCAATGAGTCAGGAAGTTTGCCAAACTGATGCGCAAAGTCCCAAATTTGATAAGTCCATATATCAATCTTTGATTGGTAGCTTATCGTATATAAGCAATTGGTCAAGGCCAGATATAGCTTATAGTGTTAATCAGCTGGCACGTTTTAATTCAGATCCACATCAATGTCATTGGCAATCATTAAAAAGAATTTTAAGATATCTTAAAGGAACAATGAACCATGCATTGTATATAGAACCAAAGGGTGATTTGAGTCTTAGTGCCTATGCAGATGCAAGTTTTGCAATTGACATAAACACTAGAAAATCAACATCTGGGATGGCTATATTATTTGGTGATACACTAATAGGGTGGAGGTCAATCAGACAATAGCATATCAGTTTGTCCACGATGGAAGCGGAATTTTCATGTCTGTCATTACTATGCACTGACTTAATTTTGTGCAAACAGTTATTATTAGACATGGGTATAACTGTTAAAGATTCCATTATTGTGTACGAGGACAACCAAGCAGCCATAAAGTTAGCTACTAGTATTGCTGTAAAAACTAGATCAAAGCATACTGACTTAAGATACTTAAATGTTAGAAAATCTGTAAAGAATGGGCTAATTAAATTGGAATACTGCATGACAGAAAAAAACATTGCAGACCAATTTACAAAAGCTCAAGGAGTAATTAAGTTTAAAGAAAGTTGTAACAAATATGATTTAAAGATGTAAATAGTTATTATTATTATTTAACCTAAAAGGGGAGAATGTTAGGGATAACATTGTTTACTCTAACTGGTTTAGGTAAAATAATAAATATGTTATCATGGTTTATAAGTTAAAGTGTCTGCAACTTTAAATATAGGAATGTAATTAAGGGAGTGGTTGTAAAAGCACTTTAAAAGAAGCAAGAGGACAGCTTGCTCTCTCTCTGGCTTTGATGATCCCTAATTACTGCATGGCCTCAAGACTGCGTTACTCGAACGGGAGAGAGACAAAGGACTGATTTGTAAGTGAACTGACATAGGATATTCTACACGGACTTTGCTAACTGAATATCCTTGAATGGACTGACTAAATGATACATGACTAATGAACTGTTATTTTGACTATGCTATAAATGGAATAAACTATATTTTTGATAGCACAAGCATATCTGTTATTTTTACTGTATGTTAATAAACATACAAACTTATCTCACTCATTTATCTGTGTGCCTATCTGACTAATGCTGCACATTCTGTTTAGCTTGTCTCCTTAACCCTGGTTGGGGAACCCAGGCTTAACAATACTTTTCCAGGAACTTCTAGCCAATAGCAAAAAGCTTATTATTCTAAGTGCAGTTGCTACATTATTATGATTAAATCAGAATAAGTACATGAACATATAAACAAATGCATTTTATATATATTAAAGAAGAATTGAAAAGTGTTTTATAGCCCCAATTTATTACAATGACTTAAGATTGATGGTTTTATTTCTGCAGTTAGTGTTTTCATTAGCAGGATCTAGTGGTTCTTGACATTTTAGATGTGATTGCAGTTTCCTATATGTCTGGTTTTAGAAGGCTGCAAAAAAAAAAAGAAAGATCCTAGGTATTTTGATTGCATGAAGTTTAATCCTATCCTTGAGCAGGTTCAGTTGGTAACCAAAGGCCGTATCAGCATTTGAATAGTTTAAGAGAAGACTTCAATGCTATATTGCACCTTTTTTCAGAAATTATATCAGAAGCATGAAAAATGAAGCTCAATAGGACATACAAATACAAAACAAACCAATTCACTCTCCACAATTTCTCAATTGGCTGAACTCAGACAATATTAATCTTATGCAAAAAATAATCTTGCATTTTCAGTTTGATTAAAGAGAATTTGCTTTTCAAACATGTTTCAGAGAAGAAAATTTCTGTGACATTATCATGGATAGAGTGGAGGGTTTTTGCATTGAATGGCACTGTTCCCATGACCCAAATAGCCTAGTAATTTTCTCTCCAACTGGGGATTAAAAACCAGAACATTTATAGAGGAAATGGGTCTAGAAATTTATCCCTATGGTCCATAGTACCCACAACACAGATGATTAGGAAGAATTAGTTAAATCCTATGCACAACTGGATCTTTTTAGAGCATAGAGGAGGAGCCTTGGTGGTGCGGTGGTTAGAGTGCAGTACTGCAAGTTCTTCCTACTGCAATTTGGCACATCAAATCCCACCAGGCTCAAGGCTGACTCAGCCTTCCATCCTTCTGAGGTGGGTAAAATGAGGACCCAAATTGTTGGGGACAATATGCTGACTCTGTAAACCAATTTGAGAGGGCTATAAAGCACTGTGAAGCGGTATGTAAGTCTAAGTGCTATTGCTATAGTCTATTCACTCACTGGCAAATAAACTAACTATCCTGTTCAGTATCCCATCACAGAGCAGAGAGACAATCATTTTCATAAACAGATGGATAGTACCCTATTGCCCTTCAAAACTGCTTCTGAGCTCATTTCTATACAGGTAGTCCTCGACTTACAACAGTTCATTTAGTGACCATTCAAAGTTACAACATCACTGAAAAATATGACTTGTGACCATTTTTCACACTTATGACCATTGCAGCATCCCCATGGTTACATGATCAATTGGCAGCCAACTCATATTTATAGCAGTTGCAATGCTCCAGGATGATGTGATCCCTTTTTATGACCTTCTGATAAGCAAAGTCAATGGGAAAGCCAGATTCACTGAACAACCAAGTTTCTAATTTAACAACTACAGTGATTCACTTAACGATTGTGGGAAGAAAGCTTGTAAAATGCGGGCAAAACTCACTTCACAAATGTCTCGTTTAGCAACCTAAATTTTGAGCTCAATTCTGGTCATAAGTCAAGGACTGCCTGTACCAAATACCAAGACCTGTTCCAAGTCTTGTTCCATTAAACCCCCCCAAAAGTCTCTGGTTTTCTTTCTATATTTACTTTAAGAATTTTCTCTATTAAGATATGAATCCTACTCCAATATTTCTTTGCTTTATCACACATCCACCATGGTTGATAAAAAGTCCATGCTGCTGCTGCTGCTGCAAACCAGCGATGGCGGCAGGCGGGAAAAGGCAGGAAGTGATGTAGTGCACATTTGCTATAAGGAGTGACTGGGTAGGTGGAGGGAAAATGCAGTCAGTGATTATCGCGAATGTGCAATAAGGACTGACTGGGCAGAGAATGGAGGAGCGGGCGGAGAGGGCCAGGGGCCTGTTTTATCAGTTTTCCGAACTACTGGGAATTGGTAAGAACTAGTTCTACCAAACCAGTGAGAACCATTAGAATCCCACCCCTGCTTAAAAGGGAAATAAAAATCTTAAAGGAAACAGAAACTCAGCCACAGCTCCCTGCCCTCAGCAGATATTTTGGTGCCAGCCTATCTACAAAACAAAAGACCTTCAGCTCCAGGCTGATGGGATTAAGACATGACACTTAGGACATAATAGGATTAGCCCTCTACCCATCTAGCATCGAGCTCACCACACTGCACAGTCAAGCCCCTACATTACATCACCCAGCACAGTTCAAACAAACTTATCTCAGACAAACTCCTAGGATTTGCACGTGACCCCTACAGCAACCAATAGGATACATGCCCTTGCCAAGAAGCTCAAGTTCAAAGCCCAAGAGTGGCCACAAATAACACTCATTCTCCACTCCATGTGGTCACCTACCCAGGACTTTAAACCCATGTGGTCCTGTTTACCATTAAACTATTCTTCCAAGCAGCCTCCATGTTTCCAGTGTCTTTCTCCCCACTTGGAACTGAACCCAGATGGGCATTTCTTCCAACAGTAGTGATGGCACTCATGTCAAAGGTGACACATCATAATATTTTGGGTGACGCACCAGTTTGTGTGTCAATTATTCTTGAAAATACCGCCCATTTTTATGAAATATTTGGAGGCTGTAGAGGCCATGTGAAAATGGGGTATGCTCTCATGTGGCCTCTGGACTTTCAGGAAGTCATGCCAGAGCGCTGTGCTCCATGCAGCCTCCAGAGCATCTGAAAATCAGTCAAGAATGGGGTGTATTTTCTCTGTTTTTGGAGGGTACAAGGCACAGAAGAATATTCTTCAAAAATGCTTCAAAAATAAAGACGTCATGCAACCCAGAGCAGTCTTAGGTAGGCCAGAGGGGCATATCAGTTGAAGATAAGTGGCACATGGCAGATCCTGGGGAATGCTTGTGCCCCTTGGTGAACAGTGTAAGGTGGCCTTTTTAAGTGGCAGAGTTGGTTACTAGCATGATGGGATCAGAAGAGGACCCCTTTGAGTAATGTTTTCAAAAACTACAAGTTGATTAAGTATTTGAAGAATCAAAGCAAGAACTTGGATTCTGATAAGAATTGGTTGAAACTGGCTTAAGACAAGAATTGCACGAGGATTTGAATTTTGGTAACCTGGAAAATCGTTACAATGGGGGAAATAAGGAAAGCAATTAATGCCTTAACAAGTTCATGCTAACAATATCCAGAGTCATTTTGTAGAGGAGATAGGTGGCATAGAAATTTAATAAATAAAATAAAATAAATAAATCAGCATTATGGGATGATATCAAATATTACATGATATGTATAAGATTACTGAGCATGCTTGCAAGATTACAGATGAGTCAAATGATGCTAACCAATGAAAGACCAATATATTTGAACTTACATAAAGAGATCATCAATCTTCTAAGGCAGGGGTCTCCAACCTTGGCTCCTGGAAGCCTGGCGGACTTCAACTCCCAGAATTCCACAGCCAGGCTGTGGAACTCTGGGAGTTGAAGTCCGCCAGGCTTCCAGGAGCCAAGGTTGGAGACCCCTGTAATCTAAGGGACTCTTCACCTTGTATCCATAGGGGTCTCTTTTTACTTATGCATAAATAAAATAATAATAATCTGCCTTTCCAGCTCATAGCTTATTTGGACAAAGGAACATTGGAACTAGAATCTTGTTGTCATTTAGGGCTCACAGGGGCTGGAGACAAAGGCCCAGCTCTGTTTCAGGCCCAGCCTCAGCCTTGCCACCAAGTACTACCCAAAAGATGTTTTTTCCAATGGCAACTGGACTTAGTTTTTCCTTGAAAATGTTATGCTTCTCATCCAAGAAGTTTCTTCAATTCTTATAGAATTACAGAACTGAAGAAGCTTCTTGGATGAGAAGCAAAAAGTCTTAAAAAACAAACAAACTCCAGTTGCCTTTTGAAAAAGAATCTGTGGGAAAACCATGACATGGATGATTGTTCAGTTGAGACCTTCAAGAAGATATTGGACTGCCATTTGTCTGAAATGGTATAGAGTTTCCTGCCTAAGCAGGGGGTTGGACTAGAAGACCTTCAAGGTCCCTTTCCAACTCTGTTATTCTACTCTACTCTACTCTACTCTACTCTACTCTACTCTACTCTATTGAGTCAAGCTAGGCATTTTCTGAATTTTTGACGCGCTAAGCAGAGGTGGTATTCAGCCAGGTCTGACAGGTTCTGGAGAACCAGTAGCGGAAATTTTGAGTACCGTGTTTCTCCAACAATACACCCCCCAATAGGAAATCCCAACATGTTTTCTAGGCATAAGGTTAAATTAAGCCCCTTCCCCCAATTTTAGGCCTATTTTAAAACATGCGAAATGGGTGGGAAGAGTGAGGGGGAACTTGCCATTAGGAGCACCCCATGGGCAGCCATGCCTTGCCACCAGCCGCTCCTAACAGCTGATCATGGTGGAGCGCAGAGAACTCCCTACTCCCACCAAGTACCTTTGCTGCCGGGGGCTCCTGCACAGGAAAGAGGGCCGCACCATCCACGTCCCCTCAGGCAGCCAGAGCAGGGCTCGACAGAGATGCTTCTGGCAGGACCACAGAAGAGTGAGCTGATCAGCCTGCTGCTGGCACACTGCCTTTTTACCAGTGCTCCCTTCTGGGCATGAGCAGGCGCAGTGGCAGCCCAGCCCAGGCCAGCCCGTTCCTCTCAGGGGCCGCAAGCTCACTTCCCCTGCTCGGCCTGGCTTCCAGCTCTCTTACCTTACATGGCAGTGGCGCCTTCTCCTGCTGGCTGCAACTTGCAGGCTGAAAGCCCAGCCCAGCTTTCGCCCCAGCACCCAGCAGAGCTGGAATCCGTGAACCCCAATGAGCAGCCTCACCCATGCAGCTCCTTTTCCCCCAAGCATGGGCAAGGCTGCTTGTTGGGGTTCACGTGGCAGGCAGCAGATTCCATCTTTGTTGGGCCCTGGGGCGACAGCGTGCAGCCCCCACTTGGGCTGCACTTTCAGCCTTCCAGGCACCTACAGCCATTGTTGTGTATACTTTGGTGGCAGCTCTGTAAGTAGAGAGTCTGTATCCTATGCATCTATGGGAGCACCTGAAGCTTGACGGGGCTGCCTGGGCCCTTGGTGGTCCCATGCCCTGTTGCGAACAACCCCCAGACTCCCGAAGAGAACTTGTCAAGAGAAGAAGTTGGGGCAAGTTGGTCGTGGCCACCGCACTTGAACGGCGCAACTACATACCTTTGAAAAGGTCTGGCTGAGAGACTTGGGAAAATCCCAGGAGGCAGAGCAAGGAGTTTAGCGAGGGTAGAACAAAATCAACACGTGACTGGCCAGCTGGTGTTCGCACTTGGGGGCAGAGGAGCTGGTAGAGCGCCAGCCACAATGGGAGCACCAGAAAGGCAGCCTGCTTGCCTTTATTTCTCATGCAGTGGCAGGAAGCCAGACAGTGCCAGGGCCGAGAGCCTCTAAGCGACCCAGCAGTCTCCCCCCCCCCGCTCTTCTCAAGCAGGGCAGGTTAAGAAAGCAGCCTCCTAAGTAACAGTTCTGAGCGCTGCAGCTTGATTCAAGCTTGAGCATGTCCACATGGCACGCCAAATTTGGCGTTTAATGGAGCTTTGCAGGTTTGCCAATGCACTGGACCAAGAACTACCTGCACCAGCTGAGCTGGCACGATGCACAGGGTGGAAAGTGGTTAGCTGCATGGATGTCGCGGGAACATGGGCATTCACTGATAAGGGTTTAAATACACACGCACACACACCACCACCAGACTGCGCGTTGGGGGAAAATTAAGACATCCTCGAAAAGACAGCCTAGTCATTTTTTCGGGGCTCAAAAAAAAAAAAAAGACACGGCCTTATTTTATGAGAAACACGGTAGTTCAGAAAACCAGCAAATACCACCTCTGACTGGCCCTGCCGCCTCAACTATTCTCTGCCTCCCAAGTCCCAGGTGATTGACTGGATCTTCTTTTGTTGCCCTGCACAGGAGATCGGAGCTGGAAAGCAGGTTAGTGGGGTGGGGAGGGAATGGGGATTTTACAGTATCCTTCCTCTGCCATGCCCACCAAGCAACACCACGCCCACCAAACCACGCCCACAGAACCGGTAGTAAAAAAATTTGAATACCACCACTGACACTCAGCCTAAAAGTTTTGCCATCACTGTTCTAGAAAGTTACTTTATAAGATTATCTAATACTGGCTTTGGTTCCCAGAGCCTGTTCTCATTTCCTGGTATCTTCTGCCATCCTATCAACATTCCTTGGCTTTTTAAGTGTTTTATGGCTGAGTCTGACAGAGTTATTATTTTTGCCAAGTTCCTAGGAAAGCAATTAGGAAGATGGTACTTTGTCTGCTTAGCCATCACCATAGTAATCTTTTTAATAATTCCCTTTAATAACAGGGATGAAAAAAATAAAATGCCTGTGATCTGTGCTTAGCATAGAGAAGGTTGCAGTTCAAAACTCAGCATTTTTTGAAAAATAGTTTTCTTTTCTTTGCTAGATATTTTTCTTCCTCCCATCCCCCCTGAAAAAAAATAAGTCCAGGATTTGCATCACTTAAAGTAAAAGATACAATCGGAGCTCCTAGATATCTTATCAGCTATTTGGGATACTGGAAAGCTGGGAGTAATATCTTGCAGTGTAGTAGTATAGTAAAATGGTCACCAACCAGTGGGCCGTGGCTCACTGGTGGGCCATGAGAAAATTTTGGTGGGCCACAGAGAAATCTCACCCCCAGGCCACCCCCACAAAGCAATTAATCCAGGCTGTGGAGAAACACAAGGCTGAGCCACCCACATGGCCCGTGGGAACCCTCCCCGCCCACTCACTCCTTACCTGGAAAACTCGCCTGCTAAATTGCGATTTTTCCTTTTTCCAACTATCATCTATTCTGCTGTGCTGGCAGATTTAGATTAGCTAGGAAGCAGGATATGGTTGGATTTCTTGCTTTCTAGCTAGTCTTTAAATCTTCAGCTCAGCACAGCCAAACCTCCCTTAGGACTGAAGGTTTGCTTGCAAGGAAATTCAGTGCAGACTCACAGCAAGCAAATTTGAGAGACTGAACTAGCCGATGGCAGATAGATAGATCTCTGAATGGATCTGTTATTCTGTGAGCAACTCAATCTGCCTGCTTTGCCTGATTTTGGGTAAAAGTTGCTCTTTTTTAAATAAAAAATTAATATTAAATAAAAAATTAATATTTATATAAATATTTGTAATATTTACATACAAGCCATGCCTAGCCAGTCACGTGACCACCAAACCACACCCACAAAGTAGGCCATGCCCACAGAACTGGTTAATGGTCCCTGGGATCTAAAATTATGAGTTTGGTGATCCCTGAGGTCCAAAAGGTTGGCGACCCCTGGTTTCGTAAATCCCTGGACTTTTTTTTTTTTTCCTTTTTAAGAGCCCAGAGATAGAACTGTTTAAAGAAGAGAAAATGTGTAATTAAAATAAAATGTTTCTGCCAGCTTTTGAACTAGCAACCTTTGCTATCAAATCTTATAATTAATACTCTATTTTAGCAGTGCTACAAAAAGAATTTATAGAGCCTATTAAAATGTAATGTAGCAAAAAGAGAAGTTTTTTTTAAAAAAAAATACTCGTAATGCCTGTATGAATCTCTGTGTTGATATTTTAGGTTTATATATAAATTTAACGTAGACTTGTAGGTATATATACACACACTCACACATAGGCATACACACATAACAAACATCTGTGTGTGTGCATGTGTATGTAACTAGGAAGAATATACTACAGGAGTTGCAGAATTGACAGATACCTTTCCTGAAAGAGAAAGGGAGTATTGTCCAAAGAGAATTCATGGCCATCTGCAATCCTGAAAATCTTGCAAGATGCTATCAGTCATTTTTCAGCCCAGACAGGAATTTCTTAATCTAGTTTAAAGTTGAGCTGGCATGCATATAGGATAGAAGCAGTTTATATGATAAATGTGAATATACATTGAGTCAGTGATTTGATTTTTAATGTGTCATAATCTACAAATTCCCCTCTTATTGAACAAGTTAGTTGCAAAGTAATCAAGGAATATATGAGAGAAATGGTTCATGTTTTTCATTGTAGTGTAATCTCTCCTCAACCGAACTGCATCCTCTCTGGTTCTCTGTGGTTCATTTAAATGTCAAGAGGATACCATAAAGGAACTCATTCCATTAGGATATTTTCAGATTGGAAAGTCTAAGCAGCCAGAGATGATGCATTACGATAGATCAATGTATAATAAAATCTCCAACCATTTCATATAATGCAGTGTGCTCCAAACCATACAAAGTAAGATTCAAAAGAAATTCTTAAGCACACTGAAAATAAAGTAAAGAAAATTAAGCCTCTTTTATAGAAGAGGAAAAGTTTTGAGATATTGCAAGGTAGATTTCATCAGGACATTACATAATAAATACAGATAACAGCAGCAAAGATGATGTGGTTCCCATTTTCAAAAAAGGGGGAAAAAAACAGACCTAGGAAACTATAGACCAATCAGCCTAACATCAATACCCAGGAAGATACTGGAAAAGATAATAAAAAACAGATCTGCCAACATCTAGAAACAAGTAAAGTAATAACTGGCAGTCACCATGGGTTTGTTAAGAACAGATCATGCCAAACCAATCTTATTTCATTCTTCAACATAGTGACTAAATTAGTAGATCAGCAAAATACTGTAGACATAATATATTTAGATTTCAGCAAGGCACTCAACAAAGTAGACCACAACCTACTTTTTAGTAAGCTAGAAAAAAGTGGAATAGATCGCACCACCACTAGATGGACTCGCAACTGGCTGGAAAACTGTAGTCAATGAGTAGTCCTTAATGGGTCTAAGTCTACATGGAGGGAAGTAAGCAGTGGAATGCCACAAGGTTCCATCTTAGGCCCAGTACTCTTCAATATCTTCATTAATGACTTAGATGAGGGAATAGAAGGGGGACTTACCAGATTTTCAGATGATACTAAGCTGGCAGGAATAGCTAACACCCAAGAAGATAATCTTGAGCCTATCTTCCAGATGGATCTTGACAGACTAGAACACTGCGCCGTATCTAACAAAATGAAATTCAATGTAGAGAAAAGTAAAGTCAGGAACTGGGCTTGACTAGTCTAGTAAAGAGAAGGACCAGGGCAGACATGATAGCAGTCTTCCAATATTTGAGGAGCTGCCACAGAGAGGAGGAAGGGGGTCAAGCTATTTTTTAAAGTGCCTATAGGCCAGACAAGGAATAATGGATGAAAACTGAACAAGGAGAGATTTAACTTGGAAATAAGGAGAAACTTTCTGACAGTGAGAACAATCAACCAATGGAACAGCTTTTGCTCTTGGAAGTCATGGGAGCTCCATCACTTGAGACTTTCAAGAAGAGATTGGACTGCCATTTGTCAGAAATGGTGTAGGGTGTCCCGCTTGGATGGGGGGTTGGACTAGATGACCTATCAGGTCCCTTCAAACTCTGATTATCTGTTATTTATAGGGGACTGGAGGCTAAAACACATCAAGAATGGTTGGTTTAATTAGATATGTTTAGTTTAATGAAAGGAAGGACTATCTCAGGGGCTGCCACAAAGAAGAGGGAGTCAAGCTATTCTCCAAATCATCTGAAGGCAGGACAAGAAGCAATGGGTGGAAACTAATCAAGGAGACAAGCAATCTGGAACTAAGAAAAAATATCCTGACACTCAGAACAATTAATGAGTGGAATGACTCCAGAAGTTGTGGATGATCCAACACTGGAAGTTTTTAAGAAGAGATTGGACAACCATTTGTCTGAAATGGTGTAGGGCTTCCTGCCTAGGCAGGGGGTTGGAGTAGAAGACTCCAAGGTCCCTTCCAACTCCATTCTGTTAATGAGCTAGAGAAACCAGTGAACTGACTATATAAGGAAAATTTTCCAAATTCATATATTTGAAGGCAATTGAATAACCCAGATGGAATGTGTGTATTCTTATGTCATTCTTGACATTCTTGTTTTTAAAGATACTTCACTCTGATATTGAATAAGAATAATTCACTTTCTGGAAAACAATTAGGATGCTCAAGTTTACAAATTCCAAAAGGCATATATATTAACAGTCAGATGATAGGATTATGAGGTCAGTTTATAAGATTTTTCTAAAAATACATTTTTAGCAACATATTAACTTTATATGGTGACAGGTCTGAATTTTAATTTTAAATGCATTTTTGTCATTTTTCTCTTATATAAGGTTAATTGTAAAATTATAAACTGTCTAAATTCCATAGGCTAGTAAATTATAAGATAAATAAAAGAATCATAAAAGAATCCAAAGAAGAATGTCTGGTTACCATTTTACAGTTAGGAACTTTAAATGTCAGTCATACTATATATCATAGTGGGCTACATTCATCCTCAAACATTTATTTCCAACTGCCACCTGACTTGATAAGACAATTTTCTGATGTAGTATTTTTTTTCTCAATTATAGGACTCACTGAGTACCTATAAGCATATAACCTATTCCAGAATACTATACTATGCTGTCTTTGGCCACTGTACTGATATTACAAAGTCTTGTGTCAGGGTTTCAACAGATGCCCTAATTAAATGATGAACCTCAAGCCAATTTTCAAAAGAAATACAGTTATTTATTAGGAGCAACATGTTGGCAGGTACCCAAGTGAAGTCAGTTCTTCCCCACGTAATTTATGGCTCAACTAGAACCCTGTTTCCCCCCTCCCCCCAGGGTGTGTCATAAATCGCATTTTCCAACTGAGCACCTTTGTGGGCTGTAGAGATCACACCTCTGGGATACAGCCTTGAGAAAGTTATGCATGGATGTGCCTCTGGCTGTGGCTGCCATGCTGCTGCACCAGCTCTCCCCCCTCTTGCCTATGGCAACTCGATAGCAGGCCAGGGATGCTTTACGAGTTGACATCTTGATGATCCCCTTCTAATGCAAGAACTTGTGAGATAGTGGGCATTTCTTGAAGAAAGTATAGAGAGATTCTTCAGTTTTTAAAATGATTATATTTTATTCAATTAATGTGATTGTGTGTTGCAGGATTAGTGGTAAGATTTCTAGGTTAGTCACTGTATTAAACATTTTGTAGGGACAGATTTCCATTAGATATAAGCCAATAAGGCCTAATTAGGACTGTACATTGTTCCAGGCGGTTGTGAATGCAAAACCTATCTGGAGATCATTAAAGCAGACGCATCTGCTTTCAGGATCATGTAGCTGGAATGGAAGCTTCTCCACACCCTGGGAATTGGTGCGAATGCTTTAATAAGTTGTAGACAATTGCTACATTTGTGTTCCCACCAATATCAGGTTCAAATTGAACCTGAAATCTTGTACATCCTTGGTCCCAACAGTATTAAAAAGAAATATTTAACTGTGGATTTAAATGTAAATGAAAGTAATCCCCATTATTTACAACTGAGGTGCACTCCAAATAAAATAAAATAAAACAGAAGCCATATGATTAATTTGCCACATTATTAGGTTCATGGAAGATTCTTCATGTTAGAACAAATGCTGCTTATTAGTTTCATAATTAAGGCCATTCGTCTATGAGTTCAAAGCCTTCTAAATGTGCAGTTTAAGACTGAAAAGCTGCTGCTTTAATGCAGAAATGTTTCATATGGTAATTTCACACTCTAGGAAGATTTTAATCCATATATTATTCAGCATTACCTTGTACATAGTGGTTCAAAACAATAAAAGCATGATTGTGCCAAACAGTGCAGGCAGCGTCAATAAAATATGAGTTATAGACTCAGGAAAGAAAGAACCTACCGTACTGATTTATTTCTCAATATCTGTGTTGCATAAAGAGCACTCCTGCCTTTGACATCTCAGCAAGAACTTAAAATCCTTGGGAAAGGACTATTAAGACAATCTTACACTGCAAAAGTATCTTCCATTGGCCTGAACAAAAACAAGGGGAGGGATTTTAATTAAAATTCCCAGAGAAGCTACCATGAAAGAGGAATATTTACTGGAAAAGAATGAAAACAAATGAGAATTCATACCCATCAGCAGGTTCTGACCAGTTCTGGAGAACCAGTAGAGGAAATTTTGAGTAGTTCGGAGAACCAGCAAATACCATCTCTGACTGTAGATTTCACAGTATCCTTCCCCTGCCACGCCCACCAAGCCATGCCCTCAGAACTGGTAGTAAAAAATTTGAATCTCACCACTGATACCCATGCTGGTTATGGGTAAGTGTAGTGTTGTTCAACATATTACACACTGAGTTAAAAAGTCTGTGGTCCTCCTTTGAGATGCTGTAGAGGAGGAAAAGACAGCAACTGCAGCATTTCAAGTTGAATCAGAATGCTGAAATTTCTCTTCCACCTTTTTCCTAAAAGCGGTGAGAAATCCATATTTAACCATTGTGCCCAGCTCCTCAAATCTCACTTGTTCAAATATCCCCTTGATGCTTGGCCATTTCTCTGTTTAAATGTTTTGCAATTTGGAAGGTGTGTGTGTAGTGGCTCATCAGTTTCAATGTGCTAGCCTTACCGAGAGTATCTCTATCTCTCTCAGCTTCCATATTCAAAATTGTGTGCACAGCAATCTTTTAGCTTTCTTTTCCAGAGATAGTTGAGTCCAGAATTCCTGATATAGCTTGTGAGTTCTGCAATCCAAGTGATCTGTAATTGAAATTTTTCTTAATTGTTCTATCAGATACAATTCTGGAAGTCTGTCAGTTTCCCCATAATATCAATTTTGCACCAATTCTATGCTCTTTTTGCTATAGCAATGTTAAATGTTTTAAACCCCAAATGTCAGCTCCATAAGTAAGAGCATAGTGGTAATGTTGACTTTGTATACCATAATAACTGGGGTAAAGGAAACTTGATAAAAGTAACTTTTTAAAAAATTTTAGCAAAGGATTTACATGTTGCCTCACTCTGAGTGAACTCCTTTAATGGTGAGGGAGTCAAAATACAGTCTCAGACTACTTATAAATAAGGAGCTCTGTTGGCTTACCATCTATGGCTGTGATGTCATTTTCTGAAAACCATGATTCTTGACTTTGATTTATTAATAATCATAGAATTGTTATGACAATGATAGTCTTCTTAATAATCCATGCAACACAACTTGTGAGTATGACAACAGAATCATATTGTTAGCATATAGCAAGGTGTTGCTATGTGTGTTGATTAACTTCGGCATGTGTACTTCAGGATTGAGTACTTCAGCCACTGAATAAAGATTGCAAGTATCACCATAGTAGGATTCCAATCAAGGCATCTGAATGCATGGCTGGCAAGAAGGGGCAAGCTGGCTAGGAGAACATGCCATGGCCTACATGGATTTTGAATCAAAAACAAGTGAGAATTGAGTAAGCATGCTGTTCATTTGTAACATAAAGAGCATGTATATCAGGGATGTCAAACTCAATTTCATTGAGGTTGTGTTTGACCTTGGGGGAGCGGGATAGGCGTGGCATGGTGGGTGTGGCCAGCTCAACATCACTCGTGTCGGGGACACCTGTGGTGGCCTGAGGACTCTGCCAATGAAAATTGGCTCCGGAGCTCCGTTTTCAGCCATGATGGCCTCCCGCAACCTTCTGCCAGCTTGGGGGGAGCTCCATTTTCGCTGACATAGGCACCACGGGCTGGTCCTTCATGGTTTCCAAGGTGACCCCCATGGGCAAGATCTAAGCACCCCTGATACACCATTTTGCACATAAAACCAAACCATCCATAAGACATGCTGATCAAATGAAATCAACTAAGTCTGCATTAGTAAATAATAGAGATAAATTATTCTTGACATGAGAACATATTGGTTGGAGGGGATATTGGGGGAGGGGAGGGGAGGGGAGGGGATATTGGTTCTGATCATCATCTCTGATCATCATATTCAAGCTCCAACTAAAGAGAAAGCAGCAGTCACACTCAGTCTGCCTTTTTGTTGTGGAAGAGCTGAAAGATCATGCTGCTGTCAACCAATGCAAAGGGAACTTGGAGAATCATTTCTGGCAATAGCAGCATTACGTTGCCCTCAAAGATATGTGGATAGACAACCATATATATATATATCAAACATTTGAATTGGTTCCCAGAATCCCGGGTTAGATCCCTGGCATAGAGATGCGATTTCATTTTAATATAGATCTTTCTTATTAATGTTGCAAATTTTTTTCAATTCCTGTCCCTACTTTTCAGAACTACAAAAATGATGGAGGATGTTATGCTTAATCCGTCTTGCCAGTTAATAAATTATTTGGGGAAGGGGATATTGTCATGCTGTATCTTTGGAGAAATCTCACAAACAAGTACAGGGAAGAGTGAGCTTCTTGTGTCATTTTGAAAATTACTTTGCATATTCTTTTTCAAAGCTTTTTTGTACACTTTCCACAAGCTGATGACAAAAATGTAGGTCAGTTTGAAGGTCTTGATTTCAAGCAAGAAGTAGCTTCATTTAACATGGGTGTAATTTTAAAGCAGTCTGGCAGAATTTCAAAAGTAATTCATATTATAAAGCACCAGGAAAGACAATTTGACTGATAGAATCTCAATTCAAAATACTATATTAAACACATAATGAACCTGCTGTTTGGAGGGCTTCCATCTTGCCTTTTTCGCATCTCCTACTAGTTATCTGGATTAATATAATTTGAGTACCTATTATTGTGGTCAAAATGGAGTGATGAACATATACGTTTATTTCATCTTTCTCATCTGTTTCTCCTCAAGACTATGCATTTTATCTGCACTATAACAGAATTAACATAAGACCATTCATCTACTTATCAGTCAGATTTCATGGCTGAACAAAGAGCTGAATTCAATATCTCTGATCCACGGTGACCATATTATCTTGGTATTGTGCCAAACATTTATTTGGCATTTAAATAAAACCATTCCCATTCGTTGTAAAGGGTAGAGAAGTGCCATTTAATTCCTTCCAAAGGAAAACCAGAACCATTTCTGGTTGGGATGAAGAAATTCTAATGGTTCTGTTAGTTACATAATGACAAGGGCTGTGGGAAAAGGTCTTATCTTTGAGTGTATGATTATTTCTGCAATGGTTTTCAGCTTTTCCATGTATCTGTTAAATCCTCTATCTGTAATTCTTTCTATGGGACTTTTTTCACATAGGTTGCAATGACAGAGAATATAAGTTAATATTAACAATGCCTTCAGTCATCTCTCAGCAGTAAAATACTGTGGAGGAGAAGAAGAAGAAGGAGGAGGAGGAGGAGGAGAGGAAGAAGAGGAAGAATTTTCTCCTCTCAAAACTAAAATGCTAGGAAAATAGTGAAAGGGAAGTTTTTTTGTCTTACCAGGGCAAAAATATTCCTGGGAAGTTGAAAGACAGATTTCAAATGTCTGAATATTTGTACAGTACTTTCAAAAAACCCTTATCCAGAATTGATTATTGTACGCCATAATAAATCTCAAGCGCAAATATCAGCTGATGTCTGACCTAGCAAAATAGGGACTTCATTAAGCTGATGCAGATATTCCATATAAAAATTGAACAATGCCACCTTTCAGAAATAAAGCCTCCCTATTCCTATAGCAAGTGTTGGATAGGATGTCTGACAGCTTTAGTTAAAAAGAGTCTCAGAGAGCAGAACTGGAATACATCCTCTAGATGTAAGGAAGATAGAAAATCATAT
Source organism: Hydrophis major (assembly GCA_033807585.1). Classification (NCBI taxonomy): domain Eukaryota; kingdom Metazoa; phylum Chordata; class Lepidosauria; order Squamata; family Elapidae; genus Hydrophis; species Hydrophis major. The sequence goes on along the minus strand of CM066330.1, from coordinate 238,377,853 downwards.
GCTCTTTGAAAGAAAATGATATATCATATAAAATGTTTTGCTGTCTGCCAAATGAGTTTCACTTCTTCACCTGTTCCTCCCAAAAGACCTATTAGGAAGGTCAAAACATTACTCATTGTTTACCTAAAAGCTCATGTGGCTTTTAGTGCTTTCACATACATCTGCTGTCATAGCAACAAGATTGCTTCCTTCTTCCTTAATGCACCTCATTATTTCCCCCCCCCCTTTTCTAAAATGTCTACACTTGCTAAGTGAAACTTGGAAACCAGACAATGCAATCAGCATTCCTCTCAAGTTTTTTCGGTGGAGGACAGAAACCTTCCACTTTACCTAACTCTTAACTACACCATCAAGGAGCACTATTATATTTTCTATTCGAGCAAACTGCCATTTTAGAACCAACAAAAGACTTAGGCATTTCTCTAATTTCTTCTTTCTGGGGAAAATGATTTCAACATTACAGTAAAAAAGATTGAATAGCAATGTGAGTTGATCATGTTTAAAATGGGTCAGAACAATAACTCTTCCATCCAAGGCCTGCCTTTTGATACTGGCCATTAGTGGTAGGATTTGAAATTTTTTACTACTGATTCTGTGGGCATGACTTGGGGTGTGTGGTGTTGCTTGGTGGGCATGGCTTGGTAGGCGTGGCAGAGGAAGGATATTGTAAAATCTACAGTCAGGGGTGGTATTTGCCGGTTCTCCAAACTACTCAAAATTTCCGCTACCGGTTCTCCAGAACTGGTCAGAACCTGCTGAATACCACCTCTGGCATTAATGTAATCCAGGAAATAAAGTAATCTCAATCCCTTACTTTTTCTTGATTAGGGATAAGCTACCTAGCTGTCTTGGGTTTTTTTTTAAAAAAAATAATGTTATTGTTTCTTAACATCGTTGCCCTGTATTTCTATAGGAAATTCTATAGAGTAGTCTGATTGCCAGCAGTTGCTAGTTCATTTAGTTCACACTGTCACGCTATCCAGGGTGCATCATGAGGAGGCCAGTAGCTTTACACCTAGACATTGGTATTTGAACATAGATCTTTTTAACATTTATATTTTATTGTGTTCTACCACTCTAGATGAAATGTTAATATATGTTGCTAGTCCACATATGCCATATGCTAAATAAATAAATAAATCTTTAAGATCTAAATGAATGGCTGCAGGATTTTTTCCCAGGACTTTGCAAAAAAAAAAAGTAAGCTTGCATAATATGGATCATCTTGGCAAGTTACATGGAAGTAATAGCATAGAAGATTGTCCCCAGTTTGTCTAATGGTAATTCTCTGACTGATCCTTCCTAGTACAACACTGAGCAGATACTCTCAAAATTCCAAATGTGCTCAAAATTCTGAAAAAATAATCCCTATCTTTTTGATTATCCACTATGGTTCTTTTGATGAGCATTCTAGTCTTGTGTGCAACTACATCAAAGCACAACATCCATCATCCCACTCTACCACCTCTAAATCCAGATAGAAAGGCTGATCAATTTGATTACTGAACCTTATTTCAACATTGATGAGTGGGAGAAAAACAAGTTCCATTATACATGAAGGCAGCATAGTTGAGGATTCAGAATATGTCTTGTGACACCTACTAGTCATGACAGAGTATTGATGGACCTAGACAGAAATCATAAGGAAACTGAAAACAAATATCTGTATACTGTTTTGTCAGAAAACAAGTTTTGTTAGCTGCCATCAAATAAAGTGCAATACAAGTAGTCCTTGACTTACAACCATTTGTTTAGTAACTATTTGAAGTTACAGAGGTAGTCTCACACGTATAATCTTTGTAGCAGCCCCATAGTCATGTGATCAAAATTTGGGTAATTGAAAACCTACATGTATTTATGATAAAATTTGCAATTTTCCCAGCTGGCTTCTGACAATTATAGTCAACGCGTGAAGGTGGATTTGCTTAATGATTGTATGATTTACTTAACAATTGCAGTGATGCACTTGACAGCTGTGGTAAAAAAAAAAAAGGTAGTAAAATTGGGCACAAATTGCATAACAACTGCCTTACTGAGCAACAGAAATTCTGGTACCCCAATTGTGTTTGTAAGTTGAGCGTTACCTGAATGCCTGGTTTAAACTGATATGCTGCTTCTCAGTCATTTTTGACATGAATGCTTGTACAACAAAACTCTCCTTAGAGTTTTTACTCCAAAAATATATTGTTTCCAGAAAAACTGGAAAATACATAACAGATAGAGCATACTCTGAAGCTTAACTGTTCACAAAAATATGTGAGTCTTAACCAAGTAGGCAAAGTGCAATCCTAGGCCATTGCAGGCCACTGCAATCCTAGGCTACATTAATAGCAGGATAGAATCAAGATCAAGTACCACTTTACAAAGTCTTAGTAAGTCTTAGTAAGATCACACTTGGAATACTGCATCCAGTTTTGCTCACCATATTACAAAAAAGATGTTGAGATTCTGGAAAGAGTACAGAGAAGAGAAACAAAAATGATTAGGGGACTGGAGGCTAAAACATATGAAGAACGTATGAAAAAGTGGAAGCAATATGCTCCATCCCATATTTGGGTAGACCAGGTTGCCCCAATAGACCGGTTTCACTAGAAAAAACACATATTACAGAGACCGATTCCTTATGTGTCCAATCACACTTGACCCATAAAAGAATTCTAATTCTAATTCTAATATGAAGAATGGTTACAGGAATTGGGTATGTCTAGTCTAATGAAAAGAAAGACTAGAGTGATAGTTAATAGATGAGAGGGCCAAACAATTTTCAGGTCCTTATATTATCACCACTTCTGTGCTCAAACCTGCAATCTGTTCTAGCTGATCCATCCTCTTCTGAATTGTCTTTGATTTAAAAAAAACACAGCCTTTCTAGTAATGTACAAAAAGTGTGACAATTTATTCTCAATGTCCAAGTATATCTTAATTTTTAAGAAAGACATAGGCCATCAACTACTCTTACTACAGATTATAATTTAAAATCAAGCAAGATATGTGCAATGTTTTTCACAGTAGAATAGCAAATACACACAATCTTTCTATGAAACAACTCTGAAACTTCCAATGTCTTACCAAAGAATCAAATTATTCAATAGAGAAAACTCTTCTAAGGGGTTGGCATGCAAATTGTTAAACATTTCTCTACGTGGAAAACTTGTTTATGTTTTGCCAGCTACTTCAAGGCTTTTGTATGCTTAAAAGATACTAGACCTCTTTGAAACTGTTGAAACTGTGTGTGGCCTTCAGGTACGATTGAACTGGGAATTAAATAGAAAATCCGTATTGTAAAAAAAATGTGTTTATAATTTGAACAGCCCAAGTGTAAGAGGACTTAAAAGTTTACTCTTCAAAACACAGCTTTGTTAGTCTGAGTTCATTGATAGAATCTTCAGTCAGTCAATTAATATTTTAATTTTGAAATGACTTTGCATTGGAGATATTTCCATCTCTTCTCTGACTACAGAAGCAAGAATGGATTTATTGACCGCAAGATACTTTTTAAAAATGTAGAAGTTTATGCATCAATAAGAGAACATTTATGAGTCATAGTTTTGTTACCATTTGTTATCATAGAAATTATTTCATTATCATCATCATTCTAGCCATTATCTATCCACTGCAGGATGAAGGCTTCTTCCACATATTTCCAACCAATGCGCCCTGAATTTCTTTTGCCACAATACTTGCTGATGCTGTAGATCCATCTTATTTTAGGTGTCTTTCGTGGATGCTTTTTATGAAGTGGGATCCATTCTATGACTGCCTTGGTCCACCTGCCATCAGTTCTTCTTGCTATGTGACCAGCCCATTTCTATTTCCATTCTTTTACGCTCTTGATGATATTGTATACTTTCATTTGTTCTCTAATCCATGTGCACTGCAGATATTTCTATGTGGTTAGTAAGCTGCAATATGAAATTGGACTGGGCTGTAGCCTTCAATAAGCTCCTGTTAAATGCCTGCAGACGTTGTGGGTGAGCCATCACTGGAGACTCTTAAGAAGAAACTGGACAGCCACTTGTCTGAAATGGTATAGTGTTTCCTGACTGAGCAGGGAGTTGGACTAGAAGACCTCCAAAGGCCCTTCCAACTCTGATATTCTGTTAAATATTATACATACATATGTAAAATCTCTGATTGCTGTACTGTATTTAAGTATTTGATGCACATGTAGACTTCGACTGTGATTCTGTTAATCAAGAGCCAACTAGGAATTAACAGGAACAAATGAAATGAAATTAATAAAATTACAAATAAATTGAACTAGGCAAACATATTTATTACACTGTAGAGTTATTCAGAATCTACAAACATATCATTTGTGCCAGAAGAACAACATCCAAGATGTTGTTACCAGAGTAATAGAATTATATTTATTTAACTGGAATACAAACATCACTCAAAAAAGTGTTGGAACATACAGATAAATTCTTAATAAAGCAATAGAATTTGTAAAATGAATTAAAATGATAAAATACAAAATCATCTAATGAATGTGTCTCTTATAGAAAAGTCACTAATTCAAGGACCTTTCTGGAACCATCCCTCAAATCACAAAGTAGCTGCCAGCCATTTCAAAGCTGGGTTTGGCTACTTCCTAAGTCTTCTGGGACTATGTGTGAATTTATCTAAAAACACTTGTGATGAGATAGATGGTAAAAAATGTATTCTTGCACATATGCCTATGGCTCTGTCAATCTTTTGGAACAAATTATAACTTTAAATGTTTTTAATTTAAAAGATGGGGTCCTGGAATGGTGCAAACTGCCAGCCACTTTCAATTGATCAATCAATCAATCAGAGTAGAACTTCTAGTCCAACCCCTGCTCAAGAAAGAGACCATATACAGTTTGAGACATGTGGCTGTTTTCAGTCTCTTCTTGAAAACTGCAGTGACAAAGTACCCACAACTTCTGAAAACAAGCTGTTCCGCTGGTTAATTTTCACTGTTAGGAAGTTTCTCTTAAATTACAGGTTGCTTCTCTTCTTGATTAGTTTCCATCCATTGTTTCTTGTCTTGTTTTCTGGTGCTTTGAAAAATAAGTTGATCCCCTCTTCTTTGGAGCAGCCCTTCAAATACTAGAATACTGCTATATGTCACGTCAGTTGTCGTGCCTCTGTCCGAATCTGAATCCAAGGAGGAAGACGGCAGGAAGCAGGAGTGTGGCTCTGTTGGCTGTGGAGGAAACTGGATGAGGGCAAAGTCCACTGGGCAGAGCAGGAAAGAGGTAGAACAAGGGAGAGGTAGAACAAGGGAGAGAGAGTTCAGAGGAAGACCCAGGCCCACCCCCTCTTCATCTAAGGCATGCAGGGAGGAACGGAGAAGAGAGCAATGCGGGTTGCGTGGCTTACGGGGGAGGAAAGGGCCCTGATTCCCTTCATTAGACACACTTGGGAAGAGAGTTTAAAAGAGATGCAAACTGAGAGCAGCATCTGCTGGGAACAAACTTGAGTTTATCTTATGTTGACTTTGGTTATTTCCGTTCCTGGAATCCTCCTAACTAGGTTGAATTACTGCTGTTCCTTCATGTCTGGAATTCCTTTTTTTGCCCTGCGGACTAATTACCTCATCTTGCCTTGATTGGACGTATAGTTACAGTTTTTGTTGACAGTGTTTTGGACTTGAATCTCTGCAGCCAAAGACTGTTCCTAGGAGAGTTTTTATCCAGACCAGAAGGTAACCAGGACATGGGGGGCAAAGTTGGAGCTAATAAAGGGACTCCTACAGATTATCTGACTGTGTTGCCTTTGTGCCACGCCCTGGGTCATCACACCAGTCCTTCCTTTCTCTAGACTAGCCATACCAAATGCTGCAACCGTTTTTCATATGTTTTAGTCTCCAGGCCTTTAATCATATTAGTTATTATTCTCTGCACTTTTCCCAATATCTCAACATCTTTTCTGGGATGTGATGACCAAAACTGGATGCAGTATTCTAGGTGTGGTCTTATTAAGGTTTTATAAGTGGTACTAATACTTCCTGTGATTTTGATTCTATGCCTCTGTTTATAAATTTTCATAAGTGTTCTGAATCCAAAGCTTAAACATAGAGTTTAAAATCAGTACTGGTTACAGACTAGTATTTGGGGACCATGTTCACCTGCCTATAAAACAAAGTGCAAAATATAATTGGCAGTGGTCAGCAGAATTATAAAGATAACTCAAATCACAAAGTAGCTGCCAGCCATTTCAAAGCTTTCTCCCTTTCGCTGGCTTCTCTGATAGAACTCGTGTCGTCTCATGAGCGTAGGCACGGTCAGTGCATAGTGATCTTGTAGTAGAGGTTCGAGGTCATCCCAATCCATGGCCTTCACTTCTCTTGGTTTTGCTAGTGCTTTAGCCATCTTAAATACGTTTGGAGCGCAATGCGTCAGGAACACTGCCTGTTTCTCCCCGGGTGTGGCGTCCTTTAAGTTGTTAGTTTCTAAGAACATTTAAAATCGATCCATGTAGGACTCCCAGTCTTCCTGCACTGGATCGAACGGAGCGGGTGGTACGATGCCGCTGGACATGGTTCGGTTGTGTAGCGCTGTCAGTCACGTGCTCGGTGTTCTTCTTAGTTCCGTCGGTTCAGACGTCTCCAAATCCCATCCTCGTTGCCAGTGTCATGTTTGGAGCATGGGCGAGAAAGAATGGAGACAAGCCTCTGAACGGTGAACTTCAGCTCTTTATTTACATAGTGACTTCTCAACTCAATGGCAGTTATAACCCTCCTTAAATAGGCAAACCCAATAACTATTAACCAATAACAATCAAGGAGCGCTAGCTCCCTTAACCAATAGGAACTCTTCATTAATGGCCAATCGGATTCCCCGGAATGGGCCAATACGATCCTGCCGTTAACAGCCAATCAGAAGTGCAGGGCCAGAACCCTGCACTTTACTCCAAGCTCAAGTTATCTTTATTAAACCTTATGCATTCACAACACTATTCATACTTAAATTGACTGTATAATATATATTTTATTATGCATAAGGCAAGGGCTAAACTTCCAATCCACTGAGCTCCCACTTAACCAGGGAATTTCACTTAGCCCAAACTAGCTGTGGTTTTTTTTTTTTGAAACAATTTTTTTATTAGTTTTAAAAAAACAAACAAAACATCATTAAACATTGCAAACATAAAACCTCTTTCCATTATGAGTTTTTACAAGGCAGATAAAAAAATATTTTATACAGCATAGTTCTAATTTATCCCATTTCCTTATAGACACATAAATATATTTTAGCAAATTTCTCATTATTTCTCTTTTCTTTTATTCAATTACATTTCTTTTCTATATTTATCTATTTTATAGCCATCATATTTATATTTCCATCTGACTTGTTTACAAATATTCTCATCTAACATTCCTCCAAGGTTTTATTAATTCTTAATCAAACATAAACACACAAAACACAAAAACATAAAACTTCTTTTTAGAAAGTGGCTTGGCCCCAGATTACCTCTCTTTGTACGGACTTCAATTAAATTTGTGCTCATCTTATATATCATTACCTATCTTGTTTACCATTCTATGTCTTCTATATAACTTCACCCCGCTTTTCACGCTTCTTATTTCTATTTTATTTATTTCATCTTACTTTAAATCATTATATTTGTATGTTTTGTCCATTCTTTTAATTATCCATTTATCTCATTCTCTTTAATTTATATATATATATAAAAAGATTTCTCCTGGAATCACTAATCGAAGTATGATGCCTTTCTATCCCCTAGGTTGACATTAAAAGTAATACCTAGATCCCAATCTGATTCTGCTTAATACATTCTACCCATTAAATTTTAAGGAAAAGAAAAAAAGAAAAAAAAAGAGAATAATAAATCTGTAAAATAATTAAGTACATAATTACCATTTTAATTTTTTAATACATTTTAAATAATACATTTTGAACTAAAAAAGTAAAAAAGAAAAAAAAATAAAGTTATGATAACATTAAGAGAATAACAAATTAAACTATCATTAATACTACAACAATAAGTTTATAATAACATTAACACAATAGCCAATAAACTCTATATTTTAAACATTCCCTTTAATATTTTATTAAAGCATTTTAATATTTCAATATTTTATTAGTTCTTATAAAATTCTAGTTTTCTATTTCTAATACAAGTATTACAATACTATCTCATGTACTTTTGCAGAATCAAATTATAGATTACCCTTTGTCCCTAAAAAAAAATTTCTTTTTCCCATCTTGTTTTATACCTTTGTGGCTTTTTCCCCCCCTTTCCCTTCCTTTCTTATCCCACTTAGTCTTTTTAACCCCCCCTCCTAACCTCCGCCTTTTTAGCTTCCCCTCTCTGTTGTATTCCTCTTTTCTTTTGCTTTCTAACATTGTATTGATTTTGCATCTCATTTTTCTCTTTCTTGGGTGTTTTTTTTTTACCTTAAGTACTTCATTTTCCTTCCTCTCTTTCTCTTTTCTTTCTTAGTCCGATTTTTTAATTCATTAAAAATGGCTTCTTCTTCTTCTTCCTCTGCTTCCTCCATTTGTTGTTGTATTTGCTGGTAAGTAGCAAGTACCATTTCTAAAAAATGAAAGATATCTCCCAAAGAGTTCTTTCTTTCTTTCTTTATTTTTCCATATTCCTTTCTTAGTTCATCAATAGATAAAGCTATTATAAACCTTTCTTCTTCTTCTTTTTCCCCTCTTCTTCTTAAAACAACCAAGATGTTTCAAAACTTAAAAGACAGTTCCCCAAAGTCCCAGAGTCATCAAGTATCCAAACAGAGCAGAAAGTTCTTTCTTTTACGGGGTAATATCCATTAAGAAAAAAAAAAAAAACCAGTCTGTAGTTTAAAGCCTTATTGCAGTTAAAATCTTCAAGGCATCTCCTCCAACAAGATCTTAATATAGGGTGGTTTTTTTTGTCTTCTCCCTTCCCACTTATAACAAAGAGCTTTAAATTTTACCTTCTTTAGAAAAGCAGTTTTTTCAGTGCCATTTGCTAAGTCTGTAGAGAAGGAGAGTAAACTTTCCCTTTCAGCACCTCCATTCACCGCCTTTAGAATCTCCTCTGGAAACAATGTATCATTCAAAAAATCATGATTTTCAGGATATTAGATATTTCTTGAAGTCCCGGTAGCCAAAGAACTTTCACTTCAAAACTTTCTCCTTCTTCCTCCTGCACATTCTTATCCAGTTGCCGGCTTCTTTGTGGCGGCCATTACTGACCGCTGCTCCACTGTCTTGAGAAAAGGAGATTTTGCCAGGTGGGGAGGGGTCTGCGACACCCCCAAACCCTTATCCAGTTCCCCCCTATCTTTGGCTGCCTCTACGGGGCAGCCTTATCCTCCAGACCCGTCGGGATCGGAGGCACCAAGATGGCCAGCGCAAACAGGAATCGCGCTGAAATGCAAATCCCTGCCGCCACTGAAACCTGGCAAACCGGAAGTCGTTTCAGCCCCCAAACTAGCTGTGCTTTTGTGGAGAAATGGTTTAGAGGAGAGATGTCTATGAAGATTCTCAGTCATCCAGGTCATGGTTGTCCCAAAGGTGCTTTTTTTCCCAAGTGGCAACTGGACTTTCTGCTTTTTCTTTGAAGAAGTTTCACTTCTCATTTCTTATCCAAACACCTTTGGGTTTAGAGGAGAAGTTCCCGGTCTCCTTGAATACCTGAAAGTGGGACATAAATCTGATAAATTAGTTGACATAAATTATGCCATCAGGTGAAAACAGCAGCAACAGAGCAACCAACAGTGATGAAAGCAAAATAACAGAATAACAGAGTGGGAAGGGACTTTGGAGGTCTTCTAATCCAACCCCCTTCTCAAGCAAGAATTCCTATATCACTTCAGACAAATGGTTATCCAATCTTCTTAAAAATATCCAGTGTTGAAGCATTCACAACTTCTAGAGGCAAGTAATTCCACTGATTAATTGTTCTGTCTGTCAGGAAATTTCTTCTTAATTCTAGATTTCTTCTCTCCTTGATTAGTTTTCATCCATTGCTTCTTGAGCAGAGTAATGGCATTATGACCCAAGCATTGCCTCTTTTAAACACACATTGTACCAGTGCACAGATGTGCAAAAAGAGCAGAACCTCTTCCTCATGAATGAGGTGAGATTTAGGAACACTTATCTGCCACTATGATTGTGGAAGAATCAAGCATTGATGGAAAATCAAGGTTACACAAAAATGTAGTAAAAAAGATAGGTACATTACATATGCTAACTTATGCTAACAGCTGCAAGGATTTCATATGCACAACTTTGGAAAGAGAAAAGGATACCATCAGAGGGCATGGTTATAAAGAAAATAATAGATTGTATAGAGATGGATAGGCTAACATTGAAATTAAAAGGCAAAGAAGATTCAATATATTATAGAGCCTGGTATGAGTGGTTTATTAATAAAAAGAAAATAAAATGGCAATTAGGAAAAGAATGAGAAAGTATGTAAATATGTAGATATGTTATAGAAAAGTGTTAAGTTCTGCGCATGGGCGCAATAAGTGGAGACGAGTCGGTGAACAGTGAACTTCAACTCTTTGTTCAACATGGTGCAACAGCTCAGCTCTACGGCCAAAACGGCCCCTTTATATAGGCAAGCTTTTGAGTACTTAGCCAATGAAAACACAGGGAGCATTAGCTCCTTTAACCAATGAGACAGGCTCATTAATAGCCAATCAGATTCTCCTGAATGGACCAATCCGATGTCGCTATTATCGGCCAATCAGAAGTGCAGGGCCAGAACCCTGCACTTTACTTTAAGCTTTTAATAATCTTTATTCAAACACTTTTATTAATTCACAACAAAAAGATTGAAGTGTAAGATGAAATATATTGATTTGTAACAAGAGTAAAATGTAATGGTAATGGAATAAGTAATCATATATTGAAAAATGTAAGGAAATGTAAAAGATGTCTTGATGTTGATAACAATGCATATAGTTTTATTTTATGTTTTTAAACTTTGGAAAATTAATAAAATATTTCTTTTAAAAAAGGAAAATCAAGGATAATTATTGGCCTAATTTTCCAACACTTTTATATAAGCTATAAAAGCTTGAATTTCACTTCAGTAAATAGAGAAGCTGCTTGAAACTTGTGAGTTGTTATTTGTCATGCATTTAAAAAAAAATCAAATGGTAAAATAAATTTGGAAGAGCCATTTCAGTCACAGTCCCATAGCTGTATGCAAGATTTATAGAATCCAAAAGAAAAATCGGAGTATTATATGGCCTTGAGGTGAAACTTTCTGGTTTCAGTCTGCACTTAATTGAGAGGTAATTTTGTCCATTTATAGCTACTTGCATAGACAGGATTGCTCATTTGCATTTAAAATTTTAATGCCACTTTCATACAAATTATAGATAAGCTGGGCAAGTAATATCCTACAAAGGCATATTATCAATCTTCCTGAAAATAAATAAACTCTCAGCTTCTTTTTTGCCATCTTCTTTCAGTGCTCACTAATCATGAGGAAAAAGAAGAGAAAAATTGGGGAAGCTGCTAGCTAGTAAATGACTTTCCCTTAAATGATAATTAACTGAATTTAACAATGTATTAAATTTCATCAGCTAGAACCTTCTATTTTTGTTTTTTTGGGGGAAAACCTTCTTAAAAAACATCGAAAATAGCTATAGGAAAATGTCCACTGCCTTTTTAATTATGGTAAATTGCTGCTGCCCATGTATAATATATTACACTCCTGATTTGTTGATTGAACCAGGAACAAAACAGATACATCATCTTTTACTGCAAACATTTGGATAACCACTAGGTCATAACAAAAAGGTTAAAAGAATCCCCACGTTTAACTGAATTCCTTCTGGAAGATTGCTGAATAAACAATATACAGATTAACAGAATTGGAAGGGACCTTGTACGTCATCTAGTTCAATCCCCCCTGCCCAAACAGACTACATTTTTGACAGACATTTTGTCCAGTCTCTTGAAAGCCTCCAGTGATCTTCCTTTAAAAAAATCCAAATGTATAAATGCAATTGGTCAATTTATTAAGAGTTGGCGTATCCATTAAATGCAGATTAAATATTGTAAAAAGTAAAGGAAATCATAGGAAAGTTGGAGGGGTGAGCTCAGGATTTGGCAAATGTTTCAGGCCTTTCAAAGCTATCACTCAATTTCTCATATATTTTTGAGACCTTGAGGTCTCCTAAGACCTTTCCAGTGGAGTCCATGGGAGATCCAACTGGGCAAGAGGGCATTATTAGCATTTTAATCCAAGTTTACTCTTTTTTATGTACATGTAATCATGACACACACAAATAAAGGTATGAGATGGATCACAATGCCATAATAACCATCTTACCTATTTTGACTTCCCTTTCACTGGAGGTCACACAAGAATATTAAAAACTTGCAGGATTTCACATATATGCCTGCAAAAATTTTGTAAGATTTGGCAACCTCCCAAGTCATCTGTCATGCTTTAAATGTTGCTTTTATGTTCATTTTCATGGAATGTCAGAGTTGCAGCTGCTGTTGCTGCTGCTGCTGCTGCTGCAAAAAATGCCTTAGCATCAGTACAGTCATCTAACAGATTCAGTTCAATTCCTGAGAATGGCTGATAAATTCTTATATCATAGCAAAGCCAAAAGCTCCCATATTTTTCTGCTTCTCCAGTCAGAGTGAGAAGGAAAGCCCAGACTGCACCGAACAGGGATCAGATTTTGCAGAAACAGGAAAAGCCGCAGATTTTGACAGGATTGTGTTGCAGGTTTTCTGAGTAGCCAGTTTATCCAAGCTGTGGTGGGGGCTGGATTTCTTTATATTTTAGTTCTAACTGTATTAAAAAATACCCAGTTTTAAATAGCTAATGAAGAATTTAATTTCTACTGTTTCCTTTTAATATAACCTGATATTTTATGTGATTGTGTATGTGTATAAAATTATATTATGTAATCCCAGTTCTACCCTGTTTCTCCAACAATACGGCCTCCCCCAATAGAAAGTCCCAGCATGTTTTATAGGCATGAAATGAAATTAAGCCCCTCCCCCCAAATTAAGGCCTATATTAAAACATGCGAAATGGGGGGAATGGTGGGGGGGGTTTGCTGTTAGGAAGTACTTTTGTTGCACACCCGGATATGGTGCTGCCTGCATTGACCCCGATACGAAGTGCCCCACCAATGCCAAGGTCAACATCCAAGCCGTCGCCACCCGCCCGAAGATGCAAGGGGGGCAATTAAGTCACCTCCAAAAAGATGGCCTAGCCATTTTTAGGGGGCTCAAAAAAAAAAAAAAGACCCGGCCTTATTATATGAGAAACACAGTAGGCAGAAGGGTTTCCAATGCAACTGAAATTGTAACTTGTGCCTTGTAAAGTCTTTAAATTAATTTTAATCATCTAATTGTGTCCCATATCAGCATTATTAAGAGGGAGGAAATAATTAAAGTGGGGGAGGGGAACTGAGCTCTTGTATTTTCACCTTCTACACTCTCTAGAAGGCTATTAAGCAATATCTCCTTAGGTCTTTAATTCTCTATGTAAAGCAACCAGGACTAACATTATATAACCCTCCATTAGTTGGAAATGCCATCCTGCTTAGAAGAAATTATTTATACAGATTATTTTTCTGTCAGTCTTCAATTTCCATTTCTCAAGACTTTTATTTTTAGTTAGGGCTAAAGACTTAAACTGCTTTCTATCATTCTGGAACTAGTACAGCTTTTTAAAAGATGGGTTGGTGGGTAATGTTTTGTTGGTTACTGTAATGTTCCCACAATTGTTACATAGAAATGATTAAAAAGCAAAAATTAAATCAAATGTAGTATTGTGTATGTACCATAGTTAATAAAGTATGAGCTTGAGGTAAAGTGCAGGGTTCTGGCCCTGCACTTCTGATTGGCTGTTAGGGGCCAGATCGGATTGGTTAGTTCTGAGGAATCCGATTGGCCCTTAACAGAGGATTCTTATTGGTTAAAAGAGCTAGCGTTCATAGCTCGTTATTGGACAATTCTTACAAGGGTTGCTATATAAGGCAGAGTTCACTGTTGTTGTTTCGAGAAGTCACTATGCTAATAAAGAGTTGAAAGTCACTATTCAAAGGCTGTCTCCATTTACTCCGACCCATGTCCAAGTACTTAACACTGGCGACGAAGGTGGGATTTGGAGACGTCTGAACCGAAGAAGCCAGGAAGCAATACCGAGCACGTGATAGACGATGCCAACAACGGAACCATGTCCAGCGGCATCGTACCACCCGCTCCGTTCGATCCAAACCAAGAGGATTGGGAATCCTACATGGATCGCTTCCAAATGTTTCTCGAGACGAATAACTTGAAGGACGCTACACCAGCAAAGAAGCGGGCACTGTTCCTGATGCATTGCGGCCCAGCTGTATTTAAGATGGCTAAAGCACTCGCCAAACCTCGAGAAGTGAAAGCCATGAGCTGGGAAGACCTCGAACCCATCCTGAGAGACCATTACGTGGCAACCGTGCCTAAACTCGTTAGACGCCACGAGTTTTATCAGAGAAACCAACGAAAAGGGGAGAGCGTGGCCGATTTCGTGGCGGACCTCCGAAATTTAGGGGGTCTCTGCGGGTTCGCCGATTTAGAAGAGGCACTAAGAGATCGAGTAATTCTGGGATTAGATGCGCTAGGCGTGCAAAGCAAGCTAATGGCGAAAGGCGACATCAGCCTTGCTGATGCCATCGCCAAAGCCACGGCTGCGGAGGCGACCAAAAGTCAGCTGCACAATTACGGCGAAGCCGCACTCCGGTAACACCACCGACCAGCGAAATCTTACCCAACTCAGAAGGGCAGCTACTAACAACGCACTACGAGGACCTCTCTTCGTCGTCAGACAGCAACGAAGAAGGGGTCCATTGACTGCGGTCCGACCGGGACCCTCGCCCGAAGCCCTTACGCTGGCTGTGGAGCCAACCATGCCAGGGCCGAATGCAAATTCCACAATGCACTCTGCTATGAGTGCGGGAAACGAGGCCACATCAGCCGGGTCTGCTGCAGCTTACCAGGACTCAGCCAGGCCTCAAAAGGGGCCAACTATCGCCAATCAACAGGAACCTGTCCTGTAAGGCGAGAGCCAGTAAACCACTCCTACAGAAATCGAGCTTTGCAAAAAGAAGAGGCTCACCATACTATCACTATCGGTCACGCCTCAGTTTTGGACACTAAGAAAATCCGAGTCACGGTAGCCATCGAGAACCAGCCTTGCCACATGGAGGTCAACTCGGGATCGTCCCTCTCAATGGTGTCTTGGAAGACACTCAAACAACTCATCCCCACAATTCAATGCCAAGACCTCCAATTTCAACGCCTCCTCCTCAAGGACTACCAAGGAAATCGAATCCCCGTTGTTGGGTCCTGCCGAGTTCGAGTCTCCTTCAAGAAGCATACAGCGTACTTACCTCTAACGATCATCGACAGAGATAGGCCTAGTCTATTAGGCCTCCAATGGTTCACGCCACTCGGCATTGAAGTGGCCGGCGTGAACCAAGTCGGTGGTTGTGAGTGGGAGGAAGACCTTATCTCTGAGTTCAGCGACGTCTTCGCGGACAGCTTAGGCGAGTATAAGGGGACCCCAATCTCATTTAGTCTAGATCAAAAAGTAGCCCCCATTCGCGTGAAGCCCCATCAAGTTCCATTCGCTCTTAAAGCAAAGATCGACGAACAACTCGACAAGCTAATTGCTCAAGGGGTGTTGAAGCCCATCGATCACTCTCCATGGGAAACCCCTATTGTAACACCCATTAAGCCAGACAGGTCAATCCGAATTTGTGGGGACTACCGGGCCACTTTAAACCACGCCCTACAGCAGAATGCGTATCCAGTTCCGGTGGTGCAGCACCTCCTCCATTCCTTGGGGGGCGGAAAGGTTTTCGCTAAATTAGATTTAGCTCAAGCTTATCAACAATTACCAGTGGATGAAAAAACGGCCCAAGCCCAAACAATTGTAACGCACAGAGGTGCCTTTAAATGTACCCGATTGCAATTCGGAGTTAGTGTAGCCCCGGGAATCTTCCAGAGCCTCATGGAAAGGTTATTACAGGGAATCAAGGGCGTGGTTCCTTATTTTGATGACATATTAATTGCAGCCCCTACCAAAAAAATCTTGCAGGATCGTTTGAAATGCGTTCTTAAAAAATTCCAAGAGCCTGGACTTAAGGTGAAAAAAAATAAATGTCAATTATATACTGACAATGTTGAGTTTCTAGGGTACCGAATTGATCCCAGGGCATTCATCCTACCGAGAGTAAATTAAAAGCGATCAAAAACGCTCCCAGACCACGCAACAAGGCCGATCTCCAGGCGTTCTTAGGCCTCATTAATTTCTATAATGTATTTTTACCGCACAAGGCAACTGTCGCTGAACCATTACACCAATTATTAGATAAGAAAGCATTGTGTGTATGGGGTTACCGGGAAGAGCAAGCGTTCCGGAATGTTAAAAAACTGCTCACATCTGACTCTGTACTTATGCAGTATAAAGAGACTTTGCCGTTAGTTATAACCTGCGATGCATCGCCTTTCGGGGTGGGCGCCATTTTGAGCCATGTACTGCCTAATGGGAACAAAGCCCCTGTTGCATACTTTTCGAAGACTCTTTCACAAGCAGAGCGGAACTATGGACAAATTGATAAAGAAGCCCTCGCAATCGTTTCAGCTGTAAAGAAATTTCATGAATATGTGTATGGAAGGACATTTACCATTATAACTGACCACAAACCATTGCTAGGGATAATAGCCGGGGACAAGCCAACCCCCTACATATTATCCCCTAGAATGACCCGATGGTCAGAATTCCTAGCTGCTTATAATTATCGCCTGCAATATCGCCCCGGGAAAGCCATTCCCCATGCCGACGCATTAAGCCGAGCACCGCTTCCAGAGACTCTTGACGATCTGGCACCAACGGCAACTACGTTGCAGATTGAAACACTCAATTCGCCGCCTATGACCGCCCGAGACATCGCGAGAGAAACCAAACGAGACCACACCCTAGCCCGAGTGCTAGGTTGGGTAGAACGTGGATGGCCATTGGACCAAGTACCAGATGACTTTGCACCATTTAAATCTCAACGGACTGAACTTTTTTCCCAAAAAGGCTGTATCATCTGGGGCGATAGAGTCGTTGTCCCAGAACGACTCCGGAAGACGCTGCTATGAATTCTGCATGAGGGCCACCCCGGCATCGTGCAGATGAAAGCACTTGCACGAAGCTGCGCATGGTGGCTGGGCATGGACCAGCAAATTGAGCAGTGGGTCAAAGCGTGTGCCAATTGCCAACAAGTCAGCAGTGCCCCACCAAAAGCCATGCCTACTGAATGGGAGACGCCACGGGGACCCTGGTCCAGAATCCACCTGGATTTCGTGGGGCCAACCAAGGGCTATACCTTCCTGCTGACAGTCGACGCGTACTCCAATTGGTTAGAAATTCATCGTATGACGGCTACAACTTCCAAGGCGGTGATCAAGATCCTAAACAGACTCTGCAACCCACGGATTGCCTGATGTCCTGGTGTCCGATAACGGGCCACAGTTTACGGCACTAATGTTCGAGTAGAACCTCGCTGACCGCGGCATCCACCATGCGCTCACCTCGCCTGCACACCCTGCGACCAATGGCCAAGCGGAACACATGGTCCAATTTGTTAAAAAGACTTTGCAAAAAGTGGACTATGACAATATCGATGACAAGGTCAACCAAATTTTCTTTTTGCAACACATAACTCCACATAGTGTCACCAGCAGAACTCCCGCCGAACTACTGATGGGACAAAGACTCCACTCCCACCTCGACCGGTTGCACCCTGCTTACGAACCGGAAAAGCCAATAGGATCCAGCGGCCGCTGTCGCACCTTCCAGGTAGGAGACCTCATTTATGCATGAAACTTGTCGGGCGATCCGTTATGGATAGAGGCGACAGTAGTACAAGTGACCGGCCCCAAATCCTACGTAGTGAAATGCTGTGACAATAGACTGTGGAAACAGCATATCGACCAATTACGGTCACGACTCACAACGGCCAGTCAACAACTCCCCCATGACCAAACCGAGGGGGGGGGTACAGAAGAAGATGAAGTTCCAGGTAACCTGCTCGAAGGGAGCGACGAACTAAGTGATACTCAGGAAATAGAGCAGGAAGGAGAATCGTTTGCACCGCAAGAAATTGCACCTGAGCAAGAAGCAGAACCACTGCCAAACAACAATCTACCTCAACAGGATTGCAACCAACCAATCCAACAAAAATTCGAAAGACTTAAAAGACAACCGTCCTATCTAAAGGACTATATAACTACACCGTAATTAAGAAGCCAGGGGGGAGGGGTGTTGTGTATGTACCATAGTTAATAAAGTATGAGCTTGAGGTAAAGTGCAGGGTTCTGGCCCTGCACTTCTGATTGGCTGTTAGGCGGCCAGATCGGATTGGTTAGTTCTGATGAATCCGATTGGCCCTTAACAAAGGATTCTTATTGGTTAAAAGAGCTAGCGTTCATAGCTCGTTATTGGACAATTCTTACAAGGGTTGCCTATATAAGGCAGAGTTCACTGTTGTTGTTTCGAGAAGTCATTATGCTAATAAAGAGCTGAAAGTCACTATTCAGAGGCTGTCTCCATTTACTCCGACCCATGTCCAAGTACTTAACATGTAGCATCTGATAACAACATGGGATAATGTTACTATGCTTTGAGTCTGACCCTGTACCTTTAAATTCTATATTTCTACAAGGGCTCCAAGCCTGCTTCTTTCTACTAATACTTGCACTTTCTAACGGAGGGTTGTCAAACTCAAGGCCCATGGGCCAGATCCGGCCCATGGAGTGCTTAGATCTGGCCCACAGGGCCACCCTGGAAACAGTGAAGGACTTGCCCGTGAGCCTCTGAGGGCCTCCTAAACTTTGTTTTCACTGGCAGAGAGTAGCAGGAGGCCATCACAGTCAAAAACACCCATTCTGGCCACGCCGCCCCCTGCCACCCCAATGTCAAACACAACCCAGATGCGGCCCTCAATGAAATTGAGTTTGACACCGCTGTTATAGATGATTCCTATTTTTCCCCCTTCTGGGAGCTTCTGGAATTTTTGGCTTACTTAGGATATTGGGGTGTGGGGTGCTTCAATCGGTTTGTGCGCTACCTTGGTGCCATGCAGTTGTAATAGTCTGTTGGTGGTTTCTGAAATGTTTTTGATATAGGGCAGTGTAATTCTTTTTACAGCTTGTGTTAGTTGTAGTATATTGGCTTGAATGGTCAGGCACTTTTGATGAGGTTACGTGGATATCCATTTTGTTGGAACATGTTGCATTAATAATCTCTTTCCTTTTTCTGATGTTCAGGATTGCTGAAGTGTGTTCGTGCTGGTCTAAACAATATTCTTACACAGCTTCCCTTGTGGGAGGTTGGGTTATTATTTTTTGGGTTTTGAATAGACTTGTCCATGTAGTCTCCAGAGTCAAAACTGATTCAAGGCATCCCTCCCCCCAAAAAGTGTGGCTGTCCCCACTAATACAACAATAATAATTGAATAATCAGTTCTGACCTAGCCAAAAGCAGCACAAATAGCTACTACAGGCTAATTTTTCTGCTGCTGTTTTCTCACACATGTCTGGTAAGATCCAGGAAGAGAGCATAATCTACCATTGCTCTTGCCCTTTGGAACATCATACCACCAGAGGTAAAGTCATCCCTACTCTTCTGGCCTCCAAAAAGCTTTTAAAGACCTGGCTCTGCCAATTGGCATGGGTGTTGAAGAAAGCTTTGTTGACCTTGATGTCTTGAAGTGTTTTCTCCAGCTTTTTATTTCTTTAACCTTTTAAAATGTCATAACCTTTTAGAATTGTTTTAATTCTTATTATTATTGTTGTTGTTGTTATTGTATTGTAAACCGCCTGAAGTCACTTACTTGAATGGGTGGGGTAGAAATCTGTGTAAACCACTCGAAGTCACTTATTTAGATGGGTGGAGTAGAAATGTGATGGATGAATGGATAGATAGATAGATAAGTTTCTTCACTCTTCACATCATGTATGGTAAAGAAGCTGGGATGCCTGCCTTCCAGCATTGTAATAGCATCAAGTTAGAGTCCGATATTGATAGAGGTCCTGATTATTTGACTATACAATGCATCTTTATTCCATGTTAATGTTTGGAGTAGAGCTAACATTTTAAAAAATATTGCATGTAGAACTTGAGCATAATGCCATATGCAAAGTTCATGTATAATTCATATAATAGTTAGCTTTCTAATTTTTATCTGATTATAAGCACATGCTGTGAGGAGAGAAGAGACCCATGTGGTCTTCAGCTATGTTTATCAAGATTTTAAAAATATGCTCCACGTTAAGCAACCCCCAGAAAAAGTAAGCAAATAGATGTTAGATTTCACCAAGGATTCCATTGGGAGCAAATGCAGGTGTTTGGCCCCCACTGGTTCACATTAGCATGATGAATTCTAAAATCAAAGGAAGTCTGGCTGGTATTCTGGTTTGTTTGTTTGTTTGTTTGTTTCAATTTAAAGTACACAGAGAAAATAGTTGAAAAGAAAATATATTACTGAAGCTGCATAAAAACAGCAGTAATTATATTTTTGAAAAAATAATATACCAGTAATTTATGTTTAGAAACTTATATGGCAGGAACACTGTATGAAAAATATGATATGAAATACAAAAAAGGGTGGCTTGCATTTAAAAAAAAGCTTTTGGAGAAGTATTATGGTGAGAGTTTATAACTTAGGTGGTAATATGCACACCTCCTATGTTGCAGAAGATTATGAATACAAAAATAGTATATCATCTTGGCACTGTGGGTCTTTGAACATCGTAAAATTTATAGATGAGCAAGAAAAGGGCAGCATGCATGGACATTTGCAAGGGAACAAGAAGGAGCAAATGACAAAGTGAGAGCAATCAACCAATGGAACAGCTTGCCTTCAGAAGTTGTAAGAGCTTCATCACTGGAAGCTTTCAAGAAGAGACTGGACTGCCATCTGTCAGAAATGCTTGAGCAGGGATTGGACTAGATGGCATACAAGATCCCTTCCAACTATTCTATTCTATTCTACTTTACTCAACTCAACTCTATTCTATTCTACTCCATTATTCCTATTCCATTCTATTAAATGTGCACCCTAGAAATCAGGATGCAAACACGAGCATTGCAATTTCATGCACAAACATATAAGCAGGAATTATGCTGTGACAGCATGGCACTCATTTCATTGCTAGTAAAATATTTCCTTGCTGCAGCCACTTTTGCTAGCAGTCTTAATGAACTGCTGTTGTTTCTTGAGGATTTGATTGTATATTTGTTTATTTGAGATTCAGCTTCCATTGATGGACATACAGCCTGATATGAATCAAAGCAGAATTCATGTTTCCTTCAATGATGGCCAGATCCCAGGGTAGCAAAACCTCCTACAAATCTGTGACAAATATGACAATTGGCACAAGATCCTAACTGTAGAGTGTTGTTTTTTGTTTCTGCCAAACTTAATGAACACCTGTTACGAACTAAGCAAATGCGTTAGTTTAAAATCCTAATAGTTTTGTTTCCACAGCAGGCTCGTAATCCTGCATTTCTGATTGGCCCATGAACAGCGGATTGTGATTGGCCAATTCTGGTTAATCTGATTGGCTGACAGCAGGTCACCGCTGATTGGCCGCTACCAGCGCGGCAAACTCAAACCATTGGTTATTGTGATAGCAGCCAGCTCTATAAAAGGAGCTGCTGCTGCCCAGTAGCTCCGCTCTGTTCTGAAGTCACTAATAAAGAGTTGGAGTCATTATTCGATGTCTCGTCTCTGTTCCTTGTGCCCACATTCCAGATCTAACACTGGCGACAAAGGTGGGATGCGGAGACGATAGAGCTGACTGAACACTCACCGAACGTTAACAGAGCACGTGGCTAAGAGTGCACCAAAAGCAGCAGAATGACCAGCAGCGCTATACCACCCGCTCCATTTGACACAGCTAATGAAGACTGGGACTCATATATGGACAGGTTCCAGATGTTCCTGGAGACCAACAATTTGAAAGATGCTACACCTGGCAAGAAACGAGCTGTATTTCTGGCCCATTGCGGGCCCGCCGTTTTTAAAATGGCAAAAGCACTTGCGAAACCAGCAGAAGTCAAGACAATGGACTGGGACAACCTCACCCCAATCCTACAGGCTCATTATGCACCCGCAGTGCCAACACTCATCAGGAGACACGAGTTTTACCAGAGGGACCAGCAGGAAGGTGAAAATATTGGAGACTTCATCGCTGACCTTCGAAACCTAGGGGGACTCTGTGGCTTCGCAAATCTCGAGGAAGCCATGAGAGATTGAATTGTTCTGGGCCTAAAAGACCCCACGACCCAGAGCAAGATTATGGTGAAGGGAGACATCAGCCTCGCAGATGTCATCGCCAATGCTACTGCAGCTGAAGCAACCAGGAAGTCAGCCAATCGAATGCGCCGAGCGAATGCACCGCACCGCCAACTCGCCAGTGACACTACGCCTTTCTCCGAGAGGCACACAATGACCACCCACCATGAAGACCTCGAATCCTCATCAGAAAGCGAGGAAGAGGAGGTCAACAGACTCAGATCAGAACGCGACCAGCGAGACCAGCGAAATCGTAAGCCTTCGAGTCAATATGCTGGGTGCGGGGGAAACCACCCGCGATCAGACTGCAAATTCCTAGATGCACTCTGCCGTTCCTGTGGAAAGAGGGGCCACATCGCAAAGGTCTGCAGAAGCAGGCGAGGGTCCAGCCCAATCCAAAGAGAAAACAACTTCCGGCATACAACAGGCACTCCACCAAAAAATCGGGACCGCCTCAACAACCAGTGGAACCAATACTACAGAAATCAAGCACCCACCAATTCAACCAGATGAGAAGAGGCCCATCAAACCATCATCATCGGCCACGCGTCCTCCCTTGATGCGAAGAAAATCCGAGGGAAGTCACCATTGAGAATCAACCATGTGTTATGTAAGTCAACTCTGGGTCGTCCCTGTCAATGGTCTCCTGGAAAACCTTAAAACAGCTGATCCCTGACATTCGTCACCAGGACCTCAGCACTCAAAAAATCATACTAAAAGACTATCAAGGAAACAGAATTCCAGTTGCCGGTTCCAGCCACATCCGAGTATCCTTCAAAGACCACACCTCAACCCTACCTCTTACCATCATCGATTGAGATTGGCCCAGTTTTCTGGGTTTGCAATGATTCGCGCCACTAGGAATTGAATTAGCGGGCATCAACCAGACCAGAAGTGATGACTGGGAAGCAGCCCTCGTCCAGGAATTCCAGGATGTTTTCACTGAGAAGCTAGGCAAGTACGAGGGATCCCCCATATCATTTAATCTCAGCCCTGACATTGCGCCCATTCGCCTTAAGCCTCGTTGAGTGCCCTTTGCACTCAAGCCAAAGATTGATGAACAATTGGACAAATTAATAGCCCAGGGCGTGTTGGAACCGATCGATCACGCCCGGTGGGAGACCCCAATTGTAACCCGCATAAAACCTGATGGATCCTTAAGAATTTGTGGGGATTACCGGGCCACCCTAAATCACGCGCTTCAGCAGAGCGCTTACCCTGTTCCTGTGGTCCAACACCTTCTTCATTCCCTGGGAGGTGGGAAAATATTCGCAAAATTGGACCTAGCTCAGGCATACCAGCAGTTGCCCGTAGATGCAGAGACTGCAGAAGCCCAAACTATAGTCACGCTTAGAGGTGCATTCAAGTGTAATAGACTCCAATTCGGAGTGAGTGTAGCACCTGGCATCTTCCAAAGTCTGATGGAAAGATTGCTTCAAGGCATAAAAGGGGTTGTGCCATACTTCGATGATGTCTTAATAGCTGCCCCCAGCAGAACCCTGCTAGAAAAGCAACTCAGAATGGTCCTCCAGAAATTTAAAGATGCTGGCCTGAAGGTCAGAAAGACAAGTGCCAACTTTGCACTGAGAGGATTGAATTCCTTGGGTACCTTCTTGACAAACAGGGAATTCACCCTACGGAGAAAAAACTCACTGCAATAAAAAACGCCCCAAGACCTAGGAATAAAACAGACCTCCAAGCCTTCCTGGAACTCATTAACTTTTATAACATTTTCTTGCCCCAGAAGGCGACTGTTGCTGAACCCCTGCATAGGCTCCTTGATAAGAAGGCTTCCTGGGTCTGGGGACATCGCGAAGAGCGAGCTTTTCAGCAAGTAAAGGACTTGTTAACTTCAGATGCTGTATTGATTCAATATAACGAGACTTTACCTTTAACTGTTACCTGCGATGCCTCAGCGTTTGGAGTAGGAGCCATCCTGAGCCATGTCCTGCCAAATGGTACTGAGGCACCTATTGCGTTCTTTTCAAGAACTTTATCTAAAACTGAGAGAAACTATAGCCAACTTGATAAAGAGGCTCTCGCTATTGTGTCTGCAATTAAACGATTCCATGAGTATGTATATGGAAGATCCTTCTCCATAATTACCAACCACAAACCATTACTTGGCATTTTGGCGGGAGACAACCAACTCCCCACATCTTATCACCGAGAATGACACGTTGGTCAGAGTTTCTAGCCACATACAATTACCAACTGCTACACCGCCCGGGGAAAGCCATTCCCCACACTGATGCTTTGAGCTGTTCTCCGTTACCAGAAGTCATAGCCAAACCAGCTCCAACCCTCGCTACACTACAAATCAAAACTCTTCCTTCACTACTGCTGACTGCACAAGACATCGCCTCAGAAACAAGGAAGGATCCTTGTTTGGCACGGGTCCTCAGCTGGGTTGAAAGAGGTTGGCCTGACAACGAACCAAACAACACCTTCAAGCTGTTCAAAAACCGGCAGGCAGAACTTTTCTCCCAAAAGGGATGCGTCTTGTGAGGAGACAGAGTCATCATCCCAGAGAGATTACAGCATAAAGCCCTAAAACTATTGCACGATGGCCATCCGGGCATCGTGCGAATGAAGGCACTAGCGAGGAGTTACGCTTGGTGGCCAGGTATAGATAAGCGAATAGAAACCTGGGTGGCCACTTGCAGCAAGTGTCAGGACACTCGTTCATCTCCACCAAAAGCACCACCAACTGAATGGGAAGCACCCTGAGGTGCTGGTCCCGTGTCCACATCAATTTTGCGGGACCTACCAAGGGGCATACATTTCTTATAGCAGTGGATGCCTACTCCAACTGGCTGGAGGTCCTCAAAATGAAGAGCACCACCACAGAAGCCGTCGCAAAAAACTAAATAGACTATTCGCTACGCACGGGTTGCCAGATGTCCTAGTTTCAGATAATGGCCCCCAATTCACCGCTCTGGCATTCGAACAGAGCAGGAGATACGCCATGCATTGACATCGCCAGCTCACCCTGCGGCCAATGGCAGGGCTGAGCGAATGGTCCAATTCGTAAAGAAAACTTTACAAAAGATGGAGCAAGGGGACATCGATAACAAGGTGACCCGGATGCTTCTCCTCCAACATATTACCACAAACAGCACCACAAACAGAACCCCGGCCGAACTTCTGATGGGCCGGAGACTCACATCTTGACCATTTGCACCCTACCTACACACCAGAAAAGCCCGTGGGATCCAGCAGCAGATATCACACCTTCAAGGTAGGCGACCCAGTCTTCACAAAAAACTTTTCCAGTGACCCATTGTGGGTCCCCGCTACCATAACTCAACTTATGGGTCCACATTCCTACCGGTTACAAACTGCTGATGGAAAAATGTGGAAGCGACATATCGATCAACTGCGCTCCAGGCTGGCACCTACCCCCATCACAAACCCTGAACTTCAAATCTGGGGGGGAAGGGAGAACAATCCAACTACTTTTGAAAAACATGAGATTACCATGTTCTCTCTTATGAACAATGGCTTCTGCTTCTTTACTCTCCCTTGAATTCCCTTTTTGCCTAGTATTTTTCTGATAAAATCATCAACACTGACTTTAGCCAAGACAAGAGAGGCCTGCAGAAGCCTGGAGGGTATTCCAGGTTTCTTTGTGACAATTTTTCTTGATGATTTGAGGTGGTATTCTTGGAGTGATTTTGACAGGATAGTCACTCTTTAGAAGAATTACTATTATGTCTCTGACTGTGGATTGATAGAGCCCAGGAACTTTAAAAATGCTTTTCTCACAATTTTTAAAAAATGAATAGGCACTAATGGTTTTTTTTAATGAAGATTCTCAGAAATTTCTTTAAAATAGTATGCATAATGTGTGGTGGAACTTCATCGTGATGAGCACAGCCAAAGTTTATTAGATTAATATAGGACAGAGTTGGCTCAAATCACCCCTGCTTGTTTAATGGAATAGTTGCAAAACTAGTTCTAGTTATGCTTCTAATTGAAAGAAGAGGCCATTAATTTTTATTCTGGTATTTTGTGTGTAGTTATCATACCTACAAAATAAATAAAACAAGTCCTTTTTCACAGGACTTGTTTCATTTATTTCATAAATATTTATTCTACATAATAAAAAAAATCCTGTAATTGTATCTTGACATACATCATAGATGATATTTCTTTGGGGTAGATTTGGTTCAATAAGCCCAGGGGTACATTGGACTTTTAATTATAATTTATGTTGGATTCAAGTCCATAGCTAGTGAAGCTAGGATTGGCTGCCACTTTGGTTAAATGGTCTGGTCTGAACAGCCCCCTCCCTAATTATTTGGCTACTGCTGCCTCCACACACACATCCATTTTGAAAAGCTATGGGGCTGATTGAACTTGTAGGGAATATATACCTTGTGGGACCTGGTGTCTAATAGGCATTAAAGATTAAAGATTAAAGAAGGCAGTTCAATGTTTTGCTGCTCCCCCAAAAAGAGACCTTTGTTTATTCATTTATTTATTTATTCACTCATTCACTTTTGTATGCTATTAAAGGAGAAGCACTATCTATATTTCTTATCAAAATAATAACAATAATGTTCTTACCAGCAGGTTCCAAAACACAATATTCTGAATTCCTGGCTAGCAAGAAAGCTTGTTTCCTGAACTTTCTAGAAGCAGGTGATGCCACCAAACTCGGCAACTATTGAATTATTAGGTGGTAAATAAAAATGTCAGTGGTTTCAGACTAAAAGCTATTTAAGGATAACTCAGAGAAATGCAATAGCAGCAGATAATATAATGCACATTAATTTCAATTGGAGTTCCTCTGCCTTTTGAACCCTGCCACCTAGCCAGAGGCAGAATGTCTAGGCACAATTGATTTCATAAACTTAGCATTAAGGGAATGCCTTGTTTTCTCTTGGCCAATTATTTTATATCCATTTAATAAAGGCAGTTGCATGCAGTTCATCATATTCGTGCAGAGAGAAAGTCACCATCCAGCTGTTTTCTATACCTGATTGCCAAAAATAACTTGGGTGGCTGCCAGTATTACAGTCTCACTAAGAAAATCCTGCTGTTGGCTGCTTAGTCATCTGATTTATCAATATTTTCTTCAAGCAATATTATTTTAACTATAGAGTGCCTCAAAATTTGACATTCATAAATGAGAAAGGGGAACAGCTTATTGAGAGATTCAGTATATTAGGTAGATGTCTGGTTGAGCAATTTCCAAATTTCACAATAATCTTGAAAAATTATAAGACTATTACACAATAATCTTTTGAAAAATCATCATTTTCCCTCTTCTGCAGCATTGATACCAATGATGGGAACATTTAATACTAATAAAATACAATAATTGTATTTCACGTATAAATCAACTGTGGAATGTGCTGCCATCAGATGTGATGGGCACCAGTTTAGAAATGAGAAATTCATTAAGGATTAACTGTCAATGGCTGTTACTCTTGATGGTTATCTGTGACCTCCAGAATCATAGTCAATACCTTAAATACCAGGCAATATGGTGCAGGGATGTCATTCCCATGTCCATGGGTTATGAGCTTCATGAATCTGGTTAAATAGGAATGCTGATATCAGATAGCCAACACATTCAACCCTCAAGCTCATCTTATGTTTGAACCCAAAGTTTGAGCCAACACCAGGCAAGTCCAACCTTTTGGATTGCCTGGGCCATTGAGTGAATTGAGGAATTCTCTTGGACTGCATATACGGTAAATATATAATATAGTTAATGGATATAAATATAATCTTCCTTTATTTTTTTAACATTTTTATTAAAATTAAATTATCTTGCAGGATCGCATAACTACCTGTACTTGTCCAGGACTATATGTCACCTGCTGTGGGTTGGACATACCTTGGCAACAGGGCTAGAATTCAACTAGTGTAACAACCGGTTTGGTGAGCGCATACACAGCATTTGAAAACTCAGTGATTCAGCTCTAATACTTACCTTCTACTGCAGCCCCGGTGACTGAGGCATGACAATCCACTGTGCTGCACATATCAGCTGAGCGGCAAAACACAGAAATAAAGGGCAGACTAGGGCAGGAGTTGGTGGGTGGGGCCAAATGATCACTAGAACTACCGGTTCGTGTGAACCAGTCCGAACCGGTAGAATCACGCCACTGCTTGGCAACATTATCAGCCTGGCCAATGGGGTCCAAAGAGATAAGTTAAATTTGAAAAGATGGCAGATGCAACATCTCGATACAAGTACATAGGCAGCCAATGTGGTGTAGTGGTGAAGGTATTAGATTGGAACAAGATAATCCAGATTCTAATCTTCCTTCTGCCATGAAAACTGATCCTGATCCATCTTCCCATCACAGAAAATTACATAAATGAATAAAAACTGAGTCAGTTTCTCTGGTGAAATATTCATGTACTAATTTAGTTAAGAGGTTGAAGGCATCTATTTAATTGCATGGTGGTTTTTTAAAAGAATCCTTAAGGCTGGATGTTCACATCACATTGAACAATATTTTCTCTGTGTTTTTGGTCACAGTAGGTAGAGCATGTAAACAAAGCCATGAATAAAGCACAGATTCTTTTAGGCCAATAAATTATATTTTGAAAAGTAATATAATGTGGAAATGAAGATGTGCATTTTGGCTTCCCTGGTTTACTTCTAATTTGTTCTTGTGCCATCCTTTGGAATTTTGGGAGTGACAGCTACACATCTTAAAGTTGTTGAGTTTTAAAAACCCTGCTCTGGCCAAAAGGCAGGTTCTATCTATTCCATCAAAGCTGCACCAGACTTTGCATGACAAAGTGCAATCTCTACTTTAGGACCAAACAGGGTATATTGTGGTAAAATATAAATGGCAAATATGGAAGAAGGATAACTTTTGATTCATGGGTTGTTGTTGGGGTTTTTTTTTTTTTTGGTTTTTTTTTTGTATTTGTTTATTTGATTGACTTCTATCTTGCCTTTCCTCTAAGACGGGGGTGTCAAACTCGATTTCATTGAGGGCTGCATCATGGTTGTGTTTGACCTCAGGGGGGCGGGGGGCATGGCCAGGATGGGCGTGGCCAGCTTGATGTCACTCGTGGCTCTGTTTTCAGCCACAATGGTCCTCACGGCTCCATTTTCAGCCATGACAGCCTCCTGCAGCCCTCTACCAGCAAAAATGGAGCTCCGTTTTTGCTAGCAGAAGGTTGCAGGAGGCTGTGGCAGCACAAAATGAAGCCCAGAAAGGCCATACACAGCCCTCCCGAATTCCCTTTTCACTGGCAGAGGCAGTGCAGGCTGGTCCTTCACTGTTTCCAAGGCAGGCCCACAGGCCAGATCGAAGCACCCCACAGGCTGGATCTGGCCCCCGGGCCTTGAGTTTGATACCCTTGCTCTAGGAACTCATAGCAGTTTATCTAGAGCATTTCTTTCATTGTAACCCCATAACAACAACCCTATCAGAAAGCTCAGAGAGAATGGTCAAGCAAAGATGCTCAGAGAAGTCTTCATGTCTGTAGATGGGCTTTAACCGTGATGTGCCTAGTCCTCTCTTATTAGGTTAGGAGGTGTGTGAGGTATGGGAAGATTCATTGTACTATCAATACCCAATTCTTCCTAGAAAATGTCTTGTTCCTCGAGCTTCTGTTTGCCTAGATTTATAGGTAATTCTATATTATTCCAAGGTGCTGTGGTGGCATAGTGGTTAGAATCCAGTATTGCAGGCTAACTCTGCCCACAGCATGGAGTTCGATCCTGATTGGCTCAAGGTTGACTCAGCCTTCCATACTTCCCAGGTCAGTAATATGAGGACCCAGATTGTTGATGGCAATGTGCTGACATTGTAAACTGCTTAGAGAGTGCTATAAAGCACTGTGAAGCAGTATATAAGTCTTAGTGCTATTGCTATATTATCAGGGTATTTTCCCCAGCAGGACAAATTGAAAAAAATAACATAGAGGAAAGATTTTGATTTTATTCTTTTTTTTCTACGCATCTATATATCATGTTCCATTTAAGTCTTCTCTTTTCAATTACACTGTACTTTAAAACAAAAATTTTAATCAGTTTTCTATATTTAAATGGTAATCTCCATTGATATACTGTATATAACTTTCTGAAGAAATCTAAATTATCCATGCTAGGACTATGGATATACTATCAAATAAACCTTTCAGCCAATTGTTAGTTTGATGTCTGAGATATATTTTAGAAACCAACACGCAGTCATGAAGAGATATCAATCCTTTCTAAATTCTGTTGACTACATTTTGATCAGTACTGCCTTTCTCCTAATCAGTATTTATTCAACCCTGAAAGAAAATAAAAAATAGTCCTATTAATCAACTTGCAGTCTTTGTCAACCATAATTTTAGTCCAGCTAATATATTCTTGACTGACACTGAATTTGGTTTTTCTATTCTTCTTAACTGTCAGGATAATTCTTCAACAACGGAAAGAATGTTTTGACAGGATAGACTTGAAACAGTCTATTTGCTTCCAAGAGACTGCTGTTTTACATTTCATTATCAAAAGTATTGTCCTTACTATTGTTTTGTGATAGCTCCTAGGAGAAAAACAGACATGGCATAATTTATGGATAATTATCATAATGAACTTGAGATTTTTTGTTGCTAAACAACTACCAATGGAGGAAAAATTGGAAATAAATAATTTGTTTCAAAGTCCAACAACTTTTTAGCAACAAAAAGTTTTGGACAGAGAGGACTGCTGATTTGAAAGAGGGTCAAAGAGGTCATCTATGTCAAAATCGAACAGCCTCCTCTCAACAAATATGGGGGAGGAATACAACATCATCTATCTCCAGCCTACAACACAGTCCTTTCAGCAATTCCAAGAAGGCTCCACACCCATTTTCATTACTCAGGTGATCTTGAGGACACAGATAAAATTCCAACTCTCTAAAACAGGGGTGTCAAACTCAATTTCATTGAGAGCCACATCAGGGTTGTGGTTGACCTCAGGGGGGTGGGGTTGTGTGGCTGGGTGGGCATGGCCAACAAGGTGGGTGTGGCCAGCTTACACCATTTCCAAAACTGCTGGCATGTTTCCTCTTCGCATTGGGTAGACCGGGCCGAAGTAACATGGGCCGGCCCCTTACATTTTCCAGGACAGCCCTGAGTGTTGGATCTGACTGTCAACTCAAAAATATTTCTCTGGTCTTTTAGAGTTGTCAGCAGAAAGGGAGTGGGAGAAGTAATGCCTACCTTAAACATTTTCATAGATAATCGCTAGGCACACAATATTATTACTGGAGAACATGATTGATGACTCTTGGCTATGGATGTGTCCCATTGGAGAATATACATCCGGGGGTAGGGGAAGACCACGGTCAAGAGTGTGATTCATGATGTGTCTCAGAGTCAGCTGCACCCAGGTGACGCTGGCATGTTCACTCCTAATAAATGATTTTTTTAAACTCTGAGAGATATGGCTAGAGACTCATGATTTGAATGGAGGTGGATTGTCAGAGCCCTGACACTGACCATATCATAGGCCAGATTTGGCCATTGGGCCTTGTGTTTGACACTCATGTTCTAAAAGAATGCAACTCACCAGTTGTTTTCAAGGAGTATAAATCCTTCCATTCCCCACCATCCAGCCAGAGCTGAAGAAGCTTCTTGGATGAGAAGCGAAACTTCTTCAAAGAAAAACCAGGAAGTCCAGTTGCCTCTTAAAAAAGCACCTTTGGGACAACCATGATAGCTGAGAATCTCCATAGATAAATTTCTTTCATGCTTATTTCCTACATTGATCGAAAGCCCATGTTTGCTAATGGGAGGTTATTTGTGATTTGTGCCATTTTGTAATATCTGGTGGTTTTTTTACAACAATTCACATTGACTAAGTGGGTAGGACTTTGGCATTAATGTAAGCAGTACTAATCCCAGCTAGGCAGCAGTCAGCAAAGATAAAATCCATCCAGAAACTGCTTAGCAACCTACTTCATCACAGCTATAAACTGATAAGGTGAGAGGGAAAATGGAAGTTTCCCAACAGCAATGAAAAAGCATGTTGCTGTTGCTCTCCTTCTGTCTCTGATTTTGCCCATTCATTTATCTTCCTGTTAAAAAAAAAAAAAAAAGCTGTCCAGTAGAGCTGTGCCAGTTTTTACGGTCAAAACCAGCACTTGGCATTCTGCCTAACCCCAGGAGCAAAATGCTTCTTAGTAGCTTGCAATACTTGAAGCTTAATGCCATCGTTATATTGAGTACCAGCTACAGATACAGGCTGTTACCCAGAGATATGCTGTCCATAATTTCATGGTTCTGAACTCCAGTCTCAGATTTAAGGCACTGCAGTCAGGAAATGAATACAAAAAAAATCTTCTTACAACACAGTATATATCTGGCCTGATAGCAGCAGTTATATGAACATTAGCAGACAAGAGAAAAATCTGAGGGCTGCAAGTTGAATTGGTCAATGAACATCATCATTAAGCATGGCCTTAAAATTCACAAAGCTGGTTGACATTTATATGTTTTGTACATTTACATTGCACCTACTGCATTTAAGTCTTTGCTGCAAACCAGAGGCGGTGGGTTCAAGTCACAAAAGTAAGCTAGTGTATATTCCTTATTAGTGAAGCCATCCTATAACAAACTAATATTAGATGAATAATAGCCAAACTTGCTGAACACTCAAAATATATATCAAAGTGTGTATAAATTATTGGAGAATAAGGATTTACTTAACCTGTTTCTTCATGCCGTACAAATTTAGATAGGTGGATGTGATGAAAATCAAATTCGTTTATTTGTCAAGAGCAAACTGAAAACTGAAAAAGTGGTGGGTTTTTTTCCATTGTTTTTCATGGCAAATAGACCATTTTGTTTACCCCATTGGAGTTCACAAGGATAGAAATGATTTTATAGATGCAAAGGAAGCTGTTGTTGCTGCTGGTCATTATTAAGAACAGCATTGTTTTCAGTCACCTTTTCTGACAGTTCCAGTTATATAAATAAAACAAATACTGTAATGCAGATTCTAGCACAAAAGCTTATGATTCAATTGTGTACAGCTAATAATATCTGGCTTACTGGCTGGTCAAGGCCAAACAAAGTATATTTTGCATTCTTCTATTTATTATAACAAGCTGCAATGATTGTAGAAGAATTCTATACATTCATGTGTTGGTACACATGGATCTGTAGATGTAGCCAAAACTGCTGTAAGTATAGCACAAACACATACATACCTCCATTTGCCTGCATATAACCTAACTTGCAACCCTCTGTTTTTCTCTCTGTACTCTGTCATTTAAACACCCTACTAACTTCTGTTCTCTCTGTCATTTAAACACCTACTAACTACACCTGATGAACATATTTAAACTTGGTTTGCTTTAATCTTGGTTTATTTTTATGCCTTAGAATGTTGTGTGAACCATTCCCTCGTCTGTTTGAGTTGACTAGATTTTTCATTTCCCATCTTTGTCTGATGCTAAGATCTCTGCCTTCTTCCTTCATTCTTTACTGAACCATCTCAGACCGATCTATTGCCCTCAAGTTCCATAACTCCTATTCAAATCCAATTTATCAGTCCAAGAAAGGCACTTTTTTAGTGTCACTGTAACTTTGAACAGTCACTAAATGAACTATTGTAAGTCAAGTTGTAAGTTGAAGATTACCTATATTTGCATTTTGATGATACCAGATGCCCAAATATTTGGCGGGCCGTAATTCTAATAATGTCATAGGAGCTTTTTTTCAATCATATCAGACACATTAAGTAGAGGATTAACAGTCTCTTAATTTAATCTAATATTCTTGACCTCTCCCCAGAATAGATCCCAACTGAGTCCGCTTTTGAAATGTGGCCCTTGGTATGACTCCTCAAGGCTGGTATAGCTCCTTGAGCAGACATAAATTGTATTCCCACTGTAGATCTTTGGCCACAGTGTTCTGGAATTGTGAGGTTGAAATTCCTATACATCTGCTAAATACAGAGTTGGGAAAGGTTGCCACCTGGGGGTTTTTAGGGGGGTATTTTGTAGCACGCTGTTATTTCTAAACATGGATAGGCAAAAGTATTCATTGTCTTCATGAGTATAATAATGCCGCATACCTTTTGGAAATGTCCTGGAGACAGTACAAAACTGGCTAGTCAGGCAGAACTTTGATTAGTATCTCTGATAATTGCAGTGCTCATCCTTTGGAAATTTAAATAATGCATAGCAATACCCAGAGCTGTTTCCAGATGATCTCCTAGGAATTTCCATGGCATTTGTTTTTTCTCATAAAAATGTCATAAGAAATGTGTGTCTGCTTCTTTAGAAACACACAGGTAAAATTAAAGGCCTGGACATATGGATCTGCCGGTAGCCTTTGGCAAAGTAGAAATAAAAGCAATCAGCAAAATAGGTTTAGGAGGCTGCCAGCATATGAATGAAGGTACTCAATAAAAGTTTAATACTATGCTCCAATCAGTGAATAGAAAAAAAAACTGTTATGCCACCTGCAGTTCCAACCTGCTCAGTCCTCTCTTGGGAATCCAGAAATGTAGATTAGGCTGCAGGACTTGAAAGGGAAAGAATAACTCTCAGAAATCAAGCATACCCTATTGTAAACGTGAGATCAGCAGCTCTCTGTTTTTCTCTCAGTACTCTGTACAGAGGCTCAAACTGCAAGCTTTCCAAAGGTTTCAGAGAAGCTTGTATAGTTAGCAGATGAAATCCTTTGCAGAAGTGCATAGTGGAAGAGAATGTCCCTTCTCTGGATGTAGGATCTAAATCCCAATCTTCTATTCTTCCAGTTAAATTTCCAGTTACTTTCCATTGGGAACATCTCTTGTTGGGTCAAAGACTATATCAGAGTTTGTATGGGAAGTTTGAGGTTGGTTTGAGATTTCAAGGGACACAATGGATGCGTTAAACCTCTCCAAGGCTAAAATGCACTTGTTTGGTTGCTTAAAACAACTCAGTTGTCCAAATGCAAAAGTGCTCACTCTTTGAAACCACTCATTCTTGGGAAATGGGGGCATGGGACAGAAAAATTACTAACAGACTGAACATAGTTTCTAGGCTATATTCTTGACATCCTGCCTTGAATGGAGAAGCAGTGGAGACTTACACTACTATGGTAATAGATCAGGGGTGTAAAACTGGCAGCCCGCAGGCAGATGCGTCATGCACAGGCCACGTCCAGTCCAGCTCCACAAATTGGAAAAATGTTGCAAAACGTCATGTGACGGCAACATTACACTGCGAGTTTGACACCCATGTAATAGATCTTTTCATTTACACAAAGCATGTGTGAATTCACACAGACACTTTTTAAGACAGAAAATATCCACAGAATTAACACTGGCAAAACCTCTATTTTTTATGTTTCTTTCATTTCTTCCTGGATTATTCCAAAATGCCAACACTCTTCCCTCCCTCCATCTCTCTCTCTCTCTCTCTCTCTCTCTTATACACCCACACATGCATTAATGAGTCATATCACATTACACCAAGGCCCAAATATTTTCATGGAGAGACTAAGAGGTAGAAAAAGAAAGGAATTAAAAGTCTATCTTTCTTCTTGTTGTGTTTTTCTCATTCTCTCTCTTTTCATTTTTGTTATACATTCTCTGTCCTGATTACCATGACAGCTAAAAGTAATGATGCTCAAATTCCATATTACCCTGCTCTGGTTTGTGAATTTTAGTTATTTGATTGTAAATACATGGTAGCTGCATCTAGCCTAAGACTAGTTCATGTAGTTAGTGCAGAGGGATGGGGGAAATACCATTTTCTCCTTAGAGCTGCTCGGATCATCTGCTCGGTGCTTCAGTCTGTGTTATTGTAGACTGAGCTTAATTACTGAGGAACGCTCCGCCTTCCATCACGTGGCTCCCTTGCAATGTTCCCCAGTTTATGCTCAGCCTCGTGAGAGTTAGGCTGTGTTTGTTTTCACTCCTTGGCCGATTCAGGACTCTTCCAATATTTCTAAGGTTTGCCTTCCTATTATTATTTCCTTTAGCCTCTGCGCATTTGGGTGTATTCTAGAGCAAGGGGAGCGTGTTCCTTGCCCCCAAGGGGGAAAAAAGCAGGTGGTTTAGCAGCGCTCCTGCGCTAACCCCACCCCCACCCTTGATTTGGCTTGTTTTTCCTGCCGCTTTTCCACGCCACCCTCGTTAGCGGCTTGAATCGATCGCACTGCAAGAGCTGCTGGTTTTCCCCCCACCACGAACGCCGATCACCCCAGGAAGGGGCGAATCTCTCTTCGCTGCCCCTCTCGGCATTTCTAAGCTGGCTGGAGGGGCCTAGTTCCATCCTGAGCAGCCCCGACAGGGAGATCCGTAGGTGGCCACCATTTTGGGCACCGCCTTGTGCTTGGGCGCCATTTTAAAAGGCCTCATTCTCAGCTGCGAAGTTACCTAACTTGCTTAAACAGGTCTCCCAGCCCGTTTAGAGCTATTATTATTATTTCTGTAGTGTTATTTCTGTTGGCTTTCCGCAGCAGTGCTCAAGGTGAAGTAACAGCAGTCACCTCCTCCCAGTTGTTGTCTGGGAGTTAAGCTGCTGGAGGCCTTATCTCCAAACCTGTGCATCGGCCTCAGGCGTTCATTTGATCAATTGGATAACAATCTCCTGGGTTACTACCCTCCTTGTAGCTCCGAACTTAGTTAATCAATTTATATATATATTTTTATATGCAAAATAAATAAATAAATATATATATATATATAATAATAATAATAATAAATAAATAAATTTATACATTTATATATATACATATATGTATAAATAATAAAAACAAATAGATACATATATTTATTAATAATAATAACAACAATAATAATAATATAGATTATATACATCTAAATTCCAAAGGGGGGCACAGGCCAACTGAAAGGACACCCGGCCTGTAGGCCAAACCCTATAGTATCCTTATATACGATTCTTACTTCTTAAAATGGCAGATGACAATTCCGCTAAAGGCCCTTCTTTGAAGGCCAAATCTAAGTCTTATGCAGACAGGCTAAGGAAACTTCTAAGGCCTCTCAAAGAGATGCCTTAAGACGCCATAAGGCATTGGAGAAGGAATTCGACAGGCGATCCAGGGAGTCATAACCGGTGCCTCCAGCCCTCCCACCCTCCATTCCTTCTACCTCTACACACACACACACACCCTCCTCCAGATTGCTCTTCCCTCTCCAGGCACAGCTCATCCCAGGGGCATCAGGCCCCTGGACCAATGACCAGATGGGCACCTGAAGCTACATTTACTCCCACGGCTGCTGGTCTGCACCAAGAGGGGCCCGCCACAGTCCAGATTCCTGAACAAATGAGGGCATGGATGGAGCTGGCTATCCACCAGGGGATTGCAGAAGGTCTCCAACAGATGTCCAGACCCGACCTCCTCCCGATGGCTCCCGAACATGAGTCGCTATCAGTCAGGTCCTTGCCCAGATCAGACTCTCCCCACAGTCAGGTACCTTTACAGAGGGACATTCCTCTCCCAGAAGGGGAACTGGAGGAGGAGATTGAGGGCCTGGATCAGTTCAGGGAGGAGGAAGAATTTGAGTGGGGGTCTACACATCACGGTGAGCCCCTATCGGAGACAGATCCTATGGAGGGGGAGATGTCCAAGGATGAGGGTCTCACCCCCGATCAACCCACCTTTGTGGGCTTGTTCAAGCCACACCTGTATAAATCGCTCCTCTTTAAGGCCAAAAACATATCTGGCCTGTCCACACAATCTCCCTCTGCCCATCCTTCCCCGGCAGAGGGCCCAGAGGATGCCATTTTCAGGTAGCCAGTTGTGGAAGCTGAGGTTGTTCCAGTTCCACCCATCTTTTATGACCTAGTCTCAAATCAGCTGGCTTCCACAAGGGCCCCTCCTGCCCCATCCAGCCAGGACAAGAGGGTTTTCAACCTCGACTCAAGCTTCTGCAACCTACTTAATATTCTTGAGGTTGATGAGCCCATCGTTGGCTTAGCATCCTCCTCCTCCCCTAGTGATCCTCTGGAGGCTCTGAAACCCAAGGACAAGCGGTCTGCACTAGCCTTACGTCAGGCTCATCAAGCCGACGCTTGGGCCATTAGATCGGTCACGGCGCCTCCTTCTTCACCCGGTCTTCGATCCAGTGGCTCCTCCAACTAAAACAGCATGTCCCCCCCCCTCTAATACAAGGGCTCATCAGGACATCGCTAAACTGATGGCCACAGCAGAATTCTCGGCCGACGCCACCTACCACACGGTTAAGTTCTCCACCACAGCCATAACTTCTCATGTTACAGCCCGCCGCCTGTTCTGGCTCAAACACTGGCAGGCGGATGTAAAAAACAAAGTCAAGTTGGCCACCGCCCCCATCAAGGGAGACAAACTATTCGGCACGGCCCTGGAACCCCTGCTAGCCGAGACCCGAAGCAAGAAAAAATTTCTTCCTTCTCTTTTTCGGAGGTCAGAGCCCAGAGCCCCTCAGTCATTTTGGAGAGGGTCCTCCCGACCCTTCTACCAGTCTCCCTTCCCACCCAGATACCCGAGACCCCCCCTCTTTTCGGCCATTCCAACCCCAGGATTGAGCCGATTCGGGTGACAGGAACAGAAGAGGTGGCAGCTGCAAGTGTCCCTTCAGGGGTTCAGGGGGGAAGCCCTTCCGGTGCCCAAGATAGATCCCATCCCTCCCTTCCCATCGGTGGACATCTCAGGCATTTCACCCACCGATGGGACTCCTCTACTTCCGATGCCTGGGTCCGGGACACCATCAGGTTCGGACTTGCCCTGGAATTTCAGCTCTCCCCCCCCAACTTTTTCATGGCATCCCCCCCCCCCCCGAGAGATCCCACCAAATGCAGTTTGATGGATTCCGCTATTCATCATCTCCTCAACATACAGGCTATCCAACCCGTCCCATCCTCCCACCGGGGGCAGGGTTTTTACTCCCACCTCTTCGTGGTTCCCAAATCCTCAAGTGGATGGAGAGCAATTCTAGACCTAAAACGGCTTAATCGTTATCTGATCCACCACAAATTTAAGATGCACACCTAACCGTCCATTCTACTGGGCACCAGACAGGGGGACTGACTCTCTTCTATTGATCTTTCAGAA
The DNA here is from genome assembly GCA_033807585.1 of Hydrophis major. Taxonomy (NCBI): domain Eukaryota; kingdom Metazoa; phylum Chordata; class Lepidosauria; order Squamata; family Elapidae; genus Hydrophis; species Hydrophis major. The sequence goes on along the minus strand of CM066330.1, from coordinate 238,338,543 downwards.
GCATATCTACACATCCCAATCCGACCCTCCCATTCCAAATTCCTCAGGTTCTGCTACAATCACCGCCACTTCCAATATGTGGCCCTCCCCTTTGGGTTGGCATCTGCTCCTAGAACCTTTACTAAGGTCCTCGCGGCTCTAGCGGCTCACCTCAGGAACTTCCCTGTGTGTCTCCACTGCTACCTGGATGACATCCTCATCCTGTCCTACTCCAGACGCCAAGCAGAGAGGGACACCAGAGCTACTCTCTCTGCCTTCCAAGACCATGGGTTCCTAGTAAACTGGCAAAAGAGCCAATTATTACCATCTAATCGGATAACCCACTTGGGGTCTGTCATTGATACGGTTAAAGGGAGGTCTTCCTTTTCTCGGAAAGATTCCTTAGCATCCAGGAATCCATCAAACATATCCGGCGATCAAAAAAGGTAACACTTTTAGAATTGTCTAAATTATTAGGTAAAATGGTCTCACGCATTTCCATTGTTCCCTGGGCCTGTTTATACACCAGATCCCTACAGTGGTTCCTGCTCCCATTCCAAAGATCCGGCAGAAGCAATTCAAAGGCCATGGTCAAGGTACCTCCAAGAGCCCTCACGTCTCTCCTCTGGTGGACCAACCCCGCCATCAACAAGGGTCATTTCTTCAAGGAGCCCCAATGCCTCACCCTCACCACAGATGCCAGCCTGTCCGGATGGGGCACTCACATCCACTCGTGCACGACGCAGGGCAGATGGTCAGAGGCAGAACGGGCATGCAGTATAAACTGATTGGAACTCCACACCATCCACCTGGCCCTGCGCAACTTCCTCCCTCAGGTACGCGGGCAGCATATCCTTATACTCACAGACAACGTCACCGCCAAGGCTCACATCAACAGGCAGGTGGATACCCAGTCCATACGGCTGATGAAAGAGGCCGAGCGCCTCTGCTGCTGGGCGGAGCGCAATCTCCTCTCTCTCAAAGCAGAACATATCTCAGGGGTCTCAAACACCCAAGCAGACTGGCTGAGCAGGGCCACAGTGGACCAGTCTGAGTGGTGCATCCACCTGTCTCTGTTCAAGGAGGCGACCATGATATTCGGCCTCCCTACAGTAGACCTCTTCACATTCCCCCTCAACACACAACTCCCAAGGTTTTTCTCGAGGTACCCTTCCCACGGGGCCGAGAATTACAATGCCCTCTGTTGCCCCTGGCCCCCAGGGCTTCTATACGCATTCCCCCCATTAGCCCTAGTTCCCAGAGTCATCCAGAAACTGATCCACGAGAAGGCAGAACTGCTTCTGGTGGCCCCCACTGGCCCAGACGCCCATGGTTTGCGGACCTCCGCAACCTATTGGTGGCCCCTCCCTGGAAGAACCCCCCAAACAGGATCTCCCTTTCTCAGGGGCCCCTCCGACATCCGGATCCCCAATGGTTCCAGTTAGCCATTTGGAGGTTGAGCGGAACTGCCTAAGAAACGAGAAGCTCTCTGACCAGGTTATTGATACCATTTTAGCTGCCAGATGGCCCTCAACTACCCGAATATATGATGCCACTTGGAATAGTTTCTGCAAGTGGTGCCATAAATTCCAGGTCAATCCGCTTTCGCCCTCCATCGCTCGGGTTTTGGACTTTCTCCAAGAGGGTCTGAGTAAAGGGCTTTCCCCTAACATCTTGAGGTGACAGGTCACATCCCTCACAACTGTCATCGCTTGCAACAACCTTGGTTCCCTTTCCCACAACCCTCGCATTAGGGCATTCCTCAGGGGAGCCACTAATTTGTGCCCCCCAACCATTCACCGATATACTACCTGGGACCTCAATAGGGTCCTTGTGTCCCTTACTAAACACCCCTTTCTCAGGGAATCCACCCTCCAGTTTTTAACATTCAAAGCCGTGTTCCTGGTAGCCATTACTTTGGCTCGCCGAATCTCGGAGATCGCAGCCTTGTTGGTGAGAAAGGACCTTTGCATCTTCCATGCTGACCGGGTGGTCTTCCAGCCTGACCCTACCTTCTTGCCCAAGGTCAACTCAGCCTTCCACAAGGCACAGGAAATCACGCTCCCAAACTTCTGCCCCAATCCCTTGCGGGAGAGGGAGACGCTTTATCATACCCTGGATGTGAGACATGCCCTTCGCATTTACATTAAGCGCACCCAGCCCTTTAGGAGGTCTGAATCCCTATTCCTTTCTTTTCAACCCAAGACATTGGGCCACAAAGTGTCCCCTTCAACCATTGGCCGCTGGATCAGAGCTACTATTTCTAAAGCTTACTTGGCTCAGGCTCTGCCAGTACCCAGCGGAATAACAGCGCATTCCACCAGAAGTGTGGCTACCTCGGCAGCTTGGGCCACCCAAGCCCCAATCACTGATATTTGCTGGGCCATCACCTGGGTCTCCCCATCTCCCTTCATCAGGCATTATAAGATTGACATATTTGCCTCGGCGGAGGCCTCGTTTGGCAGACGAGTCCTTCAGCGAGTCCTCAAGGACCCGCAGAGGCTCCCGAACCAGACGGAGTCCCTCCCGTAGGACAGCCAAGCTTTGGTATGTCCCACTCTCTGGATGATGCGAGCAGCTCTAAGGAGAATGGGCGTTGGTTCTTACCTGACACGCCATTTCTCTTCGAGCTGTGAGGATCATCCAGCCCCACCCTTATTCTTTCACTGTCTGGGGGTCTTGTGGGGTCTTGTTTCGGCCAATGAACCCTTAAGTCTAGTAAGATGAGAGTACGACTTTCTCTTCCCTCTTGACTTCACATAAACTGGGGAACGCTGCAAGGGAGCCACGTGATGGAAGGCGGAGCGTTCCTCAGTAATTAAGCTCAACCTACAACAACATAGACTGAAGCACCTCCCACTCTCTGGATGATCCTTGCAGCTCAAAGAGAAATGGCGTGTCAGGTAAGAACCAACCCCCATTCTATGCATACAATTATCGATCATAATTTATACATCTCCAAATACTTTAACATAATTCTTCAGATTGGGTTTTTTTAAAGAAAGGTGTGAAAATGTTTGTATCACAGAGAAATTGTCTGTCTTTGTGAAAAGTATAATTAATAATGCATTTGTCAGGAACAATTTTGCAAAATATAAGCATGAGGCCCAGTGTTCTGCAGAAAATGTATATATTTGGAGAATGTCTTAAAATATATTGTAAACATTCGTGTAGTTCAGATTTCTTAATTAAGCTAAAAAGCAAACAAATAAAAACAATATTTGGGAGAAAAAATGGGAAATTGAGAGAAGCCAAAAATGTGAAATTAATCTTTTCCTAGTTTCTGCTTTATGTTCCCTTGCTTTGTGAAGATGGAGCTGCAAACAGACATGGTCAAGGACTTCATTAAGTTGCCACTGTCCTTCACAAAGTTCATATCACTGCTACACAAAGGGCATTTTTAAGATAAGCCTAATAAGATTACTCTTTCTATATACAGATGAGTAAGCCCCGAAGTCCTCTTAAGTGGCCCTTACACAGTAGGAAAATAAAGTTGTTTTATTTAATATATATAACAATGCATACATTCAACTCTAAGAAGAGATTCCCCTCTATTTTAATGCTACTGAGAAATGCTCCTTATTTGAAAAATGAAATTCCTGCACATTAACCTTAGGAATATATGTGATATTGTCATATTTATATACTCCTAAGTAAGACATTTTAAGACTTTACTTTCTAGTAAATGATTATCAAACAAAGTTACTCAGAATAATGGAACTGTTGAGTTCAAATGGGCCATTTAAGCCACAGTCCAAACCTCTGCTCAATGCAAGAATCCAAATTAAATCATTTCAAATCTCTGCCTGAGCAAGTCTATTTCTCTGGGTAATTGCTTTCATTATCAAACATGGCACCTGTCTGCCCTGAATACAACAGGCTACCAGAGAATTTGGAAATTCCCCAAGTTCCTTTTAGTTGAACTAGTTGGATATGTTCATCATCTTTGGATTCATCTAGTGGGCCAGCGCAAAAAATGGCTGAATCTCACCTAAGTCACAGGTGTCAGGATTGCAGCAATCACCCAAATTAAAATCGTTATTCTCAACTTCAAAGGATTTATTAGAGGCAACATATTGGCACTGCCCTGTATGAAAGCAACTCTGGCATATGTAATTTACAGTCACCTGTGACCCTATTTCCCCCCTCCCCTTGGGTGTCTCATAACTCAGATTCTCCAATTAAGCATGTTCATAGGCTGGGTGTCATCATTCATGTTTTCCAATTAAATATATTTGTGGGCAAAAGCTCTGATAGTTTAGTTACAATCTTTTAAAGATATGCATTGGAATGTACTTTCAGTTTCAAACTGCTGCACCGCTCTTCCAGATTTCCTTCCTCCTCCCCCCCTTTTTATGGCAACTATTAAAATAGGCATAGGAATGTTTTATGAGTTGACAACAGGTAGTTACCAGTCACCACTGGATTAGGCATGATCTGACCATGCCAACCATTTGGGCGATGGAAATCTCACTCTCTGGATCTCAAGTCTGCTTAGAGGCAAACACAAGATTTAAAATGTAATTGCCCAAATTACTTGAGATGAATTGGCATTGACATTGGAGGTCATGAACCTCTGAACTTCACTGCAGGACAAGCAGGTCAAAATCTCTCAAACCAAAAGGTTGGATACTTCACTTAGAGACCAGTATCAGGAATTTGGAGAGGGATCTGATAGGAATCATTTTTTTAAAGATCTTTGGAAATTTATTTTTAGCCATATGATATGCCTCTAGATCTAGAATCTGGTGCTGAGACCATCACCGTAATTAGAGTAGACAGTTTTTGTGAGATTTATATAGCAGGGAGAAAGACCTAATTAGCCTGGATTACTTAATGAAATAGTTAACCAAGTGAATTTAGTTATTTAGCCCTTTTAATCAAAGCTGGGGGATGGGCTATTGCTTTTTTCTTTTCTTTTTTTACATTGGCACATCACACATTGGGCAACTTTTTATGGCATAATCACCAAACTCTGGTATTATTAATTCACTCAGACGGTCTTCATATCGATAGAATCCCCATGAATCTCAAAAGCTAAGGTATATAAAAGCTTCAAAAGCTTTTACATAAAAGCTAGGATACTAAAAGAAGTCATAACATTTGCAAGGAGGAATATTTTTTACAGAACCATAGATTGGAATGAAACCTGCATGATGTAAAAAAAAATCATGTTAGCCCAAACCACAGATTTACCAGGAATATCAAACATGAAATTAACCATGCACAACTCATTTAACACAATGCATTCAAACTAAAAGTCCTTTTTCGTCCAGTGATTCGCCTTTCAACTTGATGCTTCATACGGATATTATTTTGACACATCATAAAGAACCAATCTTTCACACAGTTTGTTAACAAGATGACAACTGGTAAATTAGGATTTGCATCTTGAAACTGCAAACTGCAGCTTGGAAGTCTATAAGAGCAATGAAGTTTTAGAAACAATACCAAATATATGGTAGTTGATTCTCCAACAATTGATAATTCAGCCATGCATACATATTTATTAATTCTGTGTAATCTTATTCAGTATGCTAAAAGCCCTTAAATTATTGTGTGGCTCCCCAGCAGAAATAACTAGTATTTTCTCTTTAGCCTTCTCTTAGTTAACTCTGAATGGGGCTAAATGAAATGGCTCAAGGAGCTTAGGCTAGGAACTTTTTTCTAACAATCCGTTGGAATCATTGCGGGGGGGGAATCAAACCATTGGCACGGGGGAAACTTCCTGCAACTTTGATCCATTATTCTCAATCTTCTACTCTTAAATTGATAAATAGATTTTAACTTTCTTTGAGCCATTCCTTCATGACTTTGAAGAATACTGTAATATTCTATTTTATATATAGTTTTTAATTTTATTGTATGGGCAATGCTACATTGCCAACGCAGCTGTGACTAGTTTGCTAATGCTGTATGATAGAGATCCCTAACCTCTGGGCTGCAGCCCATTAGCAGGCCTTGAGCCCTTCAGAATCGGACCACAGAAGTGGCAGGCAAGCATGCGCACACAGATCCCCACTCATGCAAGTAGCTCATACAAATTGAGCTGTGCAGCCATGCTTACCTGCCCCCCCCCTGGCCCTGCTGGCCTGCTGTATGATCTTGTGAGAAGGACTCAAAAAGGAATTTTGCATCAGTAGTAATTAGACATGCTTTTCCTACATGGATATTTTTTGATTAACCTACAGAGTGGAACTAAAGCGTCCTTTGAGTGTTCATTATTTTCTTTTCCTACAGTTTTATCCCTAACTCTCATAATCTGGTTTATTAATACCTTTCATTGCCAGCTGAGTAAATCTACTTTAAAAAGAGAAGCAGAGCTGTGTGTTAAACCAAAATGGTTTATTTTCTTCCATTTCAAAAAACTGCACAAAAATTCACATGATAGTTCACCTAAAGTTGTGACATCTTTCCCCAAAAGTATGGATTTAGGGATGAACTTTTTCTCATAAGAGTGATTTCTGAAATCATATTTGCCTAGCACAATAGTTTTCTTGAAATGTATTTTTAATATAAGTCAAATATCAGACCAACAGCCCATAATCGTTTTCTCCTTTCCAGAAAACATGCATTTTTTAATCCAATTTATAACATATATTCATTTGTAAAAATATATTTTGATGATGATGATGATGATGATTTTGTGATCCCTGACTCTAACCCACTCCAGAGTTGCCAGGTGATTGCAAAAAAAAGATTAAAAAATCAAATCAGAAGTATCCAGATTTCAGCCAACATGTGATTTTCAGTCTCTTTCGGATACATCAATGCAGCATTTGGTGGAATTACTTTTTCTCATCCATCCTTTAGTGTGAATGACTTTCGTACCCACCAACCTTGCTCCAGAAAGCAATCCCAGTATGAGGAAGCTATGAATCATTCGCTTTACAGCTTCTCTTGCCAGAACAACAAGCATCTTCCATTAGCTCATGAGGGTTCCAATTATATCACAGCCCTCTTTATTAACCCTAGTGAGGAAGCATGGAAACCAGTTGTGTGCCATCCAATGTATTATATATCTCACAATGTTACCAGTAATCAAATCATCAAGGAGCTACAATAGCTGGAGGAGTAACTCAAGTTCTGTTTGTTTGATTGCTCTAAAGCTTGTTCCAAGAGGTTCACTTTTGCCCATGTACGGATTAGAGCTGCACTCTTGTGCATACTTAAATTCAGTCAAGCTTCTAAGCTTGCAAATACTGTGCTATTTGTCTCTTATTGATACTATTTATAAAGCATGACTCAGCCTTCCCAATCTGGAACCCTCCAGGTGCCATGACTGCATGTTTCCACATACCAAATCATAATGAAGGGTCATCAAACTGAAGAAGCTTGGAATAGAATCTATTGAAAGCATTACAGGTTTCTGGTTTTTTCCTCTTTTTCATCTTGAGGTCAGGTATTAATATAAGACTCCAAATAAATCTATTTGGAACATCAGCACAGTCAGGTAGAGAATAGTCTTCTTTCGATTTAGAGGACCCAAGAGAAAAATTATGGGCCCATGGGAAGATCATATGCCTAGGGTTATAATCTATTAACTATACACACCCATACACAAACACACATCTTTCACTTTTATTTAATTGTTCCCTCTCTGCCCCAAGCATCGCATCTGAAAAATATTTATATTGCAAGTTAGCCTTTCTTTTTAACCAGGTTATCCTTTCTTGGCTCTTGAGATTAAGCCAGGCACATACAAGGAATAAATCTGAGAATTCATATTTATATTATCGTTATCCCAGATCTCAGGGTATTTAAAAGCAATAAAGTGAAAACCAGCTGCGCAATTTTCGGATTCTTTTTCTCTCCAAAGTTTAATTCAAGGTAATTTAGAGACATACTTCATTGTAATCAATTTAATATGCTATACAATGTAATATAATTACACACTGTGATATAATGAAGTTAATAAAAATAACATTATGTATCCTACAGATAAACCAGAAAAATTGCTGTTAAATGAGCTGCTCTTCTCTCAGGGAAACCTAAGAAATTATGGGTGAAATAGTGCTCTAATTTTGGCCTCTCACAATCTTGTTTCCCACCCAAATATGTTTCAATGACAACTCCAATGAACATTCGGGGAATTTGGGAAGTTGCAGTCTCAAGGGATCTGTAAGGCTGAGAAAGGCTGCTATAAATAAATGTACATCCTAGAATTCCTCGAGGAAGCCATGATAGTTAATACCACCATAATATCTGCATCAATTTGTAATGAGACAAGGTAAAAGTAAAGGAGTCCCCGCAAATTTTATTCCACTAGTTTTTGCCAACTATACAGGGGCAGTGCTCATCTCCAATGCTGTCCAAAGATATTTCCACAGTGATATGGCTAGAGTGACATCATGAACCACTGTTAGCAAACCCCCAAAATGATACCTATTTATCTACTCACATTTACATGCTTTTGAACTGCTAAGTTGGCAGGATAATCTGTAATGAGACACACAGGCTTTTTTGAAATAATATCCCAGTGCATTTTAATTTACCGCTGCTTCATCACACTATTTCCTTCCTCCAATATGATAGAGATCTACTATTTTCTCTCTATTTTTACATCCTTTCCCATTCATGTGGCAATTAACTTTACCTGAGATTGGCTGCTGGAAGACAATGCTTTATGAATGGGGTGTCAGCACATAACTGCTCTCAGGTTGCTAACAGTCTTCATAACCTCCAGAGATCGAAATGGGACAACTTCCCATGGCCAATTCACCATGGGACAATTTGCTGAGATCAACTTGCCAAAATTCTACTTTATTTAAAATAAATTTTAAAATATTTTATTTTTTGCCATTCGCATTTCTTCTTTTCTCTCCTTTTGCATCCTTTCTTCAATGATTCTATTCCACTTTGTTTGATATTAATGTCCTGCAGCAAGTTGTCCTGCAGTGAACTGGCCATGAAGAGTTAACTATGGTGAATGATCATAGATCAGAAGCAATGGTGGTAAAAAATATCAGCATTCATTTTCATTCCTTTGGGCTTAGCCCAAGCGACTAGAAATTGAAAGGCATTCAAAATGGAAGAAGAATAGAATATCTCTGCACAAGTTGTAGAAGATTTCCAATTTTTGTGCGAGGCTGAGGAATATCAAAATTGGATTCTGCGTTTTTCCAAATGCTGAAAATAAACCTAAACAAGCAGAGGTGCATTTCAAAAGGATGTGTTCAAAATGTGCATGACCTAATGCTGACCTTAAAATTCAGACTTTTGAGCATCCTACAGTACTATTACTGTATCGCCCACTGGCAATCCTGTAATTAAGACCCATCAGTTTTTAGTTTTTCCTTTTTGCACACTATGATTTTAAAGGGTATATAATTTAACCAAAAATGCTGGCATTTGTGTGCCCCCATCTTTACATTTCTTCTTTAGATTTAGATAATTTGAAACTCTTTACTCCAGGCAGAAAAAGGGAGGAAGGGAAATCAGCACAACATGTTCTGTCCCTAATTAGCATTCTTTCGTTGTGGTATTTGGGGTTATGTGTTGGGTGAAGAGTAGTTTGTTTATTTTCTCCTGGATCTCCCCGTGGTCTATTTTCCGGATGGTTTTCTTCGTGAATTGCACCATCCGTTCCGCCCTACCATTCGCCGCCGGGTGCACCAGTGCTGTCAGCGCGTGGCGGATGCCCCTTTCCACTAGGAATTTTTTAATTCCAGCGAGGTGAATTGGGGCCCGTTGTCGGAAACGACGACGTCTGGGAGGCCGTGCGTTGCAAAGAGTTTGCAGAGTTCCTTGATCACAGCCTCCGTGGTTGTTGTCTTCATGTTGCTTACCTCCAGCCAGTTGGAGTAAGCGTCTACTGTTATAAGGAAGGTGTGTCCTTTTGTGGGCCCGGCGAAGTCTATGTGAATCCTAGACCAAGGTCCCCTTGGGGTTTCCCACTCTAGGACAGGTGCTGTGGGTGGGCTTGGCCTAGTTTCCTGGCATCGTTGGCACCTTGCTACCCAGGTCTCAATTTGTTTGTCCATCCCTGGCCACCAAGCGTAACTTCTGGCCAGGGCTTTAGTCCTAACGATGCCAGGGTGCCCCTCGTGTAGCAGTTCCAGAACCTTCCCTTGTAGCTTTTCTGGAATGACCACCCTATCCCCCCATAGTATGCACCCTTTTAATAACAAGAGTTCCGTTTGGCGGTTTCGGAATGTTTTGACGGACTCGTCGTTGTCCCTTTCTGGCCACCCTTTCTCTACCCAATGCAACACCCGCGCCAGACGTTTGTCTTTATTGGTCTCTCGGGCAATGTCTGACGCGGTTATGGGCAGGTTGGGTAGAGTCTCTATGCTGAGGGTGGTCGTCGTGGGTGCTGGGTCAGTGTCAGGTTCCGGTAGCGGCGAGCGGCTTAAGGCGTCTGCATGGGAGATCGTCTTACCCGGTCTGTGTATGAGTCCGTAGTTGTAGGCTGCCAGGAACTCGGACCACCTTGTCATTCGGGGAGACAGAATGTTCGGGGTGGCCCGGTTTCCTGCAAGGATTCCCAGCAGCGGCTTGTGGTCGGTTATGATGGTGAATGTCCAGCCGTAGAGATACTCGTGGAATCTTTTTACGGCGGCAACGATAGCCAGAGCCTCTTTGTCCAGCTGGCTATAGTTCCGCTCCGGTTTGGTGAGGGTCCTTGAAAAGAACGCGATGGGTGCTTCTTTTCCGTCGGGGAGGGTATGGCTGAGGACAGCGCCGACGCCGAAGGGTGATGCGTCGCATGTGATGGCCAGAGGTAGGGTCTCGTTATACTGTATAAGGACGGCGTCCGAAGTGAGGAGGTCCTTTGTTCTTTGGAAGGCGGCTTGCTCGCGTTTCCCCCAAGTCCAGGTCGCCGCCTTGTCCAGGAGCCTATGCAAGGGCTCCGCCACCGTCGCCTTTTGGGGCAGGAAGACATTGTAAAAGTTAAGTAGCCCCAGGAATGCCTGTAGTTCCGTCTTCGACTTGGGTGTGGGGGCTTCTTTGATGGCCTTGATTTTTTGGTTTGTGGGGTGGATGCCGTCACGGTCTAGGAGGTATCCTAGGAATTCTACCCGTTCCGTGTACAGTTGGCATTTCTCCCTCTTGACTTTGAGCCCGGTCTCTTTGAATTTGGTTAGGACCTCCCTTAGGCGACCCTCTAGTTCGGCTTGGTTGGTTGCCGACACTAGGACGTCGTCGAAGTAAGGTACCACCCCCTTGATGCCTTGCAATAGTCTTTCCATTAGGCTTTGGAATATTCCCGGTGCCACGCTGACTCCGAATTGGAGTCGGTTGCATTTAAATGCCCCCCGGTGGGTGACTATGGTTTGCGCTTCTGCCGTTTGCTCGTCGACTGGCAACTGTTGGTATGCCTGGGCGAGGTCGAGCTTGGCGAAAACCTTGCGCCCTCCCAGTGAATGCAGTAGGTGTTGCACTACTGGGACGGCGTAGGCGCTTTGTTGTAGCGCCATTTAGGGTGGCCTAAATGTCCCCACAGATCCTCACCGACCCATCGGGCTTGATCGGGGTGACTATGGGGGTCTCCCACCGGGCGTGGTCTATTGGCTGTAGGACCCCTTGCTTGACGAGCTTGTCAATTTGCTCGTCTATCTTGGGTTTAAGTGCGAATGGCACCCGCCTTGGTTTCAGGCGTTTCGGGGGGACGTTTGGGTCTAGGCTGAATGATATAAGGGGCCCTCGGTACTTGCCTAGGTTTCCGTCGAAGACCTCTTGGAATTCCCGGGCCAGTTGCTGCTCCCAGCTGTCGTCGGTGACTTGGTCGACTCCCGTGACTGCGATGCCGAGCGGGGCGAACCATTGCAGTCCCAGTAGGCTTGGGCGGTCGCGGTCAATGATTGTCAGGGGAAGCCTTTCGGTATGCCCTTTATATGTGATGTTGAAGTGTTTGGTTCCGACTACCGGGATGCGGTTTCCCTGGTAGTCCCTTACGATGAGTCTCTGGCTGTCTAGGTTCCTCCTTTGGATGGTAGGCACCAAGCGCTTTATTTCATGCCATGCTATCATGGAGAGGTAGGACCCGGAGTCCACCTCCATTTTACATGGCTGCCCTCGATGCCTACCTCCACGTGGAACTTCCGGGCGTCATTGGTTATGGCGTGGCCGATGGTGACCGTCTGATGGGTCTCCTCTCTTCGCTGGTTATCGCCGCCTCGCAGGGATCGTCCGTTCCGGTCCCATCTGTTGTCCGAGGGGCGATCTCTGGTCCGGGGTGGTGTGCTCTCTCTCCTCCGGTCGCTCTGGTCCCATCGTGCCGGGCTGCGGTTCTTTTTTAGGCGGCAGACACGGGCGATGTGTCCCTTCTTGTCGCAATGCCGGCAGATCGATTCGAAAAACCGGCATTCCGACCTGGGGTGGTCGCCGCCGCAACCGGCACAGTTGGTCCTCGACTTACGACCCCGCCGGTTCCGTGGGTTGCGGCCTGTCTGGAGGCGATGGATGTCCTTCTCATCATCGGAAGTGCCCGATGCCGAGTGGAAGTCGCCCTGGTGGGTGGTCGTCTCTGGTTGGGCCTCGGCCGACCTCGCAGGGTTGTTGTTTCCGCTGCGGTCCCCAGCGTTCGGTCTGCGCATGCGGTCGGCGGAGGTTCGGGTTGCTTCGGCGGCTGCGGCTGCGGTGAGGGTGTCTGCTAGGCTGATGTTGCCCTTGGCCATCAGCCGGCTCTGGAGGACGGGGTCCCACAAACCGAGCACGAATCTGTCTAGCAGGGCGTCGTTCAGGTTGTCGAATTCGTAGAGCCCCCCTAGGCGCCGTAGCTCGGCGACGAAGTCGCTGAAGCTCTCACCCGACCGTTGGTCCTGACGGTAGAATTCGTTGCGTCGGATCAGGATGGGTACCTCTGGAGCGTAGTGCCGCCGAAGTATTGGCTCGAGGACGTCCCAGTCCATCGCGGTCGCATCGGCGGGTTTGGCAAGCGCCTTGGCCATCTTGAATACCTCGGTCCCGCAGTGGGTCAGGAAGATGGCGCGCTTCATGGGGCTGGTGGCGTCCTTCAGGTTGCTGCACTCGAGGAACATGCGGAATCGGTCGGAGTACGATTCCCAGTCCTCGGTGGCGGGGTTGAAGGGTGCAGGGGGTGCGATTTTCGCCATCGTGGAGATTCGTCTGGCTTCCGTCGGACGCGTGGTTCGGTTCAGGGTCTGGATCCCACCTTCGTCGCCAGTGTTTCGCGGACTCAACAACAATTAAGATTGCTCTTTTGAAAAAAAACAGCAACAAGCTACTCATAAAATTCACATGGGTTCAATTTGAATAGTCCATCTGCCAGTCTTTAGGGACCATGTTTACTCATCTTTATGCCTCACATTTGATGCATAAGTGAAATAACAATACAAAGAGTTTTATCACCTCTAATGGCATTATTTTCAGGGCATGCTTTAAGAAACCAAGTTATTAAAACAAGGCTATCAGGCTAAGAGAAATCAAGTGATGCTGATATATGTAGCAAGCAGCTCATAGTTCAATTCCCATATCAAGCTGTTACTTGATACACAGCTAAACAAAGAGCACACAGCTTTGGATATATATGCCACACAGTTTTTAGTAAGACTTGATAGTTGATAGTTAGCTAATTTAACCCATATGCTTTTAATTTATTAATTAACCCAGTACACTTGCTTCACATGACATTGTACACTGCAGATTAGTTATTCAATTCGAGTTCCTACCTTACACTAAGTAAAATTAGGGTTGGCTTTTCTGGACTCTGTAGCTAATAGATCAAACCTACATTGGAGACCACTGGAAGTTTTACAGTTCTAGACTAGACTGTGAAGATGAGCAAACATTTCAGAAGATAACAATGGCAAACCATATGAAGCATGGGGTGCATCCAAGAAGTGTCAATCTAGACCAGGGGTCGGCAACCTGCAGCTCCAGAGCTGGATGTGGCTCTTTTGACCTTCTGCTGCAGCTCCCTCCTTCCATCCCACTGCTGTGGAGATAAGCAGCTGATGCCACTGCTGTTGCCACCTCCATGGCCTGTCCACTGTTCTTGCAGCACCTTACACAGCACAGTGAAATTTAGTGTGTTTCACAATGGGGGAGACGGGGTCCCCTCCTGCTCCTAGAGCCCATTACGATACAGAGCCACAGTGCGGCCCTGCCCCACTTGCCCTTGGCAACAACAGTGGCATTGGCCGTGGCATGGGGCAGGCAGTGTCTGCACGTCAGAGCATGCTGCACATCTAATACTAACAAAGGCTGGAAGTAGTCGCTTGCTGTTTCCTGTTAAATGTGGCAAATGAAAAACTATGATGGCCGATGTTTTTTTACAATTGTAGACCCCCCCTAGATTGGGAGAATTAGGGAATGTTTCTCTGTATCTTCACTGTCATAAAGACCATAACAGCAAATATGTCTGGAATACTAATTATTTTTAAATTGCTAGCACTGGTTCATAGTGGCTGCTAGAATTGACCTAATGTTGGTTTCCCCGAAGGAAGTTTCTCTGCACTGAAGAAGCTCATAATTTTAAAAAATGGTAACCTAGGCAAATTTGCTCACTTTTCTCATATTATAATTACAAACTTTGGGATAAGGGATGCCTAGTTTATCATAAAAATGTTTTGTGCATGGATGGAACGGAAACTTAAAAATAGCTCAAGACTTAACTTGTGAATGTGAATGTGAATGTGATTCTCTCATGACTTCATAGACATAGCTATGAAATGGACTATATCACTGGGACCACACATGTGCTAATGTTTGTCTACAAAAATGCCTATCCCAAAGCAACTGATAATGGCTGTTTACAGATATTTTATGTTGAATGCATAGCAAGTGGAACATCACATTATGAACTTGTTAGTTCATAGAATGATGCACATTGATTTTTTTTATGTGTGAGATGAATATGGACATAAAAGGCAGTGCAATGGAACATCTGTTCTATTGTACTCACAATGTGATGTGAAATGTGTGCTTCATTAATGTTCATAAGCAGGAGATGGTATAGGAATGTCAGGATCATGAGTTTTGCAATAGCTGTAAAAAATACATGTTCTTAGCAACCAATACCATTTCATTTGCATGCCAACTAGCTGATTTGCTTTGTTAGTCCCATTTTATGCTAATAAACATGCATGGCTTTCAAATGTTGTTTTTCATTTTTGTATATTTGAAATATTGGCAACAGTAATTGCTCGAAGGAAGCAGAGCTCTGATGTCATCCTCCACTTCTTGTCACCTTATAGGTCCTTTGCTTGTTTTCTATGATTTCATCTTAGTAGAAAACACAATCTAATCAATTATGTAATTCTGGAATCCAAGGATCCCAAAACTTTATTAATCCCAGTTTGTATAAATAATGTGTGCCTTTTCCTAACAGCTAACTTGATAGTATCAGTAATCTTTTAAAAAGGGTTAGGGCAGTGGTGGGATTCAACTTTTTTTTACTACTGGTTCTGTGGGCGTGGCTTGGTGGGCGTGGCAGGGAAAGGATACTGGAAAATCTCCAGTCAGAGGTGGTGTTTTCTGGTTTTCTGAACTACTCAAAATTTCCGCTACCGCTTCTCCAGAACTGGTCAGAACCTGCTGAATACCACTTCTGGGTTAGGGTTAAAGTGTGAGTCATATATTCAATGCTAGAAGCAGTCATTACACAGATGGGATGCAAAATCCCAGTAGGTCTGCCCAATGTCACCTTCTATTTATAAGTCCACTTCATTCATTCCCCCACCCCCCACTTTTTTTTTTACTGTATCTGTTTTCCTCTGGTTTCTTCTTTTCCCACAAAGTAAGCAAATGTAGATGCAATTGAATCTAACTTGGAACATGTTTGCAACCTCGTTAGACAAATCTGGAGGAATATGAAACAAATTTGGAGATAAGTGGAAAATTAAAGGACACCTATATTAATCCATGAGGTATGAATAAGTTTGCTGAAAAATGCTTCTGAATGAAATTCTCAAGTACTCCACCATGGATAAGTGGTGAATGGGAGAAATACAGTGTTAGCAGCACATTTCCTCTGCTAAATCTATTATTACTCTGCATCACTTAGATAATCCTTTACCAGCCTATTTGAAACTCTTGGGAATTGAAGAAGATTGATGAAAGATCTCAGCTGAAATTATTTTCATAATTTGAAGATTTTGCAAAAGAATAAAAAGGTCCTTTTATCAGGAGCTACTGCTGTTCCCAGTGAATGATCATTACACTTATTTATTTTTTTCTTTAAGAAATTAAAGCATTAACATTCCAAATGTGTTCACAGATCTCTTGTGTTCCTTTGTTTTATAGAAAACTGAAGTTGCACGAGTGCAATTTATGACCTGCTGAGCTGCCCGGACAGCTGAGCAGCGCTGCATGCAAGTGTGCAGCGGTTGGAAAAGCCCTTTTTTCCTGTTTTTTCAACTGCAGCTATGTCGCGCAAAGCAGCTGCAGTTGGAAATGCAGGAAATAAAGGTCAGGTAAGAGCCCGGGTGGGCAGGTGAGCCAAAACAGCAGCAGACATAGAACCGGTTCTATGTATGCTCTCTGCTGCTTTTCATAGCAACCAGTTCTACAGAAGTGGACAGAACCAGGAGAATCCCACCCCTGCTTTTATAGTGTCAACTTTTAGAAGAACCATGAGGAATAAAGTCCAAATCACTGGAAGTAATTATTCTACTCTACCCTGCCTTCACCAAGTATCATTGGGAGAATTGGAAACAATTCAGTGCACCTTTAAAAAAAAGACATTGATAAACTGGAGCAAGTCTAGAGAAAAGCTGTCCAGATGGTTGAAAAGATTGGAAAGCAGGTCATACAAAGAATGGTTAAAAAACCTAAGTCCCAGATGAGATGGTTGAGAAGGACACAATTCTTCAGATATCTGTCTTTAGATATCTGAAGGGTAGTCATACCAGTGTTGTTGAGAGTTCAAATTTATCCTCACGTGCTCACAAGGCGAAACTAGAAGGAATGCACTGAAGAATGTAGAACAGATTATTCCTTAGGAAGAACATCTTGACAATAAAAGCTATTACTCAGTGGAAAAGGTTACTGCATGAAGTGATTTCTTTCCCTTCACAGGAAGTTTTCAAACATAATGGAGAATCATCTATTAGGATGATTTGAATGCTGCAGTGTGCAGGAGATATGACCTAATGCTTTTTAGCTCTTCCAACTCTGATTCTGTGAAGTATGATTGATTGAGAGATGGATAGGATTCATGAAGCTGCCCCTCTCAAAATTTGTAAGTTTTCTTGTAAGTTTACAAAATTCAAAACTGGATATCTTCATTAGAATCAATCATAATGACCTAAAGCAGGATGGGCAAAGGATCCAAATTTGTCATCTGGCAAGATGTCAGCAAAATCAAGAATGGGGAAGAAGCAACATGAAAGTCAAAACACAGTGAGCCTGTCACTAGACAGGAAAGCTACTAATCTCCTAACGGCAACATCTGACTTAATGTTTAGACTTTCTAGAATCTTTCCGGTGATAGGGAGCCCTTGCTTACAATCCTGTTGATAGCTGAAAGGAGGTTGCATTTAACAATAATGGAAGAAGGAGAGAGAGTGTGCATATTTCCCTTTTGTGAGTGAATGGCAGTTATAGTGATGTTGACTGCAGTGCAGTAAAGCATAGGTTTCACTGCCACTCAGTCACAAAGAGACCCCTGCTGGCATGTTGTTGTGCTTGTTAAGAAGATTTTGCAACTTGGCTTAGGAGAGATATGCAAAGACCAAGAAAAACTGACAGCTTTGAAGATTCCCTTGTTGTCAGGCTTACTTTTGGCTACAAGAGAGTTTGTTTACCATTGTAGTTTCTCTGCTTATTCATTCATTTTGCTTCTCACTGATAATTACCATTCAACATCAAAGTGCAATGGAGCAAACTATTACATTGTAGTAGGGGATTATTTGGGAATGGAACAAGAGTTTATATAGCTATCTGGCGGGAGGGGGCTGGAAAGGTCAGCTTTGTTTTTATTATCTCACAAAGTCACAGCACTTTTTAAATCAAATGCTTACGGTCATTTCAGAATTGTTTCTTGATTGTGATTTTGGGAACCAGTGGAATTAATCTGTAGTGAACAAGCATTAAATGTGGTAAAGGTTAGATGGGTTTAGGAGGTTGCCAGGACAACAGTAAAACAGTAATAGCAGGGGTCTCCAACCTTGGCTCCTGGAAGCCTGGCGGACTTCAACTCCCAGAGTTCCACAGCTGGCTGTGGAATTCTGGGAGTTGAAGTCCACCAGGCTTCCAGGGGCCAAGGTTGGAGACCCCTGAGTAATAGGCACAATTTTATTTATCGCTTTAAGTTGTATCATCACTTGAACCTCCATAAGTCAGTTTCTATAATTAATATTTTTAGAGTGATCCAACATGGTTAACAATTTGACTTTGAAATTAAGAGGCTCAGATCCAAGATAGTAAAGTTTGCTAACAAATATTTCCATGGGTATTTTTTTTAGTGCTTGCCAAAGTCCTATTGTATCTGAAAAAAATTCATTTAGTTGTATTCAGCCCTCTATATGCAGGGAAATCAAAGAGGAAAGGGGGGGGGGCAGCAGAATAGATTGTATCTTTTTATGCCTGTGTGATGCTGTGACCCGAGTACAAATTGGCAAAGCTTTGTTGTGACAGCACTTCATTATGTTTGTATCACTGTAGTTCGAAGCAATTGCCTATGGTGCTAATTGTACAATGCGTAGCATTCCCTCATAATGGTAAGTCTTTGGCTAGTATTTCACACGTACCACTAAAGCTGCTTTACCATTTTCTGTGCAAGCTCAGATCATACACACATAACACTGGAGAAAGAGAGAGAATGAGAATTGTAAGATCCAACCTGCAATCTGAATTTCTTAGTGAATAAATGATGGTAGCAGGAATCTTATTTGATTACAATCTTCTCATATGAGACTATATTTTTTGTATTTTTAGTTGTTTTATCATATATTGATTATCACTGACTGCACTCTTTCGTTGGATTTTAAAAAGTGAAGATTTTACACTACTTTAATAATATTTCTTCCAAACTTGGATGCACCTTTTGCTGAAGTAGAAATCCCTCCTTTTTCACTCTGTCCCTCCCCCTCTCCCCGTGTGTGTGTGTGTGTGTGTGTGTGTGTGTGTGTTTGCAGTCAGTCTTTAAGTCAGTCTTGACTCCTGACAACTGCCAAGATAAGTCCCTGAAGTCTTCATGCAAGGCTTTTCAGAAGTATTTTGCTAACACCTCCTTCCTAGGACTGAGAGAGAGGGACAAGTAATGGTTAACCTTTTCAGCACCAAATGCTAAAACGGGAGCACATGCACACCGAAAAGGCACCGAGCATGTGTACCAGCCACCTGGTCTTCCAGCTTCTAATGCACATGTACACATGAAGACCAACTGGCCAGCTGGTTTCTAATGCACATGACTGCGCCATCAGCTGGTCTTCAAATGCGCATGTGCATTAGAAACCAGAAGACCAGATGGCTGGCTGGTTTCTAATGTGTGCACCAACCAGCTGGTCTTTGTGCACGCATGCACATTAAAAACTGGAAGACCAGTTGGCCAGCGTGCATGTGCATGCCAGGAGCTCTCTTCTGGTTTCTGGCGCTCCCGTGCATGCAAAGACCAGTTGGCACTCCGGAACCTGAAAGAGCAATGGGCGAAGGCTGGTGTGCCCAGAGAGATGGCTCTGCATGCTACTTCCGGCATGCGTGGCATAGGTTCGCCATCACAGGACTAGATGGTTCTAATGCCTGAGAGAAGGGTCACTCTCTTAGAAGTCACTCTCTCAGTTTCTACCTGATAGAATTGGTATCCCAAACTGGTTTACTGATTAGTATTGAATTAATTGTATAGTATGCACATAAAGAAAAGGTAGGAGTATGCTTATGAAAACAGTTCTAACCAACCAGCATAAAATTTGGACCACAATAAAATTTAATAGATTAAGTTAGTTTCTGCAGCAAAGAAAGAACTAAGACAATATTTAATTTTATATTATCCATATATCATCAATACCAAGGAATGCTTGAAGAACTGCAAGGTAGGTCCCAGTACTTTATCATAGTCCATCAATTGTGATGCCTTCCTTTGACCTTTGCATATATTTTCTCCAAGGGCATTGTTTTGCCCAACCTCAAGCAGCTGTCAATTTATATTTCCCATGATGTCCTGGAGCAATACTACATAGGGATACAGCCACTGATCACAATATTTGAACCACTGCTGCTAAACCAATCCTATCATACAATGTTATTAGAGAGCCCCCACCAAATACCACTTAGTCACTCACTTCTAAATGTTTTGACAAAAGCTAATAATTGTCTGATAGATAGATAGGTAGGTAGGCAGGCAGGCAGGCAGGCAGATAGGTAGGTAGGCAGACCGACCCACCAACTGACTGACTGACCATAGATAGGAAGAGATAGATAGATAGATAGATAGATAGATAGATAGATAGATAGATAGATAGATAGATAGATAGATAGATAGATAGATAGATAGATAGATAGATAGATAGATAGATAGGCAGGCAGGCAGGCAGGCAGGCAGGTAGGTAGGTAGGTATGTATGTAGATAGAACACTTCGGAGTGATACAATGAAATATTTTATCTAAAGTATAGATCTTAGTTCAACATCCTTTTCAGTTCTGCGCTTAGAATTGTGCAATGTTCTTTGGAAAAGTATGTATAAACAAGGAAGGATATTGGAAAATGCAATAAAAATAGTAAGGATTTGGAATACAAAGCTTCTGAAAATCCATGAAAGAATGTACTGTGAACAAGATAGCAGTTTCAAATGTGCAGGAAGCAGCTGTAAATGCCACAGTTTTACTCAACTGCTGTCTGAAAGTAGGGCCAGAAGTTGAACTAATGGATTGAAGATAGTTCTGAAGTATCAGTATTTTCCATTTTGGGGAAAAAAGGAATAATATTGAGGTCAGTGCTGCCTTTTATGAAGGACAATTTTCTTTTTAAAAGTGTCCCCTATTTGAACGGCTTTCAAATGAATGTTCTATTTTAAGGCTTCTTCCATTTGGAGGTCTGGCTTAAAAATAGTAGCAATTTTTAAAACAATTTTTATTGAAATTTAGAAAGAACATAAAAACTAACACAAAAAGTAAAAGCAATAAAGAAAAAAGCAAAAGGGCAGAAAGAAAGAAATGGAATGAAGAAGCTTCTGATTTTATTTGAAGCAAATATAAGTATACTTGCAAAAGTATCTCTATGATTAAAAAGAAAGCTCTTTCTTTTCATTTATTTAGTTTTTTTTTCTAATCATCAAAACCACAAATCACAAGTACATTTTCTGTTTTATGCAAAAAGTCTATATAGATTTTCCAGTCAGCCATAAAGATAGATATTGTTTTTTCTCTAATCAAAGAAGTTAATTTAGCCATCTCAAGTTCCATCCTCTTCATCAACCATTCCTCCATTGTGGTGAATGTTGAGCCTTTTCACTTTTGAGCATATAATAATGTTGATGCAGTTGTCATATACAGTGTAAAAAAAAATATTCCATGACTTTTTTCTAGTTGTCTGTTTATTAATCCCAAAGTAAAAGTCCCTGATGATTTCAATTGTACTTTCACGTTTAAAAACTTATGAATTAATGCACAAATTTGTACCCAATTTTTAAGCTTTTTTACATGTTCTCATTTCCAGAAAACATCCGAAATGCCATTATACTCTCTAGAGCAGGGGTCTCCAACTTTGGCAACTGTAAGACTTGTGGACTTTAAGACTTGTGGACTTTAAGACTTGTGGACTGCCTGAGGAATTCTGGGAGTTGAAGTCCACAAGTCTTAAAGTTGCCAAATTTGGAGACCCCTGCTCTAGACCAGAGGTGACAAACTGGTGGCCCACGGGCCAGATGCATCATGCACAAGCCAAAACCACACCAGCTCTGCAAAGGTAAAAAAAATGTTACAATACATCACATGATGGCAACGTGATCCTCTGAGTTTGACACCCGTGCTCTAGACAATTTCTCTGGTGACAAATACCACTAATATTTAGACTAGAAGACCTTCAAAGCCCCTTCCAGCCCTATGATTCTATGACAAATCATTTTATAAAAATTCTCAGACTAGAACATAATGCATAATGGTATATTGTTTCAACTTCATATTTTCCTATTTCCTGGTATATTCTAGCCAAACGTCTTAGCCCATTTTATCATGGATTCTTTCAGTTTCAGCAACATTTAAGCAATAACTTAACAGATAACAGATAATCAGAATTGGAAGGAACCTTGTAGGTGATCTAGTCCAATTCCCTGTCCAAGCGGGAGACCCTACACCATTTCTGACAAATGGCAGTCCAATCTCCTTGAAGGTCTCAAGTGATGGCACTCCCACAACTTCCAAGGGCAAGCTATTCCATTGGTTGATTATTCTCACTGTCAGAAAGTTTCTCCTTATTTCCAGGTTAAATCTCTCCTTGTTCTGTTTCCATCCATTATTCCTTGTCTGGTCTACAGGCATTTTAGAAAATAGCTTGACCCCCTCCTCTCTGTGGCAGCCTCTCAAATATTGGAAGACTGCTATCTCCCTGGTCCTTCTCTTCACTAGACTAGCCATGCCCAGTTCCTGTAACCGTTCTTCATATGTTTTAGTCTCCAGTCCCCTAATCATCCTGGTTGCTCTGCTCTGTACTTTTTCTAGAGTCTCAACATCTTTTTTTTAATGTGGTGATCAAAACTGGATGCAGTATTGTAGGTGTGGTCTTACTAAGGCTTTATAGAGTGGTATTAGTACCTCTCTTGATCTTGATTGTATCCCTCTGTTAATGCAGTATTAGTACCTCAATTGATCTCGATTGTATCCCTCTGTTAACTTAGGATGGCATTAGCTTTTTTGGCTACTGCTGCACACTGCTGGTTCATGTTTAGCTGGTTGTCCACTAAGACTCCAAGATCCCTCTCACAGTTACTGCTATTGAGCCTGGTTTCACCCAGTCTATATGTGTGCTTTTGGTTTTTCTTGCCTAAGTGTAGGACTTTACATGTTCATCATTAGTATATAATTCTATTTCAAACTCGATCTTATTTTGTTTAAAACCAAAGAATATTTTATCTATTTTAAACCTTTTTGTTAATTGCACATAAGCAAATTATTGACAAATGTATCCTTCTGTTATCTAATCTCCTTTTGATTTCATTGAGCATTACAATTGTTTTGAGAAAATACATACATCTGGCTGATTGAACCAAACTGAAAAGCTCCGAACACCACATTTTGTACATAACATTTTGTGAGGAAAGAGATGGGGAAATATCTTATGTACAGTACTGAAGCAGTCCCTTAGAAGTGCTACTTTTTGGTGCTGTGATTACAAAAGCAACAGAACCCCTTGCTATGAATCACTTTGCCACATGCAGCCTTGCTATGAGCAGTTGAATCTTCTTCACAGCACACCATCTCTGATAAGTTCCTGGGGGCTGGAACTTAGACAAGAAGTAAGAGTAGGTAATGACAGAGCACAAGTGAACAACAAATAATACCGCTTCATTTGTGCTTTAAATCATCACCCTTGCTGTGGCACACTATGCAGTCCTTATGTTTCAGGGATGGGTGGGTGGGTACAAATGTCATGGTCCCCATAGGTGGGAATAAGCACATTTGAAGGAGTTCGATTGTATCATTGGTTGATACAATAGCCAATAGTCTGGTTTGATTCTGTGAACACAGTATTTCAATATAAACAGAATTGCAATGAAGCTTTCGTGTCATTGTGGGGGGCCTGTTTAAGAGGAAAGGTATCTCAAGGAAATAAGGAAACTTAAATTATGGAGGAGGGGTGAGAGAGCAGGAATGAAAGAATGTTGCTTGCACGGTATGAGCAGGAGGTAAAATTGGCATTGCCATGCATTTGGCTGCTGCTGTTGTGTACTCCAATTGAAGAAAAGCTTCTACCCATACAAAGACACATACTTATTTAAAACTTGGGCATTTGGGGACAAGGGGAGCAAATAATTTGATTGTTTGATTATGCTAATGTCTCAACTTCTGTTGGTATCAGACAGCAGGACACAACTAGTAATAGTTCCAGCAACAAATGATGCTATCTTCATATACTTTATATGATATTGTTGCCTTTTTATGGACGCAACTAATTCTAGGTCAACTTATTCCAGTATCCTTGACAGAATATCCTCCTATTGATAATTTTCCACAGATATGAACTAATCAAGGAGAGAAGCAACCTAGAATTAAGAAGAAATTTCCTGACAGTTAGAACAATTAATCAGTGGAACAACTTGCCTCCAGAAATTGTAAATGCTCCAACACTGGAACTTTTTAAGAAGACATTAGATAACCATTTGTCTGAAGTAGTGTAGGGTTTCTTGCCTAAACAGGGGGTTGGACTAGAAAACCTCCAAGGTCCCTTCCTACTTTGTTATTCTAATAAGCCTAAGTCAGATATAATGGCTAAAATGTTGAACTGAAACTGAAAAGACCCAGATTTTTTTCACCTTCAGTCACAGAAGATCAGTTGGGCCACTCATTTTCTCTCAGCCCTTTGCACAGATTGTTATGGGAAGAAATTGGAGAAGGAGCACAACTTGAGTTCATCAGTGAAAAGTTGGAATCAATTTGATGGTCTGTTGTAACACCCATAGGAAAAAGGATAGAGAAGAATATTCATCTTCCTATACGGCTGACTTGACTTAAGAGCAGTTTTACTCTAGGTCTTGTGACCTAGAGGGAAAAAGATGCTTGGAATGGAAAAAGTCAGAAGAAATGTGTGTTTGATTCATACAATCAATAGCCTTTACTTAGAAAAACATTTAGTGCTCCCAATCTCTTTAACGCTGATTGTCCTAAAGTCCCAAAATTAAATGTGAGACATCTTGATTTACAAGGCTTAAGTTAATTAAATATGGAGAGTTTTCCTAAAACCAGCTGTTACTTTGTATTCCCAGAATCTGCTTGTCTACATATTATACTCCAAAACAGAAGTGCTGATAAGAGCCAATATTTTTTTTTTTTGCAATGGATTAGAAAAATTATTTGAGGTTAAACTACAAATCCATGCTGCATTTAGGCAGATGAAGCCAACAACAGCATAATAGGAAAAGATCCTAAACATTGTTTACATTCATGTAATAAGAGTGATCTTGACAATACAAACAGCAACTGAACCAGTGTAAAGTCAAAAACCCTGGGATGCTTTAAATCAACCTTTGTAATATTATCATGGATGTAGTGCATTCAGTGTTTGATCATTTAAGAGGCTTCTGTTGATACTTAACTATATTTAGTCTTCAGAAGAGAGCTGAATTTAAAATGATTTTCCTCTAAGAAGAGAAAGTAGACAGGAAAAAAAAATAAGGATAAAGAAAAATCCTGTGCAATGATCAAGCATCCCATCTTTTCAACCTGGACTTTGAAACTGCATCTGAAACTACACCTCCTGCTAATAAATAAATAAATGTGTGTGTGTGTGTGTGTGTAAAACACATACATCCAAGTGCAAAGATGCTAGCAGATGCACTCCAAAAAGAGGGCAGGGCAATGTCATTGCATTCATAATAATTAATTTAAATTGTCTTTAAAAATAAGAAAGCCCATTTGCTGAAAGTTACCCAGGGTCTGCTGAACCATGGAGCTATAATGAACTTAAATAAATAAATAATGAAGCCATTTCTTCCCATCCACTTCCTGTGTGTTTGAACTCACTCATACAAGTATAGATTTTATTTTGTCATAATGAAACTCACAAGCACAGACACATGCACACATTCCCAATCTCATTATCCTACAGAAGCTGCAAATTATAAACCCTATTTTAGAGTTTTAAAAAGAGTAAACATTCGCTGGATGAGTAATAGGGAAGAGACTCCCTCTTCCTAATGAGATTTCTGCGGCCATTTTCACCTCCTGACTATTACATGTTTTCTCGCCATATCTTATAATTAGAACTTATAAAACAACTCCTCCTGACTCACCAGAGAGTCTAAGGATGAAAGACAATATTATTTACAATATGATGGTATTCATGATGCATACTTATTCAGGACAAGGGAAAAGATGTTTTTGGTGGCCACACTTAACAGATTGTTCTCACTGTCAGAAAGTTTCCAGGTTAAATCTCTCCTTGTTCAGTTTCCATCCATTATTCCTTGTCTGGCCTACAGGCGCTTTAGAAAATAGCTTGACCCCTTTCTCTCTGTGGCAGCCCCTCAAATATTGGAAGACTGCTATCATGTCTCCCCTGGTCCTTCTCTTCACTAGACTAGCCATGCCCAGTTTCTATAACCATTCTTCATATGTTTTAGTCTCCAGTCCCTAATCATCCTGGTTGCTCTTCTCTGTATGTTTTCTAGAGTCTCAACATCTTTTTTATAATGTGGTGAACAAAACTGAATGCAGTACTCTAGGTGTGGTCTTACTAAGTGTTGTGTCCGTTTGGAAAGAGGCCAGGAGTCGGTGACTTTGTATCAAGCTCTTTATTGTAGTTAGGAACCGAACTGGCTCTTAGGAAAACTTTGCGGCTTTTTATTTCCAAGCCGCGGCAGCCGCGGCCAATGGCACCACTTTGAATCTCCCGCGATTCGAATCTACCAATCGCGGGAGATTCTTAGCGAGCCAATTGGCGCGGCTCGCCTAACCAATCCGATTGCCCCGCGCTTTGGCCAATCAAAGTGCGGGGATTCCAAGAATTCAAATTAAGGTACAGAACACCCCTCCCCTCTTGGTTTGGTCCTACATAGCGTAGTCCCGTAGGTAAGCGGGGCTCCGTCTTTGCTGACTGGACCTGCACAGGTCAGTTGTCAGTTGGATCCCGGCCGGTTCAGTCGAGGTCTCTGTTTCTCTTGATTCCGTCGTGGGAGCCACTTGGTATGTCTGGCCAGGCCGCTCTTCGCAGCTCCCTCCTGGGCTACCCAGGTTGGTTGAGCTGCGGGTTTCACCGCTCCCGCTCGGTCTCCCCGGGTTGGTTGAGCTGGCCTGGCTGTCTCTCCCTGGCGAGGTTTCGTGCTGGCTGCTTGCAGGTGAGTATGGCTGGTTTCTTTCTTCTGGGTTTTGGTTCCCTGGGTATCCCCTCCCCTCTTGGTTTGTGTTGAGGGGGTTGGTTTTGTTTGGTTGCGTGTCGGTGGTGTCTTGTGTGGCCGTCCTCGATCTTAACTGATCGATGTGACGTTTCCACGCTTGTCCGTCGGTTGTTTGTAGCCGGTACGAGCGTGGGCCTGTTAGCTGTGTTATGATTGCTGGTACCCAAAATGAGTCTCCGGTTAGGTTCTTCAAGTAGATGGCATCGCCTGGTGCGAAGGTTCGGTGTTTGCTGGTGGAGTCTGGGGGTTTCTCTGGGTTGTAAGTGGGGTGTAGTCTATCGAGTGGGGACCTTATTTTCCTCCCCATTAGCAGTTCTGCCGGGCTTTTATTTGTTGTGGTGTTCAGGATTATGTGCTGTATGAAGAGTAATTTATTTATTTTGTCTTGGATCTCCCCGTGGTCTATTTTCTGGATGGTTTTTTTTGTGAATTGAACCATCCGTTCCGCCCTTCCGTTCGCCGCCGGATGCGCCAGGGCTGTCAGTGCATGTCATATGCCCCTTTCCGCTAGGAATTTTTCTAATTCCAGCGAGGTGAATTGGGGCCCGTTGTTGGAAACGAGGACGTCTGGGAGGCCATGTGTTGCGAAGAGTTTGCAGAGTTCTTTGGTCACGGCTTCCGTGGTGGTTGTTCTCATGTTGCTTACCTCCAGCCAGTTGGAGTAAGCGTCTACGGTTATTAAGAAAGTGTGTCCTTTTCTGGGCCCAGCAAAATCTATGTGGATTCTAGACCAAGGTCCCCTGGGGGTTTCCCACTTTAGGATGGGTGCTGTGAGTGGGCTTGGTCTAGTTTTCTGGCATTGTTGACACCTTGCTACCCAGGCCTCGATCTGTTTGTCCATCCCTGGCCACCAAGCGTAACTTCTGGCCAGGGCTTTCGTTCTAACGATGCCCGGGTGCCCATTGTGTAACAGTTCCAGTACCTTCCCTTGTAGTTTTTCCAGGATGACCACCCTATCCCCCCATAGTATACACCCTTTTAGTAACGAGAGTTCTGTTTGCCGGTTCTGGAATGTCCTGAACGTCTCGTCGTTGTCCTTTTCCGGCCACCCTTTCTCTACCCAATGCAAAACCCGCGCCAGATGTTTGTCTTTATTAGTTTCTCGGGCAATGTCTGACGTGGTTATGGGTAGGTCAGGTAGAGTCTCTATGCTGAGGGTGGTCATCGTGGGTGCTGGGTCAGTGTCTGGTTTGGGTAACGGTGAGCGGCTTAAGGCATCCACATGGGAGATAATCTTACCGGGTCGGTGTGTGAGTCTGTAGTTGTAGGCGGCCAGGAATTCGGACCACCTTGTCATTCTGGGAGACAGAATGTTCAGGGTGGCCCTGTTCCCTGCAAGTATTCCCAGCAGCGGTTTGTGGTCGGTGATGATGGTGAACGTCAGGCCGTGGAGGTACTCATGAAATCTTTTCACTGCGGTGACGATAGCCAAAGCCTCTTTGTCCAGCTGGCTTTAGTTCTGCTCCAGTTTGGTGAGGGTCCTTGAATGGGTGCGATGGGTGTTTCCTTTCTGTCAGGGAGAGTGGGGCTGAGGACAGCGCCAACGCCGAAGGGTGATGTGTCGCATGTGATGACTAGTGGTAGGGTCTCGTTGTACTGGATGAGGACGGCATCCGAAGTGAGCAGGTCCTTGGTTTTCCTGAAGGTGGCTTCCTCGCGTTTTCCCCAAGTCCAGGTAGCCGCCTTGTCCAAAAGCCTATGCAAAGGCTCCGCCGCGGTCCTTTTGGGGCAGGAAGACATTATAAAAGTTAAGTAGCCCCAGAAACGCCTGCAGTTCTGTTTTTGACCTGGGTGTGGGGGCTTCTTTGATGGCTTTAATTTTTTTTGTCGGTGGGGTGAATGCCGTGTCGGTCTAGGAGGTATCCTAGGAATTCGATCTGCTCGGTGTACAGCTGGCATTTTTCCCTCTTCATTTTAAGCCCGGTTTCTTTGAATTTCGTTAGCACCTCCCTTAGGCAACTCTCTAGTTTGGCCTGGTTGGTTGCCGATACTAGTACATCATCGAAGTAGGGTACCACCCCCTTGATGCCTTGTAAGAGTCTTTCCACGAGGCTCTGGAAGATTCCAGGCGCCACGCTGACTCCGAATTGGAGTCAGTTACATCTAAAGGCTCCCCGGTGGGTGACTATAGTTTGCGCCTCTGCAGTTTCCTCGTCGACCGGCAGTTGCTGGTATGCTTGGGCCAGGTCGAGTTTCGCGAAAACTTTGCCCCCTCCCAGTGAGTGTAGGAGATGTTGCACTACTGGGACGGGGTAAGCGCTTTGTTGCAAGGCACCATTTAGGGTGGCCTTATAGTCCCCGCAGATTCTCACTGACCCATCAGGCTTGATTGGGGTGACTATTGGGGTCTCCCACTGGGCGTGGTCTATGGGTTGCAGGACCCCTTGCTTGACGAGCTTGTCAATTTGCTCGTCGATTTTTGGCTTGAGTGCGAAAGGTACCCGCCTTGGTTTTAGGCGTTTTGGGGGAACGTTTGGGTCTAGGCTGAAGGATATAGGGGACCCTTGGTACTTGCCTAGGGTGCCGTCGAACACTTCTTGGAAGTCCCGGGCCAGTTGCTGCTCCCAGTTGGCTTCGGCGATGTGGTCGATGCCCGTGACTGCGATGCCGAGCAGTGCGAACCATTGAAGTCCCAGCAGGCTAGGTCGGTCTCGATCAACAATGATCAAGGGAAGTCTTTCAGTGTGCCCCTTGTAGGTTACTGTGAACTGTCCTGTTCCGACTACAGGGATGCAGTTTCCCTGGAAGTCTTTGAGGATTAGTCTCTGGTTTTCTAGTTCCCTTCTCTGGATGGTAGGCACCAAGCGTTTAATTTCTTGCCAGGCTACCATTGAGAGGTAGGACCCGGAGTCCACATCCATTTTACAGGGTTTGCCTTCGATGCCTACCTCCACGTAGACCTTTCGAGCGTCGGTGGTTGTTGTGTGGCCGATGGTGACCGTCTGATGTGTCTCTTCTCTCCGCCAGGTCTCGCCACCTCGTTGGGCTCATCCGTTCCGGTCCCAACGGTTGTCGGCTGGGCGGTCTCTGGTCCGGGGTAGTGTGCTCTCTCGTCTCCGCTCGCTCGGGTCCCATCGTCTGGGGCTGTGGGTTTTCTTGAGGCGGCAGACGCGGGCAATGTGGCCCCTTTTGTCGCAGTGCCGGCAGACTGAGTCGAAGAACCGGCATTCGGATCTGGGGTGGTCGCCTCCGCAACTGGCACACGCGATCCTCGACTTAAGACTCTGCCGGCTGCGCTGGTCGCAGCCTGCCTGGAGATTGTGGATTTCTTCCTCCTCATCTGAAGTGCCCGAGGTGGACTGGAGTTCGCCCTGGTGGGTGGTAGTTTCAGGTTGGGCCTCGGCCGACCTTGCAGGGTGGTTGTTTGCAGCGCAGTCCCCGGCGTTCGGTCTCTGCATGCGGTCTGCTGATTGTCGGGTGGCTTCGGCTGCCGTGGCTTCGGTGATGGCATCGGCGAGGGCGATGTTGCCCTTGGCCATCAGCCGACTTTGGAGAACAGGGTCCCAAAGGCCGAGCACGATTCGGTCCCGCAGGGCCTTGTTCATATTGGAGAACTCGCATAGTCCTCCAAGGCGCCGCAGCTCTGCGACGAAATCACTGAAACTCTCGCCCGACCGCTGGTCCTGCCGATAAAATTCATGTCGTCAGATGAGGATGGGTACGGCTGGAGCGTAGTGTCTCCGGAGTAATGGCTCGAGGTCATCCCAATCTATTGCGGTAACGTCGGCGGGCTTGGCTAGCGCTTTTGCCATCTTAAACACTGCGGGCCCGCAGTGCGTTAGGAAGATGGCTCGTTTCTTCGGTCCGGTGGCGTCCTTCAGGTCGCTGCATTCGAGGAACATGCGGAATCTGTCCGTGTAAGATTCCCATTCCTCGCTAGCAGGGTTGAAGGGTGTTGGTGGTCCAATGCTGGCCATTTCGTCGATTGGCTGGCTTCCGTCGGACACGTGCTTCAGTTCAGGATCAGAATCCCATCCTCGTTACCAGTGTTGTGTCCGTTTGGAAAGAGGCCAGGAGTCGGTGACTTTGTATCAAGCTCTTTATTGTAGTTAGGAACCAAACTGGCTCTTAGGAAAACTTTGCGGCTTTTTATTTCCAAGCCACAGCGGCCACGGCCAATGGCACCGCTTTGAATCTCCCGCGATTTGAATCTACCAATCGTGGGAGATTCTCAGCGAGCCAATCAGCGCGGCTCGCCTAACCAATCCGATCGCCCCGCGCTTTGGCCAATCAAAGCACGGGGATTCCAAGAATTCAAATTAAGGTACAGAACACTAAGGCTTTATAGAGTGGTATTAGTACCTCCCTTGATCTTGATTGTATCCTTCTGTTAATACAATTTAGGATTACATTAACTTTTTTGGCTGCTGCTGCACACTGCTGGCTCATATTTAGCTGGTTGTCCACTAAGACTCCGAGATCCCTCTCACAGTTACTGCTGTTAAGCCTGATTTCACCCAGTCTATATGTGTACTTTTGGTTTTTCTTGCCCAAGTGTAGGACTTTACTTTTCTCTACATTGAATTTCATTTTGTTAGATAAGGCCCAATGTTCTAGTCTGTCAATATCCATCTGGAAGATAGGCTCAAGATTATCTTCTTGAGTGTTAGCTATTCCTGCCAGCTTAGTATCCTCTGCAAATTTGGTAAGTTCCCCTTCTATTCCCTCATCTAAGTCATTAATGAAGATATTGAAGAGTACTGGGCCTAAGACGGAACCTTGTGGCATTCCACTGCTTACTTCCCTCCATGTAGACTTAGATCCATTAAGGACTACTCGTTGAGTATGGTTTGCCAGCCAGTTGCGAGTCCATCTAGTGGTGGTGCTATCTATTCCACTTTTTTCTCGCTTACTAAGAAGTCGGTTGTAATCTACTTTGTCTAATGCCTTGCTGAAATCTAAATATATTATATCCACAGTATTTCGCTGGTCTATTAATTTAGTCACTATGTTGAAGAATGAAATAAGATTGGTTTGGCATGATCTGTTTTAACAAACTCCTGCTGGTGCTAGTCAGTACTTTACTTGTTTCTAGATGTTTCTAGATCTGTTTTTTTATTATCTTTTCCATTATCTTCCCGGTTATTGATATTAGGCTGATTGGTCTATAGTTTCCTGGGTCTGTTTTTTTCCCTTTTTTCCTTCATAATCCTTCCCAGATGAGTTGTCCTCTTTCACTCTTAATTCCACTGTTTGGTGAAAAATTGTTTAATCCAGCTTTTATCTGATCAAGCAGATGATGTACAATGTGCTGGGCCATAGCACTGTGCTTTGATTGTGTTTTTTATATTATTTTGCATTGCTGTTTTATTAGATGGCTGATATTTTACATCACACATTACAGTTTTATTATCTGTTTCTAGTATTTTTGAAGGATGTAAGCCATTTGAGTGGAGTATAAATCCCTGGAGAGAAACATATGCAGTGACTGTATAATAAGGCATTGGTGTCGTGCATACCATTCACCTTTGAAGCAAACTCGGCTTGTTGCAAGAAAAAGTACTTTTTAGACTTTAACGTTGTGAAAATATGCTGTCATGCCTTTTAAAATAAATTGAGGAGATAAAGCTGTCCCTAAGCAAAGAAAATACAGATGTAGCTGTTTATTCACAGGCACTTAACGTTTTCTCATCTCAAAAGCTAGGCAAGATAAAGCATGATTGATACTTAGATGTAAGAAGGCCTGGGAATCAAGAACTATGGATCTGAAAGAGACTCTAGAAGTCAGTACAACTATTTGGTTTATTTATTTATTTAGAAATTTATATGGCTGTCCTTAAATAAATAATGGATGGCTAATAACCAATATAAAAAAAACCCAATATATAAACCCAAAAATACTATTCCAAAACATCATTATACAATGACCAAGGGTCTGTACAACATAAGAACATACATACTGGGTTCCATTAACATCCTGCTTTGGGGGAAATCAGTTCTTAGATGAATGGGATTGATTAAACCAAGTTGATATACAGAGATATAATATATATTGTTACTTGATTAGAACAACTCCACTGATTTGCAATGGGAAATTATCTTTCTCTTGACACCTGGTGTTCACAAGCTGCCCCCTCTTCTTGATTTATGTGAGATGTTTTCATGTTTTATTGCTTTATTTCTCCCTTTTGATTTCCAAAGGAAAAGATGCAGGAAATAATCTGAGCTGCATTAGCTATAGTAACTTCAGATCCTTTACCAATGAATATGTATACTTCCACCCTCTGTCACTTATGCATTACAGGTAGTCCTCGACTTATGACCACAATTGAGCCCAGAATTTATATTGCTAAGTGAGAAATTGGTTGAGTTTTGCCCCATTTTACAACTTTTCTTACCAGATTTGTTAAGTGTATCATTGCAGTTATTAAATTAGTAACATGATTGTTAAGTGAATCTGGTTTCCCCATTGACTTTGCTTGTCAGAAATTTGCAAAAGATGATCACATGTCCCTGGGACACTGCAGCAGACATTAATATAAACTGGCTGTCAAGCATCCAAATGTAAATCCCATGACCATGGGGATGCTTCAGATAAGTGTGAAAAATGGTCATAAGTCATTTTTTTTCAGTGCCATTGTAACTTCGTATGATCACTAAATGAATTGTTGTAAGTTGAAGACTACCTGTAGTGCCTCCTGCCTTTCTGAGATATATAAATATCTTCATTGGGAGAAGTGTCAATATTCTTTAGGGGGACTTAGAAGAGACTGGACAGTCAAGGTCCCTTCCAGCTTTATTCTGAATCTAATTCTGAAGAGTTCCATCAGCAGTTTAAGAAACACTGCAGTAAGCCTTGATTATTTGCTTTGAGCCCTGTGTTTAATTTCACATTGGTCCTAATCAGTGGTGGGATTCAAATTTTTTTACTACTGGTTCTGTGGGTGTGGCTTGGTGGGTGTGGCAGGGGAAGGATACAGTAAAATCTCCAGTCAGAGGTGGTATTTGCTGGTTCTCCGAACTACTCAAAATTTCTACTACCAGTTCTCCAGAACTGGTCAGAACCTGCTGAATACCACCTCTGGTCCCAATGTTGGATGAAAAGACAGGCCTTCCCAGGCTTCTTAACATATTTCACGGACCCATCCTTCCTTCATCGATTTGTATGAAGCCATTTTTTTTTCTTTTAAAAAACATAGCAAATGTAAGATGCCTTGTGATTTCTCTGTGGTATTGACTACTTTTCTTCTTTCTTTTGCAGATTTTGGCCATTATTTCCATCATGTTCATTGTGCTCTCTACAATTGCCTTGTCTCTAAATACTCTTCCTGAGCTTCAGGATACAGATGAGTATGGAAATCCTACAGATAACCCGCAGCTAGCTCACGTAGAGGCCGTGTGCATCGCATGGTTTACAATGGAATATCTCTTGCGTTTCCTCTCTTCTCCTAAGAAATGGAAATTTTTCAAAGGGCCCCTGAATGCCATTGACTTGTTAGCAATCTTGCCCTATTATGTCACCATCTTCCTCACAGAATCCAACAAAAGTGTACTTCAATTCCAAAATGTCCGGAGGGTAGTCCAGATATTTCGTATCATGAGGATACTCCGTATTCTAAAGTTGGCCAGGCATTCAACTGGTTTGCAATCTCTGGGGTTTACACTGAGGAGAAGCTACAATGAACTTGGATTACTTATTTTGTTTTTGGCCATGGGCATTATGATCTTTTCAAGCTTAGTGTTTTTCGCAGAAAAAGATGAGGAAGATACAAAATTCAAGAGCATACCAGCATCGTTCTGGTGGGCAACAATAACCATGACAACCGTTGGTTACGGAGATATCTACCCTAAGACTCTTTTAGGTAAGATAGTTGGTGGCTTATGCTGTATTGCTGGAGTCTTAGTGATTGCCCTTCCAATCCCAATCATTGTAAATAACTTTTCAGAGTTCTACAAAGAACAGAAGAGGCAGGAAAAAGCCATTAAGCGCAGGGAAGCCCTTGAAAGAGCCAAAAGGAATGGAAGCATCGTGTCCATGAACATGAAGGATGCTTTTGCACGTAGTATAGAATTGATGGACATCGTTGTTGAAAAGAAGGGAGAAAATGCGGGAAAAAAGGATAAAGTTCAGGACAATCATTTATCCCCAAGCAAATGGAAATGGACCAAAAGATCAATCTCTGAAACTAGCTCCAATAAATCCTTGGAGACAAAGGAACAAGGGTCACCTGAAAAAGCTAGGTCTTCCTCTAGCCCTCAGCATCTGAATGTTCAGCAACTGGAAGACATTTACAACAAAATGACTAAAGCTCAGTCACAGCCAAATCTCAATTTAAAGGAGACAGCTCAACTCAGCAAGCAAAAAGAAGAACTAGAAATGGAGGCCATTCCTGGCCCAATGGTCCCTTTGTTGACTACTCGGGCAGATGGAATAATTGACATGCGAAGCATGTCGAGCATTGACAGTTACATAAGCTGCATGACTGAATTTCCCGAAGCTGGGCGATACTCTCATAGCCCACTGACATCACTGACCAGCAAAGGTGGAAAGCTTCCCCCTCACGACCCATATAGACTGGAAGGAAGTGGGTCCAAATTCATGGAAATAAAACCAAATCTGGAAAGTGGCCATTGCTCTACCTTTTTCATAGAGAGCCCCAAAAGTTCAATAAAACTAATTAACCCTCTAAAATTGAGGTCTCTGAAGGTTAATTTTATGGAAGAGGATGCTGTAGGGTCAGCAGCTTCAAATGTCCTAAGAATATACCCTGATACCATCAAGAACAGGGGAGCTACAGGTGCTGCCACAGATAGTTCTGGCTATTCTGATCGGTCTCTGATGAGTCCAGAAACTTCTGTTTATACGACTGCAAGTGCTAGAACCCCTACCCCTGAGAAGCAGGCACCGATTGTTCTTAACTTCCATGATGCTGGCATTCATAAATTTATTGATGCTGACACAGATGATGAAGGTCAGTTGCTCTATGACTCAAGTCCTCCAAAAGCCTCTTCAGGACATATTAGCCCCAAATACAGCATTTCTCAAAGAGGCTATATAAGGCAACAAGATAACATTTGTAAAACAGAGAAGGGCCGTTTAACAACTGCTGCTTTGTCCTCTACACCCAAGCTTTTAGGGCAAAATTGCCTTTATTCCATGGAAAATATCACTGGAAGAACCCATGGTAACCAGGAAACTATCAAATTAGACAACCATATTTCACCTGAGGTTCACATATTACCAGGTGGTGGTGGAGGAGGACATATTAACAAACATGATCAAAATATCTGATCAAAACTGCAGAATGTTGGCTAACAACTGACAGGAATGCCTTTGCACCCAACACACAAAGAAAAGATTCTGCATGGCATGAACTTTTGACTGATCAAGCCACCTGTTTTCTAAAAATCAGAAGGATGTCTTGAAATGGGATTAAGGATAATACCTCCTCTGAATTTACTCCAAATTCCAACTCCAACCACACGACAGTCATTAAGTAAAATGAAGTTTGTGCACCTCTTGATCATAAATGACCTTTCAACTTCCTTTCCAGAAGGCAGTGTGACCATTCTTCCATTCATTCACTCCTTTAACATATAGACCTCTTTTATGGCAATACCAGTCTCTGAATTGCATTGTCATCTTAAAGTGATCTAGACATCTATAGTCAAATACTGGAACAAATGGTAGATGTGATCAGAAACGCAACACTTTATGCTTAAAGGTAACTATTCCAAACATCCCCATCCATGCCTTTTCCTCTGATGAATATAAGATCTGAAGACGAACAGGGCTCGAGTAGGCTTATTAAATCACAAATGCAGTGAATTGAGAAATAAACTTTTAAACATTTCTCTCTGTATTTCTAGACACATTAAAATCTATTTTTTTATTTTAAAAAAAATCAGCAGGGTGAGTTGCACCACTTGTTCTAAACCCAAAATATCCCTTCAAAGTTATATGTTAAAAAAAAAAAAACTGACTCTGCTAAAAAGTCATACTAAAATCCGAGATCAGGGATGTAGTTTTTAACTTGGGATTAGGAAGATAGTTTTCAAACTTAAATATGGTAAGATGTTTAAAAAAGAGATTTTCATACTTTTTTATGAATGGATGTTTTTATGTATTCTTGAAAATAAATAAACAGGTAGATCTAATCTTTTGTGTGTTGGAGAAAGGTATCCTTGGAAGGTATCACCCAAACTTCAACAGTTGGGAAATTAAAGAACAGCGGCAAAACAACAACAAAAAAAAGCCAGAAATGGCAGCCTGAACCAAGAATTCATATTTGCTTTGAGAACAATTCCAGCACAAAAGAAATTAAGTAATATTGGAAAGATATTCCATTTCTTCTTCCTGAATTATTTGCACATCATTGGGAGGGGAGGGGAAGTGAGTTACACCCAACCTGTTCACTAAGCAACAAGTTTATTTCTATCACATTTTGCACTTAAATAATGTAGAATGCGAAAATATGCAAGTTATAAATATATAAATATGCAAAAAAAAGTTATTTCCAAGGAATGATCCTCCTGCCATCTGGAGTGGTATACATCCACATAGGCACTTCTGGAATTTAACAGTAGGAAGGAGGGTATAAATAGCAAGAGAATAAAGGCCATGAACTTAACACATTTCCATTTTATTTTGAAACAGGTCGTTTCTGACAAAAACACAAACAGCTACACCAGCTTGGATTTATAATTCCTATTTCCTTTCATTTTGCTGGTATTACAAAGCACTTTATGTTAATGTTGTGACAAAGGTGGAATCAAGAAGAGCAGAGAATGTATTTTTAAAACACAAGCACTTTAAAAACAAACACTCTCCTTATTTGTGCCTGGTCACATTTGTGATTTGTTACCCACCTGGTAACAAGCTGCACGATAACTGTGATGATAACACATAATGTTTGTCCTTTGTTACTGTACTATAGTGTAATATTAAGATACATGCACACCTATAAAATCTTTGAAAGCTTGACTTCTTTTTGTAGAATAGTGCACTCATTTGCAGGGGACAAGGTGATATGGCACTTTAATTCATGCCCCTTCAGCGTTGACCATGAAGCACATATGAAAGGGTAACTCAAAGTCAATGTGGCCTGAAGCTCAGAACAGCCTAAGTATTGGAAGAAGTAAAGCATCTTTTCTTTTTTTCTATTTCATTCCCTGAGAAAAGACTTACAAAGATGCATTCAACTCACGACTATTGACCCATGTCAATAGATAGAAAAACTTTTTAACATAAGCTGTTTATTAAAAAGGAAGGTAGGATGGTAGGCCCTAGTGGAAAAAAAAGATTTTGTACCAGATTTTCAGTTTGGGGACATTATAAGTAGAGTGCACTGCACTTATCTATCATGAGTAATTACATTACAAATAATAGGACTTGGCAAACTGAAATGGATCTCTGTAAGTAATGCACTGCATCCATGAAAACAACTACCCGTCACTTGTCAAAGCAGTATTTTTTCTGGTGTCAAATAGCTGTTGGTCTTGAATGTAATTCTTGTCAATTCGAGCTGTACTGTCCTTCCACTTCTAATGCACACACCATGCACAGACAAAAGCAATAAGCACATGTTTATCTTAAAAACTGTTATGGGTTGTAACAATCCTTTGCACATGATTCTGCATGTTTCTCACATTTGTTCGATTATCCAGTTACCAAGGAAGCCCTTCCAATATTACTGTATCTATTCATTCAAATTGCCAGTAAAGTAAACTGAACAATGTCAGCCAGTAAAAGTGTTCATTCCATGCAAACAAATTAAACCAAAAGGACATATGCTTACAACCCTGCCCCACCAAGAAAACAGCATTCTGGAAAGTTACAGGTTGTTATCTATAGGGTGAATTCAAGATACTATAACTAATATAAAAATATGTGGGAGCCCTGAACTGTCATTCAAAACAATAATGCATCAAATAAATTTTGCACACAATATTGCAAATATGGTCTTTAATGCAACTGCTAAATCCCAGTAACTCACTGGGCTTACTGGTTGACAATGTGTTTCAGACTGAACCCTAGATGTTATTATTGTAAGGGCAAAAAGGAATTACTTTAGCAACAATACTGTGAAATTAAGGGATACTTTAAACTTCATTAATATTCAGAATTTGCCAGACTGTGTGGCTTGACACAGAAAATGAGTCTAGATTAATGCATGCTGGCTGGAGAATCCTGGGAGTTGAAGTCCACAGGTCTGAAAGTTGCTGGGGTTGAGAGATGTTAATCTAGATGAAAGATATCTCAATTGTAGCCTGCTGATCTGTTAGGATATACATCTCCACTGGCCACTATCTGAGAATTGTGGGCCTTACAATCCCAACATACCTGATATGCATCAGGCTGGGGAAGGTGGACATATTCTGAAATCAAACAGGAAAAGGACGCTGATCATATAGCCTCTGCTTTAAAGAGGAAATAAGATTAAAATAAACTCAGATATATTCATACATATATGATTTCATGTAAGATACATTATTATTTAAACTTCCCCAACCATTTGCCTCCAGGTATTGAAGCTGAATCATCCAAGATTTCCAGCCAGCATGGGTTGGCAGATTATACAAAACTGCTCTATGGAAGCATGATATGTGGAGCTTTTTGGTCTCTTATACTAAATATCAAAAATTTTAATATTCCTCTTCATGTTTGTTCCTTAGTTATCTCCTTTTTGTACCTTGGTATTCCAAGCTTGCCCTTTTTTTTTCTATTGATGCTTAAGTTCTACACCAACTATAATAAAAAGAAGCAAGCTAGTCTTGTACAGCCCAAATCCCCTCACTAGCTCACTAGTTTGTTACAGGTTTTGTGTCATGTCCATCATCAGCACAAATGGTAAATAAAAGTAAATAAATAAATTTGAAAAAAAAAATCAGGGAAAATATTTTTATTTCAAAGAATGAATCAATAGAAAGCTCTGTGTGATATATTTTAAAACAGACTCTTCGTGTAGAAACCTTTCAAAGAAATTAACATTTTTTCCTATCAAGAAAGCAAGTGCATGTAAAAATAACCATTTAGATAAATTATCTAGCAATCTC
This sequence comes from Hydrophis major, assembly GCA_033807585.1. NCBI lineage: Eukaryota > Metazoa > Chordata > Lepidosauria > Squamata > Elapidae > Hydrophis > Hydrophis major. The sequence goes on along the minus strand of CM066330.1, from coordinate 238,298,617 downwards.
AGTTCAAAAGTATTCATTTGAAGCATGGAGGACAATCAATAACCGTATTTAAAAACAAATCTAAAAATAATCAACTGGTGCAACTCTCCTTGTACCCAAAAATCGCCCCCTCTTTTTTGCCTTGCATTGGCAAATGAGAAACAAATCTTTCATGTATTTAGCCATGTATTGGGTCGCTTTTGACGGATGTTTCAAAAGAATCACAAAATGTGTATCTTTGAGTGTGAATTGACAAAGTCCGAGGGATTTCTGATAGGGGTTAATTAAAACTGCATTTCCTTTGTGTTTGTGAAAGGGTAATCTATTCTTGTTTTGTCTCCAATGATTGAAGTGCATACGTCCAAGGCAAGCCCCACTGAATGACTGGGAATGGCACAAATCACAGTGGTGCTCTTGCACATACCTGCCATTCATTTCTGTGCAGCTTGCGCTGGGAACTCAGTGAATTATGCTCCTGTGTCTAACTGAAAGTTAAGCTGTATGTACAGAACATGAGCAGACATGTAAACACTGGGTAGTGTGTTCTGCACTGAAATGCATTTGAAATCCAAAGTCTGCGTTCATGAATTGAACTGAAGTCTGTATTCATGATGGGGGAAAATCCAGGACTTTGAAAAACCATAGCACAACTTTACATACGCTTTTAAATGATAGCTCATAGTCAACTCTATTGCCAATCCCTCCCAGGTTGATTTCCATTGGCAGGAGGAGAGAAGAAGTAAAAAAAAGAACAAATATTCATTGTGGTAGAGCTCATACTAAAATTTTCAAGCTTAGAGTTTAAAAAAAAAATACAAGCAGAAGTCTCCTGTACTACTTACAAAATTGTAGAATGTTAAACTATTGTTGTTAGGCTGAGAGCTTTTACTTAGAATTGGGGTGGTTCCAAATTCAAATACCCAAATTTTCAAACTTTTAATCATTCAGTAATATGAGAACAATCACTCTCTCCCAAACTAATTTGCCTAACATGATTGCTGTCAGAATAACATGAAGGAAAAATAATATATACCAGCTTGAAAAAAGTGAAACATAAGTCTAAGATTCTGATTTAACTCCCCACATGTTATTGTTATAGGATTATATATAGATGGCTATTCAAATGAAATGATTGGAAACACTAGGATTCAGTGGGATCTTGGCCAACAGCTCTCTGGTGAACCTTCTCAATGGCTTCCTGATGGATTCATCTCAGCAAAGTATGGCTGAACATAGCTGCCATTTAAAGTTTTCATTCTGCCTTGATAAAGTATTGTTCTTGGGAATTCCTAGAAACTAAAGTGGAAGCCCTTTCTAAGCTACATTTTTTAATTTCCCGCAATGCCTCAGAGAGGTAGCATTGTGGGAAAACTAAAATGGCAGCTAAGTTCAGCCTCTTCGACGATTTGAGGTGAGGATTGAAACTGAGTACCAAACAGGCATTACTGATAGAATGTATTAGGACGCTTGAGGTTCCAGGAAATGCTGGATGTCCATGATAGCCCTGGAAATGATGCAACTAACAAGACATAAGCCTTTAGAACTTCACATCTCCTGGCTATGAAGGTGAGGAGATGGGCAAAAAAAAGAAAATCCATCTTAATAGCTGGGAAGAGTGGTGCAAAGTGGAATATAATTTCTTGGAAAGAATAATTGGTATGGCAAGAAGTTGATAGGCTTTCCTTAATCCAATCGATCTGAATAATAGGGAGAGGGGAATATTACATAAATGCTTGCGGTTTGTTCAACTATGTATTTAATTGTGCATCCTGTATCAAATAAAGAAGAAAATGAATTACTGTTTCTCCAACAGTATAGCCTAATGCCTCTTGCCAGCTTTTACCTGCTTTTTACAGAGCTGAAACCAACCTTTTAGTTCTATGGACTGAAGGAATGGCTGTGGACTTTGCAGTTATTGGCAGGCAATGTTCTCTCTTCTTGCTTTTGCTTTTCTATGAGAAAAAGCAACTGTAATTGTGAGTGTGATTGATTTCTCAGTGCCTTTTCTAAGCACATTTCAGGAAAATGAAGAGTAATGTAGCCGGTTGGATGAATATCCACTTAAAAAAAAAAAAAGAATAATCAGTTGCTGAAGAAGGAGCAAAAGATGAGCCCAATGGGATATAGGTTTCCTCTCTGAAAACTACAAAGCAAATGCATTTTTCCTGTACTTAACACGCTGCCTGTAATCCAGTGTGACGTGTTTCCTTAGCTGCTGTTGCTAAAAATGGAAGCACTTTCTTCCCTATCCAGCTAACCAGTTAGAATATTTCTAAGCAAAATGGTATTCTGTTTTGTTTTGTTTTGTTTAAAATGTAATGCATTGATTCTCTTTGTACCTATTATTGTGTATGTATGTCTTGATAGGACAATAATTGGTACTAACTTATGATTCGTAGCAGGGTATTTCAGGCTCAAGTGGCTGGTACTAAAATCACATTTTCTTGACTTGATATGCTTGGTGTGATATTTGGTCAGTTGGATTATCTTCCAAAGCACCCAAACCATATTTTTAACAAAGTTGCCGAGTAAAGCAACAACCGTAATGTTCATTGTGGGACACGGCTACTGTATATGCGCTGTATATGGCAGAGGATGAATTCACAAATTTGTTCTTAACCCACTGGGCTCACTGTATTTTGGCTTTTTTCCATTGCTAAAGTATGGTTAACCACAGAATAACACATTGGAAGGGACCTTGGAGGTTTCCTAGTCCAATCACTTGCACAAGCAGGAAACCCTATACCAGGGCTGTCAAACTCACTGCCCATGGGCCAGATGCGTGGTGCGCTGGCCATGCCTATGCCTGGTTTAGCAAAGGGGGAAAAAGTCATGATACATCATGAGATAATGCTGTGATGACACAAGTTTGACACCCCTGCCCTATACCATTTCAGACAAGTGGCTGGAATGGTAATGGTGATGGTATAGAGACCCTGTTGAACTTGTAAGAGGAGGAAGTGTTCCACAGTTGCAACCTCTCCCATCAGTTTCCTCTAGAAAGGCCCAATAGCTAAATTTAATCTCCTTGTTTGAATGCATTGCAGGAGCCCTTGAAATCAGCAGATGTAGAAGGAAATGCAATGTCTTAAATTAAGCCACTTGTCTGGAACGGTATAGTATGAATCCCATACTTAATGTACAAGCAGATAACTACCAAAAGTTCAGAAAGTTTGGGAATCCTGCTCCTTGATTGTAGAAAAAGTGATATGGCAATAGGTTAGAAAGGGATCAAGAGAACACAGAAACTGGACAGGTCTCTTTGTTCTATATACCGACTGGGACATAGATGGGCACGCTATTTTCCAATCAAAAATCATATCATTTGTTTCTGAGCTTATTTCTATTTTTTAAGTTCCTTTTTCAAGATTGGCTTTCTGAACACACCAAATTGCATTAGAAATGCAGACAACCATCCATAGAATAGTAAGACAGTTTTAAATAGTTTTCAACTGGCTTTAATTAAATGTTTGAAGTCTTGTACTTCTAGCATCAAAGTTTAAAAAAAAGATATAATCATTCTTTACTGCTATGGGAACCTTAATTTTGTACATGTAGAATTTAAGATAAGTTCATCACAAATAGTCATGCTGTACTGCACCAGCATCTAGAAGAAAACTTGTCATGGTATTTGGGAAACTCCTTGAAAAGTGGGTGGAATTATAATAAGAATTAATACTCTTTAACCTTGCCACATATGCTTTACTTGTTTCTTTATGTAAGTCCATTACAACTATCTTGAAAATTTCCCTTCAACATCTATATCAATGTTTCTCAACTTTGGCAACATTAAAATATGTGGATTTCAACTTCCAGAATTCTCCAACTAGCAAGTCCAATTTTGGGAACTGAAGTCCACATATGTTAAAGTTGCCAAGGTTGAGAATCACCTATACAGTAAAACATAGGACTTACAAAAGATGGTCCCACTTACCCGATAATTTCCATTTCTCTGCTTCTTGGAGGAGAACAGGAGCAAAGATGATAAATGCCAGAATAATAACACAAGAAGAGTAGAACTGGATACATTAACAATCTCAATAGTCCTGTTACTTCCTAAATGTTGGAATTTAAGACATGCTACTTAGGAATCATGAGAAATTGTATAGCCATCTCTGTGGGAAGAGGGCCATGTTAGACTCTGGTGGGGGAAAAAATCAAGAGATACACCCTTTTAATAAGATGGTTAACTGGAAAAGTTGCTATCAGCATTAGTAGCTGTTGAAAGTCTGATTCTCCATGAACATGCCTATCCCCTTTTAAAACCATCTAAATTGGCTGCTACTGCTACAACATAATTTGAAATATGCTTTGTGTCCCAAATCTCCCTGCATTTATTTTCATGAATGTCCCCACAGATACTTCTCTTTCCATGTTATCTGTGCAATGTGCAAGGACTGAGATGGTCCTTGACTTACAACCACAATTTGGACCAGAATTTCCATTGTTGAACAAGACAGTTATTGAGTTGCAACCAATTTTACTTTTTTTTTTTTTTTTGCAATGGTTATTAAGCAACTCGCAACAGTTGTTAAGTGCATCATGTGGACATTAAGCAAATCCAGCTTCCCCCATTAATTTTGCTGTTGGAAGCCAGCTGGGAAGGTTACAAAAGGTGATCATGAGAATCCTGGACACTGCAACTGTCATAAATACATGCCAATTGTCAAGCATCAAAATTTTAAGCATGTGGTCTTGGGGATGTTTCAACAGTTGTAAGAGGGAAGGCCTGTCATAATTTTGTGCTGGTACTCGTTGTTGGTTTGGTACTCAGTGCACAAGCTAAAACGTGTCAGTGTCATCTGCCTTGTGACTCACATTATTCCTTATGGAAAAAATATGTTTGGTACTCATCATTTTTGGTACTTATTGCATCTCCCAGAACCTATTAATGATGAGTACCAAAGTACCACTATATCTTTCTGTGTGTATGCACACACTTGTTGAGACATTGTTATTATTAAATTGTAAACTATTAACAGTCTGAGTGGGGTATAATCATGACTGTGTCACAATGGGCACATTATTAAAAGAACATCAGAAGCACCTACTAATTACCAGAGACCTATGACTAATTATCATACATGTTGCCAATCATAAAACTAGTTCTACAAGGCAGGATTTTTTAAATATGAATATGTGGCTCAGCCTGGGTTGAGGTTATAAATAAATTTTAACCCTTCCTCTGTTGGACAGAGCTGCAGGTTCTATCATGAATACCCATTTTCTACAAATGAGATCTTTTCTCCCAAAGCCAAGTGTTATGAGCTGCCCAAAGTTACTTAAGATGGCTATATCCATCTTTTACATACATATATAAATATATATATAAGGAGATAATGGGACTGCAACATTCCTGTTTGGTACAGAAACATCTTTCTATATTCATAGGGATGCTCAACTCTCCTACTACAAAATGAATTTGACCTAATGTACCTAAACCTCTGGCCCACTCAGAATGTTTCAGTGCCAGGGGCAAATACAGTAATATGTGTTGCCTTGAAAACAGAAACTTTTGTTATCTGGCCTGGCTGAGGTTACATTAATTTTTTGACCTGGGATCCTTGTGCAGATATGGGCCGGTCCCTAACAACAAAAGCGTATGATTGACAAAGCAACAGAAATCGATGATGACACCCTTGGGAACTTCTGTACCTTTGCACAACTTTACTGTAACTCAGTCACAAATTGGCTCAAGCATAAGACAATTCCGTGGAGAGGCAGGTTGTATCATTTGCACAAGTACTAAGAAGTTGGGTTTAGTTTCAGTTCCTTGGTGGCATAGTAGTCTTACTTTCAGGATTGCAGGATCTTTTGCTAAGCCCCCTCAATCTTCCTCTCTTAGTGAAGCAGAATCAGAAAAGCTAGCCGTTGAATGGCTTATACCAGAATTCCTCAACTTTTCCAGGTTGGCGGCCCAGAGCAAGGGGGAAGTGGGGAAAGAGGGTCTAGTTTTGTGGGAAGAGCAGACACGTGCATGAGTGTCAGCACCCATTGCACAACTGGGAGCAAGAGTGCTTGGGATGCTCGCACAAGTGTGGTCTGAAGAGCCCAGGACACTCATGCAAGTCCCCAAGCACCTCCGACACTCGTGCAAGTGGGGTCGAGAGCATTTGCACAGCCCCAGCTATCCACTCACATGGCCCGGTTGCAAATAGGCCAAGGTCCAGTAGTGGACCGTGACTCACAGGTTGGGGGCCCCTGGCTTATACTGTTTTGCAACTTTGATTTTCTTTTATAGAAAGCCAATGTGATTATTTCAGCCTTCAGTAAGTTAATAGTATATTTAAAAACAATTGTCCAATGAACAATTTTTCAAAATGTGCCCCAGGGTAGTTCCAAATTGTAAGGGGAAAGCAGAAACAGAAGTACATACTGGCACATTTCAGCAAATTGCAGAAAAGAAAGCAGGAATTTCTAAGGCTGGACTTGTACAAACCAGTCTGCTAAATTGTATACAGATTCTTTATAGTTGTAGCCCATCCTCTCAAAAGGCAATGCATCAAAAGAGTTTAAAATCTTTGAGCATTAACAACTCCCATGTGTGTGGGAGGAAATAGGATATCATTAGCCATATACTAGTGCACTTAGAGTATTACTTTTTAAATATTTATTTTTGGTAACTTTAATTTAAACTTTACTTGATGAAGTTTATTGACCTCTCCTGTTGTTTCTGTAAAAAAAAAGAAAAGAAACTTTTAAAAATTGTCTTTATATGCATGTAGTGCTATGAAACTGTGATCCTTGTGTGACATTCAAAAATTGTATTGTCTTGTAAAATAATGTCTAAAATGTCTACAGATTTTAAAGCAATGGACCCTCCCTTCAGATGACAGAAATAAAAAATATGATTATTAAAATGAACACGGGTTCATGTCATATTTATTTTCCAATGCACATTTGTTTCTACATACATTTAATTATTCCAAAGGAAACTTGCCCTGGCCCAGTGGCTCAAAACAACAGCTACAAAAAGTATGCTTTTGAATGGCAAATATTAAAAACCATAAACAAGTATATAAATATGAACCTAGGCTATCATTTAAACAAATGAATGTCCCCTAGTTTTTTTCTACTCTTTCCCAAAAGAATTCAGAATTTTATTTCCATCACATCATTAGATAAGCACATTGATAGTTTGAATATAAAAATATTATGCAAGAAATGTAATCTTCTTAAGCAGTTCACCAAGCAGTTTTCCCAATTTACGAAAGATACAACCCCCTTATGTTCAAAGTACGCATAAGTGTGAAGGACAACAAGAATAGAGAGTTTTCTGTGCCCTGTACCCTATGGGATTCTCCAGCATCACCCAATTGGCAAGTGTTATTAAGATATTAGCCTAAGAGAATATACAGCTCAACGTGCCTTTGATTTATAGGCATTATCCACACAATGGCTATAGGTTATATGAGGGGATGCTTGGGGTCTACCCATTCAATAGTGCTAGAACACTCTTCTGGTTATATTAAACTCAACACCAACAATGAATTTAATAGATTTTAATAATGCTATATAATATTATTTACCCTTTATTATTACTAAGATATAATTTCAATTTATCAACCAATCAATTTTGATCACCATACTACAAAAAAGATGTTGAGACTTTGGAAAAAGTTCAGAGAAGAGCAATAGCACTTAGACTTATATACCACTTCACAGTGCTTTACAGCCTTCTCTAAGTGGTTTACAGAGTCAGAATATTGCCCCCAACAATTTGGGTCCCCATCTTTCTCACCTCAGTAGAATGGAAGGTTGAGTCCACCTTGAGCTTGGTGAGATTTGAACTGCCAAATTGCAGTCAGCTGGCAGTCAGCAGAAGTAGCCTACAATACTGCATTCTAATCACTGCACAACCATGGCAGTTTTGGCAGGCCTAGAGACTAAAACATATAAAGAACAGCTGCAGAATTTGGGTTTGGCTAGTCTTTAAAAAAAAGAAGAAGAATTAGGGGTGACAACAGCAATATTCCAATATTTGAATATTTGCCTCAAAGAAAATGGGGTCAAATTATTCTCCAAAGCACCAGAGGGCAGAACAAGAAACAATGGTTGGAAACTAATCAAAGAGAGAAGCAACAATAAACTAGTGGAACAGCTTGCCTTCAGAAGTTGTGGGCGCTCCATCACTGGATGTTTTTAAGAAGACGCTAGACAGTCACTGATCTGAAACAGTATAGGTTCTCCTGCTTGAGCAGGGGCTAGACTAGAAGACCTCAAGGTCCCTTCCAGCTCATTCTATTCTATTCTACTTTCTGGGGCTATTGGATTAAATAATGAAATAACAAGAAAAACCATGTTCATCAATTTCTCAACAAGGGTTGACAGAGTGAGGTAAACAGTACAGGTAGTCCTCAATTTGCCACCACAACTGAGCCCAAAATTTCTGTGGTTAAGTGAAGCATTTGTCAAGTGAGTTTTGCCCAGTTTTACGACCTTTCTTGCCACAGTTGTTAAGTGAGTCACTACAGTTGATAAATTAGTAACACAGTTGTTAAGTGAATCTGGCTTCCCCATTGACTTCGCTTGTCAGAAGCAAAAGGAGATCACATGACACACACCCCCGGGACACAGTAATGGTCATAAATAGGAACCAGTTGCTAAGCATCTAAAATTTTGATCACATGATCATGGGGATGATGCAAAGGTGGTAACTTTATGAAAAAACTCACTTTTTTTCAGTATTGTTGTAACTTTGAATGATCACTAAATGAGCTGTTGTAAATTGAGAACTACTTCTATGTGAGATTACAATAGGCATAACTCCTTAGTCCAGCTGACAGAGCAGAACTGAGCACTTCATGGCATTCCAGAAGGTTACAAAATCAGTGTTGAGGATGTTAGGACTTGGAATACTTTACCATCTGGATTGGCATAAGTAAAACTATATGAGTAACAGGCCTTTCTTCATTTCATTTCTCTAGAAGTGTTCGGTCTTCCTTGTCAAATAGCTTTCTTTTCTCTGCAGACAAAAGAATGGCATATCCACACAAAAGAACAATTCTTATATTTGCAAAGCAGCCATAACACTTCTAAATTAAAATTGCATGCCTGTATAGCTTTTACGAGCTTTTATCCACTTCATTGAAAATTAACTAAAGGAGCTTTATTCACCTTGTATTATTTCTAATCCGAATAATATAAGATCATATATCTCTGAAACAGCTTAAGAAAATATTGCAGTACATGAAGTAAACACAAAATATTAACATGTTCTCATCAAGTGGCAAACCAATTCTGACCATATTTTAAGATACACAAAGCAACTGAATTTGCAAAACATTTTACAGTTTTTGGAATAAACATACAAGAATTAAAAAGAGAACCCAGGAGAAAAGTTCTAATAACCTGATAAATATCTGTGTACCATATTCGTTAAAGAGGTGAAGTTTATCTCGTGTGTCCACCAACGTGTTCTTCGTAAGGCAATCATGGCTCCCTTCCTGAGAACATTCCATTCATAAAAGACATCTTGCTTTGGAATGACTAACATGCATCTGAAATAGGACATGGCTTGCAAACTATTAATGTGGTAACCTTAAACCAGTGGTGGATTCAAAAAAAATTTACAGTTCTGTGGGTGTGGCTTGGTGGGCGTGGCAGGGGAAGGATACTGTAAAATCTCCAGTCAGAGGTGGTATTTGCCGGTTTTCCAAACTACTCGAAATTTCCACTACTGGTTCTCCAGAACTGGTCAGAACCTGCTGAATACCACCTCTGCCTTAAACCCCTTTTAATGTTTATTCGTTGGATTTATATCTTTTTTTTTAATCTCATGGAGGCATACAGATGAAACTCAAAAGATTAGACTATCATACAAAAGTTCATTTATTTCAGTAATGCAACTTAAAAGGTGAAACTAATATATGAGATAGACTCATGACATGCAAAGCAAGATAGTTCAAGCTGTGATTTGTCATAATTGTGATGATTATGGCTTACAGCTCATGAAAACCCCAAATCCACAATCTCAGAAAATTAGAATATTACATGCAATCAATAAAGCAAGGATTGTACATAGAACAATATCGGATCTCTGAAAAGTATAAGCATGTATATGCACTCAGTATTTGGTTTGGGCCCCTTTTGCAGCAATTACTGCCTCAGTGCAGTGTGGCATGGAAGCTATCAGTCTCTGGCACTGCTGAGGTCTTATGGAAGACCAGGATGCTTCAATAGTGGCCTTCAGCTCTTCTGCATTGTTTGGTCTCATGTCTCTCATCTTTCTCTTGGCAATGCCCCATAGATTCTCTATGGGGTTCAAGTCAGGTGAGTTTGCTGGCCAATCAAGCACAGTAATCCCACGGTCATTGAACCAGGTTTTCGTGCTTTTGGCAGTGTGGGCATTTGCCAAGTCCTGCTGGAAAATGAAGACAGCATCCCCATAAAGCTCATCTGTGGAAGGAAGCATGAAGTGCTCCAAAATCTCTTAGTAGACAGCTGCATTGACCCTGGACTTAATGAAGCATAGTGGACCAACACCAGCAGATGACATGGCTCCCTAAATCAACACAGACTGTGGAAACTTCACACTAGACTTCAAGCATCTTGCAATGTGTGCCTCTCCATTCTTTCTCCAGGTCCTGGTTTCCAAAAGAGATGCAAAAGTTGCTCTCATCAGAAAAGAGGACTTTGGACCACTGAGCAACAGACCAGTTCTGTTGTTCTTTACCCCAGGTAAGACACTTCTGACGTTTGTTGTTCAGGAGCGGCTTGACAAGAGGAATACGACACTTGAAGCCCATGTCCAGGATCCGTCTGTGTGTGGTGGCTCTTGATGCACTGACTCCAGCCTCAGTCCACTCCTTGTGAAAGCCCCCAACACTTTTGAATCGCCTTTTCCTGACAATCCTCTCCAGGCTGCGGTCATCCCTGCTGCTTGTGCACCTTTTTCTTCCACACTTTTCCCTTTTACATAACTTTCTATTAATGTGCTTTGATACAGCACTTTGGGAACATCCAACTTCTTTTGCAGTTACCTTTTGAGGCTTTCCCTCCTTATGGAGGGTGTCAATGATGGTTTTCGGCACAACTGTCAGGTCAGCAGTCTTTCCCATGATTTTGATTCCTACTGAACCAGACTGAGAGACCATTTAAAGGCTCAGGAACCCTTTGCAGGTGTTATGGCTTAATTAGCTGATTAGAGTGGGACACTTTGAGCCTAGAATATTGAACCTTTTCACAATATTCTAATTTTCTGAGATTGTGGATGTTACGACACATCATGGCTTGAACTATCTTGCTTTGCATGTAATGAGTCTATCTCATATATTAGTTTCACCTTTTAAGTTGCATTACTGAAATAAATGAACTTTTGCACGATATTCTAATTTTTCGAGTTTCACCTGTATGTAGCTATTCTTCCTTCAGTTTTCCACATGGGATTCCTGTTGTCTACAGAAGAAGTGATTAGCTTAAAGGCATAGCATTGTAGCTCTATATCCCTCTTAGGCTATCATGATGCTTTGAAGAAAAAGTATTATTGCATTATAAGAATTGTAACTCTATAATACCTTTTTAAGGAGCAAGATCTGGTCATTACCATTAATCATTCTGTTAAAATGGCACAATTATATAAATGTACTGCCTTTTATTTAAATGACTATTCTGTATAATGGTATAATACAATATACAATTCTGTATTTATCCAGATTTGTGAGTGTGTGTGTGTGTGTGTAGATAATGGATGGATGACGACAGACAGATTTAAATATTTCAAAAAGACAACTTTGAATGTGATGTCATTGTCCCCACCATGTGAATTTAAGTGTGCTGCTGAAATTAATCCTAGAGATTCTCAGTCACTGATACTACCCAATAAATATGTGCATATGAGACATTTATATGTGTGCATATATGCTGGTCAGAATCCATGGAATCAATGAGAAAACTTCAATCTGCTAAAACAGAGATAGCAAAGCTGTGATTTTCCAGATGTTGCTGGAATTGTATTATAATTGGAGTGGATTATAATTCACTCACCTTATATTAGCCATGCTGGTTTAAATTGCTGGGAGTTAAATTAGCAGCTTTTTTCATATGCTACAATACCAAGCCATACAATATCAATTAATAAAAAATATGTTTCAGTTACATTTCCTTGCCTCTGCAATCATCTCTAAGTAATTAGTAAGCTTCTGTTGCTGCCTTTTGAGAAATGAATAGTCAGCTTCCTAGCCTTTTCCTGAAGTTGTTTTCTCACTTTAATGGTGCTTCTCTGATTTCATCCAACAACCAGGATGCAAATTTCAGCTTTCTAATGCACTGAAGTCAATTTTCTCGATTACAATCATTTAATTGTGGAGAAGTAATTTTAGTCTTTCTTAGACAGACATCTCTCTGGAAAACCAAGCTACTTTTACAGGAAAGATTCTTGATAATAAGGATGCCCATTGATCCACATAGTTCAATCCTATCTGCAGTGATAAAAATATTTTTAGTTCTCAAATTCCCAAACTAAGCCTTAAGGCTAATAAGCTTAGAATAGGGCAGATGGCTCTAAATCCTAAAATTAGACACTGATATTTAAGCAACTGTCCATTTCTATGCAGTGGATTGGCTGTATTTCTTAAAAACCCAGGCACATATATTTGTATTAACTGAGCTGTGGTGACACAGTGGTTAGACTGCAGAATTGCAGGCTAACTCTGCCCACGGTCTGGAGTTCGATCCTGAGTGGCTCAAGGTTGACTCAGCCTTCCGTCCTTCTGAGTCGATAACATGAGAACCCAGATTGTTGGGAAAATAAACTGACAATGAAAACCACTCAGAGAGTGCTGTAAAGCGCTATAGAGCCGTATATAAGATTAAGTGCTATCTTCTGTATAGAAACAATGGAAGATTCCAGCATGTGATCTCTTTTAACTTCTCAAATGCTATTATTACATATTCATATAACAGATAATCAGAGATGGAAGGGACCTTATAGGTCATCTAGTCCAACCCACCCACCCAAGCAGGAGACCCTACACCATTTCTGACAAATGGCAGTCCAATCTCTTCTTGAAAGTCTCAAGTGATGGCACTCCCACAACTTCCGAGGGCAAGCTGTTCCATTGATTGATTGTTCTCACTGTCAGAAGTTTCTCCTTATTTCCAGGTTAAATCTCTCCTTGTTCAGTTTCCACCCATTATTTCTTGTCTGGCCTTTAGAAAATAGCTTGATCCCTTCTTCCCTGTGGCAGCCCCTCAAATACTGGAAGACTGCTATCATGTCTCCCCTGATTCTTTTCTTCACTAGACTAGCCAAGTCCAGTTCCTGTAACCGTTCTTTGTATGTTCTAGTCTCCAGTCCCCTAATCATCCTGGTTGCTCTTCTCTGTACTTTTTCTAGAGTCTCAACATCTTTTTTATAATGTGGTGACCAAAACTGGATGCAGTACCCTAGATGTGGTCTTACTAAGGCTTTATAAAATGGTATTAGTATCTCCCTTGATCTTGATTGTATCCCTCTGTTAATGCAATTTAGGATTGCATTAGCTTTTTTGGTGGCAGCTGCACACTGCTGGTTCATATTTAGCTGGTTGTCCACTAAGACTCCAAGATCCCTCTCACAGTTACTGCTATTGAGCTTGGTTTCACCCAGTCTATATGTGTACTTTTGGTTTTTCTTGCCCAAGTGTAGGACTTTACTTTTCTCTACATTGAATTATTCAGACTCTAGACATTGTTAGTATATCTTCCCATCACCATTGGCATTCACTCTGCTCTTAAATCCTAATGAGATTATTCCAAGAGAATAGAATAATAATAATTGGAGCGGAAATGGTTTTTCTTACTGTGGGAACAGAGTTGTTATGGACAGTTGCATATATGTGCAGCTCAAGTCAGAATGTACAGGTCAGCAATGCATGGCTTCATATTTCCCATAATTTAGTGTGGCACAGTGGTTAGAATGCAGTATTGCAGCTCAGCTCACACAGCCAGGAGTTTGATTCTTTTGATCCTGACCAGCTCATCTTTCCGAGGTGGGTAAAATGAGGACCCAGATTATGGGGGGCAACTATACTGTAAACCGCTTAGAGAGGGCTGTAAAGCACTGTGAAAGTGGTATATAACTCTAAGTGTTATTACTATTATTTTATATATACTAAAAAACTCTTCTGAGCACTGAAACTCTTGATTAATTCTAATTAGTCTTCCAGGACAAAGAGAAGATTTTTTTTGATAGTGTCTCTCAGAAAAATAAGGAAATTGAATTTCTTGGGAATCAATTGGATTCATTTTTCCCTATGTGCATGTACTATTTCTGAGAAAAGAATACATCATATTTTCCTCAAAGAGCACTGAGAAATGTATATATTTTATTAAAAAGAAAAACTTGGGGCAAGGGGGATATCTAGTGGATAATGCACCCAGCTGGAAACCAGGAGAGTGTGAATTCTAGTCCCACTTAGACATGAAAGCCAGTTTGGGGACTTTGGGCCAGTCACCCTTTCTCAGTCCCACCCAACCTCATAGGACTGTTCTTATGGCGAAAATAGGAGGGGAAAGGAAAACCAGATACTGTACGTTTGCCACCTTGAGTTATTTATAAAAAATAACAAAAAGCAGAATTAAAAATCTAAAAAAAATAGGAATAGTTCCCAAGGTACAGACTACCTTCATTTAAAATTTTTGCAGATAGCAAAAATTGACAATTTGCCCTAAATTACATTGCAGAAGTCTTTAAAATAATTCTCCCAAGGTTTGTTGGATCTTGTCAGTGGTTTGGGAAGGGTGGTTTTTTGGGGGGGGGAGGGGGGGGTTTGCCTTTTGTCCAGATGTTTCATATTGTCTGTCATTTTTCTGTTTTCAAACTATAAGCTACCCAGATTTCTTGTGGAATCAAGCAGCCTCTAAATCTAATAAACAACAAATAAGTAATCCAAATCTAATAAATAACAAATAAATAATCTTTGAGGTAGGATAATTTTAAAAGAGACATCAGAAGTTCAAACTGTACTCTTTAATCAATAAACTACCTAGATTAAGCAATTTCAAAGTATGCAATTAATTAGGATGCTCCTATTATTCATATACTTATTTTAGACATATGCTAATGTGGACTTAGCAAAGTAATAAATTGCTCCCATTTATTCACTTAATCAACTCTGATATTTTAATGAGGTATCAGTACTACCATATACAAAAAGAATCCATATCAAAGTTTTAATGGTCAAATCATCCATGAAAGCACTTTACCAATTACCAAACATTTAGTCACAAAAGTTCCTCTTGGTTTTTAAAACCATGCTCCTCAAGCCATTTGTTAATAGTCTTTATAATATATTGCACCTATGTACAGTCAATCCTTGACTTACAACCACAACTGAGCCCAAAATTTATGTTGCTAAGTGAAACATTTAAGTGAATTTTGCTCCATTTTATTCCCTTCTTGCCAAAGTTGAATCACTGAATCACTGCAGTTTTTAACTGTTTAACATGATTGTTAAATTAATCTGGCTTCCCCATTGACTTTGCTTGTCAGAAGGTTGCAAAAGGTGATCACATGACTCTGGACCACTGCAACCGTCATAAATATGAATCAGTTGCCAAGCCTCAGAATTTTGATCACATGACCTTGGGGATGTGGCCACAGTCACAAGCCACTTTTTTCAGTACCGTTGTAACTTTGAATGATCACTATAAATGAGCTGATGTAAGTCGATTATGTATACCTAGATCAGGGGTCCCTTTTGGACCTCAGGGACCACCAAAATCATAATTTTAAATCCTGTGGACTACTATTTAAAATATGAATTTTGACTGACAGTGGCTTGTTGACGTTTCCCCAGGGTCTCTGCAGAAAGCAACAGAGACCCTGAGAAAATCCCCCAAAAAGTCTGCAAGGAAATTCCCCACCCCATTTTTCTACCGATCGATCATTCTTTATTTGACATCACAGGGTACCATTTCCAGCTCCATTTTCAGGGGGAGAGAGAAAGACTTTTGGCTTCATGCAAGGAAAGCAGCAAAAGCCGCAGAAGTCTTTCTTTCTCTCCCCCAAACTCCACCAGAAATTAGTCTTTTGAGACTAGTCACACCGGTGCAGCCTCTTGGAGCAGGATACTTTGCAGGATCCTAAAGACTCATTTCTGGTGGAGTTTGGAGGAGAGAAAGAAAGACTTTTGCTGCTTTCCTCGTGTGTAGCCAAAAGCAGAAGAAGAAAGAAGCGGAAAGAAGCAGCCCGGTGGCCAGGCCAGGTGTGTGGGGCAAGTGGGGCAAGTTCTCCCCTCCCGCCTTTCCCCCTCCCCTTACTACCTCGTGTTCTTTGCAGTGCAAGTGATGCAAGCCTTGCATTCCCATGGCCCATGTGGGTCGTGCAGCCTTATGTTCTTGCGCAGCCTGGATTAATTGCTTTAGGGGGTGTTTTGGGGTTGACATTTCTCTGTGGACCACCAAAATTTTCTCGTGGACCAATGGTGGTCCCCGGCCCACTGGTTGGTGACCACTGACCTAGATCTCATCTAAATTAGCACTTGCTGGTCCTACCTGTTTTAGAAATCCCTTAATAGGTAGGCCATTGGATATGAAACTTAGCTTACTATGATGGAATCTACAGGGGGAAGAATTAAGAGACTAGCTCGCCTGGACTTCCTGAAGAGAGGGAAATGATGGACCCCTCCTCAGGCCTCAGAAGGCTTACCTAAGTAAATATTCTTCTCTTAGCAGCTCTCCATGTCTTTCTGGTTTCTTGCACCTGATATTTACCAAGCATAGCTTTTCTTGGGAAGAGGTTAGGGTCATGAGTCATGGTGGCACAGTGATTAGAGTGCAGTACTGCGGGCTATTTCTGCCTGCAATTTGGCAGTTCAAATCTCACCAGACTCAAGGTTGACTCAGCCTTCCATCCTTCCAAAAGGAGGACCCAAATTGTTGGGGGCAATATGCTGATTCTGTAAATCACTTAGAGAGAGCTATCAAAGCACTGTGAAGTGGTATAGAAGTCTAAGTGCTGTTGCTATATCCAAGAATTAAAGAGCTCTTTATATAAAGATATCCTGCTTCTCAAGAGACCCCAGTGAGATGAACTCAAGAGACTCCCACTGTTGAAGTCAGTGGGACAAAATGTGAAGAGAAATGATGGGAAGACAAGTGGAAGCAAGATGAATAAGGATGGGGGCTTCTGCTTTGATGGTGATCCATGAAGCAAAACCATGCTCAGCTACTTTATATTGATACCTGGCAAAATAGCCATGGCAAGCCAGCAAATAGTGCCAACATAACTTCCCCAAGGAAGCCCAGCAAAAATCACTATCCTTTTTACTGCCAATTGTATTGGACCACCAGGTATTGCCACTACTATTGCTCCTCCAAAACTCCGAGACATTTCACAATGGTTCTTTTTTTTTTTCCTAATTGGACGAACCATTTCCAGTTCCTGTGAAAGAATCACTTGGAGTGAACTAAAGATTTTACTTACTGCAAAGAATTGCATAGAATTTATACATTAGCCTTATGCTTGGGAAGGGGGAGGAGAAGGTTTTCCGAGTAAATTCTAATAGGACAACCCCAAGTCACCAGTGGAATGCTAAACACCAGTGAATATTTGTGACTAACATCTTTTATCTTGCCTCAATGGCCCTTGAAGACCACAGAAGGAATTACAGTTGTTGTTGTTGTTAGTTGCAAAGTCATGTCTGACCCATTGTGACCCCATGGACAACATTCCTCCAGGACTTCCTGTCATCTACCATCTTCTGGAGTCCATTTAAGCTCACACCTACTGCTTCAGTGACTCCATCCAGCCACCTCATTCTCTGTTGTCCCTTTCTTCTATTGCACTCAATCTTTGCCAGCATTAGACTCTTCTCCAGTGAATCCTTCCTTCTCATTAGGTGGCCAAAGTATTTGAGTTTCATCTTTAGGATCTAGCCTTCTAAAGAGCAATCAGGGTTGATCTCAAGAACTGACTGGTTTGATCACCTTGCCATCCAAGGGACTCACAGGAGTCTTCTCCAGCACCATAGTTCAAAGGCCTCAATTCTTAGGCGCTCAGCATTCCTTATGGTCCAACTTTCACAGCCATACATTGCAACTGGAAAAACCATAGCCTTGATTATATGAGGAATTACAGTACAGTCACATAATTCCAAATTGTGGTTGCTTTGGCATCTAGACCTAACTTTCCATTATGGCTTTGTAAGTTGGGCTGGGGGAAGAAAAAGTAAAAGGGGGAGACTCAGGACTGGCATGACTGGTGGGGCCTTACTTAGAATGTAGGATCAGCTGCAGATCCAGATCATAGTCTTGCTTTTAGAAGCAAATGCCTAGCAGAACTGAAATAGTCTGTCCATTTCTTCAGCTGCTGATGGTATGAACAAACAAATAACAAAGGGGAGGACTTTCCAGCAGCTATAATGGAAAGATAGTTTCAGGTGTTCCTGGAATGTACCCAGGGATTGAAAAAAAAAAGGCCATGGCCACAGGCCAGATGTAGATGTTAGCTGACAAAACAAGGCAGTTGTTAGGATAGATTTCTATTTCAAACCTTCTAAATATGACAGTTAAGAATAACTGTTAAGACAAAGTTTAATCTAATTAAAAGTAAAAATGGACAGTATTTTATAAAAACTAATTTCCATTATTGGGGTTTCCATTAGAGGCCTCTTTCCTGGCATGATCTACACTGCCAAATACTGCTATAAATTAGAAGCATTAAGATATTAGTTGTTATGCTCTGGGAAAGTAGAGTCTTAAAATATTGTTTTCTTTTTTAAAGCCTGAAAGTGACTTGCTTAAGACGTGGCTTGCTGGAACTCTTTGGCAGTGCATCAAGATAAACATTATTTTCTCTAGATGGCATGCCATTATCCAATCCCTCAAAATGGGTGATGAGGGAATAAACTAAAGTCTAATGCAAGCTAAACACAGCAAAGACTCCAGTTTGAATAATGACAAGAATACTAACAGAGCATGAATTCTAGAATGAATATTCTAATAGAATATGTCTAGTTGCTGGTTTTGATTGTACACTCACACACAGTTTCTATGAAAATTAGCAGTTTACTCAAGGTCAAAAACATAAACAGCAGGCAAAGAATGTAAACCAAAAGAGAATCTTTGAAAGAAGCTCACCTGAATGGTTTTGCTTTCAACAGGAGCACAAGAATAGTCAAAATTTAGTCCAGAGTTCTAAGATCCAAGTCAGGGGAGTCAGAAATCAGAATTTAACAAGTAGAATCTACAGAAACATCATGCAAGAGCCAAAGATCAGACAACTGATTCTGATGACGGATCAAAGGATAGGACTGCCTCTTAAATTAGGCCTCAGCCAGCTGATGTTAATCAAGGGATTTATTCCCTTGTTGGCAAGAAGTCTCACAGAACATTTTTGCTCTGCTCTTTTCTTTACTCGCCCAGTGTAGGGGTTGGGAGGCCTTACATCATCACCAGCTGACTGCTCCAGCTGTTCAGATGGTATCTGTGTTTGATTAGCCTGGGGTGATTCTTAGCTTTGTGTCTCTTAAGGCTCACATTCAACAGGTTCTACTGGAGCAGCTTATTCAAATTCAAATCTAGACTCAGTGTCTGAGTTCTGGGCCATGACAGAATACTCAAGAACGTACAAGAAGAGTTAAAAACAAGAATGAGGGGGGAGAAGTATGAGAGAAAAAGACTGAACATGGATATCATACTACTCTGCAAATTTATGAAGTCAAAAAGGTCAAATTCAATCCTTTATTATCCCAGAAAACAGTAATAGTAACTTACATTGCTGGAAATCAGAGTTTGGTTGAACACAGCAGAAAACACTTCTTAAATTTATTGTTGAAAAGGTAATGAGCTATTTTGTACTAAAACTTTTAAGAACTGGACAATGACTGTGTTGGCTGTTTTAATTCAACATAGCAAAGATATTATCACTTTGCTGACTTCTGTCCTCAGTCATAAACAATCTCAATAATGTTAAGGAGGGAAAAATGACTGTATGACTGTAACTTTGTTGCTTGTATCCTTACAATTTATATTGACTGTTTCCTAGTATGATTTGATTGCTTATTTGTACCCTATGACTATCTTGAATGTTGTACCTTGTTGAATGTATCTTTTATTTTTATGTACACTGAGAGCATATGCACCAAGACAAATTCCTTGTGTGTCTAATCACAGTTGGCCAAAAAAGAATTCATTCATTAATTCATTCATTCAAAATAATCAAGACAGAATCAGAAAAGATTCTGTACTATACAAACAGTTAACTTATTTTTAAAATCTCTTCCTCTTATTAAAAGAAAATTCAAAATAAGCCTTAATGATGCCACCATGCTTGACAGAGGGTGTAATATTATTAGTTCCCACCTCAAGAATTAAGGTCAAGCCTTCTCATTTCCTGAATGTAACCTTGGGTATAATGTACTTCTTCACACCATAAGCTAGTGTCATTGGTGTCCTCTAATTAGGTTCTCCTCCCACAGTTCCCTTCCTCTGCCATCTGTCCTCTATTACATGACACATCTTAAGTTAGCAAGCAATAAGATGGCTACCAGTAGGCAGGGATGTATTCAGAATTACAGCAGTCAAAAATGACGCCTGCCATTAGGATGCATATTGTTGTTGCTGCTGCTACTTTTTCTAGTTTGTCAGGCAATCAAAAAATCTATATGGTAAAATTAATCTCCATTTTATAGGTTTGTGTATAATCTGTGTACAGTTGGAGAAACACATTTGTGCTTTTGCCAGCATTAGTAGGATATCATGAAGGTGGACATTAAGCAATGTAATCATTCATCACATCATCCCATGACTGGATGTGATTTTAATCATCTGAGTTCCCCAATCAACCTTGTTTGTCAGAAGCTGGCTGAGAAGGTCAGAAATCACAGTAATATGACAGCAAAGTGCAACAGCTGTCATAAGTGCAAGCTGACTGCAAAGCACCCAATCAGAAGGACCACATGCAGTGGTGATATTCTACTGGTTCAGCCCAGTTCTGCCGAGCTGGTAGTGCCAATGGGCGGCAGAGACCGAACTAGTTCTTCTCTCTGTCACTCTGCTGTTGGGCCCACCCTCCTGCCCGGGCTCCCCTACTAACCTTTATGTCCTGCTTTTGAAACGCAGCTACTTTACGCGGCAAGCAGATTGCTGTGTGGCAGCTGCTGAAGCAATAGGGAGAGTGCAGGATTGCAGGAGGTGAGTCAGAAAGCCTCCGCGCCTGTGCAAAGTGTGTGTTTGGTGTGCATGCCCGCAAAGTGTGTGCACGCATGCCCACCAAGCCACGCCCACCGAACCAGTGGTAAAAATATTTGAAACGCACCACTGACCAGAGGGGTGGTGCAATAGTTGTAATTTTTAAAAAAAAAAAAAGTTTTTATTTTTAAGACAAACATATACAAACAAAACATAAAAACATAAAATCATCTTCATTTTATATACATACAGTGTGTCAGTTGGTTACAAATCTTTTGTGCTATCCTTTCGTAGTCATTACCCACAGATTATAGAATTTTTTACATTAATAAATAAACATATGCTTATATATTTATCAGTTATTAATCATCCATGACTAAACTATTTATTCCATCATTTTATACAAGATATTCCAGATTTTATTTTGAAATTTATATTGTACTTTCATCCAATGGTTATATATGTCTATATTATATTCTATATCAATCTATTGAACTTCCATTACAAAATTATCTAATCTATTACATTACCATGTCTTTTTGTGCAATCACAATAGTTGTAATTTTGAGGATGGGTCGTAAGTCCCTTTTTTATGACCAACATAACTTGAAACTTTTGTGAAACCAATGGCCATAAGTCAAGAACTATCTGTAGGGGTTAAAGGCATCAGTCTAGAAACCGGAAGACTGTGTGCTCTAATCCTGCTTTTGACATGAAGCCAGCTTGATGACTTCGGACCGATCACTCTCTCTCAGCCCTAGGAAGAAGGAACTGGCAAGCTACTTCTGAAAATGTTACCAAAAAACCCCATTGTCCATTCAGTTGTCCAAAGTCACAAAAAGGCACACATGCTACCTTTTCAGATTGAGCAGTCTCTGAGAAACCCTCACCCAAGTTAGTTCCTGCCTGTACTCAGCCCTTGGAAGAGATAGTGAATGCTAAAAATCAGAAGGCAAGTAGCATTACTCTAACAAAATTTAGAATGTTCATGATAGGTTAGATAAATTATCTCAGAGTAGAAAAATGAAATTTATGGAACAAATGCAAAGTTTGCTTTCAGAACAAAGAAACCAAATGTATAAGGTACAGGATGGAGAATATTTGGTTTTGACTTAGCACTTATGAAAGGGATCTCGAGATGATAGTTGATCACAAGTGGACTATCAGCCAGAAGTGTGGCATGGCTGCCAGAAAGATAATGCAAGGGTAAGTTGCATCAATAGAAATGTAACTTGCAGGAGTGTGGCTAATATTCAACCTAGCCTTGAATTGTCCCTTCTGTTTACATTTTTTCCTATTAGAGCAAAGTTCATTTTCTCAATTTTATGCCTCATAGTTTTATAATACACAATTATGAAAGAAAGCCTGGATCAGCTTATTTTTATGATTTTTTTAAAACCAGGATATGTCTCTTTTTCTGCGACCAATGCCTCTCTTGAGCTTCATGGCTTCTTTTATCTCTTAAATATTAAGAGGAGGAGAAGCTAAGAAAAATGATATACTGGGTGACAGTATGCCCTGTAATCCCTTAATTCAGGGTAGAGTCGGGGCAACTGGATAGAGCTGAGCATTTACTGGCTGGATGCCCTTCCTGATGCCACATGCAGTTCACAACGGATAATTTTTTTCTTTGCATCCTAGGAGAGAAATACCCGCCTCTACCTAGAATTGAACTCTCAATCTTCTGAGTGGGAGGTGAACATCTTCACCACTTAGGCCACCACATCACTTTTATGGATTACTGAATAAAGTCACTTTTTCATCTGGCAACTGTAGGAAGCATGTTTAAAAGGGTGTGGGCTTTGATTACATAAACACATAAATCAAAGTTTATTAGTTTATCCCTCTCCCTAATTCCCACTCTTTCCAGATGCTTTTAAAAGAACATCAAGTTCTGGAAATCAGCATTCAGACTTTAGAAAGTTTGTGTGATATTTTCTTAACAAACTGAAGTGGAAGCAGCTAGGCTTTACCATACTGAGACTTTCTCTCGTGAAAATTTTCCAAAACTACAAGCAGTGAGAAAATCCACCTATTTCACAGGTGAAGTGTGAAAATTTGGAAAATGAGAATTGCAGTTCAGATATTATAGGCTGTGGGATACCAGAATGGAAATGGCATTTGTTTATTTCATCTACTTATTAATTTATGTATTCATTTGTTCATGCAATTGTTGTGCTTCTCAGTTCCAAAAACACATCTCCAGGTATTTTACAATAATATTGTTGGAAGAAATATCCAGGTCAGGTTCAAGCTGGGAAAAAGGCACTGGAGATAAAATGGAGGCTGGAGGCTAATTGAAAAGAAAAGTTCCCTTTATTGATGAAGCAGAACCATCAACCACATGTGATTCAGGGACAGCTGACAAAATAAAGTTTAGAATGGGTGGGTTTTTATACCTTCTGGATTCTTATGGGTGTCATGCAGGCAGGTGTTATCTAAGGGTCATAGCTGGCTTTATAGGCAAAAGAGGAAATGCAAATCCTGGCTGTTCATCTGAGCTAATTTTGTCAACCTTTTGTTTGTTGCTTATCTGAGTTTCTGTCTTGACCCAGTCTTTCTGAATGGATTATCAAATGCATTTCTACCACTCTTTTTTATCATTTTTACCTTTCTAAAAGCTGGCCTCCTCAGTTTCTGCTTGGAGAAGGGAAACTGGGGCTGGTTTCTGTCTCCCTTAAGATTTTTTTATTTCTCCTTTAGGAGAAATATTTTATCCTACCTTTTTAATATATCTCAAAATATTTCATTCTTCTAGGAGGGGGAGGGGACTTCCTATACTACCTTAGCTATGAAAGCCAGCTGGATGACTTTGGGCCAATCATTCTCTCTCAGTCTTACTCACATCACAGGGTTGTTGTGAAGAAAATGGGAGAAAGAAGGAGTACTAGGTATATAATAATAATTATAGATTATAAATATATATTCATACTATATAAATATAAATAAGCTATTTATAAAATTTAATAAAGTTGGATATGATTATATAAATAATAAATATTTAAAATACAGTTTTTAAGAGAAAATATTTGACATAAAGATAGTAACCAGAAATCATTTTACTGTTTTTAGATAATTTGATCACTGAAGTAAATGAGAAAGAATCTAAAACTTAACATTGTTTTTTTAACACTTATTTTAATCTTTAACTGCAATAAATTATTTCTACTTTATTTAAGAAACATATGCAATACTGTGTCCTTGAACAAATACTTTTGTTGTCATACTTCATTTCAAAAACAGCGATATAATCAAGTTCCTGTTAATTTAAAAAAAAACCCTACCTGCTATTTAATAGAATCTTCATCATTCAACAAAGATATTGCCAGGACAGTTTAAAAGATACATTCACATTAATATGAAATAACTTCACAGAAACCCGGTCAGAAATAATCATAGCATTTATATTATTTGTCTTAACTTTAGTTGCCAAGGAATGAAATAGTAGAAAGTGACTCAAATAAAAAACACTTCTGTATAGAAGTGGAAAAGAAAGTGTAATCATTCTGGAAAGGATTAATAGAATGTCAACTATCTATTAAATTGAATTTGCACATATATATAATTCTAGAAAATATATTTTTGAGAAAGTGATGAATGGCTTGACTCTAGTCCTTTTCAATTATAATATGATCTATTCACTAGTTATGTTTATTGAAAAATCCCTATCAACAATTTGTAAGCAATAGTACTAGTTTTTGTCATTCTGTAGCATACTATATCAGAGAGAAAGGGGGTGGGATGATAGAATGGTATAACATGCAGGTAGTCCTCAACATATATCCACAGTTGGAATGGGAATTTTGGTCACTAAACAATGCCATCCTTAAACAAGTCATTAAATGATCAGACTCAATTTTAGGACCACTTTTACCACTATTGTTAGGCAAACCACACCTCAATGTTTACTTAACAACTGTCACAAAAAGGTCATAAAATTGGGTCAGTCATGTGTATGATCTGCTTTAAGACCATAATGGGCAGGCTACATTAATGTTCAGTCAAGGACTGTCTGCAATTGCATATTTTTTTAATGGAAGGAAATCCACTTGGTTATCATTTACATGTAACAATAGAAGTGATTCCAACAGATATTGGCTTCTCAGAGCATCTCTGAACATCACATTTGTTCTTCTAGGCTTGGAAACCATGCCCAGTCATGTTGCAGAGCAGCAAACCTTTCGATTTCATTTTACAACTTAAAGCAACTCAGTGGCGTTTCTCTAAGTACCTAATAATTCTCCTCAATGTAACTGTAGTTCCAGCAAATAGAATGCCTGCCAAGAAAAGCACCTGGAACAAAAGGTTAATAATGTCTGACAGAATGATGTGCATCCTAAAAGACAGACCTCTGAAATGCAATTGAGAGAGAATAAATTGAGAGAGAATAAACTCATTCATAGATAATGGAAACCACCATCTGAATAATTCTTTCTGGGCATAAGAGCCTAAGCAACTGATACACCCCCAAGCCAAAGAAATCTTTTTTAAATGGTCTTCTAAACAACAATTATCTCTGTAGCTGATTCTTAGTATGAATCAATGGTAGCTGAAGAGTTCTAAAATATTTAATGGAACATTCCTCTGCTGCTTATTTGATGGGAAAACTTCTCCCCAATTATATCTACCTATCCCATTTAATCTGACTAGAAAGGCATGTTGTGGGTTCCCTTTAATAAGGAATGACAGGAGAAAAACCCTTTCTACTGTGATCTTTTGGAAAATTATTTTCCCAGAAGTTAGATTACATGCTAACCTTCTGGTTTTAGAAAGACCCTAAAGACACTGCTCTGTCACTATGATTTAGGGTACAGTTGTAGTGATGGGCCACTCCAGCAGTTACACTAAATTAGATGCACTGGTTGTGTTTACCAGTTGACTATGTTGATGGACTGTAAAGACAAGAAGGGAGAGATATACTTTCAAGCTTACAAGATTCTGCTAATGGAATCTTGCAATAAAGTTAGTACTTCAGGGTATGCTTCTTGCCCACGCTACCTCACAAGGCTGACATCAAACTTGCCAGTGTGAAAGTACATCTCTTCCACCCTATATGAAGGAAGGAGGGAGGGAGGGAGAGAAGGAAGGAAGGAAGGAAGGAAGGAAGGAAGGAAGGAAGGAAGGAAGGAAGGAAGGAAGGAAGGAAGGAAGGAAGGAAGGAAAGGCTTCATTCTGAGCCATTTGCCATGATCCCATTGCTTCTTGATAGGCTGGTCTTTCTTCTGTTTTTTAAGGTCATTCCCTCATACCATTACAGTTTCCTTTAACTATAAAGTAAACATTCCATAAAACACATTACAGCAATCTGAAAAACAATCAACATGTAGAAGCCAGGATGGATGAAGATGATAGGCCAGATTCATTAATTTAATTTCACCTTTTTGTGAAGCTAACCTGTTTGATACTATAGTGGATAAATCAATGCCTGATTATCAGCAAATACCTGATGGTAGGTCTTTCTATTTTAAGATCATTAAACTTTTATATGGCCCAAGGCCTAATCAATGATAAGTAAAGTAAGATCATTAAAATATCAAATGTATGAACCAAGATTGTAGCCAACATAGCAGTATTATGGCTAATCCAACTCTTTGAGTAGTGAGCAAGTACCATGTTCTGATTTGGCTTAGCAAAGTAGGCTGATTTATTACCACCAAAAGTAGCCAGAAATGAATGTTTTTATAATTTGTATCCCTTTAACATCCCAGAAACCTAACTGGAAGTGAAAATGATAATAATGGGAAGGACAATGAAGTGGTTTCATTGGAGAGATTTTCAAGGAAATCTAGTCATCCTTCATTTTTCTGAATACAGGTAGTCCTCAACTTGCAACCACAATTGAGTCCAACTTTTATGTTGCTAAGTGAGAAATTCATTAAGTAAGTTTTGCAACATTTTACTCTTCTTGACACATTTGTTAAGTGAATCATTGCAGTTGATAAATTTAGTAACACCATGGCTAAGTGAATCTGGTTCCTTCACTGATTTTGTTTGTCAAAAGGTCACAAAGGGTGATCACTTGGGATATGGCAACCATCCTAAATGTGAATCAGTTGTCAAGCATCCATGTGACCCTGCGGATGCTGCAATGGTCATAAGTGTGAAAAATGGTCATAAGTCACTTTTTCGATGCTGTAATTTCAAACGGTCACTGTTGTAAGTCAAGGACTACCTGTACTTTCTCTCAACCATTGAAGTGGATGCATTCCCATCACTGAAGTGCTTTCCTTCACCTTGAACTGAGTGGAGCAACTGAGTTGCTTGTTTGCTTGTTTTTCTAAAGGCAGAAGTTATGAGGTAGCAGGCAGGCATGGATTTTCCATCCACCTTCAATTACTTAATAAGACAGTAATCCATATTCTGAGAGCTAGTTTGATGTAGTGGTTAAGTCACCTGGCTAGAAACCAGGAGACCGTGAGTCTTCTTCTGCCTTAGATTCAGTCAGCAGGATGAAGTTGGACCAATCCCACTCTTTCAGCCCTAGGAAGAAGGCAATGATAAAGCTCTTCTGAAGTCTCACCAAGAAAAAAAACTTCATAGACTTATCCAGGCAGTGCCAGGAGTCAACTGATTTGAAGAAAGAGAGGGGGAGAGGGAGGGGGGAGAGAGAGAGAGAGATCCAAATATCCTTAAGTATTCTCCAATCCTATTTTTCAAGCCATACAGTATTGACATATATAAAAGCAGTATGCATATGGTTGTGTCTTTAATGTTTACCTAGTTTTATAATAAACTCTACCAACTTTTCTATATACTTATTATGATTCCCAAAATATTGAGACCCTCAATCCAAGAATCACTGAACTTTCACCATTGATGCGCTGTGGAATTTAAACAGAATGCCAAAGTATTCTTTCTACTGTTCTATCCGAAGTTTTAAATTAAATGCCAGGTATTAAATCAGATTACTCAGCCACTGAAAAAAAAACTCAGAATCTACCTTAACGGGTAACTCTTAGAAATGCAATACCAACCAAGTTAAATGTAAGTCATTTTTGACTGATTAAAGATGATCGTTCCAGAATTTTGCTGTCTTAATTGTATTGTTTTGACATACTGGTTTGAAAGCTGTCACTTATTTTAAGAATGCTTGCTAATACAGGAAGCAAGGACAAGTTGCAAAAAAAAAAAACCCAATCATTTGAAATGGCATTTTAATTAGATAAATATGACACAAAATTAATTCGACATCTGAATGTGTTTCCACATTTTGGGATGAGATCACACATAGTAGTCATTTGGTAATTTCCATCAAGTGCGGAACTTTCTAATGGATAACAGTAATTGGAGATCCAAACCCATAAATCGATATTGTTGTTGATGTTATTATTACTCAATTTATATTTAATAAATATATATTACTCAATATATATTTGCAGACAACATATATTGTTCTCTCCTTAATCTTTTTGTCTTCACAATAATTATTTGAGGTATATTAGACTGAGAGGCAAGTGACTGGTTTAACTGCTTGGCTGTAAGGAATTGATCCTAGCTCTTTCAGTCTTAATTGTATTTCTCCACCATAATTTTTTTACCTCAAACTCAATTATTTTTATACACTTGTTATGAAAGAATTTTGAGAGAATAAAAATGATACAAAAGGTAAAGAGAATAAAGTAATAAATAAATGAAAAGGGTGCTAAGAAAGAAAAGAAAAAAATATAGAGAAGCTGTTTTCAATTTTATATTTATGTTTTACCCTCTCTCTCTCTCTCTCTCTCTCTCTCAGTTTGCAAGATAATTTTCTTCATCTACCTTTTCAAATCATCACAACCATAAATCACAAGTTAATTGTTTTTCTTTTTTTCAGCAAAAAGTCCGTAAGGGGTTTCCAGTTGCTAAAAAATGTAATTACCTTTCTCTAATCAGGCAAGTCACTTTGGCCACTTCTGCTAATTCTGTCATCTCCCCCAGTCCTTATAGGTATTTCAGAGTCATACTTGATCGTTTTTGAGTGAAGTAGTTCAATTGTGCGTGAGCACATAATATATTCTGCCTGTGTAAATCGGGATGGATTTCCCTGAATACCTGTAATTTCAACCATGATTTTAATATCATTCAACAGTGGTTGAATGTGGAATCATATTGTTCTCTCATAAAAATAGCATTAATTTTTTGTGTCCCTCAATTAAGAATACATGGGCATCCTTGGGTCAAAAGTCTTCAATGCTGAGAAGAAGCAAATCTATAATTTGTCTAATACAATAAGTCATTCAGAGAAGAAATGGAAGGGATTCCATTGAGGTTCATAGAAAGGGGTAAATAACCATTGCTTCATCTGAACCATGGTGTGTAGGTGGATGGAAATCTGATATTCCATTTGTCAGTTTGTTTTGCTTGATCACAAAGTAATAACACCAGTGAACATTGAGATACAGTGATACTTCAGTACTTGTCTGGGATTTGTTCTAGGAGGCGCAATGAATATTAAAATGTGAGCCTTTATTTTGGCCAGAAGGAGTAGTAAGTCACCAGACAGCCAATGCCAGCAAGTTCTACCTTACTTGTTGAGAACTGGAAGAAAGATGAGTACTGAGACAAGATTTTTGATTCAAAATGTGTCAAGGAGAGAAGCAACCTAGAACTAAGGAGATATTTTCTGACAATTAGAACAATTTATCAGTGGAATAACTTGCCTCCAGAAGTTGTGAATGCTCCAACATTGGAAGTTTTTAAGAAGAGATTGAATAACCATTTGTCTGGA
The DNA here is from genome assembly GCA_033807585.1 of Hydrophis major. Classification (NCBI taxonomy): domain Eukaryota; kingdom Metazoa; phylum Chordata; class Lepidosauria; order Squamata; family Elapidae; genus Hydrophis; species Hydrophis major. The sequence continues at coordinate 238,268,817 of CM066330.1, read as the reverse complement.
ATGGTATAGGGTTTCCTGCTTAAGCAGGGGGTTGGACTAGAAGACCTCCAAGGTCCCTCCCAACTCTGTTATTCTGTTAAATACCAATTTTTAACAGTTTATTTATACATTTTCATTTTACATACACAAATGCTTTATGAACAGTGTATTGTCTGGGGCAATTTACTTACATAATAACACTTTTCTAACTCCTAATTTCTACTTCTGTTATCTAACTATTTGTAAAACAAGTCCCATGTTTGGAATTATTCTGTACCTTGTTTTCCTTTTATCTTTTTAATGTCAGTCTGTCCATTTCTGCACAATCTAATATTTTTTTATTACATCTTCTTCTCTAGGTATTTTGTTAAATAATAAATGTGATGAATTCTGAAGCCATCAAGCAATGAGGTACTGCTGTATAAACTTCTTGATTTATTGAGATAAAGTGAATGATGCAATCTAATATTCTAAATTCAAACACTAACTTGAACCACAAACTTTAGCCTCAAAGGAATGAGAAGAAAATGCAGTGACATGAAATATTTCTCTTTAGATGGGAATTAAGCTTGAAAGGGTTGGATAAAGAAGTGTTTGCTTAATTCAGAGCTTCAAGTAATTCCCTTTACACCAAATGAGAGATTAGCATCTTTCTGTGTTTCAGCATTCTTGGTGTCAAGGATACAAGTTTTACAGGAGGGGAGATTTTTTCCCCCATGCATTGTGTTTATTGCTGTCAAAGTCAAGTTTATTGGGGCTCAGTTTCTTACAAGAAGTTTTACAAACTGGAATAATGTATTAGGGTTTTCCAATCTGGGCTATAAAAATATGGCTTAATAATTCGCAGAGAGAGAAACAGCCAAATCCCCAGTTTTTTGCAGTCCAGATTCCATTGCTCTAGAATGTATAGAGCAATCTCCCCCAGTTTCCAATTTTCTCCTATCCCCATCATTCTGAATTTAAGAACTAACCATCTCACCATCTCTTTCCAAGCAGGCCAGAAAATATACAAAATGGAATATCTACATTGTACCTGAGGGCAAGACCTTTTTTTTCTTATACGGTCAACCTGTCTTCCAGGGTCAACCAATTCTCCAGTCCAAAGCACCTGAAGGCAGGACAAAAAGCAATGGATGGAAAATAACCAAGGAGAGAACCAACCAGAAATAAAGAGAAATTTCCTGCCTAATTAGAACAGTTAATAAGTGGAAAGGTTTGCCTTCAGAAGTTGTGGGTGCTTCATTGTTGGAGGTTTTTAAGAAGAAATTGGACATCCAATTGTCTGAAATGGTATACGGTCTCCTGCTTGAGCAAGGAATTGGACTAGAAGACCTCAAAGTTCCCTTCCAACTCTGTTATTTTGTATTCTACATTTGAAGATGGACCAATCACTGAGCAATTCTTCTATTCTGACATCAAATCACCCATACCTCTATGTATATTTCTGGAAGGTCAGAAACATATAAATTTGTTACAGAATGGCCTTATGTTTTTTTCTTTAAAAACAGCCTTTACTGCCTTTTTTTTTATCATTTAAATGGTATATACACTAGTTTTCTTTTTAACTCATTTTACGTTGCAGTGCAAAATTGTACTTCTCATGACACTTTGAATACATTATTATACTGAGCTATTTCTTTTGGAGGAAAACCTAATTAACTGTGCCTGCTTGTGCCCAGCCTGCCAAATGCCTTGTTTTATAATTTCTGAGCAACAACTGATGTATGGTATTAGCAGAACTGTGCAACAGTAATGGGTGTATGCAAAGATCAAGGTAAGGAGCATATCTGATGCTTCCAGTATTATCACAGCAATTATAGCAATAATATCTACATGCCTCAAATCTTGTTTAAAATTAATTGTCTTAATTAACCTTCACTCTCTCAGCATTGCTCCCTTTAAATTTAGCCAAATCTTCTGAATTCAGAGACTTAACTTGGTTAGGTAAAAATCAAGTAGCAGCTTTTATAAAATCTGGAAAGTTCGTTAGAATTAAGATTCCCACAGTTTTAGTGGGAGGCTTGTTTTATTTCTGGTGCTGGAACAAGTTGTTTGTATCCAGTCTTTTTTTGTTAGTTTATCATTTAATGTATTAAATTCAGAAAATGGATTAATTCAGTTATCGAATTAAATGCATTGGGTTTAGACATCACACTAATCATGTGGTTTCTTTGTGGATAATTTGGTGAACTGAAAACTTTGTAAACATTGCTTGTAAGCTATGGTTTATGATGTCAATGTGTGAAAATTTTCATCTTGGCTTTTCACTGGATTACAGTAAAAACAATCCATGGCTTAGTACACTTTCTACAAAAGATCAAGGGGAAAATGAATAAAATAAAACTTGTTAATGGCTAACAACTGAAGCATACAAAAAGCTGAAGCCTTGATTTTTGTCAGTGCAAGAGCAAGCTTTTCAAATTAATGCCTTCAAAACCAGAACTGAGAAATCATCCAGTGATTCAAAATGAAGATTAGCAAAGAAGCAGGAGAAACAATAGCTCATATACTCAGCTTGTGAAAGTACAACCAGCCACACAAACTAATTATAAACAATATAGCACAGTCACCAGAATGATTCATTGGAACATCTGTAAAAATTATCATGTGACAGTAATGAAAAATTGGGGAATATATAATTGAAAAAGTAGTCAGAAATGAATATGTGAAAATATTGTGGGCTTTCAGAATACAGATCGATAAAATTTTGCTCATAATACACAACAGCCAACTTTGAAAAGACAAGTCTCTCATGGCAACTGGTGTTTTCTCTGTCAACCCTGAAGCTGGCCTAACTATTTATTTATTTTATTTGTCAATTGCTTACGAGATAATAGGTATAAGTATAAACATGAGTAAGAGTACAGGAAATAGGTATGAATAAATAGGGACAATAGGACAGGGACTGTAGGCACGATGGTGTGCTTACGCATGCCCCTTACAGACCTCTTAGGAATGGGGTGAGGTCAATACTGGTTAGTTTGAGGTTAAAAGAGTGGGGGTTAGAGGATGTAACAACTGTGGCCATTTTCTTTTTGTAGCTTTCCTCTAAGGATGTTTCTCTTCGTGTTGCTTCAGGGCTGACATAGCCTGGACCAAAGGGGCTGCGGCAGGGTCTAGAGATAGCTGGAGTGTTGTAGCCTAAATAAAATTCTTTCCCCTGGGAATCAAGGATGTTCATGCAGGTGTTCAAAAGGTGGAGACTGAAATCACCTCGTAACTAGATTACATGCTGATTGGACCATGTGACTGGAGACTCTGGGGGGAGAAAGTCACAAAGTTTTACTTTTAATTGGGTATAAAACTGGTGAGAACCTAGAGCTGGTTTTCCACCAAGTCTGTGCTAATTTGATATGTCCCAATAAAATGCTCTTTGAGGAATATGCCTACCTCGGAGTTCTCATTGAAGAGCATGTCTTACTTGGAATCTTGACACTCTTGTGATAGCTTCTAGTGTGTCACCATATATTCATTAAATTCCAAATATGTCCCCCCAAAAGACTGTGTGCCCCTGGATGAAAGTGGGGCAAACTAATCTAGTTATTCTTTCACACACTGAACTCTGGGTAAAAATGGCTCCTATTGTTAAAAAAGTCACTCTTCCACAATAATAGTTACTTAACTTTGAGGGAAACTGTGCTAGTTTCTTCAATAAACTTCCTACTTTTTTGCTTTTTTTCTTGCCTACACATTTCTTATTTTAAGAAGGGAAATTCAAATCCTTTCAGGTAAATATTATCTCCTGCCAAACTACTTTGTTCAATGTATTTTTCTACCAACTTCAAAGGGTTTAAAACAGATGGGGGAACTGAAGCAAGATATCAAGGCTTTGTACTTCTGCATTAACAACAGATACAGATTCCCTGAAGGACATCGAGAGTGTGCAGCGTCTTCTTAGAAAAAGTGCTTGGCCTTTTCTTTTGTTTCTATTATAGATAGTCCTCAAGTTACAACCATAACTGAGCTTGCCCATAATGGTTGTAATTTGCAATAGTTACAAATTGGGTCACCCCTGTGACTGACCAGATTTTATGAGGTTTCTTTGCAGGAGTTGCTAACCCTGGTCGTTAAGCAAATCAATGGTTTGCTATGGGTCAGTTTTGCCTATGGCAGGGGTCTCCAACCTTGGCTCCTGGAAGCCTGGCGGACTTCAACTCCCAGAATTCCACAGCCAGCTGGCTGTGGAACTCTGGGAGTTGAAGTCCGCCAGGCTTCCAGGAGCCAAGGTTGGAGACCCCTGGCCTATGGCAAATGGGTTGGTGAGCAAATGGTTGCAATGTCCCAGAGTCATGTGGTTACTTTTTGTGATCTTCTGACAAGCAAAGTCAACAGGGAAGCCAGATTCACTTTACATCTATGTTACTAGCTTAACAACTGTAGTGCTTTACTTAACAACTGTGGTAAGAAAGGTCATAAACTGAGGCAAAACTCACTTAACAACTGTCTTAGCAACAGAAATTTTGGGCTCAACTGCGGTGGTAAGTTGACGACTACTTGTATTACTTACTACACATGCATTTTTATTTTTAAGTTGGTATATGGCAGTTGTGCACTTGTTATGAGCTGTTTTGTCTCTGGCTTTGAAGATGCATTTTCTCTTTCTGATGAACTGTGAATCACAGCTCCACCTACCACTATGTTTGGGGGGTGAAGTTCATTTACTATGTATTTGAATTCAAAGATACCCAACAATGCATTTTTAAACACATAAAAAACTCACTGACCATGTAGTTTGTGTAAATCTCTCAGTTTTGCATTACAATAATTTTTAAAAGTATGAGAAGTGGGTGGGACTCATGAAAATAATGTATAAAACTATGCTATGTTTTATGGAAAATTTGCCAAAAGTAGTATTATACATTAGGTACAATTTGTAAGAATACACAAAAAAATATGTACCAGGATACATATTTGAACTTAGATAAATCTGCAAAAATGATAAAGAAAACCATCAGAGTTCCACAGATATGAAAAAAAAAACCAAGGGAAACTGAATTTCCTAATACTGCTTGAATTAATTATGGTCTATCTAATTTTCATTGGGAAAAATAGCCTTTTTTCATTTTCCATGGAGGTACTAAAAACCTCCACCAAATTAAGGTCTTTCAGACATTTCAATTTTGTTTCAGATGATGGTCTCTGCTTTTTTTTAATCCTCTTATTGAAAAAAAAATCTCATAAGTAAGCTACATCAGGTGGCACAGAATCAGGGTCTTCAGTGTTGGTAAGACAATTTAATTTTCTTCTTAGCACATGTCAGCCACTTGGCTTGAGTTTCTGTCACATAATAGAGAGACAGATGGTTAAGAGAAGCAGGGGCAACAGATTCGTTCAGATTATCTGTCAGGTTGCATTTTGATATTCACAACCACAATGAAAAATACAGGTTTCCTGGAAACAAGAAATGACAATGTGAAAAAAGATACATTGTCAATAAAGGGATATTTGTTTGGGTGGAAAAATTGCAATATTTAAAATAAGACAGAAATGAGACTAATAATATACTTGCAAATTCTGCTGGGAATATGAAACTTATTAGGAAGAGCCATGTAGCACAAAATTTGGAGGAGGCAATGTGATTTGAGTCAGATTTCAGAATCTGTTATCAGGATATTGCTGTTGTTTGAATCTACAGAATGAGAAATATAGAACAGGAAATATGGATGGGTATAATTCAAAATGTTATGTGCAGTGAAAGCCTTACAGATTTTTAACTTATGTTCTGAAATAGCAAAACAATTTTCATGGAACAGAAACTAACTTTAATGATCGTAATTCTTTTTGAAGTTATATCTCAGAATTAGAAGTCAACAACATCAATTGTGCTAAAACCACTTTCCCAAAATTGCTTAGCTACTTCCCAGCTTAACTTATTTCCCGGTCCTCCAGAAGCTGTAGCCTTATCTGATAGAGAAGTCAAGGGTTTGGATATCATATCATCCTAAAAATGCAGAATTTTCTGAATTTGATCACAAGTGAACGTAGAACCTTGGCAAATAAAACCAAGGTTAAATCCTGGTATCTCCATTTCCATGGGCGGATTATTTAAGAAGTGATCGCAACAGATCATAACCTTGGAGAGCTGACACCAATCAGAGTAGACAACATGGAGTTAGAGAGACAAATAGGATCACTTATATAAGAGAGTTTCTAATGTTCTTATTAGGAATAAGAGACAAAATTACTTTTGTAAACAAAATATAGATTAGACCAGATTTCTGTGCTATAAAATCCTCCAGATGTATGAGATATAATTTCTATTCTATCTTGCTAGCATGATTATACTCATGCCAGCTGGGAGGTCCAGTGCTTTATAAGGCCACAAATTAAGTAAGGCTGGTGCCTTATTTTACTCCAAGAGTGAATAAACAGGTTATTCTTTGTGCTGACCATCTTTTCTTATGTACCTCATTATGCCATGATAATAAAAAAAAAAGATATGTTTATTAATCTTCCCTCTTTCACCCTCTATCCAGCTGATTTCTCTTCTGCTTTGCTTTGGTTGGTCTGTCATTTAAATGCTTCAGTCAAAATCTCAATACAAAGCATGTTTCTAGTCTAGTCACCCCATCTCTTTCTAAATTAAGATTAGAGCACATGATCACATGTCACTTGTTTGGTTTCCTATCAGATCTTTAAAAGTTTGAATGATCACAAAAGCTCCAGTTTATACATTTTTATAAGCAGTGACACTGGGAAAAATGGAAGTTCTTTTGTTCGAAGAAAATAATTGTATTGGATGGCTGCTTGCTAAATTATTATTGCTGTTAGCATTAAACTAAATTATTATTGCTGTTAGTGCAATAGTATTCAGGGGGACACGGTGGCTCAGTGGGTAAGACACAGAGCTTATCAATCGGAAAGGTCAGCAGTTGGGTGGTTCGAATCCCTAGCACCGTGTAACAGAGTGAGCTCCCATTATTTGTCCCAGCTTCTGTGAACCTAGCAGTTCAAAAGCATGTAAAAATGCAAGTAGAAAAATAGGGATCACTTTGGCGGGAAGGTAATAGCGTTCCGTGCACCTTCGGTGTTTAGTCATGTCGGCCACATGACCACAGAGACATCTTCGGACAGCACTGGCTCTTCGGCTTTGTAATGGAGATTAGCACCACCCCCTAGAGCCAGAAATGACTAGCACTTATGTGTGAGGGGAACCTTTACTTTTACCTTATTCAGTGCAAGAACATGGACAGTACAGAGGGGGACTTAAGAGACTTAAGTCATCAACTAGGCTCAATTCAACTCAACTCAATTCTGCATAAGATACTTTCCCCATTCTCTTTTTAGAAGGTCCAAGTAAGATTGAAAAGTATGTCTGCCTGAAAACTCAGCAAGTCATTGCCATTTTGAATGGCATTCAGCATTATCCAGACATTTTGAGCTACAGCACCTATGTGAGATAAGGGATTACCCAAAAAATTTGGAGTCTGCCTGATTTAGGAAAAGTAATAGCAATAGCAGTTATATACTGCCTCACATTGCTTTACAGCCCTCTCTAAGCAGTTTATAGAGTAATATAAAAATGATAAAGTTACATAAAATGCAAATATCACATCTTAAAAAACCTGAAGTTTTCTCAGACCCACCATAATACTAATTACTCTTTTTTAAAGCTTTTTAAAGGTGAATTAATCATGTCTATTTTTGTTTTATAGTTCCTCTAATTTTATTTTTTTAAAAGTTAGCTGTAGTTCTGGCATTTCTAGAAAAGGAGAAGGAAAAGAGACACTATTAATTCTGGATCATGGTAAAATATTTTTCAAGTCAGGACTGCTAGAAATAGATAACCTACAATCAATATGAAGAAATAACATTTCAATACAACATGACAGCAAATTGGAGTCCTTCCAAATACCAAATGTAGCCTCCAGCAACATTATCCTACAATAAATTTATTGCTGTACTGTATGTTGGTAAAATAATTGAAATGGGGCTGCATTCCTAAAGATACTAATTTGGGAATAAGCATTGCTGTATTGTTTCTGTGTCACTTCGTTCTGCATATCAAATATCCAAATATCCAAGCCAAATAACTGCATATCAAATATCCAAGCCAAATATTCACAATTATATTAGATTTCAGTATTCTTTTGCCTTCTCCATCAATTTCATTACTTCGATGCATTTACTTAATCATGGATTGTTGAGTGAGGCTCAATAACTTAGTTCACGCTTAATGATAATCCATAAATCCTAGTTACAAAGCAGAATCCTCGAGAGCTTTTGGACTCTGCTGGAGCCCATCCTCCAGCACAAGTCCAAAAGTTTGGAAGATGAAATCTCTGACCAGCCCAGATGGGATCCTGCAACATTATCCTGGGACATGTATATTTGCTTTCATTCATTGGAATGCTTAAGTTTATGCACCTTCCTTTGTGAATCACATTATGATGTAGCTTGATAGGTAACTCAAAATACCGTGTGCTTCTGAAACAGTTTGTTGTTTTTCTGTCTCATATACAAACACACAAATGTATGCACGCACACACCTACATCCATACACACCTTTATTCACTAGGAAGGTCACCTTCTCAAATTGATTCCTTTTGTCTTCCAAGCCAGCCTGTGACAATCAATTTCCATACAAGGACACTTTTTTGGCTTTCATTAGTCATTATCAAGTAATTTGTCTGAAAAGGATAAAGCCAGGCCAACTTCTATAACCATATGACTACACCGATTTCAGAGAGAGAAAATACAGTATAAGTTTTTGGATACTTACTATGATTATAAAACATTCAGTGGCGGGATGGGTAGTTGCTGTATGCATATAATAAGAAGCTTTCCTAATTGACCTGTGCAGCAGATGTAAAACCACCATTCAGTTGTGGAATTTAAGGCATCAACACAAGAGAGAGGGAGGGAGGGAGGGAGGGAGGGAGGGAGAGAGAGATTTATCCTTTAATTTATGACATTTTCAAAAGACAGCTTCCTTTTAATGGAGCCATTTGGGTTCCAACCCTTATTTAGTGCAAGAATTTGAAAGTATGGCTGAGAGATTTCTCCTGCTTCTGCTTGAACTGTCTCCCTCAGTAAATGGTTGATCATACTGTACAAACAAGCAGCCCTTTTGCTTTTTCTCCAATTTCATGCTGTTTTTGGCCACTTCTAACATCTGATCAGCATTCCAACTGCATTCTACAGGATCCCCCTCAGTATTTTTTCAACTACATTTCTTGCTAACACTCCATTTGTTTGGCAATTTCTCTTCTGAATGCCGTTTTCATTATTTGTTTTTATTTAATTTCTATTTTTCCCCTGGCAAAAATCACCTTCATTTAATGGACTAAGATCAAGAATTCTAAACAAAGTAAAACAATTAAGTGTTGCTCTGTGAGGGAGATGGACAGTTTCTAAATGTGATTATATCAATGCAGGTAAGTCAAGGTAAAGTCTTGGCTCCAATTAGGATGACACCATAATGTTAAAATTTGCCTTGTCCCATTATAACACAAGTTCTACATTCTCTATTGATATTATAGTATTGCAGACAAGAAGATAAGAAGTTAATACATGCTTTTTCACTTTCCTTTCCTCCTCTTTTCTTCAGATGTGTACAACCATGTAGTTTTCTTGACAATGATATGGACAGTGTTTGTAAGCACGTTCTCCCAGGATATGTTTTATTTTCAATTTCACAGTCAAACCTACAACCCTGAGATTCTCTGACAATCTCTCATCCAAGTATACTAATGAAGTCCAACTTTGCTTGGCTTTTCAAAATCAGCCAAGATTGTCTATGCATTCCAAAGATGCTTTTTCAGGAGGCAATTGGACTTCCTTGTTTTTTCTTTGAAGACGTTTGGCTTCTCATCCAAGAAGCTTCTTCAGCTCTGACAGGATAGCGGGGAATGGAAAGATTTATATTTCTTGCAGACAGCTAGTCAGTTTTAGAGGGTCATTGAAGCACTTGAAGGTTTATCTGTGTCCCCGGGGTCACCTGAGTGATGCTCCTGGTTCCTGTAGTCTGCAATTTTTTTCTCTGGAAATCCATTCTTACTCCCACACCATTCAAAGGGTGTTCATCCCAAATTGGATAGCTAAAGATCTATAGAGATTCTCAGTCATCCAGGTCTTGGTTGTCCCAAAGGTGCTTTTTGTTGTCTAAGCATGCTCACACAATAAAAAACAATTGAAAACCATTTCATATCAAGCTAGCAAAAATAAAACCCAGATCATTGCTCAAACCTCCCAAACCATAAGGATTTAGACCATCTACTCCAGGACTGGGTCTCCTTTTGCAATTAGCATCCTGAAGGAAAGCTCTGCCTAGTTTGACCCTTTCTTAAGATCCTGATGTTCAACTCTTATAGCCTTGCAGAATCAAGATCATAAATGATGGGAGGAGTTTAAACAGGAGCCACCAGGAATAGTGCAAATCTGTACAGCTGATGTCTCCTTTCCAAACCCCTAATCAAATAGGCACAGTAAATAATGGGCATATTTTGAAATAAAGGGAAGGAAGGGCTTCGAATAATAAAATGTAAATATTTAATTTTTATCAACCTATTATAACAAAGGATGCTAATCAATGAAAGGCAGAAGAGGATTTCATTACCTTCTATGGGAAAACTCAGAAGATCCAGAAGCTGGAGATAACAGGGAGATTTTGCACTAGGAAACGTAAAGAAAGCAATATAGATGCTATAGCTATTATAAATAAACAAATGTTGTTTAACTGACTCTCAAGTACTTTTACAAACAGCCATTGACCAAACTTGTCCAATATTGTAAAGAATAGGCTGACTGATTGCAAAGAGCTAAACAGTTTGCAAGAAACATTTTGGATATAACGCTATAGGGTACAATTTGGATGAAGACAAGCAGAGACACAATAACCAGTAATCAGCTATGAGTCTAATTGTGTGGATGGGAATACAAACAATGTGTGTGACTGGTGTGCATGATTGCACAGAAATCCCTTATATGTTTGAGAAATTTCTGTCCACGGATGATGTGAGCATTATAAATATATATAGTTTAGTAAATAGCAAGAGTGCAAATAATTGATGAAAATTGCAAGAGCTTGTGTACAACACAGGCATAAGAAAGACAGAGAGTCCTTGCAAATAAAACAAACATAGGCTCCTCAGTGTCTATGTTGTGTGCAAGTATATCTCCCTTACACTATCTTCGGGTAGCACTTTGTCTCAACTGACTACTGACTGTCTTTGGTCTCAGAGGCTGGGCAGGATTAGGACTTGAACAGGAAAGCATAGGAAATATCAGTGCATAAGGGATAGGCTGGGAAGTGGAAAAACTTGTCCACAAACTACATAGTTGTAACTCCTAGGAATCACTTTTGTCTTTAGATCATACAGAATACCCTACATTACCAGGATTGAAATGTTGGTCTTGGACAGCCTTGAACGATGCCGCCGACAGCTGGACTTAAGTGTAATACACAAAATTATCTGCTACAATGTCCTACCAGTCAATGATTACTTCAGCTTCAACCGCAACAATACAAGAGCACACAACAGATACAAACTCAATGTAAACCGCTCCAAACTTGATTGCAGAAAGTACGACTTCAGCAAGAGTGGTCAATGCCTGCAATGTACTACCTGACTCTGTTGTTTACATCCTCTAATCCCCACTCCTTTAACCTCAAACTAACCAGTATTGACCTCACCCCATTCCTAAGAGATCTGTAAGGGGCGTGCATAAGTGCACCATTGTGTCTCCCGTCCCTGTCCTATTGTCCCCATTTAATCGTACCTATTTTCTGTATTCTTACTCAAGTTTATACCTGTACCTATTATCTTGTAAGTGATTGAAAAATCAAATAAATAAATCATCTTATCCTTACCATATATAGCATGGAAAAAAGTACTATGCAGGCTTTTATTTGTATAAAAAGGATGAAAAGGGTTGTAGAAAGAATTGTTTCTTATGATAAGTTCATCAAGTAAACTTAACCTATGCTACATAGGAAGGTAATAGAAAGCCACTGAGATAAATGGTAAAATAAACAAAACATTTTGCATTCATTTTATCAGAGAAATAATCCTAATTCCACAATAAAAGAATGAAATCAAATCTGAAAAGGCTACACATGAGAGTCATTTGCAGTTTTAGATCAAGGAAACATCTTACGCAGCTTTCCAATTAGACAGCACTAGTTTCATCTCGGATTTAAATATATGACGTGCAGATTCAAGGGGGGGGGGATGAAAAATTGGCGCAATTGAAATAAGGATGGCTATAAACATGGATAAATCTTGAGTCCATTAGCTCTGGCATTCTGCTGCACAATCCTTCCAGTAATTCATGATGCACAATTATTAGTATGAAAGGCTACAAGGCAAAATAATTATAATAAAGTAAACAAGCACAAAGCACATAAGAAATCAAAATTTCATACAAGAAACCAAATTTCTTGACTCTGAAGAGCAGAAATGTTGATTTTAGTACAGAGGAGACTAGGGTGGCAAAGTGACTCCCTAGTCAGAGTGTGTTTATGTTGCTAATATATATACAGTATTTTGTCATGTATACTTTCTGTTATTTGAGGCAAGAAATAAGATGGAATCCAGTTCCATATAAGAAAAGTTTATCAAAGAACTAAGTGAAACTTATTTCAGCCCTGGTGATAGGTAGCATTCTTCATCATACTCAAGAACAGAAGAGCAGTTTAGGAGAACAGAAGAGTATATGTACGGAATCTATATCTGTGTGCCTATATGTACAGTATACATGTCTATATATCTATATGTGTATGTGTATCTCTCCAAAAATAGTGAAGAAATGAAAATCACTGGTTCAAAAGAAACAAGAAATGACTTTTCACCATTAGCTCCATTCTGTAAGGCAAATGTCTCAATCCACCTACTGATAGGCCAATCTTGTTCAAAAGAGCCATGGTTCAGACAATTTTTACAGCAATAGACTGTGGAACAACATGTCTAAATAATGTAGAAAAGCTATAAAAATCTTCCATTTGGTCACCCCAGCCTTGTGTTTATTCCAAGGACTCATTGACCAGTTTAGCAGGGCTTCACATTCCAGACAGAGAAATCCTGGCCTCATATCTTCAGTCAATTTGGCAGATGAGAAAAGCTGAGAAAATAAACTTGCTTTATGGCAACTTCTATGGCAAGTATAACATTTAGTGAGTAACAGAATCTTGGCTTATTAAAGTGGGGAGAAGGGAGGAACCTTGTCCATTCTCAATAACCTTTCGTCACACTAAGCCATAATCTTCTGCTTGAAATATCACAGTCATCTCCACAGCAACATCTTGTGTTCCCATGAGTAGCTGTACATAATCATAGTAATGTGGTAAACTATGCCCAATGATTACCATTTCTGAAATACTTCTGAACATAAGCTAAATGGGTTGGGTAACCAAAAGTCACACAAATAAGCTGTCAGAAGGCCATTTACAAGATGAGAAGCTTTTAACAGGCATTTTGGCAAACATTCAGTTCTAGCAAAAAAAGGACTAAAAAAAGAGGGCCTGTGATTACTACCTAGATCCTATGAGATTTGCCTTATATGAGCACATGAGGTATAAGCTCCAGCAGTAAACAGACTGAAGGTTAAAATGTTCAATATTTCATTAATTAGTTTAAGCAACTGAATACGTTACAACTTTTTCAAAAAATTACCAATCATTATTAAAATGCAAATAATGCAGCATAAATCATAGCATTAGATTAAGAATTACAATAATTTTTGTTCAAGCAATAAAAACTTTTTTAGAATTGACAATGAAAGAATTGAAGTGGTGGATCAATTCTGCCTTTTAAGATCAATTACATTCTCATCAGTAAGGAAAATATTCAGAGCCATGAAGCTCTTGGAAAAGATATTTGACCACATTTGAATGATCATAGTGCAAACACATAATGCAAGGACCTGGCTCTCTGGGAAAGGCTATAATGCTGGGGAGGGTGGCAGGAAAAAGAGGACGAGGGTGACCAGCTGCAAAATGTATGTCTATAGTGGTGATAGGTGCACGGTTGGAGGCAATGGACAGATCATCATGGAGAAGATCTTTGTGATTGCTAAGAATACATGTGTATTATATGACTTGATGACATATAATTAATCAATAAATTAATAATAATAACAACAGAGTTGAAAGGGACCTTGGAGTTCTTCTAATCCAGTCCCATGCTCATGTAGGAAACCCAATACCATTTCAGACAAATGGCTGTCCAATCTCTTCTTTAAAACTTCTAGTGTTGGAGCATTCATAAGTTCTGGAGGCAAGTTGTTCCACTGATTAATTGATTTAACTGTCAGGAAATTTCTCCTTAGTTCTTGGTTGCTTCTCCCCTTGATTAGTTTCCACCCATTGCTTCTTGCCCTGCCCTCAGGTGCTTTGAAGAATAGCTTGATTCCCTCTTCTTTGTGGCAGCCTCTGAGATGTTGGAATACTGCTATCAGGTCACCCCTAGTCTTTCTTTTCATTAAATTAGATATACCCAAAATCAATGAAACCTTTATGTTAAGAGAAAACCAAATTTCAGATACAGCAAGCTTTAATATAGAGTTCCACTCCCAAAATTGTGTTTCCATGTTGAATTAATTTCTTTGCCAAATTAACTTTTGAAATACAAAGTTACTTTAGCTGAGATGTAAGCAATGATTACTTTCCAAAAAGAAGTATAGTATATTCTTGTAACACTTACTATACACAAAGCTTATTCAATATACTTTGAGATTTAGCACTATTTTTTAGAAAAATAGTAGGCTCTAAGTATAAGGGAAATTCAACTTCTAAAATTGGTTTCATTCTATTATAAATAATTCTGTGCTTACTGAGCTTTACAACACTGTCACCAAGTATGTGAAAGTTATCAAATGGAGCACATTTTTAAAGCAGCTATGTCCCACCCTTTAAAGGATAGCAATAGCAATAGCACTTAGACTTATGTACCACTTCACAGTGCTTTACAAACCTCTCTAAGTGGTATACAAAGTCAACATATTGTCCCCAACAATCTGGGTTCTTATTTTACCGACCTCAGAAGGATGCAAGGCTGAGTCAACCTTGAGCCTGGTGAGATTCAAACTGCCAATTTGCAGGCAGCTGGCAGTCGGCAGAAGTAGCCTGCAGTATTGCATTCTAACCACAACTCTTGGATAGGAAACCAAGAAATGCAGGTGGAGGTGGGCCAGAAATATCTTGGAATCAATAGCAACAATCTCATAGGGTGACATTCTTGGCAGAAGCCTAATGATACCAAATAGTGGTTGATTGGATGAGGGTTAGTGACTTGATGGTCTTTAATTATCTCTGGGGTTGTTATTGGTTCTATCATTCACTCAGAAAACCAATCAGCCTCAACAGATATTAGAATCTAGTTGATCCTAGCTGAATTTGGAAGTTGGATAGCATCCTTTATGCTGGTTCTTTTTGCTGGTTAGACTGAATGTAAAAAAGAATCCAAGAAGAAGGGACTATCATAACTTTGCCAAGAAAACTGTACCTGTAAAAACTATGAGTGACACTTGACTCAAGGATGTCTTTGCCTTGCATTAAGCTACAGGGCTAAAAAGGAAAATCATAAAAAAAGTATGAAGCAATAAAATGAGAAAGTCCAACAAAAACAAATACATATTTGTTTTTTAAAAACAGCAAAACAATAAAAAATTAATAGTTAATTAAAGGTAGTTAAAACAGCAGGTCCTAGAAAAGGAACAAGCAGGTACTAAGCATTGTGAAAGTTCCACCAGAAGGGAGATGAAAAAACAGCTGCTACTTACACCCTTACAAGATGGTTCCCGAATCACTAATTACATTTCATTGCCTTTTTTCTTTGGAAAATATTCAGTGCACCATAGAGTATATTCAAGCTACCACCATCCTCCAACTGTTGGTCTTTCTTACAGCCGTATTAGCCACATGGTCAGTGCAATCTAAACTCCTTCACTATGTATAGTCATCTGATGTATGTCCTCCGGATCAGTTGTGTCTACAAGACCACATGCAAAATTGGTGCTTCCTCTTCTTGGCACATCAGTGATACAGAACAAAAAGTGAAGATCAGGGAAGCGGTAAAATCTTTGCTATAAGTTGCATAAAACAATTATCTCATCAGTAATTGCAATTCATGGAACCCAAAGAATCAGAAGAAGTGGAATGAGTGGTATTGGTGAGCTATGCTGATTCATTTGATTCAGATGGCAGTTTGGAAGCCATAGTGCTCAGTATCACCCAGACATTATTGTCCTGTTAAACCCAGGACTGGTGTCTTCTACTAGCTGCTTCCAGTCAGTGTTGCCAACTAACCAGTTATATCAAAACCAAACTAAGGACAGATCGGCCCAGGAATCCAAAATCAAGTTGGGGCCATTTCAGACCAAAGAATCCTGTATTCACATTTCTGAAGACCCATTACAGTGGCCACAAGATAGGTGGCAACCTCTTATCTGCTTTGTAGTGATTCCTTTTCTTTTCTGATTGCAGCAGCTATTGTTAAGGCCATTATATCTGAGCTTAGTTAGATGGCTGCAAATAGCTCCTTTTTCATATCTGTTTGCTGCCAGTTAGTTGTCATCCATTTTTTCAATTCTGCCATCACATTTAAAACTGAATGTAAAGAGAATGATGGCAGGTTCCTGCCCAAGCATGTAATGATGGCTGTCTTTGGGCTATGCCATTCAGCTGCCACAAACTAAAACTGAATTATGTGAAAAAGCCCTGAAAATAATGTATGTGCCTAATCTTGCAAGAAAAGTGTTCATACAACCTACTGAGCTAGGCTGAAATGAGTAGTTTGTGATTTAGAATAGGGAAAACAGGGAAACAGCTATTGTCTTTGCATGTTGCCTAAATCAAAATGATTTCTTAAAGCATGGTATAATCTGGGGCATAATCCACCTAGAGATTCTTATATTTCCCCCATTTTACTTGCCTTCAGGTGAGCCCTAAAAATTTGGTTCTTTTGATAAGGTCAGGGGATTTGGCAGGCCCTTTTAGGTTGGGAGTGATGGGGGGAAGTGCTCTAAGTGTTCCCTTAGAGCAAGGGTGTCAAATTCAAGGCCCGGGAGCCAGATCCAGCCTCTGGGGTGCTTATATCTGACCCGTGTGGCCGCCCTGGACACAGTGAAGTGCCTATACCAGGGAAAATTTTTGCTGGCAGAGGGTTTCAGGAGGCCATTGCAGCCAAAAATGGAGCTCAGGAGCCCATATTTTCTGGTAGAGTTCTTGGGCCACCACAAGTGCCCTTGACATGAGTGACATTGAGCTGTTTACACTCACCTTGGCCACACCCATTCCCCTCCCCCCCAAGGTCAAACACAACCCTGATGCATCAAAGTAGAATTTGACGCCCCTGCCCGAGAGTTACTACTTTTTTTCTGACATAATATTGTTCTCTTCTTACTTTTAAAGATGTAAAGCTGGCCAGAGTTCCTGGAGTTGGGAGGCCTAAAAATGGGATGGATGGATGGATGGATGGATGGATGGATGGATGGATGGATGGACGGACAGACAGATGGGAGAGAGAGAAAATTGGTTGGATACCTTGGTTTTGAGTTAAAAGTCTTTAGGATGTTCAGCCAAGAGACAATCTTGCTAAACTCACAAGAATTGGAGTGTCTTCACTTTGTATTATCAGTAACAGCTGGGTAGGAGTGGCTTTTTCTCCTGGTTGTCAAAATCTGATTAATATGTTCTGAGTTGTGCTGTGTTTATCACAGATTATTGCATTGTAGACAAAGCAAATTATTTAGACATTATGGGTTCTCTTGATCCAGAAATATCAAGATATAGCCCCCTGCTAGAACACAAGTCAGTCACACCTGATAAACTATTTGGACCAAGGCTATCAGCTTCATCTCTTCTTCCATTATAACCAATAGCAAAAGAGACACACAGTTACCATGGGAAAGCTCACATCCCTTTTTTAAAAAGGCTTATATAAGTAAAGCCAGCAATCTTATTCGTGCATAATGCAATTCTGATCTGCATTAAAAAAGAATAACTACTGCAGTTTGAAGATGGAAAGACTTGGAGAGATAGGAACTATTTTTATCCACCACCTCTACTGTCACAGCTCTAAGTCCTTTTGATCAGAGTGGATAATATTTCCAGAAATATGAAAGCTAGGGAAATGGAGGTTGGGGGTAGGGGTGGAAACAGAGTGAGAAGAGTATTTTTCCTTCTTTCAAATATGTCTATTTGTGTCTTCCTCCTTCCACCTGCCATTGTGATTTCAGACCCAGCTAAAACATAACAGTACTGGGAAAGCTGGTAAGGATTTATTAGTTGGGTTGGATGTTGATTCTTAGCATTTATGGATAAAAAATTGTCTTTTGTGACAATCTTTCCATCTTATTTTAATATTAACTTTTGATCTATGATTTCCAGACTTTAAAAAGGTAAAAGAAAACAGGAATTACTTATTTGGGCTTGGTATTAAAAGAAGAGAGCTGCCCTCTTGTGGAACATATTAGTAGATTTCACTGCAGTACCAGTTTTTGAGCTGCACATTTTTCCTTTTTTATATTTCCATTATTCTATAGTATAGCACATTCAGTCTGCAAAGCTTATGCTTATATCTATGGAGCTTATTTGTATATTTTGCAAAGCAAATGATCTCTTTCCAAAGAACTGAGTCAATTTAATAATGGTGAAGTTTGCCCCTTGATATGCAAACACACCTCTTGGCTTGAGCACTTTGTTTTAAACCTTTACACCCTGCTTTGCTTTCTATAGAGTTCTAGGAAGCTCACTTTCATCAATGAAATTTTAATAAATTTCTGAAAAGGCTTGGTTGAAATTATTGGTAGAGCCAAACCAGACTTCTACATGCATGGGTGGGGCCACAGAGAGGCAGCAGCTTCAAAGGCATGACATAGTCCTGTTTAGTTGTACCTCTGTTGTGCATTGTGACATCTTTTTCACCAGGACTGCAATATAGACTCCATGCACACGAAAGAGATATAAACAGATACAATTCCTATCGCACAAGAGCTCTGCCTACTCCAGAGATAATTGCGTGAGAAAAGCATTGAAATCACACCAAGCAGATCAGGAGGCTAGGAACTGCCCCCGCTAGACGGGAGGTTGTTTGCACAGAAAGGACTGTAAAACATTCACCTTTCAAACAATTGAGTAACTTTGAAGCACATGATCTTTAGTAGGTTCATGGACTGCAAAGAGACCTAGAATTATCCTGGTTCTTCAGGATCAGCAGCACTTTTAAGATAAGCCGATTCCACACACACTTTTCTTGACGGGAACTCAATTTCAAGAATTGTTTATTTGGGGACAACTGGAATAGAGGTGACTCTTTTCCCCTGCAGTGTCAATTTCATGCATTAAATTTCTTCACAGTGGTGTTCCTTGAAGTCCTAGTTGTATACATTTATTGTTTCAAGCACAAAAGAATATTCACACAGGGAGGGTAATACTGAGCAAGAATATTTGCAATTGCCTGATTCTGCTCTGCTGGCTTCTTGCCTAATATGTCCACCCGGAAGATAAATTATAACATCAACATTGTACTTGCTAGAACTGATATTGGAATCTCATATTGCCAATCGGCTTCATTGTACATTAACCATTTTCACAGACATAAATAAACAGAAGAGTCTCACATAAAAGCACTCCAATCCATAAAAATATGCTCCCTTGTAACAAACAGCTCTTTCCATATCCTGGCTATGCAATAGCTGATGGTTAAAGTTCTAATAGAAGAGAATATTTATAAGTCAGGGTTGAACTGTGGGGTTCTTGGTGTTCTCTGAACTTGGTTGTTTTCTTGCAGATTTTTTATTACTAGGTAACTTCTTCAGATGCTGGACATTATTCAGATGCCACAGTCAACAGTTATCACGCTACTTCAATTTAATAGCAATAGCACTTAGACTTATATACTGCTTTACAGTGCTTTACAGCCCTCTCTAAGCAGTTTTCAGAGTCAGCATATTGCCCCCAACAATCTGGGTCCTCTTTTTACGCACCTCAGAAGGATGGAAAGCTGAGCCAACCTTGAGCCTGGTGAGATTTGAACTGCCAAATTGCAGTCAGCCAGTGATCAGCAGAAGTAGCCTGCAGTACTGCACTCTAACCACTGTGCCACCATGGCTCATAATGCCCTATAGATGAGTTGAACATCTCCCAGGAGACTACCGGTTTAACATACAGCTTGATTCTAATCGTTTTAACAAATTACCTGCTCATAGCTACGTGTAGCTACATGCTCATAACACAATTCCAATTTGTGATTTCAACACTGCAAAGAGAAAATGTTCCCAATATTCCCTGGTTCAGAGCTCAATAGAACTCAATTCCTGCCCTGTAGCCTAAAGATGATAAGATGTGTACCCTTTATTCAGAGCAAATCCAACCTGGTCATAATGACACTTGGGGAGATGGTCCACTGAATAGCCAAGCACTGGCTGCTGGTATGTCATATCTATTGGATAATAATGTATTATACCTATGGTTTAATAAATATGCCAGTCTGGCTTCTTTGGGAAAAAAAAGAAAGCAGGTGTTCACCTTGCCATTCCGTCTATCAATTATTTTGTGTAACACCAGCTTAATGTGGAGTAGAGATATGGGGCAAGCATTGGTTTGGAACAGAATGGGAATTTCTAGAATTGAACATCCTTATCTGATACTTAGATCTCAAAAGAGACTTGAGATTTTTGTTATGTACTATCCAACCCACTATTTTACAATGTCATTGGCATAAAGGAGAGAAGTGAACCTAAGCCGGATGTGTCAAGGACCTCTCTTTTGCTATTATCTCTTGGATGTCAATCAATATTTTATATTGGATATCACATGTGGACTCGTCTCATATAATGTCTGAGTAGCACCATCACTTGAGAACTTCAAGAAGAGATTGGTCTGCCATTTGTCAGAAATGGTGTAGGGCAGGGGTCTCCAACCTTGGCCCCTGGAAGCCTGGTGGACTTCAACTCTCAGAATTCCACAGCCAGCTTTGCTGGCTGTGGAACTCTGGGAGTTGAAGTCCGCCAGGCTTCCAGGAGCCAAGGTTGGAGACCCCTGGTGTAGGGTTTCCTGCTTGGGTGGGGGGTTGGATTAGATGACCTATAAGGTCCCTTCCAACTCTGATTATCTGTTTCCTGTTTACAAAGTTAGCATATTGCCCCCAACAATCTGGATCTCCATTTTACTGAACTTGGAAGGATGGAAAGCTGAGTCAATCTTGAGCTGGTCAGGATTGAACTTTTGACAGTGGGCAGAGTCAATTTGTAGTAGTATATTCTAACCACAGTGCCACAGAGTATATATAGGAAACAATTTTAACTGGAGAAAAGTGGCAGAAAATTTCAATCCAGCAAAAGGCCTGCAATGTATCATGATCATCATTGAATTCTAGGATCCCTAGCCATAATTTATGTTTTAACTGAATAATCCCACTAAAATATTACTAACAGAGCACATACATTTGTTTATATAAAGCACTTCATCAAAAAAAAAAAATCAGGTTTCCAGTTTCTTAAACTCTTTAATCTGATATTGTCATAATTTTGGAGAGGAATGGACAACTTCTTTCAGGGAGGTTGTTCTGTCTTGGAGCCCTTTGAGAGATACTGCAGCCATAGGTGATGACACCAAGGAGCTTATTTTCATAATGCCATGATGACCCAGTGGTAAGAGTGCAGTATTGCAGGCTACTTCTGCTGCCTGCCGGTTGCCTGCAATTTGGCAGTTCAAATCTCACCAGGTTCAAGGTTGACTCAGCCTTCCATCCTTCCATCTGAGATGGGTAAAATGAGGATCCAAATTGTTGGGGACAATATGCTGACTTTATAAACCACTTAGAGAGGGCTGTAAAGCACTGTAAAGCAGTATATATGTCTAAGTGCTATTGCTATAAGAGGAACTTAAGCCCCTCTTACAAAGAACCAAAAAGATCTCAACATGTTGTCCAACTTATTTGCAGCTAATTTCCTCATCCCTACCCTAGAGCATCCCCACATGTCAATGCGTGAAAAGCCAAGCTAGTCTACAGAGACATCTGAATTCTACCTTGATCAGACAAATCAAAAGATGCCTTATTTTCTTATTCATCAAAATCAAAGGAAGACACAAGGAAGCATAGAGATTCAAAACACAAGGATCCATTTAACAACAATATCCACAATTGGGCTTCCCAGTGGAAGAAACTGTGAAGAAGTGCATCTACAGGTTAGTCATTCTTGTATGCAATTTTCCCAATATAAATTGCCTCCCTAAAGCTACCATTAACCTTCTAGGGGCCACATCAATCATTACTGTCCAATTACCAACATTTCTTTGGCTTTTTGTTTTGTGCAGAAACTTAAGGAAGGAGACCTTAAGGAATGAAAAACTAACCAGCATATTTTCCAGTTTCACAAAAATGAAGCAGATGACTTTAAAATATACAGGGTTAGCTCAGATTGTCAGTTTAGTTGAGTACATGCAGAAGAATTATGAAATTCTGTATAAAAGTACAAACCCTGAAATCTATTGCTGGTGCAAATTGTATGAAAATATGGATATTGGAACGACGGTATACAGTATATTCAGCTATTGCAATTTAAATATAAAAGAGGGGACTGCCATGAAACCAAAAGTTACATGCCTGGAAATCATTTCCAACAATCTACAGCTTCCGTGATTACAGCAGGCATTAAAAGTTCCAAGCATAGCTTGGCAGCAGTCATAAAATCTAAAAACTTTTGAAACAAGGGAAGGAGATTCTTGGGAAGCTGAATCTTGTGATAAGTATCAGAGTGCTTTATCTCTGCACATAACATAAACCATTCTGTACTAATTTCAAGAAATGTTACCAAAATTCCTTAAGCTCAGGCTTTGATACAAGATTTAGAAAATTATAAAAGTCTGAGGATAGACATCGAGCAGAAAGATTAGATCACGTTTGCTCTTCTTTGACTGTCTCCAGGTTCACTGCAGCTGTCTTAGGCAGATAAGCTTTGTCGAAATGGAAGAAGTGATAAACTCAGAAAGAGAACTTGGTGAGCAATATGTGAAGACTAGCTCAACTTGAAATATTTTAATTTTCAGAGGCAACTGCTTTGTGCACCTTGAAGATGATTGAAATTGAGCAGTGAGACAAGGTTATCCATCTGCATTCATCAGAGTCTGCCTTCAGATCAAAACCTTACAATCCTGGCTCTCTCTTTCAGTGGTTCCTCTTTAAATGCTGCTATTCAATATACTTGGAAACATAAAATATTGGGAGTGAGAGGTAGGGCTTTGGACAGTGGAAGAATGTTGAAAAGTCCATGCAGCAGGTTGCATCTTATTCCCTGAATTTCTGTAAATGAAGACTATAGTAATGATAAAATCAACGTCAGTGGCATTATATGAAAAGTCAGATGAACAAAAAGCTGTGAACTGAAGGACAAATGCAAGTATCCCTCTGACGAACCCTCTTCCAGGTTCCTCTACATCTCGGATTCCCCACAGCTTGCCAGTGCAGTAGCTGGTTCCTGTAAAACAAAACAAAGCATGCCATGAAGTGGTATTTTTATTTCTCCAAGGACAGAAGGAGAAGGGGGCTATGAATACCAGACAGTAACTGCCAACAAGAGCAGAAATTAGTAGGCTTGATCCCAAAGGTGATTTTTTTTTTTTTTTTCAAGAGGCAACTGGACTTTCTGGTTTTTCTTGGTAGACGTTTTGCTTCTTATCCAAGCGTTTCTCTTCAGAGCTGAAGAAGTTTCTTGGATGAGAAGTGAAACGTCTTCAAAGAAAAGCCAGAAAGTCCAGTTGCCCTCTTGAAAAAAAGCACCTTTGAGACAACTGTGACTTGGATGACTGAGAATCTCCATAGACATTTAGTCGTCTTGATGTTTGTCAACCTTGGCAACTTTAAGATGAGTGGACTTCAACTCCCAGAATTCCCCCGCCAGCATAGCTAGTGGGGGAATTCTGGGCGTTGAAGTCCACCCATCTTAAAGTTACCAAGAATGAGAAAACACTGGTGTACATGTCTGGCTTTTCGCAAGTTAAGGATTCTGAATCAGATCCTTTATATTCCTAGTAACATAGAAGGTTTTACGATCCAATTGCAGAAATATATGATGAAGAAATCTTGGATGTAAAACTAATTTTTCTCTGACCCTACTTTATCAAGGTAGTATGTGCAGACTGGCAATTAATCTGTCGCAAATCTGGACAGCGATGGTGGCAGGTTATTCCTAGACAAGCATTTCCTTCCTTCCATCTTTCCCCAGATGTATGCACATGAACATATGTTGCAAACCTGCATTCCATAACTCTCATATCTTCCTGCAAATCCTAAGGAACAGCTAATCTTTGCGAGCAAATGCACTGGCTTTTCTAACACACACTTTTTGCAAATCTCAGTACTGCTTAATCAATCCTGAACCTTCCAGTAGCATTTCATTAAAAAAAAACCATCCTAAATTTTACTCCTTCAATTTAAAGGCTGCCTGTTTTAAGTACCCAAAGATCTATGGTATACAAATTGATTGCCCATATGTACTGAATAAATTGATCAGGCATAAAATGAACTTAAGAGTTAATTTGTCCAAGGCGCTAAAAGTATCTGTGTGATGCTGAAGGAGTATTTATTTCTGTAAATCATGGGTTTCTCCAAACTGTTTTTTTGGCTCCGGTCCTATTCCCATTCATCACATAAATTTGCCATTAAAAAGGAAGAGGAAATCTCACAGCCATTCTATCCTTTCACAGAATTATTTGAATAGATGAATGATCTTCAGAGCGTGTTCTCCTCTCACCCTCCGTTCTATCTTCTCAACTGTTCTATCTTCTCAAATGATCATGGCAGAGAGATCTTCATGTCACCATATCCCCTAGTAGATTTGATCAATGTCTCTAAGTCTATTTCAGGAAGAAACAAGGATAGGAATATTGACAGATATCTCCAGTTGCACCAAATGAAACCTCGGGAGGCATTCCAGACATGGCTCTGCTGATTCAACAAAACATTGCAGCCATAACTCGCATGCGAATTAAGCTAGTTGACATCCTGAAGCCATGAAGCAGCTTCAGAACTGAGAAACTATTTCCCTGGAGGTGAAACTGTAGTAGTTCAACAATATTACACTTTCTTGTTTGTTTGTTTTTAGGGAGCAAAAGAAGAGGAACGTATCCAAACAGCAAAAAATTAATGAACCTTGAATATTTGTTTGTCTCATAGAAAAAAGAAATAAAAACTCATGGGAATAATTGAGGCAGGCCTATTTTGTGCCTCTTTGTGTGCATCTGGGTGACTCAAAAAATTGTGTGGCCCTTAGACACTCCAAAAACTGTCCTCAAGTTCACTGAATATTTATTAATGCATTCAGTCTATCTTAATTAATCACATTTAATTTTTTTCTCCTGACTTATCTGAAACATAATCCCCAATAGGGGAGTCAGAGGCCCATGACCTTCAGTATGAAAAAAAATAGCCTATTCCTGGTATAAAGGCTTTGGATTCAAGGAACAAAGGAAGAATGAGAAGAAAGGGGATATTCCAATCTTCCCCAATCATTGCACATTCCAGATATTGGTGATCTCCAATTCCTAGAATTCCCAACCTGTACAGCCATTACTGAGAATTCTGGGAATTGAAATTCACACACCTGGAAGACACCTAGACTAAGAGATATTAGTCCATACTCTTCAGAGATTCCAGCTGCAAACAAAAGTACAAAGAACAAAGAACATTAAGCCATTAAATGGAATGAAGTAATTCGGAAATCTAAGATTTCTCTTTCAAAGTTGTTCAGATAATTAGAAATTGACCAGGGTGGGAGAATTTCACCTTAATTAAAAATAGATAGATGTTTAATTTAGAAAAACTGCTTCTTAAATGAACTCTTAAATGATCAAAAATTGTTTTAACATCAACATTTAGGCCAGTAGTGTTGCTGCCATAAAGTATCGCAAACTATAAAAAGACAAGAACAGAAGAGGAGACAGAAGCTGAATTGTTCCAAGGTTTGTTCTAAAAATTTCAGCATGTACCTTTCTAAAGGCAACTACTACTTATAGGGCCCAGTGATTACAACCAATGTTTGGCCTTTCTTTTCCCCTCCCTCTTTGCAAGATCTCCAGGTATGGAGCTGCATATATAAGCAGGAATCTACAGAAAAACATATGAAGGATCCGTAGTTGGTCCAAGTGCTTCGTGGTGGGCAAGACAGCCAGAGGAAAAAATGGGATAGTGAAGGCAAGGGAGGTTATGGTTAGCACTGTGGAAGGGAATGTGGTGGGATTCAAATTTTTTTACTACCAGTTCTGTGGGTGTGGCTTGGTGGGCGTGGCAGGGGAAGGATACTGTAAAATCTCCAGTCAGAGGGGGTATTTGCCGGTTCTATGAACTACTCAAAATTTCCACTACCGGTTCTCCAGAACTGGTCAGAACCTGCTGAATATCCACCTCTGGAATGGTGGCTGAATGTTAAGGCTGTCCTGAGCTTACTGGTGAGAATCGTGAACTTGTGAGATACCCCCATTTGATCTTCCACAACATTAATTTTGCTCTGACAAAATCACTAAAGAAAGGAAAAGATAAAGGAGAAGAAAAACAATCATCCCCACAGCCATGGGACAAGTGGCTCAGCAAGATGGGAGAGGGTAGTCCTGCAGTCGGCCAATTGAAAGCCAGCAGTTCTTTGACACCCAACCCTTCTCCATGCAATCTAGACTGTCTGCATAAGAGGAGGTCTTCTTCCAGGTAAAACACTACTTTCATGCCACATCCTGCCTGAGCCTGACATCAAGATGGAGAGTCCATTGTGAAAACATGTCCTCAATAAACAGTCCAAGGGAAAAGAAACTGTATGAATCACACTTTAGTTTGTCAAGAAAGAGTTGGCACAAAGTTCTAATCTGTACACATGAAAAAAGTATCAGCAGGTTTACATAAATGTTTCAAAAACAAGGGAGGAAATACTGTACAAAAGAAACAAATAAGAAACAAATGATGCTTGCAAAATTTGTCTGGTACACATTATTAAAATAACTGCTCTAATTTCTGCTTTCAAAAGTAACACAGAGATACATGTGTAGTTGTCTCTTCATTCTTGCCCATTTTCAATTTTTCTAATTCATTGCTTAATTTGTTTTATCAAAATGCATGCAACAGGTTTTCCCAACCTGGTTCTTTTCAGATGTGTTAGACTACAATTCAGAGAATTCCCAGTTGGTATGGCCAAAACCTCAGCTTAACAAAAAGTTCTCTTTGTGATAGGCAAGATTTGCTCATCCTTGCAAGTCATCTCCAGACAGAACAAATGAAATACAATATTCGTACATTTATGGAAGTTTGAGACCTTCTCCTAACAGTCTGAAATTCTCCATTTTCAGTTTCACCTTATCTCATATATTTATTTCTGGGCAGAACATAATTATATCAGGCTTTAACTTTCATTTGCATTTTTACTATATTTTATAGCTTCAGCTTACGGTTATACTTGCTCCTATTGGTCTCTATTGAAATAATTTTGCAGCTGTATACTGAAACCATGTGTGCAGAAAGTGCTTAATCTTCTTGTTTAATACAAATAAATAAATTGTATTTGATGGGCTTTAGTTCTGTACTAAGCACATCTATTACTTCTAATAAACATATTTCATGTATAAAGCAAAATGTATTTCAAGTCCTGAAACAAGGCAACTTAAGTTCATTAGCAGGGAAAGTCAAGCAGTTAACTGCTGTACATTATGGACTACTATAGATGAGAGCTCATAATAAAAGTGTGCTAGGAAACAGGGTGTCCCCTGTAGCGCTAGTAATTTATGTTGCTAAGTGCTGAGGTCCTAAAGTGAGATGTTACATGACTGCAGCGGCTGCAATCCTAATTGTTCCAATTGTTAACTGAGAAGTGCAGGTTGCTATGCGAGTACTGGCCTTGGTCTCTCCCAGCTTGAGTAGGATTAGGGTCTGTCCAACTCTGCCCACTCACCTATCTCCCCTCTGCCTCTATCCAGAATCCTGCAGCTCTGGGGGTGTCTTGACATGCCCTAGGAAGCTGCAGCCACCCCAGTTTCATCCATGGTCAACCTTATCACCCTGCACTTTGCCACCCCAGTTGACCTTTGATGTCTCCTGGCTCCCTTGCTGTCTTCTTGAGGCATCTCTAATTCACAAGTACATGTTATTAGTAGCTACTATTTTGGGTATCAATGGGGGAGAGGTTTTAAAAATCAAAATGGTGACCACAATCAAAACCCCATTGGGTTTTTTTTACACGTCTAAAAAGAGTGAAGCTTTGATTGCATGGTTCTACCCAACTCAACCTTTTGACCTCCCCAACTGATGGCCCAGCTACTGCAGCAAGATCTGATGGCATGGCTTGTTCATCATATCCTCTCATATCAACTCAGATACATTGCTTTATTGGTGTCAAGACCAAGGAATCTGTCACCCAATGTAGGTTAAACAGGTTTTGCTTTTGCATTTATGAAAAAGCCCATATTATAGCATAACAAATTTAACACCTTTTTTTGTGATAGCATCTTCAGAAGCTCCAGCACAGAACCATAGGACATGTGCAATAACAATCCCTCTAATAGTTATCCAGGACTTTTCAATCTCACTCTTATATTATTTTGTTCTTGCAGTGTAAAATGAATTTGAAATGATCCAGTAGACATTTTCCCACTAAGTAAAAGACAGAATTGATTCTTACTTCTTAGCTCCGCTCCCATCCCCAGAGCAGTGTAGACTTTTGTGATCTAGGGCTGGATGTTGACATTCCACACACACTGTGTGCCCTTCACTGAGATATTTCATCCAATGAGTATAGGAACTGTTCCCATGTAGGCAGCCTTTTGTGATGGCCATGAGCTGGAACTCAACACAATACCTGTCATAGAAAAGATCAAAGAAGGGCCATTTGGAAACCAGAATGCCTCTTCATCTCGCCCAACTAATCTTATCTGGGCTCTGAAGTTAAGCAAGATTGGGTTGTTAACCCTTGGAGGAAATAAAACCAGGGAATTCTAGGATTGAAAAGTCAACTGAGAATTTGGAAAAAAAATATCCTCAAAAAAGATATTGGCAGAACAGATTTGTAGCGTTGTCAAAAAAACTGCATGGATATGTTAATGTGGTTACTGGGAAAGTAGGACATATTTAACTTTGTGCTATTCCAGTTATTGATTAACGTGACAGGGGAAACTCCCTGCCCTAGTAGTAGCTGGTTGCCCACGACTCTGGTGCTTTTCTTCAGTAAATCTCATAGTATTCAATGGAAATTCAGTACAAGAAAAATGGGTGATGGGCTGCAATCTTAGGTGTACAGTAATTCATACAGTAATACAGTAAGCTTACAGAAATTCACACAAACAGCAAAGCTGCTTCTGCTTTAGACTGCAGGTGTAGTCATATGTTTGAAGAAAAACTGTGCATGTAAAAACTATGGACCACAGAGATTTTTTGCATACTTTCCTCAACGTTTACCTGCATGTGGCCAGGTAATCCTGCTGATTCATCTTTATTCTGCAATGACACAATCTAAGGGCCATTTTACTTCCAGCTGTGCTTACTGTATCCATGCCATGTATTAGATGATTAAGTAATTCTTCTTGGTGGGTCCTATATTTAAAGTCTTCTTTTCAGTTGCCAAGGATCTAAAACCATTTTCAGTAACATACTATATAGTAAGCAGGGTTAAGTTAATTTTTTTTTTCATTACAACCCTATAATTCCCTTTTTTTCAAGGCGGAGTCAGGGAAACTGAATGGAGCTGAATGTTTAATGCCCTTCCCGACGCCTACCCAGAGTTTGCAGCAGATATGTATTTTTGCACCGTGATAGAGAAACTTCTGCCGCTGCCTAGGATTGAACTCTCAACCATCCAAGAAGGAGGTGAGCATCTTCACCTGTAGGCCACCGCACTGCTCTTTAATTTAAATTTTAATAATGACTGAAAATTATGCCATACTGGTCATTAAGCAGGTTATATGTGAACATGCACAATTTTATGACTTTTTTGTGGCAGTGGTGAACCACCAGGTTGTTAAGTGAATGCAGTGGTCATTAAGCAAATCCATTGTCCTCCATGGGTGGTTTTTGCCAGAAACAAAAACTGAACTCTGGTTTCTGGCAAAAGAATAATAAATCACGTAATTGCACGATGTTGCAAAAAGCCATAAATGCAGGCCAGTTGCCAAGCGCCAAAATTGTGGTCACTTGACCAAGGGAGCTGTTGGAACTTCAAATTTAGGTCATAAGTAACCCTGGGAAGATCCATTGTAACTCTGAATGGTCACTGGTTGTAAATGGAGGACTACCTATAGTAGAGGTAGTGGGACCGAGAAGGCAAGATCTGTTGGAGGCAGAATTAGAGTTAGGGACATTCTCTTAAGACTATAAAGTCTCTCTCAGTGTCGAGATTGTTAACTACAGTATTATTGTTGACCATGAAAGACAATGCAACTAAAGGAGGCAAAACAATAGATTCTTAATGCCGAAATACAGAACTTACCCAACTCTTTCTCTCCCGCTGAGTACAGCACGTTTTCTCCTTGCTTTCCCATAGCCTCTGGTGGTTATTAATGCTGGGACTGATTACATGAAGGGGAGGGGAGAAAAAAAACCACAATAACCACAGTCAATGAAAACTGAACTCTCAAATTCATTTACATCAGCAAAATAGCGAAGAATGGGATGCTGATGGAGTTTAATGCCTTGTTGTTGTTTGCAAGTGGGAAACCAAGACACGTTTTCTCCCATAATTCCAGATCACAAATAATTATTCACCAACTGCAGAATTGGGAAATCATCACACTGTTTCTTTCTTGTTGGAACTGGCCTATTTGTTATCATTCTAGCATGGAAGAAAGCTATTTTAATAATCCACCATAGTTCGGTAGGAAGAAATACAACCCATTTGAATTGATCACCAAATAATTTTTGTTTGGGCCTCAACCGTGTTTTGTTTTTTTAAAGAAAAAAATAGTTCACTGTAACTAATTAACCCTTTTAACACAGACTAGAAAAAAACCATTTTGATTGTTTCTCATAAAGTGAAGCCTATTTGGACCAGCTAAGGAACATCACTGCTTTTAGTTGCACCAAATTCTTCAGCAGGAGATCCATCTGCTCTTCTTCCTGAGTTAGATGTCATGGATTCTGCTGATATACAGGTACAACCAGGGATGGGATTCAAAATTTTTAACAACTGGTTCTGTGGGCGTGTCTTAGGTGATGGGCGTGGCTTGGTGGTCATGTGACTGGGTGGATGTAGCTTGGTGGTCATGTTATTGTGGCCAACTCAATATCACTCACATCAAGGCACGCATCTCCCCGCCTGGCCTCTTATGACTGTGGGGATGCTGCAACAGTCGTAAGTGTGTAAAATGGTCAAAAGTCACTTTTTTCAGGCCTTTGTAACTTTGAATGGTCACTCCCCACAAGCAAAGTACCAGCAAAGGAAGAAAAAAAACTCCAGAGACGTTCCTGAGACAGGAAGTCTAGTCCTGCCAAGAATGTAATAAGGGATAATGGAGAGGCCGTTTCTGTAAGCAACACCAGAATGTTTCTTTCCAACCTTCCTTACAGGATTAGGCCAGTAATTTCTTCTAACAACCGGTTCTCTGAATTGCTTAGAATGTTAACAACCAGTTCTAGTGAATAGGTGCGAACTGGTAGAATCCCAGGCCTGGGTACAACCGCCTATCCATTTTCTGGGTGTGTTTCTAGGGGATCTCCATATTAACTGATACTTTAGGACAGGGGTGGGATGCAAATATTTTTTACTACTGGTTCTATGGGCATGGCAAGGTGGGCATGGCCATGTGACTCTTTTTTTGCAGCACCCCTCCCCCATGCTCCATTTTTTTTTTTTGGCCTCCTGGGCCTCAGGGAAGCCTCCTTGGAGGCCGTTTTTGCTCCTAGGAGGCAAAAAATGGAGTGCAGCACACACACCCCACACACCCCTTTTTGCCTCCTGGGTAAAGCAGTAAGACAGCAAGGAGATCCTGGCACAGCTGATCATTAGAACAGCTGATCGTTGGAAGGGGGAAAAAAAAGGAAAGAAAGAAATACCGGTTCGGCCAAACCAGTAGCTGTGTTTTTAACCCCCAGTTCATCTGAACAATAACATTTTTTACTACCAGTTTGTCCGAACTGGTAGAATACCACCACTGCTTTAGAAACCAATTCAAGGTTTCTTAGCTGCCTTGATACAAGTATTTCCATATGCCTGTGATGAGGAACCTCTGCACCTCCAACTGTTGCAGACCTATAATTCCCAACAGCCTTGAGCTGCAAAGACAACGTTGTGATGCATGTAACCATCAACATCTGAAGAGGCACTCTGTCCTGAGCATATGCCATTGGCCCAACATGTCTTGCAGAAAATACTATTGATGTTGTAAAGCTTCAAAACCGAGTATGGATCTGAATCCTTTATTATGATAAATCATTATCTGGAGAAATCAGACAGGCAGTAACCTTCTCCCTCCACAAGAATTGTGAATCTGGTTTATCCCTTAAGAATTTAATGG
Organism: Hydrophis major; assembly: GCA_033807585.1. NCBI lineage: Eukaryota > Metazoa > Chordata > Lepidosauria > Squamata > Elapidae > Hydrophis > Hydrophis major. The sequence continues at coordinate 238,236,419 of CM066330.1, read as the reverse complement.
ATCCCAATGGACTCCACAAAAATTGAGAAGTCTAAAGTCCAGCCTGTTCTTTGGTTCATCAAAGAACTGGAAGTGATAAGATGAATAAGATGAAGTTCAAATGCTGACGGAAATGATGCTTCATTGTGATTACAACCAAATATGCATAAGGGTACAATACCATTCCTATTTTGGCTAATTAATTCGTGTCAATATAACAGCCATAGCTTTCTCAGCATACCTTCTAAAATGCTAGAACAGGTCATAAAAATATGTATGAGTAAGAATGTTCCATTTATCATCTAGTCCAACCCCTCCCTCTCTTCACACCAGAATGCAATGAATCATCTTCAGCCAGTAATCATTTAACCTCCTTGAAAACTTCCAATGGGGAGAAACCAGGGCTGCTCTAAATAAATGATTCCACTGCTTAACAGCTCTTACCATTAATAAATTATTTCTGATAGTCAGCCAGTATCTCCTTTCTTTTCATTCTTTTTCTTTGTCTTTGTCCTATTCTTGGTCTGATCACTCTTGCGTGAATAACCTTTTAAGATACTGCACTTCACTATTTAAGAGCAGCAACTTCACTATTCCCAGCAACTCTTGACTGGATTCTGCCCGATTTGTTCCTAAGCTTGGTAGGAAAGCATCCATCTACTTGGAGGTTCTTTCTACCTGATCATAGAGGCCTTTCACAATAATAATGTTGATTCTGGTAGGGCTAATCTCAAAGGCAGTTGCCCTTTGCTGGAAACTAAATCCTAAAGTGAGAGCAAAATTATATTTAATATTGCTTTTTTTATGCACCTGGGAAAGTCTTGCAATAACATTATGGAAGGTATGTTCCAACTAAAGCAATTATAGAGTGGGAAATTAGAGCACTGACTGAGTCCACGTTATGTAAGAACCCAAATCTGCCTATCCCTTCTTCCTTATTCCTTCGCAGAAATGGACCATGTAACATCCAGCTGTTATTTGAAGCAGTCTCTGTGCTTAGTGGGATCAGATCCATCTCTCAAACTGACCTTTAGTGTTATGCAATATAAAAATAACGGCCATAAAGTTACTTAAAGGAGGATTTGAACTGCCTTCCCCCACTTACGAATGGCGTCCTTGCACAGTGTTCCTTGCTGAGTCCAATACTCCAAACAGCCAGCTTTCTCTTCAAGAACAGGGCAGGCTTCTCCCCCGTTTCTGGGCTCCCGAGTCACGTGTCTCCTTCGGAGGCGGTAGGTCGCTTTGCAGCGTTCTGCACACCCGCTCCATTCACTCCAGTCAGAGACCAGGCAGGAGGCCTCTGCAGAAAGAAGAAGACGTTACTTTTAAAAGTGGAGATCCATTCAGGTGAACATCCCAGAACAGGGGTATCAAACTCAAGGCCTGCGGGTCAAACCAAAGGACTGGCCTGCAGAGTGTCTGTCAGCAAAAATGGAGCTTGGGAGGCTGCGATGGCCTCCTGCAACCCTCTGCCAGTGAAAATGGAGCTTGGGAGGCTGCGATGGCCTCCTGCAACCCTCTGCCAGTGAAAATGGAGCTTGGGAGGCTGCGATGGCCTCCTGCAACCCTCTGCCAGTGAAAATGGAGCTTGGGAGGTTGCAATGGCCTCCTGCAACCCTCTGCCAGTGAAAATGGAGCTTGGGTAGGCTGCACGAGCTCCATTTTCACTGGCAGAGGGTGAAGGTGGCCGTTGCAGCCTCCCAAGCTCTGTTTTAGCTAGCAGAGCGCTCGGGCCACCACAGGCATCCCAGACACGAGTGACACTGAGCTGGCCACGCCCACCCTGGCCACGCCTACCCAGCCCCCAGGGTCAAACACAACTCTGATGCGGCCGTCAATTAAATCGAATTTGACACCCCTGTCCCAGAAAGAGAATCTCAAATCGTTCTTGCTAAACAATCGTTCTGAGCATGTTGTGGTTTGTAGGTTATCCTCGAGTTATAACCATTTAGCAATGGTTGAAAGTTGCAACGGCACTGAAAAAGATGATTTACAATCAGTCCTTGGCCTTATGACCATTGCAGCATCCCCACAGTCACATGATCAAAATCTGGACACTTGGCCAAACCGGCGTATATTTACGATGGTTGCCGTGTCCTGGGACATGTGACTGCCATTGACAACTTTCCCAGCCAGCTTCTGACAAACAAAGTCAATGGGGGAAGCCAGATTTGGTTAACAAATGCACAATTCCCTTAATAACTGCAGTTTGTATAACCACAATGAAAAAAAAGGTATAAAACTGGGTGCAACTCATTTAACAACTGCCTTGCTTTGCCACAGTGATTCTAGTCACAATTATGGTCATAGATCAAGGACTGCCTGTTATTTAGATAGTATTTTAAAAGCAAGTCTTGAGGATGATAGACTGAACTGCAATAAAAACATCCACAAGTTATAAAGACTTTCTAAATGTCTCTGTTCTGCTGATTTTCCAACCAAAAAATAGGTTGTTTCATTTACAGGAGGAATATTCGTAAATGTGATTTCTCAGCTACAAGAAGAAGCACTGCAGTCCATGTTCATATTTATTACATTGATATCTTTTCTTTTCTGAGTTCAAAGCAGTGCACCTTCCTCCAATTTATCCCCCCAACAATCAGCCCGCTTGGGTGGGGGAGTTGGACTACATTTGCTTCTCGAAACCCTCCAAAAGTGGTCTTAGTTTAGTGCATGGCACAAATCCAGTCACTGAGATTTGTAAACGAGGGTTGGTTTATTTTTTAAAAAAATTATCCACTTTCATGCAAGAACTTAAGGCTTCGCACACAGCCCTGCCTCCTATCTTCCCAGGAACAGCAACTTTGTGAGGGTGATAGGTTGTACTATCTCCCTTAGCTGCAGGATCAGCCTGTTTTGTGCTCACCTAATTCAGCAAAGCATATCAGTGCATGATGCCAGAAAGGTTCTTCAGCTAGCTTGTTTCAGAGCCTGATACTGATTACAGCAGAGAGGGAGCAATTGGACCAAAGTCATCAGCTGGCTTCTATGATTGGGGATTAAACTATAACTTTGATCACCTTGTTCCTTCCCTGACATACTCCATATTTCACTAGCTCTGATAACCCAGCCAACTATGGCTGTCAATAAAACTTGCAGTACAATAAAACAGGGCTCTTCTCGCATGCACTGTATACAGTTTCAGTGTTTTATAAAGGAAGCTTCTTCTGAAATTTTTCTGCTGAATCCAAAGTAAAGCACTTGGCAGTGCTAACTGAGAAGTCTGTAAGTTGCAAACCTAAGTAGAGACGATTGGGAAAACTGGGTTAAATCACTTTGATCTTTAGCAAAGCAAGATGACACGGAATTTAAGTGAGTTTTAGAGAGAGAGAGAGAGAGAGAGAGAGAGAGAGAGAGAGAGAGAGAAATCAAATGTAAAGATCACAGACTATTTTGCAAACAAGCATTCCACTGACCTTTACAAGAAACATTGAGGTCACTGATCTTATTCTACTCCAAAGATTGCGCTATACCAACAGAACACCAGAAGATGGCAGTATTAGAGGATACAATATAGCACTTAAATCAACCCTTGATTGGTCACCAAAAAATAGAGTTCAACAGTTGTAATAAAAAACTAAACAACCAGTGTGGGGAGGAAGAACCATGGAAATTAATTCATTTATAACACTGTTGGTACATAAATTGTTGTTATCATAAAAGCTTTCATAAAGTTTTCAATTCCTGCAAGGAATTGAAGGAGAATGCAGTTATAGGAGAATTACACAGCCAGATTCTGTATTAAGCCTAACCTGAGGCTTCTTTGATTTTATATCTATCACCAATGGTCTACCCAATTGTAGTACTATTCACATAGGTCGTGCCTATGACTTCCAGAATTCCCAGCATATCTTCAAGGCACCAGAAAGAGCAGCTTCAATAATTATTTTCAGCTAAGCATTTCCCTCTGGGCTGGGCATAATGGAACTTGCAAAACTTTTCTGGAGGGCACAAGAAAATGAGACAAATACTTTGAAGCCAGAGACTTTAATGTCAATGGAAAAAATAAAACACAGGTAGTCCTTGACTTACGACCCCAATGGAGCCCAGAACGTATGTTGCTAAGTGAGAAACTTGTTGAGTTTTGCCCTGTTTTATGACTTTTCTTGCCACAGTTGTTAAATGAATCATTACAGTTATTAAATTAGTAACGTGGTTGTTAAGTGAATCTGGTTTCCCCCATTGACTTTGCTTGTCAGAAGGTCGTAAAAGGGGATCACATGAGCCAGCGGCACTACAACTGTCATAAATGTGAGTCAGTTGTCAAGTGTCTCAATGCAAATCACGTGCCCATGGGGATGCTGCATTGGTCATAAATCCCTTTCTTCAGTGCTGTTGTACACTTTGAACAGTCCCTAAATAAACTATTGTAAGTCGAGGACTACCTGTACTGTATAAAGACAGGCAAAAGAAATATATAGGTAGTCCTTGACTTATGACCACAACTGAGCCAAAAATTTCCACTGCTAATCAAGAGACTTGTTAAGTAAGACTTGTGCCATTTTACAACCTTTCTTATAACCATTTGCTGTTAAGCCAAGATTGCTCTAAAGCAGGGGTGTCCAACCTTGGCAACTTTAAGACTTGTGGACTTCAACTCCCAGAATTCCTCAAAGCTGGCTGAGGAATTCTGAGAGTTGAAGTCCACAAGTCTTAAAGTTGCCAAGGTTGGGCACCCCTGCTCTAAAGCTAAATGCATTTCTAATGTGGCCATCATCTGCGAAGATCTGTGAGGTAAAATTCCAGTAAACACATGCCTGTACCCATAATGCAATGCATGTGCGACCTGCCCCCCCCCGCACTCCTCCTGTTCCCCCACGTATTCACACATGACCCCCTGCGCTACCACTGCCCCCTGCGCATACACGTGTGAGCCCCCATCCTCCCTACCCCAATGTGCATGCACCCGCGTCTCCCGCACCCTGCCCCCCCCCCGTGCATGTGCAGCAGAGACCCCGAAAATCAGCTGGCTGGTGTGAGGCGTGTATGCATGGGCAGCAGAACTGAGGTGGGGGTGACAGTTCGCGGGCCGGCAGAGATGGCTCTGTGTGGGTACCACTTCTGGGTCTATATACTGCCTTCCAGTAAATGTTAGATCCTAACAACTGCCTAGATTAGCCCCTGAAGCTTTTTGGTGATGTGCAGTTAATCCTCAATTTACAACCCTTTGTTTAGTGACCGTCCAAAGTTACAATGCAACTGAAAAAAATAAGTGGTCCTTGCACTTATGACCGTTGTATGGGCATGGTGAGTATTAAACACTCTTGGAAGGCACAACTGAAAATCTCCCATTTTTAACCCAGGGGCCTATGGCGCAGGATGACAAAATAAACAATATCTCTGTAAGCATTAGCTGTTGCCTATTCCAGTCAGCTCCAATCTTGACTCAGCTGCTCCTTTTGTATGGAGACTGTGAGGATCTAACATTGCAAAACAAAAACCACAAAAGAAAGGTCACTTTCCTAGGTCATTCTCCCCTGACTTTGTCCTTTCAGATATTACACGTAGATATTAATCCGTTCCTGGATTTCTCCGCTGCTCAGGGATTCTGGGAGTGACAAGCTGGGCAAACTTAGAAATGTTCTGACAGTGAGAGCAATCAAGCCATGGAACAGAAGTTGCTTTCAGAAGTTGTGGGAGCTTCATCCCCGGAATCTTTCAAGAAGAGGCTGGGCTGCCATCTGTCAGAAATGGTATAGGTAAGGTCTGCTTGGGAGTGGGGAGTTGGATTAGATGACCTACAAGGTCCCTTCCAACTCCGCTCATCTGTATATAAGTCGCATAGTTGCCAGGCCACTCCCAGCAGTGGAGCCTCCAAGGCTCAGCAGCCGCTACCGTAGCGCGGGCGAGAGAAGCGGGAGACGAAAGAGCTCCGAAGAAAAAAAGAGCGTCGCGAGAAGCAGGCGGGACCAGCCTTTCGCCCTCTAGGCCCGCTTTACCTGGCGAGCTCCGTGCCCGCCCGCCCACACACCCACTCCCACACACCCCGGGCCGCAGGGAGACGCACCTGGGCAGAAGTGCCGGTAGTCGCTGCAGCAATCCAGGGTGGAAAGGCAAGCCTGGTCGCAATAGCAGAGCCCGTAGGATCCGTCGGGTCTCCAACCGGCGCTCGCGCACTCCAGGCTCCTGCCCGAACAGCAGCGTCCCAGCTCGGCACAGCCGCCCGACGCTCCCGCCGCGGCCAGCAGGGCGGAGAAGAGCAGAGCGGCCGCCAGGATCCGGGAGCCGCAGGTCCCTGGCATGGCTGGCCGGGCCGGTTGGAAAAAGAAAGCCAGAGAGAAGATATAAATCGGGCCGAGGGTTGCCGTACAGCGCCTAGCACCACCTTCCTGCAGGAAGGTGGTGCTTCCCGCCTTGAGGCACAGCTGACGTAAAGTGGGCGCCCCGGCCCCGCCAAAAAAGCAGCGCTTTCCAAGTTGCCGCTGCCCCCGCGCTGAGGGAATCCGCCGAAAGAGTGCTAATCCTAGTGACGGTGGAAGTGGATTTCCCGCGCGTTTCGGCCAACAAGTCTGAAAGCAGCAGCCCCGAAAAGTTCGGATGGCGCCGGCAGTTGCTTCTCCGAGCCACACCCACACCCCCTCAGCCAGTTCCCTGCGCAACCTTAGCGGGCCGGCTGCGCCCACCTGGTTGAGGATCCGCGCAAGAAAAGGGCAGAATCTTTGGTCTTTGGACTTCGAGCTCCTTGACTCGACGAAACCCTGCCCGAGGCGGCGGGAGGGATCCCCGCCTATATAAGCTTTTCTGTGAATTCACTTCAGGCGCGCCTAATCGAGTCGGTCGACGCCTTCCAGTCACCTGCTGGACTGGAAGGAAGCTGTTACTCCAAAGGAAGGCCTGTTTGCCAAGGAAGGCAGCGAACTTTGCAAGGGATTTTCTTTTGACTTGGGACGCTGCCAGTCAGGGGATCCACATTAAAGAACTTCCCTCTAATTTCGGGAGGTTGGCGGAGAAGCCAGCTCCTGTAAAATTGCAGGCACTGGTTGCTGCGCCCTATGCTCGGTAATGAGGCTGATGAGTATAGTGCCCTCTTACCGTTTTCTTGCTGGAGAAGTTAAGGAATGCAAGCCGAGTTTTTGCCAGGCTGTGTTTCCCTTCCAACTGGGAGAGGCTCCAATTACTCTTCGGGGTGTGGGAAGAGAGGGCACTAGGTGACTGGGGGGCAAGGAGGGGAGGAAGGTGTGCTGAAGAATATGGCATGTGGGACTGTTTCCCTGATAAATGCTAATCATCCAGGGTTTCAAACCAGCTTGTAGGGGCATCCATGTATGGATGGTGTGAGTGGGTGTGAAACAAGTTAAAAAGTCAGCCACAACTCTGACTCTTATTTTATGAGTGTCCATGCAAGGAAAAAAAGATGGTTTTCCGAACCTTGGATTATGATTGGTAGCTTGACTGTTTACACACACTCACTCACACACACACACACAACCTACGAGCCTGATTGACCAGTTACAGGAGCGGAAGAGGGCACATGGTGAAGGAGGTGTTACTGTATCACTCTAGGGTTATCCAGAACTGTCTGCATTGCTGCATTCTGCATCATTTGTAGCTTCTGAATATTCTTCAAGGGTAGCCCCGTGTAGATACATTGCAGTTATCCAAACAAGAAGTGATCAGGGAATAAGGGACTGAATGCTCATAAACCCATATGCAGAAGGAGCCTGCATAAGAGGTAGCCAACACTTTGCATTGTGGGCAATGGTGGATTAAGGCTCACTGGTGCCCTAAGCACTGACAAATCTTGGTGCCCTCCTCCTTTGCACATACTGTACAAACGAAGCCAAGCTTAGGTTACATAAAAGGTTTTGTGGTGCCCCCTTTGGGCCAGGTATCCTAAAATAACATCTCAAAAATAACACAAAAACTAAAGCATGAATCAAGGTCTCAGAATGCCTTCAACTTAGCTTCGCTGTTTTATTAGTCAGTTTAAATTCAAAATGTAGATAAGGAAGCAAAACGCATTGACGAGAGTTCCAAGGCAAACCAAGATAATTAATCACACATTCCAGGAAGATAACTGGGGAGAGTCCATGGGAAGAATGCCAGCAAAGATAAACCTCATCCAAGGAAATCACTCATTTGACTCCAGCGTCTGTGAACACACAGTTCCAAACTCTTATACAGAGCTCACAGCTGCAACCCATGAAAAGGATCATGGCCCTCTCCTCCCGAGTAGACCTCACTTTTCCCTGATCCTCTCCTCCCTGCATGCCCTAGGATGGAGAGGGGATGGGTCTGGATCCTCCTCTGATTGCTCAGCCGGCCTCTACCCTTCCCCAGCCTCCTCCACAACACCCGGAGTCACACTTCCACTCCCTGTTGGCTGTTCTTCCTCTTCCTCAGAGTCAGTCTCCACCAGGGGCATGACAACATGCTTAGTCTGCTTAATGGTTAATGCACCACTGATTGTGGTCAGAACTCTGCTTAATCGTGATGCCCCACCTGAAATGGTCACAGAGGGAAAGGACAGGCCTGATGCAACCTAAGGGATTAATAGCAACTGGGCAAATGCCATCTCCAGACTACACCATCAACCACATCATTGACTAAGCCAGTAGATCTTAAAACCACTTGACCCAATTACCCCTTTTTCCCAGTCTTAATGCACAAAAAAGGCAGACTCTGTTGTTCTGTGCAATTAGCTCAGCAGTGACAGTTCCCAATTGGATCCTTGACTCACAAGCAAGCAATTATTGTACAGATTGATCCATTATCCCAGAATATGCCCCCAAAGTAGCTTCAGATTAGTAGCTTTCAGACCCTGGAGACTAAGTGGGAATTGTGGGGTTGAAATCCAAAGCTTAAGGACAGCCACCATAAAAGATATGTCAGTGCGTTTTTCTTTAGCATGTGCAATTTTGGAGATCTGTTCATAGCATCTAAAAAGGTAAATGTTGTAAGCAAAGTCAATGGAGAAGCTGGCAGGGAAGATCGCCCTTGCTGTTTTTCAAGTTTCATATTCCATAGCAGCACCCCAACGCTCCATACTGCACACCTACGCTCCATACTGTCCCATGGCTTCCATTGACACCCTCAAGACTCTCCCACAAACCCACTACCTGTGGCAGCCCCCCCCCTCGCCATATCCTCCTATCCAGTGGTGGTATTCAAAAAATTTTTTACTACTGGTTCTGTGGACGTGGCTTGGGGGGCGTGGTATAGCTTGGTTGGTGTGGTGTGGCTTGGTGGGCGTGGCATGGTGGGCGTGGCAGGAGAAGGAGACTGTAAAATCCCCATTCCCTCCCCACCCCACTAACCTGCTTTCCAGCTCCGTTCTTCTGTGCAGGACAACCAAAGAAGACCCAGCCGATCAGCTGGGACTCGGGAGGCAGAGAATAGATGGGGGTGGGGCCAACCAGAGGTGGTATTTGTCGGTTCTCCGAACTCCTCAAAATTTCCGCTACCGCTTCTCCAGAACAGGTCAGCACCACCTCTGTTCCTATCCCCTGCATTCCTTACTTAGAACTCCTGCCTCTTCCCATTGTTGTCGTTCAGCAATGCAGTCATGTGACTCGTGCTTTACAACCTCAGCACTTAGCAATAGTAACCGTGATCTTAAATGGCATTGTAATGGCTGCATTCTTCTGTGATGCGCTTAAAAGTGAACCTCATAGAATTCACTGAGAATTCACTGCATCTTAAAACAGACCCTGAAAATGAGAAAAAAAAATCAGAATGGGACACGGTTCCCTGTTCCACACTGTTCACTTTTTCACTGCTTCATCAATGAATTCATAAAACCCTGGGGGGGGGGGGAGAGAGGGGAATCCTGGCCGTGTTAAACTGCAGGTAGCCCTCAACTTAATGACCGCAATTGCAACCAGAATTAATGTTGCTAAGCAAGGCAAGTGTTAGGTGAATCACACCTGATTTTATGGTCTTTTGGCCATACCTGTTAAGTGAATCACTTAAATTGTTAACTGAGTCATATGATTGTTAAGCAAATCCGGCCTCCCCCATTGACTTTGCTTGCCTGAAGCCAGCTGGGAAGGTTGCAAATGGCGATCGCATGACCCCAGGAAGCTGCAGCCACCACACATACATGCCGGTTGCCAAGCGCCTGAATTTTGATTAGATGACCATAGGGGTGCTACGACAGTCAGAATTGCGAGGACGGTCATAAGTCACTTTTTCCAGTGCTGTTGCAACTCTGAAAGGTTGCTAAAACAAATGGCGGTAAGTCGAGTGTATTTCATCAGCAAAGAACAAGACCATTATTCCACAGTTCTCTGCACAATAGCCTAATTTTTCACCGTACCGCGTCTAAAAAAAAAAATGTGCCTGGAGATTGGCAACTGATGAAGAGAAGGGCGGGTCCTTCTTGCCAGAGCAATGTGAGTCGGTTGAATAGTGGTGTTTGCCTACATCGAAATGATGTACACTAGAGAGCATTGTTTGAGCTTACACAAGTCAAAAAGACTATTCTCACTGACTATTCTCAGTGCTTAGCAGAAAGAGAAGGGACTGGATGCAACCTTATGACTTGGTGGCCCATTCCTGTACTGACATAAGCTTCATCCCCGGACACTTTCAAGAAGAGATTGGACTGCCATTTGTCAGAAATGGTGTAGGGTCTCCCGCTTGGGCGGGTGGTTGAACAAGGTCCCTTCCAATTCTGATTATCTGTTATCTGGTCATGTGGATCAACCCCAATGAAGTTGAAATTAAACTTAATATTAGAGGAACTCAGGGTCATTTTAAGAGAAAAGTGGATGGTATTCCAAAATAATGTTGCTTCTAGTCCAGTGGCGGGATTAATATTTTTTTTGCTACTGGTTCTGTGGGCGTGGCTTGGTGGGCGTGGCAGGGGAAGGATACTGCAAAATCTCCAGTCAGAAGTGGTATTTGCAAGATTTCTGAACTAATCAAAATTTCTGCTACCGGTTATCCAGAACTGGTCAGAACCTGCTGAATACCACCTCTGTTCTAGTCTCTAGGTGCCAATCTTCTGCTTTGATTGCATCCATTTTCACCTCGCCTTACCCATGCCATGTTCAGAGGACATATCACAAATCATTATGTGATCTTCAGGCCAAGGCAGGTTTATTCAGTCATGAACTAACTGGCAGAAAATTCAGCATGTTAATGACACCCTGCCCCAAGACATGTTAATCACTAAGAGATGTTTTTATAAAAATTGATAAAGTGGTAACAACTTTCTCATTGAGTTTCCAATGGTATCACGTTGAGCCCTGAGGGAAGTTAAGAGAAGAAAGATACTTATCCATATTACCCATCAGATAATTTGTTCTTACATACTCTTTCAAAACCATGCAATTAGTGCATAGTGTAATTTTCTCAGCAAGACTGTACACCATTGTCTTAATTTCTGTATGGAACATGTTGGCATCTCCTTATAGTTTTTGTTGCTGTTGTTACTCTTGGTTCAAATGAAGCATATTCAAGTTTTTCTAATAAACAGTCTATACAAGACTTGGAATTTGAACAACTGATCATTGAATATAGCAAATATTAAAATATTTGGCTAAATATTTGGCCAAATAGCCAAATATTTTTAAAGACATATCTGGTTAAGTAAATCAGCTACCTCTGTTGTTGATCTGAAACTTCTATCAGTCCATATTTAAAAAGAGGAAAAAATATTTTAATAATATATTGAGAATGTATTGAGTTTAAAATTCTAGAAATTGTTTTTTTCCACCACCCATACAAATCAAAACCTTTCTCTGAATTTTAATTTTAACCTTTTGTAGGCCCTATGACAGTGCTCTAAAAGAATTTTAGTGCTCACTTAATTATTTTCTTATATAGAAAGGCAGAGCTGTGCAGCTGTCATTTTATATCAGTCATAAAGACTTTGGTTAAGTTGATGAGTGAGGCAGCTGTCAGGATTCTCCATGCTGCCAATGTGAATATTTTGAACACATCTCATTCAGTTTTATTAGGCTGACTAAAATTTTGAAAGAGTGCTTCAATTATTATGATTATTAGTATCCACCATTTGACATAATTTATTTCTTGGTAGTATTAATTGTGGGATGTTGTAATTATTCTCAGCAACTATTTTATGTTACTCATGTTTTATTTTGTTTGAACTGAAAGTAGCCCAGAGACCTGTATATGAGATGAATGATCACATACAAATAATAAGCAAATCAATAAATAAAATTATTCAGCCTAAAAATTGTTTATTGTACTTCTTTTTTGTTTCAAAGTTTATAGGCTTCCTTCAATGGGCAGACAAATGGAATATAATAAAGCAGTAACTGAAAATTGTTGGATAACTCTTTGTCCAAAACGTGTTTGAGAATTCAAGAGAATCACAGTTCAAAACTATATACCTTTACTAATATAACATACAGATATATAGAGAAGGGAGGAAAACAAAATAATTCTTCAGGTGACTTCTTTATTTAGACCTTTTCAAATAGGCAGGAATTTGGACTTAAATAAGCAATAAATAAAAATGAATAGCTTTCAGGGAACCCCAAATCTTAGCAGCTAGAACACACAATAATATTTCCTTTTGGGTAAGTGCATGTAGTAAAGGAATTATCCATAGACCTTCTGCCAAAAGAACAAGATGAGATTTCTTAATTAAATCCAGTTGAATAGCCTCCTTCCTGTAATTGTCCTGCTCAATCATATTAGTTTGAAGGTCAGAGAAGTATGTCATAGAAAATGAGTCTTGCTTAGCTTAAAGAAAAATATTTATTCAAACATAAATGTTTGTGATCAGAGTGTTTTATAACTTATGTATGGAGAGGGTGCCTCAATTTTCACATTTAATATACTTATAGGTTACACATATTAATTCAAATTAGTACATTTTTTTACAAGGTATAAAAAGGTATAAAAAGTATAAGAGTTGGATGTCTATGGATATTCTCAATCATTCAGGTCATGGTTGTCCAAATCATGCTTTTTCCAAAAGACAACTGGACTTTCTTCAGTTATTTTTCTTCTTCTTTGAAAAAGTCTTACTTTTCATCCCAGAAGTTTGAACTGAAGAAGTTTCTTGGATGTGAAGCGAAATGTTTTCAAAGGGAAAAAAAACCCAAGAAAGTCCAGTTGCTTTTTGAAAAAAGCACCTTTGTAACAGTTGCAGTTTAACAGCAATGATTCTTTAACAGTGCAATTAACACTTAATGCAATTAACACATTTAACATTTTTTAAAAAAAACAAATTTCTCACCTTTCAGGCCTAAGCAGATGAAATTTACATTTTTTTTAATCAGTTGCAAAAGTGCATCAGAATTGGACACTGAAATGTTGCTAGCTTCATGTCCCTAAAGCAAAACTGAGATAGTCTGTGGAGATTCTCAGTCTCCAGGTCATGGTTATCCCAAAGGTGCTTTTTCAAAAGGCTAGATTTTCTGACAGCTGTGATTTAATTTGAGCATATCTCCCAGTTTTTGTCCAATAATACATTAAAAATCTTATTTTGTTACAGAAAGGGAGATCAGCCCAGTTTACTAAGACCTACAAGCAAGCATCGGTAGTGGCATTCCCTAAAAAAAAAAGATACTTATTTGCTGATACCTCACCAAGCACTTTAATCTGATCATCTGGCAATGGGAAACTTCAGTGCCAGTCCCTGCTGAGAAGTCTTTTTCTGTCTTAATTAAGAATGCTGCATAGTGGTGGAATTGCTTTTGACCCAGTTCCCAATCGTTCTCACTCCAGTGTCTTTTGTTAAATGATTTGGCTGGAAGATCCTGGCAGTTGGGGATTGATAGAAAGGAACAATTATTCTCACTTTTACTGCTGCTGGAATTTGCGATTGTTAATTGTCTTTTGCTGGCTGCACCAGCAGAATTGTTGGGGTGCTCCAGACAAGATGTTCACACAATATCCTGAATTCATGTTGGCAGAAACAGGAGAAACCTACCTGGAAACACATGCTCAGCATGATGCATGAATGTCTGCAGTTGTTTGAGCTTGTCCAAAATGCATTAGGTTATACAAATAAGGAACAGTTGCCATACCATATGGACTTTTAATTCTCATTCATTTTTGGTTTTGTTTTCAAATTACTGCACCTTCACACTGAAGATCTGGAACACAGAATGCCTGTGGTTTCACAGTATGAGGGAGTTTATGGTCTGGTGCAGAAGGAAGATGAAAATGGAAATAAAATATTTCATAAGCCCAATGCCCTCCAGATGGCCTACAATTTCTGTCAGTCTCATTCCTGGAACTTCAACTTCTTCTAAAAACCAAAACAACTAAAAACTCTTTGACTTTGTTTTCTAGAGATGTGAAGGAGAGCTTCCAACATGCTCATCAACAAAGGCCAAATTGAATGACCTTTACCCGACTTGAAGACAGAAGGGTCCTTTCTGTTTGAGATCCAGCAAGGCTGAGAAGAAAGAAGAAAGGGCCAATACATACTGAGATCAGGGCAGCCACCTCTTTTTGTTGTTCAGTTGTTAAGTCATGTCTGACTCTTTGCAATCACATGGACCGCACCATGCCAGCTCCTCCCCCCTAGAATGTTCTCAGGGAAGCCACCTAATAACACCTGAACAAATTTGCTTACATCACCACCAAATGAAGGTTCCTTTCTTACTGTCCCCAACATGGTTCCCAGGAGTTCCTCAGACACCTCCCTTAGCATCTACAAGACCTTCCCATCAGTGTGGCATTCAAATTTTTTTAGTACCATTTCTGTGGGTGTGGCATTGCTTGGTGGGTGTGGCAGGGGAAGGATACTGCAAAATCTCCATTCCCTCCCCTCTCCTGGGAGGTTACTGCAAAATCCAGTCCCTCCCAACCCCACTAACCTGCTTTCCAGCTCTGTTCTCCTGTCCAGGGCAACAAAAGAAGACACAGCCAATCAGCTGGGACCCGGGAGGCTGAGAATAGATGGAGGCGGGGCCAGTCAGAAGTGGTATTTGCCGGTTCTCCAAACTATTTAAAATTTCCGCTACCGGTTCTCCAGGACTGGTCACAACCTGCTGAATACCATCTCTGCTTCTCAAGTTTAAATAAAAGCCTAATTCTTTTATTTATATATTTAGTAAAGGAAAATGGAGAGAAACATGTGCCAGTTGGAGCCAGTGGAGAACGTAGTCACAATGGGTTGGACATAGTTTGTCTTCTGAGCAGTCACTTGGGGAATAATAAAATCTCTCTCCTCTCCATCATCAACAAGTCTATTTGTGCATGGCCTAAGACTTGGAGGGTCTGTGGATCCTAGGTCTTTATGCTATCTGCAGGCCTCAATTGCACCCCTTTTCTATATGGAATATGTTACTCTTTTTAAACCAGGCTTTACCTGGGGCCCCAATAGAGGCCTTCTACATTGTGGATGGCTGACTGGCTACAGAAGATCCCACCTCCAGGCCTCCCATCATCTTAGTATTCACTTTTCTATTCAATTATTTTTATTTTAATGGCTCTGTTGTCCTTTTTTAAAAAAAACTTTTTATCATATTGTAAGCTGCCAAGAATTGGTGGTATCAGTGAGTTAAGTAACATAGAAATGTAATAAATAAATAAATAAATGGTCAAAGGATATTTCGGCTCTTATCTTTCTGAAGCAGTTTTCTGTATTTCCTCTTCAGGAAACTTTTCATTGTGGATATACAGTACAGCTTTTAAATGCCAATTAAATTTGTTGTTGTTAGTCGTGAAGTTGTTGTGCAACCCATCATGATCCCATGGACAACATTCCTCCAGGCCTTCCTGTCCTCTACCATCCCTCCAAAGTCCATTTAAGCTCACGCAGACTGCTTCAGTGACTCCATCCAGCTACCTCATCCTCTGTCGTCCCTTTCTTCTATTGCCCTCACTCTTTCCCAGATATGGTTCTTCTTCAGTGAGTCCTTCCTTCTCATTAGGTGGCCAAAGTATTTGAGTTTCAACTTCAGGATCTGGCCTTCTAAAGACCAGTCAGCGTTGATCTCCTCTAGGACTGACCAGTTTGATTGCCTTACAGTCCAAGGGACTTGCAGGAATCTTTTCCAGCACCCTAGTTCAAAGGTCTCAATTATTTGGCACTCAGCGTTCCTTACAGTCCAACTTTCACAGCCATACATTGCAACTGGGAAACTAATTAAATAGAATCCTAATTTTTCAAAATGGTTCGCAATAGAAAGTAGCAGGTAGTACAAGTATTAAATCACGCATATAAACGGAACTACACTTCTTTGACATCAGCTGGGAGGAAGCCCAAATATATGGAGGATATAATAAATAAATACTTGTTCTGAACATGGAATAACTTAGCCCCAGAGCATTTCTCCTTCACTGGCATTTTAACAACTTCCCTTGTCATAACGCTTCAACCATGGCATGAATATTCCTTCCAAGAACCTTTCATGCTGTCCATGGGACCTATTACTTTAAAAGTCTCGGGATATAATCTTTGGTTATAGGAGAGGGAAATTCTAGTCATGAGTAGGGCAAGGAACACCTACGTTCAGACAATGTTATCTGCGCACAATAATTTGGTTTCATATTCTGTGCAATAATATTGTCCTTATTATATGCATGCTGGCAGGGGACACAGTGACAAAAGACAAAATGGCTTGGCCTTGTTCTTCATTAAACGCATCCCTTTCATTCTGCTCATTAAGTGTTCACTTCACTGATCCAGCAGAAAAGCTAATGACTGAAGGAGCTGCTATCAACCTGCCATTGGACTATCTGGCCTCTTGCTTTTACTTTCAGTCTCTTTTATTTTATAATCCTCAGCATCAGTGACCATTGGTAACCAATATGGCTATCAGAAATTTTAGATCAGCCAGATTCAGAAGCAGAACAATCCAGAATCACACTGATAACACTCAAATAATGGAAATGGCAAGGTTTCAAAAAGGCACCTCTGTTTTACTGATTATATCGAGATTTCTGACTATGTAGACTGCAACAAATTCTGTATAGCCCTTAAAAAAAACATGGTGCTCCAGGCCACCTCCTCTGCCTCTAGAAGTTGTAGGAGGATCAGGAAAATAACACAATATATAGGGCAATTATGGAGAGGTGATTTGGTATTGTTGTTAAGGGATCAGCTGGGAAACCAGGAATTCCAATTCTGCCTGAAGCACAAAATCAGCTGGGTGATCTTGGGTCAATCACTTTCTCTTTGCTGTAGGAAGGAGGCAAGGGAAAACTCCTCCTGAAATCTTGCCAAGAAAACTGCAGGGAGTTGTCCAGGCATTCAATACTGACTCAAAGGTGATTGTATAAGTGTATGTATACACCAGTAGTGGAATTCAATTTTTTTTTACTACTGGTTCTGTGGGCATGGCTTGGTCGGTATGGTGTGGCTAGGTGGTCGTGGTATAGCTTGGTGGCATGACAGAAGGATACTGTAAAATCCCCATTCCCCCCCCCCAACCTGCTTTCCAGCTCCGTTCTCCTGTGCAGGGCAACAAAAGAAGACCGAGCCAATCAGCTGCGACTCGGGAGGCAGAGAATAGATGGGGGTGGGGCCAGTCAGAGGTGGTATTTTCTGATTCTCCGAACTACTCAAAATTTCCACTACCAGTTCTCCAGAACTGGTCAGAACCTGCTGAATACCACCTCTGGTATACACATAGACCTGTGTGTGTGTGTGTGTGTGTGTGTGTGTGTGTGTGTAATATTTGTATGCATATAAATTAATGATGCTATACAACTTTACCAAATTTATTTAATTCTATCATTACCACCCTTTGTAGAAAAGGTGTATTAAGGAGAGTCTCAGAAAAACAGCAACAAGAACGGAAACAGGCTGGACATTTTCAAAAATGCTAACAAATGCAGGAAATCCCACACAATGAAAAACACTTGAGAAATGTGCTTTTTGTCACATACTCAGAAATCTCCCTTTATTTAGCTCTTTATAAATATACTGCTGAGAAATTTGAACAGCTTTTTATGTTATCTATGGCGAACATAGCAAAGAAATTCACCCGGGGAGCCCTCCTCCCCTGCTTACTTTAGGTTTCAGTAATAGCAATTTCTAAGCAAGATGACTTGAAGATTACCATGGGGTGAGGGAGGAGGCCACAATTTGCTGAATGGCCTGACTCCCTGGAATAGAGCTGGGGAACTAAGCCCCATTATGTCTTACAGACTTCAATTCCCAGAATTCCTGTGGCAGCAGGACTTTCATGTGTGTTGTCATGACTTTTCTCATCCAATTTCCCACCTAAAAGGCATTAAAAGTGTAAAAGTAGAGAGATGATGAAGAGACCCAAGGAAAACACAGTTGAAGTATAATGGGAAGTTATTCCTGGTGAAGTTGGATGGATGTTTGGTGGGCTCAAAGACTGGCATTATCTCAGCCCAAGGTTCCTATATCATCGTCTTGTCATTTAGTGAATACTGTGGTCATTAAGTGAACCCATGTATTCCTATGGGTGTCAATAGAGAAACCAGCAAAAAACCAACGTGGAGATATTGGATTCTTTGGAAGACAGTCCACATTATTCCCACCCCACCCTTGATCTTTAGTTCAAACTTTTTGTTATCCCTCAATTTAAATCCAGAATCAATGGGAGGTTTAGAATGTGGGAACACAAAGTGTGACTGAAACCTAGTTACCCAATTCTGAGAACGTTCACACAAAATCTAAGCAGTCATGAAGAATTAAACTCCATCCATTTGTGCACGGAATCACCAAAACCCACCCAACAGAAGCTTGCATATCTTGTTCTCTGTGCTGAAGAGGGGTGAGACAAGGAAGCCCCCTTTATTACAAAACTCACTACTAAGTCATGCCTACTGTTGACCAATTGTTTAGTTACTAAATGTCTGGCTCTTCATGACCCCACAGTACATCAGGCTCATTTTTCACTGCCTTTTGGAGTTTGCCCAAATTCATGCTCATTGTGTCAATGACAATAACATCCTCTTTGCCTTCAATCTTTTCCAACATTAAGGTCTTTCCCAATGACTCCTCATTTGGTGGCCAAAATACTTGAGCTTCAGTTTCACTATCTGTCCTTCCAAAGAAGGCTTTAGAATTTCCTTTAGAATTGGCTTGTTTAATCATCTTGCAGTCCAAGGGACTCTTAAGTATCTTTTCCAGAACTACAATTCAAAAGCATCAATTTTTCAGGGCTCCACCTTCCCTGTGGTCCAAGTCTCACAACCATACATTACTACTGAGAAAACCAGTGTTCACTATACATATTTCATCAACAAGGCTGTTTGTTTTTAATTTTATGGCTGCAGTCACTATCTGCAGGGATCTTGGCACCCATGAAAATAAAATTGGTCACTATCATTTCTTTCTCTTCTAGTTGCAAGGAAGTGATGGAACAGGATGCCATGATCTTAGTTTTTAATGTTGTTTCAAGCCAATTTTTGCATTCTCCTTTCACTCTCATCAAGAGGGTCTTTAATTCCTCTTCCTTTTCTGTCATTAGATTGCTGACCAATGGGGAAAGGCTAATGGCAATCAGTGGACATTCTTAAGGAAGAACCACTGACAAACTCTTTTGCAATATGATACAGACTTTTTCTTTTGTACGTATGTTGACAGTTGCAGGTTGATATTTTTTACAAGAATGGAGTCTGAATCTGTAAAATGTCTTTCTTTCCAAAATATGCCTGGTTTAGGAAACCACTAATGTTTATAATGGTTTTGACAACATGTGATCCATCCTAGGGAGTCAAAAACCACATTTTTTTCAATTACTGGAAGCATGCTACTTGTATCATAGCCCCATACCTCATCTGCAAAGCTGGTCACTAGCCCAAATTTATTTTCATGGGTGTGACTCACTTAACTGCCTTGCTTGCTTAGCAACAAATTCTTGACTACCTATAAAGGAATTAACTACAGAAGAATTATCAGTTCTACAGAGGAATTATTGAGTCTATCATCTGCACCTCTATAACTGTCTGGTTTGGTTCTGCAACCCAACAAGACAGACACTTACTTCAGAGGATAATTAGGACTGCAGGAAAAAAAAAACAATTAATACTAATCTGCCTTCAATCGAGGACCTGTATGTGAGAATATTTTTACAGACCCCTCACATCCCGGACATAAACTATTTCAAGTCCTATCCTGAAAATGACGCTATAGAGCACTACACAACTGAACTAGACACCCCCAAATGCAATCACTTTGCTAAACAAATTCCCTCAACACAGTCCAACTATTACAAAGTCTGCATTACTATTACTATTAATCTTTTGATCACTCCTTATCACCCATCCCCTCCCACTTGTGACTGTATGACTGTAACTTTGTTGCTTGTATCTTTACAATTTATATTGACTGTTTCCTAGTATGATTTGATTGCTTATTGTACCCCATGACTATTAAGTGTTGTACATGATTCTTGACTCTTTTAATGAATGTATCTTTTTTTTAATGTACACTGAAAGCACCTGCACCAAGAGAAATTCCTTGTGTCCAATCATACTTGGCCAATAAAGAATTCTATTCTATTCTAAAAAAATGCCTTGTACTTGCAAAGAAACCTCTTCCAGAGATGGAATAGCTTTGAATTATCCATTGAAACCTAAAATAGTTTTCACGCTGCAATTTAAATCAGGGGTCTCCAACCTTGGCAACTTTAAGATTTGTGGACTTCAACTCCCAGAGTTTAAGTCTCAGCAAAGCTGGCTGAGGAATTCTGGGAGTTGAAGTCCACAAGCCTTAAACTTGGCTAAGTTTGGAGCCCCCTTATTTAA
This sequence comes from Hydrophis major, assembly GCA_033807585.1. Taxonomy (NCBI): domain Eukaryota; kingdom Metazoa; phylum Chordata; class Lepidosauria; order Squamata; family Elapidae; genus Hydrophis; species Hydrophis major. The sequence continues at coordinate 238,215,836 of CM066330.1, read as the reverse complement.
AGGATATGCAGTAAATCGGTGTGTTCCATTAACAGAAAGTAAAAACATAAACATAATTTATAAATAAACCAATTATGTCTCCCATTCAAATAAAAAAAAAAGCATGTGAAAGTCTGACCTAAATGCTTTTTGCATCCGAGCAAAAAGTGGGCAAACAGCACCCTCTGAAGTCTTAACACAAAAATGCAAAGCCAAAACAAAGGTAAAAAGCAGGCATACAGGTCTTCAGGATTTATCTTAATTGCAAAATTCATATTGGGGCAGTATCAAGCTAAGGTATAAATCCGTTTTTGAATTCAGCAGCTCTTTACAGGCATGATATTCCCCTCTGAAAAAAAAAAATCTGAAAAGTAGCCAAGGGTGCAGGGGTTGCCAAAGTACCCGCTAAGCATCCGATCAGCTCCCCGCCCTGACCTCAACTAACACCCCCCCACCTTTCTCTCTTTTCTCTCCCCCCCCCTCCAGGTCTTCCCCAGTGACCCCTCCCTGCATGGAAGCTTCAGCTGGTGCTTTCGGGCTCTTCCTCACCCCCCCTGCATGAGATCCTCCAAGCTGTGGGCTAAAGGTGGCAGGGCTCCTCCGGGCTGATCGCGCAGGCACCTGGCAGCTGGGGGGGGGGAAGGGGCGGGAGAAGAGACCCAGGGCGTGACGTAGGTCCACTTTCCTCCCCACGGAGAACTTTTTTTGCGTCCAGCGCGGGTAGTTCGGCGAGAGGCGGCGGCTCTATAACCCCAAAGGCAGCTCCCGCCCGGCATCAGCGCATGCGCACATCCACACACAAAACACCCATTCACTATCCCCATAGCGCGAGAATAACAGGAGTAATAGTCCTCTCTCTCTCTCCCCCCCGCCACTAGCCTTGCGGTTGCGACTTGTGTCCCAGCTCCTTGGGTCGGTTTTTCCTGCGACTGACTCCAGCCTCACACTTTTGAAAGAGCGAGAGCGGCCCGAGGAATCGTTGAAGCACGCCTCGTTGGGGGGTGGGGGGAGAGAGAAAGGCGTATTATTACATGAGCCTTTTAAACCCGTGAGAATGGGCTTCCCGGGCAAAAAACCGTTTATTTACATCCGGGCGGCCAGGAATCGTTTGCAAAACCGCTTCGCCTTCCCCAGTCCTCTTTGCAAAGCGCCGCCGCGGCTCTTCCTTTTTGCCTTTCCCTTCCTGAGGCAAAGCGGGACTGGAGCCACGTGGAGCCGCGCCGGGCAGTAGCAACTCCTGACTCAGGGGGCCTCCGAGGGGAGGGGAAGGGAAGGAGGAGAAGAAAGGGGAGGAAGGCGGGGAAGGGGCTGATTCCCCCCAATATGGGAATTCCGATTTTAGTCGGAATCATATCGTGTCTGTCTTTAAGATAAAGCCAGAAAAGAAACCCCACTGAACTTTGTCTGATGCAAGAGGCACACACTTATGTAACTAAATCTATTTAAATATATCCTTGTGAATGTAATTATTTAAAAATTTTCTCTACAAAGTACCTACATGCATGAATCATTTACTTTGTTCCCACATCTGAACAAAGCTAATATTTTTGCCATGGTTGAGTTAATCATACATTAATTAAGCAAAGTTAGCCAAAGGCAAATTCAAAAAATTTTCAGATATTTTCATAGTTGTAAATTATCTCTAAATCCTACCTTTTCTAAGGAAAAATTCAAATCCCAGCCAATCCTGGAATTCTGAGATTTGGAAGTACACACATTTTAAAAATTGCTGAGAAGTATCACATTATGCGAGCTTTAACAATTTATGTAAATGTTGAGATGAATCTTGACCTACACCTTAAGAGGGCTGAAATTTTATGAAGGAGAGCTAAATTTTCTAGAATACATTTAAATAACACCTACTTACAAACAAGATGGTCATTTTGAAAGCAATAAAGTTAACTGTGAACTTTTCAGCTGTCTAACCTGATGTCAAAACTCTTCCAAAGGCATGAAGCATGGTGGAAATGTGCAGTAATATAAACTTTTTTCTGAACCCGAGAAAACCCTCTTGAAAGGAGCAAAAACCCACCAGAAATGGTGCAGTACTTTTGTCTGAAGATCCCTGGATTTGCAAAGAATAAGACAGCCAACAGCCAAGAGGACAATTAGGTATTTGTGTCCTAGGAAGATCACAAATTTGATGTCTCTGGATGACTGAAAATTAAGTTGTGTTGCTGCGCAGGTTTTTGTATACTGTATTAAACCAATTCTACCCATCAAAAAGCAGGGTATAAAATTTAAATTGTATAAAGGGAAAGCTAATGATACTGTTGACTATCATACAGCTGCTTTAGAATTGTAGAAACTGAAGTTTGCTGCTTCACTAAGGATGCATTTAACTGCATTCAGTAAGCCTACATTTTACTCAGCCCAATGATTAGCTCATCCTGTAATCCAGGGGTTCCCCAACCCCTTCCCCCCACCAACAGCAGGCTGGAGCATGCCAGAAACCAGGCCACGCAAACAAGTGAAGTCCCATCTGCAGGATGCAGGCAGCACATGAAACCATGCTCCTCCAGTCTGTGGAAAAACCTTTCTCCACTGATCTCTGCTACTCACTGTCAGTGGCCGCTGATATAATCCACTGATTGCATTGGATGCATGTATGTAAAAACAGGAAATCTTATTTTGTCAGCTTCCTTGTGAACATGAATGGCAATTAAGCTCCAATCCTCCTCATATCCAAAGGGCTGGTTACAGCAAAGTCTCAGCAATATTACCCAATGCAGCATCAGACCAGTGCAAAGAACCGGCACACATGTTTCTCCAGGAACACAAATAGCCCATACTTTGGGTATCTGCCATGCATAATGTTGCAGTCTGGCTCATACACATCAGGAGAAAAAAATTCTCAAGGCACCTGGGGAGATTAACATCTGTCTGTAAGCTGCCCAGCCATTTATTAGATGGGCAGCTATATAAATTGGAATAAATATATCTTCCAACCTTGACTACCATTGATCTACATGAGGACACCATTCCAGCTTAATATGCAAATGCTGTCATTTCAACACTCCCTCCTGCAAAGTTCTCTGTTACTAGTTATGTATGTTTTATCAGTTGTGTAACCAAGAGCTCATCTTATCAGAGATTCAGATGCTGAACTGGCACCAGATTCTAGCTCACTTTCTTCAGCAGCTGAATGGATGACTGGGCCAATCATTCTCAGCCCAACTTATAACACTGGGGGGAAATGAGAGAAAGCACTATGTATGGTGTCTTGAGCTCTTGAAGGAAAAAGATATATAAGAAATGTGGGATCATAGCTTAAATATCAGCCTACTTTTACTCAATTGTTCCAGGGTTCTGTTACTTGATGTCCTACAGTAGGGATACTACAGTACAAACTATCCTACCAAGATACATCCTTTGTTAACTGTCCCAACAAACTACAGCCCCTGCTCATATGAAGCCAGTTATAAATGTATGAACTGAGAGCCTGCCTCAGCAGAGAAAAAAAAACTGAGTTTGTTCTCCATTAAAAACTTACACCATTTAATGTTGTTATAGTGCAAATAAAAGTATTTATTGAGTATCAACTCCATTTAATTCAAATTAATTTCCAGTCAGTCAACAGGCTGCTCGTTAGTATCACATGGCAGTTGAGAATCTGTTACAAGAAAAAAAAATTTTCAGAATGAGTTTTAAGGTAGCAGAAATGAATAAAAACCCTAAACGCTTTCCACCAACAACTTAAGTGCCCAATTCCCATATGCATGGCTTGTTCTATCAGTTTGTTGAATTATTCACACCAGTTTGTTCGAATATCAAGATAAAGTAAGGATAGGACTGTTGGAAGAAATATCCTTCTGGATTCAGTTCCAAGTGGGGGAAAAAACACTGGAAACATGGAGGCTACTTGGAAAGATGGTTTAATGGTGGACAGCAGGACCACACGACTTGAAGCTCAAAATTAAAAGGATGATCACATGCTTCAAGGTTAGAAGGTCACGAAGGGCTGATATGCTGAGGGTGCCTGGATTTTATAACCTTTGTTGGGATTTGAATTGAAGCTTGTTTCTAATTGGTTGTCAGACTCCCATGGGGCCATACAGGGGCAACTCTGTAGGCTGTCCTTGGTTGAGCCTTGCTGGATGATGATGCACTGAAAGGGCTTTGGGCAATTGCCAGTTTTACCTGGAGATCTTTGTTATGTAAAGTATTCTGGCCCAGGCCTTCACAACCCACCCATTAACAAAGGTGGAGGTGAGCTTCTACTTCTGAGGTGAGTTTCTGCTTCTGAGTTTATACTCTTTTTAGAGGAAATATTCTGCCTTTTTAATATTTCCCAAGATATTTCATTTTTCTAGGAGGGGGTGGGTGCTAACTTTCTACAGTACAAGACAATATAGCTAAATGTCAGCCCAGGTTATGTGTGGTGCTAGAGTTGATTATGGACCACCAAAAGCACCATTATCTGTATCAAATGAGATAAGGTAGCCCATCATACATATAGTGGATACTTTAAAGATATAATGTATACTGTTCTGAAGTAATTCTACAAAAAAGGTAGGAATCCACACATTTGTATGCTAAGTAAAACCAACCTTTCTGGACTAGCAATCCCAGAAATATGTAATGCAGCTTCTTTCATCACCAGTGCTTCAAGCCAAGTACCACTCCTCCTGAAAAATAGTTAAGTCACATGAAGATTTACATCTGGCTTCAAATATAAAATGTGCAACATTAAGACTTGAACATCAGTGGAATCAGGCTATTTGGCAAGAATACATGCTTGATCAGCAGAGTCGATATGATGGGGAAAAAAGGAATAGTCATCATGTACCACTGAGCTAAATGTTTTGCAGTCCCCTTTGTCTTAAGAGTATACTTGACTTTCAAGCACGCTTGATAGGAGACAATCACATAGAATAACTATTATCTTTTCATCCTTTCAATTACATAATCTGATTAAGTTCTATGGCAGTTTTTAAAACCACACAAATCTGGCAACTGCAGTCAAGCTCCTAGATCAAAGTAGCACAATTTTATAATTGAAGTTATTTTACATGCAACACTGCACCACAGTTTAGCATATGAGCCCCAGGCTCATTAACTTTACTTTTTCTTCTGAGTAAATGAAAGCTTTGTTTGAATGCCCAACAGTTCCTACCAGGTGCAAGCTTACACAAATGCTAAGCAATTTAAATCATGAGTGGGAAACTTCCCAGTACTGCCCATACTGACTGCAGCAAATGAGTAAAAGCCTAACATCTGGAATACATCACATTGCCAAACAATGGGCAGTTCAAACAAGCCACAACCAAACCATGGCTTGTATATTTTTCCATTCTCTGATACAGTTCTCAGCAGAGAACTAAGGAAAAGTTGAATAATGATGCATTTTCAGTCAACTTACAACAAATGTGTGCACCTTAGTCAGCTTTATGAACCAATTTTATCAACTAGAACTTCCAAGTTCTTTCCACCCATTTTCTCAAAATGCATTCATCCAACTTGAAACTTTTAATATCTGTGATTCTTTAAACACCCCCCCCCAAAAAAAAGTAATGTAGCCTTTTTAAAACCTTTAAAACAAGGTTGACCAAATAATTCATATACTGCACATTTTACAGTCTTTATCTGTGAAGTTGTGCTCTCCCAGGAGGGTCCTAGGAAAGGCAGAATTTGCTCCTCCAGGGTATTCTATGGTGCAGTCTCCAACAAAGTCATTATATAGGGAAATGCAAAGCATTCAATTCCAAAGAACTCCAAAATGCTATTTCCTCTAGGAGCAGGTCAACATCATCATTCTAGTTTGAAAGTTGTTCTAAAACTAAATTGTCTTGAAAATCACCAATCAGAACAGCATTGCCCAGGAGGGAAATGTAACATTTTAGAGTCCTTCTGAATGTTTCAGTATCCTGAAACAGGATACTGAGATTACTTTTAATAAGTATATAACTCAAGATATTCTTACCTCTATATTTACTGGATGCACTTAAAACAAACAGCTCAATTTTTCTTAGGTTTACATGACTCCTCTTTTTCATCCATCTAGTGCAAGAATTCTGTTATTTCTTCATTGATTCTTTTGAATCCTAAAATGGCACAGAAGACCCATTAAGTTACATTATAGGCTGGTCTGCCTGGAGCAGAATAAACAGGTACACCCCAGCTGATGTATCAGACAAAGGACTGGCTAATACAGTAAGATCAACAGTATCGCTCTGATGGGGAAAAAAGCTTCAGTCATCATATACATCAGCTCTAAAGGCACATTAGATAAGGGAATATTCCCAGAGTATTTGCAACCATAACTGTAATTTCCTTGTCTCAAAGTTTCCCCATTTGCTAATCTAGCCTTCACAAAGAAATGAAATGTAAGAAACAATTTACAGGTAGCTTAAATTATTTTTAATTAAAATAGTTATCCACCAATGCATTCTATTTTCCAGATTGCTTTTGAAAAGAATTCCTAAGGAAATTTCAGCAACCCAAAATGTAAAAATTAACGTTATCTCTAAAGTACTTGGCAGTGCATGCCTCCATGCCATCCACCTACTGAATGGTTTAGAGCCATTCTTCACATCAGTGTTTCACAACCATGGCAACTTTAAGATGCATGGACTTCAATTCTCAAAAATTCCTCAGCCAGCTTATCCAAGACTGCAGGGCCGAGTATAGGTAGGCAGTGGCCAGGAGTCAAGAATTCCTATGTGTATCATTCGCCCTTCACTGATATAAGATGGTAACATGTTTCTGCATCCAGCTAAAAATAATAAGCATCAGAAACTCACATGTCCTTTTTTAAAAAAATGTTCACCACAGACCCCATAATGGCAGTTTAGGTGATTCCACATCTTTCAGCTTGGAGAGTTTTGCAAGAGCTTTCACCATACATCCTTCACTGAATTCTTTTCTTGCCTGAAACAGGAAGAGATCCAAGACAGAAGCATTATTCCAAATCCTAGCGAAAGCAAAGTGTCATCAATTCCCAGCCAGCCCCCTTCTTCCTTCCCATGGTACAATTGGTGCAGTCAGACAAGTTCTGGCTAATAGCAAAGAATTCAACATTTCCGCTCTGATGGGGAAAAAAGTCTCAAGTCATCACGAGCACCAAATTAAACCTTCAAGCGCTTAAGATCGCAGCCTGGGAAGAAGAGTACCGTGAAAGAACGAGGCAGGGGGAAAGACTCCTGAATCCATTTTGCATCATCTTAAGGTAAAGTAAACCGGGATAATTTAGGGAGAAAAAAAAGAAAAGGGGAGAGGAGAAATCGGTGAGGCAATCTAAAATCTCGCGAACAACGAACAACGTGGCAGATGTCGGCGGATTGCCAAGTTCCAGGGACAACTCACCTACACAGCCTTGAAGCATCCCAAAAAAAGAACGCGTGCGTCCGTGTCGCGTCTTTATATATACACTAGAGCAGCTTGGTGCGCATGTCCATCCCAAAGCGTTTTGGGAAATGTAGTTTTTCAAAGGCCCTGGTGTATAGTTAATACTTCCGTGCTTTTGTTTGAGAGGTAGCTGGTTGTTATGGGAGGGGACAAATCCCACTTGAAGGATTTAAATTTTAGAGCAGCGCTTTCGCTTTGCAACTTTGGTTTGAGATGCCCCTATTGCGTTATACTGCGTGGTTTAAATCATGCTGAAATATAGCATTGGTGTGAATCGTTGGAATGGCAAGGGGCAAACACGGTTTAGATTAAAACGCGGCAAATACGTAAGGATTTGTTCTGCCTGAAAGCTCAGTCGCGTTCGTTTACTTAAGAATATTTCTCGAAGTTCAACAGAAAACATACCTTTAGTAAGGAACACAGACTTTATGGGATAGCGTATCGTTTATTGTTAGGGTTATCCTATTGTTTTTGCACAGTCAAAAAGAGAAAGAGTAGAGAAATAGAGAAAGTCATTAAATTAATTCAAGGGCAATAAGTTTAATGGGCTGTGAGTCCAGTATATATCTTGTTTACTTGTCAGAGCAATCACAATCCTGCTACTGCATACCAAAGTACTCATAAAAATTAAAATCTTATTATACATAAGCGTTTTTCTTTAAAAAAAACCCCAAACACTGCTGGTGTGAAGTTCTTTATTCTGTTCTACATTTTAAGAAAGGTAATGAAAACTAGCACTTCCTGAAGTTCCCAGAAAAAGTTGAATGGGAAACACTCAAAGGAGCAGGGTAGGAAGCAGCATGCTTTGAAATGAATGATTAAAGCAGCGTTTCTTAACTCTGCTGTTGGCTGGGGAATTCTGGGAGTTGGAGTTTGCAGGTTAAAGTTGCTGAGATTTGAGAAACACTGGGTTAAAATGTTGGACCAGGATGGGAGACCCAGATTGTAGTCCATCCTAAGCAACAGATCTTTGCTTAGACGATCCTGCAAGACATTGTACAAGGCGTTTTATCAATTAAAAAAGGGGGTCTTAGGGTTATTGTGCTAGCAAATCTGTGATTGAATTTCATGAAGCTCTTAACCATGAACTGAGAAAAAGTTCATGAGCCAGAAAAATCAGTGATGCTGGGACTCAAGTCTTTATTAAAGGCAGAATGTTTCATGGTTATGGAAGCAAATAATAATGCTACGCTTTCATATTTGCAGATCCCAACCAATATAGATTGTACTGTCCTCCCAATAGGGCACGGGTGTCAAATTCATTGCGTCATGTTACCGTTACGTGACATTTCACATTTTTTCCCTTCATGGAGCTGGGGTGGGCGTGGCCTCCATGAGATGCATCTGGTTGGGCCGCCAGTTTAACATTCCTGCAATAGGGGTATCTTCCAGACTTGTATCTTACTTAACTAGAGACATGGAAGAGTAGTTGAAGATCTCATCTGTAGCAAAGATCCAAAGCATCAATCCAATATCCAGCATAGTAGTGAATAAATTGAGGGACTAAAAGGAGACTCAAATTCAAGTCTACCCTCACGAATGGTGATACTGGATGATTTTGAGCCTTTATCAGCCTAACCTTTTCACAGGCTTATTTTTGTGGATAGATGTTTGGAACATGGACAGCTATGGATAGTAAGTAAGTAAGTAAGTAAGTAAGTAAGTAAGTAAGTAAGTAAGGAAGGAAGGAAGGAAGGAAGGAAGGAAGGAAGTCTTAGCATGGATTCAGATCAACTAACTCAACCATTGCATCCATTTTGCTTGGAAAGGGTTTGAGAAAAGCAAAGTAATTACAAATGTGGTATGTAGTCTTTCAACTCTTTATTCAATCTCTGTGAATAAAAGAATGGCATTGAACAATGATACACCAACTTATTGTACTTAACTTGTATTGCTCCCACTGATTTCTACCTGAACTGTTTAATACTCTCAGGGGAATGTGCTGTTATTAGCATGATTTATGGCAGGGCTTCTCTACTTTACAGTAACTCACAGGTTCAACAGATTATATTGTTATTGTAGCTAGTCATAGTTTCCAGCTGGGCCAGTGTTGCAAAATATTAACCTAAAATTTAATTGAAGACAACAGACTTCATTTGGAAGGGGGATGTGGTCTGAACAGAAAGGATTTATGTAGATTAAGGCCTATGAAGTTTTTTTTTTCTTCAGGGAACATTGCACAGTTCCAGTATCAGTGGGCAGAATGGAGTCACCTTATTAATTATATTTAATTTTAACAAAAACATGTAACTTTTAGTTTTTGTCCTGGCTTCAGCCATTGTTTGGCATGCTGCTTCTTGCCCATCCCCAAAGTTGTGTACCCCTAGTCTTAGTGTTAATCAAGATGATCCCAAATAAGCAACAATCTCAGGGCTTCCACTCGGTTCATATTTTGGAAGGACATTCCTATTTACCTCTGTAAGAGAATTACTTTTAGGAAAGTTTGTGTGTGTGTGTGTGTGTATAATGTGTGTGCGCGTGTGTATATATAAAAGCCATGCTGAGTATTTACAAAGACACACACACACACACACACATTTTGAGTAAATTGTTTAATGACTTCCCAATCAGTTATGAATTTATTAGTCTTAAATTTTCACTCATTATATTATTCAAAACCTGCTGCAGTTAAAAATGAAAGTACTATGAAATTGCTGTTTAATAAAAAACAATTTCCCCTGTTTTTTAGTATTTACCATTTATTGGACAAACACTACGTTTTACTTACATTCCATGGGGAGAAAAAATTCCAGCGTAAACAATGAACTGAAGCAGTACTTAACTTGCAATGCTATCGTGCTTTACCTGGACCATATGCAAAAACTTTATTGCCCACATTACTGTGGGCAATAAACACAACATCAAAAGCAACACAGTTTATATATAAACATAGGTAATTTTTTTCAGCCCTACATGGATATGTAATTAAACAGTATAAAGCACTCAGGAAAATCAATTTGCAGCTTTATATGCACCACATTGAGATCATATCCTGTATTGTACTGAGTTGGTGTGCCTTTATATACAGACACACACACATTTTTAAAAAACAAATATTAGCGACCATTTAAGCTTCTGTTGCATTCAGGTTTCCCTCCCTCTTCCCTACCCATCAAAAATATTCTAAAATCAAAGTGATCAAATAAAGTTTAAAATTCTAAAATGTATAATTATTTCTTCAATTGAGATTTAGGCGAGGTTCACCTTACTCTTTGATAATCAAATGGTAGGCACACCTTTTCCAGTGAAATTATTAAAAATCATTAAAAACAAAAAAAAACTTAACACATACATGGATATGATCTTCCCAAGTTAGTTCATAGATAAGTGTGTCAGACAATCAAGTTTCTAAACTGTGCTATAGTTCTAGGTACAATTAAGAAACTTTTAAATGAAAAATTTATAGTGTCATTCAAAACAATGCAATGAAACTAAAAATTTTATCACTGTTTGAAAAGCAACGGTTATGATTTAGACACTACAGTGGGTTGTAACAACTGTAGCGCTCTAAAACAGTTAGGTTACATTATTAGGAAGCATTTGATTTTCTCTGGTGCTTTCAGGTTTGGGTCCAGTCAAGCCTGTTTAGGCAGTGGTGTCCAGTGTTTGTCCCAAAGTGTTTGAGCTAGCCGGTTTGAGGAGAGGGTCACTTTCCATTTCTTGCTTCACGCATCTGGGGTGGGGGGAAAAAACAATACCTCTTTTTAGAAGAGAGCCCTGTTTTGAATTATAGAAGATTCAGTTCTTCAAGTTCATAGTAAGACCCACCTTTTCTCTCAGACAGCAAATTACTGCTATATGTTTGTCCATTTGCTTTAAGTGCACTGCCAACAACATAATTAAGTAACATCCGATAAGCAAAACCTATTCCAATAGAGCAATATAATCTACTTCATCCAAAGCTAAATGACAAGAGCAAAACCTTCAGAGAAAAATGAATGGCAGAATATTTTGCTGTAATCCAAAGTATGACCTCAGCAATGACATTGTTTTAATAGGTGGGTTGTATGCTTTGTTCAGTGAGCTGGGTGGCCATGTAAATTGCTTTAATTGAATAAATAATGCTGATGTACAAAAATAGGGACCACTTTGGTGGGAAGGTAACAGCGTTCCATGTGCCTTCGGTGTTTAGTTATGCTGGCCACATGACCACGGAGACGTCTTCGGACAGCACTGTCTCTTTGGCTTTGCAACAGAGATGAGCACAGCCTCCTAGAGCCGGAAACGACTAGCACGTATGTGTGAGGGGAACCTTTACATTTACAATTTGGGACATAGATTTATTTATTTTTAATATTTACATAGCCTCCCATCTTCCAACTTACTCAGGGTGGCTTCCAATCAAAATTAAAACATATAAAACTATATTAAAGCTATAAAATTAAACAGATACACATTTCTCATATCCAACCTCCATTATTTTGACTCTTCACATAAATACATTAAGGCAAATATTGATACAAAAATATTCCTAAAATAGTAAATAAAAATCAACAGTCCAGGTATTGCAGGATTATGGGAATTATTTTCACTCACACAGACATTGGTCCATTTCCTGTTCTTGGCATCTCTGTACTTTGTTGGTCCAACTCAGACAGCAACTTTAAGATGTTTAATGCAGCCTAGAATAGGGAATTTTTAATTATAACTAATTAAAATTAGTTATATAAGAAGAGCAACTATTACTATATTTCATTAGAATTTTATTAGACAATGATACTGGATTTGTTGGGAACGCAAATAAAAATAGTTCCTCTGAAGATACAGAATTAACACAATCCTTAAATTTTCCCACTGAAACTTGGAAAGTATATTCTTGTAGAAAAATCTATTTTAGTTTAAACTGTCCAATACTAACTTTTCTCCTTTCTTAGAAACAGGATAAATAAATGAAAGTGACAACTGTTCTTTACTAACACAGTGTGAAAAGAGGAGGTATTGTACAAGAAGTACTTATGGTACTCTTACCATATCATGGCAAGATTCAACATCTTTTCCAATTCCATGACTGATCAGTGGTGGCTGAGAGGAACAATTTATAAGAGACACAAATTCATTCTTGTTGTTTTTGGGGAAATCTTTGTACTCCACCTACAAAGGAAAAATGATTATTTTCAATTGAGTGTCCCTGATTTTTTTTTCCAGCAGAAATTCAAGAAATTCAGGCATATTAAGTACTGTCATAGTGAAAAGTAACAGCTGGGTTTTCTTTTAAACAAAAATCTATATTCAAATACAGTACCAAAAAGTCAGGGTGGGGTGGGGTGAGATGTTTAATAACAACTAATAAGACATTGCAGGAGGAGATGTGTGTTATGGTGGCAAAATAATCAGTACTCATAGTAACAAGAAGCACACAATTTAAAAAAATTAAGAAATCTGGTGAGTTCTCATGCAAAATCCCAGTCAAGATTGAGCTACCTCAACAAGTTTGATCCATGTAAAAAGTGTGTTTTAATTTTTTTAAATCTTAATAGGTCAATATGGAAGTTGTATGAGTTTTATAGCAACTATGGTACTAGACTGCCAGCCTACCAGACATGGTGCTAGACTGCTTAACCTTACAGCTGAGAATCTCAAATAACTGGTAGTGATGTTATTAAAGACCCAGTCTACAAGCTGTTACGATGTGGATAAAAGTATGAGTTTTACAATTCTAACTTTCTAGTAAAGGTTTGTACATTAGGAGCACCCTAACAATGAAATCTTGCCCTGTAATCTTATCAAGATTAGCAAGAGCTGATTGGGAAAACTAATTCAAGACATAAATAGAAAAATTCAAGAATCTCTCAACTAACAAGTCTCCTTGGAAAAGTTTTATGAAAGACCTTGCTACAATAATCTTAATATAGGTGGACGCTGATCACCTGCAATGCTGACAAATGAGTCGGTAAAGAGATAGAGCAAAATAAAATATAACAAGATAAAGTAGTACAGGAATAGCCTCCACAGTCATCTATGCCAGGGGTCTCCAAACTTGGCAACTTGGAGGACTTCAACTCCAGGCTTAAAGTTGCCAAGGTTGGAGATCCCTGATCGAGGTTATAGGCCGAGATTACTCAGAAAAACTTCACAAACAGAGGTTGACCTAAACCCTCTTCCAAAGCAGTTTGTTGCAAAATGAGTTGTTCAATTTCCAAACCCAACCCTACAGAGATGTATTGAAATAATCCACTTTTAGTTTACCTGGATTCCCTGAACACCAGAAAGGTAATCCAACTGTTCAGAGGGTCTTGTGAGAGGCCCATGGGGAACATGGCCCAAGGAACTGTTTTTTAAAATGGTTTCAGCAGTAGGAGAAGTGCCACCATATAATAGCTCTCTTGCAATCATGGCTGTCACTGTAGCCTTGGCAGGATTGGGGGCTGCTCTACTGAACTCTTTGGTGTGATGTCCTTGATTAACTCCTACAGCCTGTGCAACCTCAGGGACCATGGGAAGAATGCCAGCAGGAAGCTGCTGATGGCTGAGATAAGGCATCCTAAACTCATCCTCTTTATTACCTAATAAAGAGATAGAATACAAGAGTGGAGATTTAACAAGCAAATTTGCTTACCCGAAAATTGGCAGATCATTGAATATAAAGTCTGAAAAGATGTTGAAAATCAAATCCATTTTTCCCAAAACAAGAGTGAATAGTTCAGGGCTAATATCACTTTGTATGATTTTTAATGCTGGTCAAAAGACTAGAAGAAACTTACAAAATTAAGGAAAATGCATTTTCAGCATACAATGCAAGTAATCTGTCAAGTCCCCATTTTAAAAATCAAATTGTACAGAATTCAATTTTATAGCTTGTCCATATGTATTGTAATTTGAGACTGAATACATATGGACAAGCTATAAAATTGCTCCCCATCCCCAAGTGGGTCATAAAGCATAACTTTAAAGTATGAAAAATGAATCTGCATTCAGATTCATTTTAAATCAAGTTTTTTTTAAAGAATATACTGAAATATACTTAATAGGGAATCCATTATAAATTTAAAAATTGAATTCTATATAAATGTTCTCAATGACATAAATGCAGAGATCAGATAGTTAAGTAGATATTAATCAGAAATAGGCAGTTTCTTAAACAAACAAATGTTTGTTTAAGAAACTGCCTATGTCATTGAGAACATTTATGTTTCACTGTTGCCAATAATCTGTTTCTATTTGAGATTATGTTTTCCTTAATTGTTGCAGAGCAAATAGTATGACAAACTATATAAACACATATACAAGTAATTCTAATGTATCTTCATCAAATCATAAGCATCTACTTAACAGCCAATGTACTACCTCTTATTTTTGAAAACAATAACATTTATATTTATCTTCTTAAATTCATGTTTTCAAATTTATAGTATTTATGGAATGTATTTACATTTTGCTTTAAATTGTTTTATATCAGCAATTTATTATAAGTTTTTATTTCTTTATTTTAATCATAGACTTGATATAATTATTGTAGAAGGAAAACAAAATGAAGGTCACTTACTACTAGATGTTTCTTCAGATCCAGGTTCAAAAAAAGTTACTTTTCTTCCATCACCTGGCTTTTTTACTGGCGTCTAACAGAAAATATATTCAGATTTATTATTGTATTAACCTGAATGCAGAAGATGAGACTATGTCAAAATAACAATCTTCCTGTCTTGTTTTAATATGCCTTTACAACTCAACCTGGTCGATGAATGAGACTTCATCAGAAAACCCGAATAACCAAAGATATATATATATATCTTATCAAGACTAGCAAGAGATGATTGGGAAAACTAATTCAAGACATAAATAGAAAAATTCAAGAATCTCTCAACTAACAAGTCTCCTTGGAAAAGTTTTATGAAAGACCTTGCTACAATAATCTTAATATAGGTGGAGGCTGATCACCTGCAATGCTGACAAACCTGCAATGCTGACAAATATATATATATATATTTTCTGAGGTTCTCACGGGTATTTGTATGTGGATCTTTGGTTATTTGGGTTTTCTCCCGCGTAAGATTGGAAGTATCTAGGCAACGTTTCAATGAAGTCTCATTCATCATTTTCAGGCTTGTGTCTTCAGCTCTGTGCTTCTCAGAGTGATGTGAGCTTGCAGCTGCTTCTTCCTTTTAACTGCTAGTGGGGGTGTGACTTGATTGGGTGGGGGCTTGGCTGTGTTCTGATTGGGCGGGGGGGTGTTCTCACTGGTTGGGGAGTTGGCCGTGTTCTGATTGGTTGGGGGGTTGGCCGTGTTCTGATTGGCTGGAGGTGTGTTCTGTTCAGGTGGGGGCTTGGTTGTGCTCAGGTTAGTCTTAGTTGCTGGGGGATTTGAGCTGGTGAGCTGTGATCTTGCTGTTTGGCTTCGAGTTCGTGGACGTGCCGCATCTTCATGGTGGGGGTCAGTTCGCTTCATGTATGGCTCAGAGGGATTTGAAGTGATGCAGCTGCAGTGCGGCTTCTGGTCCGTGATTGTGTCTCATCTTCTGTGTGGGTGTGAGCCTGCTTTTATGTGGAAGTGTGGTGGTGGCATCTTGTGTGGCCCTCGTGGATGTGGGTCTGGTGTCATTCTTCATGTTAGGTACTCGTCTGTTCATGAGGGTGGGTTTCCAAATGGCTGGTAGGCGGGAGGTGTCATCTCTTTTATTCATGCTGCGTGGGTGTTTTTCTATCTCTATGGCTTCTCTGATTATTCTGTTGTTGAAGTGTTCGGTTTTGGCGATAGTTCTGGTATTTTTAAAGTCAATCTCATGTCCTGTGGCTTTGAGGTGTTGGACCAGGGAAGAAGTTGGTTCTTCTTTTTTGATTGAGTTCTTGTGTTCTTCAATGCGTGCACTTATTCTTCTGTAAGTTTGTCCAATATATGTGGTGGGGCAGGCAGTGCAAGGGATTTCGTATACTCCTTGGTTTTCTAACTCGATTTTGTCTTTGGGGTTTCTTAGGATGGTGGATATTTTTCTGTTTGTGCAGAATGCTGTCTTAATGTTGTGTTTTTGGAGGATCTTGCTGATTTTGTCTGTAGTGCCTTTTATATATAGGAGGAGGGCTTTGCCGTTCTCTTTGTTCTCTGTTTTGGATTTTGGTTGGGGTTTCTTTTTGGATTAGGTGGGTAATCTTCTTTCTTTGGAATCCATTGGCTGTTAGTACGTTGGTGAGCGTGTGTAGTTCAGTTTTTAGGTGTTGTTCGTCGGCTAAGCATTTTGTTCTGGAGATGAGTGTCTCGGCTACGGAATTGATCTGTGCTGGGTGATGGTGTGAGAGTGCGTATAGATAGCGGTTTGTATGAGTTTTCTTCTGGTAGATGGTGTGTCCTAGGGAGCCATTGGATTTTTTGTATACCAAGACATCTAGGAAGGGAAGTTGATTGTTAGCTTCTGTTTCCATGGTAAATTGTATTTTGGGATGTAGGCTGTTGAGGTGTGTGAGGAAGTTGTTCAGTTTTTCTTTCCCGTGTGGCCAGATTATGAAGGTGTCATCTATGTATCTGAGCCAGAGTTTGGGTTAGGGTCAGATACGTAGATGACACCTTCATAATCTGGCCACACGGGAAAGCAAAACTGAACAACTTCTTCACATCACTCTGAGAAGCACAGAGCTGAAGACACAAGCCTGAAGATGATGAATGAGACTTCATCGAAACGTTGCCTAGATACTTCCAATCTTATGCGGGAGAAAACCCGAATAACCAAAGATCCATCCATATATATATGGATATAAACATCATACAGAAGCCTGATGATGGCAGATGAGATTCTGCTGAAACGTTGCTACAACTTTAAAAGCACCACTATTATGACGTGGGAAAATACCCGAACAAAGCTGAATGCCAGACATGTAAGTACCCGCGAAAACTTAAGAAAACACACACATATATATATATATATATATTTATTCTTAAGTTTTCGCGGGTACTTACATGTATGGCATTCAGCTTTGTTCGGGTATTTTCCTACGTCATTGTAGTTGTACAACTTTAAAAGTACAACTACAATGACTTGGGAAAATACCCGAACAAAGCTGAATGCCATACATACATACATACATATATTCTTTCTTAATAGTCTTAATTTTTTTTATAGAAAGCACCCATAATTAGCTGGAGTTGAGTGTTCATTAAATCTAGGTATTACTTCATAAATAACGATATCAATCAATCTTGTCTTACCTTTTCTTCTGTCTTTAGTGCTGGCTTTGGGGGCTGTGGCTGGGGGACTTTAAATCCTAAGAGTTCCAGCATGTTTTCAGCTGCATTGCGTTTGGCTACTTTCTTGTTAGTTCCCATTCCTTCAGCTGTGTGCATGCCAACTTTCACCTAGAATTACAGAAAAAACAAAGTTTTTTTCATTTCGTTTTGATTTTGCACTTTTGAATTAGTACTGATTCCTGGAAACACAGAAGAGGTTTCTTTCTAGGTCTGAAAGAGTCTCGCCCAAAGTTCCCCAGTTGGCTTCAGTGCTTAAAGCAGAACTAGAACTCAAGTTACTTCACTCCCAGTTCAGTTTCTTAATCACCATGCCAACTGGTCTTGTATCTTTTGATAGAAAACAGAAGCACAATGATCGTTAGCAACATATTCATGTAAATATAGTCTGACAGAACACCCATGTCAAATGAAAAGATAAGTTAGCCCACTCACTGCCTTCATCTCATCTGCTACAGGACAAATACACAGACAAATCCATGTTATGATCCCCCTTAGAGATTTTTGTAACGCTGCAAATTCTAGATTCTTAAAATCTCTATACTGTTCTATACTATCCCTATAAGTATGGATACCAAGTCGGTAAGTTAATTAGGACTGGATTAGGGACTTCTGTCCTCACTGTGAGTTGTGTTGCGGGGGTGGGGGATGCATGAAGGGAGGCTCAGCCAATCTCATTATTCACATGTACTGAAATACATTATACAGTACATTACAGTACACTGTTCACATGTACTGTAATAAAGATAACAACAATAACAACAACAATAAAAAGTATTCCCTACTGGCATATTAACCAGACTTGACCTTCCTTAATTCTGAGCCCAAACAAGGTCAGCTGGATTCTAAAATGAACTAAAATATTAATATTTAACATATGAATTCAATAAATGAATTTGTTAGAATTAATTTATGCAAAAAAAAAAGAGTGCCAAATTGTTCAAACCTGCATAACGAACTCCCGGCGCCTTGGCAATCCACGCTCTGTGATGAGCATATACTCTGGCTCTTTCTCTTTCTTTGCTTGTTGTATTTGAGCCAGTCGGCTAATAGGATTCATACCCTGGCCGTATTCAGGACTCGTCTGCAATTTGGACAGAAAAAGCTGACATCAGCTAACAGCTGTTAAGAAAAATTGTAACACAGCGCACTCACATTACACACTCTTAAGGATCATGGGTGTACATTTTTATTCTTGATTTTATAGACCGTGGTAATTTGAAAGCACCAAGTAAATGTACTTAGCACATCATGTTTATGACCGACTTCTGCATAAGGCTAAACATGCAGGCCAAACAAGAACAAGAAATATCTACTTAGCAAGCCTTCATTGAAACAGAGTTAGAGAACTTGGCTTACAGAAGGCAATAAGCACGTATAGCAAATCAAGTGTTATAAGAGTGGCACAATGACAACTGAGAGTTACAATATTCAATATACAGCAACTGAGAGTTACAATATTCAATAATGCAAGCCAAGGTCCCTTTGCTTCACCTCTGAAATTTCCTTGGATAGCTATAATTTTTCTCTCACCTTGACTATTGTTTTCGTTTTCTTTTTGATTCGTGGCTTCATTTTCTCAACTGTAGGAAGGGGAGGCAGTTTCTTCAACTCCTCTAGGACTGCAATAGCTGCATTCTTTTTGGAAATCTTCTTGCTCTTGCCTTCACCTTCACCCATGAACTCGCCCACAGATACCTTTGTAACAAAGCTCTTCATATGCGGAGGACCACTCTCCCGGGTCACCTGTTTCAGAGGTAAAAACTGAGTGAAAGCGTGATAAACACTTATTAAAAATGGTAAAGTACAATGGTTGTATCAAATTTCATTCACATGAGCTAAACTGAAATTTGTGGGGGAAGTATTAAGGGGCGATCAATCAGCATTCTTGATAAACAGGATATAATTGAATTTTAAAAACCTCCCTGTTTATTATAGTATCCCTCCAGATTAAAAGTCTAAACACAGATAAAATCTACACATTTAATAGCATGGTTTTTGTTATCTTACTGTCATCGTAATAAAATTAGTCCCTTACGGTATAAATATTTTGACCAGCACAATTTTTTAAGGATTTTTTTAAAAAATAAAACTATACTTGGGCATGCTTTCATACTAGCATTAAACGAATATCCTTATATTAATTCACAATGAAGAATCATATGCTATTGCTAACAGATATACTTGAATACTCTTTTATACTTTTATATTTCATGCAAACAATATCAGAAATATAGTACTGTACATTCTTAAACATGAATACATGTGACCTTTAAAAAAACTCTCATGCCAATACACTCCAACAATTGTGATCTTCTAATTCTAATGTTCAGCCCAATGGCAGCATTTGGACATCACACTAAAACATAGTTTACTGATGTGCATGAAATCAAAATGAGTCAAAGCTTCCCATCTTTTTTTTTTCTTTACTATTTCCACTGTCAGAAATAGAAATTCAAACTGTGGTTTCTTTAATGTCTGTTGTGGTTGATCCACAGTACAGTAAACTACTTTTGGGCATTATGTGTCAACACAGCCAACAGATTCAGCAATCATTCATAGACATCCCTTTGCCGAAAGAGATTTCTGACTTTTCCCTTTCACACTTTGACACCCCCTCCCATTCACACTGCAGTCCCTTTCTCAGCTATTTCTAAAGACTTGGAGACACTTCTGGAATAATGTGGGACACACTCTAAGGATTGCAGCAAAAATCAGGAATTCCACATGCAAGTGAAAATTATATTTGGCTCATCTTTAAATTTTAACTTCGAACTAATATATTTGTATATCCTATAATTTAATGAACTCTATTAATACACAATAAAGCATTAGAACAGGATACTTGTGACATCTTTCATTCTATTCTATTCTTTATGGAATAATTTAGCTGCTGCCAGCATATTATTTCTTTTAATTATCACACCTGTAATCTATTAAGAGGGAAAACAATTTAACTATTGGACCCAGGAAAGAAACATACTCTAATACAGTTTCAAAGGTCAGTCAGATCTGACCCAAATTTATTATCCCTGTCAAATGTTTTACTGCCTTCAGTATGCTAAAATAAAACCGCTTTTAGAGCAATTAACTAAACCTACCTCAAAATTCACAGGCAAGTTCCTTTTAAGTGCAATCTCAAACACTTGGCTTATTTCAGATTTATTGAGATTTTCATCATCTGGTTCTCTCCCATTTATCTAAGAGAAGAACAATTACATTGAAGAGGCACAGCTGTCATACTAGCTCACTAACAACAAGACTACTACACACAGTAGAGGGTTAGTATAGGAATGTTAAGCATGTCTTCAAAGGCAGATTAAATTGAAGGCTCAGGGATGTCTCACTAGGACTACCTAACATGCAAGCGAAGTGCCCAAAAGTTATTGTCTGAAAAATCTGTGAATATTCTGAAAGATGCAGGAATACATACAAGGAAAGGATATTTGATGTATACATGCAACAGCTTGCAGTAAGCATGTAAAAAAAAGGCAAGAAACTTTAGAGTTTCAGCAGGTATTGCTTGTATTTGTATTGTTGCACAATACAATTCAGCTTGTGTTATGTAAAGAAAGACCAATAAGATTTTTTTCCTGTAAATTTTACCCTTTCCCAGCTACTTTCTGAGGAACCATACAATTATTGCTATGTATCCAAGGGGAGCTCTGAATCTGGATTGTTCTAACATTAGCCCTTTGCCCCTAACCTACAATTATATTATAAACTAATAGCAATATGGGCATTCAAAGCATATAGCTTAGAAAGGAACACACTATTATAATAGGCAAGGCATAAACTCCTTTTCTTTATTGTAATTGTGAAACTATTCCAACTGTTTATTCTATACTTAAAATATTAAAAGTAACCCTATTTGGGGCAAAATCAATACGATTTCTGAAACCTGGAAAAATGCCAAGTATTTTTTTTTAAATTTTAGCTGATTCTATATTAAGAAAAAAAAGTATTGCTATAGCAATAGCATTTAGACCAAAGGTCTTCAAACTTGGCAAGTTTAAGACTTGTGGACTTCCAACTCCCAGAATTCCTGAGCTAATATGATTGGAGGAGGAATTTTTGGAGTTGAACTCCACAAGTCTTGAAGCTGTCAAGTTTGAAGAGCCCCGACTTAGACTTCTACACCGCTTCATAGTGCTTTGCGACACTCTCTGAGCAATTTATAAGGTCAGCATATTGTCCCCAACAATCTGGATCCTCATTTGACCCACCTTAGAAGGATGGAAGGCTGAGTCATACCCAACACACACTCTTATTTTAAAAATATAAGGAAAAGAAAAAAAAAATCAGATTCGTAGAATGCTTAAATTTGAGCACAATATAAAGTTTACAAGTTTCCATACTTGGCAACAAGTTTATAATTAAACATGTTGAAAATCTTGCAGAATTAAAGGCAGATAATAATTCTGCGCACATCTCAAGAATCTGAACTGATAGCCATCTTCAAATTTTTTAAATATTACACAAAATGGAACTAATTTGTGTTTTTTCAGCACAGGAAATGACTTGGACCAAGAGGTTCAAAATTCAACAAGGGAATGCTTGCGTAAACTTCAGGAAGAATTTTCAAATAGTACAAGATATTGGGCAGTGAACAAATTATTTTAGAAATCTGTAGACTTTATTAGTAGCTTAATAGATTTCTTTCATCAGCATGAGACTAAACTAGCTTGTTTGGGACATAGCTTCCTTTTTTTTAACTCCATTTCCAAGTTTCAGAGAAATTTAAAAAAAAAATTAAGCAAGTAAAAAACTTATTGTGTATGTCATCCTAACTTTAAATGGACAAGCTTTGCTACTGTCCAAGCCAGCAACATTAAATCTCATTAATATTGTCCAATGTGCTACATTGTATTTGAAAATATTATCACAAAATTCTAAAAAGTGGGTAGTTCAAATCAATACTTAGTTTTCTAATGCAGACTACAGTGATCAATTTGACTGACTACGTCAGGGTTGAACTGTGGAATTCTTGGTGCTTTCTGAGCTTTATTGTATATTTGTAGATGTTTCATTACCCAACTAGGTTATAAAATGAGTGCACATGAGTGTGGGACTTTCTGCTTGTTTATATATAGAAACTTGCTGTGTCAGTTTTGATGGAATGTGCTTTCCTCCTTGTTCTAGCTTTTATATTAGACTGGTTTTGCCCTCTGAAACCACTAGAAATATATAGGCAAGAAAGACAAAGCCTCCTATATTTCATTTTAAAAGCCAGGAATTTTCTTTGACAGAACTCTCTTTATTCTCAATTCCTGAACAAATTTTCCATTGCAAGTTAAACACCTGGCATTTAAACAAATCCATGCATATTTGTATATATTTCAGTAATACTGGCAAATAAGATGCTTGAGAGAATGATTATTTGTTCAAGCAATTCTGAATAAGAGAGATCATGAGAGAAAGTCAGGTTATGACACAAAGGTAACAGATGTTTGTGTCAGCTATTTTTATGGTGTCCACTTAAAATCAAATCAAGCAAGCTTCTGCTCATATATCAAAGGACTTTAAGTCTAATTAAAATAATACAAACGCAGAAGCCTGAACACGTTGTTCAGGCTGCTCATAGTAAGCAGCTATATGCTACACATGCTCTTCCACTTACAGCAGCAAAACAATATTGCTATGCCATGCAATGGTACACATCACAAGCACAACCTCCTCTCTTTCAAATTAGTTTCATGCAAAATAGCTTCATACAGGATGAAGGGGATCATCAAGAAAGCCAGAGCAAACAGCAATTCTTTAGAATTATACTGCTACAAGGCAATGATACGTGGATAGACAAAAGAAAAAAAACAAGTAGGATTGATGCTATTTAGAAAGAGTCTGTATACGCATAGCTTTTCATACAGAGGATGCTTTGAATACAGAAGTGAAAAGTTTGCAGATTTTGATCTTTTGAGTTTAGAGGAGTTTGATAGCAATGTTAGACAAGCACCCTACCAAAGAACCTATAGAACTGCTATCAACCAGCATTACTACCGTGTTTCTCCAACAATACGGCCTCCACCAATAGGAAGCCCCACCATGTTTCTTTGGCATAAAATCAAATTAAGCCCCTCCCCCCAAATTTAGGCCTATTTTAAAACATGCAAAATAAGGGGGAAGGGCGGGGGACTTGCCATTAAGAGCGCCCCCGGGCAGCAATTCTTCGCCACCAGCCGCTCCTAACGGGTGATCATGGCGAAGCGCGGAGCCCCCCTCCTCCCACCTTTGCTGCAGACACCTTTGGCACCCGCCGCTGTTGCTTTCCCTTCTGCCCATTCCGCCAAGTTTGGAGCTGCTGCTTCCGTGTTTGGAGTGCCGCCGCCATTTGGGGCTCCAAACAGTGGCAGTGCTCCAAACGCAGAAGTGGCACCTCCAAACATGACAGCGGGCGATCTTTTAATTTTGGTCCGCGTGAAGTTCAGAGCGAGCAAGAGAGGGAGACTGCGATGCCTCCATCCGAGGTGGCAACCTCATTAGTGGATCACAAAGTGGCTGGAAGCCCGAATCGGCGGGAAACGATGGCGATCTTTTTGGAGCGAGAGGAAAGGGAGAGAAGAGTTGCGAGGCGTAATTTGCAGGAGGAAGTGGGTGTACCCCACGGCAGGAAGCCCAAGGAAGAAGGGCCGGTAGGCAACGGAGAGCGTCCCGTAGCTCCGGAAGCAGCCTAGAGACGTGCCCGGGAAGAGGCACAGATGCTGCCTTGTAGTCCCCAAGCCAACTGTGTGCGCCACCTTTAGTTATGTGCGCTCCGCGTTTTAGGCATCTCCGTGTGATCGTGACCCTGTCCTTTCCACCTGGCGCCCTTGCTGCTTTCTGGCTCTTTAGCAAGGCATTGCGGTCTCCCTCTCATGCTCGCTCTGAACTTCGCGCGGACCAAAATAAGAAGATCGCCCACCGTCATGTTTGGAGCTTCCGCATTTGGAGCTTCCGCCGCCATTTGGAGCTCCAAACAGCGGCAGTGCTCCAAAGGCGAAGCCAGTTGCTAAAGAGCCAGAAAGCAGCAAGGGCATCAGCTGGAAAGGACAGGGTCGCAATCACACGGAGATGTCCAAAGCGCGGAGCGCACATAACTAAAGGTGCACGCAGTTGGCTTGGAGACTACAAGGCAGCATCTGCTCCTCTTCCCGGGCGCGTCTCTAGGCTGCTTCCGGAGCTACGGGACGTTCTCCGTTGCCTACGGGCCCTTCTTCCTTGGGCTCCCTGCTGTGGGGTACACCCCCTTCTTCCTGCAAATTATGTCTCGCAACTTCTCTCCCTTTCCTCTCGCTCCAAAAAAATCACCACCTTTTCCCGCCGATTTGGGCTTCCAGCCATGTTGTGATCCACTAATGAGGTTGCCATCTCGGATGGAGGCATAGCAGTCTCTCTCTCTCTTGCTTGTTCTGAATTTCGCGCGGAGCAAAATAAAAAGATCACCCGCTGTCATGTTTGGAGCTGCCACTTCCGCGTTTGGAGCACTGCCGCTGTTTGGAGCCCCAAATGGCAGCGGCACTCCAAACATGGAAGCAGCAGCTCCAAACTTGACGGAATGGGCAGAAGGGAAAGCAACAGCGGTGGGTGCCAAAGGTGTCTGCAGCAAAGGTGGGAGTAGGGAGCTCCACGCTTCGCCATGATCACCCGTTAGGAGCGGCTGGTGGTGAGGATGCAAGGGTGGGAATTAAATCACCCCCGAAAAGACATCCTAGCCATTTTTTCAGGGGTCAAAAAAAAAAAAGGCCCGGCCTTATTATGTGAGAAACACGGTAGCTATAATAAGAAGTCCTATGGTACCTTAGCTTAACAAAAATAAGTTTCTAGAGATCACAGGCCATGAAGTGCACTTTTCATATAGAATAGTACTCATGCATCTGATGAAGTGTACTGTTATCCACAAAACTAATGTAAAAATGAATGTTGTTAAACTTCAAGGTGCCACAACATGTTTTATATGCTGCAAGAAGACTAATATCTCTCTAAAAACTAATACTAGGCTAAACAGGCAGCTTCTTAAAGTACACCAAATTAATCAATTATACATCAATCGCCTTTCACAAATGCATGTGGATAATACCAATAATTCAGTTCTGCTGCAAACGGGTTACATTTTTTTCCCTATAAACTAAAATAGAGCTCAAATAAATATTGGAATTTGTGGTGCAGCTTAACTGTTGATAATTACAGAGGGATTCATACCAGACAATTAAAAGAGACCTTATTAATAACTTTTGACTAGCACTGCATGAAATAGAACTATAGAATTCTTTGCTGCTACGGTATTACTTAAATATATTCCCTGCGAGAAAGTAGCTTATTTCGGCAATGCTTTATGGCCTACCAACATACTGTATTGAATGGGATTACTAGGCAACTTTTTTGCCATCAATGTTACCCACTGATTAGGATAATTGGTAAGGTACTGGTTTCACTGTTACTAAGTTTTGGTAAAGTGCATCATATGCTACCCACGGAAGTTCAGAAACAAAATGTGATTTTATTGAGTGAACTCATCAAACTGCAATTCTTTTGAATAAATAATAAACAAATGTAACTTAACACAGTATGTCAATCCAGGCACTAAGCTACAAGTAACCAAGAATGTTTCAACACTGGGCAATGTAAAAGCCTATGAATACTGAAAAACAGGTTCGTGCTAAGCCAGCAGTGTTTCCTATCCTGCCAGTTTATAATCAATTCTCATTATTACTCTCCCTGACTAGCTACACACTAGAATGGATTACACATCCATACTGAATGTACTACTTTTATCCTTTAAGTTGCCTTGGAAAACCACTGAGTCCTAACATGCAGCTTAAAAGTATTGTTTTGTTTATTGTAAAATGTCTGTAGTAAAATGATTTCTATTTGTTGACATGTTGATTCTCCTGCAATCAGCTCACATGTCTCTCAGATGCTGTAACAGCAAATAACAGATTTATTTTTGATTAGCTAGAAGTACATGACGGATTCACTATAGCTAAACTGGGAAAGCCACCACAGGAACAGGATCAATGCCCCCAAAACAAAGTGCATATAGGTCTTAAAATATCAATGCCACAGCGTTTGCACAAATTTAAACAGAACAACACTCTCATTTTCAACAAACTTCAAAGCATAATCAAAAGTTTTGAATGGACTTGGATAATGCTCCAGACATACTACCTCTGGTTTCTCAGGCAGGGGCTCGTTTTGCAGGATTTTCAATGCTTTAGCAGCTGCATCATGCTTAGCAGCCTGTCGTGTTCTACCTTTCCCATGAAACTGCTGTCCCCCTATAGAAAGCTCTACTTGATAGAGCCATGGTCCTACAGGAAATGGATAGAAGTACCTAAAAATAGAAAGATTTTACATTTCAGATTTCCAGTCCACATGAAGTTACTCTGCCAGGAAATAAAGTTTAAGAGCTTACAATAAAAACCAATACTGAACCAAATGCACAATGGTTGGCCTTGACATATTTGAATGATATACTACAGCACACACTGTTCATCAGATTAGCCAAACTGGTTCTCTTCGGAAGCATAAAAGAATGGCAGCGCAAAGAATTCCCAACCAATTTGGACAAGGGTTGCCCCTTTGGAGGATTCTTAGTTCAACATTGTATAATTACAGAATTGTCTCCATATAAAGCCAGTAACACAAACATAATGAACCCAGCCCAAACATATTTTCTTCATGTCTTTAATACAATCCCTGTCTGATTTTGGTGTATAACTAGTGATTCCCCAAAAATATGGGTGAAATCCATATAATTCTTCCAAAACTTGCATTCAATATTGAATTTAGGTTTGCTTTCTATAGTAAAGAGAGGATTTGCTGCAAGAACCTGTTGTCCCCACATTTTCCCTCAAGCCATCCTCACAATGAAGGAAAAACTACTTCTGAAATTATAATCTGGAAAAAAAAAAAAAACCTGTACTGCCTGGCTCCAGAACTCACAATGTGATATAAAAAAGAAGCATTTATAAAACCCATAGGTAATAATCATACTAAAACCTAACATTCAGGACTGTAATGTAGCTACCAAAGCTAGAGAAAGGCCAATCTAGCAGAAAGACGTGTGAATACATTTGCACAAAAATGTGTTTCATCCACAAAAGTGGACATCTAATGGCTTGCCCATGACTCAGTCAAATTTAGTGTAACATGCTATATAACTGCATTAGTTGACAGATTGTTTCTGGGTTCAATTCACTGGTTGACAATTTGCTTCTTACAACAACATACAAAGTTTGGAATGGGGCTGAGTCATCTAAAGGATCCCCTTTCCCTGATTACGGGTCCCGTCTATCAAAGAGTGCCATCTGATAGGACCCAGAACACCCACTCTTTGGAACATCATCCCCACCAAAGGTTAGACTGGCTCCAACCCTGCTGGCCTTCTGAAAGGCACTAAAGACATAATTTTGTTGAACTGACATGGCATCCACTTTCTTTGTTTACTTGTTCATTTGTTTGCCGCCCATCTTGCTTCAAGACAACTCTGAGCGGCTTTATAAACATTAAGCTTACTGATGTAAACTTACCAACATTAAACTTACTAATAAATACCCAGCACCCTCTTGTTACTTTGAATTATTTAAGATTCATTTTTAATCCTAGCATTTTTGCTAGAACATTTATTCTGGTACAAGGTGAAAAATGCCAAACAGTTTCTCTGAATAAATAGGGAGAAGAGACAATATTCTGAATTGGTAAACAGATGGACAGATCATTTTTAAAAAGCTTAGCATTGTTAATGTGTTAACTAGTTCTCACTGGAGAGAGCAAGCCTATTGCCCAGGACAATAAGTGACAAGCATCAATGCTGGTGGAAGAGGGTATATTATTCTTTTAATAAAGAACCTGCAAATAATGAACCTGCAAAGCAGGTTCAACAATATAACACATGCTTTGCCTACTAAGAACTGTTCACAAATAACAAAGAGTAAAGGTTTTTTCCACCCATATTCTGTTATCTTAATATAGCTTGGCTCTCAGATTTACTTACTTACTTACTTACTTATTTTGCATTTCCTATTCCAAAAGGAGGGGGGAAAGCTCTGCCAGTTCATCCACCTATTATCATATTTATGCTTGGAAAGGTTGCACCATTAATTTGTGAAAGTAAATTACAGTGCTTTACCAGTGACTTCATTGTATGAATTGGAGTGTATTTCAATAGCTTTACATTAATTATATATTTGGTTAATTCATACATAAAACTTGCTGTTTCTGGAACCACTGGAACATAATCACTTTGAAACGAGATGGGCAGGAAATAAATTTTGTAATAACAATAAATAAATTTAAAATAAATTCTTCAGAAGCAAAACTGTTTTGGGTTATGCAGGATTTCACTATATAAAAGTGCTGAGGTATGACCTACCGTGGGGGATAAGCACTGCCTCTCATATTGTAGTTGTAGGTAGATCTCATCTCTGTGTAAGGATCTATAGGCTTGTACATAGGTTTCTTTCCCAGTTTCATACAAAGCGCATTCAGCTCCACTGTGGGGGTTACACTATCTAAAACAAAGACAGAGCAAGTATTAAAAAGTGAAACTCTTTAGTTTCATGCAATGCTGAGAACACTTAATCTGAGGGGGCTTTTGGGGGTAGGGGGAGAAGAACAAGATTTCTATGTAAAATGACAGACAGTAACTATATTGCAAGTCTTAATGTAAACTTGCTAAGGGAAGGTACTTGTTTTAATTAAAAAGTGTTAATGGAGGAGGGCGTAGCTGGCGTAGCAACGATACGGCATGCGATCTTGGAGGTCTGAGATCGCTGCCGATATCTTTGCTCCTGGACAGTCCATGTGGATCTAAACCGTCCCGAAGAGACGGTGAATGTAAAGAGTGCATTCTGTCAATCCCAGGGATATCACAAAGTCCCTGGTAGATCCAGGAGAAGCTCTTTTTGCCAGTGGCAAAGAGGCAGCCATTAAAGCTGTTGAAGCTGGGACAGCTCCGAAACGAAAGAGAACGAAAGAGAAAGTGTGGCGTTTTGGTGAGAACTTTTTTTTATTTAAAGATTTGAGAGGACATCCTAAGGGAAAGAAAGAATCTGTAAAAGTTTTTTGACAGAAGTGAATAAGCAATGATTTTAAACAGGAATGTCAAAGTAATATTTTTATTTTTATTTTCATTTTCTTATTGTTGATAATCCTATATTTCGAAATTGGACTGGTTTTTTCCTTTTTTTATCTACTCTTTTCTTTCCCCTTTTTGATTTTATAATATATTAAGCCAGAGACTCCCTTTTAGTCTTTTTTTTTTTTAATATTTTCTTCCTTTTTAAACTAATTCTGCTGGAAAACGAGGGGGGAAGTGAAAGCTAAAGAAACTTTGTAACACTGCCAGCTAGAAGCTTGGAAGTACTCTACTTTTCCTTTGACCAGACAAAGCAGAGAAAGAACTGAGACTTTTTTTCAAGGACACTGTTTGTTTGATAAGACAGAGGGAAGAGCATGGGAGAGTATTACTGCAGGTGCTCTTCTGGGTTTCTATCAATAGCTGGAGTTTGGTGTTGAAACCTAGGGAAAAAAAGGTGATATGTTTTTGGAGAAGAGAGTTATAATAAGAGCCTTGGATAATTAAATGAAGTGCAATGTGCTCTTTACTTTTTCTAAGTTGTGCTATCCCTCCTCACAAGCTTTATTTTATTTCATTTTATCTTTTTTTATTTATTTTTGGCTTTGTTGGAGCTTGTCCTTTTTCTTTTTTTTCCTTTAGAAGTCCAATCTCTACGTTTGCTTTTTATCTTAAAGGGAAAGCTTTAGTATTAATGTTTCCTTTTTTTAAAGGGAATAGCCTTTTTTTCTCCTTTCTGGTATTTTTGTTTTTTCATCTACCTTTCTGGTTTATTTTTATGTACTTTTTTCTATTTGAGACCTCTCAATTGGATTAAGGTGTTGAAGAACCTGAAGAATTTTTCCTTTTTTTTTTTTTTCCCCAAGCCTTTTTCTTCATCTAACCACCAATTGGATTAAGGTATACAAGAACCTGAAGAAATTTTGTCCTCTCTTTCTTTCTTTTTTTCTTCTTTTTTTATCATTACTATTTGGCTTCTTTTTTCTACTATTTTTACTTCAAACTACAATTGGTTATTTCACAATTGGATTAAGGTTTAGAAGAACCTGAAGATTTTGAATTGCTTAAAATAAATAGGAAACTAACAGCTCCTGGTTCTTCAACTTCTACTTCCTCCTCTCCACCATCTGGAGGACAACGTTCAATACAGACAATGTTAAAGCAAGAAAAAGAACAAGAAAAAGTGACTCTGCAGATGATTATGCAAGGAATTCAAAATATTCAAGCAAGATCAGAGAATATTGAAAAGAGAATAGAGAACATTGAACAAAGAACAGAGAACATTGAACAAAGAAAGAACAGGGGAAACCGATGAAAAAGTGGAGAACATCCAACAAATGATGTTGAAGTATGATGAGAGATTCCAAAAAATTGAAGAAGATAAACAAAGAGACAAGAAGATTGGAGATATTGATAATAGATTAAAGGTGGTTGAACAGGATAAAAGTGGTATGTTGAGATGGGAGATGGATAGATCAGAATTATATCTTAGATTCCAAAACGTAGAGAAAGAAAAAGGACAAAACTTAGCTGAGATAATGATAGAAATACTGGCTGAAGCTTTGGAAATAACTCAAGATGGATGGAATAGATGAAGTTTATCGAGTTTTCACAAGATATGTGATGAGAAATAGCTTACCAAGAGAAGTTCACATTAGATTTACAAAGAAAGCCATTAAAACGCAAATATTGCAAGTGGCAAAAGAGAAAACATTGAAATATAAAGACAAGGAGATTGTGGTTTTGAAACAAATACCCAGAAGAGTGAGAGAGATGAGAAGAGAATACCGATTCCTGACTAAAATGCTACTTAAAAAAGAGGTGAATTATAGATGGCTGATTCCAGAAGGTTTAATGTTCACATGGCAAGAACAGAGACATAGAATTGACTCAATTGAGAAAGCAGAATTATTTTATACAGAATTTTTTGGAGGGAAAGAGGAAGAGGCAGAAAAAGAAATCTCACTAACTGAATTCCAAGAGGACTGCCAAATGGCAATTGAAAAAGAAGAAGGTGCAGTAGGTGGAAAGGTGGAAGCCAAAGAACAACATGAACCAAGATCTACGAGAGCTGCTAAACCTAACTACAAAATATAACCATGGAAGAGAAAAAACTGATTACAATTAATATAAATGGACTTAACTCAGCCATTAAAAGAAGGAAAACCTTTCATAAATTAGAGAAATTAAAATTTGATATTTGTCTACAAAAAGTACATATTAAAAACAATATGAACAATTGTTGATACAGCCAAAACTAGGGAAAATATTTACTTCCTTGACACAATGTAAGAAAAGAGGAGTGGTTTTATATATTAAAGAGATCATCCCAGCAAAATTGATTTATACCGATGATGACGGAAGAATATTAATGGTGGAAATAATGGACAATAATACAAAAACACTCCTGATTGCAATTTATGCCCCGAATGACAAACAAGAAGAATTCTACAAAAAATTACATATGAAAATAATTGAACTGGACAATGCTAATAGAGTTATGATGGGAGATTTTAATGGAATTGTAGAAAAAAAATTGGACTATACAGCACAGAAAACAATAAAGCAAAACAGAAAGACTCTCCCTAAATCTTTTTTTTAAAATGGTAGATGAAGTAAACTTAAAAGATACATGGAGAGAAAGAAATTCTAAAACTGAACAATACACCTTCTATTCAAATAGACACTTATCATGGCCCAGAATAGATATGATATGGATGTAAACAGAATTAATAACTAATATTCAAGAAATAAATATTGAAACAAGTACTTGGGCAGATCACAATCCAATGACAATTAAATGGAAAGGGCAAAAAAGAAGATCTAGATGGACGATAAATAATATTATTTTAAAGGAAAAAGACATCACACAGTAGATGGATAAAGAATTGGCTTTTTTCTTTAGAGAAAACAAAAAAGAAGATACATCAATTCAGAATGTATGGGATACAATGAAGGCATATGTTAATAGTCTATACAAGGAAAAGAAATACTATGAAAAGATTAGCCTCTAAGGCCTTAGAGGATGAGTATAAAAGACTTGAAATAGAGCTACAGAAAATACCACAGAAAAAGGACATCAAGCTAAAAATGGATATAGTTAAACATAAAATGGGTCAAATAGAAAAAGAAGAATTAGCACAGAAAATTAGAAGTGCTAAACAGAACTACTTTGAAGACGCAAACAAAGCAGGTAGATGGTTAGCATACAAATTGAGAAAGGAGAAAGAATCAAGGAAAATATTGCAATTAACAGATGACCAAAGGCCAAGTTTGCTATGGTAGTAAAGAGAAGAAGGAAATCATTCGAGACTTCTATGGGAAATTATATATGCAAGGGAATATTGATGAGGAAAGAGTTAAACAGTACTTACAGAATGCTAATTTACCTCAGATACCTAAAGAGATTGAAACAATGTTAGAAAGCAATATAACAATGGTGGAGTTAACACTGAAGCACTCAAGAAGCAAAATAATGGACTTCCAGCAGAAATTTACAAAATATTACAAGAATCGTTGAATCTTCCATTGCTAGAAGTTATGAATGAAGTTATATTAAAGAAGAAGATATCTAAATCATGGTCAGAAGCCTATATTACACTTATTCCAAAAGAGGAGGCTGATCCATTACAAATTAATAACTAAAGACCTATTTCTCTACTAAATGTAAATTATAAAATCTTTGCTTCAATATTGGCAGAAAGACTTAAAAAATATCTAAATAATTTTATTCATCCTGATCAAAATGGATTTCTGCCAAAGAGACAAATTAAAGATAATACAAGAGTAATCTTGGACACCTTGGAATACTACGAGGCACATCCTGAAAAAAAAAATGGCTCTGATATTTCTAGATGCACAGAAGGCATTTGATAATGTGAATTGGTGATTCATGTTATTACTATTGGAACAGATGGGCTTCGCTAGAAAATTTATTCAAGCAATAGAAGCTATATACTATAAGCGAACGGCAAAGGTAATGATAGAGGGAGAACTGACAGACTCTATCAGTATAAGAAAAGGAACAAGACAAGGGTGCCCAACTATCACTTTTGTTGTTTGTGTTAACTTTGGAAGTGCTAAACAGAAATATTAGAGATGAAAAGAATATAAAAGGAATGAAAATCAAAAAGGAAGAATTTAAGCTGCAAGCATTTGCAGATGATCTGGTTTTCATCTTAGAAGACCCTCTAGAAACAGCACCAAAATTGATAGAAAAGATAGAGACAAATGGAAAGGTGGCTGGTTTGAAAATAAATAAAGATAAGACAAAGATCTTGACAAAGAATATGCTATTAAGACAAAAGGAAGAACTGGCAGACCTACTGAAAATTCAGGTCACGAATAAGATCAAGTACTTGGGGATATATTTCACAGCAAGATGTAGTACACTAAAAGAGAATAATTATATCAAACTTAAACAGCAGATAGCGCTAGATCTGGCGAAATGGAAAAATTTACAACTGTCACTAAGAAGGAGAATTTCAACAATCAAGATGAATATATTACCCAGAATTTTATATTTGTTTCAAACAATTCCAATTAGGCTTGGAAAAGATTACTCTGAAGATTTAAATAAAATTGTGTTGAAATATATATGGCAAGGTAAGAAAGCGAGAATAAAGTTAAAACTTTTGCAAGATGCTAGAATTAAAGGAGAATTTGGTTTGCCTAATTGGGAGTTGTATTATCAAGCTACAAATCTGATGTGGGTTAAGGAATGGAAAACACTAAGAAATACTAGATTGTTGACATTAGAAGGACATGATTTGTTGTTGGGGTGGCATGCTTTTTTATGGTATAAAGGAACTAAAACACAGGGGTATTTTAGAAGACCTTATATACAGGAGTCTCTGTGGTCAAACTAGGAGAAGATTAAAAGACAATGTTATTTGAAAATTCCAGTCTGGTTATTGACTATTGAAGCATTTTCTTATCTTATAATATACAAAAAGGAACAAACAGTTAGATATGGTGAAATATTGAATGAAAAGGGTGAACTCAAATCTATACAGAAACTAGAGGAACAAGGTATAAAGATGTATTGGTTTTCATATGCGCAAATACATTCAAGGTATGATATAGATTGCAAAATGGAAGGTTTCTATGATAAATTGACTGATTTAGATAAGATTTTGACAGGTACTGATGAAAAGGTGATTAAAAATTGTATGGATATTTGTTAGAAATTAAATTAGAAGAACAACAAGTTAAAGAAACTATGATTGCTTGGGGGAAGAATTTTATATGGGATTGATTTAGAGAAATGGCAAAAATTGTGGTCTCAAAATTATGAAATGACAATGTCAACAGCATATAAAGAAAATTTGTATAAGATGTTTTACAGGTGGCACTTCCCCCGACAAGAATGTTCAAGAATAAATCTGAAAAATGTTGGAAATGTCATCAGACACCTGGCTCATATTACCATATGTGATGGACTTGTGCAGATGCTAAAAAAATACTGGACTAAAATTCACATGTGGTTGGAAAAAATGACAAAAAAACATATAGACTTGAAACCAGAGATATTTTTATTGGGAATTTTACCTGAAATATATAGTAAAGACTTGAAATATCTGATTGTAAATGTATTAACAGCGGCTAGGATTGTATTTGCCAAAAACTGGAAAAATGAGAAAACACCATCACAGGAGGAAATCATTAAGAAAATATTGGAATGTGCTGAAATGAGTAGACTGACATTTGAAATTAGAGAACAAGAGGATAAACAATTTTATAAAATCAGGGATCTATTCTATCAATGATTAGACAATAAAATACAGTAATGAAATATGTAGACTCTTAGAAAATAATAAATATATAAAGATGTATTTCTTTCTTATTATATCTACAAAATGATTTCAGGATAGATTTGGGATGATAATATGAACTGTTATAAAACAAACTAAGTAAATTATGATTATCTTGTAAAATATGAATGAATAAAAGTATAGTCAAATGATTGATTAATAATGATACTAAGGTATTTAATGTTTGATTGAAAATACGAGATTATATGCAATGTAATTGTAATTGAAGACTACGAAATGGAAGCACAAAACAATCTGTAAACCAACCGGCACACTGTATGTATACATATGGAAGATGGCTTGATGTTTTTATGTTTTGTTTGTTTTTAAAAACAATACAAACCTACATTAAAAAAAAGTGTTAATGGAAAAGATATGTGAAGACATTCTTCCTATAGCATATAGGTTACCTGATATTTGCAAACAGTATTCAAATACAAGCATTTAATTAGAAAGTCTTGAACTGCATGGGCAGGGGAAAAAGTACAGCAGATATTGAAAGTTATATATTACCAAGAAGGTTTGCATTATGTATGCTTGATCAAACACAAATGCTTTTTTTCACTTGAGTATAAACACATGCCCCCTTTAGCTTGCACTTAGCTTTGGCATAATAGCCAACCATTTCTTGTATACATATTATGACAATGTTTGCAAATCACAATTCCACATAAACCTAAAAACTAATAAGTAGGCTTCTTCCAAGGACATTAGTGTTTTCTTAGGCATGTACTTTTGCTGCAGCCTAGTACATATTTCTGAAAACTCAAATGTAAATGACACCTGGGAATAAATGAGACTGTAGCAAGAACAGAGCATATAAATGAAGCTCTCTAGTTGCCACCTAAGATTTAAAAACCCACATTGAGAGGCTCACTGGATTATTTTGTCCTGATAAAATACCAATGTTCTATTGTGAAAGCATTATAGAATTACCAAAAAAAGCAAGAGTTCAAGGCTGAAGTTTGCAACAAATCATTAAAAAGCCCATCTATACAACAGCTTTACAGCAAAGCATTAATAATAGTAATCAAGCAATATGCAATATTTTAGGATAAAGAATTAAGAGTAAGGATGAACAGGAGGCAGGCTTACATTCAAAAATGTTCAGTGTTCCCAGAATACATTCTCCTGGGTACTTCAAACAGTATTTTTTCTTATTTTATAGCCCAAAACTGTTTAAAGCAAAGAGAAAAGCAGCCAGATAGGGAAGGAGACAACTGCAGAGTTAATTGAAAATAGATCAGCCTTAATGGGCATGTGTAGGAACAACAGAAGGGAAAAAACAATTTTATCCTAGGGTCAGCGTCCAAAAATTATACAATCAGCCCTGTAAATCTAAGGAGGCTTTCAAAAATCAATTGTTGAAGGAATATAAAGGTAGCCCTCACTTAATGACCACAGTTGAGACCAGCATCTCTGTTGTTAAGTAACACACTCATTAAGCAAAACATCACTTGAGCACAATGTGTTTACAATGTCACATGTCACATTAACTCTGCTTGTTGGAAAACCAGCTGTGGAGTGCACAAGCGATGATCATTGACTATACAGATGCTGGGACAGCCGTAAATGTGAGAAAGGGTCATAAAGTTGCGTTTTCAGTGCTGTGTAACTTAAGAGTTGCTAAACAGTGCAGTACTTTAGTGGAGTCTATCTGTATATGGTTGTGGGAAAAATAGGAGACAAGGGCATTAGGTATGTTTGACTTACATAAAAACAGCAGGATAAAATAACAATTCCTTTAACGTGATTCCACAACATCCTTAAAAGAGCTCTTTGTAGTTTAGCTTAAGTTTTCAAGATCAGCTACTTTATGTTCTTAAACACTGCTTTGTGATTTCAAGGAAAGCAAAGACAATGTATGAAAAACAAATTCTGCAGCCATTTCTAAACTTGGCATTACACCCAACAACCATAACAGGCAAAGCCACACTATAGATGATCTAATTTTCATCATGCTATATATCTTAATAACTCTGGCAGTAATGGGCTAGACTTAAAAAAAATTATCAATCAAGCAAAATGTTCCCCTTAAAACTCTTACGTTTCTGATATTTGCTGGTTGTGATTTAAACATGCACAGTCACATACACTGATATTTAAATCTAAATTGATTTGCCTAGAATGGGTCAACTCAAATAGAGGTCTGGCCATTATTTTTTCATATGAAAGAGTTTCTATCTATTTAAACAGACTTGAAAATTATCAGTGAATTTTAAAAGGTCATGAATAAGTTTACTATTATTTTTGTTATGTTGTAAAAAGATATTGCCTTGATTATATTTCAAAATAGGATCAAGTAAGATACTGAATCATTTCAGTGGTGGAAAGTCATACATTTGAATACTGCACTATTTTTATTTAGGAGTACTTGCTGTTTAGCAAACCTATGTGGAAAAGTATCATTTATATCATTCCAAATGTTCAGTTTAATATAGTCTATCATAATCAGTAATTTTAAAAAAAAATATGTCTTTTTTTTAAAGAATAAATTGGCTAATATTAATATATGTGATCTGCTTCTGGAGTCAAATGCTAAATCAAATCAATGGATAGAGGAATTCTTGTTAATGGAATTTTACATTTGTAAATGAAAAATCAATGTGATAATTTCCAAAGTTGAATATTTACATCTGTTAAACAGGAAATTCATTTTCACATAGTATGAGTTCAGTTCTATATAGCAATTACCACACTTTAATTTATCATATACATCTCTCTTCTCTTAAGCCAAGTCATACTAAAATGCAAAGAAAAAAGAAAAAAATATGGCAAGAATACTGTCTATTTTCTTAAAACACGTCAATAAAGCACAAGATTATACCTTAATTTAAAAGCAAGGGCAAAATTCTCAAGTTCTGGCAATAATCTATATCTCACTGAAATTTCTACCTTTCTTGTGGCAGCAGCTCATACTGTACCTGGATTCTTTCCTTCATTGCGAGATGGGCGAGCTGTAGGTTTAGGAAATCTTGTCCCATCCAAAGCTTTGGCAGCAGCTGCATGTTGAGCTTTCTTAATACTAGTTCCTTCAGCTTCCCAGTGCTGGTCCCCAAGAGTCAGCTGCACTGTAAACACCTAGAAATGAAAAGTAAGCTTTAACTTTCTCTGCCTGGTCATGTATACATAATATGTATATGGTGTTCAAATATAAAGGCTAAAAGTTGTAACATCCACATATCATTAGTATAGTATATAGCACACTGATAATTTAAAGCTCAGCATTTCTATATAGAGTATGTATAAGTTTCTTAGCAAAACTGGACAAATCCCATCTACTTTTTAATAAAAGCCTTATTTTTTTTGTCTATGGGTTTCATCTCCCCAACTGTCTTTTATTTTTGAAAGGTAAAAAATTATTAAATACATGCACGATCTGAGATCTATTTTGTAACTAACATCTCAAAGTATGTTAGGGCTACATCTTTAATTTAACCTCATTTGCTACAAGTTACAATGAAAATGTGAAATACTATAAAACAGTAATTACACAAGGAACATTAAAGCTAGTTTTGCATAGTGGTTAAGGCATCAGGCTAGAAACTTGGAGACCTTAGGTTTGTCACTTTTTGTCACTGTGGAAAGTAAGCAGCGGCAAACCACTCTCCAAAAATTTTGCCAAGAAAACTGCAGGGATATCCAAACAGTTACCAGGAGTTAAAAATTGACTCAAAAGCACAAAATAAACAGAAGGCACATAGTATCCTTCTATTTTTAACTATGAGCTCAACATTTCAAATTAGTTCCACTGTTACCAAGGGGGGTCCATTTTTCTGATTACCCTCCTTGGAAGGCCTAACTATAATGCAGTTTTGCAATTTGAATTTTCAAATGTTTGTTAGGTTAATCGTATAGGCTTTGAAATTTAGAAAGCTACAAAAAAATAAAAGCTTTACAAAATCCAGCCAACTAGGCACATCTTTATCCTCACTTTAAACTAAATTTGCAGCCTTTGTGAAGTAGCAGCTGCCCAAATTTCTATCGTTAGGAATTTCCAGAGTTTCAGAAACTGCCACTGAAAAAGCTCTGTTAACTAGATTTAAATAAACAAACTTAACATTAAAGGTATCAAAGGCCATACGACCTTTAAAGATTATAACTAGCACATACTACAGCACTGCAGTTACTACAATATGTAATATTGGTGTTCATTCACTTTACTTCTATTTCATTACTAGAATTTCATATGAGGCCAAAGTGTAACGGTTTACCCCAAGGTGACTGGGTTTGAGAAAAGTCCACATTGTTCATTGAGCTGTATCAATGTAGAAGCTATTTTTCTTTTCTTTTTTTTTAAATGTTAAAAGTTTATAAATAGGAATAACACAAAAAAACTAGAAAAATAAGATACACCGTGAAATAAAGTGGATAAACAAATCAGACACATAAAAATAATATATTTATGTTAAATAACATATACCATTCAAAATGTGTAATATTATAAAATATTTCATAACCATTTTTTAACAAAGCCTATATGGCTATTAAACTTTAAGCTAGAAACAGTTAATGCAGTAGATATCATTAAAAAAGA
The DNA here is from genome assembly GCA_033807585.1 of Hydrophis major. NCBI lineage: Eukaryota > Metazoa > Chordata > Lepidosauria > Squamata > Elapidae > Hydrophis > Hydrophis major. Next base: position 238,175,937 of record CM066330.1, on the reverse strand, counting down.
AAAACCATACTTATCTTAGCATGGGATACTAGGTGGTTTTGAAAAAGGTGATAGAAAATCACAACAGTAATTAATTCTATTACAAGTTCAGTTTAATTTTTCAAAGCATCTCATTGCATTACCGGAAACCATTCTTGGATTACAATTTTACACATGAAACTGTGCCAATTCAAAATCTGAGCTTTCTGATGTATGGTTTATATTTTAATTTGGTTTATAATTTATAATTTGATTTATAACTTTTATATTGCAATGGGATGTGTTTAAAAACTAAACTGGGCATGTTGTGATTTTCTATCATTTTTTAAAAAAAACCCGTAGGATCTCCAACTAATATAGCTGTACCACAGATTATACATAAACTTTCTGTATGTCTCTTTCACATACACACATAAAGCCTCTTTATCAAAGAGATCTTCTCTCTTTTGCTAAATACATGATCATCAAACAATTTTACCTTCGAGTGAGCTGGACCCTGCTCACTCAAAAGCTTATATTCAGGCTGAATCTTGTTGAAACGGGCTAACTCATTCACAAGACACATGGGTGTTTTCTCTTTGGGGTTTGCCATGTTAGAAGAAACTGAAAGGTAAGATAAATCGTTACAGTTTGTAATCATCTCTCCAATAAAACTAAAGAACTGCCTGGCCTCTTCGTGATATGATGTAAACTTAAGAAAATGAAATGTGTCGAATATTGCATGAGCCTTCAATTATTAAAACATATATCAAATGCCAATTGAATTTGATTTCCTTAACTACTGAAAAGTTAATTGATGATTCACTTTAGACAAATTAGATCTCAAGATAGAATTAAGCTTGAAAGCAATATTTAAGTTCAGTGAGTATTGCTATTACAAATTCTGGCAACAGAAATAACAATTAATTTGTTTGGCAAGAAAATAAGCTATGCGTCTACGGCCTTAATTTGATGATTAGAGGCTATGTAATTTATATTTGATTGAAATATTATTACAATGGCATATTCATAATAATAAAACCTGCCATTGGAGCTGCTCTCACCCCAAGAATTCACTTGTCTTTACTGTTGTCTACATTATTTTTAAATATTTTTAAAAAATTGCAAATTTCAGTTCTTATTTTTCAGTCTATCCCAATACTTCCTTTAAAGAGACAACTTTTTTGTGCATCACTCCAAGTAGAGCATTATTATTATGTCACCTAATTTCATTCCAAATAGAGCATTATTATTATGTCACCTAATTTCATTCCAAATAGAGCATTATTATTATGTCACCTAATTTCATTCCAAATAGGATTTAAGCCAAAGCATAAATTTCAGAGAATAACAAGGAGATTCAAGTCACAAATGCATGATATTTTTGTCCTCCAGTCTACAGTATTCTGAGATTAGAATCATATAACGGGAAACAGATTACAGGCTTCCTGATTTGCAGCTCTAATTGCAAGAAAGCTGGAAATGTATAGCAAGACTGGATTTTATCAAGGTTTTATTTCTTGCTTTTTAAAATTACCAGAGTTGGGAACAATAATACTAGGTTTTTTTAATTGCATTAAATGTTATGAAATGGACTAGACAGAATCAATAATGTTATGCGATACCACTCTCATAGTTAGCGTGTACAATATTCAAAAACTAACACATAACGGATGCATTCAGCTCTTCCTAAGCATGACTTTCAACCTTAATTTGGACAGATTCTTCATAATGCCAAATGATCGTTTACATCTGTGTAAATAATAAATTGTTACATGTGTTTGTTTATTAAACACAATTATCTGGATTTGTACAAGGGATTAAAGCTGTGCTTTACAAACCACATTGGCCAGGTTCACATACTGTAGCAAGCAGAAATTAAAACAATTACACTCCTGCTTCATGTAGCTAAATATTTGATTAAAATTTGAAAATAATTAATAAAGCAAAAGTACAGATCTTAATATTTTCAGTCTAAATCATGATTTAGAACAGGGGTGTCAAACTGGATTTCTTCAAGGGCCAGATTAGCATTGTAATTCTCCTCTGTGGGCTGACTGGAGTGGGGGGGGGAAGAAACAGGACAAACACCTCCTGCAGCACCCTGCTGGCCAAACTGTGCCCCGTTTTGGTTGGCAGAGTGCTGCAGGAGGCTGTCCATGAGGCCTCCTATGCCCCATGGGGTGGTCCTTCGCTGTTTTCAGGGTGGTCCCACGGGCCAGATCTAAGCACTTTGTGGGCTGGATCTGGCCCCTGGGCCTTGAGTTTGACACCACTGTATTAGAAGATACAGCCTTTATTGTGATAGTGATTAAAAAGAGCTACAGGAATAAGTTAGTAATATATCTGTTCATTTCCTTTTGTCTTAAATCAAGCAACTGAAGTCTGAGCAGCAGAACAGGTTGGGGCAGGAGGAAATTATTCAGACTTCTAGATACCAATCTGTCCTTAGAAGCTTTGCTCGGGTTTAATGCTTAAAGAAAAAAAAACATTAAAGAATAAGACACAAAGTAATTTGTCAGTTGCTAATAGAACCAACATGTGGATCAAAAAACAATTGCCCTAAAAAAAGTGTCATTAAACAAGTATCCTTGCATATTTTACATATTGGAGCAGAAGACACTGCACTCCCCCCAAAAAACAAACTTACTGATAAATAATGAAAGATAGAAGACATTATAAAATGAAATTAGAAAAATGTTTTGACTACATTTCTTTTGCAAACACTTATTGTTTTCGCACATTTCAATCATGTGCAATACTTCTTTTATCATAATTTCATTTTTAAAAATATTCCATTAAAAACATAATTTAAAGCCAATGTTTTAACCAGTGACCCTCAACCCCAACCTTGGAGAGTTTTTCTGAAGCCCGGGGAGGGGGGGGGGGTGTTACATGCTGCTTGCATCCTGAAGATGGAGCTTTCACATGCTGCAACTGGTGCCAGTCCATGGGCTGAGAGTTGGGGACCCCTGTTTTAAACTAAAGATTAATATCAAAAATTATCAACACATATCAAAGATATTTTAAAGCTTACCTGCAGCAACACTAGTAGATGTAACAGATGCAGAGGGTAAAGCAGAATTTTGAATAGGTCTACCCGCATTTTCAGAGGGCAAAGAATTAGTGGGAGAAGGAATACTCAAAGGCTGTGCGAGAGATTGGTTCTTGCTTAGTATTTGGCTGCTAGAAAGAGTAGCAGTTGGATTCTGAATTTGAACTTGAGACATGTTTATTTCCATTGAAACCTAATCAGTGCAGGTAAACTTGGCCTTGAATGCGGTTTTTTTTCTGTATAAGTGCTTGAATTTGTACCTTTAAGAGAATAAAGAAAAAAATGAAATTTTATGTCAGTCAGATGCTTTTTCTTATTTTCTGATTAAATACACAGTTGAGAGGGCTGCCAACACTTTAAAAGAATTAACAGGTTTTGGTTGCAAGGAATAACAAACCTATAGTTTTTAGCTAACCATTCTTGCTGGATAAATCATTAAATCCATTTACAAATAAGGATCAAAAATAGCCATAAAAATATTTAAATGAGTTCTTGGAAGTAATAGTTAACATTTTTCAGTAGGCAATTTTTATAGCCAATGCAGTTTACTCCAAAAACACCTGATATTGCTCACTTTAAGTGAATCAGGTTTAACATACTTGAATATGAAATGTATAATGGTATTTGATAAACTGTTCCTTCCCAATGTCACAATTAAGCATTTCTAATGTCTGTTATAGTTGGGCTTATTTACTTTAAAAAAAGAGTTTTAGCAGAAAAGTTTCTATATTTCTTCAAAGCTATAAAGCTGACCCATTTTCAGCTTTAGGAAATATACTGGTAAATGCTGCTCAAACACTGAATGCTAATAACGTTTATTTATTTTCAAGTACTCTGCAGGCTTTCACAACTGATGCCAAATTTAGAATGGATGTGTCAAACACAAGGTAATTTGCAAGCTACCTCTATTTCTCATTTCATTTTCTTGTTTTTATTTGTGTATCATTTTTGCTGTAACAAGTTAAAGTTATACAGTAGCAAAAATAAGACAAATAACAGCAAGTATCCCAAGTTAAAGAAAATCACAATGACAAGCATAGCATGTATTTTCTTAAAGTCGTAGGTGCAAGTGTCACTATGGACATATTTATCTTGATATTTGGCTGCAAACCAGGCAAAACTGGTTAAAGACTTTACTATTTTTTCTTCAGACCACAACATGAAAATAAATTTGTAATGATTGGACTAGTCAGTTTTTATATAAGAGAGAGAGAGTGGGGGGGAGGGGAACCCTGCAAAAATAAAATAGATCAAATTATGAGAATGATTTGTTGCAAACAGGAGAATGAGTTGCTATGTGGAATGGTTTAAAATCTTCCTTCAAAAACACAGGCATGCTCGCTTAATGGCTTCTTTTTAGTGTTCAATGTTATGACAGAGCTGAAAAATAATTTTACGACCAGTCCTCACACTTACAATTGCTGCAGCATTCCTCAAGGCCATGTAATTGAGATTTGGGTGCTTTGCAACTGGCATGTGTTTACCACTGTTGCAACATCTTGCATTTATGAAATCACAATTTAGGCACGACACACATGGCTTCTGACAAAACTGAGTCAATGGTGAAGCCATCAATGAAATCGCATGTCGCAGTCACATCTCTTTAACCATGATGACTTCCTTAACAACCACATGATGTCCTGTTTAACTACTGTGACACTTAGTGATAGATTTGCTGGTCCCAATTATACTTGTAAAGCGAAGTCTACCTGTATTGTTGTTATTATTCATCGATGCTATTACTGGTGTAATAGCTTATGTCTGACCTTGGATAAAGAAGGGAAGAGATGCTTCTTAGGAAACAATCAGACAATAGAGGCAGTGGCTTAAAGGTCACCCTGCCCCCCAAAAAACCCTCTCAAGGAAGGATCTGCCATAATGGATCAAGCAGGTAAAAGTAGTGGGGTGAAATCTCTGCCTTCAAACTTGCAAGATTCTGTTAATGTAGCCTTACAATAAGGTAGTTAATTCATGTGGTTATGTTCCCTGTCTACTTTACCTGGAAGGGCTGTCAGCCACCTGTAACGAGTTTAGGGAGAAAAAAACCCAAATACATCTGGAAATATAAATAATGGTTCATCATACATAATGGGATTTTTTTAAGTCACTGAAGCAAGATTAGACACACAGTTCAACTTTAACTTTGCTTTTTTACTACTAAAACTGGCCTCCAAGGGCTGAAATATATTATGAAATGTCTCATGTGAATATCAAATGTTTTATAACTCTACTTTAAACTGCACATCTCCCCATGATATATATTAAAAATGCCACCTATATGACAGATAATATACTGATGATCCTCAACTTAGGACCATTCATTTTACTATTCAAAGTAAGGACAGTGCTGGAAAAAAGTGACTTGCGACAGGTTCTTGCACTTGTGTCCAGTGCAGCGTCCCCGTAGTCACACGATCAAAATTTAGGCGATTGGCAACTGGCATGTATTAACAATGATTGCATATTCCTAGGGACACATGATCATCATCTACAACCTTCCTGGGGGCTTCAGAAAAGCAAAGACAATGGCAAAGCTGGACCCATTAATGACTGTGATTAGCTTAATGGTCATGGCAAAAAAGGTCATAAAATTAGGCACAACTCACTTTATGGTTGCATTGCTTAGCAAAAGAAACTCTGGTCCTAATTGTGGTCGTAAGTCAAGGACTACCTGTAATGGGCTCCAATATGCTAGGTCTGGATGGGTAAAACAAACTCAGATGAAATTATTGAATCAATGTTGCTTTTATCAGTGATCAACGTGGTCCAATCCCTGTTCCATCTCCCCAAATGAGATTATCCTGAACGTAAAGCTTCTGTGCCATTTTTGCCTGATGTGCCAATTGTGGACTTATGGGATCACGATGGCTTGGTAATAGTGACTCATGCCCTTCTCACCTTACATATAGGTTAATGTGGCACACTGAAGATGTAGTTCTTTTTCAAAAGCTTTAACTAGTCCAAAATGGGATGGCTTGTCTGTTAATTTGGGATAATAACTTTGTTGACAATTCACCTATGCTTTAGTGCTATATTTGCTACCAGTCTGCTCCAGATCCAATTCAAAGAGGTAGACACCAGCTTTAAAGACCTATGTGCACTAAGATAACCTGGGGACTTATAGGTCTATGCTGACATAGATTCAGTTTGCATCCATAAAAATGCCCCCAATCTCCTGGCTTTTAAGACTACTTTAAGATTGTATTTCACTGAGTATATATAGGAACTGAGTATACTAGGGTAGTCTTAATTAGATTGATTAATGGCTGTTCTTCATAATCTATATTTGAAATGTTCAGAATATTCTACCATTTAGGCAGTATAAAGAGACAGAAATAGAAACCATTCTAGTTTATTTATAATATATTGTAAAGCTCTACAAATTACAGTAATCTATATTACACAGAACATTTTAGAACTGTACTGATGGTCAGGAGAGGCCAAAAGGAGGTTAGTTTCAGTACCTGACTCTTTCTTGCCTTCTCCTGCTTTCTAGGTGCAGAAAGATTTGTTTATATTGGCAAAACTTGATAGTTCATTAGTAATGTCTGTACTGTATGGTTTTGGAGGAAAAGTATTATGAACAACATAAAAGATGTTATAATAGACTAGGGAAATCACTTCTAAAAACTGACAAAACATCAAAGTAACTCTTCCTTGACTTCCATCATAAATCTCCACATAGTGGAGCCAATTTCTGACTCACAGAAAGAAAGAAATGACCAAGTAATATTTCATTTATATATATGTATTTTCTATTTTAATTGAAATAAATCTACAAATAGTAAGTGTTCTTGCATAAGAAAGACCAAAGTTGTCATGAGCTAGCACTACAATCTATAGCTGTTTTTTTAACTGAATGAATTACACTAATTGAATCTTCTACAAAATGAGTATGGAACTGCAATACTCTATAATGTCCTTTTCAGAAAACGTATATGCACTCCATCATCTTGATGAATATTCAATGTTTTCTATCAAACAATCTGTTTAGAATGACTCAGTGGCACATTAGAAACACTGAGTCACCTGGATATATCAAAAGATAAAAACAGAATCTTTGCTGAAGGCTCACATCAATTTCACTATTCCTAGATCACTATCAACAATATATCCTTAAAGTATATGTTTGTTCTTGCCTCTATATTTGGCCTTCCCATATAAATTTAAAAAAAAAAAATTCACACAGATTTTGTCCGGCATTTCAATGGTCTATGAATGAGAGTTATGGAACTCCTAAATGAAAGTACTGTAACTGGCAAGCAAAACTAATCCCTGGATTTCAAAAAGAAAATAGAATTGTGTTCTTGCCCACCATAGTTATTCCCAAGCAGTATTTCCATAAAAAGCAGAAAGTGCAAGATTCAAAATGTAACTAAGCTGACAAGAATATGAAAAGCAAAAAAAAAAACCTGAGAGAAGAGATGATGAATACATAAATACAGTGATGCTTAAAAATTTGTGGATCATTTTGAATTGTCAATATATCTGCATAAATGTTACTTAAAATATGATCTTCTCTCCATACAAGTACTAAAACTAGATAAAGAGAATTCAGTTAAACAAAACGTTATACTTGTTCATTGATTTATTGAGGAAAATGATCCAAAGCTACATATTTTAAATGGCAAACAAATGTGAATCTCTAGGATTACAAGTTCATTTGGAAATTAGTGCCAGTTGCTTCAATAAATCAATGGAATGACAATCAGATGTGTGAGTGTGTGGGGTCCCATCTTATTTAGAGAACAGTATTCTGGTATTCACTATCAAATTTTATTTTTCACCACTCAGATATGTATGGCTTGAACAAAGGAGATTTCTGAAAAAAAAGAGATGAGCTCACCAAGTTGGAAAGTATTACAAAACTATTTCCAAAGAATTTGGACTCTTCCAGTTCAAATCAAGCAAAGGTCAAGCAGATCATGTACAAATGAAGACAATTTAATGCCATTTTTATTCTCCTTAGGAGAGTAAAACCAACCATGATCACACCAAGAGCAAGGCATGTAATACTCGGGGGGGGGGGGGGTGTCCCAAAGAACCTTAAGGTAGTATGTAAAGAATTAAGCTCTTGCATCTGCGAATGTCAAGTGTTCATGACAGCAAGATCAGGAACACGCTGAATGACAATGACATACATGGCATATACATTTACCACCCATGTTATCAATAAAGCAACTCAAAGGGAATTGGAAGGAGAAAGCACACAACAATCAAGTATGTTTTTGACTCATTATTTAACTAAGATCTCCTTCCAGGAAGGCATCGATTTACAACTGGCCACTTAACGACCTTCCAAACTTACAATGGATTTTAAAAAAGCTACCTACAACCTATCATTGAAATTATGACTACTGCAATGGTATGTTTTGTGATATTTTTGCTGCTTTCTAGCAAAAACAACCATTAAACTAGATTCAAATTTATGACTATGTGATTACATGATTTACTTAGCCACCATGTGATTTGCTTCACAAATATGGTACTCAGTTAATAACCATCATAGAGATGGTCATAAAATTGAGTCCAGTGACATGGTGATTTAACTTACAAGCACAACGACTCATGACCAAAATTCAAGGCTCAACTGTGGTCATAATTCAAGGACTATCTGTATCTATATTTAGGACTTTCAGTATGTAGACAACAGATTATCATTCATACAGAAACACTGAACATGTAAAATAGTTCACAAACTTTTAAGCACCTCTGTAAATATACAAACTAGAGCAGCTTGTAAAGAAATCTAAGAACAAGATATGTGTTTCAAAAAAAGGATAGAGTGATAAAAAAAGAATCATGTGTCACTGGGGACTCTGCAGACAGGGAATCAGTTTCGCAACTGAGAGAGCAAACCAAATTGTGACACTATCTTTTGACCTGTATTTAATTATTAGAACTGGCAAGGATTTAATATGCAGAGTTAGTATACACCAAATACAAGTTTCCCATACCTTTTGGTGTTCCTGGGACAGTTTACTTTTGATGTTAGTTCCAAGGAGAATATTTATATGATGGAAATTGCCTATATTAAAAGGAAAAGGACAGTTACAAATATGTTCTATATGATTTTCATACTAATTTATTTAGCGTAGGGCATTTTACTTTAGAATAACGTTACACAGTATTTACATTACCTTATTTATTAGCATTAGCTGGAACAATGGAAAAATGTACAATTTCATAAAATATTAGTTTCCAGATATTATCTGAAACAAGCATTTATACTTCCAAAGTCATATTCAATTATACGCTATTTTTGAGATAGTTATTTAATATCTGAAGCCTGTTCTTTCGGATTAGGGAGCTATTTTTAAAAAAGAGAACACAGTATTTTGTTTTTATATCCCATGCAAAAATATCCCATGCAAATATATTTGATTTGCTTTTGCTTTTGCTTTTGGCAGCTTTGCCTTATCAATTGTATCTTCCTAATATTAATTATAAATTTCATTTTTAATCCTGCATAAGTCAGCATTTAGACACAATGATCTCTAAAGTTCATATCATTCTTTAATATCCACAGATTTTATTTCTTCTGAAATTAGGATAGAAAACTTTGATTTGAGTTCTACAGCTTCCTATCTACTCTTGTAAGAATTGTGTTCTGATTTCTTATGCTTCAATTTTTATTTAACTAAGGCTGGGTAAAATATATTGGAAGGGTAAGCAATAAGCAACATGTGTAGGAATAGGTATATGACTTAAATATGCAGCAGTAGACTAGCCAATGCATCTGTGATGTGGATTCCTTCTGTGTCAAAATTGAAATATACCACAATGTATAACGTGAGTTATATAACTCATACATATAACTATGAACAACCCTGCATGTTATAGTCACTTAAAGGAAAACTGAATTGCCTTTTACAATAGTTCTATACAATTGCTATGAAGATCCCTGCTTTTTTAATACATTAACACATTAATAGCGTATACATTAATAGTTCATATACAATAAAAGCATTTTTGTAACATTTAACTATGCATAATAGGTTATTTTACCCAGTTGGGAGTGTACGTGCTCAAATGTTGCTAACTTCTCAACACACAAATTTTACATTTGTCTTGCTTAGTAAACGGCCTTCTAAACTAATGATCAGTTAGCTCATGAATAGATTACTTATCACACAAGGAAATATGTAGATCCTCACATCAAACAACTACTCTTTCATTGTAATGTTTATTGTTCTGTACGATAAAAGAAGTGGATTCAGACATCCACTGACTAAAATAAAAGAATTTAGCCCATGACCCTTTAAAGATAATGCATATTGTTATTACTATATAAAATATACCGTATATACTCGAGTATAAGCCGAGTTTTTCAGCACATTTTTTGTGCTGAAAAAACCCCCTCGGCTTATACTCGAGTCAGATTCCCCTCTGAAAAAAAAATGGTGTGGAGCTCCGAAGCTGGGCAGCCGCTTCCCTGCTTCCCTGTTTCCTTTGCAACTTTTAAGCATGGGGGTAATCGGAAGCAGAAAAGTTCTTGTTTGAGGATATATTGTTTTTTCTTTTTTTAACTGTTTTTTTTGGGGGGAAGACCCACCGCCATGTGAGAATGCTCAGACACGAAATCTATCCAACCGAAAATAAGTGTGTGTGTGTGTGGGGGGATTTTAACAGAGGGAAGATGTAGGGAGAAGGCAAAAGCGACAGAAGATCCTTCAGGGGAAACTGAGGGGGAGACTCTCCCTTGGTCCAGATGAGCCCCCTTCCCCTTTCTCTAGGCTGAGAAAACAACGTGAGCCGAGGTTGCTTTGGCTCCACTCAGCTTCATTTCCTCAGCTCCAGCTGCTTTCAGTCCACTCGGGAGGAGGGGGAGGCAGCTCGCGTTGTTTTCTGAGCTCTGGGCTGAGAAAGCAACGAGCAGAGGTCGCTCCACTCAGCTTCATTTCCTCAGCTCCAGCTGCTTTCAGTCCACTCGGGAGGAGGGGGAGGGGGAGGCAGCTCGCGTTGTTTTCTGAGCTCTAGGCTGAGAAAGCAACGCGAGCCGAGGTCGTTCCACTCAGCTTCATTTCCTCAGCTCCAGCTGCTTTCAGTCCACTCGGGAGGAGGGGGAGGAGGAGGTGGTGGCAGCTCGCGTTGTTTTCTGATAGTGAGATCATTTCCCAAATGTGCCCGTAATACAGTAAAGCCCTTTCCAGCACGTGCGCGCGATCCGCCCCCGCCGCTTTGCACCTTGCAAATGCAAAAACCCTGGGGTTTTGCATTTGCAAGGTGCAAAGGGGCGGGGGCGGATCGCGCGCGCGTGCTGGAAAGGGCTTGACTTTATTGGGGGGGGGGAGAGAGAGAGAGATATCATAAGAACGGCTCTTGGTTTTTTCTTGCAAGGGAGAGAGTGACTCCTGCCTCCCACTGTCATCATCATCATCTTTTGGGTTAGTGAATCAATCAAACCTTTCATGATAGTGAGATCGTTTCCCAAATTTCCCTTAAATAAGGGAAGAAATCAGAAACAAACCTTTGGGCTAAGAATAAGCCTGTTCCTATGATGCCATTTTTGTTCACTGCAGTGTGAAAAGTGTGAAGAAAACACACTTCTTTTTCTTCATCTTCTTGTTCCCTATTTACTGGTCTCTTTCAAAGAGGAAATTGTGAACATCAAACTTATTCTCAACTGTCCTAGTGAAAGTTTTTATTGGTATCTATTTTTATTTTTGAAATTTACCAGTAGCTGCTGCATTTCCCACCCTCAACTTATACTCGAGTCAATAAGTTTTCCCAGTTTTTTGTGGTTAAATTAGGTGCCTTGGCTTATATTCGGGTCGACTTTTAAGATGAATATCTTACCTAGAATTTTATTTTTGTTTCAAACAATACCAATTAGGCTTGGAAAAGACTATTTTGAAGATTTAAATAAAATTATGTTGAAGTTTATATGGCAAGGTAAAAAAGCGAGAATAAAGTTAAAGCTTTTGCAAGATGCTAGAATTAGAGGAGGTTTTGGTCTGCCTAATTGGGAATTGTATTATCAAGCTGCAAGTTTGATGTGGGTTAAAGAATGGATAACATTAAGGAAACATAGGTTGTTGACATTAGAAGGGCATGACTTGCTGTTGGGTTGGCATGCTTTTTTATGGTATAAGGGAACTAAAACACAGGGTTATTTTAGAAGACATTATGTACGGGAGTCTTTGTGGTTAAATTGGGAGAAGATAAAAAGACAATGTTATTTGAAAATTCCAGTTTGGTTATCGACCATTGAAGCATTTTCCTATCCTATAATTTACAAGAAGGAACAAACAGTTAGATATGGGGAACTTTTGGATGAAAAGGGTGAACTTAAATCGATCCAAAACTTAGAAGAACAAGGTATAAGGATGAATTGGTTTTCATATGCACAAATACACTCAAGGTATGATGAAGATTCTAAAACGGAGGGATTTTATGATAAACAGACTAATTTAGATAAGATCTTGATGGGTACTGATGAGAAGGTGATTAAAAAATTATATGGTTATTTACTGGGAATGAAATTAGAGGAAGAACAAGTCAAAGAAACTATGATTGTTTGGGGGAAGAATTTTGGATATGGGATTGATTTGGAGAAATGGCAGAAATTGTGGTCTCAAAATTATAAAATGACAATGTCAACAGCATATAAAGAAAACTTGTATAAGATGTTTTACAGGTGGCACTTTCCTCCGACAAGAATAGCAAGAATGTTTAAGAACAAATCTGAAAAATGTTGGAAATGTCATCAGATACCCGGCTCGTATTACCATATGTGGTGGACTTGTGAGGATGCTAGAAAATATTGGACTATAATTCGCATGTGGTTGGAAAAAATGACAAAGAAACATATAGATTTGAAACCAGAGATCTTCTTATTGGGAATTTTACCTGATATATATAGTAAAGATTTGAAATACCTGATTGTAAATGTATTAACAGCAGCCAGGATTGTATTTGCTAAAAATTGGAAGAATGAGAAAATACCATTACAGGAAGAAATTATTAAGAAAATATTGGAATGTGCTGAGATGAGCAGATTGACATTTGAAATTAGAGAGCAAGAGGATAAACAATTTTACGAAATTTGGGATCTTTTTTATAAATGGCTAGATGATAAAATACGATAATAGAATATTTAGAATGCTAGATAGTAAGGATTATCTTTATTTTGTCATTATTTTGCTATTTGATATTATATTTATAAAGGATTTTTTAGGATTGATTTGATATGATTAGATGATTTGTTATAGAGTAAACTGGTTTAAAGTATTGTTAGCTCATTAAGCATAAATGATTAAAAATATAGTCAAAAATTTCTTTTTTTAGTGATATTAGGATATATAAGTTTGGATTGACAATATGAGTTGTTATGTAACATAATTGTAATTGAGACTACAGAATGAATGCACAAAAATGATGAACCAACTGACACACTGGATGTACATACAAGATTTGATGTTTTTATGTTTTGTTTGTCTTGTTTGTTTGTAGAAAATTAATAAAAACTTTTTCAAAAAAAAAAAAAAAACTTATTCTCAACTGTCCTAGTGAAAGTTTTTATTGGTATCTATTTTTATTTTTGAAATTTACCAGTAGCTGCTGCATTTCCCACCCTCGACTTATACTCGAGTCAATAAGTTTTCCCAGTTTTTTGTGGTTAAATTAGGTGCCTTGGCTTATATTCGGGTCGACTTATACTCGAGTATATACGGTAATTGTATCAGTATGCTTTCATTTTAATGCCTGTAGTGTGTTGATGAAGATGGAGAAAACTGGTCAGAACTTTGCTTGCTGAATTTTTGAACAGTATGAGAAGTAAACTAAACCAAATTTAAACACTTTGATTATGCAGTATTATAGATATTAGAAAACGTAAGCCATTAAATATATTATAGTATAACAGACTGTGATAAAAAGTTTTATGAAGAGGCAGCAACAAGTCACAATAAAGTATAAATATATAATGACAGTGGCAAAGTAATTAAAATACTTGAGGAGGAAATACATTGAAATATAATTAGAAAATAGCACTAAGATATAAAGGACTACAATAATTAGCAACTCCATTAAAAAAAGTGATTTGATGAACACATCAAGTTGCAATTTACAGAGACATCATTTGACAAAAACAGCAATGTAATCTTCAATCCATTCCTGACTTTTCATAAAATGATTCCATCCTATCTCCAGTGCTTTCTTCTCTTCCTTTTACTCTCCTTTCCCCAATGACATAAAAGTTACCTGATGATTCAAGCACTGGGGGAATAGCAGAGAAAAGAAATGCAGGAAGATTAGCTTCCACTTACTCTATTTCTCAGGCAGTCCTCTGAACCCAACCTATACTTTCTTCACAAAGACAAACTACAAGGAAGTTCTACAAGGTTTAATAACTCTTTAAACAATGACTATCTAAAATAGGCCTGAACAACACAGAGCCCATTGGTGTTTTTAAAAATTCAAGTTCATCACCATAAAATATCACTGCCCCAAGAAAAGATCTGCCACTGCACCAAAAGGAGCATCTCCTGGCTGTACCAATGCTGTCATCACAGCACAACCAAACATCTGACTTGTGCACTAGCTATTCCCTCAGAGGCAACTATTATTGTTAATGGGCCCTTTCCCCTCTGCAGACATGATCTACAGCCATTTCATTACATGTGGTTTTGCCAAATTCTTGTTGCAAGTAAGATCATACTTTCAGATACCACAGGTATCTTTGTTACCTAAACAAAGGGCTTCTTTGTTTAAAGCGCAGAAATGAATATGGTCATTTTAAAGAAGTGACATGAATGAAAACATAAATATTTTTGGTGTACTCCCATTCATTTCAGCACGTGTATGTGGTCAAATATTTGATGAATGACATTCTATGGTTGTAAAAAGTAACCTCAACTGTCTTATTTTATCCTCTCTAGTCTAGACAGAAAGTACACATATACACTTAGAAATCAAAGCAATTTGAATGGCCAATTCAAAAGGAGCAAAGGAAGTCTAGTTAGGGGCATTGCCAATTCCATGACTTATATCAGAGAGTGTTAGCATTTTAAGTAATTTTTTTATTGAGTTGCATTATTTAATACCAACATCTGCATACACAGAAAACATTTCTGGATATTTCAAGGGCCAAAGTAAAGAACAATGATATTTTTGCAACTAGGAAAATCAATACAGCTCAGGTTTTGTTGTTTCAATCATTCAATTATGTCTGATTCATGGCAACTTTATAGGTAAATGCTCTCCATGCTACTCTGCTTCTTTCAATTGTTGGATGTTTATCTTTGCATCAGTTATGTTATCAAGCCAATGCTTTCTTTTCTTCCCTCTTCTTCTTGTTCCACTAACCATTCCTAGCATCATTGATTTCTTCCAATTAATTTGCACACATGGCATACATTTGGCAAATATATTAAGCATAAATTTAAAGTAAGAGATTTGAACTGAGATGCAGAACAATTAATGGGATCTAATACTCCAAGAAGGGCTGCAACAACAAGTGAAAGTATACATACTGCATATGTATTAACTCATGAAAAGGAAATGTGCACCTGTCTCATACTATCATCCTCATTAGAAATAGAAATATCTAGCTGATATACTATTTCACTTTGTTTCCTATGAGTTTAGTTAGTACATAATCTACTTAATTTTCTCAAGTAACAGAAAAATAGTTCTGTTTATTAAGAATGACTATTATTCACACATTGACTTTAATTTATAGAATCTTTCCCAAAAACTATCATATTCTTTTTATAAATAGTTTTATAAGTAGGTTCATATTTTTTTTGTTTCAACTGGCATATTATCAAATTATGTGCAAGTGCATCAAACCTGTTTAGTCCTGCTTTGCTCTTTTCTAATAGCCAAACAAATACTATATTATTTTTCATGACATCCAAAACTGCTACTCCAAAACATAAGAATCCTAAATCAAGAACTAAAAACAGTTTACAATTAGGCTTGTGAAAACAGAAAAAAGTGAAGAGCTTAAGAAGTGGCTGCTTACAACATAATGGATGCATTAAGATAAGTCTTTATCAATTACAGCACTCTTCAACAGAGACAGTTCATACAGTAAGCAATTATTCATGTGCTTTAATCAAGTGATATACAAACTACTTCTAATCAGCTTTTGCTAAATCTAAACAATGTAACTTCATAATTCCAGAATATTGTATATTTACTTAGGGAAGTTCATTAATGTTAATTTCCACAACCCAAGTATACACATATGAAGTTCAATAGAACTTATATTCCATATAAAGTGCCTAGGATTTCATATTTTCCTAGGTTATTAATAGCTTAATTTGGTATAATGTGGTCCAATGTAGTTCAAACCTATCCAAAACTGAAATATTTCCATTTACATACTACCCCAAACCAAAGAATCTGGACAGCTTACAACAACAAAACTGAACCAGATTCATAAATTAGTAATTGTAATTATTAAGTTTCTGCAGCAAAAAAACAAAATATTGATTGCTTTATTTAACTACCAGTCACAAAATAGTGGAATCTCGAAGGTTAGCAGAAGACTGGAATATTGTTAATGATGTTCAAAATCTGATCAGTTTTTCAAAATGCAATGCCATTCAAGACACTTAGATTATGGTCTCTTGACTACAAAGTAGTTTATACAAGTTTTGTGCTGTCTTAGTTATACGTACTTCAGTACAGGTAGAAGACAGTTTGTCATGTCAGGGTAATGCAAAAAGTTAAAAATAGTACTGAGAGTAAAATCATCATTTGAATTGGGCCTGACTTATGAAGACACATGTAGCATTTTTGGTGTGATGTGGAAAAGGCTTGCCTCTGCTGTTTTGAAGTTTTTCTACTTCCCCAGCCTACCAAACTCCAAATTATTTAAATGTTAGTTGACTAGGTTGATTATTCCCCAAGAACAAATAAAGTATTTCCCGATTCTCCAGCATCGATTGGAGAATCCACATGTGGGTAGGAAACATGCCTTTCCGCCCAGAGACTGATTTGTGGATTCTCCATAGGCATGCTGAGAAGAAGCGTTCAGGTAAGACAAAGGTCCTTCTATCTTCAAATTGCAATGGAATTTTTACTAATAGAACACTTTACTGTACCTGTTGCAAAGTTATCCTTTGGAATGCTTATTAAGCCTACAGAAATCAATGAATGGAAAACTAATTAAAGCTTGTTGATTTGTTCTTCTCCAAGTGTGGCCAAAGCTCAACCCACCCTATCAAAATCAAAGCAAGAGATGCACTTACAAAAGCCTGCTCAATTTTTAAAAGTGGCTCTGGATTTAGCATCCTCCTAAAGTGAAACTTTAAAGTGAGGGAAAACTACAGCATCTAGAACAGGGGTCCCCAAACTTGGCAACTTTTTAAGACTTGTGGACTTCAACTCCCAGAATTCTCCAGCCACATAGCTGAATTCTGGGAGTTGAAGTCCACAAGTCTTAAAGTTACCAAGTTTGGAAACCTTTAAACATTTTATTTCCATTAGGAGCTGAATACCTTACAGCATGTCCAATGAAAGAACACAAAGCCTTTTTTTAAAAAAAGGAATAAAAACCCTGCCAGCTAGCTTTCAGACCCTAGGTTGCAGAACAAACTCCAGGATCTGAATCCAAGAAAAACGGTGACTTGAGTAGAACAGAATCTAAATTCAACTCTCCACTGGAAGGAACCCCTTCCATTTGTTTAAAGTCAAATAATAGTTTCTACTTTGCAATTGCTGCAGTGCCAAGGGAAGACAGACACTAGAGCAGCTATTCTGCAGAGGAAGCCTCTCTTTCCTGCGCCGAATAGGTCAAGAAACCGTCAAAAAAAAAGCCTACTACATTACACATAAAGATAAAAACGCTGCACAGCTCTAGGGAAAAAAACCCTATAGTACATAGTGTATATAGTGTAAGAGAAACGAGTTACGGGGCTTCGCATAAAGTTACAACAGGGCTTCGTTTTGCTCCTCCCAAGGATGGGTTTTCTAACCCAAACCGAACAACTAGGATGCCGAGCAGAGTTGCGCTACCTCCCGCAGTCCACGGGCCTCTTTTCTCACAGCGGCGGCGCTGGGTTTCCCCCACCTCGGGGGGCCGCGAGAGGAAGAGGAAAAGGCAGGGAAGGAGCCCGAAGCGAGAAGCCACGAGCCGCTATCCCCGAAGGCATCTCCCGCGGATTCTCCCGTTTAGCTCCTTCCAGCGAGGGGAGGAAAAGGAGCGCCTGTCAGTCAACCTCGCGTCTTCCACCTGCCGGCAGCACAGGATCGCCTCTGCCACTGACGCCCCCTCAGAGAAGCCCGAGCTTCTCCCACCACCCGCTCCCCGTCGGTAGCCCGAGGCTGGCCGTCCCGCTAGGCCCCAACCTGGGCGCAGGCCCGGCCGAGGCCTCTGCTTCCCACATCCCCCAGTCGCGCGCCCCCCTCCCTCCCTCTCCTCTTCTTTCTCTCCCCCCCTCACCTGATGTTGGTCTGGGCTGCGGCTCCCGGGCCGGCTCGTGTTGACGGCGGGCTATCGGGCGGCTCAGTCCATTGGTAGCTCCCAGGAAAGGGGGGTCCGGGGAAGGGGAGGGAAGCGAGCGAGTCGCAGCGGCAGCAAACACAGGGCAAACACTAAAGAGAATGAGCGGGGCCAGCTCCGGCCGGGAAGGAAGTGACGGCACCACAAGGGGAGAGAGAGAGGGAGAAAGAGGAGGAGCCATGGCAGCTATTTATAGCGCCGCCTAGCACCATGCATGCCGTGGTTCCAGTTAGCGGCCGGCTTTTGAAGAGTTTTGCATTATCGCTCCCCCGGATGACTACCACACCCATCATGCTCCAGGGTAGCTACCAAGAACACGTTGCCGTCTGCCAGTGTCCCACGGCTTCTTCAGAAAAAATAATAATAATAATAAAAAACTATACTTCCCAGCATGCTCCATTCCCTCCAGAGATCTTTCTTTCATCTTGCCCTATGCACATCTTCTGCCACGTGCCTCCTAAAGTCCTACGTTTCCCAACGTGCATTGCGTGCACGCTTCCTTATTACCTTCGCCGGCAAAGGGCATGGCTTGCAGGTGCTGTACGCCGGGCGGAAGAACATTCTTGGTTTTGAGAGTCGCCCTGGGCTGGACAGAGGAGACTTTGTTGTGGTTCGGGAAGGCTTCTGTTTGCTGACAGGAGCTCGATTTACTACTCTAAACCAGGGGTCTCCAACCTTAGCAACTTGTTGAGGAATTCTGGGAGTTGAAGAACACAAGTCTTAAAGTTGCCAAGGTTGGAGACCCCTGCAGTCTAAACAATGTCCTTTTAAATACAAAGTGATTCACTTTTTTTAAAGGCTTCTTTGGTGCTCTGGGAAAATAAAAGCTAAGATCTGAAGTTAAACCATATAATACATTATATTATGTATTCTGACCAACCATAGTAAAACAGAAGAGGATAGTTTTCTGCTTTTGTCTGCAACACTTGATTTTAAAAAGTACTAGAGAACTGGCAGGCCACTTTGTGTTGGATTTGATTTGTTTTTTCAGGTCCAGGTTTTGATGTGGGAAAGAGAAGAAGGGTCGCATCTAATTGGTATTCGGATAGGAGACAACCAAGAAATCCCAGAGTAGTATTTGGATTGAGTAATTTAAGAAAAAAAAGTTTTTCTGGATGAAGGCAGCGGCGAACTCTTCCGTCATGTGGCTAAGCGGCATGCCCATGAAATCCCTTGGAGCCAACTTCCATTTGGATTTGTTATCCAGCTCTAGAATTTAGGCTTTTATTCCTCTAATAATCCTACAAAGCAAGGGTCTTCCAACTTGGCAAGTTTAAGACTTGTGGACTTCAACTCCCAGAATTCCTGAGCTAGCATGACTGGAGGAGGAATTCTGGGAGTTGAAGTCCACAAGTCTTAAAGCTGTCAAGTTTGAAGACCCCTGCTACAGAGGGTTGCAAACCGTTTACCCCCCACCTCCGGAACGAAATGAAGAAGCAAGATCAAGCATCAAAATCCTCTTTGAGGTGAATTACAGACGCCACCCTAATACTTTCCACTTTCCTTCCCCCCTTAATTAGACCTGACTCAGTTTAAATCGGGTAAAAAAACTCCTTTTTTTCTTGTTCCCTGAAAATAAATAGAATCTTCATAAGCTTGAGAAAGATTTGTTAGGAAGGAGCAAGTTACTTCTGTCCTTTTGAAAGCCCTAGTGGATTCTGGGTCTTGCAGTTTCCCCCCCAAGCATTCAAAAGCTGTTGATTCAAGCGTGCTGCTCTAACGAAAGCCGACCGAGGGCAGCAGGCTTTCGTTAAAAGTGCTTATGTGGCAAAGGGGCAGCGCCGCAAGTTAATATCGCTAAGCAGCACAAGCGTTCAGCGGTAGAGACTGCAGCCAACTCTCAGCCCCATTTGTTCATGTCAGGTATTGGGTCAAACTGTTATAAACCAAGCCGGGGCGCTTGTTTGCGCGCCGCCTGGAGAAGCGCGATTCCTAAAACGCTGCTCTTCTTCCAGAAATAATCACTTTTGGAATTTTTAGCTGAGATTCTACATCTCCTTTTAGGCAGCCAATGAGATCTGTAGTGACTACCGCCCCCTCCCCCCCCCCCCGGCCTTATTATCAAATATCAAAGTAAAAGGGGAAGGCTGCCTCCTTGAATTTGGCAGGAAAGAATCGTGAAGGAGGTACCTATTTAAAAAACAAAACAAAAACAAAGCGTTTTGTTTTTTTTTAGGAAGGAGATTTAAGCTTCAACCAAGTTGAAAAGGGCTCCCGTTGGACATACATTCCTTGTTTGGGAATATGTTACAAAAGATTTAATTCAGATTTAGCACATAAATGCCAACTTTGGGGTATTGCTTTTGGTGCTTTAAAATGTTGGAATTTAGAGAAATGGGGCAGGTACAATTTTCCTAATTACTAATTCAGACATTGTTGTTTAATTGTGATTTGTCAATTTGGCTGAGGTTCACACTTCTTGTAAAGCCAAAACCAACTAAATCATATAGCTATATTAATGTATATAAACAGTATTTATTTATAAATCAAATTTATACAGCTGCTCATCTCCTCTGAGGTGACTTTGGATGGCACAAAACAATAATTCTTATTACTTTCACACCTCAAGATGTTCATTTGTGCTAGAATAAAACATTAGGTTCATCATTCAAATATCAAATTCCATTTATATGTCATTTTATTTTCTAAAAATTCCTCAGTCTGAGGGGAAACAGAAACATTTTCATAAATAAAGATGATTCTAGAGGGGGTTTGTGCATTATTTTCAATGTATCCATTTCTCTTCTTGAAAAATTAAATCTGTGAAAGATGGGCCTGACAATCTGGTGGCTATCAAGGGATAAGTGGCAAAACAAAGCATAAATGCCATTTACAGAAATGCCTTAATCAAAAATGCAATCATATGCCACAGTTTGGACATTTGGCAATGAGCTCACATTTTATGACTGGTTAGAGCATCCAATGGTCATGGGATTTCCATTTTTTTTTTTTTTTTGCTATCTTCTAACAAAAAAGCCTATTGGACAAGCTGGATTCAAACCTATAACTTGCTTAATGATCATCATAAGTCATAGAATCTAGTTGAGTTAATGACTCAACTTACAACCACGACTTATAATCAAAATTCTGAGTTCAGTCATGTTTGTTTAAGGACTAACTGTATTCCTTCCTATTTCCCCTACAATTATCTTGTGAATTATTAAGAGTGACTGGTCCAAAATCACCCAGCCGATTTTTCATGCTTAAGTGGGAGGAGAACTAGGTCAATACCTTAACCACTACCAGTATCTCAATTTGCTTCAGATGGCTGTCATTACTCTTAACTGTCATAACTGGACATTGGGGAAAACAGCTGACAAAGCTACATTGAAGAATGTATTTAAAGCAATGGCCCCAACCTTTCCCGGTTTAGCAGGCCAGGGGGCGGGGTGGAAGAGAGGGGGGATGGTTCCGTGCGAGCGGCAGGTGTGTGCATATGCAAGTGAAGCTGCGCATGTACGCACACCCAGTTGTGGACCTCTGATTTAAAGAAAATAACTTATCCTAAAATATTTTGATAATTGTATGTTTGAGTTAATCTGTTTTATGATAGGAACAGATCAACATTATTATGTATCTTCAACCTTTTCCCTGATCTAGCATCCAGACTATAAATTGCATTTCATATTAATGTCAAAAGCTGCATACAACTCTAGAACCCAAACAAGACTCCTAGTACATTTTACTCAGGTAGGAACATGCATTTTAGTTTTCACTAGAAAAGCGGCACAAGACATAGGTAATCTTTTCTATAGCATAAATTTTAAAGCATTTCTTAATACATCAAATTCCAACCATTTTTAAATGCATTCTCACCCCAAACCTTATTTACATTAGATTTGCAGACATCTAGGCATAATTAGAAAGATAACTGTTCTTCCAAAGGTACTTATACACGCTAAACTGAGATTTAGCATTCAAACATTAAATTGAAGAAAACTAAGCTACAGGTATTCCTCAAATAGAGCCATTCGTTTAACTACCATTTAAAGTTATGAAGGCACTGAAAAAAGTGACTTATAACTGTTGCAGCATCCCTGTGATCGTATCAAAATTTGGTTGCTTGGCAACAGGTATATAATTATGACAATTGCAGCGTTCTTGGGTCATGTGATCACCATTTACAATTTTCCCAAGTCTGATGCACAAAGTCAGAAGCCAGATTTGCTTAACAATCACAATTCGCTTAATGAACATGGCAAAAAGATAATAAAATCAGCAGGACTCACTTTATAACCACATTGCTTAGTAATAGAAGTTCTGGCCCCAATTATGATCAAGGAGTACCTGTAAAGTTGCTTAGTAGGAAACATTTACATGGCAAATAATACAAAGCAATTATTTTCAATGATACTTTACAGCAATACATTCTTCAAAGGTAAAGGTATTAAATTACTGTCTTCCTTAATAAAGACAGGTAGAATTCTCTGAAAGAGCTCTTTCAAAACCTCCATTATGAACAGCATTAGGTAAAGCAAGTTGAAGTGTGGTTATGGCATGGTACTGAGTTACACATACACTACTAGACAAATACTTTTTAAACAAGAACTTATTTATTCACAATTTAGATAAATTTTAGAAGACACAAAAGAAATACAAATGACAATAAACTAGAAAAAAGAATATGTGACAACATGAGTGTGTAGCCAGTATTCTGTATATTTTAAAACGTTATCCAATCACAGCATATGTGAAATTGCAATCAATCCCAAATTATAAACTTCTAACACTATTCCCTTTGAAAACAAACAGGGAAAGGAAAATCACTTCCTTCTTATGAACACATGAACGAAGTATCATTCAGCTTCTGCATCAAGCGATAATTCTGTGATGTATTTCTGAAATAGCAACTCATTTATTTTGTCCGAGCTTTGTTTAGAAGACAGTCAATATCAGTGCTCTTTGATGTAATTCTGTAATTCTGCCACTCAGATTAAAAATGTCAGAGCAATGTTACACTTGCAGCTTGTAAATATCCTTGAAGAAACTGCAAAGCTTCAGTGTTCAGGCTGGTACTTAGCATTGAGGGAACCTTAAAAGACATAAGCAATATATATTTAAAATACATTTAAATTACAAGTTTAAAACAAAAAAAAATCTATTATTCCAACTAAGCATCCTAAATTCCATCAATCCCCAAGTTATCTATTTGTCTCTACCCTGTGAATTGTATGACCATACTATAATTCTAGTTATATTTTGCCAAGTGTCAGGGCTGTAATAAGTTGTCCAGGCAATTGGTTCTTTTGGATCCAAATCCAATGAGCACACCAGTGACTAAAGAGATTTCAAGATTTATATATTATATACTTATGTGTTAATAACTCGAGCAAACAGATTTAAAAGTGTAACATAACAAGGATACATACCAAGCTAGATGATATCTCAATCTCTTACAAGCTGCCACAGTGATAGCAGAAATACAATACCCAATGCTAGGTTCTGTGCAGAAGTTCCCGCCTTAAAGGCCAAGAATGTTATTAAAACCTGGCACCATGATCAAGAGACATATGACTTTGTTATGGGAACTGAAAGTCTGAGGCCTTTAAAAATGATAAAAGCTTTGCAGCTCTGTGAACATTCTCCACGCCCTTTCCTCTTGTTTTTAGCAAGTGTAAAAAACAAGGAGGTTAGTTGGAGATGAGCTCTAAGCTTTTGTATAGCTAGTCCTTGACTTACAACAGTTTGTTTATAGTGACTGTTTGAAGTTACTGAGAAAGTGACTTGTGACCATTTTTCACACTTATGATCACTGCAGCACCTCTGTGGTGATGTGATCATAATTCAGACACTTGGTAACTGACTCATATTTATGATGGCTGCAGTGTTGTGGGGATCATGTGGTAACTTTTTGAGACCTGACAAACAAAATAAGGGGAAAGCCAGATTCACTTAATAATCATGTCACTAAACAATTGCAGTGATTCACTTAACTGGGGCAAGAAAGCTCGTAAAATGGGGGAAAGCTCACTTAATAAATGTCTCACTTAGCAACAGAAGTGTTGGACTCAATTGTCATCATAAGTTGAGAACTTTTCTAAATATGAAGAAATCAAAATATGTCACTAAACTCCTTGAAATACACTGGTCTTCCACATTGCCACAAATTATTGTATCAAAGAGTTTTATTTCCTATAGATTTGCCTCCAGCAAGATGGGCAGCATGTAGGTGTAATAATAAACAAATATTTATAGGAAGGCTGTTCATATGGATGCTTTACTTCAATGAGCATCCATTCAAAATTGCTTTGCAAAACAACATAACATCGTGCTTCAGAAGAAGTCAAGTCACCATGTTATTTTGCTTGTCCTATTGAGCAAAACTTCCTCAGTGTCCTTTGGCATTTGTGGCAGCCCTTTTTTTTTTTGCTTATGTAGTGTAGCTGTTCAGAAACTTTCCAGCTTCTAATTGCAGTCTGATACTGTCAGATGTTTCAGAACTGGATGTGAAAATGAAGCTATGTTAAGGAAATTATTACACTTGTAACACAATGGCATCCTAAGTTATAACACTTTTGCAAATGCTGAGGAAGTAAGTCCGGATGGCGTTCACATATGCATATGAAGTGAGGAACAATTTAAGGAGAGATTAGAAAATATAAAATATAGGTAGTCCTCATTTAAAACCATTCATTCAGCTCCATACATATCCCACATTAAAGTAACTTACTCTGCCAGGACATGCAGTAGATAATTTATGAAGAGACTGTGCAAGGTGGATTTTGGGATTATTCACAATTTGGCCAACTGGGTCATGCTCCTTTTTCCCAGCAAAGGCAAGCTGAGAAAATGCAGTCTGGTATCCTGGAGTATCTTCTATATCAATGAAGTGTTCCTCATCAGGAAGGGTGTCATCTTCAGGCAATTCAAAAAGGCCAATAAGGGCTTGAAGGAGGGGTGTCCTGAAAAACCGGAAAATGCCTCTCATCAAATTGCTTGTTAGAAGAGAATACTTGATTCATTTATCATAGCTAGAGAAGGGATTAACAATGATACAACTATGACAGTTAAAAATGTAGAAAAGAAATATCTTTAAAAACCCTACCTAACAGCCTATCTTTCTAAAGATCCCAAATAATTTTTCTAACTTTTTCACACACACACACAGAGAGAGAGAGAGAGAGAGAGAGGAGAGAGGGAGGGAGAGGGAGAGAGACTGTCTATCTATCTATCTATCTATCTATCTATCTATCTATCTATCTATCTATCTATCTTATCTATCTTATCTATCTAACTAACTAACTAACTAAAATTTATTCATGTAATTCAAGTCTCTTTTAAAGTTCATTAAAATATAAATTCTATTTTTCTTCTTCCATTCAGTTGTGTCCAATTGTTGGATGCTGCCTGGAAAAGTTCTTAGTTTTCTTGGCAAGGTTTTTCAGAAGTGATTTGCCATTTGCTTGCTCTTCCTAAGGCTTTGTGTCTGAGGCAAGACTAGAACTCGACTAAAGCTAGTTACTAGCCTGATGCCTCCATTTTTATTTTAGTAATGTTAAATATCTTTGAAGCTATTGCTGAGAATAGAGCATTCTGTAATGTAACAGAACCTCAGTTCAGCTTTGTTACACTATTTACTCCTACTGTAGATTTCATTATTTTTGATTGTCTGAATGTAGACTGTGGTGTAGTTTCTCTTTATTTACACTAGGCTGGATCATGAAATTTAGAATATCTCATATAAAATGATGGAAAAATAGTTTAGCCAAATGAATGATTAATAATTGATATTATATAAACACATGTTAGATTGATAAGGTGAGAATTTATACAACTTGTGAGTAATGGTAAAAAAAAGGATAGCACAAAAGATTGTAACCAACTGACACATTGTATGTGTATAATTGAAAGAGGGCTTTATGTTTCTATGTTTCGTTTGTATGTTTGTTGTAAAAAATAAAAATTTTACAAAAAAACCCCGCACTAGGCTGGATCGACTGATACAATCAACTGACTCCTCCCCTTCCCCCAACCCCCTACTTGAGGGATACTCTTGAATCTGATACAATGGGGCACAATGGCCTGGGACATTAATGGTGCTCTCACTGTGAAAATGGAAGTAGCTTTCTATTCATTCAATGTATTCATAGATCCAAATCACTTATGTAGATTCATTTTCTCAGATGAGCAATTAATAAATCATTTTCCTACTTCTCAATTATGGAATACATTCAACATTTGCAAGGATCATCCCTTGTTTCTTCCCTGACATCATTGTAGCTGCTCTCCCCTTCCTGCATGGCCTCTTTGGAATCTGAGTTCTCATCCTTTCTGATACTCCTCCAAATCTTTCAGGCAAGCTACCACAAGTCCCTTATAAAATTGGCAGTGCTCCTAGATCAGGTGCGGGTATTGGGGCTATCGGAGATGGAGATTGCGCCAAATTTTGCAACTGTTGCACCAATAGGAGTATAGGGGCTGACATATTGTGCCTTTCAGTTACCATACCATCCTGGCAACATAGAACAGTGTCTGATGTTGCGTGATCTGCTGCTGCTGCAGTCTGTCATTCAGATGCCATGTTGATGGTTTTTTTCTTGCAACCAGTTGAACATTTTTGAGTGAGTTCAAAAGATTAATGTCAGGGATGAAAAATCAGGCGTACACATGAAGGTTGAATTAAACTGATTTATTGCTAATCATACCTATGCACAAGAATCTTCTCAATTAGCGGTTAACACCTGCTTGCAGTTACAAAAGGATCAATGGAATTCAAGGGTGCTTGGACTTCGCTTGTGTCTGCCTAAGAATTCTAGGTTGGTCCTTCTTTTAACTCCACTCCCACCATTCTGCCTCTTCTCATACAGTTGAGGCTCTTTCAGAAAACTAATGGGATATTTGATGTCGCTAGGCTTAAAGGCTTCGGGAAATATAGTTAGTGATGGTGCCATGTGGGGGAAAAGCAATGGCTGTATAATCCTTGCTACCTTAGCTGTAGATTCTAAATTAAACACAGTATTATTTTTGGATGCAGAATTAATGACCAAGCTTAATTATTAAGGTACTGGCTATACCTACCACAACTTGGTGTATTCTGTGTCCATCATTGGAGGACATTCTGTAAGTATTTTCGTGATGCCAACTGCACAGATTTTCTTTTCTACTTGCCCAGATACTTTCTGTATTTCTGGTATTATGATCTTTTCCAAAACCATTCCAAACATCCTATTAAGTGCAAAAGAAATAAATATATATTTTTTATTTTAGTAGGTACCTAGAGTAAATCAAAATCCAACTATATTACATTTTAAATAAATTCATCAGCTGTCAACCCATTTCATTAATTCTTCAATAAATGAAGTATGTTACTTCCCACAGAATTTTAAAAGGGTTCATCATTCCTTTATAATAAGTAGATCTCCCCAAAACTTCAACCATTTGAATTCATAGAACAGATTATTTTTTATCCTTTGCTTCTCTGCTAACAAGTTAACTTCATTCACATTTCAATATACCCAGAACTATCTATACTTTCCCAATGTTCCTACTAACTTTCCTCATGAACAGAAAAAAATACAGAATTTATCTATTCATCCCATTTCTGTATCACTCACTCACCAGAGTTAAGCCTGTCATAGACTCAAACATCCAAAGTGTCAATAAGAATTTCTGACTAAGCAGGATTTTAGCCAATATCAGAATGATAATTGTTCTGTTAAGTTGTACAATTTACCATGTTAGAAAAGCTCTAAGTTTCAATGAAACCTGTATAACTTCTTTTTGCTCAATTGGTAGTTTACAGGTAAAAGTTGTTTTTAGTTATGAGCTTTTTTTTTATTCTAGCCCTTCTCTAGAAACATTTATCACAGATACTTTTTGTACATTTAACTCTAACAGACTAATGCCTTCTCAATAAGTCTGGCCAAAACTGAGGACATTGCTGTGCCAAATTAGGGATTAAATTTAACCCTTATTATAGTGATATAGCCATATATATATAAATCATATATATATATAAATCAATATATATATATATTACGTCCATTTTATTACTTATATGTGTGAAAAAAAAGAAAAACCTGCACACAGGAATACTGATCTGGCAAAGAAAAATCTTGGCCTCCAGCTCCATTATAGATGGAGTGTTTTAATGTAAGCATTTTTTGAAAAGTGTTCACAAAGTTGCACCATTTCATCCCCAGTTCACAAGAAATACAAATCTCCATAAAAAGTGCTTTAACAAAAAAAATGAAAAACAGTTTTTATAATTTTTTTCTTCTGTTTGACAATGTGTTTCCAGTACTCTTATCTTTGTTTTTGCTCATTTTTCTTTGTTATTAATTAAAAAGTAATAAAATAAATAAATGAGTAATATAAATCTTTCTCACACATTTACTTATTAAGGAATAAATATCTGACAGTAATAACAAACAGGGATAGGCAATCTGGGCACATCTTCTGTGAAATTATATTATCAAATTACTGGCATTAACACTTATATTTAGCCCTAAGAATACAACATTAGAAATCCTCAGTATAAAATAAATTGTATTTTTAAAAACATACTAACTTTGGTTGTATGCTGTCAAATATTTCTTGAAGTGCTATTGCTCCATATTTTATGCAGTACAAGTTGATAAAGACTAAGAAACCTATATTAAAAAAGAAAATAATTAAAAGTTGTAAAAGACAGGACTAACAGTATAAGCATTTGGTACCATCTTTTTTAAAAGAATTATCTTGGAGAAATTATGACAAAGTGTTACATGAGGATAAGGGAGAAAATCCTGGTTTTATATAATTGTATCCCAATTATATCTAAGTCACAGATTCTATGTCATGGTATGTATTTCATCATTTCGCTCCCAATGTTCCTGGCTTTTAGGATTCTCCTTAAAAACGATGGACTCCACCACAATTCTCCCAACCCTTTTTTACTTGCCCCAATTTGAAAGCTTTACATGGAATAATATGCTACTTTGAAATCCCAATATAGTACTATGGCCCATGTTACTTTCATATATTGTCTGAAGTATATAGGGCTTCTGGCCTGAGCAGGGGGTTGGACTAGAAGACCTCCAAGGTCCCTTCCAAATCTGTTATTCTGTTGTCTCAGAAATCAAACTGAAAGTGTGCTGTCCAGCCAGTGTATGGGAATTGGATAGTTAGGTAGCAATTGAGAGCTATCCCCTTAAGGGAATGTATCATGGTAAATGTAGTTAAGGTATCCTGGGAAATGTAGTCCATGTCACATGACATCTGTAATCCTAATTGGTCACTAAATTAACCCTCGAGGGGTTGGGGGAGGTTTCCTCACTCTTTGCTGAACTCATGGACTCGTGGTAACTGTTCTATTTCTACCACTACAAAATGAGGGGAAAAGGATAGAAGTTAAACCATCTTTTTGCCTACAAGAGATATGCAAAGGATTAGTCATTAAAGAAGAACTTCATCACAAATGTGAGTTATGAGGATACCTGATGAACCAATAAAAGTACTTTGTTATGGATGTTTTGTGGAGTTTATCTATCTGCATCTGTACAGGTTACAGAACAATAAAAAGATGGTTTAATTTGAAGTCCTGAAGCCCAACAATATAAAGACTGTTAAGTTGGATTTGTGATAAAGCAAAGTAATGTTGAAGCTAGCTCAAAGTAATGTTGAAGCTAGAATGCTAAGCTCTGTGCCTCAGTTTGAATTGCAGGGAAGGGCAAGAATCCCCTCCTTCCCCTTTTACACAAGAGACTCTTCAAATATCCTATGCTCCAGCTTTCAAAGGTGATCAAATTTGTCTCCTTCGATCCTTTTTTTTTTTCTTCTCTTCCTCTACTGAGGCTGGATTCCTTTGTCTTCATATCAAGCCAGGAAGGGGCAAATTCCCCCTCCTTTTCTCTTCAGTGAAAGAAGTGCTGTGTCTCAAATTACAATTCCTAACTTGGGAAGAGCCAATTTGTAAAACAAAGGGAAGAGCCAGGTTTTACCCATCTACCCTGCTTCTCTCCAGTTACTACCTACAAACCTTTTCAGAACAGAAAGTGAAGGTAAAAAACATGTTAATAGTCATCAAGCCATACTTAAGATGGTTCCACAAACCATAAAGAATATTTTTATAGAACTTACTTTTGATAAATTTTGTTGTTTTGGAATTTTGAAGTCTTTGGAAAAGCAGAATGTAAATTTGCTTCCTGTACTGATCAATGGATTCACTAAAAAAAATAAAAATAAAATAACACCACAATCTGATTATTCCATCTAGTGCATCATTGTAGCCATTATTTCAATAATGCCAAAATAATCATTCATAACAATTAAAAAAATCGGGATGTGGATGTCCATACTTACGGAGGCATATGTTCTATTATGCTATTCAGAAGGTAGAATCCCTGGTGGTCATTAAGTTTAGATGCAATAAGTTTCTGGAATACTCCTAGTAGTCCAGGCTATAAATTAAAATAGAAAGCAAAACAATATTGGTTGCTGACAATTGAAAGCACAATGAAGGATTAACTACAAAATTGTATCTAATTCAAATTTTGCATCAGAGGTTGCTCAAGTACAATAATCAAAGAATCCTAAAGTCTATTTTCTTAACTCTGGCATGACAAAGCTAAAAACTGGAGTATGCTCAGTATTGTCAGCTGTGGGCTCAACAGCATTTATTTAATCAAACTTGTACAATGTCATGATGACAACATTCATGATGGTTTATAATATACAAAATACAATAAAATGAAAAAAAAAATAATTTTGACCCAAACAGAATATATGGCATCATATCAAACCCCTCCAGAAAAGATCTGTCTTTAGTCTAAAGACAGGCAGGAATTATAGCCATTATTCCAGGCTAAATTACAGTGGTAATGAATGTACTGTCAGACAGTAACTCTTCTCCCTTCCACCTATTTCCAAATACATACACATCTAAAAATATTATTCCCATTTGAGTTTATACGTACAATTTTGTCAGCTGCAGCACTTGCTATTGTATTGGCTCCTCTCTCCAAATAGGCCTGAAGAAGTCTCACCAGAGGAGGGATGTTTCCTGACCTTTCCCACAAGACTGGCTGAAGCAGATGTGGAAATAAGGCCATATAGGATGATGGGATATCATTTTTATGCATCTCCAGCAATAGAGACATCACTTGAAATACGTATGGAATGAATTCTGATAAAAGGAAGAAATAGTTAATAGCCTGGACTCGTAATTGGGAGATTATATTCACATACACAGAGTAATGCCAAAAAGTAATCTCATGCTACAAATTCCTGTAGCATTTCTAAGAGGGTGCCTTGTACAAAGACACTGCAGGTGCATCCAGTTCATCTTTTATGAATGTCATGATGCAAGCAAATTTCAAATCGCAACAGCTTGAGCCAACATGGTTCATGATGTGGGATATAGGTGTTTTAACAGCATCTATAGGATTAGAGGCTGACTAGCTCAGGTTACATCATGGGCACAAAATTTATACTTTCTCAGATCACTAATCCAATGATCATCTGTTGTTGCTGATACCCAATTAAGATTAATTTTAATTTAAAGACTTAATGATATATTACAGTAGGAGGGAATAGCTATGGAAAGGGAATCAATTTTTAGATATAGAAGATTGGACTTAAGAAAATGCTATTTTCTTTCTAAAAAGCTCATTTGTAGCCCTGACACATTCCACAAGACCCACATGTGACTCTGAACACCCACAGTACATCCCTGAGTTAAGACACACGCCAAGCCTGAATAAAAATGGACTATAAATCATAGGAAATAGAGCTATGTTTTGTCAACTCTTGCTAACAATATAAAATATAAATCATATAAATATAAATCAAAACATAGAACTATGTTTTGTCAACTCTGATTTATAAAAATAAATCATTTAAAATGAGTAATCCATTGGTTCATTAACAGCTTATTTGTACCTTGCACATCATTCTGTAGAATCTCAGTGAATACCATAAACAGAGCATCTTCAAAGCTTCCAACAGCTGCGGGGTTTGCTCTGCAAGTTATCCGTACCGACAAGCAGATTGATTCAAACATATAATGGTTAAAGTGAGGCTTGCTTGGATTCTAAAACCAAGATATGAACAGAACAAAAGACAAAAAATAAAAATGGGGAAACGTCTAACACTTTTTATGATGCCATCATGACTACGTAAACTTACGAGAATGTTACTCAAATTATAACAATTACCACTGATATACCCCATTATAAATATATTAATGGCTTCAGGTGGCAATATTTAATTCACATCTGACTCGAATTCCCATGATTCAGAGAAAAGTATCAATATGGTCTTCGATTACTGAGATATTTTATATTAGGTGCCTCCAATCCCAGGCCATGGCCTATTGGGAACTGAGTCCATGAGTGGCGGGCCAACGTGCATGCGCAGCTCGATTTGACTAGCAGCACCTGGGCGTGCATGCACACACTGCGCAGCTCAATTTATGCAAGTTGAGCTACTCACACATACACACCAGCCCAGCACTGGTGGGACCCAGTTCTCCTCTCTTATAGTATCTTCTTGTTAAGTTTTATTCTTTCAGAAAATCATATGGAGTAAAGAGCAATCATTTTTGTCCATTTCTATTGCTTATGTTTAACAAAAAATAAATTTCTGTAATATAAACCATAATACATTTTAAAACTTTTACTTGGAACTGAAATAAAATGAGACAAAGCTACAGGATCTAATCTGGGTCAGTCACTGGGACCAGACATTTTATCTTCTGAGCTTTTGTATTTGTGCTGGAACTCCTTTTCAGGGAACTTCTCTGTGTAAAGAGAAGCTCTCCCTCTGTGAGAAGTTCCTTGAGGATGAGCTCTAGCACGAGTCCAATAAAACCTCTGGTCCCCATGACTGACCCAGATTGGATCTTGCAACATTATCCTGGGACATGTATATTTACCCTCACTTATGAGACACTTACCGGCCGATCGAAGTGACTGGTGACTGCACTTGGGGAGCTTCCATTGCCCGAAAGAGACTTCCTAAAGGCGAAGGGACATGGGCAGCCACACCATGCCCTGAAGCGGCTGGGGACTCTGCCTTCGGGGAGCTTCTATTGGCTATCGGGGTATTCTAGCCTAGGTTACCTGCAAGGCACTCCTAAAGGCAAGTTTTCTCCCCACCCACCCCGCCCTTCCCCCCCATTTCTCTTCACTTTGTGTAGTTCTAACGATGTGAGAAATGGCAGGGGAACGCATGGTTTAAATAGGCCAACATTTTGGGGGTGGGGCTTAATTTCACCTCATGCCTAGAAATCATGCTGGGCCTTCCTATTGGTGGAGGCCGTATTGTTGGAGAAACACGGTACTTTGGATTAAATAATGCCTTTTAAAAGATGGTATTTAACTGAAGGCTTCCTACACCTGAGCAAACCTTTTATTTTTTTGGGTTTGCTAAGAGCTGCACATTTTTAAGGGAGCAATTGTTAGAATGGGAAATTCACTTAATTTTTTTCTAGCCTAAAATAAGAACAAATGTATATATTAAAGTTCTCTAACATTAAGAAATATTACTAATATTTAATATAGGAGAATATAGGAGAATACACCTTTCT
Source organism: Hydrophis major (assembly GCA_033807585.1). Taxonomy (NCBI): domain Eukaryota; kingdom Metazoa; phylum Chordata; class Lepidosauria; order Squamata; family Elapidae; genus Hydrophis; species Hydrophis major. The sequence goes on along the minus strand of CM066330.1, from coordinate 238,141,959 downwards.
TTTTATTATCAGACTGTCCCTATTTTTTTGGGGGGGGGGAATCCCTCCATATTGTTTTAAAATTTCTTCATGTCATCTTTCTCCTCCCCATTCTGCTACTCTAGCAAATCTGAATATCTTCCTTATTTCTATAGAAAGACAATCTAAAATGTAGCTGTTACTTTAACTGGTCATCAGGGGTATGAAAATGTGTGGCACTCCATCTAATCATTTTGATAAAAGGGAAAAAGCAACAGGCGATACAAATATAAATTAATTTCTTCCTTACCTTACTAACAGCAAGTAATTTCTCTGTAAGTTGAGTGATTAATGAAGGGATATATGGAATTATGGCTTCCTGAAGAAGAGAAAAACTCCGCATGATAGCTGAAAAGTCAGAAATTAATATTAAAATGAAGGCAGAAATAATTGTAATTTTTTGTAACCTAATTTTATAAACTGCATAAAAATTCTACATCATGTCTACTGCATAAAGATAAACTGAACATCATGTTTGATAAGTTTCAAATAAGTATATAATTCAAGTTTTAGAATTTTTAAGCGAAGAAAAATTATTTAGCCTGGAATTTGCAGTTTTTGTGCTTGTTACCAGTCTGAGGAAATGATAAACATGACAATCCTATGTTATCAAGATGTTCACTACATTTTGGATGACATCAACTTGGAGGGATGATTATCTCTAGTTGTGGGCAGCGTGTCTCCAAATATCAACAGCAGGAAAACAACGAGAGAGCTATTTTTTCCATTTCCTGCTTGCAAACATCCCAGTATCGAATGAAACAAAAATTTAGACCATAATAGGCTTTGGCCTGAATCAGCAGTATATTTGTAAGTTTTTGAATTTTACACTTATTCTACCATTTCATTTTTTATAGGCTCCTACCTTTCATAATGTACTCATTTTCAGATGACCCTGGAAGTGTCAGAGCCTTGAAAAGATTTGTTAGCAGCATTTCAACACATGGAACCATCTCTGAAGCTGAAATTCTGTAGAAGATGACAATATTTTAATATCCCAACTAGTCTTTTGGTTACTTATCAATACCCTGAGGAGACAAATATTCTGATTTTCTCTTAAAGAAAGCAGGAAGCACTAGAGAATGGATAAAAATACAAGAAACAGAAAATCATGCTATGTTTATGACCTTCTAAAACTGAAGTTCAATCAAGTTTTAGTTTAAGAAATGTAAAAATCAGCATTACATATAAATGTGATAATTTAAAAAAATAAGATTCCAAAGGCTGAGAATGTTAAAAATCAATTTTTTTTCCAACTTGATCAATAAGAAAAATACATGCTTTATATAGAACATTTATTACCAGTCTAAAACTTACAATGTGGTATTGTTAACCCCTTTCATTGTAAATAATCTTTCAAGAGCATGAGCTGCATATGTATGAACTACAATACTTTCTGCTTGAAGGTAATTGATTAGGAGAGGAATAGACACCAAGAGCTGTTCTTTAGGTACCTACAAAATAAACATACATACAGATAAAATGTTTCAGAAACAATACCTATTCATCTGATAGAAATACAGGTAAATATTTCACTATTCACCACTAAAATTTGTCTTATTTTTAAAATGTGCATAGAATTACTGAAGTTTTAGTCAAAACAGTATGAAGTTTTTTAATTTATATAAATAATAAGTTATGAATCAGGTAAAATATATTTGGTCTACCTATTAAAAAACATAAGAAAAAAATTACAATCAGCAAGATTCTTAAGACATTCTGCAATTCAGATTCAGATTATGTTTTTCCAAAGTTCAACTCAACATTCAGAAGTAAGATTAGAAATGTCAAATATTGGCAAGATTCAAATACCATGCTCCATGTTTACACAGTGGTTGTTTTTGTTTTAACTATTGCTTTCATCTTCCTGTGTTTGCCTTTATAATACACTAGAAAACAAGGGCTCTAAGACCTGGTATACTGAAGATCTTTAAGAGTTAAGGGAGCAGCCTCCTATTTAAATGAAAATCAGGCAATTCCTGCATATTGGCTTTTATGAGTTCTTATCACAAGAATGGGTAGATTTTAAGACTGATTTTAAGACTAATAAAGCAACAGAATTATTGAGAGATGGAAGCATATAAAGCTAATAAGTACTTTAAAAACTTACTTGGTTTCTGAAAATCATGATGTATTTGATGCCATCAGCTTTAAGCACTGGAAATTCATTTACTGTAAAATAAAATGGCTTCAATAAATAAACAAATACAAACACGTAACCAGAATCTTGATTTTCAGCATACTTCCCAATTTACAGAAGAAACAAGATTTCCACTAATATTAATAACAAGAGTTATTTGGTAAATTAAGCAAATACCATTTTTATGATGTACTCCTCAGTCACTTGTTTAGATGGGTGGCTACAGAAATCAGTGCAGTACAATACAATACACAGCTCCAAAATTATATCCAGGTTAGTCAAAGATATTGAAGATATTTTGTGTAAAATATTAAACTTACCATTAGGAGACTTTAAATCTGGTAGAATATGATTCATAAAAAATTCTGTCAAATTCACTAGTTCATTGGCTTGGGTTATTCCATGCTATAGAAGGAAGCAGGACAATCATTTTTTAAAAATCTGTATTAATTAATTTATACTTTAATTTAAATATGCTTTGCTAAAATGTGCTGTGAATGCTTCTAGCAGTTTCCACAAGTTATCTTATTGTTCTGGTTCAAAGTTTAAACTGTAAAACAGAAACAAGTGAACCCTCTAAATGAAATATTGTGCTTGAATCAGCATGAAGTACATTAATGATATTTTATTATCCTGGCTTTCAGAAGTGACCGTGCAAGTCGTAGGCCCATTTAATCCAATATATTCACAAGAGCGAATGAACACTGAGATTTTGAAACATCTGCATGACCATGACAAATTTTATTGTAGAAATCTTATGTACCTCTCCAATGAATGAAGTGATTAATCTGATTCTACTGCCAAAAAGAAATGAAACCAACTGAAAATCAGGAATATATCTGTCTCCATTTCACCAAAGTTCTATTCACTCCAGCTCTACAAGACAATTTTATTTATTGAATTTACTGAATTGAATTTGAATACAATGCTTGTATCCAGGACCTATCATTACTATATGTTTCACCTTACACATTTCCAGCACAGCTCATTTTGCTGAACCTCTGAGACACTGTTATTCAGGTCCCAACACTCATTAACAAGTATCTTCTTTGCTGAGCATTGGGGAATAGATACCCAGGGGTGTATCAGGGGATACACAGGAGGGGTGGGAGATAATCTGAGCAAAGTTCATATAGGCAATCTCTAAGGGTAAGTATTCCATGATGTCTTCTTTTTAGACTTAAAAGATTTCAATTAATATATACCAGGGGGATAACACCTTTAAGAAGTGTGCTGATAATTAAAATAGGGCAACATGACGGAAATCAAAGTATGAACTGATATTATTGCTTCTTTCCCATAAGGATCCAAATATTATTATATCCTTCAATTTTTAATCAAAACCAGGTACCTTTTGTGTCTGAGCTTTTGATGCCAAAGATGTTACAAGGTAAATAGCAGCATCCTTATGCTTCCAATTGACAGATGGGTTTTTTGCATATTCTTGTAGCATAGAATTAACATAACCGGAAAAAATCCCTGTTACAGGTCCTTCAAAAAACTTGCATAATCCTCTTACTAGATCACAGGCCGCTCTGCGTCTGGTATCAATATCTATACCAGAAAAAATAAAAATCAAGTGCATGGCAGTTATACTTAAATAGCATCACTGTCTCTTGATTTGGATACATGCTGTTAATATTACTGAGTAAGATTTATTACACTGTATATATTAAACAAGGATAGCATGTCATTAACAAAAAAAGAGAACACACACATACACACGCACACTGAATATTTATTCACTACTACTGTTTATTTACTATCAAAGCAATTACCTGATCCTTCCAAATCTCTTCTAATATATTCTTCAGAATTATCTTCAAAAGCTTCTTCATCAGCAGCTAGGTGACATAATGTTGTAAAGATTAAACATTTGGTTAAAACTAATTTGTTTTTAATATTACATATTCCTGATAATAATTTGTTAAATCAACTACACGCATGATTTGTGCAGTAATTTTGTATAATCACTAGATATAGAAATAAATCAGATTTACACATCATTCAAATGAAACTATAAAAAAACTAAGAACAAATCCTCTCCAATAGTCAATAGTTAGATAAGCAGGGATTAACAGTGACAAAAAAAACAAGCAGAAAACAATACTGTCATCACATTAAGGAGAAAACTACACTTGCACCACTACCACTGATGATCTTATCTAGTTGGCCAACAAATAAATAAACAAACAAGCTCAGGAAGCACCAAGGATCCCACAATTTGTTTACTAATGCTTTAACTTTTTTGAGGTAAAGAGCTAGAAGTCACTTGGTTGTACAGAAATTTAATTTGCTTGTATAAAAATATAATAAATGTACCTCTAAATTCCATATTGGGAACAATAACTTTTTCACAAATACTTGTCAATGTATTCTGATCTTCAAACAGGTGCTTGTAATGGGGTCTCTCACAAACAGAAGCCAGGAACTGGATTGCATTACTTACCAGCTATAAGAAAAAGACATGAACAAAAATTATTTGAAAAAGTACCACAATATTGATTTCAAGCATCGTGAAAGAAAGCCAGGTACACTTACCAGATCGTACTTAACTTCTTGACCAGTTGTGACCAATAAATTCCAAATTGCAGTAACAAAACGGGGCAAGTAAGGCTGAAATTCTTCATCATATTTTTGTGCATACAGAGCAGCATTATCACAAATTTGGGATTTCAGAAGTTCTAGGAGTCCAGCTTCCTCTTCATCCTAGCATCACCACCAACAAAAATAATCATCAATCACATTCCTCCTTAACTTATTTTATTCACATTTCAATGTGCCTTACCACCTAAAAGATCCATATAAATTTTGCTACCAGATAGTCATAATACTATTTTTATTAGTGAGTATGAATAACCATTTCAGAGAAATTTAAGAAAATGTTTATCATGTTACTTACATCTGTTTGTAAGAGTTTATTATCCAGTGTTAGAAGATTATGGAAGTTCATCATCCAAGTTTCCATATTATCTTCAAAAAATTCAGGAAGGTCCTATGGAATTAAGATACAAGTTCTTATTTTTAATCATTTTTAATGATAACCAATTATGGCAGGACCTGCTCAAAGAAAAGCTTTCAAATACAGTAATTATAAAAGGGGTATTTATGAAATCCAAATTATATTTTTATACTTAGTATTCTATGTCAGCATTCCAGCAAACCTCCATTCTAATCAGTATCTCTGAGACAAACATATCTCAACCTAGAATAGCACCTGGCACATCTGTGGAATCCCACATCTAAAAGTTTTTGGGCTTCCCACAATTCCCCAAACTACAAATCCATCCCCTCTTGGCCGTCATCACATCACATGGCCCAATCACGATCCTTCCAAAAGTAAGATCCTTATTTTATCCTGCGCCATACTTAATGACCTTAAAATAACAAAAAAAAAATTTTTTGTCTACTTAGAGCTACCCAATTGAAATCACCCTCCTCCCATTTTCTCAAGCTATCTGGCAGCGTGGAGTATGGCTTCCAAAGCTGACATTCTAATCTTTTCCTTTCTTGATTAACATAGCTGACTCAACTTTTTTGATCAATGAACATATGACTATCTGAAAACATGTCACTGAAAGTTTAAGAAAATGTCTGTGATGATGGGGAGGATGCTTGTACAGTTATAAAATAGTTTTCAAGCACTGTAGAAAAACAGTAATTTACCACAAAGTGAAACAGAGGAGCTGCATTCTGGTATCTTATCTAATCATTCAGAACACTTATTATTTCCAGCTTCACTCAGTGAAAGTTAATACATATAAATACTCATCATTAACAGTTCCGGGAGGCAAGTACTAAAAGAGCATTAAAAATCATGAGTACCAAACAAACCATGTGACTTAACACGTGACCCTTCTTTCAGCCGGAAAGGATAACAAGTCATGGGGCAGCTGATGATGACAAGTTCTAGCTTGTGCATCAGGTAACAAACAAACAACAAGACTGGGACAAAATTTTTGTGTTAAAATGCATAGAGTTTTGCATAGAATTTGACAAGTTTTAAAGCAGCTGAATATCGAGGTATAACTGTACAGCACTAGGCTATTGTTATTCTTTATGCTATGTTATTTTTTTTTAATATTATAGACATTTTTGGTGAAATTCAAGGCCTCTCAGAAATACAAATGGAATAATTGTATATTGTTTTCTTTCATGATTATCAATTCCAATACAGAATGGATCAGAAACATATTTTAACAAATCATTTTTGTTCAAAAGACACCCCCTAAATTAAGGGCAGTGAGCATGAAATTATGCAAACTTGGAAAATAGTGGCCTTTGTCTTGACTTCATTGTAGATGAATATATGAATAGTCCATCTACTATTTCTGAATTTGATATCCAGACTATTAACATCCATTATAATTCTTCTCTTTGCTCTTCTGACACAAATTTTGATCAGGCTTGTCCTTACTGAAATGAATCGGAGGAGAAACTAAATGTAAAAATGCAAACTTATTTATTATATTAAAAGGTGACATACACACTATTCTTCATTTGTCCATGTAATTTATACAGCATTCACCTTTATCCAGATTGTTTTAAAACATTTCATTACCTCAAAAATAAATGAAAACTTTTTAAGATTAGCATCACGAAGATATTTATCAACTGTAACTGCTTGAATTCTATGCCAATATGGATAGATCAGTATTATTAACTTGAAAATATAAAGGTGGCTTACTTGAAAATTTAAACTGTAGAACAACTTAGCAATAAGAATCAGAGAGGAGAACAGAACTTTCAAAGCACTGGCATCATTTGTATGAGTACTACAAAGTTCAATGGTGGCCTAGAAAAAGAAAGATAAATGATAAGCAATGTTTTTGCTTCCTTTCTATTAAAATGCAAAAATAAGATATTTTAAAAAAATAAGCAAAACAATCACAGGCACTGCCATCTAAATATTAACAGTGCTATCTAGTTTAAAAAAACAATGCACGAGTCAAAAAGGGGGCTGTGAAAATATTTACAGGCCCCTCACATCCTGTACATAAACTGTTTCAACTCCTACCCTCAAAATGACACTATAGAGCACTGCACCCCACAACAATTAGACACAAGGACAGGTTTTTTTTCCAAACACCATCATCCTGCTAAACAAATAATTCCCTCAACATTGTCCAACTATTTACAAAGTCTGCAATACTATTACTATTAACCTTCTCATCATTCCTTATCACCCATCCCTTCCCACTGGTGATTGTATGACTGTAACTTTGTCGCTTGTATCCTTACAACTTATATTGTTTCCTAGTATGGTTTGATTGCTTATTGTACGCTATGACTATTAAGTGTTGTACTTTATGATTCTTGACGAATGTATCTTTTCTTTTATGTACACCGAGAGCATTTGCACCAAGACAAATTCCTTGTGTGTTCAATCACACTTTACCAATAAATCTATCTATCTATCTATATTTAATTTTTTTTAATTAGTAGTATTTTTGTTATTAATTTTCCTAGGAAGCTAACATTTGAAGTAGTAATGCAGAAATTACAACCTCGCGGCACTCAACGTATATTTAAAGTGCACTCTGAAGATGAAAGTGTTTTTGCAGAGATGCAAATGTCAAAACAAAACTGTACCTTAAAGAGATTGGTCAAAGGTAGCGCAAATGCATCAAGGACAAGTTTGATCTCTGTCCACAGTTCGTTTGATTTAAACTCATGTCGATACCTAACAAAGAAAAGAAAATTCAAGCAATTTTCAAAAGAAGTTGGCAAACCACACTGAAAGTCAATCAAAACCCAATTACTGCACAACAGAGCAATTTTACTTGCAAACAAGAATAGGAGAGTAAGAGCCCTGTCCCATACCTTTTGAACAGAGAGTGTGCAGTGCGAAGAACTCCGTTAATAACATGGAAGTCACCACTCTGAAAGCGATTTACCATTTCTGTTAGCAGGTCAGGCCATTTCTGAGGAAAGTCTTCTCTACCAATTATGCTAATAGCATCACTTAACTACAAAAAGAGAATAAATATAGATATCTGAAAAGGGATAAATAGCTGCTTTAACTAAATGGAATGCAGAATCTTGTTTAGAATAAAGAACCCAATTACACACTGTAGCTGAAAACAATAAGCATGTGTCTACTTCTCTTTTTCTTTAGATCTTGGTCATGACATCAGGCTGCAGAAGAGATAGCCAGCACACACTGGAGGAAGTTGAGGAGCTCATCTGTCTGCCTTTCAAAAAGCTGTTAAAACAGCTTGATTCTTCTCCTGGATATTGGATCAGGGGGTTTTGGAGACTATCTTAAGTGACCATCATTGATTATTTGAACTGCCTCTAGCACAAAATGTTTCCTTATATTGTATTATATTTCATTGCTACAATTATATATTTTAAAAGTGTTATGGCACATTGATTAATACGTCAAGTATGTTAAGTCCGCATGGAAGGAGGCCAGGAGTCGGTGACTTTGTATCAAGCTCTTTATTGAAGTCAGGAACCGAACTCGCTCTTAGGAAAACTTTGCGGCTTTTTATTTCCAAGCCACGGCGGCCGCGGCCAATGGCACCACTTTGAATCTCCCACGATTCGAATCTACCAATCGCGGGAGATTCTCAGCGAGCCAATCGGCGCGGCTCGCCTAACCAATCTGATCGCCCCGCGCTTTGGCCAATCAAAGCGCGGGGATCTCAAGAATTCAAATTAAGGTACAGAACACCCCTCCCCTCTTGGTTTGGTCCTACATAGCGTAGTCCCGTAGGTAGGCGGGGCTCCGTCTTTGCCTACTGGACCTGCACAGGTCAGTCGTAGGTTGGATCCCGGCCGGTTCGGTCGGGGTCTCTGTTTCTCCGGACTCCGTCGTGGGAACCGCCTGGTATGTCTGGCCGGGCCGCTCTCCGCAGCTCCCTCCTGGGCTACCCGGGTTGGTTGAGCTGCGGGTTTCGCTGCTCCCGCTCGGTCTTCCCGGGTTGGTTGAGCTGGCCTGGCTGTCTCTTCCTGGCGAGGTTTCGTGCTGGCTGCTTGTAGGTGAGTATGGCTGGTTTCTTTCTTCTGGGTTTTGGTTCCCGGGGTATCCCCTCCAATCTTGGTTTGTGTTGAGGGGGTTGGTTTTGTTTGGTTGCGTGTCGGTGGTGTCTTGTGTGGCAGTCCTCGATCTTAACTGATCGATGTGGCGTTTCCACGCTCGTCCGTCGGTTGTTTGTAGCCAGTACGAGCGTGGGCCTGTTAGTTGTGTTATGACGGCTGGTACCCATAATGGGTCTCCGGTTAGGTTCTTCGCGTAGACGGCGTCGCCTGGTGCGAAGGTTCGGTGTTTGCTGGTGGAGTCTGGGGGTTTCTCTGGGTTGTAAGTGGGGTGTAGTCTATCGAGTGGGGACCTTATTTTCCTCCCCTCTTCACTTTAAGCCCGGTTTCTTTGAGTCTCGTTAGCACCTCCCTTAGGCAACTCTCTAGTTCGGCCTGGTTGGTTGCCGATACTAGTACATCGTTGAAGTATGGTACCATCCCCTTGATGCCTTGTAATAGTCTTTCCATGAGGCCCTGGAAAATTCCAGGCGCCAAGCTGACTCCAAATTGGAGTCGGTTACATCTAAAGGCTCCCCGGTGGGTGACTATGGTTTGCACCTCTGCAGTTTCCTCGTCGACCGGCAGTTGCTGGTATGCTTGGGCCAGGTCGAGTTTCGCAAAAACTTTGCCCCCTCCCAGTGAGTGTAGGAGATGTTGCACTACTGGGACGGGGTAAGCGCTTTGCTGCAAGGCGCCATTTAGGGTGGCCTTATAGTCCCCGCAGATTCTCACTGACCCATCAGGCTTGATTGGGGTGACTATTGGGGTCTCCCACCAGGCGTGGTCTATGGGTTGCAGGACCCCTTGCTTGACGAGCTTGTCAATTTGCTCGTCGATTTTTGGTTTGAGTGCGAAAGGTACCCACCTTGGTTTTAGGTGTTTCGGGGGAACGTTTGGGTCTAGGCTGAAGCATATAGGGGGCCCTCGGTACTTGCCTAGGGTGCCGTCGAACACTTCTTGGAAGTCCCGGGCCAGTTGTTGCTCCCAGTCGGCTTTGGCGATGTGGTCGATGCCCATGACTGCGATGCCGAGCGGTGCGAACCATTGAAGTTCCAGCAGGCTAGATCGGTCTCGATCGACGATGGTCAAGGGAAGTCTTTCGGTGTGCCCCTTGTAGGTCACTGTGAATTGTCCTGTTCCGACTACAGGGATGCGGTTTCCCTGGTAGTCTTTGAGGATTAGTCTCTGGTTTTCTAGTTCCCTTCTCTGGATGGTAGGCACCAAGTGTTTAATTTCTTGCCAGGCTACCATTGAGAGCTAGGACCCGGAGTCCACCTCCATTTTACAGGGTTCGCCTTCGATGCCTACCTCCACGTAGACCTTTCTGGCGTCTGTGGTTGTTGCGTGGCCGATGGTGACCGTCTGATGTGTCTCTCCTCTCCGCCGGGTCTCGCCCCCTCATTGGGCTCGTCCATTCCGTTCCCAACGGTTGTCTGCTGGGCGGTCTCTGGTCCTAGGGGGTGTGCTCTCTCATTTCCGCTCGCTCGGGTCCCATCGTCTGGGGCTGTGGGTTTTCTTGAGGTGGCAGACGCGGGCTATGTGGCCCTTTCTGTCGCAGTGCCGGCAAACTGAGTCGAAGAACCGGCATTCGGATCTGGGGTGGTCGCCTCCGCAACTGGCACACGCCAGTTACACACGCAACTGGCACACTCGACTTACGACTCCGCCGGCTGCACTGGTCGTGGCCTGCCTGGAGACAGTGGATGTCTTCCTCCTCGTCTGACGTGCCCGAGGTGGAGTGGAATTCTCCCTGGTGGGTGGTAGTTTCAGGTAGGGCCTCGGTCGACCTTGCAGGGTGGTTGTTTGCGGTGCGGTCCCCGGCGTTCGGTCTCCGCATGCGGTCTGCTGATTGTCGGGTTGCTTCGGCTGCCGTGGCTTCGGAGATGGCATCGGCGAGAGCGATGTTGCCCTTGGCCATCAACCGACTTTGGAGAACGGGGTCCCAAAGGCCGAGCACAATTCGGTCCCGCAGGGCCTCGTTCATATTGGAGAACTCGCATAGTCCTCCAAGGCGCCGCAGCTCTGCGACGAAATCACTGAAACTCTCGCCCGACCGCTGGTCCCGCTGATAAAATTCGTGTCGTCGGATGAGGATGGGTACGGCTGGAGCGTAGTGTTTCCAGAGTAATGGCTCGAGGTCAGCCCAATCCATCGCGGTAACCTCGGCGGGCTTGGCTAGCGCTTTTGCCATCTTAAACACTGCGGGCCTGCAGTGCGTTAGGAAGATGGCTTGTTTCTTCGGTCTGGTGGCATCCTTCAGGTCGTTGCATTCGAGGAACATGTGGAATCTGTCCATGTAAGATTCCCAGTCCTCGCTGGTGGGGTTGAAGGGGGTTGGTGGCGTGATGCTGGCCATCTCGTCGGTTGGCTGGCTTCCGTCGGACACATGCTTCGGTTTAGGATAAGAATCCCATCCTCGTGGCCAGTGTTAAGTCCGCGTGGAAGGAGGCCAGGAGTCGGTGACTTTGTATCAAGCTCTTTATTGAAGTCAGGAACCGAACTCGCTCTTAGGAAAACTTTGCGGCTTTTTATTTCCAAGCCGCGGCGGCTGCGGCCAATGGCACCTCTTTGAATCTCCCGCGATTCGAATCTACCAATCGCGGGAGATTCTCAGCGAGCCAATCAGCGCGGCTCACCTAACCAATCCGATTGCCCCGCGCTTTGGCCAATCAAAGCGTGGGGATCTCAAGAATTCAAATTAAGGTACAGAACAAAGTAGATGGTCATATAAGTGTATGTGTGTGTGTGTACGCGCATGTGCAGTGGCCTAGAAATGGAGTTCTCACCTCACAACCAGCAGGGTGTGAGTTTGATCCTAGGTACAGGCAGATATTTCTCTCTTTGGGCACACTGAGAATATACCTGCTGCAAAAAATTCCACATTGATGACAAATAAAGGTATCTAGCCAGTAAACACTAAGTTCCACTCAGTTGTCCAGACTCCACCCCGTAAGGGATTATGGGGTCATTAAGAGAGGATGACAAGTTTCTGTTTTCAACTGTACACATATTTATTATTTTAACTAAAACAATACCACTTTTACTATACAAAGCTAGGGAAAAATACTACATATGGAAATTTAAAAAAAACCTCTTAGATTAAAAAATGGTGGAATTTTCATACAATGTCTTATTATTACCTGGTTCTAAACTTGTCTTATAAATCTTTATTCTGCAGTGACATGTATCTTTAGTATTACATGACATCTTTAATACAGAGGCCATTAATTTGTCAGTACTGAGTGGAGAAAAACAACAAATATGGAATGACAATGAAGATTCTATTTCATCTCCAATGAGAAATTTTTGATGAGGAAGTTGTTACTCTTAAGAAAGAGCCACTGCGTAATCTTGCCTTATTTCAATTTTATTTTATAAATTTGCATGCTCCTCTGATAATCATGCACTGAATAGAAATAAATGTACTTTCAAAATTATTAAAACTGTCATTATAACTATCATCTTTTTTTCTCAATGGCTTTCTACGTCTAAGCCATAGAATATGACGCATTGATTTAGGCTTTGTAGTATTCGTCATTATCAACTATTCATAGCATGCTTCAAACAGGTTAGACGAGCCAATGTTATCACTATTTTTAAGTACAACAGAGAAACACTATCAATGTGACTTAAATATATTTAATACATATATGACTGCTCTTTAATATTCTTGGTCTTTATATACTTGAACTACATAACCTTTGATACCTCTAGTATTCCTTAAAATCTTTTTGTAACAAATCAATCTCCCTGCAAAACAATAGACAGACTTCCATTTTTAGTTGCCTTACCTGTTTCTGAATTTGTTCTGGGCTGCTAAGCATCAGGTGTACGATGTTGGCTTTAATAGCTATCCGGTCAGTTTCACATATTTTATCTGGTTCATCTTCAATCTACAAACAAAGTATTAATTAATTTAAGGCCATGCCTTTTCTAGACACTGCTAAGTTGTTTGCTTCATAAAGAGGATAAATAAGAAACAAATACTATCCCTATATCCCTAATTAATAATCAAGTCAGGATAGACAGATATAATTTTGAATTAATATTAGTTGCTGCAAAATCTGAAACAGTTATAAAATTAAAGTTCAATCCTAATAATACCCTCCAAATCAAAGTTGCAAATTTCTGGTCCATATTCTTCATCTACTGGCGGCTTCTCCACTTTCTCAAAAACTTAAAATTGTAGGAGTTAAACTATTAGCCCTTTCACTCTAGTTTCACTCTAGTTAGGAAAGGAGGAGGAAAAGGACTAGACAATTTGTAAAGGAAGAAAAGGACTAGATAATTTATTTTTGCCACTTATGCTTCTGCTACCTGCTAAGTGAAGACTTCTGCATTAGCCATAGAATCTGGGAAATCAAGCAAATTTTGAATGCATGATCATATAATCAATTTTAATTTGCATATGGATTTATGTATAAGGAAGATATTTATGTAGTTATTGTTCTCAGATGCAAGGGTAAAACTGATTCATACTTTCAGTATGAAGCACAAAACCTACTGGATTTCCTATAAGTCCTTTACAGAATTCTAACAACCAATATGGGGTATAATAAACATATATGTTTAACATATTAATATTTAATATACAATAAAATTTTATTAGTTAAAATACGTACAATTCTCCAGTTTCTTTTAATATAATTCTTGAATGTGACAGAAGCACAAACTTTTATGACATTATCTTGTGATTTTTCCAATAATGTTAATAGCAGCAATGGATAATTCTGACTTCCTTCAACAGATTCAAGGAATTTTTCCGCTATAAGAAAAATATATAGTTTATAATTTTATTACTTTCAAACTCCTATTATTTAACATCAAAAAGAAATAAAAAGACTGGATAGGGATAATAAATTGAAATCAATATTTTTATATTGACTGTACAGTTGTCATCCTGAAACTATTAAATATTTCCAAATGTACAGTAGCTGCTAAGTACAAATGAAGATGGTGTTCTTAGATTTTATACTTCAAATATTATATTTTGAAAAGACATCTCTTATGGACTTATAGTGCTCAAAATCACTGACTAGGAATTAAATAGATACACATCCATCACTGTACTAGTGATTTTTAATAGTATACAGAAGTACAATGAAGTGTCTTCATATGTAAAGAAGTTATATGCCTTTGAAGAAATTATATCCATATAATAGTTTAAAAAATCTGAATATAATTATGAGTAAGAAACAAAAGTGATATCGATTATGAGAATTTATTATAGGGGATGTACTGAAGTACAGGACAGCATATTTCTGAACTCAATGAACTCAAATTTTCAAAAAGTAATGTGAGAATTCAACTACCTAGCTAATATTGTGCTCTAAATTATCACAGGCTGCCATTTAATGTTTAATGTAATGGCACAGGCTGCCATTTAGTCTCAAGTTTTTTATTCACATTCTTAATTTTTAAACTGTTTACCAGGACGCCTTATGGCAGGATCAGGGTCTAGCGTCTTCTTTAAGTATTCTGTTAAAGTCTGCAAATTGGCATCACTCAGCTCCATTACCAAACCTAAAAGTTAACAAAACAGCGTTCAGTAACTGTTAATACTGTATATTAAGAAAAATAAGGACCAACTTTATTCTCAACAAAACAAACACTACAGTATGTATTAAAAAATATCTTTTTGACAACAGAGTGCACACTGATGGAAATTCAAATCGGTTTTCTTTTTGCTCTCAATCAGGATGTCAGCTTGGAAGCCATTTTTCTTTGAAGCTTCTGGGCTTCCACATTCTGTGCCTGGGAATTTTGGGAGTGGGATTTCAAGGAGTGGTGGAAGATTAGCCACAATAACATTCCTTTCTCAGAAAGTCAGGACATGTTACTCTACTCCTGGAGGGGAATGCCTGGGGATAGTCTCCAGTTGGAACGAAGTAATGATTGGACCATGTGATGAACTATTGGGTGCAGGAGTTGGATTTTGGATTCTCTTTGGGCTAGGGAAAACCCGGAAATCTCAGATTCGGGTTTTCCTCAGATGTGCCATATAACATCTCGAATAAAATGGATCTTTGAAAAGATGACAGTCTTGGGGTTTTTTAGTTTGGAAGTTGTAACTTGGAATGCTGACATAGGATATTTAAATTGACAAATGTCCTATCAGTAAAAGCACACTTATACACATAAGTCATTGTATGGTCTCCTAGCCAATAGTAAACAGGACCTATAATTGTGAATAAAAACATACACAAAAATAGTACAATAGATTTATTGACATGTAAATTATAATTTCCATGATCTCATATCATGTGGACTAAGATTTCAGTAACATCCAATATTATAGACCAGATTTCAGGTTCCTGATGCTCTCATTATTCCATTGTTTCTATTAATTGTGCCTCATATCTGCTTGGAAAATGCCCCCAATTCTCTGGAAGAAATATGAAAAATACATATTGTGGTGAAATTAAAGGTGCATAAGCAAAAACCTTGTTTAACCTAGTTAAATCTTGCCTACATTAGGTTGGAAAGTGTGATCTCAAAATAGTACCAAATATAATAAATTTTGCATTCTTCCTACATCATTTTCAATGTTTCTTCCAAGAGTAGTACAATTTAATAGGTCTAGTAGATGATGATCCTCTTTATTTTGAAACTGATATAAAATGACAGTAGCAAAAAATTCTAACAGGCTTTCAAGAGTCTATTACTGTATCCTACAATAAAGATGTACCTGAAATCCCTGCTGTTCCTATTTCCTGGCCTTGCTTATCCTGAAGGACTGAGATTCATCATGACCTTATTGAAATTGTTTCATTTTAAATACACACACCACTTCAAGCTGTTTCAGTTTTTCCAAGTTTTTCATGGTACAGAAAACTCTACTGAATCACACTTAAGCTGTATTTTTAAAACCAAGTTTCAGATCCCATCTATTTATTCTTTATTGCATTAGGTTATCTATTTCTGATTAGAACTAAAGATTGGAAAGAAGCATTTGGGCTATCTTTCCCAGACCTCCTTCCCAGGCCTCCAGTCTGGGAAGTCAAGCTAAAGACAAACATGAATGTCTCTCTAGAATCTGCTTGAATATGGAAGAAAAATCTACCATCTTTCCAGTTAATTGCTCTGTGAAGAAGCTGGAATCTGCCTTTCTGTAATTTATATCTATTATTTAGGTCTGCAATGATACAAAACAGGACTTGACCTTCTATGTGGCATCTTTTCACGTGAGTGCTATTGCATCTTAACAGGTGTCTTTTTTCAAAGCTAAAGATACTTACAGTAGTTCCTTCTGAACATTTTTAACCCTCTAATGATCTCTGTTGATCTTCTTGTAACCTGTTTTCAATTTCTTTATTGACAGAACTATTTATAACACTTTAAGTGAAGTTTGAGGATGCAGGAAGAATAAGGTAGTTACGTCTCATGATTTAAAAGTATATGCTGATGTAGTGTAAAATTATCCTTGATTTTCTTTGCAGTTTTTACTCTACTGGCTCATATTCAATTTGTAACCAACTATTATTGTATCTGTTATATTTATTGTAACATTAAGATACTTCTACAACCTATTAATATTATTTTGCATTTTTATTTCTCCTTAACTACATAAATTTGTGCATCTGCAAATTTGTTAAATATTCCTTCCCTCTCTGATTTAACTCATTAAAAATGTGCAGAAGATTATAGGGTCCAGGACTGATTCATGTGCCATTCTCAATTTGATCATGGACCATTATAAATAAGAACTCTAGGCATAATTTCAAGCGATCTACTTACTAAATTATCATGTCACCCAATTTATACTTAACTCATTGCTAATTAAACTTGACATGGAATACTCCAAGGAAATGTTGCTGATAGACAAGCTATCAATCATCTCAGGAAGATGCCCAATCAAAAACATGAAAAAAGGTTTTTCAAAATTTGTTCTTCACAACTCTATGTTCATTTCAGATAATTATTGAATTGTTTTATAGCAACAGGACTTTCATAGACTCATCCTTCAAAGTATGCTAACACTCTGTTCCATGATTTTGTTGTGACAGGTTTTGGCTGTGATCAAATTTAAGAACAGCTTTAATTTTTTAAAAAAGTATATGAACTTCCCTGTAGGTATAACTTGGAAAAATCTTGAATCTTTGGTTGATAGCTATTTAATATCTCAATTCAGAATCACTGCATTTTAATGTATTTTTTAATATTAATTTTTAAAAACAATTTCTCATTATTAGGCACACGGTTCTTTTTACAAAGGAGGAATATATAAGTCAACTTAAGCTTATGCATAAAATATCCCCCTATTTTAGCCCTATGATAGTGACAGGCCTATGATTTACTGTTTTTGAAAGCTAATGGCTATTCAGAACCCTTCCCAAAGAGGACCAATTCATTTAAACCTTGATGGGGACACTAGAGAAGCAGAAGCAGCAAAAAAAAAAAAAAAAAACCATGCATAAATGAAATTACAAATTAGTAAACTATGTTTCAACTGGAAAGAAGGGATCAAAACAGAAGGGATACCATTCAGAATAGTTGGGTGTGCCCCCCCCCTCGGAAAAATGGGCTTGGAGGAGGAGCAGGGAAAAGGTGGGGAAAGAATGTTACATCAATAAACCAAGTATCCCAACCATCTTTTTGTAAGCAAGCTGCAATGTTGCTGTAGAGTAAATAAAGCTTATTTCTAAGTAACCATTCATACCCATTGAATTAATTGGATCTGATTGAAATCTTCCCTCTACCAGGACCACACCAAGCAGCTACAACAATTCTCTCCTCCCCATTTGAACAAATCCAAATACAGTGAATACTGTTGCAAAGAGAATATGGGCGAGGAGCTTTCATCCTCAAACAAAAACAGCTTCTGCCCAGTGCAGGGTATTTCCTTCTTCAACGCCTGCAACAAGATTTTGCTGTTTTCACCCGAGAAGGAGCCCACAGAGCATCTTTCTTCTTGGAGGTGGGAGATGGGGGATAGAGGGATAAGGCTGGCATCCTTCTACGTTGCTGCCTCAGGAAATGGGGGAGGGGAAGCCCACCAGTTTCCTTAAGGGGACGAGGACCCTCCCCGCCCTTGAAAGTCCTGCCCCATCTCCAACGGGTTGACGCCAGAGGAAAGGCTCGGCGATAAAAGGAGGGAAATGGAAAACGAGAGACAGACAGTGATCGAGGTGCTCGATTCACGCTATCTCGTTTCCAGAGCGAGTGACAGGCGAAGCTAGCCAATCAACAGGCTGCTTTTGCCGCGGGGCCAGTCTCAGGAGCCAACGAGGGCACGCGTAGGCAAAAGGAGGCAGGCCAAGAGAGACGCCGCAGGTTCAGAGGCACCACCCTCTCTGCTGGGCCGTGGGCCCGCACTCGCGACCGTCTCCCCAGACTCAAAGACTTGCCTCGGTCGCGCTTCCTCTCCGCGGCGCTCCCTTCCAAAGCCTGGGAAGCTCAGCCGCACGCCAAAGGATGGCAGATCGCGCTTAACGGCTTGGCCTTACCTGACGGGTCCCCCTGACAGCGCGATCGAGCAGCAATTCCTCCTAGGGCTCAGCTTCACATTCAAACCTCGATGAGGCGGCGCGGCGGCGGCAGCAGCAGCGGCGGCGGCAACGTGGTGACGGCAGCACGCAAGAGGCGGCTCCTGCTTTTCCCCGCCCTCCCGCTGCTGCCAATCCACAAGCGACTCTTCCAAACCGGCAGCCAATTCCGGACGGGCTAGTTATGAGTCCGGATGACCAAGAGCCCTTCAGTTGCACAGACGTCCAGAAGGTCTTTGCGGGGTGGCGAAAACCGAGGGGAATATTTTGAGGCCCTCAGAGGTGCTTCCTCTCCTGGCGAGCCTTTAGAGTCCTGTGGATGTTGTGGGCTGGGTGTGAGTTACACGCCGGTCCTTAAATTTGGCAACCACGCTTTAGCCTGACATTGCAGACCTCTTAGGAATCATCCCATTCCTAAGAGGTCTGTAAGCGCACCAGCGTGCCTACCGTCCCCGTCCTACTGTTCCCATGTATTCGTACTCATTTTATATGTATATATACTTATATGTTTATACGTTATGTTCATACTTGTTTTCTCAAACATGCTTGACAAACCAAATAAATAAAATCTGGGAACTCAGTCCTGTTAGCTGGCTTACGGCTTATTAGACCATGGGGAATGATAGGTAAGCACTAGCCTGGTGTACATAGCCTGGTGTAAACACCCCCCCCCCTAAAAAAGTGCTACACATAGTCCTCGACTTACAACAATTCAGCTAGTGACTGCTCAAAGTTACAACATCCCTGAAAAAAGTGACTTACATGACCATTTTCCACACTTACAACCATAGCAGCATTCCCACAGTCAGACAATTGATGACTGACTCACATTTATGACAATTGCAGTGTCCTTTTGTGGCTTCCTGACAAGCAAAATCAATAGGCAAGCCAGATTCACTTAACAACAGTGAGACTAATTTAACTGCAACGATTCACTGAACTGTCAAGTCGTAGAATGAAGCAAAATTCTTTACAACAAATGTCTCACTTAGCAACATAAATTTTGGGCTCAATTGTGGTTGTAAGTCAAGGGCTATCTGTACTTACCACATTATTTTCCTTCACACTGGGATGGTTAATGGAAAATGAAAAGAAATAATCTTACAAGTTTCTTAATAAAGGGACCCTTAGGTGAAGGTTGCAATCGAGGAAAGCTCATTTAACTTTACACCATTTTGGAAAGAGAGATACTCATCTAAAATTGATCACTTTTCCGGTTCCTAAGCCTAAAGAATCATTGATTCATTAGTCTTATCAGGATTCGATTTTGATGGCTTTCATCCAACCCAGAACTGCCTGCAAGCAATTGTAAAATAATCTGGTCGCTGCATTTTCTACTGGCTGAAGCTTAATGCATATTGCTGTATAGTCCAAGGGGTTATCATGTCACCTGTACTGAAGTAAGAAAAAGATTGCTTTAGGAGAATTGTAAATGGGTCAGAAGCTAAAGTAAGTACTTACTGTTTAAGCAGGATGTCTCTTAAGACATGAGTCATCTCCTTTGGGAGGTCACTGCCCTGCAACTCTAACCAAATGAAAAAGATCCAGATTAATATGCTTCCCTTAGGATTCTCTGTAATTGATTCCCTATCACTTTTTCAATATCTTTCCTTAAAAAGGAAAGGTTGGATACTGGGGGGAAATGATCTAACATAGCTAGTACTTGTCTATGGAGAATCTCAATCGTCCAGGTTATGGTTGTCCCAAAAGTGCTTTTGCAAAAGGCAACTGGATTTTCTTGGTATTTTCCTTGAAAATATTTCACTTGTAAGCAAAGACGCTTCTTCAGTCCAGAAGTTGATGCTGGTGCTTCTGTTCTCATATTTTTATGACTCTTGCAATTCTGGTTTAATTAATCAATTAAAGCAATTAATGCTTTAGTAAAGTGGCATCCTGTCTCCAGTCCCTGAAACCTAATTGCTGACACAGTCACAGAAGAATTACAAAATCATTGTTACTACAATAGTATAAACTATTGAGTTGTACTAAGCCAAGTGTGTATCTCATAAGTCTGATAAAGGAGTAGATTCCAAACTGCAGGTTTTTATCAGCATTATCAGCAATTTTGGGGGTTCCATAGATTATAAGAGTGCTCTTCTAGTATACTGTGCTGCATAAAAATGTGTGTAATGTTTTGAATTTTCAATAATTCTGTATAAATATAACCTAGTGTTATGTTTTTCATACATGTCCTAAAACTAGATAAAGAGACTCAAATGAAACAAAAGCATTATACTTACTCCTTTATTTATTGAGGAAAATGATCCAAAACTACCTGTTTGTATGTGGCAAACGTGAACCTTTCTTTTCAGTAATTGGTGTGCTCCTCACATCCTGGCAGCAATATGTAGCCCTTGCATACTGTTAGATACAAAGGAACCAGTTACATTGTGAGCTGATCAGAGTTGCTTCTTTACTGTTTCTTGCCTATTTATAGGAATCTCACCAGACTGATTGCATTGTCTTGAGAACAGCCAGCTAAGGATTTCAGGGATTCTGGAGGGAGAGGCAGGTCTGCAATTGCTTTCTGCTGTGCAATATCTCTAAGCTAGCTAGCTCTTCATATTTCTTTCTCCCAATTCTAGGTGGAGATTCCACTACACTTACTGATAGTAATTGGGACTAAAAATTATTGCTAAGTGATGAAGCCATAAAAGGCAATGTGACACGACTGTGTCAATTTACAACGGCAGTTCCAGCATTATTATTCCATTATTGCCATTATTATTCAAATCCAGGGTGGTTGCAATGTCATGTGATCATTTGCAACTTCCTGCTAGTTTCCCAATGTCTTTGCTTGTGGGAAATCATCAGTGAAAGCAAGTGACCATGGGATACTGCAACATCGTAATTGTAAGCCAGTTGCCAAACACCCAAATTGCCAACTATGAGAACCCTCTCATTCACAAGTCCCTCTCATTCAGCGCTATTATAACTTTGAACAGTAATTGACCAAGTGGTCCTTAAATGAGGACTATCTGTCCAAGGAGGTTCTGAATACTGAGGATGAAATATACCCTATGTCTCTGTTCTGTAGCCTTTAACATTACTCCCTGACAAGGTGACAAAAAATAGTACAAATAAATTGTTAATCACAAGGTCAAAAAAAAATGTTTGATGTTAAACTTTATTTACCACCTGATTAAAGCATGGAATACAACATTCTTCATAATATTTTATATAAAAACTTTACATAACTTTGTATTACAGTATATAATTACACTATTCTCTCAAAAATGTATACATCCATCGGGCAAGGAATGCTTTTCATTAACTTAATGATATTAAATGTACTTCATAATAGAAGGTCTCTTAAGAAAAAAAGTAGCTTATAACTAATTTTAAGCATTATATAGATAAAACATACATGTTGCACAAAGTATATTTTATTTAAAGTTGCAAAGAGATATTCTGGACAAAAATATCAAGACATTTAAAGAACTGCACCTCTCACAAATCAAAATTTTCTTTTGCTTTGCTTCAAGCCAAGAATCACATCACACCATTTGATTGAACTGTAACATATTTATTAATAGGGACAAATTTCACTGGCAATTTATACTGGCTTATGTTAATCTCAGTGGGAGTATAACAGTGGTGAATTATTTTTTAAAAATGCAATGCACCAAGCATTTAAGCAAATTTTTATTCAATCTTTTTTTTTTTTTTTTTTAAAAAAGAGGTCCTTATGTGCAAATTTGCAGATTTCAAATATCTGGGTTTTCAACTCCATTTTCAATTTACAATAGGGGGGATGGAAATTTTGTACTGGGCTTGGTATTATAGAATATATATAATACTATCCCTTCCTAAACTGTTAACTGATATAAACATAAAACCATGTTTTATGCTTGTTCCACCTAATAATCCAGGGAGCAATCACTTTGGAAGTCACTTCGATGCTGATCCTGGGCTTTGTTGCTCCTGCTGGGCTTTTTTCTAGCCCATTTACTGTAAAATATTTCTTCCAAGTATTTCAAGTACAGCTCTGTACACTTTTTTGCACAGTATATTCAATATTTGCATCGTGACTTCACTAACTTATGTTGCACCAACTATTTTAGAATATAAGAGTACATATAAGACCAAGTGTTGAATGACCAAGTGAGGCAGGGTTCTACATTCTTACCTCATTTTTTTACTACTATTCTGTATGTATTCCTGTTCTTTGGCTGAAATGATAAGATTAATACTTCATCTGCTATTAGCCATGGCCAGAATTAATAGTCATCAAAACTATTATTTTAAATTAGTGTTGCAAACCTGATTTGGTAGAATCAGGATTGCAAACTTGATTCAGAAGGAATCTATTTCATGTTTATCACAATTGCTGCTACTGAAGGTATAAAATAAAAGCAAAGTTTAATGCTGACAAAAGAAGGGGAGAGTCATATCAGAAGGGGAAGAGGCAACTATAGTGTGACATGCAAGTCTAAAGTTTACAATTGTTAAGAGATCAACAAGTGCCTGCACGTGGAATTGTGTGTCAGTGTGTTCATCTTGCACTAGATTCATGATATAGAATTGTGTTATATGCCCAGCTCAAACAAAATTTCATGAGTGTTTAAAGAAGTGATACAAGAAACATTGTGTTTACCCTGCAGAACCTATTCGATCTGATCTTAAATCAATTACTATAGAAAATTTTAGAGAATATTCCTAACATTACTATGATTGTCCATGGAGGTTCGTATTGCCAAAACAAAGCAGTATTGATGCTCACAATCATTACAAAAACACATTCAAATAATACATGTACCATTATTACCATTCTTCACAATCTTCAGGAATATCACAAAGAAAGGCTATTATGGAACATCTTCAAACACATACAAACACACACACAGATACTCACGTGCTACCCTTCATGATAATTACATGGTTATTAGATTCCCACCCATATTTTTAATTAAAGTCTAAGCCATTTGAAAATGTAACTGTTGGCTGCTAAATAAAGCTTTCCTAAGAAAATGAATAATTTAACGCTACTGTCTAGGATTTAAGTTTTATGATCAGACTATTCTGTCTATAAGTAAAGATCACACAAAAGAAGCTTCTTCACAGTGCTTTACATTGCAAAACTTTGGAAGATAACTATTTTAAACCCTATGCATATTGCACTTTTAATTCAGGTTCTAAACATAACTTGCAGTGTTGCCATGCTTCTTTAATGAAGTCAAAGAGGTGCACAACTGAACAGAAAACATTTAACCAAGGGGGGGGGGGAGGAGGGAGAGAGAGAGAGAGAGAGAGAGAGAGAGAGAGAGATGAAGACCACATTGTATTTGCATATTGACATAAAAATTGTAGAAATGGGCAAAGGCAGTCCAATTAAAGAAGAATTAAGGTCAGTACAAGGATTAAAATAACAGGATATAAAAATAAATAACTCCCCCCCCCCCCCCGCACACAGTGAAATCCCTCTTTTCACTGCAAACATAAATAACTAAATAAGTAAGCTAATGTTTTATCACAATCCTTTCCAATGAACTGTTTATATGTTTTCCAACATATTTCACAGAAAACAATATTTTTCACTTGCTATGTACAAAAGTCTTTGGTAGAGAAATTAAAACGTCATAAACTTTTTAAATCTACGAATTGCAAAAAGAAAAAAAGAAAAACTTATACTGCTTTATTACTGAAACTCTTTGAGATAGCACACTAGTATTTAGAAAAAAAAATCCTGCCATAACTCTTCCCTAATTGTAACAATGATAACAATGTTAATAGCCAGACTCAATTTACAGAGCTAAAAGTTTCACTTTCTTCATCACGCTTGTCACTTTGGATGGAACCTTTTCAGGAATTTTCCTTAGAGCTGCAGTCACCCACCTACCATGTCTCCCTGCTCCCCACTTCAATAACATTTTACAGTTCATGCTTGCCAATAAGAAGAAAAAGTATATTTAATACTTTTGCATTTTTAATACATTTGGACAGAAATTACCTCCTTCCTGCCCTCTTGTAGAAACCATTACATTATTACAACTATACAGAATTTGCCTGCCGTATCTTACAAAACTATTTCTTATTGGGCCAAGAATAGTAAGACTTAGTCTTATAATCATTATAATACTAAAATCCCTCCTTAGACCCAAATTCAGAAGAGCCAATAGTACAGAACGGTGACTTTGCTTCCTATTGGCTCCAGAAAGCAGGCTTCTTTCACAAGTACATGTGCATTTATATTAATAAATCAAGTGGTTCCAATAGGAACCAGACTCCCTGTCTTATACAACTTATAATAATAAAGCATTAACCAAGCCATTAAAACAACCATAACTCAGAGTTCGGCAGAAAAAATAGAAATATCTGAAAATACATTGAAGATAGACAGTTTCTACCCAAAGGTTAATCTATACATTACTCCAAAAGGGAAATACGAATATAAATTTTGATTTATTCAATGTGCACTTCAAAACTAATCAAAGAATTTGAGTTTGTCATTTGCTTAGTATTTAATAATCATTAGAGATTAAGAATCAGAAGCATTTTTCAAAGCTTTCAAACTTCTTAAACATTCAAGTCATGAGAGATGCAATAATTGAATTAAAAGGCAGTGTGAATTGCTACAGTTTCTGGGAAGCGTGTTTCCTTCATAATACATTTTGCAGATTGCTTTATTGATAGTAACCCAGTAACAAGGGAATTTTCAGATGATGAAAAATTATCAGCTCTAGAGAAGATACAGTGCTGCTTTGAAAATGATTTACCATTTACATTCTGCAAGGTACGGCAGAATTAGCAATAAGGGAGATTTGGATTTTAACTGGGTGACTACATGTATTACTGCCTAGTCACCATCTTGCTACAATATACACAATAGACAGCACCAAATCATTCAAATCTGTATTGAAAGAAGAGACAGCACCAAGTCATTTTCAACTGTATGCATTCTTGGTGGAGAAACACTCCAGCCAATTTTCAAATGAATTTTCATCTTCACAAATATTTATTAATACATTTGCTAGCATCACAAACTTATATAAAGGGTCTTCATTCATCATTTCCAACAGCTTACGAGAAAACAGCTGGAAGGTATTAAGAGGGAACTACTGCAAAATCAATTTGAGCAGACAAGCTGAATGATAAGAAGGACATGACATTTTACTGCAATAAATTGTCAAATGTGAACAGCTATTCCTATAGGACAGCCAGAATTATAGTAGTAATGAAAGAGCCTTCAGAAATACCAGACTGGCCAATACAACCCTGCTGTTCACATTATTGAAATTTCTTCTTCTTTGGAGAACTATCAGTTTTTCTTTGCTTTGTTTATGCTTTCATTCAGTGAACTGAGCATTATTCAAGCTTTGGTAAACAGCAGTCACAAAACTACCATGCAAGGGATTGAGTGCCTGTTGTTCGCAAGTGTTCTTCAGGAATCCAGACTCTGAACACTACACCAATGCGCAGGAAAAACTTCCTCAGCACAGCTCGGAGTTCTGGGATCAGATCGAACTGCATTATTTCACATAAGTAGGGGTAATATGTTGATGCATGTGCTTTAAACTTGGGAGGAAGAAAGGAGAGAAAAAGTAAGAAATTATAGAAGTCTGTTCATCCAAATAGTACGGTTCAATTGAAGGTACAATTCCCACAGTCAGGGAATGGCATTGCAATATCCACATTTAAAAAATATGCTTCTGTAAAACCTACTCCACATCTTCAACTGGTCTTGACCAAAATATTTCAGCAGCAATTTCTCAAAATTCTATCAACTGCAACCTATGTCTCATTACACCTTGACCTTGCCACTAGAATACCCTTGCCTTAATTCTTTCTTTACCACTCCATCAATTCAAAGAGTATAACTCAACAGTGAACATAAATTGTCCCTAATAAAGTAAGGGCTGAATCCTGCCCATCCTATATGCCTTGCTCCTCACACAATCTACACTTATTTATTTATTTTATTTTGTTTGTTTGTAAAACATGTACAAGATAACAAGTATAGATATGAACATAAACATGAATTAATGAAGTAAATGGGGACAGTAAAACAGGGACGGTAGACTTGAACGGGGCTACCACAACCTGTAAAAGTCCCATGTTTTCTTCTGAAATTGAAGTAAACATATTCTCTTACCTTTTCATCACTGACTTTTAGTGTTTTTGTTAAAAGTAGCAACAAGAGATTGGTCCAGGCCTCTCGATGGCTTTCAGAATTCACAGTGATAAAATAGGCCAAAGCTTCACTGCACACACTAGAGAAAAGAACATGTGAATATTCAGAACACAGAACAGAAAACAGAAAGCAATTTAGTGAAGTAGGTTCTGCTAGTTCTGCTCAAATCGAAAGAAATTTTCAGGTATGTATGAGAAGAAGGAAGAACAGAAAGTAACAGAATATTATTAATTTTAATATTCAATATTTAAAAATCTGAATTATAAAATTTGGGGGTATTAATATTTTTGCACAGTTGTATTTAATAAAGCTTCCTTTCCTTTAAAAAGTAATTTAAATAGCCTTAATTAATTTATTAACAAGGTTTTTTTCCATTTCTATTTTCACTACAGGCAGTGAAACTTATGAATGCAATTGGGATCAGATTTTCAAAATTGTTATGGTTGTTAAGTCGAGGCAGTCATATGACTGACCAGATGACAATGATGACAATGGCCATTAAGTGAATCATTGTGGTCATTAAGTAAATTCATAGTATTTAAGTGAAGGTCGTAGTTTAAGTGCCAGCCCATTCTTTGGAATGGGCAACTTTTGCCTGAAATTGGCAAAAAACATAGCAAATTGCAATCACATGAACACGGGATGCAGCAACCAGTCATAAAATTAAGTGCATGTGTGTGGCACAATATTTTACAATGGTGAACATTATTTTATGGGCTATAAAGCACCTGTTCTGGGCCCATCATAATTTTGAATGGTCATTCAGTGACCCGTTGCAAGTCAAGAAATAAACAGATATTGAGGATAATGATTGTCTACTTAACAAAAGTTGGCCTGTCAGTAGAAAAAAGTAAATATATAAGAAAAAGGAATGGACAAAATTCAGACATAGGAACAATTTGTCAGAATAGCACTTTTCAAAGTTAGGAAATTTTATGGGAGCTCTAATAAATAATTCAGGTTTTAAAAAATCATGGGGTACCTATATCAGGATTGTTTTCACATAAAAATTTCCCAGTTGCTTCTAATGAAGGATTGAATCTGAATTACCGTATATACTCGAGTATAAGCCGAGTTTTTCAGCACATTTTTTGTGCTGAAAAAAAAACCCCTCGGCTTATACTCGAGTCAGATTCCCCTCTGAAAAAAAATGGTGTGGAGCTCCGAAGCTGGGCAGCCGCTTCCCTGCTTCCGTGTTTCCTTTGCAACTTTTAAGCATGGGGGTAATCGGAAGCAGAAAAGTTCTTGCTTGAGGATATATTGTTTTTTCTTTTTTTAACTGTTTTTAGGGGGGGAAGACCCACCGCCATGTGAGAATGCTCAGACACGAAATCTATCCGACCGAAAATAAGTGTGTGTGTGGGGGGGATTTTAACAGAGGGAAGATGTAGGGAGAAGGCAAAAGCGACAGAAGATCCTTCAGGGGAAACTGAGGGGGAGACTCACCCTTGGTCCAGATGAGCCCCCTTCCCCTTTCTCTAGGCTGAGAAAACAACGTGAGCCGAGGTTGCTTCGGCTCCACTCAGCTTCGTTTCCTCAGCTCCACCTGCTTTCAGTCCACTCGGGAGGAGGGGGAGGAGGAGGTGGTGGTGGCGGCTCGCGTTGTTTTCTGATAGTGAGATCATCTCCCAAATTAATTGATTCACTAACCCCAAAGAAGAAGATGTTGATGACAGTGGGAGGCAGGAGTCACTTTCTCCCTTGCAAGAAAAAAGCAAGAGCCGTTCTTATGATCTCTCCCTCTCTCTCTCTCTCCCCGTAATACAGTCAAGCCCTTTCCAGCACGCATGATCTGCCTTCGCCACTTTGCACCTTGCAAATGCAAAATCCTGGGGTTTTTGCATTTGCAAGGTGCAAAGCGGCGGGGGCGGATCCCGCATGCTGGAAAGGGCTTGACTGTATTACGGGGAGAGAGAGAGAGAGGGAGAGATCATAAGAACGGCTCTTGCTTTTTTCTTGCAAGGGAGAGAGTGACTCCTGCCTCCCACTGTCATCATCATCTTCTTTTGGGTTAGTGAATCAATTAAACCTTTCATGATAGTGAGATCGTTTCCCAAATTTCCCTTAAATCAGGGAAGAAATCAGAAACAAACCTTTGGACTGAGAATAAGCCTGTTCCTATGATGCCATTTTTGTTCACAGCAGTGTGAAAAGTGTGAAAAAACACACTTCTTTTTCTTCATCTTCTTGTTCCCTATTTACTGGTCTCTTTCAAAGAGGAAATTGTGAACATCAAACTTATTCTCAACTGTCCTAGTGAAAGTTTTTATTGGTATCTATTTTTATTTTTGAAATTTACCAGTAGCTGCTGCATTTCCCACCCTCGACTTATACTCGAGTCAATAAGTTTTCCCAGTTTTTTTGTTAAATTGGGTGCCTCGGCTTATATTTGGGTCGACTTATACTCGAGTATATACGGTAGTTTTCCTTTGCATGCTTTGTTTAAGCTCCCCAATTTAAAATGATTCAACAGAAAAATTGTATGTCACCTCTGAAATCCTGAAGAAATTGTGTTGGAATTGTCATCTCAATATTACTTTGAAATCTAGAAACAAAGCTTACTTCAGAAGCCTGTCTTGTATAGCTTCCCAGGAATCTCTGCGGTTTTCATCAACATACATTCGGAAGAGAATTCTTAGACAACAAGCCAAACTGCTGGTCTCTTGTTTTAAAAGGTTGGGCTTTGATTTACCCTTGAACCCTGAAAATTAATGAAATGACCTTTGAAACTAAAACTTGAAATAATCTATACATCTGAACATTAAATAAGAGCTATTCTCATGTATGTTACATTGTATATATATATATAGAAGCCTGATGATGGCAGATGAGATTCTGCTGAAACGTTGCTACAACTTTAAAAGCACCACTACTATGACGTGGGAAAATACCCGAACAAAGCTGAATGCCATACATGTAAGTACCCGCGAAAACTTAAGAAAACATATATATATATATGTATGTGTGTGTGTGTGTGTGTGTGTGTGTATATATATATATATAATTACATTAATAATTCCATGCCAGTTGTCACTTTAGATTGCAGTATAAACCAATATAATTGTTACAATAATTTTCTAAAATCTTCCACCCTATTTTATATTTACCTGCCCTCCATAGGACAGTCCTTTGTTCATAATTGGAGTTGAAAGCTTTTGAAAATGAGTGGGACTCTTGCAGACAATCCAGTAACTTGAACAGATGTTGGGAAGACATGAATTTGTACATTCCCTGATCTTCAGTGTCAATGTGTATATCTGTATCTAGTGTGTCCCTCTAAAGAGGAAATCCAGGGATAGGAAATATTAGTTAAGGACACAGGTTACAAGGGTTTAAACATAATTTCTGGAAAAGCTTCAATAGAGCAGACCCTAGTTTTGATCTTAATTCGAATATACTTGAATAGTTTATACTTTGATGATTGAATTCCACATCTACACAATGAGAACAGAGACTGCTCTGTTAATCATAGAAGCAGATGTCTTACCTGAGCAGCAGCCAAATGTTCAGCATCTTCTTTCTTACTTGTTGCTGGATAAAATACTATATTGTCAATTGTCTGAATCAATTCCAGCTGGACCACACATTTTATGAGGAGGCTGGCAAAGAGTTTCTGATCTGAAATAATATATCATATTTAGATTTTACTCTAAAAATTTTTTTTCATACTTCAAAGCTTCAAAGTTAGTGCACACTATTCATTAGTTTTTAAGAGAATCAGGCACACATGAGTTTCTTCTACTACTGTTGTTAGTGTTGTTAGTGAAAATGATTATTATCTCTAAATAGTTTCCATGCCATTTTCTTTTCTTTTTTTTTTTTGTAAATTTTATTTGAGTTTTCACAAAAAAAAAACCAAAAAACAAATAAAACATCTTTTTTGAAAGTAGCATAATTCCGGGTTACATTTCTTCGTACAGACACAAATTCCATTTCATGCTCATTTTTATGTTCTGTTCCACATCTTATTACTGTTTTACATTTTCTGCATAGCTTCTCCCCTCTTTTAATTTTCTCAATTTTATTTTAATTATCTCATCTCAATTCAAATCGTTATATTTATATTTTTTTGTCTGTCCTGTTTCTATTATCTTTTCTCATTAAACAAAGTTTGTCCTGTAGTTACTGATTGGAGTATGACGCCTTTATATCTTTTAAGTTTATCCATTTAACTCTTATTTAGGCTTCAATATATATCCTAAAGTTATAACATTCAATATAATACATAACTTCTATTCGGATTCTGCTTGGTACATTCTTAAAATACACACTATATTTTTAAAAAAAGAAAAAAATATAAATATATGTAATTAAAACAGCACATTCCATTCCAATTCAATTCTATCATTAATGTTAATATTCATTAAAATCTTAATTTCTTTAACATTACTTTTCAATTAAATATCATACTTCTATGGGAACAATTATAAGCTTTCCATAATTAATTCCCCCCCTTCACTTATATTTTATAGAACATTAACTAATTAAATTGTTTCCGTTCCTTCCTAATTCAATTTTCTCATTTATTTTATTTCACTTATTTTATTCACAAACATTTCACTAAATTACACTAACTATTTTATCCCTCATTTTAATCATACATTGTTTCCAATTTTCTAAAGTTATTTCTATTACTAATATAACAATACAATCTTATGTACCTTTACAGAATCCCTTTTTCAGTTAAGTTTTCACCCATTATCTCTAAATAGGTCCTGTTTCTCTATATCTTGTTCCGGTCCTTTGTAACTTCTTTTCCTTTCCTTCTTCCCTCTCTTCTTCTCTCTCCCCTTTTTACCCCCTTGCCTCTCTACCTCTATTTCTCTCTTCTGTATTCCCCACTTCTGTTGCTTTCCAGTATTATACTTATTTTTCAAATTATTTTTCTTTTCTTTGGTTGTTTTTTTAAGTCTTAAATTCTCCATTCTCTTTCCCCTCTTTCCTTTTTCTTCCCCACATAGAATTACTTGTTCATTAAAGATGGCTTTTTCTTTGTCCCAGTCTTCTTGTTTTGCAGACGTTTCTTGTTGTTTCTCATAGTTCCAAATCTCCATTTCTAAGAACTGAAAAATGAAGCCAAAAGAACCCCTCCCTTCTTGTGCATCTTCTTTATCCTTTTTAAGTTCCATTTTCAATTTATCCAGAAGTAGTGCCATTGTATAAATTTTTAAACAACCACCTGATTAATTTTAGTCATTCAAATGCAATAACCAAGAATCCAAAGATCACCAAGTAATCCAAATACACGCAAACTGTTTCTTTTTGCTCTTTTTTTTCACTTTCTCTTCCTGGGGTTCTACTGTTTAGTTACAAAGTTTCAGTTAAAATGTATCTTTTAGAAGTCTTGTTGAAGTTTTACTGTAGATCAGGGGTGTCCAACCTTGGCAACTTTAAGACTTGTGGACTTCAACTCCCAGAATTCTTCTGGCTGAGGAATTCTGGGAGTTGAAGTCCACAAGTCTTAAAGTTGCCAAGATTGGACACCCCTGCTGTAGATTCTTTTTAATTCCAGGCAGTCTCCTCCCTCTTTTCAGATCCTGCTTTTTTATTCTTTTTCTCTCCCTTCCTGCTCATGAAAAAAATTTTAGTGTCCAGAAATCTTTATTATCCCTTTGACATTTTGTTTTATTTTCAGCTTAATTGCCTGTTGATGTCAAAGCAGATTTTTCCGATTTCTTATTTAAGTCTCTTAGCTGTCAGTATAGGGAAAGGGAGAGAAGAAAATAAAATAAAACCCCAAACCTTTCCCTTTTCCCTTTCCTTCGCTGCTTCCAACTCTTCTTTGGGAGTTGTTAGGGATAACATTGGTTTACCCTAACTGGTTTAGGTAAATAATAATATGTAATCATAGTTTATATGTTAAAGTGTCTGCAACTTTAACTGTGGGACAGTAATTAAGGGAGTGGCTGTGAAAGCACTTTAAAAGAAGCAAGACGGCAGCTTGCTATCTCTCTGGCTTTGAAGTTCCTGATTACTGCAAGGACACAACACTGCATTGCTCGAACGGGAGAGAAAACAAAGAACAGACTTGTAAGTGAATTGACATAGGGTATTCAACACGGACTTTACTAATTGAATATCCCTGAATGGACTGACTAAATGATACATGACTATTGGACTGTTATTTTGACTATGCTATGAACTCATAATGGAATAAACTATATATTTGATAGCACAAGAGTATCTGTCATTTTTACTGTATGTTAATAAACATACAAGCTTAGCTCACTCATTTATCTGTGTGCCTATCTGACTAAGCTGCACATTCTGTTTAGCTTGTCTCCCTAACCCTGGTTGGGGAAACCAGGCTTAACACTGGTTATGGGCCCAGAGGCTGCAAAGTCAGTTTAACTAGGATAAAACAGATTTATGTTAAAAGTGAGAGTTTGTGTTGTTATACATTACAGTAAACAGACAGCTGTGTTTTATTAATTATAGTTTTATATCCATATAAGAAAACATGGCACAAGTCAATCTACAAAGTTTGTCCCTTATATCCAAGCTGGATGGAACAAACTATGTATCATGGTCTATGAAATGTAGTCTGCTTCTACGAAGTGAAGGTTTGTGGAACATAATTGAAAATCCACCAAACGTAGAAGAATGGGATCCAGAGG
Organism: Hydrophis major; assembly: GCA_033807585.1. Lineage (NCBI taxonomy): Eukaryota > Metazoa > Chordata > Lepidosauria > Squamata > Elapidae > Hydrophis > Hydrophis major. The sequence continues at coordinate 238,108,542 of CM066330.1, read as the reverse complement.
ATGAGGAAGATAAATTAAAGATAGAAGAATTTATGCATAAAAATGAACAAGCAATTTGCATTATTGCTTTAACCTTAACTGATAACCAGCTTGTTTATATCCATGGAGAGAAGACAGCTGTTGGGTGTTGGCAGAAGCTGAAGAGGATTTATGTTCGAGATAATGTTGGTGCTCACATAAATCTAACACGGAAACTTTTCAGTACACATCTCCATAAGAATGGTGATATGCTGAGTCATTTGAAAACTATGCAAAGTATTTTTCAAGAACTGCACGAGAAAGAGCTTATTTTCTCTGATCTACACCAAGTCTATATAATTCTATCTTCCCTCGATGAGAGCTATGACAATTACATAACTTCACTTGAAATATTGCCAAAGGAAAGCCTAACTTTAACTGATATAACTGGCAGATTGATTGAAGAGGCCAGAAGAAGGCTTGAAAGAGATGAGTTAAGGAGGGAGCAACCTCAAAAAGAAGATAATGAAACTCCTACTGCATACGCAATTAAAAAGTGTTTTAATTGTGGAGGAAGAGGACATTTGGCAAGATTTTGTAAAAAAGCAAAGCAGCAGAACGCTGGCCAGAATACTAAAAGTCATCAAAAGATAAAGAAAAATTTAGAGTTAGCCATGTATTCTAACGGAGCTGTAAAAAATAATTTATGGGTGGTTGACAGTGGAGCATCACATTGTATAACTAATGATAAGAAACATTTTATTGAAATGTCCAAGAGCACACAGCAGATATCGTTAGCCAATGGCTGGAAACTGAAAGCTAAAGGTCAAGGTATAGCATATTGTTCTTTTATAAAAGAGAATGTAAAAATGTTATATGTACCACAACTTAAGTTTAATTTAATTTCAGTAAGAATTTTGGTTAAACTAGGATATGTAGTTACATTTAAAGGAGATAACTGCATAATTGAGAAAGAAGATAAGAAAATTACTGCATCTTTAAGAGGTGAATTATATGTGTTAAATGATGATGGTTTAAAGGTGGCTAACACAGTTTATGAAAATAAGAAACCTCATGATGAATGTATTCACTTGTTACATCGAAGGTTAGGGCATTTAAATTTTAAAATGCTTAAGAAAACTGTTGAATTATCTAAGGGAATAAGTTTGAAACCTTGTAATAAGTATTTGCAATGTTCTATTTGTAATCAAAGTAAGGCCAGGGTCACACCGGCTAATAGAGTTGATGGATTTACTACCAAAGAACCTTTAGAGGTAGTATTTGCAGATTTAATAGGTCCTAAAAAACCAAGTGTAGGAGGAGCTCATTACATACTAAGTATAATGGACCATTATTCTAGATATGGGTTTTGCTATTTAATGAAGAGCAAAACTGAAACTTATCAAAATCTCTTTAATTGGATTAAATTTGCAGAAAGGAAAACTAAAAAAGAAATTAGTAACTCTTATAACAGATAATGGTACGGAATTTACAAACAATAAATTCCAGAACAGACTAAGAATGTTAGGTATTCAACATAAAATGTCTGCACCATATAGGCCACAACATAATGCCTTTATAGAGAGAAGAGGCCAAACATTACAATCAATGACACGATCTATGATGTCTGATTCAGGATTACCTGACAATTTGTGGGGAGAAGCAATAATGTGTGGTAATCATATATTAAATAATGTTGTTAATTCAACAACAGGTGAATTACCATTCACATTGTGGCATGGTACAAAACCTGATTTAAGTTACATGCACACATTTGGAGCACCAGCATGGGTGCATATCCCTACACAACTTAGACACAAAGGACAGCATAGAGCTAAAAGATTATTTTTTGTAGGATATACATCTAATCATAGATCTTATAGATTCTGGGAACCAGGTACATCTAGAGTTTACACCAGTGCTAGTGCTAAATTCCTCGAACATGTAGGATGGAATAGATTAGAGCAAGATTTAAATAATGAAGTAATTATTGAACCCTACAAAAGGCAGAAAGAACAGACTAGTTATAAGAAGAGTCCAATTAAAGAAGAAGTCCAAGAAGAGCAAATAGGACCAGAACAAGAGGAAACAGTTGATCAGGAAGAGTTAGATAATCAAGAAGAGTTAATAAATGAAAGTCCACCTGTAAGTCCTGTAATACCTAGATGTACTACACGTATAACTAGACCACCTGATAGATATCAAGCAAGTATAGTTTGCCAAGTAACTAAAGTTCCAACTAGTGTAGATGAACTTAGGATGTATCCTGCTAAGGATCAGGAGAATTGGCAAAAGGCAATGGAAAAGGAACTAAATTCATTAAAGGTAATGAAAGTTTATGAAGATGCTAAATTACCTCCAGGAGAAAAATCCATTGGGTGCAAATGGATATTTAAAGTAAAAACTGGAAATGATGGGACTGTTACCCATAAAGCTAGGTTAGTAGCTCAAGGATTTAATCAAACTGCATCTGATTACGATGAAGTTTTTGCACCAAGTCTTAAAGCAACATCTTTAAGAGCAGCATTAGTGTGGGCAGCTAAGAAAAACTATGTCATTAACCATTTAGATGTAGAAACTGCTTATCTACATGCACCATTGCAGCACACTATATATTTAAGAAAACCAGTAGGTATAAAAAACAATAAAGTAAATAGTAATGATTGTTGGAAACTCAAAAAGAGTCTTTACGGGTTGAAACAATCTGGGTTTGAGTGGAACCAATATATTGTGAAAGAGTTAAACAATATAGGTTTTAAATCTGGTTTAGCAGATCCATGTGTGTTTAAAAGAGAAAATAATGGAACGGTGTCATTATTGTTATTATTTACAGATGATATTGCTTTGATAACTAAGACTAATAATGAAGCTAATGAGATTATATCATTATTAGCCAAAAAGATAAAATTAAAGCATTTAGGTGAAATTAAAAAGTATCTAGGATTGACAATTAACAAAACAAAAAATGGTTTTAAGATATCTCAAGAAGATAAAATTTGCCAATTAATTAAAACGTTTAAAATGGAACTTTGTAAACCGGCAAAGACTCCAATGAGTCAGGAAGTTTGCCAAACTGATGATCAAAGTCCCAAATTTGATAAGTCCATATATCAATCTTTGATTGGCAGCTTATCATATATAAGCAATTGGTCTCGGCCTGATATAGCTTATAGTGTAAATCAGCTGGCACGTTTTAATTCAGAACCACAACAATGTCATTGGCAATCATTGAAGAGAATTTTAAGATATCTTAAAGGAACAATTAACCATGCATTGTATATTGAACCAAAGGGTGATTTGATTCTTAGTGCCTGTGCAGATGCAAGTTTTGCAATTGATATAAACACAAGAAAATCAACATCTGGGATGGCTATATTATTTGGTAAGACACTTATAGGGTGGAGGTCAATCAGACAACAGCATATTAGCTTGTCAATGATGGAAGCGGAATTTTCATGTCTGTCATTATTATGCACTGATTTGATTTTGTACAAACAGTTATTATTAGACATGGGTATAACTGTAAAAGATTCCATTATTGTGTACGAGGATAATCAAGCAGCTATAAAGTTAGCTACTAGTATTGCTGTAAAAACTAGATCAAAGCATACTGATTTAAGATACTTAAATGTTAGAGAATCTGTAAAGAATGGGCTAATTAAATTGGAATACTGCATGACAGAAGAAAACATTGCAGACCAATTTACAAAAGCTCAAGGAGTAACTAAGTTTAAAGAGAGTTGTAACAAATATGATTTAAAGATGTAAATAGTTATATTATTATTTCCTAAAAGGGGAGAATGTTAGGGATAACATTGGTTTACCCTAACTGGTTTAGGTAAATAATAATATGTAATCATAGTTTATATGTTAAAGTGTCTGCAACTTTAACTGTGGGACAGTAATTAAGGGAGTGGCTGTGAAAGCACTTTAAAAGAAGCAAGACGGCAGCTTGCTATCTCTCTGGCTTTGAAGTTCCTGATTACTGCAAGGACACAACACTGCATTGCTCGAACGGGAGAGAAAACAAAGAACAGACTTGTAAGTGAATTGACATAGGGTATTCAACACGGACTTTACTAATTGAATATCCCTGAATGGACTGACTAAATGATACATGACTATTGGACTGTTATTTTGACTATGCTATGAACTCATAATGGAATAAACTATATATTTGATAGCACAAGAGTATCTGTCATTTTTACTGTATGTTAATAAACATACAAGCTTAGCTCACTCATTTATCTGTGTGCCTATCTGACTAAGCTGCACATTCTGTTTAGCTTGTCTCCCTAACCCTGGTTGGGGAAACCAGGCTTAACAGGAGTGATGTTATTTTTTTGTAAGTTTAAATTCCAGGGTACCTTTGTTGTTGCTTTTGCAATTTAACCCGGTCAGCCAAAACTTTCACTTCTTATTTTCCTCCTGCACATTCTTTTCCAATCTAGTTCTTCTTTGAGGTGGCCATTTCTGACCACTGCGGCAACCGCCTTCGGGAAAGGGAGTAATGGCCAGCTGAGGAGGAGAGATGCGGCTCTCCTCAACCCGGCTGACAGTCTCCCCCCTCTTCATCACCTCTACGGGGTGGCTTAGTCCCGAAACCAGCCAGCTCAGGGCGCTCCAGCGGCGAGCCTGGACCGAAACCACGCACGATCGCGGATTTCTGTCTGTCACCAAAGGAACTCAAAATGGAAGAGCTATGCCATTTTCTTTAGTATAACTTTAAGATAAACGCATGGTAGAATTATATCACCTGTACATGTAAAAAACCAAAGTTGGTTCAAATGGCTGAAACAATCAACCAGCATAACTTGATTTTGAGAAACTGTTCTAAAAATTGGTTCAGCCAAGGTAATATAGAGAATACCTTGTCTTATTTATTTCATTACTCAATGAAACCAACCACAACAATCAAATAACTTTGGACAGTTAACACTAAAGCATAAAATACTCCAAAGTAAAACTCTGAGCCCTCCAACCAGCACAATCTCAGATCAAACATTTACTTTAAAAGGAGATTTCAGAGCCAATTATTTCTCAAGACAGCACATTCCAAGATTTTGAGGTAAGCCACAGAGAAGCCCTATATATTGCTCTGACAGGATCTTAAGCAAGTGCTTCCTCAAAACACTTACATGGCAGGCAGAATCGTGGTGAATACAATAATTTGTGATAAATTGCCATAATTGTTTCTCTGACTCTTTGTAATACTATAACATCAGATATGAGACTAAAGGAGAAACAATAGTATCTTAATGTACCAAAAATTGGATATAGCTGCTGATGCAAACACAGTTGCCCTTCTTAATTTGTGTTGAGGATTTACTTCCCAAAAGGCTGGACTGAAAATGTATGCATCAATGTGAGAAGCAAACTTACTTGAATAAGGGCCTCCTTTCCAGCTGTCATCTGTGGGATTTGAAAACTGGCTCTGCCCTCGTTCTGAAGCATTTTTACTACTTAAAGACTGGCGATCCAGGTCTAACTCCTAATAGAAAATGTATCTGTGTTAACTTCTTTTACATCTTAGTCACAAATCTCAGTTTCAAAATGATTTAAATTTTTCAGACATTTCACAATAAAAGTATACTATAGCTGTTCCTTGGCATGATTTTTCCCTTGTTTATATGATTAATACTTTGAAATACAGATTCTCAAAAACAGGAAAACAAATAGTCTTATAATTTTTATTTCCATGATAAATGTCAATAAATCTGAAGCTGTCACATGTATCTTTACTGAAACTGAAGCACGTACCAGGTGTTTTTCAGATGAATCATCTTCCATTCCTGCTGGCCTCCATGTCAGCAAACTTCAAAAAAGAAATGCTTAAATCAGATAATAGTGCTGGATCTAAAACACTGGCATAATCTACATTAAAGAAATATTGTACACTTACACATGAGGAATGGTAGTTTTGAAGATCTCTAGCATACAATTGCAGGTTTGGTCCCAAACTTCAGGACTGAATTTTTGTCCATTTAATATTACCAAACTTTCTAAGCAGTTCGTACCTGATCGAGCCAACTGTTCATTGTCTATAGAAAAATTAAATCACAAATGAAAGCGAGAACATTTATCATAATACCCGAGACTTGTACATTTTGAGTTGACAACTAGTTGTGCTGCAAGATGCTTCCTAAGTGATAAGCCTATTGCAAAACTGAAAATAAGTTGATAGTACATTAGTGAGAGATTGACACCGCTATCTTTCTCCTCCAAAACTGTTCTCAACCATTTAATTACCCAGCCTTCTTCATATAGTTATACTAATACAGAATCATGGTGATTACTAATAATTCAGTTCCCTGAAAACCAAAATCCAAAATCCATTTTAAAACTTAAAAAAACCTATACTTTCCATTGAAATCAATAGAACAATCTACTTGCAGACTTCAAAGTGGATATTTTTTTAAAGGACCCAAATAAGAACCAAGCTTGGTTGCTTAAATCTATTCCACACATACCCCTGTACCCCAAAACTATAAATATAAAAGAAGAAAACCATGGCTAATATTAAGAAGCAAGAGAATAAACTGTTTCAAGGAACAGAAAGAAGAAAACAAAATGTATCCTATTGCAAATATAATAGCTTTATAGGAAGCTACTATGGTCCTTGCACCAAAATATGTTTGCACTCCAGCAATGTTGTGATATAGAAAATCTAAACCAAAAGCTGCAAGTATTTCTTGGTGTGAAACTATGAGTAGCATTGTCTCATCTTGAACATAAGAGAAGGGGCAAAAAAATGCTCACAATAATTTTTTAAAGGAGAAAATGGAGTGTAATAATATGTAAAAGCCATTCTTTGTTTCTTTTCATTGCAAGAAAGAGTTTCATTTTTTAAAAAAATCTGCAAAACTTGTTATGGCTTTAAATTATATGTAAATTGGTTTTGAGTTCATTTTTCAAATAAGAACTTAATTCTGCAGCTTGCTTGCAAACAAAAAATGTTGATTATCCAGTCATTATATAACATTTGTAAAAATTCTTTAAAACATTATTTATTATCTGACAAGTAACATAGCTTTAAGACCATCTCCTAGATTACTGAAAGAACATGCTATGCCAGTGGTGGCTAACTTTTTTAGGCTCCTGTGCCAAAAATTGTGCATGTGCTTGCACGCTCGTGCTCACATGCCAGCATCCAGAAAGCAATGCGCCTCCCCACAACACCTACGCATGCATGTGCAATACCCAGCCACCACCTGCTGCTGCCCCCTTACCTGCACTGTGCCTCACAGCTGATTTTTGGCTGATTTGTGGCCTTTTTTGGCCTCCCAGAGGCTTGAGGAAGGCTTCTGCAGGCTTTGCAGGCCGAAAATTAGCCCCGTTTCGTCACTTCTGGCATTTTCGGAAAAACAGGAAGTGATGAAACGGGGCTAGTTTTCAGCCTGCAAAGCCTGCAAAAGCTTTCCTCAAGCCTTTGGGAGGCCAAAAAAGGCCTCAAGGTGGCTGAAAATCAGCTGTGAGGCACGCACTTGCACAGTGAGGTAAGTTTGCCTGCAGCTCACGTGCCGGCACAAATGGCTCTGCGTGCCACCTGTGGCACACGTGCCATAGGTTCGCCATCACAGTGCTATGCAATAAATAATTTATTAAAGAAGCAATAAAGAAGAAATATTGTTACCAATATCACAAATGTAACATTAGCAAAACAGAAAACTTAGACTATTCTTTTTTAGTGTAGTTGTCTTTTTCAAAAAAATAAGTTTTTTTTCAGAGTCATCCTTTTTAGAAATGCATGGAATTATGGAAGAAAAAGAGGAAGAATAATTTCACACACAGCTGCTCCAAAAATATTCATTCAGAATAAGTGACACATATATAAATAAGCTACCTTGTTTTACACACCAGTGTAACTGTGTAAATATGTCAGCAAGAAGAATTTCATTCAGAGCTTCATAGAATTGGGTAAATACATCACAGATTGCATAAAGTGCATGATTGCAGGTAGTAGTCATCCATTCAGACTTCTATGGAGACAAGAATCAAGGGTTGTATGTTTTCGATTGCTAACAGGGAAGGGTTCTGATTATATAACAATCATCATTTTAATAAAAAATATTCAGTTCACCCTTGTTTACAGATTCACCTATACTTATACCAATACGTAAGACTTCAAAATTCTAAGGATTTATTTTATTTTTAAAATTTAACTAAGAAAGCACCACCTATGTAAAGGATAACTGGAGGGCCAACTGAAAAACCAAGTGTCTGATATTCCTTTTGGCCTGATGGGATTAGGCAAAGAGATTAAACTGGATTTGACCTTGGTCCTATCTAAAAGATAGAAGGATGGGGGAGTTAGCCTTCATTATGTTTCCTAGATTTATTCTTTCCACTTAAAAGCCTTATAACTTGGCTTATTCCAACCAATTGTCTTCCAGACACGTTTCAACTTTCGTAATTATGAATTTTAGAATTGTGGTAACTGGAGACTGTGGCAATTAAACTTTAACATACAGGGGAAATACTAGATGGAACATTTTAATTTTAAAGTCTATCCTTTCTCAAACAAACCATCAGAAACATATTATTATATCTGTCTGTTCTTCTTGTTTTACATAATTTTTAAAGCATTCTAAACCTAATTAGATAATGTAACGTTGCTTTCAATACCTCTGTTTGCAGCTCGGGAAGCTTCATGTTGTCAAATATTCTAAATACAATTCGAAATAGATCTTGCCACCAGTGCTTTTCAAAAGTTTGGCCATAGCTTTTCATGATTTCAAACATAACTGTTAGTCCTCTACAACGTGAGAAAAACAGTCATCAGAAAGGTATCTTTTGGGAAAAGAATGAAGGGAAAATATATTTTACTAGCAATTATAATCACAACACTTCATTACCTTGTCCGCACATCTAGCTTGCACCGATTGATGATACAAGAAAGTTCGAACAAAATAGGGAACCATCCTCTAACCCAAACCCTGTCTCCAGGTGCTACGTTCATGTCATCACTTGTATATTCTCTCAAAACCTGTGAACAGATGAAAGCTAATAAATCGGTACAAATACAGTACCATTTAATCAGATCTTGCTGCACAATTGATAAAAAGGTAAACAAAACCAGAAAATGTTTTTAAAAGACTTGTAAACCTACACTTTACAAGTAATTCACAAATCTCCTGGTAACACAAAATTTAAACTGAAATATGTTTTAGGATGTATTTATTTATAAATATATTTGAAATTAGGAGATATAAACCTTCTTAAATTATATTTGAAAATATATTATTCATTCACTAAAAGTATAGGTTGGTAAACCAGGATATTGGTATTCTCCAACCAGAATTGTAAACAAATTTAAAGTTCAATAGTGGCAAGTTTCAGTTTTAAAAGGAAAAACCAGTCAGTGCTAGTCCTAAAAACTGTTGGAGTTTAAAGAGGAAAGAAATAATGTGAAAAATTCTAAAAACTCTCTTGAAATATTGATTTGGAGTTTAAAAATTCAGAGAAATACAAATTAAAAGAAATACCTGTGGTCTTTCAGAAACATATTTTGCACAGTAACGAATAAGTCTAATTGCTTCCATACTGGTATCTGGAAAGGCAGCGTTGCAGGCAAACTCTGATAAACATTTGACAGCATCCTGGAATGAATCTATGGCTGCAGGAAAATGCTGTTGAAAGATAGTAGCTGCAGAAGAAAATAAAAGGAAAAACAAGCCACCATTAAAAATTATTACATTATTATTGGATATCTTGGGTAGTTGATACTCAAGGAAACCATATGAATTAGAAGGAAACATTTGATCTTTGATATAATAATAAAAAGCCAAAGATTGCAGTCAATCGCAGTATTGAAAGCTGACCAGCTATGCCAAGCCTGCATATCTTACAAGTTGTAATCAATTATATTTACATGGCCCAGCAAGTAGACAATGGCAGTCAAGTAACTAATTAGTTTCATGCAAGTGTAATCATTCTTGTGTCAGTGAATTTTCTTGTAGAGTAATCTAAGTCTGAAGAGAACTGGTACCCAGTCCATACTCATTTTTATATTATAAAGAGAAATGAGAAATACATGTGTAGCATAAGCAAGAAAACCGTATATTTCAAATTTTATTATTTCTACTATTTAAAGATGGTCATTATTGATTTCTTTTGAGGATATTAGTTTTCATAACATTTACTTACTAACTATATGTGCTGTTGTCTGGAATGCCAACTCCACAATATTCCCATCATGATCAGATGCTGCTTGATGAAACACTGCAAATATATTTTTCCACCCTGAGCGAATATTAGCAGCTTGAGAGTTCACCATCTGAGTAATACAGCGTATTACCATGTCCCGAATAGTTGGGGATCTAAAGGGAAAATACTACTTTATTAGAGAACTTTTCTGCAAAGTATGAATACATATTAAATAAGCAGAAGAAAACATTTACTTTCAAAACACATAACAAACCTGTTCTTCTTCATGATATGCTCAAATGGCCTCAAAAAGTCTTTCTGAAATCGGAAATTGGCTAACTCCCCCTTTTCAAGAAACTTCATTGACAGTTGCCTCAAAGAATCAACTGCAAAAATTGCTACATCTTCATTAGGATTGCAGCCAACCTATAAATGAGAAAAATAGAAATTCCCTTAAAGAATAATCCTAGATAGATCAGACTACTGAAATCCAATGCTTTAATTTGTTGCACCTGTCTTTGAAACTAGGAAATAGACATAGTCAGAGTAAACCCAGATTTGAAGCTCTCCAAAAAGGATCATCCTAATCCTAAACTTGTATTTTTTCAGAAAATTGTTGACATAATTCTAACCAAGGTACAGTACATCAAAGCTAAGTATTCAAGCCTTAGTAATCTTAAAATATTAGTAGCTTAAGGCAAATATACATAGAATAAACAAATAAATCTACATATAAAATGTACACAAAAATCATCAAGAAACAAAAGATTATATAAAGATTGTAATACAGAATGGTACTACAGTTAATGTAATTACAGTACAGTAACTGTAATTATGGAAACATTTTTATGCCATATATACTTTTACATGCTATAAAAGTGAATTTTCCATATATTTAAAAGCTTTTAGCACATTAAATTCTTTTTTACCCTACTTGTATTTTGCCCTCTTCATAATAATTATTCACCAACTATGAAATTTGAAATTATGAATTACATTATTGGGGTTATTGTAGAAAAGAAATACATTTTATTTAAATGCATTTTATATACAGCTTCCCATTTTAAAAAATTACAAGAAAGTTTAGAATAAAATTACAGGCAACAGACATCAGATATTTATACAAGGAATGTGTAATTTTGCCTATCTGCTACAAAAAGTCTCCAAGCTGAGAGACCTGAGTCCCTACAAACAGATACCAAATTGACATTTTCTGTCATGATCCATGTATGAGTTATGCAGGGTACACTATGATGATTCCATGTTAAGATTTTAAAATACAGATCTGTATTCCATCTGCTACAAGAACTTGCCACAAAAACTCTATAGGTCTTTAATTGAAATAAGTACATACAAATTAATTTTCATATCTAAATTGTATCAAAGTAGTTTTGCAGTGTTTAAAATTTAAAATACCTTGTTAAAATGATCTCCAATTACATGCCATATCCTGGACCACTGCAGTCTAATTCTATTCATGTTATAATAGGAGATTTCAACTATTTTTTGTAAGCTGAACATTCGGGGATGGTGAGGGGAAGCCAACTCATCCATGGAAACCGCACACAACCATCGAACAAAATCAACTAAAAGATTAAGAAATAAGATATGTAAAATAGGATGAGCTCTGAACCAATTACTTTTCATTTCATCAGAAATTTTTCAACATACCTATAGCATTTCCATCAAGTCTAGTAGAACCAGTGAATATCCTATGAAAACCAGAGAAGCAGTATTAATCCTCAACATATAGAATATTAAGTACATAGTGCAATACTGAATTTGATACTATACTGAAGAAACAGAATTTCCATATAGTACAGGTCGTCCTCAATCTATGACCATAATTGAGCCCAAAATTTCTGTTGCTAAGTAAGACAGTTGTTAAGTAAGTTTTGCCCCATTTTATGACCTTTCTTGCCACAGTTGTTAAGTGAAGCACTGCAGTTAAGTTAGTAACATGTTAAACGAATCCAGTTTCCCCACATGACCCTGCGACACTGCAACCATTATAAATATGAGTCAGTTGCCAAGTATCTGAATTTTGATCACGTGATTATGGGGATGTTGCAACAGTCATTAGTATGAAAAATGATCATATGTCATTTTTTTCAATGACATTGCTAGCTTTGAATGGTCACAAAACAAACTGTTTTAAATCAAGGACTACCTATATTCAGATTATAGGACAACTATAACTTTAAAGTATTATATGGCATTTTATGTTGGAGAGTGGAAAGACCCAACAACTATCATGGCATTTTCTCCAATGTTAATTCTCATTTTTTGACTGAAATATAGCAATAGTACTTAGACTTATATACCACGTTATAGTGCTTTACGGCTCTATCAAAGAAGTTTACAGTGTCAGCATATTGCCCCCAACAATTTGGGCCCTCATTTTACCGACCTCAGAAGGATGGAAGGCTGAGTCAACCTTGAGCCTGGTGGGATTCGATCTGCCAAATTGCAGTAGAAGTAGCTTGCAAGTACTCTAACCACTGCGCCACCAAGGCTCATATAACCAAACTGTGATACAATTTATTTATTTATTTAAAAAGTATTTAAATTAGTATGTGAATCCTAAAATCAATGTTACACCCTACTGAAATAATTTATCACACTTCATTCAAAAGCAATACTACACCTGTCCACTGCTACCACCACACTTTGAGAACTGGTTTCTCCCACAGATTCTTGAATGCTGGCTATTTGTCTTCTATCAACACTTCCACCAACAAAGTTACCTAAAGAGACCAAAATTAAGTTGTTATATATAAAAGATAAGTCTATTAGGATCCATTATAAGGCTATTTCATTGTGATTCAATATCATATAGGTCAGAATTTGCAAAAATAGCAGGAAATGTTGAAAGAATTACAAAACTGGCTGACTGAGGTGACCATTTTAATATATTACATTTTATATTACATGTAAACTTACATGTGATTCAGCAGCTAGGGGGATTTTAATTCTAGAAGTTCATAGAAAGACAACATGACCAATGTTATGTGACAATGCGACTAACAATGAAAAGTGATTTATAGGGTTTGTTCAATTTCTTATTTTTATTATCATAAATAACATTAAAAAGCATTCATGCAATTAGGTTAAAATAGCTAGATACATTAGAAATTTTTTAAAAACCAAGCATTTCCTGCTGTGACAAAATGCTCTAATGGAAATAGTATAACTATAGGTATAAGAAGAGAGTCAAACTCTCACCCAGCCCAAGTCCCATGAAATCTTCTCCTCCAGATGTGAAACCTTTGAGACTCCCTTCCCTCTCACGACCAGACCCAGACAGGTAGCGTGTTTTAACTCCAGTTCCTATCAGCTGGGCTAACTCCAGCTGGCTGATGCATTTTAGAATCTATTGAAAGCAAACTCAGTATTAAATCCAGTAACCACAAACTTTCTAAATGAGGTACTTCCAAAATTTAGGATAAACTCCACATAAGCAAAGGCTTGTCTTTTTGTTCCAATTTTCACTGAATAATGGCTCTCTTTATAAATAATATTTTAGGTGTATTATATAGTTTCAAAATTTGGCTTGATCTTTCCTGATTTTGGTGCTATAACTTATGATAACACTTTGTCTCTTTAAACTTTTCCCCCAGTCCCCCAAAACAGGTCAAAGCATATTTGCCCATCTATTTTACGGACATAATGATATTGCTAGCTATGGTCAGTAATTACAAAAAATCTGAAATGTAGTCCCTTGACCAAATGACTGTTGTTGTATTGTTGTTACTATTATTAATTAAATTTGTTTGCTGCCCATCTCACTGTGAGGAAATTCTGGGCAGCTTACACCATTAAAAGCAATAAAACCATAAAAATATACATATATATATTTAAGCACAATAAAAATTCAGCTTATAACTGACAGATGGGGGGGAGGGCACATAATGTATTGGGGGAGGAGAGGTGGGATCTGTCAACCATCACAAGCGTGATAGTCCCCCATTGAGTCCCAAGACAACAGGGCAGAAGCAGATCTTACAGGAGGTTGGGAGGATGAGAGCAAATCTCACCTCAGGAGGCCACATGTTCCAAAGGGTAGGAGCCATGGCAGAGAAGACATTAACCCTAAACTTCACCCTATACCCCACAGGCTAGAATTCTACAACATGCCTCATCTGCCAACTCCTCTGTTCTAGGTTGATAAATAGCATCTTTACAGGTAGTCCTTGACTTACAGCCATAAATGAGCTCGGAATTTCAATCATAAGGCATAGCAATTATTATATCAAGCAATAATGCAATAATTCAGCTGGACCTTATTTTTTGCAGCTGTTGTTAAACAAATATGGCAGGGGTGGGCAAACTACGGCCCGTGGGCCACATCCGGCCCATTGGTCTATCCAATCTGGCCTGCCCCTGAAAAAAAATTGCTGAGCGTGGCAGATTGCCCTGCGCCGTGTGGCCCCCAAAACTGCAAAACAGTGCGGAGCACTCTTGGAGTAGGAAAGAAAAGAAGAACTTTGCAAAGGCCTCGGCTGAGAGTTTGAAATCACCTTCAAGTGCGACCTCTCCGAAGGTGAGTCCCCGCCGATCCCCCTTTTTTTTCAGGGGCTTCCAGGCTTAAACTTTGCAAAGGCAAAGTTTGCAGGCGGGAGTATCTTCCCGCTGAGGAAAGGGAAGGGTTCCACCCGGCAGGTGGGTGGGCAGGCTGCTTGGAGGAGGCGACCTGGCAGCGCTCCGGGTTTCCCCTCCGCCACGCTGTGCAAAGTTTAAGCCTGGAAGCTCTTTCGGCTTCCTTTTAACTCACGGGCGCTCGCGCCTGGCCCCGAGCCACGCAGCAGAGGGAAGCCTGGAGCGCGTCCGGGTCGCCTCCTCCAAGCAGCCCGCCCACCCGCCTGCCGGGCGGAACCCTTCCCTTTCCTCGGCAGGAAGACGCTCCCGCCTGCAAACTTTGCCTGTGCAAAGTTTAAGCCTGGAAGCCCTTTTGGCTTCCTTTTAACTCGCGAGTGCTCGCGCCTGGCCCCGAGCCGCCCGGAGTGCCGCCGGGTCGCCTTCTCCAAGCAGCCCGCCCACCCGCCGGGCAGAACCCTTCCCCCTCATCCCTTTGGTGTCTGCCTCGTTCCTCTCTCAATCGCTCTCTCGCTCCTCCACCAGCCCAGAAAAGAAAGAGAAAAAGAGGCAAATAGTTATTATTCTCAGCCGAAACAACCAGAAACGAAGGCAGGCAGGCAGAACGGAGCACTGGATTGAACCATGGGCGGCTGTGCACGGGCACTTCGGAGGAGTTGCGCTGACAGGAAGCCACCCTGCCGGCTTCTTTGAAGCAGTTTCTTCCTGGGCTGGTGGAGGAGCGAGAGAGCGACTGAGAGAGGAACGAGGCAGACACCCAAGGGATGAGCGGGAAGGGTTCCACCTGGCGGGCGGGCTGCTTGGGGAAGGCGACCCGGCGGCGCTCCGGGTTTCCCCTCCACCGTGTGGCTTGAGGCTAGGCGCAAGCGCCCGAGAGGAAAAAGCAAGCTGCAAGTTGCTGGGAAGTTGCTCGGGTGCTGGGAGCCGCTGTCGTGGTGAGCGGCTCGTCGGGCACGTACGCAAGGAGGGCTTTTAAAGTGCCGCCCGAGCAGGACCGCCGAGCTGGGAAACGGGGCACCAAGGCAGGGCAAGGCTTCACCAGCAGCAGCCGAGCTTTAGGTGGGCTTGGATGCTCCTGAGCGCGGTTTACTGTTCGTTCTCTCCTGGAACTCGCATTTGGAAAGCGTGGAAAGTAGTAGCAGGAGCAGCCGTGGTGTTACTTTTTCTTATATATAACATATATATATATATATACATATATATATACATATATATATACATATATATATACATATATATATATATATATATATATATATATATATATATATATATATATATATATATATATCTTTGGTTATTCGGGTTTTCTCCCGCGTAAGATTGGAAGTATCTAGGCAACGTTTCAATGAAGTCTCATTCATCATCTTCAGGCTTGGTCTTCAGCTCTGTGCTTCTCAGAGTGATGTGAGCTTGCAGCTGCTTCTTCCTTTTAACTGCTAGTGGGGGTGTGACTTGATTGGCTGGGGGCTTGGCTGTGTTCTGATTGGATGGGGGTGTGTTCTCATTGGTTGGGGGTTTGGCTGTGTTCTGATTGGTTGGGGGGTTGGCTGTGTTCTAATTGGCTGGAGGCGTGTTCTGTTCAGGTGGGGGCTTGGTTGTGCTCAGGTTAGTCTTAGTTGCTGGGGGATTTGATCTGGTGAGCTGTGATCTTGCTGTTTGGCTTTGAGTTTGTGGTCGTGCTGCATCTTCATGGTGGGGGTCAGTTCGCTTCATGTATGGCTCAGAGGGGTTTGAAGTGGGTAGTGATGCAGCTGCAGTGCGGCTTCTGGTCCATGGTTGTGTCTCATCTTCTGTGTGGGTGTGAGTGTGCTTTCTATGTGGAAGCGTGGTGGTGGCATCTTGTGTGGCTCTCAGGGGTGTGGGTCTGGTGTCATTCTTCATGTTAGGTACTCGTCTGTTCATGAGGGCGGGTTTCCAAATGGCTGGTAGGCGGGAGGTATCATCTCGTTTATTCATGCTGTGTGGGCATTTTTCTATCTCTATGGCTTCTCTGATTATTCTGCTGCTGAAGTGTTCGGTTTTGGCGATAGTTCTGGTATTTTTAAAGTCAATCTCATGTCCTGTGGCTTTGAGGTGTTGGACCAGGGAAGAAGTCGGTTCTTCCTTTTTGATTGAGTTCTTATGTTCTTCAATGCGTGCACTTATTTATATATATATATATAGTTTAACTAGTGCACTTATATATATATAATGTATATAATATTCTTATATATAATTTGCTGCATTTTATAATGGGCCCTTTATAATGGCCTTTTATAAGATTGGTTCGGCCCTCGAACACAGATCTGATTTTCCATGTGGCCCCTGACAGAAATTAATTGTCCACCCCTGAAATATGGTCATTAAGCAAATCTTTTTCCACAGTGGGATTTTTTTTGCTGGGATATAAATAATTGAAACCAGCCAAAAAAACATTGCAAATGATGGTCATTTACCTCATGCCAGGAATTTCCCAGATAATTGCCATCAGTGTGTGCCACTGTAATAAGTGTTTTAATTGTATCTATGTTCTTCTGCTTCATTTCTGTGATGCTGGAGCTGGCAGTCAACAAGGAAAAGCGAGCAAGTGCCTGAACATAAGCATCTCGTTCAAGCTAAAATATAAAAAACAAAAGTTGAAATAAGCCATTGTACCAAAAAAAAATCCTCAAAAGAGAGGATATGGGCTGCCAAAATTATATAAGACTAGCTAAGCATGGAAGCTTGATATGCAGATGTGAATGGGAGAATATGAAACATAGGAATAAGTATTTAAATTGAGAGAATTAAAAAGGAAACTGTCATACATCATATCCAGTGATAGGTAACAGTTCTACAAGCCTGCAGAGAGGAGTTCTTCTCCCCTCTGAGAAGTCAAGGACTTAACTTGGGATTTTGGCATATCGGGCACATCCTCTAACTGCTAGATGTTTGGACAACTTTAGACCAAGGCTAAGAAATATTTTAATAATTTCAGAATGCTGCTATTCTGCATTTAACATTGTACACAGTGTGTATTGTATAAGATGACAGTATACCAACCTGCATGCCAAAAATGCAGGCTATTCGGATAGCACATCGTATTCCTTCTAAGCACAATGAGGCCACTTCAGTGTCATCACAGTTCTGAAGACCAACACTATAAGCAGCAAGTAATGGAGTCCATACAAGCTAACATTGGAGAGGCAGAGAAAAAGAAGTATCTTTAAATTTATTATCATCTAAATGCATCATGCACCAAAAAGCAATCTCGTGTAAAGACAAAAGTGACTCCTTCTCCTAACCCTAACATTAAATCAGGATATTAAAATACATTTTGAATTTTTTTTTAAAACGTTGTCTATAGCAAAGTCTAATACATTATATCTAATACATTATTTCCATTCCATTATTCCAACCTGTCTTTTACATTCATGATACGTGTCACTGCGTATTCTAAATATGCCATTTATTAAACAGATACTTTGCAGATATAATTTCAGTTTTACATTTGGCATATTTGAAAACTGTATTAAATGCCTTTAAGTTTAATTGCATACTTACTTTGAACATAGGTCTGACATGATCCAGATGGGTTGCACTAGTAAAGGGTGCCTTTGCATGGCTTACGGCCTCCATGAGGGCTTTAGCAGTCTTTGCCATTTGTTCCATTTCTAGATTGTATAACAACCGTCGCTGCTTCTCACTGGCTACACCTGAAAAATATCATTACCCAAATGTGTTTTTCAACACACACACAAACACATTTCTAAACAAGGCAGCATATAGACTTTAAGAAAAGATATACTTTCTATATTCCCAAAGAAACCCAACTTAGAATACAGGTAGTCCTCGACTTACAACAGTTCGGCTAGTGACCATTTGAAGTTACAACGGCAGTGAAAATAATGACTTATGACCATTTTTCATACTTACAACCACAGCAGCATCAACATGGTTGTGTGATCAAAATTCAGATGCCTGGCAACTGAGTCATATTTATGACGGTTGCACTGTCCTGGGTCATATGATCACCTTTGGCGACCTTCTGACAGGTCAAGTCAATGGAGAAGCCAGGTTCACTCATGAACTGTGTTACTAACTTAACAACTGCAGTGATTCACTTGACAACTTTGGCAAGAAATATTATAAAATGGGGCAACTCACTTAACAAATATCTCACCTAGAAACAGAAAGTTTGGACTCAATTTTGATCGTGTCAATCAGAATAGAGATGGAAGGGACCTAGCAGGTCTTGTAGTCCAACTCAAGCATGAGATCCTATACCATTTCAGACTTTAAGTCAAGGACTACCTGTAAGCAATAAAATAACCAATACACTCCAAAGATAAGTTACAACCAGTAACTTATTGTTAGAAGGGATTATTTTATTACAAACAGGCCCTAAGTGCTCCTGGGAACTCCTACAATCTTTAGTATTGGCTTCCATTCTGTTATTTTATTCGAGTTGACTCATTCTAGATGTTTACTCTCTATTATCAGATACTCTGCCTGGTCAAACAGAACTGTAGCAGCAGCAACCTCCACTTTGGAATAGTCTCCTTCTCAAAACTGCCAGATAACCTGAGATTTGTGATGTGGAAGAAAACAGACCCAGGTCTAGCCATTTGCTAGAATTCATCCCTAGTCCCCTGCTTGTTCCCTTTCCTATCCTGAGGATCAACTGTCCAGGCCAGAAAGGGGGCAGATAGAATGGGAGGAAACTCCAAGCTGACTCCCAAGCAATCAAGTAAAAGAAGAGGCTACTGTTGCATGCCATGGCCAGGTTAGATTCAAGTTTTCAAATGTATGATTTTAAATACTGTAAATATTCTTCATCCAAGAAGTTTTAGTAGATATTTGTTTTATATTACCAGTTTAAGAGACAACAGTGGCTACAAATTATATTTGCCCGATGTAACAAGTGAAGATTTGGCTAATGTTGTACTCACAACGATTTAATTGCTTAATCCACACAGTAATGGCATACTAAGAAAAGCCAAGTATTTTTTAGAGGAAAAAGTCATACTTGGTTTAGTAGATTTGGTTGTGATTGCATATTCTTTTGCGTCCTTCATTGCAATTTTCTTTCCTTCTATTTCCTCATAGATTGTAGACAGATATTCTTCTGGAAGATCTTTGCTGTCATTGATCCCACGGTTCATTTTAATGTATTGTTCTTTTGTCATCTTATTCTTTACCTGTTGAATTCAAACATCAGTGAAGAAGATTTTAAGTTCCTAGAAACTCAGCCGTACCCATCTGGCAAAATCTTTCCTTACATGTTTACCTGAGGGCTATGCAGGTCTGTTGTCAGCATTATAATAGAATACGCTAAAACATAAGCAGTATCAGCACTGGCAAAGAGAATTTGGCTGGAAACAAAAAGGAAAAAAAGCAGGATTTAAGAATATTACAGCTCTCTCTCTCTTACTCCCTTCATATATACAAAATGATTCTTATTGAAAACACTCATTTAAAAAATGTCATTTGTACAGAAAAGTATGCATTGTTTAATCATCTGTAACTGGAGGTTTTTCCAGGTTTTCTACCAATTTCAGAACAGAAAACAGGAACTTGATAATTCTATCTTAGCAATTCACTCAACTACCACAAAATATAAACAGAAAACCTCTAGAAAAAAATCATTTTCTATAATTTTGCTGGCATTCTAAATATTTCTGCTTTTAAAATATGTCACTGAAAAAAATGTAGTCACAAATTTATTTTAAACAGGTAAAACAAATTCTAACTTGAAACCTCCAGATGTCTTGAGAGTATATTGCCCAAGTTGGCTAGGCATTTGAGAATTACCATTCCCTCCATATCTGGAGAATGCCAGGTCAAGGGTAGCTGACAAATAATTATTTTTAAAAAAAGAAATATTAGCATATTTGCCACAGCTAATCATCTCCTCAGTGTTCTTTTAATGGAGGCTTTTTTTAAAAAGTGCAGTCATTTGCATTATAACATTCACTATGTATTATATTTCCTGTCTTGTCATCAAACAGCTTCCATGAATAGATCTGCAACTTGTCTCCCTGATCTCTTTCAGCACTTTTAACTATTATACAGTGTACGCCATGTATTTCAAGTTACCCTTGGTTGCATTCAATATATCTAGCAGCAAACTTTTCCATTAGTCTATCAATCTTCTGAGCTTCACCAGGTAACCGAAATCCTTCCAGAAATATGCGTAAAGCAGAGACAAAGTCTTTTCCACAGAAATCAAGCAGGTCTACGTAGGCATACATCACCTCCTTGTTAAATTTATTACTATCCCCCAGAAATTCTCCCACTTGACTCTAAAATGAGAAAAACAAAACAAAACAAAGGAAGAAAGAGAATTATTAATGCTACATTTTTAAAACTTTACTTTATAATCTTAGCTGCTATGGATTATTTTTATTCCTACTGTTAGGACATATAATTAGAATACAACAGTACCATATTTGATTATTATTGGTATAAGAATCACCATTTGAAGGGCATATCATTATATGTTTTCTGTGGGGATGGGGGGAGGAAAGATCCACATCCAAGCATTACTATTTGTATTGTTAATCAACATAGATAAACTAGAAAGGGAAAAGAATTTAGGTAAGTCTGCCACAGTATAGCTCAGGGATGTCTTCTCTCCTTTTTATTTGCATTTGCATTATGTCTAAATAAACAGTCACACCATTTCAAACTTACTTGGCATCTGATCAAAAAAGGCTATAAAGTCATGACAAGACAGCTTGTTAACAAGCTCTAAGAGAACTTAGGTGTGTGTGTGTATTCTTTATGTTATTTATTCAAACTTACATGGCTGCCCATCTCAGCAAGTGACTTTATGATGAACAATCTTAAAACAAATTAAACACAAATTGTCAGAAAAGATACAAAAAATAAAATACATGGACCCAAGGAAGGTATTATCTTTGTTAAAACAACCAGGAGTTGGGACCTCCCACACCCTTAGGACCACAGGTCCTGAAACAGAGTCAGGTCTTAAGTAGCCCTAAATCAAGGCCAGTATATGAGGTGGAGAGAATCAGAGAAATTTTATCTGTCAGAGGCTCAGCATATTCCTCACAATGACTCTGTAAGTAAATGCCTGAGTAACAACTCCAAAGTGGGTTGGGGTGACCTTGTTGCCAAATTGGACATCAATGTTCTTTTAGGCTTTGGTAAGAGGAAGCATCTAAATATAACTAGTAAATATTTAGATTCCCTGATACCATGAAAAACAAAAACGTGTGAATCACGTAAAGGTGTAAGATGCAATTTGAAGAAATCAAAGGTTTTGTTATTGTAAGATTTAGCCTTACAGAACACAGGCGCTCTTCTTGATGCAAAAACTGTGCTATGTCTTCTGCTGCTTCTCCAAGCATTCCCTGCTCTTGCAAATATTGTAGTCCTCTCTTGGATTTCTTATTAAATCTATTTGATGGAGGTAAGACAGAGAAGGCAGAGGAAAAAGTGTGAACTGTGTAGGGATGGCTTCATGAAACAAGCTTAACGGAAGTAGGGAAGTCACGTGCAGCATATTTAATTTATTTTTTGTGCCTTTATGGACATATCATGGGAATCCAGACTAACATAGCTGAGGTTATGACTCTCTGTGTTGAGCGAACTTAGAAAATGAGTTATGTTTATTACAATACCCTTCTTAAAGTGGCATAGACTTTTTAACTCTAAAAAAGTTACACAAACTGCACAAATGTTATTAAAATATTTCCTCACATCATTTTTGTCCCTTATTGATCCCTTTTCAGAATGCACCGTATAATTAAAAATACTGCAGAAAATCTCTTTCAAACTAATTATTGGGAACTTTATTTACACATTTACAGAGTTTTCTTGGCAGCAAAACAGAGGAAGTTTGTTTTTCCAAGTCTAGCCTAGAGCCCTAATATTCCCGGGAGGCCTCTCATCCAAGTACCAACTAGATATAATCCTACCTAACCCTACCTTCCAAACCCCAAAAAGGTTAATCAGATGCTGCCACCTATGTTGCACAGTACACTACATCTAAATATCAATGTTGAAGTCTTAATTTATGTACAAAAATATAGAAATCTGGATACAAACAATTAACAGCATGGGATGGAATAACACAAGATGAGATACTGGAAAACAACTGAATGAGAACATCAAAAGAATTCAGTAATGTTGCCTCGTATAAGCAAAAGTGTCTTGTTCCTCGTACAAGATATCCTTGATCAAAGACATTTTGTTACATGATTTTATGGAATAATTTCTTTGTGCAAAGAGCAGAAATTAGTTAAAAAATATAGGGAGGAAAGGACTACAGACTTTAGCATGCTGTTCATTCAATGGCATTCAGTACAGTATATTCAAAGTAACAATATGTGATTTAAAGAAAACATAAGTATATTTCCCATTTATAAAAGTTTACAAACTTACATGCACTAAAACAACTATATTCATGAAATATTTCTTCAAAATGAATATTCAGAGTTTACGATTTGGCCTTTGTTAATTTTGCATTCCAGTGCTTCTTTTAACTAATAAATAATTGATTTTATGAATGTAAATAAAGGGCAGTCGGTAAAATGAATTTGCTAGCTGAGACTATCTAAAGTGCACTTGGTTTTTCATTCTAGTTTTCTTGATACTACCTTCATTTTCTTACACAGAAAATAAAACAACAGCTAATAAAAATGTACCTATCAGGAAAAGACTGATTGGAAACCACTCCAGCATTAACTTCAACTCACAGTTCAATCCCATGTTCAATTATTTCCTTTTGTTGCTTTATGACCTCAAATTGCTCTGGATCATCAACAATAGCAGACTGGATTCCAACACTCCCAATTCCTGAGGATACTGTTGAATCTAAAGAGCTTGCACTGCTTCTTCGTCCCCCAATATCCAAACATCTTCCTTCCCCTATTTCTTGGTCTGAAGGTTTATCCGGGCCTGCACATAAAAAAAAACCACACTCAAATCCTAAAAACAACTCAGAGAAATGTATTTAGACCACTGCACAAAAACAATCAGAACTATAAAAATCAAGATGTAAGTCTACCGGTATTCCCAATCTCCAAATGTCCCAATAGTCCACAGAACTAATAGTTCAAGATGAGGTGAACTGACCTTTCATATGTGGGAACTCCAGGAGAAAAATACTTGCTTGTCATTATAAATGTTCTTATGTTTGTTTGAATTTATGAACCACCCATCTTACCACAGGGTAACTCTGTTATAGTTTCCAACTCAGAAATTCAAAAAGTTGCTAATTAATTGAAACCAGAATCCTGCTATCTCATGAAAGTACATTTTGGCTTTCTCTACAACATTGACCCCCAAATATGTTGAATTTCAATTCCTATCATGTTTCTCAACATTTCTCACAAAAATAGAGAAAAACTGACATATCTTACTTCTACCTCCAGAAAATTTTAGTTTTGTGAAGCCCTAACATCAAGAAACCAGACTTAATTAATAAATGGAAAGCAAGAACAATATATGTGTTTGGATTTCTTACCAAGACTGGCCTGATGATTTGGATTTACATATAGATCTTTGCTCCATTCAACCATGCACTTTAAAACAGAGACCAAACATTCAAGACCTTTCTTCCTTAGACTTAGTTCCTGGATGCAAAAGAGTGAGGAACAATCAACTATACTGAAAATAGTCATTAGCTTTATTTTAAAGGAAGAGCAGTGCAGATTCACTAAAAATACTATGGATTGGTGCAAAATAAACTCAATCATGATTTAAGAGTGCTATCTCTTCTACCACTATCAGTTACTCAAGTCTGGATCTGTCTCCAAGGTAAATATGCTCCTAAACTCTATGATACATAAGTTAATAGAATAACTGGGATATACTAATGCAAAGAAGCAAAATATAAACATATATTAATATTAAACCACTATACATATTTATTTAGGAGGTAGTGTTACTGATTGTGGTGAATAATTTCAGAATTCAAAAAAAAAAAATCCTACCTGCAGTGGTGTCATGCCTAACTCATGTCCACTACGTCCTTGGGCAATTTTAGATAAATCATTGACAAGCCGTTCAAAGATATTAGCAGCATTCAAGTCACAGTCATAGTTAACGTATATGTCCACTACACACTGGGCATCTAAACGGAAATATAGTTTATGAAATTCAAATGACTGGCAGTGATTTATAGCAAGGCTGTCAAACTTGCGGCCTTCAGGCCATATGTGTCACATGCTGGCCATGCCCACCCCCAGTTTAGCGAAGGGAAAAAAGTCACAATTACATCACGAGATGACATGACAAGGCAAGTTTGACACCCCTGATTTAGAGAGACAATACAGTATCACAAGGCATTTTCCATTGCAATCAAGAAAATATATTGAAGAAAAGGAGAGCTGATTGTTTGCATTATGATATCAGGATTGGAATGTTTCCTAACTTTAAAAAAGTCCTGGAACTGAGTTTTCAAAAGGGAGGAAATATTTCATGCAAATCCAGATACTTCATTTTGTTCCCTTGTTTGTCCTTCATATTCAAAGCACTTTTAGTAAGACTGTTTCTAAATGGTAATTTGCATATGGTGCTATTTAGCCATGTGTGAAGGCTGATTTCAATACGTAAGTAAAACCCCTGAACAGATGTCAAGATAGACTTAAACATGCACCAGAAAATAGAATGCAAGAAACATAGTAAAGAGGGCTGGTCTGAAATTTTCAGTTTATTTTAGAAGAAGAAATTTTAGTTTAAGGTTTTTTTTCTGCTCACTTTTTCATTTTCCTAGTAAAATTTGCCAATGGGATGTAGGAGGAGTTAACCTTCAGAAATCACAAACAACGGACTGGATAGTTATCTGTAATCTACCTATCCTTATCAGCAGATTAAATGGTGCAAATATATTCATTTCAGCAAAACCCCATATATCAGCTACCTTTATTTCTTCTTACAACTATTTATAGGAAAAATTTAGACACAAACACCAGGATAAGATTACAAGAAATTCTGGGGAAAAAAACCTCCCCATATGTCTACATTTAGATGCATATATTCCTTTATATATTTTTTTAAGAAAGCAGAAAAGGAAGGCTTATTAAGACATTAGCAAATTACCTGCAGAAATCCTAGTCAGAGTCTGAATAACCATCCATTTGTGCTCAAAAGAGCTGGAAGAAGTTTCTAAAATGTTCAGGAAGATCTCTTTGAAAAACACCTGTTGAACACACATGTAAAAAGCAGCAAAATATTTGTAGTATAAACATAATTCGAAATGCATATTTATGTTCTTTGTGAAACTCAAAGTTGCAAAAAAATTGCTGAAATTATACACATACATTTTGAAACATATTACATCCAGCTGAGAGATAAACCATATACAGAACCAGTCATGTTTAGAACAAAGTTAACCAAAGAGAATATAAATCCCTTAATGTAAAGAGAGAAAAAACCAAAACCTCCTTACCTCAATTTGCATTTTTAAATGTATCTTAAAATTTGAAAGAAGGGTGAGAAAGATTGCAAGAGAGAGCTCAAACACATCAGGAACAGAAGACACTCCATTTTTAGACAATGCTACACAGAGGTATTGCTTGATCGCATTTATAAACATTTCGTGTGTCTTGAAGACTGGACCAGCATTTTGCAAAACGGAAAGCAGCAGCTGAAGTGATACTATTTTAGAGCGCAATTCATGAGATCTTAAACAGAAGAAAAGAAAATAACATTCTCTTTTTTTGCTATGATATTTGTGGAATGTTACTCTGAAATATGACTCTTTATTCTGAAATCTCAAAATCTTTGATCATGTACCCACTTTTGTGAATATTTAAAATGGATAGATTCTAAGTCACTTTACCATAGATATCAAGATGAATGACATCAAACTCTTTTCTTTTATGACATACCATTGAGAACAGCATTGCAGCATTGGATGTTTGCAATGAACAAATATTATTTTATTAAAGGCACTAAAAAGTACAAGATCTATTTCGGTTTTAACTAGATTAAGAAATAAAGCAATTTATTTTGTAAAAATAATCTTACTGTGCCTTTTCATGTATTTTGCTACTTCTATTAATGTCTTTTCTTTTTTGTGCACACATACATCTTCTATTCTAGCAGCAATACTAATAACTCAATAACTAATCCACATATTATTTTCTTTTCTGACCCTTGAGAATAAAATGCATAAGTCTATAGGTCCAAAAGCATCTGTTTGGCCCACTGGCATTTGCAAAAACCTAAACTCTTGGCTTTACCCTTAGGGATCATTTTAGAAAGGCAAGGTGTGCAAGTTTCATATTTGTGGATGATTATAGAGTATATACAATTTAGTACTACATGTCATTGGGAAAATAGGGGATTCAGTCATAAAGTAAATTAAATTATTAAGAGAATGTTTCTTGTTTTTATTAAAATACTTTAGGATTTCTACATAAGCAATTATGAATATGTAAAATCAAATTGTAAGTGATTATTTTTGTTCTCTGATATCTGTATTAGCATATGGAGAGGATACAAATCAGAAATTTTCTTTTAGTTTTTACTTGGGATCTGGAGGCCCATCACCAAGTGGTTTCATTGAAAGTTTGCACAATGACCGGAATACAAGAAAGGCATCTTTCTGAAGGATATGGGAGAACTTGGCAGCCGTCTGAGGCCCAGGGACATCAGTTTCCTAAACATCAAAGCCACAGAAAAATTAGTTAGGATGGCTAAAGTTGACAGATGTTTGACTCTTTAGTGATGATTATATTTTAAAAGGCAGAAAAACTTTTTTGAGACTGAATCTTAAGCAAGAATGAACTTGTAACTCTGTGTGTATATGTGTGTGTCCTCAGATTTGTGCAGCTTGAATAATGGTTCATTTCCCTTTTTTTTTTTCAACAAAATACCAGTAAAAACCCAGGCTCTCAATCCAATGAAGCATTCATGTGGACAGATATTGATTAAATTTGAATAATTTGAGCCTACAATACATTTTAGTCAGATTCTAAATAAAGATGATATAAAAGATATTATTTTTACTACTGTTGAATCTAACATTCATTTACTATTAAGAAATTACCTTAACATGTAAGCTCAACAAAGCTGTTCATAATTTTTCTTTCAGTTCTCAGTTCTCTTTCTTAATGCCAAATACAGTAGTTATATTCATATCATTTCAACTCCTATTGAACTTTTTTGTAACAGTTTTTGTTATGGTTTTCTAATATTATAATTTTCTATTAAAAGTGTGAAATTTTTTAAGGTTAAGATCCAAGCACCTTAATTAAAATATGTATTATATCTAACCAGTTGTGGTGGGTTAAAGATGCATTATAAAGAAGCAGCACATTCATGTATGCTTACTACGACACAGCCATATGTACTACATTTATCATTACAGTAACTAATTCATTATATTATAAGAATATAGGAAATCTTATGCAATACTATCTTAGCAAAACAAAGTACAACGAATTTTTTTGGATATGTTAATAAATTATAACTGCAGCTAATTAATAGATGGAGCAAAACCAGGCAAAACCTGTGACTTTTAGTCCAGCCTTATCCATGAAAACCAGTGGATGACTTTGAGCCAGTCACTCACTCACAGCCCAACCCAGAGTTGTTGTGGGAAAACAGGAGGAAGAAAGAGTATTAGGCAAATGTGCCAGCTTGAGTTGCTTATAAAACTAATTAGGGTGGAATTAAAAAAAACAAAACTAAAAGCTTTGACATAAAGTACAATTTAACTGCAGAACACATTGTTAGGCTAATATTTCAAAATAAAGTTTAAATTTTGTTATAATTTGCTCTAAATTCATAGTTCAGCAAAACACTGTGGCATCTATTTTATCATAGTAGAAAATATCAACCTAAGCAGATAAATTGGTAATGAAATCCATAGGTTTTGACCAATTTTTTGTTTTGAAGCTAGATTTGCCTTTCAAATATTTAGGGCCTTTTCCAACCCTAGCCCAGGATCTTCAAACAATCTCCCTTCTCCAAAAAGTTAAGGAGTTTTACATTCAAATTATTATATGATTAAGACCCCTACCAGATTATCTGTGGAGGAGACAGACTGTCTATCATCTGAAATTCCATTTGCTTGCTGATTTTCATGACTGCCGCCTGGAGAGGCAAGAACTGCAGTTCCCAACTCAGACAAAATCCTACTGGATTCAGGCAGACATTGCTTTAGAAGTTCTTCGTCTAAAGAGGCTGAAGAATTATGTTTGCCATAGTTACATACCAAACATTTTGTAAAGAATTTAATTCAGAGAGTCAATAGAAAACACCAAGAGAATAGAAATTTGCTAAAGTATTGGGTCAGTTTTCCTCTAATGATATCGGAGTTGTTAGAAGCCGACACAGAATCTTTTATTTGAAAAGGCAATTAGTTTTGGTTTTAACTTATTCTCATCAAGAGTGTTGTCCTAAAGAAGGAAATTAAGAATGAGGATGTTCTTTTTAAAAAGTCAGGAAGAAAGAGAGAAGAGACCTAGCCAAATAACGTTTACCTCTAACCGCTGAAGTGACCACATCCTCCAAGATTTCTTTAACAATTTCTTTGCCTCCATCAGTTTCTTCTTCTGATAAAATATATATTAAGAAGTTATTTGGAAAAAAAGTTGCAATTGATCATCTCTTTTTAAAAAAGCACCACTCCTTGTAAGGTTTTGTAAATCCATAAAGCCTGACCATTCTATATCCAATTTGCACAGACTAATAAATTTCCTCAATGTGGCAATTAGCCTTCTCTGACAGCTGTAAGGACCAGCTTGGACAGCTGTTGCACTACTCATGAAATAAGGCTCTCCACAGAAGGTGATTACAATTATCAGAAGTTTCCTGGAGATTTCTCAATGTGCATGTTTATAAAGTGCATGTATACCCTCTTCAAAAGCAAATTGGAGGCTATACAGTTTTAGAATATCACAATGTCACATAATTGTAACATACATGGTACCCTGAACTGCATTTTGTAGATACATCCTGCTCAATGCTGAGCTATTAAAAATCTGAGAATCAATAGCTGTGTTGAGATAAAGCCCACCTGAAAAATTATACTGATAATCATGTAGTTTATGCCTTATAAACAGAACAATAGTAAAACAGAAATGATGAAATCCTAATGTTGTTAACATACCTCATTTTAATATACTGATATGATTGTTGCTTACAGACACCCATTTTTTAAAAAATACTTTGTGTATTGGGAGTTTTTAAAATGGGCGATGGAATGTTAAAATGAATTCATTAAAATGTGCAAGTATGCTCTCTTAAGAAAGAGATATAAATCAAAATTGCCACTCTGGATTAACCATTTTACTTTACTTGATTACATTTGAATAATTATCCAAAATTATGATTTATGCAGTTGTATCAGTGCCATGGAATTACATTTCTTTTTTTTATTTTGCCCCCTTCCCAAATCATGCTCTGGCTTGGATGCAACAGTTCTGATTTGTATTAAGCTACAATTCCCCATTACAGCTAAATTGAGGTACTTTGACTTAATGCTGAACACTTTTAGCTTTATAAAATATATCAGACCAAAAAAACCAATGCCATATAGATCTAAAATTACTTTTATTAAAACAGTTACAGTAACAGAATCTTGCCAATATGAATGTGCTTCCTGAGGGGTGTGTGTATGGCAATCTGGGTCTTTTACTAAAATTAATTTCTTGGAATGGATTCAAGCCATACCTGCCTAGTCATTGCCTTAGTAGAGGCTCTTCATTTCAAGGCCATCCTCAGATACTAGATACTTTGTGTGGTTTGTTGACTAAGCCAGTCTCATAATTTAATTGTTTAGATGTAAAGGAGAACGTTGCAAAATTCAAACCATAACCTTGATAATGAAGTTAGTACATGATAGGCGAAGTGAATGGAATTCAGTTCTGGCACTGAATCAGTTTCATAAAGCTTTAAGCCACATATACTTAAGTTTTATTTACCAAATACTGCAGAAGAGGAATCATCCTGCGTTTTGTCATCTCCATTTTCTTTTTTTTCAGGCTCTCCATTAGTCAAGTCTGCTTTTACAGGAGTTGAGTGTTTGCTTTCTTGTTGACTATATTTCAATCGGCCAAATTTAGGAGACCCTGACATGGTATGAATCATAGGAGATTGGCATTTTTGTTGATTTGATTTTTCTAGTTCTCTCGTCTCTTGTATCTTTAAAAAAATGAAAGTGTTTCCACAACATACATCAAAATATGTTACAAAAAATATTTAACAGAAAGAAATGTTAACTACATATTTTAAAGTGGTTCCAAACATTTCTGTCTTCCCATATATTTAAATACCTTGTTTAATGTTCCAGGACAGCAGTATGAAGTGTTTTCCAAAGTGTATGTGTGTGTGGAGTGTGTGTGTGTGTGTGTGTGTGTGTGTAAGCGAGCGAGAGAGAGAGAGACTCAGGGCTGGGGTTTGGTTTCATTTATTATATTTTTAGCCCAGGCTACCTAGGTATTGTATGTTTCTAATTGCTTAAAATAACACCCAAAGTCTATGAGATTAATAATTAAATTTAAATAACATTTCATCTGCAATAATTTTCTTATATAATTTTATTAAAACATTTTTAAAAATGCAAACTAATGCTAATATTTAAAAATGCAAACTATAGAAATATGCAAACTAATATAAATATGAGATAAAAGAAGGAGAGCCAAGATAAAGTATTTTCTTTAGGAACTTTAGGAAAACAGAAGTTGATTTTTATTATGATCTTTTAATCTGATTTTCAATATAGAAAAGAACATGAGTTATAGTCTGCATCTTCCAGAAACATGTCAGTTAAAATAGGGACCATCTTTAGTCTTAAAGCTTTTGATATAGTGAAGGCTGAAATGGTCAAGGCAACAGTGAATATGGTTGTATCATACAGTAGATACAGAGCTAACCATTTATTTTCTTAGATATTTTGGAGCAAGGTTGGTTTCCCTTTTCTCTTTAAGCTTTGCAAATTCTACTTAGGGTTACATTTTAGTTTTCCATCACAAAATGAAAAGAAATTGCATCTGTTCTGGTAAATTTTGAAACAGAGCTGAAGAGAATCGGCTTTGATGGGATACATGATTTGGAGGATAATCATAAACTCTTTTTATAGTTTGTCATCATATCTAAATGAATTTGAACATGATTATCAACCAAGACTTGGATAGAAAACAACAGGTTAAAGCGTACATTGTGATTCAAAGATATCTTTTAAATTTTACTAACTAGATTGTTGATTGATTCAGACAATATCACATTTGTGAATATGCCAAATAAAGAAAGAGTGGGCATACTATGTAAATAAGAGGGGAAGAAGACAGCAGACAGAAGTTTTAAGGTTTGTCTTAAATCCTCAAACTTTTAATTACCAAGTTCAATTTTTACCGCCCCTGGAATCCTTTCTAATTAGGATTGCTATTGATGATAGCACAATATCCCACCATTATGAAGAAAACAGATGGCAACTGTGGTGCAAGTTCTAAAATAAGCAGATTGCATACAAAACTCCCCCACAAACTCTCTCAATTGAGTAATTTCATCTATTTTAGATAATATACAACATGAATACAGGAAAAGAAAATCAATAGCATATATCAGTACTCAAAGACGTATATATAAAACAGAGAAAGGAACATTCATTACATACAGCCTGGTTTTCCATCCGTGTGAAAATGACATTCAACATTTGAGTGAGAGTAGCCTTGGCAGTTGTTTGATTAATGAGATTTTTACTGGCCAGATAGATGTTATAACAAGTTCTAACAGTTTGAAGGATTGTTCCTTCATGAATTTCTATATATGGAGATGTGACAGCTGTGAGAAGAGCCTAGAGAAAAAAGGCATATAGACATTATAATAATGAAAATTGACAAAATCTTTTTTAAAAAATATCTATTACTCGGCACTTTTAAAGTTTTTGAAATAAGGGTTAAAAAAGAGACAATATATGTATCTTCTTTTTAGATAGCAGGAGGTATTCCCCAAGGACAGAAGCAATTTCTTGCTTGGGAAAATATCATCTCATCTGTAGCAACTATTTTATGCCAGATTTAATAAATCATACTGCTATTTTACCTTATGTCTAAAGAACTTATAAATGAAAGAAGACAACCCTTGCATGTTTACAGCTTGCATTTTCTGTTTATTAGGCTCATATAATACTGCTTTCATATTACTAGTGTAAAAGTAAATGTCTAAGAATTGTGTATCTAGGATCTTGTATGTATCTCGGAACTTGTCCTCTTGTGTGCTATTAAAATGACACTATTATAATCTTAACCCAGGAATTAATGTGAACAATCTTACAGATCTTTGGGTGTATTCTCAAATCATCTTATATTGTAGTGTGATTTGATTGTGATGAGGCATTTCGAATGAACTGTGCCACCGCCATTCTGATGAATAAAGCCAGTAAATTATGGTTTATATGAATTAGCACACTGGATAAAAGTAGCCATATACTTTGGCCTGTACAAAAACAAGACCAAAAAATTTCAATGGGAACTTAACTTTCCATCCGCTTTATGTCTTTAAGTCTAAGATTTTCTCTCTATTCCCAACACTTTCCTTCTCAATATGTCCCATTACCAATCTGTTTTTCTTTACATACAGAAAAATAAGATGTGATTCAATGTTATTTGTAACACAAATTTAATTTTTAAGCCCTTAAAAGACAATGCTGCTGAAAAAAATGTACATATTTTAAAACATTGAGAAAACATTTTGAAATATATGGAATATTTTCAAGAACTATTCAACTATTATATTGCTAATGCCAAGGCAAATAAGATGGTTCACAACAGTGGTGGCACTGATGCCACTGGCAGTAGCAAATGAAAGACCAAATGAGAAAAACAGAGAAATAAATAAAATGAAAGTGAACGCACAGAATAAAACATCAATTAGCAAAATAACTGAGGAGGCAGAAAGTATTTAACAATGTTTTATTATGTTCCATAAGGAACTTCTTCTTAAATAAGGCATACAGTAATAAATACCAAGAGATACATAAGTATTGTGGAATATAAAAAGAAAATTATCTATAAAGAAATATAAGTATTTTCTTGAAATAACAGAAGACTGAGACAAACAAACTATCCTGTTTTCTAAAAGGTATAATAAGATATTACCTTTATTATTTGTAACTGTACCCCTTCATCAGTCTGAGGGCCCTGAAAGCAGTTGCATACTGTTTCAACTATGCGGTCAATCAGGCGCTTTCCAGGAGCTCCACTGTCTGGAGCATTGCCGGTAATATGTCCATAAGCAATGAGTTTCTAGGCAAGAAATAGATATATGACGCCCATAGTATTAAGCTCATTTTCAGACTAGATCCAGGGGTGGGCTGCTACCAGTTCGCCCTGGTTCAGGCGAATCCATAGCTAGTTTTATGGCCGTTTCAGAGAACCACCAAATCCCACCCCTGGCTGGCCTGTCCACCCTTGCCCCACCCTTCTCAGGAGTCCCCATGTGGTCCTTTTGGATGCCAGGTAAGTGCAGGGCTTGTGAAGACTCGGGGAGGGTGAAAAATGGGCCTCCAGAGGCTCTGGAAGGCAAGAAATGGGTCCATTTTCAGCCTTTAGAGGGCCTCTGGAGCCGGGGGAAGGCCGTTTTTGTCCTCCTGGAGGCTAAAGGAAATTGAATCTGGAGACTGGTGAAATCAGGACCCGCCCCCCACCATGGTGCAGAAAGCCAACTAGGCCATGCCCACCCAGCAACTGGACAGAGAACTGGTTGCTGATATTTTTAAAGCCCACCCCTGCTTAGATCTCTTAATATATTCAAAATACCAAAACATCTTCATGAATAAATCAGGGAAGGGGATGGAACTTTACAATTATTAAAGTTCTGCAAGAGGGAAAGAAGGAATTTGAGGGGGGGGGAAATCAATCTGCTTCTATTTTCGCCCCCCAAAAACTACATCACACATAAATGGCATTAAAAAGAATATTTTAAGCATGATGTGTGGGAAAATAAAGCACTTAAAAAATTAAACCAACAGATATCAAACAGGAATGTTCAAAACATTGATCAAAGGAAAAAATAATCAAGTTTTAATTCCTTCTATAGCACAATAACATACATATTAATACACACACATATACAATAGTAAAATATAAACTCAGCAAGTAAAACCAATTTATCTCAAGGCACAAATTAAATAAACAAAAATACCTGTAAACAATCCAAAGAGGTGCTGACAATCCTCGGAGATTTTGACTGACAGGCCAACTCAAATGGGAGAAAATATTTATCAGCTTCAATAAAGTTTGCTTTTGGTATGGTTTCGCTGCCTTGGCTAATTAGAAAAATTCAAAGAAAATTATTTTGATGTGATAAATTAATCCATTATTTTCACATTAGAGTTAGTGCCAGTTCTGTATCAGACTATCCTCTAAATGTTAAATATATCTAACTGGTTCAATACTTTCATCAATTATTATTTACCCCAACTGTTTTTACTTGGAGTAAAAAAGCTTACACTTTTTCATACCTGATTGGAATTAAATTTGTCAGCAGGCAACTGAAATACTGAAGCCTAGGGCTATAATCTTCAACATCCATGCTCATTAAAACTCAGCACAAAGGGAAGAAGAACTCCCTTTGCCTTCTAATAACATCAAGCCACTACCAGTTCCCTTTTGCAAGATGACAATTTAACTCCACCCCAAATACAAACAATTGGGGTTGTTCACTGATGAAAATTTGTGTACGTAGCCATTCTTGGAAGACAATAATTTGTAGCTACACAGAATAAGCATTTGTCTCAAGAAGACAAACAAGATTTCAGTTTGTGCTTTCAATTTATCAAGTATGTTATGGTAATATAGTATACTTATCCTGTGCAAACCAATTGACAGTATTTCTTCACTGCTGTATTTAACTTAGAAGTTCAAGTACTTTAACTGATAGTTACAAAATTATTAGGTTTTGGGTGAGAAAATGTCAAACAGGCACTGCTACTGCTAAAATAGTATTTTAGACTACTATTGGACTTCACTTCTGTGCCTAAAATTTGTTTTTTTAAAAGGGATTCTCACATTATAAAAGCAGATAAAGTAAAGATTTTGTCAACTTCAAAATTATAAATTAAAAACATGAAAGTCATAACATGTTTATGTAATGTTATTACAATATTATTTTTTCATATGATTATGAAGTTTAAGATGATAAAAAAATCACTAATAAAAATCCAGTGTGGATAATGATCCATTAAAACATAAAACTATATATAAAAAAACAATTGATTTATGTTAATGACAAGCAAAACGTATCATTAGGCAAACTGAGATTCAGAAAATGTTATAAGCCAACATTATTGGAAAGGCATATACATATAATAAACTGAATCTAGCTGTGTCCATGCCATTTACGTGCCTATATTATGGCTAATATGAAAATGATGAAAGGGAATAGCACAAAATAGATAAATTATAGGTGTGGAAAGAAATTCCAGTTGAAAAGAAAGGAAGTGATATGCATTATCTTTCAGAAGTGTGGAAGTCGTTGCTAGTAACTGAAATAGAACGACAGTTTTAAGTAGCCCATACATAGCCACAAGAATTGCTTAAATGTGTATCCCTTCCTCAAATTCTTCACTTTTCTAAACAGTTGCAAATAAGTTTCGGAAACTCTGAAAGTTTCTTTAGCATCCCAAACTATTTTTGTCCACCTGCTCCTCCCTGTCTAGATGCAAATGGGAACATCTACCTCTAGAAGGAAAAATATCACTAGTAGAAGGAATTATAAAAGTTTTACGTTTATATAGCTTATCAAAATAACATTTTGGTATATGCAAAGGGCCAATCTATTTGCAATGTTTAACAAAAGGTACAAATACCTCAAACGAGATGGTCAATAGTTTTAAATACTTTGTCTTGCCAGAGAATTTACGTACCTTTGTTCTTCTAATTCTGCTTTTATTTCATCTAGAAAAAGGAAAATATTTTACATGTTGAACTTTAAGATACTCATGAAATAACTTTGAATTTTTAATAGAAATGGTACCAACAGTAGGCTAATTTTATCAAGTGTTTTAAAATAACTTTTTTCTAGTAATTATAGCATATACTAGCACTCAGATTTGTTATGGTGTTGTATGACTAAGATTCTTCACGTGCTTCCAGACTTTCTTGAACATATCAACTGGCAGCCTAGAAACTATATCTATCCCATGTGTTTGCATACCAAGACTACTGGAGTTGGTAGTCAGGTATAAGCCCGGGCAGGTGGGTGGGCCAAACAGCAGCAGATACAGAACTGGTTCGGTGTCTGCTGCTCTTCAGAGCTACTATAGAGAGCTTCAGAGCTTCTATAGAGCCGGGCAGAACAGGTAGCATCCCATCCCTGATAATATGTATTTGAAAATCTGAGCAAGCTTCTTTCACCATCAACCTTGTTTATCATGTAATTTACTTAATAAGAACACTTCTAAATTACCAGCCTCTTTGTCCTCTAATTCTTCTGAAACTAGTGTAAAATGTATCTGATATTGAGCATAGGTATTTTTATGCATTTACCAATTTCCAGGGTTTTTAGAGAACTATGAGCTAATCTCAGAGATTAAATAATCTCAGAGATTAAATAATTAGTAAGAAGCTCACTTTCTGGCCTGAAATTGCCTTATCTGCTTCCATAGTTCTCTGCCTAAACACATATATCTTTTTCTCTTCTTGACTAACAAAAAAGTAAAATAAACATTTTGTACTTTTCCACATTTATAAGCTTGCCACAATGACAGATTTCAATTGCCTTCCAAAATCTTAATGCTGGTACTTTGGCAATTCTGCATTTGGACTTCTTAACTAATCATGCCAAGCATGCAACTACCACAGGATTTTTGGAAGTAAGAGATAGAATAAGCCCTGATTGCCTCTTGAAGAGAAGCACGAAGATGTTGTTGTGTCTCAAACAATTTTTGCTGCCTTGAAATGGCATTGTCCCATACATACATACAATGCCAGCAATACAGGAATATATTGAAATTTGCAATAATGGCTAGTATCTGTAGCTCGGTTGTAGGATGAAGGTGAAGATTTGTCCTCCAAGCTTATGGGTTGGTTTCTGAATGTTTTGTTACCAGGCTAGGTAACATCTTCAGCGGAGTTTAACATCTTAGCTCAAGATGTTACCTAGCCTGGTAATAAAACATTCAGAAACCAACCCACAAGCTCGGAGAATGAACCTTCACCCTCATATACTGAAATTGCCCACAATTGCAAGTCCCCAGTTTTATCGTTTAATAAAAAAGACAGAATCTTATCTCATACTAATACCAAGATTGGGCCTTATTTGGAAGATCTCCAAAAATTTTCTGATAAAACAATAGGAAACCAAAATTTAGAAACTATTAATCCAGTCTTATGGCCACAGATAAAATCATCTGTCTTAATCTTAAGACAAGTGTCTAACAGTGAGGACAACATGTAATAGTCTAGAATATATTTAAAAAGTATGTCCTGAACTTCCAATGCAAGTTATCTAAAAATCAATGTCCCTTCAATTACCAATCCTTTACTATTTTCTAAAATGAGGTGAGTTACAACCTTATTAGCTTTATAAGCTAATTAAGAATGTTTTGTACTCAGTATAATTATAAGTAGATTATTATCTTTCTGTACATTTATAATTTTAAAAAGTATGACCCATTATATTTGCCCAACCACATTTTCTTATCCAATTTCTCCTGCAGTTTAACTGCAAATAATATCAAGATTTCAACTACACTGCTGCATGATATATTAAAATGTTTCCATTAGACTTTTAAATGGCATCTGCTTTGAGAAGCCAGCTCTAATATCATAATACTCATTTTAAAATTTTCAGAAATACATTCTGGGTATTAATATATTTCATAATTATGATGATGTGGCACTGAACTTTCATACCATTTCACTGATGCCTGTAATCTAAACTGGCTACTTTCCAAGACAAAACTGTTCGAATTAAAATTGCAGCGTGGCAATCTGATTAGGAAAAAACTGTACCATATATACCAGAAAGCATTGCACAATACTTTCTTACCTAATGTTGGTTTTTTCTTGCTTCACCTGTCACATTCTTCTTCACACAAACACACATGCACACACACACACAAACTGTACACATGCATAGATATTTAGACTAGATTTTATATTTTGAAAAATGAGAGAATCAGCTGGGGTTTGTTTTGCTTATTTGTCTCAGAAGTTCAAATTCTAACCTAAATCTTGCAGAACACCTAAAGAAAAACCTAAATCATTTAATTTTATATCTCCCTTCTATTTAATTGTAGGATTTTGACCATAAAGGCTTTATGATTGCAATATCATAAACTTTTCCGCTTTTCTGCTTCCACATCCCTATATTTCTCAATGTAATGAAGATAACTCAAAGTATGACTATGATGCAGTGATTATTGTGTTGATTCTAAGAATCATATTGCTTTATTATGAATCAGTGTTTTTAAAGAAGCTGCTTGCTTTATTAAAAATATTAAAAATGAAATGATACATAATGCCTTCCATAATAACAAATTCGAAATCCAGTCTAAACATCTAGCTGATCATGTAATCTACCATAATATTTCTGCAACAAATATCACTTGTCTGGATGAAAAAACTGGTGGCGGTGGGAATCACAAATAGACAAAATAATAGAGCAGGGGTCTCCAACCTTGGCTCCTGGAAGCCTGGCGGACTTCAACTCCCAGAGTTCCACAGCCAGGCTGTGGAATTCTGGGAGTTGAAGTCCGCCAGGCTTCCAGGAGCCAAGGTTGGAGACCCCTGTAATAGAGAATAAAGAAGGTAAAGTGCTCTGGGACTATAGAATTCAATCAGACAAGCATCTGCTGCACAGCACCCGAGGACTTAACAATTACAGATTAGAAAAAACTCTGGATAGTGAACATTGCAATACCTGGAACAATGGAACAGAAGAGAAAGAACGAGAAAAATCACAAAATATAAAGATCTGCCCAATAGATGGTGACAAAAGAAAGCAAAGATAGTAATCGGTGTTTTGGGTGTAATCCAAATCATTCAGCACTGACCAAATCACCATCAGTCAATTGCAAAGAGAAGTTTAGTGGTTGGAGCAGCTTATATCTTTAATATTATGAAACAACATCTGCTTATCCCAGAATCTTGGAAAGCATTCTGTTTAGCATAAACAGAAGCAGATGATGAAACCACCGATAATAAAAATAATTAAATACCACCCAATTCCCAGCAACTGTGAGTGGCTTACAATTTTTAAAACACTTAAAAATAAAGAACAAGTTTAAAAAAACACAGAAACAGCATGAGACAAGAACAATGATGGCAAAGAAATCAAACCCAGAAGGCAGCAGAAAGGAAGAAAGAGCCATCGTTCTTTCTCAAAAGGCTGGGCAGAAAGCTATGCTTTAAAACTCTGCAATATTCCAGGAGAGCGGGAGCTTCTCGAATTTTGGGAGCAACCTCATTCCAGAGGGCAGGTCCTGTGACAGAGAAGGCATGCTTCCAGGGTCCAGACAAATGGCACTGTTTAATCTAGGGAACCTGGAGCACACCATCCTGCCAGATTGAATTGGCCAGATATGTTGGAGACAGATAGGCCCTCAAATAATCAGGTTCTACATCATGTAGGGCTTTAGAGGTAGAAACCAACACCCTTTAATCACACCCAGAAGCAACCTGGAAACCAGGTCACAAAGCAGAGGTGTAACATGAGGATACTGAGGCATGCCCATCAGTGTCCACATTACTGCACTCTGGACCAGCTCTTCAAGGGCAGTAATATGTAGAGTGCATTGCAATAGTCCAGCTGTAAAGGGATCAGGACATGAATGACTGTCTGAGGGCCCGTGTTCTAAGAACTGGTGCAATTGGCTCAAATGGCACATTAGATGAAACTGAGTAAAAACCTTCCTGTCCTGACCTATTCAATGGGCAGGAGGTTTGTGTCTGGGAAACCCCTCCTTCCCAAAATTGTGCCCCATCTTTGAATGAGGAAGTTGGAATATTCCCAGATTTAAGCAGTCTAAATGCACAGTCACTTTATTTTCAAAGAGCAGCCTATTTAATGTAGTAGAAGCAAGAAATTTATCATACTCTGGTCTTTCATAGATTAACATATACTTTAACAATTTCAAAAACTGATATGTGAACTTACATATGATAGATGAGTAGCTACAGAAATTATGTCCAGTCAAAAGAATATGACATGCATGAAGCATAAATAATGACTACTAAAGTTTCATGGTGATAATTTCTAAAAGTGGTTCTGACAAGCTGTGTAATGGGATATAAGCCTATTTTCATAGCCATAAAAATATAAGTTACTATTAAGGTTATTAATTTTATATAGTTTCTATTATGCAATTTTAAACATCATAATACAGTTAATTTTAATTTGTGGAGAAGAATAGGAATAGAAAAGAAAACCAACAAGATTCACTTTTAAGCTAGAATAGAATGCTCAATTTTTAATGCTAAATGCTGATAAATCCACTCGGACTGTCAATCACAATTCACTGTTTTGTGAAAAGAATGAACAACTGTATTTTAACAACTCTTACTTGGCAATATTAGAATTAATTCTTCTAAATTAGATCAAAATGGGCCTTGGTTCTTACCTGACACGCCATTTCTCTTCGAGCTGCTCAGAGCATCCAGAGAGTGGGTGGTGCTTCAGTCTTCTGCTGTTGTAGGCTGAGCTAATTCTTGAGGAACGCTCCTCCTTCTGTCATGTGACTCCATTGGAGCGTTTCCCCAGTTTATGCGAAGACGAGAGTAAACAGGAATTCTTGCTCTCATCTGACTAGACTTAAGGTTCATTGGCCGAAATAAGACCCCACCAGACGGTGAAAGAAAAAGGAGGGGCTGGATGCTCCTCGCAGCTCGAAGAGAAATGGCGTGTCAGGTAAGAACCAACGCCCATTCTCCTTAGAGCTGCTCGGAACATCCACAGAGTGGGACATACCAAAGCTGGGCCTGTCCTACGGGAGGGGCGCCGTCTGGTCTGCAGTCCCCTCGGGTTCCCGGAGAACCCTCTGAAGAACCCTCCTACCGAAGGAAGCCTCAGCTGAGGCATATCTGTCAATTCTGTAATGCCGAATAAAAGGTGATGGGGAAGCCCACGTCGCTGCCCTGCAAATGTCAACTATTGGAGCGTAGGTAGCCCAGGCAGCTGACTTAGCCGCGCTCCTAGTGGAGTGAGCCGTGATACTCCTGGGCACCTGGAGAGCCTGAGCCTGATATGCTTTGGCGATGGCCGCCCTTATCCAATGACCTATGGTGGTTGGAGGAGCCTTGAGCCCCTGTGATTTTGGTTGGAAAGATACAAACAGGGCCTCAGACTTATGGAAGGTCTCAGCATGTTTAATATAAATCCGCAAGGCACGTCTGACGTGTGCCAGAGTCTGTCCCTTTCATGAGATGGCTTGGAGCAAAAGTTGAGGAGGATAAGTTCTTGAGCCCTATGGAAGACCGAATTAATTTTGGGCAAGAAGAAAGGGTCAAGCCGGAGGACCACCCGGTTGGGGTGGAAGACGCAAAGGTCTTTTCTAACAGACAGTGAAGCGATCTCTGATATCCTACGAGCTGAAGTGATCGCTACCAGGAAAACTACTTTATAAGATAGGAACCGAAGCAAAACCTCTCTTAAGGGTTCGAAGGGTGACTTTGTGAGGGAGGTAAGGACCCTGTTGAGGTCCCAGGTTGGATACCGGTGAAGGGCCGGGGGACGCAAATTTGTGGCCCCCTTCAGAAAGGCTCGAATACGGGGATGGTGAGAGAAGGAACTGCCTTCTCCACCTGAGATGACTGTAGACTGCCGTCTTAGCGTGTTGGGGGACAGTCCCTTACTGAGACCCTCCTGAAGAAAGTCAAGCACTTGGGAAATGGAGGGGTTAGTTGGGTCAATAAGAAGCTTGACACACCATTTACGAAAAATGGTCCAGGTGGCGTCGTAAATCCTTGTAGTTGAAGGTCACCTGGCTGCTAAAATGGTATTGATGACTTTGTTAGAGAGGTTTTCCCTCTTCAAACGTTCCCGCTCAACCTCCAGACGGCTAGTTGAAGCCATTGGGGGTTCGGGTGGAGGAGGGGACCTTGGGACAGGGAGATTCTATCTGCTGGGATCCTCCAGGGGAGGGCTACTGATAGGCTGCAGAGGTCCGCGAACCAAGGACAATAGGGCCAATAAGGTGCCACCAGAATCAGTTCCGCCCTCTCTTGAAGGACCTTCTGAAGGACTAAGGGCACCAACGCCAGGGGAGGGAAGGCATAAAGGAGGCCCCTGGGCCATGGACACCGAAGAGCGTTGTGGTCCTCCGCCCCTGGGGATGGGAATCTTGAAATAAACCTTGGAAGGTAGGTATTGAGGGGGGAGGCAAACAGGTCTACCGCTGGTGGACTGAAAATGGATGTCGCCTCCCTGAATAGAGCTGGGTGGAGGCGCCACTCTGACTGGTCTATGGTGGCCCTGCTCAACCAGTCTGCTCGAGTGTTGGAGGTACCCAAGATGTGGTCCGCCCTGAGAGAAAGTAGATGAGACTCCGCCCACCGA
Organism: Hydrophis major; assembly: GCA_033807585.1. Lineage (NCBI taxonomy): Eukaryota > Metazoa > Chordata > Lepidosauria > Squamata > Elapidae > Hydrophis > Hydrophis major. The sequence continues at coordinate 238,065,399 of CM066330.1, read as the reverse complement.
CAGAGGCGCTCGGCCTCCCTCTTTAGGCGGAATGATTGAGTGCCCCCCTACTTGTTGATGTGGGCTTTGGCCGTGATGTTGTCGGTGAGGATGAGATGTGGTGGCCGCGTACCTGGGGGAGGAAGGTGCAGAGGGCCAGATGGACGGCGCGAAGCTCCAACCAGTTTATGTTGCATAGCTTCTCTGTGGGTGACCATCTGCCCTGAGCTGTAAGGGACTGGAGATGAGCTCCCCATCTGGACAGGCTGGTGTCTGTGGTGACGGTGACTTGAGGGGGCAGCCCTTGTTGATAGATGCCCTGCTCCACCAAAGGAGGGAGGTGAGCACCTTTGGTGAAACCCTGACCTTGTGCTTTGAGTTGCTTGATCCAGTATCTTTGGTACGGAAGCAGGAACCACTGGAGGCATCTGGAGTGAAAACGGGGCCCAGGGAATAATGGAAAGACAAGATATCATTTTACCCAGTAACTGGGATAGTTCCAGAAGGGAAACCCTCTTAAGGCGTCGGATACTTGTTACAGATTTTTGGATACTGAGAATTCTCTCTTCAAATAGAAACACCTTTCCCTTCACCGTGTCGATCACCGTCCCCAGGTGAGTTATCCTGGTGGAGGGAGATAATTGACTTTTCTTCCAATTGATGAGGAACCCGTGATCCTGGAGAGAGGATAGGGTGGTTTGGGTATCCTTCTTTGCCTGTTCTCTGGAAGTGGAAAGGATGAGAATATCGTCCAAGTAGCAGTGGAGGCACACCGGGAGGGTTCTGAGGTGAGCAGCTAAAGCGGCCAGGACCTTGGTGAAAGTTCTGGGTGCTGGAGCCAACCCGAATGGGAGAGCCATGTACTGGAAGTGGAGGTTATTGTAGCAGAAATGGAGAAATTTGTAATGGGAGGGTCGGATTGGGATGTGCAGATATGCCTCGGAGAGATCAATGGATGACAACCAGTCTCCCTGCCTAACACCCAGTAGGATGGATTGCAGCGTGTTCATTTTGAATTTGCGGTATACGAGATGGCGGTTAAGCCACTTTAAATCCAAAATCGCCCTCCATCCCTCCGAGTGTTTGGGTACCACAAATAAGTGGGAATAAAATCCCTGTCCTCTTTGAGACGGAGGAACGGGTTGAATGGCCTGTATATCAAGTAGGTGCTGAATTGCTGAGTCCATGAGGCTGCGCTTGGTGTAGTCCTTGGATAGGGGGCATGGCATGAAAAAATCGGGGGGAGGAGATTGAAATTCAAGGGCAAGGCCAAACCTGATAGTGTCCCTAACCCAGGCGTCAGAGGTTGAGGAGTCCCACTGGTTGGCGAAGGTCTTGAGACGCCTGCCAATGGGAATCAAATCTGGTGGCTTATCTGGAGCACCTGAACGGCCTGTTGCCTGTGCCCTGAAAGGGCCTTTTGAAGCCCCGCCCCTTCTGTGCCTGTCAGAGGAGTCGATCCTCTCCTGAGGCTGACCCGAGCCAAAGGGAGGGGGCCTTTGGTACCTGGGAAGGGGGGTCTGGAAATAGGGGCAAAAGGGAGCTCTCCGAAAGGGCTGCAGGGATCTTAGCTCTGACTTGCGGGTGACGGATGGAAGGAATATTTTCTTGTTCCTTCCTTCTACTAAAAGGGGATCCAGGGATGGTCCAAACAATTTGGTTCCCATGAGGGGAGCGGAAGCCAATTTAACCTTGTTCTTGAGGTCTGCCTGCCAGTGTTTTAGCCAGAGCAGGCGGCGGGCAGAGACATGGGAGGAAATGGCCCGGGTGGAAAATTTAACCGAGTGATAGGTAGCGTTGGCCGAGAACTCGGCCGTAATCTTGGCTATGTCCTGATGAGCCCGGACATTAGAGGCTGGGACATGTTGCTTAAGCTGGCGAAGTCAGCGAATGGATGACCTGATGAAGGAGGCGGCTGTGGCCGATCTGATTGCCCAAGCGTCTGACTGGTGGGCACGGCGTAAGACCAGTTCCGATCGTTTCTCATCCGGTCCCAGCGCCTCTAGGGGATCGCTGAGGGAGGAGGAAGCCAGGCCCACGATGGGCTCATCAACCTCCGGAGTACCCAATAGGTTGAAAAGTTCTGGGTCTAGGTTAAAGAATTTTTTATCATGTGCCGAGGGGGTGGGAGGGGCCGCCGAAGAGGCTAGTTGTTTGGATACCAGGTCAAGGAAGATGGGGGGGGTTGGTATGACCTCGGCTTCCACGACAGGCTGTTGAAAAATGGAGTCCTCTGGACCTTCTGGAGTGAGAGGAGGGGGGGGTCAGAGGGGATCTGAGTCTTTAGCCCCAAAATGTTTCTGGCCTTGAACAGGAGGGATTTGAATAGTTGGGGCTTAAAAAGCCCACAAAGGCAGGTTGGTCGGGAGAGAGACCCTCATCCTCTGACATCTCTGTCTCTGATGGTTCTATGTCATAAGGGGGTTCATTATATTGTAGGGACCCCAAATCAAAGTCCTCCTCCTCCTCCCTGTAAGGATCTAGTTCCCCTACCACCTCCTCCTCCTCCTCCCTAATGAGGGGGAACCTTCCCCCTGATGTACCTGATCCTGTGGCGGTTCCAATCTGAGTGGGAGTGATCTTACTGAATGAGAGTCGGATTCGGTGACCAGTGGAGGTAGACCCGGCCTGCCCATCTATTGGAGCTCTTCTGCAATCCCTTGGCGGATAGCCTGCTCCATCCAGGATCTCAGTTGCTCCAGAGCCACTTGAATGAGAGGTTCTTCCTGGCATAGGCCGGTGGCCGTGGGTATGAAGGTAGCCTCTGGAGTTCGTCTGGCCAGTGTTCCAGGAGCCTGGTGACCCTGAGAGGGTGAGCTGCGCCTGGATAGGGAGGAATGTACTACAGGAGGAGGGGGTTGAGAAGAGGTAGAAGGAGGTAGTATGGGAGGCACTGACCTGCCTGCCTGGTGCATTTATCGATCTCTTTTTCAAGCGCCTTATGGCGTCTTAAGGCGTCCCTCTGGGAGGCTTTGGAGGGTTCCTTAGTCCTCCTGCGCAGATAGTGGGTCTTTGATTTGGCCTTCAAGGAAGAGCCTGTAGGAGGATTGCCTTCTGCCATTTTTTGATAATTGAGAAAAAGGACCAATATGTGGCGGTTGGCGCACCTAGGGGTTGACCTACAACAAGGCCGGGAGCCCTTGGAAATCTTTTGCACCCCCCCTTCTTATTTATATATTTATTTATTTGTTTAAATATGTATCCTATATATATGTGTGTGTGTGTGTTTTCTTAAGTTTTCGTGGGTACTTACATGTATGGCATTCAGCTTTGTTCGGGTATTTTCCGACGTCATAGTTCTTCTTTTAAAGTTGTAGCAACGTTTCAGCAGAATCTCATCTGCCATCATCAGGCTTCAGAAGCCTGATGATGGCAGATGAGATTCTGCTGAAACGTTGCTACAACTTTAAAAGAAGAACTATGACGTCGGAAAATACCCGAACAAAGCTGAATGCCATATATATATATATATATATATATATATATATATATATATGTATATATATAAAATATATTATTATTATTATTTTAAATATATGTATATTTAGTGAAGCCACGCCAGCTAAGGCAGGCTGCGGAAGAAGCCAACAAGGGAGGCAGAGAAACTGGCCTCCAACGAAAGAACCAGGCAATATCACAGTTAATCGGAATCTGAGCAGGCCAGCCGGTCCTGCTGCCTGATTCCGAGTGCGCTGCAGCTATCAGAAAGATTAGCAAAAAAAAAAAAAAATCCAAAATGGCACCTGGCCACAAGGTGGTGCCTAAAATGGTGTCCGCTGTTACGTGGGCTTACAGGGCTCCAGCAGCGGCAGGAAACAGCTCTCCAAGCAATACAAGGTCCCCAGGGGGAAGGCAAGCAAAGGAGAAGCAGCACCTTCGACAGAGAAGAAAAAACAGCATTCAGGCGGTGGGGGAACGGAGCAAAACGATTGGATAAATAAATCAACAGAGAAACTGGCAGAAGGCAATGGGGGGGTAGCCTGGAAAGCTGGCTAGTCTTCCCCCTGCCCCCCCCCAGGGGTTAAAGGCTCCCAGGGGAATTTGGAATCTCAACAACCTACTGCGCAGGGCTAAGGAATCAAAGCAAAATAAGTACAACCTGAGAAACAATCCAAATACTGTGGTCTTGAAACGGCCAAGAGAGGAGAAAAAAACACTGCCTACTCTGCTAGAGGCTGAGCATAAACTGGGGGAACGCTCCAATGGAGTCACGTGACAGAAGGAGGAGCGTTCCTCAAGAATTAGCTCAGCCTACAACAGCAGAAGACTGAAGCACCACCCACTCTCTGGATGCTCTGAGCAGCTCTAAGGAGAACTTTATGTTCCTCATAATGCAAAACTCAGATGCACCTAACTAGTTAAAGAGTTGAAAACACATGGTGATTATTTCAGTTCCAGACTGAAATATATCAGGATATAATTTGATGTGTATTTTGGGAGAAAGATTACATTCACCATTAAAAAGCTATAGATATTTTATAGTAAATCTTGGATCAACAATGTATTTGGTACAAAAAAAAAACATGTATGTTCAGTATGTGGTTGCTACCAGAAAAGATTTCAAAGAAATTTTCTATCATGTTTCCTTTCTTCCTGTATCTGCAGAACTGCAGATAAGAACAGTTTTAGTGACCGATGGCAGTTGGAGCCACCGTTTGAGTTGAGTACTGTCAGCTGCGGTAAGATTCTTATCATGGTTTCAACTAGTTTCATAGATATTTTAGAAGTTATGCATTGTGTTTTCTGAACTTCAGGCAGTTAAGTGGAACAGGGCAGAATGCAAATAGTGTTATTTGCTGCAGAATATCAAAACAATGTTGGCATCAGAACAAATTTTTTGAATTACAAATGAATGAATGTTTTCAAAGAACATTTCAATAATATACAGCAGTGGTGGCTAACCTTTTGGGGCTCCTGTGCCAAAAATTGTGCACACATTAGCACACACGTGTGCCAGATCCCAGAATACAATGCACACACACTCGCCCCCTGCACATGAGCACACAATCCCCCCGCCATCCCCTTACCTGCACTGCACCTCACAACTGATTTTTTGGCTGGTTTGAGGCCTTTTTCAGCCTTTCAGAGGCTTGGAAAAAACCTCTGCAAGGCTTTTCAGGCCAAATAATATGCCCGTTTTGTCACTTCTGGTATTACAGGAAGTGACAAAATGGGCCTATTTGTCCTGAAAAACCATGCGCAGTGAGGTAAGTTTGCCTGCAACTCGCATGCCGGCACAAATGGCTCTGTGTGCCACCTGTGGCACACGTGCCATCACAGATATATAGCTATTATCCATTACTAAGGAATATTCTTCAGCTTAATAAAACCATGTTGCAACTGCAGCCTTTCAGCTTGTAAAAGATAGTGATTTTAATAGCACTTTGTACCTCTAAATTGTCTAATACTGTACTTACACATACCTTTTAAAAGGAGTTATTTCGTTTTACTCATCTACTATTTATATAATTGATACATACCCATCTCACCATCTAAAGTAATATTACATCTAAGACTCTCAAATAATCTTCAAATAAGGCAAATACTACCAAGGTATTACAGTTTTTTTGTCTATCATTAAATCTGTGAGTTTCAAAACTACAGGCAGCGTAAAACTCTCTGGCAAGATGGGTGGCCATGCAAATCAAATCAAATCATAAATAAAATAAAATACTACCATTGATGAACTAGATTCATTATAAATTCTTGATTCACTGAAAAGCATAATTTTATCTTGTTAGCTCTACCTGGAACCTTCATTCAACATAATCCTTAGCATAACCTATGCAAAACAATAGCATTTGAGCTTCCTAACAACTCTCTCCTCATAGGATAGGCCAGTAATTCATTTCATTAAAATAAGATTTAAGTCCTTTAACACTTTAAATCATCTCCATATATTGAGATGTATCTCAATATATGGATATATCTCCATATATTTCTAGCTTCTACCTCCTTACTATTCTGGGTTCAGATCTGTTGGTACATTAGTCTTAATTCTGTAGATATCTAAGATCACCTTAGAACCTGAGGATCCAAGTTCAGGGATCAATGTAGAAGTAGGCCCAAACTTGGGTCTTCAGAAGAAAATAACCAACTTTACCCTATAGAAAATGAATTCTTAGTGTTTGATCTGATTTCTGATACATCTAATATCTATCAAGACCATGCCTGACTAAATTAAATTTTACTAATTTATATTCCAGAATTCTACATGGAATAAGATAAAATGTGAAACATGACAACAATCACGAACAAGATATATTGCCCCAGAACTATTATGAATTATCCTTTCAAAAAGGAATGAGTCATTGTAAAACAATGCAACCAACTTTTAGAAATTTCGGAAAGAAGCCATGTTCAATTATACAGAAAGTTACTAACAGGTTTGCAAAATCAAGAAGGCCATATCAAAACACCCCTTGCCAGTATCCACATCACTGATTAATTCAGTCACTATGTCATAAACAGTCTTGAAGCCAGTTTGAAATATATAGCCACTATACCTATATATAATATCAACAATCACCAGTTCTGAACCGCAGAAAAGATAAAGGATATTATGTATGCTATTGGAAACAACTGAAGTACCCTGCACTCTGATATACTCCTTTTTAACACAAATTTAATTAGCACCTTCAGTATGATAGTGATGTTTCCTTCTCAGTCATATAATTATAATACATAGTATTTATGTAACAATCAAAGCACTGCATAAATATAATATGAATGGGCCAATATTTTAATTGAATATTAGAGTGACAGTTTTTTAATAAATAGCTGAAAGGACTATAATATATAAACAACAGCTTGCAATATAAATTTAACAATTTATTTTTATGCAAAAGATAAAACTGTACTGCAAAATAAATTATAATTGATCAGTTAAGCAAGTGGATTGCTTAGCAATACACTGCTCCATTCTCATGTATTAGTTTATTGAAATCAGAAATTGAATTCAAATAATTATATTTGATCTCCACATTTCATAAATTCTGCACTAAATTATGTTTGCTTGGTTGCTTAGTGTATTGTGTGAAAAGCAGTATGATTCATAGTTAAAAAATGAATGCAATATAAGAACAGATTAGCAAGTTCAGTAGACTTACTCCTAAATATATGTGCAAAAACTGCAGCTTAAATCAATCTCATTACACACAGGGCTGTGCAATTTTGATAAAGACAGCGTCTTAGAAATAGTGTTGACATATTTTTCAGGGAAAAAATATCTCAATGATCACTTTGTTGAAAACATACATTTATTAAATTTAACTGTCATTCAAAATTTGTCAGATTGTCTATTATATTTGGACTGAAAACATCCAGAAATAGTGACCATACAATAATATAATGCATACTAATTGTGAATTTTTTTATAAAAGTCTCACTGACAATTTTTAAATAATAGTTCAAATTTCATTTATACTTCCTTGCCCCCAGTGGATTATTTTTTTAGTAAATTCATTGTTTTTATAATAAGAGATTTTGTCCAATCAGAATTCCAAAAATATTACTAGGGTCATAAAAATTGTAAAACAAATAAACACCACAGTCCATCCATTTGATCAGAAACTGAAAAAATGGTCTTTGCTTAGCCCAGGAAATTCATAGCAAGCAGAACCACATGCTACAGTAAGATAAGCAAAGCAAACCTTGCTTTCATTTCCTGACTCAAAGAGAAATCTTTTCTTGTACAAATTAACCTGATCAGTCGATTGTTTTGCACTTCCTGCCAGAAGATCTGAAATATAGTCAGCTGTTTACAAACCAGGGAGGATCCAACGTGGCAGATTAATTTACAGAACAGGTTATGATGACAAGTCCTGACTCCACCAACTGCATTAATTTGTTGACATTATTACGCAGCAACTAGAAAGCCAGGAAAACTGTGTATGTAGTATCTATGAACCCCCAGACTCTTGATGGAGAGCTCCTGTAAATATAAAGATCCTCACTATGAGATCAGTTAGATTTCTCCTTTCACTGACCCTGAAGAATGATGAATCTAGAACCCTGAACAGGGTCCCAAGCTGGTTATTAGAGGGATTTTACTATAGACTCTATAGAAGCAAATCCGCACCTTCACACCCAAAGATGTGTAACTTTTACAGAAGCTGACAGAGGGCTGAGCCAGGAATTCCATCAAAGGGCAAGAAATGTATGAGGATGCCTTGAGGAGGAGATCCACCTTTCATAACTGGAGATAGCGTTTAGAGCTTCAAATCTGGCTCCTTTAAAGGGGAGTTTAGGTGGATCTGGGTCTGGAGTTGATAATGCAGAAAAGCCTTCTCAGGCTCAACCAGCGCCCTTTGGTGGCTACCTTCGACTGTCTTGGGGGGGGGGGGGGAGGGAGAGGGGAGAAATCGCTGGGTGAAGGAGGCGGACTGGGAATGGAAGCGCCAATTATCGTCAGCTGCGCTTCCAACATCTGACAGGCTCCGGGGAGCCCTGCGAGGGCAGCGGGCGGGGGTGGCTGTGGAAAAACCGAATTAATCACACCTCGCCTACGTTCAAAGGCCGATCTCCGCTTGCTTCTTCAACTTACCTAGTGCCACTTGGCAAGCTCTCCTCAGCTGTCCGTGAGGGGGCCGCCTCACCTCCTTCTCGGAGAGGATTTTCTCGAGGGCCCGTGAGACGAACATACTCTTCGTGCGAGTGTTCTCCTCGCGGGCCGGGAACTGCATGGCCTTGTCGCACTTAAAGACCTTCGTCCCAGCCTGCCCTTACCGGAACGGGATTAGCGCTCAAAAGTTCCGGCCGCGGAGGAACTCCATAAGCCGGAAGAAGCGCGATTCCCTCAGAGGTGGAGGTGTTGAGGCTAGACAGCAACACGGCGCCGCCATATTGAAATTATCACGTGACCTCCCTCCTCGGGAGCCACCTTGTGGAACGCCTCTCTCACCCTGTCGAGTTAGTGACATCAGAAGGCGGGGCCTGGCATCGCGGGTGGGAGGAGGGAGAGAACAAGGGGCAGCAAATCGTTCTGTGCTGCAGGCGCGTTCTTCCTTGCGAAGTTAGTTTGGCGCGCAAAAGAAATGGATGGGGGTGCTACACTTAAAAAGTTAAAAGTTCCAATTATCATCGTTATCATTTTTTTTAGCGAGGTCTCGTTCGGATTTCCAGATAGATGTCCAATTATTAACAAATGTCTATGGAGATTCTCAATCATCCAGGACAGGTCATGATTGTCCCGAAGTAAAAACCTTCAGTGAGAATTGAAGCTTCTTGGATGAGAAGCAAAACGTTTTCTAAAGAAAAAAAAAAAAAAAACAAAGTCCAGTTGCCTCTTGGAAAAAAAGAACCTTTGGGATTATAGTTAACAAAAATCTAATGGGATGCCTGTACAGCAAAGAGTCGGCTGGGTCCATTCTCTTCATTGTTAGAGCTTCATTGTTAGAGACAGGTCACACGAGAGTCAAGTTGCCACAACATAAAAGTTGTGTTGGTTTATGTAAAAACATCAACTGTCCTACCTTCCTTGTTACTATAGGAAAAAGTGACTTTACCTAAGTGTTTACCTTGCATACATTATATCTGTTGGCTGTATAAATGATTTAAACAAATAAATAAATAAACAATGACAGGCATTTTCCTCTTTCCTTACATTAAGGGTAATGGAGAAGAGTTCTTAGAATCAACATCTTCATAAGAGAGAAATACTGTTTATCACATAGTGAGAGATTTTATTTGTAGAGATGGGTAAGGAAAAAAAGTGGGTTTGTTCCTTTTAAAAGAAACTGTTGGACAGAGGCCAGGAAACAAGTGAAGGTACATCATCAGTTCAAGCAGCCTCTGATAAACAGCCACAATATCTAGGAATCTGGAGAAAGTCCAGGAATATTGAAAAAACTACAGGAAATATCTGTTTAATTAGTCTTTTATTTCTGTAGAAATAAATAACAGTCTAGTGAGAAATTTATGTTGGGATTCTGATTTGTTTTTATGGTGTTCATATACCATAAAATTCTTTAAAGTAAAATGTAAAATTCTTTAAAATTATATAAATTAAGAAAGTGGGTTTTTAGTGTCATTGTTGATTCATATTTCACTCTTGTTCTCAATGATCTTTTTTTAAAACTCTAATGTCATCTGGTGATGTTGATGTAATATCTGGGAGTCTCACATCTCTTTACTGGGACTTTGGAACAGAGAAATTCACTTTGTAACATACTAGCACCATCTTGTGGTCTTCTCAGAACATTCTATTATCTGTTGTGTTTTATTATTTTTTAAAGCCCAGCCATTAATCCCTGAAAAGTGTTTTAATCCTTTTTAGTACAAAATAGTTTCATTTTAATATTTAAAGCTAAAATATATTTATAGGTTTCTCTTTTTCTTAATAAAAATAAAGTTTGATTTTTGCTTCCTCACTTCACTCTTCAGGAAGTGGGATATTCAGGAGGTGGGAAGAAGTGTTTTTTCCTCTAATCATATTTTATTTATGTTTTATTTGTTTGTTTATATCCCACATTTTCATTTATAGAAATAATTCAATGCCCAACACACCTTCTCCTATTTTCCCCACAACAGTTCTCTGAGGTGAAATTGGGTGAAAGAAAGTGACTGGCCCGTGGTCACCCAGATGCCTTTCACAGCCAAGGAGGGGTTTCCTCATACTTCAACAGCCCAAAAGTGGAACTATATAAATTATTACAACAGGATCAGGTGGAGAAAGAAAGTGATGGAAGTGGGATCTGCCAAGCCACTATCCCAGATCAAGAAGCAGGATCAAACTGAAGATCCATAGGGTTTCTGAGAGAGACATTCAATCTTCTACCTAATGTATGTTGTTTATGTATATATGCATATATGTATGTATATCAGCTGTTCCACTACAGAAGATAATATAGAATAGAATATGGATATAGGAGAAAAATGAGAGGAGGGGAGAACTAAAGCAAGAAAAATAGAATGGATTGTCCTTTATGGAGCTACTATCATATATCTGGGCTGCAAAAATCCAGATGACCAATAAATGGCAGTATAAAAGCCATAGATAACTTCTAAATGAATGCCAAGAAAAAATACAAATGCATTCACGTACTCATAAGGAGTGAACCTCAATTCAAGAAAATGTTTACTTTCAAAATAAATGAAATAAAATGGATGGAACCAATGCTTCATCCCCAAATACTACATTTGGGGTGTGCATTATCCATGAAAAAATATGAAATAACATAGCAAGATTAGTTATTCTGCAATTTAACTGAAATGGGAAATACATATTTATTGAACACTTCCAAATTAAAATATGAATTGTTGACACATAAAGGTATGTGTAATCTGGTTATATAAATTCTACTACTGTAGAATATTGTGCCAGATTTTACAGTATATCAAGATGCTTTTTTTTTTAATGTAAAACAGTTATCTGATACTGATTCTGCACAAAGGTAAAATTGTGCTTATTCAAAAATTATTGAGTTCCTTTCATCCTTGCCAGAATCAATTCAATGTTTCCATTTATAAGAACTAGAAGCTATACAGTACATCATTATGTATTTATGATTTTCAATTTCTAAGGTATACTTTTTGGATTATAGACACAGCTCTGAAGTACTGTATATTTCTCCAAGCATTTGTTCTCTAGATTCCAAAACTGTTTCAGAAAACAAAAAGATGGACGGAGTAATAAATTGCCTAATTTTAGTAGCTATACCTTGTAATAATAGTGGGCTATCGTGTATGTGCTATTTTTACCACATATATTGCTAAATATTATAACAATTTCTATTGCACTTCTAATGCAATAGATTTTGGTCTATTTAGAATTAAATTCCAGAGATTACACTGAGTTATTCCATGGTCTCAGTATGATGTATGGGTTAGAACAGCTTTACTAAATCTGGTATGTTTTAGAGTATAATGACCATTAACCATACTGGCTACAAACTCTGGTAAGAGTAATCCAATGTTTGGGGAGACCTGATTGGAATATTGAAGTAAGACGAGGGAAACTTAGCTTCAAAGAAGCCAGGAATTTAACATGTTATAAAAGCAAGGATTGAAAACAGAAGTATAAAATTTTTACTGTACAGAAGAATTGATGGTTCTGATTTGCAAAGTAATTTTATATCTTTCCACTCAGCTAAGTTTCATGATCCCTGAATATGAATTTTCATAACATATAGCGCGTAGGTTTTTCTTATAGGACACAAAATTAGATAAATGCGAGATCATTTTGGAACCTATGCCACAAATAGGTTGAAGTTCCTGCTATGAACTAATAAAACTTTTAAATAAAGTTTATCAAAACCTTTAGAAAATAGCAGGGTTCTAGCCCTGCACTTCTGATTGGCCAATAATAGCAATATCGGATTGGTCCGTTCAGGAGAATCTGATTGGCTGTTAACGAGCCACTCTCATTGGTTCAGGGGGTTAACACTCCACGTTTCTTATTGGTTACTAGATCAGCAGCTTGCCTATAAAAGGGCTGCTGCTGCCCGAGGGGTTTACTCTGTTCAGAATGATTAATAAAGAGTTGAAGTTTACTGTTCACCGTCTTGTCTCCGTTCCTTGTGCCCATGCGCAGAACTTAACACTGGCGATGAAGGTGGGATGCGGAGATGTCAAAGCTGACTGAACACTACAGAGCACTAAACAGAGCACGTGGCTGAAGGTGCATCAACAGCAGAAACCATGACCGGCGGCACCATATCACCCGCTCCATTCGACCCGGCACAAGAAGACTGGGACTCATACATGGACCGATTCCAGATGTTTCTGGAGACCAACAACTTGAAGAATGCCACTACTGGGAAAAACCGAACGGTATTCCTGACTCACTAAGGACCTGCCATTTTTAAGATGGCTAAGGCACTGGCGAAACTGGCTGAGGTGAAATCCATGGACTGGGACGTCCTCGAGCCCCTCCTACGGGCCCACTATGCACCTACCGTACCAAGGTTTGTCCGAAGACATGAATTTTACCAAAGAGACCAGCGGAAAGGAGAAAGCGTTGTAGATTTCATCGCGGATCTCCGGAACCTGGGAGGCCTCTGCGGGTTCGCTGACCTCGAAGAAGCTCTAAGAGACCGAATAGTTCTGGGATTAGATGCACCACACGTGCAAAGTAAGCTGATGGCGAAAGGCGACATCAGCCTTGCAGATACCATCGCTGACGTTACTGCAGCAGAAGCAACCAGGAAGTCGGCTGCCCAAATGCGCCGCACCAACACCCCGCTCCGCCAACTCGCCGGCGAAACCTCACCTCGCCTTGAGGGACATGCAATGGCCACCCACCACGAGGACCTCGAATCGTCATCAGAAAGTGATGAGGAAGAAGTCAACCAGCTCCGGTCTGAACGAGACCAATGCCACCAGCGTAACCAGAGACTACAGTATCAATGCACAGGTTGTGGGGCAAACCACCCACGATCAGACTGCAAATTCCTCGACGCGCTCTGCCATATTTGTGGGAAGAGAGGACACATCGGAAAGGTCTGTAGAAGCAAGCTAGGATCCAGCCCACTTCAGAGGGGGACCAACTACCGCCAACCCACAGGAAGTCGTCCTGTGAATCGGGAACATTCGAACCACCAATGGAACAACCACTCCTACAGAAATAAACCACTAGCCCATTCAACGAAATGAGGAGAGGCACACCAAAACATCACGATTGGTCATGCATCATCATTAGATGCAAAGAAGATCCGAGTGAAGGTCACCATCAAAACCAGCCCTGCGTGATGGAAGTCGATTCAGGATCGTCCCTCTCGATGGTTTCCTGGAAGACCTTTAAACAATTAATCCCTGCCGTCTGGCGGCAAGACCTCAGAATCCAAAGAATCATTCTCAAGGACTATCAGGGAAACTGAATTCCGGTCATTGGATCCAGCCTAGTCCAGGTCTCATTCAAAAATCGTACTGCATCTTTACCATTGACCGTCGTCGACCGTGATTGGCCTAGCTTGTTAGGCCTTCAATGGTTTGCTCCACTTGGGATTGATTCACCAAACCAGCAGCGACGACTGGGAGGAGGCCCTCGTCCAGGAATTCCAGGACGTCTTTGCAGACAAACTAGGCGAGTACAAGGGGACCCTGATATCATTTAACCTTAACCCTGAAGTAGCCCCCATCCACCTTAAGCCTCGTCAAGTTCCTTTTGCCCTTAAACCAAAGATTGACGAGCAGCTTGATAAATTAATAGCCCAGGGTGTTTTAGAACCAGCCAACCACGCTCTTTGGGAAACCCCAATCGTAACACCCATCAAACCGGATGGATCATTAAGGATTTGTGGGGAATCACGCCCTTCAACAGAACGCTTACCCAGTGCCGGTGGTCCAACACCTCCTCCATTCCCTGGAGGGTGGAAAAGTCTTTGCTAAATTGGATTTAGCACAGGTGTACCAACAACTGCCTGTAGATTAAAAAACAGCAGAGGCACAAACGATCGTTACGCACTGAGGCGCTTTTAAGTGCAACCGACTCCAATTCGGAGTTAGCGTGGCCCCAGGGATCTTTCAGAGCTTGATGGAGAGACTATTACAGGGAATAAAAGGGGTCGTACCATACTTTGATGACGTTTTAATTGCTGCCCCGAATAGAGAAATACTAAAGGAGTATCTTAGACTGGTTCTCCAGAAATTTAAAGACTCTGGCCTTAAAGTTAAAAAAAAATAAATGTCAACTGTGTACAGATAAAGTAGAGTTCCTGGGGTACCTAATCGATAAACAAGGCATTCACCCCACCAATAGCAAGTTTAGAGCAATCAAGAATGCCCCAAGACCCAGAAATAAGACTGATCTCCAAGCTTTCCTGGGGCTTATTAATTTTTACAACATCTTCCTGCCCCACAAAGCGACCGTAGCTGAGCCCCTGCATCGGCTTCTCAACAAAAAAGCAACCTGGGTTTGGGGGCACCGAGAGGAACACGCATTCCGACAAGTGAAAAACCTATTAACTTCAGATGCTGTTTTAATGCAGTATAACGAGACTTTGCCTTTAACAGCCACCATTTGGAGTGGGAGCCATTTTGAGCCATGTGTCACCAAACAGTAGTGAAGCCCCTATTGCCTATTTTTCAAGAACTTCATCAAAGGCTGAACATAATTATAGTCAAATCGATAAAGAGGCTCTTGCTGTTGTATCTGCTGTTAAACGGTTTCATGAATATGTATATGGACGAGTTTTTACTATTGTTACCGACCACAAACCTTTGCTGGGGATTATAGCAGGAGACAAGCCAACCCCCTATATATTATCACCTAGAATGACTCGCTGGTTGGAGTTTTTGGCTGCATATAATTGTAAGCTGCAACACCGCCCGGGGAAAGCCATTCCCCACGCTGACACGTTGAGCCGTGCACCACTTCCAGAAACCGTCGACGACCCAGCTCCAACCCTTACAATGCTCCAGATTGAAACGCTACATTCACCACCGCTAACAGCTAGAGATATCGCGATCGAAACAAAACGCGATCCTATCTTAATGCAAGTTCTTAGCTGGGTCGAACGAGGATGGCCAGTAGATCAAACCCCTGACGACTTCATCCCCTTCAAGAATCGTCAAGCAGAACTTTTTTCGCAAAAAGGCTGCATCCTATGGGGGGATAGAGTCGTCGTCCCAGAGCGGTTACAACGAGCGGTATTAAAGACACTGCATGAGGGCCACCCTGGCATCATGCATATGAAAGCGCTCGCACAAAGCTACGCGTGGTGGCCGGGCATCAACAAACAAATCGAAACCTGGGTAAAGACTTGTTATAAGTGCCAGGAAGTTAGCAATGCCCCACCAAAAGCAACTCCGACAGAATGGGAAACACCTTGGGGACCGTGGTCCCACATCCATATTGACTTTGTGGGACCTACTAAGGGACATACGTTCCTATTAACAGTGGATGCCTATTCAAACTGGCTCGAGATCCACGAAATGAAGAGTACCACAACCGAGTCCGTCATCCGGAAGTTGAACAGATTATTCGTGACGCATGGACTGCCAGATGTTCTGGTATCCGACAATGGACCCCAGTTTACTGCGCTCCCTTTTGAACAATACTTAGCGGACCGCGGTATTCGCCATGCGCTAACTCTACCAGCGCACCCTGCAGCTAATGGAAGAGCCAAGAGCATGGTACAGTTTGTTAAAAAAAACCTCTACAAAATGAACTATGGGGACATTGAAGATAAGATAAACAGAATATTCCTTCTCCAACACATCACTCCGCACAGCGTCACCAACAAGACGCCAGCGGAACTATTGATGGGACGCAAACTCTGCTCCCACCTTGACCGGCTTCACCCGTCTTACGAGCCAGAGAAACCCTGTAGATCTAATGGAAAATGCCACGAATTCAAGATAGGCGACTTAGTTTTTGCCAGAAACCTTTCTGGCGAACCGTTGTGGATCGAGGCCACTGTTATTCAAGCCACTGGACCCAGGTTGTACTGGGTGAAAACCCGCAACGGAAAAATATGGAAACGCCATATTGATCAGCTTCGCTCGAGGCTACAACCTAGTTTCCGCGACTCCGGTAACTCCCAAACTGAGGGGGGAGGGGATGTCGAAGAAACTGATTTTGAGATGGCGGAAAGCAGGAACGAAAGAAGTCAACAATCGGGCATAACAAATGAAGAAGGATCAAGGAAGGGTGTGGCCTCGCCACAGAGGAACAACCCAACAGAGGCAAGCCCGCAAGGGCCAGGGGACAACGACGAGAACATTAGCAGCACCGAGTCTTCCAATGAGGAACCACCGGCACCTGACTTGCCCGAAAACGTCCCACCAAAACAGGCTTACGGACAAGAACCGGTGGGACAGCGTAAATCCAATAGACAGTCAAAGCAACCTTCCTACCTCAGAGATTACGTCACCGCACCCCCCAAACGGAACCCGGGGGGAAGGGGTGTTATGAACTAATAAAACACTTAAATAAAGTTTATGAAAACCTTTAGAAAATAGCAGGGTTCTAGCCCTGCACTTCTGATTGGCTGATAATAGCGATATCGGATTGGTCCGTTCAGGAGAATCTGATTGGCTGTTAATGAGCCACTCTCATTGGTTAAGGGGGTTAACACTCCACGTTTCTTATTGGTTACTAGATCAGCAGCTTGCCTATAAAAGGGCTGCTGCTGCCCTAGGATTTTGCTCTGTTCCACAATGATTAATAAAGAGTTGAAGTTCACTATTCACCATCTCGTCTCTGTTCCTTGCGCCCATGCGCAGAACTTAACAGTTCCCCTTTACTTCATGCCTTCAATAAACCTGATCGTGCAGGGTCCCAATAGCAGTCATTATATAGGGTTATCATGAATGGAAGGATGGAGGAAAGGAGGAGCCACAACACCTTCTCCATTGCTGCTCTTAAATTAGCTATCATCTTATTCAGCAGTTGCACTCTTCTTCATTGGGATTGTCCAGAAGCAAGTAAGGATGGGCTGGACCATACAATGTGCAAGGAGAGTACAGAGAAAAGGAACAAAGATGATTAGGGGACTGAAGGCTAAAACATAAAGAACTTGTCAGCCTCAAGATACCTTCCCCTCCTACCTTTCTGCTATTGTTTCATTATTTCTCTCGGCTGTCATGGCAACGGTGGGAGGGGGGATTTTATATGGGAAGAAAGCTGGAGGTGTTTGCATTCCTTGCTGGGCTAGCAAGGGGAGGGGGGATTCTTGTCTTTAACTTTCCGTTTCTTGGCTATCTTTTTCCTCTTTTGCGCAACTGCGAACTTTTATCAAAATATGTCAAGGTCATTTGACAAGACGCCTCATCACCATCTGGAGATGACCACATGAGCTGTTTCAAAAGTTTTAATTGGAAGAATCATTTGAACTTTGGGGGGTGGGAGCAAACCTATTTCTTTGTATGTGCATTCTACCTGCCAATTTCTCAGTTTCGGAATTGCTTTGTAGCTACCACTTTATTTCCCAGTAAAAGGATAACTTTGCTCTACACCATGGAGTCTGAGTATTTCTTTCTTGGGATCTAGAAGGAGCGCAGCCTGACATTATTCCGAAATTCCCACATCAACCCACCCGGAGAAAACAGCAACTTTTCTTCCGAGGGGGTTTCATCCTATGTCGTCTCCAACAGGCGATGAAGAGGATCAGGGAGCTGCGGGGGGGCAGCCGATGCCGCTACCGGAGGCGTCGGTGGCTGACCTGCTGGCCGAATTGACTCTGGAAGAAACCCCAGCCGAGATGCCCAGATGGTCATTGGGGGTTGGTTGGAGAGACCCTGAAGACCCCCCTCCTCCCAGGATCACTGTAAGATGAAAAGGTGCGAGGGGACGGCTATGGCAGGAGGGAGAGGAGATGGAAGGCAAGCTGGATCAAGCTGAGAAATTCTCTATGGATGTTCCTGAGGAGCCCGGCACAACTCAAAGGTATGAGGGGGAAGAGGGAGCGAGATCAGCCCGGGGGAGCCAAGCTAACTCTATCCCCCTTGCCCAGCCTCCGCCAGCGCAGCCGCCCGCTGCCGCCCGGGGAGCCCCAGCAATAGGAGTGGCTCCTGGAAGACGCCACCTGCCCCCCCTAGATGTAAAGTTTGGAGGAAATCCCAGAGATTTGGGATTTTTCCTGGTACAAGTTGGGAGTTATATGGCAGAATTTGAGCGGGAGTTCACCTCTGAAGCAGCCAAAGTGAGATGCGTTACCAGAACCCTGGAAGGGATGGCAGCAGATTGGGTGGTGACTTTGTACAATGATAACTCCCCCCAACTGCAAACCCTCGATGTTTTCATGACTGCACTGAGGAGAAGGTTTGAGGACCCTCTGGCAGAGAGAAAGGCCAGAATCAGAATGAAGACCCTAGTCCAAGGGGGGAGATCGGTGGCAGACTATACCCAAGAATTCAGGCAGCTGGCATACCACATCCGAGGTTGGTCCCAGGGGGCCCTGGTGGAAGCCTACAAAGATGGCTTAAATGAAGATGTATACCACACGTGCTTCTCCAGAAGGGATCCACGTGAGTTACAGTCATGGTACTTGCTGGCGGAAGAGGTGGACATTGATCTAGCCAGAAACAGACGCAGAGGAGGTCCTACCTGGAGAAAACCACTCCCCCCCTGTCTCCGAGAGACCTCAGGCCCCCAACCGAGAGGGATGGCAGCAGGAGCCAAGACCACGGCATGTTTCCATTGTGGAAAGGAGGGCCACCGGATGGTGGATTGTCGAGTAAAGGTGAACCCACTGAAAGCGCGGGACCCCGGGAGAAAGCCAAAAAAAACCCTCAACCAAACCCCGCGAGACCGGGCTGAAGACAGAAGAGGTTGTAGAGGTTGCCCTTTCGGCGGGAGAGGAGCTGGGACCTCCAACCCCACTCGATGAGAACGAGACAGATTCGGAAGATGACGTCCCGGTAAGTCCTAATCAAGGGCCCATGACCATCCCAATAAAATTAAGGCGGCCCACCTCGGGGACTGAGGGAGTGATGTTGGCCTTACTGGACTCGGGGTGCATGAGGTGTGTAATTAACATGAAAGTGGTTAAGGGGATGGGCATCGGACTGAGAACTTTAAAAACGCCCATATCCTTTTGCCAACTGGATGGGTCGGTGGCGGGAGGTTGCCCCGCACGTTTTGTAACAGAACCCCTAGAGATGACCATGGGAAACCATCATGAGACCCTGTGTTTTATTGTGGCCCCTGGGATGGAACAGCCTCTAATATTGGGATTACCATGGCTTCGGAAGTGGAATCCCCATGTAAACTGGAGAGAGGGGTGGATACGCATCCACACCGATCGGCCACCGGAAGGGGAGGAGCAACCCTATCCGGAAAGGGAGGAGAAATCCCATCCGAAGTCCCAGGTACCCACCGAGATAGCTTCTACGGGTGCCGAACACGTGGAAGGAGAGGAGAAAATCCCGAAGGAGTATTGGGACTTAAGAGAGGTGTTTAGTGAAGAGGCTTCCGACGAGCTCCCCCCACATCGGTCGACCGATTGTAGCATTGAATTCCTGCCAGGGGTGACGCTCCCGAAACCGAAGATGTATCCGATGACACCGGGGGAGTTGGAGGAATTGAGGGCGTTTATCGACAAGAACTTGAAACGGGGTTTCATCACGCCTGCCAGACCTCGAGTGGCGGCCCCTGTGATGTTCCGCGAGAAGAAAGATGGCTCCAAACGTCTGGTAGTTGACTATAGAAACCTGAACGCAGTATCTGTAGAGAACATGTACCCCCTCCCTCTGATGAAGGACATGTTAGCCCACCTGGCAAAGGGGAAGATTTTCACAAAGCTGGACTTGAGGGAGGCGTACTACCGAATCTGGATAAAGGAGGGAGACGAGTGGAAGACTGTGTTCAACTGCCCAATGGGTTGTTTCCAGTTCAATGTTCTCCCTTTCGGCTTACAGGGGGCGCCTGCTGTTTTCATGCAACTGATCAATCAAGTGCTTCACGAACATTTATACAAAGGGGTTCTGGTATACCTTGATGATATTCTTATCTACACGGAGACAAGAAACAACCACGTGAAGTTGGTACGCTCTGTGTTGCACAAGCTGAGGGCCGCCAAACTGTACGCCAAACTATCCAAATGTGAGTTCCATCAAGAAAAAATCGACTACTTGGGATATCGTATCTCCCCCGAAGGCATTGAAATGGACCCAGAAAAGGTGCGAGCCGTTTTGGACTGGGCCCCACCGAAAACTCGTAAACAGCTTCAAAGTTTTCTGGGATTTGTCAATTTTTACCGCCAATTCATCCCGTCTTTTGCAAAAATAGCTATGCCCATCACCAACCTCCTAAAAACAAAGGGGGAATTGAAACCAAAGCCCAGTCAACCATTGAATTGGACTATGGAGTGCCAAGCTGCATTTGAAAAACTTAAGAGACTTTTTGCTGCAGAACCAATACTGAAACACCCCGACATGGACGCCCCTTTCGTGATCCAAGCTGATGCAAGCGATGTAGCAGTGGGGGCGGTCTTACTCCAATTGAACGAGAAGGGGACACTACAACCATGCGCTTACACTTCTCGTAAATTCACTGAGACTGAAAGGAGATGGGCCATTTGGGAGAAGGAAGCATTTGCAGTCCGTTGGGCTTTATTAGCTTGGAGGCATTTTCTGGAAGGAGCGAAACACCCATTTGAAGTGTGGACTGACCATAAAAATTTAGAAGCTTTAAAAACCCCTCGGAAACTATCCCCTAAACAAGTTAGGTGGGCTCAGTTCTTCAAGCGATTCAACTTCTCCTTGAAATATATCCCAGGGGGAAAAATTTTTATGGCAGATGCTTTGTCTAGAATGCCTCAATACAACAGTATCCGTAAAGAAGTGATAAGGCCAATCGTGTCCACTACACAACTGGCTGCCCCTGTAGTTACCCGCACGCAGAAAAGAAACCAGGAGAGGGATCTACCCACTGATCTGATGGAACAGTTTAAGGAGGCTTTGAAGACAGATGAGTGATTTCTGGCAAATGCGAATAACTGCACCATTCGAGATGGCCTAGCCTGGATGGGGGCGAAATTGTACCAAAAACCCTGAGAAGCCATGTATTGCAACAAACCCATGATTCCAAAGTGGCTGGTCATTTTGGTTTTGTGAAGACCTTACATTTGGTGAAACGACAGTTTTGGTGGCCTTCCTTGAAAAAGGACATTGAGACTTATGTGGCGAGTTGTCCGATTTGTGCCTCAGCAAAAAGACCGCCGGGTAAGCCACCAGGACTGTTGCAGAATGTGGCCAGACCAACTGCCCCTTGGAAGGAAATTTCCATGGATTTTATAGTAGATCTACCTGAAAGCAGTGGACACACGGTCATTTGGGTGGTGACTGACTTGTTTTCCAAACAAGCTCATTTCATCCCTTGCTCAAAGATCCCTTCGGCGAAATCCTTAGCCAGACTCTTCATTCTTCATGTTTACAGATTGCATGGTGTACCTGAACATGTAGTTTCTGATCGAGGAGTCCAATTTACCTCGAATTTCTGGAGGGAATTTCTGAAGTTAATAGGCTCCATCCAAAGCCTAAGCTCCGCCCACCATCCCCAAACTAATGGAGCCTGCGAGAGAACTAACGGGGTACTAGAGCAATATCTCCGATGCTACATAAATTTTCAACAAGACAACTGGGTGGATCTGTTACCTTTTGCGGAGGTGGCGTATAATAACTCTGTTCACAGTAGTACGGGTTTCACTCCTTTCAAAATAGCAACGGGGCAAGATTTTGTACCCATACCTGAACTGCCTGGTGAAAACCCAACTGTCCAGTCATTGAGTGATTGGATATCTCAGCTTCAACTTAATTGGCCAGTCGTCCGCAAAGCTTTGGATGAGGTGCACCAATCTCATAAGAAATTTGCTGACAGAAAGCGAGCTCCACAGATGTCATATCAAGTGGGCGATAAAGTATTCCTTTCGACCAAGTATTTACAAACTACCCAAAAATCAAAGAAGTTGGGTCCTAAGTATGTAGGACCTTTCCCCATTGAGAGGATTATAAATCCTGTAACTGTTCAACTGACTTTACCAAAGACTCTTCGTCGTATTCATCCTGTTTTCCATGCTAGTTTGTTGAAACCAGAACGTACCTGTGCCTTAAGACCGATCCAATCTGATCCCCCCGTGCCAATATTAATTGAGGGGGAACAGCATTTCGAAATTAAAGAAATTCTGGACTCTAGAAAATGGAGGGGTGGTACCCAATACCTTGTAGCTTGGAAACATTTTCCTCCGTCCCATTCTGAGTGGGTAAATGAAAAGGACCTTAGGGCTCCTGAACAGTTAAAGAAATTTTATGCCAAATATCCTGATAAACCATAGAGATGTACATTAATGTTAAC
The DNA here is from genome assembly GCA_033807585.1 of Hydrophis major. NCBI lineage: Eukaryota > Metazoa > Chordata > Lepidosauria > Squamata > Elapidae > Hydrophis > Hydrophis major. The sequence continues at coordinate 238,042,685 of CM066330.1, read as the reverse complement.
ATGTAATTATTTTGTTTTTCTTTTAGGGACTTATGTCCTTTTTCTAGGGGGTCCGAATGTCAGCCTCAAGATACCTTCCCCTCCTACCTTTCTGCTATTTTTTCATTATTTCTCTCGGCTGTCATGGCAACGGTGGGAGGGGGGATTTTATATGGGAAGAAAGCTGGAGGTGTTTGCATTCCTTGCTGGGCTAGCAAGGGGAGGGGGGATTCTTGTCTTTAACTTTCCGTTTCTTGGCTATCTTTTTCCTCTTTTGCGCAACTGCGAACTTTTATCAAAATATGTCAAGGTCATTTGACAAGACGCCTCATCACCATCTGGAGATGACCACATGAGCTGTTTCAAAAGTTTTAATTGGAAGAATCATTTGAACTTTGGGGGGTGGGAGCAAACCTATTTCTTTGTATGTGCATTCTACCCGCCAATTTCTCAGTTTCGGAATTGCTTTGTAGCTACCACTTTATTTCCCAGTAAAAGGATAACTTTGCTCTACACCATGGAGTCTGAGTATTTCTTTCTTGGGATCTAGAAGGAGCGCAGCCTGACAGAACTGTTGCTGGAATTGGGTATGTCTAGTTTAATAAAAAGGAGTGACATGATAGCAGTGACATGGGGGCGTGTCATGATAGCAGCGTTGCGATATCTTAGGGGTTGCCACAAAGAAGAGGGAGTCAGTCTATTCTCCAAAACACCTGAAGGCAGGACAAGAGGCAATGGATGGAAACTAATCAAGGAGAGAAGCAACCTAGAACCAAGGAGAAATTTCCTGCCTTAGCAATTTGGAACAACTTGTCTCCAGAGGTTTTCTAACACTGGAAACTTTTAAGAAGAGATTGTCTGAAATGATATTTGCATTGTCCCCAAGGTTTATCTCTATTCTGCCTCTTAAGGAAGTTGATGAATGCCATTCTTCTGTTTACAACTAAGCAAGCAAAGTACAATTGACACATTTTCTGTCAATGGGGGCACCATCCATCAGTTAGTACTTCTAAAATGGGCTGGGGCTGGGGGAGGAAAAGACAAGCTTCATTGTCATTCAGGGGATATAGGAGGATAAGTGCACCGAAATTCTGTGTGATTGTGAGAGAATTCTCACAGGATCATAGGCAAACAGTTTAATAGTAAATCCATCCATTACCAAATCAAAGAATAATGGAAAGTCTGTCTCTCATCCAATGAAGACTTGCTTCCTTTACATGGAAGGAGCAGGAGAAAGTGATGCAAGAATTTGAATTTTGATTACAATACAAATGGAACTTCTATTCAATATGCAGCAACTATTGGAATTCTTCCTTTGTGGCTTCTTCGCTTTTGTGCAATATATTAGAATTTATGGCATCATTGTGTGCCTTTTCGTCTCTGCCCATCCAGCTTCCTAGTGGGAAGTCTGACACTAGGCTGCAGGTATGTCAGCATTTATGTGGAGTAGCTCTGGCTAAAATAAGAAAGCCCTCACAGGCCAACTTTGGAAAGAACAGCATGACTCCTTAAATCATATCCTCCCTTCCCAGATTTCATGTGTATATTTTTTTTCTTCCATTCAATTGTATCTGATTCTCAGATACTGCTTGCCCTAAACAGATCCCTGCAGTTTTCTTGACAATTTTTTTTTCTGAAAGTGGTTTGCCATTGCCTTTTTCTTAAGCCTCAGAGAAAGTCATTGGCCTAAGGTCACCCAACTGCCTTTCCAGGTCAGAATTAGAACTCACAGTTTCCTGGTTTTTAACCTGATGCCTTAACTACTATACTAAACTAGCTGTCCTGTGTGGAACATTGGTAAGTCACAGAGAATCTGGAAGCAGAAATTATTTCTCAGGTTCATCACCTCATTTTTCACATTACTTTTGACTCACTGCAGATTTTAAAAGAATGACATTTACCAAATGTTCCTATATTTCTGGACTCTTTTGGAAGAACCAACAAATCCAGTACAATCAATCTTCTTCCCTCTTTTTGTGTTTCAACTCTTCTGCCACTTTTCTTGTTCTTGCAGTGTGACAGGAATTCACTTAGGAAAAACTGGCAAGTTAATGCGAATTTATCAAATATAAAACCTACTCTCCCTTCAGCTTATAACCAAAAGGGAGTAGCACACCCTCGCTTGCTGAAACTGGCCTATAGGATTTGGGCAGATCTCAACTGATATCATTGGGACCCTGTCATCACCTTAGACATCATACATCATGCCAAGGTGTGTTGGGAGAAGATGGAAAACCACTTCCACATCAGGTCAGAAACCCTAGCTGGATTTTCCTGTGATCCGGGGATGAAAGGAATGATGTGTCATGTGGAGATGTCTTGAAAGAAAGATTAGTGAGGCATTTTTTTCAGCTGAAGGTAGTGGGATGTGAGTCCCAGGTGGTCTCACAAAAATTATAAGTCTTTTCTTCTGAAAAAGATTTCCACCAAAACAGGCTCACATCCTAGCCTGGTATTTCAGCACTAAGTATCACACAACTATTTTTATTCTGTCATGGTCTCATGACATTTCCTTCATGCTTTAAAAAAATCCCAAGGTTTAACAATATTCAGAAATACAAACAATATAAAACAATTTCCAGTATTCCTATTTTTTCCATATGAGGGCACCGTTGAACTGGTTAAACAATTTGTGGTAGCCCGCTTTGTCCTACTACTCCTACTCTAGCATAATTCTAAACTTCTTCATTCATATAGTTCCACTAATTTCAAGAGTTTCAAAAGCTGCTTGCCAATTCAGCAACAAAGGGCTATGATGAGCCACCAACAGCACTAAGATTTTCTTTGAAAAAAAATGTGTTTCGAATTTCTGCCTTAAATTTCTTCCTTAAAGTAGAGATACTTTATGACTACAACTACAAGCACAGATACACATATGACTACAACTACAAGCACAGATACACATATGACTACAACTATAAGCACAGATACACATCAAATATGACTTCAGTGTGAGCAATACATTTATCAATAATAATAAAAAACAATGTATGTATGTATATGTGTGTATATGTATGTGCAAAAGATGGAAGAAAGAGTTTTGGATTGTTCTTTCTCATTTGCAAAAATAACTTCATTGGTCTTAATTTGGATGCAAGAAAAATTGATGTCCTATATACAATTTGGTGGTAAGATACAATTCCACTATAAAAAACTCATCTGGAAGCAAAGTCACAGATTTATTTAACATAATTGACTGAATAAATCATAGCTAGATTCCCATAATACTTGAACCATGATCTAACATTTTGAACTAAACCTTATCAAACGGTTCTAAAGTTTAGTGCAATGTTTTTCAGATTTGGCAATTCCTTGTACTGTTCCATTAGTGAACTTTAAAAAAAAACCAGTTTGTGAGTAACTTCTCTTCCTGCTTTGTTAGAGTAGCTTAAAGTGTGAGGAAGTGCATTTTATTTCTGCTTTGTAAAAATGAGTCTGTTCTGTTTTTCAATTTCCTCCAGCTGCTTATGTCTTAATCCAAAGCACTGGAAAGTTAATTCTTTTTCATATGTGCTAAAAAAAATTTCTAAAGCCATCTCTTCCTTGCTAAGATTCCCCTTCAGACTCTGATGATGTATTTACAGCGTAAAGGATTTTGCTGAAGACGAACTAGAAATAGAATTTTCTTTTACATGAAATAATCCTCCATTTTAAAAATTTCCAGGCTAAAAGTTTTACAAGTACAAAGATTAGATTGATTGTGGTTGACCACAGGATTAGCAGCAAATACTTTGTAGGTCATGAAAATGATACTAATGAAACAATTTATTTGAGCTTCTAATGCTCAAATATTATTCCAAATTAAGGAATCACAACTCTAACACTAAGACTTAATAGCTATTAGGCTACTGGTAATATCAATTTAGGATTTATTATTCAGATAAGATCACAGAAGTTTTTAAGAAGAGATTGGACAACCATTTGTCTGTAAGGGGTTGGATCAGAAGACCTCCAAGGTCCCTTCCGATTCTGCATTATTCTGAGTTTGAAAACAGTGCACTATTGCTGAGAATAAACCTTGCTAAATGAAAATATCTTCAATTTTGCAATGCACCATCTCTAAGAAGTATTTCAAAAATCTTCAAGGAATTTTGATTGGATTTAAACTTTGCTTCCTAACTGTTTTGAAGCCCATTATAATGCCCTGCTGTAGCAGAAACAAAATAAAACACCGCCGCTTTTCTGTCATATACAGTATCTGTGACTTAGTGATCTTCTTTATCAAACTGATTACTGGAAAACCTAGCTGTCCTAATACCGCTATATCAAGATGGTGGTCAAAACCCACCTCTTTTGACAGGCATGGAAAAAAATTAGATGGTGGGGCAATTATGTAGCTGTGGTCACCATATTGACTTTTTTGAATCTTCCCTGTAGGTGATCTTGTTGAATAGCTTTGCTGAGTGGATTGGCAGTTGAAACTTAAGGCAGCAGGATAACTGGGGGCAGAGAACAAGGCAGGTTCTATCTTTTTACTGAAAGAAATGGCTGAATATTTCATGATGGCTAGTACTACCGTTACTACCCACTGCCAGAATCTGCCACCTAAGGTTACAATAGTCCCTCTGATGGTTGTGCAACACTAGGTAGCAAAGTGCTTTATAGTCAAGGTAAAATTATTCTAGGTATAACAGAAAGTGCCTAGTTTTGCATCTTGTTGTTGTTTTTTTCAGTCAACTGTGTGTGGCATCCATGTCTACTCTGTGACTTGAGCTGCTCGCCCAAGAATATTTCCAGTATTGCGAGCATAGCAGATACTGGGCAATTACACAAAAGAGGAAATTCTTCCTACAATGCCAAGAAATGCTCTCACTGCACGACTTCCCACTGCTACTCTTTCCCCATCATCAGCAACCTGCTCCTTTTTATAAACTAAGAAGTGCTGGTCATTTCAGTTCTGCATATTTGGCTTCTGCTGAATTGCATTTCCCTGCTTATATGCTTCTTCATAGAGAAAGACAGGGATTGTTAACCCAAAGTAGATAAACAAGAGGAGCTTGGCATACTGTGCTTCTTTGGGAGACTCATGTTTCTATTGTTACTGTAATTACTTTGTTTCTTGGTTTTGAACTGTATTAAGTAGGAAACAGACTAGAACAATATATCCCAAATATGGGTAAATTACCCCAAATTGGGTACAGATAGTCTTCCAACTTACAACCACAATGGGGCCTAGAATTTCGGTTGTAAGTCATTATGCTTGTAAGTCGAGACTGGATTCAATTTTAGGATCCTTTTTATGATGGCTGTAAAGCGAGACACCAGGTTTGGTAGGTGAATCATGTGGTCATTAAGTGAACCATGTAGTTATTAAGCAAATCCAGCATATCTGAACACACACACAAAAGTCACAGATTGGGGTCACACGACTGGAATGCTGCAACCGGTCATAAATGAGAACCAACAGCCAAGTGCCCCCAAATGCCATCACATGACTATAGAGGAAGACTGGTCATAAGTGGGTTTTTAAAAGTCTATCTTATTTTGAGTGGTCATCAAATGACCAGCCATAAATCAAGGATGACCTGTAAAAGTGGTTTTTCTCTGGTAACGACATACAAACCCATCAATAGTTTTTCAGAGCAAATGACCTGCCATTTGTCAGAAATGGTGTAGGGTCTCCTGCTTAGGCAGGGGTTGGACTAGATGACCTACAAGGTCCCTTCCAACTCTGATTATCTGTTATCTGAATCAGCTTAAGTCAAGCAAGCAGTTCAATGCAAAAGGTTATTTTGCATTGACTGCTTGTTATTTTGAAGAAAAGGAGGACCATTTGAAGTCTTTCTAGTTAACAATTCACAGTGACCAATGTGTGGAATGGAAATGTCAAAATAACAATTGATGGTAAAGTGGTTGAATGCATGCAAGAGTTCATTTTCCTAGGATTGCAGATTGATCAAAGCAGTGAATGAAGTCCAGAAATTAAGTGTTGAATAGTTGTGAATAGGTCACACAGCAATGATGAGCATTAATTGAGCATGGAAAAGCAAGGATATCAGTCTGGCCACCAAATGCGCATTAGTTTCCCATAGCTACCAACAGTTACGAAAGTTGGGACATGAAAAAAACTAGACAGGAGGAAAATCATCTCATTTGAATTGTGGTGTTGGAAATAGATCCCGTGTATTCCTTGGATAGCAAAGCAATGATGGTATTCAATTTTTTTTACAACCGGTTCTGTGGGCGTGACTTGGTGGGCATGGCAGGGGAAGGATACTGTAAAATCTCCAGTCAGAGGTGGGATTTGCCAGTTCTCTGAACTACTAAAAAATTCCACTACCAGTTCCCCGGAACTGGTCAGAACCTGCTGAATAACACCTCTGTAGCAAAGATGACAACTAAGCCTATACTGAAGTGTATAAAATCAAGGACATCGCTGGAAGGGAAAAATCACAAAATTCCCCTTTACTCATTTCAGGATCCAATGCCCTGGAAAAGGCAGTTACGTTTGGAATGGTCAGTGGTAAAAGTGGGCACCATAACACACAACAGGTAGACATCATCAAAGCTAATACCAGCCAGAGCATAAAACAACCCAAAGAAGCTGTACAAAATCAGAAAATGGGCGGAGAGCTGGTCCATAGAATTGCACAGAATTTGACACCATTGAACAGATAACTTCATCAACATCCTGTAACAGCTGGGAAGATTATAATGCAATTATTGCCATTTCTAAGCACTTACATGAGTGAAGTAATATTTGGGTGGCAAAAAAAAACACCACAACCTGATATTCACTAGATGGCAGAGAAGAGGTATGTAAAAATCTGACTGTTGCTGCTCCTTAGTGGGTGTCTGAGGTTTTGCAGCCCAGTTTTGTATACTATTTTCTGATGCTTCATAAGGCCAAGAGGCATTGCTGAAAATACAGATTTGCTTTGCACGACTTCCTGTAATCCCTCCCCCCATAAACAAATATAGGTGGAATAGATATCCAGATGAGTACCAAGAAACATTTTGCAAATCCAGGGTATAGAATTGATCTGGCTTCATAGAGCCAATCATCTGATTTAGCATGAGTCCTGGAAAAAGTCATCGTTGTTTAAAAAAGCTTCTGGCATCATAAATTGATTTATTATGCCCATCGTAATTGTGTAATTCAGATAAAGGTGAAGTAGTTTCATTGATGTTTTATCTTCCTGTTTTATATTTTATATTTTACTGTTATAGCAGCCTTGAGCCTCTTTGGATAAAAAGACCATAAATTTAACAAGTAAAAAAGATAATGCATAATGGAAGTAAGACTAGATTCACTGCATGTATATAAGGGAGTAAATCCATCAAACTGGACAAAACCACATTCAAAAGAGATTACAACAGTTTAATACTATACCATTCCAAGTCATGTCTGGTTTTGTGAAAAAATATATTCTTCACTGTACCAACACCTAGCTGATGGAAGGAAAGAGAGAGCAGATCTATCTAGAAAGAGAAGATCATAGACAAGCCAACACATTATCTGCTAGTTATATCTGTCCTGTAATATGGAGGTGACATCCATATCATATACTGTACCGGGATTATTGAACATTCAACAACTACCAATGCCTTATTCAGAAATTAGAAAACCACTCTGAATTAAAATATTTTATCTTCTTCAGCTCAGACAGAAATCCTAGACAGGTGGGGAGCACTACTTCCATTAATTTAGTATTTCTGCTCTTAGACCAGAAAACAGGAAACACCTTTTATTTAAAGTGTCCAGGAAGACAATAAAGAAGAAGGGTATCCCTTCCATCATTTCCCTATAAGGGCCATTTAGCAAAAACTTTTATTGTCTCATTCTATTTCTTATTATAGCCATGGGCAGACATCTGGGGCAGTATCTCCCTTCCTCTAAGAACTAACTATAGTTTGCAGGCAAAAGTAATAGCAATGAATGACAAAAAAAGAGAGGAACATCCCATCATCAAAAGGAAGCTCCCCCCCTGCCCTCAAACAACTATTATAAGAAGGATGGAGAAACCCAACTTTCTGCACGTATCTTTGAGAAGGAAGTGAACTTGTCGGATTAATAGGATCAAATGCAACTAAGAAGATACTAACCTTCAGCTAATGATTCAATCCAAGAATCAAAAGGGGTTGCCCCAGTAATGTCCCACACCAAAAGTGATATCAGGCTCCAAAAACCAAGAAAGACATGCAAGCTAGAGTTACTTCTAAGCAGTTTCCTTCATTGTTCCTTGCCTATAGACAGAAATCTTGCCAAACTAAAGCTACTACTTGCATCATTAAAGATATACTCTGAGAATATCTAGGGAGGAGCTCTCTTGACCCTATTCCTCCCAACCTAACTACAGTATCTAAACTTTGCTGCCTCTTGCTCTTCTGGAATGTGGCCCCTCCTCCCTGGGAATCCAGATTACATTCCATTACTTGTGGGTTATTCCCTTGATGTGGGAGAAATAAAGGCAGGACAGGTTCCACCTAATACAACAAATTGCATATTCAGTCTCACTGCTGAAATAAATTCTATTACTGATAGAGTCTGCTTAGGGGTGGGATACGACAGGGTTAACTACCGGTTTGAGATTTACGAGCTTCCCTGCCTGCTGTGAGCCGTGCGCCTGTAAATTGTCATTAGTGTTGTGTCCGCGAAATGATGCCAGGAGTCGGTGACTTTAGTGCAAGCTCTTTATTTGTAAGTTGGAACCGAACTGGCGAAAGGAAAAAAGCCCACGGCTTTTATTTCTTTCGCCGCGGCGGCCGCGGCCAATGGCACCACTTTGAATCTCCCGCGATCCGAATGGACCAATCGCGGGAGATTCCTAGCGAGCCAATCGGCGCGGCTCGCCTGACCAATCGGAGAGCCCCGCGCTTTGGCCAATCAAAGCGCAGGGATCTCGAGTATGTTAATGAAGGACAGAACACCCCTCCCCTCTTGGTTCAGTCCTTACGTTGCGTAGTCACGTAGGTAGGCGGGGCTCCATCTGGGCCTACTTGACCTGCGCAACTCAGTTGTAGGCTGGATCCCAGCCGGTTCGGTCGGGATCTCTGCTGCTCCTGCTGCCGTCGTGGGAACCGGCTGGTTGATCGGGCCGGTCTGTCCTCCGTAGCTCCCTCCTGGGCCTTCCGGGTTGGTTGAGCTGCGGGTTTCGCCGCTCCCGCTTGGTCTTTCTGGGTCGGTCGAGCTGGCCTGGCTGTTTCTTCCTGGCGAGGGGTCGTGATGGCTGCTTTCTGGTGAGTACTGCTGGTTTATTCTTCTTTGGTTTTGGTCCCCTGGGTATTCCCTCCCCCCTTGGTTTGTGTTGTGGGGGTTGGTTTCGCCTATTTGTGCGTCGGTGGTTTGTTGGTTGGTAGTCCTCGACCTTAGTTGGTCGATGTGGCGTTTCCACGCTTGTCCGTCTGCTGTTTGTAGCCGGTACGAGTGTGGGCCTGTTGTTTGTGTGATGACGGCTGGAATCCATAGTGGGTCTCCCGTCAGGTTTTTTGCGTATACGGGGTCGCTGGGTGCGAAGGTTCGGTGTTTGCTGTTTGAGTCTGGGGGCCTCTCCGGGTTATACGTGGGGTGTAACCTGTCGAGTGGGGACCTTAGTTTCCTGCCCATTAATAGTTCGGCTGGGCTTTTATTGGTTGTGGTATTTGGGGTTATGTGTTGGGTGAAGAGTAGTTTGTTTATTTTCTCCTGAATCTCCCGTGGTCTATTTTCCGGATGGTCTTTTTAGTGAATTGGACCATCTGTTCCGCCCTACTGTTCGCCGCCGGGTGCGCCGGTGCTGTCAGTGCGTGGCGGATGCCCCTTTCCGCTAGGAATTTTTCGAATTCCAGCGAGGTGAACTGGGGCCCGTTGTCGAAGATGACGACGTCTGGGAGGCCGTGTGTTGCAAAGAGTTTGCAGAGTTCCTTGATCACGGCCTCCGTGGTTGTCGTCTTCATGTTGCTTACCTCCAGCCAGTTGGAGTAAGCGTCAACTGTTATGAGGAAGGTGTGTCCTTTTGTGGGCCCGGCGAAGTCTATATGGATCCTAGACCAAGGACTCCTTGGGGTTTCCCACTCTAGGACGGGTGCTGTGGGTGGGCTTGGCCTAGTTTCCTGGCATCGTTGGCACCTAGCTACCCAGGCCTCTATTTGTTTGTCCATCCCTGGCCACCAAGCGTAACTTCTGGCCAGGGCTTTAGTCCTAACGATGCCAGGGTGCCCCTCGTGTAGCAGTTCCAGAACCTTCCCTTGTAGCTTTTCCGGAATGACCACCCTATCCCCCCATAGTATGCACCCTTTTAATAAAGAGAGTTCCGTTTGGCGGTTTCGGAACGTTTTGACGGACTCGTCGTTGTCCCTTTCCGGCCACCCTTTCTCCATCCAATGCAACACCCGCGCCAGACGTTTCTCTTTATTAGTCTCTCGGGCAATGTCTGACGCGGTTATGGGCAGGTTGGGTAGAGTCTCTATGCTGAGGGTGGTCGTCGTGGGTGCTGGGTTGGTGTCGGGTTCCGGTAGCGGCGAGTGGCTTAAGGCATCTGCATGGGAGATCGTCTTACCCGGTCTGTGTATGTAGTTGTAGGCTGCCAGGAACTTGGACCACCTTGTCATTCGGGGAGACAGAATGTTCGGGGTGGCCCGGTTTCCTGCAAGGATTCCCAGCAGCGGCTTGTGATCAGTTATGATGGTGAAAGTCCGGCCGTAGAGATACTCGTGGAATCGTTTTACGGCGGCAACAATAGCCAGAGCCTCTTTGTCCAGTTGGCTATAGTTCCACTCCGGTTTGGTGAGGGTCCTTGAAAAGAATGCGATGGGCGCTTCTTTTCCGTCGGGAAGGGTATGGCTGAGGACAGCGCCAACGCCGAAAGGTGATGCGTCGCATGTGACGGCCAGAGGTAGGGTCTCGTTGTATTGTATAAGGACGGCGTCCGAGGTGAGGAGGTCCTTCGTTCTTTGGAAGGCGGCTTGCTTGCGTTTCCCCCAAGTCCAGGTCGCCGCCTTGTCCAGGAGCCTATGCAAGGGCTCCGCCACCGTCGCCTTTTGGGGTAGGAAAACATTGTAAAAGTTCAGTAACCCCAAGAACGCCTGTAGTTCCGTCTTTGACTTGGGGGTGGGGGCTTCTTTGATGGCCTTGATTTTTTGGTTTGTGGGGTGAATGCCGTGACGGTCTAGGAGGTAACCTAGGAATTCTACTCGTTCCGTGCATAGCTGGCATTTCTCCCTCTTGACTTTTAGTCCGGTCTCTTTAAATTTGGTTAGGACCTCCCTTAGTCGACCCTCTAGTTCGGCTTGGTTGGCTGCCGACACTAGGACGTCGTCGAAGTAAGGTACCACCCTCTTGATGCCTTGCAATAGTCTCTCCATTAGGCTTTGGAATATGCCCGGTGCCACGCTGACTCCGAATTGGAGTCGGTTGCATTTGAATGCCCCCCGGTGGGTGACTATGGTCTACGCTTCTGCCATTTGCTCGTCGACCGGCAACTGTTGGTATGCCTGGGCGAGGTCGAGCTTGGCGAAAACCTTGCCCCCTCCCAGTGAGTGCAGTAGGTGTTGCACTACTGGGACGGGGTAGGCGCTTTGTTGCAGCGCGCCATTTAGGGTGGCCTTATAGTCCCCACAGATCCTCACCGACCCATCGGGCTTGATCGGGGTGACTATGGGGGTCTCCCACCGGGCGTGGTCTATGGGCTGTAGAACCCCTTGTTTGACGAGCTTGTCAATTTGCTCGTCTATCTTGGGTTTCAGTGCAAATGGCACCCGCCTTGGTTTCAGGCGTTTTGGGGGGACGTTAGGGTCTAGGTTGAAAGATATAAGGGGCCCTCGGTACTTGCCTAGGTTTCCGTTGAAGACCTCTTGGAACTCCCGGGCCAGTTGCTGCTCCCAGCTGTCGTCGGTGACGTGGTCGACTCCCGTGAGTGCGATGTCGAGCGGGGCGAACCATTGCAGTCCCAGTAGGCTTGGGCGGTCGCGGTCGATGATTGTCAGGGGAAGTCTTTCGGTGTGCCCCTTATAGGTGATGTTGAAGTGTTTGGTTCCGACTACCGGGATGCGGTTTCCCTGGTAGTCCTTTACAATGAGTCTCTGGCTGTCTACGTTCCTCCTTTGGAGGGTAGGCACCAAGCGCTTTATTTCATGCCATGCAATCATGGAGAGGTAGGACCCGGAGTCCACCTCCATTTTGCATGGCTGGCCCTCGATGCCTACCTCCACGTGGACCTTCCGGGCGTCGTTGGTGATGGCGTGGCCGATGGTGACCGTTTGGTGGGTCTCCTCTCTTCGCCGGTTGTCGCCGCCTCACGAGGATCGTCCGTTCCGGTCCCATCGGTTGTCCGAGGGGCGATCTCTGGTCCGGGGTGGTGTGCTTTCTCTCCTCCGGTCGTTCTGGTCCCATCGTGCCGGGCTGCGATTTTTCTTCAGGCGGCAGACATGGGCGATGTGTCCCTTCTTGTCGCAATGCTGGCAGATCGATTCAAAAAACTGGCATTCCGACCTGGGGTGGTCGCCGCCGCAACCGGCACAGTTGGTCCTCGACTTACGTCCTCGCCGGCTTCGTGGGTCGCGGCCTGTCTGGAGGCGATGGATGTCCTCCTCGTCATCGGAAGTGCCCGATGTCGAGTGGAACTCGCCCTGGTGGGTGGTCGTCTCGGGTTGGGGCTCGGTCGACCTCGCCGGGTTGTTGTTTCCGCTGTGGTCCCCAGTGTTCGGTCTGCGCATGCGGTCGGCGGAAGTTCGGGTTGCTTCGGCAGCTGCTAGGCTGATGTTGCCCTTGGCCATCAGCCGGCTCTGGAGGACAGGGTCCCACAAACCGAGCACAATCCGGTCTCGCAGGGCGTCGTTTAGGTTGTCAAATTCGCAAAGCCCCCCTAGACGCCGCAGCTCGGCGATGAAGTCGCTGAAACTCTCCCCCGACCTCTGGTCCCGCCGGTAGAACTCGTTGCGCCGGATCAGGATGGGTACCTCTGGAGCATAGTGCCACCGAAGTATGGGTTCGAGGATGTCCCAGTCCATCGCGGTCGCATCGGCGGGTTTGGCGAGCGCCTTGGCCATCTTGAAGACCTCGGTCCCGCAGTGGGTCAGGAAGACGGCGCGCTTCATGGAGCCGGTGGCGTCCTTCAAGCCGCTGCACTCGAGGTGCATGCGGAATCGGTCGGAGAACGATTCCCAGTCCTCGGTGGCGGGGTTGAAGGGTGCGGGTGGTGCGATTTTCGCCATCGCAGTGGTTCGTCTGGCTTCCGTCGGACACGTGGCTCGGTTCAGGGTCTGGATCCCACCTTCGTCGCCAGTGTTGTGTCTGCGAAATGATGCCAGGAGTCGGTGACTTTAGTGCAAGCTCTTTATTTGTAAGTTGGAACCGAACTGGCGAAAGGAAAAAAGCCCGTGGCTTTTATTTCTTTCGCCGCCGCGGCCGCGGCCAATGGCACCACTTTGAATCTCCCGCGATCCGAATGGACCAATCGCGGGAGATTCCTAGCGAGCCAATCGGCGCGGCTCGCCTGACCAATCGGAGAGCCCCGCGCTTTGGCCAATCAAAGCGCGGGGATCTCGAGTATGTTAATTAAGGACAGAACAATTAGCACGCTGTGTGCCAAGAAGCAGCCTTTGAAACAGCCCTCTTTTCTTGTTTTTTAACGGCAGCTGTGCCTCGTTTGGCAGCTGAAGTTGAAAAATCAGGAAATAAAGATCAGGTAAGAGCCCAGGTGGGAGGGTGGGCAAAAACATCAGCAGACATAGAACCGGTTCTATGTCTGCTACTCTTCAGAGCTACTGGTTCTACAGAGGTGGACAGAACTGGTAGAAACAGACCCCTGAGTCTGCTCCAGACTGAGAAATTGAAGGAAACCATGTAGTAGATAGCTCAGTCGGAAAAATGAAGAAAATTAACAAGCTGCAATTTCCCATCCTTAAAACTGTCCCTAAAATAGTGTCCCCAGATCAATGTATTAATCTATTATTTAGGAAAACTATTTGCACAAAGCAAGTGCTTCTGTGTAACTGCTGGCTAGAATCAAGAAACTCGGTTCTGAAATATAGTAACTTAGGAAGGAATTAGCTTTTGTGGAGAGAACACTTGCTCGGTTTTAGAATCTGTGTTTTTCATTTCTGGTTCCTTTACAATTGATAGGCAATCCTAAAAGAAACAACCACCTATAATTTCAATATATTTACTCTCCATTCTAAGACTAATATTGAATCTGTTGCCCTTAATTTGGCCTTATTTATGTTTACAATAATCATTATTCTATTTTTTTTACTGTAATCTATTTCACTTTGCCCAGTTCAAATTGGAGCTATGTATGGGTTTCTCAAGAGGACAATGAAATATTCTCAGATTCCTATTTTCCTAAGGAGATTCCACAGCTTGACATGTGTGATATAATCAAATACTTTTCTATCAATGAAGCACCTATTATCTTATGATAATATTTACCTCTTATCCAGCATGCATCAGCAAGTCTCTTATTCCTCATCTTTTTCTTGATCCAGCTGAAACATCTCACATTTCCCTATCCATGTAAGGCTCTAATTTCTTCTGGATGATGCCAAACATTAAATTGCCAGCAATATAATTAAGGGTATTGTTTGATAGTTTTCATATTGTGTTAAGTCTCTGTCATGCCCAAGCCCAATGAGAACACAGTGAAATCCAATCAAGTCAAATTGTTATCCCAATGGATCAAATCTTGCAAAATTAAAGCTATAACTTTCTAACCTAGTAGGTATATATCCTGAGAGATTCTAGGGTATGGCTACCCCGAACCTCTTCCTCCATCCCCCATTGAGGTTGGGACTGTGCAATCTCTTATTTTGCGCCCCTTTCTAGAATGTGTTGCTTCCTCCCTGGGAAAGTACAGTACTACCAAAATTTTCCTTTCACTACTTCTACTCCAAGTGCACATTCCATCACAGTCTAATTTCTTTGAAATTGGCAAATAAATTGGTATTGGTTGTTGATCTACTGTGATGTTTACTAGAAGTACTGATTTTTTTTCAATTGTTTGCCATATTTCTCTAGCTATTCCATCAATTCTTGTAGCCTTACAAATTGGTAATAATCAGAAAGCTGATATAATTTTATATTTTAATGCTGGATGTTCTTGTACGTATCTTGGATGTTGACATCTTTACTGTATAAAATTTTACTATATAGTTTCCATTGCTTAATATTCTTTAAATCAGTTATCATCTATCCATTGGGTATTCTTTAACATACCAATTTGCACTGGAACATCCTTCTGAGTTCAGTCTGTTTTGATATTTTATGCCTTTACATATATGATTTAATGGTGTTTTTTGTGTGTGTTTCTTCTAACAGTTCTTTGAACTTCTTTGTTAAATTCCTTCTAGAGATCTTCATCATTCTGTGTTTTGTCCTCTCTTAACATTTTGGCAATTTTAGTTATTTGTTCTGATATCCATCTTATTTTCTTCTCTTTCATTTCATTCCACAGTTCCTCTGTTTCTCTGCCATCAGTTCTGGTATTTGAGGTGATTCCTGATATTCTTAAGAATGGCAGATATATGCTCAATATAATAGAAACTGGTTGGCTTTGTTCTTCAGCTTTAGCTCAACTTGGATCTTGCACATGAACAGTTCATGATCTTTCCCTTCCCTAACCACCACTTTGCTGTTATATTGAAGCTTTTCCACCTTCTTACGCCAATAACAGTCATTTTGAGTTCTATATGCTTTGTCTGGGAACATTCATGATATAGGGATCATTTTGGTTGTTTGAAGTCTGATTTAGCATTGAAGAAATCATTGGATTGGCATAAATCAATGAAACTTTATTTTGCATCACTCGAGGCTCTAGAGTCCAACTACATTTTTTCCCTTACTATTTCCATCTTGGGCATTCTAATCACCAACCACAAGCAACTTGTTTGCATGCTGTGTTGATTTCAGATTGAACTTGACCATAAAACTGGTTGATCTCCTCTTCTTCTGCATCAGTGTTTGGAACATAAATTTGGATAACCATCATATTAAAGGATTATCTGCAAAGTCTAGCTGATATTGTTCCGTCATTCACTACTTGTATGCAGATGTTGTATCCAATGTCTTTTCTCTATCCTTCCTGCCCATGAAAGCAATACTGTTCCTTTTTTGTTTTTCATGACATGAGTAGTATACAGTACAGATAGTTCTCAACTTACGGCCCAAAATTTTATGTTGCTAAATGAAACATTTGTTAAGTGAGTTTTGTCCCATTTTATGACATTTCTTGCCACAGTTGTTAAGTGATTCATTGCAATCGATAAGTTAGTAACCTGGTTGTTTAGTGAATCTGGCATCAATACAATCAATACAATCACAACTTTCAGTAGCTCCAGTTTATATTTGTATCCCTTTCCTCCTAATCCTCACAATGCCCGTTTGTGTGTGCAGAGATAAAACACTGCAGAATTCCAGTAAAGAAATGGGAGGCAACAAGAAGCTACTTGTACAGGCTTGGCCTGTCCCTCCTCCTCAACTATTGACTTTAATTCCACCAGGTAGGAAAAGAGGAGCAGAGCCACTGTATGGAAGCCTGGACAGGAAGCCAAATTTGAAAGGCAAAATTTTTGTTATGTATGTAAATAGTTGAATAAAGGCAAGCTTGGGGTAAAGTGCAGGGTTCTGGCTCTGCACTTCTGATTGGGTGTTAAGCGGCTAGATCGGATTGGTTGGGTTCTGAGAATCTGATTGGCCCTTAACGAAGGACTCTTATTGGTTCTGGAGCTAGCGTTTTATAGCTCCCTATTGGTTATTTCACATTAGAATTGCCTATATAAAGCAGAGTTGTTGTTATACAAGTTAGAAGTCACTATGCAATAAAGAGCTGAAAGTTCACTAACTAAGACTGTCTCCATTCATTCTACCCATGCCTGAATCCATAACACTGGCGACGAGGATGGGATTTGGAGAAATCTGATCTTAAGGAACTTGGAAGAAAAACAGAGCACGTGTCAAAACGGCGCCACCAACGGAAGCCATGTCCGGCGGCATCGTACCACCCGCTCCGTTCAATCCCAACCAAGAGGATTGGGAATCCTACATGGATCGCTTTCAGATGTTCCTCGAAACGAACAACCTGAAGGACGCCACACCAGCCAAGAAGCGGGCGCTGTTCCTGACGTACTGCGGCCCGGCTGTCTTTAAAATGGCAAAAGCACTCGCGAAGCCTCGAGAAGTGAAAGCAATAAGCTGGGACGACCTCGAACCTCTCCTGAGAGACCATTACGCGCCAACCGTACCCACACTCGTGAGACACCACGAGTTCTATCAACGAAGCCAACGAAAAGGAGAGAGTGTGGCTGACTTCATGGCAGACCTCCAGAACTTGGGAGGCCTCTGCGGGTTTGCAGACTTAGATGAAGCATTGAGAGACCGCCTAATTCTGGGATTAGATGCGCTAAGCGTGCAGAGCAAGCTGATGGCGAAGGGCGACATCGGCCTTGTTGACGCCATCGCTGAAGCCACTGCTGCTGAGGCGACCAAAAAGTCCGCGGCGCAACTACGGTGAAGCCGAAACCCAACAAACCCACCGACAGGCGACATCTCACCCAGCTCAGAAGGGCAGTTGGCGACAATGCACTACGAGGACCTCTCTTCATCGTCAGACAGCGACGAAGAAGGGGTCCATCGACTGCGGTCCGACCGGGACCCTCGTCCTAAAACCTCACGCCCTTGCGCTGGCTGCGGGGCAAACCATCCCAGGGCAGACTGCAAATTCCACGACGCACTCTGCCATGAGTGCGGGAAACGAGGCCACATTGGTCGAGTCTGTCGCAGTTTACCGGGACCAAGCCCGGCCTCAAAGGGAACCAACTTTCGCCAATCGGCAGGAAACCGTCCTGTAAGGCGAGACCCAGCAAACCACTCCTACAGATATCGAGCGTTGCAGAAAGAAGAGGCTCACCATACTATCACTATAGGTCACGCCTCGGCCATGGACGCGAAGAAGATTCGAGTTACAGTAGCCATAGAGAACCAACCCTGCCACATGGAGGTCGATTCGGGATCCTCCCTCTCGATGGTGTCGTGGAAGACATTAAAACAGCTCATTCCTACCATCCAATGCCAAGACCTTCGAATGCTTAAAGATTACCAAGGGAATCGGATCCCTGTGGTCGGGTCTTGTCGAGTCCGCGTCTCATTTAAAAAGCATACGGCATACTTACCTCTAACGATCATCGATAGGGACAGGCCTAGTTTGTTGGGCCTCCAATGGTTTGCGCCACTCGGCATCGAAGTAGCCGGCGTGAACTGAGTCGGTGATTGCGAGTGGGAGGAGGATCTTATGTCTGAATTCAGCGATGTCTTCGCAGATTGTCTGGGCAAGTATAAGGGGACCCCAATTTCGTTCAGCCTCGACCCTAAGGTCGCCCCGATCTGTTTAAAGCCCCATCGAGTTCCGATGATAGATAGGCCAAGATAGATGAACAACTTGACAAACTAATTAAACAAGGGGTACTGCAACCCATTGATCATTCCCCATGGGAAACTCCTATTGTAACCCCCATTAAACCAGATGGGTCAATCCGAATCTGTGGGGACTACCGGGCCACTCTAAACCACGCCCTCCAGCAGAACGCGTATCCAGTGCCGGTGGTGCAGCACCTCCTTCATTCTCTGGGAGGTGGAAAGGTTTTTGCTAAGTTAGATTTAGCTCAAGCCTATCAACAATTGCCCATGGACGATAAAACAGCCCAAGCTCAAATGATAGTAACGCACAGAGGTGCTTTTAAATGTACCCGATTGCAATTCGGGGTAAGTGTA
The DNA here is from genome assembly GCA_033807585.1 of Hydrophis major. Lineage (NCBI taxonomy): Eukaryota > Metazoa > Chordata > Lepidosauria > Squamata > Elapidae > Hydrophis > Hydrophis major. The sequence goes on along the minus strand of CM066330.1, from coordinate 238,024,027 downwards.
GCCCTGGGAATATTCCAAAGTTTAATGGAACGATTGTTGCAGGGAATCAAGGGCGTGGTTCCGTATTTTGATGACGTATTGATTGCAGCCCCTAGTCAAAAAATTCTGCAGAATCGTTTAAAATGTGTTCTTAAAAAATTCCAAGAAGCAGGATTGAAAGTAAAAAGGGATAAATGTCATCTGTATACCGACAGTGTTGAATTTCTAGGTTATTGCATTGATAGTCAGGGTATTCACCCAACTGAGAGTAAATTAAGGGCGATTAAAAATGCTCCCAGACCTCGTAACAAAACTGATCTTCAAGCATTTTTAGGCCTTATCAATTTCTACAATGTGTTTTTACCGCATAAGGCAACTGTGGCTGAACCATTACACCGGTTATTAGATAAGAAAGCATTGTGGGTTTGGGGTTACCGAGAAGAAAAAGCATTTAGAAATGTAAAAGATTTACTTACATCTGATTCTGTACTTATGCAATATAATGAAACATTACCATTGGTTATAACTTGTGATGCCTCACCGTTTGGGGTGGGCGCTATTTTGAGCCATGTGCTGCCTAATGGAAATGAGGCTCCCGTTGCATACTTTTCGAAGACTCTCTCCCAGGCAGAACGTAACGATGGACAAATAGACAAGGAGGCTCTTGCAATTGTGTCAGCCGTAAAAAAATTCCATGAGTATGTATATGGAAGGACATTTACAATTGTAACTGACCACAAACCTTTACTGGGGATAATCGCTGGGGACAAACCAACCCCCTATATATTGTCCCCAAGAATGACTCGATGGTCAGAGTTCCTAGCTGCTTATAATTATCGATTGTTACATCGACCAGGGAAAGCCATTCCCCACGCGACGCACTCAGCAGAGCACCGCTACCAGAGACCCTCGACGATCCAGCACCAACAGTATCGGCGTTACAAATCGAAACGCTCAACTCGCCTCCTATGACCGCTTGAGATATCGCGAGGGAGACCAGACGAGACCACACCCTAGCTCGAGTCCTAGGCTGGGTAGAGCGTGGATGGCCATTGGACCGGATCCCAGATGACTTTGTGCCATTTAAAACAAGACAGACTGAACTTTTTTCACAAAAAGGCTGCGTCATCTGGCTTTTTTTTTTTCACAAAAAGGCTGCGTCCCAGAACGACTCCAAAAGACGCTGTTACAAATCTTGCACGATGGACATCCCAGGATCGTGCGAATGAAGGCACTCGCACGTAGCTACGCTTGGTGGCCAGGCATGGACCAACACATCGAGCAATGGGTCAAGGCCTGCACCAAGTGCCAACAAAACAGCAACGCACTGCCAAAAGCTGCACCGACTGAATGGGAGATGCCACGTGGACCCTGGTCCAGCATCCACCTGGATTTCGCAGGGCCGATCAAAGGACAGACATTGCTGTTGACTGTCGATGCACACTCTAATTGGTTAGAAATTCATCGAATGGCCAATACAACCTCCGAGGCAGTCATTAAAGTCCTCAATAGACTCTTTGCAACTCATGGATTGCCGGACGTCCTGGTGTCCGATAACGGACCACAGTTTACAGCGCTAATGTTTGAACAGTACCTTGCTGATAACGGCATCCGCCATGCGCTTACCTCGCCGGCGCATCCTGCTACCAACGGCCGAGCGGAACGCATGGTACAATTTGTAGAAAAGACTTTACAAAAGGTGGACTATGATAATCTTGACAAAAAAATAAACCGCATTCTACTTCCACAACACATCACTCCGCACAGCGAAACCGGCAGAACTCCCGCAGAACTTCTCATGGGGCGAAAACTCCATTCCCGCCTTGACCGACTGCACCCTGCTTACGAGCCAGAGAAGCCTCCAGGATCCAGCGGACGCTACCATACCTTCAAAGTAGGCAACCCCGTTTATGCAAGAAATTTATCAGGCGACCCAGTTTGGATTGAAGCAACGGTAATACGCGAGACTGGGCCCAGATCCTATATTGTAAAATGTATTGATGAGAGACTATGGAAAAGACATATTGACCAATTATGGTCATGACTCATAACGGCCAGCCAACAACTTCCCAACGACCAAACTGAGGGGGGGGAGGAAGAGAAGAAGACGATATGCCAGGAAACCTGTTCCAAGAAAGCGATGAATCAAGTGAAACCCAGGAAATGGAGCAGGAAGAAGAATCATACGCTCCAAGGGAAATCACACCAGAACGAGAAGCCGAGCCACTACAAAACAACACCCTACCTCAACGGGACTGCACGCAGCCAGTCCAAAGAAAATCTGACAGACCCAAGAGACAACCGTCCTATTTAAAGGACTACATAGTCACAAATTAATTGTGGAGCCAGGGGGAAGGGGTGTATGTATGTAAATAGTTGAATAAAGGCAAGCTTGGGGTAAAGTGCAGGGTTCTGGCCCTGCACTTCTGATTGGGTGTTAAGCGGCTAGATCGGATTGGTTGGGTTCTGAGAATCTGATTGGCCCTTAATGAAGGACTCTTATTGGTTCTGGAGCTAGCGTTTTACAGCTCCCTATTGGTTATTTCACATTAGAATTGCCTATATAAGGCAGAGTTGTTGTTGTACAAGTTAGAAGTCACTATACAATAAAGAGCTGAAAGTTCACTAACTAAGACTGTCTCCATTCATTCTACCCATGCCTGAATCCATAACAATTTTATTCTGTATCTTTTCCCAACTATGTGCGTCAGTTGCAAAGGGTAGCTACTAAGCACAGGAAAAGATCTACCTGCTTAAGGTAATGACATCCAGAGCTGTGTGGGCTCCTACTTCCCAAGCAACATTTTGCCTTTTGAATTTGGGCCTTTGAATCATATATCTTCCTCCACAGAGAGATAAGCAATTTTGGGATCTTGGCTTTTTGAATCAATTTCCATTCTGGATGTCTGTCATCACAAGTATAAAGTTACCGTACACATTCATTCAATCGGTATCTCACCTTTCCTGCAGCAACTCAAGGTGGTACTATTATCATACTCTTTTCACATTTTTTTCCTCCAAACAAAAACAGTTCTGTGAAGTAATTTGGCATAAAATAATGCCAGGATAAAAGCTTGGCAATAAACTTCCATAATTAAAGGAAGTGGGGGAACTTGGGATTCCCATTCCTAGTCCAATAACTTAACCATTTCCCCTGACTGAATTAACATCTGAATTTATTTGTTTGCTTATATATCAAATTTGGAAACCATTCATCTCTCACAGAACAATTAATCTTCTTCATCCCTACTCTTTCCTTTTCCTTTATTTTAGATTGCATCTTATTTATTATTTATTTCTTCTTCTCTTTGGCTGAAGAATATGATTTTAAAAATCCTCTAGATTTAAGAAATAAATGTAAGCTCAAGTTCCGAAGACCAGGAATGCTTTAAGATCCAGAATGCCAGCTGGTAACTACATTACAGTACATTTTTGTACTTATTGTCAATACTAAAGCAATCCATGGTAAATATTAAAGTGCATTTAAATCTTATAAAAAACATAGGCTTCAAAGTCATTCAAATTAATGAGAAAACCAGAAATAGAAAGCCCTACCTGAAAAGGACATTTTTACTGAGAGGCAAAATTTCAATTAGAAAACTCTGTACTATTGAGACAAATAATAGTGTTAGTTATTTGCAGAAAGCTGTAAGGATTAAAAACAGTAAAAATATTTGCTTATTTGGTTTAATAATTTCTAATCTTTTTTGTTATTCTGTAGAAATACATATGCTACATACTGTGGCAGATTTTGCAAGCTTCTTCCTTGCAGTTTAATTTATTACCTGTGATTTATCTTGTTAAAGCTTATGTGATATTTCAAAATGTTAAGTCTGGAGCATGGGTGCGAATAATGGAGACGAGCTGGTAGAAACGGTGAACTTCAAACTCTTTATTTACATGGTGTGACAGCTCAAACTGGATGGCTGCTATAGCCTTCCTTATACAGGCAACTTATTAACAATTCAACCAAGAGCAATCCGGGAGCGATAACTCCGTTAACCAATGAGAATGGCCTGTTAATGGCCAATCAGATTCTCCTGAATGGACCAATCTGATCTTGCCATTAACAGCCAATCAGAAGTGCAGGGCCAGAACCCTGCACTTGACTTCAAGCTCAAGATAACTTTATTTAACATTTATTCATTCACAACACCCCTTCCCCCTGGCTTCTGTTTATGGGGCGCGGTCACGTACTCCTTGAGGTAGGACGGTTGTTTTATTAGTCTTTTTTATTTTCGCTGTGCGCCTGGCATTTGGCTGCATTCTTGTTGAGGTAGAGCGTTGTTTGGCGAAAGGGGTGCCTCTGGTTCAGAGTTCGCGTTTTCGTTGTCACCAATATCTTCAGCAACTCCCTGAGGTGAACTCACTCCCATCCCTGGTTCCTGTTCCCGTGTTTCTGTTCCGCTATCATTCCCTTCGAAAAGATTTTCCTCTAGTTGAAATTTGTCTTCCTCTGTATCTCCCCCCCCCTTCAGTTTGGTTATAAGGGAGTTCGGAATTGCCTGACTGCAGCCGTGATCGTAGTTGATCGATATGGCACTTCCAAAGTCTATCGTCAGGGCACTGTACAAGGAATGATCTTGGGCTGGTTACACGGATTACCCACAGCGGATCGCCCGATAAGTTTTTAGCGAATACTAAATCGCCTACCTGGAAGGTACGGCATCGGCCGCTGGATCCGAGTGGTTTTTCCGGTTCGTAAGCTGGGTGTAACCGGTCGAGGTGAGAGCGGAGCTTCCGTCCCATTAGCAGCTCGGTGGGAGTTTTGTTGGTGACGCTGTGAGGTGTGATGTGCTGTAGAAAAAGGATTCGGTTGATTTTCTCGTCGATGTTGTTGTAGTCTATTTTTTGTAGCGTTTTCTTGACAAATTGTACCATGCGCTCAGCCCTACCGTTGGCCGTAGGGTGAGCAGGTGAAGTGAGCACATGTTGGATACCACGGTTAGCCAGGTACTGCTCAAAAGACAGCGCGGTAAATTGGGGCCCGTTGTCGGATACCAGAACATCTGGTGATCCGTGGGTTGCAAACAGTCTTTCCAGTCTTTTGATGACGCTTCGGTGGTCGTGTTCCTCATTCGGTGGATCTCGAGCCAATTCGAGTATGCGTCGACGGTTAACAAGAATGTGTGGCCTTTGGTCAGCCCAGCAAAATCTAGATGGATACGGGACCAGGGTCCCCACGGTGTCTCCCATTCGGTTGGGGTTGCCTTTGGTGGAGCGTTGCTTACTTCTTGGCATCTCTGGCAAATTTTTACCCACAATTCGATTTGTCTGTCAATGCCTGGCCACCACGCGTAGCTTCTTGCGAGGGCCTTCATGCGTACGATGCCAGGGTGGCCATCGTGCAAAGTTCTGAGTAGTGCCTGTTGGAGTTGTTCTGGGATAATGACTCTATCGCCCCAGATGATACAGCACTTTTGAGAAAACAACTTTGTTTGATGACTTTTGAATGGTGCGAAGTTGTCTGGTATTTGATCCAATGGCCATCCGTGTTCTATCCACGTGAGGACTCATGCTAAGATGGGATCGCGTTTTGTTTCTCTCACGATATCCCGGGCAGTTAATGGCGGCGTATGAAGTGTCTCAATTTGCAACATTGTCATCGTGGGTGCGGGATCGTTGATGGTTTCTGGAAACGGTGCACGGCTCAACGCGTCGGCGTGGGGAATAGCTTTACTGGGGCAGTATTGTAGCTGATAATTGTAGGCAGCCAAGAATTCTGACCAGCGGGAGATAGTATATAGGGGGTTGGCTTATCGCCAGCGATTATCCCCAGCAGTGGTTTGTGGTCAGTCACTATAGTAAAAGCTCGGCCGTACACATACTCATGGAATCTTTTAACAGCCGATACAATTGCCAGGGCTTCTTTATCGATCTGGCTATAATTTTGCTCGGTTTTCGAGAGTGTTTTTGAAAAATAAGCAACAGGGGCTTCGCTACCGTTAGGCAATACATGGCTCAAAATGGCACCCACTCTGAAAGGCGATCCCGTAAAACAATCCCGTAAAATTTTTGAAGTAGGGGCAGCAATTAACACATTGTCAAAGTAGGGGACAACGCCTTTAATCCCTTGTAAGAGTCTTTCCATTAGGCTCTGAAAGATCCCCGGGGCTACACTCACTCCAAATTGGAGCTGCGTACATTTAAAGGCACCTCGGTGCGTCACGATTGTCTGTGCTTGTGCCATTTTTTCATCAACCGGCAGTTGCTGATAAGCCTGAGCTAAGTCTAGTTTAGCGAAGACTTTTCTGCCCCCCTTGGGAATGGAGGAGGTGTTGCACCACCGGCACCGGATATGGATTTTGTTGCAGGGCGTGGTTTAGGGTGGCTCGGTAGTCCCCACAAATTCTATTTGAGCCATCCGGCTTAATTGGTGTCACAACTGGGGTTTCCCAGGGAGAGTGATTGGTTGGCTTTAACACTCCCTGGGCTATCAACTTATCAAGCTGCTCATTGATTTTCGGCTTTAGTGCAAACAGAACTCAATGAGGCTTAAGGCGGATGGGAGCTATTTTTGGATTAAGGCTAAAGGATATCGGGGTCCCCTTGTACTTGCCTAGCTTTTCCGCGAAGACGTCCTTGAATTCGTGGGCGAGGTCCTCCTCCCAGTCACTCCCGCTAATTCGGTTAATGCCTGCCACTTCAATGCCGAGTGGTGCGAACCATTGGAGGCCTAACAGGCTAGGCCGGTCCTTGTCGATCACCGTCAGGGGTAAGTACGCTGTGCGGTTCTTGAATGAAACCCGGATTCGGCTGGATCCCACGACTGGAATCCAGTTCCCCTGGTAGCCTTTTAGCATGAGCCTTTGGAATTGCAGGTCTTGGCACCAGATGGTAGGGATGAGTTGCTTGAGGGTCTTCCAGGAGACCATTGAAAGAGACGATCCCGAGTCAACTTCCATTTGGCACGGCTGATTTTCGATGTCCACTTTAACTCGAATTTTCTTGGCATCCAATGAAGAGGTGTGACCGATAGTGATTGTTTGGTGAGCCTCTTCTCACCTCATTAGGCAATTCACGGGTCAGTTTCTGTAGGAGTGGCTTGCTGGTTCTCGCCTTACAGGACGGTTTCCTGTTGATTGGCAAAAACTGGCCCCCTTCGAGGTCTGGCTTGGTCCGAGGAGACTTCTGCAGACCTGTCCGATATGGCCTCGTTTCCCGCACTCGTGGCAGAGCGCGTCGCGGAATTTGCAATCAGAGCGGTAATGGTTGGCCCCACAGCCAGCGCATGGTTCCTGGGACTTTGGGTAATGGTCCCGATCGGATCGAAGTCGATGGACCTCTTCTTCGTCGCTGTCTGACGACAAAGAGAAGTCCTCATGGTGGGCCGTCGAAAGCTGTCCTTCCGACTTAGGTGAAAGTTCGCTGGCTGGTTGGTGTGTCGGAGCGTGATTTCGGCATAGTTGGGCAGCCGAATTCTTGCTCACTTCCGCTGCCGTAGCCTCAGCGATGGCATCGGCAAGGCTAATGTCGCCCTTAGCCATTATTTTGCTCTGCACGTTTAGAGCATCTAATCCTAGAACTACTTGGTCTCTCAAATCCTCTTCTAGGTCAGCGAAATCGCAGAGGCCTCCCAAGTTTCGGAGGTCCGCAATGAAATCGGCAACACTTTCTCCTTTCCGCTGGTTTCTTTGGTAGAACTCATGCCGTCTTATGAGCGTTGGTACGGTCGGTGCACAGTGGGCCCTTAGTAGAGGTTCGAGGACGTCCCAGTCCATAGCCTTCACTTCAGCTGGTTTTGCTAGTGCCTTGGCCATCTTGAATACGGTCGGCCCGCAATGCGTCAGGAATACCGCCCGTTTCTTCCCAGTTGTGGCATCCTTCAGATTATTCGTTTCCAAGAACATTTGGAAACGGTCCATGTAGGACTCCCAGTCCTCTTGCGCTGGGTCGAACGGAGTGGGTGGTACTATGCCGTCGGACGTGGTTCCACCATTGTGCGTTTCAGCCATGTGCTCGGTTGTCTTCTTCGTTGTTTAGTCAGTTCTGACGTCTCCACATCCCACCTTCGTTGCCAGTGTTAAGTCTGGAGCATGGGTGCGAATAATGGAGACGAGCCGGTAGAAACAGTGAACTTCAAACTCTTTATTTACATGGTGTGACAGCTCAAACTGGATGGCTGCTATAGTCTTCCTTATATAGGCAACTTATTAACTATTCAACCAATAGCAATCCGGGAGCGCTAGCTCTGTTAACCAATGAGAATGGCGTGTTAATGGCCAATCAGATTCTCCTGAACGGACCAATCCGATCTTGCCATTAACGCACTTGACTTCAATCTCAAGATAACTTTATTTAACATTTATTCATTCACAACACAAAATATGATTGCTTTGATGAAGCTTTGTCATGTTCTGACTGATAAGATAAATTTAATACACGGTTTCCATTTTTTCAGGGAAATGTCTATGGAAGGAAAAATGAAACTGGATTAATAGTATCATAAAATAATAAAATTAGATTTACTTTCATGACATTATTGAATTCTTCCGTGGAAATGCTTTTTGTGACAAAGCATTCTGTAACGCTTTAATTTAATACTCTTATTTATTCAAAATGAAATTTCAGATACTCTTCCATTTTATAAAGCCCCAGAGATCTGCTCATTTCTCATGACAGTTAGATTTAAAACAATTGAAAAACTTCTCACTTGAATAATGAGGAGTTATAGGAATCTCTTCATGCTAATATATGCCATCTGAGCTACAGATGTATATTTATATTTCCTGTCTGAGATCATCTTGTGAGTGTTGGTGGTGCCATAAAAATTATTTTGTTTTTGTTTTTTAAATGGAGCCGCCTTCTCCTCTTTCCCAGTCTTCTATATTACTTTTAAAAACTGCAACTCCTTGACCCAACACCTAATAGCATACAAACTTAGAGGACACAATTAAGTTTTTTTAAGATTTTCAGGTCACATATCAGAACTATACTGAATTCTCCATAAAGATACCTTTAAAATGTAATTTTCTTGTTTTAATATTCATTGTTGTTTATATGTTAGATATGTTTATCTCTTATTCTTAGGTTATTTTTAAAATTGTGATTTTAAAATATTACTTGGCAAATTTTTATTTTGAAGGTTAGTATAAAGAGGATTTTTCTAGAGCGTTAACTTGGTATAATAAAATAAACTGTGGAATTCTTGGTTGTTTTCATGCAGGCATTTCATTACCAAACTAGGTAACATCATCAGTGCTATAAGTGAATTGGTTTTTTCTCTCATTTTATATTTATACATAGTGGCTTAGTATTTAAAATGAGAGCAAACTCAACTCCCTTCAGCACTAGCACTGATGATGTTACCTAGTTTGTAATGAAATATCTTTAAGAAAACAACCAAGCTCAAAAAGCACCAAAGACCTCTCATATTTTTTCCCTTTTGCTATTAAGCTGCAATCCAGTGACAGAAAGCAGATGTAGCATACAGAGGATCCAAGCCTCTTTCTCTATCGCTGGATACTTTAAAAAACATTCAAGTTACAGCTGGAAATATGTACAGAGTCACATCACTGGCTCATTTAATGTATATTTTCTATCCTGATTTAAAGCAGGAATCCAAGATAGCCAGTTGTTGTTTTTTAAAGTATCCAGCGATAGAGAAAGATGCTTGGATCCTCTGTATGCTACATCGGCTAGTGGAGCCTGGGGGTTTCTCTGGATAATATATATGGGATGCAATCGGTCTAGTGGCGAGCGGAGTCTTCTGCCCATAAGTAGTTCTGCTGGGCATTTGTTAGTGGTTGTGTTAGGCATGATATGTTGTATCAGCAGCATTTTATTTATTTTTTCCTGGATATTGCCGTCTTCAATTTTTTGTATGGTGTTTTTTGTAAACTGAACCATTCGTTCTGCCCACCCATTCGCCACCGGGTGAGCGGGCGACGTTAATGCATGTCTGATGCCTCGGGCAGCCAGGTATTGTTCGAATGCCAGTGCAGTGAACTGTGGCCCATTGTCAGACACTATCACATCTGGTAAACCGTGTGTGGCAAAGAGTTTGTTAAGTTTTGTTATGACGCCTTCAGTAGTTGTTTCTTTCAAAGTGCAAACTTCCAGCTAATTTGAATAGGCATCTACAGTAATCAGAAATGTGTGACCATGAGTGGGTCTGGCGAAATCAAGATGGATTCATGACCGGGGCCTCTGGGTGTTTCCCATTCCAGGGGTGGTGCTGTGGGGGGGGGGTGGATCGCGTTTGTTGGCAACTGTTGCATGCAGCTACCCATGTTTCGATCTGCCTGTCCATCCCTGGCCACCAAGCATAACTTCTTGCCAGGGCTTTCATCCGGACGATGCCTGGGTGTCCTTCATGCAGCATGTCCAGTACTGTGTTTTGTAATGTTTCTGGTATCACCACCCGATCTCCCCAAAGTATGCACCCTTTTTGAGAAAAAAGTTCAGTTTGCTGCTTCCTGAAGGCTTTAAAACGTTCGTCTTTGTCATTTTCTGGCCCACCCCCTTCTACCCAGCTCAAGACTCGTGCCAGTCACCTGTCTTTTTTTGTTTTGTGGGCAATGTCTGGTGCGGTGAGGAGTGGGCTGGGCAGGGTTTCTGTTTGGAGGACTTGTGTGGTGGGTGTTGGGTAGTCTTGCACATCCGGAAGGGGTGAGTGGCTTAAGGCATCGGTGTGCAAAATGTCCTTATCGGGGCGGTGTGTGAGCTGGAATTATAGGCGGCCAAGTTGTGTGTTTTGTGTGTCTATGTTTTGTTTGAGAATTAATAAAACCTTGGGGGAATGTTGGATGAGAATAATGGTAATCAAGTCAGAGAGGAATGAAGATGATGATTTTAAACTGGATAAATATAGAAAATAATAATAACAACAATGAAATTGAATACGAAAAGAGAAATAATGAGAAATTTGTTTAGAGATATTTATATGTTTATATTGAAATGGTATAAAACAATTATGTTGCATAAAATAATATTTTACTTGACTTGTAAAAATAATAATGGAAAGAGGTTTTATGTATTTAATGGTTAATGATGGTTTGTTTGTCTTTAAAATCAATAAAATTTATTTAAAAAAAAAAAAGAACTCAGACCACCTCTTCATGCGAGGTGACAGGATGTTTGGGGTGGCCTTGTTGCCCGCCAATATGCCTAGCAGAGGTTTATGATCAATAATGATTGAAAAGGTCCTACCGTAGATGTAATCGTGGAACCTTTTCACTCCGGAGATGATCGCTAGGGCTTCCTTGTCCAGCTGGCTGTAGTTTCTTTCCGGCTTGGACAGGGTTCTTGAAAAGAAGGCAATGGGTGCCTCTTTTCCATCCGGTAGGGTATGACTGAGGATTGCCCCCACTCCAAAGGGTGATGCATCGCATGTAATTGTTAGTGGTAAAGTTTCACTATACTGGATGAGGACTGCGTCGGAATTTAAGAGGTTTTTTATCTGTTGAAAGGCGTTTTCCTCCCGTTTTCTCCAAGTCCAGGAGGCGGTTTTGTCCAACAGTCTATGCAATGGTTCTGCCACAGTCGCCTTTTGGGGTAGGAAAACATTATAAAAGTTAATGAGTCCTAAAAATGCCTGAAGCTCCGCTTTGTTTTTCGGTCTGGGGGCTTCCTTGATGGCTTTGAGTTTTTTCTCGGTGGGGTGAATTCCATGTTTGTCTAGCAGGTACCTCAAAAACTCGACCCTCTCGGTGCATAGTTGGCATTTCTCTTTTTTAACTTTCAGGCCAGAGTCTTTAAATTTTTGGAGTACTGCCCTTAGGCGTTTTTCTAGTTGTTTTTTATTAGCCGCTGCCACTAATACATCATCAAAGTACTGCACTACTTCCTTAATTCCTTGCAACAGTCTTTCCATGAGGCTTTGGAAGACCCCGGGCGCTACACTGATGCCGAATTGGAGGCGGTTGCATTTAAATGCCCCCTGGTGCGTTACAATCGTTTGTGCCTCAGCGGTTTCTGCATCGACCGGCAGCTGCTGATAGGCTTGTGTCAGGTCGAGCTTTGCAAAGACCCGGCCTCCCCCCAGTGAGTGCAGGAGGTGCTGGACTACTGGCACGGGGTAGGCATTTTGCTGCAGGGCATGGTTGAGGGTGGCCTTATAGTCCCCACAGATACTTATGGAGCCATCTGGTTTGATAGGGGTGACTATAGGCGTTTCCAGCGGGCATGGTCCAATACCCCTTAGGCGATGAGCTTATTTAGTTGCTCGTCTATTTTAAGCTTGAGTGCAAATGGCACTCACCACGGTTTGAGGCGGATGGGGGCGACATCTGGGCTAAGATTGAAGGAGATTGGGGACCTCTTGTACTTGCCTAAGGTGTTGTCGAAGACCTCTTGTAAGTCCCGTGCAAGTGTCGCTTCCCAATCTTCCTCGTTTGTGTGGTGGATACCAGCCATTTCTATCCCTAGTGGCTCGAAGCATTGTAGCCCGAGCAAGCTGGGACAGTCTTTGTCCACGATGGTGATGGCAGTATGTTGGTGCGGCCTTTGAACGTGATTTTGAAGCACCTGATGCCGGTTTGGGGGATGCGGTTCCCCTGGTAATCTCTGAGGATCAGCTTGTGGTCGCTTAGCTCATGTTGGCGTATGCTGGGTATTAGGCGCTTGATGGTGTGCCAGGAGACCATGGAAAGGTAGGAACCGGAGTCCACTTCCATGGTGCAGGGTTGGCTTTCGATGTTCACTACTATGCATATCTTTCGGGCATCTATGGTTGAGGAATGGCCAATGACGACTGTTTGATGGGTCTCTTCTCTTCGTGCCAGCTCACTGAATCATTTGTTTCGGCCATCTCGGCTCCAACAGCTGTCAGTCTGGTGCTCCCGGTACTTGGGGGTGGTGCCATCTCGTCGTCTGGGGCTGCCTGTTTGGCACTGTGGACTCGGGTTGCATTTATTTCGGCATACTTTTGCGATGTGCCACTGCTTCTCGCAATGCCGACAAATGGCGTAAAGGAATCGGCATTCAGAATGGGGGTGGTCGCCTCCGTAACCGGCACACTGGAAACCTGACTTACGACCCCGCCAGTCTCGCTGATCCCATTCTGACTGGAGTTGGTGGATTTCTTCCTCCTCGTAGTCACTGTCAGAGGGGGATTCGACATTGCCGTGGTGGGTGGTGGTGTGTTTCTCTGATGTTGGAAGTGCCTTGCTGACAGGATGGCGGTCGGTTCCGTTTGATCGGCACATCTGAGCCGCCGATTTGTAGGTGGCTTCGGCTGCAGTCGCTTCTGCTAGGGCGTCGGTGAGGGAGATATCGCCTTTGGTCATCAGCTTGCTTTGTAGTGTGGGGTCCTTTAGGACAAGGACGACCCGGTCTCGCATGGCCTCATCTAGGTCCGTGAATCCGCACAAGCCTCCAAGGTCCCTTAATTCAGCCACGAAATTGCTGATGCTCTCGCCCTCATGCTGGTCTCGTTGGTAAAAATCATGCCGGCGAATGAGGGTAGGCACAGCTGGAGTGTTGTGGCTATGGAGAATGGGTGCGAGGTCATCCCAGTCCATTGCCTTGATGCCCGCCGGCTTTGCCAAAGCCTTGGCCATTTTAAATACGGCGGGTCCTCAGTGTGTTAGGAATATGGCCCGTTTCCGATTACAGTTTGCGTTGAAAGAGGTTGCTGCATTCCAAAAATATCTGAAACCGGTCGATGTAGGACTCCCAGTCTTCAGTGGCTGAGTTAAAGGGTGTGGGTGGCGTGGTGTTGCTGGCCACCTTGCTGGTCATTTTCACGCTGTTTGCCACGTGCTAGATGTCTCGTCTCACAATCCCATCTTCGTCGCCAGTGTTAAGTTCGGAAGGTCAGGCTCATAGAGATGAGAGACTCAGGTTCAGTAAACAACAGCTCTTTATTTACAGGCTAGATCAGGCTAAGGCACTTGCAGCTGTGGCGGCTCTTTTATAGAGCTCACTGTGGCTTGGCAGCCAATGACATCACTTTAAGTCTCCCGCGCTTGGTTTTAACCAAGCGTGGCAGACTCTTAGCGAGCCAATCATAACCGCACAGGCTGTCCAATCAGGTAGCGGTTGAAACAGACCAATGGGAATACTGGGTTTCAAGCCTGCTAATATGGAACAACCACAAAGAAGATGGGGTCAAATTGTTCTCCAAAGCACCAGAAGGCAAGACAAAAAACAATGGATGGAAACTAACCAAGGAGAGAAGCAACCTGGAATTAGGGAGAAACTCCCTAACAGTGAGGACAGTGGAACAGCTTGCCTCATCATTAGAAGTTTTCAGGAAGAGAATGGACAGTCATTTGTCTGGAATGGTATAGGGCAGTGATGGCTAATCTTTTCAGCACCGAGTGCCCAAAGGGCATGTGCATGCGTGCACCCCCAAAATGCAATAAATCCCATGCACATCCTCTGTGAATGCCCCCCGCCACTGTGTATGCACATGTGTCCCCTGCACATGCACTCTACCCACCACACATGCACCCCGTCCCTGTGCATGCGTGGCAGAAACCCAAAGACCAGCTGGCCAGCAACAGGCATGCATGCATCTGCAGCGGAGCTGAGATGGGCCAATGGCTCGCATGCCTAAAGAGTGCCACCTCTGGCATGTGTGACATAGGCTTGCCATCACGGGTATAGGGTCTCCTGCTTGAGGAGTGGGTTGGATTAGAAGACCTCTAAGGTCCCTTCCATGTTTGTTCTGATTAAAGCTTCGTTTTCAAAAAAGACATTGGAATGTGCTGAGAAGAAAACTAAAGCTTGAAGTCAAGTGCAGGGTTCTGGCCCTGCACTTCTGATTGGCTGTTAAATGGCGAGATCAGATTGGTCCGTTTAGGAGAATCTGATTGGCCATTAGCAAGCCGTTCTTATTGGTCAATGGAGCTAGCGCTCCCAAGTTGTCATTGGTTGAATAGTTAATAAGTTGCCTATATAAGGAAGGCTATAGCAGCCATCGAGTTCGAGCTGTCACACCATGAAAATAAAGAGTTGAAGTTCACTGTTTCACCGGCTCGTCTCCATTCTTCACACCCATGCTCCACACTTAACACTGGCGACGAAGGTGGGATGTGGAGACGTCAGAGCTGACTAAACAACGAAGAAGACAACCGAGCACGTGGCTGAAACGCACAACGGCGGAACCATGTCCGGTGTTGTCGTACCACCCGCTCCGTTCAACCCAGCGCAAGAAGACTGGGAGTCCTATATGGATCGTTTCCAAATGTTCTTGGAAACCAATAATTTGAAGGATGCCACAACGGGGAAGAAACGGGCGGTATTCCTAACGCATTGTGGGCCGACCGTATTCAAGATGGCCAAGGCACTAGCAAAACCGGCTGAAGTGAAGGCTATGGACTGGGACGTCCTCGAACCTCTACTAAGGGCCCACTATGCACCGACCGTACCAACGCTCGTAAGATGGCATGAGTTCTACCAAAGAAATCAGCGGAAAGGAGAGAGTGTTGCCAATTTTGTTGTGGACCTCCAAAACCTGGGAGGCCTCTGCGGGTTTGCCGACCTGGAAGAGGCTTTGAGAGACCGAGTAGTTCTGGGATTAGATGCGCTAAACGTGCAGAGCAAGGTAATGGCGAAGGGTGACATTAGCCTTGCTGATGCCATCGCTGATGCTACTGCAGCAGAAGCAACCAGGAAGTCGGCTGCCCAACTGCGCCGCAACCGCACTCCAACACATCAACCAACCTGCGACATTTCACCTAAGTCAGAAGGACAGCTATCGACGGCCCACCACGAGGACCTCTCTTCGTCTTCAGACAGCAATGAAGAAGAGGTCCATCGACTGCGGTCCGATCGGGACCATTACCTGAAGTCCCAGCAACCATGTGCTGGCTGCGGGGCCAACCATTACCGGTCCAAATGCAAATTCCGCGACGCGCTCTGCCATGAGTGCGGGAAATGAGGCCATATCGGACAGGTCTGTAGAAGTCTCCTAGGACCCAGCCAGACCTCGAAGGGGGCCAACTATCGCCAATCGACAGGAAACCGTCCTGTAAGGCGAGAACCAGTAAACCACTCCTACAGAAACCGAACCATGAATCGCCCAACGAAGCGAGAAGAGGCTCACCAAACTATCACTATCGGTCACGCCTCTTCCTTGGATGCCAAGAAAATCTGAATTAAAGTGGCCATCGAAAATCAGCCCTGCCAAATGGAAGTTGACTCGGGATCGTCTCTCTCGATGGTTTCCTGGAAGACCCTCAAGCAACTCATCCCTACTATCCAGCGCCAAGACCTTCGTTCCCAAAGACTCACACTTAAAGACTACCAGGGGAACCGGATTCCAGTCGAGTCCGGGTTTCGTTCAAAAACCGCACAGCGTACTTACCCCTGACTGTGATCGACAAGGACCGGCCTAGCCTGTTAGGCCTCCAATGGTTCGCACCACTCGGCATTGAAGTGGCAGGCATTAACTGAATTGGCGACAGTGACTGGGAGGAGGACCTCGTCCATGAATTCAGGGATGTCTTCGTGGAAAAGCTAGGTGAATACAAGGTGACCCCGATATCCTTTAGCCTTAATCCAAAAATAGCTCCCATCCGCCTTAAGCCTCGTCGAGTTCCGTTCGCACTAAAGCCGAAAATCGACGAACAGCTTGATAAGTTAATAGCCCAGGGAGTGTTAGAGCCAACCGATCATTCTCCCTGGGAGACCCCAATCGTGATACCCATTAAGCCGGATGGTTCGATTAGAATTTGTGGGGACTACCGAGTCACCTGAACCACGCCCTGCAGCAAAACCCATATCCGGTGCCGGTGGTGTAACACCTCCTCCATTCCCTGGGGGCGGAAAAGTCTTCGCTAAATGAGACTTAGCTCAGGCTTATCAGCAACTGCTGGTTGATGAAAAAACGGCACAGGCACAGATAATCGTGACGCACCGAGGTGCCTTTAAATGTACGCAGCTCCAATTCGGAGTGAGTGTAGTCCCGGGGATCTTTCAGAGCCTAATGGAAAGACTTTTACAAGGGATTAAAGGCGTTGTCCCCTACTTTGACGATGTGTTAATTTCTGCCCCTACTTCAAAAATTTTACGGGATCGTTTAAGATTGGTTCTCCAAAAATTTAAAGACGCAGGCCTTAAGGTGAAGAAAAATAAATGTAAGCTGTGTACAGATCGTGTCGAATTTTTAGGGTACTTAATTGACAGTCAGGGCATTCACCCTGATAGCAAATTGAGAGAAATAAAAAACACTCCCAGACCCCGGAATAAGGCTGACCTCCAAGCGTTTCTAGGCCTCATCAATTTTTATAATGTATTTTTGCCGCACAAGGCGACTGTCGCTGAACCTTTATATTGTCTACTGGACAAAAAAGCAATTTGGGTATGGGGTCATAGAGAAGAGCAGGCATTCCGTAATGTGAAAAAACTACTGACTTCTGATGCTGTACTAATGCAGTACAATGAAACCTTACTGTAAAATATCACATGTGATGCATCACCTTTCGGAGTGGGCGCCATTTTGAGCCACGTATTACCTAATGGTAGCGAAGCCCCTGTTGCCTATTTTTCAAAGATGCTCTTGAAAACTGAGCGAAATTATAGCCAGATTGATAAAGAAGCCCTTGCAATTGTGTCGGCTGTCAAAAGATTTCATGAGTACGTGTACGGCCGGGCTTTTACTATAGTGACTGACCACAAACCTTTGCTGGGAATAATAGCTGGGGATAAGCCAACCCCCCATATATTATCTCCCAGGATGACTCGCTGGTCAGAATTCTTGGCTGCTTATAATTATCAGCTGCAATACCACCCCGGGAAAGCTATTCCCCACGCCGACGCGTTGAGCCGTGCACCGCTTCCAGAGACTATTGACAACCCCGCACCAACAATGACAACGTTGCAGATCAAGACACTTCGTGCACCGCCATTAACTGCCCATGATATCGTGAGAAAAACAAAATGCAACCCCGCCTTAACACGAGTCCTCACGTGGGTGGAATGCAGTTGACCATTGGGCCAAGTATCAGACGACTTCGCACCATTCAAAAGTCGACAAACAGAGTTGTTTCCTCAAAAGGGCTGCATCAAAAGGGCAATACAGTCGTTATCCCAGAACGACTCCAACAAGCACTACTAAGAACCTTGCACGATGGCCACCCCGGCATCATGCGCATGAAGGCCCTCGCACGAAGCTACGCGTGGTGGCCAGGCATCGACAAGCAAATTGAGACGTGGGTCAAAACTTGTCATAGATGCCAGGAAGTAAGCAACGCTCCACCAAAGGCAATCCCAACTGAATGGGAGGCACCGCGGGGACCCTGGTCCCGTATCCATCTGGATTTTGCTGGGCCGACCAAAGGCCACACCTTCTTGTTCACCATAGACACCTACTTGAACTGGCTCGAAATCCACCAAATGAGGAACACGACAACCGAAGCGGTCATTAAAAAACTAGAAAGACTGTTTGCACCCCACGGATTACCAGACGTTCTGGTATCCGACAACGGGCCCCAATTTACCGCGCTGTCCTTTGAGCAGTACCTGGCGGACCACGGTATTTGACATGCGCTCACTTCGCCTGTGCATCCTGCGGCCAACGGAAGGGCCGAGCGCATGGTACAATTTGTCAAGAAAACGCTACAGAAAGTGGACTATGACAACATCGAAGAGAAGATAAACTGAATCCTCTTTTTACAGCATATCACTCCTCACAGCATCACCAACAAAACTCCCGCCGAGCTGCTAATGGGACGAAAGCTCCGCTCCCACCTCAACCGGTTACACCCAGCGTACGAACCGGAGAAACCACTCGGATCCAGCGGCCGATGCCGTACCTTCCAGGTAGGCGATTTGGTGTTCGCTAAAAACTTATCGGGCGATCCGTTGTGGGTAGAAGTGACTGTGGTCCGTGTAACCAGCCCAAGATCATACCTTGTACAATGCCCTGATGATAGACTTTGGAAGCGCCATATCGATCAACTACGATCAAGGCTGCAGTCAGGCATCTCCGAACCCCCTAATAACCAAACTGAGGCGGGGGGAGATACAGAGGAAGATGAACTTCAATTAGCAGAAAACCTTTTTGAAGGAAACGATAACTGAACAGAAACGCGAGAACAGGAATCAGGGATGGGAGTGAGTTCACCTCAGGGCGATATCGAAGATGTTGGTGACAACAAAAATGCGAACTCTGAATCAGAGGCACCCCTTTCGCCAAACAACGCCTTACCTCAACAAGAGTGCAGCCAAATACCAGGTGCACAGCGAAAATCAAAAAGACTAACAAAACAACCGTCCTACCTCAAGGACTATGTGACTGCACCCCGTAAACGGAACCCGGGGGGAAGGGGTGTTGTGAATGAATAAATGTTTAATAAAGTTATCTAGAGCTTGAAGTCAAGTGCAGGGTTCTGGCCTTGCACTTCTGATTGGCTGTTAAATGGCGAGATCAGATTGGTCCGTTCAGGAGAATCTGATTGGCTATTAACAAGCCGTTCTCATTGGTCAACGGAGCTAGCGCTCCCAAGTTGTCATTGGTTGAATAGTTAATAAGTTGCCTATATAAGGAAGGCTATAGCAGCCATCGAGTTCGAGCTGTCACACCATGTAAATAAAGAGTTGAAGTTCACTGTTCACCGGCTCGTCTCCATTCTTCGCACCCATGCTCCACACTTAACAAAAGGAATTAGACTTTGCTAAATTGGACATTAAGAGCATGGGAATTAAGCTCTTGACAATAAGATCAGTTTGACAACAGAACTAATTAATTTCCTTGCTGGAGATCTTCTGAAATAAATTGAATGGTTTTAAAAGGCTAAGTCTTTTAAAAGATAATGGTTACAGCTCCAATTTCCACGCATATTCCACACTGACTTTTCTCCTACTATAATTTAGACTTCATCTGTTTTTAAATAAGACATCTAGAGCTTTGGTGCTGATTGTTTAATAAAATTGCTGATATTGAAATACAAACACTGTACCACAACTCAGAAAAAAAGTATATCTCATTGGGAAGAAATACACAATCTTATTTGAAGTAGGCAGTGAAAACCACATTCTCCACTTATCTCAGAGCAACTCCCTCTTGTAATGGAGTAGATGCATAGAGAATCACACCCTGTGCTGGCCTTCTGCAATCAATAACAAAACTAGAGTGACTTCACTATGAAAACTGAAGTAAGATTTAAAAAAAAAAAAAAGGTTTCCTGCTGACTTTCCTGCCAGCTGAATCTGAACAACAAAGATCAGGAGAAAGATTTAGGATACTAGGATGTTAATTGGTGCCTTGACTTCTTCTGTCAGTTCATCTGAGCTTCGGCGGCTCATGTGACTAAAGACAGGATGCATATGTTGTGCAGAATTTCTGCTTTGAAGTGGCATCCTTCCTGGGAGGAACTGCTTTGGTTAGCTAAGTTACTATTTCGACAGACTTTCAGTTACTAAAGTCGTTTTTAATTGATTTATCACCCTGCTTATCACTTTCCTCTAAATCCTTTTTCACTCTTTAAATGAACCTGTCTCTTTGCAGAACAGTGCAAATGAGATCTTTGATTGACCAGATGTTCATGTATTTGCTTGTGTTTATGTGGTTGTGTATTTCATTACCATTCTAAATATGCTGATGTTAAGAGGAAAACCAGGGAAATCACTGACTTCTCTTTTGGACTGCAGATACATATGGCTCTTGCACGCAAACATTTTAAGGCAAAGGATAGCAATAGAGAAGAAAAGCAGTTAGTGCCTGTTAAATCAGAAGTCTGAGAATTAGCTTATAGCAGCACTTTATGTTATGCCAAATTCTGCTCTCCTCTGCAGATACTGTAGCTAGCATTCCCAATAATATTTTAGTGCTTCCAAGAAAAACGTTGGCATAACTGAAAAATTAACTTTAGATAATATAAGATAAAATAAAACAACATAAAGAGATAGGATGGGATAAGATAGGATAGGATCACCACAAGAACCAGGGTGGCACAGTGGTTAGAGTCAGGGGGTGGAATCCGAAGGGTTAACTACCAGTTCAGTGATTTACGAGGTTCAGTGATTTACGAAGTGCTTCCCTGCATGCTGCCAGGGTGCGCCTGCAAATCATCATCAGCACGCTGCATGCAGAGAAGCAGCCTTTGAAGCAGTCCTCTTTTCCTGCTTTTTTAACTGCAGCTGTGCCTTGCACGGCAGCTGAAGTTGAAAATAACAGGAAATAAAGGTCAGTTAAAAGACCGGGTGGGAGGGTGGGCAAAAACATCAGCAGGCATAGAACCGGTTCTACGTCTGCTGCTCTTCAGAGCTATCGGTTCTATAGAGCCGGGCAGAACTGGTAGAATCCCACCCCGGGTTAGAGTGCAATACTGCAGGCTACTTCTTCTGACTGCTGATTGCCAGCAGTTTGACAGTTTGATTCTCACCAGGCTCAAGGTTGAATCAGCCTTGCTATTGCTAAATGCGATAGGATAGGATAGGACAGTGGTGGCCAACCTTTTGGGGCTCCTGTGCTGAAAATTGCACTTGCACACGCTCGGATGCCAGCACCCAGAGGGCTCCCCACACTCCCTGCGCATGTGCGGGTGAACCCCCCACATGCACCACATGTCTCTGTGCATGCATGTGAAACCTCCCCATGCAGTATGCTTCTCTGCACATTCACGCAAGACCCTCCTGCTTGCCCCCTGTGCATGCGCACCAGATACCTGAAAATCAGATGGTGGGCTCATGGTGGGCGCACATGCGCAGTAGACCTGCTCTGGGCGAGGGCTCGCATGCCGGCAGTAATGGCTCTGTGTGCCACTTCCGGCATGCGTGCCGTAGGTTCACCATCACGGGCAGGGTTGGAATTCTACAGGTTCGCACCTATTCGCTAGAACCAGTTAACATTCTAAGCAGTTCAGAGAACCGGTTGTTAGAAAAAATTACTGGCCTAATCCTGTAAGTAAGGCAGGAAGGAAACATTCTGGTGTTGCTTACAACACCAGAATGTTTCCTTCCTGCCTTCCTTACAGGATTAGAAACTGCCTCTCCGTTAATCCTTATTACATTCTTGGCAGGCCTAGACTTCCTGTCTCAGGAACGTCTCTGGAGTTTTTTTCCCCTCCGTTGCTGGTACTTTGCTTGTGTGGAGTGACTATTCAAAGTTACAATGGCACTGAAAAAAGTGACATGACCATTTTTCACACTTATGGCTGTTGCAGCATCCCCACAGGCATGAGAGGCCATGCGAGGAGATGTGTGCCTCGATGTGAGTGATGTTAAGTTGGCCGCACCCAGCCAGTCACATGACCACCAAGCCACGCCCACAGAACCAGTTGTTAAAAAAATGAATCCCGCCCCTGATCGCGTGGATGGGAGCTATATTTATTTAGTAATATAATACTAAACAGATATTTGTTATTCTACCAAGGAGGTACATATAGAGAAACATATAGCAACCTGTGAAAAGGTCTCCTGACAAGATGAATTGACCACACATCTGCTTCTTTCATAATACTGTTTATAAATACATTTGCCATCCTACTCTGTTATGCAATTGCAGGTCAAATTTAAATAGATGCTTTTAATAATTGGATACCATAGCTCAGTCTGCCTACAATTTGCACAACATGGTTTCAAAATAGCTCCTTGATGTTGACTCATTAGTGTTTATTAAATAACATGCTACAGCAGTGACAGTTTTTCTAGGGGCCAGTTCACGTCAGTTGCACAAACGTGGAAATGATTATGCTCTTATGGTTGGGATTATGCAGGCAGTCCTTGACTTACACATTTGTTTAGTGACCATTCGATGATACAATGGCACTGAAAAAACTAACTTAATAACTGCTCCCTGCACTTATGACTGTTGCAGCATTCCCCACAGTCTTGTAATTAAAATCCAGATGCTTGGCAATTGGCACGTATTTTATGCCAGTTGTAGAGTCCTGGGGTCACTATTTGAGACCTGCCTAGCAGATTTCCAACAAGCAAAGTCAATGGTGGAAGCTAATCTGCTTAATCACTGCACTTAATAACTGCAGTGATTCGCTTAACAACCACCTTGCTTAGCAATGGAAATTCTGATCCCAATTTGGTTGTAAGTTGAGGACTATATTTGTTACTTTTCCTATGAAGAAGCACTTCTTGCATGTATAGATGAAGAAGGCTGAGCCTGAGGGAGGAGTCAAATGTGTCACAAGTCATGAGTCTCTGCATGCCCGCAGGAGATCTAAGTCCCGGCCACCTTGAATGCCTCTCTTATCCCTGGCTCATTTCCCTTGACTGTTAGTTGGTTAGATTCTTGTAGAGAGCTTAAGCTTATGATGAATCTTTATACTCATTTGAACCCTCTGAATCTACCAATTTCCCCAGCACTCGACAGTACTAGGTACTTCTCAAACATCCTCTTTCTTATACAAAAGTTTCTGCTAATACAATATGTAATGCACCAGGGTCTGCTCCTTCATTGGTAGTTTATCCATCTAACTCTTTTCCTATTGGACTACAGAAAAAAACACTTAAATTGGGAAGCTAAAGACAATAGGGCAGGGGTGTCAAACTGGATTTCTTCGAGGGCTGGTTCAGCATTGTAGTTCTCCTCTGCAGGCTGGGAGCGGGGTGGAGGACAACGGTGGGGGGGGACTGCAGGGGTGGGGGGGCGGATGTCTCCTGCAGCACCCCACCAGCCAAAACGGGCCAAAAAACGGGCCACATGGCCCATTTTCAGTTGGCAGAGTACTGCAGGAGGGAGAAAACGAGGCGCCTGTAGCACTCTGCATGACCCATTTTTCAGCCCGTTTTCCAGCCCATTTTGAGCCTGTTTTTGGCCATTTGGAGTCCATTTTTGGCCTGTTTTGAGCCTATTTTTGGGCCCATTTTTCAGCCCGTTTTTTGGCCTATTTCATCTACTCCTTATCCACAGGAAGATAATGCTACTGTACTTTATGTCAGGAAGTTCTTTTTGTTACTTAAAACATAAGCAATCTATATTCCAGGATGTTGATGACGATTCTCAATCATCCAGGTAAAGTTGTTTGGAGGCTGAATTGTGGCAACCGGACTAATTTCAACTATACTCCAAGATTCACAATATTTTAGAATCATACAATGGTGTCACTTTTGCACTTAGAACAGCAGCAAACAAATGTCATCATGAAGCAAAAAAATTAGACAGCGATTAATAGTTGGAACAACAAATTAATATACATAATTACTATTTAGTAGGATCTTTCTAAAATAAGTAAAGTTCTCACGAGAAAAAGCTATATTCTCTTTTTGACTCTTTGACTAAAATTGTCAATGGCTTTTCTGTAGAATGGCCATGTAGAATGAACTCCTTTCTATCTGAAAAAAAAACCCCTCCCTTTTAATGATCCAGCAGTCCCTATTTGGCAAGGAATCTTATTTTGAAGATATCAGTTCATGAGCTTTATAGTTAAAATAGACTTAAACAGTTCTTCTGATTAGGAAGAGAAATCAAGAGTCCTTAATGTTGTTAGTTGTCTGGTAGACTGCAAAATGATCAGGCACCCAGGTTGTTTAGACATAATGTTGGCTACTTCTGTATTTATATTACAGGTAGTCCTCAACTTACGATAACAATTGAGTCCAGAAGTTATGCTGCTAAGTGACAAATTTGTTAAGTGAGTTTAGCCCCATTTTCTGACTTTTCTTGCCACATTTCTTAAGTGAATCACTGCAGTTGTTAAATTAGTAACCCAGAGGTGGTATTCAGCAGGTTCTGACCAGTGCTGGAGAACCATAGTGGAAATTTTGAGTAGTTTGGAGAACCGACATATATCACCTCTGACTGGCCCTGCCCCCATCTATTTTCTGCCTCCTGAGTCCCAGCTGATTGTCTGGGTCTTCTTTAGTTGCCCTGCAAAGGAGACCGGAGCTGGAAAGCAGGTTAGTGGGGTGGGGAGGGAATGGGGATTTTACAGTATCCTTCCCTTGCCATGCCCACCAAGTCACATCCACCAAGCAACACCATGCCCACCAAGCCATGCCCAGAGAACAAGTAGTAAAATTTTTGAATCCCACCACTGTAGTAACCCGGTTGTTAAGCGAATTCTGCTTCCCCATTGATTTTGCTTGTCAGACGTTTACAAAAGGGGATCAATTACCCCAGGACACTGCAACAGTCATAAATATGAACCAGTTGTTAAGCATCAGAATGTAAATCACATGACCATGGGGATGCGGCAATGGTCTTAAGCAGGGGTGGGATTCAATTTTTTTAAAAAACCGGTTCTGTGGGCATGGCTTAGTTGGTGGGTGTGGCTTGGTGGTCATCTGACTGGGTGGACGTGGCTTGGTGGTCATGTTATTGGCTGGGCGTGGCCAATTCAATATCACTCACATCGAGACACACATCTCCTCGCCTGGCCTCTCATGACTGTGGGGATGCTGCAAGTCGTAAGTGTGAAAAATGGTCATAAGTCACCTTTTTCAGTGCCATTGTAACTTTGAATGGTCACTCCCCACAAGCAAAATACCAGCAAAAGAGGGGGAAAAACTCCAGAGACAGGAAATCTAGTCCTGCCAAGAATGTAATAAGGGTTAACGGAGAGGCAATTTCTGTAAGCAACACCAGAATGTTTCCTTCCTGCCTTCCTTACAGGATTAGGCCAGCAATTTCTTCTAACAACCAGTTCTCCGAACTGCTTAGAATGTTAACAACCGGTTCTAAGAAATAGGTGCTAACCTGTAGAATCCCAGCCCTGGTCTTAAGTATGAAAATGGTCAAAAGGCTCTTTTTTCAGTGACGTTACTTCGAACAGTTACTAAATGAACAGTTGCAAGTCGAGGACCACCTGTATTCCAATGACGAACACAGTAGAGCAGAGGACCCCAAACTTGGCAACTTTAAGATTTGTGGACTTCCAACTCCCAGAATTCTCCAGCCATTTTTGGAGTTGAAGTCTAGAAGTCTTTTTTTTTTTTTTTGAAACAAATTTTATTAATTTTTAAGAAAAACAACCCATTAAACATTGAACACATAAAACCTCTTTCCATTATAAATTTTTACAAGACAGATAAAACATTATTTTATTTTATACAACATAATTCTAATATATCCCATTTCCACTTAAATATCTTTTAGCAGATTTCTCATTATTTTCTTTACTCTTATTCAATTACGTTTCTTTTCTATGTTTATCCATTTTATAATCATCATGTTCATATTTCCCTCTGTTTTGTTTATAATTATCCTTATCTAGCTTTCCTCCAAGGTTTTATTAAATCTCAAACAAATATAAACACACAAAACACAAAAACATAAAACTTCTTTTTAGAAAGTAGCTTGGCCCCGGATTACCTCTCTTTATATGGACTTCAATTAAATTTATGCTCATCTTATATACCATTTCCTATCTTATTTACCATTCTATATCTTCATTATAACTTCTCCCCACTTTCCACTCTTCTTAATTATATTTTATTTATTTCATCTTAATTTACATCATTATACTTGTATCTTTTGTCCATTCTTTTCCAATCACCCATTTATCTCATTCCCTATAGTAAAAAAAAAAAAAGGATTTCTTCTGAAATCACTAATCGAAGTATGATGCCTTTCCATCGCTCCCCTAAATTAACATTTAAGGTAACACCTGGTTCCCCATCTGATTCTGCTTAGTACATTCTACCTACTAATTTTTAAATTGTAAATCTATAAAGCAATTAAATACATAGTTAAACATTAAATCTTATAACATTCCAATTATCTATTTCAAAGTCAAATGCTGCCATAATAAATTTATACTAACATAATCAATTAAACTCTATACTTAAATTAAGTATTTTAAACATTCCTTTTAATAATTTATTAAATCTTAAAATCTATCATTGTTAAACATTTAATATTTTAATCTTTACTTAATTCTTATAAAATTCTAATTTTCTATTACAAATACTACAATACTATCTTATATACCTTGCAGAATCCTTTTAAGAAAAATTTTACATTACTCTTTATCCCTAAAAAAAAATTTCTTTTTCCCATATTGTTTCATACCTTTGTGGCTTTTCCCCCCCTTTCCCCTTCCTTTTTTATCCCACCTGGTCTTTTTTACCCCCCCTTCTCCAAACCTCTGCCTTTTTAGCTTCCCCTCTCTGTTGTATTTCTCTTTTCTTTTGCTTTCTAACATTGTATTGATTTTGCATCTTATTTTTCTCTTTCTTGGATGTTTTTTTTAAGTCTTAAGTCCTTTTTCCTTCCTCTCTTTCTCTTTCCTTTCTTAATCAACTTTTTGGATTCATTAAAGATGGCTTCTCCTTCTTCTTTCTCTGCTTCCTCCTTCAATTGTTGTATTTGCTGGTAAGTAGCAAGCGCCATTTCTAAAAAGCAAATAGTTTCTCTCCAAGTGTCCTTGCCTTCTTTCTTTATTTTTCCATATTCCTCTCTTAGTTCATCAACAGATAAAGCCATTATAAACCTTTTCTTCTTTTCTCTTCTTCTTCTTAAGACAACCAAGATATTTCAAAGCTTAGAACAATTCCCCAAAATACCTAAGTCATCGAATAGTACAAACAGAGCACAAGATTCTTCCCTTTGCACTTTTTCTTCCTGGGGTAATATCAGTTGGAAAGGGAAGAAAAAGCCCAATCTGTATTTAAAAGTCTTATTGCAATTAATTTCCAATCTCAAAGTCTTCCAGGCATCTCCTCCAACAAAATCTTAATATAAATTTCTCCTTTGTCCTCTCCATCCCCACTTGTTACAAAGAGCTTTAAATTTTTACCTTCTATAAAAAAGCAGGTTTTTCAATGTCCATTTGTTGATTCCATAGGAAAGGAGAGTAAACTTTCTCTTTCAACACTTTCACTCACCGCTTATAAATCTCTTCTGGAAACAAAGTATCATTCAACAATCAAGGTTTTCAGGATATTAAATGCATCTTATGCTCCCAGTTCAACCAAAAAACTTTCGCTTCAAAACTTTCTCCTTCTTCCTCCAGCACAATCTTGTCCAGCTGCCGGCTTCTTTGTGGTGGCCATTGCTGACCGCTGCTCCACCGCCTTGAGAAAAGGGGGTTATGCCGGGTGGGGAGGGGGTCTGCGGAACCCCCAAACCCCTGTCCAGATCCCCCTATCTTCGGCTGCCTCTAAGGGGCAGCCTTACCCTCCAGACCCATCAGGATCGGAGGCACCAAGACGGCTAGCGCAGCAGGGATTGCGCAGGATCGCGAAACCCCGCCGCCGCCGAAGCCTGGCAAACTGGAAGTCTGAAGTCTACAAGTCTTAAAGTTGCCAGGTTTGGGGACCTTTGCAATAGAGAAACACAGAAATACATGAGTAGCAGAGATTCCATTTCATTCTGTTCCTAATATATTCACATTGTTCCATTTCACTTTATTCCTAATATATTCAAATTGTATGCATATCTGGATTCTATCGTTTAGAATTCGTATCTTTTGAAGTGATGCATTCCACTTGTTTGGCAGCACATAAATACATTAAAATAAGCTACTTCCCTGCTCGCCCCTCAATAATCTTTTCCAAGCTGTATTTTCAGTGGAAAAATATGTTTTGGCAACATTTTCCTAGAAAGAATGAAGACCAGTAATGGAAAACTGAAACAAAAGTGAAAAATAAGAGGACAACATTTTTATTCTATTTTTTTTATTTTAAAAACTCAACAAAGGGTACTGGTTTTAAAAAAGGCTATTCTTTATGGCTTTCAGTTTCTGTGAGCATTATGCCATTAGCACTTTATATGAAATAATCTTCAAAATATTGATTTTAAAAGCAAAAGAATGAAACATACACTTTGTTTGTCTCTTGCCAGGCATTGTGAACTTCAATAGCTGAATAGATGTTGGCCGCCAGTCTGGCTTTACAGCTGAAAACCTCATACTGGCAAATTATAGATTTTTTCCTTTTAATGTGAAAAACTTTTCACACAAAGTATAAATTGTCTACAAATTAAGTTCATCCTTAAACTAAACTGTATTGTGCTTAGGGTTAGGGTATCTTTTATAACATGAAAAAATATAGATATTGAGTATGGAAAAAAATAGGCAAATGTAATGTTTTTGTTCAATAAAAATTAATATTAGATGCCTGTAAATCTTGATATGCTTATAGTTGCCATCCTTGTTGTTTACTACAAAAAAAAAAAAAAGAGAGAGAGAGAAATTTGCTGCAGTTGTTTATTTGGTATGGGGTCTCCTGCTTGAGCAGTGGGTTGGACTAGATGACCACCAAGGTCCCTTCCAACTCTATTCTGTCTGAATATTTATGCCTGAATGTTTGTGTTTGTGTTAGATCATAATTCAGAGTCTTTGCATATTGCTGCAAATATTGAAACATTTCTTCATAATTATATGATTATGTGAATGAAAACAAAACTGACCAAGGACAGGTATGTATCCACTTTTGAGGTTAGTCTGTACTAGTGAGACTAGAGGTGAAACAACTTTATTTCTCTTCTGGTACTGTGATGGCAAGTTTTCCCCTTTAAGAAGCACCTTCTTGGACTCAAAGGTGTTACTGCCTGGTCTCAAACCTTTTTTTTTTTTTTTAAATATGTTAAGGAATATAGAGCTGCCTTGAGAATGAGGGAAATAAATGAATCCTTAAGCAGAGACTTTCACGAAAAATTACTCAGTCCTGAAAAAGAAGAAAGTGTATAAAATGCACTTGCCTTGAGTTTGTTTGGTGTAAGATGGGAGAGATAAAACTCTATCAGGTTTTCTAGATTCTATTATTTTACCCCAAAATAGTGAAAAGGATCTAGCCTCCCAATATCTGTTTGCTTTTATGTGGGAGGAGCAACAATACACCTGGACCCGTCTCCCCCAGGGGTATACCGAATCACCCACCCTCTTTTCACAGACCTGTCTTCCATCTGTCTGCCATGAAAATCCACTCCAGTTCAATCCATGCTGTACTTGTCTCTTGGTGTTGTCTACCCCGAATAGCTAACATCAGAAAAGGTGGTGATGGAGGACCATGGTTCTCGTGAAGTCAACTATGAAACTCTTTAGAAGCTGATTTTTTTAGGTCCGGCCAGGGGTGGGATTTGGCAGTTCACCAAACCAGACATATCATTAGCAACAGGTTCGCCTAAAACCGGGCGAACCCGTAGCAGTCCACTCTGCCTAAATCTAACTAAGCTTCCATTTTGAACAGGTTTTCAGGTGCACAGTTAGTGCCTTACTCTGAGATCTTACACTTTAATTACTCTCAAATCTCTTTCTCTCTTCATATTGCATCACCCACAGTCCTTTAAAGTGCATCATTTGATTTACATGAAAAGTGGATCCCTAAGTTGGAGCAAAACACTCGTGTACTCCCATACTGTGCTATGTCTCCATTTATTGTTTACCAACTAAAGAAACCGCAACCCAAAATCAACAAACCGTGTATCTAGCATGCATGACCTGTGTGAGGTGTTGCTAAAATCTCATTGATACTGGCATTTCATCTCATGAAATACATCTCTGTATCTATGCAGGGGTTAGGTAGGTTATTTTTATTTTTTAAATAATAATGTGGCAAAGATGAAAGGGAGATGATTTGAAGCGCTGCTGCAATGTCATCAAGAGTAGGGTGTTCAATGAAATCACACCTCTAATGAATCATTACATCAAGAGTCTAATCAGACCTGTTCTTCAAGGATCACTTATTTATCAACTCTTGGCTTACAACTGTACTTCACCTGTCTTTTAATTCTCTGACTGACAAGGATGTAGATGGAAGGAAGGAAGGAAGGAAGGAAGGAAAGGAAGGAAGGAAGGTTCACACAAGTGCAGAAGCAATGCTTGGGGTCCTCAGTCTTTAAGGATAGTTAAATGCAATCTTACAAGTGCTACTATAACACCAGGTGAGGAAATACTACCAAAAGCCATTTTTCCCAGGCAGTGGGAGAAATCTGCATCAGAAGATACAGCAGGGATCCAGCCTAGAAATATGTCACTCCCCAGAGGGAATGTGTCTTTCCCATAATTTCAAAATTCCACACAGGTTGATTAACTGGAAGCACTTCAGGAGAGTAAAGTATAGAATGCTGCACTTGAGATTGACTGATTGATTGATTTTATATAACTCAAGGCGGCAAACATATGCAACACACTTTCCTATTTTCTCCATAACAACAATCCTGTGAGGTTGGTTGGGACAAGAGAATGGCTACACCAAGGTCACCCAGGCGGCATTCACATCTAAGGTGGGATTAGAACTCAAGGTCTCCTGCTTTCTACCCTGGTGGCTTAACCACTAGACCAAACTGCCTTTCCTGTAGTTTCTTGTCATTCCAGGTGACAACCCAGCTCAAGGCATCCATACTGTACTAGGCTGTACATATTTGTTTGTTGATCAAATTTGTGCACTACTATAAATACATGTTTCATATATTTATTGTAGAAAGATAAAAACAGTAGAAAACAAGAAGAAATAATATGAGAGCAATACAGATAGTCCTTGCTTACTGATCACTCATTTAGCGATGGTTCAAAGTTAGAAGTCAGTACTGAAAAAGAACACTCATCCGGTCCTGGGACTTGTGTCTGTTGCAGTGTCCTCATAGTAATGTGGTCATAATATGGGCAATTGGAAACTACTGTATACAGACAGGGACTGTAGGAATAAAGAATGTGGGACCATTTGGATTTCTGCATTTTTGCTGCTTCCCCATCTTCGTTTTGAAATTACCTCAATGAATCTGCTCAGAAAATGAATATAATGTGCTTCCACCAACATCTCTACATATCAAATAGCATAATTACCATTAAAGCAGGGGTGTTTGATGAGGTTTTTAAAAATTAAAAAAAAAATGAAATTGCTACTTGTACATATTGTTGGAAGAAACATCCAGGTCCTGTTCCAAGCTGGAAGAAAGGCCCTACAGACAAAATGGAGGCTGGAGGCTGATGGGAAAAGGGGGCATTTATTGATGAAGCAAGACCATCAAGCATGAAGTTGAGAGTGGGGGATATTTATACTTTCTCTTGGGCTTTGCACCTGAACTTCCTGTTCCTGTGCAAGAACACATATTCTGTTGGCTGTTGTCACACTCCCATGGGACCATGTACAAATCCTAGGAGTGTGTCTAAGTTTGAACTGCTAGGGGTGGTGCAACTGAGATGATGTAATGAAGGGGCTCTGGGCAATTCCTATTGTGGCTAATCCTACCATGTTGGATCTTGGGTGAAGGTATTTGCTTATGGATAGAGCTAGCTGTCATCTGTTATGGAGTATTAAGGAAGGTGGCGGCTGCTTTCCAAGAGCATGTTTCTCCATTTCTTATACAAGGAAATATAATATTCTGTCTTTTTAATATTTCTCAAAATATTTCATTCTTCTAGGAGACGGGCGTGTGCTAACTTTCTACCTTCAATTATATAATTGTGGCCCTTGACATGGTATCGCCCATCCCATGGATGGTGCTTAATGAAAGGCCCAGGAAAGTGTTTTAGAGCACCAATACTGATCCGTTTTTATTAGCCCACTTGTGATATACTCTCTCACCTTTATTTCAGAGGACCTTAAGTTTGCAGTTGGTTTTGTTAAAACAAACCAGTCAAAAATCCTTCCTGATCTATCTTCAAGGATCTCAAAGCAGTATCAGCTCCGAAATACTTTTGTGACTCAATTTCTCACAATTTCCCCGTGTGTTGAACGCGTCCCGAATCCCTAGGTTCCACGCGAGGTGGATTTTACCTGTTGCTTGCAGGAAAAAAAATGGTGGGACTCCCAGCTTTTAAGGCTGGGCTGGTTTGCAAAGTAAGCAGCCTCTGGTTCTCCATGCAAGCCTTTGCGGGAACGAGACTTCGGTGCAGCCAAATACCAAACCCCAACCGTGCAGAAACAAGCACATGCAACAAGCACGCACACCGCGAACATTCAGCAAAGCGGGCAAAAAGCGTTTGATTTTGTACCGCAGGACGGGAGTTTTGTATCCCTGCCGACCATAGACTAACTATTTGCTCCAAAGTGTGTGTGGGCGGGTGGGGAGTGGAGGTGGGCAAGACAAAGAATAGCAGCTGCACGAGAAACCGACCGCAAACAACTTTGCAAGGCGATTTCCTCCTTGGGTCGGAAGGGCAAAAAGCACGCCAAAGCTTCTTCTTTTTTGGGTGGGGAGGGGAGTTTGCATCGGATCGTAAAAATCCCCGCATCTTCCCCGCGACTCCAAGCTTTCCTGGCCTCGCGCCTCTCTCCTCACCGCCCAGACTTCTGTTTTGGGCTCGTCCCGCCGCGGCCCCCTCCTTCGCTTCTGAGCGCCGCCCCCGCCTGCGGGCCCGGGGCCGACCCTCCTCTCCGCCCCGCTGCGCCGGTCACGCCCCCCTCGCGCGCTCCATTCCCTGCTCGCTTCTCTCCATTCAAGCGCTCTTCGCGCTCCGTTCCTCCTTAGCCGCCGTCTCCGCGTCTTCCTCCTCCTCCTCTTCGCCATGTCCCAGCGCGGCTCTCCTGCTGGCGGCTGCTAAGGCAGGCGGGCGACCGAGCGACCCCGTTCCTTGCTTGGGGTGCGTTTGGCGTGCGCTTTCGGGGATGGGGGGCGCCTAAAGCCGGCCGCGGTGTGAGAAGAGCGGGGCCGGGACGATCTTCGGGAAGCTGAGGCACGCAAGGAGCCATGGAAGCGCAGTCGGTGTCTGGAAGTCCGTCGGTGGCGGCGGCAACGGTAGCGCCCCCCGGCACCGGCGCTCTCCGCTCGGAACTGGCGAAGGATACCGACCGCCAGCTGCGTCTTCGCCTCTGTGTCCTCAACGAGATCCTGGGCACCGAGCGGGACTACGTGGGCACCCTGCGCTTCTTGCAGTCGGTAAGCGCCGTGGCTCCGGGAGGGCACGCCTGGACCCCGAAAAAACCGGGATGTGCGGGGTGGGGGGGAGAAGAGAGAGTATCACTGGGTGGGCAGGCGAGGAAGAGGAAACGGGCGGCTGTGCATCTGCCGCGGCGGTGGGACCCGCTGCGGCGAACCTGGAGGTGCCAGCCCGGGAGACTCTCGCCGCCTTGCGAAATGGGCTGCTGTGAAAGTTAGCCGGCGCCGGTGTCGTCGCGCCAGGCTTGTCTGTGGAAAGCGATGCCGGAGCCCAGGCATCCCGTATCCAGTCCTCCGGGGCTTCTTGGGACGATTTCCCGCCAGGTTCTGTGCTCCGAGCTCCCCTTGTTCCCGGGACGCATCCTCCCTCACCTGGAGGGCTTGGAGTGGCCAGCTTGGCACCAAAGGGCGAGCCGGCTGAGAAGTGGGCTGAGGGCAGCCGAGGACGGCGTGCTCGGTTCCTGCGGCCGGTGAAAGCGGACTTTGGTCTCCCTGGGGGGAAAAAGTCTGGGGATTCTGGGTGGCAGAGAGAGGGTGTTGCCATTCGACGTTTGAAGAAGGGGCACGGCCCTCCCTCGGTCTTGGGTTGAGCGGCGTAGATGATTTGCAAACAGGGATGTCAACACGGGAGAGAGAGCTCATCTATCATGTGGCTTTCCTTGAACTCCCCGCCCTCAATCTTTGGGCTGCTGGCCGAATGCGCAGCCGGCACACTGCGGCGTTTGGAAATTGCTACCGGTGGGCTTCTAAGTGGGTGGTAAGAAGCGACAGCGTTTGCCTCATGGTGTGGGAAAACTGGCCCTTGGTGTGGTATTTAAATCACTTTCAAGATCCAGAAGCCTTCAACACGCAGTTGGTTGGTCTTACCATAGTTCATCAGGTGCCTGATTCGGCGTAAGGGGGAGCCCTTTCCAAGCAACAGTGATATAGTATTACTAATGGATTTTTTTATTATTATTATTATTATTTTTAAGCGTAGTGATAAAACCCTTTCTTGTCTGAAGGGTTCTTTTAAAGCACCCCCCCCTTGACTTTGTTCTCTTCCAAGAGAAGCTTGGAGTGCATAGTTTAGACTCCAGTGACTTTTCCAGCAGTAAATCTTGGCTTATGTAGAGACTTTTTTGCTTTTTATTTTAAAAGTCACTCCAGGCACCTTTGTAGTCTTCCTAGAAACGGTCTTTGTTGCTTGAATTTTGGATTACTTATGTATTTTTATTGGATTAGTCAAGCTATGTGTATCCATGTCAGGGTCATTTTTATTTTCTTGGCTAGATTAGTACTTCTGTGAACAATTCCCTTGTAGTTTTGCAGCCGTGGCAGTTGAAACTCATCAGCATTCCGAAACATTTCTTCTGTCTTTGCACCCAATTGCTTTGTGGCTAACTCTGTCCTCATGTTCTTCTGAAACTGTGGGAACAAACATTTAGCTTTGAGCACTGCCTAAAAACATCTATAATGGTGTTGGTTTTGTAAAGCCTCTTCATTAGCAACAATTGAATTAGTGTGTCTCATCTGCAATTAAGGAATAATTTAAGGAATAATTTTAAGGAAACATTTATTGAAATGTTTGCATTTGTACACAGTCTGGTTCTCTTCAGACAAACTATTGAGCGAGCTTCTACACTGAGCTCTTTTAAAGCCATAACAAGTCAGGTGCAAAGTTTAGTCATTCAAATGCCAGGCATCTTTTCATATTGCGTTCATTTTCATTGTTACTCTTTCCCTCCCACTATTAATTTTTTAATTTACAGCAAATCATGACACTTGGCTGTCTGATCTGTGTGATCTCAAAAAGCTAAGCTAGGAAGCTGGACTGGACCTAATTCTTAGCAAGGATGGGAGACCACCAGAGAATTTCAGGATATTTGGGATAGACTGGAGGGTCAATAATGTACTGTAGAGAAGGCATTGACAGATTATTTCTATATTGAGCCCAGAAAATTACATGTGCCTATGTAGTCATCATGAATCATACTCCACTCAAGGGTGAGTTTACTATTACTTTACTTAGAGCTCAGAAAGAGATCGTTTGAAGGACCATCAGTGTCAACATGAAAGTCCCTGAATCTTTACAAATTAAGCAATATTAATTTTATCTTACACTCTTTTTATAATACACTCTATTATATATTATATGGTTGCATTAGTTGCAGTATTTCCTGGTAGCATGGACAAAGTGGCAGCGTAGCAAGGGTACATACTATCACATTTCTTTTTTTCTTGTTCTAGTTGTGTCCATGCATCAAATGAACATAATTGTGACCCATTCCGTTTTCTACGAGTAGAGAGGTAGTGTATTTTTCCTGTAGTATAAAAAAATAGGGATAGCGTCTTCTTGACACATTAGAGAAATCTTGTGTTTTATCTTCAAATATTCGAGTGAATCCCAACATTCTTATAACAAGAACAGTTTCCTATTCATTGCTCATAGTTTACAAGCCATCATTTGCAGGAGATGTACAATTGTGCTCATTCGCAGCTAAGACGCAATGAGTTCATTATGAATATATCTTCTGCCTAAATTTGTATCTGGTTTCATAACTTTCTCTAGTTTTTGTTCAGAGGTTTTTGAACTTGTCTGCAATTATGAGAGCTAGAAACTTGTTCTTGGAACTTCCAATTCTCAAAAGCTGTATTTTGAGGGGAGGTTGTGTGTGTGCCTTCAAGTCATTTTTGTTTTGTTTTGTTTTTATTGCTTGCAACTGTCTGGATGAGTCCCTACAGTTTCCTTGGTAAGCTTTTGGAAGTGTTTTGCCATTGCCTGCTTCCTAGGGCTGAGAGAAAGTGACGGGCCCCAGTTGGTTTTGTGTTTAGGTTGGGACTAGAATTTGCAATCTTCTGGGTTCTAGCTGATGTTTTAACCACTACACCAAACTGGTTCTTAAATTTAGTATTTGTTATACTGAAAATATTTTAAAGTGATATTTATTTTGATGATAAATCTCTTACTGTTCAGTAAGTTGCAATCCAATATAGTATTTTCACTTTATGCTTTCCAATTTACAGTTTTAGTACACCCTCCAAGCTAGTGCAGAAGGCAGTTCTCCCTGATGGTTTTCATCAGAGGTTGATTTGTAACAATTGAACACAACTCCATCACAGTATGATTATAGGTAATATGGCAGTGTATAGCCCCTGTTTTGATATTATTGTCCCATTTTCTTTGAATCATTTACATACTTATCTTTTAATAAATAATGAAACTATTAAGATAGCGGAGAAACAATTACAGTTTCACAGATTTGATAAATCAAGCAATCAACAAAACCATAAAAGCAAGAACAGTAAACATGAAACACATAAATAACAATTTATCATACAGGATAAAAACTATATAAACATGTAAGAAGGATGGAAAACTTACAAATTTGGTTAATCTTCAGACAATTTTATTGTGGGATAGGAATATTTTAAATATGTGTTTTTCTCAGAAAAAAAAAATTAACTGCATAAAATTGGATAAAGTTTTTTGCATAATCCCTCATTTTTCTGTAAGAATCTGAAATAAGATGAGGTAAAATTAAAATGAGTGGCTGTGCTTACTGAAGGTTGCAGGTTATGTATTTCTTCCTTTTATTTATTTTTTCCTGTTGTCTCTGATTTGCACAGTACGTTGTCAAAATATCATATGGTCTGTTTTGGTTTAAAGATACTCCAGCTAATAGTAATTTAAATCATGACTTAATCCACCGTGTACAAAGCAAAATGTTATGCATATTTTCTATAAGGGAAAAACATGAATTCATTACTGTTGTCTGAAAATGATATGGTTATTTGAAGGGGCAATAGCAACTGAAATCTTGGATTTCTTTAGACATCAAGAGTATGTAATCTTCCAAAACTGTCAATTAAAGTGGCTTTTGGCTTCAAGTTATTGTTGTTTTGTTTCAGTGGAATGTCCTTCTATAAAAAGCACTTGTTACTCAACCATCACTACTCTGCCCTGCCTTGACAAAACAAATCAATCACCCATCCATCAGTATTCTGATTATTGAAGATGAGAGTTTGTTGTTCGCAGATCAGGTTATTTGCCTCTGGTTCTTTGACAGGAGTAAGGTGAGCATGTTTGGTTTTGACAAATCATAGTTTAATAAGTGTCTGTTTTTATTGTATGGAGTCATTCTTCTTGTTGTGAAGAGAATGGGCACTGTGCTTCCTTTGTGTTTCTGGGTGTGTGTAATAGTTAGCCAAAATCAAGCAACTTATCCTTAGCCTAATGTGGGAATCCAGTCAATGGTTAATTCCACAACTTCTTGTGAATATCATTGGGTACTAAATGTGAATCTGCCTTTATGTTATCACTCAAGAATTAGTGGAAAAAATAGAGGGTTAGGAAACGGATCTGTGGCTGGTGTTCACATCTTTAACTAGGCCATATTTTACACATTTAAAGTAATTATCCTGAGTACCTAAGACATACTGAACTAGAAATTATAGACAGTGCCTCTATTTACACAACGTATTAGACCAAAATAGGATTGGTTAGCTTATAATTTAGCATGTCATGCAGATGCAGCCCAGTAGTGTTGTACTGGTATACGGCTGTACCAGTGCATCCATGCATTAGTGATGGCTAATGGGAATCCTGTTTCAGAGCTCTGTCTATAGACCTTCAATATTTAAATATGCAGCTATACCAATTGAGCACTGTATGTATAGCTTTAGCCTACCAGAAATGAAGAGCTTGAGAAATGCACCTCAAGCATGCTAATTCTGCCTATGAATAGAAAAATCATACGTTCTAAGTTTGTAGATGATATGTTTCCAGAAAAAAAATGACAAGCCATGTCAGGTTATACGCTGAATCTCACACAATTGAAGTTTTGTATAAGTGGGGTGAGAAGGATTCCAAGAAAACGCTATTGACTACTGCTTAATTGGAAGACTCCAGAGAAGAATATTTTCTGAAAGCTGACAAGGTCTTACAGAAGGAGGGTTTTTTTTTTTTTTTTTGGTGTCCTGGAGCTGTAAAATAAAGCCAGACCAGTTCCTCAAGGAGATATTTTTATGTTCTGTGTATTCCAGAAAGCGGTCGAAACAGTTTGAGACAGCTTTTCAAAACCCACTATCAGTACTTATCTCTTTTGAGTGCTCACGTCCTAATTTAGGAAAGAGAAATAAATGCTCTTCTATGCAGCACCTTTCACAGAGCACCAATCTCAATTTGGAATTATAAATTGACTGCATTTCATGAGATCTCGAGAGCCATCGTCCAACTCAAACCGGTAAGTCCACTGTCTATGGAGATTCTCAATCATCCAGGTCATAGTTGTCCCAAAGGTGATTTTCCAAAAGGCAACTGGACTTCTTTGGTTTTCAACATTGTCAAAGAAAAAAAAAAAGCAACAAAGTCCAGTTGCCTTTTGGAAAAGCATCTTTGGACACCCACTGTTCAAAATTGCCCAAATACACCACTGATGCTTATATTATGCTACCTGGTTTAATACAAGAAAATGTGATATTGCCCTCAATTTAGTAGGAAGCAGACTTAGTTTTTGGAAGCTCCTTCCTTATCTAGAAACTCTTGTCCTTTTAGTATAATGCTTGAAAATGGGAACAAAGGAAACCGCTTTGGGGAAAAAAATGTTAATGCAATGCCAGAAAGCTTTACACAACACCAAAAAGCTTTTCTCGATTTGTGACAACACAATACCACAGGGATGAACGAAGGAGTTGGTGTTTTGCATCTGGGGCTGGGCCCCCTGGTTAAACATTTACCATACAAGCCCCAGATTTTGTTGTCTCGTCTCCATAAATAACACCAAAGGAGCAAAGAACCCAATTCTATGAGTAGGAAGTCAGGAGTTTTCCAAGGACTTCCGGGCTCCCGTGGTAATGTGAAAGAATCCTATAGACTTGCCTATAAATCAGGCTGTGTTAATTGCAGATTTTTTTTAAAAAAATCTTTTTTTTAGAAGACTAGCATGTGGCCGTGTAGCAGCGAAGGGAAAGGTTTCTCTGTGTGCGCCTAGAGACCTTTTACCCTCTGCTGAGTGGGGGTCCTTTTGCAGTTACAAAAGGCCCCTTTTTATTTGCTTTGTCGGGCAAATCCCACCACTTTTATTTTACTTCTGTGGGTTAAAAGGGGGAACAAGAGGCGGGAGAGGAGAGGGCAGCCTGAAAGTTACAGTATGCAACATTTTTTTTGTTTCCCTAAGGAAGCCACCATATTCCCTGCAACAAAACTGTGCAGCTGCTTTCTTGAGCTGTGGAATGTAATGCAATT
The DNA here is from genome assembly GCA_033807585.1 of Hydrophis major. Taxonomy (NCBI): domain Eukaryota; kingdom Metazoa; phylum Chordata; class Lepidosauria; order Squamata; family Elapidae; genus Hydrophis; species Hydrophis major. The sequence continues at coordinate 237,984,215 of CM066330.1, read as the reverse complement.
TTAGCTCTATGCATTAACAAGATTTTACAATAGCGTATTATAAAATGCTTCTTTCTGGGCCTGGCAGTTGACAGTGTTTGCTTTGCATCTTTGAATCTGACTTGAATCCGGGACTGCTATATTCCTTTGGATTATGAAATTACACAATTTCAAAAAGTTGCAGCATTCTCTCTCTCTCTCTTTTTTTTTACCCTTTACCCATTTTTATTTATTCTTTTTTGATGGACTCCTAAGAATTCAGTGGCTGGTGAACTGTCTGATGAACAAACTGAGAAGCACTGTGTATATTTATACTGGAGTGTTCAGTTGCTCATCTCCCCAAACACTTTTGCTACCAATCTCTAAATTTCAGGACTAGGTTTTCAGGGAGTACAAAACTGTAGCAGAAATTGGAAAGCTGAAAAAAATTGGAATACACAAACACAACACAATACACACACACACACACACACATGCAAAAACCTAATCTATATCTTGAAAGATAGCCTCTGACCTGTATACGTGCCCCAAGTCTCTCTTATAAATGCCCAAACCTGTTAAGATTACATTGCCAAAATTTAACAGAAGAACTTCTTAGCAATCTGCAGTCTTCTGATAGGCTTAAAATACCTCAACTAAAACTCTCTGAACATCTTTGAAAGATCCCTCCTGCCCAAACTAGCACAAAGTACAGGTAGTCCTTGACTTATAACCACAATTGAGCCGAAAAGCTCAATTGTTAAGTGAGTTTTGCCCCAGTTTATGACCTTTTTTGCCCCAGTTGTTAAATTAATCACTGCGGTTGATAATATTAGTAACCTGGTTGTTAAGTGAATCTGGCTTTCCCCACTGACTTTGCTTGTCAGAAGGTCACAAAAGGTGTTCACGTGACCCCGGGACACTGCAACCGTCATAAGTATGAACCAATTGCCAAGCATTTGAATTTTGAACACGTGGCCAAGTGGGATGCTGCCACGGTGGTAAGCGTGAAAAGCAGTCACAAGTCACTTTTTTCAGTGCCGTTGTAAACTTGAACGGTCACCAAATGAACTGTAACTTGAGCACTAGCTGTATTAGGTGTGCCCATTTGCATTACTGCCCTGCTACTCCCCGCTGTTGAAGATCCCTAGTTGCTAAAACACTTGTGGCTACAACTACAACCTACCCCCATTTTGAATGCCTTTGCCTTATGCCAGTGGTGGCTAACCTTTTTCGGCTCCCATGCTGATTATTGCGCTCGCGTGGCAGCACCCAGAAGGCAATGCGTGCTGCCTCCCCCGCAGCCCCTGCGCATGTGCGCACGACCCCCCCCCTTGTGCACCGCGTGTTTCTGCACATGTGCGTGCATGCACGCCAGATACCTGACAATCAGCTGTTTGGTGGTGGTGGGCATGTGCAGTGGAGCTCTTCCAGGTGACCTCTTGCGTGCCGGGGAAATGGCTCTGCGTGCCACTTCTGGCACAAGTGCCATAGGTTCGCCAATACAGTCTTATGCCATTGTTTTTGTCTCCTTCCTAGCTCACAACAAAATGGTTTGATTTTTTTTTAAAAAAAAAACTGCTCCAGTATTAAAACAATATTTTCAATTTTTGCCAAGAACCCACCTACACTTGCCCAATTAGGGAGAATGAATGATAGCTGTTTTCTGCCAACAGGCAATGCTTTCCTTAGCTTGTCTGCTATTACAAGTGAGGACAGCACCACTTGCCAACTGTGTTACTGTGACAGAAGAGGGCTTGGCAGTAGGGGGCAGTGAATTTTATTCTGGCGAACATTTCTCTGGTTTAAAGCACAGTGGACTGCACTTCATCATGGTCATCTGGCTATTTCCCTGTGTGTGATTACTACATTAAAGGTTACATTTAGTCTTTCTTCAGCTAAATTTATTGAAAGGCCATATTTTAAGATAGAGATATGAAAGATCTGGGATATGAAAATGATCACACTGATCCCCAAAACTGACATTGGAAATTATTTGCTTACACACAAATGTTCATCAATTCTGTTGATACGTAATAAATCATTTCACATATTCCTGTTTACAAGCACCACATTAGACTGATGCAAATAATGCTGAGCTTAGCATCCACAGAAATCTTGGTTTGCATCAATTAAATTGGTGCCAGTTTTATTTTGTTGGGGTGTTTTGTGCTAGAATAGAGCCTGACTTCTTTCATTCCCTGTTGTATAAGTGTGTAACATTAGCACACATGCTGCTATCAGATAAAGTAAAACCACATCCGTTGCCTTAATATTTTGTTCTGCAACTGGCTGAGTATTTAGCTTCTTGCTATTTAGGATGCTATATAATCTGAAGCAGCTGTTCTATACATGGTCTGCTGCTTTTTTTCCATCTGCGATTAGCTGCTGCAATTGGCCTTTGAACCATTACAAGGAATGTTTGTCTTGGTCATTTCTTGGTGGTGATTTCCTGTGTCCTGCCTTACAGCACTTGTGTCTCTTCTTAGGTTCAGTAGGTGCTGATAATAAAGCTGTTAGATCAGAGTAGGCGAACCATCTGGTTTCTGTAAAACGTTGTTTTTCAAACTCTGGTAACTTTAAGAGGTGTGGACTTCAACTCCCAGCATTCCTCAGCCAGCAGAATTCCTCTCTTAAAGTTGCTAGTTTGAAAAACATTGGTGTAAAACAAGTGTGCATGGTGGCTTTAGGAGGGAGGGAGGGAGACTAAAATATAGAAAAGGGCAAGTTTAAATGTACTTTCCTGTTTTGTTATTGCTGAAGTATAGATCAGATGCATGAGTCTGGCTCTTGCCACAGGGTGTTTATCTGAAAGGCAGCTGAACCATGTATTCCCATTCTGAAGTAAGCATTGCTTATTTTGTTCAAAATGCTTGGTTTCCTACAAGCATCTTCCCTTCCATAGCAGTCTTTGTTAAATACTCAAGAAAACAGACAAAGATGTTGCCAGAAAACAGTTTAATTGTATAAATACAATAATTTATATTTCCCCACTAGGAAAACAACCTGGATATAAAATGTGAAATGAAAGCAGGCAACTTACAATTTATGTCAGGTTGGGTGGGAATTCCTTTGAAATATCTCATTTTTGGCCAGCTGAGAATTTAACTTGGTGACCCTCATAGCTCATTCTTTCATTGAAGCTGTTGATGCTGTAGGTCTCTAATGAACCTTGAGATTAAAATATCTGCCATTCAATATGTAACTGTCTTAAGGGCTGTCAGAATTGTAAACGCAAGGGTTTGTAAGAACCTTGGCGATTATCAACTCCAACTTAGTCCAATCTTGTGCTACATTTTGCTATTACTCATGTGATTCAGCTGTATGGCTGAGAGTTGTGTTACTTGTATGATAACCATGTTCTGGAGAACAGTGAATTATTTGTGTGTTTTAATTAGAAATAGGATTTTCTGGCATGGATATTTTTGGAGCATCTGGAAAGCAGTGGTGGTATTCTACTGGTTCAGCCCAGTTCTGCCGAGTCGGTAGCGCCGATGAGCAGTGGAGACCGACCCGGTTCTCTCCTCTGCTCGGCCATTGGGCACACCTACCCACCCGGGCTCCCATACTCACCTTTATCCTGTGCTTTTGAAGCGTAGCTGCTTTGTGCGGCACAGCAGAGTGTCGTGTGGCAGCTGCTGAAGTGACCGGGAGAGTGTAGGCTTGCAGGAGGTGAGTTGGAACACCTCTGCGCCTGTTCAAAGTGCCTGTTTGGCAAATGCATATATGCACAGTGTGTGCATGCACACAAAGCGTGCCCACCAAGTCACACCCACCAAACTGGTGGTAAAAAAGTTTGAATCCCACCACTGCTGGAAAAGGCATACCAGCGTATGCAGGTTTTTGTGTTCTTCATGCTGTTAGTAACAAAAGATACTATAATAAACAGGGATTGAGGAAGAAGCAAGGAAGGCCAACAGCTTTATCAGATATTTCAGCCATGGTATCTGGAATTCAAAGTTGGCCTTAGGAAAATAACTGTGGATATACCTAGTATTTGGGCAAGAAAACAGATGGTTGTTTCCTGAGCTCTGGAAACACAATTATTTTTCTGTGTAACCCTTAACACCTTGGTTCATCCTAATTATCATGAACGCTTGACACTTGCCCTCGAACTCTTGAATCCTTGTGTGTTCTTTAGTGTGATTCCTGCCCCCCCTCCAAATAGTATCTATGGATTTTTCTCCCTGTGGACCAATCAGGTTATTATTGTTTTAAAGACATTCTTCATACATACCCTAAGACAGCATAAGCAGAACTATATTCTCTGTGCAGATTAGCCCATATTTTTTGGATGCCTGAAAGCTATTTGGGAGATATTATCTTGCATATCATATGTTTTTAGGGACTTGTACCTGATCTCACACAAAACAAGCCATGATGTTTTAACCCCAGTTTAATTAAACAAATTTTCTAGGGTCCGTGTATCATGCAAGCATATTAACTGTATTATTTATTCAGCATATATGCTATCCATTTTCTCTGGAGGCAACTAGACTTACAATTAAAAAACTGATAACATTAAAACATCAAAGCAATAAACAGTAATATTAAATTGACTTAAAATTGACAAAGATATGGAGGAAGGGAGCAAGGTGTATAAAAGGGAGAGGTGGGGGTCTTAGTCTGTTGATCACCTCTAGAATGATGTCCCTCCATTGGTCCCTGAATTAAACCATAGTCTGTAAATTGCAATAAACCAGGTAGCGTCAAATCAAACCATATTATGGCTTAACATGGTACATAAAACCAATCAATGCCACCTTTACTCAAACCATCACCATAAAACTGGCTAATATTATAGCCATTGAAATGAATGACTGAAACACATCAGGTTGGTATGCAGTATTTTTGTCCGGTTGATTAAGCAAGATCTGGACTGAGTGCTGACATTCTGGAGCTGTTTTTAAATGATTTTTTTAATGAAAAAGCAGAGGAAACTGAATGCAATTCAGCCATCAGAGCAAGCATGCCTGCCTGCCTGCCTCTTTTCCTTCCCTAGACTGGAATAAACGTTTCCTTTGCTATTTCCACGCCTTTTATGTTTTTGCTTCCTATTAGGGAGCATATCCTTTGTAGTCAGTCCTGAGTGCTACAGCTTTCATTTTGTTTATGCTCCAATCAATCCATGTGGATGTTAATGGCCTTGACCTCTGCATTTACCGTGGAGCTTTGCATTTTTGGATTGATCAAGGCTAAGTAATAATTACAATTTTGGTTTCCAGTGCTGTTTCCACTTCTTGTGCCTTCTCCTTTGCAGCATTGGCCGGAAGGCATCAGAGCACTTCTGAAAGCAGATAATGCAGAAGTCCTGGGCTTCATTCTTGAATCTGCTCCTGGTACTTGAGCTGATTTCCTCCCCATCTGCCAAATGGGATAGATTATAATCTGTACCTCATGCAGGTTTATGAGGGTTTGTTCATAAGGGTTTGTAAAAATGCTGCAGGTTATCCAGATGAAAGAGGAGTCAGGTAATTACTGTTCTCTAATAAAGTCTGGCATAATTGCCTTCTCACAACAAGCAAAAGGCCTTTTTTCCAAGCAAGATAATTATTTGTATTGCTCTGTGATGCATCCTGTGGTTTTTATAGTGGTCTTCTGTTCAGAGCTATATTCAGTCGTTGAGCTTGTGCCTCTGTGAATTCTTGTTTGCGTCCTCAATTAACAAGACCTTTTCCTCAAAGTTGCCTTAAATTAGAACAAGTGATATTTGCTGTCAGTTATTTGATAAGGCTTTACTCTTGTTTAGCCTTTGACTTGTAAGTTACTTAAAGGCTTCATAAAGGCTATGATGGAATAAAAATAATTAAGTGGTAAAATTGTCACTCCTGGTTTCCTGGAGGAAAATGCTATACACAGGTGGTATTTTTATTCTCAGAGGTTCAGGGTAAAATTGTAGATAATGAAACTGAAGAGTGAGACTTGGAGTTTAGGGGAATTCAAGGTTTAGGTTCCATAGTCTATGTCCAGGGGTCTTTACATTTGGTAACTTTAAGTCTTGTGGATTTCAACTCCCAGAATTCACCAGCTAGCATGACTGGCTGAGGAATTCTGGGAAGTCCACCAGTCTTAAAGTTGGTAAATTTGGAGACCCCTGGCCCATGTCATTGTTTTCCTCTCATGAATGCCTCCTTCCCTCTTTCTCCTTCTTGTGTGGCTGTGCTGGATCCCCCATGGGTCAGCTGAATTGTGAGAGTCCTTGTAACAGCTACCAGTCTTCAGATGAATTCACTTGGCTGGTGATGGAGAGAGTTGCTCTTATTTGTACCACACTGCTCATGCTGGCTTTTCTGTTCTGAGTCACTCTTTTATGAACTTGGAGGTGTGACATCTTAATTGTACTATTGGATGTTAGTGCTCTCTGTGTAGTGACCAGTGTGTATTCTTGAGAGTCTGTGGGCAGCACTAGTATTGTGAATGCTTGTGGCAATCTTCCATAGGATTCCAGTCAGTGAGACACCTGTAGGCAGCATGAGCATTTGGTCATGAGATTAAGAGACTCCACCAAAATGCTGGAAATGTAACCATACTCCCAGGTACTTACTATCATATGTGGTGGACTTGTATCAAAGCAAGAAAATATTGGAAGAAAATAACTAGCTGGCTGAAAAAGATAGTTAAACAAAACATAGACCTAAAACCAGAATTATATTTGCTGGGTGTAACACCAGATGGTTATGATAAAGGGATCACAAATTTAGTTTTACCTATACTAACAGCAGCAAGGATTAGCTTTGCAAGATACTGGAAAAATGAGAATACCCCAGCAGATGAGGAGGTAATTCGGAAAATTTTAGACTCTGCTGAAATGGATGCATGACCCCCCCTCTCCCTGTGCATGCGACCCCTGTGCACTGTGCACCTCTGCACATGTGCATGACCCTCGCACCTTGCGCATGCACATGCGCACTCATGTGCATCTCCCATGTGCATGCCTCCCCCCATACATGCGTGGCAGATACCAGACAATCAGCTGGCTGGTGGGGGGCATCGTGCACGCATGCACAATGGAGCTCTTCCGGTCGACTTCTTGCATGCTGGCAGAAATGGCTCTGCGTGCCACTTTCGGCATGCGTGCCATAGATCTGCCCTCACAATAATACTGTATTCAAAAATGTTTATGAATAAAATTATAAAAATTAAAAAATAAAAGAGAGACTCCACCACTGAGATTGTGAAAAGCTCTATGGAACAAAGCAGAGGTGTCAAGCTCGGGTTGTCACAGCATTGTTACGTATGTATCACAACTTTACCTCCCTTCGCTAAACCGGCTGTGAGCATGGACAGTATGTGATGCATCCATGTGAGTTTGACAGCCCTGGAGCCGTGGATCCAGCATGAGCTATTTTTTCATTGATTGCTACCTCCATCATTTGCCAAGTGATTTGCTGGGAAGAAGGTTGGCTTCTATGAAGAAGTCATGCTGATGTGAGATTTGTTGTGACCAAAGGAAGGAAGAGCAAATACAGGTGCATTGCCCCGATGACCTAACTGTAACCCTTGAAAAACTTACTATATGGATACCGTGTTTCTCCAACAATACGGCCTCCACCAATAGGAAGGCCCAGCATGATTTCTAGGCATGAGGTGAAATTAAACCCCACCCCCAAAATTTAGGCCTATTTAATCCATGCGTTTCCTCGCCATTTCTCACATCGTTCGTTAGAACTATATGAGGTGAAGAGAAATGGGGAAGGGCGGGGTGGGTTGGGGAGAAAACTTGCCTTTAGGAGTGCCCTGCAGGTAGCCAAGGCTAGAATACCCTGATCTTCCGATAGAACAAGCTCCCCGAAGGCAGAGTCCCCAGCCACTTCGGGGCGAGGCATGGCTGCCCGTGTCCCCTCGCCATTAGGCAGTGTCTTTTGGGCGATGGAAGCTCCCCAAGGGCAGTCACCAGCCACTTCGATCGGCCGGAAGAAGCGGCCTCGGGCTGAGCGCACACACACACTCCCCTCGTCCTGAGGCCGCTTCTACTGGCCAATCAAAGTGGCTGGTGATTGCCCTTAGGGAGCTTCCATCGCCCGAAAGACATTGCCTAATGGCAAGGGGACATGGGCAGCCATGCACCGCCTCAAAGCGGCTGGGGACTCTGCCTTCGGGGAGCTTTTGTCAGCCGATAGAAATGGCCTTGTGCAGAGGTACATGCATATGGGCCGCTCTAGGTGGGGGAGGAAATTAAGTCACCCCCGAAAAGACGGCCTAACCATTTTTTCGGGAGTCAAAAAAAAAATAAGGCCCGACCTTATTTTGTGAGAAACACGGTATGCAAACATCCACTCTCCATTTTGGACATGTTTTAGGTATCAAAAAGAAAGGCCAGGATTGTAGATATGCAAAAAACTTTTTATGTGTACTCTGAACTCTAGCTTGTAATTTATCGATTATGGTTACACAATGCAATTTTATTATTAGATGTACATTCTGCCTTTAATTTATACAACTCAAGGCAGCATATATAATGTTCCTGCCTTCTGTTTTTTTCCACAACAACAATCTGTCAGGTGGATTCAGATTAGATGAGAGTGACTGGCTCAAAGTTTCCCAGCCAACTTGATGTGAATGAGAGTCATCTATTTAATTCAAATTTGTAATCTATAATTTTGTCCTGAATGAGTGTACAACTATTCAGGCCAAAGTCTGTATTCAGGGAAATAACCAGCCACGCTGAAATAAATGGACGTATTGAATTAGTATTTTTGAACAGGGAGAAATGGTTAAAGGTAAAATTGAATTGTGTTAGATTCCCATGACTTCATGGACATATCCAAGTTGTTTCTTTGCCAGCAATCCAGAAGTACTTTGCCTTTCCTATTCTGGAATATTTTTTCAATTCTTAATTTAACTCGTCGCCCTTGAATTTCCTGACTATAAGTTCTGATACTAACCAAGCTTGAGCTTGCTCAGCATTTTTTTATATTAGACAAGGTCAGCTAGGAAAAACAACTTATGCACCAAGGAGTAAACTGTTGAGCCAGCTGCAATTAGAGCTATTATACCTTGATATACTGTGGATATTCGAGGCTTTGATGAAAATTAGCATGGAAGACAAGATAAGTTTCATCCTCAAAACTTTCATCTTAGCCTTTATAAACCAAATTTGACTCAAAAGAGGTTGGTTTATTGTAGGTTGTGTGTTCATTTGTCATTTAATTCTAAATCCATGCCTAAAAGTGGTTTTGAAATGTTTGGCAGGTAATATTAGAAATTAGAGACATTGGAAATTGAGCATGAAATCTCAGATCTGCAGTTTACTAAAAATATTCACTTTGGTTTGGATATAGTAAGTAAGCCAAATAAGGGGCAAAGTTTGGAAATTTCTTGGGATTTTCTTCTTTAATCCCAGTATAAAATGCCCGTCCATTTGCCCTTTCACGAATATTCAGTAGCTGAGTTCATATGTTATGCTAGGCCAATGTTTTCTTAATTATATTTTCTGAAATAATACAAAGTTGCTCAGAGTTGAATAATACACTAAGCCAAATCACATTGTGAGCCAGTATGAAGTGTATGAAGATGCAGTTGTGATTAATAAACCTTGCCTTTTGGTCTATTTGGTCTAGCTGTTAAAATATCAGGCTAGAAAATGGGTGATTTTCAAGTTCAAGTTCTGTCTTAGCCATGAAAGCCAACTGGGTGACTTTGGGCCAATCTACCTCACAGGATTATTGTTGGGAGAATAGGAGGAAGTGGTATTGTGTGTGCTTGCCACCTTGAGTTATTTGTAAAAATAATAAAGACAGGATAGAAATAAAATAAATAGACATAAATATTATCCACCATTGCAATTCATTCTGCAAATGAGGTTAATAGAAGCAATAGCTTAATGCAATTTTGAACCTACCTAGTGTGCAATAGAACGAGTAAACACTGTACAGGAAATCTCCACCCTGTAACAATGACTTATAACAAGAATACGTTGGAGATTGTTCACGGTTTTATGCCACTGTGATCAAGGCTCAGTCTATTTCCTCCTTACCTGAAATTGCTGCAAAGTCTCCTCCAAGTAAAAGAGTGTGACTTTTAGAGAACTTTGAGCCTTTGATATTTGCTTCATGCTCGTTTCTTCTATGTCTTGCTTTCAGTCATTGGTTGTTTTGCAGCCACCCTGTTGCCAACGCAGTGGATGTTGTTTTGCAGATGCTTCATTAGACTCCACAGGAAGTACAGGGACCCATCATTAAAATATTCAACATGCTGAGGATCAAGTAAAAAATGGGAGGGGCAAGTTGAATTAATATTACTCTTTCTTTTTTTGTAGTTAGCATCATTTAATGTGCTTTGGTTCAGCAACCAATAGGTTGGATTTTAAGTACAAACATTTCCATGGAATCCCAGGATTGGGAAATATTGAAGGTAGACTTTGGTATCAGGCTAGTATATTTTGAGAGAGAGAGAAATCCCCTGGTTTTGTTAATCGGAAATTGGCTATTTCATAAAACATGCTTAACCAATTCAACAAGATTTGGCACAGCTGCCAGACTTTTACTCCTGCAAGTTGTTCATGAATCTGATATTGTCACAGTCAGGGCTGAGTTCAGCTTGCATCACTGGTTCATTCATTGCGGTTCATTCTTGCTATGACTTTAAGTGAGAAGCCACATTTCTGACCCTAAATAGTGAGAAACATTTCCCCCTAACTTAATGATCCACAGCATATAAAGCCAGAGTAGCAATATCCAGAAATATATCCCGGTCTTTCATACAAAATTTCACAGACTTAATTTTCTGACAGCCCACCAACACCTACATTCCTATTAGGAAATAGATACCATTTTTTTCCATTTAAGAACCAGTCAATTTCTTCATGATCTTTATGACAATTAGTGGATACTATGTATTAAGTCTCCACTGCTTTTCAAATTCTAAGGTTCAGTTCAGAGCATCAAAGGTGCAGGACACCTACATAATACCTGTCTGCACTTCTTGAAACCAATGCACCTTTTCCTGGGATTGTATAAGTCTCTTCAACAGCAGTATAATCCAGGGGGAAATATTTTGTTTGATATAAGGAATTACAGACAGATACAAAGGGCATACCCATATTTGTTTCAAAGTAACTTGTTTCCATTGAATGCAAAGTGGGATCCTCCTCCAATGAGAAGTTGCCTGAAGTTATACTATGTAGTATCATACCATTCTACAATATTAAATGTCATTCTTATTTTAGGAAAGGACCTTTATTCTGTAATTGGATCCATGTTTTGCATGCAGAAAGTACTCATCAAGCTTGGAAAAATCTAATTCATTGGATTGGACACTGGGCTACTGTGATGCTTCTCTTCTGCCTTACATTTGGAGTTCTACTTTTCTCCTAATACTCTTTCCTATTTCTTTTTTTATTCATTATGTTTTATCAATAGGAATAAAATACAAAACAGAAAAACAAAACAGAAAAAAAGCATACATCAAACAGTAACAACAACGTGTACATAAAAGGAAAAAAAGGAAAAAAAAAGTCTGACATTAAACATATAAAAAAAATCCATCTTGGCTGGATGCTGAAAAGAAAAATAAAAAAGCCTAATAAATTCTCCTCCCCTTACATAATGTGTCTGTTAATAGTTATAAACTTTCACACCCTTATTTAACAAGAAAAAATATATAAATAAGTATTTCAGTTGAGGATGTCTCCATCTAATAATCAAATTGACTCAACCTCCAATATATAATAAAAGAAAAAAAAAAAAACATTCAATGGGTTAGCCCAAATATTACACTAGTCTTCAAATCCCCTTTGTTAAACATCTGTTAATCCTATTTCATATTTCTGAATCTATCTTAGTCTCGTTACAAAAATGTCTGTCATGATGTTGACTTTTCTTCACAACACATGGGGGCGTTTCCTTCCCTAAGAGGGGAGTCTGGATAAGTCCTTCCACAGTTCTGGTTTAGTCACACAAAACCCAGAGCCTTTTTTAGGGGGTGGAGGGGGGGTGTATGTGACAGAGAAGAATATGTGGTTCATTTAGTGCTTGGTGATTGCTTGAACTGGGATGGAACACTTAATCTGTGTTTACACAGCAATAGTGCTGTTATGCGACCTTGGTTGACAAGAAGATCTGTGGATGGATATATTCATGGAGTAATAGAGTTTCAGGGTATATATGGAGTGGCTGGTCTAAAATACTAAAAACAAACTAACAATGTACACCGCCATTATGGGTGTCACATCTACTTTTCCTCTTGTGTGGCAGTCATTACGGGTAGTTTTTCCTTTACTTTGTAACTTTTGGCTGTAGATCACTTCCCTCTGCTTAAAAAACAAAAACAAAAATCCATACATTTCTCCCTGTTGTGCTGCCAAAACTGGCTTCTGTTATTTGCAAATTAGTAGGGAAAAATCTGATTGGACCAGCAACACTGTTCATTATTACACTGAGGTGTGACAGGCACAAGAGCCTCTCTCTAGGTCAGCTTTATAAACAGAATTGCAGATCTCATCTCAAAGGTGGCCCTTTTGCTGTGGAAGAAAGTGGGTCCCTATGGAGGATGATATAATGCAGGGGTCGCCAACCTTTTGGACCTCAGGGACCACCAGACCCATAATTTTATATCCCAGGGACCACTAACTGGTTCTGTGGGCGTGGCCTAATTTGTGGGTGTGGCTTGGTGATCATGTGACTGGCTGGGCATGGCTTGTATGTAAATATTATAAATATTTATATAAATATTGATTTTTTTAAAAAAAGAACAACTTTTACCCAAAATCAGGCAAAGCAGGCAGGCAGATTGAGTTGTTCACAGAATCACAGATTCATTCAGAAATCTTTCTATCTGCCATTGGCTAGCTCTGTCACATAAAATTTGCTTGCAAGCAAACTTACAAAATTAACTCACAACATACCATGTATGTAAATATTGAATTTTTATATAAAAAGCAACTTTTATCCAAAATCAGGCAAAGCAGGGAGACTGAGTTGCTCACAGAATCGCTGAGTGATCTATCTATCTGCCATCGGCTAGCCCAGTCTCTCAAATTTGCTTGCTGTGAGTCTGCACTGAATTGCTTGGAAGCAAACCTTCAGTCCTGAGGGAGGTTCAGCTGTGCTTAGCTAGAAAGCGAGAAATCCAACCATTTCCTGCTTCCTAGCTAATCTAAATCTCCCGGCACAGCAGAAGAGATGATGGTCTGAAAAAGGAAAAATAGCAATTTAGCAGACAAGTTTGCCGGGTAAGGAGTGAGTGGGCGGGGAGGGTTCCTGTGGGCCATGTGGGCTGAACAGCCTTGTGTTTCTGCGCAGCCTGGATTAATTGGGGGGGGGGGGTGCTCTGGAGGTGAGATTTCTCTGTGGCCCACCAAAATTTTCTTGCAACCCACCAGTGGGCCGTGGCCCACTGGTTGGCGACTGCTGATATAGTGCATGGCCACATCTGGAATATTGTACTTAGTGTGGTCATTGAACTGTAGCTTTTGGGAGGAGAGGGAATAGGGGCAATTGCCAGGAGTCAGATAGTTGAGTTTAAAAATTGATGGAGAATTTGAAGTGATCACATTGTTACTTATGAATCAGGGCAGGGAAACTAATTGATTGAAATGCTTCAAAAGTTTTCTTTTGTTTTTACTGCTTAGGCTTTCTGTATTCATTGGGCATTTGACTTGAATCGGCAAACCCAATGCGAGCAAAAATACAGGTATTATATATAGATGCAGACAGGTATTACGTAGATGCAAAGAGAAGAAAGTGGAATAGGCATCAAACAGCATCCTATCCATGGGCCTTTTGAAGTTTGAAATAGGGCTGTCATATGTGGGGTGCAAAACTCCAGGGAACTATGAGATAGCCATAAAGGAAAAGATTTTCCTTCTTCTGAGCTGCCATTAAGTGGTTATTCAGATTTTTGCATACTGATCTGGTTGCTCCTGTCTCATAAGAGTTTCAACTACACTTCAAAAAATATTGTGGAATGGGAAAATATGGAACAAATCAACTAATAAGTTAAGGATCTTGAAGCAAGAAAAATTACATGGTTTAAAATTGGAATTTAAGACAAAAAGCATATAAATGTGTGGGCAAGATAAAAACTTAAAAGATATACATACTGTGGAGAAAGTAGAAAAACAGAATGACTGCAAAAGTGAAAGGCAAATACTATATGGTGTGAAGTACATATAGTATGAGTACATATAGTGGACATACATACAATATGAGTACATGTAGTTACATATAGTGGAACATGATGCTGGAGGAAACCAAACAATCAATTTAAAGAGAGATGAAGACAGAAGTCATACAAAAAAGAAGGGTAAAAAAGACTTAAAAAAAGAAAAAAGAAAAAGGATGAAGCAGAAAGATGTAGGTCTACTATTTATTAATGTATAAATTATATTTCTAAGAGTACCTGACTACGGGTGATTCTGAGGGCCAGTTAACAATTAAAACAATAGAAAAAATGAGTCAATGGAAGAATAAGAAATTAACCTGGAGAGGACAACCTTCAATCAAATTCAGTTTGGCCTATTGGTTAAAGCACCAAGCTAGAAACCAGGAGTGCTTTCATAGTTATTATAAATGGCTTTTGCTTTTTTGTTTTCCCTCTGGAAAATGAGGACTCCTCTTAATTAAAAGGATAGATGTCAAATTACAAGATGCTTAGTGTCAATAGCTGATCTTTAGCCCTTGGTAGATCACAGGGAATTAGACAGAAAAATTGAGTTCTTGCATGTACTGTTCTGTGAAAAAGTATTTCCTCTTGCTAGAATTTTCTGAATTTTTGTGTGTCTTTGTCCCCAAATGTTGTCACAATTTCACGTGGGTCCCACTAATATATAATGGGAGTGTGAGTGAAAAAAATAGCACCAAAATGTGATGCTTGTTTCATTTAGTCATTTGTTCATTCCATAAACAAAATCATCTAGCACATGATGTGCCAGAATGAAAAACCAATAGGCTTCCCAGTTCAATTAATTCAACTAAAGAGATAACTATAACCAGTTGTATGGATATTTCATTAAACAATTGGGGCTGATTTGAGCCAATCCTGCTCTATACCTCACAGTAAACTTCCCTCAGTAAACTTCCCATCACAAAATTCTCATCCACACTGCAATGAGAGTCCAGGATGGGTATAACTCCTCCCTTTGATGTCATAGAGCTGAGTCTGTCAGCTTTTGATTCAGCTTTGTGTCTAGGAGCTATTGCCTCTGGAAGAAGTATAAAAGAGTTTAAAGCGTTTAGAGCATTTTACAGCAAATAAATCTTCAGAAGCACAAAAACAGCTTGTACACAGATCCATGCCTTGGACTGTGGTCACCAACTGGTGGTCCATGGCCCACTGGTGGTCCATGAGAAAATTTTGATGGTAAGCAGAGAAATGTCACCCCCAGAGCACCCCCGAAAGCAATTAATCCAGACTGCGTGGGAACACAAGGCTGCGCCGCCCACATAGCCCGTGGGAACCCTACCCACCCACTCACTCCTTACCTGGCAAACTTGCCTGCTAAGTTCATTTTTTTCTTTTTTTTCTTCTTCTGATCATCAGCTGTTCTGTTATGCCGAAATATTTAGATGAGCTAGAAAGCAGGAAACCATTGGATTTCTTGCTTTCTAGCTAATCTTTAGCTAGAACCCTCCTTAAGACTGAAGCTTCTATTTTTCAGTGTAGACTCAGGTAGCCAATGGGAGATAGATAGATCTCTGAATAAATCTGTGATTCTGTGAGCAACTCAATCTGCCTGCCTGCTTTGCCTGATTTTGGGTAAAAGTTGCTTTTTTGTATAAAAAAATTCAATGTTTACATACATGGTGTGTTATGAGTTAATTTTGTGAGTTTGCTTGCTAGCAAGTGTTATGAGTTTGCTTGCAAGCAAATTTTATGTGACAGACTCAGGTAGCCGATGCCAGAAAGATAGATCTCTGAAGGAATCTGTGATTCTGTGAGCAACTCAATCTGCCTGCCTGCTTTGCCTGATTTTGGGTAAAAGTTGCTCTTTTTTTTTAAATAAAAAATTCAATATTTGCATAAATATTTATAATATTTACATACAAGCCATATCCAGCCAGTCACATGACCACCAAGCTACACCCACAAATTAGGCCATGCCCACAGAATCAGTTAAGAAATTTGAATCCCACCGCTACGTCTGTGTGTGTGTGAGAGAGAGAGGGGGGGGGAGAGAGAGGTTAGATCAGACCTCTTTCTCTCTCTCCCACCAACATCAGCAAGCCACTGTCAGTCAAAATTCATATTAATGGTCCCCGGAATTTAAAATTATGAGTTTGGTGGTCCCTGAGGTCCAAAAGGTTGGCGACCCCTGCCTTGGAGCACAAGTGGCATACGTTGGATATAAGGTGAGCTCTCCGTATCTACATCAAACATACTGAAACCTCCCGTGGACATGCAGGCTTTGGTATGTCCCATCCTGGACTACCTTTGCAGCATGGATGAGAATGGGCATTGGTATAATTACCTGAGAACACCCTTTCTATCTACGCTGCAAGAGAGTCCAGCCCCACCGTTAGGCATCTGGTCCTGGTGGAGGAGGGGTAAATTAATTGTTGTGATTTATCTTTCAGAGGCACCTTACATATGTCATACATCTTTACCTAAAAGCTGGGGAACCAGCTAGGGGCTGGCTTTTTATATACTGGCGGACTCAGTTCTATGACATCAGAGGGAGGAGTCATACCCATCCTGGACTCACTTGCAGCGTAGCGTAAATAGAAAATGAGTGCTCTCAAAGGGGATCACAATTAGAATCTCCAGATCTGTATGCTGATCCCAGTTCCAAAGCACCTTTTATCTTCAAATCCAGTAATCTATAAGGGCTATAAGATCATAGCTCTGAGTGTAATTGTAGTGAAATAAACCAATTTTATTTTATCAAACTGATACCTGAATAAATATTGTGATGCTATTCTGGATTTAGTTACTACTTTGGATGTGGATTAACTAACTTGGCTCTGGCAACTGTTCTTTCTCAGCTTTATCTCTCCTCTCCCCCCACAGTATAGCATGGAAATAAAACTGGATCTGTATGTGATATTTAATATCAGTTGCTAAACCATGTCTATTGCATAAGCTGTATTTTACTGTGTTCACACAGCATGCTAAACCATGAACGAAGTCTGGCATAGTATATGGACCAGACCAATTTACAAACTTGTAAGATTACTGAGATGTTTGAATAACCCGGATATTACACGTACACTAAGTGTTATGTGATGATACTGTCCTCCTTGCTCAACCCTTAGTCCACGTTTGGTGTTTCTGACAATAGTAAATTGTTTGGCAATGTCTTCATCTAAGTTTTTTTTTTAAATCTTCTTATCTTCATAGACCAGGTATCTCCCATCCAATTATTATTTCTGTTTAGTTTTTTTGGAGGTCAGCCTGGATGAAAAATTGCTGAGGATTATATGTGGTTGTTTATTATTTTAAAAATGGAATGGTTGTATGTGTGTGTGTATGTGTGTGTGTGTGGAAACTTGATCCATATCACTCTGTCACATCTGCCAGTGCTGCAACTTTGACAGCGGCTTCATTTGCTGAGAATCAATGCTTCAGTTGCACTTGGCATCTGCCAACTCCACCTGTTAGGGACCAAGTTTGTGTTGTACTTAGTGAGTTGAACAGCTGTCTTGTCAGGCAGCTGGAACTAAATTAGCAGCATGACCAAATAGTTAATCTCTGAAACTTCCATGATGTGGCCTTAGGTCACCTCTTGATTTAACATGTAAGCCTACTCTTTTCCTTATTAGTGCCCACCCAACTTACTTTGTACTCAAAAGATTTTTGGAATGTCAAGTGCATCTGTCTATCATAAAAATCACACACAAGTTGATATGATGCTCCAAATAATACTACTGTAACAGGATGAGTGAAAAGAAAGACTCTAATTTACAAAATTTGTTTCAGGGAATAGATGTATATCCCATTTTCCCATTTAAGAATATTTAAGTGGCTAACAAATAATAGCAAAATAGCATTATGATCCCTTTAAATAGTCCTTCCCAAAGAGGTGTTCTCCAAATATTTTGGTTTGTTTGTCTCCAAATTTCTAGGTAATCAAATCGCATTATGGGTTAGTGCAATGTGTATACTTGACTACTGAAATGTATTTCTTTGTAAAAATGCATCAAATTGTTTCGGATTAAGGATGGATGCTCTATCTATATGTCTTACACTCACTCTAAAATGGTATTTCTCAAATTTGATAGCTTGGAGATGTGTAGATTTTAATTTCCAGAATTCTCCAGCCAGGAAATTCTAAGAGTTGAAGTCTATGTATCTTCAAATTGCTAAGGTTGAGAAACGCTGCTCTAAAATGAGGGTCAGAAACTTTCTCAGTGGATTGCAAATCACCCAGAGATCTGATTTCACCATTACTAGAGATAGCAATGGGGTCATTTTAGGGGCCTTTTGCTTCAGATGCTTCTGTGTTTCTTCCTAACTTCAGTACATAAAGTTCTGCCACTTTTTTTTTTGAAGGAAGAACAAGGGGAAACTGTAACATCATTAAAAAAATCTGCTGTTTGTTTATCTCTACAAATGCATATTCCACAATATTTTTCATAACATTTGTCCTTTATCAACACTCACCCCTTGCCTCCCCAAACTTTCTAGAAATAATTTGTGGGACTGTGAGATTTGTCCATAAATGAAGTTTGCAACGGGCAGCTGACTAGCTCGAGTTCAGCCCTTTCTTATGTCTACAATAAAAATGTTACAGGCGTAGCTCATTGGTCATGGACAAATTCTGGATTGCCTGTAGATTTATATTTCTATACCTTTTTCCTTGCCATTACATCTCAAGTGGGTTAGTGTAAAAATAATAATACAATGTAATACAATACAATAAATGAAATGAAATTAAAAAAATAACATATTAGAAGGTGGGTTGAAAGGGGTTATGAATAATCCATTATATAGGAAAGGACTAAATACAGAAATAAATTAATGGATGGTTAAAAGACGTAATAGTACACTGATTCATACAGATGTAGTGAGTACCTGGGCAAATCCTGCAGTAAACAATCTGGTTGCATTTTAGTTTAGTTGCAGCTTTTGACTCAGGTGCAAGAGTAACACTATGTAGAATGCAAGTGACGTCACATGTGCCATACCAAGTGCCTGTGGCTCTACATAGAGCATATTAGAGTGATCTAAACATGAGGTTTCTCAGCTGTTAGCAGAGTTGTCCCTGTCCTATTTAGTAGAACTGGTTTAGTACCAACCAAAGCTGGTTATGGTTTTTGGTTGTAAATATTACCAGGGCCTCCAGTGACCATGATGACTCGAGGGACATCCCAGACTTGCTCTTTTGAGTAAGGACAATCCGTTTAGAAAAAAGAGCAACAATTTGGTCTAATGGTTTAGGCTCCAGGCTAGAAACCAGCAGATTGTGAGTTCTAGTCCTGCCTTGGGAATGAATGTTGGCTGGGTGACTGTGGCACATGATGTCATGGTCAGGTGAAAGGTCAGTCAATTCCTGTCATAACCAAAGGATCAACTCTATTTTGAAGCAAAAAAAAAAAGTGAACTCTATACTCACAGGATAGCTCTGGGAAGAAAAAAATTTTTTTTAGATTATGCCTACCTGGGAAAAACCACTCACAAGACCCTTATCAATTCCCCCTATTATGCATTCTCATGGTTCAGTATATGTGTAGCCTCTCTTGATTCCAAGTAATGGATACATAACCTGTTTTCAGCATATTGTCTTCCCCAGCAACTTTGTAGGCAAAGCCATTTAGGGACAAACAGTGTCTTGTGCCACCTCATAGAATGCCTGCCAGAGTGCAGACACAAACATAAAGCATGAATCCCCAAGTTATATTCACTTAATGAAGTTGGTGAATTCACTTATTTTCTGAATTGCATAATATATTCTATCTTGAATTAAATGAACAGTCTGAATTCATGCAATTCATTAAACCAGAATAAAAAATGTAAACCAAATTAATATTAACTTAGTTCGCATGTTGTAATACAGAATTTATTAAATATTTGCTTGTCCTGATTAAACTTGTTGTCTGAACATTGCTGTTGAAACTATCCCACCAATGAGAGCAGTATCACCAGTACAAGTGATCATTAGCATTTATCAAGATACACTTCCTGTATTTTCTTCTGCAGGAGATTATCTATCAAACCAACTAAGTAAGATTTTGTTCCAAAACCAGACTTCAACCCAGACTTAAAAGAGCAAGATAACCATTGCTTTTGTGATAACGACTCTTCTCCATCACAAATGGTGATATCCAAATTAAGTTTACTGCAGATACTGCATTGTTTGCTTTCCAGGTTAAATTATAAACACAATTTAAATGCAGTTTCTAGTTTTTAATCTATAAATGAACGATGGTGGTAATTTAGCAAATACATTGATATTTTGTTTAGGGAATAATTTTTTTTTTCCTCAGATGTTTTCTTAAAATGACTTGATTGGTCTGGGAAGCAGAACTGTCATTTGATTGACGGCTCTGGTTAAAAAGCCAGTTAGTATGCTTTTATATATATATGTGTATGTGTATATGTGTGTGTGTGTGTATATATATGTATATGTATATGTATATGTATATGTATATGTATATGTATATGTATATGTATATGTATATGTATATGTATATGTATATGTATATGTATATGTGTATATATATATATATATATATAGGGATCTTTGGTTATTCGGGTTTTCTCTTACGTGGGAGAAAACCCGAATAACCAAAGATCCACATACAAATACCCGCGAGAACCTCAGAAAACAAATATATATATATATATATATATATATGGCATTCAGCTTAGTTTGGGTATTTTCCCACGTCATAATAGTTGTGCTTTTAAAGTTGTAGCAACGTTTCAGCAGAATCTCATCTGCCATCATCAGGCTTCTATATAGTGTTCATCTGTGAGTCAGACTTTTACAGTGGTTTCAGATTTAAATTTGGGGCAGCCTATTGCTATGCCAGAATGGTTTTTTCTTCCTCCTGATTGGTTGGGAGCCTTGGTCTGTGTTTATTGGTCTTGGAGTTTTCTGTGTTCTGCTTGATTGGTGTTTCTGATATCTTCTGTCTTTTTTTTTTGGCTCTTTTTGTATCTTGATTGGCTGACAGCATTGTGTTACTTTATTGAAGGCCTTTAGTGCAGCTTGGCTTCGGGTAAATGGATGGCTATCATTAGTTAGGAAGCTGGGTTTCATCTGGGTGCCTGGTTGGGGTTGTTTGAGCTGGAGGTATTAGGGGGAATCTGTTTATGCCCAGGTGTTTGCCTGGCTTGTGGTGTGGAGATTTTTTTTGTTTGAGTGCAGGCTTCCAAATGATCGACAGCCTGGTGGAATCATCTCTTCTGTTCATTCTTTCTGGTCTTTTTTCAATCTCTATGGCTTCTCTGATGATTCTGTGGCTAGGGTTTTCTATAGTGGCTAGGGTTTTGGTGCCATTGAAGTTGATGCTATGACCTGTGGCTTCCATGTGTTGGACTAGTGAGGAAGTGTGTTCCAGCTTTTTGACTGCATTTTTGTGTTCATCCAGGCGGGTACTTATTCTTCTATTGGTCTGTCCAATATATGTGGCCGGACATGATGCACAGGGGACTTCGTATATGCCTTGGTTTTCCAGGTCAATTTTATCTTTGGGGTTTCTAAGGATGGCTGCTATTTTTTTGTCTGTTTTGAAGGCAGTCTTGATGTGATGTCTGTGTAGTACCTTACTTATTTTGTCTGTAGTACCTCTTATGTAGGGCAGGACAGCTGTTCCATATATATATATAAATACACATACACACACACATACATACATACACACACACACACACACACACACAGATTTTCTGAAATGTGCCATCCATGGTGTTATATTCAGAATAAAAGTTCAGAACAACTTTCCTCAATCTGATACCATCCCGTATGTGTTGGGGTTGACTCAGAATTCTGAGAATTGCAGTTCTGCTGTAGCTAGATAACATGAGAATGACGGGATCCTAATTTCAAAGATCCAAAGGATAAGTTTCTCTATTAAGATAAATGCTTATAGTAATCCATCTGCCTGTACATTCCAGATGCATTGTCTTGAGTAGTTTTAATGTTGCATATTAACCTAATGTGTGAAGTCAACCACTGGGCCTTATTATTAAACAAACTATAAATAAAAGCCTACAGTTATAAATATGTATCTCTATTTGCCATACTTGATTGGTTAATAACTAAATATGGCATTAAAATATTTAGAAACTTACAAAATGTGTAATAGTGATGCTCAGTATTATCCGTAGTTTATGAAGTATGCATAAACCAACAAAGACCTGTTGACCAAGTTTAATTTACCATATATTCCTGGGCACAGCCCTGATATGCAAACTAAAAATAGGTTATGTAGGGCTGTATACAAGTAGCAGTTTCAGACTTAACCACAACCCATTTGCAGGTAGTAATTTGACAGAGGAACTTTATAGCTAAGAAAATTAGATAGAGAAGCTACTGCTGGTGGTTAATACCTGCATAATTTGCAGAGGCAACCTAAGAGTTGAATGTTATCTTTGGGGCAAATCTATATGTGCAAAAATGTATAGGTTTAGCACTGTATGTTCAGGATATGGCAAGGTTAGTACAGGGTGTTTCCCTGTAGTGATGAACCATGTTTTGCGATCATGTCTGAACTAACTCATATGGTAGTCTGTTGGAAAGTATTTATCATCTAACTCTCATCAAAATTATTTTAAAACTTAAAACTACGTGCAGTCTTTTGATATCAGTTACCATGTTTATAAAACATTAAAAGTTGTGTGCCAGGCAATCTTGCCTTTTGATTAAAAAAAAATTACAGGCAATGAAAGAGTTTTTCATAGGCGGAAAAGTGGATTGTGGGGTATATTTCTTTGCCAACGACCGCAATTAGCCTAAAATTGCTCTGTGAGTGTGATAATTATTTTTTATATTACTCATAACTGATCAGCAGAGATTATTGGGGGTGGGATATATTTCTAAGGATGCAAAACATCTTTTGTTTGCTATAAACCATAAATTCATCACTAGAGTGTAGAAGTGAAAGAAATACAAAAACAAAGTGTTGTGCTAGGCAGTAAGTGTAACATGTAGTTTGACCACCGCTTACCAAAAAAGTATGATTACCACAGCAGATTCATTTCTTCTTTTCTCTCTTTATTTGTAAAGCTGCAGAAGTGTGTGAATTGATTTTCTGATGCTGTAGATTTCTCATCTTTCACGAAACAGCCTGTATAGCAAAAGAAAGCATATGAAGGAAATTTGAGCACTATTACACATAATAGCGGCCTGGCTTTCTATGGGGCCTGGGTCACCT
This sequence comes from Hydrophis major, assembly GCA_033807585.1. NCBI lineage: Eukaryota > Metazoa > Chordata > Lepidosauria > Squamata > Elapidae > Hydrophis > Hydrophis major. Next base: position 237,960,999 of record CM066330.1, on the reverse strand, counting down.
GATAATCTATGGGGGAGATAGTAACATTATTTAAATTGTTACATGAGGAGTATATTTGCATGAAATACTAGTTATACAGATACAGATAATCAGAGTTGGAAGGGACCTTGTAGGTCATCTAGTCCAACCTCCCGCCCAAGCGGGAAACCCTACACCATTTCTGACAAATGGCGGTCCATTGTCTTCTTGAAAGTCTCAAGTGATGGCGCTCCCACAACTTCCAAGGGCAAGCTGTTCCATTGGTTGATTGTTTTCACTGTCAGAAAGTTTCTCCTTATTTCCAGGTTAAATCTCTTCTTGTTCAGTTTCCATCTATTATTCCTTGTCTGGCCTTCGGGTATTTTAGAAAATACTTGACCCCTACCTCTCTGTGGCAGCACCTCAAATATTGGAAGACTGCTATCATGTCTCCCCTGGTCCTTCTCTTTACTAGACTAGCCATGCCCAGTTCCTGCAACCGTTTGTTGTATGTTTTAACCTCCAGTCCCCTAATCATCCTGGTTGCTCTTCTCTGTACTTTTTCTAGAGTCTCAACATCTTTTTTATAATGTGGTGACCAAAACTGAATGCAGTACTCTAGGTTGGTCTTACTAACGCTTTATAGAGTGGTATTAGTACTTCCTTTGATCTAGACTGTATCCCTCTGTTACTACAACTTAGGATTGCATTAGCTTTTTTGGCTGCTGCTGCACACTGCTGGCTCATATTTAGCTGGTTGTCCACTAAGACTCCAAGATCCCTCTCACAGTTACTGCTATTGAGCCTGGTTTCACCCAGTCTATATGTGTACTTTTGGTTTTTCTTGCCTAAGTGTAGGACTTTACTTTTCTCTACACTGAATTTCATTTAGTTAGATATGGCCCAGTGTTCTAGTCTGTCAAGATCCATCTGGATTTTGAGCCTATCTTCTTAGGTGTTAGCTATTCCTGCCAGCTTAGTATCATCTGCAAATTTGGTAAGTTCCCCTTCTATTCCCGCATCAAAGTTGTTAATGAAGATATTGAAGAGTACTGGGCCTAAGACGGAACCTTGTGGCACCTCACTGCTTCCTTCCTTCCATGTAGACTTAGACCCATTAAGGACTACTTGTTGAGTACAGTTTGCCAGCCAGTTGCAAATCCATTGTGGCTTAGGAGTAACAATGGATAAGATACTTTCTTAAAAAAGAAACAAGTAGTCATATTTTCTCAGTCATTCTATTTAGTTAGTATCTGATCATCTCTCTTTCCAGTGGATGACTTGGACTTTCTTTTTAAGCACAAAAAGTGAGGAAAGCTGTGGTGTTACAGTGTAGAATTGGGGGGAAGGCTGGATTTTGGTCTGTCTAGGAGCAGCCAAGGTACAGTTTTTAATTTTGGATCTTTGGAGCCCCTATCATTTTCTAAAAAGTATAATGAATGCTTAAAAATATGAAATAATAACTTGTTTTGAATCAGATGATACATTAGGCTAGGGTTCAGATAAACTGACATAGGCTAAGTTCTGATTTTAAGTTGTGTTTGCATTACATACTTTACCCTTGGCTTCCTAAATTTATTATTGTGTGGTTGACGTGAATGAATTCCATAAAGTAGCACATTAGGCATATATAATGGGCATAATTTATTTAATATGATGGGCATAATTTATTTAACCAACCCATTTCTCGGTCCAAAAACTAAAATGCAAACTAGAATCCTAGGCATAAATTTAGGACATAAAACCATTCTAATCCCACAATATCTTCCCATGGTCAAAAGTCTAATTACCCTCTTGTCAGTCAAAGAAATGAGAATGCAAGGTGCTGCATTATAAAGCTTGTTGACCCAGCCTGTCAGTGACAGAATGTGTGTCTCAAACTGATCTGCTTGCTGTATTGCCCAAGCTGTTGCCACTGACTTGTCTGGTCAGTGGGGAAGAGGCCCACAATGTAATGAAGAGCTTACAGAGATAACTGGAAAAATTTGAGGAAGTAGGTAGGACTTTGCATTTCTCAAAACGAAGAGATCCATTGCCACAGTTTCTAGATTGCCAGATACTGTAAGAAGTTGCTAAGATTGGGTAAAAGGTTCACTAGGTTAAGTAAATTGCACAAAAACACCCTGTTTAATTGGCTTTCATTTTGGTGCTCAGTGATTTGTACTTTCCTTAGTTAACTCGGTGACACAGATTTACACAACATTTTGAGCCATAAATTAAATGTATTAAATGTATTAAATGAGTCTGTAGTGAGCCACAAACGACAGTAAACAACAATGTTTTTATGTACCGTATATACTCGAGTATAAGTCGACCCGAATATAAGTCGAGGCACCCAATTTTACCACAAAAAACTGGGAAAACTTATTGACTTGAGTATAAGTCGAGGGTGGGAAATGCAGCAGCTACTGGTAAATTTCAAAAATAAAAATAGATACCAATAAAATTAGATGAATTGAGGCATCAGTAGGTTTTTGAATATTTATTTCAAAGAAAAACAGTAAACTAGCTCTGTAAGTGGAAAAGAGAGCCAACAAAACCAATATGGTATCAACAATAACTTTAAAAGTACAAAAACCTTAGCTCAATCAGCAACCAAGCTAAAACACAAGAGTTAAAATCCTTCAAAACTGGATTCCTCCTCCTCATCTGTATGTCCAAACAGAGTCACCCTCTCCCTTGCAAGAAAAAAGCATGTGTATGTGCTGCATGTACATCCTGTTTTGGAGAGCCACCATCTCTTTCATAGCTCTCCCTCATGCCTCCATTGCATGTGCACACATGCCATGGCTCAGTAGTAGGTCAACATACAGATGTCACACTAGGTTCCCTCCTCAAAAGGAACATCCAACCTTTCTTGAGAAGTACAAACTTCATCTGTTCAGGATTGTGGTGACAAAGCTGAAGGAGGATGGGGCTGAGAGAAGGGAAGGGAAGAAAAGATCATTGACAGGGAGAAAGACAGGGAGAAACACCTGGAAGTGTGAGCCCTCGAGTTTTCTTTGGGAAGACCAGACAACAAGGGGAGAGGAGAGGAGGAGGAGGAGGAGAGTTAAAAAAAAAAGAGTGGGAAGCCAACTCACGCGTGCCATCAAAGCCAGGGGGAAGCGGGGCTTTCTCTGCCTGCTGCCGCCAGAGGAGTGCGGGGGGGGAGTGCGGGGAAAGGGGGTTTGTGCCGAGGCTCCGCAAGCGATTACCAGATTTGCAGCTCCGTTTGTTGGTGAAGCTGGAAGCGCGCAACGCAGGAGCTCGCGGGGGCCCCGGGCGCCCGTTAATGGGGAAGGAGAGGCCGCTTGGGGTCGCCAGGCTCAGGCAGCCTCCCCCGCCCCCTCCCCTAGCAGCGAAGAGCTGCTCCGGGGGGTTCCCGCCACGGCACAGCCAGGCACTTTGTCTCGCTGCCCCCGGAGCAGCTCTTCGCTGCTAGGCTAGGGGGCGGGGGAGGCTGCCTGAGCCTGGCGGTTTCTTGGCGAAGCTGGAAGCGCGCAACGCAGGAGCTTGCGGGGGCCCCGGGCGCCCGTTAATGGGGAAGGAGAGGCCGCTTGGGGTCGCCTGTGTGGCCCTCAGCGGGTAGACAGCCGCGGGGGCAATGCTGCCCTGGAGGCGCGATCGGTTGCAGCCACGCCAGCGCAGGCCAGGCATGGTGCCGTAGCGGCTGACTCGAGTATAAGCCGAGGGCGGTTTTTTCAGCACAAAAAATGGGCTGAAAAACTCGGCTTATACTCGAGTATATACGGTAACTTCCCTAAGAGCATTGGTGAAGAGGACATTAGAGATGTGCAATTGCTAACATTATGCATAATTTAAAGCATCTTTTGAGTAAATGTCGCAGGGGTCATGAATCATAGGCATAATCCACCATAAATCACAAGTAAGAGATGGTGACCTTTTCAATGAAGGGTTATTTGCAAGAGTGATCTGAATAGGTCCCTAATTAAGAACACTCTCTAAAAATGCTTCTTATACCAGCAGACTTTCCTTGTGCATGTGGAATTTGAATTTCCCCAATTTCTCCTTGCAACATCTTTACTTGGTGCCTCAAATAATTACTGAAATACAACAGATTTGGTACTTCTGCATTACTTCCCCAAAAAATCAATTCTTTCTGTAATAATATTGCTGGTTAGGTTGCAATTTCTTTCATTCAGATGCCTTATAAAAAGGTAAAGGTTCCCCTCACACATCCGTGCTAGTCGTTTCTGGCTCTCGGGGTGGTGCTCATCTCCATTACAATGCCAAAGAGCCAGTGCTGTCCGAAGATGTCTCTGTGGTCAGGTGGCCAGCATGACTAAACACCGAAGGCGCACAGAACACTTTACCTTCCCACCAAAGTGGTCCCTATTTTTCTATTTGCATTTTTATATGCTTTCAAAATGCTAGGTTGGCAGAAGCAGATGCCCTAAAGCGGGGGTCTCCAACCACTAGGCTGCGGACCGGTACTGGTCCGTGGATCACTTTGTACCGGGCCGCAAAGAAAATAAAATTAAAAAATGGAGGCTTTCTTCGCCTTTGGTGAATGCTGCTGGGATCAGGGATCAAGGACACAAATGAAAGAAGGGGAGGGAGGAAGCAACCAAAGCCTGTCCTGCTCTCTGGCTCAGCAGCTTCGGTTTCTTCCCGCCTCGTTCCTCTCTCAGTCGCTCTCTCGCTCCTCCACCAGCCCAGGAAGAAACTGCTTCAAAGAAACCGGCAGGATGGCTTCCTGTTGGCGCAGTTCCTCCGAAGCGCCCGTTCACCCTCACCCAGCTCCCTGTGGTTCAATCTAGTGCTTCATTCTGCCTGTCTGCCTGCCTGCCTTCGTTTCTGGTTGTTTCGGAGCAGCTTTGGCTGAGAATAATAATTATTCGCCTCTTTTTATCAGCTGAAGCTGCTCCAAAACAACCAGAAACGAAGGCAGGTAGGCAGGCAGGTAGAATGGAGCACTGGATTGAACCGCACGTGGGCAGCGGGGTAGGGGTGAACGGGCGCTTCGGAGGAGCTGCGGTGATAGGAAAAGCCACCCTGCCGGCTTCTTTGAAGCAGTTTCTTCCTGGGCTGATGGAGGAGCGAGAGAGCGACTGAGAGAGGAACGAGGCAGACACCTGAGGGAAGGACGGAGACACCTGAGGGATGGGGCTGAGGAAGGCAGGGCCGAGAGCCGTGGGCCGCTGCCACCCAGCGCTCAGTTTTGAAGGCGCTCCTCAGCCCGGCACAGCTGAATCTGCAGCTGAAACCCTCCATTTTAAATGTCCCAATAGAAGAGAATATCTGTCGCTCAGGGTTGCAATGAGGAGGCATTGGCGCTCCCTGAACTTGCTGGCTTGCTGGCAGACATTTTATTATCCGACTAGGTAACAACATCAGATGTTACCTAGTCAGGTAATGAAACGTCTGCAAGCGAACCACCAAACCCGTCCTTGAAAAAGTGTTTCTGCTTGAAACTGGTCCCTGGTACAAAAAAGATTGGGGACCACTGCCCTATAGGAGAACTAATAACAAGCATATCATCTCTCCATGTCTGTCATGTCTTTCCTTAATGTGTAGAACCTTCCAGTTTTTCAACCCCTAGAAAGTTACCCTTGCTTCATGAAATTAGCAAGAGATTAGTTTTCCAGGTATCAAACTATGAGTGAGGCTACAACAGAGGTCTCCAAACTTGGCACCTTTAAGACTTGTGGACTTCAACACCCAGAATTCTCTAGCCAGTTTGTGGAGTTGAAGTCCACAAGTTGCCAAGTTTGGGGACCCCTGGGCTACAAGAATGACCCCTTTGTTAGCAGCCCAAACAAACTTGGTTATAGCATAAGTGAACATGGCTATTATAGTTTTCAACCTGTGGTTTATAGTTTAGTCTGTTAAATGAACTGAAGCCTATTGTGGTTTATTTGATCAATAATATATCACCACAATCTTATAACATAAGTTTGTCTAAATGTAAAGATCAGCTGTTGGGAAATATGACCAGGATTTGGATTCTCAAGGCAAAGAATTCATGGGACAAATTTTAACTTGATTTTACGTTTTATGGAAATGGTTTTATTCCATCTTACCTAAGGAATTAGAATTTAGATGAAATTGTTCCATCAAAAACTGCTTACACTGGAATAAAAATCCATTTGGCATTTCTCACAGTATTTGAATGAGCAGTAGGTTTTTGCTAGCTATGATAGTAGAGCAAGAGTTAAACTTTACTCATTGGTTCTAATCATGCTCAGTTACCCTTTCCACTTCTTTGCTGATGTAAAAACACTAATATAATAAAGTAACACTTTAAGTGTCACGTACATAGGTTGGTCAGACAGTATCAAGCGCAATAAAACAACAGAGAAAGAATAGCATGCCACATGGATGAGTGCTATGATTGAATGCATTATGTATTGATCTGTGGACTAAACAACACATTCTAGTGTGTAGGGATGTGCAATCAGATAGAGGAGACAGGCAGATTTTTGGGCACTAAACAGAAATTAGTAATGTCTTGTTAAAGATAAGCTCTTGGGTGGCTGTTTTTATACTTCTATCTAGGTTGCTCCTCAAAATAGTCTCAGAATGACTCATGACAAGGGAAGTAAAACACTGAGAATAACTAACACAAAATTGGAAAAAAATAAGAATAAAGATTCAGGATTGGATAAAACTGGCTTCAGTTCAAATATTGTGATCCCAAACTAGGAAGGAAATCATATGTAAAGTTACAGAGTGATAGTTCGATTTCACAGTTATTTTCTGCCCAAGAAGATACTCATCTTTTATCTGAAAGCGTTTCAAGGACTTTCATTTATTCAGAGGTGTAGAGTGTTGGGGGTGAGTGAGGAATTTGGAGACTGATTTGTTTCTAGCTCTCCTGCTTTTTGTTAGGAATTATTTGTCATATGGATGTTTATTGCTTCAGGACTACAGCACTACCTGTTGCTTTGCATGTGTGAATGAGCCATGAAATCAATCACTTTGTTAAGGTATCTCTTCAGTCACAATGCTTGCTGACTACAAACCATTCAGTCATAATATACAGTTATGGTTGGATCATCATTGCTTACCTTAACAGTGATTTGTCAAATAATTTGTAATTTATGTTGACATTGTGTTGCACCATAAATATGGTTTACAAACCAGAGTGGCTAGATTTACTGTATATAGCAAACTAAGCAAAATCAAACAAAGCTATCACTTAATGTTGGAGTGAGCAACTTCATATTTTGGGGTCAGTTTAGAATTGGTGGGACCATAAGTGCAGTTTGGGAGTCTATTAGTTTTTATTGACATATCCCTTTAAAACCTGCATATATACAGGTACTCCTCAACTTACAACAGTTCAATTACTGACCATTGAAAGTTACAATGGCACTGAAAAAAGAGACTTATGACCATTTTTCACACTTGCAGCATCCCCATGGTCACGTGAATAAAATTTGGATGCTTGGCAACTGACTCATATTTATGATGGTTGCAGGTATCCCAAGATCATGTTTTGCAACCTTCTGATAAGCAAAGTCGATGGGGAAACCAGATTCATTTAACAACCATGTTAATAATTTAATAACTGCGGTGATTCACTTAACAAATGTGGCAGGAAAAGTCATGAAATGGAGCAAAACTTGCTTAACAAACTTCCCACTTAACAACATAAATCTTGGGCTCAATTGTGATCGTAAGTCAAGGACTAACTGTACGACCATATTTCTCATTCAAATATTCTGTATTGGTGGAACTAAACAAACTATTGTACATTATGGCTTATACAGTGCATGAATCCAGCAACTATACCTGATCAAGCAAATCATATCAAATCATACTATAGTACAACATGTGAACTCTTGCTAAAAACCATTCTACTTTATTTACAGACAATTTTGCAAAGCCCCTGGAATCTCTCACAGATTTTAGGATAGCCCTACTCTTCCCTTATCTCTCTCTATAAAAGTGAAATACCACTCACGCATCATCACAAAATCTCCAGAATCGTAAAGCCTACAAACTTGAAATTTGGCACCTATGTTCCTCTTGGCTTCTAGGTGCTCATTAAGAAATGATTTTTTGAAATGACCATCAGAACATGAGTATTTTGTATTGTAAAGTCTGGCAATATTATTATTGACATGCTCTGATGCTGAGGAGTTCTACTCCCCCTCCCCAACTGAAAAGAAATCTGTTCCAAATGCAAAACACAAGCAGAGGAGAGGAGTTTCAGTTTCACTTTTAGGTTCACAACACCAAGCAGCTTTAGTACAGAACAGTTGAGCTAAGCCATGCCCAGACTCCTTGCTGTCTCCTTCTTGCTCACACAGCAAATACTGTTTCAGTTTCCAACAGCCCTCAACTCTCTCATACACTGACAGAACGCTAGGCAGATGAATACCGATGGATGCTGGTAGGCATAGTTTCGTGGCGAAGCATGGGTATCGAGCTAGTAAGTTATGAGTCTGAAGTATAAAGTTGCAAAAAAATAAGATTTTTCAATGTAATTATGTATTCCTGGATAAATAAAACACAGTAACTAAGGCAAAGCAAAATTAATTATGGTTTGAAAGGACCACTTGGATTAACACATTAGGACAGAATTGCCCAACATTTCCGGCTTTGCGGACCAGTGGTGGTGGTGGAACGGGGATAGTTCCTCAGGAGCAGCTGGAAAGTGCATACACAGCTCCCATTTCTGTGAGCAGCATGTATACGAGCGTGCTGCTCATTTAAATGGAGCACGGCTCACCCACTGCTTGTGTAAATGAGGATGCGCTTGCATGCGCTCACCTGCTGTTTCTGTGGCCCAGTTACAAATCCTTCACGGTCCACTAGTGGCCCCGTGCCCATAGGTTGGTGACCCCTGCATTAGGGCATAATGGCCATGTTTATATAGGACAACTACTGGCTTGTGGAGGCTTCATTAGTATGAAGGAACTAAAAAACTATGGGCCAGGGGACCCAACCATTGAATCCTAAAAAGTTGAACTAATTTTGCTGGCTAGCCATGTCAACATGGGGTCAATTGAGGACGACTACTTTTGTAGTGCACTAATCCTGTTTCCACCACTACAGATTAAAAAAAATAAACCTTCTGTCAGGGGAAAAAAGAAATGAAGAAAATGGGGGAAGTGAGGAAAGGAATTGAAAGCCCGGCCCGGAGGGCTAAAAATATAAAACCTAAGAGTGGGAGTGTTGTATGTGGCTACAAAAATCTGGACAAGAACTAGATAGCAACTAAGAATAGAGTTAGAATTTCTTTGCCACCATGTACTGGTCTTCTGTATTTTGTAGTCTGATTTGATAGCTGTAGCTAAGGGTTGTGACCTGCAACTCTGCCACATACAGAGGTGAATGACTTGGACTCAACATGGCATTGCTGAGTTAGTATTGCTACCAGACATGGAGAATGGCTCAGTTCACAAGACACAAATAATAGAGTTGGGGAGTAGGGCCTTGTGCCATAGCTGGAAAGGATTAATTTTTCCCCAAACAGTAGGATTTTTTGGGACTAAATCGATTGCCTGGATCAACTATAGTCTGTGAATCTTCTTGCTGCTGAAATAAGGAGAAAAATCTATAGCAGCCCCGTAAGAACCATGAAGAGTTTTGAGGGATAGAAGCAATTGAATAGCAGATCCTAGACTGTATTCTTATTTTGATTAAGAGCTGATCAACTTTTTAGCTGACAACTTTATTACATTTTTATCTTTTTTCATTATTTCTAAATATAGAAAAAGCAAAAGCTGTTTAGGTAAGCTTGTCTTGTGTTCCTGTTCTAAAAGCGGGATTTTGCCCGAGACAGAAACTTTGCATCTTTCTCAAGCCATTGCAAAACACAGCCAAGAAGTAAGAGAAGTATGAATCAAAGCTTACTGGATGTCATCATTAGAGAGAGGAACTGAAATTTGCAGAAATAAAGTTGCATGATTTTAATTTTTGAAAATGTAGAATTTACTTATCTTCTAGTTCCAGGTAGAGCTTATTTTGCAGTGTAGCTCTGGAGAGCCCTGCAGAGAAAGACCACAGTTTAATATCTCGTGGAAGTAAAGTCCTGTAGAATACTTGATGGCCATGTTTCTATATTGTAATAAGCTATGGTTAAACATTTATTGAACGAACCAAAAGTGGCTGGATTTCCATAATCTGCTAAGCCAATACAAACAAACAAAAGCTTAACATAATGTGCAAACCTAGTCAGTGCATTTTTGGAGGGCATTGTTTGTAAGATAGAAGAATCAGGTTTGATGTTTGCATTTCTGCATGCTGGAAAGATGGCTTAGCAAAAATAGACCTGGACAGAACACCTTGCCCATAACCCCTGAATAAAAATTAGAAGGTATGAAAGGATAAATCTAATTTAGTCCTACTCAGAGGCAAGTTCCATTATTTTCAAGCAAGTGTGAATTGGACTGCAATCTTAATTCACAGTTCCAGCTGTGACTTTCTGACAAAGCCATTAATGAGCCATGTATGGACATAAGCATTAACATTAAATAGTAGCCTAGGTTTACACTTCCCAAAAAATATCAATAGCAATAGCAATAGCATTTAGGCTTATATATTGTCCCTAGTGCTTTACAGTACTCTCTGGGCAATTTACAATGTAAGCATTATTTGCACATTGTCCCCAACAATCTGGGTCCTCATTTTACCAACTTTGGAAGGATGGAAGGCTAAATCAACTTTGAGTCCTTTTGGGATCGAACTCCAGGTTGTGGGCAGAGTTTGCTTGCAATACTGCACTTAAACACTGTGGCACTAGAAATCCTAACTAGATTTCTAGAAAAGAGTAAGAAATTATTCTTTCAACTGGTAGAATGCTTCCTTTTCAAAGTTGTTAGCTTGACATATGTCCCATTTCCAGATGGACACAATAAAGACTAATATAATTCCTGAGAACTAAAAGTTTGTTTTCTTTAGATTAGGTGTGTATCCAGCAGAGATTAGATTAGATTAGGATATGTGTATACCTGCAACTCTCGGTTGTGTTACTTGAGAATGATACCTGATTGTTTTATTTATAGGTTACATATATTTAGTTACTCTATTTTTATCTTATTCTCACTCAGGTGGACACAGTCAGCCAACATTTTGAATCAGCATGATATTCTAAGCCACAAATAAACACATGAGTGGGGTTTGCACAGTGTAGTGTGCTAGTCTAAAATGTGCTTGGTTGGTTTCTAGTTCAGTGTGTTGTGCGCACTTAGCTACTGAATTAGAAGAGCTAATTTTGAGTCAGCAACCTCTTTAGTAACAGAGTAGACAAATGAACCTTCCATCACCTTGGGCTTTGTAAAATACTCAGAAATGTGAAGCAATATTATTCTTCACTTGGACAGTGTCTTTCCTCCAAGGAATGCAGCTGCACAACAAACTCTTTTAAATTGTTATATTCATTTATTTTTTTTCAAATGTTTTTATGCCAGTTTACTCATCTAGCACTAAGCAACATATAGGAAGTCACACAATAATTCAAAAACTTCTCAAATATATCAGATAATATTAGTAAATAGTATTAACATAATTTCAGTGTATTCATATTGTCCTAACAACTATAGTGCCCTATTTGCACATTGTGCACATTCCACAGCATCCAGTTCATTTCAGTTTCTGTTTTCATCTCAGACCCAAATGCACATCTAAAGACCAGTGATTTAAAATCTTGAATATTGCTACTATCCTATTCCCACATGCTCTACAAGGGACTGCCTTTCAGGATGAGTCAGGGGCTGCATTAGGGTCAAAGTTCAAACTATCTGGTAGAAACATATTGGTAGAAACATATTAGTGTGTAGGCCTTACAATGCTCATCAGCAAGCTTTCAAGTGCAAATCTAGAGTGCTGATAACTAATATATATGGAATGGTTGGCAAATTATCTTCAGGACCTCATTGTCCATTGTAATTGGCTGAGTCACTTCAATATAACCCACCACCCGGAACACAAAATGGGAGTCATCAGAACCCTACATCACCGAGCTGAAGACCTGCAAAGATGGGAAAGAAAAAAAACTAAAACACACCAAGGAAGCCCTTAGAACATATGGCTATCCCAAGTGGGCCTTCATCAAATGCAAAAAAGATCCCACAGGACCTTTTCCATAACAGACAATGATGAGAACAATAAACAAAGCAATGTTGTCATTCCATCTGTTGTAGGAATATCGGAAAAGCTCCGGAGGATCTTCAGCCAACACAACATATGTGCACATTTCAAATCCAAGAATACATTAAGGCAGAAGCTTGTCCACTCCAAGGATAAAACACCCAGACACAAACTGAGCAACATGGTATATGCAGTACAGTGCAGTGAGCCCTGTGCAGATCTGTACATTGGGGAAACAAAACAACCACTTCATAAACACATGGCACAACATAGGAGAACAAACCCATCCGGAACAAGATTCAGCAGTCAATCTGCATTTAAAAGACAAAGGTGACTCTTTTGAAGACAGCAAAGCCCACATTCTGGACAGAGAGGACTGCTGGTTTGAAAGAGGGGGTCAAAGAGGCCATCTGTGTCAAAATTGAACACCCCTCTCTCAACAGAGAGAGAGGGATTCCACATCATGTATCTCCAGTCTACAACACAGTCCTTTCAACAATTAGGGTTAGGTGACCCTAACAACATAGATAAACCTCCAGGTGGCTTTAACTACTGCTAAAAGAATGCAAATGACCAGCTGTCTGCAAGGAGTATAAATCCTTTCATTCTCCACCATCTGAAGAACTGAAGAAGGTGCTTGGATGAGAAGTGAAATGTCTTCAAAGAAAAATTAGAAAGTTCAGTTTTCAGTGATCTTCAAGTGCTCTTCCATGAAGAGGGCATTTCTGTAGTCTGCTTGAGGTAATAAGGTTCTGAAGGATTGTAGCCAGGGCCTTCTGCTTATCTAAGACATGGTAATTGAGTTCCTGCGCTACATTCAGTTGTGGGGTTTTTTTGAATGTGCTACAATGGTTATGTTTGCACATAACCATCTTAAATAATTAAATAATGATTTAAAAGCTAGAGTTGAATTTGTACATGTCATGGCAACCTAAGCAAATCATATTTTGGCTTTATTGAAGAGCACATGCTTCAACCAAATTTGCCACACTGTGCTTTCTGTAGACAAAAGAGGACTAGACTATTAAATCAGTTTTTATTTGAATAGGATGCATATTGGCCTTTTCTCTATCCATGATCTTAGCTGGATAGTTCAAAATATTTGCAGTTTAAGAAAAAAAGAGAAAAATACATAGTGGTTTTTTCCCCCCTCCTTTTTTTCTGAAACATTGTGGGGGTTTTTCCAAATTATTTCATTCACCTTCCCCCTCCAAAAGAGTATAATGGCTTAGAGCCAGTCTTACTCCTTTATTTTAATAAAGCTTTCTTTCCCTCTGGAAGAACATGATGAAAGTGTTGATTTATACATCAATCACTTTCTACAACTTTTCACAAATCTCCTAATTTTGTCCCTATTCTTAATACAGTTGTTTAAATCTTCCCTGTCCTCTGGGTGATATATCAAGCTGTGGGGGAAAGGTCAGACAAGTTGCAGCTTCAAAGTGATTACTTAAAGTCTAGGCACATTTAATGTTGCTAATTTGAATCTTTCACAGAAGATTCTCTTTCTGTCTCTGTACAACTTGTAACCCATAAGTGTTGCAGAATCTGTCTACCTGTCTGTCTGTCTAATGTATCTCCATCCATTCATCCACCCATCCATTCATCCATCCATCCACCCACCCCCTTTATTATTCTTATAAATCATTCTGTGTATTTAGCAGGAGAAGTAGAGATCTAACATGTTACAGTTAGTTAACATTATCTCTTGTGTGAACCCAGACATTTCCTGTGTTTATATGCTGCACTAAGCCAAGAGTGGCCAACAGAGACTGCAAGTCTACATGTGGCACCCAAGTGAGTTTGGAACACTGTAAAATATTGTGAAATAAATACATACCTACAAATATACATAAATAGTATGCACACTTGATAATGTTCCACTAGAGATTAGTTGGGCCATTCAAAGCAAAAAACAAAAACCCCAAGAGATGGTTGTGACCTGGTCATCAAAACCCTCCCCTTTCCCTCTTTTTTTTTTTTAAAAAACACTTTCATGTGATGCATATAAAAATACAGTCTGGCTTTGATTCTGTGTGTGGTTGCAGCTGCTGACTTGCTATTTTGGACACGCCCTTGCCATGCCCATGCGTATAATATCTCTAAAAGAGGCCTTCAAACAAACTCTGAAAATAGCAGAAAGTGCTCTTTTAAAACTATGATTAATAATTTAATCAATTTCACAAATTTTAGTTAATCTTAGAAGTAAATTAAATTGAGCATCACCAGAAGAGAGTTTAATGCCCCAATACTATGACTTGTTTAATCATAATTGATTGAATAATCAATAAACAGTTGGCTTAATTTGCACAACATGCTAAACCATTTATTTACAAATCATTTATTTTTATTTATTGAATATATGTGCTGCCCATTTTTCTTTGCAGAGCAACTCTGGATGGCTTACAATACAATAGAAAATACAAATATAAAAACAATTTAACATTCCAAAAGTTAAATACAAACTAAATCATGGAGGCAAATAATATGCAAAGACTATAAGCAAATAAACATTTTAGATTATTGTAATGTGTGAATGCAGTCAGTAAATAATGATTAACATGTAAAAGTTCTATCTAAACCTAAAACATGGTAAAAATAGCTATCAAAGTGGAACAATCCCTTTCCTATTTTGATTATCAGGAGATAGATAAGTGGTTTTTTTTTACAAGCCTAGATTTGTGAATTTCTATCCTAGAGAATGTTGCCCTGGCAGCCTTTCCTATTGTTTAGATGTCAGGCAATGAGTAATTTATTCTTCAAGGAGATTGAATTGGAAGCTAAATCCAATTGAGTTCAGAAAAGCTTTTGGGACTACAGATTCAACTGATTAAAGTCAGTTTACTGGGAATTTTACTGCCAGATGCTTTATTTGGCTTCAGCTTTCTCAAAAGAAAACATTCATATTTTTAGGTTTTTAATTTGTAATTTAAAACTTTCTGGTGAAATTAAGAATGAGGTGTAAAAGCCAGTAATAAAAACACAGTATTAAATAAAATTAATGATTGAATGGATTTTCTACTTATATTGATTTTGAATAATGAAATGTTGTTTTTAGTTATGAGGTATCTTAAATTACTGGCTTTGCCCAACAGCTGGATAATAGCTTCCTTGAACTTTCCATGCAGCATTAACAGTTAAGAGCATGGCAAACTCTTATAAGTAGAGAATTTCCTTCTGATAAGCCCATAGTGAAAACACGAGGGTTATGCAGTGTTTGGGATTTGATTGCCAAAAGGTGACAGCTAAGAGGAAAAGATGCAGCTCCTTTAAACAATTTCGGACAGGTGCCAGTTTTATTTCTTAAGCATTTTTTCAGGATTGGCTAATTTATCAATAAATAAAGTGAATATTAGAATCATACTATATAATCAAGCATCAGGCCCCAAAACCACTTGGAGAATATCCTTGTACCCATCTCCATCAGTGACTTAATGGGACAATTGCTTTGGTAAAAAGCATAAAGAAAAACTGCATTAACAAGATGAATCATCTTGCCTGTATGGCTTAATACATTATTTAATAATAATAGATCATCAGAAGATGCATTATGTTTTGCCACAAAATGCTGCCATATGTTGCCTCTTACTCCTCACCATCTTAGTTATGTTTGTAACTCACTGTTTCTACAATAGTACTCTTCTTTTTCCTTTTTTAAAATTTTTCCTTAAAGAATATAAAAGCCACAATCTGACAGTGTAGCCAATTCTCTTCCCAACGTTGGCTTGGATTTACATGTAGATACTGCTGAAAACTATAAATAAATCTGACAGACTAAGATTGCCTTGTAGTTCAACCAGAAGTAGCCCCTTTCTAATTTTAAAGTGGGGAATTCCTCCATTCCTGTCCCCCAATACTTGAAAATTTGCCAAT
The DNA here is from genome assembly GCA_033807585.1 of Hydrophis major. NCBI lineage: Eukaryota > Metazoa > Chordata > Lepidosauria > Squamata > Elapidae > Hydrophis > Hydrophis major. Next base: position 237,945,123 of record CM066330.1, on the reverse strand, counting down.
TCTCTTGAGCTGTTTAATTGAGAAGTGGTTCAAAATAAAGTTTGTCTTGGGAGACCTGGAAAACTATTCCAGTGAAGTTTAAAACTAATAACCATTAGTTGGGTGCAATTCAAAGTGTTGCTTGTCAACTTTAAAGCCCTTCATGGCTTGGGACCAGGTTATCTGAGGGACCATCTCTTGCTGGTTACATCTACCTGACCTATCAGAATGGGGAGGCAGGGGAGGCTCCCATGCCCAAGGGTGATACACCTGGTGGGACCCAGAAGAAGGGCCTTCTCTGTGGTGGCTCCCTCTCACTGAAACATCATCCCCCTAGATATTAGATTGGCCCCCACTCTAATTCTCTTCTGGAAGGCGCTAAAGACTTGGTTCTGCTAGCGGGCCTGGGGAACCGAGAGTGGGATGGAGCCCATTAAATGGTTCGTGTGATCTGCTGTCGCTGGGATGGGAGGTGGGGGATGATTTTATTATATTAATTTATTTTATTCTTCTTACTAGTTTTACTGTTTTAAATGTGGTTTTATACCTTGTAAGCTGCCTTGAGTCACCATTAAATAAATAAATAAGTTTCCAATTATTAGCCTGATTTTTTGAAAAACATTAACTATGGTAGCCATAGATGATACATAAATTAAGCAGTTTTACAGAAAGCAAAAGTGGTAACTCATCAGCTGAACTAAACAGATTGAAACTATTATTTATTTATTATTCATTTATCATTTAATTACTTTATCATGACTATCATCTAAGAGCTCCGGTGGCGCAGAGGTTAGAATGCAGTATTGCAGGCTGCAGTTTGAACTTGATGGGTTGGTTGACTCAGCTTTCCATCCTTCTGAGGTTTGGTAAAATGAGGGCCTAGATTGCTGGGGATAATATGCTGACATTTTGTAAACCACCCAGAGAGTGCTGGTAAAGCACTATGGAGTGATATATAAGTCTAAGTGCTATTGCTATTTAATATCTTCATTTCTACATCAAATAATACATAGTCTTATAATATGAAACTGTTTTATTAGAATAAAGTAAAAAAAATCCCAATAATATTTAAAGCCTTATATTTACTTTTGTATGAATCTTGAAATCTGGTTTCACTTTTGAATGCTCTCTTTCCCCAAAATCACGAAGAAAGGGGAAATCTCTTCCTTGATTTAAACCTTAAACTCTTAAACTGCTACAGTTAGCGAAGCATTGGCAGGCAGAAAGTTGCTGTTGTCACAATCATCTCTCTTATTCCTACCATAAACCTTATACATCCTCCCAATTGCTTGCAACTTTCGCTGTCGGCTTCCCCATAGCCTTCCTCTTCCTCGTAATTTTCTGTTGAACAAGAATTGCAGCTTTGTGAAGAAGCTTCATTTTTATTATTTATTTATTAATTATATTTGTATTGCTGCCTATCTCCCATGAAAGTGATTCTAGGCAGTGTATAACTAAAAAAATACACAAAACAGAGCCACAAATTTAAAAAGAACAAATTTAAAAACAAACTTTGAACTGAACCTGGCCACAGCCATCTTTCTGTTCCTCAGTTGCCAGGTACAGTAAGAGAGCCATTGCAAAATCTCTCCAACTCTTGGTAATAAATAACTTCACTCAAAAAGCATTCAGACTTTTCTTGGATTCAGCATACTCTTACCTTAAAACAGCAAAATTGTTCCAAAGTTACTCTTTTGTGACCTTCTCTGGGGACTGTTGATTATGGTTCTACTTAATTCTCAGCCATTCAGGAACTAACCATCTATTTCATTGATAAAGTTGCAAGGGTTCCCGTTGGCAGTGGATTATGATAATTATAATTGTCAAGGCAAGAAAAAGGGAAATGGAAGGATTTTGAAGGATGCTGAGATTGGCTGATAGGAGATTCAGATGGTTCTGGCAAATGAGTTGGTTAAATAAGCATTGTCTAGAAATGAAAATTGAAGCAAGCTAGGAAAAGAAATATAAAATTATAGGTTGAATGGCTATGATGTATTCTGATTTGCGAGAACATTTTTTTTTCAGCCCCAGATTCAGATTACTAACATTTTGGCATTTTTATTTCAATAAATCCATTAAATTGCTATTAAAAATAGATGTTCTTCATATCATAATGGAAAGGGGGACTTATAAAGCATTTGTATAATAATGAAAAATAATTGATACAGTAATGTCTTCATTATAAATATGTAAAATTTTTCATCTGTTTGTAAGTTGTTTGAATCCATGTGTCCAAGAGTAAAACAGGGTTATTATATTTTATTAATTATATCATGTTGCAGAAAACAATATGTATTTAAACTGACTTCAGATTCTCTCTCTATCTATCTCTCTCTCTCTCTATCATCTGACTGTCCATCCATCCATCCATCCATCCTTACTAAAAATCGCAACAAGACTGTGTACTGTTATGTTACTATAGGTAATTCTTGCTTAACAACCACAATTGGGAACAGCAGCTCAGTTGCTAATGCAACTTTCCCTTCAATCATTAAGCAAAGTTAATGGTTATTAAACGAAAAATTATGTAATATTATTTATGCTTCTACTTTGTCTATTATTCCTGTTTGTGGAAACTGGTTGCAAAACACACAAATAGCGAACATATCACCATGGGAAGCTGTGACAGTCATCAAAGTGCACCAATTAGTGTCCAAATGGTGATCATGGAATATCACCATGGCGACTGTGGAATACTGTGATGGTCATAAATGGAAGGATTGTTTGAAAAAAAAAATACTGTCTTTTAACTGGTCACTAAATGAGAAAGTTGGTAAACAAGGACTAACTGTATATTATATGTTTATACTGTGTTTCAGGATATATCATGCTCTAGCAATTGTGGCCTTTATTTATACGTCTGTACACACACAACATATTTGTACCATGTTTACCAGCCAATCTTCCTGAATGGGGCTACAAAGCTGATCCAGATGGTGCTATTTTCTACAATCTGTTTCTGAAGTCTGTTAGCATGACATGATCTGATGTATCAGATGCTTAGTTTCTGGCTTTGGAGATTTCTCACATTTCAGAAGAGTATCTCATGATACATCTTCAAATTTACCCATCTTTTTCATGAGGTCCTCATAACAGCTGCGTCAATTGCATTGTTATTTTCCAGGATTTCTAGCATGGATCTACTTAACAAACTGATTCCCAGAGTCCCACTATTGCAAACACAACCTTATTATTGTCATTAGGAAGAGTAAACACTAATTTCCAAACCCTGAAATCATTGACTCTCTGGATTTTCTCTGTAGGCTTAAACTTGTGCATGTTTTTGGTTTGTGTACTTCAAGTTAGTCTTTGATGACTGCCTGGACGAGTCTTGCGGTTTTAACTAGGCAACTCCCCCTTCCCCCAGCTGCACAATATTTGAATTAGGAAAATGTGGCACTTCTACAGAAAAGTAGAAGTCCTGAAGACGGGCAGATGCTGTGCAAGAAACTGGGAATCAACATTCTGTCAATGAGCAGATTGCATCAAAAGGGTGTCAGAAGTTAGAAAAAATGAGTCACCTTTGCTGAATGGACTACTGTATTGAATGACGTTTCCAGAAAGAAAGCTATTTTTTTCAACAATGCATGCTCTGATATCCTCATGCCATTCAGGTGTCCCTTGGCCTGCATTCTCTATGGCTGCTATCAGCTCACAGCAGATCTGTTTCAGTGCCCTATGCCAATTCCTCTGAAAGCCAAGTTGGCATCTCTTTACTACAGTATTTTCAGTATCTAGTTCCAACAGTCTTTTTGCCTGGAAGAATGGTTAGTTCAATTGACAGTTTCTAACATTTGCCAGGATTATTATCAAGCCATTCCTGAATGGGAATTTAGGCTATTGCTTTACAGCAGCTCAGACTCTTTGTCCTTCTCTGTGCATCCCTCTTGTTCAAGATCAGTTTTATATCAGGGATGTCAAACTCAGTTTTATTGTGAAACATGTCAGGATTGGGTTTGACCTCGGGGCCGGGGTAGGTGTGGCCGGGGGTGTGTGCCAGCTTGACATCACTTGTGTCGGGAGCAGGTGTGGTGGCCAAATGCTAAGGCAGAACTTCCCTCAGACCCTTCTTCACTCTCATTATAATCTCTCCTTCATTCCTCCCTCCTCTTTTTCCTTCCCTCCTTTCTTCTCCTTCCTTCTTCCTTCCCTTCTTCCCATCTTTTCTTCTTTTTCTTTTTCTTTCCCCTTTCCTGTCTGCTCTTGCATGCTCAAATGCAAAGGGGGAAACATTTCTCCTTTTGTTTTGTTTTTAGTTTGTTTTGCTAGCCCTCTGCCAGTGAAAACGGAGCTTGGGGGGGGGGCCCTCATGCGGCCCTTGCAAGCTTCATTTTCACTGGCAGAGACACCGTGGGCCGGTCCTTTGCTATTTCCAGGGTAGCCTTCTGGGCCAGATCAAAGCACTCTACAGGCCAGATCTGGCCCGTGGGCCTTGAGTTTGACTTCCCTGGTCTATATGGATCAATCCTGTCTGGCAGTAATGCTTCAGTAATGCTTCAGGATTTCATCCAGAAATGATCTTTTCTGTTATATGCTGTTGGATCTTTTCATCTGGTTATTCCAGATAACTGAACTGCATAATACTTTGTTTGTTGAGCTCAGCCCTTTGATTCCAAAGCATCAATTTCTCATAAGAACTACAATCAAACTTAATTTATTTATTCAAAAATAAATTAAGTTAAAATGTCATATAGTTAAAATGTCTGAAAACCCCGCCAGCATTTCAACTGTAAGTGGAACCTAGCACTTAATTATGTTCCAAGGACCAAAATGGTATATATTCAGTATCTTCATAGGATCTTATTGACACTAATGAATATACTTTAAAAACAAGAATATTTAAGGATATATTTAATCCATCTCTAGATATCTCCTTTTATCTAGGTAATACAGAAATACAACAGTATTTTAAATGTTTGGCTTTTTTTATTCCACCTTTTATACAGGATATTAAGACAATGTACAAGATGTTTCCTCCTCTTGTCTTTCCCTCAGTACCAATCCTGCATGGTAGATTGGACTAAAAGTGAGTGATTGGCTCAAAGATGTGAACTAAATTAAGTAATTAAACTTTAGTTACATTTAATTCTCCATAAAAAGCTATTTTTCTAATGAAAATTGTTAAATTTGTGTTTGGAGAAAATAATTACTTTTGCTTCAGGCAATTGCAAAGGCCTTTCACTTATTGTGAATGGACTGGCATTTACCAGCAACTACCTAAGATCAACACTGCTAGCTACTTGAGCATCCAACTGCCACCTCCCCCATAACTGGGTACAAACATGGTATCCAAATGTCAAATTAAAGCCAAGATATATATAGCTATGCACTTGGGATGAACACCCTTTGAATGGAATGGGAGTATAAACAGATTTCCCGAAAAATTGCAGACTACAGGATTCATTTGCATTTCAGTTTGAGATGCAGACAACACAGATTCATCCCCAACAGCCTGCAACTGTCTTCAACAGTGAAGGGACACAGGACAAAAAACATCCTACAGCCAAGAAGGCTCCACACCCATTTGCATTATTCAGATGACCCTGAGGACACAGATAAACCTAATAGCCTCAAGGACTCTCCAGGAAAATGCAAATATACTCTGCAAGGAGTATAAGCACTTCCATTCTCTACCATTCAGTCAGAGCTGAAGAAGCTCTTGGACTGAGAAGCAAAATGTCTTCAAAGAAAAACAAAGTCCAGTTGCCTCCTGAAAAGGCCCCTTTGGGATGATTTTTCAGTAATGTATTTCTGTAGGCCTCAAGATAGTGCTTTACCAATTAAGAAGCAAGAAACATGAATTTATAAATCCTTGGGCTATGGATTATGAACTTCTCTCAAAAGACACAATCAAGGTGCCTGTTCATGTGTATCTCTTAAAACTGAATCCTTCATTTTTTTTTTGAGAGTACAGATGAAGTAGACTAAAAACAAACAACGTTGATGCACATCTTTAAAAGGTGACTATAGCATCCTACATCAGATAAATATAACCCGATTGGATTATTTTGGAGGAGAGAGAAAAGCAGAAAAAAAGCCACTGAAAACTTAATTTACGCTGACTTATATAGTATATATACCAGGAGCGGGCAATTTCTTTCAAAAAAGGTGACAACCCTTTTATTGTTTTTAGCTTCTGAGGTTTGGATCTGGTGCTTTCACTAGAGTTGGTGAGGTAAAATTTTAGGCTTTCTTATGTTTGGGAGATTTGGAAATTTAGGAGATTAGTGTAAAATAGATGCTTTAAATCTTGCAGAGATTTGCTGTGCCTATTTTACTTCTTTTCTCTTCCTTGGCCAAATTGCAGTGAATAAATCAGCTGTTTGCTGTTAAATTTCAGTGGTGCAATCTTGGGGGGTAGGATCTGTAAATCATACATTGCATACTTCTAATCTATATCAAATGCAGTATCAATGCTGCATCAGTGAAGTTTTTTTTAAATTTCCTCTGTTTAGAATTGTTTTTCTAAGTAGCAACTAATTACATGGACATACTTTAAAATCTTCTATCTGTGATTTATTCCACTTGCAGCGGAATTCTGCATCCAGTTACAGAGTTTTGTGGGAGATGCTTCCAGAATTCTTGTAATCCATTATCGGGGCAGAAGTATTGTCATTTAAGTACAACAGGACATGTTCCATAGTAAAGTGCACCTTTTCTTGCATGACATTCAGTGTGACAGAAAGGGTAACCACTGCATTGCCCTTTACGGCATTTCAGGTCTAATTTTTGCATCCTGATGTTGCTGTTGGACTGTTGTGTAACTTGCAATCAAATCTCCAAATGTATTTTCTAAACATTAACTCTTTAGAATTAATTAGTGGGATTCTCTTGCAGAATTAATTGTGTGTTGTAATTCAGACATATGACTGCATTTATTTTTAGCTTATGGGAGTGTCTCTTATATAGTATGAAACTGTAATATGAGAAGTGGCTTGCAGAAGTTTCTCAGTTTTTACTTTGCAGCGTTTCCTTGAATAACAGTTATGTATTTTCTACTTTTCAAAAGGGGTTTAAAAATTCTCCTTGATACTACTTTCATTGTACAGAATAATTCAGATCTGAGCTGATGGTTCATTTTTTTGTTATCTCAGTGTATATCCAAGGATAATATTTAATTTTTCTTTGAACCAAAATTTTGCCCTAAAAGAAAATACTAGTTGAAAATTTGGAGCAAAGTATTTTTTGAGTCAAGTGGCAAAATTTCAGAGTACCAACATCCTTCAACAAATGCAGCTTTGCCTTTATGGGACAAATTAAATGAATGGGTATCCAAAAGAAGAAAGGAGGAGGAGGTGGCGGGGGGGGGGAGGGAGGCAAGGAATCAAAATGAAACCAAGGAAGAGTTGTTTCTCTTTCTAAGGGAAGGAATCCTTCAAATGAAGATTGCGGAGTTTAGCTGCACAGGCCAGTTAATACCATGAACTTGCAATTAAATGTGGAAGTGGCAGACAAAAGGAGTGGTAAAAAACGATATTGTCAGACTCTGTAATGGTGGATGAAGGCAGAAACTTGGGAAATCCGCTGAGCTGGAGTCATGAATAAAGACTCCCGTTTCCTGGGATTTGCTGTTGGTGGGTTGTGGGGGGGCATTTAGAGGTCTCCATCATTCAGAAATGTATTGGCAGAGGCTCTTTGTCCTTCCCTGCTGGACAGAGCTACAAGGAAAGCTTTATTCAATTTTTATGCCGCCAAGCTGGCAGGCCTCTTTTTCTCCTGAACAGAGGGGGTTCCTTCCCCAGGCCAAGCTCTGGGAGTCTCTGTGAAGTCTGATTGTTGTTTGGCTTGGAAGTGCATTGTTTGCAGTTTGAATTTTTCTTGATCTTTTGCCTAGATAGCTTTAACCGATTCCTTTTTTGTTACTGAAAATTACGTGCACAAAGTGATATGGGTTCCTTTTTTTTTTTTTTTTTCAATCCCACTGCCATTCCATTTATTATTTCCTCCATGAGATGGAGACTCTTGAAAGAATAGTCTTATGATTTAACAGGCTTGTCACAAACCTCCTTTATAATGTTGTTGCATTTTGATTTAGGCCAGAAGGTGAAAGTTCAGATTTAACCCTTTCCGTCATGGTGCAGAACTGTATAGACTCATCAGGATTTATGCTAAGGAATGAATTTCTCAAAGATTCTTTTCAAGCTCTATCAGAATAGATACGTTCATTGTTACTTCTTGGGAACTAGTGGCATGACCTTGTTTTCTGGTCCTTCCACTTGAAAAGGCACAAACTTCCAGACACTGCCAAAAATGTTCTGAATTTCCCAGAACAATCAATTTTTTTTTTAAGGTATTTATGTAAATATAAATATAAAAAAATATTTCTGGAGGAGCGAATTGTAGTGGCTTTCAGTGTATAGGATTGGTTCAGGTCCATACACAACTTTTTTTCTCACTGCTGTCTATCAAATTTTAGTAAAAATTCAGTTTATTTTTAAAATCTGATTTCAGATCAGATTTTGGTTCATAGTTTAAAGTTATAGCGACACTGAAAAAGGTGACTTATGTCTGTTTTCTCACCTATTTTTGTTGATTGAAAGTTGTAGCAACCCTGTGGTCATATGATCAAAATTCAGATATGTGACAATTGACTCATATTTATTACACTTGCTGTGTTCCAGGACCATATTATTTATTTATTTATTTATTTATTTATTTATTTATTTATTTATTTATTTATTTATTTATTTATTTATTCAAAAGCTTACGATTCAATAGAAATAAGAATAAACATACGTTTAACTATAAGAAATAGGAACTAATTGGGGATAATAGGACAAGGACAGTAGGCACGATTGTGCGCTTACGCACACCCTTTACAGACCTCTTAGGAATGGGGTGAGATCAATAGAGGTTAGTTTGAGGGTAAAGGAGTGGGGGTTTGAGCAGGTGACAACAGAATCAGGTGGTGAGTTTCAGACATTGACCATTCTGTTGCTGAAGTCGTACTTCCTGCAATCGAGTTTGGAGTGGTTTACATCAAGTTTGTATCTATTGTGTGCTCTTGTGTTGTTGTGGTTAAAAATGAAATATTCATGAATTGGTAAGACGTTGTAACATATGTTCTCTGTAGAGCTGCTGCGAGCATCCAGATGGGAGGTGCTCCAGTCTTCACTCTAACAGGCTGAGCTATAATTGAGGAATGCTCCTCCTCCTCCATGTGACTCCTCCACGCGTTCTCCAGTTTTAGCTCAGCCTTGCTAGAGACAGGCAGCTTGAATCATTACTCCTTGGCCGATCCAGGTTTTCTCTTCTCTCACAAATTCAGGTTTGATCTCTCCTTTCTCCTTGTTCCCTGCGCTTTTAGTTTCGTCCCAAATTTAGTGAGGGAGTGTTTTTTTGCCCCTCAAGGGGGGCGATAGGGGGAATTGGAGCCTTTTGCCTCCCCCACCCCCCTCCCTGTTCCTCTGCCATCTTGCAAGCAGGGCTGCATCCAAGCAGCGGCTTTGACTCACGCTTTAGATAGTGCTACGTTGCGCCTTCCCCCCACGAACACCTTAGAAGAAGGAGAGCTTCTTCTCACAGCCCTCATGTTTTTTTCCTGTTTTCCGGCTTGCCATTGTTTTTTTTGGAGGGCTTGTGCATCTCTGAGATATCGCGCTGGGGCTGGCAGCCATTTTGAGTGTGCCTCGTGGCTGGCCATCATTTTGAATTTCTCTCATATTGTCCGATGGGGCTACAAAGTCAGTAAAGGCCCATAGCGGGACCGGCAGGCCGTGTGGAGCCTAGATTGTAAGGGTAGTGTGGTTCTGTGCCCTGTTTCCCTTCCTTTCAAGTAATTGTTGGTGGTTTTGTTCTGCAGCTCACTCAGAGGCGCAGGCACTTACTTTCCATTTTTGTTGGGAGGCTGCCTCAGGAGGCCTTTTTTCTTGTTGGTTGTTTTTGTACATATTTTTTTCTTGGCCTTTGCGTTCATTTGGCCTATTGGATGATTAGGGTTTAATCCTAAATTTCTTCTTTTTATTATTGGTGAAGTGTAAATCAACAATAAATTAAAAACAAATTAGCATTAATTCTTTTGTTTGGACTTGATTGGCACCTTTTGGGCTCCGCCCACAAAAAATAATAATAATAATAACATAATAAAATAAAATAAAAAAATAAAAAAATAATAAATAGATACATACAGAATAAAAAATTTTTATCCAAAAGGGGGACGTGGCCCAACTTTAGGAGAACCGGCCTACGTTGTAGGTTGAACTCCCAGGCGTGCCAACCGCCCTTTTTTTCTTGTCTATTATCATTTTGAGTGTCATGGCAGAAGGCAATCCCAGCGGCCCTTCTTTGAAGGCGAAGTCAAAGACGCACTATTTGTGCAAAAGGGACAAGGACTCCTCCAAGGCCTCGCAAATGGATGCATTAAGGCGCCATAAGGCCTTGGAGAAGGAGTTTGATTTAAAACGATTTAAAGACTCGCATTCTGTAACTCCTGCCCCACCCTCTACCTCTACTCAACCCCCTCCCCTGCCAGGACAACCTTCTCCTTCCAGGTGCTCACCTGCCCGAAGTCACCAGGCCTCTCGCACACCTGAAGCGACCTTCACACCAACTGCTGCGGGCCTATGTCCAGCAGACCCATCCACAACTATCATTCCAGACAGCATCAGAGTGGATGCAACTGGCCATCCGTCAAGAAATAGCAGAGGGTATCCAACAGCTATTCAGACTGGGTTCCCAAATGATGGCGCCCGAGGTCGAATTTATATCCAGAAGATCCCTCTCCAGACCGGCATCACAACACGGTCAGGTACCTTCCTAAGTGGAAGCCCCTTTCCTGGAAGGGGAGGAGGCCCAGGAAGAGGAAGAAATGGTTTTTGAACCCTTCAGAGAAGAGGAAGGTTCAGATAGGGGGTCTCTACACTATTCCCAACCCTTTTTTGAGGTAGATCCTATGGAGGGGGAGATGTCAGAGGACGAGGGCATTTCCCCTGACCAACCAGTATTTGTAGGCCTGTTTAAGCCTCATTTGTTTAAGTCCTTGCTATTCAAGGCAAAGAATGTCTCAGGTCTGACTTCTCAGTCTCCCTCTGAACCATCTCCAGCGACCCCGGGGGCCCCGGAAGATTCGATATTCAGACAGCCGGTCATCGAGACCGAGGTTATTTCTACCCCCCCAATCTTTTCCAACTTGGTTGTGAGGCAATTGGCCTCTGCGGGTCCCCCTCCCGCTCCTTCTAGTCAGGATAAGAGATTGTTTAATCTCGACCTGGAATTTTCTACCTTGCTAAACACTCCGGAGGTGGACGACCCTATAGTGAGACTAGCATCATCTTCCAATCCCACTGACGCTCTGGAAGTGCTGAAGCCAGAGGATAAGTGGGCAGAGATGACGCTGCGGCGAGTGCACCAGTCGGATGCCTGGGCCATCCGGTCGGCCACAGCCGCATCATTTTTCACTCAATCTTCCATCAGGTGGCTCAGGCAGTTGAAACAGCATGTCCCTCCGTCAAACACCAGGGCCCATCAGGAAATTGCCAAACTCAAGGCCGCAGTGGAATTTGCGGCCGATGCCACTTTTCATTCTGTGAAATTTTCATTTATGGGTCATCTTCTCCCACGTTACTGCTCGGAGGTTACTGTGGCTTAGGTGCTGGCAGGCCGACGTTAAGAATAAAACTAAGTTGGCCTCAGCTCCCATATCGGGAGGAAGATTGTTTGGGCCGGCACTAGAGCCATTGCTGATGGAGAGCCGGAATAAGAAGAAGTTCCTCCCATCACTTTTTTGCAGGCAAGAGTCCAGAGGGTCCCAGCCCTTTCGGAGGGGCTCATTTCTCACCTCCTTCCAACCATCCTTCACCCCTAGGTATCCCCGATGTTCTGGTTGGCCTATCAGGACCGGAGCAACTCGGGAGACAGAATCAGAAGGGGAGGCAGCTACAGGAGGCCCTTCCGGGGTGCAGGAAATAAGGCACCCCGCCGTCCCTTCACCCTCTCATCCCATTGGTGGTCGCCTTAAGTATTTTGCTGACCAGTGGGACTCATTCACTTCGGATGCCTGGGTTAGGGACACTGTAAGGTTTGGCCTCTCTTTTCAGTTTCAGTCTGTTCCTCCGGAGCATTTCATGGTTTTTCCCCTTTCCAAAGACCCGTCTAAACGGGCTCTCATGGCAGCTGCTATTAGTCATCTTTCTGATATTAAGGCCATCCAGCCCGTGCTGCCTTCTCAGCGAGAAGGGGGTTCTATTCCCTCCTCTTCTTGGTCCCTAAGCATTCCGGGGGTTGCCCATTTTAGATCTGAAGAGGCTCAATTGCTATATCGTCCATCACAAGTTCAAAATGCATACACTTCAGTCAATCTTACAGGGTACCAGGCAGGGAGACTGGCTTACATCCATTGACCTCTCCGAGGCATATCTCCATATACCCATTCACCCCTCGTGTTCCAAATATTTGAGATTTTGCTACAACAATCAGCATTTCCAATACATGGCCCTTCCTTTTGGTCTTGTCTCGGCCCTGAGGACCTTCACCAAGGTGCTGGTGGCTCTGGCGGCTCACCTCAGACACTTCCCTATCTGCATTCACTGCTACCTTGATGACATTCTTATTTTATCCCCTACCTGACATCAGGCCGAGAGTGACACTAAGACCACCCTCTCGGTGCTTCAGGCTCACGGCTTCCTTGTTAACTGGGAGAAGAGTCAGCTTAACCCTTCCACCTGCATTGTTCACTTAGGGCTGTGATTGATTCGGTTAAAGGGAGGGTCTTCCTTTCCCATGAGAGGTTCAGCAGTATCCAAAAGGCTATCAAGACTATTAGACGACTAGAAAGGCCTCATTGCTGGACTTATCCAAGTTGCTTGGAGTTAGTTTCATGCATATCAATTATCCCCTGGGCTCGCTTACATTCTAGATCCCTGCAGTGGTTCCTCCTGCCTTATCAGCGTTCTGGAAGGAGCAACTCAGGCCTCGTGGTGAAGGTTCCTCCAAGGGTTCTCGCCTCCCTTCTCTGGTGGACAAGACCCTCTACCAATGGAGGTCATCTTTTCAAGGAGCCCCAGATGGGGGGCCCACATGCAGTCCGGATGGGGGGCCCACATGCAGTCGCTTTCAGCCCAGGGAACTTGGTCAGCAACCGAGCGGTGCTGCAGCATCAACTGGCTGGAGCTTCATGCAGTATACCTAGCCTTGCGCGCCTTCCTCCCTCAGGTGCGAGGGCACCACATACTGGTGTTAACAGACAGCACTACAACCAAGGCCCACATCAACCGTCAAGGGGGCCCTCATTCCATCCGCCTCATGAGGGAGGCCGACCGGCTCTGTCGGTGGGCAGAGGTGCATCTCTTATCCATCAGGGCGGAACACATCTTGGGGATCTCGAATGTCCAAGCAGACTGGCTGAGCAGGGCCACGCTGGACCAATCGGAATGGCGCCTCTGTTCAGGGAGGCAGTAGCGATATTCGGCCAGCCCTTGGTGGATCTATTCGCATCCCCACTCAACGCCCAGACACCAAGGTTCTTCTCACGTTACCCCACCGACGGGGCAGAGAACCACGATGCCCTGCGCTGCCCCTGGCCTTCTGGACTTCTGTACGCCTTCCCCCCCTTCCATTGATTCCCAAGGTGATTCAGAAATCAATATTCGAAAGAGCGGAAGTCCTCCTGATAGCCCCTTATTGGCCCAGGACTGGCCTGTGGTTTGCGGATCCACTGTGGTTTGCGGATCTTCGCAATCTGTCAGTGGTCCCTCCATGGAGGATCCCCCTAGACAGGATCTCACTGTCCCAGGGACCTCTTCAACATCCCGACCCACAGTGGCTTCAGTTAGCCGTGTGGAGGTTGAGTGGGAAAGGCTAAAAGATGAGGGCCTGTCGGTCCAGGTCATCAATACCATCCTCGCAGCAAGGCGGCCTTCGACTACCCGCATTTATAATGCAACCTGGAACATCTTTTGTAGGTGGTGCCATAAGTCGTCCATTGATCCGCTCTCACCTTCAGTTGCACAGATCCTGGCTTCCTACAAGATGGGCTAGATAGGGGCCTCTCCCCCAACACCCTGAGAAGACAGGTCGCAGCCCTGTCAACGGTGGTTGCTGGCAGCTCTTCTGGCTCCCTTTCCCACCACCCTCGCATAAGGGCTTTCCTTAAGGGGGCTTCCAATCTGCATCCCCCTGTGATTCACAGATACCCTACCTGGGATCTTAATAAGGTTCTTATGGCATTAACCAAACCTCCCTTCGAGCCTCTCAGGGAGGCGCCGCTTCAGTTTTTCACATTCAAAGTGGTGTTCCTTGTGGCGATAACATCGGCAAGAAGGATATCTGAAATAGCAGCTCTATCCATAAGAAAGGACATGTGTTTTCCACACTGATTGCATGGTTCTGAGACCAGACCCCGTCTTTATGCCTAAAATCAACTCGGCATTTCACAGAGCTCAGGAATTGGTTCTGCCTAATTTTTGTCCCAAGCCTTCTCGAGAAAGGGAAAGGCAGTGGCACACTCTCGATGTGCGAAGGGCACTTCGTATTTACATCTATCGTACACAGTCTATCAGGAAGTCAGAGTCGTTGTTCCTGTCCTTTCAGCCAAAGACACTTGGCTGCAAGGTATCCCCGTCTACCGTTGGCCGCTGGATTAGAGCTACCATATCCAAGGCCTATCTGGCTCAGGCTCTTCCTGTTCCTAGTGGGATTACCGCTCACTCTACAAGGAATGCAGCCACCTCGGCAGCCTGGGCTACTCAGGTGTCAATTCAGGATATCTGTCGAGCGGCCACCTGGGCGTCTCTGTCTCCCTTTATACGCCACTATAAAATCGATGTTTATGCCTCAGCTGAGGCATCCTTTGGCAGGCGAGTCCTTCAACAGGTGGCGAGAGATCCAGGGGTGATTCTGGACCAGGCGGAGTCCCTCCCGTAGGACAGGCCATGCTTTGGTATGTCCCACTCTGGATGCTTGCAGCAGCTCTATGGAGAATGGGCGTTGGTGCTTACCTGATACGCCCTTTCTCGTCGAGCTGCGTAGAGCATCCAGCCTCACCCTAATTGGTCCGTCTGGTGGGGAATCCTGTTTCGGCCAATGATGTACATATTTTATAGTTGAGAATTGTACAATTGTTGACATGAGAGGATAGTTGTTGTCTTCTTGTCTTCGTAAAACTGGGGAACGCGTGGAGGAGGAGGAGCATTCCTCAATTATAGCTCAGCCTGTTAGAGTGAAGACTGGAGCACCTCCCATTCTGGATGCTCTACGCAGCTCGATGAGAAAGGGCGTATCAGGTAAGTACCAACGCCCAATTTCATCAGAGGTGGTATTCAGCAGGTTCTGACCAGTTCTGGAGAGCCAGAAGCAGAAATTTTGAGTAGTTTGGAGAACCAGCAAATACCACCTCTGACTGGAGATTTTACAGTATCCTTCCCTTGCTACGCCCACCAAGCCACGCCCACAGAACTGGTAGTAAAACAAATTTGAATCCACCACTAGATTTTATGTACTATGCTTAAGTCCAATCTTAGCCGGCGTAGTTCAATCCCCTTTTGTTGACCCTCTGACCAGCAAAGTCAATGGGGAAGCCAGGTCCACTTAACAGCTCTGTTGCTAACTTAACCACTGCAGTGACTCACTGAACAACTGTGGCAAGAAAAGTCATACAATGGGGCAAAATTCCCTGAACAACTATGTCACTTAGAAACAAATTTGGGCTCTATTCTGCTCCAAGTTACTGCTTCAGCTTGTTACAGATAGTTTAACTCAACATGAAAGATATTATCCAGATTAGATTTATTTCAGGTATCCTTCTCAAAGATGTAACTCACACTATAAGAAGATTCTCCTGAAGGCATCAATAATCTAATCTTATTCATATAGATATACAATCATGTCGGTAAAAAGAGAATGTTCTCCTTAGAACCGCTCGGATCATCCAGAGAGTGGGAGGTGCTTCAGTCTGCGTCGTTGAAGGCTGAACTTAATTACTGAGGAACGCTCCGCCCTTCATCACGTGACTCCCTCGTGGCGTTCCCAGTTTATGCTCAGCCTTCGTGAGAATAGGCTGTGTTATTTCCTACTCCTTGGCCGATTCATGACTTTCCTTATTTTCAGGTTTGACTTATTCTTGTTTTTCCTTCCTTAGCCTCTGTGCATTTGGGGTGTCTCTGTAGCAAGGGGAGCGCGTTCCTCGCCCCCAGGGGGGATAAAGAGCGGGCGGTTTTATCAGCGCTCCTGCGCTAACCTCCCCCGATTCGGCTTGTATTCCTGCCGCTTCTCTACGCCGCCCACATTGCGGCTTGATTTGATCGCGCTTCTAAAAGCGCAGCTGGTGCTCCCCCCCACCGCGAACGCCGATTTTTCCTGGCTGCCTCTCTTGGCCTCTAAACTTGCTGGAGAGGCCTAGTCTCGCTCTGAGCGGCCCGATAATAAGGAGATCGTGGGTGGCCGCCATTTTGGGCGCCACCGCATGCTCGGGCGTCATTTTTCCGGCCTCATTGCGGCTGCGAAGGGGCTAGTTCTATTCACAGGCCTTCCAGCCTGTGAGAGCTGTTACTCTGCTGTACTGTGAATTTAAGTAAAATTAGCAATTTGTTGGCTTTCCGCAGCAGTGCTCAGGGCAAGGATTAGCAGCCTATCCCTCCTGGTTGTTGTCTGGGAGCTCTAGCTGCTAGAGGCCTTATTTCCAGCCTCAGGCGTTCATTTGGCGAATTGGATCCTAATAATAACAATCTCTGGGGTCACTCCCTCCTGGGAGCGCTGAACCAGTTCACTAATTAGATATTTGTTTATTAAAATAATATATATATATATATAACAATAATAACATTACCAATATTAATAGGATTATACATTTATTTATACGCAGATACGTATATGTATATTAATAATAATAACAATCACAATAACAATATTATAGACTATATACCTCTAAATTCCAAAAGGGGGCACGGGCCAGCTGAAAGGACACCCGGCCTTTGTTGTAGGTCGAACCCTTGGCGAGCCAACCGCCTTTAGAATTTTATATACAGTCCTTACTTCTAAAATGGCAGATGACAATTCCGCTAAAGGCCCTTCTTTGAAGGCCAGATCTAAGTCCTACCATTTGTGCAGACAGGCTAAGGAAACTTCTAAGGAAACTTCCAAGGCTTCTCAAAGAGACGCCCTAAGACGCCCTAAGGCATTGGAGAAAAAATTTGATAGGTGATCTAGAGAGTCACAACCGCTGCCTCCAGCCTTCCCACCCTCCATTCCCTCTACCTCCCCACACCCCCTGATCAACCCACCTTTGTGGGTTTGTTCAAGCCACACATGTTTAAATTGCTCCTATTTAAGGCAAGAACATATCTGGCCTGTCTGTACAGTCTCCCTTTGCTCTCCCTTCCCCAGCAGAGGGACAAGAGGATGCCATTTTCAGGCAGCCCGTTGTGGAAGCGGAGGCTATTCTGGCTCCACCCATCTTTCACAACCTAGTCTCAAACCAGTTGGACTATACAAGGGCCCCTCCTGCCCCATGCAGCCAGGACAAGAGGTTCTTTAACCTCGATTCAAGCTTCTACAACCTGCTTAACACCCTCAAGGTAGATGAGCCCATCATTGGCTTAGCATCCTCCTCCTCCCCTAGTGATCCTCTGGAGGCTTTGAAACCTGAGGACAAGAGCTCCGAACTAGCCTTACGTCGGGCTCACCAAGCCGACGCTTGGGCCATTAGATTGGCTACGGCCGCCTCCTTCTTCACCAGGTCTTGGATCCGGTGGCTCCGCCAACTAAAACAGCATGTCCCCCCCTCTAACACAAGGGCACATCAGGACTTCGCCAAACTGACGGCTGCGGCGGAATTCTCGGCCAACGCCATCTACCACGCGGTTAAGTTCTCCACCCGAGCAATAACCTCTCATGTTACAGTCCCCGCCTGCTCTGGCTCAAACACTGGCAGGCGAATGTAAAAAACAAGGTTGAGTTGCCCACTGCCCCCTAGGACAAGCTATTTGGCATGGCCCTGGAGCCTTTGCTCGCCAAAACCCGAAGCAAGAAAAAATTTCTGCCTTCTCTTTTTCAGAGGTCAGAGCCAATATCCCCTCAGCCATTTCGGAGAGGTTCCTCTCAACCTTTCTACCAGTTACCCTTCCTGCCCAGGTATCCGAGACCCCCCTCCTTCCGGCCATTCCAACCCCAGGATTGAGCCGATCCGGGTGACAGGAACAGGAGGGGCGGCAGCTACAAGCGTCCCTTCAGGGGTTCAGGAGGGAAGCCCCAGATAGATCCCATCCCTCCCTTCCCATCGGTGGACGTCTCAAGCATTTCGCTGACCAATGGGACTCCTCCACTTCCTATGCCTGGGTCCGGGACACCATCAGATTCGGTCTCGCTCTTGAATTTCAGCACGCCCCCCCTGACTTTTTTATGGCACCCCCCCCTTGAGGGATCCCACCAAACGCAGCTTGATGGATTCTGATATCCATCACCTCCTCAACATACAGGCTATCCAACCCATCCCACCCTCCCAACGAGGGCAAGGCTTTTATTTCCACCTTTTCGTGGCTCCCAAATCCTCAGGTGGATGGAGGGCTATTCTAGACCTGAAATGCCTTAACCGTTACCTGATCTACCGCAGGTTCAAGATGCACACCTTACAGTCCATTCTACTGGGCATCAGGCAGGCGGACTGACTGTCTTCTACAGACCTTTCAGAAGCGTATCTTCACATACCAATCTGGCCCTCCCATTCCAAATTCCTCAGGTGCTGTTGCAACCACCGCCACTTCCAATATGTGGCCCTTCCCTTTGGGTTGGCTTCTGCCCCGAGAACCTTCACTAAGGTCCTCGCGGCTCTAGCGGCTCACCTCAGGAACCTCCTGGTTCGTCTCCACTGCTACCTGGATGACATCCTCATCCTGTCGCACTCCAGACACCAAGCAGGGAAGGACAATAGAGCTACTCTCTCTGCCCTCCAAGACCATGGGTTCCTAGTAAACTGGCAAAAGAGCCAATTGTTACCATCTACTCAGATAACCCACTTGGGGTCCGTCATTGACTCAGTTCAAGGAAAGGTCTTCCTTTCCTCGGAAAGATTCCTTAGCATCCAGGAAACCGTCAAACATATCAGACGGTCAAGGAAGGTAACACCTTTAGAATTGTCTAAATTACTAGGTAAACTGGTCTCATGTATCTCCATTGTTCCCTGGGCCCGTTTACACACTAGATCCCTACAGTGGTCCCTGCTCCCATTCCAAAGGTCTGGCAGAGCAATTCAAGGGCCACGGTCAAGGTGCCTCCAAGGGTCCTCACGTCTCTCCTCTGGTGGACCAGTCCCGCTATCAACAAGGGCCATTGCTTCAAGGAGCCCCAATGCCTCACCCTCACCACAGATGCCAGCCTGCCCGGATGGGGCGCTCACATCCACTCACTCATGACACAGGGCAGATGATCGCAGACAGAACGGGCATGCAGTATAAACTGGTTGGAACTCCACGCCATTCATTTGGCCCTGCGCAACTTCCTCCCTCAGGTACGTGGGCGGCATGTCCTTATACTCATGGACAATGTCACCCTCAAGGTTCACGTCAACCGGCAAGGGGGTACCCAGTCCATACGGTTGATGAGAGAGGCCGAGCGCCTCTGCCGTTGGGCGGAGCGCAATCTCCTCTCCTTCAAAGCCGAACACATCTCAGGGGCTTCAAACACCCAAGCAGACTGGCTGAGCAGGGCCACGGTGGACCAGTCCGAGTGGCGCATCCACCCATCGCTGTTCAAGGAGGCGACCTTGATGTTCAGTCTCCCGACAGTGGACCTCTTTGCATCCCCTCTCAACACACAACTCCCAAGGTTTTTCTTGAGGTACCCCTCCCACGGGGCCAAGAAGTACAACACCCTCCATTGTCCCTGGCCCACAGGGCTTCTATATGCATTCCCTCCATTAGCCCTAGTCCCCAGAGTCATCCAGAAGCTCATTTATGAGAAGAGTCATCCAGAAGCTAATTTATGAGAACTGATTCTGGTGGCCCCCTACTGGCCCAGACGCCCATGGTTTGTGGACCTCCGCAACCTATCGGTGGCCCCTCCCTTTGAAAATCCCCCCGAACAGGAACTCCCTTTCTCAGGGCCCCCTCCAGCATCCAGATCCTCAGTGGCTCCAGTTAGCCGTTTGGAGGTTGAGCGGGAATGTCTAACAAAGGAGAAGCTCTCTGACCAGGTTATTGATACCATTTTAGCCGCCAGACGGCCCTCAACAACTCCAATATACAATGCCACTTGGAATAGTTTTTGCAAGTGGTGCCATAATTTCCAGGTCAACCCGCTTTCACCCTCCATCGCTCAAGTTTTAGAATACCTCCAAAAAGGACTGAGGAAAGGACTTTCCCCCAACATCTTGAGGTGTCAGGTCGCAGCCCTCTCAACTGTCATCACTTGTGGCAACTTGGGTTCCCTTTCCCTCCACCCTCGCATTAGGGCATTCCTCAGAGGAGCCACTAACTTTTGCCCCCCCAACCGTTCACCGATATCTTACCTGGGACCTCAATAAGGTCCTTGTGTCCCTCACTAAACACTCCTTTGAACCTCTCAGGGAATCCACGTTCCAGTTTTTAATATTCAAAGTTGTGTTCCTGGTGGCCATTACTTCGGCTTGCTGAATATTGGAGATAGCAGCCTTATTGGTGAGGAAGGACCTTTGCATCTTCCATGCCGACCGGGTGGTTCTCTGGCTGGTCCCAACCTTCTTGTCCAAGGTCAACTCAGCATTCCTCAGGGCACAGGAACTCACACTTCCGAACTTCTGCCCCAATCCCTCGCAGGAGAGGGAGAAACTTTGGCATACCCTGGACGTGAGACGTGCCCTCCGCATTTATATTAAGCGTACCCAGCCCTTTAGGAGGTCCGAATCCCTATTCCTTTCCTTTCAGCCCAAAACATTGGGCCACAAAGTGTCCCCTTCAACCATCGGCTGCTGGATCAGAGCTACTATTTCCAAAGCTTATTTGTCTCAAGCTCTGCCGGTACCCAGCGGAATAACAGCACACTCCACCAGAAGTGCAGTTACCTCGGCAGCTTGGGCCACCCAAGTGCCAATTACTGATATTTGTCCGGCGGCCACCTGAGCCTCCCCGTCTCCCTTTATTAGGCATTATAAGATCAACATATTTGCCTCGGCAGAGGCTTTGTTTGGCAGATGAGTCCTTCAGTGAGTCCTCAAGGACCCGCAGAGACTCCCGAGCCAGACGGAGTCCCTCCTGTAGGACAGCCAAGCTTTGGTATGTCCCACTGTCTGGATGATCCGAGTGGCTTTAAGGAGAATGGGCGTTGGTCCTTATCTGACATGCCATTTCTCTTCGAGCCGCGAGGATCATCCAGACCCACCCTTATTATTTCACCGTCTGGTGGGGTCTTGTTTCGGCCAATGAACCCTTAAGTATAGTCAGATGAGAGTACAACCTTCTCTTCACTCTCGACCGCATAAACTGGGGAACGCCACGAGGGAGTCACGTGATGAAGGGCGGAGCATTCCTCAGTAATTAAGCTCAGCCTTCAACGATGCAGACTGAAGCACCTCCCACTCTCTGGATGATCCTCGTGGCTCAAAGAGAAATGGCGTGTCAGGTAAGGACCAACGCCCAATTTCATCCCAACACTGACAAACGTGCAGCTGTCAGTTGGAATTCAAATTCAAATTAGCTCCCTGACTCACACTTAATCAAGGCTGTCCTTCAGCCAATCAGAGGTACAGATGTGACCACGTGACAAATAACTACATTTCCCTGCAGGCAAT
The DNA here is from genome assembly GCA_033807585.1 of Hydrophis major. Classification (NCBI taxonomy): domain Eukaryota; kingdom Metazoa; phylum Chordata; class Lepidosauria; order Squamata; family Elapidae; genus Hydrophis; species Hydrophis major. The sequence continues at coordinate 237,923,453 of CM066330.1, read as the reverse complement.
GCTTTAAAGAGACAACACCTAATTTCTAAGCTAAATATATACTCCATCCAGCTCAGGCTCAATTGTGGTTGAAAGTTGAGGACTACCTTTATTCAATCTTTTAAGAATTTTCAGCTTCAGTGAGGGCTGAAAACCCAGACTTATTGGCTAAAACCAAATGGCAGAGAAATGGTTTTAATGTTTAATGACTATACCATATCTTCCTTGGGTTTGCAGAACCTTTGTCATGGTTCCAGAACAGAGCTACAAAAAATTCTGCTCTTTTATATTTTTAGTGGGATCGGGAAGAAAGGATTACATAGGTTGCTGTAAATCCTTCCCCAGCCAGTTTACTTCTGCTGAGGAAATGCTTTGTTGCCTATTAACAGTTGCCTGAGAGTTATCTGCAGAATGTGTCTGGCTGTAACTTACTTATGATGAAGTAAGAGCCTATGATCTGCAGTTAATTTTTTTAAATCTAGTTTCCATCATGAAAGCAAACATGCCAGATGGTTACTCAGTTGTACTAAAGATGTAAGTCTTTTGTTCTCCTTGTGTAAATGATACTAGAATGTAAAGTAAACGAATCTTTCTGAGTACACCATCATGAGATTATGTACCCCTGCAATTAGACAGTTATAATTTTCTCATTAGTCATTGTGTTCTTATGGAGCGCCTTCGAAAGTGAATAAAGGCATTTTTTAGAAAAGGATAGCTCAGTGGTTAAGCACATTCTTTAAAGGTAGAAGATCTCACACTCAATCTAGTTTAAAAAAAAAATAGGTTGCTGCCCCTTGTACCACCTGTGTGCAACCATCTGCCTCATTCAGAATCAGTATCAGATAGCAAAATATGAGCCGAATCTGTTTTGGGCTTTAGGGAACCTCTGCCAGTCAAAATAATAATAATAAAAAAAGAATAGCACTGTGAATGTTTGGATAGCAGCTAACAATGGTTTGGACATACTGAGTTCCCAAATCACTCTAACTCATAGTTTAATCATGATGTACTGAATAAGCCACAAGTTACTAGGTTTACACAGTTCAGTGAGTCATTGTTTCCAAACCATAGTTGCTAGCTATACATGAAGTTATGGCAAATGGCTCAACATACAAGTAGTTCTAAAAGCCCCAATAGGGGCTGGAAAAATTTATTGCTAAACAGTGTGGTCAATAAGTAAGGCATCATGTGACTATAACTGATTTTACTGACTTTTGTGCCATGATTGTTAAGAAAATCACAAGGTTGCTAAGCAAATCACACAGTTCTTCCATTGACAGACCAGCCCCTTCATTTTGATGTCAGGTGTGGTTTAGCAGTTGAGTGTCTGACTGGCACTGCAAAAACCCAACTTGTAATGCAACAAAACCTTAGCCTTCCTGTCAGAGTTGTTTGTTATAGTGAGGAAATGTAGGAGGAAGGAATAGTCCTGAACAAAAGATGTGCTAGAAATCAACTAAAAAAAATAGTTCATCTGAGCATTTTCTTCTATGTCACTAATCCCTAAGCAAGAGATTTTATAGCAATAACATTAGACTTATATACCATTCCCATAGTGCAGGGGTGTCAAATTCACGGCCTGTGGGACGATGCATTACGTGCTGGCCATGCTCACCACCATTTTAGCAAAGGGGAAAAAGTTGTGATACATCATGTACGACAATGTGACGATGTGTGTTTGACACCCTGGCCATAGTGCTTTACAGCCCTCTCTGGGTGGTTTATCATATCAGCATTTTTCCCCTAACAGTCTGTCATATGCCAACTTTGGATGGATGAAAGGCTGAGTCAACTCTAGCCAGTCAGGATTGAAATTCAGGCTGTGGGCAGAGTTTGCCTGCAAGACTACATTTAACTACTGCACCACCAAGCATTGTGTTTGAATTTTAAAAAAATTCATAGAGGAGGGAAAATTATACAAAAAATTTACCTGTTCAAAAAAAGATTTTGGAAATTTCCATCTGTGTGTATCAGAAATGCTGTATTTTTGTGTTGCTTGTAGAATTCCCAAAAACACATAGAAATCCACTTTTAAGCAGTGTCATAGATAAGGATAATGGGATGTGGTGCTCAAAATGTATGGTTTCTAACGAAAGAGTTATATGACCAACCAAAAATAACAGATTAAATGACATAAACATATTGTAGCAATTATCCTTAATGTTCAATGTAAACTACTACTGGCACAAAAAATTAGAAGTGCTAAACAGAACTATTTTGAAGATGCAAATAGGCCAGGTAGATGGTTAGCATATAAGTTGAGAAAAGAGAAAGAGTCAAGGAAAATATCACAGTTAATAGATGATCATGGTCAAATTTGTTTTGGTAATAAGGAGAAAAAGGCAATCATTCGAGATTTTTATGGACAATTATATAAACAGGAGGATCTTGATGAGGAAAAAATTAAACAGTATTTACAAAATGCTAACCTACCTAAGATACCTGATGAAACTTGGAAAATGTTAGAAAGTGCTATAACAGTGATGGAATTAACTGAAGCACTCAACAGACAGAACAATGGAAAAGCACCAGGACCAGATGGTTTCCCGGCAGAATTTTCTAAAACATTACAAGAATCGTTGAGCATTCCACTGTTAGAAGTCATGAATGAAGTTATGATAAATAAGAAAATACCTGAAACATGGTCAGAAGCTTATATTACACTTATTCCAAAAGAAGGGGTTGACCCATTACAAATTAAGAACTATAGACCTATTTCTTTATTGAATGCAGACTATAAAATCTTTGCTTCAATCTTGGCAGAAAGGCTTAAAAATACCTAAATAACTTTATTCACTCTGATCAGAATGGATTTTTACCAAAGAGACAGATTAAAGACAATATGAGGGTAATCCTGGACACATTGGAATATTATGAGGCGCACCCGGAAAAACAAATGGCTTTGATATTCTTAGATGCCCAAAAGGCATTTGATAATGTGAACTGGAGATTTATGTTATTACTATTGGAACAGTTGGGCTTTGCTAGAAAATTTATCCAAGCAATAGAAGCCGTATATTATAAGCAAACCGCAAAAGTAATGATAGATGGAGAATTCACAGACTCTATCAATATTAAAAAAGGTACAAGACAAGGATGCCCATTATCTCCTTTGTTATTTGTATTGACCTTGGAAGTTTTAAACAGAAATATTAGAGAGGATATAAATATAAAAGGAATGAAAGTCAAAAAGGAGGAATTCAAATTGCAAGCCTTTGCGGATGACTTGGTCTTTATTTTGGAAGACCCTTTAGAGACAGCTCTAAAACTATTGGAAAAGATAGAGACGTATGGTGATATGGCTGGTTTAAAAATAAAGACAAAACAAAGATTCTGACAAAGAACATGTTATTAAGACAAAGAGAAGAGCTGGCAGATTTATTGAAAATTCAAGTTACGAACAAAGTTAAATATTTGGGGATATATTTGACGTCAAGATGTACTACACTGAAAGAGAATAACTATATTAAGCTTAAACAGCAGATAGCATCCGACCTGAAAAAATGGGAAAACCTACAATTGTCATTGATAGGTAGAATTTCAACAATCAAGATGAATATTTTACCCAGAATTTTATATTTGTTTCAAACAATACCAATTAGGTTAAGTAAGGATTACTTCGAAGAATTAAATAAAATTGTGTTGAAGTATATGTGGCAAGGCAAGAAAGCGAGAATAAAATTAAAACTTTTACAGGATGCTAGAATTAGAGGAGGATTTGGCCTTCCTAATTGGGAGTTGTATTACCAAGCTGCAAACTTAATGTGGGTTAAAGAATGGATAACGTTAAGAAACACTAGATTGTTGGCATTAGAAGGTCATGATTTATTATTGGGTTGGCATGCTTTTTTATGGTATAAGGGAACTAAATCACAAGGTTATTTTAGAAGGCATTATATACGGGAATCATTATGGTTGAATTGGGAGAAAACTAAGAAACAATGTTATTTGAAAATTCCAGTTTGGTTTTCAACTATTGAAGCTTTTTCGTATCCTATAACTTATAAGAAGGAACAAACAGTTAGATATGGGGAAATATTGGATGAAAAGGATGAACTTAAAACGATGCAAAATTTAGAAGAACAAGGTATAAAGATGAATTGGTTTTCATATGCGCAAATACATGCAAGGTATCTTAAAGATTCTAAAATAGAAGGATTTTATGATAAATTGACTGATTTAGATAGGATTTTGACAGGTACTGATGAAAAAGTGATTAAAAAACTATATAGTTATTTGTTGGAAATTAAATTAGAGGAAGAACAAGTTGAAGAAACAATGATTGCTTGGGAGAAGAATTTTGGATATGGGATTGATTTAGAGAAATGGCAAAAATTGTGGTCCCAAAATTATAAAATGACAGTGTCAACAGCATATAAAGAAAATTTGTATAAGATGTTTTACAGGTGGCACTTTCCCCCAACAAGAATAGCAAGAATGTTCAAGAATAAATTTGAAAAGTGCTGGAAATGTCATCAGGTACCTGGCTCATATTACCATATGTGGTGGACTTGTGAGGAGGCCAGGAAATGCTGGACTATAATTCGCATGTGGCTGGAAAAAATGACAAAGAAACACATAGATTTGAAACCAGAAATTTTTTTTATTGGGAATCGTACCTGATATATATATAATAAAAATTTAAAGTATTTGATTGTAAATGTATTAACAGCAGCTAGGATTGTATTTGCTAAACATTGGAAGAGTGAGAAAATACCATTAGAGGAAGAAATTATTAAGAAAATATTGGAATGTGCTGAAATGAGTAGATTGACATTTGAAATTAGAGAACAAGAAGATAAACAATTTTATGAAGTTTGGGATCTTTTTTATCAATGGTTAGATAATACAATATAATAATAGAATATTTAGAAATTTAGGAAATAATGAATATATAATTTTTCTTGGTTTTGATAATTTTTAAGAATATTTTATTAAGATAGATTTGGTATGACTCTATGATTTGTTATAAAATAATTTAATTTCATTATAGTTATCTCGCTTAAGTATGAATTAGTAAAATTATAGTCAAATGATTGTTCAATAATGATATTGGGATATTTTATTGATGATTGATAATGTGAGTTATTATGTAATATAATTATTTTGATGACTATGAAATGGATGCACAAAAGGGAGTGGTAAACCAACCGATACACTGTAAATTTATGAAGAATGATATAATTTTTTTTTTAATGTTATGTTTTAAGTCTTATATGTTTTTTGTCTGTCGTTAAAATCAATAAAAACTTTTACCAAAAAAAAAAATGTTTAATGTAAACTACAAATATTTAGGTTAGCGGTATGCCCTCCCCCCCAAAAAAAGGAAGGGAAAGAGAGAAACAACCCCTAAAAAAGTCTTCTCTAATGATTTTTATTCTATAGTTGCTTTCTCTTACTCAAGTGTTTTATATCTTTAACTTTCTAAAAATCTGTTCAAAGCTTAAATAAAAATAAACTTAGAAAGCTTTTGCTTTATATGCTGATGCCAGGCAGTTATAAAGATATTGGAAGCTTCCCTGAGATTACTGAAATCCATGAAATTCTTCCTGGCAAGGACAAAAATCTCATCATATCTTTCCTGAGTTTACAATAACAACAATGTAATACACATAAATAAATAAAATCTTATTTGAAAAATTGTAGCTGGATGGTTCCAATCTCCATGCTACCAAATCCATATGAGAATAATCTATACTGAACTTGAGTCAGCGGCTTTTCAAAGCTTTGAAACAGACTCCCGCTGCCTTCATAATCTGGTTAGCTGTGTAGATCATGACTGAGAGGAATCAAGCATGGAACAGATTTCTCGTGCCTAAACTCAAGAGCTGGAGAATCATTCTACAAAGATAAATTAATCTTCCTTTGGAAGAAGCAGCCTTCTCTCCAGTGTGGTGCTTTCCAGATGTGTTGGCCTTCTCTTCCAATAATCCCCAGCTGGTGTAGCCCATGACTGTTTTGGCTAAGGGGATAGCAGAAATGGTAATCAAAGACATCTGGAGGGAACCAGCTTATGAAAAGCGACTCCAAAGGGTCAAATTGCATGTGATTTAAATTGCAACTTTGAACTCTATGATAAGGATTCCTCGCATGTTCTTTTTTTTTAAACTAATGGCAATGTGGGAACTTCATCTGGGTTGAGCTGATGAGGTGGCAGAAAGCAATAAGGCATATTCCTTCTCCTATATGTTTCTTCAGAAAACCAGTCCTTTCCGGATTTTTTTCTTGCCGTTGGCACATTGTAGTTGTGCATTAATTCTTACAGAACTTCTTAAATGAAGGCCATGTTTATCCCTGGGTGTTTCTGTACAGTTGTCTAATTTGTGGTGTTCTAGAGGTAAACTTGACCTGCTTGTATCTTGAAAGGGGGAAGTGGCCATGCAGCCTAAGCAAATGTGATATTGTTTTACTCTCTCTGGTGGTTTTTTTTTTTAACAGTAGATCACATGTCATCCTTTGTATGTCTGATACATTAATATCTTAGGTTTATTGGGAGATTTTGTACAATTAGGAAAACTCATTATGCAGCCCTCATCATTGGAAAGAAGCTTTGATTGCAGATTTTCATAGTCTTTGAATAGGCAGAGCTGCTGTCACCTGAGGCTGTGCTGGTATCAGTGTTACCTCCGTTGTGAAGCAAAGTGCCAATTATTTTGTACATCTTTGACAAATGACTGAGAAATTGCTATCCCACCCACTGTCTTCTAATCAGTGACTATATGCAAAAGCTATTGCTGTGAAGATCATAAAAGTAAGTCTCAAATCATATATGAATGCTGTGAAAAATAAATCCATGAAATAAATCTTCCAAGAGCCAGTTGAGCTGGGCAGTATAGAAATTCTTAAAAGTAAACAAATGCTGTAAATAAAATACATATTTGTTGTTTTGAATTGGTACTGTAATAGTAATATTGCTACCAGCATCCACCATTTTTATTTATTAGAACTTAAAGTCAAGAATTCATTAAGAAGCAGCAAAAGAAGAAATAGACATCAGCACAAAGAAAGATCCTGCTTTATTTAATGATAGTTAGGCTTAAGCAGGAGAGACTTTGCCTATCATACTTTATACAAGTCTTGGACTATAAATACTATCATTCCCAGACAATATGCTTTAGAGCAGTGTTTCTAAATGGTGTTTCTCAACCATGACAACTTCAAGATGTGTGGACTTCAACTCCTAGAATTCCCCAACCAGTGAGAAGTCCACATATCTTCCTGATGCCAAGGTTGAGGAAAACTACCTTAAAATAATAGCTTTTTGTTATTTTGTGCACAGATATTTTGTATTTACAATCTACAGCAAACCCCAAATATTTATCATAATGATAACTATGTACTGTTGATCTTGCTATGATACAAGTATTCCTGAGAAAAGATTAAATCTGCTGTAGATATTATTAAATAGATATCAATAGAAGAGAATATATTTACTTCAGGATTGAACTGTGGAATCCTTGCTGCTCTCTGAGCTTAATTGTTTGCTTGCAAATGTTTCATTAGCCAATATCCAACCTATTAAATAGGTTATCATTAATGCAGAATAAGAGTAGATCTACCTGCCTTCAAAGAAATTTGTTCTTCCCATCTCTGCAAGTAATATCAACAGTGTTTGCATTGGATTAACAGGTCTGGGCTTGAAAGCTAAGGGTTGGGTCTAGTTAGTCCTTGGATGGCAGTCCATAGACTATGGGAAATAAAACAAAGGGAAACCCCTCTGTTGCCAAGATAATTACAGAGGTGTATCTATGAGTTCATCAGGAATACATTTAGTTGGAGGGACACTTGACTTTTTAAACTCTTATTGCTTTTAGTTTGGTTTAGTTTAATTCTCATTCATTATCCATTGGGAAGAAAACCTGAAATAATTAATTTGATAAAAGAATATAATGTCATGTCTTGATAAAAACAGCCACATTCTCCTTGGAACTGCTCGGATTGTCCAGAGGATGGGTGGAGCTTCAGTCTCTGCTTATTGTAGGCTGAGTTTGATTTCTGAAGAACGCTCCTCCCTCCATCACGTGGCTTGCCATCTCATTATCCCAGTTTATGCTCAGCCTTCGAGCAGAGTAGGCTGTGTGTTTGTGTGCTCTTGGCCGTTGCTGGATTCCCCCTTTTTTCTACCTGTTCAGGTTGTGTACACCCTTATTCTTTTCTATCTCCTTAGCCCTGTGCAGCTGGTTCCTTCGTTGGCTTGGTTTCCTGGGAGGGTTTCCCTCCCCAGGGGTTGCCAAGGGGTAGGCTCAAAAGCGTTTTGCTGCCTCCCCCACCCCTTTTTTTCTCAGTTTCTCTGCCTTGTAAAAATTATTTTAAAAGGCTCAGTTTTGTTCCGCCGCCCCCCCCCCGAGCTCCGTTTGAATTTTTCCTAGCGTTTTAGGCTTGTTTGCCTTTATTCTCTGTGGGCTTCCCTTGGGAACCTCTGTTTTGATACTGGGATCCTTCTGGCCTTGCCAAGGTAATTTCCACAGGATCGGTTAGTGGCGTCTGCCATTTTGAAGCTTGCCTCGTGGCCGGGCGCCATTTTGAAGTGCATTTCTTTGCCTTACTGAGGGCCTATTCAATACAGCAGGCCCGTAGGCCTGATTAAAAAAATAAATAAATAGATAAATAAAAAAGAATTGTTTTTTTTGCTGTTGGAGGTTTTTTTCTCCTCCTCCCCCTGTTGGCTCTCACCGCAACCAGCTGTAGCGGCTGCGGTTCTTTCCACCACTCCTGCCTGGTTGTTGCCTGGGTCGGCAGTTGGTTAGGCCTGGTTGCCCTCAAGGCCCTTAATCTGAGACCTTGCAAGGTCGTTTTTCTTCAGTTCTTTCTAGGCAAATCATAGGCCTTGACTCAAAAAAAAAAAAAAAGTAGAAAGAACAGAGGGGGGGGAATAATTATACGGAGCAAAGAATCCTATTAATTCAAGTTTATAATATTCGGGGGAAAGTGTGCCAAGGTATAAAGGAACTCCCAGGGCTCCCGGCCTTCGTTGTAGGTCGACCCGTAGGCGCGCCAACCGCCTCAGATTGGACTCCTATTTATCCAAAATGGCAGAGAGCAATCCCTCAAAGGGGCCTTCCTTGAAGGCCAAGGCAAAGACCCACCACCTGCGCAGTCAGGCTAAGGAGCCCACCAAAGCCTCTCAAAAGGACGCCTTAAGACGTCACAAGGCTTTAGAAAGAGAAATAGACAGACGTGCTAGACAGTCAGGCTCAGTGCCTCCAGCACCTGCCACTCCTTCCACCTCCACCCTCCCTCCCCCTCCTGCAGCTTTTTCCTCCCTATCTAGGCACAGCTCGCCCTCTCAAGGGCATCAAGCCCCGGGCACACCAACCAGACGAACTCCTGAGGCCACCTTCACGCCCACGGCCGCTGGCCTACGCCAAGAGGAACCTCTCATTCAGGCGGTTCCGGAGCAGATCAGAGTCTGGATGGAAATGGCAATTCGACAGGGAATTGCAGAAGGGATGCAGCAGATGACCAGACTGGGGTTGCCTCCACAGGCCACTGAATCTGTAAGATCATTCTCTCTTATGCCTCCCCAAGGGGAGGTTTGCCCTTCAGTCAGGGAAGACGAGGAGGAAGTGGAAGGGGACTTAGATTTAGACAGGGAGGAGGAGGAACAATATGACCTGGGGTCCTTACCATACAATGAGCCTCTTCCGGACTCAGACCCATCAGAGGCGGAAATGTCCGAGGACGAGGGTCTATCTCCGGACCAGCCCGCCTTTGTAGGGCTCTTTAAGCCCCAGCTTTTTAAATCCCTCCTCTACAAGGCTCGGAACATCTCGGGCCTAACAGCCCAGACCTCCTCTGATCCCATCCCCGTAGTTTCAGAGGGACAAGAGGACTCCATGTTCAGTCAGCCGGTGGTGGAGGCCGAGGTCATCCCTACCCCTCCCATATTCCTGGACCTGGTGTCCAAGCAACTGTCCTCTTCAGTTGCTCCCCCGGCCCCCTCGGCCAATGATAAAAGGTTCTTCAACCTCGACCCGGAGCTCTCGACCTTACTGAGTACCCCGGAGGTTGATGAGCCCGTTGTAGGGCTGACCTCTTCCTCCGCCCTCAGTGATCCTTTAGAGGCACTCAAACCAGAGGACAAGTGGTCAGAGCTCGCATTAAGGCGAGCTCCCCAGTCGGACGCATGGGCAATCAGGTCGGCTACGGCCGCTTCTTTTTTTATCAGATCTTCCATTCGCTGGCTTCGCCAGCTTAAGCAACATGTCCCGACCTCCAATATCCGCGCCCATCAACATATCGCCAAAATAACGGCCGCTGCTGAGTTTTCAGCGGATGCCACCTTTCATTCCGTAAAATTCTCCTCCCGCGCCATTTCTTCCCACGTCTCGGCCCGGCGCCTGCTCTGGCTAAAACCCTGGCAGGCGGATCTCAAGCACAAGGTCAAGCTAGCTTCCGCACCCATAGCCGGAAGCAAGTTGTTCGGTACTTCCTTGGACACTCTCCTAGTCGAGGGAAGGAATAAAAAGAAATTCCTCCCTTCTCTTTCCCGCAAGTCTGATTCCAGATCTCTGCAGCCCTTTCGCAGGGCTCCCTTTCGTCCCTATCACCAACCCTTTCCTCCCAGACACCAGGGGTCCTCCTCCTTTGGTTCGGGACAGTCCCAGGACAGGTCCGACCCCTTCAGCAGGCACAGAAGAGGCGGGAACTTCAGGAGGCCCTTTCGTGGCTCTGGCAGCAGGCCCTTCCGCCGCTCCAAATAAGCCTCCTGACACTATTCCCATTGGCGGGCGACTTAAAGCCTTCGCCGATCAATGGGATTCATCCACTTCAGATGCTTGGGTCAGGGATACAGTCAGGCTTGGCCTTGCCCTCGAGTTTCTCTCCCCCCCCGATTTTTACATTTCATGTCCCTGCTCCAACAACCCTTTCAAACGCAACCTCATGGAGGAGGCAATTCGACACCTACTGGACATTCAGGCTATCCAGCCTGTTTCTCCATCCCAAAGGGGACGGGGTTTTTATTCACGTTTATTCGTGGTGCCCAAACATTCGGGGGGATGGAGGACTATTTTGGACCTAAAATGCTTAAACCGTCACTTAGTGCACCGTAGATTCAAAATGAACACACTTCAATCCATCCTTTTGGGAGTTCGGCAGGGAGACTGGTTGTCTTCTATAGACCTCTCCGAGGCATATTTACACATCCCAATTCGACCCTCCCACTCAAAATTTCTCTGTTTCAGTTACAACAACCTACACTTTCAGTGACATGGCCCTTCCATTTGGGTTAGCCTCGGCCCCCAGGACCTTCACCAAGGTTCTGGCCGCGCTGGCCGCCCACCTCAGATCCATCCCGTTGCGGCTCCATTGTTACCTGGATGATATTCTCATCCTCTCCCCTTCCAGGGGACAGGCTATCAGGGATATCCACTCTACCCTCTCCTCCCTCCAGGAACATGGGTTCCTCATAAATTGGAAGAAAAGCCAACTGGCCCCCACCACTAGACTACCCCACCTAGGGACTATAATTGATACAGTCATGGGGAGAGTGTTCATCTCCCCAGAAAGGATCCTCAGCATCCAACAATCAGTCAGGTTCATCAGACGACACAGGAAGGTCTCTCTCCTTGATCTATCCAAGTTCTTAGGTAAAATGATCTCTTGTATTCCTGTTATTCCCTGGGCTCATTTCCACTCCAGATCCCTCCAGTGGTTCCTGCTTCCGTATCAAAGAGCTGGGACAAGCAACTCAAGAAGCAAGGTCAAGGTCTCGCCAAGGGTTCTCACCTCCCTCCTCTGGTGGAGCAAGGCATCGATCAACAAGGGCTGCCTCCTCAAGGAGCCTCCAAGACTCATCGTCACCACAGACGCCAGTCTGTCCGGATGGGGTGCGCACCTTCTCTCCCTTACAGCTCAGGGCAGATGGTCACCGCAGAGAGGCTGCGCAACATAAACTGGTTAGAGCTTCACGCCATCCACCTGGCCCTCCGCAGCTTCCTACATCATATTCAGGGCAGCCACGTTCTCATTCTCACCGACAACATAACAGCAAAGGCACATATCAACAGACAGGGGGGCACTCAGTCCTCAAGTCTAATGAGGGAGACCGAGCGCCTCTGTTGGTGGGCAGAGTCTCACCTCCTTTCACTCAGGGCGGACCACATTTCAGGCACCCTCAACACTAGGGCAGATTGGTTGAGCAGGTCCACCATAGACCAGGCGCAATGGCGCCTCCACCCAGACCTGTTCAGGGAGGCGACATCAATATTTGGCCTGCCAGTGGTAGACCTGTTTGCCTCCCCCAGCAATACCCAACTTCCACGGTTCATCTCCAGATTCCTGTCCCTCGGGGCGGAGAACCACAACGCCCTCTGATGCCCGTGGCCCTCGGGCCTTCTTTACGCCTTTCCCCCTCTGGCTATAGTTCCAAGAGTACTCCAGAAGGTCCTTCAAGAAAGGGCGGAAGTGCTTCTGGTAGCTCCTTATTGGCCCCGTCGCTCCTGGTTTGCGGACCTCCGCAGCCTATCAGTAGCTCCACCTTGGAGGATCCCAGCAGACAGGATCTCTCTTTCTCAAGGCCCCCTTCTTCACCCAGACCCCCAATGGCTACAGTTAGCCGTCTGGAGGTTGAGCGGGAACGTCTAAAAAGGGAGAATTTCTCCACGGAGGTCATCAACACCATCTTAGCAGCTGGGCGTCCTTCTACCAGAAGGATTTACGACGCCACTTGGAACAGTTTCCGCAAATGGTGTGCCAATCTCCACATTGACCCTACAAACCCATCGGTAGCAAAAGTCCTCGATTTTCTCCAGGAGGGTCTCGGTAAAGGTCTCTCCCCCAACACTCTAAGGCGTCAGGTTGTAGCCCTATCCACCGTAATTTCCTGTGAGGGGGTTAATTCCCTCTCTCACCATCCCTGCATCCGGGCATTTCTAAAAGGCGCCTCAAGCTTATGACCTCCGTCCCTTCACAGATTCCCAACATGGGACCTCAATAAGGTCTTGACCTCCCTCACCAAGCCTCCCTTTGAACCCCTTAGAGAAGTTTCCCTCCAGTTCCTATCCTACAAAGTAGTTTTTCTGGTGGCTATTACTTTGGCCCGAAGGATTTCAGAGATCGCTGCTCTGTCAGTCAGGAAAGACCTGTGCGTCTTCCACTCTGACCGAGTAGTACTTAGACTTGATCCTTCCTTTCTCCCAAAAATTAATTCTATTTTCCACAGGGCTCAGGAACTTATCCTCCCCAATTTTTGCCCCAGGCCATCTCATGATAGGGAACAGCTTTGGCACACCTTAGATGTTAGGCGGGCCTTGCGGATTTATATTAAACGTACTCAGTCTTTCCGCAAATCCGAGGCCCTGTTCATTTCCTTTCAACCAAAGTCACAAGGGCTCAAGGTTACCTGTACTACTATAGGTCGCTGGATAAGGGCGGCCATTTCTAGGGCATACCAGGCTCAGGCACTCCCAGTGCCCAGGGGTATCACGGCTCACTCTACCAGGAGTGCAGCGACATTGGCTGCCTGGGCTGCACAGGCCCCTATATTCGACATTTGCCGGGCAGCAACATGGTCCTCCCCGTCGCCTTTTATTAGGCATTACAGGATTGATAAGTATGCCGCGGTGGAGGTGTCTTTCGGTAGAAGGGTCCTCCAGAGGGTGCTCGGGGATCCCGAGGACTCGACAAGCCAGACGGTGTCCCTCCCGTAGGACAAGCCCCAGCTTTGGTATGTCCCATCCTCTGGACAATCCGAGCAGTTCCAAGGAGAATGGGCGTTGGTTCTTACCTGACACGCCGTTTCTCTTGGACTGGGAGGATTGTCCAGTCCCTCCCTTTTTTTCCTTTCACCGTCTGGGGGGGGTTCTCGTTTCGGCCAAGGCACCTTAAGTCTAGCAAAAGGGACAGCACGAATGCCTGTTTCTTTCTTCTCTTCTTCGCATAAACTGGGATAATGAGATGGCAAGCCACGTGATGGAGGGAGGAGCGTTCTTCAGAAATCAAACTCAGCCTACAATTAGCAGAGACTGAAGCTCCACCCATCCTCTGGACAATCCTCCCAGTCCAAGAGAAACGGCGTGTCAGGTAAGAACCAACGCCCATTTTAAGCACAATTTCAAGCCAATTCTCAAATTAGCAAAAACCCAAACATTTAGAAACATGCAACTTAAAATTGTTTCTGTCAACTCTGAGGCAGACCAGATTTGGGCACCAAAGTTATGAATATAAAACTACTTTATTTATAGGGTTAAGGTAACAGAATCTTGCAAATGTGAAAGGATCTATCTCTTCCCTGCCATTATCCTAAAGAGAGCTAGAAAGAGTTGTCTGAGACATTTGAAGAACCAGCTGCAGTTCTTCATCCTGTTCCTCAAGATTATTCCCACTACAGTTTCAGATATGCAGTACTGTACAATAAACTTGCAAGAGGAAACAAGCCAAATAAACATTCTGAAGAGGCAAAATGGAGGTTACTTCGAAAGAGGTTTCCTTATTGTTAATACCACTTTATAATGCTTTGGTAAGGCCACACTTGGAATACTGCATCCAATTTTGGTCACCACAATGTAAAGTAAATGTTGAGACTTTAGAAAGAGCAACAAAGATAATTGGGAGACTGGAAGCTAAAACATATAAAGAATAGTTGCTAGAACTGGGTATGTCTAGTCTTACAAAAAGAAGGACTAGGGTTGACATTCAACCGGTGTTACTACCAGTTTGGGGACTATGTTTTGCACACACATGCGCAGTTCACATGCATGTGTGCCTGACCTGCGCTGTGCACGCATGTAAACAAACCATCAGCTGTGCTACCTGGACAGCTGAGAAGTGCTGCATGCGGATGCGCAGTGTTTGAAAAGCCTCTTTCTTCCTGCTTTTTCAACCTCAGCTGTGCCGCGCAAAGCAGGTGAGATTGAAAAAGCAGGAAATGAAAGGCAGGTAAGAGCCTGCCTGAGGCGCCTTTTAGAAATGCCCGGATGCAGGGATGGTGAGAGAGGGAATTAACCCCCTCGCAGGAAATTACGGTGGATAGGGCTACAACCTGACGCCTTAGAGTGTTGGGGGAGAGACCTTTATCGAGACCCTCCTGGAGAAAATCGAGGACTTTTGCTACCGATGGGTTTGTAGGGTCAATGTGGAGATTGGCACACCATTTGCGGAAACTGGCAGGTGGGCCAAACAGCAGCAAACACAGAACTGGTTTGGTGTCTGCTGCTCTTCAGAGCTACTGGTTCTATAGAACCGGGCAGAACTGGTAACATTAAAGTCAAGAATACATTAAGAAGCAGCAAAAGAAGAAATAGACATCAGCATCTCTGGTTAACATGATAGCAGTGTTCCGATACCTCAGGGGCTGCCACAAAGAAGAGGGAGTCAAGCTATTTTCCAAAGCATCTGAGGCTAGAACACGAAGCAATGGGTGGAAACTAATCAAGGAGAGAAGCAACTTAGAACTAAGAAGAAATTTCCTGACAGAACAATTAATCAGTGGAACAACTTGCCTCCAGAAGTTGTAAATGCCCCAACACTGGAAGTTTTTAAGAAGAGATTGGATAGCCATTTGTCTGAAGTGGTGTAGGGTTTCCTGCTTAAGCAGGGGGTTGGACTAGAAGACTTCCGAGGTCCCTTCCAACTCTGTTATCCCTATTCTATTCTATTCTATTCTATTCTATTCTATTCTATTCTATTCTATTCTATTCTATTCCATTCCATTCCATTCCATTCCATTCCATTCCATTCCATTCCATTCCATTCCATTCCATTCCATTCCATTCCATTCCATTTGGAGGGCCACCACTAAAAAGACATGCTACTCATATCTACCAGAGCACTTAAGTTTTCTTTGAGTAGTTAGCTTCCAAAAATAAATGGTACATGCTGACAAGTTTATATAGGTACAGACTAATCAAGAGGCAGGTCCAGAGGACTTGTTTGTGGAGGCAGGTTTCTCAAGCACTGTAGCTAAGTTTATGTAATACTCTTAACCTGATTACAAAATTACTTGTTTTTGCTGGGTTTCCAAAACAAACTAATGCCTAAAACCAAGGACCTAGCCTACATTTGTTTACCAAAAGAGATACTAAGTTACAAAAACACCCTTGGTAAATTGATTAAAATTAAATAAGCTAGTTTACAAGGCAGTCAGAGGAGGATGTGTGCAATGCAGAACTCTGTTCCTCAGAAATTAGATTGCATGTCAACAGCTGGAATTGACATTCATCAAAGCTATCTCATGCCAAAAGTCATGTGGTAGAATGAAAACGATCAAACACCTCAGATATATTCCAGCTGTCTTTTGTAGCAAAGTGAGCATTAGGCTTACTGGAGTCTCCTATTATTTAATTACTTCTACACTTCCCTCAGCTTTATGATACACCTCTTTAAAATTAAAAAAATGATGTAATTTCTTCTCAGATTTCAATATATTTTAACCATTTCTGCTAATCACAAAATGGATCTGGTTTCATTAGAAGATATTCTTTGTTGGGCTGTTAAAGTCCACTCTTACTGAAAAGTGTTCTAGAAACATCTTGCACAAGGAGGTTGTCTGGCATGCGGTTGACTGATTTTATATTATGGTTCATCTACTGATTTTCCATATTCTCAGTCATACTCTTTTTTTCCCACCTGTTACCTGCTTATTTTATCTGGAAATGCCATAGATGGGTCTATTTCTATTCAAAATACTATTTAACTGGTTCATCTATCTCATCTCTTTATTAATCCAACTTACATCCAGTTATCCCTAGTCCGTCATGTCTTCTTTTATAACCTGGTCCTCAGACAAATGTTTTCTTCGTGGTTTACTATGTGATTCTCTTTATGCTGTAGATACTAGAAATAGAACACGAATACTTCTGCATTTGAATCATACAGCTTAGGCCTTAATTTTCTCTCTATTGTATTTTACAATCTGAAGAATCACCATATAGCAATAGCACTTAGACTAATTATACCGCTTCACAGTGCTTTTACAGTCCTCTCTAAGTGGTTTACAGAATCAGCATATTGCCCCCAACAATCTGTGTTCTCGTGTGTGAAAATACTTCTTAAAGTGATGAAGATGATATGGCAGGGCTGTCAAACTCACGGTCTGCAGGCCGGATGTGTCACATGCTGGCCACGCCCATGCCCAGTTTAGCGAAGGGGGGAAAAATCGCAATACGTCACATGACATTGCCATGATGACATGAGTTTGACATCCCTGTGATATGGACTGTGATATGTACAGCCACATTTCTTATCATGAAACAGATTTTTAGTCATGGTAGCTTTCCTTCATAATGTTTTTTGAGAAACCAAGAAAATCCAAATTGAATTCAATTACATTCATAAAATGCCAACAGCCAAACATCCTTGAGAAGTGTGACTACCAAGTTGCTTTAAACTTTTTACTTTTTCTATTTAAACACAGATGGTCAGGCAAGGTAAGAAGATGGAAAGAAGACTAAAAAAAGGTATAGACAGCTTGAGCTATGCAGGAGGCATTCAATGGGAAAAAATACAAATTTCTGCATTTGGGTAAAAAATATGAATGGTACAAGTATAGTGTGTGTGTGTGAGAGAGAGAGAGAGAGAAAGAGAGAGAGAGAGAGAGAGAAAGAAAGAAAGAAAGAAAGAAAGAAAGAAAGAAAGAAAGAAAGAAAGAAAGAAAGAAAGAGAGAAAAAAAAACCTGGTTTGAAAATGAGCTGGTGACCAAAACCTGGTTATTCTTGTTGATCAAACGTGAGCCAATGATACATCTGCTAGAAGGTGTATTAACAAAGAGCATAGAGATACCATGGAAAGTAATTAGTCCACTCTACTCTGCTCTGTTCAGCCTCCATTTGTAGCATTGTGTCCAGTTCTTAGAAATGTAGTTAAAAAAATTATGATGAATTGGAGTGAGTTCAAAGATGGACTAACAAGACAATAAGCAGTTTGAAAACCAAGACCTGTGATGAACAGTTAAAAGATCTGGTTAAGTTTAGATTGCAGAAAAGATGACTGAGGAGAGACAAGGTAATGGGCTTCAAATGGCTAAAGAATTGTCACATAGAGGAATGACCTTAGCCTCTGCCACCTCCCAAGATAGGATCAGAACCAATAGTTTAAAAGTAGAAGGAAGTAGGGTCAGGTTAGGTGTCAGAACGAGCCCTTGACGATAGGATCTGACAGCCATTGAAACAATACCACATGAAGTCCTGAATTTCCCTTCACTGGAAGTTTTCAGACAGAGGCTGCCTGGGCATCTATCAGAGATTTTGTAGTGAGTCCTGCAGAGCCAGATTTTGTAGTGAGTCCTGCTATAAAATCTTTCCTGCTATAACAACAAAGCACTCTCTTACCTTTCTGAAGTGAAGGTTAGTGTATTTCCAGAGCCTTCTGGATGTATTAAAGTTGCGGTGTGAATTGCAAAAATAAAATGGCTCATAGACATGAAATCAACACCTACCCCTAATTATCTATAGAAGGAGGAAATTGCTTCTTATGACAAAGAACAGGTGTCAGACAGAATGGCAGCACAGTAGGTGCAATAACTACTTAATATGCAACACGGTTATATAGTAACTCCCCTTCAATTCACAACAGTTGTAGATTGTAGGTGCCTAATCAACATAATTAGGATGCCAGACTTGTATGTGCACAGGGCAGGATATAGTTTTTAGGCAATTTCCCATTTCAGGCAACTGTTTTCTTCATCAAAGAAACAGAGTATCCTTCAGCTAGTTCTTTCTTGTCTCAAACTAGGAAATACAAAGCTTTTTAAAATGATAACAAGCTGCAACATAAAAAGTTTGGCAAGCAATATGTTCAGTGGTGATGCTAATTTAAAAAGACATTCTCTTCTTGTTAGGTGCAAATAGAAGAAGCAAATGTATCAAAAGATTTCTCAATTTATAATGAAACAATATCTTATCACCCATCCCCTCCCACTTGTGATTGCAGGACTGTAACTTTGTCGCTTGTATCCTTATGATTTATATTGACTGCTTCCTAGTATGATTTGATTGCTGATTGTATCCTATGACTATCATTAAGTGTTGTATGTTATGATTCTTGATCCTTAATGAATGTATCTTTTCTTTATGTATGTTGAGAGTATTTACACCAAGACAAATTCTTTGTGTGTCCAATCACACTTGGCCAATAAAGTATTCTATTCTATTCTAACAAAACCTTTATTTGGTCAGGGTAGTGTAATAGCTCAGAGCTTAAGTTATGAGCAAGGGAGTCCTAATTCCACTTCATTATCTACTATTAACTTACTTAAGTAACCTTATTGCCAGCTACTAATTCAATTGTCTATGCTATGGGGAAATTAACATTGGCATGTGTTATTGGACATTTAAAAGGGTTACTGAAAAACAGACCTGGTCTGTTACTCAGTGGTCCAAAGTCCTCTTTTCTGATGAGAGCAACTTTTGCATCTCATTTGGAAACCAAGGACCCAGAATCTGGATGAAGAATGGAGAGGCACACCCTGCAAGATGCTTGAAGTCCAGTGGGAAGTTTCTAAAGTCTTTATTGATTTGGGGAGCCATGGTGTTGGCTCCCCAAAGCACCAAAACCTGGTTCAATGACCTTGGGATTACTGTGCCAGCAAACTTGCCTGACCTGAACCCTGTAGAGAATCTATGGGGCATTGCCAAGAGAAAGATGAAAGACATGAGACCAAACAATGCAGAAGAGCTGAGGGCCGCTATTGAAGCATCCTGGTCTTCCATAACACCTCAGCAGTGCCACAGGCTGATAGTTTCCATGCCATTCTGCATTGAGGCAGTAATTGCTGCAAAAGGGTCCCAAAGCAAGTACCGAGTACGTATGCATGCTTATATGTTTCAGATGCCCGATATTGTTCTATGCACAATCATTGTTTTATTGATTACATGTAATATTCTAATTTTCTGAGATTGTGGATTTGGGGTTTTCATGATCTGTAAGCCATAATCATCACAATTATGACAAATCGTGGCTTGAACTATCTTGCTTTGCATGTATCTCATATATTAGTTTCACCTTTTAAGTTGCATTACTGAAATAAATGAACTTTTGCATGATAGTCTAATCTTTCGAGTTTCACCTGTACATATGACCCCAGCTTTCTTGGCAATTTTTTTTGGAAATGATTTACCATTCTGGAGAGGGGGAGAATTTCATTCCACCTGGTTTGTGCCTAAATTGGGACTAGAACTCATGGTCTTCTGGTTTCTAGTCTAATCTTTTGACATTAGAGCACAATGGCTCACATGATTAAAATGCTGGGCTTATAATCAGCATTCGACACCCAAGTGCAGCTGTGTGATAAGGTGAGCTCCTGTCATTCACTCCAGCTCTAG
Organism: Hydrophis major; assembly: GCA_033807585.1. NCBI lineage: Eukaryota > Metazoa > Chordata > Lepidosauria > Squamata > Elapidae > Hydrophis > Hydrophis major. The sequence goes on along the minus strand of CM066330.1, from coordinate 237,903,212 downwards.
CCCACCTAGCAGTTTGAAAGTGCAAATGTGAGTAGATAAATAAGTACCACTTCGGTGGGTGCTTTAATAGGGACATGAAAAGGAGCCCTAAGTGGGCACCTCCTGGATAATGGTGATATCACTGTCTAATCCTTTTAAACCAGAAGGATTTTGTGCTTCTAACACAAAAACAACTAGAAGAAATTGGCTGTCTTCTGAAAAAAAAATACAGTAGATCAAATAATCCATTACAGAAAAATCAAAGGGACAGTTCTCTAGTTTAGCATAAAGGCTGTGGCACGAAGATCCTCAGTGTATAAGCAGATAGTCTAAATAAATGATAAGATATGTGCAAAGGTCATAAAATAATAAGATATGTGCAAAGGTCATAAAATATGTGCGACCAAGGGCACACTCACTGCCCAATTCATAATTTTTATTGCATATTCAAACTTCCTATAACAAGAACCAAATGCAGTTAAATATTTATAATCCCATTTCATGAAAATCAGAAATCCAATTGGCAAGAAGTGTGTGTCTTTGGGAGCTTTTATAGGAATTCAGAAATGGGGGAAGGAGTAAAAATCCCTAATGTTTATAGAGTTCAAGAACTTGAATTTATGGTCTTTATGCAAGAGCCATCCTACACATAAAAAGGTAGAGCACTAATGGGGAGGTGGAAAGGCAGATAAAGCCTTTTTATAAGTTACTATCAATAACTCTTTTAGGTAGGTCATTTGTTCTGTGACATATGGAAATGGCATTTTCTGGGAAATCTGAGCTACAGAGATGAGATTGATAGTACGATCAAAATTCAGATTTGGGGGGGGGGGAATGACAGTACTTCCCTTTTCCTTTTCCAAACACATCAGCAAAGTCTGCATATTTAAGACAAGGCAGGGGGTTGGTGGGGAGGAGATATGAAGCTCAGCAGGCTACATGTTTTGTTTGCCAGAGAATCAAAGGTTAAGTCCTCCTGGTCCCAATGAATATATGGATGGTGAGTCTGAAGCCAAGACTGTTGGGAAATGTAACTGAGAGGCCAGATAAAATTACAAGGGTTGCTGATGTTGAGTAGAGGAAGTTCGTTGCACTCCATGGTAGTTTCAGACAAAAGAGCTGGCCATTAATCATCTCAACCCAGATAGGGAGATGATTAGGCTGAGTGGGCAGAGCATATTCAGTTACAACTGGGAATTTGATGAAATGCTAGAGTTTACTAGAGGCTTCAGTAGCAATAGCAATAACACTTAGACTTATATGCCACTTTGTAGTGCATTAGCATATTGCCCCCAAACAATTTGGGTCCTCATTTTACCCGCCTCAGAAGGATGAGCCAGTAAGAATCAAACAGCTGGCAGTCGGCAGAGTTACCCTGCAATGCTGCATTTCTAACCACTGCGTCACCATGCCATATTGATCAGCCTGTTTGTGCAAATCAGTGTTTCTCTATGTCAGGATACCGGCAGTTACTCCAATTAAATCATGAGCCTCGAGCCACACGCCCAAAACTAAAAAAGATTTATTTGAAGGTAACATTCTACATCCAGCATTTACCTGGGTGGAGCCAACTCTGAGATATGTAATTCACTGTCACCCTTGATCCTGCTTCTCCCCCCCTACCCCTCTGGGTGTATCATCCAATGAAAAACGTCCAGCCAAGAGTCATCAATCATGCTCTCCAGTTAGATTTTTGTGTGGCAGAAGCGTCAGTCATCTAATCAGTGTTTGAAGAAAATATGAGTGGAATGTACTTTCGATTCCACACTACCGCCTGCTCTTTGAAACTCCCCCCTTTCTGTTGTCAGTTATAAAACATGTATACAAAATGTTTTATGAGTTGACATTCTACCTCAGTTACTTTAAGTGATGCATAGAATTCTCCAGGTAGCTTTATACATATTAAAGCCAGTCCTGAGACTTACAGCTATTTATTTAGTGACTGTTTGAAGTTACAGTGACACTGAAAAATAACATGATCAGTTTTCTCACTTATAACCGTTGCAGTATCTCCATGGACACATGATCAAAATTTGGGTACTTAGTAACTAGTATGTATGCACTGTCCTGGGGTCATTCTCAGCTGGTTTCTAACAAGCAAAGTCAATGGGGGAAGACAATAATGCTTAATGACTGCCTGAATCACTCAACAACCATGGCAAAAAAAAAAAAAGGCTGTAAAGGTTCTGTAAAACAGAAATTTTGAGCTCCATTGTGATCTTAATTCTAGTATTATCTCTAAGCCAGGGCTCAAAAATTAAGTGCCCAACTTTTGGACTCCCACAGATTCAGGCCAGATTTGGAACGTTTAGGTTGCCTGTTTGAAAAATCCCACTCTCCATAAATACAACACTTCAGTTGATGCTTCAAGAGGAGGATGCAGTGGGGAGATCCTTCAATACATATGCATACAATTTTGTGGCTTCCTCTGCTATGCAGGGAGGGGAGGAGGGGCTCCTAAACTTCTTTGCTTTTCCCTCTCTATATCTCCTGGGAACATCTAAAAGGAAAGTTGCCAAGAGCCACTTTACTCCATTAAAATATGCTATGCTGGTGAATTACTCTGGAGGAGGTAAATGGTAATCTTTCCTGCTCCCTTCTTCCTATGGTTAAAAGCTGGATTTGTTTTTCAGAATGAGCACCATTGATCCAGTAAGGTATTTACATCTTTATCATATATAGCAAGGTCAGAGATTTAGCAGAAAATTGAAAAGAAGAAGAAAAGAAAAAGGAAGTGAATAATGACAAGTTGAAAAAGTCGATTTCAGCTGCTCCCAAAATCACTGCCTTTCAGACACACACTAATATAGTTTCACATGGCCTAGATTTCTATCCATAAAAATATAACAACATCTATAATTTAATTAGCTTCACTGATTCTTGTATCCGAGTTATTAACTCCAGCCATGTTTTTGCCTTTTGCTCCCTGGCTCCCAACCAGTCTTGAAGAGGGTATAAACTTTTTTATATCTGATTTGAACCTTTTGATTTGAATTTTTCCACATTCGCCACATGGGATCTTAAACATAAGTCTTGCATGTGTTTTCTTGGACAAATAGCTTCATGCTGCATTAGAAATCTCAGTTGAGGGGCTGGGGGCTGAAACTATGGAATGGAATAATGATAAGCTTCCTCTGCCTCCATACTCTGCGGTAAAGCCTAGAGACGTCTATTGATACCCAAAACTGAAATTCTCTGGGGTGTCTTAATGAATGAGTTAGTTCTGTATTTCATCTGAATTTCACTCTCTGAAATGATCAGTTAAGACCCTTTCTTTTTAGCCCACATCCTGAGCTAGCAATGGAAAGAAAGCAATATAGTTGTGTGGAGAGTGATTACATGACCAGGAAGAGTGGATTTTGTAATGGTGGTTACTCATTATACTGGATCATCAAAAGTTCACTCTTAGATGTGGTACAAAATTAATCAAATTGTCCAAGCCTGACCATTCTGTAAATGGAAGGAGGGATGTTGCCCATTGTAGAACTGCTTCTGTCAGTTGACTGATTATTCTGCTTGGAAAAATCCTTCATCTGAGGGAGATACAACGAGGAAACTACACATTTGCCAAAGCTCCCGTCGTATTTAACAGGTAAGGGTTTGGTGTTGGAGAGTTACAACAATAGCATCTAGATTTGGGTTGGGATAGGAGTTGCTGGCTGAGGCCTTAGTTTACTTGCATGGCTAGTTGGTTCATCATCTAGCATAACTGGTCTGTCTGGGCTACTGTTTGTGATATGAAACAAGGCGTAAGTGACTTGATGCAAGATATAAGGGGGAGTGAAGATATAAGGGGGAGTCTAGCCATTGTTCACTGTCATAGTTAAAATGATGTAATATTCAGAGCAGGAGTAGAGTGATCTTGGTTTCAGTCTTCATATAGATCTGGCAATGAGCCTCCTCTCCAAGAACTCAATTCTGCATTCTTTACTTAACTGCAGAGCCTCAAGGACATGATATTGCTAGTTGTAGCTTTTAATGTAGATATCAAAAGTCAGATATGCAGAGAAGATTGGTCTACTGTGGAATACAGGAAATCAAATCATGCATGACATGGATATGCATGTCATATCCAGGATTTGAACTTTGTCCTACCCTGATTTGCCTTTTCAAATCAGTTGGACTCTTAGTGATCCCTTTCCCAGCCTGGAGGAATTATAGGTTCCCTCTATTTATACAACAGTTCTGTTTGAACTTAATGTTTCCCTTTCTAGTATAAGCTCTTATATAGCTAGGAAGGTTGATCTTACCATATGAAGTAAGTCTGCAACAGCAACTTTTCTCAGGAGCTCACTGGGTCTGCATACTGTAGTTCCATCTCCTGGTTTGGTATTTTGATGTTTTGGTTGCCACCGCCTGTTTCCCAGAGGATCTTTCCCCTAGCCCCTAGTGTAAAAGTGATAGGGCTTCCACAAGCTGAGATAGACCCGATGGAAGGGGACATGTCCGAGGACGAGGGCCTCACTCCTGATCAACCCACCTTTGTGGGTCTGTTCAAGCCACACATGTTTAAATCGCTTCTATTTAAGGCCAAGAACATATCTGGCCTGTCTGTACAGTCCCACTCTGTGGTTGAAGTGGAGGTTATTCCAGCCCAGCCCATATTTCACGACCTAGTCTCAAACCAGTTGGATTCTACAAGGGCCCCTCCTGCCCCATCCAGCCAGGACAAGAGGTTCTTCAACCTCAAGTCGAGCTTCTGCAACCTACTTAATACTCTTGAGGTAGACGAGCCCATCGTTGGCTTAGCATCCTCTTCCTCTCCCAGTGATCCCCTGGAGGCTCTGAAACCTGAGGACAAGAGGTCCGAACTGGCCTTACGTAGGGCTCATCAAGCTGACACCTGGGCCATTAGATCGGCCACGGCCGCTTCCTTCTTCACCAGGTCTTCGATCCAGTGGCTACGCCAACTGAAACAGCATGTTCCCCCCTCTAACACAAGGGCACATCAGGACATTGCAAAGTTGACGGCCGTGGCAGAATTCTCGGCCAACACCTTCTACCACGTGGTTAAGTTCTCCGCCTGAGCAATAACCTCATGTTGCAGCTCACCGCCTGCTCTGGCTCAAACACTGGCAGGCGGACATAAAAAACAAGGTTAAGTTGGCCACTGCCCCCATTAAGAGGGACAAACTATTTGGCACCGCCCTGGAGCCATTGCTATCTGAAAATCGGAGCAAGAAAAAATTTCTTCCTCCCCTCTTTCGGAGGCCAGAGTCTAGAACCTCTCAGCCTTTTCGGAGAGGTTCCGCCCGACCTTTCTGCCAGTCACCTTTCCCACCCAGGTATCTGAGACCCCCCTCCTTCCGGCCATTCCAGCCCCAGGATAGAGCCGATCCGGGAAACAGGAACAGGAGGGGCGGCAGCTACAGGCGTCCCTTCAGGGGTCCAGAAGGGAAGCCTTTCCGGCGCACCAGATAGATCCCGTCCCTCCCTTCCCATCGGTGGACGCCTCAAGCATTTCGCTGACTGATGGGACTCCTCCATCTCCGATGCCTGGGTCTGGGACACCATCAGACTCGGTCTCGTGCTTGAATTCCAGCGTGCCACCCCTGACTTTTTTATGGCATCTCCCCCCTTGAGGGATCCCACCAAATGCAATTTAATGGATTCAGCTATCCATCAACTCCTCAACATACAGGCCATACAACCCGTCCCAACATTCCAGCAGGGGCAGGGGTTTTACTCCCACCTCTTCGTGGTCCCCAAATCCTCAGGTGGATGGAGGGCTATCCTAGACCTGAAATGCCTTAACTGTTACTTGATCTACCGCAGGTTCAAGATGCACACCCTACAGTCCATTCTACTGGGCATCAGACAGGGGGACTGGCTATCCTCCATAGACCTTTCAGAGGCGTATCTTCACATCCCAATCCGGCCCTCCCATTCCAAATTCCTCAGGTTCTGCTACAACCACCGCCACTTCCAATATGTGGCCCTTCCCTTTGGGTTGGCCTCTGCCCTGAGGACGTTCACTAAGGTCCTCGCAGTTCTGGCGGCCCATCTCAGGGACCTCCTGGTTCATCTCCACTGTTACCTGGATGACATCCTCATCCTGTCTCACTCCAGACTCCAAGCAGAGGAGGATATCAGAGCTACTCTCTCTGCCCTCCAAGAACATGGGTTCCTAGTAAACTGGCAAAAGAGCCAACTGTTACCATCTACACGGCTCATTCACTTGGGGTCTGTCATTGACTCAGTTCAGGGGAAGGTTTTCCTCTCCTCGGAAAGATTCCTTAGCATCCAGGAAACCGTCAAACATATCAGACGGTCAAGAAGGGTAACACATTTAGAATTGTCTAAATTACTAGGTAAACTGGTCTCATGTATCTCCATTGTTCCCTGGGCCCGTTTACACACTATATCCCTACAGTGGTTCCTGCTCCCGTTCCAAAGGACCGGTAGAAGCAATTCAAAGGCCACGGTCAAGTTGCCCTCAAGGGTCCTCATGTCTCTCCTCTGGTGGACCAGTCCCGCCATCAACAAGGGTCATCACTTCAAGGAGCCCCAATGCTTCATCATCACCACAGATGCCAGCCTGTCCGGATGGGGCGCTCACATCCACTCACTCTTGACACAGGGCAGATGGTCACAGGTAGAACGGGCATGCAGAGCTGATTCTAGTGGCACCCTACTGGCTCAGATGCCCATGGTTTGTAGACCTCCACAACTTATCGATGGCCCCTCCCTGGAAAATCCCCCCGAACAGGATATCCCTTTCTCAGGGGCCCCTCCAACACCCGGATCCACAGTGGCTCCAGTTAGCCATTTGGAGGTTGAGCGGGAACATCTAAGAAAGGAGCAGTTTTCTGACCAGGTTATTGATATCATTTTAGCCGCCAGGCGGCCCTCAACAACCTGAATATACAATGCCACTTGGAATAGTTTCTGCAAGTGGTGGCATAGTTTCCAGGTCAACCCGCTTTCACCCTCCATCGCTCAAGTTTTGGAATTCCTCCAAGAGGGTCTGAGGAAAGGTCTTTTCCCGAATACCCTGAGGCGTCAGGTCGCAGCCCTCTCAACTGTCATTGTTTGTGACTATCCAGGTTCCCTTTCCCTCCACCCTCGCATTAGGGCATTCCTCAGAGGAGCCACTAACTTGTGCCCCCCAACTGTACACTGATACCCTGCCTGGGACCTCAATAAAGTCCTTGTGTCCCTTACTAAACACCCCTTTGAGCCTCTCAGGGAATCTTCACTCCAGTTTCTCACATTCAAAGTCGTGTTCCTGGTGGCCATTACTTCGGCTCGCCGAATATCGGAGATAGCAGCCTTGTTGGTGGGGACGGACCTTTGCATCTTTCATGCCGACTGGGTGGTTCTCCAGCCGGACCACATCTTCTTGCCCAAGGTCAATTCAGCCTTCCACAGGGCACAGGAACTCACACTTCCGAATTCTGTCCCAATCCCTCGCGGGAAAGGGAGAAGCTTTGGCACACCCTGGACGTGAGACGTGCCCTCCGCATTTATATTAAGCATACCCAGCCCTTCAGGAATCGCTATTCCTTTCCTTTCAACCCAAATCATTAGGCCACAAAGTGTCCCCTTCAACTATAGGTTGCTGGATCAGAGCTACTATCTCCAAAGCTTATTTGTCTCAGGCTCTGCCAGTACCCAGCGGAATAACAGCACATTCCACCAGAAGTGCGGCCACCTCAGCAGCTTGGGCCACCCAAGCTCCAATTGCTGATATTTTTCGGGTGGCCACCTGGGCCTCCCCTTCTCCCTTCATTAGACACTGTAAGATCGACATATTTGCCTCGGCGGAGGCTTCGTTTGGTAGACGAGTCCTCCAGTGAGTCCTCAAGGAACCGCGGGGACTACCGGACCAGACGGAATCCCTCCTGTAGGACAGCCAAGCTTTGGTATGTCCCACTTTCTGGATGATCCGACCGGCTCTAAGGAGAATGGGCGTTGGTCCTTACCTGACACGCCATTTCTCTTGAGCCGGGAGGATCATCCAGCCCCACCCTGAGTATTTCACCGTCTGGTGAGGTCTTGTTTCGGCCAATGAACCTTGTAGCATAGTAGGATGAGAGCACGATCTTCTCTTCACTCTCGATTCGCATAAACTGGGGAACGCAAGGGGGACACATGATGGAGAGTGGAGCGTTCCTCAGTAATTAAGCTCAGCCTTCAACGACGCAGACTGAAGCACCTCCCACTCTCTGGATGATCCTCCCGGCTCAAGAGAAATGGCGTATCAGGTAAGGACCAATGCCCAATCTGTTATCACCAGCAATGGGATTAAGGTGTCCTCTATTTATATATTGCTGAGAATTAAATAAAATCTCTGTTCATAGAATTAAAACTGATTGAGAAAACTATCACAGACATGGTGTGGGAGATATGGAAGTGTGGAAAATGCAGTGTATTCATAGATGAAAAATATTGAAGGTGTTCAGCACTTAGCCATATGTCAAAAGTAGGTCATTTTTGATGTTAGCCTGGGTTGTTGACATTATCATATATACAAATAGTAGTTTAGAGAATAATTGTTAAGATTTGATGTGATCTGGAAGATTTAATTAGGAGCTAGGTAGCAGGTTATTTATATCCACTCTGCCAGACTGGCACAGATGTTGTTTGCTCTGAAAGTAGAGAGCTTTCCTGCCTTTTTGTCAAAATTTCCAGCCAGAGTATTCCTGAGGGCTATCTCTTAAAATCAATGCTTCTGCATCTCTCTGGCTTCTGGTTTTGACTGTGGAGTTTCCTGAAGCACAGCAAGAGATGCCTCTGTTTCTTAATATTTACCTGCTTCCTCAGATTATGAATTTTTGATGGGAAGGCCTATTTGTTTTTGAATAGTACATACCTGTCAAAGACAGTAGTACATACTGTCAAGAAACTGACTCAGCCTGGCTATTGTAAGCAACTGCTGTTCTACCTTCAATCCAGAGGTGGTATTCAGCAGGTTCTGACCAGTTCTGGAGATGTGGTAGTGGAAGTTTTGAGTAGTTCGGAGAACCGGCAAATACCACCTCTGACTGGCCCCACCCCCATCTATTCTCTGTCTTCCGAGTTGTTGCCCTTCACAGGAGAAAAATGCTGGAAATCAGGTTAGTGGGGTGGGGAGGGAATGGGATTTTGCAGTATCCTTCCCCTGCTACACCCACCAAGCCATGCCCACAGAACTGGTAATAATTTTTTGTGAATCCCACCACTTCTTCAATCTCATTTTGCGGGAAGGTTGTTGAAAAGATTGTCTTGACCCTTGTGAGTTGAGATTCTTGCTTGGCTATGAGTCAAAAATCTTGTTAGATGACCTCTGGTGGGTCTGGAATAAAGGAACTCAACCCTCCTGGTCTTGCTGAATTTTTCAGTGGTCTTCGAGACCATTAATCATAACTTCCTAACCCCAGCTCCAGAAGTTGGAGGTATCATTTCAAAGTGGTTCTCCTTCCTTCGACCAGCCAGATTTAATCAACAATAGAGGGGCTGCATTATAGAATGCCACAGTGGAGTCCCATTTCCATCTGCAATTACATGAAACCCTTAGGGATATCTATGAGACCACCCTTTCAGACTAAATCTTCCTGCCATGTAAAATGAAGAAGAGAGAGTTTTGTGCAGTCTTTTCTCTGATGGAATACTTTCTATGAAGACAGTGGTGTATTAAGCAGACTAAGCACATGCTTAGGGCACCAGGACCAAAGGGGTCACCACAAAAACTTTTATGTAACCTAAGCTTGACTTCGTTTGTACATTATGTACAAAGGAGGAGGCCCCCAAGGTTTGTCAGTGCTTGGGGCACCAGTGAGCCTTAATCCGCCATTGTCAGGGAGGAATCTTTTTTTATAGATAAGGCTCCCTTTTGTGGAGCTTAATCTTGGATATCCAGTCCTCCTACATTTTATTGGGCTCCTGTAAGGCTGAAAAAACCAGGATTTTCAGGGATGAAGCTTGTTAGGAATGTGGAAATTTAGTCTATTCCCAGGAGTATCAGACTGTCATTGAGTGTTAATTGGAATGATTTAGCCCTTGGTTTGGCATTGTCTAAACTGGTAGAGCTCTGGAAATTAGCAACCCAGTTAATTAATTAAATATCTCACCAAATAACTATGTTTGAGGTCTTGGATTTTCACTAAGGTGTGATCCTGATTCAATAGTAGAGCACTTATTTATCCCAATTCAGCTCATAGGTTTCCTAATTAGAAGGACTGGGCAGCATTTTCCATGAACATGGACGTAACTCAGAGGATACATGCTAGGGGACTGAAAGTTCACTGTGACAGGAGTTTCACATGCACACAATCATTGATAAAAATGAAAACATTTTAGGCATGCATTACTTTTATAAAACACCTCATCTCTAGCATTCCTTTTATTGTACTTCCATATATCTCTACATTTCTTGGCTGACTCAAAAGGGATTTGGTTCATTCATTCTTGCAGAGCCAGAAAGTGATTCTAAGGAATTTTATGGATGCAGGACTGTGGGATAGATAAAAGCAAAATAATTTCCACCTCTATCTTTGTGAAATAGCATCTTGCCTTTTGTGGTTTTTCAAGCTTCCCTCTCTGAACAAATTCCCACACTGAGTCTGATGATGGCAGGAAAAGTTCAAACGAGAAAATGCTATGAATGGGAGCCTTTGCTGCAAAGAAACTTAAACGAAACAAAGTTTCCATAATACTGGAAAAGTATTTTTTCAATATTTTTTCTTCTATTTAAATATTATAAGTCCTAATATCATTCACTGGGAAGCTTCTGAGGGAGAAAGATTATGTTAACTCATGTTACATTCACTTAAGATTTTGTTCACTCAAAATTATGTTCACTCGCTTATGTTCTTAATCATGCCTTCCCGGTTCCTGTGTGAAAGAATAAAAAATACATCCCCACAAAGCTATTTTAGTTGAACAACTAGCCTTGTGGTGTGGCCAGAACAATCTTGAACTGAACTTATTCAAAACTGTAGAAATGATTGCAGACTTCAGAAGCTCTCCTATTCTACCATCTCTTACAATACTAGATAACACAGTATCAACAGTAGAGACCTTCAAGTCTTTAGGTTCTATAATCTCAAGATTTAAAATTGGACACTTAACATCAAAAATGTCATCAAAAAAGCATGTTCTTTCTGCGCCAACTCAGAAAGCTCAGACTGCCCTAAGAGCTGCTGATAAATACAGTTCTACAGAGGAATTACTGAGTCTGTCACCTCCAAGACCTCCAACATCCCTTCCAGCTCTGTTCTGATTCTGATTTGCACTTCTAGAATTGTCTGGTTTGGCACTGCAACCAAACAAGACAGACACAGACTTAGAACTGCAGAAAAAACAATCTCAACCAGCTTGCCTTCCATTGAGCACCTGTATACAGCACAAGCCAGAAAGAGGACTGTGAAAGTATCTACAGACCCATCACAGCCTGGACATAAATTGTTTCAACTTCTTCGTTGAAGACAATGCTAATAGGGCATTGCATGCCAAAACAACTAGAAATAAGGACAGTCGTCCCCCCCCGCCATTACTCTGCTAAATTCCCACAGCACTGTCAAACTACCTAGTAGGGTTGTAATACTATTTTCCTTTTCATCTTTCCTATTACCTTATCTTATTATGAGTATAACTATAACTTGTATCTTGCTTGTATCTTACAATTATATTGTTTTATTTAGTATCCTAGTATGACACTAGTATGTTGTTTGCTTACTTAGTATCCTATGACTATCACTAAGTATTATATCTTATGAATTATGTTGAATGTATTTGTCACTTGTTGCTTATATGTACACTGAGAGCTTATGCACCAGAGGCAAATTCCTTGGATGTCCAATCACACTTGGCCAATAAAAATTTTATTCTATTCTATTCTTCTGTTTCTCTTTAGACATTTATACTAGTGATGCTGTAGCTTGCTCCTTTCTCCATCTGATCATCTAATGTACTTCCAATGATGTGTTTAATGGAGAATTGTTTTGCCTTCACTAGGAGCTCTCTTGGTTATGGGTTTTTGGGTGCTTCCACACAAAGGGCTCCTTGTGCATCCCATCAAATAAAACTACAGTTTTTAGATTTTTCCTCCTGTTTGGAATTTCCTCCTGTTTGGAAAAATATGAAAGTAATACAGAAAGTTGCAAATGGAAGATAACATTATTTAAATATTCAATGATGCTTGAAGAATAATGCAAGATTTTTTTTCTCCTGTTGATTTGTTGAATTGGTTCTTGGAGACCACCTAGACAAGTTCTTGGTAAGAAGTGATTTGCTATTGCCTTCTTCCTAAGGCTGAAAGTAACTGGCGCAAGATTACTCAGTTGGTCTCAAGGTCTCTTGATTTTTAGCCTGATACTTTAACCATCACACCAAATTGACTCTCAGTGCAGGGACGCCACACAATAAAAGGCCAATTTGGAAGAACTGAATGTTTTCAAAACAAATTCAAACCAAATTCAATTATCTTGTGGTGTTCCTGCAGGCATATTTTCCCTTTGGGCAATTACAAGCTTGGCATAGCCATGAAATGACTCAACCTAAGATCCATATTATATATGCTTGTCTTGCCCATTTCCACATTTTTAATTGAAAATGTCAAGTGAAAGAGAGGTGGGATTGGTAAAATAGGTTATATTTGTTGTGTCTGAAACTGTGTGCTTAGGATAGAATTTTCCTTGTCAGTGGAAGTTTTTCTCTTGTTGTCAGAAACAAGCTTGGAGAGGAGTTTTGAGGAGATTGTAAGAATTAATCTCTCCACACCCACTCTATTGACCTGCTGATGCTTCGACTCCCCCCTCATATTTCAATAACTCAACACAATTTATGCATCCCCTAATTTATCTCATTTTCAAAAAATTCTCACTAGGACAATTTTGTCATGAAAGGAAATTCATGGTGGCTCGTTTTCAGCATCCCACCCCTGTGTGCACATTTTAGGGGCAACTTCCTGTTTTGGATCACATCAGGAACAAGTATCTTCTTTTGCAGAGAGTCATGTTCAAGAGACCGAGTTCATTGTGTAATTCTGCTTCTTGCCAACCAAGACTTACGGGCCATTGTTTAGGGCAGCTGGGTTTGCTCATTACAAGAACTCAAGTCATTAGTGCAGTAGTAGAAAGCTCTTAATACAATCCCTTGTTCACAATTATAAATCAATCTAAATTTCTTTTTAGGGGAAACTGTGCTGCAGCTCACTCAAGTGTATTCACCCAAAGGGAATGCGCTAAATTCCAGGCAACGGATATTTTTGTATCAGGATTATTCTTTACATTCTCTCTGTCTTATTAGAAAGCATTGTTTTACTCTGAACTGTGGTAAGATCTTCAATTACAGATTTTCCACACTGAAGGAAAGAACAATTATATTTTTCAACTTTCTGTTTGCTTTGAAATTGTTGCTCAAGTTGATATGCAGAAATTTCAGTTGAGGTATAGCTGTCTCTGTATCTATTAAACTTCTGAAAGGAAAACATTCCCGTAGCAAAGGATGTAATAACATTTGATGAAATGTTGGTTTTACATTTACATTACTTCAGGTCAGTTACAGTGAAAAATAGTATTAATTAGAAAGACAAAAATGCCAAAAGCCATGAATAAAACTTTAATGCATCTAATTGTTACATGTATATTTAGCTCCCCCCCCCCCAGAAGCTCATAGTGCTGTAAATGTCACCTCTTCTCAAATCAGTTATTGGGCTCTTAAAAGCTTAAAATAACAGCTGCTTGTTTTAGGACCAAATTAAACTCATTTTTGAGGATATACTATGGCATCTTACTATCAAATAATGCTTCTATACATTATTTAATTTATAAATACAGCAATTAAAACTGTGTGACAGATTGTGTGAAGCTTAAGATTGAATGAAAAAGTTTATAGCCATTAATAAATAAGAGGTGGTGGGTGAACTAGTTGACTTATGGAATATGGCTTAGCATATATATATAACAGCTCAGATTCCAAGCAACCTGGGAAGAAGCATTTCAAATTAATAAAAGAGACTCCATTTTAACAAACTTACTTACTCCCTCACTCCATGAACCATCTTTCTGGAACTGAAGAACTGAAACACTGTACAGATCTCATGTTCACCATTGTATTTGAAACAATGAAAAGTAATGCAATAATAGAATGTTAAAAATCCAATTAGAATAAGAATTGAAAGAATTCAGAAATAAACATCAATTGCAAAACGGAGTCTTCAAAATGCCAAATAAAATGTTTATTAAAAAGAAAAACAGAAATGAGTCTTTCATACTTTTTAGCATTCAAGTGATGCTCCAGAATTTGCCTTCTGAGTAATAAATGCTGACAGCATCCTTTTGATATATATATATATATATATATATATATATATATATATATATATATATATATATATTTCTTAAGTTTTCGCGGGTACTTACATGTCTGGCATTCAGCTTTGTTCGGGTATTTTCCCATGTCATAATAGTTGTGCTTTTAAAGTTGTAGCAACGTTTCAGCAGAATCTGATGATGGCAGATGAGATTCTGCTGAAACGTTGCTGCAACTTTAAAAGCACCACTATTATGACGTGGGAAAATACCTGAACAAAGCTGAATGCCAGATATATATATATATATATATTATATTTCTTAAGTTTTCGCGGATACTTACATGTCTGGCATTCAGCTTTGTTTGGGTATTTTCCCACGTCATAGTAGTGGTGCTTTTAAAGTTAAACGTTGCTACAACTTTAAAAGCACCACTGCTATGATGTGGGAAAATACCCGAACAAAGCTGAATGATATATATATATATATAAAATTTCAAAGTTGCAAAGTACTTTCATTTGAATTCTAAAAAATTGATGTGTTTGCAACAGAAAGGAAATCATACAGAAAGCTAAGCTGCAGTTTCCATCTGTGGTGGATGGATTGCCTGTACAGTTTGAAATAATTGACTTCAATACTTGTTGCACAAGCCCTGACCAAAAGCAAAATGAAATATATATAAAATATATAAATAATATATAAATATATAAAAACACACACACACACACACACACACACGCGCACACACACGCGCACACACACACACAGTGTTTCCCCCAAAATAAAATCAGGTCTTATATTATTTTTTTCTCCAAAAGACACATTAGCACTTATTTTCCAGCTAGGTCTTATTTTTGGGGATAATATTTCTGCAATTCATATTTACAATGTTCTTTGAAAGGATCATGGATAGTATGTCTACAAATACTTATTAGTTAAGTTGCACTAATCAACTTATTTGACTTTGAATACAAACTTTGAATAAACTGTCCCATTTAGAAAGTGTCTTTTTTTGCGGGGAGGGGGAGAGAAAAAGGAACATAGGCTAGTCCACAATTCCACAAGAAATAGGCAAAGCAGGGTCCAAAATTTTGTAGGCAGAGAATAATAGAACTGCAGTTCTTTCCCACCAAGGTATGTTGCTTTTGTCTAGAATATTTTTCAGCCTTAGCAACTTTGAGATGTG
This sequence comes from Hydrophis major, assembly GCA_033807585.1. NCBI lineage: Eukaryota > Metazoa > Chordata > Lepidosauria > Squamata > Elapidae > Hydrophis > Hydrophis major. The sequence continues at coordinate 237,887,813 of CM066330.1, read as the reverse complement.
TGGACTTCAACTCCCAGTATTCCCCAGCTAACAAGGTTGTCCTCTATCCAGAACTGATTCTGAAATGAAGGGAAAACTGAATTCTGTTCAGAGAGAGAGAGAGAGAGAGAGAGAGAGATGCATAGCACTTGTGCAAAAGCATAGGGCTTAACTGATGCCTTTGCCATTATTTTCATTCCATTTCTACTTATGGAAAATTATAAAATGAATGTGTTGCTTACTTGTTTTTGAGTAGCTCTCAGCCAAAGGATGGAAAGTTTTGAAACAGATGAGGAGTAATTTTAAGAGAAGTATTAAGGTGTTCTATTTTGCTGATTCCTTTTGAAATTGTCCCCAATTTGTAAACTTTATAAATGGGTCAAGAAGTGTGAGCTTTTTTAAAATTTTTGTTTCTCCACTTTGACTCTCTATTTATAGCTTTTAGAAGTTGGCAACGTGGAACAAGTTATCTCTTCCAGGACATTCACTGCAGAACTGTAATGAGAACTAGTCAGGTCTTGATTGACCTTTAAGGTGGGATGGCATTGCATTGCCTAACAACAACACTCTCTTTAATAATTAAAGAAGCAATAGAGGACCTACTTGTGCATCAGGCAAACAGGATCAGTTTAAAGTGCACTTTAATGTCCACTTTCTGCCCCATTTACTGAAATTCATAAAAGATATAAGTGGTCATGTTCTATAGGCAATCATTGTTTGGCCCAAGTTTACTTTCAAATACTACTTACATACTAGAAAATATAGTGGGGTTTTTTTTGGAAGAGTTAATGGGAATAAAAGTTATATTTTCTGATGCTTGTCATGCATATAGAGGATTTTTTAAAAGTAAATTTGTATGTAGTAAAAATTGATTTAATTCCAAATCTGTAATTTATGTGCTCTCTCTCTCATTCTTGCCCCAAGCAAGGGGTTATGTATGGTGGCCTATATACACATAAGCTTTATTCATATGACCTGCTTAACCAGATCATGGGATGTGGAAGAATTATTATGTCATGCAAACTTTAAACCATAGTCCCAACTATTGAGCTAAAAGGAAGTTTAGCCCAACAGAACTGGCTTTGTTTGGCATTGAATTAACCATCTCTTATCCACTACTCCTGCATTGTGAGAATTTATCAAAAAGTGAACAGTTCCTTCCAATTTTTGGAATCAATTTGAAGTCTGAAAGAGATTCAGGGAAAGAAAGTTTTCCTACATTCTGTGATTGTTTTACTTTTCTCTCCTTTTGTCTTCCCCGTTCCACATGGTGCAAGAATATTTCTATCTCCCCTCCTCCTCCTTCCCTCTCCCTCTCCCTCTTTCTCTTTCTGCCTTTCCTTAAGGAGCTCAAGGTAGCTTACATATGAGATCTCATTTCTAGGCATTAATCCTGGAAAGTAAGTGTCAAGATTCCGGCACTTAACCCCATTTAAATCATGAGTCTCGAGCCAAACTTCCAAAACTTCAAAAAATTTATTGGGAGTTAACATGTCCAGCACTGCCTGGGTGTAGCTGACTCTGAGACATATAATTCATTGTCACCCTTGACCCTGGTTTTCCCCCATGCCCTGGGTGTATCATAATTCATATTCTCCAATGGGACACATCCATAGCCAAGAGTCATCAATCATACTCTCCAGTTAGAATTTTGGCAGAAATTTTGGTCACCTAGTTACTATTTTTGAAAATGGAATGCAGTTCCGATTTATGGAATGCACTTCCGATTTTGCAAGCTGCTGCAATGCTACCCCCTCTCTTTCTGTGGGCAACTCTAAAAAGACCATAAAAATATTTTATGAGTTGACAGTAAGTTGGACTTAGGGAGCAAGATTTCCATTGAATTTCCATTTCTGAAAAGGTACAGGTAGTCCTCAACTTTTAGTGCCTGTCCAAAGTTACAATGGTACTGAAAAAAGTGACTTATGACAATTTTTCACACTTTCAACTGTTGCAGTATCCCCACCACCATGTGATCAAAATTTGGATGTTTGGTAACTGGTTCATGCTTATGATGGTTCAAGTGTCCTGGGTCATGTGAACATCTTTTGCAACCTTCTGGCAAGAAAAGTCAATAGGGAAGCCAGAATCACTTAACAACCAGGTTACTAACTTAACAGCTGCAATGATTCACTGAACAACCGTGGCTAGAAAGGTCATAAAACGTGGCAAAAGTAAGTTAACAAGTGTTTCAGTTAGCAATTGAAATGTTGGGCTCAGAGGTGGTATTCAGACCAGTTCTGGAGAACCGGTAGTGGAAATTTTGAGTAGTTTGGAGAACCGGCAAATACCACCTCTAACTGGCCCCACCCCCATCTATTCTCTGCCTCCCGAGTCCCAGCTGATTGGCTGGGTCTTCTTTTGTTGCCCTGCACAGAAGAACGGAGCTGGAAAGCAGGTTGGTGGGGTGGGGAGGGAATGGGGATTGTGCAGTATCTTTCCCCTGCCACGCCCACCAAACCATGCCACTCCCACCAAGCCATGGCCACAGAACCAGTAGTAAAAAAATTTGAATCCTACTACTGGTTGGGCTCAATTGTGGTCAGAAGTCGAGGACTACGTGTACTTGAACCCATTTTTCCCAAGTCTTATCCCAATTAACCACTACATCACCCTGGCTCATATGGCTCTTCCAGTTGTTGTTAGTGATGCAGACTCTGATTGTGCTGATTTGCTTTGTTTTCTTACCAAAGAGGAGGAAAATGGAAATGAGAGATTCCCGGTTTCTTTTGAAGAGACTGGGAGAACCAAAAACATAGGTTTTGCTGAATGGTTTTACTGCAGGATCCAATCAGGATAGGCTTCTCGGGGGGGGGGGGGGGGGCTCCAGCACGAGTCTAAAAGCTCAGCAGACTAAACCTCTGGTCCCGGTGACTGTCCCAGATTGGATCCAGCCACATTATTCTGGGACACATTTTGCCTTCATTCATTCGTAAAACATCTACTGCTGGCATGAAGTCTTGAATGGCTGAAGAGTGGCTGGATTGTTTGTGTAGTATGAGCAGAGTTTGTGGTTTAATTCACATGCATCATGGGTAAAGTAGCACTTAAAAATACTGACTTTTAAGGATTCTAGGGCATGTTGTGAAATTGCAGCATGAATGGGGCCCCAGTTATTCTTCCCTTTTTTCTTTCATTTTAGAGAATTGGGTTGTTAAAACAACTAAAGTATGTGTGCTAAATCTAAAATAGCTGTTTTGCTTCTAATTTCAATATGTGTACTGAAATTTGCCAAAATTGTTGCCAGGTTGCCAGTAGTAGGATTCAAATAATTTAACAACCAGTTCTCCTGAGAGCCGGTCGGATCATCCAGAGAGTGGGAGGTGCTTCAGTCTGCGTCGTTGAAGGCTGAGCTTAATTACTGAGGAATGCTCTGCCCTCCATCACATGGCTCCTTGCATTCCCCAGTTTATGCTCAGCCTTCGTGAGAGTAGGCTGTGTATTTCCACTCCTTGGCTGATTTAAGCTAATTGCTGCAAAGTCCTTTACTTTTTCAGGCTTGCCTTTTATTCTTGGCTCTTCCTTAGCCTCTGCGCACTTCAGGTAGCTGTAGCAGGGGAGCGCGTTTTTTCGCCCCCAGGAGGGATAACGAGCAGGCGGCTTTCGCGCTCCGGTGCCAATCCTCCCCCCCTTTCCCTGCCGCTTCTCCGCACCGCAATCGCAGCGGCTCCGTTCGATCACGCTGATAAGCGCAGCTGGTGTTCCCCCCCACCGCGAACGCCAATCGCCCCAGGAAAGGGCGAATAGTTTACCTGGGTGCCTTTCCGGCCTCTAGACATTCCGGAGAGGCTTTTTAATTGCTCTGAGTGGCCCGTGGAAAAGAGATCGTGGCCGGCCGCCATTTTGGGTGCCGCCGCGTGTCGGGCACTATATTTAAAGGCCTCATTGGGCTGCAAAGGGACTAGCTCTAGTCATAGGCCTTCCAGCCTGTGAGAGCTACTAGATTTTAATCACAATTGGCATACACTAGTTAGCTTCCGCAGCACGCTTAGGGCAGAAGCTTGCAGCCTATCCCTCCCGGTTGTTGCCTGGGAGCTCCAGCTGCCATAGGCCTCATTTTAGCCTCAGGCGTTCATTTGGCAGATTGGTGACAACTTACAGCAACCTCTGGGGCCACTCCTTCCTAGGAGCATCGAGCCAGACCCCGAATTGAATATTATGAAATAAAAATAATAAAAATAATCATAATAATATTAAGAAATATTATATATATATATAGATATATAAACTTTCTCGCTAAAGGACTATTACACAGTTTCAATACTGATTGTTTTATATATATTAATAATTATAACAATATTAATTTTATAGGCTGTATACGTCTAAATTCCAAAAGGGGGTGTGGGCCAGCTGAAAGGACACCCGGCCTTCATTGTAGGTCGAACCCTTGGCGAGCCAACCGCCTTAAATTGGTATTTCAGTCCTTTCTTCTATAATGGCAGATGACATTTCCACAAAAGGCCCCTATTTGAAGGCCAGATCTAAATCAAACAGGCTAAGGAAGCCTCTAAGGATACTTCCAAGGCTTCTCAGAGAGACGCCCTAAGAGGTCATAGGGCACTGGAGAAAGAATTTGAGGCGATCTAGAGAGGCACAACCGATGCTTCCAGCCCTACCATCCTCTGTTCCTTCTACCTCCAGACACCCCCCCCTCCTCCAATTGCTCTTCCCTCTCCAGGCATAGCTCATCCCAGGGACACCAGGTCCCCGGACCAGCCATCAGACGGCTGCCCGAAGCTACATTCACGCCTACGGCCGCTGGTCTGTGCTGCCACAGTTGAGATCCCTGAGGAGGATCTCAGCTGCCACAGTTGAGATCCTTGTGTACATGCAGGCATGGATGGAACGGGCTATCCACCAGGGGATAGCAGACGGCCTTCAACAGATGTCCAGACTCGCCATCAGCCAGGTCCTCGTCCAGATTGGACCCTACTCATGGTCAGGTACCTTTGCAGAGGGACAGTCCTCTCCCAGAAGGGGAACTGGAGGAGACCATAGAGGACCTGGATTGGTTCGGGGAGGAGAAGGAATTTGAATGGGGTTCTACACACCAAGGGGAAGCCCTATCGGAGATAGACCCGATGGAAGGAGACATGTCCGAGGACGAGGGTCTCACTCCCGATCAACCTACCATTGTGGGTCTGTTCAAGCCACACATGTTTAAATCGCTCTGATTTTAGGCCAAGAACATTTCTGGCCTGTCTGTTCAGTCCTCCTCGGTTCTCCTTTCCCTGGCGGAGGGACAAGAGGACGCCATTTTCAGGCAGCCCATGGTGGAGGCAGAGGTTATTCCGGCCCCATCCATATATCACGACCTAGTTTCAAACCATTTGGACTCTACAAGGGCCCCTCCAGTCCCATCCAACCAGGACAAGAGGTTCTTTAACCTCGAGTCGAGCTTCTACAACCTGCTTAACACTCCCGAGGCAGATGAGCCCATATTGGGCTTAGCACCCTCGTCCTCCCCCAGTGATCTCCTGGAGGCTCTGAAACCCGAGGACAAGAGGTCCGAACTGGCCTTACGTAGGGCCCATCAAGCAGACACCTGGGCCATTAGATTGGCCACGGCCGCTTCATTCTTCACCAGGTCTTTAATTCAGTGGCTCTGCCAACTGAAACAACATGTTCCCCCCTCTAACGCAAGTGCACATCAGGACATCGCAAAATTGATGGCCGCGGCTGAATTCTCGGCCGACACCACCTACCACGCGGTTAATTTCTCCGCCCATGCAATAACCTATCACGTTACAGCTCGCTGCCTGCCCTGGCTCAAACACTGGCAAGCAGACGTGAAAAACAAGATTAAGTTGACCACCGCCCCCATTAAGGGGGACAAACCATTTGGCACCGCCCTGGAGCCATTGCTATCCGAAACCCGAAGCAAGAAAAAATTCCTTCCTCCCCTCTTTCGGAGGTCAGAGTCAAGAGCACCTCAGCCTTTCAGAGAGGTTCCCCCGTCCTTTCTACCAGGATCCTTTCCCGCCCAGGCATCCGAGACCCCCCTCCTACCAGCCATTCCAGCCCCAGGATCGAGCCGATCGGGCGACAGGAGGGGCGGCAGCTACAGGCGCCTCTTCAGGGGTTCAGGAGGGAAGCCTTTCCGACGCAGCCCTTTGGCAGGTGGCCTAGAGGTGGAGCACTTCCCTCACAGTCAGGGGGTCATGAGTTCGATCCCAGACAAAGGCAAATATTTGGAATAAACTCCCCTTCTCAAGCAGGGGGTTGTACTTAGATGACCCAGATAGATCCCATCCTTCCCTTCCCATCGGCGGACGCCTCAAGCATTTCGCCGACCGATGGGATTCCTCTACCTCCAATGCCTGGGCCCGAGACACCATCAGACTGGGCCTCGCGCTTGAATTCCAGCGCGCCCCCCTGATTTTTTTATGGCATCCCCCCCTCCAAGGATCCCAATGGATTCAGCTATCCACCATCTCCTCACCATACAGGCCATACAACCTGTACCACCATCCCAGCGGAGGCAGGGGTTTTACTCCCACCTCTTCGTGGTCCCCAAATCCTTAGGGGGATGGAGGGCTATTCTAGACCTGAAACGCCTTAACCGTTACCTGACCTACCACAGGTTTACGATGCACACCCTACAATCCATTCTACTGGGCATCAGGCAGGGAGACTGGCTATCCTCTATAGACCTTTCAGAGGCATATCTTCACATTCCAATCTGGCCCTCTCATTCCAAATTCCTCAGGTTCTGCTACAACCATCACAATTTCCAATATGTGGCCCTTCCCTTTGGATTGGCCTCTGCCCCGAGAACCTTCACTAAGGTCCTTGCGGCCCTAGCGGCCCACCTCAGGGACCTCCCGGTTTGTCTCCACTGTTACCTGGATGACATCCTCATCCTGTCTCACTCCAGAACCCAAGCAGAAAAGGTTATCAGAGTTACTCTCTCTGCCCTCCAAGACCATGGGTTCCTAGTAAACTGGCAGTAGAGCCATCTGTTACCATCGACACGGATCACCCATTTGGGGTCCCTTAATTGACTCGGTTCAGGGAAAGGTTTTCCTTTCCTCCGAGAGATTCCATAGCATTCAGGAAACTGTCAAACATATCAGACGATCAAGGAAGGTAACACCTTTAGAATCATCTAAATTACTTGGTAAAATGGTCTTATGTATCTCCATTGTTCCCTGGGCCTGTTTACACACTATATCCCTACAGTGGTTCCTGATCCCGTTCCAAAGGACCGGCAGAAGCAATTCAAAGGCCGTGGTCAAGGTGCCTTCAAGGGTCCTAACGTCTCTCCTCTGGTGGACCAGTCCCACCATCAACATGGGACACTGCTTCAAGGAACCCCAATGCCTCACCCTCGCCACAGATGCCAGCCTGTCCGGATGGGGCGCTCACATCCACTCGCTCTCGACACAGGGCAAATGGTCACAGGTAGAACGGACACGCAGTATAAACTGGTTGGAACTTCGCGCCATCCACCTGGCCCTGCGCAACTGCCTCCCCCACGTACGCAGGCGGCATGTCCTGATACTTTCGGACAACGTCACCGCCAAGGCTCACGTCAACCGACAAGGGGGCACCCAGTCCATAAGTTTGATGAGAGAGGACGAGCGCCTCTGCCGTTGGGCGTAGTGTAATCTCCTCTCCCTCAAAGCCGAGCACATCTCAGGGGTCTCAAACACTCAAGCAGATTGGCTGAGTAGGACCATGGTGGACCAGTCCGAGTGGCGCATCCACCCATCGCTGTTCAGGGAAGCGACCATGATGTTCGGTCTCCCGTCAGTAGACCTCTTCGCATCCCCGCTCAACACCCAATTCTCCAGGTTTTTCTCGAGGTACCCCTCCCACGGGGCTGAGAATCACAATGCCCTCCATTGCCCCTGGCTCACAGGGTTTCCATATGCATTCCCTCCGTTGGCCCTGGTCCCCAGAGTCATCCAGAAGCTCATCTCCGAGAAAGCAGAGCTGATTCTAGTGGCACCCTACTGGCCCAGGCGCCCATGGTTTGAGGACCTCCGCAACCTATAGGTGGCCCCCCCTTGGAAAATTCCCCTGCACAGGATATCCCTTTCCCAGGGGCCCCTCCAACACCCGGAGCCTCAGTGGCTCCAGTTAGCCGTTTGGAGGTTGAGCGGGAATGTCTAAGGAAGGAGTAGTTCTCTGACCAGGTTATTGATACCATTTTAGCCGCCAGGCGGCCCTCAACAACCAGAATATACAATGTCACTTGGCAGGGGTTCTGCGAGTGGTGCCATAGTCTCCAAGTCAACCCGCTCTCACCCTCCATCCCTCAAGTTTTGGAATTCCTCCAAGAGGGTCTGAGGAAAGGTCTTTCCTCGAGGCGTCAGGTCGCAGCCCTCTCAACTGTCATTGTTTGCGACAATCTGGGTTCCCCTTCCCTCCACCCTCGCATTAGGGCATTTCTCAGAGGAGACTCTAACTTGTGTCCCCCAACCTTACATAGAAACCCTACCTGGGACCTCAATAATGTCCTGGTGTCCCTTACTAAACAACCCTTCGAGCCTCTGAGGGAATCCTCACTCTAGTTCCTAACATTCAAAGTCGTGTTCCTGATGGCCATTACTTAGGCTCGCCAAATATCAGAGATAGCATCCTTGTCGGTGAGGAGGGACCTTTTCATCTTCCATGCCTATCGGGTGGTTCTCCGACTGGACCCTACTTCTTGCCAAGGTCAAATCAGCCTTCCATAGGGCACAGAAATTTATACTTCCGAACCTCTACCCCAATCCCTCGCAGGAAAGGGAGAAGCTTTGGCATACCCTGGATGTAAGATGGGCCCTCCGCATTTAAATTAAGTGTACCCAGCCCTTCAGGAGGCCTAAATCCCTGTTCCTTTTCTTTCAGCCCAAATCATTAAGCCATAAGGTGTTCCCGTCAACCATTGGCCGCTGGATTAGAGCTACTATTTCCAAAGTGTACTTGTCCCAGGCTCTGCCGGTTCCCAGCGGAATAACAGCACACTCCACCAGAAGGGCAGCCACCTTGGCAGCTTGGGCCACCCGGCTCCAATTGCGGATATTTGTCGGGCAGCCACCTGGGCATCCCCATCTCCCTTCATCAGGCACGATAAGATTGACATATTTGCCTCGGCGGAGACTTCGTTTGGTAGACGAGTTCTCCAGCGAGTCCTCAAAGAACTGCAAGGACTACACCACCAGACGGAGTCCCTCCCATAGGACAGCCAAGCTTTGGTATATCCCACTCTCTGGATGATCCGACTGGCTTTCAGGAGAATGGGCATTGGTCCTTACCTGACACGCCATTTCTCTGGAGCTGGGAGGATCATCCAGCCCCACCCTGAGTATTTCACTGTCTGGTGGGGTCTTGTTTCGGCCAATGAACCTTTTAGCATAGTAAGATGAGACACGATCTTCTCTTCACTCTCAACTTCGCATAAACTGGGGAATGCAAGGAGCCACGTGATGGAGGGCGGAGCATTCCTCAGTAATTAAGTTCAGCCTTCAATGACGCAGACTGAAGCACCTCCCACTCTCCGGAGAAATGGCGTGTCAGGTAAGGACCAACGCCCATTCTCTGCCCTAATGACAATCTGGGTAGGTGTGGCGGAGTGGACATGTGACTGGGTGGGCGTGGCCAACTTGACGTAACTCACGTTGAGGGCACTTCTCCTTGCCTGGCCTCTCAGGACTATGGGGATGCTGCAACTGTCATAAGTGTGAAAAACAGTCATAAGTCACTTTTTTCAATGCCATTGTAACTTTGAATGGTCACTAAATGAACTGTTGTAAGTCAAGGATTACCTGTACAAAAATACAAAAACCTTCCTTGCTTGCAAAAAGCTGCCCTAAATATCAATCATTAGATTAAAAATACCTGCAAGCTGGATTTACATATCAGGCAGGGTGCCAGAGCACTTTGAGGAATTAAAATAGTTAAAATGCAATGATAGCTATGAGCAGCCAACTCTTGCTCATAAAATGAAACCCTTTAACACAGTGGTCGCCAACCTTTTTTGTACCAGGGACCAGTTTCAAGCAGAACACTTTTTCAAGGACGGGGGGGGGAGTCTGAGTTTGATGGTTTGCTTGCAGACGTTTCATTACCTGACTAGATAACATCTGATGTTGTTACCTAGTCAGGTAATAAAACGTCTGCCAGCAAACCACCAAGTTCAGGGAGCGCCAATGCCTCCTCATTGCAACCCTGAGCGACAGATATTCTCTTCTATTGGGACATTTAAAACGGAGGGTTTCAGCTGCAGATTCAGAAACTGCGCTGGGCTGAGGAGCGCCTTAAAAAACAGCGCTGGGTGGCGGCGGCCCACGGCTCTCGGCCCTGCCTTCCTCAGCCTCATCCCTCAGGTGTCTGCCTCGTTCCTTTCTCAGTCGCTCTCTCGCTCCTCCACCAGCCCAGGAAGAAACTGTTTCAAAGAAGCCGGCAGTGTGGCTTTTCCTGTCGCCGCAGCTCCTCCGAAGCGCCCGTTCACCCCCACCCCACCGCCCGCGCACGGTTCAATCCAGTGCTCCGTTCTGCCTGCCTGCCTGCCTGCCTTCGTTTCTGGTTGTTTTGGAGCAGCTTCGGCTGATAAAAAGAGGTGAATAGTTATTATTCTCAGCCGAAGCTGCTCCGAAACAACCAGAAACGAAGGCAGGCAGGCAGAACGGAGCACTGGATTGAACCACGGGTGGCTGGGTGGGGGTGAACGGGCACTTCGGAGGAGCTGTGCCAACAGGAAGCCACCCTGCCGGCTTCTTTGAAGCAGTTTCTTCCTGGCTGATGGAGGAGCGAGAGAGCGACTGAGAGAGGAACGAGGCGGGAGGAAACCGAAGCTGCTGAGCCAGAGAGCAGGACAGGCTTTGGTTGCTTCCTCCCTCCCCTTCTTTCATTTGTGTCCTTGATCCCTGATCCCAGCAGCATTCACCAAAGGCGAAGAAAGCCTCAATTTTTTAATTTTATTTTCTTTGCGGCCCGGTACAAAGTGATCCACGGACCGGTAGCGGTCCGCGGCCCGGTGGTTGGGGACCCCTGCTTTAACAGAGAGGTCATTTAAGCTCTCTAGAAAGAGCACACCCAGCAGAAGCAATCCTTAGATTCATTTGCAACACTTAAAGATACCAGCTGGTCTCATTCACCTCACAAGATATCCCAAGAAAATCATCCAGATTTAAGGAAAGATTACCCCCCCCCCCAGAAAGATAGTAAAAAAATAAGTGCCAAGCTTGCATCCTGCCTCTTGGAAGTACAGCCCAAAAGGAAACTGCTAGGAACCATTAAAGCAGTAAAAGAAGACCCCTTCCCCAGATAGAAAATGAAACCATGAGGCAGGAAAAAATTCAAACACAATATAAATAATTAAATCACAACAGTAGATGTTGCTTGTTAAACCAATTACCAGACCAAATAGACAAAGGAACTAGCCAGATTACTCAACCCAGTTTCTTCTCAGGAAAGTGAGATTAACCCTTTTCCTTCCAAACAAAGCTGAATAGGGCAATTTATCCCCTTAATAGACACAAGATTAAACCTGTGTCACTAAGCACAGAATTAAACTTCACCCAAAACCAGTTTTAGACCAAAACAAAATCTTTCTAGCTAACCAAGAAGCCTTACTGAATGTCACTTATCTTGGTTCCTCGCCATTAAAAGCTTCTTTCTGGCAGCTCTGCTTCATTATTCAATTATTTTTTCAAAGTGCTGATCGTTGCATCCTGGGAGGAAGTATTTCCAGGGGAATATTTCCTCCCAACAACAGTGTGAAAAGCTTAAAACAACACTTCCCTTTTAAGAAAGTCAAGCCCCAGCAAAGAAGACCTCCAGAGACAGAAAGTCTAGGCATACTGTCAAGAATGTAATAAGGGTTCACGGAGAGGCAGTTTTTGTAAGCAAAGCAATAAAGGTTAGACTAGAAACAACACCAGAATGTTTCTTTCCTGCCTTCCTTACAGGATTAGCCCTGTAAAATGAAAAAACAAAAACAAAAGAAGATTTCTTCCAACAACCGGTTCTTTGAACTGCTCAGAAAGTTAACAGGTTCTAGCAAATAAGTGTGAACTGGTAGAATTCTACCACTGCAGGGTGCAAAACATACTACAGCCACAAAAAAGTGATTGGAAAACTAGTTCTGATTTGCAATTTTGAGTTTTTCAATCAGTAAAGAAGAGCAGATATCTAGCTAACTGCCCACTTTATAACCTGTTGTGATTTTGACACCTATTGGAACAAACATTGGGTAGACAGAACATTATTTTGTAGCAGATGTGCAAATAGCCATAACATAGTCAATGGGTTTTCTGTTTGGTTGTGGAAAGTCATCCAGTCATCTACAGTGCACACCTATCTTTGACTTCACATATTAGTGTGGGCTTTTTTTAAACTAGTGAATTTGAAAGTAATTCAGCATGTAAATTGAGGGAATAAATAAGTATATATTCCTTCTCTGCATATCTTAAGAATGCATCATAGGGAGCATTTAGTATTTGAGAAATAATTAGGACTTCAGTGCCTTAATTAAAATTAAAGCATCTTAATTTCACAGTAATTACTTTGTTTTTTAAGAAATACATTTATGCAAACTGAGATTTAAAGGAGCAGATCAAACTTAAGTATAGACATTGATGTTGTTTGAAATGAGATTTTGATGGAATAAAAAATAGATAACCATAAAGCACTCCATTTATTGTTCAATATTTTATATGTACTGTATTTTATGAGTATAAAATACTGTATAAGGCATTAATTCTATTCACTTACAGGTAATCCTTGACTTATTACTGGTTGCTTAGCAGCCATTTGAAGTCATGACAGACCCTTCAAACCCAAATGTACTTTTGACTTAGATTTAGAATAACTTTATTGTCGCTTTGAATGTACACTAATCGGCATACATTAAAATGAAATTTCATTTTTGACCTGGATTGAAAATTACAATGGCTGGGCCCACTCTGCAGTCATGTGAATGTATTTTGGGTACACAGCATCGGTCCTCATTTGCAGTATCCCAAGGTCACATGACAACAGTTTATGCTGTTTTTGCTGGAAACTGGTGTTTACTTCTGGTTTCTTGCAAAAAGAATCTATTACAGTTAATGGGTTCCCTTAATGACTGTCACATTTGCTTAATTAATGCCATGTTCACTTTATGGCTGGTGTGTTCACTTGGTAAAATTGGACTGGTTACATGGGTGCCTCATCATACTACTGTAGAAAGAAAAGTCCATCTGGCTCAGTTCCAATCCGGGAGAAAGGCTCTGAAAATAAAATGGAGGCTGAAGTTTATTGATGAGCAGAACCAGCATGTGGGCCGGTCCTTCACTGTTTCCAGGCCAGCCCCACAGGCCAGATCTGGCCTTGAGTTTAACACCCTTACTCTAGACAAGTTGCATCTGCGTTGCAATTTTCATAATTCCTGGCCAAGATGACCTCAGGTGCCTGGCGTGGGGGGGAAATAGTACCGATTATAGTTCAATATTTCTAGATGCCAAGTTTGAAACAGTAACTCTCTTTTAACAGAGGACAGTTAAGTTAAGCATTATCTCCGCTAATTTTCCAAATAGATTATGCTAATGTAGTTGCATGTCTTGTTTCATTATTTGCACAGCTGTTGGTAAAGGCGATTGACAGAACTAAATTCGTGATTAATTTTGAGTAGTACATTTTTTAACCATTAATTTTCAATCTTCACTCTAAGAAAGCTGCCAAACTGTGAAGCAGATAATTAATGTATTTACTACATGGTGCATTAGATAGTCTATAAGAAAAGAAAATGTTAATTAAAAATGAAGGAGACACAGACAAGGAGTACAAGGAGTCCTTAAATTATGACCAAATGGGAGCCTGGAATTTTCATCATGTCATGATGGTAAGAAGTAATCACGCAACATCCCCCGATTCTAGAGAATGAAAATTTGGGGGGTAGATTAAAAGAGGCAAAATATTATAATTTCCCAAAGGAGAAATGGAAATACATGTTCTTAAAGGCAAGGAGGCATCCAGAAATTCCCCTGTTAGAGATAATGGATCCCCCCAGCTCGCCTGGTGCCCCCGACACAAGTGATGTTCAGCTGGTCATGCCCCCCCCTGGCCATGCCCCCCCTGAGGTCAAACACAACCCTGAGACAGCCCTCAATGAAATTGAGTTTGGCACCCCTGTTCTAGAGCATGCAAAGTAGGGAAATACTAAGCAAAATGTAAGTGATGGTATGTATGCTACTATCACTGTCCAGACCAGTCATGGCATGGTAGGCTCCACCCGGCCATTTATAGAAAGACAGGTACTTAAAGAACTCTCAGCTGCTTAATATGACATAAGTAAGTTTCAAGAATTCACATATTCTACACCTAAAGAGGATTGATGACTTCTGCCATGAGTGATTTCTGGCCCTCCAGTACCTGGTATCTTTCATAGCTCAGCGACAGAGTACATATCGCAAAATCTGAAGTACAATTTTCAAAACAATGGCAAGCTATGCAAACCTCTGTTAAATATATACAGTTAAGGTATGACTTTTACAAAACTGACATCCATTCTAATACCAATCCAATATAGTTTCCTTAGCATTGCATTAAATACATTTGCACCCAACTGTTTGTGCTTGATAATAAGCTGGAAAAGGGCAATCTTTTGTTTGTTTTTGTTTATTTGTTTGTCATTTTAGTTTAAACATTAAATGGGCTTTCCCCCCCTTCCCAGCAACTGTTTTTTTAAAAATAGTTGCTCCCTGCTCCGAAGCTTTCCTCTTGCACATTTTCTTAACTGCCAAAATATCTCTTTGTTGTAACAGGAACCCAAGAAAAAAAGATAAAGATCTTGGCCAGTCTTAATGAGGTACCTATTACAATATAGATTTTTGTTTTTTTACTAAGGATTTTAGGGAAGGATATGCTCCTTTTCCTTCCAGCTGCCACTTCCTTGTAGAAAAGCATGCTAAAACTAATCCAGTAGAAAATCAAAGTTATTTAAGAGTACAGAGGAAACAGGAAACGGGCTGATCAGCATACAAGGATGAACCTACAGTTATGACTTATATCTGCAAAATAGAAAAAAGAGAAGGATAACACCTAGACTATTTCTGGCTCTAAGTCTTATCTGTAATGATCTTTCAGGCCTTACTTCAACAGTTAAAACGATTCCAGCAAATTTTATCTTTAGGTCAAAGTGTTAGAGATAGGACCACAGTTTTGATACTGCAGAACTTGATACACTTGAAACCAGAATCAGTTCTAGGTGGCTTATTTAATAGCCTATTTTGAAGTTTCCAAATAGTCTTCTCATAGGGAATTTTATGTAATTATAACCTATTATAATACCACAAAATATTGTTACGGTATGTGATTTACAGTACTGTGGTATGTTCTGTATCTCTTATCTGTATATATAAAAGCGAAATACCACTCACGCATCATCACAAAATCTCCAGAACCATAAAGCCTACAAACTTGAAATTTGGCACGTATGTCCTTCTTGGCGTCTAGATGCTAATTGAGAAAGGATTTTTCAAAATGACCATCAGAGCATTAGTATTTCATATATTATTATTAACAGCTCTGATGCTAAGAAGTTCTACTCCCCCTCCCCACCTGAAAAGAAATATGTTCCAAATGCAAAATACAAGTAGAGGAGAGGAGTTTCAGTTTCAGTTTTACTTTCACAGCAGCAACCATCTTTAACACAGAACAGTTGAACTAAGCCAAGTCCTGGCTCCTTGCTGTCTCCTTTTTGCTCACACAGCAAATACTGTTTCAGTTTCCAAACAGCCCTCAACTCTCTCACACATTGACAAAATGTTAGCCAGATGAATACAGATGGATGCTGGTAGGCAGAGGCAGATTCCCCCCCCCTTTATTTTTCTCCTGAAAAGCTAAGCCTGACCACATAGTTTCGTAGCGAAGCATGGGTGTCGAGCTAGTATATATATTATACTATATGTCTGTTACATTATTTTATATCAAAATAATAATGGATGATGATGACGATGATGATACAGACATTTATTATGTGTAAGAAAACTCCTAAAATGTTTTCAGCAGGGTGTCCAACCTTCGCAACTTTAAGACTTACGGACTTCAACTCTCAGAATTCAACAATCAGCCATTCTGGGAGTTGAAGTTCATAAGTCTTAAAGTTGTCAAGTTTGAACACCCGTGATTTAGAGTATTGAGGATTTTGGAGATCATTCTTTGCCTCACATGCATAAGTGATCACATGATCTGAGGACACTGCAACTGTCAGAAGGGTGAGTCAGTTGCCATGCATCTGAATTTTGATCATGTGACCATGAGGATGCCACCACACTGGTAAGGAGCCTTGAAATAAATTTAGAAGCTCTGCATGCAAACCTTGTCTTGTTTAAAGAGGTTTAAAGAGGAAACAACAGTCATACATGGGAGAGATCATTGTGCCTGTATGTTGTTATGGTTCCAGACAGCTGAAGTTCTTTGCAATTTATTTTTATTTTAGGAGGAAAGATATTTCTCCCAAAACTGACAGCATCTGTGAGGGAGATAATTTTCATTTCAGTTCTGATGGGGAGGAAAACTTCTAGTTCTATGTCAAGTTTTTTTAATCATGTGGCCAATGCTACTTTCTCTTCTATTTCAAGCTTGTAATAACTTAGTACATCCATGCAGTTTTCTTGGCAGCTATATGGATGTGATTTGCTATTGTCTTCCTCCAGGATGTTTATCAACTTTCCTGTCTAGTCTACATCTTTAGTATTCCCTAGGGTTTCCCATCCAAATGGTGACCAGGTCTGACCCTTCTTAGCTTCCAAGCTCAGAAAAAGCTGGTCAGGCCAAATACTTGTGGGGAAAAGTGCTAGTTAGTCAACCAGCAATAATTTTTTATTAGATCGAATGATTCCTCAATGGATGAATTTATTATTATTGATGAATACACCACTGGCAGAGACTCAGAACATGGCAGATGGCTTGAATAAAAAGTTGTCCATTAAAAAACTGTTCCAATTAGTAGCTCAAAGCTGACGTTCAAGGATTTCCAAGAAGGGTAATGGATGTATCACAAATTCTTGGCAATTTCAGAGTGTTGCTTTCATTCCATTCAGGAATATTTTCCCTCTTTCCATTTCAAATAAAAGCCCTGTTTTATGTGAACTCTCTGGCACTCAGTTGAGTTTGCAGCTGTGATGAAGGTGCTTGCAAAGGCTAAATTCAATCCAGCATGAACATTAGGAACTGAAGTGTTAAATCAGATATTTGCCTTGGCCTGTGAGTTCTGATGGGAACGCTGTGGTTGGTAGGAGGTTCTGGAGTTTATCTGAGGTTGAGAGGCAGAGGGAATGTCCTTTAAGTAGCATCTGAAGGAAGTAGTGAACTCCCACATTGAACAATAATTATATTGCTTGGGTTGTCAACATCAAAGGATAATTCTTGTGCCTTACCTAGGATGTACATTTTAGTTTTCAAAAATGATTGAGAAAGTGGAAAGGGAAAATAGAAATTCAAACTAGATGGTTTAAGTAAACAACTCTGTGCATTAACATCTGGGTCTCTGCGTAGTTACAATGCATTTCGTATTCTTTCTGCTGAGTTTGGATAAAATTCATCAGGCAAAAGGTTTAATTTACAGGGACTAAAAGTGATACTCATATAGCTCAGAAACAAAGGTCTGTTTGGAAAAGTGGAACATATTCATATACCTTTTGAAATGCTATCTTGAGCATACCTTTCATCTTTGGTGCTGATGAGAACTTTGGAAGAATTTCAACATCCTGTTTGAATCCCTGGTGTTCTTGAAACTTTTCTGACATTCAGGGAGCATAACCCTCAACTCAGTTGCCTGGAGAAGGTGACACAAATCTAACTTCTTGAGGAGGGTTATAGAGCAGGATGTCCAACTTTGGCAACTTCAAGACTTGTGGACCTCAGCTCCCAGAATCCCCAACTAGCTGGGGAATTATGGAAATTGATGCCCACAGGCTTTAAAGTTGCCAAGGTTGGACACCACTGGTATAGAGCATGCATGATTTTATGAAATGGAAGGAGTTGGGGTAGAGCTTGTACATTTTTGTAAGAATTTTTCTACTTTTTTCCCATGCTTCAAGTATTGTCAAGAATAGTGTTCAGGAAACCAAACAGGACGGTTTCCAAATCTTCATTTTCTGTGGTGGTCCTGTCTGACTTGGAAAAAGACCTTGTGTGTGTGTGTGTGTGTGTGTGTGTGTGTGATGATATTTTCTTAAGTAGATGTCACATGTACATTTCTCTGCAGCACACTTCCCTAAGGAATGCTAACTTCAGCTTCGCCAGCTGAGCTCTGTGATCTTAATTAGTTGGTTAGTACCTTTCAGCCAGCTTGAGTTGTTACCTGAAATTGACAAGACCTTATTCATTAACATACTGAAAGTTCTAAAGCAACTCTTAGTTCTTAAGCCCATTCTTGCCATTGCAAAACAGTCTTTCTGATGCTGGAATAAGTACATGTAGAACTAAGTACATTTTTGTTTTTGAAGTTTTTCACTCTTACTTTTGTTACAGAGGCCAAGAAAGTTAAACAATTAGTGTGTGTCTTTCTTCACACACACACACACACACACACACACACGTCCTCCTCTACCTATTTAGATATCTGGTAACCGTATTTTCACATCTTTTTTTGATGTGTTTATATGCAAGATGGATTAAAAGTCAGCCCCATAGGCAAGTCACAATCTGTTCTATTAAATTTTTTTTCAGAGAAAATGTTATTGAGGAATATTCCATACTCATTTGTCATATGAGTAAGGAAGTGTTTAGAAGGAAAAGGCAAACCATTCAAACCTTTTATGTAATTTATAAAATAAATTGTTTGGGAGGTCTGACTATTGGTACACTCTATAATCAGTTTCCTAATTAAAGCTAAATGTTGCATCATTGTAATTTTTTAAAAATAGATTTGAGTGATTTTTCTATGTGGTAAATGAAAAATCTAGAATGCATTATTTCAGAAGAAATAGAGTGCAAAGTGTATATTGCTAAATATTTACCAATCAGAAGGAAATGCTTTACAAGCTGAGAAGCTATGTGTGAAGGAGATGGCTATCAATTTTTTTCCTGCTTAATTTTTTTTTTCATGTGGAACGGTACAGTGGCTTCTGTGTTATTCATAACCCAGCATTATATGAGTTGAAGCTATGTCTACTATACTCGTATGTAAATTGGCTGTTACAATTCAAGTATCAGAAAAATAATGTCTTCTAAATCATTATTTCTGTGCACACTGCGTAAACCTTGCATAAGACCAATTCCAAGCTGGCACCAGCGAATCACAAAAGATGTGAAATCACAAAAGGTGACCAAGAGGGGTTTCCTAGAATGAGGCCGAATCTAAGGGAATGCTGGAACGGATAGATTCTTGATTAACATTTGATTGTAATATACACTATAGCAGCTTTCTTTCCTCTTCAACTTCCCCTTTATGTTTTTAAAAAGAATGGCTTGATTCTTTTCCTTGACCCGAAGGAAGCTGGCATTTGAGGCTGCATGTGATAGGATTGTGTTTTTGTAAGAACAGGCATTCTAAGAAGAAATGGAGTCTGGGATATGGTTCTCCTTTCACAAAGGCAATGCAGGGTATAAAGAGGATGTCATGTGAAAGAAGGATCACAGTTCTACAGTTTACCACTTCCAGTTTTTCTTGGACACTTGGAAATTATCTGCATTTTATCCTAGAATAATATGAAATTTGTTGCAGAAGTGCTCTTGACTTGCAAACACAAAAGTGAGCAAACATGTGATTGTGAGTAACAAAAACTCACATACACCAGAGGTGTCAAACTCAATGCTTAGATCTGGTCCGCAGGGCTGCCCTGGAAACAACAAAGGACTGTCCCAAGCTGTTTTGGCCAGCAAAAATGGAGCTCAAGAGGGCTGCTCGCTGGTCTCCCGAGCTCCGTTTCCGCTGGCAGAGGGTTTCAGGAGGCCATCACAGCCGGAAATGTAGCATTTGAGGGCCATGAGCGACCCACTTGAGCTGTTTTAGCTGGTAGAGCATTGCAGGAGACTGTGGCAGCCAAAAACGGAGCATGTCAGGGTCATGGGTAGCCCTCTAGAACTGTTTTTGCTGGCAGAGGGTTGCAGGAGGCTGTTGCAGCCAAAACCGGAACTTGGGAGCCTGTTTTCACTGGCAGAGTGCTGGGGCCACCACAAGCACCCTAACATGAGTGACGTTGAGCTGGTCACACCCACCCTGGCCCTCCAAGGTCAAACACAAACCTGGTGCGGCTCTCAATAAAAGTTTGACAACCCTGACATACACGTTCAGGAGCTGGAGCAGTTTCCATGCATAGAAGCCGAGATTTTTATTGCTTTTCTACTGAAAATAAACGGCTCAGATTTTTTTTTTTAAAGCATTCAGATACTTAATAGATAAAGTGGTTGCCAATGTCTGCCAATTGAAGTAGAAGCATTCACAGCAAAAAGATCACTTACATGCATTTGGATTTCAACTGAGTGTAGTCTATTAATTGCACATTATCCTGAGACGGGAAAGACTTCTCAGCTTGTGCCTCTGCAGAGGCACTATCAGCAAAAATAAACAATGCTGGTCGAAATGAAACGGTGATCTGGCCCAATAGAAAGCAATTCTGTGTTACTGTAATACGTGCGTATTGGAACTTCATCATTTCATTACAGGGATTGCAAGTTAGTGTTAGAGTGAATAGAAGCTGCAGATGGATTTGCATGTTGTGCGGACTGACCTTTTTGGAATAACCCGGATGCCCTTAAGTTTCTAACTAGATTAGAAACTTGTTAGGTCAACTTGTTAGGTCATCTAGTCCAACCCCCACCCAAGCGGGAGACCCTACACCATTTCTGACAAATGGCAGTTCAATTTCTTCTTGAAAGTCTCAAGTGATGGCGCTCCCACAACTTCTGAGGGCAACTTCTGTTCCACTGGCTGATTGTTCTCACTGTCAGAAAGTTTCTCCTTATTTCCAGATTAAATCTCTCCTTTTAAACTCTGCGTATGGCAGAACCTAGCCAAATTTTAACTAAATTTGAAAAGCTAAGTTGGCTCAGACCTGGTTACAATATAGTTGAAGGATCATTTAAAAAAACACTAGAGACGAGGTAAATTGAAAAGTTGAAAAAAAAACCTCCTGGAAAATGGCAGTGGCAAAATTCCCATATTATTGCCAAGAAAATGATCTAGACCTACATAGTGAACTGGAGTCAGCTTCAACTTGCGGTAGCCCTTATTATTTTATTCCCTTATTGTTTCATGCTTTTGAGATAGTTTTTCCACAATTTGTTGTTCATTTCCTCTAATGGAAGAAAGGCCTTCCAAAGAGCCTTTCTTTCTTCTAAAAACAAGAAAGAGCTTGCTTTTAGACCAATATCATAAACAGGAAACAAGGAAAAGAAAACATTTGTATTCCATTTCCTCTCATAAAATTCCTTAAGTTATTTAGGTGGGGGTGGGGGGGAGATCGGGTTATTCCTCCCCCTGAAGTTTTGTTCATAATTTATAGATCATTTAAGAGAGTTTTTTTTTTTTTTTTCAAAATCCAGTATTCTGAGGATTAGAGATAATCTTTCTAATCTATCTCTGGTGCAGCTAGGATGATTCAAAAACCACACTATACAAACTGAAGAGAACAAATAACAGTATGAAGATAAAAGAAACTGTAGAAATAGACCAAAGTCTTGGGAAGACTAACAGCATCCTGTTTCCTTCAGTGAACAATTGGATGCTCTGGGAAACCCAGGAGCAGAACACGAGGTCAGTACTGTTCCCCTTCTTGTATTCCCCATGAACTGTTACTGAGCAGCACATAGCATCCAGTTGTGAGTATTCAACGATTATGATAAGTAGTGAGCTAAATATCTAGATATAATACACATGTAAGCAGGGGTGTGATTCAACCGGTGTAACAACCGGTTTGGTGAGCGTGCGCTTTGCGTGCATGCAGAGCATTTGCTACTGACCTTCTCCAGCAATCCCTGTGTGTTAAACAGCTGACGTGTGGCAATCTGCTGTGCCACGCGAATCATCTGAGCTTGAAAAACGGGATATAAAACAGCCTAGAGCCCAGGTGGGCGGGTGGATCAAACTGAACCAGTTCACTCCCAGCTGATTCTCGGAGCTACCGGTTCACCTGAACTGGGCTGAACCAGTAGAATTCCACCCCTGCATGTAAGATGCTGTTTTTGAAAGCTATAGTGATCCCGGAAAAAAATACAGTTGCTGGGAAATGATTAGACCTTGTCTGCAATTGCAAGAGAAAAACAAACCCGCTGCAAAGCTTCTGCCACTTGGCACTGTTCTTCCTTTCTTAAGTGTTTAGCAAATACTTCCCTCCTTCCCCAAATTATGCCAGGCCAAACTGGACACGGCAGAAAGCATATAAAATTAGTTATAGGTATATAAAGATTGTTATTGTAACTGCTGAATTCAGAGAGATAGGTGTATTTTTGTTTTACTCCTCAGCGTTGAATAAAGTAGAGATTGTCCTCCTTAACTAAGTATTCGATGAACAAGTTCCTACAATCAACACTTATTTTCTGTGAATTTCAGAGTAACAGGCAAATTTTCCTTTTAGTTGTGGCTCAGGACTGTAGGGATGTAATTGTGTAAATACTATAATGTGAAACTGTAAGCATGCAACATTTTCTTTAGAGGCGATATCATCATCATGTTTCATAAATGTAATATTTTGCCATTATAGTCAGACATGGAAAAATGTTGAATTGTTCCTCGAGCCCCTCCCATTGCAACCAGAAATATTTCTTCACTGAAGTGTTATGGTCAGTGGCTCTGTCAGGAATATATTTGAAATTTAATTTGATAAATGTAATTTAATTTGTAGGCCACCCATCTTTCAATGATTATGGGCAAAGTCCATCTTCAAATTTTATTCATTGTGCAGTGTTTGTTCCAGGAAGAGCTTGTACAAGCCATTCTGGGCTAGTTGTTCCAATAGAAGTAATCACAAGGTTTCAGAGCAGTTGTGATTAGCTTTTGAGTAGTGGCATTGCAACTTTGTTGAATGATCTCTACGCAGGCCTCTGAGAGAGAGCAGCTTGAGCTGAGGACCAGATTAACAAGTGTTCAGGCTTAGCTTGGTTTATAGCAATAACAATAGCATTTAGACTTATATACCACTTCACAGAGCTTTATAGCTCTGTTATGCTGCAATCTACCCCTTGGGCATTGTTGCTAAAACACATTACACAAACAACATTGTGACTTAAGGTGATGGATTTATGGAAAAGAGGCACTCCTGACTGGAATACTGAACAGAGCAATCCATGCTAATCCACATGTTTTCTTGCATATCCTTCCTGAATCCACCTATTTAAACATCTTTGAGGATTAGTACACCCAGTTTTAATGAATAGATTTTGAGCGGGGGTTTGGGTATCTACAGAGAGTGTCTGTCAGGCCCATTCCTCAACAGGAAAGTCTAATGCAATTTAGATCCCCTGAAACTCTTCCAGGTTGCTTGACCATAATATGTAATTTTACTGTCATGAGGGATTTACTGATGTTATGAACAGGACAGATTGGTCCAGCTCTTGGCAAAGGCTAAAGAACATGGACTCTTGGAAACAGCAGGAGCCATCTGCACTTGTCAGTCTCCCTGGCTTTAAATCTGCACTTGTTAAGAACTCATTGTTTGATCTTAGTAACTTCTTTCCATTCCTTCTGTGGAGGTAAAAGCCATTACTGGTTGGTGTAGAGATTTGCCATCAAGTGAAGTGACAGCAGATCTTACTGGCTTCAGTGCCACTTTTGAACAGGGGCTTCCCGTTAGAGGATTTGAACATTTCATAAGAGCACAGTGGAGAAAAATTCCTTTGTAGTTCCTGTGAACTGGCTGTGTGCCGGAGGGAAGTTCCAAAACTTAGCAGGGTTCTTTTGTATGTTTATATCTGATGAAGAGGGGGTGCTTTTTTTGTGTAGTGAGTATGTAAACACTGGATTTAAGTAGTGAGTAGATTATCAACATAACTGCACTGAAGTATTCCCATTAAAGCAATATTGACAGATTTTTCAAATGGAGGGAGAATACAGGTAGTCCTCAACACAAAACAGTGTGTCTAATGACTGTTCAAAGTTACAATGGCACAGAAAAAAGTGAGTTATGACTGATTTTCACATCTACGACTGTTATAGCATCTGCATGGTCAGGTGATCAAAATTTGGATGCCTGACAACCGGCTCATGTTTATGATGATTGCAGTGTCATGGGGTCATGTGGTCACCTTTTGTGACCTTCTGATAAACAAAGCCAGTGGGGAAACTAGATTCGTTTACTAGTTCATTAGTTAGGCTACTAACTAATCAACTGCAGTGATTCACTTAATTACTATGACAAGGTCGTAAAATGTGCAAGTGTCAGCTTTGGAAGCCATATTAGCACCAGACGCTTCCACACTGCCACATTCTTGAGCTTGGGAAAATGGAAGGGGGGAATTTCTTGAAGTGTATGTGGGTTAGACATAATAACATTCTTCTTCTAAGTCAAGGTCATGTTATTTCTGCACCTGGCTGAGGAGTGGTTGTGGTGACGTCTCAAGTTGGGATGGATGGTGATTGGGGCATGTGATGCAATGGGTACAGGGGTGGATTTGTAACATTTTACTTATTGAAGGGAAACCCAGAACTTTCAGATTCGGGATTTCCCAGATGTGCCAGTTTACTACTCTAATAAAAGGAACCTTTGAGCAGATGTCTGTCTCAGAGTTATCTGTTGGAGTCAAGGTTTTCTGGAACGCTGATAGCAAGACTCACTTAACAAATGTCTCACTTAGCAACAGAAATTTTGGACTTGATTGTGGTTGTTAGTCAATTACTACCTGCCCACCTTATTTGAGTATGCAGTAATGTGCAGATTTAACATTGTAATCAAAGCTGAGTACCTAAAACAAACAGAAAAAAGTATTCTGCATCATTGAAACAAACTTATCTGTCTGATTGTGATAGCTAATTAGACACATGAGGTGTGGTATATAGATCTATAGAATTTCTCACTTCTTAAAAGATATTAAATTTATCTTATTCTATTTCTGTGTCAGTCTGCAGTATTTTTCTTAAAAAATTCCATACAGTGCATAATATTTCACATAAAATTTAAGGAAATGCCAATTATGAAAGTTCACATAAGAATGCATGCTCCATCTCTGGTGTGGAAAATTGTTTTCCAAGTGCTCTGAATTTCTTCCAATTTCTCAATGTATTTTTACACACAGACAAATGCTCTTTGCAATTTACAGATAGGTCTGTGGAGCTATTTTATATTTTCTGTTAATAACTCAAACAGACAAGGATGTCTTCTATAGATAATTATCAGGAGTGACATGAAGATAGTTGTAAAACAATTCATACCCGTTTTAAATAGAAAAGCAGTTTGCTTGTTGTGTTAATAGACTATAGAAAACACTATTCAAAATGTTGGCTGCTGCCTGCTTATCTTGTAGCAATCTAGCATTGAAGCTCAAGAAAATAACCACATCATGGGAGGTAACTGGTTCACATTTCAATTCAGCCTTCAGTATCTTTCATTCCTCGTCATCCATTTCTTCTGCAAACTGGGGATAAACTGCCTTACCTTTAACATAAAAGTTTACATACAGTAGATACTCTGAGAGATTTAGCAGCAAGCTCAAGCATTGGAAAGTTCTTTTTAATTTTTTCTTCCTGGTGACTTAAGAAGCTTCCATTGTGAAATTGTTCAGTTGTAGCCATGGTTCATTCATAAAAATTTATGGAGGTCAAGAAATGTCATTTCTGTTTGGAACCCGCTTCTATTTTTGCTTTGACAGAAACTCAGTGAAGAAAGAAACTATATTATATCTGTGAAATGTCTTTGTTTCACAGGTCAGGTTTATCTACCTAACTAGTTCCCTGTTTGATTTATAGGCTGCCCTTTTTTAATCAGTGAACACCCAAAGCACTTTAAAACCACATATAAATATAAATAAAGTAGGAAAAAATACTTTGTCCTTGGGTTTTGTTTTGTTTTTTTGATTTTTTAAAATGTTGAATAATTTCAATTTAAAATAATTTTGTCTTATTTTTATACTTATTTTGCTGAAATAGGGTACAACAACAATTATAGATATTATTTGCTGCTAAAGGTGAACTTTTTAAAAAAAAAAATCTTCAGAAACCTAGATGATCTTTGTGCTTTATAAGGCTTAAGCTCTGGTCTATGTTTTTTGGCCTTGATAATCAGGTATCATGCAAGGCCTTGATAATCAGGTATCATTGTCACTGATTCAGGTTTTTAAAAATGTATAACAGAGAATTGTATATCTTCTCTTTAAAGATTTATCTAAATGACCTAAAATATTTTACACCTTATCAAGATGTTTGATGAATCTATGTTCTGTGACACTGGAAAGCTGACAGTCATGTCAAGCAAGTTGGAAAGAATAAGTAAATATTGGGTTACAGTAGCCAGTAGAATTTGAAAACAAGTATTCCATTGACTGCTATAAATCTTGTATATAAAACTTACACAAATTTGGCATCCACATTGGACTGTGGATGCTCAAGAAGATAAAAATATTTAATTGGGTCAGACACATGCTTTCATCGAGAACATCAGAGAAAAAATAAATATGTATCTTGATTGTCAACAGAGCTGACTACTAATTTTAACATTTAAGTTCAATAAAAATAATTTGGTGTCATGATTTCACCAGTGCCAGGGATGAATAATTTAGATAAGCATCCATTGTGCTGTGTCTTTCTGCACTGAGTGTGTACAGGGAAGAGGCATTAAGTTAAGTGAGGTGAATCAAATAGTGGTCAAAATCCTTATTATTATTATTATTATTTTTTGCAGGAAGTTAATATAAGGCAGTTTGCATTAAAAAATAAGGTACAATTGAATGGTAGCTACTTCTGCTCCTTTAGAAACCTGATATTATTTTGAAGTAGGATAGTTCTATTTCATCCTAAATTCTCATTGAGTCACTGTGGGTTGTTCTCATTGTACTTGCATCTCATTGTACTTGTCTGAAAGCCTGCCATTGAATGACTTGCTGCTTCAATTGTTCTCCAACAACTTCAGCTTAACTTCCCTCTCTTGCCTATAACCCTGGTATTTCCTGGTTGCCCTCCATCCAAGTATTAACCCAGTCCAGTCCTGCTTAGGTTTCTAAGATCAGCTAGGTTTCGCCAGGTCCAGCTCACTGGGTAGAAAAGTATTACAGTTTGAAAATTACAGTGGTAAATCTGCTGTAACCAGAGTTTGTATATTATAAGCAAAGTACTACTCACTCTGTCCTCAAAGAAGCTTGTGCGTTATCAGCAAGGAATACTTTAATATATTATACATTCCATAAATCACAGCAGAGAAACTATAGCTGTCGGGAGATTATTGGACTTTAAGTCTTAATCAAGAAAGCTGTTGGCTGTGGGCTGATGATATATAATATACTAGTAGTAATTAATACTGCATATGAGAACAAGAAGCAACACACATCCTTTACTGCAGAATATCACATAGGACAATCCTTATAGTTGTGACAAATTATGGTACTCTGTTAGTGATTGTGACTGTGAGTAATAAATGTTCAGTTAGCTGGAATTATCCACAGCTTATCCTGAATTAAAAAAGATCTTTGCTTCATTTTCTAAATATAGTAGCAGCTAGCCTTTTTCTAAATAGCAGTTGTTTTCCCCATTCTAAATTATTGTGAGTGTTGAAAATTGAATCCCATTCGCCATTAGTAAAAATGGATTGATGGGACTAAAAGAGACTTTTGGCATCTGTTGATACTTTCCCTCATTCCCTTGAATCTCTAACTCCAATTATATTCGGAAAAATTAACTTTATTGGTATGTCACTGCTCTCTCTCTCTCTCTCTCTCTCTCTCCCCCTCCCTCTCCCTCCCTCCCTCTCCCCCTCTCCCTCTCTCTCTCTCTCTCTCTCTCTCTCCCTCCCTCCCTCCCTCTCCCCCTCCCTTTCTCCCAAAATTTATGTTGTACAGGTACAGCAGCCAGGTATTGTATAATTTGGAGTCCTAAAAAGGATTGGGCTAAAAGACCCTGTCAGCTTTTCCATGTCAGTTAGGAAACATGAACAGATGAGTTAATTCTACTTTATTGTAAGGCGATATCAAGTGACTCTTGCAAGTCTCCCTCAATCTCCTTTAGAACCTGAGAACTTTGTGTGTGGAGGGTGTCCCTTCTGAGTCTCTTTCTCTACCTATTATGCCACAGCTGCGAGCTGTGCCCTCTCTTATCTGACCATTACCTAGGCAGCATTTCTTTGACCTGTCTCTCAAGGTCTTTCTCACATACCATTACAGTCCTTTTCCAATTCTGTAGTTCTGTGTTGATGTGTGGCTGAAACAAAGATGCAGCTGAAAATTGGGAGGTGGAGTAGGGAGAGGGAGACTTCATAAACATATATGTTATATGTGGGCTTCAAAGTGTCCTTATTTTCCTCTCTCTGTTTGGTTAAGCGCTTCAGTTCTACCCTCTCCTACCTCCCCCTAACTTAACATAGATTTTTTTGCCTGATGAGATCCAGACATTGCACCTCCCTAATCAATGCAGAACAGTCATCTTTTTATAGGACTAAAGGGAGCTTCAGAGGGGTTAAGCAAACAGTAGTTTCCTTTGGTGTGCCAGTAGTGTCAATTGTCTAAGCAAAATTAAGTACCACCAGTGCTTCTGAAGAAAGCTGCTTGTTGTCAGACAAGCTGCAAGCAACTTGAAAGAGATGCTTTTATCGAAATGTGTGGAGTCCCAATACCAAAATGTTATAACTGATGGTTATAAGTATTTAAAATGAACTCCCCTTTATGCCAGATTGGTATCTCATGGCTCATGTTGTGAAAGCTAGGAGATAGAATAAAGTTAAAATTAAAGATTAAAGAAGATTCAGCTTGAAAATAATTATCTTTATCTTTATTTCCCTGCAGGCCTTTCTGCATCGAATTAGACAAAATGCGGTGGATAAAGCTGAGAAATATATAACAGAGGAAAATGTCAAGGTAATGCTTCCAAAACATTTTGGGTTTAAGAGTGAGATAATGTGAAGCTCCAACATTGATTCTGTTAATGGCAATGTTTGGATTACCACATTACCTTAAAGGAACAGAAACTATATACTCCTACAAGATACATTAGGTGGAAAACAGCAGGGAGTATCTTTTCTTTTTCATCTGTTTGAAAAGTCCAATAATATTGTATCCTAGAATGAAGAAATGAACATGACAGCCATAGGGAGATCCTGAAACTCAGGTCCAACTTCAGTCCCTAAATATTGTTTCTTTTAAAACCAACAGAAGGTCTAGTTCAAGGGTCTTCAAACTTGGCAAGTTTAAGACTTGTGGTCTTCAACTCCCAGAATTCCTGAGCTAACATGACTGGAGGAGGAATTCTGGGAGTTGAAGTCCATAAGTCTCAAAGCTGTCAAGTCTGAAGACCCCTGATCTAGTTGGATAAATCTGTGATTTCTACTTACAATCTCCATTCCTTTAATTCAATGGCAAAGTACTGTATCTCTGACTTGGAAAATTAGATGCTTCTATTTTCCCTCCTTGCTAAATTCCTTCATTTCTTGTAGAAAACAATCATGCATGTCATCGACTTTTCTTCCAAGGCCAGTTAGTCCTCAAGCTACTCTGTTGTCCTCAGCAAACAAACAAACAAATACAAAAATTGATAGCAAAGTTTTTGTGGCTTTTAAATGCTGCAGTTAAAAAGTAATGTTACTGTTGTTTTTACTGCAGTTAATTTATTGCCTGTCAATGTTCTAAATGTTTCTGTCTTACAATCAAATTCTGCATTTAAATTAATTTGGTTTTCTCACCTTATTAAGTATGTTTATGCCTGAAATTTTGGGAGGCTTTTCTTCAGATGCACAGCCATATTTCTGTTTTATTTCTTTTTGCCAAAT
Organism: Hydrophis major; assembly: GCA_033807585.1. Classification (NCBI taxonomy): domain Eukaryota; kingdom Metazoa; phylum Chordata; class Lepidosauria; order Squamata; family Elapidae; genus Hydrophis; species Hydrophis major. Next base: position 237,858,018 of record CM066330.1, on the reverse strand, counting down.
TTCCTAGGGAGATTTGTGGTGATTCTTTCAAGCTGAGCTCTTTATTGTTTCATATTGTTTCATAATTATAGACTGGAAAGATTATAAAATCTTTCCAGAATGAACACTCTGCTATCTGCTTCCATAATATATACTCTGTGAACTATTAGGGAGAACTTGTCTTTATCCTCTTTCTTTCACACGTGATATCTGAGCTGAATTGCCTCTTACTCCTGTCAGGCCTTTCCTCCTGGATATCTACCTTCTCACTATATTCCCTCACATGGTGATTTGCTGCTAGTGCTGCTGCTTATCTGTGTCTTTTTTCTCGATTCACGAACCCACTTTCAACAAAGCAAAAATTGTACCTCTCTCCTTTTCTATATTTTTCAAGGCTGGATATACACAGAATGCTTATTCAAGTCAATTGCAATCCTAATAGTTGGATCTGGACAGTATGCTAAGTAAAACACGGGTTAATTCTTTTATGACTTAGTGGGTTATTGAACACAGAACATTTGTTATTTTATGATTCCATATATTGTGCAGTCTCAGCACAGTCACATAACTCTTCCTCACTATTTTCCCTGTGTTCACGTTGATGCTTCCAGGTTTCCCATTGGTGACTTTGGCTTAAACACTTTATGTGCCTTTCCAGAAGCAGATAACTGGTTATCTTTTGACTCTGGATGCTAATCTAGATGAACCTCAATTTGCTACAGATAGGCTCTTCTATGTTAACTAGATTTCAGTACTGTAAATAATGCAGAAGCCTATGGCGTCTTCCTTGCCAGAAATTTTAAATTCAGATAACTGTGCTATCAGTTTTCTGTCTTTAAGTTATCACTGAAAAGGAAACAGCAACAAGATAAGTTAAGTTTAAGCCTTTAGAACTTTCTCTGCATTATTACTTAGTTTTCTCCAGAAATGTTTTATTGTCTCATTAAAATCATCTTAGTAATACTTAGCCATTCCTGTCTTTGACTGCTGACTAATAGGGCACTTTCAGTATGAAGCAAGCAGCTAAGGAAGAGACAAAAGGCAGCAGGATACAGTTGGATAACTGAAGTCTGTCAGATTCCATTAATAAAGCTGCCTCTGCTCTGTGGCATACTTCATGCTGACATGAGTATTAGAGATCTTACAAGCTTTAATGGTGAAAGTGATGATAACAATACCAGTTGGAAAGATGCCATAAAGAATTCATGATGAAATCAGCTTCTAGTTTAGTATAACATCTGAATTGTGCAACAGTGTTTTGCATTCTTCTGCCAAATCAGAACTGAAACAGAGATGAAGTTAAGTTGAGTTGCAATCAGTAATTACATATGGTATGGTAGCTATACTTGTTTAGGATAGCTGTTCTGATAAAACATAACTACCATTCTGTCTTAAAAGCTTACACTGAAAATTAGCAATAAATATTAATTGTGTTGCATTGTGAAAAATTGCATTTTGGAATGTTTTCAGTCTAATTTTTTAAACTTTCTATATGTTCTGTCATAGATATATTTAAGACCAGTGGAATTTACAGAGGTGTGTGCGTGTGTGTTAAATGCAGCAAGATGGTTGATATATCATCATGTACATATGCAAAACAGATGGGGATAGGATTGTGACCATTGCTAACTTGTCTATTACACACACACACACACACATACACACACTGTGGCCACCACTGCTTATTTTTTTTTCTTTTTACTGTGTTATTAAACCAAAGGGTGGAACTTTTCATTTCAAAACTCTGATAGGCATGTCTTCATTGCAGAGTTAGTGAAAATATTGAGTTATCAAGGACTTAACACTTCGCAATAGGATAATCTTTGTTGAGACATATGCCAACCATAGTTAATTAAGTTTTCTAGTTCTTGCATAGCCTTTATTCAATGTTATTTTCTAATTTTTCAATTAAATTCTAAATTGTTTTATTATGAAATATAAAACAATATAAAACAAACACAATAAGAATTATTTCAAATGGATGGAGGGATAAGAATCTGCAAATAATAAACTGGCAATTATTAGTGGAATTTTTTTTTATGTTACAGATTTTATTTTCCAATATGGAAGATATACTTGATGTTCATAATGATTTCCTGACTGCTTTAGAATATTGTTTACATCCAGAACCTCATTCTCAGCATGAATTGGGAGATGTTTTCTTAAAATTTGTGAGTATGATACATTAAAATATATCTGCTGGGTTGTGAACAGACTTGGAAATTCTGTATCTTGATGCAAATTAAATACTGTATATTGGATTTTGCAATCAAGTGGTTTCATGAGATATTTGAATTGATGTAATGTTCCTTTAAGTAGACTAATTTTCATTTCTTCTTGAGAAACACAGAGACTCAAACTCTGGCTTCGCATCTTATTCTAAGCCCAAATAAATAAATCACTCCAGATCAGCATGTCTGCAAAAAGGGGTACATTTTGTCTCAAGTATCTGGGGAAAGGACTGCCTCATCTATGGGGTTTTTATCTCCCTTGCCAGGATTTAGGGGAGAGTTTCAGCTTTGAACTGACTTGTGTAAAGTCCTCTTACATCATCTTCATGTCCATTGCCCTCCCTATCCTATTGCATGTCTATAACTATAGCCCTTAAGGCACAGCCATATGTTCCCCTAACTTCACACATGTCTCACCAATTGTTCTTTATGAAGATGTTTGTATAGCTTTCTTTGTCTCCTTCCGAGCCCCATACCAAGGATATTTCTGAATACTGTACAGACTAATAATGTCTTGGCTCACTGGATATATCTATAGTTGAAAATAACAAAGTATGGCGTCTTCTTCTTCTTCTTCTTCTTCTTCTTCTTCTTCTTCTTCTTCTTCTTCTTCTTCTTCTTCTTCTTCTTCTTCTCCTTCTCCTTCTCCTTCTCCTTCTCCTTCTCCTTCTCCTTCTCCTTCTCCTTCTTCTTCTTCCTCCTCCTCCTCCCCCTCCTCCCCCTCCCCCTCGCCTCCTCCTCCTCCTCCTCCTCCTGGTTCAGGTCCATATTTTTTTTGGAACAATGAACGCCATTTTCCATGAACAAACATAACATTCAAGTTATATCTGCATTTTGACATATATGGCTGTAGAGACATTTGTTACAACAAAAAACTGGCAGACTGTCTGGTCATCAGGGCCTGAGATTGGTTTGGCCTGTGTTCAGTTCAGCAGTGTTCTGGTGGGCAGACAGTATCTAGCAGTACTACTAAGAGGAGTAGACCTCACCACCAAAAATATAGATTATTGAGGGGTCAATATCAAGGGACAGTTGAATAGAAGACAAAGAATTGAAGAAGATCACAAAGTATCAAGATCTGGAAATCAAAACTGAAAGATTATGGCATAAACTGGCTATGGTGATCCCTGTGGTTATCAGCACACTGGATGCCATATCAAAAAACCTTGGATGATCCTTAGAAAATTTGGTATCTTGGCAAAATTTCCATCTGTCAATTGCAAAATGCCATACATCTTGGATCTGCACATGTACATTATGACATCCTAGGTTCTTAGGAAGAACTCAATGTTACAAAGACACCAGTTAAAGACTTTACATTATTGTGAACAGAGAATAATATTAATAACAGTAATCAAAAATAATAAATACTAGTAACACTGAATATACAGTACATTCAGTGTATCTGTATCAGGAAATGGGCTAGCTGCATACTCCTATTGCCTACAGATGCCTACAGAATTGCAGTTACACATGACTGTCAAATGTATAATGCAGGAATTCATCCAGTGACTTTAGTAATGTGGTAATATGTGTGGTGGTCTTAAGTTACAGGGTAGCATACTGAAAGAATTTGCTGAGCAAGAAAAGATCTATTTTTAAAGAGTTCTAATCAGTGATCATAATATGCTTGATTATGCAGGTTCAATTTTCTGAGGGTAGTGTCTCTAATTATGTAACTGATAGTTTCCTCATCCTATGAAGAAACCTCAGTGTCACCCAGAGAGAAAATTAAATACTTAAAGCACTAAGTAAGTTTAAAGTGTGGCTTTCATTCTTGTGGTCTTGGGCATGAAGGACAGCTGGTAAGACATGATGAAAGCCCTCTGGCATCTTTATAATTATTGAATATATTGAACTGTGGTTTGCCAGGAGATGTCGTGATCTAAATATAATCTCTAAAAATATGGCCAGTGTCACAGAGCTGCAATCAAAATCAACAAAACAACACTGGGTGCTATTTCCCAAGCATAAGGTCAGCTGCAAAGAACTGAGTGGTGTTAATGGCTACAGTACTAAAGAACTAAGTCTTATATAATGTTTCCTTGTATAAATTCCCATGTGTGCTTATCAGGCACTGTGGCTTTATTTGTCCCTTATTGGGATATATCTTAAAGCAATCTTCAATCTGATGCCTTCCAGATATGTTCGGATGCAATTTCTATTTTCCCTGCAACACGGCCATTGAGATTATATAAGAGTGTGGTACAAATTTAGCTGTCTGCTCTATTGTAAAATATACTTTTTTAAACCTCTGTTTGTAATTTCTTCCTGTGATCCAGGTCCTTAGTTCTAATTCAAATTAAAAATGGGGATGAAAAAATGTGTTCCAGATTTATGGCAGTATCTAGTTCTAGTCCTATACTGTAAATTGGGTTGCATAATGATTTAGATCAGTGGAGTCCTAGTATGATCGACCTACACAGACTTCAGGTCTCTGACTTACAGATTTTGTTAGCACAGTTTATTTTACTGGAATGTGGGCAGATTAGTGTGATAGTTGAATTCTTAAGCTCAGACAGCTGTGGATTTATGAAGGGGCAGTTCATTCCATACCCACTGCTGCCCAAATGGACTACTGCAATATGCTTTATGTGGGATTAGATGTGAAGAGTATTTGGAAGCTCTAACTAGCGCAGAATGCAATGGATTCAAGAGCTCTGGGTACCCCTAGGATTGGGCATGTAACAGCAGTTTGCTTATGGGTCTAATTCAATAAGATATTGATAATAACTGAAAGCTTTAATTAACATACATTTCTTTTCTCATTCTCACAGAAAGAAAAGTTCATTGTATATGAGGAGTATTGCAGCAACCATGAAAAAGCACTCCGGCTTTTGATGGAATTGAACAAGATTCCTCCTGTGAGAGCATTCCTATTGGTAAGGATCAATGGTACCATAAATTTCTATGTTATGGGCAAGCCAACTCTAACACTCAAAATAAAGGTAGAGTCATAAATGCTCCAGACTATGCTAAAATGCAATGGAAAAGATTTGCATTAAAAAACTGTAAATAATACTACTCCCTTGGCAATCAGTCCTAGTAGCACTAGTAATAAAAAGCGCTAAAGAGCAATTCTGTTTTAATTATTTTCTTGAAAACCATCAGGGATTGCTCCATCCAGATCTCTGGGGGTAAACTGTTCCATGGGAATGGATTAAGAATGAAGAAATGTTGTTCCCTGGCCCCTTCTTGTACTGTCACACGTAGGGAGGGAAGAGGTTTTGGCATCTCTAATTAGAAAGTATACACTGAACATATTCGTGATTAAGTTTATTACTATGTTTCTATGCTGTTTCAGTCCATTGAAGGTAAATCACTTATTAAGGCATACTGAACATAAAATATTATTAAAGCTTATATATTAAAATGCATATAGAACAAACCCAAAAGAATATATATAAATATACATAAATGTTCCTTAAAAAATTAGGAGCTAATTATCTTCCTGAACTTTCATATTACTTGCATTCAATTTCAACTGTTCTCCCTGTCCAGACTCTCACAACCTCCATTGCTATATTTTGTACCAATTTAGCTTCTGGGTAGTCTTCACAGGCAGCCCTTTGTGGAGCTCATTGTATTAGTCCCATGATGGTGAACCTATGGCATAGATGCTGGAAGCAGCACACAGAGCCCGGAAGAGGGCCCCCCCGCCAGCCAGCTGATTGTCAGGAATCTGCTACACATGTGCCGTGGGAGACGCATATGCGGGAGATGTGTGTGCATGCTCAGGGGGTGGGGCGTGTGCAGGGGGTGTTGCGCACACATGCACAGAGGCACGTGGTGCAGGGGGTTGAGCATGCATGTGCGGGAGCGGGGGGGGTCATGCACGCATTACATCATGAGTACAGGTACACACACGCATTTTCGGCATGCGACATGGAAAAGGTTAACCATCACTGTATTAGTTCATCTGTGAAGCAAAAAGGAGATGGGATGAGTCTCATGCAAGGTCCTCCTTACTGTTTCTCTCCCCATAAAAACGTTTATGACTCCTAGTCCAGATCTATCCCAAAGGTGCTTTTCCAAAAGGCAAGTGGATTTTCTTGGTTTTTGCTTGAAAACGTTTTGCTTCTCCTCCAAGAAGCTTCTTCAGTTCAGAAGCTTCTGCATTTCTTGGATGAGAAACAAAACCAAGTAAGTCCAGTTGCCTTTTGGGAAAAGCAATGATTTGGTAATTGAGAATCTCCATAGACATTTTGTGCAGATCTACTTTGTTTTTCTTGTGTCTGTGTCTGCATGTGTTATATCTGTGTTGCACTGTTGCCAGTGGATGCAAGCTTTCTCACTTTAATACAATTAAAACTTTCACTCCTTTTGTCCCTAGTGTATTAATTTACATCTTTGACTTGAATTATTGACGGGAAATCTGAGTACAGCTGTTATGCCAGCACATTTCCTTAATTTATTAATTGGATTGCTGGGGAAAAAAAAAACTACACTGTTCATCATTTCACAGGCTTCTTCAGTGTCTAGGTCAAACTTTAAACTACCAAAATGAAGCCACCTTCCTGGTTTAGTTGTTGGCCAAAATTTTATAGGCTGAGAAGATTTTGGGGTTGTGTTATATTGTTTTTCTTGAAACAATTTAAATAGTTACATGTGGTATCTGCATAGAAGTCTGATCTTGTGGTTTGATAGTTCCATAAATAGCAGTAGCAATAGCACTTAGACTTATATAGCGCTTCACAGTGCTTTACAACGCTCTCTGAGCAGTTTACAGAGTCAACATATTGCCCCCAACAATCTTGGTCTTCATTTTACCCACCTCAGAAGGATGGAAGGTTGAATCAACCTTGAGTCAGTGAGGAGTGAACCACTTGCAGTCAACTGAAATAGCCTGCAATATTGCATACTGCACCACAATGGCTCCTCTGCTCTTCCTAAATTCCCTCTTCCTAATCTCAGCAAACAAGTTATGCCCACATGATCATATCACAATAAAATGAGAATAATTTAAAAAAATTAAGAGACATCTGTCTGAATGACATGTTTTTGCTACCTGAAATAGTGATTCAACCTTAGAATGATATTTGTGTCAGCTTTGGAAGCCATATTGAGATTCGATGCTCCCACACTGCCACAAACCTGAGAAAGTGGGAGGAGGGGATTCAATTGAGTATCTTTAAGTAGACAAAATAAAATTCTTTTGTTAGTTCAAGGTCATTGAGTTTGGTGCAGAATGAAATAAGAACCTTACTTTAGGACAAATCATGATTGGGCCATGTGATGTGATGACGGCCAAGGGGGGGATGGATTTGTAGTTTTGAATATTGCAAGAAAGCCCGAAAACTTTCACATTCGGGATTCCACAGATGTGCTAGTTTCTACCCAGATAAAGGTATTTTTGAGGTATGTCTGTCTTGGAGTTATTGATTGGAATGGAGGTTTGTGGGAACGCTGACAATTTGATCCATTTTTAATGTCTGAATTCTTGTAAAATTGTCAAACATTGTAAGATTTTGGCATTCTCAGCCCTAAGTTCTCCCACGGTTTCTCATATCTTGCAAGTTTCATGGCAAAAATGCATAAGATTTTTTAAATTCTAAAATATTATTTTTAGTTTGGTGGTGATGGGTCTATAACAGGGGCGTCAAACTCAAGGTGCTTAGATCTGGCCCGCAGGGCTGCCCTGGAAACAGCAAAGAACCAGCCCACAGTGCCTCTGCCATTGAAAAGGGTCCTCTGCCAGTGAAAACAGAATCCGGGGTGGCTCCTCCAAGCTCCGTTTTTACTGGCAGAGGGTTGCATGAGGCTATTGTGGCCCAAAATAGAGCTTGCGGCGTCCCCTGAGCTCAGTCCCCCCACCTCTGGGTCAATCACTGCCAATCCGTGGAGCCGGAAAGGTTGGGGAACATTTCTATATATATGTTAGCTTGAGTCCGATTAAAGAAATACAGACTATACTCTTTTAATAAACAAAATATTCCCTTTTCTCTATACATTGAAAGGATTTTTATATGTTTTCTTAGTCCATTGTCGTATAAGGCTCCACAGATAACTAGCTCTACAAAATGTTATTCATTACCATGATATCTTGAGACATTTTGACTGAAATGCAATATTCTTATTTTTTTTTTCTGGTTGCAGAGTTGCATGCTTTTGGGAGGTAGAAAGACGACAGACATTCCACTTGAAGGTTATCTCCTAACTCCAATACAGAGGATTTGCAAATACCCACTTCTCCTCAAGGTAACACCAAATGAAGACTTTGTCCTGATAGTTATTTTCTTAGATTCTTGTCCTGCAGTTTTTCAGTTTTCTTCATTGCATGAAAAGTTCCACTTACCTGCTCACAAGGTTGTTCATAAAACTTGAATACAATAAAAATGATTTTTATGGCTTATTACAGATTGAGTCATGCAGGTGACATATCATTTAACTGTTTCATTGCTGATTATTTTACAATGAATGACTTGTGGCATTGTGGAGTTGTTGTTTTGAACTAAATTTGAATCATGCTTATATTCCAGTACTGCACAATGTAAAAATATATCTTAGTAAGTTTAAATGGCAACGTCCCATGTTTAATTAGAAAGTACCACTTTGAAAAAGAAAAACATTTTCATTTTAAAAAGCAGTATTATCAGAGTAGATTCTTAGGAATAAAATTTTAAAGGATTGGTTTTAGTTTATGCATTTGTTTTGCTTCACTATTCTCTCCTTTCCCCATTCATTCATTTGAAATTATATCATGAATTTGGGGAGGCAAAATTGCATACTGTCTATTTACTTCATTTCTCCATTTATCTACTAAGTATTCCAGTAGTACATTGGAATGTAGTATGGCTTACAACATTTTATTGAGACAAAACATTAATAAAATATTAAAATAAAATCATAAAATCATTATATAAACTATTAAAAATGATAAACCCATAGTTATTTTCAAACAACATCAAATATTCTCTTACAGACAAAGAACATATTAATAAATGCACATATGCCAACAAAGTAAAGGAAGAGGGCCATTACGATATACGAGGAGAAAGGTTTCTCTGATACAAAACTTAATTATGAAAGTTTGGTCTGTCACACAGAGAGCTACAAATGTATAATCCAGCAATATTGTGTGAATTTGAATTGGTGGACAAGGTCAGAATGGGGATAAGTATACAAGAGAGATGTGCAAACATGCCTTTGCAAATAGAGAACAGGACTGACCTTTTTGTGAAATTATATGTCTTAGTGCTAATAACTTGAGATACTCAAGATAGGGCAATGCTTCAAAAGTCCAAAAATCTTAATCCCTTTTTACATACCTAAGTCTATGAGTCAGACTGTTAAAAATTAGTTTGTTTTAAACTGCTGTTTGAAGTTTTACAAGAAGCCAAAATAATCATTGGGTCAAGGCTAAGCAGGAAGGGAGGGCATGTTTATTCCATGGATTTGCTCTGGGATTATGGGTGACACTTGGGAGCCTTCTCAAAGCCTCTGGAATAGGTTAAACAGGCCAAGGAAGTTGGGATTTGATAAAAGTGTCCAGCATTCATTCCAGACTACATGTTTCACTTCCTTAAACATCCACATTGATGTGGATTGCTTGGTTGGCTTTCAGTTGTATTTATGAAACCGTGTAGAATTGACGAAAAGCAGAAGAGCAGAATTGGTACCCCATAGAGCTGCTTTCACACAACGTATTTAGCCTTGTTAAATTTCCCTGTTATCTGGATTCATACAGTACACATAACGATAACCAAACTCATTAGGTTCATGTAACATATTAAGTCAAAAAAATATAATTAAAGTTAAAGCTGACCCAGCTTCTTACGTTGTGCAAAATAAATCCTGAACTGATCTGGTTTAGCAAGTTGTGTGAATACAATTAGTTGCTGCCAAGCTGTAATTTTTATTATGGTAAAAATTTATTTTAACATTTAAAAATTATTTTAACATGGAAGAATAATTATATTGATTAATTTAATTATTATTTACTCTTAATTCATGTCTTGCCCTCATTTATACTCTTACTGCAGTTATTTATAAATCTTTGCTCCTGCTTCTTGAATCTGCTAATGCTGCTCTTCCAACTTTCTAAAGGACAAGTCTGGGCCTTAATAGCAATAGCAATAGCACTTAGACTTATATACCGCTTTACAGTGCTTTACAGCTCCCTCTAAGTGGTTTAAAGGATTAGCATATTGTCCCCAACAATCTGGGCCCTCATTTTACTGACCTCGAAAGGATGAAAATCTGAATCAACCTTGAACCTGGTGGGATTTGAACTGCCAAACTGCAATCAGCTGGCAGTCAGCAGAAATAGCCTGCAGTACTGCACTCTAACCACTGTGCCACCACAGCTCTTAACCCCAAATCTCAAATAATGGAAGCTGAACAACTTTAGACTGCCATAGTGGATACTATCTCAAGTACATCAAGAAGAGAGATTCTAGAATAGACTGAGGAAGCAACTTGGATAAGCTATAAAATTCTTCAAACCAACAAGAAAAGAAGTCCAGTTGCTATGACTCAACTTCTAGACGACTTCTAGAATACAAGTTGTTGTTTCTTTTTCTCAGCAAATTAATTATGTTAGGTAGCAAATAAGGCATCTTCTATTGTATGATTACTGCTGAATCCAGTTACATTGGATTAAACCAGAGTCACTATGGATGTTATGTTAACAAATTTTATATTCTTTTCATCTTACAAGGATGATAAATGTCCCCATTGATAGAGATGTCTTTCCTCTCCTCCCAAAGTCATACAGTTAATCACAGGTCAAACAGAATTTGTTTAATGTGGATCCAGCTTGAGATTTAATGCTCGTTACTTCAGGATAAGGGAGTTCCATGGCCCAGTGGTTAAGACATTGGGCTTGTCAACTGGAAGGTTGGCAGTTCGAGACCCAAGCATTGTGTGATGGTGTGAGCTTCCATTTCTTTCCCCAACTCCTGCCCACTCAGCAGTTTGAAAGCATACAAATGCAAGTAGATAAATAGATACCAATTCAGTGGTAAAGTGATAACGTTCCATGTATGTTGACGTACTTTTATGCCAGCCACACCACCACAGAAAAGTCTTCAGACAACTCCCTTGCTGGTTCCCTCAGAAAAAAGAGATGAACATCGCCCCTAGACTTGGACATTTACATTTATCTTTATTTCAGGACAACTTAATTGGTAGCAGAATTATTCCTAGCTTCCAGTTTTCAATACTGTGTTTCAAATCTTGAAAACTATTATTATGTTAAAAAGTAGCATTCCTGAACACATCAGCACTCATAGATTGCAGGATGGCGTTGTGACATTTTTTTCTAAAGGACCATTGTCTATCTGGAAGTTTATTAAAAAATAGTATTTCGAAGTCTCTAACTGCAGTTTAAGAACCAAAGAAGATAGAGTGCTGCAGGGTTTTTGAAATACAATTTAAGAGGACTTGAGCAGCACTTGAAAGAGCCATACAAGTGAACTGGTTATGGACTTTGTCACTTTCATAATATACCTTGAGTTCTTAGTTGAGTTGTAGTAGTTATATCCAACTTTGCTTTCTTACTTAAACATGAGCAAATGCAGCTTTGAAGCAAATCTGTTTTGGCATCTTTCATCTCAATGATTCTCCCCTCCCCCCTTTTTTTTTATATATTATGAATGTGACTGTCTCATTGAGGAAGAACCTTATATTATCATATTAGGGAAAAGAGCTTCAGGACAGGCGGCATAAAGACCAGAGAAGAGGAAAGATACAGTGGAATGTGAATTCAGGGAAATAATAGAAAAAAGAAGTGATGGAAATCAGAGAGGAGAAAGAAATAGATTTAGGGGATAGATATATTTGTAATATGATTACTGGTTGTCCTTGACTTACAACAGTTTGTTTAGTGACCCTTTGAAGTTACAACATCACTGAAAAAAAGTGACTTATGACTATTTTTCACACTTACGAACATTGTAGCATCCCCATGGTCACGTGATTTAAATTTGGATGCTTGACAACTACCTCACATTTATGATGATTGCAGTGTCCTGGGGCCTTTTTGTGATGTTCTGACAAGCAAAATCAATGAGAAAACTAGATTCAGTTAACAACCATGTTACTAATTTAACAGCTGCATTGACTCACTTAACAAATGTGGCAGGAAAAGTCATAAAATGGGCAAAATTTTCTGAACAAATTTTTCACTTAACAACATAAATTTTGAGCACCATTGTGGTCGTAAGTTGAGGACTATCTGTATAAAGTTATGAAGATTGAGGGGAAACAGTATTCAATTTTATATTGAATTTCTTTTTTAATTAATTTTCCTCTAAAGAAATAATTCTAAACAACTGCAAAAAATGGGTACAGTTGAATGTTAAGGTAAATTTTGTGGCTGAAATTCTTATAAGGAATCATCATTTTAATGAAACACAATGCACCAAATATGATGATGATAATGATGATATTCTGGAGAACTGGTAGCGGAAATTTTGAGTAGTTCAGAGAACTGGAAAATGCCACCTCTGACTGGAGGTTTTGCAGTATCCTTCCCTTGCCATGCCCACCAAGCCACACCCACAGAACCAGTAGTAAAAATGTTTGAACCTCACCATTGCATTAGAGGATGGGGTAAGACATTTAATTTGTGTCAGGTATAATGCCTGAGTCAATTCTTAGATATTAAGCATATTTTGACTTACAATAAATGTTTTTAAAAAGTTTGGTATTAGTAAAATTGGCTGGTTGGGGAATTTATAGTAACATTGTGCAACCTGTGTATTTAAGCTATTTACTCAATTCTTTCCTAGCATATGGTTTCATTTATACTTATTGCTGTGAGGCAACAGTACTCTTAACTGTTGTTGAGTTCACAGTAAGGCAGTTGCTACATGGTTCAATCTCTAGGCACTGAATTAGTGTATTCCACTTAGAGAGGACAAATTCTTTGAATAAAATGAGGAATTAGAGTGAGTTGGAGGCAGTGTGGTTACATATAAATCTCATCCTCAGGGTGGAGATTAGTAGCATTTTTCTCTGCTTTCTTGCCCCCTAACTTAATGGGATATGTAGGTCACAGTAGCACAACACATTCTTGGAATCAACAGACTGATGGTTGTTTGGCAAAAGGATTATGGACAGTTGCTGTCATTTATTTGCATCTGAGTTTTTCAGGTATCTGGCTGCAGCTCAAGGCTGTGTTATTTTGACTTCCATGCCTGCCAGCTGAATGAAGCTCTTGAAAGGGCATTTATTTGATAATTACAGGCTGTAGCCTTGGCAGGGAGTTTCCTCTATTCCTAAGAAAGGATCACCTAGAGGCAAAAACCAGAGTTAGCAGACTCCACATTTGAAAGAAAATGCAAAACAGCATAATACTTGCCACCCTTGATGATGGTAGGTGTCAGAAATCAATAGAGATAAGTATTGTGATGGAAATCTGGCCAAGTGCCTTTTATCTTTTCCTGGGATTGTATAAAAAAGACAAGATGGTGCTAATTAGGTAGATGTTAAGGTGCCAAAATATCAGCCTTCCCAAGCTTGAAGCTCTGTAGGAAAACTGACAGCTGTGTGCTTTGAATTCTGCAAAAGAGTAATTATTTCACTGTAATAAAATAATATCGGCTTATTCATTGTATAATTTGAGAGTGGTAGCATGATCCAATGAAAAATCAGTTTTGTATTGTGCAGTACTCCAATGTACTGGCACAAAAGGCAAGGAGCAGGGAGGAAGAGAATAATTTTATATGGATAGTAGTATATTTTTTTGCAGGAAAAGCATGCTCTGCTCTCAAAGTGAGTAAATAAAGATTACTGGCATGCTGTAGAAAAAGTCAGTGGGTGGCAACAAGATAATCATATAAAAACAAAGCAAGTTTCAACAGAACAACTTCCTTTCTTCCAGGAAGTGCTGTGTTTGATCCTTCCTTTTGCATGCTTGCCTTGTTTTTTTTCATAATATTGTAGGTTATATTGTATTTTGCCATTTGCTTTTTTTAAAGGATATTAATGGCATTAGTAGAATATTGGATGAAATGGGATAATTCATGGGATTCGAAAGTGGCAGTTTGGTAAATATAAGCTTAAGATTCTATAGCTAAGATATATAGGAAGTTGTTGTGGCTTCGATTCCCGAGCCTGTGCTGTTAGAGGAAGAGGACTCGGAAGATGAGGAGGAGGAACTGGGAATGCCTTCCTCCCCAGGACCTTCCTCTCTGGCAATGCCTTCCTCCCTGATAATGCCTCAGGTTTCATCAGACAACCGAGAGGAACAGCCTGAGATTAATCAGGAGGAAGGCATATTGGAGCAGCCCCTGACAGGGAGTCAAGAGGAAGAATGTTGGTTTGATCCTAGGCAGCGTCGTAGGGAGAAACGTGAGCAGCAATGTAGGAGATGTGGGAGGGTCAGAGAGTGAGCTGAGTCATTGAGCCATACCCCACAGGGGATAAAAGTGGATGTGTTGTCGGCTGGAACTTTGTACGGGACAAAGTTTGATCTTACTTCAGGTTTTTCGTTGTGAATGATTCTTGTGGTCTGCCTTGTAATTCTCTGTGAGTAGCTTTTTACTTGTTATCAGTTCGGACTTGGCAGGCAGAGCGTGTTGGAATGCCAAGGACGTTATCAGTTCCAAAGAATTAATTCTGTGAAGTCCGAGCCAGCCTGCCTGCCTGTGTTTGTGTGAGTTTGTACTCTTTCATCTTTTGGGAAAGAAGAAAGGTGAGACAGAACAGGAAGTCCTCAGCTTACAACCATAATCAGGATCAGAATTTCCATTGCTAAGTAAAACAATTGTTGAATGAGTTGTGCAACTTTTGTGGCCACGGTTCTGAAGTGAATCACTGCAGTTGTTATGTGAATCCCATGGTCATCAATAAATCCAGTTTCCCTTATCAATAAATCTTTGCTTGTGATTGGGAAAGTTACAAATGGCAATCACATGACCCTGGAACACTGCAACTGTCCTAGATACATGCCAGTTGCCAAGCACCTGAATTTGGATCATGTGACTGTGTGGGGATGCTGCATGAGTCATAAGTGAGAACCGGTGCAAAAAAAAGTACTTTTTTCCGTGCCTCTATAATTTATAAAGGGTGCTAAATGAATGTTTGTAAATTGAGGTCTACCTCAATTTACAAACTACAGCTACAAACTTGCAGCTTCTGGCCTACTGCGTTGTTCATGCATGTACAAGTAGTCTTCGACTTACAACAGTTCATTTAGTGACCGTTCAAAGTTACAGCAGCATTAAAAACAGAGACTTACGACCATTTTTGATACCTTACGACCGTTGTAGCATCCCTTTGGTCACATGATCAAAATTCAGATGCTGAATTTGGCAGTTGGTTCATATTTATGACAGTTGCAATGTCCGAGGTCATGTGATCACCTTGTGACCTTCTGACAAGCAAAGTCAACAGGAAAGCCAGATTCCCTTAACAACCATGGCTACTAACTTAACAATTGCAATGTGGCAAAAAATGGTTTTAAAATGGGGCAAGGTTCATTTAACTAATGTTTTGCTTAGCAATAAAAATTTGGGGCTCAATTGTGATTGTAAGTCAAGGATTACCTTTATAGAACCATTATGAATATAGAATGATGCAAAGAGCCACGATCTTTCTTGCTTTTTGGCCAATAGGCCAAAAATACAAAGTCTGTAAGAACCGTTGCTTTTTGTATTCATATTAGGCTGTGTGAGTGAATTATTTCCCATGGGCTTTTTCATTTACATGAGAAATTAAAATACATTAAAAAGGTCTCTTCTATGGTATTCATTCAGTAGTGAATGCTGATATTTCAATTGTGTATTTAAAACACTTCTAACTCTCAGGCCTCTACAGGCAGATCTACGCACAATTAGTTCAATGTTCAGCCTGGTAACCGGGTTGGAGTTTAGAAACAAATTATTTTTCTTTATTGCTTGTTTTAATATCGGATCCAGCATTTCTTTATCACAATAATTTTTTCTCAGAATTTCTCTTAATCCCCAAGCAGCCTGTTTCCGGATCTCTTACCCCAGTAACTACAATATGAAGCTGAACTTTCCCCAGGAATGGTTGCTCAGACGGAAGTGCTTCGTGCATTTTGTTCCCAATGTCGTTCTCGTGCTGCCTTTCATGTGCTCATTTCTCTGCATTTGCCTTCTTTACTGCATAATACTTGTTTCTTGTGCTAACAACCCTTTCTCTTTAAACAAGACAAAAGTCATTTCCATCGGAGGGGCTTTGTTCCTTGTATAGAAGCTGATTGGATTGACAGTTGACTGTTTCTCTGGCACAAGATGTGGGGTCTTAAAGCACAACTGAGGGTTGATTTAAGGATACAACAAGAATGGAATGGATGCAAATCCCAATTCTGTTCCCTAACTTTGTTCTTAAACCAAAATTGTATTCAAGCTGGAACTCTGTACTTAGAAACAGACTTAGAAATGATATCACACAGTACCTAAATTTGAAGTTTTGGATTTATTTTGTGGATGAAAAGGCAAAGTCTGTCAAGGGAAGATGACTTCATTGTTCCTATTATAAGCTTTAGAGGAAGAATTTAATTAAAGGCTCAAGAGGGGATAGTTTTTGCTAGAATGCTATCTAACAGATTCTGGTACTTTGGGATTGTTGCAAAATAGCAAGAATATCAGTTTCATCAATATTAAATGAAGGAAGCAGCTTGCTGAATGCTTGCTCAAACCAAACCAAACATGTAATACACGCTGCAAAGACAGAAGGATCGTCACATGCAAAGTAGTGTACATCTGTTGTGTTGATGGATTGTGATATATCTTCTATGATTTGGCAGGCTTAGCTCAAGTTCAACCTGCACAACCTCTCAGTCTGTTGCTGATTGTATTTAAAGTGCGAGTAGAATATGGCTCTGTATGTAGAAAAGTGGAGTTGAACATTTTTGTTACCTTTTTAGGTATGAGAAAAGTAATTCAGCTTGGCAAGTCTGTTACTAACCATTGTTTTTGCAATCTACAAAAGATTAATGATCACTTGAGAAATATTCAAGGAGAGTTCACTCAGTCATTTAAGGTGAGAAAGAAAAGAAGAAAGGAAACTTACTTAGTTCACGTTTTGCTCAAAAGGGCAAGAGTAATCCCTGTTAATGAATCATGATAGTTGCATTTTGCATTTTAAAGGAGAGATTACCCGAGATAACAATCAGAAAAACTCTCAGAAGGAAAACTTTTGAAAAACTGATATGCCTCTACAGGTAGTCCTCACTCAATGAACACAATAGAAAGCAGTAACTCTGTCACTGAGAGGCATGATTGTTAAGCATGACATGATGTAATCATGTTGATCTGTTCCAGCTACAGTCACTTTAATGACTGTGGGTCATTAAAGCCACATCACATTCCATCTCTTGAGATTTCCTGCTGGGTTTTCCATTAATTTTGCTTGTTGGAAGTGGATGTGAAGTCACAAATGGCAATTGTGTGACCATGGGACACTGCAACCATCATAAATGCACATCAGTTGCCAAGTGTGTGAATCATGATCATAGAATGATAGGGATGTTGTAACTTTGAGAGCTGGTCACAAGTCTCCTTGAACACGATTGTAACTTCAAACAGTTACTGAATGAATGGTCAGTAAGTGAGAACTACTCTGTGTGTGTGTGTGTGTGTGTGTGTGTGTGTGTGTGTGTGCATGTGTTCATATATATAAATACATACATAAATACATACATATACATACTTACTTTCACATAAATACATAAACATGTCTGTTTTAAGCCTGTCTTATCACTACTGTCTAATCTATTTGACAATAACATTTTAGAACCCCAGGAAGATCTAGGCCTAGTTGAAATGCAACCTAATCCATATAGCTTTTCCAGTTTTCTACTCTAATTCACAGATAATCAGTAGTTGAAAAATGTGAATGAAATAATTGAAACATGCTCTAATAATAAACATCAATGAGACTAGACCGTGGCTACAACAACCTGCTTTTGAATTTACAATGAAGATGTTGAAGTGATGGATAGCTTTTGTTTTATAATCATCTCTTAACCGTAAATGAACTTGAAGTTAAGTATACCACAGGCTAGCACTTGGAAGAAGAGTCATGGAGGCCTTGGAAAAGATATTCAGATGCCAATATCGTAAAACAAAGATCAGAATAATGCACTGAATGGCTTGTGACACTTTACAGGAACAGAAATTGGAGGCCAAAGTACTAGGGTAGAAAAAGTATTGATGCTTTGGAACTTGGTGAAAACTTCTGAGAATACTACAGATGGTCCTTGACTAATAATCACAATTGAGTCCAAATTTTTTGTTGCTAAGTGAGGCATTTGTTAAGTGAGTTTTGCCCCATTTTATGACTTCCATTGCCCTTTATATTTCAAAATGAAATGAATATGCCCTTTATATTTTGAAATGAAATATAAAAACCAAAGAGGAGAAAATACTTATTGGAAGATATGAGTACTCCAGCCAAGCTACAACTTGTCTACATTAAAAAAAAAAATGAATATCAGGGGAAAAAAAAGAACAGATTATAAGGTTTAAATGAAATGATACTTTAGCAAAATGTTATTAGTTCAAAAATTATTTCATTGCATTATTTCATTGATGAGGACTATGTTATTTTCCAATTTTTTGTTACTGCTGATTTCTAAAAGCTTTCCATATACTGTTTTCAACAAAGCAACTTTGGTCAACACTACATATAATATTGATATTAGTTTATTCTCAGATCTGAGTAATTTTTAGCCACATAACAGTGATAGTTTTGAAATGAGATCTAAAACGATGTTAAGATTCTTTCTCATTAAAATAATCATTGCAACCTCATTATACTGTATCTGTCTGTCTGTCTGTCTGTCTGTCTAGATGAGCCAGATTTCCTCTTACACTTTCCTGGCAGAAAGTATTATAATAATATAAAAAATTTGCACCTGTTTTTGTAACTGTTAAATGTTTTAAAATTATACTAAAGAAGCAGCCGTCAAACATATTTGATACACAGCATCATTAGAACAATACATCCAAAGAAGATCCTTCAGATGTTTTTAAGTATAAAAATATTTTGATAAGGAGTTGGAACTTGAAGGAAATATGGAATGTTCTGTGGAAGTTCTTTGAATGTGGAATTCCAGTTGGGAAACTTGTTAGCAGCAAGGGCCTCACCCATAGCTTCATTAATTTCTGATACTAAAATAAATCCTCAGAAGAGTAGTCTACCCTGTAGCATTGTTGATATGAACATGGAACTGGTATAGGTCAAAAGCTCCTCTATTCCAACATGTTGAGTCCATTAAATGAATAAGCTATTCAGAATTCAAACTAACTGTGACATCCAAACGTAAACCAAGAGGACTTTTTTTTATGTCGTCCAGGGATGAGCAACTTGAAGTGCCAGAATCAAATGTAACCTGGACTTCTTTTATGAAGCATCAAGAACATCCTCCAGTAATTAAAATTGGTTTGTAATTTTTGAAAAGCAAAAGGGGAAAAATCACTCTGGATAACAGCCATATATTTGACATAATGTGGCCATTTATGTGCCATCATCCTAATGGCTGTATCTGTGGACCATGTAAAAAATGTCCAGTTGATGTCCCATTTATTAAAAGGATGGCTGTCCCTGGCATAGTGATACTTCTGAACGCATATTTTCAATGGGATGCTATTTCAATGTGAAGTGGTACTGAGCAATACTCATTGTAATATCGGAGTGAGTCACAAAATAGGTCTTCTACTCTTCCCGTATTCACTGCAAATTCTTTTACTTAGGAAGCAGAATATATAAAGAAGATGTAAGGGTGGAAGAGGAAAATATAGATAGTCCTTGGCTTATGATTCATTTAGTGACCATTTTAAGTTATAGTGGCACTGAAAAAAGTGATTTATGACTTTTTTTTTACACAACTGCTGCAGCACCCTTGTGGTCAAAATTCGGACACTTGGCAAAAGTTCGGACACTTGGCAAAAAACCACCTGATCAAAATTCGGACACTTGGCAATGGCATGTATTTATGACAGTTGCAGTGTCCTGGAATCCTGTGATCACCTTTTGGGACTTTCTGACAAACAAAATCAAGGGGGAAGCCAGATTCACTTAACAACTGTGTTACTAACTTAACAACTGCAGTGATTCACTTAACAACAATGGCAAGAAAGGTCATAAAATGGGGCAAAACTCACTTAACTATCTTGCTTAGCAATGGAAATTATGAGGTCAATTATGTTTATTAGGTTTTAGGGACTGATGATGTTCTATCTGTGAATGAACATCCTTGGACACAATCCTTGGGAGGAAGTGATAGTTTGGAATCTGAACGTTTAAGAAAGAGCTACCACACTGATGAGCTGATTGAGAAACCTGAAAACAAAAGTGTTCAGAATTACCTGTTTGAAAACTACTGTTAACCTTCTAAGATTAGGGGATTGCAAGTTGGGCGGTCTTGTCTAATAAAATTCTTGAACTCAATATTTTTCAGTTAGAGGCCGTAGTGCCGTTGTGTTTTTCAGTAATTGCATTCTGTCTTAATTGTAGTAGAAAATCGGCTTGTCTTGTAACTTCTATGACTTATTTCTATTTTTCCTTTTCTTTTTTACAACTTTCTTCCAGGAATTAGCCAAGAGGACACCCACTAAACACCCAGATTATCAAGCGGTATTGAATGCGTTACAGGCAATGAAAACAGTGTGCACCAATATCAATGAGACCAAAAGGCAGATGGAGAAGCTGGAAGCTCTTGAGCAATTGCAGTCTCACATTGAAGGATGGGAGGTATGGTGGAAAGTGGGTAATAGTTCCATTCTAAGCTTTTGGTCATCAAGTAGAATTACCTATAAGTAAAGGAACAAATTTAACTTGGGAAGCTATTTGTTAGTTACCTAATTATTTTGTTTCTGTGGCTTACTTTCTTTAACATGTTAGGTTACTTCATGAATTAATGTATGAACCGAAAAAGAAAGAAATTAAAGCAAGTTAACATGTTGTACAGTACTTAAAAGCTACAGGAGCTTGCCCATTATGGTTGTAAGTCATGATACCGACCTGACCCGTTTTTCACAATTTTTAAAAAAGTAGTCATTAAGCAAACTCATACCAGCACGATTCTTTGGAAAGTGATGAGAAAATGTGCACACAAAACATTCCTGTCTGCTTTCTGCAATGAATGGGTATGAAGCTCACATGAAATAATACGTAATATAGTCTTAATGTGAAGTCCTGTGACTGCAGCTTATTATGTGACTGGTTGATTGGTAGATTGATTGATTGATTATCAAGCTAGTGTCAACTCTTGGTGATCACACAGATAGTTTTTTTTTCTATGATAGTCTATCCCTAATCTGCTTTTTTAGATCTATTGTCATTGTAACTAAGTCCATCCACCTCTCTGCTGGTCGCCTCCTTCTTCTCTTTTCTTTCACTGTTCCCAGCATTATAAAGTTCTCAAAGAGCAGGGTCTTCACATAATATGCCCAGAATATGATCATTTATGCCTCGAGTGAGAACTTTGCATCGAAACAAATTCAACATATGATACCGCTGTTGACAAGTAGTTGAGGAAAGATTCTTTGTATTATTCAGATAATATTTGATGCAGAATAAGATGGTGGAGGTGCTGATTGATTTGGACTTCCAATGTTACATATCTAAATGAAGGCAGGCAGGCAGGATTTGCTTAGCTATTATAAAGCTTTGATGGTGTATAGCTCTAAACCAGGAGAAGGCAACTATGGCTTCTTCATGACCTGCGGCCTTCAGCTCCCAGAATTCTTGAATTCTGGGAATTGAAGTCCACAGGTTGTGAAGGGGCCATAGTTGTCCACCTCTGCTCTAAACCATGTTGAAACATTTTACCATGATTTAAATTTTAAATTTATTTCTGTTTACTATTGTCAATTTTGTAGGGTTTTTTCTGTTTTATTTTATTCTTTTTATTCTCTGTTTTAGTATTACAATACAGTTTGTCTATCCAATTTTTACATCCCTAATTGAGTTGGTTAAAATTCATTTTATGAATTGAGTATGATTTTTTTTAATTGGACAAAAGGCTATCTAGCAGTAATTTCTGCAAGTGTTTGATAGGCATGAGAATTTGACAGAGGCCACTGATTAAGCAAGAGAAGAGGTTTCCAGTGAGCAAATGTGTTTTTTATTCTACTGTCTAGAATATAATTTGCTAAATGACTTCCTGGACTTATTGGTGTCTGGAGGATCCTATGTTTGAGAAGCTGATGGTTACCAGCCGAAATTCTTTTGCTGGACACATCTGTTAGAAGTCATACAAACTTCCTCATGTTTAGAGTGTTTATTCTACTTTGAGATTGTTTTGTTTTGACTTGTTCATTTTCTCCTTCAGACTTCTTTTTTGGCATCCAACTGGAGCCATGTGGATGATGTCGATATTCAACTATGTAATTTTTATTTTTATTTTTGGACAGCAAGTTGGTCAACGGATAGAATGTTCAGTGTCTGAGCACAAATATAAATCTATTCTGAATTGAGGGTCAGCTTTCAAGTCTCAGAAACTACTTTGCCAACCCAAATCCATTTTTTTAACCTTGTAAGCTGTCCAGGGGCATCTTGTGGTGAAATGGGCAGCAAACAAATGTAATAAACAAAATAATAAATTAATCCAGGATAGCAATGGGCTACCAATAGTAATAATAAGAAAACAATTGAGATTGGCTAGGATAGTAGTGGATTAATAGCAGTAATAATAAGGAAACAAATAGGATTGCTGTAAGGATTTAAATGGAGCACAAACGAAAGTTTCTTGCTGATTCCATTGTATGGAGAATTCAAAATGTAACTTCATGTACTTCTAAAAGTTTGCCTATATTACAAGCTGATCTTAATTTAATATACTTTGTGTAGCCTGAAAATAATATAACCAGAAGGGATGTTTCTTCTATTTTCCTCAGAAGAAGTAAAGAAGGAAAACCCCTAAATATATTGTACTTTTAAAAAAGAAAAATCAATATAGAGAGCGAGCTGCAATAATACATGGATATCAGAATTATTCTAATATTTCATATTCATGGTCCTTTTTTCATATTTACTTTACTTTCGGCTCTAATGGAGTACTTTCTGTTTTCTATCAGTAAGGGCATGCTGAACACCTGATGATCTGAATTTTAATGTTTTTGAATTTTTCTGTATATTGGGTTATATCAGTGCTGTATATTTAGTCCATGTTTTGGTGGAGTTTAATGTTAGGATGAGAGTACAAGCTTCACATAGACAAATAATTCCCATTTCTATTAGTAAAATCAATTAAAAGTTTAGAAAACAGGCTGAAATTTCACCATCAACATTTGCCTGTTATATTGCCAAGTTTCAATGGTATTTCCTTGGGGAGCAGAGGGACAAAAATAAATAGCTTATGTGGGTTGCGTGCAGCCTGTGATTGCCTTTTCTTTGTTTAGATCTGAGTGAGGACATCACATTTGTTTACCAAACACATTGTCTGTAACCTTGCTTGCCAATTATAACCAAGTTCCAGTCTTTGATTTATTTGGATAGCTAAGTATTACTAAGCATGGATGCAGATTCGTGAATTTCAAACAAGATATGAAAATTATACTATTTAAAATAGCTTTCCTCAACTAGTTAGACTAAATCCTCATTGTCTATTGAACACATCTGGAAGATTCTGGTTTAGGAAGAACTGATTTTTAAGAACTGGAAATATTTTACACACCTATCTGAATAACTATAGTCTATATGACATAGACTATAAAAAAAGTTGATAGGTGGGTCGAACAGGCCTACTCGATTCAGAATCATTTTTGTATCACACATAGGTACAGCCTAATTTATTTCAAATATGTGTTATGGAATCCTGAACTCAAAACCAGCAGGTTCTCCTAAATCAGCGGTTTTCAAACTTGGCAAATTTAAGACTTGTGGCTCCCAGAATTCTTTTTTTTTTTTAATTAAGTTTTATTTGGGTTTTCACACGTACAAAATACAAGTAAAACATCTTTTTTGAAAATAGCATGGTCCTGGGTTGAACTTCTTTATACAGACACAAAACTCAATTTCATGCTCCTTTTTGTGTTCTATTCCATATCTTATATTATTCTACATTTTCTATATAGTTTTTCCCCTCTTTTAATTTTTTCAATTTTATTTTGATTATCTCATCTCAATTCAAATCATTATATTTATACTTTTGTCTGTTCTGTTTCAATTTCATATTATCTTTTCTCATTAAACAAATTTTCTCCTGTAGTTACTAATTGGAGTATGACACCTTTATATCTTTTAATTACATTCATTCAATTCTTATTTAAACTTCAATATATACCTTAAGGTTATGACAAGTTAATACATAACTTCCAATTGAATTCTGCTTGGTACATTCTTATAAGACACACTATATTCTTTAAAAAAAAAATTATTAATATATGTAATTATAAACCCTCATTCCATTCCAATTCAGTTCTATCATTAATAATCATTAAAATCTTAACATCTTTAACACTTCTTTTCAATTAAATATCATACTTCCTTAAAGACCCATATAATCTCCATAATTAATTTTTCCCTTATTTCTCTTCACATATGTTTTGTAAATCATTAAATATTCATTTTGTTACATTTGTTTATTGACAAGCATTCCACTGAATTATGATAGCTATTTTATCAAACATTTTAATCATACATTGTTTCATATTTTCTAAAATTATTTCTGTTTCTAATATAACAATACTATCTTATGTACCTTTGCAGAATCCCCTTTTCCATTAAATTTTCACCCATTATCTCTAAATAGGTCCTGTTTCTCTATATTTTGTTTCTGTCCTTTATAACTTCTTTTCCTTCCTTTCTTCCCTCTCATCTTCTCCCTCCCCTTTTTACCCCCTTGTCTCTCTTGTTCTAATTCTCTCTTCTGCATTTCCCTCTTCTGTTGCTTTCTAATTTTATACTTATTTTTCACTCTATTTTTTTGGAGTTGTTTTTCACAATCTTAAACTATCAATTCTCTTTCCCCCTTTCCTTTTTCCCCCCCATCTAAGATTATTTGTTCATTAAAGATGGCTTCTTCTTTGTCACAATCTTCTTGTTCTGCAGGCATTTCTTGTTGTTTCTCATAATTCCAAATCTCCAATTCTAAAAACCAAAATACGAAGCCAAAAGAACCTCTCCCTTCTTGTGCATCTTCTTTGTACTTTTTAAGTTCCATTTTCAGTTCTTCTAAAAGTGAAGCCATTTTAAACAGTTTTAAACAACCACCCGATTGATTTTAGTCATTCAAATACAATAACCAAAAATCCAGAAATCATCAAGTAATCCAAATAGTCCCAAGTTATTTCTTATTTCTTTTTCTACTTTCTTTTCCTGAGGTTTTTGTTGCGATATTTCAGTGAAAATATATCTTTTGGAAGTCTTGTTGAGATTTTGCTGTAAGTCCTTTTTAATTCCAGGCAGTCTCCTCCCTTCCAGATCTTGCCCTTTTATTCTTTTTCTCTCCTTTCCTCTTTTCAAAAGCTTTTGATTATCCAGAAATCTTTATTATCCCTTTGACGTTTTATTTTCAGCATTAAATGCCTATTGATATCAAAGTGGATTTTTTTCCAACTTCTTGGTTAAGTCTCTAAGCTATCAGTGTAGGAAAAGGAGAAAAAAAAAAACCCAAATCTTTTCCCTTTTCTCTCTCCTTCGCAGCTTAAAAATCTTCTTAGGGAACAATGTTATTGGTTTTTTTAATAGTTTCAATTCCAGGGTACCTTATTTGTTGCTTTTGCTGTTTGACCCAGTCAACCAAAACTTTCTCTTCTTATCTTCCTCCTGCACATTCTTTTCCAGTTGAATTCTTCTTTGTGGTGGCCATTTCTGACCACCGCTATAACTGCCTTCGGGAAAGGGAGTAATGGCCAGTTGGGGAATAGAGATGCGGCTCTTCTCAACCCTGCAGGCAGTCTCCCCCCTCTTCACCACCTCTACGGGGTGGCTTAGCCCCGAAACCAGCCGGCTCAGGGCGCTCCAGTGGCGAGCATGGATCGAAGCCTCGCAGAGACGAGGTTTCAGTCTGTCACCAAAGAAGCTCAAACCGGAAGTCCAGCTCCAAGAATTCTTGAGCTAACATGACTAGAGGAGGAATTCTGGGAGTTTTCTAAACTAGTCTTAAAGCTGTCAAGTTTGAAGACTCCTGTTCTAAATAGAGTTGAGAATGTGGCATAATAGTTAGTAATGTACCCATGAGACTGAACTGTGAGCCAGGAAGTTCCTGATTTAAATCTATGTTTCACATTTGATACCAATTCAGCAAATAATGTGAAGAAAGCTAGTCTCTCTAAGCTTCATCTTTTTTGCGCACTTATGTGAATGCTTCCTGTTGATGTGATGTTCCTTCGCCTTACCACTACTACTAATAGTATTTTATTAAATCTCCAGAATTGGTTATAGTTTACCTACCCAGCCACTACCCCACTTCTGCTAGCGTGGGCGTATCAAAATATATAAGAAAATATTTTGCTGATGTGGTTTGTGTTTCACAATTCTGGACTAATTTTTGTCTTTTTTCCTAAGAAGACATCAGTAGGTCATATTAATCTAATATACTTCCTTAGTCTGGTTTGCACTGCAGATAAGGAAGTTAGACCCTGCCAAACACATTGCAAAATAAGTGTAGTGTACATATAGTGACTTCCAACCTTCATCACAAGTAGTAACAAATTTAGTGACTGTTCATTCCCTCCAAGGTTGCAAACAATTTATTGCTTCATCCCTTATTGCATCCCTTATTTATAGGCAAATCCATAAAACATCACTGTTTCAGTCTTAGTATCAGCAGGAAATCCATAAAATATCGCCAAAAGCAAAAACATGTCTTGTTTTAACTTCAATCAGATAATATTTCATTTCTGTTCATTCTTCTTTGTCCTATCACACAGAATTCTTCAGGTCTTTAACAGTGTTCCTCAACCTGTGTGGCTCGGCAACCCAGCTTGGGCAGGAGACCGCTGTCTTGTGATCTCTTGTGGGGAACAACTGTCAGGAGCATACGTTGGCAATCTAGTGTCCTCTCCTAAACCAGAAAGATTTCAAGGAACAGGTCTATTTACTGGTTCCTTGGTCTTTGCTGCAATCATTGGCTTCACTTTTGCAGAGATGTCTTCAGTCCACTATTCCCCCTCCGCCGCCCCCACCCCCCAGATTAAACAGTAGTCAAATAAGAGGCAGCTGAGTCCACAGGAAAAAAAAAAAGAGAGAATGGCAAATGTCTCAGAAGGCACTACCTTTAGCTTCTTGGACTGTAAAGGCAAAGAAGGGAAGATGTATTTTCAAGACTTTCAAGATTCTATTAATGTAACCTTACAACAAAGTGGTATTAGTTCATCTGGCTGTGTTTTGCATCTTATGGAAATTGCCGAAGACCTTTGCCAAATATACTGTAGTGAGTTGGTATAGCTAAAAGGCTTCAATAAAGAAGGATATTTGTAGCTCAAGGCTGAAATGGGGGATGCTTGGTGCTTTCTCACTTGGTTGTTTTCTTGCAGACATTACATTAACCAAACTAGGTAACATAATCAGTGCTCCTCAATGAGCATCAATGTTCTTTTTATCAATGAAAACAAGTTTTTTTTCCTCCCATTGGTGGAATTTGTCTCCTTTTTGTACACCCCAGTTTATCTGTTGGTTTCTGGGCAGTGATAAGTAAAGCCCTTTCTATTCTTAGGCTTTTAAACAATTATTTCAATGTTTTATAACTTTACTCTGTTTTATTTTACAATTGGTTTTACTTTGCCTTTATGTATTATTGCTCTCTTGCTAGGCTTTTTATAGGTTTTTCAAATACCTATGTATGCAGATTAGCAAATTCTGGTTACTGAATAGTTGAAATGTATATGAAATTAAAACAAATCTTAGCAAATATCTTGTATGGAGGGTGTTAGGGTAGAGAAAATTAATTTACTTTTTAAAATTCGATTTTTTTTTGACAGATGATATTAAAAAAGGAACACTAACAACAGAATTAGTCAAATTATTTCTAAGCAGCGGTTACTGTGAAAGATGGATTTGATTAACATTGAGACTCCCGAATTCTGATAATATGTTCTGTAATGGGATAGAATCCTGAAATAGTTCTTTTGTATTCTAGGGCTCCAACCTGACAGATATTTCAACGCAGCTTCTGCTTCAAGGAAACTTACTAAAAATCTCAGCTGGAAACATCCAGGAGAGAACATTTTTTCTTTTTGATAACTTGCTTGTTTATTGCAAGCGGAAATCCAGGTAAATTCACTGTCTATGTTCTTTGCTCAGTTTCCTTGATAATAAATACATGGAAATAAATGTTTTATGTTGTTTCTCCTCCATGCTGCATTGAGAGCCCAGGATGAGTTGACTCCTTCCTATGACGTCATTTAGCTGAGTCTGTACTAAGATGTAAAAGCCAGCCCCCGGAAGAGACCCCAGCTTTTGATTCAGCTCCTTTCAGTCAGTAGCTGTGTCTCTGAAAGCTTCTGTTAGATAACACTCATCAGTGATCTTCAGTGCCGTTTTTCGGTGTGATGAGCCGGACGAGGACCCACCTGTGGACATGCAAGCTTTGGTATGTCCCATCCTGGGCTCTCGATGCAGAATGGAGGAGAATGGGCATTGGTAGAAGTTACCCTGAACACCCTTTCTGTCTATGCTGCGAGAGAGCCCAGCCCCTCCCTTGATTCATCCAGAGAGGGTAAGTCATATTTCTGTATTCATTTGTGCTTTCAGTTGTCAAGTATCTTCGCCAAAGCTGGGGTCTCTTCCGGGGGCTGGCTTTTATATCTTAGTACAGACTCAGCTAAATGACATCATAGGAAGGAGTCAACCCATCCTGGGCTCTGTTGCAGCATAGATAGAAAGGGCGTTCAGGGTAACTTCTACCAACACCCATTCTTTCCCCCCCCCAATTCTTATAAAGACCCAACTTACATCTTGAGCTTTAAGGCTCAGAGGTATGACTTTAGCAAAGAAGTGAGCAATCTTACCTTGGCCTGGGACTCTAATTTTTGGGGAGAGGGGGCAAAAGCCACAGGGATGAAGCTGAGACCAAGTTTTTATATGCAAAGTGAAGAAGTGTAGGACTCCTTTGTTTTGTTGTTGTTTTAAAATAAGCCTTTATTTACGAAGAAGGATTCTAGAGGTCCATGGTGCTGTCTGAGTTTGATGGTTTTCTTGGAGATGTTTCATTATCACTAAGTATAGCATCATCAGTGTTAAAAGAAGTGGGATTGTTTTGTTTTGTTTTATATACTGTTGGCTTGCCCTGTCAGTATTGGTGGGTGTTTCCTTGATTAAGTTATTCCTGTTACTTAGTTTGTCTGTGTTGGTTGTTCGTTGATTAGGATATTTTTTATGTAAGAAGGATTCCTGTTTCTTTTTATGCTATGCTAAGCATATTCTCATGTATTTCTCTTAAAACATCAAGAAATACTATTTTTTATTTGATATTTTTGGGCAATCATGATCAAGGAGGATTCGGGGATAACAGTTCAGAATGTAGGTTGGAGTTTAGAATGGTCATATTCTTGTGTTGGAATTTATTTTTATTTATTTGGAAAATGTTTACAGCTATCCATCTTAAATACATTTTAAGATGTACATTGAGCAGCCCACATAAAATACATTTTAAGATGTACATTGAGCAACCCACATAAAAACAATGAAAAAATCATAACCAATTAAAATAATCAATTCAAGAAGCAAATAACCAAGACACAAATGCCCTAGTTCTAATACTTGGGGGAAAAAACAGGTTATAACAGTCCTCTTGGAAGGCTAAGAGAGACAATACCTTGTGAACCCAAAACTGAAAAGCTGGAATCTGGTGTGCATGGCAGGAATACTCTGTACTGAAACTGGGTCACATAATTGGAAAAGACCTGAAAACAGGTGGGTTTGTGGAAGCAAAGTGAAATCAGACATACAGGCAAAAATGTTTTGGAGACTTTTTGAAACTTGAGATGAAACAACACAAGTGAATTAAAACATCTTAGGCATTAAAACATTTTAGGCAAAAAAAGTGAGGTAGCAATAATGTCACTAGAATCACATAATAATTTCTAAATGTAATTATTCCTTTCTCTCTCTCTTTCTTTCTCTCTCTCAACAAGCTGTGCTATAAATGTAGGGAAGAAGACTGATAATGACTTAAGCAGCATTACCATATTTTGGATGCATCCTTTGGCCCTTTTCTATGTATGATGCAAGAATTGAGGGGAAAATAATGAAAGGAAAAATAGACATAAACAATGAAGAGTCACAAGGGGAATCCAAACAGCAACTTAGCCCAGATTTAGGGAAAAATTTAATGTCATTCACAGAAAATCAGCCTTAATTGACTGACTATGAATGAGGATTGGACATTCCTCTTGCAGCTTCCAAGATCCTGGATTTAACTCTAAAATCTGCATATTTTATTGAAGTATGATTCTTGCATGTTCTTGCATAACTGTGTGGGCCTTAAAACATGCTTATGACAACTTGCAAATGCTGTTGAAGATTAATATAATAGATTACTCAGTTTTCATATTCATTTCCCTTTTGCTTGGGAAAGTAGGCTTGACTGAGGACTGAAATTAGGTACTCATCTGATCAGGTGGGCGATCCAAAAGGAATGTCTCCCCCCTTGGGGAAGGCATGCATCAGATTAATTGAGAAGAATCACGCTATCTAAGATTGGGGGTGTAGAGGTAGCTCTAGGTTATCCCACTAGCCTCATTCATGCTGTCTCCTTTCCTTTCAAGTGATATTTAAGTGGGAGGGGAGGACATGGATTGGAGTAAAGCTAATAATGTTGGTGACCTGCAGGATGAGTTTCTGCTGGCTTTATTCATACTTCTAAATGCATTTAAGAGCATCTTCCTTTAAAGAGGAAGGACAAAGCATGGGTGAAATAGAGCAGTAATAGTAAAAAGAGGAAAGGTCAGTTAGGAACAGAATAGGCTAATAGGATAGAGATTCTTCATACTATAGTAGCCTTCCCTAACTAACCTAGATCCTATGTATTGGACAAGGTCATCCCACAGCCCGAAATGCCATTGATTCCATATGGTAAAGCAAAAGCATCCTCTATCCTTTACTAGTAGATTTTGACTTCCTCCTCATTCATTGGAGTCTTCCTGAGTCTTTCTTTTTCAGCCCCCCCCCCCACTTTTTTTCCCCCTGCTTCAGTTTAGTAGTTTGGATTAATACAGCCCTTCCCTTTCTGCAGGCAGTTTTCCCAGAACACTGAGTTTGGGAAACAAAATGTTCTATTGCCTTTTGAGAGAGTGCTCTTGTTTGTACAGAACAGGCATCAGTGAGTAAGTTTTCTGCAGTTTGGCTTGGAGATTGATATGACGGCTCTGACACTTTCAGTTCCCCAAAGAATTTGTGTTTATATTTCCTGTAATTCCAAAGCAAGCTTTGTCCCATTCTCCAGAATCTGATTTTCATTAAAAATAGAGGAGTTTTCTGCATGCTACCTCTGTTTAAGAGATATATTTAGATGTGGCAAAGCTGCTATAATTTGTGATGGTTTATCTCTCTCTGCCTGCTGTTTAAATTCAGTGCAGAATGAAGCTGAATGTCTACCACGTGCTGGACTTAGTTAGCATCAGGCTTCAATAAGTGACATACTAATCAGCTACAGTGTCCAAATATAGAACTTTATAACAAGTTTATACAGTGGAAAAATGTTTAATGTCAACTATACCTCAGTGTTCTATGATGTATGGATGTCTAGGCTGGTATTAGAGCCACATTTCCATGCTGTAGCCCCAAAGATCATGGTATACATAGCAATAGCACTTAGACTTATATACAGCTTTATAGTGCTTTACAGTGCTCTCTAAGCTGTTTACAGAGTCAGCATATTGCCCCCCAACACTTTTGGGTCCTCATTTTACCCACCTTGGAAGGATGGAAGGCTGAGTCAACCTTGAGCCTGGTGAGATTCGATCTGCCAAATTGCAGGCAGCTGGTTGCAGCAGAAGTAGCTTGCAGTACTACATTCTAACCAGTGCACCACTGAGGCTCTTACATATAGATAGACTAGAGCCAAATTTACAGGATTGTTTCATGGGTCTTTTGATTCATTATCAAGTGACCCCAAAAGAAGGTTGCAATGTTTGAGGGAGAAAAGCTACAATATTTTCTTTGCCTACACAGTGCAGTTACCCACATGTAACTGAAACGATGTTCTTTGCATCATGGATAGAAATGTCCACATCCATACATGTATGTGTGCAGGATTGTTGAGGGGGGGCAGTTAGAATTTATTGCTGTAATTTGGGTAACACAAATTTACTTACTCGCACATTCTGTTTTGCAGTTCATCATGTAAAATTACTGATTTACTGCCACCTGCTCATCCTTTAAAAAATAGACTTTATGCTTTTGTGTTGCTTGCTGTTTCAAAAGTACAAACTGCTTCAAATGGAATTTAGTCTGGTGGATACAAATGATTTGATATTGTAAAATAAAAATGAAATCAAATATTTCATAGTGGCACTGTGGTAAGAATGCAGTACTGCAGGGTTTGAGTTTGAGTCTCACTAGCTCAAGGTTGACTCATCCTTCCATCCTTCCGAAGTCTATAAAATGAGGACCAAGATTGCTGGCAGCAATATGCTGACTCTGTAAACTGCTTAGAGAGGGCTGTAAAGCACTGAAATGGTATATAAGTCTAAGTGCTATTGCTATTATGGCAATAGACAAGCATAAAAATAAGATTTTTTAAAATGGTATACTCCCCTCCTTGCCCCATTCCCTGACGTAACTCTAAGAGGATCATCTTTAATTGACACATGATGATTATTAATCAGATGGGACAGCAAAACAGAAGCACACAATCTATAATATTCAAAACCTTTATTTACACTTAGTAGGTCAACCCAAACAAATAGCTATGAAGATTTCTGTTCTGCCATAGCTCAGCTTCTTCTCAGGATCTTCATGAATGCCTCTCCAAAGAAGGGCATGTTTATATTTAGTATCACATTTTATCTGTTCATGCTTAAAAAGACAAAGGTGAAAAGGCTTCTCAGAACCTTGGACAGATCTCTATGAAGTTTGAAAAATACTGTAAACTCTTCCAAAACAATAACAACAAGCGAACAAAAACTTTGTTATTTCAGTCCTTGACCTCAAATGTCTATGGAGATGTTCAGTTATCCAGGTCACGCAAAGCATCGAAAGATGCTTTTTCAAGAGGCAACTGAATTTTCTTTGTTTTTCTTGAAGACATTTTGCTTCTTTGAAAAAGCTTCTTAGATAAGAAGCTTAACATCTCCTGGGAAAACAAAGAAAGTCCAATTGTCTCTTGAAAAAGCATCTTTGGGACTTGACCCCAAATGTTCTCCATAATTATCACGTAGCTCCAACTTTCCATTTTTGAGGAAGATTGTGGAGAAGGTAGCCAGTCTGCAGTTGATTATAATCCTGGAAAAGTGGATCATTTAGATCTTTTTCAGTCAAGCTTCAGGCAGGATTCAGTATTGAGGCAGCCTTGGTGACGCTGTAGATGTCTGTGGTGGAGCTGAGGTAGGGGTGGTACATCTCTCCTGGTACTCCTTGATTTCTCAGTGCCTTTCAGTTCCATCAATAGTGGTGTCTTTCTAACCATCTCCATGTATTGGGGATAGAGACCATTGTTTTATAGAGGTCTCAGGTAGAGTGCTGGAAGGTTCTATCCTCTCTCCCTTTCTTTTTAACATCTACATGAAACAGCTGGGCGAGGTCTTCTGCTGGTTTAGGGTTTGGTATCATCAGTAAGCTGATAACACCCAGTAATACCTTTTGACACCAGGCCATCTGAATGAGACTGTTGAGCCTCTGTCTTGAGGCAGGGTGTAAATGGGGAAGAACTGTCTCTGACTCTTTCCTATTAAGGCTGTGTTTGGGGCATCTAGATCTGGAAAAATTTTGGAGGGGGTAGCATTTCCTCTGTCAAGAGTAACATGCAATCTGAGGGATCTTCCTGGATTCAAAGTTTTTGCTCAATGGAACAATTGCATCCAGAAAGGCCTTTACACAGTTTTGTTTGGCCTGACAGTTGTCCTCTCTCCTAGATCAGGAAACCTTTCAGACATATCTTGGCCACCTCACAGCTTGACAAATGTCATGCACTATATGTGGTGCTGTCCTTGAAGACCATCTGAAACCTGAAAACTTTATTAAACTTATTTATAAGATTTATGTGACCGACCATTTTAAAACAAAAGTCTGGGCAGTTCACAATTACAACCCGACCAGAATGCTGAGGCATACCCATGTAACATATCAGCTCACAAGATGAAAGAATGCCTGTTTGTTTCCAGGTGCATTTCCAGGTGCAGTTCATTTTCTAGAAAGCCTTATGCAGTTTAGGCTTGGTTACTTGAGGGACCACCCATAGTATCTACTAGATGATTTGATCAAACAGGATTGCCGTAGTCCTGATTCCTTCAATTAAACCAGGGGTGTCCAACCTTGGCAACTTTAAGACTTGTGGACTTCAACTCTCAGAATTCCTCAGCCAGGAATTCTGGGAGTTGAAGTCCACAAGTCTTAAAGTTGCCAAGGTTGGACACCCCTGAATTAAACAATACTATACACCTTGGAAGTGCAGTATTTTGCAATAATATCTATCCTCTGAAATGAGGTCCCACCAAGATCATGATACCTATCCTGTAGGTATTTCAGAAGGTTTTTGAGGTCCTGGCCTTTGGTGAAAGGGATTGAAGTCCCCTTCAACAGGTTTGCTTCTTCTGTTGCCTGTGTTTTGTCATCTTTTGCTTCTTCGTTTTTATCAATGTCACCTATAGTGATGTGCTGCAATGGTATTAAACGATGATTTAAAAAGGTAGGTGGACAAGTTTACATTCTACTTGTGTGCTTCTCAGAGGCATCTTGGCCAGCTTTGAGGGGGAAGATAATGCTGATCTACATTGAGTTTGATCCAGCAGGATGCTTATAATTCAGTTCTACCTGTTATCTACTTTTAGCAGCATCCAGAATCTCTGCTGAAATTAACTCTTCTGACTTGGCATCCTTTTTTGGTTGATCCTTGAGAAGTTTTGCCTTAAATCAAATTAAACAACCACTAAACAAAAGCAATTGAGAGATGGGCAAATACATAAATCAATACAATACAAGAATGCATACTTGCACACATACATATATAACTAACTAACTCCCTTAATATTACTATGGTTTCAGATCCTGTCATAAAGAAGGGTTGTATTTTTAGTTGCCAACTGTTGCTTTGCCATCTGTCACTACGTGCTTGTATCGTTTCCTTTATTAAATACTCCTCCACAACAGGTTTATGATAGTGTTTATGGTTACGTGGTTACCAGTACAGGAGGTGGCAAATGTACTGCTATCCCTATCCCAATTTCAGTGGCAGGATATTTGTAAGGGGCAAATTGTTGTGTTGAAACTGTCCAATACTTAATAAACATCTTTGTTCACTATATATTCATTAACTACAGAGTTGCTGGGAAGAAAACATCTAAGCGTACTAAGTCTATCAATGGATCCCTCTACATTTTCAGAGGGCGAATAAACACAGAAGTAATGGAGGTTGAGAATGTGGAAGATGGGACAGGTAAGGACCAATTGATTTTGTCTCAAAAGGACAAGGCAGTGATGTTCTTCCATTTGACTCTTAATGGAATTGTACACATTTTTTCAGAGGTGATTTGGAGCTGGGGTGTCTTCCTGAATTCACAACTCTGGCTCAATTTATGAGGTGATGGCTGTGGTATGGTTGCAGCATCCCGTGGTCATAAGGTCATCATTTGTGACCTTCTGCCTGCTTTTCCATTGGCTCTGCTTGTTGGAAAACATCAGTGAAGATTGCAAATGGCAATCAGATGACTGTGACATATTGCAGGGTCCTAATTGTGAGCCATTTGCCAAGTGTCCGCATTGTGATCATGTGACAACAGCTGTGCTGTGATGGCTGCATGTGAGGACCTATGGTAAGGCTTCCACATTTAGCACCATCATAACTTTGAATGCTCATTGAATGAGTGGTTGTTCAATGAGGATCACCTGTACATATTAATGTTGCTTATATTGCATGTATATTTATACCACTGGAGTTAGGTGGCCAATAAGTTTAAATGAATAAGCAAATGTTATTATTTTGGAGGGTGTTGTCTTTAGTTTATGAAATGATTTTGCATGTTAGCTGCTCCGAGTCTTCAGGAATGGGTGCATAGAAATTAATCAACTAACTAAGCAAACAAATGAACAAGCCTATTTCATTTGTCAGAGAAAAATCTAGTTGTTTTCTTGGCAGGCATCATTTAGTTTGGATTGAATTATCTGCATTTCTGAAGTGGTATTTAAATTCCAAGTCTCTGTTAATATATTTAACTAGGTCTGGTAAAGATCTAGAAAATCCATCCCTATAATATACAAAGCTTGGCTACTCTTAACTTGGCTAATTATAGTTAGTTGGTAGTTCATTTTAGGAGTCCTAAAATGTGTTAATTCAATCACCAGATTAAGCCAAGGATCTGAAAATTAATGTAGTTCAATCTGTACCAATGCAAAAACTGTGCCACTAAAACATAATTGATTTTGAACTCCCTTAAAACTAAAAACAATTCAGACCAAGTGTTTTCTTTTTGGTATCAGTAACCATCAGATGAAGCTGAAAGTTCACTCTATCACTTGATATAATAGATACCTTCTCATTAATCACTCTCTTACCTGATTTTGGAGTAGTCTCAGTATTATTTTCACAGTTACCCACAAAAAGTATTTCAGTTCAAACTTTTGGAACATCTGTCTAGCTGTTTCTATTACTACTATAGAAAAGGGACAATGGTGGAGCCCAGGTTGAATTTATTTTCCTTTTAAGCTCCAGATTTGCACTAACTCTCTTCTTGGTACATTTGTGCTTTTGTAGCAGATTATCACAGTAATGGTTATACAGTAACAAATGGATGGAAGATACACAACACTGCCAAAAACAAATGGTTTGTCTGTATGGCCAAGACAGCAGAGGACAAACAGAAATGGTTGGATGCTATAATCAAGGAACGGGAACAAAGAGAAAGTAAGCTTGTAGCTGACACTTTTTATATTTTAGGGACAAAAGTCTGTATACATTTGCAAAATTTTCCCATCTAAAAAAGGAACAGCTTATTTTCATTGTCCTGGCGAAAAAAAATGATGATCGCGGTGCAGAGGTATAATTTAAGCATCTACAATGTAGAAGGTTTCTCCCTTAAAACAGATTCAGAGATGTGGAGCTCAAGTACTCTTGGCACATATAGTCATATTTGAGTTCATTTTACCCACTGTGTAAAAGTTTTATGGCTCTTGTTTTATAAGCAGATAAGTAAGTTTATGATTTATTTATTTGTGAAATTTATCTAGCCACCCAGCTCACGAATGTGACTCTGGATGGCATACAGTAAAAAAAGAACGATAAAACATATCTTAAATAACCTTTAAAAACAATAAAACATACATATAATAAGACCACAGGAGAGTGTTAAAAATTAATATATAATAAAGCCTGGTTGTGGGCTTTATTTATCCCTTTGTTTCCAAGGGATTCCCAGGACTGCTGTAGATGTTCTAGAAAGGAATTTATATTATTATTCCTTATGCTAACTATGGAAAAATTATAATAGTTTGTACAGCACACATTTTGTTAAGGTTCTGACATTTACTTGTATCATTAAACTCTTTTAAAATCTTCCATATGCCATGAAAAATTGACCATGGGTGCAGTTCAAAGTGACACAGTTATACTCCACTGAAATTATGACAGTATTTTGGGCACTTGCCAACTTAATTGCATTTGCAACCAGTTGTAGCATCCTGCAGTCTTGTGAACCTGATTTGTGATGCTTTTTGCTGGTTTCTGCCAGAAAAAAAGAAGCCCCTACCTATTCAAGGGAGTGGATTTTGACTTTTGAGAGAGGGTTTTAGATTTTGGATGCATTATTTAAGTAAGCTCATTTGAGTTACTTTGATTCCCAAAATCATTGCACTGTGGTGCACCATGTCACCTAATTAAAGGTTACAAGCAGACCAGTTTTGGAAGTATATAAATTTTTTATTGATCTTGTTTTTCAAACTCTATTAATCTTCTATACCAGGGGTATTGCTGGCTGAGGAATTCTGGGAGTTGAAGTCCACAGGTCTTAAAGTTGCCAAAGTTGGAGACCCCTGTTCTATACTGTCTTCCAAAACACTTATGTAATGGAATGTGTGAATGACCCTGGGGAATGAGGAGAAGAGATGTTTTCT
This sequence comes from Hydrophis major, assembly GCA_033807585.1. NCBI lineage: Eukaryota > Metazoa > Chordata > Lepidosauria > Squamata > Elapidae > Hydrophis > Hydrophis major. The sequence goes on along the minus strand of CM066330.1, from coordinate 237,819,682 downwards.
ATGTAACAATTAGACAAGAGAGACAGGAGCCCCCAGTGGCTTAACGGATAGAGTAACAAACTTAGGAAGGATCCACCCTAATAGATCAAGAACTTAAACGTGTCAGCGGGAGGTTTATACTTTGAACTTTGCAAGATTTTTCTAATGTATCCTTACATTATAAAGAAGAATTGTTTCTTCTGCTTATGTTTCCTGTCTAGTTTACCTGGGAGGGCTGACAATTGGAGATTCACTTGCTTGTCTAGAGGCAATTTCTGTTTGTCATAGATAAGAAGGAAATCAAGGAGGTTTTAGGCATGAATTCAAGATTTTATCGAAAGGCAATCCCATCGGGTTAAGATACTTCAACAGCCAAGCCATTATCAGCACGAAGACAATATTTTTTATGTTCCAACCAGATGAGCAAGGGATGCATTGCAATCTTCTCCTTACCTCAGAGCTTAGGGAATTCGATGATGTAGTTGCAAATAGAGAATGTGTTGAATTACACAGACTGCTTTCTCTCCCAATCTGACTTTGCAAATTGCCTTTTGCAGAATTTGTCAGCAAGTGTTTTGGAGTAATATTATAGTACAGAGGAAGATGGCAATCGGCCAGATTGTCCCTTCCCCTGCAAATCATTTCAGTAGAAATATGATCATGAAAACAGTTCTGAAATGCAGTGGACATAATACTACACTTTCTCTAATTAGACCAGAAACTTGATGCACTGTATTCAGTATATTTATGATTGACTTGGATGCATTGTCAAATATACACAGCCTTAGTTGTGATGGAAGTGAATGAAGTGTTTCCATTAAAAAGAAGGATAGAAAAGAAGCTTCAGATTGACCTTTACTCTATTTAAGGGAGAAGAAGTATCTATTCACAACTGAGAAGCTTGTTTTTGTCTCTCTGTTTACAAAACTATTTTCACCAAGGCAAGGAAAGGAAAATGTTTGTGATCTAATTGGTATTAGGCTGACTTTTTTTGGTGGGGAGGGGACCAAGTTTATCTGGAAAGAGTTTATGGAAGATTCTGCTTTTGGTTTCAGGTCTGAAGCTAGGCATGGAGAGAGATGCTTATGCTATGATTGCTGAGAAAGGAGAAAAACTGTATCACATGATGATGAACAAGAAAGTGAATCTTATCAAAGACAGGAGAAGAAAATTAAGCACTGTTCCCAAGTGCTTTCTTGGCAAGTAAGTGATTTTGGTTTGAATAGGGCCTTTCATTCCAATTAACTGAAAGGATTGTGAGTTTTCTGTAGATGGGTTGTGGAGCCAAATCAGATGTGCTTTGATGGAACTTAATTGGAAAAGTCTTTAACCTCTATTACAGTTAATTTATTAAAATTAATCATTCATTCCTACACAATGCCCCTGGATTATGTAATGGCAGCAGATTCTTTTGGATGTAGAAGACAAGATCACTAGAAAAGGAAGAAATCAAATGCACAACATTGAAAATAGTTTTGACAACCTACCTTGTCTTGCCTTCCTTTTCTCCTAACCCTCTTTTTTGATACTCTTGCAGTTGTTTTTTCTTATAATGTCAAATTTAAAATGCAGAAATAAAAGTAGGATTATGCCTCTTTTATCAGGAAAAAACCCACTATTTGTAGCCAGATCAATATTAAGATGTGATTTTTTAAAAGTGTGAATGTTAGACTTGGAAAGACATTGAATATAGAAGATTGTTTGTAAACGCTTCAAAGTCATGCAGGTGATATAGGAAGGGTAGAAATTTGATAGATAAATGAAAAAAAAATGATAAGTGCTAAAGATATTAACAAGAGGAGATTAGATAGGAGATCATCTGAGAAGGTTTTTCTAGTAATGAAATTCTGAATATCTGTTGTTTCCTTCTCATTTCCATCTAGCATAGCAATTAATTTTCAGATATTGAGCAACAAAACGATTCTGTTTTCTACATGCAGGGTAAACTTGAAGAAAGGATTGTTGTTTCTGGTAGATGCAGAAATAATATTTTTAGATGTGATAGTGGGAGTAGTTGGACTTTGAGAGGTCAAACACCCAACTCTGCCCTGTTTTCCGTCATCCATCACCACAGCACAACATTACTATTACTTGCTGCCATTGCCACTCATTCTCCACCTGACAGAGGCATTTTACACACCGACAGAATTTCATAGGACTTACCTTAGAGTCAGAGGTAAATCCCATTCTGTGATGCTTGAATATGTGAGGCCATATTGGCATCAAGTTCCCAACAATCAAGAATGACATATGTTAAGTGTGGAGCATGGGTGCGAAGAATGGAGACGAGCCGGTGAAACAGTGAACTTCAACTCTTTATTTACATGGTATGACAGCTCAGCTCAATGGCTGCTATAGCCTTCCTTATATAGGCAACTTATTAACTATTCAACCAATGAAAACCTGGGAGCGCTAGCTCCGTTGGCCAATGAGAATGGCTTGCTAACGGCCAATCAGATTCTCCTGAACGGACCAATCTGATCTCGCATTTAACAGCCAATCAGAAGTGCAGGGCCAGAACCCTGCACTTGACTTCCCCCCGGGTTCCGTTTACGGGGTGCGGTCATGTAGTCCTTGAGGTAGGACGGTTGTTTTGTTAGTCTTTTTGATTTTTGCTGTGCACCCAGTATTTGGCTGCACTCTTGTCGAGGTAGGGCGTTGTTTGGCGAAAGGGGTGCCTCTGATTCTGAGTTTGCGTTTTCATTGTCACCAACATCTTCAGTATCACCCTGAGGAGAACTCACTCCCATCCCTGATTCCTGTTCTCGCGTTTCTGTTCCGCTATCGTTTCCTTCAAAAAGGTTTTCTGCTAATTGAAGTTCATCTTCCTCTGTATCTCCCCCCCCCCCCCTCAGTTTGGTTATTAGGGGATTCGAAGATGCCTGACTGCAGCCTTGATCGTAGTTGATCGATATGGTGCTTCCAAAGTCTATCATCAGGGCATTGTACAAGGTATGATCTCGGGCCGGTTATACGGACCATAGTTGCTTCTACCCACAACGGATCACCCGATAAATTTTTAGCGAACACCAAATTGCCTACCTGGAAAGTACGGCATCGGCTGCTGGATCCGAGTGGTTTCTCCGGTTCGTAAGCTGGGTGTATCTGGTCGAGGTGGGAGCGGAGCTTTCGTCCCATTAGCAGCTCGGCGGGAGTTTTGTTGGTGACGCTGTGTGGAGTGATATGCTGTAAAAAGAGGATTCGGTTTATCTTCTCTTCGATGTTGTCATAGTCTGTAGTGTTTTCTTTACGAATTGTACCATGCGCTCAGCCCTTCCGTTGGCTGCAGGATGCGCAGGTGATGTGAGCGCATGTCGAATACCGTGGTCCGCCAGGTACTGCTCAAAGGACAGTGCGGTAAATTGGGGCCTGTTGTCGGATACCAGAACGTCTGGTAATCCGTGGGTTGCAAACAGTCTTTCTAGTTTTTTAATGACCGCTTCGGTTGTCGTGTTCCTCATTTGGTGGATTTCGAGCAAGTTCGAGTAGGCATCTATGGTTAACAAGAAGGTGTGGCCTTTGGTCGGCCCAGCAAAATCCAGATGGATACGGGACCAGGGTCCCCGCGGTGCCTCCCATTCAGTTGGGATTGCCTTTGGTGGAGCGTTGCTTACTTCCTGGCATCTATGACAAGTTTTGACCCACGTCTCAATTTGCTTGTCGATGCCTGGCCACCACGCGTAGCTTCGTGCGAGGGCCTTCATGCGCATGATGCCGGGGTGGCCATCGTGCAAGGTTCTTAGTAGTGCTTGTTGGAGTCGTTCTGGGATAACGACTGTATTGCCCTTTTGATGCAGCCCTTTTGAGGAAACAACTCTGTTTGTCAACTTTTGAATGGTGCGAAGTTGTCTGATACTTGGTCCAATGGCCATCCGTGTTCCACCCACGTGAGGACTCGTGCTAAGACGGGGTCGCGTTTTGTTTCTCTCGCGATATCACGGGCAGTTAATGTACAAAGTGTCTCAATCTGCAACTTTGTCATTGTTGGCGCGGGGTCGTCAATAGTCTCTGGAAGCGGTGCTCGGCTCAATGCGTCGGCGTGGGGAATAGCTTTCCCAGGGCGGTACTGCAGCTGATAATTATAAGCAGCCAAGAATTCCGACCAGCGAGTCATCCTGGGAGACAATATATAGGGGGTTGGCTTATCCCCAGCTATTATTCCCAGCAAAGGTTTGTGGTCAGTCACAACAGTAAAAGCCTGGCCGTACATGTACTCATGAAATCTTTTGACAGCCGACACAATTGCAAGGGCTTCTTTATCAATCTGGCTATAATTTTGCTCGGTTTTCAAGAGCGTCTTTGAGAAATAGGCAACAGGGGCTTCACTACCGTTGGGCAATACGTGGCTCAAAATGGCGCCCACTCCGAAAGGTGATACATCACATGTGATATTTAACGGTAAGGTTTCATTGTACTGCATTGGTACAGCATCAGAAGTCAGTAGTTTTTTTACATTACCAAATGCCTGCTCTTCTCTATGACCCCATACTCAAATTGCTTTTTTGTCCAGTAGACCATGCAAAGGTTCAGCGACAGTCGCCTTGTGCAGCAAGAATACGTTATAAAAATTGATGAGGCCTAGAAACGCCTGGAGGTCAGCCTTATTCCGGGGTCTGGGAGTGTTTTTTATTCCTCTCAATTTGCTATTTGTAGGGTGAATGCCCTGACTGTCAATTAAGTACCCTAAAAATTCGACACGATCTGTACACAGCTTACACTTACTTTTCTTCACCTTAAGGCCTGCGTCTTTGAATTTTTGGAGAACCAATCTTCAACGATCCCATAAATTTTTTGAAGTAGGGGCAGCAATTAACACATCGTCAAAGTAGGGGACAACGCCTTTAATCCCTTGTAATAGTCTTTCCATCAGGCTCTGAAAGATCCCCGGCGCTACACTCACTCCGAATTGGATCCGCGTACATTTAAAGGCACCTTGGTGCGTTACGATCGTCTGTGCCTGTGCCATTTTTTCATCAACCGGCAGTTGCTGATAAGCCTGAGCTAAGTCTCGTTTAGCGAAGACTTTTCCGGCCCCCAGGGAATGGAAGAGGTGTTGCACCACCGGCACTGGATATGGATTTTGCTGCAGGGCGTGGTTCAGGGTGGCTCGGTAGTCCCCACAAATTCTAATCGAACCATCTGGCTTAATGGGTGTCACGATTGGGGTCTCCCAGTGAGAGTGATCGGTTGGCTCTAACACTCCCTGGGCTATTAACTTATCAAGCTGTTCGTCGATTTTCGGCTTTAGTGCGAATGGAACTCGACGAGGCTTAAGGCGGATGGGAGCTATTTTTGGATTAAGGCTAAATGATATCGGGATCCCCTTGTACTCACCTAGCTTTTCCGCGAAGACGTCCCTGAATTCATGGATGAGGTCGTCCTCCCAGTCACTGCCGCCGATTCGGTTAATGCCTGCCACTTCAGTGCCGAGTGGTGCGAACCATTGCAGGCCTAACAGGCTAGGCCGGTCCTTGTCGATCACAGTCAGGGGTAAGTACGCTGTGCGGTTTTTGAACGAGACCCGGACTCGACTGGATCCCACGACTGGAATCCGGTTCCCCTGATAGTCTTTAAGTATGAGTCTTTGGGAACGAAGGTCTTGGTGCCAGATAGTAGGGATGAATTGCTTGAGGGTCTTCCGGGAAAACATAGAGAGAGACGATCCCGAGTCGACTTCCATTTGGCAGGGCTGATTTTCGATGGCCACTTTAATTCGGATTTTCTTGGCATCCAAGGAAGAGGCGTGACCGATAGTGATAGTTTGGTGAGCCTCTTCTCGCTTCGTTGGGCGATTCATGGTTCGGTTTCTGTAGGAGTGGTTTACTGGTTCTCGCCTTACAGGATGGTTTCCTGTTGATTGGCGACAGTTGGCCCCCTTTGAGGTCTGGCTGGGTCCTAGGAGGCTTCTACAGACCCGTCCGATATGGCCTCATTTCCCGCACTCATGGCAGAGCGCATTGCGGAATTTGCATTTGGACCGGTAATGGTTGGCCCCGCAGCCAGCGAATGGTTGCATGGTTGTTGGGACTTCAGGTAATGGTCCCGATCGGACCGCAGTCAATGGACCTCTTCTTTGTCGCTGTCTGATGACGAAGAGAGGTCCTCGTGGTGGGCCGTCAATAGCTGTCCTTCTGACTTAGGTGAAATGTCGCAGGTTGGTTGGTGTGTCGGAGTGCGGTTGCAGCGCAGTTGGGCAGCTGACTTCCTGGTTGCTTCTGCTGCAGTAGCATCAGCGATGGCATCGGCAAGGCTAATGTTGCCCTTCGCCATTATCTTGCTCTGCACGTTTAGCGCATCTAACCCCAGAACTACTCGGTCTCTCAAAGCCTCTTCCAGGTCGGCGAACCCACAGAGGCCTCCCAAGTTTCGGAGGTCCGCAACGAAATCGGCAATGCTCTGTCCTTTCCGCTGATTTCTTTGGTAGAACTCGTGCCGTCTTACGAGCATTGATACGGTCGGTGCATAGTGGGCCCTTAGTAGAGGTTCGAGGATGTCCCAGTCCATAGCCTTCACTTCAGCTGGTTTTGCTAGTGCCTCGGCCATCTTGAATACGGTCGGCCCGCAATGCGTTCGGAATACCGCCTGTTTCTTCCCCGTTGTGGCATTCTTCAAATTATTGGTTTCCAAGAACATTTGGAAACAATCCATGTAGGACTCCCAGTCTTCTTGCACTGGGTCGAACGGAGCGGGTGGTACGACGCCGCCGGACATGGTTCCGCCGTTGTGCGTTTCAGCCATGTGCTCGGTTGTCTTCTTCGTTGTTCAGTCAGCTCTGACGTCTCCACATCCCATCCTTGTCGCCAGTGTTAAGTGTGGAGCATGGGTGCGAAGAATGGAGACGAGCCAGTGAAACAGTGCACTTCAACTCTTTATTTACATGGTATGACAGCTCAGCTCAATGGCTGCTATAGCCTTCCTTATGTAGGCAACTTATTAACTATTCAACCAATGAAAACCTGGGAGCGCTAGCTCCGTTGGCCAATGAGAACGGCTTGCTAATGGCCAATCAGATTCTCCTGAACGGACCAATCTGATCTCGCCATTTAACAGCCAATCAGAAGTGCAGGGCCAGAACCCTGCACTTGAGTTCAAGCTCTAGATAACTTTATTAAACATTTATTCATTCACAACAACATGTGAAATTACTTAAGAGCAATTTCCTTTATTCACCTGTAAATGGAATCTTGCCAAAGTAAAGTTGCTATTGGCATAACCAGAGATGCACTTAGGGAATAGCCAGGGAGGAACTGTTTTAACTCTCTTCCTGCTAACCAAACTTTCCAAGGTCTGCTGTCTCTTTCCTCTTTGGAAAGCAGCCCCTTTCTCCTGGGATTCCACATTACATTCTACCACAATTGGACTCCTCAAGAAGCATTCATGAGCACTGAGTACTGCATCTTCTTCTAATAAACCATATTCTTCTAATAGACAAAACGGAACCGCAGGGAAGATTTTCTAATTACTTTAATGAAGGGAAAAGCTGTGCCAGAATGATTAGTTTGACTCCATTCATGGGTCTAGATACTGTCAGCATTAAGGTTCTGAACTTGATCCATACTATATTTTGAATGAATGGAAGCTATAATCACGTATCCTTGTAGACACTAGATCGGGGCTCATGCGCTGTCCACACCCAGTTTAGCGAAGGGGGGAGGGGAAAATACTGGTATGTCATGTGACACCGCTGTGACGACATGGGTTTGACACCCCTGCACTAGATCATGAGGGATTTCCTGTTTGTTTTGCTGTGGAAGTTGTCTTCTCCAAATGTTCCAAATGCCTATAGAAGTTGTTAGTTCCATCTTGCAGTAATCTTTCTTAAGGTGCATGAAATATTGCCCACTGTAGGTTACTTTTTGTTTACATCCTGCTTTTTTTTTCTTTTTTCTTTTAAAAAACAAGTTTTATTAATTCTTCAAGACATACAATACACAAATACACAAAACATAAAAGCGTAAAAAATCTCTTTTCTGAAAGTTGCTTAGTCCCGGGTTATAACTCTTGGTACAGACACAAATTCAAATTCATATTCTTTTTATATACCATTTCATATCTTATTAACATTTTCAATTTTCTACATGACTTCTCCTCTCTTTTAAATTTTCTCAATTTTATTATATTTATCTCCTCTCAATTCATATCATAATATTTATAATTCTTTGTCTGTTCTATTCCAACCATCCATTTATTTTTCTTCTTTAAAAAAGAAGAAAAACTTCTCCTGTACACTATATGGAGTATGATGCCTTTATCTTTTCCCCCTATATTCGTAATACTTAATATAAAACACATAACTTACGTTGGAATTCTGTCTGGTACATTCTAAAATCATACTATGTTGTCAAAAATAATACAAATCTATTCATTAATATTAATATTCATTTATATTTTAAACGTTTAACACATTACTTTTCAATTAAATCACATACTTTAATGGAGCCCTATTTTCCATAATTATTCCCCCCCCCCACATCACATATTATAACTCATTATTTCATTACAGTGTTCCTCCTTCTTCTTCGTCAGATCTCTCATTTTGCAAAAAATTTCGCTAATATACCATAATCTAATCATTAATATTAACAGTCATTTATATCTTAAACATTTTATCCATTTCAATTAAATATCATGCCTTTGTAGGAACACTTATACTTTCCAAAAATTATTATTACCCCCCCCCCCCCTTCTCCAACCAGGGTCATTTGATCATCAAAGATGGCTTCTTCTTTGTCCCCATCATCCTGTTGTTCATTCTGTTTCACATAGTTGTAAACCGCCATTTCTAAAAATTGAAAGATAGTGCCAAGACCATCTTTCCCTTCTTGTTTTTCTTTTTCATATTTTTGATATATAAGTTTCAATCCATCCACAGATGATGCCATTGTGTAGAGAAAAAGTTTTTCCAAACAGCCACCCAGATGCTTTAATCAGAAATAATTGTCAAAGGTTCCAATGTCACCAAACAATCCAAACAGGCTGTTTCTTTTAAATACCTTCTTCTTCACGTTCTCTTTCTGAAGTTAAAGTAATCACAAAGTTTCCTTTCAAATATATTTTTTGGAAGTTTTTTTTTAATGTTTAATAACTCTTTACAATTCTAGGCAGTCTTCTCCTTATTTTCAAATTCTGCTCCAATTTTTTCCCCTCTCCCTTCTCACTCACAGCCAAAAAGCTGTTTTTTTTCTCTGCTGTCACTTTAAGAAGGAGAGTGGAACAAAAAGAAAAAAACTTTCCCTTTTAGAATATTTGCAGCTTATAACTCTCACAGGGAACAATGTATACTTAGCAGCCTTCAAGGTTCCAGGTCACTTTCTCTTGTCTTCTCCCAGTTACAAGCAACTTTCACTTCTTCTAACTTTCTTCCTCCAGCACCTGCTTGTCCGGCTGCAGATTTCTTTGTGGTGGCCATTACTGACCACCGTTCCTCCGCCTCGGGAAAAGGGGGTTTAGCCAGCAGGGGAGGGGGTCTGCGACACCCCCAAGCCCCTTTCCAGATCCCCCCTGTCTTCAGCTGCCCCTACAGGGCAGCTATATCCCCCAGATCCAAACAGATCGGGGAACCTTGGCGGTGAACGCAGCAGGGATCGCCCAGTAATGCGAATCCCTGCCACCGCCGAAACCTTGCAAACCAGAAGGTTTACATCCTGCTTTTGTCTAGTTCTAGCTTTAAAAAAATCTCTTTGTAATTACTTTGATGCTTCCCCACCCTTTTTTTAAACAAAAGACCCCCAATTTTGACCTGAAGTTTATTCCTTTATGCATTTCCATATTCACATATCTAACTATAAATAGGGTTTAAATCTTCCATGTAGCAATCTTTCTATTTTGCCTACAATTGCTAAACCTGTGAAAAAGAAGAATAAAATGGTGAGCTTTTAACTTAACTTTAGCAGTCAGCTTGCTTTTCATAGCAGATCAGTTAATTCATATCTGTTCATCTTAGTATGCCCCCCCCTTTCAAATATATGGCCTGCACATTTTCTTGCTCTCAAACCATTAACATTGCTTCTTGTCATGCACAGCAAGTGGGACTTTTATAGTTTGTTTGACAGATCTCTGAGTATACAAAGTTGTTGGTAGAAAACTTAATATTGGTTCCAAACATGGCTGCTCTTTTTCTAAAGGCCTTACTTCAGAGGTGGTATTCAGCAGGTTCTAACCAGTTCTGGAGAACCGGTAGCGGAAATTTTGAGTAGTTCAGAGAACCAGTGGTAACCTTCCCCCAGGAGTGGTGAGGGAATGTGTCAGCATTCCAGCAACACTCCATTCCACCCAATGACTCTGAGACGGACATCTCTTGAAGGTTCTTTTTATTTTGGATAGTAAACTGGCACAACCATGGAATCCCAAACCTGAAAGTTCTAGGCTTCCTTACAATAAGTAAAAACTACAAAATCCATCCCCTGCATCCATCATCACATCCAATGCCCCAATTACCATCCATCCCAACTTAAGATTTCTTCTCCGTTATGCACAACACAACCTGACCTTGGATCAGAAAAAGAATGTTATTATGTCTAACTAGATATACTCCAATATATTCCCCCCATCCCACGTTCCCAGGCTGAGATGTGGCAGCATGGGAGCATCTGATCTCAATATGGCTTCCGAAGCTGACAGAATGGAGATTTTACAGTATCCTTCCCCTGCCATGCCTACCAAGCCACACCCACCAAGCCATGCCACGCCCACCAAGCCATGCCATGCCCACCAAGCCATGCCACACCCACCAAACCGGTAGTTAAAAAAAATGGAATCCCACCACTGCCTTACTTGTCCATGGCCTTCCTAAACTTTCCTCTTGCATCAGTGCAAATTTGCTTTCTTATGATTTGCATCCTTCTGACTAGTACCAGGGAGAAGTCAGTGTGCAGGACTTGATCCTTCAAAATCTTTTTCACTAGTCTTGTTTCTTTGGTAGTATCTTCTGCTGAGATCACAGAGATAATAGGAATTTTTTTAACTTACAGAGTTAGTCTTTAACTTGTAACCATACTTGTGATCAGAATTTCCATTGCTAAGCAAGGCAATTGTTGAGTGAACCAAATTTTACAGCCTTTTCTGCCGTAGCTGTTAAGCAAATCACTGAAGTTGTTAAATGAGATACAAGGTCATTAAGCAAATCTGACTTCCCCCATTGACTTTGCTTGTTGGAAACTGGCAATCTCATGTCCCCAGGACATTGCAACCTTCATAAATATCTGCTGGTTGCCAAGTGCCCAAATGTGACATGGGAATGCTGTAATCATCATAAATGCGAGGAGCAACTGTAAGGCTCCCCCCCCCCCATGATTTTTTTTAATCATGTCCAACCCTGGTTAGTTTTTCAAAATCAACAAACTTCTTACACCTAGTTGGAACTATTTTTAAATTCAGCTTTCTCCAGTAATCATAAGCATGGCTCAAAGGAAAATCATATGAGTTAAGTTGCACATTGCAGGGAGAAGGTGGAACTTCCACATGAGATATCATTTGGGACAGTAGCCCTGGTTTCTTAGAAGGTACCCTTTCTTCTCTGAATGAATGACTGCAATGCTGTGTCATAACACATGAGCCACAACTTGGATCCAGACAGACTGCAGCTGTTTTGCAGCTATGGATGAACAAGAAAGGGATCGGGCAAAGAAAGAAGAGGGGAAAAAAAACTTGATGAATGGGGCATTACTCTTATTCCTGAGGGAATCTGGTAATTTGCCAAGTTAAAAATCAGCTATTTCAAAGCTCTGCAAAAGCCAGACAAAGCATGAAAGTGCACCCCTTCGGAGGAAATAGATGTACAATAAAATAGCTGTAATTCTTGCCATTTGTGTATGTCACTTTCTTATCCAATCCATGCCTCCAGTTACAGCGAATTTGACTCTACAATTTCAACATGTTTTAGGAATGGCTGACTCATCTAAGCCACATGTAGTCTATTTCAGGAAAAAAAAAAACCCAAAAAGAAATAAATAACATTTTAAAATTCATTTAGAGCAGGGGTCTCCAACCTTGGCTCCTGGAAGCCTGGCGGACTTCAACTCCCAGAATTCCACAGCCAGCTTTGCTGGCTGTGGAACTCTGGGAGTTGAAGTCCGCCAGGCTTCCAGGAGCCAAGGTTGGAGACCCCTGATTTAGAGGAACAAATAAGAAAGGCTATATAAACTCATTGCAGGATTTCTCAGTAGTTAGTGTGGCTGAACATAATTTCTGCATGTTGAAATTACTGTCCAAACAGGATGAGATTTAATAGGAGTTGTAGAAAGACAACTGGAATATTTGAAAGGCAGTGGAATGGAAAAAATTGATCAGCCTACAAATCGATAAGATACAGTTTTTTGATGTTTATGGATGACCAGTAAAGAATACCAGTCTCTACCAAATGTCTGTGGAGATTCCCAGTCATTCAGGTAATGGTTGTCCCAAAGATGCTTTTTCAAAAAGCGACTGGAATTATCCATATTGAAATTCTGGAGCAAAGGAAATAAATAAAAATTATTTATGCTGACCTGACATTGCCCTTCACTGTAATATGACAATATTTTTATTATTTAACTTTATTTATTCATGTCATTGTCTGTGTTGGAATTTCTGCATTTTAATAGAAGAGAATATATGTAGTTCGGGGTAGAATTATGGGGTTTGGGGTGCATTCTGAACTTAGTTGCTTGTTTGCAAACCTTTCATTACCCAACTAGATAACATCATCAGTGTGAATAGGTGTGGAGTTTTCCCCCTGTTTATATACACTAGCTTGCCCTGCCATTTTGATGGGATTTTGTCCTAATCAAAGAACACCAATGATATTTTTTGCAGTCCAGGTCTAGGAATTCAATCCCAATGATAATTTTAAAGAAGGCAGAACATGCAAATGAGACAATAATAATACAATCTGATACATTTTTTAAAATCTTGCATGCATATGTTCTTAGACTCCAGCCTCTGGCATGCTATTCAGAAGTCAAGTGTTAATCAGAAATTAATTGCAGAAGTAGTTTTGATGACCTTTAAGGTGATTGTAGAAGTGTCAGTACTTTATTCCATGGATAACTTTAGAGTCAAAGTTATGAGCAACTGAGAGATATGCCTTTCTTTATACACAATCAGCACATATTGTGTAAATCTGTAACCATAATATATGTTCATACATTTTAAATAAAACGTTAACACATTAAATTTGGCAGATGATTTAGATAGGATGCATTTTGTATAAAATTTGCAGAGTTTTATTTTAAGTATGATAGTTAGGAGAGAAAGCTAGAGGCTGATACACAAGATGTCATTATTCAAAGATCATGCATGCACAATCTCAGGAAAGACTTGTAGAATGCTGCTTGTCAGTCTGTTCAAACACATTAGGAAGGCTCCTTGAAGTAGACCAGGTGAACAAAAAATGATTGACTAAGAGTCTCTCTGGACATTTTGTGAAGGATGCAGGAATTTGAACATTAGCATCCTAAGCACCACGTGTTCCCATGTGACTATGCTTTGCTTTACCTGATAGAGAGAAAAATGCCTCAGATCATTTCACATCTTGCACATTTATTTTTTTGCCTAAAGGAAATAGGAAACTAGTTTTGTTCATTAAACTGCTTCTCTTTTTCTTTCCAGTGAGTTTGTTTTTTGGTTGAAAGAAATTGGGGAGATAAGCAAACCAGAAGAAGGGGTCAATCTGGGGCAAGCTCTATTAGAGAACGGCATCATTCATCATGGTGAGTGTTTTGTTATTTTAGCATAAAATTTCATCAGATGTAATTATGTTAAATTAAGTTAAAAGAAGCATAAAAGAAGCCAGATATGTACTAAAGCTAATTGGAGGAGCTTATTTTAACATTTTTATAGATTGCTTTTCATATGCTATAGTTTTCAGAAATAATATAATACTATAATTTAGCGGCCAACATAAATACGTGTATATTTAAAAGAGTTCCTAAAACAAACCAGGGAAAGGCCAGTATGCCACAAAAAGGTTGAGGTAAAAGTTTCCCCTTTCCAGTTATGTCCAATTCTAGGGGCAGTGCTCATCTTTATTTCTTAGACAAGAGGACCAGCCAGCATTGTCCAAAGACATTTCTGTGGTCATGTGGCCGGCATGACTATAGGCCGAAGTGCATGGAACCACCACACTGGTACTGTTAAATTCCCACCAAAGTGGTACCTATTTATTTACTTGCATTTGCTTGGTTTTGAACTGCTCATTGGGCAGGAGCTGAGGCAAGTAATGGGAGTTCAGCCCACTGTGCAGGGCTTGGGTCTTAAATGTGGGCTGTCAACTAACAAGCTCAGCATCTTTAACCGCTGAGCCATCGCACCCCTGAATTTGCAATGTTTAAACAAATTCCAACAAGGACATCTATCATATTACAAGACTCATCTCTATGTTTCTAAACTGGAAACCAAGATGAAGAGAGGAGAGGTTTACACTTTTGCAATGATGATTCACTATTAGTGGCTCATAAAGTTAGAAATATATATTTTTATGGATGGTATTGATGCTTGCTCAGAATGGTTCTATGAGGGAGATTGTCTGTGTCTAAATATGATAAATAAATAATAAATAAATAAATAAATTAAAATATTATTTTAATAGTTTTCTGTGATTTAAAGTAAACTGTAATTTAAGATAAACTTTAAGATTAAACTTCTCTTTTAGATTGCAAAATAGAATAATGCATTTATCATTGTAGTTCTTTATGCATATTCCTCAATAGTAAATTTCATTGTGTCTCATGGAGTTTATCACAAAATAGGGACAAAAAATGCAGACTAAATATGTATATATGTCTAATTTGAAGAAATACAGTAGAAGCTACTTCTAGGTAAGCAATTGTAATAATCTCTTCAAATCTAATTTGTGTGACATTGAATCGAACATTTACTTCACAAGTGGTAACCTTTAACCAGTGGACAAGCATGTGGCGAATGTGTGGGACAACAGTATTTGTGCTTGTGACAAAATGCTAGCAACTGTGCTGAAATTTAATAGTGCATCATCCAAGAGGACTTCAGTATAATTTAGTATTTCCCAAAGCTTATGGGAATGAATCGAAGTCTTTTTTTGCGATTATTCTGATATATTTTGACACAAGAACTTCAAAAAATTTTTTAAAAAATCAGAGTGATAAAATTTTATGGCAAAGCTAAAATAATAATATATAGCTAATGGTTCAAACCCTACCATTTTTTCCCTTTGTTTCCTGTGCTGATCAACTATTGTAATAAATTGCTCACATCTTGTGGGTTGCACATTTTTAGATCTAAGAAGCAGATGTTTACATACATATCAAGATGTGTCATTGAGAAAATGAATATGTTGAACAAATGCATTTGCTCACAGAGCCATAATTTGTTTTTCCTCTCAGAATGCCCATGGGTAGCATAATCAAAATCTGTTTCTAGTGTGTGAAATAACTCTCCAGCGGTTTGCTGGATGGGCAGGATATTCTCCTTCAACAATGAGGCCCAGAACTTGTCTTTCTCCTGCTGCTTCCCAATAACAGTATCAGTTTCTTGTTTAAGCAGTAGGATTTCCTGCTGCATCCTTCAGGTGTTCAAAGCTAGAAAATTAACTTCATTAAGTTAAGTCATGAGGCATTTTCTTCTTAAAGAATTTGAGTCATCTTAATTCCTGTGCAAACTCCCTGAAACAAATTTTAATGGGGGAGTTCTATTAAATTTGACTGACATTTTTGATAATCTCTTTGTATTAGTAAACCAGAAATGTTTTTTCCCCTAACAATGTCAGTAGACCAATAGTTGAAGATACTTTCATAAATTGAAATCCTGAGAAGATCCATTTTAGTGCTGGAACAGATAGCATCAGTTCAAGGCACTCAATTTTCAAATATGCTCTGATGAAATATTGAGCACAGAAAATAATTAGAATCTAGCTTTTCTTTTAGGCAATATAATAGGAAAAAAGCCTTGTCATAGCTGTAATTATGTAATTACATAAAGATATACTACTGAATAATCTCCTTCTGCCACAGCAGATGTTTGGCATGACAATATTAACAAAGTTGTTGCTTCATTGATTCAACACATCTTCATATTATACGTAATTGTCATAACAACGAAAAACTATTTAACTGATTATCTCTGTGAGCCCTTCATGGAAAGGCACCTCTCAAGCTAATTCAGTGCCATTTTGAAGAGTCTGAAAGATACTGCAATATTGCAGGAAGCTATTATTTGTCAGTGTAGGCTGGTATTGTTGATAGGAGCTCTCCAGGGTTCCCGGCAATGAAAAATCCAGTGTCTTCTGCAGCAAACAGCAAGGGAGCAAAATCTCAGTATATACAACTGCCATACACCACGAGCATAATTTATAGCATTTGCATGATTACATTATCATATGAATATTTTAATTTGCCCCTACTTGCCCTCTGTTATAGATTTCCATGAAAAAGCCTTCCTCATACTTTTTACCTCTGATTGTTTTCTAAGTGAAAATTGCAGAGTTTGGATCTGAATCTTTCACATATAAACCGTGTGCTTTATCATTAAGCTGCGATCCCATTGCTATTGGTTATTGGATTATATCCAGTAATGGCTTTACCTTAATGCAAAAATACACTGTCTGATCCCCCAGGGCAATCTAGTGTCAAGCTCACTAAGTAGATCAAAACAGGAAATCAACTTCTCATAAAGGCTAAAACTGCTTTTATTGAGATTAGCTATAACAGAATCTTGCAGGTCTGACATTGCTGTATCTCCTCCTCCTTCTTATATTTCTGTGAATTAGGGAGGCATCTGCCTGTGTAACTTAGGTCATCTTGATCTGGATTTTAAAAATATTCCAGCCCTTTTTGCCTAAGTAATTATTCTCACATATTTCCATCAACACCAGCCTTCTTACTTTTTCCATCTAGAAAACATTGGCTGTGGTCTCCAGTTGGATCCACATTGCTGACTGCATTCTCCCTTGCCTAGTCACTCCTTAAGCTATTTCTTTTTTTCCCTCCCGACGATCAGCTGTTCCAATGATCAATTGTGCCAGAATCCCCCTCGCTGTGTTACTGCTTTGCCCAAAAGGCTTCGTTGATGCCCAGGAGGCAAAAAGGGGTATTGGGGGGGGGGTGCACGCTCTGTTTTTTTTTTTTGCCTTCCTGGGCCCCAGGGAAGCCTCCTGGGAGCAAAAATGCCCCCCCTGAGGCCCCAAAGCAGAGTGAACGGGGGTGCTGTGCGGCCCCTCTGTGCTCCTTTTTTTTGCCTTCCTGGTTTCCAGGGAAGCCTTCTGGGAGCAAAAATGCTCCCTGAAGAGGCTTCCCTGAGGCTCAGGAGGCCCAAAAATGGAGGGTAGGGGGGGTGCTGCAAAAAAAAAAGAAGAAGCCATGCCCACCCAGTCACATGGCCACACCCACCTAGCCATGCCTACCTAGCCACACCAACCTAGCTACGCCCAAGAACTGCTTAAAAAACTTGAATCCCACCCCTGAGAAAAGTAAATTGTTAAATACACAAATGGAGAGCAATTTTATTATTATTTTAAATACAAATTACTAATATCACTTTTATTTTGGCTATAGAAAATTTTGCAAGTAGACGTCTAGTAATACTCCCCAAGGATGTGAACAGTTATAGTGAGTCTAGATGCAATGATCTGTGCAAGCAGAAGTATGTTTTGCTATGAAAGAACTACAATTTAATACAATCTTTTGTGTTTGTGCATAGGTGGTCCTCATTTAATGATCACCCATTCAGCATCCAATCAAACTTGTGATGTCACTGAATGAGTGGTAGTTATGACCAGTTTTAGCCAGCACAGTTCTCCCACAGTCATGGCACTTGACAACTAGCCTGGATTTCTGACTGTTGCAGTGTCCCATAGTTACATAATCATGATTTGTGATCTTTCTTGCTAGTGCCCTAAAAGCACAGTCAATGGGGAAACCAGCAGCCAATCAAAAATTCAAATCTTGTGAGATCCTTGCTTAATTACTCATGCAGTTCCCACTTAACAATGGTAAACCGGGACTCCAGGTACTGTCGCTGCTAAACAGGGTGATTATGTGGTGTCACATGTTATGATCACATCTCTGTCAACCCTCGAAACAACTTCTGCTGTGCTTACTTTCATTTCATTTCATTTCTCAGTTGCCACTCTTGTGGGGCGGGAGTCAGAAGGTATTGGAATGTGGTACCTTAAACTGCTAGACAAAACTTTGACCAGAATCAGCATGAGAGCCAAGGTCATGGCAACAAACATCTGCTGAGACCGAGGGGAAAGATGCTGCCGGACTGATTGGTTAATGTGACCTAAGACACCTGAAGGGGGTGGGATTGTTCTATTCTTTTAACTACACTAAGAGAGTAGCTTCATCTTTAAAAATGCCAATATGATGCATTCAATAAAAGGTCTTTCTAAAAGCCTGACTGAAGTCCTCAGAGTTCTGATTTGATTGTGTTCATTACTCGGAATCATGGCAATTTCTTAGGGATGGCAATTCCAGTCCCTATTACCATTGTTAATTGAGAACTCCTGTATTGTTTTATAGTAAACAAATCTTGTTCAACAAATCATGGGTTTGGAGGACTTCATGCTAGAGAATGGAAAACAAAAGTTGTTTATTATTCTTGATGGTTCAGTTTCAGATAAGCACCACTTCAAAAATGAACAGGTGATGTACAGATTTCGTTATGATGATGGGACATATAAGCCACGGAGTGAATTAGAAGACATCATGTCTAAGGTATTTTGGGTTTTGCTAAAACTATGGGGAAAGTATGTGTTAGCTTAATAGTATAAGAGATTTCAGCTATCTAGAACTTATCTTACATTGTTGATTACCTTTTCTTTGTTATATTGAAAAGAATCATTTTCCTTATTCCCACACCAACACTTTCAAACTTCATTTTCTGTAGAAATATGGGGTATGTAAGATATCAGCCAGATTTTTCAACTGGATTTAGCATTTTTATCCACCTATCATCTCCTACCCCATGACCTGTGATATGCAGATGTTGTTTAATGGCATGAAAGGTGTTTTGCAATTGACTAATATCGATCAATGCAGGTGATGTTCCAGATATTTTGGAATTGTGCTCAAAACACCTATTACTATTAGTACTATCTTTGCTTTCTTTTGCCTCAATCATTCTACTTCTATTTGCAGGATTTTTTTTGTGATTACTACTATTATTATAATTAAAATAGCATGTTTTACAGCCAAATTGATTTCATTGTCTATTCCAGTACAGTTGAGTGGAAGACTAGACATAATTAACTTAGTGTCAATTGTGAGAATAAAATAGTTGCTTTAAAGTATTCTAGTTCCAAGAAATTTTGGAGAAATTGTGAAATAAGTAAAATGTTTTTTATTTAAATTTTTCTATTTTATTTTAACTCAGAGGGTGAACTATTATAGTATAAGTCCTTCAGCAAGGCAGCAGGTTACTCAGATTTACTATTCTTCTTCTGTATGTATTTTAGATAATATTTTGAACCTGTATTTTAGACTGTAACCTTGTCATTTGCTTTTCTTTGTAGGGTGTAAGACTCTACTGTCGTCTGCACAGTCTGTACACACCAGTGATAAAGTAAGTCTCACTTCATTTGGAGTTTTCTTCCTTTTGTTATTGAACCAGAAATAAATTGCTGCCTATTTGAGATAACTTGTTTTCCTGCTTAACTATGTTTTCAGTTAGTTAAGACTGTGTGATGTCCTTTTCTACTGTATTGTCTCTTATAGTATAATTTTCTAAAGATAACTTATCCCTAGTTGTGTTTCTTGAAAGACATTCTAATATTTATTCTTAAAAATATAACCTAAGATTCTCTTAGGAGGAAGAACAAATATGCAGTATATAATTACATCAACTAGCAAGTGAACTGGAAAATAATTTTAGCTTAATGTTTAATCGTATGTTTTATAACTAAAATATCATCGTATGTTTTAACACACTCTGCTTTTTTTGTATACTGAAATGTGATTGGATGATTCTCTGTTTTAGCTTTCAGATGGTCACTATTGGTTGGTTAAATAACAGATATGTTTCACTGGTTACATGAAGTAAAGAAGTCTGTTTAAAAAGGGGATTGGAATCCCAGTTTCTGAAGCTGATCCTTAGCTTCTCAATTTTCTTGGAATGCAGTAACTTAAATGACCATTGCTTGTCATGTTAATACATTTTGGTGCATAGAAGCATCTTATAAATCATAGTTCTGCTTAGTTGAAAATTGTCTCCTAGTGGACAACAGAACAGAAGAAAGGAGTGATGCTTTAAAATGTGTGAATGAATGTGTTTGTGTATTGCCTATACTTGTGCTTCAGCCATTTGTTTAAAAATAATTCAAACAGTCAAACAAAAAGAAATAATCAATTAATCAAGGAAGTGACCCCTGACCCTGATGCATGGAATTAGTAGTGGTATTTTGATGACCTCAGATTCAACATTGTGGGAAAACAAGTCACAGAATCTGAGGACAGAGTTAAAAGAGGGATATGCCTAAAATCCTTGTGTAGCCACAAGCGAACTAAGTTCAACTTCCCTTGAATTCCTTTGATTGTTATCTATAACTTCAAGCAGGTGCTAATTACTTGAGAAGATTCCTGTACATCTGGCATGATTAGCAATAAATCAGTTTAATTGGACTGTCACAAGTGGATCTGACAATTAGCAACAAAAACTTGTATATTATCATTGCCAATTTTGAAAGGATGAGTGGAAAATAAGGTAAAACATGATTGGGGATAATTCCAATATGATTGGTTCCCTAAAGAAATGTATAGCTTTCTGTTGACACATAATAAAGGTATAGCAAACATACATAACATTTCTGTTTCAAAGAATTTTATAATAAAGTGAGAGGTAAAATGTATAAGATGGAGATCATGATAAGGTTTGAGAGATAAAAGTGCTTTAGATCAAATTTGACTCCCTCTGGCTAGTTCAGAAGAATTGCCATAATTAAATGTATTGATAATATAGCAGTATTTTACAATTTAGTAGCTTCCAGATGGAATATGCTTGTCATTTTAAGAATTGCCAGCGCCAGCATGGTCAGATGGAATTCTGGGAATTACAGTCCCATAATGTAGAGGAAACTAGATTTGAAAAGGCTGTATGAGCCCTTCAGGGTAGATCAGATTCAGAAACCAATGTTCTGTGGGTCAGAACTACTTTAATTGTAATAGCAATAGTAACAGGGTGTTGCAAATCTAAAATCTGCTTCTCTCCTCCCTCCCAATATTATTGTATGAACAAACAAGCAGCTTGTCTGAGACACTATTTTACTTTTTTGGCCTGGATTCAAGCCTCTTTTATCTGACAGTTTCCTTGGTAGCAGCTCTTCCTATCATTCCAATCTATCCCTCTCCTGTTCACTGTGCAATCAAATATTTAAACTATAAACTGCAGAAGATCTAGAGAGAAGTGGCTTTCTTTCTATCAATTCTCTCCCAGATTAAAATGTGGCATTGACTTTTTGAAGATGTGTTTGGCCAACCATAATTTTTAACTATCTTCTAATTTTCTTTTCTGACATAGAGATAGAGATTATCACTTGAAGACATACAAATCAGTGATCCCAGCAAATAAACTAGTGGATTGGTTGATTGCTCAGGTAAATGAGTCATACAGATATTGATGTTTCTCTCTCTTTTTTTGCGTTCAGCCTCAACTCTTTCACATTTTGCAATGTTATTCCATAAAATTATTTCATACAGTTTTAAAATATAAACTGTTGGAGCCTTTGGAGTTCAACCTGAAGGACTTCTTTGATATTGTTAATATTGAATTTATCAAACTGGAGATGAAATAAGAAGATTTCAGATTTTTACTTTCTAATAACTACATTTTTTAGACAAGCTTAATTTAGATGAGCGTATAACAATTCTAAAATAACCCCCAGGTGCCTTATTATTCCATTGATATTGCATGGACTTGACTGTGACAATAGTAAAAAGATTTGAGATTCTAGTTCTTAAATACCCTGTGCTGGCACTAACTACCTAGATGCCTTGAAAAAGCTTACAATCAAGATAGGAATCCAAATACAGATGTTGGTATCCAGAAACTGCTCTTGTGAAAGGAAAAAAACCCATCAGATCTGTTATCAAAACACTGTTTAAATAGCTTTGTATTGCAGAATAGTTTCTTATGGTCTAAATGTCCCTGTTTAATTCTATATTAGGTTACCAGAAGTAGGCCTGGTTTGGCTTCCATTTATGCTTAGATTCAACTATATAAAATTCTTTATCTGAACATTGAGAAGTGGTCTTCCTGCTTTATTATGGCCATTCTTTTTCCATTTGTATTATATCTCCAATTATGAGGAGAGCATTTGAGAAGGTACAGATTCAGTCAACTCTTTACTTGAATGTCACTGTTTTGCAAGAGGTAATATGTGAATCTAAATTGCATTATTAGCCATGTTTATGTCATTGTTTATATGTGCTATTTCTGTAAACAAAGTAGATTCCCAAAGGCTAGTTTAAGAGCAGTGTCAAGCAGATGTCACTTTACAACTCATCTGGGGGTAATATTAAATGGTAGTATTTATAAATTCACTTTTATAATTTTCTAAGCAAAGAAGCCATGTGGCAGGATGTTAAAATGGGAAAAGGGCATGTTAGGGCATATAAATAATATTGCAATTAAAAAGTTGTGAAATAGTGTTGATCAGCATTTCCACCTCTGAACACTTAGCCCATTAAAAAAGGAATTTGCTTATTCTGCACTGATAGTGTGTGTAAATTAAAATAGTTTGAAACTGCTGTGTACATATTGTCTAAATTGTGCAATGCAGTCACAGGTTTAAATAGTTTCTGAAATGTTTCTCAACTTTGGCAACATGAAGATATATGAACTCCATGACTTCTGAATTTTATGTTGGTTGGGGAATTCTGGGACTTGAAGTCCACATATTTTCAAGGTGCCAAGTTGAGAAACACTATATTAGAGTTACCAGATTTGAGCTGCAGAAATCCACAAGTGCCCCTAGTGCCTTTCATCTAGAAAAGTTTTGCTATTCATGTCCAATTAGTACCTTATTTTTGATGCCATGCCCGGGGATAAAAACAGAGATGGAAGGTATCAAGTTGCTTTGTTTCATTTTTTATCCTGGTGTAAAATGAAAAAGGAAACAAAAAGCACAGAGCAAAGCAACTACTTTAGAGACAAAAGGTAAGCAAACGAAAGCCTTATTTACCATTCTTTTTCTAAAATCATAAGATATGGAAAAGGCTAGAAAGAGTATTGATAATTATAACAGTTACTTGAGAGTTTTGGTGCACATTATAGTGTCATCTTAAAAGTATTATCTGCTTTAGACTTACTAAAGATCTGTTTAGTAGTTTTCACAAGGCTCAGTCTTCGTCTTGCCTGGTTTATTGTCCTGGGTATGAATGAGTTGCTAAGCCAAATGAATCTACTTTATCCTATTGCTATTGAAAGTTTTGGCCATAATTCCAGCATGTATATAGTTGGAAACCATGGAGATTTGCCATGTATAGACCAGGAAGTGGAGCAGAAGTGCTGTGTATTCCACCCCTTGCTTAGCAGACAGAGTTAGTCGTCTCCTAATGTCTTACCTCCTTTGTTCCTTTCTATATTAAGTTTGCTGGGCAAAGTTCTCTAATGAAAAGAAAGGAATTTTCAGAACTCATGAATAAGCCTTCCCTCCAAACCATTGATTAGTTGACTTAGGAATCCAAGGAAGGAAAGGATTTCAAGCCAAGGGCACCATACCATATTTTTCCATCTATAAGATGCCTCCCATGGATAGGATGCCCCCAATTTTACCCAAAATTCAGAAATCAATATTTTAAACATTAAATAGAAGACATTTATTTTTCAGAGTGAGACATTCGCTTACTGTTACCAGTATTTTTTTTTGGTTTCTGACATTTTTATGGGCTCAGAATGTTCCGACATTATCAGTCCCTGTCGCACGTGGCCACAGGCTACAGGTCTCCACATCATCAGCTGACATCAATTATGTAAGGCTCATGATTGGAGGAAACCGGTTAGCTTGTCTCTGCAATCGGAAGTTTTGCTCGTGAAGCTAGTTTGCAGAGATAAAGTATTGGCAGTTTTGCAACCCTGGTTCTCCTCCCCTCCCCCCTCCCCCCCAGGTGTACAAGACACCTCTCCATTTTTTAGGAGAAGTTTTGAGGAGATGTATCGTCTTATACACGGAAAAATACGGTACTTATGAATAGCGATGTTACTGACTGTTCCCATAAGAAATTGGGCATTTTAGAGTAGGCCAGGATCTGCAACTATGCAGTATCCATGAGCATTGTTTCTGGTATGATTGAGGAATGAGAAAACATCTTCAAGTTCAAGTGGAACAGAGGGGAAATGTATTCCAGTGGGAGTTATCTTTTGGTAAAGAGAGGAAACTACACTAATAAACTTAAAATTGCCCAACTCTTGTTGGAGCGGCTCATGTGAGCTGCTTGCCATATGGAACCGAGCCTCTATAGTTCCATTCCAAGTGGCCACCCGCACAAGTGGTTGAGTAGATAAAATGGTGATCTGGCACCAAAATAAATGTGTTTCTGTTTTTTTTTCCTGCTTTCTTTTTCTCAGCCAAAAACACCTATTACATCATTCCTCGAAATATTAGCCTGAATACAATGAAATCATATGACTATATGTATTATTTTAAGCAGCTGTTTCTGGGGCACACAGGCACGATATTTCATATTTCATTGTGTTTATACCCGATTAAAACTGATCTTTGAGAACTCTTAAGTAAGGAATCATTATCTCTTCAGTAGGTTCTGGTGCCTCTTATTCTGATATTTTACGGTATATATAAATCAAAAGCCAGCTATGGCTTTGATTATATTGCTAGTAAAAGAAAGCTTCTTCGTAGAGACAACTGGCTGCAACTGTGTACTGTTAAAAACAGCTCCTTTGTGAGATTCTGTTCTTTGTCCTCTCAAAGCTTGAGGAAGACAAAAGGTACTATATTTAGGAGTGAATGGGATTTAAGTAAAGGGAGTCCTGCTTTAATTACTTCTACTGTTTCTTTTTAAAGACTGCTCTGTTCATTTGGGAACTGGGATCTAGTTGTGGTAAGATTGTTTGAATTACGATTTGCCCAGGGTATAACGTTTATCTTTTCTTGTTACTAGGGAGACTGTCAGACCAGAGAGGATGCTGTGGCACTGGGAGTTGGGCTCTGTAACAATGGTTTTATGCATCATGGTAAGCCATTAATTCTTCCTTATCCTAATCAATTAACAAGGATTTAACTTTGTTTCTTTGTTTCTTTGTTATAGGTGTCTTAAAATGAGGAATATTAGGTTGAGAAACAGATTCTTTTCCAAGGCAGTAATTGTCTTGAATCAAACAGTGCATTTGTGATTGGGGTGTTTGGGGCACTGTGCTAGAGTAGCTTTCAAATTTCATTGTATTCCAGGAATACAGTGATAATAAAGGTATTCTGTTCTGTTCTATTTAACCAATGAACGTGGTCAATTTTATGACAGACTTTAAATCAAGCATACTCTGGATTACATCTCCTGGAATCATGGTCTTTTTCCCAATATATTTTCAAGGTAATAGTAGTTGCTTTCAATAACTATTAAACTGGACTGTTAAGCAACAGACAAGCCCAATTATTCCAGTTCCTTTCCTTCTGTGTAAAAATAGTAAAATTCTGGTAAAGAATCTTTAGGATGAGAGCTACATTTGAAAAGCAGAAGTAGTCATAGTTTAAACTTGGTGGAGTCAGTGGGTATCTCCTAGTGAGGGAAGCAGGTTAAAATCTGAACCCTAGGTTTAGTTACTCAAAAGTAGGAGACAAAAGCAACACAGGATCTCACCAGATCCTCTTGGTGATGGGAAGGTATCTCTTTCTTAAAATTAGATGTTTGGGACAAACTTAAAGAAAAACCTTTACCCATCAGTTCTTCACAAATCAATCTGCAAATGCTAGGTTTCCCTGGTAAAAATATATATTTGCAAATAAATTACAGTTCAGATGTTTCATTCCATAGAGTCAGCAACAAAGAAGAATTGTAACACTGAGGATGGGAATTATATTCCCACACTCCCTATTCCATCCACCTGTCTGTCTGTCTGGATGTGTGCAGGTCACAGATCAGCAAGAAAGTGAGACAAGAGAAACAAGAAAAAAAATGAAAATCCTTGCATGTTAAATAGATGTACAGAAGAGAGCAATAGTGGTTTTAGCTCAGCTATAATACGATTCATTTAGCTTTGGCTTTATATATTGCATGAACCTGGCTTTTGTGGTATGTAAACCACATTTTATAACTTAATGTGCTTTTCAAGCCCTGCCAACTGAGGTTAAGTAAATGATGGTTAACCAGCGTATGGCTTTGTGTGAACCTAGTCCAATCTTTGAAGATTTGAGAATAGTTGTGATAGAAAGAAACCAGTCCATTTGTTGGTTGTTTGAGAAATAATTCTGAAACAGCTACCAGCCTACATAGGGCTTCATGTACTTTTCCGTATAAAATGAATAAATGAATCAATAAACAATGAAAAAAATAAAATCACAATTTATTAAGACATATATTTATGGCTGCAAGGACAAATTTAGCATATTTAAAAAGAGATACATTACCAAAGCTATCAGACCAGAACTTAAACTTTAAGAGTACAAAATAATGGCAATAGTAACAACATACATTCATAATAGAAATCTAACCCTATTTAAGCAAGAATAACTTCCATAACTGCTGTATGTTTTGCAGCAAAGCAAAAATAAATATTTAAAATGTGGTTTTAAAGGAAAAAAGAATTAAAATTGGAAACACACAAAACAATTAAAACTCTACAAGCGTTGGAGATCACTCTTGGCCAATAAACCCATTCTATTCTATTCTATTCTATTCTATTCTATTCTATTCTATTCTATTCTATTCTATATATACAACAAAGGAAGTTAGAAGCTAATATTTAATAATGCTTAGTAGTTTTTTCTTTTGTATGTTTAACATATTACATCATTAAAATATTTTAATGTACTTTGTGTTTTATTGTTAATATCTCACCACCTGAGCACTAACATGTCCTGAGCACTAACTGTACAATCTGGTGCTGTAATTCCTTATAGATAGCATTTTATAAAAATTCCCAATAGATAGTATTTTTCTGAATTATTTTTTTTTCTTTTTCTTCTTTTGCTTCATTTTTTCTTATCCTTAAAAATAATTAAAAATATAAACAATAAATAGCATAACCCTCCCTCTAGAACACAAATTCATCAGGGATATTATTAGATAAGAGAAATATATCCAAGGTTTATCTGCATATTGATGTCTTTCAGTGAGTAGCAAAGGCTCTATGAAATGAAAGGCAATTCTCCCACACACATCACAGTCTTTCTTTCCTTTGTTTGCTTTGCAATAAAGTAGAACTATAGGAAGACACAATGACCTCAGATTACTCTGGCATCTTTTCAGGCAGCTTTAATTAATGTAATTTATTTTCCACTTCTTTTTGTATTCTTGTCCTGATAACTATTGTACTCTGGACATTTGAAAGAAAAATAGGAAAAAGAAACTGATTTAGAAAATATAGAGAGCATTTTCTAGAAAGCCAAATTCTCTAGAAAGCCAAATTCTTTGAACCTGCTCTTGAGCATGCTGGCGTTTATTCTTCTACAATGTTCTTTTTGAATGAGCAAAGATACTTCATAAGCATGACTTTACGCAGCATGCCCTATGTATATTTTAATAATAAACCAAAGGCCCTTCCCCCAGAGAATTGCACTTTATTAATGGGATGGCCACTTACATTGTTTTTGAGGTTATGAGACCACTGATCCAGTTTAAAGCTTTCCACTGTGGCCTTAGGCAGGGACATTTCCAATTTATGCCGTGTAACCTAATTTATCAGAGGTGCTGGCAGGCCTTCTGGTGAATCATCTCTATTATTCTAACAACATGTGCAGCTATCCTAGTATTGATAGTAACAGGAACAAAGTGCAGAGGAGCTACATGGATACCTACCCTAAAGGTTTTAAGGCATCAGAACAGACATCAACACAGCCTTGCAGGGCTGTGGATATTACCATTTAACTGGTGCTGGACTTGAATGCTGGGAACTGAACCTTCTCTGTCCTTTGTTTAAATTTGGTTCCATTTTCCTCATTAGATTGTTTTGGACTCTAGGCATAAACTTATTATTTTTCATTTATTCAGATTTCTGGTTTTCCCCAAGCTTATTGATGAGGCTGTTTGGGATGACCGAGTACCCATATTTATTGCTGAACATGAGAAGTAGAGAAAATAAATTGGACCTATTCTATGTCAGCCTATTTTTTTTTTTAAACAAACTTTATTCAGTTTTCACATTAAAAACAAAAATCTCTTTTTGGTGGACAACATATTTCCGGGTCATCATCTTTACTTACAAATATGACAGAAATTATACAATGATATATGCATACTTAATTCTATTATTACCTTTTCCATTCCAAATTTTCAGTAGGGAGAGAAACAAACACATTAATTCTAGCCTCTTTCCTTAATTTCAATCAATTTTGCTTCATTTCAATTATTTCAAATTAATCCTTTAGATTAATATGTATTTACCTAATAAATACTAATAAGGTTTAATTCTAAATTTTTTCATTAATCCCAATCTAAACATTTAATTTAATTTCAATTATTTCAAATATAATCCTTAATATTTATTTTAAAAATACAAATAAACAATATATATTTGCCTAATAGTAGTAATAATGAAGTTACCAATGTCTCTCCTTGCTTTTAATAATCTATATTAAACTTATTAATTTAGCTGGTTCTTTAGTCTGTCACATTCCCTTTCAATTACACATTTAATAAGTTCTAAATTGATACAGATCTTAACACACCCACACAAAAAGAAAAAAGAACAAGTATAAGTTTCCCCTCTTTTACTATTTTGAGTGTGACACCTTAATGATTAGAATATACCATTTGTTCCCTCATCTTAATTCCCAATAAACCATTAGTCATTACATCTTCTCAATTGGATTCCACAGCATATTTCCCCCCCTTTAATAAGAGTTATCAATATCTATATTACCCTATTTTCTAAATATTTTTAATTGCAGAAATATTCTTATTACCCCTTGTCACCCTGCAGAATCCCCCTTTTAATTCATCAACCATTATCTCTGAAAAGGCAATTTCTTTTCAACATTTTACTAATTCTGTGGTTCTTTCTGTCACATGCCTGTTTCTTACTGCTTCTCCGGTGCGTTGTCCAGGGAGCGAACCCGAGTCTCCTCCCGCTCTCTTCCCCATGTCTTTTCTCATTCTTTCTACATTTCCTGACTTCACAAGTTTTCCTTCTTTTAATTGTAAAGAAACAATTTCCTTTCAACATTTTACTGGTCTTACTGTTTCTCCTCCCTCTTTTTTCCCCATGACTTTTCTCATTCCAATTTATCTCCTTCTTAATATCTTCCCTTTCCCTTTTCTGCTGAATCTTCCTGCCTTTTCTAACTTCACAATTATTCCCTCTTTTAATTGCTTTCTTAAAATTCAACTTTTTAACCTTCCTTCTTTCCTCACTTCTTTGTAATGTTCTTTGTGCTAATTGTCCATTCAATTCCTGAGTCAATTCCTGCTCTTCTGAGAATCTTTCTTCTTCTTCTTCAATCGCCATTTCCATTTTTTCTAGCACAGAGCAAAGTGATTCGCCTCTTTCCTGTAGTAATTCTCTCATATTTTTAAGTTCCATTTTTAAGTCCCAAAGAGATATCATCATTCTTATATTTTATAATCCTCAAAGTCCACCAAAAAAAAAACAAAAAAAACATCACTTTTACTCTCCTTTTTTCTTCTTTCAATTTTTTAAAATTCTCAGCTATTCCAGTTCAGGGTTCATACCAAAAACATCAGTCAGTCCCACAAACAATCTTTCCTTCCTTGCTTTTTCCTTTATTCTGGTTCTGCTTTCACTTTCTAAAATTCTTACTTTGTTTCAATATTTCTGTAA
The DNA here is from genome assembly GCA_033807585.1 of Hydrophis major. Lineage (NCBI taxonomy): Eukaryota > Metazoa > Chordata > Lepidosauria > Squamata > Elapidae > Hydrophis > Hydrophis major. The sequence continues at coordinate 237,789,808 of CM066330.1, read as the reverse complement.
TTTTATACCAGTTCATTCAAAAACAAAATGTTTTCCTTTTTATTTGAACTAAATTTTTATCAAAAGGTGACACTCTCCATTATACGAAGTCTTCACTTTTTCCCCCCAATATTTTTATTTAAGGTTTTTCGAACCTCAATATTCCAAGACAATCCAGTCTCCAATTTATAAACTTTATTATTCTTATTCTTTGGCAATATTAAGTCCAGCTTTAATTTTATACATGATTATTCCCAAATTATTTTAGTCCAATTTCATTAAATCTTTAATTCCAGCTTCTTCCTTTCCCAGTTCGAAGCCCCATTTAGCTGTCAAAAATATTTTCTTTTTTTTTTTTCTCTGTCCCTTTGTAATTTCGCAGCTCACTTTTCTTTTCTTAAAAATTCCATATTACCTTAATCCCGGGGTACTTTTATTTGGTTATACTGCCCAGTTGTCCCGGTTCAGATGTTATCCACCTCTTTCTTACCTCCTGCACAAATCTTAGTCAAGCTGAGTCATCCTCTTCGGGATGGCCATTTTAGACCATCGCTGCAGTCGTCTTCGGGAGGAAAAAAAGCCAAGCCCAGAGGGTGAAGATGCGGCTCCCCACAGACAGGCTTGCTGCTTCCTCTTACTCCGCTGTCCCTCCAAGGCAGTTTCAGCCCCTAATCAGGATAATTGGGGCTCTCCGACGAAAGAGCACGAACGATAGTCGCAGAGAGTTGCGATCTACCGTCCGTCAACGAGGAAGCTCCGCCTTCTTCCTCTATGTCAGCCTATTTTGATTTACCATAAGAGGAGTTAGATTATAGCCCCCATAATTTGCAGGTCTAAAGATTAGGACGGTGACAGTTCAGGTTTTGTCCAGCTTTGGAAATGCTACTATTATGTTTCATGAATGGAATGTCTAGTGAAATAACTGCAAGAAGGGGCAATATGGTACTTATTTTCAAGTCAAACTCTTGGCCATCAAATGGCAATTTTGGCAAGTCCATGCAATATGTCTATGGAGATTCTCAATCATCCAGTTCCTGGTTGTCCCACAGATGCTTTTCTGAAAGGCAAGTGGGCTTCTTGCAATATATTTCAGACATGTTTTCTATTGATGTCTCCTTAGGTCTAAGAGAGAATGACTGGCCCAAGTTAGCTTCATGCCTAAGGCAGGAGTAGAACACATAGTTTCAGGCCCAGTGTCTATAACCACTATACCAAACTGACTCTCCCTATATGATACAGAAATTTTGTTAGGACCAGTTCAGTAAATCTGAATAAACTATAAAAATGGATGATAAGCAATGCATCTGCTCATTCTTTTTTTTATATTTTCATAGATAATACTATTTCTGAAGCTATTCGTATATGACCTCCATATTCAAACTGGGTTGATGCATTTCAGACAAGTAAATGATTTTAAAAGTGCTGAAGGAGAAGAGCTGCAGCTGAGGAGTAAATTTAGCACTATGTCCATTTTCAGTTTTTCATGGAATGGGCTGGTCTTTGGAAGCCTCACAATGGACCTGTGTTTATCAATTGGAATTTTTCCAAGCCATGGATGAAAAGCAGCCGTTGTTTTGTGTCCTTCCTTAGATATTTTAGATTCTGTGTCAGCAGTGTGAAAGCCAGGCTCCTGGCTAGCTGCAGGGACACAGTGTCAGACATGATGCAAAGAGAACAACTTTTTCCCATTGGGGGCTAGCAGGGCACAAACTATCAATTTATAGAGTTTGAAAATGGGGAGAGAGATAAGGGAAGAGAAGGAACTGATTTAAGCCAAAAACTTGCTTTGAACATTGTGTTTATGTTGGAGGAATCCTGTTAATTTCACACTGAGGGTTTCTCTGTAACTACAGTGTCAATTGTCTATTTTCCAGAAAGAAACATTGTTAATTTGATTTGATTTTTTTCAAAAAAAAATTTTTTTTTCACCCAGATAAGACTCAGGATGTAACGTAATGCCTTTCAATGTAAAATGACCCAGTTCATGGACAAAACCCAAAGTTTAGCACTCAACCCCAAACACTTAAGGTGGACTGAAGACTCTTTAGAAACAATACATAGCTATATGATGTTCCTGTTGAGGATTTGTTCATAGACCATTATTTTAAGACTGCAGTGGCTGAGATTAATTTTACTTGTAGATTTCATGTAGATGTATGAAAATAATGGCATGTTTTCCTGCTTCCCACTTTTTGGTCTCAAGTCCTGGAGAAGAGTGAATTCAGAGATGAATCTCAGTACTTCCGTTTTCATGCCGATGAGGAGATGGAAGGTACAAATTCCAAGAGTAAGCCTCTGCGAAATGACTTCAAGCTCATTGAAAACATCTTAGCTAAAAGTTTGCTGGTAAGAAAAATCAATCCAGACAAATGTATTCAATTCTAACAAAAAATATTGTAATTCTGACACACTGTGTGCCAATTAATCTGTTGTAGATACAAAAATCTCATCTCTGGGCTCTGCTAGAGAAAGATTTTCAACTGCATATCTCTCTAAGAAAAAAAAATGGAATTGATATTTTGCATAAGGTGAGGATTATCCTGTTAAGGGCTTCACTGCATAAGCCAAGAACAATTGTACACTTTTCCACAGAGGAAAAAAAATGGATCACTTGGTCTGTGGGAATTGACATAGGAGACCTGGTCATGGGAAAAGCCAGAAATTAACTTGTGGATCTGATTAAATTTCCTATTGCTGTGGTTTAGTCATAAAGAAACAATGACAGTTATAGACAACATATGCCACTGATAGTTGACTCTTAATATCTAAACTAGCTTATCTAAAACAACAGTTAACTTACTTTCTTTTTTTTCTAAACCAGGCCATTAGCACCTGCATAAATTTGTTAGATATGAACTAGCTTGTACAACAATGCATGGTGCTTTAAGATGGAGATTCCTCAAATTTATAAATAGACTTTTATTAAAAGTTATAACTACTGAGCGATGATTCTTCAGTTGGATGAAATATTATTCTACAATTCTTCTAAATTTAATGAGAAGCTATATAATATAGAAATAAATATTTGCATTAACTAGATGAGATTGTATTTAATGCTAACTCTGTGGAACTTTGTTTGAGATTTGAAGGGAGTTTAAAATCAAAGGTTATTTATGCTGGAATTGTTTTGTATTAAGTACATTACCAGTATATCATACTTAAAAATATTTTGCTCTGGTTAACATCCCAACAATGCAGGTTTGCTGAGTTTTTTACCACATGAATTCTGTTGAATTATAGCCATACTTTTGGGAAAAGAATAAAAAAAATCATTTGGTCCATTTTCAAACAATTCTGAAATTTTCCCAAATTAAAATCAAGTTGATGAGTTTCCTCATTAGATCCAATTGACTGTAGAATTTAACAACTAGTAACTTTGTTCAGTAGTAAACAACTAGTAAATTTGTTCAGCATCATTGTAATTCTGAACAGTTGCTAACAAATGGTTGTTAAGTGAGGATGCCTGTAATTATTTACCAGGGAAGAACAGTCCTTCATCCAAAGATCTTAACTTTAAAAAAGGCTTTTGCAGGAAGTGATGTTTTCTGATATAATTTGGATGAAGTATCCTAATCTTTAATTTGATTAAGACCCTGTACAAACATGAAATCATCATGCCTACTATTAGTTTAGCTTTCAGCATATTTATCTTTTATCTGATCTGTATGCCAGTCACTGCCTTGAAGGCATCCATAAAACATGCTGAGCTGAAACAAGAAGCAATTGAAACTCTGCATTTCTACTAGTATGCAGCTTTCCTTAACAAATAATCACTTCAGTGAAAAAATTTCCATCATTCAGGAAAAAACAAATAAGTAAAACTATATTATTAAAGGCTAAAGAAGAATATGATTCTCCTCCAAGTTTTTAGTTTACTAATTTTGTAATGGAAAGTAATGGAAAGAAATGGAGAATATTTTGTCTTCAGTTGACAGAATTGTTGGGGGGAAAAATGAATTGAAATAGGAAAACTATTTGAAACCAAATAGATTGTTTGTTTGTTTGTTTTGCAAAAAACAAGCAAACTCTTATGTGTTAAAGATTTTTTTTTTAATGTTGTTCCAAGGTTCTTCCAGAAGAGGATGACTATGGATTTGACATAGAAGAAAAGAACAAAGCCATTGTGGTAAAATCTGTTCGTCGGGGTTCACATGCAGAGGTAAGCACTTCTGAATTGTAACTATTTCCTCCTAAATAAATCTGCAGAGTTTCATATGTTTTTAAAAATGATAAAACATGTCACACCTTCTATAATGCCTCATTCATTAAATTCCCTTGGTGTACTGAAAAGTTTTGCACCTTTGGATCTAGCATTTTTGTGGAAAAATTCAGTACACTGCTCTCAACTTAGTACACTCCAGATATGTTGGGGCTAAAATTCTATTCATTTCCCAAACACTAAGCCTTCATATCTGAAGGGATATCAAGTTAATGAAAATTGGTTGAACTGATCAATAAAAGCCCAGAATAATGTACTTTTTTGCAAATGTGAAGCTATTTGCTATAAATCTGTGTTTCGATCTTCAATTATTGAAAGTGATTTGCCTTTTGTTCTCTGCAGCATAGTGATTAATATCTTAGGGGAAAGGATTAAGATCAGGAAACAAGAATCAAATGAAAGAGTTAACTCCAAAACTCACCTACAGAGCTATTTCCTCATTAAATTAATAGCCTTCATAATTGCTTTGAAGTTAAAAATAAAATGTTGCAAGAGTTCCTGATCACTAGCTTTCCCTGAAATGTTAAGAAAATTAAGAAAAAAAGGTGTGTTAATTGGAAATTAAAATACTATCTATGGTATTAGTCATCATTTTCTGATTATCAGAACACTGATAATTGAGAATATACATGCATGTTGACATAAGAGAAAGGCTCCCTTGGATCAAATTCAACTCTTGATATTATATCGACATGTTTATGTACCATAGTTACTTAAACAACAGTGCAGAACTGATTGGCAATTGTCTTCTTCTATTCTCTTCAACTTTTCAATCTAGTCTCCCAACTGTAAGAATGTCCAATGATCTATCAAATAGTAGGTCTGATTTGCTTATCTTTTGAAGTTCAGACAAGATCAGCAAAGTGCTGACACCTGCTGGACTTACATTGAAATGGTGGAAAACAAAAGTATGGGATGAAATTTAAGGGGAAGCAAGTAAGATCATGAGATGAGATGAGATGAGATGCGATGATGTATGTGTGATGTTCATTGAGGAGACAAGGTGGAAAAAATAAGCCCTCTTTGATACCAGCACTACTACACAATAAGTGAACTTGTGCAATGAAACTCTGGTCTAGCTGTATATTTGTTTATTTCATATCCTCAAATTGCTCAGTAAACCAAGGAGTGTCGTGGGCTGCTTATAATCCAAGGAAGGACTCAGATGTCATGCCAATATACAAAATACACATTACCAAATAACAGAGTTGAAAATTATTTGTTTGACTCTCTTGAAATAATGTTTTTTAACTAATCTAATCATTTCAAATGCTGAGCTAAACCCTAGGTAGATCCTCTCCTTGCAAAGGTTACTTGACTATAGCTCCCATTGACCTCTCACTAAAAAGTATCTGGTTTGCAAGAAATGATTAGGTGATGAGATTAATTATTTTCATGCAGAAGGAAGGAATCTTTTCATTTGCTGAGCATTTCCAGACCTGCTTAGTTTTTCAAGGGTGACAATCTGCCTCCCAAGCAGTTTGTGTAAAATGATTGTGCTTGTTCACATTCTACAACCTATTATCCTGTAGAGCAGGGGTGGGCAATTAATTTCTGTCAGGGGCCACATGGAAAATCAGATCTGCGTTCAAGGGCTGAACCAATTTTATAAAAGGCCATTATAAAGGGCCCATTATAAAATGTACTAATGTACTAATACTGAATCTAAAACTTGATCGAATTCCTCACTTTCTGCTGAGCCCACATAAATGATTTTCCATTCCAAATCTACATTGGAGAAAAAAGACTTTTAAATAAAACGTTCAAAATTTTGGTCTTCCAAGCTCCCTCCCTCCCAACAGTAACAAAACCCCTTCCAAGCCACCATTTCTTTGAACTTGAAAACAAAAAACCCTAATACTTAGCTTCGATCAAATCAAGCTCTTACAATCAAATGCTGAAGTCAGTGGCACTTACTGAAAATTAGTTGGGTGGGGAGGGTAATTGAAGTTTCAATTTTGAATTACAGCAAGCAATTCTCCAACACCATTTCCTCTGCTCGAGGGGAAAGAGAGAAGGCAAGGAAAGGAGCTTTTTGCCCACCAGTTAAGTCTCAGTTTGCAAGGCTTGAACTGACTTCAGTGATTTTATTTCGCTATCGAGGTTAGCAAAAACTGGAATTGCTCCCGAGCTGGCAAGGTCCGATCACCGAAGTGCTCTTCCAAAAGAGCAGTTTCCAGAAGCAAAGTAACACCACGGCTGCTCCTGCTACTACTTTCCACGCTTTCCAATCGTGAGTCCCAGGAGAGAACAAACAGCAAACTGTGCTCAGGGGCATCCAAGCCCACCTAAAGCTAGGCCGCTGCTGGTGGAGCCTTGCCCTGCCTTGGTGCCCGGTTTCCCGGCTCGATGGTCCTGCTCGGGTGGCACTTTAAAAGCTCTCCTCCTCGCGTACGCACCCGACCAGCCACTCACCACGACAGTGGCAACATGGCTGTTCCCAGCACCCAAGCAACTTCCCAGCAACTTGTGGCTTCCTTTTTCCTCATGGGTGCTTATGCCTAGCCCCGAGCCGCACGGCGGAGGGGAAACCTGGAGCACCGCCGAGTCACCTCCTCCAAGCAGCCCACCTGCCCGCCGGGTGGAACCCTTCCCGCTCCTCGGTGGGAAGACGCTCCCGCCTGCTGAGGCCTTTGCAAAGTTTAAGCCCGGAAGCCCCGGAAAAAAAGGGGGATCAGCAGGGACTCACCTTCGGAGAGGTCCTCTATGCACTCGAAGGTGATTTCGAACTAGAAGGGTTGTAGAAAGGCGAAGGGTTGTCCAGCACCACGACGTTGTTCACCTGAACCTTTGCCATATTGGTGGGAGGGGAGGGGAGGGGTGGGGGAAGGAAGCATGGGGAGAGGACCCACAAACAATAGTCGGAGCGTGTTCCTCCTGGCACCCGGGAAAGTGCCTCGCGCAGGAGACGCACGCCGGCCAGGGATGGAGAGGCGAGTTAGGAAACTTCGCCGCTGGCTCTCCCGTCTGCTGCTCCCACCGCCTTCGGCGGAGGCATTGGCCAGGCGGGCGCTGGCATTGTGTGCCTCTCTTCTTTTCTTTCTTACCCCGAGAGCGCTCCGCGCTGTTTTGCAGCTTTGGGGGCCACGCGGCACAGGGCAATACGCCATGCCCAGCGATTTTTTTTCAGAGGTGGGCTGGATTAGACAGACCAACAGGCCGGATGTGGCCCACGGGCCATGGTTTGCCCACCCCTGCTGTAGAGAGACTGAACTACAATTCCTATCTCTAGATACTGGCCACGCTGAGTGGAAATGATGGAAGGTGTACTTCAATCCATCTAGAGGTCATTTGGCTGGAGAAGATTGTGCTTTATTATCTATTTTGTCATGATTGATGGTATCTGTTTAGAAGGTATTTTAATAGCTGAACTTCTCAATAAATTTCACAGGACAGTCACCTATTAAAAGGGTTTTATTGGGTACATAAAGACTATAGTTGCACACAATTTGGCAATTGTGTTTTTAAGCAGGTTTAAAAAACATTCCAAAAATCTTTTTGCTTCCTTTCCTTAAATTTTTGCTATGAACCATCGGCTCAATTTCCATGACTTGAAATCTTGTGACAATAATATTTTATTCAATTCATTAATTGTCTTTTGATATTACAAAGCATCAAACAAAAGTATCAGTTAAATGGATATAAATCATTGGCTAAAATTTCTGATGCTCTCCAGGTTGAAGACTGGGAGCTATAAAATCTTGGTGATATTTATGGGATTGTAAAATCTTTCATATTTACGGGATTGTAAAATGCCACATTAAATAGTGTTTATTGACACTATATGACTAATAAGAGAAATAAGATATGGACTCATTTATATAGTATTTTGTACTTCAAGCAATTCATAAAACATATTTCAAGTCCAGTAGAAATTAGGGAAAATATAGGTGGTTGCGTAATTGCATATTATATTCTGGAGTTTTGCATAACTGTGGTTATGGTAACCATGAGCCAGGAATTTATTTATGACTGAGAAAATTTTTAGGAATGTGGGTATTTTTTCTCTAAAAATTCCAAAATTCTTTAAAATACTTGATCATTGTTGATATTAAATATTACATTTTAAATCATACTCCGCATAGAATTCATACAGCTCTGAAGTTAATTGAAGCAATTTTCTGAGAAATTAAATAAGATGTAAGCATATGATTGACATGGAATTCTATTCTTGTAGAAAGGGAAACCTTTTAATAATAAACATAATTCTTATTTACAGAAGAAAAGTCACTCAAAATATTATGTATGTCATAAGAATGAATATTCTTCTCATAAGATTTCAAAAGTGGATAGTTTTCCCAGTAACTTTTCTGTAGATCTTTAGAAAAAAAAATCCATGCAAATTTAGTGCTCTTTCTGTTTATGTATATGTTATTCTAAATGAGCTTACCCACAAAAATATAAATTGGCATTGGTCTTGGGGTAGCCACTAGTTATTTCATTAATTTATGTGCAACATTAATATATGCCCAAGTGTATGTGTGTGAGAGAGAGAGGGGGGGGAGGGAGGGAGGGAGAGAGAGAGAGAGAGAGAGAGACTGCGACACTGCAACTGTCAAACACATGCTGGCTATCAAACACCTAAATTTTGATCATGTGACCATAGGGATGCTGCAACAATTAAGTCATTTTTTTCTGGTGCCGTTGAAATTTTGAACATCCATTAAACAAATGGACTACCTGTAAGCTACAGTAGGCAGATTTTCTTGTAACCTAAACTCCAATGAGATGTTCCATACAAAAACCCCTCTTTTTTAATTCATTTACTTAGTGTGTTGAGAAAGTGCAGTCATTTATTTAAGAGAGACTGAGTGACCCAAAGTCACTTAGATTTAGGATTTGATGCTTAAGATGGGACTAGAACTCACAATCTCCTACTTCATAGGCAACACCTTAGCCACTATACAAAACTGGCTGTCTACAGCAAGGGTCTCCAACTTTGGCTACTTTAAGACTTGTGGACTTCAACTTCCAGAATTCTGGGAGTTGAGGTCCACAAGTCTTAAAGTGGCCAAGGTTGGAGACCCCTGGTCTGCAGTATATATGAATATAGAATAGAACAAAATAACAGAGTTGAAAGGGACCTTGGAGGTCTTCTGGTCCAGACCCCTGCTCAGGCAGGAAACCCTGATACCATTTCAGACAAAAGGTTGTCCAATCTCTTCTTAAAAACCTCCAGTGTCGGAGCACCCACAGTTTCCGGAGACAAGTCGTTCCACTGATTAATTGTTCTAACTGTCAGGAAATTTCTCTTTAGTTCTAGGTTGCTTCTCTTCTTGATTAGTTTCCATCCATTGCTTCTATTGGAGAATAGCTTGACTCCATCTTCTTTGTGGCAATCCCTATATAATACAGTACAATACCAATAAAATACAAACACAAATACAGCATAAATCGCAGCAGATTCTGTTCTGAGTTACCTTTCCTGCACTGGTATCATCAATAACATTTAGTAGTAGTTACATTTATACATTTCATTTATAAAATTCTTTAGTATGGTCAAAATAATTTATAATTTTTAGTAATGATTCAATATTTGCAATAACATAATGGAACATTATTACTAACCTTATACGCCAGTTAGGTGCTGAAGCCCATGAGTTACTAAATTTATGGGGAGGGAAAAAAATGTCCCAATCCAAAACTGGATTACTCCTAATTCTTCTCAAATAATCTAGAAACCTCTTTCCCTGGAAGCTGAATACCTTTGTACCCTTTTCAGTCTTCTGCAGAATTTTTGGAATCATATTGCCTTGTCAAGTAGATGCTTTCAACTCTGGCAAATTGTTAGCTCTGTAGATAATTGAGTAAGTCTAGTTTCATGGAATTTATTTTGATATTTCATCTGTGCATGTTTCATACTAAATACAGTCACACACTGTCAAGATGAAGAAAAAAACCAAGGCATTTCCCCAAAACATGTTTATTTCTCTGCTTTGAGGAAACATTTGACAACCAGCTGTCTGAAAATTAATTTAATTGCATCTAACAGCTTTGATCTATGTCCATGCAAAAGCTCACATAGAAAGCCAACATCCAGCTAACTATACCTGATTATTAGGAATTGAAACAGGGAATACAATAACTATCTCAATTAAATGCATCGTTTTAAATTTGCTGCCACTTTTTGAAATTCCAGTTTGTGGCTAAATTTATTGTACACTTATACATTGCAGCTTATTTATTAAATGTATGGTTGTGCATTGGTTCTTTTGTAAATTGTTGAAAGTTATCTATTGGATTGGTAAGAAGATAGCAATAATTCTGGTAAATCTGATAGATAGAGAGATAAAGATAGATAGATATAGATATTTTGATACCAAACCTAGATTTTGGAGTCTTTTCCATTGTCGTTCTTGTAGTTTTCCTCTCCCTAGATAAACTGTCCTTTGAATTGAGTTTGCATCCTGATGACTTCACAGACATGTCCTTGAAGTTTCTTTAGCAATAGTATGAAAGTAATTTTGCAGTGCTAATCTCCAGAATTAATTTTCTGTCATCACACTCTTAACCCCCAGCCCTAGTGTTTCCTGATCATCTTCCAATTAGATCCATCAAAGCAAATCAGTTGACAAAGGAATATCAGAACATATATCATGAACATAGTGTGTTGTCACACAGTGTACGTTTTTAGGTTTAGTTCCTACTGTTCTTATGAGCCATTTTTTTGGTCTCATCATTGCCCCAGGTATAGCAAGAAAGTTTTTGAGTATACCCAGTGCTTTCTTCCGTTGGTCAGACTTTTATTTCACCAAAATTTGGTAAACTTTCTTTCTTACAATCTTACCTGTTGATATGTCTAAGTTTTCGATAAGGGAATAGAGATCTCCAAAGCAAAACTTGGGGAAAAGACACTGCTTTCTAATTCACATGTTTAATAATGTGGCATAGTTTGTAATATTTATGCATCATTTCAGATGGCGGGCTTGCAGGTTGGTCGAAAAATTTATTCCATGAATGAGGATCTTGTGTTTCTGCGTTCATTTCAAGAGGTTGAGACCATCTTAAACCAGTCTTTCTGCTCTCGGCGGCCTCTTCGACTTCTTGTGGCCACCAAATCTAAAGAGTAAGATCCTAGAAAAATTTAACCATGAGATGATTCTTGTATATTCCAAGGGAGATTGCGAGAATATATTCTCTCCAGCATATTCCAAGGGAGATGGAGAGAACACATGTGGATATGGACACAATAGATTTATAATCTTGTGTCCCTGATTCAGAGAACAAATGTACCATAAATCTGGATTCTAAAAGCATGACTCATAGTCTTCTGTTAACCATAAAATAGACTACACAAGGTTTATCCAATGAGTCTGACTTAATAGCTTAAACATACACTTGAAATTGAATTTGGGAAAACATATATTTAACAATAATGAAATAATTCTCTAGTGCAACATCTTTAGTGTAGAGTTTTCTGATACCATGTTCCTGATAATTAATACTTCTTTATTCTTTCATTTGACTTTTGATAGTCTGTTAATTTTGGTAGTCTCATTTATAATAAACAGCACACTAGGAGCTGTGACTGATTTTTGACTTTTTAGTCAGAGAATTCCCTGTAGAATATATTCCTAGATTTTCAGTGACATGGAATAACTCAAACAGAACATAATATCCATACTTTGCCAGTCAAGACTTTTTTCTTATATGTAATTGTCTTAATTTTTGGCAGGATTATCAAAATTCCAGATTGCAATGACAAGTTGTGTTTCCAGATATGCGGAGAAGCACCACCCTACGTCCATGCTGTGGGGAGAGGTAAGGAAAGAATATGGACATGTGTCTTGTTGATAACATTAACACTTGTTGAGAGGCTGTCATCTCAAAAATATTAACAAGGAAATATCTTTTTAAAAGCACAACATTTTACACTGTATTTTATATATCATGTAAATGCATTATCTATCTATCCTGTTATTGAGAAAATCTGTTGAGATTCTCCTGTCTGCCCTCTAAGGATCAGATGCAGCAGCTTTGGGGCTTCACCCAGGCCAGTGTGTCCTGAAAGTAAATGGAAATAATGTGATGAATGAAAATTACACTGAAGTTCTGGATCATTTTTCATCATACAGGAATAGGCAGCAGGAATTTCTGGTGAGTAAATAGGTGTATGAAGGAAGGGATGGGTTTTCTTACAGTATGTTTTCTTACAATGTTTTGGGAAGGGAAGAAGAAAAAAAAGTCTTGTGATGAAAGTAATCTGCTAAATAAATGCTTTAATATCCTTTCTTCATCTGTTCAGAAAAAAAAAAAACGTATATTTTTTTCAGTCACAAGTATTCTGACAGATACAACAGATAACTTCCCTTTTAGTTTGCCAGGATAAACTCTGCTAACAAAGCCCTATTTGTGCTTTTCCTTATAAATTACAAAAGGGAAGCTGTCCTCCAGTTGAGATCAACTCCTGACAATGTTCAGAGAAGATACAACACATACAGAGGCTTTGATTCAGGAATGGTTTGCTATTCTCTTCTTCCAGATGGTGCCATGAAGAATATTGGTTGTTTTGCGGGAAGGTGAAGCAAGGCAACAAGGGAAAATGGGTACAAATGCAGGAGGCTTAACTTAGTTTCTGTAGGAGTCATATAAATCCATCTGAGTACCTTTTTAATATCATGTATCAATTTTAAATTTTAAATTGTAGAGAATACATGTACTGTAGCCCAGGGCTAAACTCTTGGGTTTGCTGTGTCCTTCGAGCCTGGCTGTTTTCCTTTGAAAGCTAAGTAGCATCATCAATGCAGCGGGAAGTGGAATTTGCTGATTGTTTATAATTTGGGAAAACTGTTGACATTGTAGGCTAAGCCAAGTCCAAAGGTGCAAGGAAGTTTTTGAAAGCTTAGTAGTCAGGCAATTCAGTCATCAGCAGACATTTAAGGGTAAACTGCATGTCTATGACTTTTTAGAAAAGGTAAAATCAAAAGTCAAAGAAGAAAACAAACAGTCCAGAGTAGTGAACATTCAGATATGCAGGAAACAGTGAGAAAGAAATGTCCTAATCAAGGAGAAATCCATACATTGCAAATACACAGGTAATTCTCAGCTTACAATTATAATGAAGCATGGAAATGACATCCATGGATGTAAGTGGTGATGGTCATAATTACAATTATATAAGTGTCCCACTTTTACAACCCTTTTTATGGCAGTCATTAAGTGATTGTTAAGCCACAGTTGATAGAAAGCCAATATAGCAAATGTCAGCAAAAATGTGCGATGCTACAAATGGCTGTAAATGCAGGCTGGTTGCTGAACACTCAACATGCAATTATTTGACCGTGTGTCTGGAGAGTAGCCATTGGAACTTTGGAATTGGGTCGTAAGATTGTTTTAAGTTTAAACAGTCGCTAAGTGGCCAACTATAAGTTGAGAAGCATCTGTAAACAGCTAAGAAATTCCATTCTCCCATGTACTAGTCTCTTAATGAAACCTCTGCAAGAAAACAACCAAGCTCTAAGAAGACAAAAATCAAGTCAGTATACAATGATAACAATAATCAATGGTAAATCTTCTTTAAAGCCAGTGCTTGGTGAATTATTCAGTCTTATACTCTGTTATTCCTGCTTTTCTGCAAGGGTTTCTACCAATGGGTTTACAGAACGCATGAAGATGCTGAAGAAGAGAGAGCTCTTCAGGCAGCTTCGAACTCATACCTGAATGGAAGTCATTCAGAAATGCTTAAAGGAAACCAGTCAATTGAAGAAAATTCAGATCTTGATCCCCTTAATGACAGCCAGCAGGAAGAAGGTATGGGGAAAACTTACTTTATGCTAATAGAGAAAATGATCCAGGTAGCTTTCTTTCCAAAAGGAAGAAATTATTTTTGAATGATGAATTGTGTGTTTTACATTCAGAAGGTCTCGTTGTGGGTATTGCCATTTCCTCCTAAAAAAAGAAAAGAGAGAAACAGAGAACTTCTAAACAACTCCAGAGAAAATAGGCTTTACTGACCAAAGTAGGCCTCAATGTAAAGTAGTTTCATATGCCTGAATTATACTTCAGGGAATGGTGTTATGAGAAGAGGAAGAAAAAAAAAACTACTGATGCAAGGAGAAAAACACAATTACATATAAGTGAACTGTTACAGACACCTGTGGGTTATTTGGAAATCAAGTGCTGAAATTGTCTGCAAGGGACATTTTTAAAAAAGATTTCCAGTCAATTCAGGACCTGTTCTGGAAGCAAATGGAGAGATATTTATCTTTTGCTGGTGTAACACAAGCCTCTTGCTTCTGTACAAATGTGAGACAGTAGCAAGAAATCAGATAGTTCAATTGCACACTAGAGAAAAATTACTAATCTCCTGGAAGTGATGGTGCAGGATAATTGATTTGGTAGCTGCAATGCCAAGCCACAAGCCAACTAATTGCATAGTGTCTTGGCATGTCCACATCTGTCATAGTGAGCAATGTGGTTGTGGTATTTTTAAAAACAGAATTATCGTATTCATTGTGCCACGTAAGATGCCAGCTCAGGCCTGTCTCTTTTAGCTGGTTACCTAAATTGGAAGTGATATACTTGCAGCTGATCTGTGGTATTCTTAACAAGAATATTGTCATATAACTATGATCCAGATAAAAAGGCAAAAGTTTATTCAAGACATTTGATCCCTGTTATGTTTGGAGCATGGACGAGAAAGAATGGAGACAAGCCTCTGAACGGTGAACTTCAGCTCTTTATTTACATAGTGACTTCTAGCTTCTATAGCCGTTTTAACCCACCTTATATAGGCAAACCCCGTAACTATTAACCAATAACCAACGAGGAGCGCTAGCTCTCATAACCAATAGGAACTCTCTGTTAAGGGCCAATCGGATTCCCCGGAGCGGGCCAATCCGATCCGGCCGATTAACAACCAATCAGAAGTGCAGGGCCAGAACCCTGCACTTTACTCCAAGCTCACGCTTTATTAAAACTTTATACATTCACAACACCCCTTCCCCCTGGCTTCTGTTTGCAGGGTGCAGTTACATAGTCCTTTAGGAAGGACGGTTGTTTTATTAGTCTCTTTGATTTTCGCTGTGTCATTTGGCTGCAATCACGCTGAGGTAGATCGTTGTTTGGCAGTGGGGCTGTTTCTGGTTCAGAGTTCATTTCCCTGTTGTTGCCCATGTTCTCTGTAATTCCCTGAGGTTCAACTGTTTCCCTCTCTAGTTCCACTTCCTGAGTCTCTATTATACCGTCGTTCCCTTTGAACGGGTTTTCTTCTTCTTGGAATTCATCTTCTTCCATACCTTCCCCCCCCTCAGTCTGGTCATAGGGGAGTTCAGGACTGCCCACCGGAAGCCGCGATCGTAATTGATCGATATGGCGTTTCCATAGTCTATCGTCAAGGCATTGTACAAGGTAGGATCTTGGGCCGGTTACACGAACTACTGTCGCCTCCACCCACAATGGGTCGCCCGATAGGTTTTTAGCGTATACCAAATCTCCTACCTGGAAGGCACGACAGCGGCCGCTGGATCCTAGTGGTTTTTCCGGTTCGTAAGCTGGGTGTAACCGGTCAAGGTGGGAGTGGAGTTTTCATCCCATTAGCAGTTCGGCGGGAGTTTTGTTGGTGACGCTATGTGGTGTGATGTGTTGTAAAAAAAGGATTCGATTGATTCTGTCGTCAATGTTGTCGTAGTCTACCTTCTGTAAGGTTTCTTCACAAATTGTACCATGCGTTCTGCTTTGCCATTGGTCGTAGGGTGCGCAGGCAAGGTGAGCTCATGTTGAATGCCGCGGTCAGCAAGGTACTGCTCGAATGACAGTGCTGTAAATTGGGGCCCGTTATCGGATACCAGGACGTCTGGTAGTCAGGGGGTTGCAAATAGTCTTTCCAAGGTTTTGATAACCGCCTTGGAGGTTGTAGTCGTCATGCGATGAATCTCGAGCCAATTTGAATAGGTGTCGACGGTTAGTAGAAAGATGTGGCCTTTGGTTGGCCCCGCGAAGTCCAAGTGAATTCGGGACCAGGGTCCGCGTGGTGTCTCCCATTCAGTAGGAATGGCTTTAGGTGGGGCGTTGCTCACTTCCTGGCATTTTGGACAAGCTTTAACCCACTGTTCGATTTGCTTGTCAATGCCCGGCCACCATGCGTAGCTTCGCGCAAGGGCTTTCATTCGCATGATGCCGGGGTGGCCATCGTGCAAGGTTCTCAGAAGCGCTTTCTGGAGTTGTTCTGGGATAATGACTCTATCGCCCCAGATGACACAGCCTTTTTGGGAGAACAACTCGGTTTGTCGAGTCTTGAATGGTGTGAAGTCATCTGATAATTGGTCCAATGGCCATCCGCGTTCTACCCAGCTTAGGACTCGCGCTAAGGTGGGGTCACGTTTGGTTTCTCTCGCGATATCTCGGGCGGTTAATGGCGGCGAGTTGAGTGCCTCAATTTGCAATGTGGTTACCGTTGGTGCAGGATCGTCGAGAGTCTCTGGAAGTGGTGCTCGGCTCAATGCGTCGGCGTGGGGAATGGCTTTCCCCGGGCGGTATTGCAGCTGATAGTTATAAGCAGCTAAGAATTCTGACCATCGAGTCATCCTAGGGGATAATATGTAGGGAGTCGGCTTATCTCCGGCTATTATCCCCAGTAATGGTTTGTGGTCAGTCACGATAGTAAAAGCCCGGCCATACACGTACTCGTGGAATCTTTTAACGGCTGACACAATTGCGAGGGCTTCTTTATCGATTTGTCCATAGTTTCGCTCAGTTTTTGAAAGTGTCTTTGAAAAATATGCGACAAGGGCTTCGTTCCCATTAGGCAGTACATGGCTCAAAATGGCGCCCACTCCGAAAGGCGAAGCATCATATGTTATATTTAACGGCAAAGTCTCGTTATACTGCATGAGTACGGAGTCAGAAGTGAGCAGTTTTTTCACGTTGCGGAACGCCTGTTCTTCTCGGTGACCCCATAACCAATTTGCTTTCTTATCTAACAACCGGTGTAACGGTTCAGCGACCATTGCTTTATGCGGTAAAAATACATTATAAAAGTTGATGAGGCTTAGGAACGCCTGGAGATCGGCCTTGTTTCGTGGCCTGGGAGCGTTTTTTATCGCCCTTAGTTTACTTTCAGTTGGGTGAATACCCTAGCTATCAATTAGGTACCCTAAAAACTCAACACTGTCAGTACACAATTTACATTTGTTTTTCTTTACTTTAAGACCGGCCTCTTGGAATTTTTTTAGGACTAATTTTAACCGGTCCCGTAAGATTTTTTTTGTAGGGGCTGCAATTAATACATCATCAAAATAGGGGACCACGCCCTTAATCCCTTGTAATAACCTCTCCATAAGGCTCTGAAAAATCCCCGGGGCTACACTAACTCCGAATTGAAGCCGGGTACATTTAAAGGCACCTCGGTGCGTCACAATCGTTTGTGCCAGTGCCGTCTTTTCATCAACGGGTAGTTGCTGATATGCCTGAGCTAAGTCTAATTTAGCGAAGACTTTCCCGCCCCCCAGGGAGTGGAGGAGATGCTGCACCACCGGCACTGGATATGCGTTCTGCTGTAGGGCGTGGTTCAAAGTGGCCCAGTAGTCCTCACAAATTCGAATCGACCCGTCTGGCTTAATGGGTGTTCTGATTGGGGTTTCCCAGGGGCAGTGATCGATGGGCTCTAACACCCCCTGAGCTATCAGCTTGTCAAGTTGTTCGTCGATTTTCGACTTTAAGGCAAATGGAACTCGACGGGGCTTAAGTCGGATGGGAGCTATCTTTGGGTCTAGACTGAACAAAATCGGGGTCCCCTTGTACTCGCCTAAGCTGTCCGTGAAGACGTCCCTGAACTCATGGATGAGGTCTCCCTCCCAGTCACTTCCGCTGACTTGGTTTATGCCGGCCACTTCAATGCCGAGTGGCGCGAACCATTGGAGGCCTAGTAGGCTAGGCCTGTCTCTATCGATGACAGTTAGTGGTAAGTACGCTGTGTGCTTCTTGAAGGAGACTCGGACTCGGCAGGAACCAATGACGGGGATTCGATTCCCTTGGTAGTCCTTGAGGATGAGTCTTTGGAAGCGGAGATCTTGGCGTTGAATCGTGGGGATGAGTTGTTTAAGGGTCTTCCAGGACACCATTGAGAGGGACGATCCCGAGTCGACTTCCATATGGGAAGGCTGGTTCTCGATGGCTACTGTGACTCATTTTTTCTTGGTGTCTAAAGCTGAGGCGTGACCGATAGTGATAGTATGGTGAGCCTCTCCTCTCTGCAAAACTCGATTTCTGTAGCAGTGGTTTACTGGCTCTCGCTGTACAGGACGGTTTCCTGTCGATTGGCGATAGTTAGTCCCTTTTGAGGTCTGGCCGGGTCCTGGTAAGCTTCGGCAGACCTGTCCGATGTGGCCTCGTTTCCCGCACTCATGGCAGAGCGCGTCACGGAATTTGCATTCGGACCTGGCATGGTTGGCCCCACAGCCAGTGTAAGGGCGTAAAGGCTTCGGGTGGTGGTCCTGGTCGGACCGTAGTCGATGTACCCCTTCTTCGTCGCTGTCTGACGACGAAGAGAGGTCCTCGTGGTGCGTCATTGCACACTGCCCTTCTGATCTGGATAAAATGTCGCTTGTCGGTGGTGGTACCGGAGTGCAGTTTCGGCGTAGTTGTGCAGCCGACTTCCTGGTTGCTTCTGCTGCAGTAGCATTGGCGATGGTGTCGGCAAGGCTGATGTCGCCTTTCGCCATCAGCTTGCTTTGAATGCCTGTGCATCTAATCCCAGAACTATGCGATCTCTTAGTGCTTCTTCTAAATCGGTGAATCCGCAGAGGCCTCCCAAATTTCAGAGGTCTGCTATGAAGTCGGCCATGCTTTCTCCCTTTCGCTGGCTCCTCTTATAAAACTTGTGCCGTCTCATGAGCGTAGGCACGGTTGGTGCGTAGTGATCTCGTAGGAGAGGTTCGAGGTCGTCCCAATCCATGGCCTTCACTTCTCGGGGTTTTGCTAGTGCTTTAGCTATCTTAAATACGGTTGGACCGCAATGCGTTAGGAACACCGCCCATTTCTTTCCTGGTGTGGCATCCTTTAAGTTGTTGGTTTCTAAGAACATTTGGAAGCGATCCATGTAGGACTCCCAGTCCTCCTGTACTGGATCGAACGGAGCGGGTGGTACGACGACGCTGGACTTGGTTCCGTTGTGTAGCATCGTCTGTCACGTGCTCGGTGTTCTTCGAAGTTTCGTTGGTTCAGATGTCTCCACATCCCACCTTCGTCACCAGTGTTATTTTTGGAGCATGGGCGAGAAAGAATGGAGACAAGCCTCTGAACAGTGAACTTCAGTTCTTTATTTGCATAGTGACTTCTAGCTTCTATAGTAGTTTTAACCCGCCTTATATAGGCAAACCCCGTAACTATTAACCAATAACCAACGAGGAGCGCTAGCTCTCATAACCAATAGGAACTCTCTGTTAAGGGCCAATCGGATTCCCCAGAGCGGGCCAATCTGATCCGGCCGTTTAACAACCAATCAGAAGTGCAGGGCCAGAACCCTGCACTTTACTCCAAGCTCACGCTTTATTAAAACTTTATACATTCACAACAATCCCCATTTGATATTTTGTCTACGTGGCTTCTCTCTGAAAGGAATTACACATTATACTACATTAGCTTCACTGAGAGCAAACTTTCTTATTTACTATAAAACCAAATGTTTACCAAGAAGAAATACGATCAATCCAATGTCACTCTTCATAGTTGGGAGGCAAAGTTTTAATTTGTGACAGAAGAGGAGGAAAATTTGAGATGAAACTTTTAAATTATATATCATAAAACCGCTGTGATTGGATTGGGCAATCCTAATAGCACATTTGGGAAAGCTGGGCTCGGATTGTTGCTGAGCACCACAGTTCTGTGAAAAATAAATTGCTACTTTCAGATGTTCCAAATGTTTACGCACCTTTTATCACTGTGTGTTTCCCGAGCTTCATGTGAGTCTTACTGGTATATAAAGGGAGTCAAAGTCAGCAAGTAACATTGATATTTGATGGTTATGCCATTAAGATTTGTTCTTGTGTGTTTATTATAAAACTCATAAATGAAGAGAGTAAATGAAGTATAACTAATGATATGCAATAAATAAATAAACTGCACCATTTATTCAATGTATATGCAATTTCTACAAATATGGACAGTTCCATTGTGTCAACAGGCTATACAGACAGTAGTCTTATCCCTGTTTCTATAGTACTGCAATAACTAAACTTTGATTTTCAGACTTGCCCCTTCAGACTTTTGATTCTCCTCTGACTATAAGAGAAGACACCCATCTTATAAGTCTAACAGTGGATAATGTCCATCTAGAACATGCTGTTGTTTATGAATACGTCAGCACTGCTGGAATCAAATGTTTTGTCCTGGAGAAGATCATTGAACCGAAGGGGTCCTTCATCCTCACAGCAAAGGTTTATTTCACTGGGCATTATTTTCTATTTTCTCAATTCAGATTTCAGGTTTCTCCTGTCTCTGGAGATTAAGGATGAGGAGTAATGTCATTTAAGTCAGGAGTAATGTTTTAATAAAGGTAGATTAAAATGCAGATTTCACCAAATAGACATTTTTGTTGATGGTAGATATTTTGGTTATGGCTTTTAAGATTTTTCTCTCTGGAGTAAGAGCTTACCAGAGCTAGAGAATAACCATGGAGAAGGTATATTAACTTGGAAAGAAAGCTATTTTATTTATATGGCTTTCTGCAGCTGAAAACTGTGGGTCCTGAAAATGCTGAGGTTTGCATGTTTTTACTATAACAATTGAATACACAATGATAATTATTAGGAGGTTTTGTGTTTTAATAGACAGTTGAAAATGCATTAGCAATACAGCATGAAGAAGACATTAAACTTCATTTTAAAAAATGTATAGGACACATTACAGCATTAATTGATAAAATATTTCCAAGTATCAAAAGTGAAATACAAAGCAGAATCTTAAAGGAGAAAGAAAGGCTATCATAAAAAAATAAGTTAAAATTTATAGTTATAGGTTTTAATACTCGGCCTAAAACCAGTATGCTTAGAAGACTTTTTAGCAGTCCAAACAGAAAAATTAAAATTTCAACTTAACAGTGCTTTCCTAAATAAGAATGGCTTCGTTTGATGAACATATGCAATCAAGGAAATTGAAATTAAGGAATGACTAATAGCTGCATTAACTAGGAGGATGGTTAAGAACAGTGCATTGAGGGCAGTGGGTTGAAGAAAACAGCCTTGGAGAAGCAATCCAATCAGTTGCATGCAATCAACAGCAAAAACCCAATTTTTCACCCTACCAATTGACATCTCATTCCTGATTGAAGTAAGTAAAGATGTTGTGTATAGTCTTGTATCCAACAATGCTTCCAGTTGATCTTGGAGGCTAGAGTGACACATTGCAACAATATCTAGCAATTACTGTATGAAAGGAGGAATCACCGTGGCTAGACCAAAGTCTGAGAAAAATTAATGGTTCTCTTGCTGAGCTTTGGAAGCCTTAGATTAAGACATATTCCCTGAACTTCTAGAAAAGCTTATAGAGTTGATATAGTAAACTGTTGAATTTGTGGTATCTGGAATGTATGCCATTAATTGTCATTTTGTGGAGGATTTTTTTAAGCTAACCATCAATCTGTTGACTAATCAGGTCAACATGCTTTAAGTTCATCACCTGGCCCAGGAAATTCTTAGAGTGTGGAAAATAGACTACCCACAATTTAAAAAAAATAGTCAACTAGGTGACCATTCTATTGTAATTCCACTCTTTGGAAAATAAATTCCATGAATTTTTGTCCTAAATAAGCTTTTAGTGGATTGGTAGTTACATTTCATGGAGACTCTCAAATCAAAACAAAAGAGTACTAAAAATAAAAATGTACATTTATTTTTCTTTTTAAAAAACAACCCCCCTTCCGTGTTATGATTTAGTAAATCTAATTTTGAATGCAGGGACTGTGTTACTTTCATTGATAAGCTTCTGTAACCTTTACTGGCTTAAGAGTGAAGCATATTAAAATAGGAGGAGAAGTTACAAATGTAAGTATTTGCAATTAGTGCAATTTCAACAGAAATATGTGTAGAGAAGTAAACGTATTGAGTACTAACAAATAGGTGCTCTCACTGCGTATTTAAAATGTTGTTGCTCAGTTGGTGTAGTGTTTTTTTTTACATTTTAGTGGAGATGTACAAATGTGACAGGAAGCGATGCTTGCAGCAAAGTGTAATAATCTTTCTGTATATTTATGGCCTAATTGCAAAAGTAACTAGTGACATATTTGTGGAGTATTTTTAGACTGTCTTTTATCATAAAGGAGTTCTAGTGTTAATAAAGACTTCTAGGGAAATAGTCAGATCTGATGGGAAATAATGGAAAGGGGAAATTGCTTTTCCTGTCATCACAGTTTCCATGTTACACTTGTGATCACCAAGAGGCAATCGGAACATTTAAAACTTCTATTAAAAGTCACCCATCAGCAACAAGTCTGTTTAGTTATTTAATTAATATCTTTCTGTACTATTTCCCATTATTGTAACTCTCAAAGTAGATTACAACAATTAAAATAACAATTACAATAAATATAAACTATTACAGACATGAGATTCTCTTTAAAAGGTGGAAAAGTAAAAGGAAAGAAAAACTATTCATGCGACATGCATATAGATGCTGAAAAAGATTTTGTTAACAGACATCTCACAAGGGGTTGGATGGCGTTACAGAGGAAACCTGCCTATTTGAAACTGCAAAAGAATTCTCTATCCAAGCAGATAAGAGTTTTTAATAAGATGAGACACTGCTTGAATTTATTGATTTATTTATTAAATTTATCTGCTGTCCATCTCACAGTTGCAATGACTCTGAGTGGCTTAGAAAATGATAATATAAAATGTTCCTTTTTTTAAAAAAATAGAGACTAATAACCAAGAGGATAGATGACATAGAGGTTGGGTATCTTCTCTGTACCCCATCAGCACCCCAGGTCCACCACCTCCACCTGGGCATAAAGTACCTCTATTAGGGCCCCCAGGCTATCCGGCAGAGCCAGGTTTAACACTTTTCTCAAAGGCCAGAGGATGGGCCTCATCTCATAGAGTTCATAGAAGAGTTCATAGAATAACAGAGTTGGAAGGGACCTTGGAGGTCATCTAGTGAGTCCAACGCCCCCTGCTCGAGCAGGAGAGTCTATTCCAGATATTATCCTCTATTTAGGATCGAACTCACAGCCTCCTGATTGTGAGGCGAGAGTTCTACCTCTAGTCCAACGGAGTTGTTTTGCCTCATTTCCAGTAGCAGAATATTCCAAAGAGTGCAGGGGTCACAGCCACACAAAAATTCTTTGGCAAATGGGATCTGAAGTAGCTTCTTCCTGGAACAAGTAGGATAAGCTAATGAGAGGGTTCTTCTAATATTCTGGACTCATGCCATTTATTTTAAGAAAGTTGGATCTTTGGGGAACAACCATATCAGTGGTGGCTTGGTGGGCATGGCAGGGGAAGGATACTGTAAAATCTCCAGTCAGAGGTGGTATTTGCCGGTTCTCTGAACTACTCAAAATTTCTGCAACCTATTCTCCAGAATTGGTCAGAGCCTGCTGAATACTACCTCTGAACCATATCATGGGGCACCTAGTTTGGGAACAATGCATTCCCCTGAAGTCTATACTCCAGTAGAAATATTAGCACAAGCAATTTTTTTTTAATGGTTCACAGGATGAGGAACTTTATTTACCTGATATGCTTTCTTTAGAAAGATGTCATTTTGTTGACATTCCAGTGCTGTATGCCCTTAGCAATATGTGTCACAATAATTCAAATGAGGATATCTATATATTTTTCCTGGTTTAGATATTGGAGGCTTTTGCAACAGATGACAGCAATTTTGTGAAGAATTGCAGGAGGCTCATGTCCCTCAGCAATGCAGTGGTCACCATGCCACAATATGAGTTCCGGCAAATTTGTGACACAAAGCTAGAAAGCATCAGCAGAAGAATTGCCAGTTATCAAGAGGTAGGATAATAATGCACAATCTTATGTACCAAACAGCACAGTGATGACTTCAACTAGTATGCTTTCAGGACCTTAACAACAAGGTTTATGAGGGTAGGTGTGTACATATTCAATTACATATTTTCAGTGGTGGGTTTATTGAATTTGTTGAGCAGGCAAATTCATAGTAGCATCTCATTATAAAATACCCACATCCATACATTGAGCAGTATACATATTCAATTGCAAAATTGAACTGCCTATTCATTAGATATGTTTAGTCCCTAACTATTTTCTCCATCCAATAGGTGATTATTGACATTTAGCTATGTTTTTAAAAGGCTGCTGTTACACAGCTAAAATCCATCTATTTTTTCTTTCTTTTAAGTGATCTTCTCAATAACATTGATTTGCAGATCAATATTCTGTCACAGCTGTTTTTGTTCATATTCATGTTCTCCCCCTGGAATGTATGAGTATTTTGATCGTTACTTATGCAACATGGATTTATGTAGTTGTATCCCCCCCCCCCTTTGGATCTTTCTAATTATTGAAAAAGGGCCACAGAACATAATTACTCTGGTGGGTGAAATGACTGTAGAAGAAAAAAAGATCTCCGGTACATGTTACTTTATGAATTTATGTGCTCATAATAGTGGTCTAAACCTCTTTTTTCTTGCTCTAGTTTGCAGATGAGTTGAAAACGAAAGTCAGCCCATCTTTCAAACGAGCCACAACAGAGCTTCACCCCTTGTGCAGCATGGATTTCTGCCCTACCAACTGCCACATTAACCTCATGGAAGTGTCATACCCCAAAAACATTACCTCAACGGGAAGGTCATTCAGCATTCGCATTGGGCGGAAGCCTTCCATTATTGGCCTTGATCCAGAACAAGGTGTTTAATAACAATAAAACCTGCAGTACTGTATCTTGCCCTATAGTGAAATGATTCACTGGAATTAAAATTGCATTAAAAAATAGTTCTTCTACAATGTCAGAGAGGCTTTGAAGTTTACATCAGAATATTTAACTATCATAGCAAGTCCATAGGCAGTCCAGAGATAATTTATGGAGAGGGGGTGAGGATAGTTACACATGACAATAGCTAGAATGGAACAGATTTTCTCTATTTTTATTTGGAAGGAATGGTTTTCTTACCTTAAAAGATACTGAATGACTAAAGAGATCCATCCTTGTGCATATCTCTTATGGCCACTACGCTTGGAATTTGTAAGCCAACAATTAAATACCGTAAATTCCATCTTTAATTGCTGTTTTCTAATGTATTTTTCTGAGAAATTTCCTGATGATGCAAAAGCTACTGAAATACTGGCACCAGAGAAGGGAAGTTCATTGATCTAATTAACTGTTAAGGCAGCACTGATAAGCTTTCATATATCTATTAGCTTTCTATTAGTGTCAGCTATGTACATATCACATATAAAATTCTGATGCTCTTGATGATTTCAAATAATTTACTGAGTCTTCAGAGGTTCTTTAATGATTAGATAGAAAAAGTACAACATAACTCTTTATTACTCTATTTCTAAATTATGTTCATCAATCAATCTTGTTCTTTGCCTTTATTATTTCACAATTGGTTTGACATAAATTTTATAGAAAGCTGCTGTATACCAGACAGTCTTTTGACTCAGATTGGCAACAGACCTTTAGTATTATAGGGATGCTTTCAGATTTTTTTTTTTGCATGCAAAATATCTTTCACTTTTTCATCATTAATATAGTAAATAGTAACGTCTCAAGGAACTTCCTGTGTTCTTCTGGTGCAAAGTATTTTTAATGGTCTATTTCCAACAGTCTGTACCAACGCTCACCTGTAACCTTAAATCTTAACTAATTATTTAAGAATTCCATCAAGCATGCTCAATTTTATTGCATTTTATTGTGCATTAAAAACAACCAATTTAATACTAAGGCATTGTTGCTCATCATATTTGGGGAAAAAAATAACAAGAAGTTTATTTAGCATATTAAAATAACTTAAATGCTCATCTTGAAAAAGCAGTGGCTTTAGCTTGAACAGTTTTTTAATGTTTAACAGGAACCTTAAATCCCATCTCATACACTCAGCATTGCATCACAACTATGGCTGCACCGTCATGGAGGTGTTTGACTCCAGAAAATGAAGACCTCAACCCACATGGACAGTATGATGGTTACTATGGGCAAGAGAATGGAAAAATCGCTCAGGAAGATAGAGGTCTTGCTTTTCTGTTGAAACAAGAAGATCGGGAGATACAGGACTCCTACTTACAGCTCTTCAACAAGCTAGATATAGCAGTTAAGGAAATGAAGCAATATGTCCTTCAGATACATAAGTAAGTTGGTTAGTGGGGTGTGGGTTTTTTTTTTAATAGGGGTACAGGTAGTCTTCAACTTAGGACTACAATTGGCTCCAGAATTTCCATTGCTAAGCAAGGTAGCAGTGAAATGAGTTCTGTCCAATTTTACAACCTTGTTTTACTCTGCTTATTAAGAGAATCACTGAAGTTGTTAAATGAATCATATGGTTGTTAAGTAAATCCTACTTCTCCCTTTGACTTTGCTTGTCGGGAAAGATTGCAGATGCCAATCACATGACTCTGGGATGCTGCCACCATTACAAATACATGCCAGTTGCCAAGCATCCAAAGTTTGATCATGTGATGTGGGGATGCTGCAACTGTCGTTAGCATGAAGACTTGGTTGTAAGTCACTTTTTCAGTGCTGTCATAACTTAAATAGTTGGAAATCAATAATTATCTGGTTTTTTTCCGGTTTTTGCGTGGCTTCGGGGCAGCAGGAATTCACAACCGCTCGCGATTCCTGCTGTGCTAGCCACCGAGGTACCCCCGATCCAAATGGGTCGGGGGATATGGCTGCCCTGTAGGGACAGCCGAAGAGAGAGGGGAGCTGGACAGGGGGTTGGGGTTGTCGCAGACCCCCTCCTCGTTCTGAAAAAGCCCTTTTTCCCAAGGCGGTGCAGCAGCGGTCAGCAATGGCCGCCATGAAGAAGTCTGCAACCGGGTAAGATCATGCTGGAGGAAGCAAGAAAAGTGAAAGTGCTGGCTGAGCCGGGTCAATCAACATCCTTTAAATTCGCTGGAACTGAGCTGTCTGAATTGCTGGAGGATACATTGTATCCCTAAGAAGATTGAAAGCAGTGGAGAAGCTGTTAAAGGGAACTTTTTTTTTTCTTCACTCTCCTACCCCATGAAAAAAGCAGAAGAAGATTTGAAATTTGTTTGGGCACTGAAGGTGAAATATTCTGAAAGTTGCTTGGACATTGGACTTAAAAATTTAAGAAATTGGAAAACCTTGATGAAAGGTATGGATTTCTGATCATTTAAAAATTGATGTTGCAAGTGGGAAGGGAGCAGAAAAATATTGGAGCAGAAGTGGAAAAAGGAGGAGATTGCCAAGAATACTAAAAAAAGAAATATGGTAATTGGACCTCTTTGATTAAACAGTAACCCCAGAAAGAGAAATAGAAGAAGCAAAAAAAGTATTAACTTTTGGAACTTTCTTTTTGAATTACTTTTGACTAAAAATACTTGGGTGGTTGTTTTGGGGAAAGTTTTTCTTTTCAGGATGGCATCGCTTGTGGATGAACTAAAGATTGAATATCAAAAATATAAAAAGGAAGAACAAGATGGAAAAGATACTTTGGGCACTTCATTTCAATTTTTAGAAATGGCATTATGTACTTATGAAAAGTTGATTACGCAGCAGAATGACTGGGACAAAGAAGAAGAGGAACAAGAAGCCATCTTTGATGAACAATGGGTTTTTTCCGGGGAGGAGGAGAAAGAGGATAAGAAAAGGGGGATTTTAAGGTTTGAAAAAACAACCAAAAAAAAAGAAAAATGAGAGGAAAGGTGGATGCAAGGTTAGAAAGCAAAGGAAAGGGAGTAAGAAAAGGGAAGAGGAGAGACAAAGGGGTAAAAAGGGCAAGGAGAAGAATAAGCAAGAGAGAAAGGTGGGGAGGAGAAGCCTCAAAGGTGGGAAGCAAGATCTAAAGAAAAAAAGCTTATTTAGAGACAATGGGTGAATCTAATTAAGGATAAAAGGGGGATTCTGGAAGGTATATAAGATTGTGTTTTTATATGTGTATTTAGAGTATAAAATTTATTGGGTAAATTTAGAATTTATTAAACAGAATCCCAAGATAAATTAAGTGTTGTATGAAGTACTTTTAAGTTAGGGTAAAGGCGTCACTCCAAATAGTGTATAGGAGAAGTATAGTAAAAGAAAAAAGATGAATGGATAGTTGGAAATAGAACAGACAAAGAATGTTGTTGAAAATGGTTATAAGCTGTAATGCTTTGATTGTTTGTGCACTGTTTTTGTAAAATTAATAAAATTGGTTTATAAAAAAAAAAAGAAAAGAAAATGATAACAAGATATGGAAGGATATATAAAATGAATATGATGTTTGAATTTGTGTCTGTGTGAAGAGTTTTAACCCGGGATCAGGCAGCCTTCAGAAAAGATGTTTTAGTTTATGTTTTGTGTATTGTGTTTGTAAAATTAATAAAATTTGTTTAAAAAAAAAAAAGGAAATCAATAATTACCTGCATATATATTGGTTTTATTGACAGGTTGTAAGTTGCCTAGAGCTTAGTTTTAAATTGGGTATTTAAATTGCTGTACAAATGTCCCAGGTTTGTGCAAAACCATCACAAAATACAGTCATATCACACTGGGATGAAAGTCTACAGAGATTCTCAGTCATCCAAGTCAAGTGCTTTTTCAGAAGGAAACTGGGCTTTCTTGTTTTTTCTTTTGAAGACATTTCACTTCTCATCCAAGAAGCTTCTTCAGCTCTGACAGGACAATGGGGAATGGAAGGATTTATATTCCTTGCAGAAAGCTGGTCACTTGCATCCTTTTAGAGGGTTGTTGAAGCACTTGGAGGTTTATCTGTGTCCTTGGGGTCACCTGAGTAGTGCTGTGAGAACCTCTACTTTTAGCTTTTAATATAGACTTGTAGCTATACCATTTGGGATGAGCACCCTTTGAATGGGGTGGGAGTAGGAATAAATTTCCAGAGGAAAAATTGCAGATTACAGGAACCAGGAGCACCACTCAGGTGACCCTGAGTGCTTCCTCCAAGTGCTTCAATGACTCTCTAAAATGATTCAGTGACCATCTGTCTGCAACGAATATAAATCCTTCCATTGCCCACTCTCCTGTCAGAGCTAAAGAAGCTTCTTGGATGAGAAGCAAAATGTCTTCAAAAGAAAAAAACAAGAAAGTCCAGTTGCCTACTGAAAAAGTCCCTCTGGGATGCTGCAACAGCAGTAAATGTGGCATTGTTACCAAGCGCCCAAAATTTGGTCACCTGACTTCAGGGGATGCCTAACCATTGGAACTTCCAATCTTATAAGTAGCCTCAAGTTGGTCCATCATAACTTTGAACAGTCGCCAAGCAACCACTCATAATTCGAGTACTAGCTGTATTTGATTACTGGTTGTCAGTAACAATTCTGAGAAATTCAATGCACATTCATGCAGAATTAGATACTTTAAGACAATTTTAATTATATCAACCTGCAAGGATGCCATCAGTCGTTTTGTTTTTTTATTCCATGTGAAAGTGAGGTTTTGCTTATGTAATTTATTTGGGTGGCTAAATCTTACATGTTTCACAAATATTTTGCAGAGATTAAAATGTATTCTTATTTCTGTGTACCTGTTATAAGCAAAAGCAAAGAGGTAATCCTCGATTTACAACAGTTCATTTAGTGAAAGTTACAATGGTACTGAAAAAAGTGACTTATGACCGATGCACCATGTTCACATGGTTAAAATTCAAAAGTTTGGCAACTGGTTCATATTTACGACAGTTGCAGTGTACTAGGGTCATGTGAATAGCTTTTAGGACCTTCTGGCAAGCAAAATCAATGGGAAATCCAGATTTACTTAACAACCACATTACTAACTTGACAAATGCAACGATTCACTTAACAACTGTGGCAAAAAAGTTGTAAAATGGAGCAAACTCACTTAACAAATGTTTCACTTAGCAACATAAATTTTGCACTCTATTGAGGTCATAACTTGAGGGACTACCTGTGTTTTCATGTGACTTTTTCTCCTCCCTGAATTCTTTTACAAAATTGTTTCATTTAATGAACTTCAGGTGTATCATTTGTCCTGCCTTTCTCTCCAAAACAGGATTTTCTCCAGTATCACTTGTACAGTCTTTTTTCCATAACACTTCCTCCATGTATTTCAAGGTGATAAATTTAGATTATAATTGAGTTATAATTCATAAAGACTCGCAAAGGTTAAGGTCAACATTCTTATAGATACAACCTCCTTGCAAGGTTGTAGCATGGTATCTAAAAGCTACCAGTATCAAAATGCTGACTGCAACAATTAAAACATAATCTATTAAATACTAGGACAAATATGGTCGCCACCTTCATAGTTAAAATGAATAAATGTACAGTTGAGTATCTCAGGAGGGTCATTTCAGGATCATAATGCTTTCACTAAGTCTTAGCTTCAGTCAGCACTTTAGTGCTGTTTTTTTAAAAAATGAAGCACATATGGGACTTTACAAAACTCCATGAGCCTATGTAGCTTTGCAAAATAACGGTGTCTCTCCTGGACATAGGTTTTACCTTTCTAATCATAACATTTTCTATACTTTCAGGCTTTTGTCGACTATCACAGAACCAACAGCAGAAGAATTATGTGAGCCTCCCTCCACAGAGGAGATATCCTCCACTTCTTTGGTTGCAGATGAAAGTGACATTGACAAAGCAGAGCATGGCATGAAGAAGGTGTGCTTCAAAGTATCTGAAGAAGACCAGGAAGACTCTGGGCATGATACAATAAGTTTCAGAGATTCCTACAGGTAAGTCCTGTGAAACCATCTGCTTGGAAGGGAATCAAATGATATGTAGACGAAAATGAAGGGCAGCTAAGAAAGGTTGAAACTTCTGACAACTATATTCAGTCATTATTTCATTATGACTTTGGAAACAATGAAAATGCATTATGGACTCTGCATGTAAGGTACACATAATTGCTTAAAAGTACATATTTGTGTTTTTGTGCCTTTTGAGCTTTGTTAGAAAATGCCCTGTATGAGGGGTACAGAAAGTCCCTTTAGCATCTACTATGTCTCTTATTGTCATGGAGGAATTCATACATACATACATACATAAAATCTGCTCAAGTTTTGAATACAAAGGAACACCTTATGTCTATTCTATAAGCCAGTGGTCCCCAAACTCTCTGGTTCTGTGGACCGGCGATGGCGGCAGTGGGGGAGAGCATGGTTTTACGCACACGTCTGCCACTTAGATAAATGGAGCTTTGCTCATCTACCACTTATGCCATGGCCCAGTACCAGGCTGTGGACTGGGGGTTGGGGACCCCAGCTATAAGCAAAAAGAAGAAGAATGAAGTTTAAGGCTCACTGTTCTTTAAATTCATCAAGTATGACCATTTCTATATTGTAAGAGTTTATGTATCATTACATATAGTTTTTTCCACACAATATTCATGATTCTTCGAGATCTCTGCAGTATTTCTTCTGATACAGAGTACATGTAATATCCCTAGGCAAAGTTAGTTTGATTTTCTCAGGAACTTTTTTTAGTCTTATTCTCCTTAGGCCGAAAGGCATAGCTGTTTGTCTTGTCAATTCCTGGAAAAGCACTGATTGCCTAAAATCAACTACTAGATAAATACCTTGTATATTATGATTCAGTATATAAATTCATAGGTACACTATTTCTATAGAATGAGGACTTGAATGTTTTGCAGAGTCCCATAGAACATTTGTGGTATGTTTGACCAGTCTGTAATTGTTGACAGTACGGCATGAATTTAAGTGTATCCTTTGCAAAGTGATCCATAATTAGACATGGTTCATATGTTTGTCACAGGATCAACTTACAACTTGGTTTCAAGGTTCAGGCAGGTCAGGTAAGGTCAGGAGAAAGAATTTTCCCCCCTTTTATCCAACAAAGTGAAACAGCTGGAAGAAGGGAATCTTTTGTGGGTTTTCCAGAAGCTCAAGCCTTTTAGTCTGAAACCAGCCCAACAGCTGTTGTTTGTAGAACTGATGATTTGTTGTCTTATGTGTACAAACACAATCATCCACAGAAAACACAGACTAATTGGGCTTTTGAATAATGATTATGTCAATCACAAGAAGGGCTGTATGACTCAAAATGATAGGCACCAGTCTGAGACAGTTGGAAGTACACAGAACGAACCACAGCCCTGCTGCTTGGGGAAAAAAAACCTCACAACCAAAATTGGTAGCAATGGTATTTTGTATTTTACATCTTCTGTGAACAAAGTCTGGGTCATTCAAAGCATGCGCAGAGTAGAACAGAAGAAAATGTACTGTTTTGGAAAAAGCTGATTTCTTAGAGGTTTCTTAATTTTGTAATCCAGAACTCTGGGCAAAAAGACATTATAGACTTGAAATGCCCTTCTTTCCGGAAGTCCGCTTGTTCAGTTTCAGAGGGTTATTGTTTCATTTCTCTGGAATACATTACTACCATCAAAATTCTGCCCTTTTTCTTTTCCTTCTTTTTATGCAACAGCTCAAATAGCTGTTGCCCTGCTTAAAGGGAGAATAAGGGCTGTGCTAAATGTATTCATTTAAAACTTTTTCAAGCTTGAAACTCAAATTGCACATCTGTATATATTATGCCTTGAGATGCTGGCGGGATATAAATCTAAATGTCTATGGAGATTCTTGGTCATTCAGGTCATGGTTGTCCCAAAGGTGCTTTTTTAAGAGGCAGATGGACTGTCTGGTTTTTCTTTGAAGATGTTTTGCTTCTCATCCAGGAAGCTTCTTCAGCTCTGACTGGATGGTGGGGAATGGAAGGTTATATACTATATACACATTCTTCCATTCCCCACCATCCAGTCAGAGCTGAAGAAGCTTATTGGATGAGAAGCAAAATGTCTTCAAATCTAACAATATGTAAACGGTTCTTCTTTACAATGAGGAATCTTCTGCAGGTAGA
This sequence comes from Hydrophis major, assembly GCA_033807585.1. NCBI lineage: Eukaryota > Metazoa > Chordata > Lepidosauria > Squamata > Elapidae > Hydrophis > Hydrophis major. The sequence goes on along the minus strand of CM066330.1, from coordinate 237,756,676 downwards.
ACTACATAGTGTGAGTGGGTTAAAAACTTTCAAAAGACGACAGCCACAAGGACTTTGAAGATGTGTAGCAATAGCAAGCATGTGGTCAACTGATTAAAGAAGCTATACAGGACACCTAGTCACAGTTTCACTATCCTGTTGTGAGATGTTGCTTTTCTATTTAAAATCCAATAATTCTAAATGTACAACTACCCATAAAAATTAGAATATTTACATTTTGTGCAAAATTGTATTCCTTTGGTAAAATGTTTCTTCTTTTGGGCAGTGCCCAGCTGGCAGTCGTACAATGGGGAAGACTTGGGGAATGGCTCTGGTTTTGTGGTCCCCTAGATTTTGTGGAGTTGACATGTTTAACTCCTAACAGGTTTAGCACTTCCTGGACAGAATCGATGGATAGTTTGTTGATTGATTTGATTTGACTTATGTTACCACCCAACTCATATACATGTCAGTCTTGCCCGATAGACCAGACAAGAAACATGACCAGATAAGTTAATTTGACTTTACTGTAAAGCTTACAATTCTGAAAGTACAATTCTCCCACTATCTCATTTCTAGCCTAAGAAACTAGGGAGGGTCCCTTCTGAATCTCTTGCCCAGCTCACCATCCAGCTATAGGCTTTTCTGTCTCCAAGGGTGCGATGTTGCTGGTATAACAACCAGTTCAGTGATCGCGCCTAACGCGTGCTGTGCGCGCATCAACGTAATACAAAAGTCCTTGCCTACTATGTTACTTCAGGGTAGTGACACAGCTGAGGAGCTGTGTCTGCTCTTCCGTGCTAATCAGCTGGGATGATAAAGGTCAGTACTGCCCAGGGGCAGGTGAGCGGGCCTACATGATCGTTGCAGAGAACCAGTTTGGAGACAGCAAGGTCTGGTCTGGTCTCGAATTGGTCCAAACTGGAAGAATCCCACCGCTGGCTATCTTCTATCTGACTGTTCCTTAAGAATCCTCTCCTCACCCCATCTCCCAGGGTCTTTCTCATATACCATACATATGTGACTCTAGGTGACTCACAATAAAAATAAATTTAAAAAACTAAATAAAGCATACACAGTATAAAAAGCAAGACCCACAGCAGTTGGAATGATAAAATTATCATTAGCATAACCAGGAAACAGGCCTTCACACACATCTGGGCTCCCAGGTTCGGGCACAAGACCAAGTTCTTAAAAGCTTCCAAAGGATCAGCAGGGCTATGGCCAATCTGACCTCCAAAAGGAATACAGTTACACAGGATGGATGCCATGGATTTGAATTTCCTTGATCAGGAGGCCTTGCAGGGTAACTCAGGCCTTGTCACTTCTCATTTGAACTAATTAATGCAATACCCTCTACGTGGAGATTGGTCCAAAAGCAGCAAGACTTGCAGTTTTGTGCAGCTTGCCCATGTTACACTGTTGTTGTGTGTCTCTGATTTCTTTTGGAGTACAATGCAGGGTACTGGTTATTATCTTTAAAGCCCTGAATGGCATGGAGCCAAGTTATTTGAAGGACCGCCCCTTCCTGAAAACTTTTACCAAAGGTTGTTTTATATTAGTGTTTGTCAACCTCAGCCATTTTAATGTGGACTTCCTGGGGAATTCTGGGAGTTGAAGTCCATACCTCTTAAAATGGTCAACATTGAAAAACACCATTTTATATAATATACACAGTTTTATGTGTCAATTTTAAAAATAAATGATAATGAAAAAGGCCACAAAGAGTAAAATAGTACAGCATTTCTTTTTGCAAGGACATCACATTCACATGATTGTACAATAGTTTACAACAATAGTCCTTCTTGTCTAAGTAGAATAAGTTACACATTGATATTGCTTTCACATCGTTTCATAATTTAGAGGTTCCCAGACATGGTCACTTTTTAAACTTGTTATGAGCATGACTATGCAGGTGGAGTGAATGTTTCTGCTGGTGAGGGAAATTTTGCTTTCTGTGAGCCAGAGCTAACATAAATGGCTCTGAAGTAGAAGCCAAGAGCTGTCAATGTCTGTGGGAGTTTATAGAATTTTTTTTAACGTGTTTTGCATCTGCACATTAAACGGAGTGGCCATAGCAATTCAATGTGAAATGTTATTTCTTTTCCTTTCTAAATTTAAACCACTGATGTCATGAGCTAAAGATTCCTAGTCATAGGAATTAATGGTATTTATTTCCTCTTAAGAGCTGATCATTGCACAAATAAAAGAGCACATTTTTATGCTTTAAATCCCTAGTTTTGGTAGTCTAGGAATATTTCGCAAAACAGCAGCAAACTACCTAGCTGACAATGTACCTCCAGATTAAGATTCAATGCACTATGAATATGTGTCAGTACCAATTGAGTTTGATTTTATTCATTGTTTTATGGCTTTTAGTTCTGCATCATGATTTGGTTAATGCTTTCTACTGCTCAGAATAATCTATCCTAGATTACTGAGATCAAAGCAAATTCCTCGGGGGGGGCTATTACCTTTCAGATTTGGACAGAAATGAAAGTGAAATAAAAAATATACTTGAGACATAAGCAGTTAAACATACTTCTTCCAGAACAACTGTTCAAGAATAAATTAAATATATTTTGATAGCTTTCAAATTGGAGAATAGATATGTGAAGTTTACAAGAATGAGTTAAAAAGAGAGTTTGTTGACAGGGTATATTATTACATCCCTTTATTTGTTGTATGCATCTTTGGCTCTTTCTACCTATATGTTGTATCCTGTTTAGAAATGGGAGAAAGAGTTGTTTGGGGGAATGAAACATTATAAGTGGAAAGTTATTTTAAAAGAGAAGAGTCACCAACCCAAGAGACTTAAATGTTCAGTGAAGACAGATTTCAGCTTTTTTGATTTCTGATTGGGTTGTGGGTGCTCCATCATAGGAGGCTTTTGAGAAGAGACTGCCATTTGTCAGAAATGATGTAGGGTCTCCCGCTTGGGTGGGGGGTTGGACTAGATAACCTATAAGGTTCCTTCCAACTCTGTTTATTTGATTATCTGAGACTGGACAGCCACTTATTTGGAATGGTACAGGCCAGGGTCTCCTGCTTGAGCAGAGGGTTGGACTAGAAGACTTGCAAGGTCCCTTCCAACTCTGTTATTCTGATATTTTTGGAATATACTGAGAAGTAAGTCCCATTGCATATGGCAAGAATTTTCATTCACATAAACAAGAATGAATGGTATTTCTATTATGTTGATTATATTAATTGGTTCTTATAGGACGTACTTTCCAAAGTTCATGAAGAACCATGACAGATTTAATATTGAATCTTTATTATCGTTAGCCATTCTCAACAAGAGTAATGTGTTAAGTTTCTAATGCATCTTCATCAGTAGAAGACAAAGTATGAAAGATGAAAGTTCAATTTAAAAAAAAATACTAAAGGCCAGTATATTCTTCATGGAATTTTGTAAGCAGAGTCATAATTCTTGGAGATGGATAAAATAGAAATGAACGAGTTTTCTCTATGTTCTCTTATCTCTCCATATATTGTATCCTTTTTTTTTTCTTTCCAGTGAATGTAACAGCAATAGGGATTCAGTCCTTTCCTATACCAGTGTCCGGAGTAACAGCTCTTACTTAGGCAGTGATGAAATGGGATCAGGTAAGCAAATGCTATATAGAGATTTTCAACAAGGATTAAATCTTAAGTGTTTTCCAGATCGTGTACAATATTAATTTTAATCATTCCTGATTAGTAGATTCAGTAGTAAAAAAAGTAAAGAATTACATGAATGTAATTAATATAGGCTGCCAAGAAAATGCTGTGTTGACATATTAGCACATTTAAGGCTCATACTGAGGATCTACAGCTTCCTATAATTTTCATGTATTTTATTTCTGAAAATGCATGTGCAATGCCATCAATTTCAAGGAGTCTTGCCATTACAATTTGGCACATAGTTATTTATCCAGAACTTGTGAAAAGGAGTTTCAGCAGCCCTATTAATTATAAGTGCTTTAACTAACTGCAGGATATCCGATGAAATTTTCCTATTGTTGCTCATATAATTTATTCCGAAAACACTTTTAGAAATTGGGCAAAATTTTGTTTCCAATAAGTGCTTTTTTTTTTTTTTTTTTTTTGCTTTTCAGTAAAAAGGAATCTAATAGATAGACTTTGCTTTGTTAGGAAGAGATCATGTCTAAGAAATCAGGGGAAGCTGGAGAATACATCAAAAGCTAGAAATTGGATAGGTAGATGGAAATATGAAGGGAAATGAACAAGGAATGGAAAAAAGTATAGAGGATGAAAGAGAAAGAAAAAATGTGAGCAAATTTAAAGATCAGTGTGTGTTTGTGAAGTTTAGCATGGGAATAAAAAAGTTTATGTATTTCATTTTAGGTGATGAACTTCCCAGTGATATGAGAATACCGTCAGACAAACAAGACAAGCTTCATGGCTGCCTTGAGCATCTTTTTAACCAGGTAAAGAGATTTTACCTTCTGATGGTTTTACAATGAACGTGTGGAGATTGTATTAGCAGATTCTAAAGGAGGGTTAGATTAGATATTCTGTCATTCAGGGCACCAGCATATGGCTTTTAATATTAGTTGTTACTCCATTGGAATTTCATAGTCATGGCATGAAAACACTGTGTTTTTTCCTAATGTTTGTCACCAGGGCCTGACTTTCAGGGAAAACTTTTCTTTGATTTTTGTAGCTAATAACCGTGGCAATCTTAATCAATAGTTTAAAGTCAGTTAAACCAGCCATCTTCCACTTGCTAATTTCTGCCAACCATTGTTTGTTTATCAAATGTATTTGTCATCCATCTCATGATTCATGTGAGAATTCTAGGGAAGTAAGATCTAAGCTAAAAGTTAATCAGGCAATAATTAAATGGGATACTAGACTGACTTCTTCCTAGAACTCAGTGAGGTCACAATCCAGAGCTTTTTGTTATGTTCCTCTTTCCTTTTATGTAAGAGAATAATGTATGGAAGAGATGTTATAGCTCACTTTCTGGGTTTGATCATGAACCTTTCATCACTTCTGGAGTGATGAACACACACACACACACATGTTTTCTGAGGTTCTCGCAGGTATTTGTATGTGGATCTTTGGTTATTCGGGTTTTCTCCCGAATAAATAAGTTCTCTGAAAAGCACAGAGCTGAAGACACAAGCCTGAAGATGATGAATGAGACTTCATTGAAACGTTGCCTAGATACTTCCAATCTTATGTGGGAGAAAACCTGAATAACCAAAGATCGATCGGTCTATCTATCTATCTATCTATCTATCTATCTATCTATCTATCTATCTATCTATCTATCTATCTACACTGTGTTTCTCCAACAATATGACCTCCTCCAATAGGAAGACCCAGCATGTTTTCTAGACATAAAATGAAATTAAGCCCCTCTCCCCAAATTTAGGCCTATTTTAAAACATGCAAAATGGGGGCAAGGGCGGGTGGACTTGCCGTTAGGAGTGCCCTACGGGCAGCAATTCCTCGCCACCAGCTGCTCCCAATGAGCAATCATGGCAGAGTGCGGAGGGAGGAAGTAGGGAGCTCTTTGCACTTCACCATGATCACCCGTTAGGAGCGGCTGGTGGCGAGGCTGCCCGCGGGGCGCTCTAGATGAGGATGCAAGGGGGGGAATTAAGTCACCCCCGAAAAGACGGCCTAGCCATTTTTTTCGGGGCTCAAAAAATATAGGATCCGGCCTTATTTTATACACACACAGTCAGCTTTCATGCCTAAAACAGGATTAGAATTCACAGTCTCCCAGTTTCTAGCCTGGAGTGCCTTGTTGAAATATCAGCAGAAATTGAACTGTAAAATTGGATTCCTCCTATGCAAGTCAATTTTGTACTCAATTACTAATATCTCATCTGTGTAATGTAATATTAATGCATGATTGACTGGTTTTTTTTTGAATGATTGATGTTAATATGATAGAATTTTAATCCTTTACTTTAAATATTAGTAATAGTAATAATTTTATTCTGTATTAGTAATTAATAAGATTATTAATTGATTAGAAAAGGACTGTTTTACTTCATTTTTTAACTTCATTTTTTCACTTCATGTTTTACTTCATTTTTGTTTTTTTAATAGCATAGTTGGCTACTCTGGGATTTCTCAAGAAAGAAAATAGAATAGAAACTTTGAATAATCACATCTTCTAACTTAGACTTTAAAAACTTAATCGTGTAGTACATGCAGCAAATGTTCATCTCTCTAAATTAATAGTTCTTGGCTTGCCTTTGGGGGTTTACATAGACAGTTAATAAGTATTAGTTTCTACTAGTACTTCACGTCCTATTGCTGTCCTAGTCTTCATTAGTAACAGTTTTGCTGGAAGCAATATCCCTGCTACTGTTTTCTCATTTTCAGACTAGAAACTCAGTACTTTTAATCTGCTCCAGGTTGCTTTTCAATCAAAGTACAATAGTTAAAATGTAATTACTAGAGGGTTTTTTTGCCAATAGGATTTTATCTCCAAAACGGCCAGAAGAATATTAAAGACTGAGTAAATGTGCTTCTTTGCAGGTGGATGCTATCAATGTCCTTCTCAAAGGACCAGTAATAAGCAAAGCTTTTGAAGAAACCAAACATTTCCCAATAGATCACACTTTGCAAGGTAATCTTGCCTGCCTCAGGAAAATTGGTGTTTCTTAAATAGCATGATATAATTTCTTCATTCCATGTCAATTGTTAAGAGACTGAGATAATTTCTCTGGTATATAGTCTGTCTGGTTATCTCTCTCTCTCTCTCTTCCTCATGTACATAAATTTCACTCAATCATTTTCAGAGCTATCTGTGTTATGTCCATACTAGGAAAGCAGGGGCACAGCAGTCATTTCTCAGTTGAGCTTGCTATATTTACAAATGGCAAATTGCAGTATGCATTTATTTATTTGGTTTCACTTCAGAGGTTGCTTTTCAGAAGCATTGCCTCATCCTCCTGAATGATCAAACTAGTGATGATGTGAATGTTATTTTCCCCTCTTCCATTTCTTTACAGTCAGTGGTAGCACCTGGCTGAAAAATTCTAAGCAGAGTTTGGTCTGGTTAGTATTTGGATGGGGATTTGTAATTCGAATCCTATTTTATTGTACAGTGTACTAGCAAAGCAATGATTAATTCAAACTTTTATTTTTTTTAAATAATAATAATGATGAAACACAAAGAAGGTGAAAGCAATATTGAGAATGTATAAACCAGATGAGCATGTTTAAAAAAAATCACACAAAAGCTTTAGTCAGAAATTAATAGTATACTAGCAAATTATAGGAGAATTGAATAAGCCAGTATTTATACACAGCTAGAAAGTAAAATAAGAGAGTTACATACTTTGGAGACTGACAAATCTCCTCTCAAATTAATTATGCTAAGCAAAGATATTACAAAGACAATAATAACAATTCTACAATGCTGGCAAATAAACTAAAAAAAAAAGCTAAGGAAAAAACAGTGCAATTAATGCAATTAAAGTGGCCAAATAATAACTAAAACTGAAGTTATTAGTAAAGAATTCAATTTTCTTTAAAGAGGTTTTAATATCAGAATTGCTAATATCAGAATTTTATGCAATACCTTGTATCAGGGAGACCTCTTACCAGAATCCTGTAAATAGCCCATGCTGATTCTAATTCTTAAACTGGATAAAAATTCTCAAAAGTGAAATGGCATCTTACAGGCCCATTTTATTTCTTAATAAAGTCTATAAACTCTACACTAAAGTATTAGCTAATTTTTTAAAAATGTTATAAGTAAAATGATTCAAATAAATCATTCCATGTTTATTCCATATTGAAATATATCCACCCCACCAGGAAATTATTTAATATTATTCAAATTAGTAAAATTAATAAATTTTCAGTACTATACATTTTTTAGATAGATTTAAACATTCAGTTCTTGTGTAGTAAATGGTGTCTGTCTTACCAAACGTTTTATATTAGAAAGCACAGTTTTATTGCATGATCATCAGAAACCAAAGAGATATTTGTTGGACAACCTCTCCAATATTTGAAAAGTAATTGGAAGTTCTATCCATGATAACTCTAGTTTGGGCTTTGTCTGCTGGGAGGATGGTAATGTTTGATCCTTCTTCAGGTTTTCAAAGACTGCTGTCCTCCTCTTTAAGTTGGTTCTGCTTTTGTGCTCTTGTGATCTGACCAAAACTCAAGCTTAAAAATAAGGAACTTATTTAATTTTGGCAAGTAAAATAGTAATTGTTCAGTATAGATAATGTATGTATAATCTATGTTGAGCAACTGAGTATGTCTAGATAATATAATGATCTATGCAATGATTCATAGAATAGAATAGAATAGAATTGTATCTTTGTTGTCACTTTAAATGTACACTAATTAGAATACATTAAAATGAAATTTTGCTGCATTCAGGTCTAAAAAGATAACCATTATGCATATACATACACATACATATATGACACAGAGAAACATCACAGTCTAGTCTGGAAGTGTACATATAAATGGCAAAAAAAAAAAAAAAGAATCCTGAGAGTTTACAACACAAATGGCATAAGGAGCAAAGCTGTTACAAAATATAGTAGTCCTGCTATGGATTCTTCAAAACTTCCCCCCAGAGGGGAGCAACAGAAAAGGACTGTGAAGTGGGTGGGTGTATAGATAATACAACAACAGAGATTCTTCTAGAAGGCCTCTTTAGTAGGTTCATTAGAAAAAATTATTAAGTTAAGATAATGAAATATCAGAAGCAGGAACCCCAGTTCAGTCAAATTTGGATAGATTTTATAGTTCATCTCAATAGCAATAGAATTTTATATGGTCATATATGTATCATAAATTTGTGTGTGTACAGACCCTGTCTCTTTTCTGTTTTTTGGTATTTTCTATATTTTTCTCTTTGCATCTTGGATTTATGCTATTAATTAGTTGATAATATTTAATAAGTTCAATAAAATATTATCAACACTGATGATTGATATCTTCTTTACAAAGAAATAAGCTTAGCAGAGATTGGCACAGGATGTAATTGGTTGCTCTTCTGAACCACTTTGGTATTGTATTATTGTCAGAATTGAAATCTTTTCTTGTTCTGCAGAATTTAAGCAGAAAGAAGAAACCACTATTCGGAGTAGGAACAAGATTCAGATCAGCATACAGGAAGATCCCTGGAACCTCCCACTTCGCATTAAAAATCTTGTTGATACAATTCAGAAATACGTGGAAGGTTTGTGAATGGAAAGCTGGAAAAGAGCTGTTAAAAATTTCCATATTTTAAAGAAAGTAGTAGAGAAGGTTGGGATCAGAAGTAGTAGAGTAACTGAATAAATAATGGAGAATTGCTGTTAAGACCTTTGTAACTAGAAATGAAGGTAGAGTGAATCTTAGAAAAGAAAATGTAAGAAGTTGCCATAATCTGATTCAATATTATTTCTTATTCAAGTGATATGGGAATCAATTTTAGTATTTTTTGTTTGTTATACACTTATGGCTAAGTCTAGTACAAAACTGCAGTTCAGAACCATAGCATCATCTCTGTGAGATAGGTTGGACTAAAAGAGAGCAACTGGCCCATAGTTACTGAATGAGTATGACTAATGGAGGAATAAAACTAGGTTTCCATCCTTCTCATGCAACACCTACTCTATCCAAAAGTGCCTGAAGTTAAATATTCATATTCATAAGAATTTGCTAATTCCAGAAATGGATTCTACCACAGAGCTGTTCCCCCTTCATCTGTAAATTTTATGGATTTTGGTGGTATAAGTCTTTTCAGTCTCTAGACATTAATAGTTTATGGTTTCCAGGGTTTTCATTATGCTTTTGAGTATAGAATAGTTTCCCTATGCTTGATTACAGGGTTCTCTTTCCAACACTACTTCAGCTCCAGCCTCTATCATTAAGATACTGAGCATGCCTTATCATTTCAGTTAAGGAAGACATGATTAAATGCTACTTTATTTTTCTTTTCTAGATGGAAAGAATCAGCTCCTGTTAGCTTTGCTGAAATGCACAGGTAAAGGAGCTTTTTGCTTACTCCTGACTTGTCTTCTGGTGCAGAGAACTTTCCCCAACTTCCTTTCATCCTTCTTGCTAGTAGACTCTATATCTCCTTTGAATTCAATTACTTGTCATCTACCTTAAGGCCTATGGCAACTCCTTGATGCCCATTGCAGCTGACCACCTGAACTGTATTAAGACACAGACATGCAGTTTGAGGAATATTTTCATTCCATTTCAGGGATTAATCAGTAGTTCTCAACCTACGGCTCCTGGGGTGGTGGTGGTGTCACAATGTCATCCCAGGACGTCTGTGAAGGCTTGAAGAAATGTTATAATTTAAATCTTGAGTTAAGTCTTGGGAGAGGGGAAATGGCCATGATCTGTGGCCACAAAAGTTATTTAAAGGGGGTCTGTGGTAAAAATAAAAAGGTTGAGAAGCACGGTATTAAACCATTATTTTCAGGATTAGTGATTAATATGGACACCTCTATACAGCCTAATCTTCTTGCTGGTCTTGTGAAAAACTCTGTGTTCCTCTGGGGTGAGGAAGGGGAAATAAACCCTCAGGGGTGGGGGGGGCACCTTTCTCCAAATATCATCAGAGTCATATAAGCTGCACTGAATTAAAAAAGCCAGACTTTTAGGCATGAATCCTAACTACAGCAGTAGCCCGAGCCTGTTGATCCCTATTCTTGTCTTTCTTTTCTCTTCTAGATACAGAACTGCAAGTGAGACGAGATGTCATCTTCTGCCAGGCCCTGGTGGCAGCCGTTTGCACGTTTTCAGAGCAGTTATTGGGAGCACTCAACTATCGATACAATAACAATGGAGAGTATGAAGAAAGCAGTCGGGAAGCCAGTAAAAAGTGGCTGGAGCAGATAGCAGCCACAGGAGTGTTGCTCAACTACCAGTCCTCACTGTCTCCCAGTGTGGTAAGGCCAGAAAACCATTTCCTCAAACACAGAAAACCAAAATAAGGAACTAGGCAGTTCTTTCATTACTCATCTTCTGACCTAAATATATTTTCCAAGGCTGGGAGAAATAAAACTGCTTTTGTTTGCAGTGTGGTAGCATTTTCATTTCAAACCCCATTCACACCTTCCCAGCCTGGTTTCTGGGGTAGCTGGGATATATGTGCAAAATCTCAACCTAGTGAGTGTGATCCATTGCGTAGTAGCACCCTTTCAGCCATAGTGAACCGTGTAGCCAGACTTCAAGTTTTCCTACATGCAACATGTCATGGTTCCAAGTAATGGTCCCAATCAATTCAGGTTCCTGAGGCTGCAGCTTTTCTCAAAAATCCATTTTATTGGGTATATCATATTGGCACATTCATACGTGAATTCAACTCTAAATATTTCCAGAGTTTTCAGTATAATAAAAGAAATAGATACCACCCACCCCGCTAGTGTCACTGAGCAACCAGGTAGATTTATTTATTCATTTATTTATTTTATTTGTCAATCACTTACCAGGTATGGATAAATGGGAACAATAGGACAGGGATGGTAGGCACGATTGTGCACTTATGTACGCCCCTTACAGATCTCTTAGCAATGGGGTGAGGTCAACAGTAGATAGTTTAAGGTTAAAGGAGTGAGGGTTTGAGGATGTAACAACAGAGTCAGGTAGTGCATTCCAGGCATTGACCACTCTTGCTGAAGTCGTACTCTTTCTGGAATCAAGTTTGGAGCGGTTTACATTGAGTTTGTATCTGTTGTGTGCTTTTGTGTTGTTGTGGTTGAAGCTAAAGCAGTCATTGACTGGTAGGACATTGTAGCAGATAATTTTGTGTACTACGCTGAAGTCCAACCGTAGGCAGCGTAGTTCTAGGTTGTCCAATTATCTGCTACAAAATTTCAAGTCTGGTGGTGTAGGGTATTCTGTTGCGAGCAGAGGAGTATAGTATTCTTTTCATGAAATACTTCTGGACTCGCTCAATTGTATTAATGTCCAATTTACAGTGTGGATTTTAGACAGATGGGCTGTATTCAAATATTGGTCTAGCAAAGGTTTCGTATAGATGGCAGGCTACTCAGCTACTCCCTCTGGCCATTATAAGTTCTCATTGAAATGACCTTGATTCCTACAGGCCTTATTGCTGTTATGTCTGGCACCTGGGAGGAAATTATTCCACACCCTATAGTTCCCTCTTCCCCCCCCCCATATGTGTGGCAACTAAGAAACAAAGTAAAAAGAATATGGCTTCAGCTGAAGTCATTTTGAGATTTGACACCTGACACAATGTAGGAGAAGCTACTTTGTGCAATAATGTGAAGGGATTGAAGAGGTCTATGTGTATACATATTAGGATAATATATATAAGAAAAGAGAAGCTGACCTTGTTTGTTGTGCAAGACACTCTCTGACAGAGTGGTGTAGTTTTCACATTTGTTCTCTCAATAATTAAGAGAAAAATAATAAGGTGCAGTTTGTTGCTTGAATAAAATATGTCAGGGAAGATATTTTTAATTGCTACTGGTGTTCATTGCAGACAATACTGAATAAGCAGACCAATAGTTTATTTCATCAAACAGTACAACAAATTCATCTATTCGGTCTTTTCTGCTCCTTTAAGTGACAAGCTATACCTCACCATATTCTGTGTTCTACATAATAACCATATTAAATGTGCAAGAATTTTATTTCCTTGGCTTCTCGTAAAGCCAAGATAAAAGCAAGGAAAGTACTGTAATAGCAACATTCATTGCTATTTTTTTTAAATTTAGCTACATGTTAGCGCTGCACAGAGTATTAGCTGTAAATGATAACTAATTGTGTGAAGTGTTGAAGTATTCTGTCCTCTGTTGGTGAGCAACTGTATCTTGCATTGCACTGAATATATTTGAAACATGGAAATGTACCAAATACGTATATAACAGCAATTTCTTTCATATTCATTTGAAAGTTCAAGTTATTGCTGATCACCACTTTTTAATATACCATGTGAAAAACCATATGAGAAAGATATGAGACCTATGATGGACAATGTGCGTTAAAGATATCAGACATATGGTGGACAGTGTATGGTAGAGATGCAAGCGCACCTTTAAAAAACAACAACAGTAAATTTCAGGGAATGAAGGATTTAGATATGGTCTTAGTCACAATCACAACCAGCATTTGATGCCTGGGTTTGGAGAAGGCATCTTTTCTCCTTTTTATAATTCCAGTTCTTATGAAAAGAATGTTTTGTGTTCTTACAACTACAAATAAAACACTGGATTTCAGTCATAAGTTACTATAGTCCTAAATTGTGTGACCAGACTCAATTTTATGACCCATTTTTACGATGATTGTTAAACAAAGCCTATGGTTGTTAAATGAACCACATGGTTGTTAAGCTAATTCAGCATATTCACTGGACATTTTTTGTCATTTTCTCCCAGAAAACAGCAGACACTATAATAAATCATGATCATGTGATAAATCATGTGAGCATTGGAGGCTGTAAGCCCTTGAAATGTGATCACATAACTGCTGCACATATATATCTGCAGTCATAACTTTAAGAGGGTGGCCTAAATAGCTTTTCTTTTTAGTGCATTATAATTTCAGGCAGTCATTTAGTGACTGGTCATAAGTCGAGAACTACCTGAATTTGTCCTTACAGACTGTTCTTGCAGTCTAGTCACCTTTTTATCCTGTTTATTCCTTTCTTAGAAAGAAGAACAAACCATGCTGGAAGATATCCAGGCCACCCTTTCAGAGCTGGATAAAGTTGCCTTTTATTTCAAGCAGCTGGATGAGTGTTTTGTAGCAAGTAAGTTCAGTCACTAGATGCATTGACTCCCTTGAATTTTTCCTGTGACTCTGTATTTGTTTGAACAGTAAAATGATGCTTTCTGTTTTCTTAAATTCACAGAGACTGGAATTTCAATAGAAGCTGCAAAATCTCTTCTTTTCTAAGATGTACCTTTTGCAACTCTTACTTCAACAGAAGTTGCACATCCCTTATAGCAATAGCACTTAGACTCATATACTGTTTTATACTGCTTTACAGCCCTCTCAAAGTGGTTTACAGAGTCAGCATATTACCCCCAACAATTTGGGTCCTCATTTTACCCACCTCAGAAGGATGGAAGGCTGAGTCAACCTTGAGCCTGGTGGGATTCGATCTGCCAAATTGCAGTAGAAGTAGCTTGCAGTACTTCACTCTAACCATTGCGCCATTGAGGCTCATTAAGAGCAATCCCCTCTCCGCTCCCCAAAAAAGACAAAAACCTATGCTTGGATTTCATTCTTGCAGTTTCCTCGGTTATCATGTGTTATTGTTTCCCTCACAATTTGTGATGTCTTTTTTCTTGATTCCTCCAGATACTCATGTCTTTTATCATGTGGAAGGAAATCGGCAAGTTTTGAAAGTGACCTTATTCCTGGATAGTTACTACTTTTCTAAACTACCTACCCGATTTCAGAATGGAGGAAGTCTGAAATTGCACGCAGTTCTCTTTACAAAAGGTACAAGAGAAATAAATCCTTTCCTTTCCTTCCTTCCTTCCTTCCTTCCTTCCTTCCTTCCTTCCTTCCATCCATCCATCCATCCATCCATCCATCCATTATATTGAGCTCCTAACACAGTTGAACTGAAGGTCAAATTAGTGGATGTTAAATAGAGAAACAATGCCACATTTTAAGCCAAATCAAGGCAGATAGGAAGTAGACATTAAGAAAGTAATTTCTAAAGATTTAATGGAATGAATGATTGAACCATTGGACCAGCTTTTGAAAATTTAAATAATGATTGTAGATTCATTTTTAATTATATAGATGCAATATTTGCAATCTGCATGATGAACATAATTCCAATAATTATTTGGAACCTCTGGAATAGGCAGGACAATTTTTTTGCAGCCATTTTTAGTCTTAAACTCCCTGAATGCTCCCACCAAATGCCCAGTTTATACACATGGCAGTTTTTCTTAAACCCTCAGAATTGACTGGAAAAAAAAATGGGTAGAACCAACCAAAATTAGGTGCACCAAATTTAAAACAGAAACGGCTGTGAAAGTCTGACTCACAGACGAACACTATACAGAAGCCTGATGATGGCAGATGAGATTCTGCTGAAACGTTGCTACAACTTTAAAAGCACAACTATAATGCTGTGGGAAAATACCCGAACAAAGCTGAATACCATACATATAAATACCCGCGAAAACTTAAGAATATATATATTCTCTCTATATATATACACGCAGTATATATCTTCAGAGGAACAAGAAGGAGTGGGTCTACAACAACTCACCATGGGCAACTCACTGCAGCCAACTCGCCACAGCCAATTCGCCACAGGAGAAGAGTTACACTAAGGAAAAGTGAAATAGAATCATTAAAGAAAGGATGCCAAAGGAGGGAAAAATGAAATGTGAATGAAAGAAATTAAAATAAATTTTTAACAATTTTTTTTTTTAAAAATAAATTTTATTGATTTTACAATTAAAATAAACCAACAACATATACATAAATGAAAGAGAGAAAAAGAAGAAAGGGAGAAGAAAATAGAAAGACAAAAATAGAAAACAATTAAAAACATTCTCATCTTCAACAGTTTGTAAGACCTCTTTTTTATCCTTATTTTATGCCATATACAGACACCTAATCCTTACATATATCTGTGTATCACTACTATGGATTTATCCTATCCTCTTTTGCCTTTTAGTGTGAAGTCTATCTTTGGTTTAACCATTTGCACCAGCAGTTCCAGCTGTTGTAGTATATTGAAGTGTCTTTTTTTTTTTTTAATGCCAAAGTTAATTTGTCTATTTCTGCACAACTTGAAATTTTTTGAATGATCATCTCCTCTGATGGAACATGAGGCTGCTTCCAACATTGTGCAAAAGCCAGTCTGGCCACTGTCAAAATGTGTATTATTATACATTTCACTTTTTTTGATATTTGATATTTGTTTATCAAAGATCCCTTACAGAAAGGACTCTGGTTTGAATTCGATTTGTTCTCTTGTCATTCTTCCAGCCAATTTCTAATTTTCTGCCAATATTTTTGAGCTTCTGTACAGGACCACCACATATGAAAAAAAGTTCCCTCTTTTTTTTTTTTTTTGCATTTCCAGCAATTCGGACTCATATTGAGGTGCATCTTCGCTAATCTCAAAGGAGGAAGGTGCCACCTGTAAAACATTTTATAGGCATTTTCTTTGTATGCTACCAATTTTGTAATTTTATTATTTCTACCCCAGACCTTTTCCCATTCTGTTATGGTGATGCTACGTCCTATATTCCTACTCTGATAAAAATTAAAATAAATTTTTAACAATTTTAAATAATGAAATTGAATTGCTGAATTATCTCGCAGCGAGTTGTCCTGTGGTGGGTTGGCCATGGTGAGTTGGCTGTGATGAATTGGCCATGATGAGTTGGCTGCAATGAGTTGTCCAATTCTGAGAAAGAGATTCATTAGTTAGCTTGCTTGCTTGCTTGCTTGCTTGCTTGTTTATTTATTTATATTTCAGTGTAAGCTAGATATATAAGGAAAAGGATGATAATTTGTTAATAAATTCAGTGTGTTTGCTTATATTTTTCCAAGACTTGATTTTATCACCAGTACACATAGATGCCTGGTTGATCCACAGTGACATCATGTTCTTCATGACATCCTCATGTAAATGATACAAGATTTGTTATTTGCATTACTTGCATCATGACATAAAGAACACAATTCACATCATCGATGTGTTCAACTATGTTAGGATGTCATGACAATATGAAGTCCTTTCCCCCCATACCCCATGAGTAAGCATTCCTTTTTTTGAATCTCTGACATCTACTCTTCTTGGCAAGATTAAGCAGAATAAGATAGATTTACAAGATGAAGTGGATAAATATTGCTCAATAATGAGATGGGCAGCATGTACATTTAATCAATAAATAGATCAAAATTAATTCAAAAGGTTCCCCCCTTCTTAATTGTAAAATAATGTAATAATAAACACAAACATATGAGAATTGTTAAAAGTTGCTTTAAACTTTTTATTAAAATATTTGCAGTCCTTGAAAATCTGGATGGCCAAGTCTTACCAAATGGGTCGCCTCAGGAGGAGCTTCAGCATCAAATCAATTCCTATTCTCTTGAGAAGGTGCAACAGTATTATCACAAGCTCAGGTACTATATAGCATCAAAAGAAATCTGATTGTAAATAGTCTTGGCAACTGAATCAAAAATATTCTTAAAAAGTGCATCCAGGTTTGCTACCCTCACACTTGCCAGTTCACATTAGTGAAGATAGGAAACTTTATTTTGCTACTAGCAATCAGCTATTTCAATTGAATTCATACAAATTAGAATCCCTTTCAAGTTTTATTTTGAATGTTAATAATACGTAAGAGAGAAGGAGATCAAAGAGAGAAGGCAATGCAGGATTGGGACTGGAAATAGACTATCAAAGCTGGTTGCTAGGTTTTGGGATGAGAGTGAAAAGAAACAGGAGAGAAAAAAGGAGTGAGCTCACTCGATAATTTGCATGGGCTCTCATAATTTCAGAAAAATTGGAATTGGAAATCTAATTTTTAATTTGTGATTTTTTGGACCATGCAAGTATAGTTAATCCATGTGTGGCCTCTAGTAATTGTCCCAAAGATGGTTTTTCAAGAGGCAATTGGACGTTCTTGTTTTTCTTTGAAGATGTTTTGCTTCCTATCCAAAAATTAGGGATTTTTCTTGGATAATAAGCAAAATATCTTCAAAGAAAAACAAGAAAGTCCAGTTGCTTCTTGAAAAACCACCTTTGGGACAACTGGTTGACTGAGAATCTCCATAGACACATGTAGTACTTGTTTTCTTTTGGAAATTAAATACATTACAGGAGTGTTTAACATTATATAATCACCAGCTAAATATTGTTTAATTTCAGGGCATTTTACCTTGAACGATCTAACTTGCCTACAGATTCAAACACCACAGCTGTGAAAATTCATCAGGTATAGAAACCTTCTGCTCATATATTCAGATATTTGGCAAAGTGGGAACTGGGAGAGGCTGCTACTTCAACTGTTAGGATGAAAGTTGATGCTTCTAACCTAACAGTAACAGAAGGAAAAAGATCAAGCTTAACCTATTCTGTGAAACTGGTCAAACCAGACCTCATCATTAGCTAAAGCAGGATTCCAGTACCTGGTGCCTTCCAACCTGATCCCATCTGTATTTGAAAAGTTGTTGGATGAAGGAAGTCAGCATAACCAAATGTTTTCACCTGGTGCAAAATAACATTTTTCCAATTGTCGTTCATGTTTCTTCATACATATGTGTATAGATAAAAAAGGAATGTCAAACTATTGATGTTCCAAGGTTACTTGTGGCCTAGCTGTTTTTGATACTGCATGAGTAATATGGTCTTCCAGTTTTCACTTCATAATCCTGATCTGGTTTTCCCTTTGGGGTTGTACCACCATAAAGGAGCTCTAGAGACTCCAAAACATTTTAGGAATCCAGTTTTTTTCCTTTTCCCAGGTCTAAACTCAGCTTTAAAGAATAATTAGGATTGGGACCTTCTTGCACAGACAAAGATTCAAATCATTCCCTAAACCATAAATATTCATCCAATTCACTATTTTCTCCTTATGGCTGCTTCCTCTTCAATTAAATGAAGACCTCCAACATAACTTTTCATATAGTCTCAATTCTCAACAGGCTAGCATCTGTGTTCTATTCTATTCAGTTGTTTATTTTGTGCCTTTGAGTCAGTTTTGACTCCAGGCAATTTCCTGGATTTGTTCTTGCAGTTTTCCTGGCAAGACTGTGGAAGTGATTTGCTGTTGCCTCTTTTCTAGGGCAGAGAGAGAGAGAGAGAGAGAGGGAGAGAGAGAGAGAGAGAGAGAGAGGGAGGGAGGGAGAGAGAGAGAGAGAGAGAGAGCGCGCAACAATATAATAGCAACAATAACACTGAATAGTTATTGTCTTAAGGGATCTCAAGGATATGGGTTTCAGAAAGGAAAGGGACTAAGTTGTACTGAGACTAGTTTTCTGTTCTTTTGCAGCTTATTCGACCCATCAATGCAATGCAGGAGCTTTGCAGATTAATGAAATCCTTTATCAGCACAAAAGGCAATCAGTCTGGGTACTCTAGCAATTATGTAGCAGGGGCTGGACTGCTGCCTATATCTTCTGAATTCTGCTACCGTCTTGGAGCCTGCCAGGTTGTAATGTGTGGCACCGGAATGCAAAGGTGAGATTTCAGAAGGAGTGGGATCAAGAATGAAGTGCAAATATTAGCTAAATATCAATTCATAAAATATTTCTGTGGTCTTTTCGAGTTGCCAACAGAAAGGGAGGGGGAAGCAGTGGGCAGCTTGCATTCCATAAATGTTTTCAAAGTTAGTTTCTAGGCAACCAAAGTTTCTGCCGTGCAAAATTCTAACTGGAGAGTATGATTGATGACTCTTGGCTATGGATGTGTCCCATTGGAGAATATGAATGATGATACAGCCAGGGGATGGGGGAAAACCAGGGTCAAGGGTGACAATGAATTATGTGTCGGCTATACCCAGGGAACACCGGCATGTTTACTCCTAATCTTCTTTTAGTTTGAAAATCCAACTAGAGACTCATGATTTCAGTGGGGGTAACTACCGGAGTCCTGACACTATATTCCTATCAATATCTTCTAAGTTCTTCTTAGACATCCGTCCTGTGCATTTGAATAAACTTTCAGAAAAATGTGGGGCGTGACAGCTCAGTGGTTAAAGATGCTGAACTTTTCAGCTGTACAGCTGACAGCCTGGGTTTGAGACCCTAGCTCTGTGCAATGGGATGAGTTCCAATTAGCTGCCCCAGCTCCTGACCACCCAGCAATTTGGCATTGGCATTCTGTGTATCTATGGCATTTAGGCTTTCTGGCCACATGACCATGGAAATTGTCTTCGGACAATTCTGGTTTCCTTGGCTAAGACATGGAAATGAGCACCATGCCTTAGAGTTGGACACAACTGATTGGGAAACCTTTACTTTTTTGCAAAAAATGTTGAGCAGGATGGGGAACGTTTTTTAGCCCATATCCCACACTTGGTTTTTCCATACTATTCTGAGGGTTGCATTCCCTAAAGTAGGCAAGAACAAGATAGAATGAGTGGGACCAGGGCAAAGAATTGGTAGGGTCTGCAGCAAACCCAAAATAATAGAATTTAATGGAAATGGGGAGATGATTAAAATGATATAATATTTAGTAAATGCATAAATGTAATATTCAATCATTTTACCCCTATGACAATCAAAATGTTTAATTTGGTGATATGTTTTGAAGGATGGTCTGGGAGGAGTGGAGCTGGTGGCAGCCTACAGGATGGTCTGGGAGGAGTGGAGCTGGTGGCAGCCTACAGGATAGGAATATCTATGGAAGGGGGCAAATCAGCTTTTCTGACCAAGTGTTGAGTTTCTGAATGCAATGCTCTTTGTTGTTATACTACTAGGAGCACACTTTGTGTGTCATTGGAACAAGCAGCAATATTGGCTCGAAGTCATGGACTCTTGCCCAAGTGTATCATGCAGGCAACGGACATAATGAGAAAGCAAGTGAGTATTAAAGAAGCATTCAATAAATAATATTAGCAACCCTAAATTTCCAGATGGGACACTGAATATGTATATTTGTATGCACTACACAGAATTTTTATATGCGGAGTACCACATCGTTAAATGATACAAGGGTAATAAAAATGACATGCTTATGATAACTATTTACAAACCTATCTTGCTTTAAGCAAGACAGAAAGGTTTTGATTTCCCAGATGTTAACAAATTACAGTTTTGCTTGTCCTTCGTCTCTGGCTCTGCTGATAGGGATTTTGCGAAGTGGCAGGGAAGCAACATCTGAAAAACCTCAAGTTACCCATCCTTGGTTTCAAGAGAGAGGTGCAGTGTGCGGAATATCCTCATGTACCCACTCAGGACACTTGTCAGTGTCCTGTGGTATTGTCACTCTTTTACTAGCAGCTGCAAAACATACTAAAGACTTTCATCTTAAGCAAGCACAGAAGACTACTCTGCCAGCTCCCTCCTTTTCAGAATTGCTTTATTGCTATGAATAGATTTTTCAAATGAAAATAGTGTATTTCTACTTTGGTGTTCCTCTAGAGCCACAGGTAACTTTTTTTGTATGGTTTTCTTTAGGGACCAAGAGTTCAAATCTCTGCAAAAAATCTGAAAGTGATGGATCAGATGCCACAATCTGCACCCCGGTAGGTAGCTAGGTTCAATAGCAATAACACTTAGACTTAAAAGCCTCTCCAATCTGGGTCCTCCTTTTACCGACCTTGGAAGGATGGAAGGCTGAATCAACCTTGAGCTGGCCAGATTTGAATTCCTGGCAGTGAGCAGAGTTAGACTGCAATATTGCATTCTAACTACTGTGCCAGCATGGCTCTGAAAAAAACTTTTGGAATGCAAAGTATTGTTGAAAGATCAAATCCTGAGACACTATTGGGATGATTTAAAAGCCACAATTATTAAATGCAGAAGAAAAGAACATAAAATTGGACTGTTTGATCAGGGATAAATAATCTGTTTGAAATGAGTGGTAACTTCTAATGGCTGTTACTGAACCAGGACTAAACAGATGAAGATTTCTGGATTGCATATATAAATACAAGTTATGTTATAGGAAGGGGAGGTTTTTTTGCTTGTAATTGTAAAAGAGGATGAAAGGTTTTATTATTTAGTGCTCAGTATGCTGAAGGTTGAAAGTCACTTCTTTATTAGTATTTTTATTTCTTCTTCCTTTTTTTCTCTTTTCCTTTCTTTCTTTTGAATTTTTAAACTTTTTCTTTAATCTTTTATTTTAATTTGTATTTATGTTTATTATGTCTGTTAAAAATTTTCAGTAAAATTATTACCAAAAGAAAAAGAAAAGAAATTGCTAACTTTTTAAATACACCATAACTAGCAAACCTGAGAAACTGGCTTGTGTTGTCACTGACAACATTCCCTTCTTTAATTTTCAATATCTTTTTTCAGTCCATTTTGCTGTTAATCTTGTCAGCAAGTCATAGCAAACATTGGCTATATTTCAAAGGCAAAGTAGTATTTTGCATGCAAAATATAGTTGAAGTAAATGTCTATGGAGATTCCCAGTCATCAGGTCATGGTTGTCTCAAAGGTTCTTTTTGACAAGGAAACTGGACTTTCTTTGTTGGATGAGGAGCAAAACTTCTTTAAGGAAAAACAAAAAAAGTTCAGTTGCCTTGTCAAAAGGAACCTTTGGCTATAGTTGAAATCAGAAAAACTTGTTGGTAACTACTATGCAGCTGCTGAAACAATAGAGGACAAAATGGTCCAATGACCTCACCAACACAAATTAGTTTTCCATGTCCATATCATTGAGCATTCCAGAGGGGAAAAGTATTCAAATGAATCTTTACATTTCATAGGTGAATTAGAGTTTACTTTTAATCACCTATGCCTTTGATGGAGGTAATTTAACATACCTCTGTCCCAAACAGAACCTGACTTTTACACCAGGCATTTGGGGGGCATTTGAATGGAGTCATGTCTTGATTTAATTAATGGTGTAGGTTACCAATTTACAATCTGTATTTTATGTTAATATATTGTGTGCATTTTAAAGTTAAGTGGTTCTTTTTAGGTTTATAGTTTGCTTTTTGTGGTTGTACACCACCCAATGTCATGTTGGTGTTGCACAACCTCATAAACCCAGTGATAAATAAAACAAAGTAAACAAAATAAGTAGATTATCTTCAGATATTGTGAACTGCGTCCTAATTGTCTACCTGCTTGAGTGAATATATGAAAGTTGGGATATATGGGAGTCTAGGGTCTGGAAGGCAAGACATTGAATATGGCTGTTTTAAAACAATTTGGTTTACTTTGGTCTGCCACATTGTCCTCAAGAATCTTTTTGTAACGCCAACTTCTTTGTCACATTTTTTTACAGAATCTACCAGTTATGTCAACCTCCTACAGATGGAGACTTGTAAGAGGAAAGGAAACCGATTATCTTGGAGTCACAGAAGTGTTTAGCAGAGAGCAATTCTGCCTGAGTACTGTCTTACGCCAGTGGTGCTGAGTCCAGAAGACAGGGGACAATCCCAGTTTCTATTTTTTAGATAAGATGCACTAGGGATTTCTCTTTCCCCTTGTTTCCTGCGAAATTATGAAATCAGAGACATTTACTGTTTCTGGGCTCAATGCAGAAGTTCACCTCTCTCAGGTTGCCTGACATGGAACATTGTGGATTCTGAATTTTGGATGGGCACAGAAACAATCCAAGCTAAAGCAAACCTACCTGCTATGGTGTTTGGACTACAAAGAGTTTCTAGCAAAATGTTGGCCAGTTGCCTTGAATAAGAGTCTCACAAACACTCACTTGCACTTTGAAATTTTGAATGGCACATGTTCTCTGGTTTGTTCAATTTTTTCATTTCATATTAATATGAACCAAGCTCAGCTCTATAACAATGCACATTCCATGAGACTTTCTACAAGAAATTCCTTTCAATTTTTACTGTAAAGTTCAGAAGTTAACACATTAAAAAAAACTAATGGTCCATTATGTATTCTGGAAATACAGTTATATTTTACCAGTAAAATAACAATGAAGGATTTTTTAAAAAAAAAAAGTTGTTACAAAAGAGAAGCAAGACGCAGCTATTTGCTTCAAGTAATTTAAACATTAAGGTTTTTGAAGCAATGACAGAAATATACTTATTTATGTGGCAAAGAAGATCTGTTTTGGAATATGTTGCTATATATGCAAGATTTAAATAAAAAAGTATTTGTTTCAAAGGGTCAATAGACTGGTAGATATGTAGTAGTTTACTGAAAATATTATTGTGATATGTAAAATATTTAAAATCTTGCAGTATTTAAGTAGACTTTAATCAGGTTCTTTAAAAAAAATTAGAATACAAGTAGATTGTAATTTAAACAAAAATTTGGTTGTGTATATAATGTACTTAATTTTTCCCAATGTTAGCAATGTTTTTAGTTTGATCAGGATGATTACTAGAATGGTGATTTACTTTTAAATTACCGTCTGCAATGTAACTTTTTTTCTAAAAAAAAAAAAAAAAAAAAAAAGAGCAATCTCAGGCCAGAAATAACATTTTCATGGAGTGAGTGCCTTAAATTAATTATCCAAGTCGGTCAAGTGACTAGGATAAATTAAGAGGAATAAAAACTAATAGTTGTCTATATCAATAATTTAACAGCATAATATGCTGTAAAATGCATATTTCTGGGCCATGCATAAAAATTCCTTAAAGTGACTTGTATTTAAGGCATGCAGAAAAGGATTGCGTGGTGGGGGAGGGAATCTTTGAAGAGGGCATTTAATAAACTTCAGTGTTTGCTAATAATTAGAACTTTATTTTTATGTGTTACACTGAAAATGGCTGCCCTGCTTCTACCCTAGGTGAGGAAGTTGACGAGGAAGAAACATACTGTCATATCTGAATTTATTTGTGATTCTAGTTTAAAGTAAAATTTCATTTCTGATTGGTGCATAAAACTATCGTTTATTCATATTAGAATAAATAACTGTCATATAATTAAATGGCCAGCAGATGGCAATCTTAGGCTTCCTGGCAAAAACCATTGTACTACAAACACCACACAACCCCAAATGGGTTTTTTAAAAATCCAAAATCCTTAGTTGAAAAATAACTTTTAATAGTTGCTTTTAATAAGTTACTGAATGAAACTCATTTTAAAGTTAGTAAAATTTTCTGGAAGATTTACTCAGCAAACTGAAGTAATCATCTTAGTCCATACTGCTTGGGTGCTATAATTTAAATATAAGAGTTTATTCTCCTCATTATATACAGTAATAGGGTGAGCATCCAAATATAGGCTAATTTACAAGAGTTTATCCAGGATAGACACTAATATTTTGCATGAGACTTTCTGAGAAAATTGCATTTATGTGCACAATCAACAAAGGTGCCTGTCTTATTTTGATTGCTGAGCTAGGGAAAAATAGATTTGAATCTAAGTCTTGCATCAATTAATCTGCATGGCCCAACATCAATTAATCTGCCTTGTACCCTTCAGTTTCATTAAGACCATTGTGAAGATTGATTCATGTAACTAATGTTGGGGCTTAATTAGAATGTCAAGAATTCCGTTGTCGCTCTTGCCTCCCACACACCCCATTGAATGCAAACATTGTTCACCATAGGTTCAGCTGCCAGACTAATGTACAAGCATGGGACGCCTTATGGGATAGTTAAGGATTCCTTTCAAAGGAACTGGTCTCTTGCTGTTTGCCTAATTCACATCTTTCATCTTCAAGCCTACATATTTTGTATTGTTGAGGATATTGTACAATGGCATGTGAGAATTCACCAAGTCTATATTCTCTAAGCATTGTCCGGCGCACAGAAGTGGACATACAGATGGGAAAGTGGAACTACATCTCTTGCAACAACATTTGCACATTTGGAGAATACCTGTAAGCCAGAACCAAGTACATATAATGATATTGAAAAGGTCACAAGGCCTGGGGATAGATTCAGTAAAGAACAAAAGTGCAGTGTCGGATACCAACTATAGAGAGCATAGTGTAAGAGCTGTTTTGTTTTTTTTAACTCCAGCTGAACTCACTACCATCTAATCAGTCTTCTACATCTAATTCTCCAGGTTTGCTAGATGTCAGCTCCCAGGATCCTAAACTGTAATAGCCATTGCCCAGTAATGCCTAAGTAGCTGAAGTCACACACTGTTGCTCTGAAGGTGATCAGATTTGGGTAGCATAGTCAGCGCTAGGTGAAATTATCCTATGCAATTATATTGAACACCCTTTGCATTTTTTTTCATGGTTTCTTCTCTAAGAAGCCTGCAGCTGACAGTTCTCCAATCACAGCACTGAAAGTAGCTCCTGGAAGCCCCCTTACTCATCTCTGTCACACAGAGTAAAGGAGCAATCACTTCTCTTTATAATAAACTTATATAGGGTCTTTCTGAAGGCATTAGTTTTGCCAATCTGGGGAAGTAACAGAACATATTTTTATAGCAATATGTAACTGGCATTTTCAGATGTACTGTATGTATATAAAAAGTACACCATCCCGGTAAAGTTAGCTCCAGTTGCTTTCTTTCATTTTTCCTTGCTGTATTGCTAATGGTATGTATATGTGTATGTGATAAGATAAATGAGGTAATACATTTGATGTCTAACCTATTTTGTCCATTCATTGAACATCCATGTGATTTCTATGGTTGCTGGCTTGTTTGCCTCTCTTGTTTGCTTTTCAACTCTCATAACACAATAGAAAACTGATGAATCAAATTTTGTTTTTTTATTTTTGTTTTATTACAAAATAGCAAGCAGATATTTGTCTACTATGAAGTGACAGTTCCACCAGAAAAGTTCCTTTTAAAACTATGCTTTTCTTTAAAAAAAAAAGTCAACATTTCCTGGTTTTATAAACACAATGAGAGAAGATTCTACTTCCTTTCTGCTCTGCCAAACCTCCTAGCAGCTCTAAGTGGAGATATATGTATATGTGTGTGTGTGTGTGTGTGTATACATACACACACACACCTACAAATTCATTTGGGAGATCTTGATAAACTATCAGTAGTTAAAAGCAGACCTGATGCATTAAATAGCAGCTGGGTTTCATTAATTTCAAGGCTCCTTATTGACATAATGAAGAGAATAATATGGAAAATTTGGCATTTGATTCAGACATTACGTTACTGAGAGTTTGGGTTTCATTTTCAGTGCCCTTTCCCATTAACTTTGCAAATATCTTCAAAATTGCTGGAGAACTTTGTTTAAATAATAATAATAAAATGCAGCCCATAATCCAGACCAAGGTCCCAGAGACATGAAAAGGCAGTATGTGATATCATTCCTGTCAGTATCAGTGAAGATACCTAAGTGTAGTCATAAACTTCCACTCATCAAGATCTACAGCTAAATCTGGATTGGATTTGGGCATGGCTAATCTAGTGAAGAGAAGGACCAGGGGAGACATGATAGCAATCTTTCAATATTTGAGGGGCTGCCACAGAGAGGAGGAAGGGGTCAAGCTATTTTCTAAAGCCCCTGAAGGTCAGACAAAGAATAATGAATGTAAACTGAACAAGAAGAGATTTAACCTGGAATTAAGGAAAAACTTTCTGACAGTGAGAACAATCAACCAATGGAACTGCTTGCCCTCGGGAGTTGTAGAGCGCCATCGCTTGAGACTTTCAAGAAGAGATTGGACTGCCATTTGTCAGAAATGGTGTAGGGTTGTGGTGGCTAACTTTTTGGGGCTCCTTGCCAAAAATTGTGCAAGTGCTTGCACGCTTGCGCTCATGTGCCAGCATCCAGAAGGGCAATGTGCCCCCATGCCTCCTACACATGCACTGCAATCCCCACCTCACCACCCCCTTACCTGCACTGTGATTCGCAGCTTATTTTCGGCTGGTTTGAGGACTTTTTTTCGCCTCCCAGAAGCTTGAGGAAGGCTTCTGTAGGCTTTGGAGGCTGAAAACTAGCCCCACTTCGTCATTTCCGGTATTTTTGGAAAAACAGGAAGTGATGAAATGGGGCTAATTTTCAGCCTCCAAAGCATGCAGAAGCCTTCCTCAAGCCTTTGGGAGGCCAAAAAAGGTCTCAAAGTGGCTGAAAATCAGCTGTGAGGCACACGCATGCGCAGTAAGTTTGCCTGCAGCTCACGTGCCGGTGCAAATGGCTCCGTGTGCCACCTGTGGCATGCGTGCCATAGGTTTACCATCACCACCTCTGGCACGTGTGCTACAGGTTTACCATCACGGGTGTAGGGTCTCCTACTTGGGCAAGGTGTTGGACTAGATGACCTACAAGGTCCCTTCCAACTCTGATTATCTGTTAAGGATTTGTTTAACATCCTAGGCTAGGCTAAAAAACTGGGTATTTTGTGGTTGAAAGCCCGGCATCTCTTAGCATGCTAAGTAGCCTATATGTTGTGTGTTAAGCCATTATCAGAATGTGCAAAACCAAATATTCTGGAGGTGCAACGTTTAGAATGTTTCAACAGAATTCTGGAATGTCCTGTTCCTTCTTCTAACTCACCAAGCTCTCTGTGATGTAGTTTTTCAAACAAATCAGCCTTATTTGTGGAGTTAAGCCTTGTGGGGAGCACTACAATCACTACAAACTACTTCTAATTTGAAGGTTTAATGGATCACTCCAGAATAACTGGCTTAATATAATCTGAAGAAGGATTAGATTATTAGCTTTTGTACACACCTAAGCCACAATGTGGTTTAGTTTGTTGGATATAATATGTAATGTGAACACAGCAATGTTATTCCAGAGATAAGGTAGATTCTACTCATACTTAAAATTACAAGGCAGTTAACATTGTTGAATTTGGATAAAATGAAAACATTCTAAATGAATAATTGCTAAATGAATAATAGATTTTACTGCAGAAAAGTTCTAGATTACTTCTAGGTTAAGCATTTACTGTAATACTGAGTTTAGTGTGTTTACAAGTGGGGGAACAGAAACAGATTTTTATTACACTGATCTATGGTTTGCTTTATCATGGATTATTGAATAAGTCACAATGGGTTAGTTCATAATATATTCCCAGGCTGAAACATTTATTTATTGAGTGTATATATCATATATCCAAGGGTCTTCAAACTTGGCAAGTTTAAGACTTGTGGACTTCAACTCCCAGAATTCCTGAGCTAACATGACTGGAGGAGGAATTCTGGGAGTTGAAGTCCACAAGTTTTAAAGCTGTCAAGTTTGAAGACCCCCTGATATATACATTCTCAATGGTTCACAACTTAAAAATTAATAATAATGTATTAATTACATGCTGCTCAATTCCCAATGCCCATGGAAAAAAGAAAGAAGCCTCAAATTGCACAGCTGCAACTGCCATCTTTACCTTTTTTGACAGGATGGAAGTAGTATATTGGATTTGAATGAATATACTCTACAAATTCTTCAAAATGTGGAGGTTTTTTTTTTTTAAATTACAAGTAACTGCTATAATGAATTTATTATATGCCAATTAAACTTACAAAAGTTCATTGTAGCCAGTGAACAGAGAAAATGACAATTTCATAAGTTTCATGCAATGACTTCTGTAACTCTCCCTACATATGTATATGGTGGGTTTTAATTTTCCAGCCATTACAAGCCATTTGCTGTGTCAGTCTCATTCTCCATGCACACATAAGAACAGAAAGCAAGCAAGCTAAACCTTTCAAATGTTTTTCAACTGTGAAAAGTTCTCACAGCTTGATTTAATAAACTTCTGCATGAAAATGTTGGATGTATCAGATGTTGATCCATCCTGAGTTATTTCACAGTGCCAGCATTGCTAGATGACTCATCCCTGGAACATGTTGACTTGTTCACTACTGCTACCCTGCCAGATCTATCAGGATGCCAAGATTTAAAAAAAAACAATTATTGGCAAGATAATGACATGACAGGAGTGGAATGAGAGCAGCCCGCATGGCAACGCATGCTGTTTTCCATTAATTTCATCACTGCTTTGTAAAGAGTTTCTGAAGAGAAATCGTTACAATCTGTTTTAAGGATCTAAGTATTGGGTCCTGCAAGTACAACATTCAGATCTCTTGTGGCTCTGTGGACACATCTTATTAATATTGTTGCCCTGAGAAATAATGGGGTTGCTCATACTATGGTGATGAATCTCCTCTCCTGCCCAGATTGAAGTGACGGTTGCTTATAATGTCTGAGAAAATGTCCATCCATGGAAGAATACAGGAGGTGTTATCTGTAAAGAGAGCTCCCATACTGTGGGGCCAGAAAACCACACAACAGCCTCCTTGTGCACAACCAACCAAGCTAGCAAAGCCAAGAGCATATGTTGAATTGCAGTTAAAACAAAACACACACAAATCATAGTTTGAAAACTAGGCTGGTTGCTTTACTTGCGTCATTAGACATAATCTGGACAGAATAATTAATTAGAGATTAATCCTCCCTTCTGGTCTTTGGATGTAAAAATAGGAAACTGAGAATTCATGCCATTTTTTAATCTGAGAGGAAATGGGAATGGTGAAAATAAATCTCTTTATACACACACATTGGTATACAGCCATCCAGCCACCCAGAAAATGTAGTTTTAATTTAGTTGGGACACATACTGCATATTCTGCTCCAACTTTATTATTTTATTTTCCTAAATAGTTAATAAGCAAAAAAATATTAGCTGTCCAGCAACTTCAAAATGTTTGTTAATCAGTAAACTGGGACTGGCCATAGTTTGCTAGTTCATTTGATGCTGAAACAATTGGTAAGTGCTTGTAGTGAGAATTGCACCAGCCCAGACTCAATAAAATATGATTTTATTAGCAAGTTGCAGGATCCAATCTGGTCACTAGTATTTAGTCTTCTGAGCTTTCGGACTCAAAGTCAGGGAACTTGAGATAGAGAGAAGTTCAAAAACTTGGGCGACATAACAAAGGTGACCCAGATTGGATTCTGCAAACATCTTGGGACATGTATATTTGCCTTCATTCATTATTAGCAGGTCTTGAAAAGCTTAACTATGATACATTCTAGTTACATTAATATATATTTATGTTATGTAATAATAACTTTATGATTGGCATAGTGTAGAAGGAGAAATTAGGGAAGGAGAGGGAGATAAATTAAAATAAACTGCAAATGAATACCTGACACATCGTGGCTTGGCAGCTAGGGAAAAAATGGCAAGAAGCTTTTGAAGTGTTCATGGTGGAAGGAATGCATGGAGGAAAAGAAAACACTGAAGTTAGGAGTGTATCTTTTAGAATAAAATATTCTTGAAACTGGTGCTTCATGTGAAAAAAAGAAGAAGAGCTTTCTTTAGGAAATAGCAGGTAGGAAAGCTTATGTTACTTTAATCTTTCTACAGCTAAAAACTTGTAGCATGCTGTCCTCCATTATGGATAGGAGTCAGAAGAACCCACATTGCACAGTTCAAGAAGAAAAAGAGAAGGAAAACCTTCAGAATATCTAAAAGGTTGGTTATATAGAGACATGCAAAGTTTTGTAAAATAAACCCTGTTATTATCTACTTTTACATGTCTTGTCCTGTTGGTCAGTAGGTTTAGACTGTATATGGTAAAAGGTGATGTGTATACAAAACTGATTTCTAACATTGAGGAATTGATTCCTTCTGATACTTCAACTCACTAAAGATGAACATCCATAAAAACTGATGAATGATCCATAGATATCTTTTCTTGCAACATTTGAAACACAATCGTGAGCATAATGCAGCATAGCATTATTAATAAAACTGTTTCAGAGCATGGGTAAAATTCTTGATTGATAGTCAATAGGATGAAAGTTAAAAAGCACAAATGTCAAAAGGCTTGGGAGGATAAAAAAAATGGTATTACTGTTAAACTAACTTTGCGAACAAAATGCAAGTGCTAGGATGGTTGTCTAATTAGATACTTCACCTTTTAGCTTATTCTCCCCAAAATGGTGGAGCCAAGCAAGAGGAAGAGGCATGGGGTTCCACTTCAGTGGAAGTGGTAGTAGACCAGGGCTGATGGCAGAGCCAGCAATGCTTTTATTCCCAGAGACAAGAGGCAGGTGTTACCAGAAGAGCCAGCTGTGGGAGCAGTTGGAAGCTGAAATGTGTGTGTGCCAGTGTTTGGAAAAAGTTGTGGAAGAAAGATGGAGCAGAAGCCACCATCTGCTGTGAAGGAGTCCCTGCCAAGTCTCCCAACTGTAGTCTTTGGAGAAGATTCACAGAGGAGGAAGAGGAAGAAGGTGGTGCCAGGCACCATGGCAGCAGTTACAATAACAGCTGGGACTATTCTGACACCCTGGACTCTGCTAAGTCTTCCTCTAAATTGGTCTGATGATCATCCAGAAGACTAGAATAGCTCAGTGCAGGCTATTGAGGGATCTGGACATGCTCCATCTCTGACTGTTCTTAGATTTTAAAAAAAGTTCATACAAAGTGGACAAAACTAACTAAAAAATACCTTGACTGGTGTTAAAATGGGCGTTGGTACTTACCTGATACGCCTCTTTTCGTGGAACTGCGTAGAGCATCCAGAGAGTGGGAGGTGCTTCAGTCTTCACTTCTCACAGGCTGAGCTATAATTGAGGAACGCTCCTCCTCCTCCACGTGACTCCTCCTTGCGTTCCCCAGTTTTACGAAGACGAGAGGACAGCAACAATCCTCTAAACTGAACTATTATACAAATCTCAACTATAAACAATAAATATCATTGGCCGAAACAGGATTCCCCACCAGACGGACAAATTAGGGTGGGGCTGGATGCTCTATGCAGTTCCACGAGAAGAGGTGTGTCAGGTAAGTACCAACGCCCATTTTCCATAGAACTGCTGCGAGCATCCAGAGAGTGGGACATACCAAAGCATGGCTGTCCTATGGGGGGGACTCCGTCTGGGTTGGAATCTCCTTTGGTTCTCTCACCACTTGCTGCAGGACTCTCCTGCCAAAGGATGCCTCAGCTGAAGCATAAGCATCAATTTTATAGTGATGAATAAAGGGAGACGGGGAAACCCAGATAGCCGCCAGGCAGATGTCATGAATAGAAGCCTGAGTAGCCCAAGCTACCGAGGTAGCTGCACTCCTGGTGGAGTGAGCGGTTATCCCACCGGGGACCGGAAGAGCTTGAACTAAATAGGCCTTGGATATGGTGGCTCTAATCCATCGGCCCACCGTAGACGGGGATATCTTACAGCCTAGCGTCTTTGGCTGAAAGGACAGGAACAGAGACTCTGATTTCCTGATGGACTGCGTGCGATAGATGTATATACGTGGAGCCCTTCAAACATCGAGGGTGTGCCACTGTCATTCTCTTTCGTGCAAAGGCTTTGGACAGAAATTAGGTCGGACCAATTCCTGTGCCCTGTGGAATGCCGAGTTGATTTTTGGCATAAAAGTGGGGTCTGGTCTCAGAACCACCCGATCAGTGTGAAAAATACACAGATCCTTTCTCACAGATAGAGCTGCTATTTCAGATATCCTTTGAGCAGAGGTTATTGCCACGAGAAACACCACTTTAAAGGTGAGAAACTGAAGAGGCGCCTCCCTGAGAGGCTCAAAGGGAGGTTTGGTCAACGCCATAAGAACCTTATTAAGGTCTCATGTCGGGTACCTGTGAACCACTGGGAGGCACAAATTGGAAGCCCCTCTAAGAAAGGCCTTGATTCGAGGGTGGTAGGAAAGAGGGTCGGAAGAGCTGCCAGCAATCACCATTGACAGGGCCGCGACCTGTCTTCTCAAAGTGTTGGGTGAGAGGCCTCCATCTAGGCCATCTTGTAGAAAGGCCAGGATTTGCGCAATTGAAGGAGAATGTGGATTGATGAAGGATTTATGGCACCACTTACAGAAACTGCTCCAGGTTGCATCATAAATGCGAGTAGTAGAAGGCCGCCTAGCAGCCAGGATGGTATTAATGACCTGGGCCGACAACCCTCCTCTTTCCCGCTCAACCTCCAGACGGCTAACTGAAGCCACTGTGAGTCTGGGTGAAGCAGAGGGCCCTGTGACAGAGAGATTCGGTCTAGTGGGATCCTCCACGGCAGAGCTACCGACAGATTGCGAAGATCTGCAAACCAGGGTCTCCTGGGCCAATATGGTGCCACCATGAGAATCTCCGCCCTTTTGAATATCAGTTTCTGAATCACCCTGGGGATCAATGGAAGGGGGGAAAGGCGTACAGAAGCCTGGGGGGCCAGGGGCACGAGAGTAACGAGGGTACTCATGAGAGTAATGAGGGTAATGAGAGAAGAATCTTGGAGTCTGTGCGTTGACCGGAGATGCAAACAGATCTATCAGAGGCTGACCGAACATGGCTGCTGCCTCCCTGAACAGGGGTGGGTGCAGGCGCCATTCTGCTTGGTCCAGCGTGGCCCTGCTCAGCCAGTCTGCTTGAACATTGGAGACCCCTGAGATGTGCTCCGCTCTGATGGATAAAAGGTGCACCTCTGCCCACCGACACAGCCGCTCAGCCTCCCTCATGAGGAGGATGGAATGGGTGCCCCCTTGATGGTTGATGTGGGCCTTGGTTGTAGTGTTGTCTGTTAAGACCAGTATGTGGCGCCCTCTCACCTGAGGGAGGAAAACTTGCAGGGCCAGGTACACCGCGTGAAGCTCCAGCCAGTTGATGCTGCGGCTCCACTCCGTAGGCGACCAAACCCCCTGGGCCGAGAGGGACTGCAGGTGGGCCCCCCATCAGGAAAGGCTTGCATCTGTTGTGAGAGTCACCCTTTGGGGCTCCTTGAATAGATGACCTCTGTCGGTAGAGGGTCGTGTCCACCATAGGAGGGAAACGAGGACCCTTGGAGGCACTTTCACCACGAGGCCTGAGGTGCTCCTTCCGGAACGCTGGTACGGCAGGAGGAACCACTGCAAAGATCTGGAATGCAAATGTGCCCATGGGATAATTGATATGCAAGAAACCAGCTTTCCAAGTAATTTGGATAAGTTGAGCAAAGATGCTTTTTCAGTCCGTCTGATAGCCCTGATAGCTGTGCGGATACTACTGAGTCTCTCGTGCGAGAGGAAAACCCTTCCTTTAACAGAATCAATCACAGCCCCTAAGTGGGCTATACGGGTGGAAGGGTTAAGCTGACTCTTCTCCAAGTTCACTTAGAAGCTGTGAGCCTGAAGCACCGAGAGGGTAGTGTTAGTATCACTCTTGGCTTGATGTTGGGAAGGGGCTACAATAAGAATATCGTCAAGGTAGCAGTGGACGCGGATGGGGAATTCCCTAAGGTGGGCTGCCAGAGCTGCCAACATCTTAGTGAAGGTCCTTGGGGCTGAGACGAGGCCAAAGGGAAGGGCTACATACTGGAAGTGCTGATTGTTATAGCAGAACCTCAAATACTTGGAATACGAAGGACAGATGGGGATATGGAGGTAAGCCTCAGAGAGG
Source organism: Hydrophis major (assembly GCA_033807585.1). Taxonomy (NCBI): domain Eukaryota; kingdom Metazoa; phylum Chordata; class Lepidosauria; order Squamata; family Elapidae; genus Hydrophis; species Hydrophis major. Next base: position 237,721,894 of record CM066330.1, on the reverse strand, counting down.
TCAACAGATGTAAGCCAGTTCCCTTCCCTGACACCCTGTAAAATCGATTGGAGAGTATGCATTTTGAACCTATGGCAGATGATATATCAATTGAGCCTCTTTAGACCTAAAATGGGCCTCCAACCCCCGGAGTGCTTGGGCACCAAGAATAGGAGGGAATAGAACCACCTTCCCCGCTGCGAGGGCGGTACAGGTTGGATGGCCCTAATATCAGCCAGATGTTGGATAGCGGATGCCATAAGGGTCCGCTTAGTCGGGTCTCTAGAGATGGGAGAGACCATGAAGTGTTTGGGGGGGAGAGTGTGGAACTGAAGGGAGAGGCCAAAACGAACAGTGTTCCTGACCCAGGCATCTGAAGTGGATTCCTCCCACTGGGCAGCAAAATGTCTGAGGCGACCGCCTATGGGGTAAGAAGCTGTAAATCTATCTGGGTCGGCGGGACGCCCTGTTTCCGGCACCCCTAAAGGGCCTTCTGTAGTTGCCTCCTCTCTTGTTTCTGTCTCCTGAATCACCCCGGTGAGCTGGGACCCTCTGGTCTCTTGCCTACAAAAAAGCAAAGGGAGGAACTTCTTCTTGTTCCTAGTTTCCATTAGCAGTGTTCAAGAGCAGGCCCAAACAGTTTGTCCCCCAATAAGGGAGCTGAAGCCAACTTGGACTTATTTTTAATGTCAGCCTGCCAGTGCCGAAGCCAAAGCAATCTTCTGGCAGTTACGTGTGAGGAGATGGCCCAGGATGAAAACTTTACAGAATGAAAAGTGGCGTCGGCTGCAAATTCCATCGCGGCCATGATCTTTGCAATGTCCTGATGGGCCCTGGTGTTAGCCGGGGGGACATGCTGCTTCAGTTGCCTGAGCCACCTGATGGAGGATCGGGTGAATAAGGACGTGGCTGTGGCCGACTGGATGGCCCAAGCATCAGATTGGTGCACTCGCTGGAGCACCATCTCTGCTCGCTTGTCCTCTGGCTTCAGCGCCTCCAGCGCGTCAGTGGGGTTGGAAGAAGAGGCTAGTCTCACGATCGGATCATCTATCTCCTGGGTGTCTAGCATGGCAGAGAAATCCGGGTCAAGGTTAAACAACCTCTTGTCCTGGCTAGAGGGGGAGGGAGAGGGACCCATCAAAGCCAATTGTCTCGCGACCAAATCGGAAAAAATGGGGGGGGGGGTGTCGGAATAACCTCTGTTTCCACAACTGGTTGTCTGAATATTAGATCCTCTGGACCCCCCGGGTTTGATGGAGGAGGCTCAGAGGGAGATTGCGAGGTCAGACCTGAAACATTTCTTTCCTTAAATAACAAGGATTTAAACAAATGAGGCTTAAAAAGGCCCACCAAAGCCAGTTGCTCAGGGGAAATGCCCTGGTCTTCTGACATTTCCCCCTCCATGGGGTCTACCTCAAAAAAGGGTTCGGAATATTGCACGGACCCTCTATCAGAACCTTCTTCTTCCCCGAAGGGCTTGAAGCCCACTTCCTCCTCTTCCTGGGTCTCCTCCCCCTCTGGGAACGGGGCTTCCATTTGGGCAGGTACCTGACCATGCTGAGATGTTGGCCTGGAGAGAGATCTTCCAGATAGAGACTCGACCTCGGGTGTCATCCCTCGAGAACCCAGTCTGGACATCTGTTGCATTCCCTCAGCTATACCTTGACGGATGGCAAGCTGCATCCGTTCTTTTAGACTATCCGGAATGATGGTTGAAGCCGGATCTTCAGGACGTAGGTCTGCAGCGGTTGGAGTGAAAGTTGCTTTGGGCGCACGAGAGGGCTGGCGGCTTCGGGCGGTTGTACTGCACCTGGAGGGAGAAGACTGACTTGACAGGAAAGGGGGTTGAGCAGAGGTAGAAGGTGTGGCAGGGATTACAGAATGTGTGTCTTTAGACCGTTTGCTAAACTCCTTTTCCAGGGCCTTATGGCGCCTTAAGGCATCTCTTTGAGAGGCACTGGAAGAGTCCCTGTCCCTTTTGCATAGTGTGTCTTTGACTTGGCCTTCAGAGAAGAGCCACTTGGATTGCCCTCTACCATGATGCCAAGGAATATTAGGAAGCAAAAAAATGGCGGTTGGCACGCCTAGGAGTTCGGCCTACCACGTAAACCGGTTTTCCTAAGTTGGGTCACGTCCCCCTTTTGGAACAAAAAAAATTTTTTTTTTTAAACTATGCCCTAAAGGAAAAGGAAAAATTTGTGTAATCTTATTATTTACAAACAAAAATTATTTATTATTTTTTATTTATTTATATTTATATTTATATTTATATTTATATTTATATTTATATTTATATTTATATTTATATTTATATTTATATTTATATTTATATTTATATTTATATTTATATTTATTTTTATTTTTTTGTGGGAGCTGGGCCCAAAAAAGGAAAAAGGACCAATTAATCCGAAAGGAAATAGTAATAATAATCTACTATCTAACTAAACCTAATATCCAAAACAAGCCAAAAGAACGCTGAGGCCAGAGAGAAACTATATACAAACAGAAGGAAAAAGAAGGCCTCTTTAGGCAGCCTCCCAGCAACAATGGGAAGTACGTGTCTGTGCCTCTGAGCGAGCTGCGGGCAAGGAAAAAAGCCAACGATATCTAACAAGGAGAGACAACAGGGCATGGAACCACAGTGTTCTCCAACAAGAAAAGGGCTCCACACAGCCTGCCGGTCCTGCTATAGGCCTATAAAAATCCTTGCAGCCCTTAAAACCAAAAATGAAATCAATTTAAAATGGCGCCGGCCACGAGGCACGCCCAAAATGGCCACCTGGCTCGGCGCGAACAGCCCAGAGACGCACCAGCCCAATGTAGCTCAAAAAAAAAAAAAAAAAAAAAGTAGGGCCGGGAGAGGAAAGGTCTTTACTCTAAAGGCATTCGCGGGGGGAAGACGCAACTGGGCGCTAAAACTAGCGCAGGATCAAGCGGCTGGAAAAGGCAAGCTTGGAACGAGGCAGAGGAAGAAAAGAGGGGGGATGGAGGGGGGCAAAAGGCTCCGAACCCTGTATCTTCCCCCTGAGGGTGAAATCGCTCTCCAAATTAATTTGGGACCACACCAATAAGCGCAGGGACAAGGAGATAAGGAGAAAAGCAAACTTGAGCCACAAAGCAGAAGAAAACTGAAACGGCCAAGGAACGATCGAATTAGCTGCCTGTCTCTCTCAAAGGCTGAGCTAAAACTGGGGAACGCATGGAGGAGTCACGTGGAGGAGGAGGAGCGTTCCTCAATTATAGCTCAGCCTGTAAGAGTGAAGACTGGAGCACATCCCACTCTCTGGATGCTCTCAGCAGTTCTATGGAGAAATGTTCTTTCTTTGCTAGGCGTAATGTCAACTAAAAAGATTTGGTCTTATTATAAGCCATTTTAATTGACTTCCAATGCAGACCTCTGAAGGTTTCCAGGCTGGCTAAACAAGAATGCAGCTGTAAGTCTCTAGGAAAGAAGGGTTTCCTTTGCGGTGATTGCTTTGTGTTTTTGTCTATATGTCTTGGGGATGGAAGGGGTGGAGGGATGATTATGCATTGAAAGTATCATTACACATGCTTAAAATCCTTGTGAAAGCTTGACCTAAATGTGGATGAGGATTTGTGCTTGATCTTGGCTACCGACTCTGCTAGTACAACTTGAGACTAGTGAACATTAGCACTCATTCTATCCATTCCATTTTTCTATTCATTCCAAGAAATTTTCTGACAGTGAGGAAAACAATCAACCGATGGAACAGCTTGCCTTCGTAAGTTGTGGGAGCTTCATCACCGGAGGCTTTCAAGAAGAGATCAGACTGCCATTTGTCAGAAATGGTGTGTTTTGGCGGGGGAGCTTGGACTAGATGACCTTCCAACTCTAATCTGTAGAATTGATGTGGCTTAAAAAAAAAAAAAAAAGACTGGTGTTTCAGTGTACTCCAGCAACTCTTCAGGATTCTCATTTTAAGGCTGCCTTTTGGGGTAGACAGACTATGAAGTTACATTTTAAAATGCATCACACAGGGCAACTAACTATGTACAAGCAGATACAACCCCCCCCCCCCGCCACACACATCTTTTCCTTTAGAAATCAATAACATTTCAACAAACCACACAGTCAAAACCTCAGGCTGTGAAAAGTCTCACTAGTGCACAGGTTTAATGCAATATGTATGCCTGAAATATTGCATTTCAGTACTTAATGAGCTTTCCCCATCCTTTCCTCAAGCTAACTATATTGACTAAGAATTATGGGAGACAAAGTCAACCAAAAAGGTTGCTAGGCTGAGAAGACGGTTTTACCTTGAACAGAGGTAAGCTAGGAAAACATGGCCCTTTGGATGCAGCTGAAAGCTCCCAGCAACTCCACATGCTTATTGAGGGAAGCTGAAACTCAGCCATAGCTGGAGGACCATAAGATCCCATTCTTCCTTAGAAAAAACATTCAATTCTATTATATTTATTGACTTTATGCCATGTATACGGCTGCCCATCTCACCATGGTGATTCTGGGAAGCTAATAGCAGTAAAAAAAAAAACACACACACACAACCAAGGATTAAAATAATAAAATAAAATTGCTAGAATCACAATTAACATAACCATATCAAGGGCTCAGACTGACTATCCAATTTCCAATCTCTGAAATACAGACATGTCTTCTGGATCTTGCAAAAAGACCCATCTAATCTCCAGGGGAAGGAAGCTCCAAAGGGCATATGCAGGGGTCTCCAACCTTGGCTCCTGGAAGCCTGGCGGACTTCAACTCCAAGAGTTCCACAGCCAGCTGTGGAATTCTGGGAGTTGAAGTCCGCCAGGCTTCCAGGAGCCAAGGTTGGAGACCCCTGGATGGCATTCTTTAATTGATAAGACCTATTGCATAAATCTGTGCCTGGATCTGATGGGATAGGTAGAAAGACTTGGGAGAGACATACCGGCTGGTGGGCTGGTGGTAGGGTGTCCAATGCAGCTCACAGAACTGAGGTCTGATAATTGCCTGTGCTACCACTCATGCTATCATTTCCTATATATAACATCTATAACAGTATTGATTTCACCATATTATCCTTTCATCATTTGCCATCCCATTTCTTTACAAGAAATACAACAAGACAACAAAAACAACAAAATCCAGGAACTTTATCTGTTGCTGCAAAAAGCTCTGGGCCTATTATAAAATATGAGAACACTTCAGTGACAATGAACATAGTGGAATATTTTAATCATTATGGAGATCCATCAGTTGATTTTTGAATGTATGCAGTAAATAAAAAGAGGTGCATGGAGGCCAAATAAATGAAGTGCAGGAACAGAAGGGATATTGTGTGTTCAGCAGCTGTCAGTGCTCCTTCAAGAATATTTTGGATTTTAGGATTGATTTGATATGATTATATGATTTGTTATAGAGTAAACTGGTTTAAAGTATTGTTAGCTCATAAAGCATGAATGATTAAAAATATAGTCAAAAACTTCTTTTTTTAGTGATATTAGGATATATAAGTTTGGATTGACAATATGAGTTGTTATGTAACATAATTGTAATTGAGACTACAGAATGAATGCACAAAAATGATGAACCAACTGACACACTGGATGTACATAAGAGAGTTGATGTTTTTATGTTTTGTTTGTCTTGTTTGTGTGTAGAAAATTAATAAAATCTTTTTCAAAAAAAAAAAAGAATATTTTGGATTTAAAAAAACAGATAGGAAGCCTATCTAAAAAAAAAAAAAAGAGGGAAACAAAGTTTATATATTGCCAAGGCTGAATATTAAAACAATAATATGATCCCTTTTCGGAATGAGTTTGGACTTTTCTTCATATTCACCAGAAGATGGCACTAATTGCTTGAATATAATCCAGAGCCCCAAATTAATAATATATATATTTAAAACAACAACAGTTGGAATTTGCTCTCCTGGAGTCATACAAAAAATAAAAAAAAGTTTAGACTCTTTTACATAAATAAACGAATATTAAGAGTGTTTGGTCAAGATGCTGTTTGAATTCAAAGTCCACTCTATTGGAAAGTTCCAGTAGTGTCAGGCCAAAGAAAGGAATGTTTTATCTAATGTAACTTCTCCAACACAATTGCACCCTCGGAAACATAGCAAATCCATTTCTTTTGGTTTCTGATTCATTTGTTGCTCTACTCAGGGTGCTGGCACTAAGCTATAAAATCTTGATCATTTTGGACCTGAAGTGATTTAAATGGATCCTTCCTCTGACCCAGAACCATCATCCAAAACTTTTTCTGAGTACCCAAAACCTTGGCAAAAACTCTGGTGTGCCGCCTGTAATCATGCTTTCTCCGTAACACCTGGGAATATCCTGACCTGACAACTACTTAATTTCAGTGTAAAGAAATAATTTTCCTTCCAAGGATGTTTAATATTAACTTAATATTTATATCGCAGCTGAGCTTTCAAGTCTTAATTCTATTTCTAGAGGTTTTCATTACTGTTTTAACATGTTATATGTTTCTATTTATAGTTTCTTCTTTTAGAAAGTTTAGTAAGCCAGGGGGTTGTGATAAAGACGGGGAAATCACAGTGAAACTGGTGCAGACTGCTAGAGATTTGCTATCAGAAGCAAAGAAATAACACGGATGCTGCAAATTTGATGCTAGGAATTTGAGTGGCGGGTTGGTGAGGTGGTTGTAATTATTAGGAATCAGAAGAATGGAAAGAGAATGTAAACATAAACAGGAGATCACAGGATGAAATAAAAAGGGTTCTAACAGATAGATTGGAACCGGCAAGGAAGTCAAAATGAAGAGGGAGTTCACACAGATGAGAGGTGAGAAAGAAACAAAACTGAAGAGTTTGGAAAGGGTATCATAATTATAGAATAAAGGAGAAACAGACCAAGAGGTGATTCTAGATCAGCCTTGTCTGCATTGAATCCAAAGCCATATCTATTCACTCTTAATTGGGGGGGGGGGGCTTAAAAATGTCAAAATTGCAGCTATAATCAGATAACCCACTGCTTTTTTAAAAACCATGGGTCATGTTGGAAGTTAAAACCCACCCTTCTCCTAGAAAAATAAAATATTTTAGGATATATTAAAAAGGCAGAGTATCTCCCCTAAAAGAGAAGTAGAAACTCAGCTCTGCCACCACCTTTGTTAATAGGCCATTAAGGCCTGGGCCAGTCTGTTCTACATAACAAAGATCTACCTCCTTCAGGCAGAACCATAATAGGAATTGCCCAAAGCCCTTTCATTACATCATCATCACTCAGCAAGAGTCAACCAAGGCTGGGACTCAAAAGACAACCTACCAAGTTACCAATGCATGGCCTCATGGGAGTCTGACAACCAATCAGAACACATGCTCAAATTCAAAGCCCAGAGAAGGCATAGAACCCAGGGACTCTCAGCATCCCTTCCCCTTTTCTTCATCCAAGAGCTCCAAGGCATGTGATACTGTGCACCATTAAACCATATTTCCAAACAGCCTCCATGTCAGAGGTGGTATTCAGCAAGTTCTGACTTGTTCTGGAGAACGAGTAGCGTAAATTCGGAGAACCGGTAGTTTGGAGAACCGGCAAATGCCACCTCTGACTGGAGATTTTACAGTATTCTTCCCCTGCCACACCCACCAAGCCACGCCCACAGAACCGGCAGTAAAAAAAATTTGAATCCCAACACGCCTCCATGTTTCCAGTGTCTTTTTCCCCACTTGGAACTGAACCCAGAAGGATAATTCTTCCAACAGTCACATGTATGACTTTTCTGATTCTCACAGGTCATCCCTGCTTTGTGCTGCTGGTACAGTGGGCAAGAGCTAATTCTTGGAAACACTAAGTTTTCTGTGCCATTGGAACAACACAGTCCTTCTTTATTAGATGTATAGCCTGCAGTTCAAGACAGGGTTCCCTGGGGTCACAGCTGTTTTATCCTCATGACCTTGTGAAGGCCGGAAGTGTAGGGATTTGAAACTGGATCACCTAGATCATGGGTGTCAAACTCAATTTCATTGAGGGCCGCATCAGGGTTGTGTTTGAACTTGGGAGTGGGGGGTGGGGCGTGGGTTGGCACAAGGTCAGGGTGGGCGTGGCCAGCTCGATGTCACTTGTGTGATCAAATGCCACTTTTGCTAGTAGTTTGTTTTGCTAGCATTCTGCCAGCGAAAATGAAGCTTGTGAGGGCCACACATGGCCTTCTGTTTTTGACTGTGATGGCCTCTTGCAGCCCTCTGCCAACAAAACCGACAGAGCTCTTCTCGGGCTCTATTATCACTGGAAGAGGGCTGCAGGAGGCCACCACAGCCAAAAGGGGGCCTGGGAGCTCCCAAGCTCCCTTTTCACTGGTAGAGGCACTGTGGACCGGTCCTTTGCTATTTCCAGGGTGGCTCCATAAGACAGATCTAAGCACCCCATGGGATGGATTCGGCCCATGGGCCTTGAGTTTGACACCCCTGGCCTAGAAGGAGTTTAGGTTTTAGATTGCTCCATCTTGTATCACACATCTTTAAATCAGGCAGGACGTGAGTTAGCAGCCTTTTAACCATGGTGTAGGAAACGTGATATAAGAAGTTAAGTAAAGTCTCCTTTGAATGGAATTTGACCATGTGATTTCATGAATGCCTAGCATCATAGAGAATATAGAAATGGTTTACTAGTCCTAGAATTATTATTATTTTTTAAAAAAACTTTCTATTCTAGTTACAGATCTAGGAATCTCTGACAGTCTCCCGTTTATCTATTTAGCTTCCCAAAGTCAGTTAGAAGCTGTCATCTGCTGAGAATTAGGAATGAGTAATTCATATGGTACATCCAAAACAAAATACAATTTCACTTAATGTAAAGAGCCAGTTTGATGTAGTGGTTAAGCAACAGGCTAAAAACCAGGAGACCATAAATTCTGGTGCTACTTTAGGCACTAAGTCAGCTGGTTGACCTTGGGCCAGTTACTCCCTCTCAGCCATTTGAAACAGGTAATGGCAAACCACCGCTGAAAAATCTTGCAAGAAAACTGCAGAGACTGGTATAGGTGGTCACCAGTAGTCAACATTTATTTAGAAACACAGGTTTATTTTGTTGCTGGCATTAAGAATCCAAAGTTGAGTATAGTATTACTCTACTATTTGCATGAAACAAAACTATATATCTATAGCAGTTTTACATAGACATGTACATCAGTGGTGGGATTCAAATTTTTTTACTACTGGTTCTGTGAGCATGGCTTGGTGGGCATGGCATGGCTTGGTGGCTGTGGCTTGGTGGGCATGGCAGGGGAAGGATACTTTAAAATTTCCATTCCCACTCCATTCCTGGGGGAAGGTTACTGCAAAATCCCATTCCCTCCCCACCCCACTAACCTGCTTTCCAGCTCCGTTCTCCTGTGCAGGGCAACAAAAGAAGAACCAGCCAATCAGCTGGGACTCAATGGGAGGCAGAGAATAGATGGGGGCGGGGCCAGTCAGAGGTGGTATTTGTCAGTTCTCCAAACTACTCAAAATTTCCGCTACCAGTTCTCCAAAATTGATCAGAACCTGCTGAACATCATCTCTGATGTACATATAAAAATATGCAAGTAAAACAATTATTATATGTGAACCCACAAGTGGTGTGCTCTATTGCTCTCTCTTTGACCTAAGAGATTTGTGGATGCTACAAATGCAGTCTAGAAATTAAAACTAATAAAACAGGGGGTCTTATTCCAACATCACTATTGATAGATTCCACACATAATGTGATTTGCTGTAGTACAATATCTAAAATGCTGTGAGGGAAGGGCACCATCTTGCCTTTTCTCTCAGAGAATAAAATGCCTTGAGATGAGGTTACAAAAATTCTTGGTTAAAATCCTCTCTAATCCAAGAATCTATTAGACCTTGTTGTTCAATGCTTATGATCTGAGAGCACAAAATCTCATGAGGAAGCTGCTACGTGAGGAGCTTTTCATATTAGGGAGTGAGAGCAATCGGGAGGCTGCTGAAATTTAGAGAGATGTGCAGTATCAAAACATCCAGCACCTCCAGCTATCTCACAACAGATAAGTAAGGTTAAAAACTGCTTTAAAAATGAGATAAATGTAAAGACTTATATAAAAGGAAAACATATTAGGAAATTGGAGAAAAATTCAGCACAGTAAGTTGCTCATATAATGCTTGAAGAATTATGCTTAAAATTGAATTTTGGCCAACATGATTCCCTTTTGGCACTTGTAGACAAAACGGGTAACCTTCAACTTACAACAGTTCATTTAGTGGCAGCATCCCCATGGTCACATGATAAAAATTTGGACTCTTGGCAACTGCTTCATATTTATGATAGTTACAGTGTCCCAGGGTCATGTGATCATCTTTTGTGAACTTTGGACAAGCAAAGTCAATGGGGAAGCCAGATTCACTTAACAACCATGTTACTAATTTAATGACGGCAGTGATTCACGTAACAACTGTGGCAAGAAAAGTCATAACATGGAGCAAACTCACTTAACTAATGTTTCACTTACCAACATACATTTTGGGCTCAATTGTGGCCGTAATTTGAAGACTACCTGTATTTTCACACAACATTTCAAGGCCATCTCTCTACTCCTCTATAGGATATGACCCAATGATATGCCATCCAATTCCCAACATTTCTATTCCTACTCCTACTGCAATTTGACAGATCGAATCCCACCCGGCTCAGGGTTGACTCAGCCTTCCATCCTTCCAAAGTGGGTAAAATGAGGACACAGATTGTTGGGAGCAATATGCTAACTCTGTAAACTACTTTGAGAGGGCTGGAAAGCACTATAAAGCAGTATACAAGTCTAAGTGCTATTGCTATTTCCAACCTTATTGGCTGAGAATTCTACAGCTGAATTTCTAAGACACCAGAAGTGTACCAAATTGGATATGACTGAAATATGCTGAGCCATAGACCTAAAATGAAATGTGCTGCTGTAGTAAATTTCATTTTTTAAGAAATTGCAGAATTGCCTCATAAACTAAGCTAGACCGAAGCCCAAATATGCTATTAGAAAAGATAGAGCTACTTCATCCATAGCTTTCAATGGCAGAAAGATTTATGACACACTATCTCCTTCCTAAAAATTGCTACAGACAGAAATGGTCAAAAAACCATGAATCTTTGACATACAGGTAAAATGATGCAGGCTATGTGAGTGTAGCCATCAGAAAAATCTACCTTTCCATGTCTTGATGAAAACATGAAGCATCTGATTTCAAGGCAGCTGTTAAAAAAATCAATAATATCATGGTGGAAAACTGGTTAAATGACTTCATATTCATCCCTGAGTCAGTTGTGAAAGAAATTAAAAGCTTTCTTTGGAAGCAGACTTTTGTCTCATCAGAAGAGAAATGTTGATGTTTCTAAGGCCTTTTGCCTACTGAATGCTTCAGTAAATGAATGAATAACTGTTCAGCTTTGTTTCCATTCTTTGAAAAATTCTATTGAAGTGCAATGTCTGCCCATTTTCGAAATACTTTTTTAAAAAAAAGTTTTTCCATTTGCTATGTGTACACTTAATATTGTTCTCTGCGAAGTTATTGATTCCACCAGCTTTTGTTTGTCAAATGCAACAATTTTATTTTCTTGCACAAATAAACTATTTTTTTTCCACAGTTTCTTTCCTTGCCTTTAAAGTACACTGTATTATCAGAGATTTCAAGCAATTTTACACTAAGCTCTCTCCAGATTTTTTAAGGACATAGGGTTCAGTGAAACTGGGTGTGTCTGTTGCGGGGGAAGTGGGCAATGAGGCTATGAAATGGTTGATAGTATGGTTTAAAAATATAATTTGTTGGTGTATGAGTGAAGATGTATTTTTGTTGTTATTTTACTGTTCTATTTTATGCGTAAGTTTTTGAATAACACCTCTCTTTGTAGAAAGCGGAGAAAGAAAAATAAAAATGCACCCAAAGTGAAAACAAATCAACTCATCAACATGGAATACAGAAGTTAGAAAGAAAACTAAACTTGATCACAGTTTTGTAATATATAAACTGATAATTCATGTAAAATTCATGTGACAATTCATGTAAATTATGTTCTATTATGACTGCTTTCAAGGGTCACTGGATAATTGGAGTTTCATTGCCAAAATTATGCATAGGACTGTGATTTAAGAGCTTTTGAGAGTGGTTCATGCCAGGCCCAAAACCCATCACATCAACAACCCAAATAGAGTTGGTGGGTTGAGTATAAAATTGCACAAACTCACTTTAATTAGTGCCACTGCTAAAGAATTAGGTGTTAGAAACCTTTACCTACTGTTACTTATTTCTCTTCCACCAAAGTCTGATCATCCTTCAAAATTATTAGGAAAAAGCTTTCATATTAAGATGGGCATAGTCCTTTATTTTAATGCATCTGTTATTTAATACATATACAGTATCATCACTGTGTATGTATTAAATTCAGTGTCCCAAATTCAATGTGCTTTGAAAAACAAGAAAAAGGGAAAACATTTGGAAATTTGAAAGTTCTCATCAACAGCGAACATCTGGAAGAGCCAAGAGAACTAATCACACTAGGTCTGTGCAAATATTCAGTTTGAAGATTACATGCAAAAACAATTTGATTGAAGTGATGAAGCAAATCACTTGCCTCTTTCTGTGGTTATATTTTGGAAAAGGTGATGTATTTTCTCATTTTAAATAATGGCCAAAATACTTCAGAAACTGAGTGGTGGTGGTGGAGAAGAATATTTTGCTGTGGCATCTCAATGCATCGACATCAGGAACAGCTAATATGCCCTACATTTCTCTTTCACTGTCTGCATAAGCAAAAGTATTTATAGGTCTCTGCCATAAGCTGTTCAGGGAAGTTAACTGCTCATAAATATAGCCTTTGCTTTCTAAGCACTTATACTTCTTTTCCTAGGCATCTACAGTATCTTAAGATCAATGTTTCAGTCCAGCTGAATAGGTATTTTCCCTGTTTGTTTGTTCACCTTGCCCTAGGAGAACAGTAATTGTCTGTTATCATTGTGTCTCCATTTCTGTTTATAGCCTCAAGTATAAGGTGCCTGTTCCTGAACGAGTCACTGTGAATGCCTGCTTTTATTTATGGCAATCTTCTCCAACTGGGCACTCTCCAGATATGTCCCAACTATAACTTTTGGAACTGTAAGCCACTGAAAGTCATTGATTGAGGTGGACAGCTATAGAAATTGAATGAATGAATGAAACTCCCACAATCCCATGCCAATTCCTAGATATAGTTCCAATACATCTCAAAGGTGCTAGGCCAGGGTTGTCAAACTCATACCGTCATGGTGGTGTCATGTGACGTATCGGGTCTTTCCCCCCTTTTGCTAAACCAGGCGGGGGCAGGGCCAGCATGTGATGCATCCGGCCCGCAGGCCGCAAGTTTGACACCCCTGTGCTAAGCTAATGAAGATTGCTTATTGACTTTTTTAGGGGATCTCCAAAGCAGAACAGTTTGATCTCTGCAAATCAATAAACATTGTTGCTATAAAGAGATTAAATTTTAATTATGCAAACAATAGAAAATGCACAAACATTTACTTGCACTTTTCTCAATTCTGTCAGTCTTGGAGGGGCAGAAGATAACAAGATCGCTAGATATTCTCTTTGGTAAATATGCAATAAATCTGTTCTGACAGGTACAGTTTGTGAGAAAGGGGTGATCCTTATATGACCTGCCCACCAGCATGAAATTGGCCAATTCCTATTCTGCCTCTGTTGCTCTGCTCCCAGTCACTGCAAGTCACCTGACCTCCTTTTAAGGCAATTGGTAAACATATTTACACATCTTTAAGCTGCCCCCGGATAGGCTTTTGGCTGTAGGTGGGTATAAGTAAGGGAAAAAAACCACCTTTTAAAAAATACTGATGCAGGAGGATTTCAATCTGTCTCAGGCAAGAGCTGGCCATGAGATTGTGGCAATGTCTTCGGGTCATGGCAAAACAGAAGTATTACAACAGTTTGTGCCAAGGTTAGGTACAATAGGAAAAGGTAGAGAGACATATTCAGTCCTGAGTTCATGTCTTTAGTCCTTTGTGAATATCTTGGATGACTCAATCAACTACCTGCAGTACTCACTTAATGACTGATCTTTTAATGACTATTTTTTATGAACTGTTGAAGTTACAATTGTTGCAGCTCATATGATGACCCGCTTAACATCTGCAATGGCTTAGGATTGAAATTCCGAGCTCAGTTGTGATTATAAATTGCAGAGGACCTTTAAATTTCAGATTCCGATTTGAATGGAACTGTTCATGATTTCATTCACAGAATTATAGTGGAAACAAATGAGAAATGTAAAAATTGTCGTGCTTTGAGACAAGTTCAAACTCTGCATTGGTGTTTTTTGTAATTTATTCATTAAATCAGAATTGTTCTCACAGAGGTATTGGTCAAATTAATCACAGACAGGCTCAACCCCTTTATTTCTTCACTGTTGCAACCAATGAAACAAAAATGTGTAGACCTTAAGGCCATGAAATTCTTCTGAAGTGGTGATTCAGAACATATTGGTGTGGATAGCTATCCATTTCTTTTGAAATCCTAAAAACATTCCTGTTTTTTTCCAAATTCACACAATTGCTTGGGAAGCTTTTAATGGTTGTCTCCAGAGAGACATGTTCATGTTGAGAGAAAAAAAAAAGAAATAATCCAAGGATGGAAACAGATTCTTCAAATGTTCAAAAAGAGGGACTTAGTGCCCCATGCCCCACTTTCTAAGGCCTCTTTACATTTTTTTATAGCATTCAGAACAATCTGTTCCAATTAAATTGCACCAAACGCACAGAGTCAACAGATTAACTAATGTTGGGGAGGAACTAGCAAAAACTGTAAACATACTAAAGATGCAAATGACTGAAGGAGGGGAATTAGAATTTCAATTCAAAATAAAAATTAAAGAGTAAAATAAGAATTCAGTGAAGCCCAAATTGGTACTAGTATTGTGCAATACACATACGAAATAAACGTATTTGCAATTAAGGTTGGACCGAGGAGTTTGGCTTGTAGATTTAAATGATGCTATTTTATTTGGTCTGGGACAATCAATGATGAGGAATTGATTTGAGAATGGCAAGCTTTACATGAAACTGCTGCTGGCAGAAGCAGAGCTTTTTTAAAAAAAAAAAAAAAAACAAATTTTATTGATTTTAAAGACAAACATCTCCTCCAGCAAAATCTTGATATATATATTTTTTTGTCATCTCCCTTCCCACTTATAACAAGAAGCCAAGTTTTTACCTTTTATAAAAAACAACAGGTTTCTCAATGGCCATTTGTTGATTTCATAGGGAAGGAGGGTAAACTTTCCTTTCAGCACTTCAATTTTGCCGCTTGAAATCCTCCTCTGGAAACCAAGTATTTTTCAAAAAGTCATAGTTCTCAGGATTAAACGCCTCTTAAAGTCCTGGATCAGCCAAAAAACTTTCTCTTAAAGACTTTCTCCCCTCTTCCTCCTGCTCAGTCTTACCCAGCTGCCGGCTTCTTTGTGGTGGCCATTACAGACCGCCGCTTGACCGCCTTGAGAAAAGGGAGTTTTGCCGGCTGAGGAGGGGGTCTGCAACACCCCCAAACCCCTCATCAGCTCCCCCTTAGCCTCCAAACCCGTCCAGATTGGAGGCACCAAAACGGCTAGCGCGGCAGGGATCGCACAGGATTGAGGAACCCTGCCGCTAGCGAAGCCGACAAACCGGAAGTTCAGAAGCAGAGCTTTTTGATCATTATGATGAAGAAGTTTAAATGAAGGGAATGTTGGAGAGGGTGTCAAGTTTGTCTCTCCCTGTTAGCAGAGGTAGGGGGGAAAAAAACCTTGATGAGAAAAGAGAAAAATTCAAGCACATGGCCATTTTATCAAGGGATAAAATGGGAGAGGTTCCAATGGGAGAGGTTCATTGTGGAATGAAATCTTTCCTAGAAACAAAAGAGAGGGTTGAAACAAATGCCTTTACAAAGAATCCCAACAGACCCATCCAAAACATGGAGAAAAGAGACGGCCTGGATTCAGGCCACAACATAAATAAGGAGAAAGGAGCAGGAGAAAGAATTTACAGTGGTAATAGCACAGTTGCATAAAATGCTGACATCTCCTTTCCTGTCTTTCTTTATGTTCTGTACGGTCATTTACATTCTTGTAGATGCCGCGCTGTGATTGGTCAAGGGTGCAGGGATCCGATTGGTCAAGTGTGCCTCTCTGATTGGCCCACTGAGGATCTCCTGCGATTGGTGGAAACTAATCGCGGGAGATTCAAAGTGGTGCCATTGGCAGTGGCCGCCATGGCTTGGGAATAAAAAGCCGCAGTTTTTCCCCCGGAACCCGTTCTCAGGACCAATAAATGAGCTGAACCAATTCATTGAGTCCTGGTCTCCTTGCCGCGCCGGACATAACACTGGCGATGAAGGTGGGATTCCAAGGCTAATTCCCCACCAACACGTGTCCGGAGGAAGCGAGACCGACGAGATGGCCAGCATCAAACTGCCCGCACCCTTCAATCCCGCTACCGAGGACTGGGAATCATACACAGACAGATTCCTCATGTTCCTCGAATGTAGCAACATGAAGGATGCCACCGGGCCGAAGAAAAGAGTCGTCTTCCTGACACACTGCGGGCCCACAGTGTTCAAGATGGCAAAAGCTCTAGCGAAACCCGCGGATGTCAAGGAGATGGACTGGGCCAACCTCGAACCATTGCTCCGGAACCACTATGCCCCCGCTGTGCCCACCCTCATCAGGCAGCACAATTTCTACCGGCGGGACCAGAGAGCGGGCGAGAGCATTAGCGATTTTGTGGCTGAACTGCGAAGCCTAGGGGGCATGTGCGGGTTCTCGGACATGGATGAGGCCTTACGGGACTGCGTTGTACTCGGACTCCGAGACCAATTCCTACAGAGCCGACTGATGGCCAAAGGAGACATCGCCCTCGCCGACGCCATCGCTGAAGCCACCGCAGCCGAGGCAACCCAGAAATCGGCGAACCGTATGCGGAGACCAGACACCGGAGACCGCACCGTGACCGCCGACCCAGGACGGGCGACCGAGGCCCACCCGGAAGCAAGTCACCGCAAGACCACCACCCATCATGGCGAATTTCACTCCGCCTCCGACACCATGGACGAGGAGGAGAAAATCCACCGGCTCGAGGCAGGACGTGACCAGCAAAATCGGCGGGGTCGTAAGTCGGGGACCGCATGTGCTGGGTGCGGAGGTAGCCACCCTCGAGCAGAGTGCCATTTCTTCGATGCAGTCTGCCGGCACTACGACAAAAAGGGTCACATCGCCCAAGTCTGCCGATTGAGGAAGGCCTACAGCCCCAGACGGAGGGACCACAGCGAGTGGAGACGGGACAGCACACCCCCCAGAGCCAGAGATCGCCAAGCCGACAGCCAATGGGACCAGAGCAGATGGAACCGATGAGGTGGCAAAACCCGGCGGAAGGAGGAAACCCACCAGACGGTCATCATCGGCCACGCATCAACCACCGACGCCCGAAAAGTCTATGTGGAGGTAGGCATCGAAGGCGAGCCATGCAAAATGGAGGTGGACTCCGGGTCCTACCTCTCCATGGTCGCCTGGCAAGAAATCAAACGCTTGGTGCCTACCATCCACAAGAAGGGGCTGGAGAACCAGAGACTAATAATCAAGGACTACCAGGGGAACCGCATCCCGGTAGTCAGAACTGGACAATTCAAGGTAACATTCAAGGGCCGCACTGCAAAGCTTCCCCTGACGATCGTGGACCGAGACCGACCCAGCCTTTTGGGACTGCAATGGTTCGCACCGCTCGGCATCGAAGTCACGGGCATCAACCACACCGCCGAGACCGATTGGGAACAGCAACTGGCACGGGACTTCCAGGAAGTGTTCAATGGCACCCTAGGCAAGTACCGAGGGCCCCCCATCTCCTTCAGCCTAGACCCCAACATTCCCCCGATATGCCTAAAACCAAGGCAGGTACCCTTTGCACTCAGGCCAAAAATAGACGAGCAAATTGACAAGCTACAACCAATTGACCACGCCCAGTGGGAGACCCCAATAGTCACCCCAGTCAAGCTCGATGGGTCGGTAAGAATCTGCGGGGACTATAAGGCCACCCTAAATTGCGCCTTACAAAAAAGCACCTACCCCGTCCCAATAGTGCAGCACCTACACTCACTGGGGGGAGGCAAGGTTTTTGCAAAGCTCGACCTGGCACAAGCATACCAACAGCTGCCGGTCGACGCAGAAACCGCTGAGGCGCAAACTATAGTCACCCACCGGGGAGCGTTTCGCAGTAACTGACTCCAGTTTGGAGTCAGCGTGGCGCCTGGAATTTTCCAGAGCCTCATGGAGAGGCTTTTGCAAGGAATTAAGGGGGTGGTGCCCTACTTCGACGACGTGCTGGTGTCGGCAACCAACCAGCTAGAACTAGAGGGTCGGCTAAGGGAGGTGCTAACGAAATTCAAGGAAACCGGGCTAAAAGTGAAGAGAGAAAAATGCCAGCTTTACACAGAGTGGGTCGAGTTCCTGGGGTACCTCCTAGACCGGCACAGCATCCACCCAACCGCAAACAAAATCAGAGTCATTAAGGAGGCCCCCACACCCAGGAATAAAACGGAACTGCAGGCCTTAATTTTTACAATGTTTTCCTGCCCCAAAAGGCGACCGCGGCGGAGCTTTTGCATAGGCTTTTGGACAAGGCGGCCACCTGGACTTGGGGGAAACATGAGGAGGCCGCCTTCAGGAAAACCAAGGACCTGCTCACCTCGGATGCTGTCCTCATTCAATACAATGAGACCCTACCACTTGTCAACACATGCGATGCCTCACCCTTCGGCGTTGGCGCCGTCCTCAGCCACACACTCCCGGATGGAAGAGAAGCACCCATCGCTTTCTTCTCGAGGACACTCACCAAACCAGAGAGGAACTATAGCCAGCTGGACAAGAAGGCCCTAGCCATCGTCGCAGCAGTGAAGAGGTTCCACGAGTACCTCTACGGCCGCACATTCACCATTATCACTGACCACAAGCTGCTTCTGGGCATCCTGGCAGGGAACCAGGCCACCCCAAACATCCTATCTCCCAGAATGACAAGGTGGTCCAAATTCCTTGCCACCTACAGCTACCGGCTCACACACCGACCCGGTAAGACCCACGCAGATGCCTTGAGCCGCTTGCTGTTACCCGACCGAGACACCGACCCAGCACCCACGACGAGCACCCTCAGCATAGAGACTCTGCCCGATCTACCCATAACCGCATCAGACATTGCCCGAGAAACTAACAAAGACAAACGTCTGGCGCGGGTGTTACATTGGGTAGAAAAAGTGTGGCCGGAAAAAGACGATGACGAAGCATTCAAGAAATTCCGGAACCAGCAAAAAGAACTCTCGCTACAAAAAGGGTGTGTACTGTGGGGGGATAGGGTTGTTATTCTAGAAAAACTACAAGGGAAGGTATTGGGGTTGTTACACAAGGGGCACCTGGGCATAGTTAGAATGAAAGCCCTGGACAGAAGTTACGCTTGGTGGCCAGGGATGGACAAGCAAATCGAGGCCTGGGTGGCAAGATGTGAAAGCTGCCCAGAAACCAGACCGAGCCCTCCCGCGGCACCGATCCTGGAATGGGAAACCCCCAGGGGACCATGGTCCAGGATCCACATAGATTTTGCTGGGCCCACTAAGGGACATACATTCCTTGTAACGGTAGATGCTTACTCCAACTGGTTGGAGGTAAGCAACATGAAAACCACCACCACGGAGGCTGTGACCAAGGAACTTAGCAAGCTATTCACAACCCACGGCCTCCCAGACGTCATCGTGTTGGACAACGGGCCCCAATTCACCTCGCTAGAATTTGAAAAATTCCTAGTGGAACGGGGCATACGACACGCATTGACAGCTCTGGCACATCCGGCGGCAAATGGAAGGGCAGAACGGATGGTTCAATTTACGAAAAAAACCATCCAAAAAATCGAACACGGAGAAATCCAAGAAAAAAATAAATAAAATGCTTTTCATACAACATATAACCCCGAAAAAAACAACAAACAAAAGCCCGGCAGAGCTACTAATGGGGAGGAAAATAAGGTCCCCACTAGACAGGCTGCACCCCACATACAACCCGGAGAAACCCCCCAACTCCTCTAGCAAGCACCGGTCCTTTGCACCAGGCGACGTTGTCTATACAAAGAACCTAACCGGAGACCCACTATGGGTACCAGCAACCATAACCCAACTGACAGGCCCCCGCTCATACTGGCTGAAAACAACTGACGGACGAGCCTGGAAACGCCACATCGATCAACTAAGATCGAGAACAATCACAGGAAACACAACCGACACGCAACCAAACACAGACAACCTCCCTAATACAAGCCAAGAGGGGAGGGAATACCCCGGGAACCAGAACCCAATAGAAAGAAACCAGCAACACTTACCGACAGACAGACAGCTCGAAGCCTCACCAGGAAGAAGCAGCCAGGCCAGCTCAACCAGTCCAGAAAGACCAGGAGGGAGCGGCGGAAACCGCAGCTCAACCAGCCCGGGTAGACCGGGAGGGAGCTGCGACAAAAGGCCCGGCAAAACCTTCTAGGCGGTTCCATCGATGAGGCCAAGAGCAACAGAGAACCTGACCGAACCGGCCAGGAGCCAAGCGACAACTGACCTGCACAGGTCCAGTAGGCAACTACTTACGGGACTACGTCACATAGGACCAAACCAAGAGGGGAGGGGTGTTCTGAATGGTCATTTACATTCTTATAGATGCCGTGCTGTGATTGGTCAAAGCATGCAGGGATCCGATTGGTCAAGCGAGCCACTTTGATTGGCCTGCTGCGGATCTCCCGCAATTGGTGGAAACTAATTGTGGGAGATTCAAAGCGGTGCCATTGGCTGCGGCCGCCGTGGCTTGGGAATAAAAAGCCGCAGTTTTTCCCCTGGAACCTGAGCCATTCTCGGGATCAATAAATGAGCTGAACCAAGTCACTGAGTCCTGGTCTCCTTGCCGTGCGGGACATAACACTTTAGATGGGATCCCTCTGCTACATTGCGCCTTTGATCACGAAAATGTCATCTCGAATTTATCCTAGCCGCCTTTACCTACTCCTTTAGGTGAGAGAACATGAAGCAGCTGGGCCTTTTGTAATAAAAAGCAGCTCTTCATCCAGAGAACTTTCTAATCTACAGGCATCTTGCAGTAGCTGGTGCTAGAAGAAGTTTTGGTCCAATTCAAACTGGGAATGTAAGATGCAGAACAATTGCTCGAAGCAGAGATAGAGTTTTTTCAAAAAGCCAGATAGCAAAATGAAGGTCAGAAATTCAAAGATGGCCATGAAGTCAAAATGCTGACAGTAGTAATACTTATAGTAACAATGGACTTTGATCGTTAGATATGTTAGATGTGTAAATTGAAACGTTCTTGCCTTAGGGATGTGTGAAATCCAGAAAGGAAAGTTGTTTTGCACCCTATGGGGATGTGTTGATCTTAGATGTGTAAATCTCTTCCTTGGTGTGGAATTTTATAAGTGGTCTGGTGTGGCCTGGCTAATCGAGGAGTAGTTCCCAACCTTTGCAACTTAGTGGCCTGACTGGGGAACTGGGCCATGCAAGCAAGTTGAACTGCGTACATATGTGTGCTGGCCCATGGCCTGGTTGTAAATAGGCCATGGCCCGGTAATGGGCGATGGCCCAGGGTTTGGGGATCCTGTCATAGAGGTTTTTATCTTCCAACACTGGGAACATCAAAGCTTTCTTCTTATTTAGACCTATATAGCACTTTACAATGCTTTACCTCTCCAAGCAGTTTACAAAGTTGCCTCCCACAATCTTTTTATCAGCCTTGGAAGGATGGAAGGCTGAGTCAACCTTGACCTGGTGATACTTGAACTGCCGAACTTCTGGCAGTTGGAAGTCAGCAGAATTAGCGTGCAATACTGCATTCTAACTACCTGTACCACCACAGCTCTCAAAGCTACAGTTAACCTTCTTTTAATAAACTTGCAATTTTTATTTCTTTGGAAAGCAGAGGAAAATAGAGAGCAAATATCAACAGAATCAGAATTATAGAATGGAAAGGTTGTAAGGGTCAAATTTGTTCCCTAAATCAGGAAACCTGGAATGAAAGAGAATCTTCCCCCTTCTAAGATCATATATTCTGTTGTTAACTTGCTCTTGGGGTTAGGACTTTTTTTTTTTTAATGTCCATCTCTATTTGTGTAATGTAAACTAATTGTTTGCTATCTTGACTTTTGGACATTCCAACAATTTACTAAGGAATTACCTAACAGAAAGAAGAAATCAAATAAAATTTGTATCCTAAGAATTGCTCTGAAAAGAAAATATTCCTTTCTTTGAGCCCTCATTAGGAATATAACCCATCTTCTCTGCAGAACACACACCTGCTTTTATGTGATACAAGCTATAAGGCATTGCTATGTAGTACAGTTTGAAAACAACCCAATGCCAACCTGGAACAAACTGGTCAACGTGGAAAAGCAATTTATTTTCTCCTTCCATCTTCTAAGACTGGATGGAATATATCTTCTAATATATTACTGTTATATTTGTGAATATAAAATATTTTGTCTTTGAGACTGTCTAGCACACCCTTGTTTCCTATTTCATGCTTTACAGCATAGCTGCGTTGGATGGAAGCCCTAAACATGTGTGACACATACACAGTATGAAGGCAAAAACGTGTGGCATTAAGATGCACGGCAGTTGATTTGTAACTTGAATAGAAGGTGATATGAATGAGTTCTTTTTTTCATCTTACTTAATGACACATCCAGAACCTTGTTCATGGTTGTGGACATAAAAGAAATGAACAGTATGTATTTGTTTGGATTATTTATGAAATCCACTTTTTGCTCAAGAAGCTCAGAGCAAACAAGGAAACAGTATCTTATTTCCCAGTCTTTCTTTAAAAAACAATCCTATAAGCTAGGCATAGACACAGCACTTTAGACTGAGAGGTCTACCTCTCAGAAGGGCCCTCCAGCCTAATTTTAGTCATGTCACAAAGCTAGTGGTTGAATTGAAGAGAGCAATTCTGGTGTCTGGTGCTTGCATACACAAGCTGCTCTCAAGGAGGTATATAAGCTATAGCAGCAGCAGCAAAATTCCCTTTGTTAGGGATAATTGAAACTGGCAGGGTGCATCAGTGCTAGATCTCCCAGATGTGTAAAAAAATCTCATTATGCACTAGAGAAAAATATAGAGTTCTCTCTATCTCTCTATCTCTATCATGTGTTCATCCTAATCCATATCATCTAAGGCCATCCACTATCCATACTTGTCCATTGTGCCATCCTAAGTAAATGTCTAGGTTCCTCTTTGAGTACCTCCTGGCTGTACAACAGACCCTAACCAGAACTTTTTACAGATTAACAGAGTCGAAAGGACCTTGTAGGTCATCTAGTCCACCCCCTCACCCAAGCAGACCCTACATCATTTTTGATAGATGCAGTCCAGTTTGTTCTTGAAAGCTTCCAGTGATGAAGCTTCCTCAACTTCTGAAGGCAAGCTGTTCCATTGGTTGATTGCTCTCACTGACAGAAAAATTCTCCTTTCCTTGTTCAGTTTCCATCATTATTCCTTGTCTGGCCTTCAAATACTTTGGAACATAGGTTGACACCCTTCTTTCTGTGGCAGCCCCTAAAATACTGTATGACTGTAACTTTGTCGTTTGTATCCTTACGATTTATACTGACTGTTTCCTAGTATGATTTGATTGCTTATTGTAGCCTATGACTATTATTAAGTATTGTACCTTATGATTCTTGATTCTTGATGAATGTATCTTTTCTTTTATGTACACTGAGACGATTTGCACCAAGACAAATTCCTTGTGTGTCCAATTACACTTGGCCAATAAAAGAATTCTAATATTGGAACACTGCTATCATGTCTCCCCTGGCCCTTCTCTTCACTAGACCAGTGGTTGCCAATCAGTGGGCCGGGGACCACTGGTGGTCCATGATAAAATTTTGGTGGTCCGAGAGAAATGCCCCTCCCAAAGCACTCCCCCCAAAGCAATTAATCCAGGCTGCGCGAGAACACAAGACTGCGCCACCCACATGACACGCCCACCTGCTGGCCCCCACCCTTCAGCCAAGTGCAAACCCTACCTTGTGTAGAGCCACGTGAGCTGGAACTGGAATGTAAGACCAATGGCAGGGGAAGGAAAGCCACCTCAGGGTGGCTTGCTAATGTTGGTGGGAAAGTCGGTCCCATATTCCAGAGCTACAGTAGTCACAAGGCTGGCCCTTTGGTCATCCTGTTGCAGCTTCTGCAGTCCATGGCACTCTGGTGCACTCAGGTGGAGGAGCAGCTGCTACGGGATGACCAAAGGGCCACCCTTGTGACTATTGCAGCTCTGGAATATGGGACTGACTTTCCCACTAATGTCAGCAAGCCACCATAAGTCAAAATTCAAATTAGTGGTCCACGGGATTTAAAATTATGCATTTGGTAGCCCCTGAGGTCCAAAAGATTGGTGACCACTGCACTAGACTAGCCATGCCCAATTCCTGCAATCATTCATCAGAGGTTTTCGCCTCCAGTCCCCTAATCATCCTGGTTGCTCTTCTCTCTACTCAACATCTTTTTTATGGTGTGGTGACCAAAACTGGATGAAGTACTCTAGGTGTGATCTTACTAAGGCTTTATAGAGTGATATTAGTACCTCACTTAATCTTGATTGTATCCTGTTTGTTGACTTGTATCTAGGAACTCAAGATGGCCACCACCCTTTCCTTACATGACTTTATGTGAGGTAAGCTAGACAGTATCTGGCATTCCTAGCTGAACAAAGATATGAATCTGTGTTTCTCCAGACTGTAACTGTTAGCATATATACATTCACTTGGAGATATCTTGGCAACAAATAGTTTGGACGTATTTATATTTTCCTAGCAATTGTATTTCCCGGTTTTCTAGCAATTGTAGGAAACAATTATGCTACCGTAAAGGGTCACAGGAAAATTAATCTTACAGAACTTTTTATATAAGCACAGAATAGACTAAAAGGCTGACTTAATTCAACAATAGTTCAACAATGAATGGAAGTCAGAAAGGAAGTGGGTGAGGTTGGCTAAGTTATGTCTTCAGTGGAAAGATTTTGTTTCCTTAAAAATCTGAAGTAAGTTCTAGTTACTGGTAAGTCACGAACAGGGCAACTTTTATGCAAAAGTGCTGCTGAAGTCAAGAAAGTTGATTCTTTTGAAAGTGTGCTGGAACTTCATTTAAAATATTTCCATACAAAGGTGAAAGCTTCTGAAGAAAAATACAAGTTTAATAACTGGAAAATAACTAGGTTACAGTAAAATGTTGTAATATATCTCTAACCTGAAATGTATTCTGCTGAAGTTTGTGTTTTGTCTGCATGTTTGATTGGTTAGTTCGTTCTGCAAGATATTATGATGTCAGGGGTGATTCAGGAGGGAGAATTTGGGTAATTTCCTTTTCCCCTGGTACTCCTTCTGCTATATTTTATAGCACAAGATATAAACGTTTTACTTAATCTCATACAGCATGGCGTAGAACAGCAATAGTATCTTATCTTGCACATTTCTAACCTGGAATTTGAGAATATTACCGGAGTATAACAGGAACATGTGGGAGGGGAATATATTTTTGTTTCCTTCCTGAAAAACATTGCAGAAGATGACCATGCTTGAAGAACTCCCTGCTTGAAAAATTCATAATTTGATTCCCATTGCAATCTTGGGGCTAAAGAAGGGGAAGTGGAGGGAAGGGGAGAGATGGAAGGACAAAGAGTTGGCAGGGAGAAGAGGTAAAATATTGATCATGGCAGTATTTCTTTGATTGTTTACACTATTTGTGGATCAATATTTCTATATCTATATTATGCAAGGAGAAAAGGATTGAATTGCAACACAAATATAGGAAAGAAGAGTAAATGGATCAAGAATGGGAAGATGGAAAAAGTCATGACTGGGTGCAGTTGATGAGATCCTCAAAAAAAGAGGGAGAGAGAAAGAGAGAGAGAGAGAGAGGAGAGATGAGAAGTTCAAGTAATAAAAAAAATCAGTGTATTAATTTAAGTATTGATGTGAAAGCAAGGATAGTGTGCAGGAATTAAAAAGTTAACTCAGTTGATGTTAACTAGATTTTACTAACCTTCCTTTTCTTATCTCCTGCCCTAATTTTTTTTATTTTTTTAAAATGTTTTTCTTATTCTCTGTTTTCTATAATGTTGCTTACTCAGAGAAATAGCATGCATTCTGTTTGAATTCTGTTCAGTTTTCCAGAAGTGTAACAATGTTAGCTTTCTATGTTGTCCCAAAGGCAAATGCATGCTTAATGTCAGGAATGAAAGACCAGGTCCACACATGAGAGTCCAAATTTAACTGATTTATTGCTAAAAAGTCATGCACAGGAATCTTCTCAACTAATGTTCAGCATCTGATTATAGTTAGATAAGGGTAACAGCAATCAAGGGAGGGTAGAGAGTTGGACTTGAACTCTTGTGGCAATGTAATTATTCTCGACTGATCACTCTTTTTACTCTTCCCCCAGCTTTGCCAGCCCTTTTCCTACAGTTTCACACTTCCATGGCATACAATTTATTTTGCAGGAGCATAGTGTACAAGACCTGAAAAAGGACTAATAGACATATGCATACCATATGACTATGGGACAGATGGTATGGGAACACCCCCCCCTCTTTTTCTCCAAATCCATTCCAAGAAGCTGAATTTAAGCTGAAATTTGAGGTTTTGCTCTTTGTTCTGTGTATGGACTGTATATAAATCACAAGTGGTGTGCCATTTTTATTTCCTCTTCTGCCCATCCTGATGAAAAGATGGCTATCGTACAAGATGAAATATATATTCTTAATTTCCTTTCCCAATACTGCGTATCTCACAAAATAAGGCCGGGCCTTATTTTGTTTTGACCCCTGAAAAAATGGCTAGGCTGTCTTTTCGGGGGTGACTTAATTTCCTCCTCCACCTAGAGTGGCCCATACGCACTCCCCTCGCTGTGAGGCCACTTCTATCGGCCGATTGAAGTGGCTGGTGACTGCACTTGGGGAGCTTCCATCAACCAAAAGAGACTGCCTAATGGTGAGGGGACACGGGCAGCCATGCCTTGCCCCAAAGCGGCTGGGGACTCTGCCTTCGGGGAGCTTTCATCGGCCGATAGAAGCAGCCTCATGGTGAGGGGAGTGTGTGTGTGCGCTCGCCCTGAGGCCGCTTCTACCGGCCGATCAAAGTGGCTGGTGACTACACTTGGGGATCTTCCATCACCCGAAAGAGACTGCCTAAAGGTGAGGGGGCACAGGCAGCCATGCCACACCCTGAAGTGGCTGGGGACTCTGCTTTTGGGTAGCTTCTATCGGCTATTGGGGTATTCTAGCCTAGGCTACCTGCAGGGCACTCCTAAAGGCAAGTTTTCTCCCCACCCCCACCCTTTCCCCCCATTTCTCTTCACCTCATGTAGTTCTAACGAACGATGTGAGAAATGGCAGGGAAACGCATGGTTTAAATAGGCCTAAATTTTGGGGGCAGGGCTTAATTTCACCTCATGCCTAGAAATCATGCTGGGCCTTCCTATTGGTGGAGGCCATTGTTGGAGAAACATGGTACATATGTATATAGCTCAAATATGTCTACCTGTACACATGCTTTGGAAGCCTTTGGGACTATGCAAGGCCAAATGAAGCTCTACTGGTTCTTGACAGTAAATATTTTTACAGAAATTTAATCTTTCACCTCTTACAAATGCTGCCTTTTCTGGTTAGTGTATGTATAATGCCATATGGCTTCAGTAATAGACCCATCACTTCACAGAAACCTTTTCTCCAATTTGGGCACAATGTGTTAGAAATATTTGCTCTTTCTTTGGATGAAATTGTAATGTCACCAGATTCTCTGTACAATGAGAGGGTCATAAGTCTGGATAGAAATTTGAATCCAGAAGAAAGACAAGCTGAGACACAAGGAAAACTATAAAATTGACAAAACACTTGCAATCTCCAGTTTTTCTTCCCATGTAATGTGTCTTGTGTCACAGATGGCTGTCCACATAGATATTTAGATGGTTTGTAAATACCGCAGGGTAATTAGTGCATTAATGTAGCTTATATGCAAAATATTTCAATCATATTTAAATCCCCTTAATACACACCATTCCAATTATGAGTGTTTGGATTCAAGTGATTCTCAGCATTGATAGTTTTGCCTGGAAAAAATCCAATGTTAAAACCAAATGCAGGAAATTAAACAATGGGTTGTATCAGCCACATGATTTAAGAATTACTGAAGACAGATTTTTATTAATTGGTTTCACAGTCCCAGGCCATGTAGCACTTACATGTACATAAGCAAGTTGAACAGACTAACGGGAAAGTTTACTAATTTTGAAACTATAAGTCAAGATAGTTATTTTATATTTTTGCAGATAAAGGTCCTCTCCTTGGCAGATGGCCATCCACGGGGAGGAAATGTGTTTTCTTCACATATAAATCAGCCTTCCCTCATTCATTGCCATCCAATTCTACAGGAACTTAACTTTCAATAATTCTTAAACAGCCCTGCCAATAGAGTCAGTGACTGGGAACTCTGGGAGATATAATCCCAACAGATCTAGATAGTGTCACGAGAAGGAAACCTTTCTTTAACAGTTAACAATTTGGCAAGAAAGAAAGTATATGGAGAAGGAGATCTGATTTGTACTAGATTTTCTTAAGAGTTATTTACGCTAAATTGTTCCTTGGTAGTAAACATATTAAAAACTTAAAAATATATTAATCTGTTTCTAAGATAGAATAATTCCATATTGTGCATTCAACCAATATATAAAAGATAAAGAATCTTCTCCTGATGTCTATACATTTCATAATGCTACCTCTCATTTGATGACAAAATTGAAGGAGAAGCTTAGTTGAATTTAACAGACATGTGCAAACTTTTATCATCCTTGACTGTCTGTTTCCAAAAGTGTTTTTGAGCCACAGAAGCATGGAAATGCTCTTGTTGTTTGTAGAGGCAAGAAGTAACTTTCCTGCTCTATAAACTATGGCCCCATCAAATCAACCCCCTTTTCCATCTGCAAAGCCTGTAGCAACAGACTTTTCAATGGGAATTTAATTGCTTCTAAGCTTAATTGGTTTGGGGGTGGATGTATCAATCTTATCTGTGAATGAAGATCAATAGCAGGATATATATTTGCATTGTGCATGGGTATGAGAGAGAAAGAGAAGTGAAAAGCCCTTTCTATTTGACTTTGCCCTAGGCTCCAGGACTCTGAGTCTGAAAAAGTTCTGAAACTCTTTTAGAAAATCAGCCAGGTATCTGTATACATTGTCCCAATGCTACATGGAAGTTCCTTAGTTAACTTATAGAGATGCCTTTATTTAGTAGACAGGAGTGGTAAACATTTCATTTTTATTTGCTAACCAGGTGATGGCAGCAGGTCCTTAACAATAATAATTACTTTATCTATCTTCCTCATGGAAAGGGGGAGAAATAGTTGAAGAAAAAAAATTATCCAACCAGTTAATCAAATGTTGGGGACCCTTTTAAAACACAGTTCTTTAGAGACAATACAGCAGAAAAAGATCTTAGTAAATCAGAGGTGGGGAACTATGGCCCTTTTATAACTTGTGGACTTCAACTCCCAGAATTCCTGAGCCAGAATTCTGGGGGTTGAAGTCCACAAATTGTAAAGGAGCCATAGTTCCCCACCCCTGTATTAGATGGTGAATTAGTATTGGTTTAATTTGAAAAAAAAAATTCCCCAATCAAATGATACCTAAATGTTGTGCCTTCGAGGTTTGAACCTGGTCAGTCAGCAGATGTAGGCTCAAGTGATGAGGAAGATCTGGCATTGAGATTCGAGCCAGCATTAATGAGCGACATTGAAGGGAGTCAGGAGGAAGAAGAGGACTTGACTCTGAGATATGAGCCTCATTTACTGGAAGTTTCAGAGTCATCTTCCTCCCCTGAATCTCCCTCCCTGATTGAACCTCAGGTGTTGTTAACAGACAATCAGGAGAGCGTGCCGGAGTCATTAGTTGAAGGACAAACTGAGCAATGTTGGATAGACGCACGGCAAAGACGTAAGCAGAAACAGGCCATCCAACGGACACAGAAAAGAGACTGACATGCCCCTTAGGGAATATAAGGAAGCGTGCTAGCCCTGAATCCCTGTTCGAAGCAAGGTATCATTTCGGTTGGTGTTACGTCTGATACACTCAGCTGCAGCGTCTTGATTTATGGTTCATTTGGACTTGCCAGACAGATTCTAGGAAGTCTGCCAAGGACTGTGTAAACAGAAGCAGTTAACTCTGCCGTGTCTGAGACTGTCTGTTTGAGCATTTGTACTTTGGAACTTTGGACTCTCACCTGTGGATACAGGTGAGACAGAACACCTAAATAGGAGACTACCATGAATTCCTAAAATTCTTAGAGATGGAGAATGTAAAAATAAAATCTCAGAAGGCAATGGCATATCAAAGTATGTGGATATTCTTTGAAACCATCTTGTTCTATCTACCAGTGACAGCTCTTGGCTGACATCCAAAATCAAAAGCTAAGCAAGGTTGGACCTAATGGCAGACTACCAGGAGACCAGAACTGTGACATAGGCTGGGAAGTAATCATTTCCAGAATGTTATGACGGAAACTATTTTGTTCTAGTAGCTCAAAATTCAACACACCCTTCTTTAGTTCCCACTGTAAAGGTTGGATCTATTCCACGAATGGGTTCATTCAATGTTCCAGAAAACAAACAAGCAAACATAATGTGGTCAGAATATGTAACCAGTCCTTATTATTTGAATCAATACTTCAGGGGTGGGTTCTGACTGATGTAACTACTGGTTTGGTGATTTTGTGTTATACTCCGTGTGTGTGTATATTGTCGTCATCTAGCTTCCTGGACAGCTGAGCAGTGCTGCACGTGGGTGCACAGCGGTTGAAAAAGCACTTTTTTCCTGCCTTTTCAACTGCAGCTGTAATGCGCAAAGCAGCTGCGGTTGAAAAAGCAGGAAATAAAGGTTAGATAAGAGCCCGGGTGGGCAGGTGGGCCAAAACAGCAGCAGACATAGAAATGGTTCTATGTATGTTCTCTGTCTTCTGCTCTTCAGAACTAACGGTTCTACAGAGATGGACAGAACTGGTAGAATCCCACCCCTGCAATACTTTTGCCATTATTTGCAGACATGCAAAAAAATTGAGTCATCCTATCCACATGTTCCCAACTGAAGTTCAGCACTTGCTAATGGAATGTTTGCTGCAATTTTGTAGAATGTAATTCCTGCAAATAATGACAATCAGTTGCCTGAGGGCTGCAGGTATGTAATAGTGATGCAAGGGTAGGCTCAATTTTTTATATTTATTTATTTATTGCTTTTTAGGAATTAAAGAGTGGATGTCAGCTTTGTCAGGTAGTCTGGTAAAGAAGCATGAGCAAATAAATTAATTCTACTATTTTGTAAACCTACATTGACAAAATATTGCAACTCTGAAGGTAAAATTATCCCTACTGCTACCTTTACAACCCCTAAACTTAGGGACTGTCCCTTCTAAGTTTCTTGCCCTACCCACAATGCAATCATGGGCTATTGTATACTAAGTCTTGCCTGACTGTTCCCTAGGTAACATCTCTTTGCCTATCTCCCAAGGGATTTCCCACATGCCATTACAATGGAGTATATGATTGTACATTCAGGAGCATCTGATTGGCCATTAACAGGCCATTCCCATTGGTTAACAGAGCTAGCACTTCAGGTTTGCTATTGGTTGAAGAGTTAATGTTGCCTATATAAGGAAGGCTATAGCAGCCCTCCAGTTGGAGCTGACACAATATGTAAATAAAGAGTTTGAAGTTTACTGTTTCTACCGGCTCGTCTCCATCATTCGCACCCATGCTCCAGTCTTAACAATATGGATTTCCCAAGTTTGATTAACAGGGACAAAGTCAGCTCTTGAGTTGAAGGGCTCACAAGAAAGAGCTCTTTTCATATCTCTTCTTTTATTAGGCCCAAAATTTATATGACTTCCATTTTCAACATCCCATTTTGCCATTGAGCAGGGTGAGGAACTATGGTCCAGCTGGCTCAGGAATTCTGGGAGTAGAAGTCTACAAGTCATAAAAGGATCATGGTTCCCAACCCTTTCTGAGGTATTTTAAAAGTTCCTTGGACTTAGCTGTCTCACAAGGGACTGCCAGACCAATAATGGCACTAGTAGGGTGCTGATTTCTTACTCCAAGCATTGTGTAATGGTACATGCTCAGCTTCACTGCTTTAATGAGCCTAAAACTCTAATCCTAATTGCATGTATTAATAAGTTAGCTTCAGTAGGATTTATGCTACACAGCTGAAATTGTGCTTTTTGATGTGCTGACCTGAATACCAAGAAGTCCTTCCCTCTGTCATTATGAGACTGAACTGATGTTTTACAGGCAATGAACTTTCTTGCAGAGATTGAAACAAGCAGTCAGGTCATCTTTATTGCAAGGCTACCATTAATAAGAAGCACAAAATCAATAGACCAGGATTGAGACTTTCCCAGATGAATGTAGCTGTTTGTGAGCGTGGCTTAGAGACTAATATGGTTATTATCCATTCCTCTCCTCAAGCCAGCAGTGTTTGCTGCCCTTCATGTTTGTGAAAAAGATCTTCTGTCAGATGCCACGTGAAGGATTACAGGCTAGGTATGTAAATTAATGTAACAGGATTGTGAGGAACTATTAAGTAGGGATTGGCAGTCTAGGGGCCAAAATGACATAATAGGTTAAACATCGTTAGATATTTGCTGAGGTCCACCCATTTGCTTGATTTGCTTTCCATGGTTTCTACTTCTTGGATAAAGCAATTGAAAAAAATGTAATTAAATATATTTAATTTGTGTGTTTGTTAAATTTATTTGCTGCCTATCTCACCATGGGGCAACTCTGGGTAGCTTCCAACAATAAAAGGAAAGAAATGAAAAGAGTGTGAACAGAAGTAAGAGAACAGAACAATAAAATAGACAATGAGAGAGAACGCAGTGAGAAATACCAACTATATGATAAATAAGGATGATGTAATTAATTATGTTTATGTTAAAATTAACAGAGTGAAGATAAATCAGGATATGTCTATATGCAGATGATCCTTGACTTAACAACCATTCATTTATAATGGCATTGAAAAAAGTGACAGCTGTTTTTTCATACCTACAACAATTGCATCATCCCCATAGTTACATGATCAACACTCATGGTGATTGGCATGTTTTTAGAACCATTGCAGTGCCCCAGGGTCATGTGATCGCCATTCACGAAATTCCCAGCCAACTTCCAACAAGCAAAGTCAATGGGGGAAGTCAGATTTGCTTAACAACCATGTGATTCACTTCACTTAGTAATTCTTAACAACTGTGTGATTCAATTAACTTAATGATGAGCCACAGTGGCGCAGTGGTTAGAGTTTAGTACTGCAGGCTCCTGCTGACTGCTGGTTGCCTGCAATTTGGCAGTTCAAATTTCACCAGGCTCAAGGTTGAATCAGCCTTCCATCCTTCTGAGGGTGGCTAAAATGAGGACCAATAGGCTGACCCTGTAAACCACTTAGAGGGGGCCGTAAAAGCACTGTGAAGTGGTATATAAGTCTAAGTGTTATTGCTATTCACTTAACAACTACGGCAAAAAAGGTGGTAAAATCATGCATGACTCATTTAACCATCACTTTGCTTAGCATAGAAATTCTTTTCCCAATTGTGTTCATAAGACGAAGACTACTTTTGTAGAGAGGTCCATGCAAATTGGCCACAGTTCCTGTCAGCCTCTTCTGATACTCCCAGAAGCATTTTCTAGCCCCTGAGGGCTTATTCTTATATCTCACTTAGCATTAGAACTATTGTTAACTATTTTTGAGAGACATGTTTTCAGGGCTGCATCTCAATTTCATATTTAGCTTATTGTTGAGGTAGCCTAGAATATCATCAGTTGCTCCAGGAGGGATGTAACATGTTCTTCTTCCTCTTGACACAAAATCTCGGATGTAGACAATGTAAAGTATCTTTAGAAACAGCCAGGGGAGGACATGGTCAAAGAGAGAAGTCTTCTCCACTGAATTAGTCCAACAACTTTGCTAAAGCAATGTCCTTTCCTCACCTATTCCTGGCACAGGGCCTCTTGGCTAGTTTGAGAGAGTTTGGATTTTTTGGGAATGTACTTTTTATACTAGAATATTCAATTCCCAGGAAGTAAATAAATCTGTCAGTCAGGAATCCATGTTTGTATGTGCGCTGGTATGATTGTAAGGTAAGAAAAGCACACGAAAACAACAGCTATACTTACAAATGTGAAAGAGGAGTGGAAAAGAGACAAGTCTTTTTGCTGGACCAAAAACACTTTGCGAGGAAAATTGGCTTCTGGAGAGAGAAAGGAAGGAATGATTCAGAGACGTTATAGCACTGACAGCTCTTTGGTTCAAGCTTTTTGTTTTGTATTTCAAACTTGTTTTGTATATTGGATCACTCAGGCAGACTTTTGGGGGGGGGGGCTGGGTTGTTTGACATAGGTAAATTGATCTTCTATTTCTCTGACAGGACAATCAATCTCCCATGTGGTTGATCGTCCTCTTGGAAGTAGCATTTCTCAAAAGTTCCTTTTATTTGGATAGTAACTGGCACAACTGTGGAATCCCAAATCTGAAAGTTCCAGGCTTCCTTACAATAAGTAAAAACTATCCCCTGCACCCATCACCCATCACATGGCCCAATCACCATCTGTCCCAAAGTAAGACTTCCCTTCACTATGCGCAACACGACCTGACCTTGAATCAGAAAAAAGAATGTTATTATATCTAACTAGTTATACTCCAATGAATTCACCCTTCCCACTTTCCCAGGCTCAATTGTGGCAGTGTGGAAGCATCGGATCTCAATATGGCTTCCAAAACTGACACTTGGACTCCCAACCCCGCCCTGCCACATGATCAGGTGAGGGATTAGTAGCTGACAATAGTACCAATAGGTGACCCTCAATGGAAAGGGGAAGAACAACAGGGAACCCATCAGCTGAAACCTTGAAACTAGCTCCATTAAATGTCATGAAAGCAGCAAGATTGCTTGGCCTCATTCTTGAATTTTGGGAAAGTAAGCTGTTTATAGGTACTTTATCACTATATGTCACCTTTTTTTTAGCATGCGGATATGCAAAAATGAATTCATCAAGAGATGAAATTTGATTATCATTGTAGGTTAAGACCTCTTTATTTTAATCTTGAACTGTATGGATATTCAATATTTTATATTAACATTAGTAAGAAACATCTGCTCCTATTAAATTTGTTTAGCTAATTCTAGTATATCAATATCCTCAATTGTACATTTCTTGATAAAGGCAAGGGTGATAAAAAATAAACATTGTCCAAACTTCTAATTTTTACAAACTTATATCATGTTTATTCTATACTTAAAGCATTATAATTCATGTACCATCTAAATCATTGTTTTTAAGGCAGTGCTATCTCACATGAGATTTCCTTGTTTTAGGTATCCTAATGGACAAGGGAATCAAATCATGAAATGTATAGGCAGACCTCTACTTACAACCACAACTGAGCACAAAATTTCTATTGCTAAGCAGGATGGTTGTTAAGTGAGTTTTGCCCCATTTTTATGAACTTTTTGCCATCATTGTTAAGTGAATCACTACAGTTGTTAAGTTAGTAATACAGTTGTTAAGGGAATCTGATATCCCCATTGACTTTGCTTGTTAGAAGGTCACAAAAGGTGATCCTGTGACCCCTGGACATTGCAATTATCAAAACTGCATGCTAGAAATAAAAATAGAATTCTTTATTGGCCAAGTGTGATTGGACACACAAAGAATTTGTCTTGGTGCAAATGCTCTCAGTGTACATAAAAGAAAAGATACATTCATCAAGAGTCAAGAACCACCAGGTACAACACTTAATAATAGTCATAGGGTGCAATAAGCAATCAAATCATACTAGGAAACAGTATAAATCATAAGGATACAAGCGACAAAGTTGCAGTCATACAGTCACAAGTGGGAGGGGATGGGTGATAAGGAATGATGACAAGATTAATAGTAACTGTAGTGCAGACTTTGTAAATAGTTGGACAGTTATTTGTTTAGCAGAGTGATGGTATTCGGGGAAAATTGTCCTTGTGTCTAGTTGCCACAAGTCTGAATTTCGATCATGAGGATGCTGCAATGGTTGTGAAAAATGGTCATGAGTCACTTTTTTTTAGTGCCATTGTAACTTTGAATGGTCAAAGCTTATAACTATTTGTTTAGTACCTGTAATGGCTTGGGTTTTTTTTTATAAATAACTTGTGGACTTGGTTAGGTTTACAATAAATCTGAACAGGTCAAAGAAGGACACACATAGTTGGAAAGGAGAACAATGGGAGAAAAATAGACACATTATCTGTTTAACTTTCTTATCATCCATGAAAAAAAATTATAGTGGAAAACTGGAAAAAAATATTGGCTTATATATATTAAAATTAGTTTTTTCCAATATCAGAAAGAAGTGCAATATTTTTCAACTGTGATATTTTTCCAACAAATATATTTTCAGGAAGATATACTAGCAATAATAATGAATTGTTGATGATGTACTTTTCAAATCTCTCCTTAGAAATCTATGCAGAATTATGTGATCTACAAACTGTGGCAATCATAGATTTGAAAAGTCTGGATTGAAGCCAACTACTGGAATCAGGGAATAAATAATATATATCTAGATTGTCAAGTCTATTGATGGATGAGGGGAAAGAAGAAGCAGATAATTTACATGGTCACAATAAATAACAATTTGAATGATTATTGTTATGAAA
Organism: Hydrophis major; assembly: GCA_033807585.1. NCBI lineage: Eukaryota > Metazoa > Chordata > Lepidosauria > Squamata > Elapidae > Hydrophis > Hydrophis major. Next base: position 237,685,185 of record CM066330.1, on the reverse strand, counting down.
ACAATAAAAAGACACACATAAAGGTGGACAATATTTGATTTTAAAGCTGTGCCTGTTGAAGAGAGGACATGAGGACAAAAAAGAGGACATATCTTCCTTTGAAATCTGAAATAGAATCTGAAATAAAAAGAATCTGAAAAATCCCATGAAAGTTTCCTCAGAAGAAAAGAGTACCAGATTATTTTGCATAATATGACAAGAAAACCATGCAGATGAAGATGGAGTCAACTCCAGCCAATCCAGGTTTGGAATATTTTGACCTTTTACTAGGTTATCTTTGTCTTAAGGTAAAGGTTCCCCTCACACATATATGCTAGTTGTTTCCTGTTCTAGGGGGCGGTGCTCATGTCCGTTACAAAGCCAAAGAGCCAGCACTGTCCAAAGATGTCTCCGTGGTCATGTGGCCAGCATGACTATACGCCAAAGGCACACAGAACACTGTTACCTTCCCACCAAAGTGGTCCCTATTTTTCTACTTGCATTTTTACATGATTTTGAACTGCTAGGTTGGCAGAAGCTGTGACAAGTAATGGGAGCTCACTCCATTACGTGGTGCTATGGATTCAAACCACCGAACTGCCAACTTTTCTGATCGACAAGCTCAGCGTCTTAGCCATTGAGCCACTGCGTCACCTCAGTGTTTGTCTTAGATCTTGATAAAATATAGCAATGCACTCAAGAAGTTGACTAAAGTATGTGTTTTTCACATTGTTACCTATTTTTTTTAATTAAAAAAATCAGTACTATTGCTCTGCCTTGCATTCTGTAGTCTTGCTTGGAAACTCCATAACCACCCAACGGCTGAGAAATTGTTTGCAATCTTTCTACCCACTGAGAAATTATAACTATGTGAGGTCCTCCTGCCTTAATTTGAATTCTGCTTGGTGCAGATGCTCTCCATGTAATTTCTGTTTTCAAAGGGCTTTGTGAACAGTGAACTAATGAAAGAGAATTTATCGTGTTTATAGGACTACGTTATAAATGCAATTTAATAGCCAAATGTCAGCAGGGAGCTATCTAACCTTTGTCAAGTACTCATTAGTGGTCAAGGATTTCTGGTGGAATAATGAGCTCCTGTCTGGCTTATTTCCCATTTTTTGATAGGAGGACCATGTAAATCTGCTAACAACTAGAGGAATACATGAATTAACTGAACTACAGCTAATTAGTGGCATTTTTTTCCTAAAAAAGTTTATGCCTGGGATTTGCAAGAATGATAACAGGCATGAATTTGAGAATCACCTCTGACCTTTCTATGTCTGAGGCTCAGTTAGAAGTAAGCTATGGTTTTAGGTATGTGAGATACAGCATATAGTACAGTACTGCTCTGTAATTTTCATATAACCTTGTTTCCATTATTTCCCCTCAGTTTCTACTAGGTCTGTTTTTCTCCAGTACTTCAAATGGGGAGAAGAAAGGCTCATACAAGTAAAGCTGAACTGTCTCTACAGTTAGAATGTTTTAGGAAGTCACCTGGATTCCAGAAGGAAGCATCCGATGTAGCTGGATGTGATTTTCCCCAGGAAATGAAAAATGCTATCTGAATCACATTCTTAAGAATGCACAGCTGACATTTCCCTTAATCTAGGATAGGCAAGCCTTTTCAGCCTGGAGGCTGTATTTTTTTTTTTTTTTTAAAAAAGCATTTTGGCCTACAAGACATGTATTGGGAATATATAGTAATGTCGCATCATTAGCAGTAGTGACGTCTGGGGGCATCCCACCCTGTTCACTTGGAGATCTATTTAAGAATATAACAGAGTTGGAAGGGACCTTGGAGGTCCTCTAATCCACCACCCCTCACTCAAGCAAGAGATCCTATACCATACCAGATAAGTAGCTGTCCTGTCTCTTCTTAACGTCCTCCAGTAATGGAGCACACACAATTTCTGAAGGCAAACTGTTCCAATGGTTAATTGTTCTCACTGTTAGGAAATTTCTCCTTAGTTCTTTTCCATAGTTGCTTCTTTCCTTGATTAGTTTCCATTCATTCTTTCTTATCTTGCCATCACTATATCATTAACTTTCATTTTGCTATAACTTTCACTTTGCTATTGAATTTCACATCTCAGTGTGCTTTGGGGACTCCAAATTTGAGAGGGGATGAAAATACACATGGCCCATGGGCTGTAGATATCTCCCCAAATTTAATGCTAGGACATGTGAAGGATGAGGTAGCATGCAAGGTCCAATAAAGAAAATGAGGTAGAAGGGAGAGACAAGACCAGAACAGAAACCTTTCAGCTTGTCCTACTGTTTATCAGCTGCTGTACCCATTCCTACTGCTAAGTTAAGTCTGGGATTCTGGCATTTAAAATTTCCTAGAATGCTCCAGAATGATGAATTCATGACATTAAGAGTTACTATATGGCTTCCCAGATTCTTGTCAGCATCTTCAGATATGCACAGCTAAGATTATTATTATTTTCTTGTTTTATGCATTTTAAATTTTAATTGTTCAACACTTTAATGCAACACTGTTCTGTTTTTAAGGAACAATAAATAAATAAATAAATAAATAAGGGTAGTTTTATGCTAAACACAATAATTCATTATTGTGATTTTTGCCTGGGTGCTACATTCAAAAGTGTCTGAAATAAATGATTGAAATTTGAGCCCCAAGCCTCAAAAAGTCTTGTTATAACAGCATTTTATGCATGCTATCCTGCATGCATTATTCTGAAATAGTTGCCAAAACAGAATGTCATGAGTGGCCTGTAAAAGCAGGAGCCATAGCCATCCTGCAAGAAATCAGTTCAAGGAATGCCACCGACTGAACCAGGCTTCTAAAGTGACTACTGAAAGGGTAAGTGGTACTTCTGGAAAAAAGAGAGAGAGAGAGTCTATCAGAACAGCGGTCCATGTGTTTTAAGCAATCCCTTTTCAGTTTTGTATTTCTATTATCTAAGATAAAAGAAACTTTGAAGAAGTGGATTAAGAAGAATATTAATGCTTTTGAACTTTGGTGTTGGACAAGACTCTCAAGAACACTGTGGATGGCTAAGAAGGTCAGCTTCTCCATGACTGGTTTGACCAGGCCATCTTTGGGGTCCTCAGGGGACGATGTTCTCCACCAGACACTTGTATCATGGGTGCAGGGCAGCGCAGCAGCAGCAGAATAATCCCGGCATCCTTAATCCTTAATCTGTCATTTGGCCTCTATTTCCCACATGCATAATCCAGTGCCTGAATGCAGCAAGCAAAGCAGCCACAGAGGTAGAAGCACCGTCGCCATCTTGACTGGCTGCGCAATGCATTCTGTGGATGACTAAGAAAACAAAGAAATGGTTTGTCAAAAACAACCCAGAGTTCAAGGCACAAATGACCAGGCTCAAATTATCCAACTTCAGATATATTCTGAGGAAATGCTCACACAAATGGGTCTAATGATGGGAAAGATGGAAGGAAAGAGAAGAAGAAGACCAGCAGGCAATGAGCGCATGATTGGAAGACTTAAAAGACCAGGTGAGGAACAGATAATCATGGAGAAAATCTATGTCACTAGAACTTGAGAATAACTTGATGGCATATAATAAATGGATAAAGATAAAATAATATTTTAATAAACCAATAATAACAAACAACAAATAACCCCAAAAAGCTGCTCAGGGACTGCCACTGCTATCACATGCTGCTTCTCAGGTTTCTACCCAAGATAAGCATATATATGAAGTTTAATTTCCTAGTTTATTTTTTGCACATGCTTCACATTCAGTTCACTGAACTTGAAAATTAAATGTGCATTATTTAAGTCTCCACATCTTTGGCATTCACTTTTCAAAAGGTAAAAAAAAATTGAACTTTCAACTTCCACATTTGTTCAGGGACAATAAATGTATATGACCCAAAAAGATTCATATCCTGATGATGGACAATTCTTGAATGCAGTTTGTAACTATAAGATAAATGTTTATTTAAGCTTGCAAGTGAGGAAGTAGAGATTCCATCCTTCTTCCTCTGGGTCTGTCTTCTACGGTTTAGCATATTCAATACAGACAATTATACTTGGAGCAGTTAGGATTTGTTCAGCAAGACTACAAATGTACTTCAGTACGCAACCCAGTTCCCATTAGCCTGTTCACCCTTGTAGCTGGTACAGTTGGATGAGTCATCACATTCTTACATTCTTAACAATGTCTTGTGAGATAACAGAAAGTTAGATGAACCACCACATATACCAATTTGTAAAGTGGCTATTCCTAAGGCAAGGTGGCATAAGCTTAAACATAGAAATGGCTCTACTCTGATTCATTCTCCAGTCACTTCCAGAATCTCCAACAGAACCCCCAATATGAAGAACCGTTGCAGGAACTGGACATGTCTAGTTTAATGAAAAGAAGGACTAGGGGTGACCTGATAGCAGTATTCCAATATCTAAGGGGCTGCCACAAAGAAGAGGAGTCAACCTATTCTACAAAGCTACTGAAGGCAGACACAGGAAGCAATGGATGGAAATTAATCAAGGAGAGAACTAACCTAGAATTAAGGAGAAATTTCCTGACAGAAAAAAATAATTGGTGGAATGACTTGCCTCCAGAAGTCGAAGATGCTCCAACACTGGAGGTTTTTAAGAAGAGCTTGGACAACCATTTGAAATGATATAGCTTTTCCTGCTTGAGCAAGGGGTTAGACAAGAAGACCCCCAACTCTGTTATTCTGTTAACTAAGGAGTCATTGGTGCTCTTTGAGCTTGCTTGTTTTTTCTTGCAGACATTTCATTAGCATCTGATGATGTTGCCTAGTTTGATTGTTTTCTTGTCTTCAAGAAAACCGCTTATGTCAACCTTGAGCTACAAATATTCTCCTTTATTAGTATTCTGTTAATGATTCCTGTAATATCCCAGTTGGTCTATACCTCCCAAATGATGCACTGTAGATGTGGGAAGCAGTACAGTAAGTTCTTTCAAGCAATCTGCAGAGCTGAAACTATCCAGCTGAACAAGAACTAGGACAATACGCTAGCTGCACAACAGGCTCTCTTTTCCCCTTTTCTTTCTTTTAAAAAGTTGCACACATAGGCAGTTCAGTTTTGGCTTCCATGCAGCATGCCTCTTTTAACTTGGTTTGCTGCAAGCATTGTCATTCAATATGAAGAAACCTGAATTCATTTCTTCTGTCACACATACAGGGGTGGGATAGAAAATTTTTTAACAACCGGTTCTGTGGGCGTGGCTTAGTTGGTGGGTGTGGCTTGGTGGTCATGTGACTGGCTGGGCATGACCAACTCAACATCACTCACATTGAGGCATGCATCTCCTCGCCTGGCCTCTCATGACTGTGGGGATGCTGCAACAGTCGTAAACGTGAAAAATGGTCATAAGTCACTTTTTTCAGTGCCATTGTAACTTTGAATGATCACTCCACACAAGCAAAGTACCAGCACAGGAAGGGGAAAAAACTCCAGAGGCGTTCCTGAGCCAAAAATGTAATAAGAGTTAATGGAATGGCAATTTCTGTAAGCAACAACAGAATGTTTCCTTCCTGCCTTGCCTACAGGATTAGGGCAGTAATTTCTTCTAACAACCGGTTCTCCAAACTGCTTAGAATGTTTGCAGCCAGTTCTAGCAAATAGGTGCAAACTGGTAGAATCCCACCCCTACAAACATACCAGCTAAAAAACAACCTTGGGATTCCTGCATTTTTATTGTTTTGCTGAGCACAAGGCTGGGAGACTCTTTTGAAACTAGACTGAAAATAACCAATTATTTTTTTTTTTTGAAAAAGTTTTTATTAATTTTCTACAAACAAACAAGACAAACAAAACATAAAAACATCAACTCTTATATGTACATCCAGTGTGTCAGTTGGTTCATCATTTTTGTGCATTCATTCTGTAGTCTCAATTACAATTATGTTACATAACAACTCATATTGTCAATCCAAACTTATATATCCTAATATCACTAAAAAAAGAAGTTTTTGACTATATTTTTAATCATTCATGCTTAATGAGCTAACAATACTTTAAACCAGTTTACTCTATAACAAATCATCTAGTCATATCAAATCAATCCTAAAAAATCCTTTATAAATATAATAGCAAATAGCAAAATAATAGCAAAATAAAGATATTCCTTACTATCTAGCATTCTAAATATTCTATTATCGTATTTTATCATCTAGCCATTTATAAAAAAGATCCCAAATTTCGTAAAATTGTTTATCCTCTTGCTCTCTAATTTCAAATGTCAATCTGCTCATCTCAGCACATTCCAATATTTTCTTAATAATTTCTTCCTGTAATGGTATTTTCTCATTCTTCCAATTTTTAGCAAATACAATCCTGGCTGCTGTTAATACATTTACAATCAGGTATTTCAAATCTTTACTATATATATCAGGTAAAATTCCCAATAAGAAGATCTCTGGTTTCAAATCTATATGTTTCTTTGTCATTTTTTCCAACCACATGCGAATTATAGTCCAATATTTTCTAGCATCCTCACAAGTCCACCACATATGGTAATACGAGCCGGGTATCTGATGACATTTCCAGCATTTTTCAGATTTGTTCTTAAACATTCTTGCTATTCTTGTCGGAGGAAAGTGCCACCTGTAAAACATCTTATACAAGTTTTCTTTATATGCTGTTGACATTGTCATTTTATAATTTTGAGACCACAATTTCTGCCATTTCTCTAAATCAATCCCATATCCAAAATTCTTCCCCCAAACAATCATAGTTTCTTTGACTTGTTCTTCCTCTAATTTCATTCCCAGTAAATAACCATATAGTTTTTTAATCACCTTCTCATCAGTACCCATCAAGATCTTATCTAAATCAGTCTGTTTATCATAAAATCCCTCCGTTTTAAAATCTTCATCATACCTTGAGTGTATTTGTGCATATGAAAACCAATTCATCCTTATACCTTGTTCCTCTAAGTTTTGGATCGATTTAAGTTCACCCTTTTCATCCAAAAGTTCCCCATATCTAACTGTTTGTTCCTTCTTGTAGATTATAGGATAGGAAAATGCTTCAATGGTCGATAACCAAACTGGAATTTTCAAATAACATTGTCTTTTTATCTTCTCCCAATTTAACCACAAAGACTCCCGTACATAATGTCTTCTAAAATAACCCTGTGTTTTAGTTCCCTTATACCATAAAAAAGCATGCCAACCCAACAGCAAGTCATGCCCTTCTAATGTCAACAACCTATGTTTCCTTAATGTTATCCATTCTTTGACCCACATCAAACTTGCAGCTTGATAATACAATTCCCAATTAGGCAGACCAAAACCTCCTCTAATTCTAGCATCTTGCAAAAGCTTTAGCTTTATTCTCGCTTTTTTACCTTGCCATATAAACTTCAACATAATTTTATTTAAATCTTCAAAATAGTCTTTTCCAAGCCTAATTGGTATTGTTTGAAACAAAAATAAAATTCTAGGTAAGATATTCATCTTAATTGTTGAAATTCTCCCTATTAATGACAATTGCAAGTTTTCCCACTTCTTCAAATCTGTAGTTATCTGTTGTTTAAGTTTAATATAATTATTCTCCTTTAATGTGCTACATCTTGTTGTCAAATATATCCCCAGATACTTAACCTTATTTGTAACTTGAATTTTCAAAAGATCTGCCAATTCTTCTCTCTGTCTCAATAGCATATTCTTTGTCAAAATCTTTGTTTTGTCTTTATTTATTTTCAAACCAGCCACCTCTCCATATGCCTCCATCCTTTCCAGTAACTTTGGAGCTGTTTCTAGCGGATCTTCCAAAATAAAAGCTAAGTCATCAGCAAAAGCTTGTAGCTTAAATTCTTCCTTCTTAATTTTCATTCCTTTTATGCTTTTATCATCCCTAATATTTCTATTCAACACTTCCAAGGTCAACACAAATAGCAAAGGAGATAGGGGGCATCCTTGTCTTGTGCCTTTCCTTATATTAATAAAATCTGTAAGTTCCCCCTCCATCATTACCCTTGCTGTCTGTTTATTATATATAGCTTCTATTGCTTGAATAAATTTTTTAGCGAAACCCATCTGCTCCAATAATAATAACATAAATCTCCAGTTCACGTTGTCAAATGCTTTTTGAGCATCTAGGAATATCAAAGCCATTTGCTTTTCAGGATGAGCCTCATAGTATTCCAAAATATCCAAGATTACTCTCATATTGTCTCTAATTTGTCTCTTTGGCAGAAATCCATTTTGATCTGAGTGAATAAAATTATTTAAATATTTTTTAAGTCTTTCTGCTAAGATTGAAGCAAAGATTTTATAGTCTGCATTCAATAAAGAAATAGGTCTATAATTCTTAATTTGCAATGGGTCAGTCTCTTCCTTTGGTATGAGTGTAATATAAGCCTCTGACCATGTTTTAGGTATCATCTTTTTTAACATAACTTCATTCATAACTTCTAACAATGGGATGCTCAATAATTCTTGAAATGTTTTATAAAATTCTACTGGAAGCCCATCTGGACCCGGAGCTTTCCCATTATTTTGTCTCTTAAATGCTTCATTTAGTTCCATCATTGTTATATTGCTTTCTAGCATTTCTTCAGTCTCTTTAGGTATCTTTGATAACTTAGCTTCCTGTAAATACTGTTTGACTTTTTCTTCATCAATATTCTCCTGTTTATATAATTGCCCATAAAAATCTCAAATAATTTCTTTTTTCTCCTTATTCCCATAACAAACTTGGCCTTGTTCATCTATTAACTTCAATATTTTTCTTGATTCCTTCTCTTTTCTCAATTTATATGCTAGCCATCTACCTGGTTTATTTGCATCTTCAAAATAATTCTGTTTAGAATTTCTAATTTTCTGTGCCAGTTCTTCTTTCTCTATTAATTCCATTTTATGTTTGATTACATCCAGCTTCAATTTAATATCCTTTTTCTGTGGCATTTTCTGTAATTCTTTTTCAAGAATTTTATACTCATCTTCCAAGGCCTTAGAAGCTTGCCTTTTCCTAATATTCTTTTTTCTTGTATAATCTATTATCAAACCTCTAGCGTATGCCTTCATTGTGTCCCACACATTTTGCGTTGAAGTATCTTCTTTTTTATTTTCTCTGAAGAAAAAAGCCAATTCCTTCTCCATCCATTGTGTAAAATCTTTCTCTTTTAAAAGAGTATTATTTAATGTCCATCTCGATCTTTTTTTTTGTCCCTTCCATTTAATTGTCATTGGGCTATGATCTGCCCAGGTACTTGTTTCAATATTTGTTTCTTTAATATTAGATATTAGTTCTGTTGAGATCCAAATCATATCTAATCTGGACCATGATAAATGTCTATTTGAATAAAAAGTATATTGTTTAGCTTTAACTTTTCTTTCTCTCCAAATATCTTTTAAAGTTAATTCATCTGTCATTTTAAAAAAGGACCTTGGGAGAGCCTTTCTATTTTGCTTTGTTGTTGTTGCTATATAGTCCAGTTTATTGTCCACAATTCCATTAAAATCTCCCATCATAATTATATTAACATAGTCCAGTCCAATTATTTTCATGTGCAGCTTTTTATAAAACTCTTCTTGTTTATCATTCGGAGCATAAATTGCAATCAAGAGTATTTTTATATTATTGTCCATTATTTCTACCATTAATACTCTTCCATCTTCATCTGTGTAAATCAATTTTGCTGGAATAGCCTCTTTAATGTATAAAACCACACCTTTTTTCTTACATTGAGTCAAAGAGGTAAATATTTTCCCTAATTTTGGCTGTAATAACAATTGTTCGTGTTGTTTTTTAATATGAACTTCTTGTAAACAAATTATATCAAATTTTAATTTCTCTAATTTATGAAAAGTTTTCCTTCTTTTAACAGCTGAATTAAGTCTGTTTATATTCATTGTAATTAGTTTTTTTTCCTCCATGATTATGCTTTATATTTAGGTCTAACAGCTCTCGTGGATCTCACTTCACGCTGTTCTTTATTATCCATCTGTCCCCCTGCTGCTCCTTTCTCTTTTTCAGTCTCCAGTTGTTCATCTTGAAACTCAATTGATAAAGCCTCTTTCTCTGCTTCCTCTCTTCTTCCTCCAAAGAATTCTGCATGAAAAAGTTCTGCTTTCTCAATTGAATCAATTCTATATCTCTGCTCTTGCCACCCAAACACTAGTCCTTCTGGAATCAGCCATCTATAATTCACTTCATTTTCCAATAGTATTTTGGTCAGAAATCGATATTCTCTTCTCATCTCTCTCACTCTTCTGGGTATTTGTTTTAAAACCACAACCTCTTTACCCTTGTATTTCAGTGTTTTCTCTCTTGCTACTTGTAATATTTGCGTTTTAATGGATTTTTTGGTTAATCTAATATGGACTTCCTTGGGTAATTTATTTCTCATCGCATATCTTGTATAGACTCGATATATCTCATCTATTCCATCCATCATCTTTTCCTCTGTAATTTCCAAAGCATCTGCCAAAATTTCTATCATTACCGCTGCCAAATTTTCTCCTTTTTCCTCTTCTATATTTTGAAATCTGAGGTAAAATTCTGACCTTTCCATCTCCCACCTCAACATCCCACCTTTTTCTTGTTCAACCGCTGTTAATCTGCTGTCAATATTTCCAATCTTCTTCTCTCTTTGTTTTCCTTCTTCCTCAATTTTTTGGAATCTCTCCTCATACTTAACCATCATTTGTTTAATATTTTCCACTTTTTCATCAGTCTTCTCTATTCTTTGTTCAATATTTTCTGCTCTTTGTTCAATATTTTCTGCTCTTTGTTCAATATTTTCTATTCTTTGTTCAATATTTTCTGTTCTTTGTTCAATATTTCCTGTTCTTTGTTCAATGATATCTGATTTTGTCTTGAGATCTTGGATTCCTTGCATAATCATCTGTAACTGTAAAGTTATTTTTTCTTGTTCCTTATCTTGCTTCAACATTGTCTGAATTAAACGTTGTCCTCCAGCTGGTGGGGAAGCAGAGGTAGAAGCAGAAATGCCAGATGGTATTGGTTTCCTGCTCATTTCAATGTTTCCAAAACTTCAAATTCTTCTTGACTTTTAATCCAACTGGTAGAGCAGCCAATTATAATCCAAAATGGAGAACTCCAATAGTAAAAAACACAAAACCAAAGAAGAAACAGAAAAAAAGGAAGAAGAAAGATCTTCAGGTTCTTCTAGACCCTAATCCAATTACGAGATAGTCCACCATAAAAAAGGAAAAAATAGAAAGGAAAAAACAAACAAATCCAAAAATAATAATATTGATTAAGAGCAAAAGAAAAAGGAAAAAAGAAAAAGCAAAAAGAGAAAAAAAAAAAGTTCCTTCAGATTCTTCACACCTTAATCCAATTAAAAAATCTCAATAATCCAAAAAAAACAAAAAAAAAAAACAACCTCAACAACAAAGTAGTCCAAAAACATAAATATGAAAAGCAAAAAAATCCCAATAAAAAAGAAAAGAAAAATAAAGAGAAAAGAAAAAAAAAACCTCTGAGGCTTTCCCTTTAAAATAAAAGGCAAAAATAAAAATATTACTAAAATTAAAATTTAGAAAAAGGCTAGCGAATGGGGTATATATAAGAAAACACACTGCACTTTGTTATTTATCCAAGGCTCTTGTTATGACTCTCTTCTCCAGCTGCTTCAAAGCCAAACCTCAAGTGTTGTTGATAACAGTCCAGGAAACCACCTGCAATAATATTTTGCTGTGCTCTCCCTCTATCTTATCATGTTAAAAAGTCCTTGAGATGAGGTCTTTTTGCAATTCTCTCCAATTCACATAAAGATACTTTCAAGCCTCTAGTTGGCAGTGTTACAAAGTTTCTTAATGCTCTTTCTCCCCGCCCGCCAGAAAAAAGTAATAATATATACAGAAAAAAAAGAAAAAATAGCCAAAGGGAGCCACTATCCTAAAGAAAGTTAAAAAATCAAAGGGAGCATAAAATCAAAGGGAGCATAAAAATATATATAAGAGAAAATTCAATCCGGTTACCTACAAAGTCACAGTAAAATCTTTCCCAAAAAGTATAAAGAAAAGAAAAAAAAAAAACAACCAAGCCTCAATTTGACATCACTTTAAAAAACGCCGCTCAAAACAATTTCAGTCAAAAAAAAAATCTCACAGCTTTCTTCTTTATATCGGATGAACTTTCCAACCTTAGCGAATTTACAGCACAAAAGAGTTTTTCTCACCCAGCCGACACACTTCACTCCAATCACTTTCTTTCTGGAGCTGTCCCGACTTCAGCAGCTATGGAGGCTGCCTCTCCGCCGCCAGCAAAAGGGCTTCTTCCGGATCAAACCAGAGATTTTGCGATATCTCTGGGATCCTGGAACAATGCCCTTCACGATCACCGTCTCTACGGGACGGTTTAGGTCCGTTAGGACCGACCAGGGGCAAAAATATCGGCTACGATCTCAGAGCCCTGAGATCGCAGCTGTATCGCTGGAACGAAGCTCCGCCTTCTCCGAAAATAACCAATTATTTAGTATGCACCCAAAACAGATTTTTACCAAATTCACTGTGGAATTTTCCTTTTTCAATATCCCCTGAAATTGGAGCTCCAACTTAAGGAGTTCACAAGGATTCTATCAAGCCTCCATCTTCCATCAATTCCATCCTTTAATTTTTTTTTAATCTTGTTAAAATTATAACATGAAAAGAAAAAAAGACAAAAGTAACAAAAGTAACCAAACACAAAATACATATGTTATTAAAAAATACACAAGAGCTTAAAATATGTTAAAAAACAACAAACAAAAATTAAAAGAACAAACAAAATATAAACTATATTGTATGTCAGAGCTGGTATTCAGCAGATTCTGGAGACCAGTTCTGGAGAACCGGTAGCAGAAATTTTGAGTAATTCAGAGAACTGGCAAATACCTCCTCTTACTGGAGATTTTACAGTATCCTTCCCTGCCATACCCACCAAACCACGTCCACCAAACCGGTATAAAAAAATTGGAAACCCACCACAGTTGTATACTATGTCATTATAGCAAGCAATTACAATTGTTTGAGCCGTGTTGGCGCAGTGGTTAGAATGAAGGGCTAATTCACTGCTCACTCCAGGAGTTTGATTCTCACCAGTTCAAGTTTGATTCAGCCATCTATCCTTCCGAGGTTGATAAAATGACGACCCAGATTCTTGGGGGCAATATGCTTACTCTATGAACTACTTAGAGAGGGCTGTAAAGTATTGTGAAGTAGTATAAATTTAAGTGCTATTGTTACATAAAATTATCTACTGCAAACATTATCAGTGTGTGTGTGTTTCTAATATGAAACTTTGCTTTGTCAGACCACATTAGGGAGATTTATGTAATACGACATAATTCAGTTGATTATAAACTGGTTTTACTTGCAGATAATATTCTTCTGTTTATTTCTAAACCTCAAACTACTATTCATGTAGATGCAAGATAAATATTTATTTATTTGATTTGTCAATCGCTTATAAGATACAGGTATAAGAAAAAACATAGTTTTGAATACATGAGATAGATACTTATAGGAAAAATAAAAAGAAACAATAGGACGGGGACAGTAGGCACGATTGGGGCACTTATGCACAGGTCTCTTAGAAAGGGGGTGAGGTCAATAGTAGACAGTCTAAGGTTAAAGCTTTTGGGGTTTGGGGAAGAAACCACAGAGTCAGGTAGAATATTCCAAACATTGACCACTCTGTTGCTGAAGTTGTATTTTCTGCAGTCAAGTTTGGTGCGGTTAACCTTGTATCTATTGTGTGCTCTTGTATTGTTATGATTGAAGGTGAAGTATTCATTTGCAGGTAGGACATTGCAATGTATGATTTTACATACTATATTTAGATCGGACCGAAGGCAGTGTAGTTCTAGGTTTTCTAAGTCTAGAGTTTTAAGTCTGGTGGCATAAGGTATTCTGCAATGAGTAGAGGAGTGGAGAACTCTTCTTGTGAAATATTAATAGATTTTTTTTTCTAACATAGCAGAATATTATATCAACTGGTCCTAATCAGAGTTGATACCATTAGATTAAAAAAAATGGCTACCCACCTGTTTAAGAAATATCAGTTCTGTCCTTGACCAAATCCTCTAAATATTTAGGTATGTGCATATCCAAAGATATAACTCAGTACCATGTAATATAAGTAAAATATATAAAGAAGGTTCTTCAGATATGGCTAGATGGATTAAACTTCATCCTTTGGGGAAAGGTGAATGTCTCAAAATAAATTTTATTCCCACTATCATGACAGATAGGTATAAGATTACAGATTAAAACTAAACAAGTAAAAAAAAAACCCTGGTTCTGTCCAATGGAAAAGCAGCTTTAGAAACACATTAATATTTAGAAAATATATAGAAAAGTGTGATATTACATTAAAGAGATTATGGTTTATGAATGCCTTGACCACATAGTGCTTTGTAAAAGCACTGATCTTACTTTTATGAACACCCAGGCATGCCATAACAGATTGGGAGATAGCCAAACTTAAATGCTACGTAAATCCAAATCCAGTGAGCTTTGTATACTTTATTCTGTTTCAACCAAACTGTAGAGTATGATGTCTGAAATGATTTGACTGCCAATGACACATTCTTCTTGGCACAGATTTCTAGTTGGCAACATGTGCTGCTGATAGGCCATGAGCTAGAAACTTATTCTTGAATAGCAATAGCATTTAGATTTACATATCACCCCATAGTGCTTTACAGCACTATCTGGGCAGTTTGCAAAGTTAGAATTGTTTGCATATTGCCCCCCAACAAACTGGGTTCTCATTTTACCAACCTCAGAAGGATGGAAGGCTGAGTTAATATTGAATGTTGTGATGCTTGTTTGCCAATCTCATTATCCAAGCATGGGATTTGTGTGCAACACAGTCAAGTCACTGATCTCAAACTACCATCAATCAATCAATTTTTATTATGATCGCAGACCAGCATTACAAATAAAAGTATTAAAAACAATAATAATAACAAAAAATAAAATAAACATAAAAGACAGACAAAATAAGATATTACAATTGATGGTCGGTTATCAGAGGGCAGTCAAAGTCTGCCTAATTTTGCACACAGCAAAACAGAAGAGAAACTGCTTCTTGATCAGACTACAGATTTTGGTAATGGAATTTGAGAAACCAAAGGAGACAATCAAGCATTGGGAAAACATCACTAGCTTTTAAATCCTGGCTGTTTATCAGAAATTGAGAATGGAATACCTCTTCAAATCATCTCTGCCTTTTGGACTTTTGCCAAGCTCAGTTTGTCTTTTTGCTGCAGCACACATTTTCGATCTGTTTTTCATTTATGAATCCATCATCTCTTTTTTTAAAAGAAAGTATTAATTTTTTACAGCTGTTTCTTTATATATTTTTCATGTTTTCTTTTTCTATCTTCCTTTTTTGTCACTTCTTTCTTTCAATTTATTTTTTCTTTGAATATTTTTATAGTCATCTCTTTTTATTATTTGTTCAGCTCTCACAATTCAACATGAAAAAGCTAATCTTGTATATTTACACTAAATTAAGGAATAAGCTGCACATCTTCCCCCTTTTAAAGTAATTATTTATTCTGACAGTGGCCCTGAGGTCATATACAACACCTTGCAGACATCAATTATTTGGCATAGAAACGGGTTTGGTCAACTGAAGACCAAAAAAAAAAAAAACAATTAGAGCAGAGAATGTTCATTCAGACTTGGGTGATATTACTCATGTTACAGAATCTATTATAGCGGAGCGCCTAGGGTAATACAATCAATTTTCTTGGTGAGTTCTCAAATAATTTTCCATAGAATGGTTGTAATATGTATTATAATTTGATACCATCCAGATGTGGTGGCCATTAATTCTTTGTCTGAATGGTGACTGGTCTATTGAGGGATGTTGAAAATAATATTTAGGGCACCTGGAAGGTATCAGGTTACAAAAGATTGTTTAAGATAATTTAGGTATCATCAACACTATCTCTCAGAACATATAGAATAAATATTTTTATTTATTTGTAATTCACTATGCCAAATTTTCAAATGCCATCCATTGATTCAGTGGTACATGACAAACTACTCCTAAAACTAAAATCTTATGGTATCTCTAGACACCTGCATAACTGGATAGAAGCATTCCTGTCAAACAGACAACAAATGGTCAAAATTGGCAGCGTCCTATCAAATTCTGTACCTGTCGACAGTGGTGTCCCCCAAGGCAGTGTTCTAGGACCAACTCTCTTCATACTCTACATAAATGACCTCTGTGATCATATTAAGAGCAACTGCGTTCTCTTCGCTGATGATGTAAAGCTATTCAACACCACAGACAATACTGCTACCCTTCAAAAAGACTGTGACTATGTATCAGAATGGTCAAACAAATGGCAACTTCAAATCTCAATAAATAAATGCTCTGTCTTACATATTGGTAAAAAAAATCAGAAAATAAAATACAAGCTGAATAGTCAAGACCTTGTTGATGATCCAAACTCTGTCAAGGACCTTGGAGTTCTCATCTCTAATGATCTAAGTGCTAGAACCCACTGTAACTACATAGCTAAGAAGGCATTAAGAGTTGTTAACCTCATCCTACATAGCTTTTTCTCTGGTAATATCACACTACTAACGAGAACATACAAAACATTTGCTAGACCAATACAGCTCATCAATCTGGAACCCGCATTATGTGTCTGATATTAAGAGTTGAGAAAGTCCAGAAATATTTCACAAGAAGAGTTTTCCACTCCTCTACTTGCTGCAGAATACCTTATGCCACCAGATTTGAAAACCTAGAAAACCTAGAACTATGCCGCCTTCAGTCCGATCTAAGTATAGTATATAAAATTATACATTGCAATGTCCTACCTGTCAATGGATACTTCAGCTTGAACCATAACAATACAAGAGCACACAATAGATACAAACTCAAGGTAAACCACACCAAACTTGATTGCAGGAAATATGACTTCAGCAATAGAGTGGTCAATGTCTGGAATACTCTACCTGACTGTGGCTATCTCCCAATCTGTTATGGCATGCCTGGGTATTCATAAAAGTAAGATCAGTGCTTTTATAAAGCACTATGTGGTCAAGGCATTCATAAACCATAATCTCTTTAATGCAATATCACATTTTTCTACTGCCATGCCATAGTATTTTTAGAATAGTCCCTGATGTATAGACAATGCCAGCAGCTACAGTCCATAAATATTTGACGGTAAAGCGTGGAATTTTTTAAAAATGTCCTATGGTTTCTCAAATGATCAACTGAAAATCTGCCTACATAACTGTATCTGTAAATCTCTATTTGTATTTAAAACTAGGTCATAGTATTCAGCGTAGCAATTTTTCAGTGCATTGGAGACCTTTCTTGAACAGTGCCCCTAGGTCAATCTTATTTTTAGTTTTGTTTGTTTGCTAAGAATTCATCTCAAAACAGTAGCTTTGTTCTACCCAATATTCTGTACAGAAAATATAACTTACTGTACAATCATGTTCCAGTTGCTTAAAATATCTATAGTAAGAAAGCCACTACTCAGTATCATAAAAAGACATTATATACATAGAAATATATAACTGTAAGCAAGAAGAACTGACGGCATGTGGAACAAGAGTCATAAAATGGATCTCATTGGATTAAAGCATCCATGAAAGAGACCTAAAGCAAGATGGATCAATGACATCAGCAAGTACCATGTTTCTCCAACAATAAGGCTTCCACCAATAGGAAGCCCCACCATATTTTATTGGCAGGAGGTGAAATTAAGCCCCGCCCCCTAAATTAAGGCCTATTAATGCATTTTCCCGCCATTTCTCACATCGTTCGTTCGTTAGAACTACACGAGGTAAAGAAAAATGGGGGGGAAGGGGGTGGGGGGGAAGGGCGGGGGGTGGGGGAAATGTGCCTTTAGGAGTGCCCTGCAGATAGCCTAGGCTAGAATACCCTGATAGCCGATAAAAGCTCCCTTGAAGGTAGAATCACCAGCCACTTCGATCGGCCGGTAGAAGCGGCCTGGGACGAGCGCGTACACACACTCCCCTCGCCACCAAGCCGCTTCTATCTGCCCATCGAAAGCTCCCTAAAGGACACAGTCCCCAGCTGCTTTGGGCGAGGCGTGGCTGCCCCTATCCCCTCACCTTTAAGGCAGACTCTTTTCTGCAAGGGGAGCTCCCCTCGCAGAAAAGAGTCTGCCTTAAAGGCAAGGGAACAGGGGCAGCCACGCCTCACCCAAAGCAGCTGGGGACTGTGTCCTCAAGGAAGCTTTCGATGGGCAGATAGAAGCAGCCTGGCGGTGAGGGGAGTGTGTGTGCGCGCTCGCCCCAGACCGCTTCTACCGGCCGATCGAAGTGGCTGTTGAACGCGCTTGGGGAGCTCCCCTCGCAGAAAAGAGTCTGCCTTAAAGGCAAGGGAACAGGGGCAGCCATGCCTCACCCAAAGCAGCTGGGGACTGTGTCCTCAAGGAAGCTTTCGATGGGCAGAGAGAAGCAGCCTGGCGGCGAGGGGAGTGTGTGTGCGCGCTCGCCCCAGGCCGCTTCTACTGGCCGATCGAAGTGGCTGTTGAACACGCTTGGGGAGCTCCCCTCGCAGAAAAGAGTCTGCCTTAAAGGTGAGGGGATAGGGGCAGCCACACCTCGCCCAAAGCAGCTGGGGACTGTGTCCTTTAGGGAGCTTTCGATGGGCAGATAGAAGCGGCTTGGCGAGGGGAGTGTGTGTGTGCCCGCTTGCCCCAAGCCGCTTCTACCGGCCGATTGAAGTGGCTGTTGAACGTGCTTGGGGAGCTCCCCTCGCAGAAAAGAGTCTGCCTTAAAGGCAAGGGGACAGGGGCAGCCACGCCTCACCCGAAGCAGCTGGGGACTATGTCCTCAAGGGAGCTTTCGATGGGCAGATAGAAGCGGCCTCGTAGCACACGGGCCGCTCTAGGTGGGGCAGGAAATTAAGTCACCCCCGAAAAGACGGCCTCGCCGTTTTTTAAGGGGTCAAAAAATAATAAGGCCCAGCCTTATTATGTGAGAAACGCGGTACCATGGGCCCAATTGGCAAGAGAAAGGTCAGGACTGTATTGGTTAGAAATATGCAGAAGAGGCCTTCATTCTATAGTAGATAGACAATGGCTAGAATGATATATGTGTGCATGTAATGTCTTTTAAATTATAAAACAAAGAGCTGAGAGGTCTCAATACTCATACAGCAGGGACTTTCTCACTGTACATATTTTAAGCATCTGGAACGTGTTTCCTTCAGGAATTAAATCAGTTTAAAAGTTCATTTCTTACATGGAACTCTTGGACCAAGAAAATATAATGTGTTTCTAAAGCTGCTTTTCAATTGGACAGAACCAGGTGTTTTTTTTTACTTGTTTAGTTTTAATCTGTAATCTTATACATATCTGTCATGATAGTGGGAATAAAATTTATTTTGAGACATTCACCTTTCCCCAAAGGATGAAGTTTAATCCATCTAGCCATATCTGAAGAACCTTCTTTATATATTTTACTTATATTACATGGTACTGAGTTATATCTTTGGATATGCACATACCTAAATATTTAGAGGATTTGGTCAAGGACAGAACTGATATTTCTTAAACAGGTGGGTAGCCATTTTTTTATCTAATGATATCAACTCTGATTAGGACCAGTTGATATAATATTCTGCTATGTTAGAAAAAAAAATCTATTAATATTTCACAAGAAGAGTTCTCCACTCCTCTACTCATTGCAGAATACCTTATGCCACCAGACTTGAAACTCCAGACTTAGAAAACCTAGAACTACACTGCCTTCAATCCGATCTAAATATAGTATGTAAAATCATACATTGCAATGTCCTACCTGCAAATGAACACTTCACCTTCAATCATAACAATACAAGAGCACACAATAGATACAAGGTTAACTGCACCAAACTTGACTGCAGAAAATACAACTTCAGCAACAGAGTGGTCAATGTTTGGAATACTCTACCTGACTCTGTGGTTTCTTCCCCAAACCCCAAAAGCTTTAACCTTAGACTGTCTATTATTGACCTCACCCCCTTCCTAAGAGGCCTGTAGGGGGTGTGCATAAGTGTACCAATTGTACCTACCGTCCCTGTCCTTTTGTTTCTTTTTTATTTTTCTGATATGTATTCATTTCATGTATCCATAACTATGTTTATACTTATACCTGTTATAATTGCTTGACAAAATAAATAAATAAATTTAAAAATAAATAAATAAAATAAATCCCAGTATGTTGGACCACAATTCTCATCATCCTCAGATAACTGGCCAATTGCCATGCTGTCTGATTAGGACTGGGAATTGTAGGACAGCAATATTGGTCCTACCAGTTGCTAAACTCAAACAGAGATTTTCATAGATATAATTTCTAAGTAATATTTTGCACCAGAGTCAACAGTAAATCATCTCAATAACTGCTATTCTCCATCTGTGAGTTGCTCGACATTACTTTATTTCCTATGCATACAAAGGCAAAGGGGATTTGCACAACAACATTATTTCCAAATAAGAAAAGATATAGTAGACTTAAGTATTTAGAAATATATCTTTTCCTTCATACCTTACAAAAAAGAAGATATGAATGCCACAAAGTTTTGAAATGTGGGTCATAAATATATTAATTTGTTTTGGAGTTATTTTTAAAAAAACTGCCTTTACACTTGAAGGTATATTTGAAAAAAGTTAAACAATCCACTTCAACAAATCCATTTATGCTTCCTTTGTAATATGCCTCATTGAATGAAATGGTCTAAAAACTATAGTCTAGATGTTAAACCAAGATATAATTTCTTACTTAACATAAAGTGTTAAGTTCATCCCAGTTTTAGAGTTTTTTCCAAGACACCTTCTAGATCAGCGGTCGCCAACCGGTGGGCTGTGAGAAAATTTTGGTGGGCCGCAGAGAAATGTCATCCCCAGAGCACTCCCCAAAGCAATTAATTCAGGCTGGCGCGAACACAAGGCTGCGCTGCCCACATGGCCCACAAGAACCCTCCCCACCCACTCACTCCTTACCTGGCAAACTTGCCTGCTAAATTGCTATCTTTCCTTTTTCCGACCATCAGGTGCTCTGCTGTGCCAGGAGATTTATATTATCTAAAAAGCAGGAAATAGTTGGATTGCTTGCTTTCTAGCTAATCTTTAGATTTTTCTTAGGACCGAAGCTTCTATTCTAGCTAATCTTTAGACCTTCTTTAGGACTGAAGCTTCTATTATTCAGTGCAGACTCACTGCAAGCAAATTTTATGTGACAGACTCAAGTAGCCGATGGCAGATAGATAGATCTCTGAATGATTCTGTGAGCAACTCAATCTCTCTGCCTGCTTTGCCTGATTTTGGGTAAAAGTTGCTCTTTTTTTAATAAAAAAATCAATATTTACATAAAAATTTATAATATTTACATACAACCCATGATCAGCAAGTCACATGACCAAGCCACACCCATAAATTAGGCCATGCCCACAGAACTGATTGTTAAAACATTTGAATCCCACCCCTGCCTCTGTGTGTTTCGGGGGGGGGGGGGGAGAAAGAAGTTAGACCAGATCTCAATGTCAGCCTCAAGATATCCATAATATGTATAATCTGCATTCTAACTATTGCTTCTCTGCTGCTATGCTAATTTATGTCTTTCGGCTGTCAATAGCAATGGAGGGAGGAGGGAATTTGAAGGGGAAGAAAGCTGGAGATGTTTTGCATTCCTTTGCTGGGTTAGCAAGGGGAGGGGGGATTATCTTCTTTAACTTTCCATTTCTTGGCTAGCTTCTGTCCCTTTTTGTGCAACTGCGAACTTTTATCAAAATATGTCAAGGTAAACTGACAGCAGTATCATCACCACCTGGAGATGACCACATGATCATATTCAGAACTTTTAATTGGAAGACTCATTTGGACTTTGGGGGGGTGGGAGCATTTCCATTCCTTTGTATATGTGATCTGCGCGCCAATTTCTTTAGATTCGGAATTAAATCTGAAGCTTTCACTTTATTTCCCAGTAAAAGGATAACTTTGCTTTAACCATGAAGTCTGAGTATTTCTTTCTTGGGATTTGAAGAGAGCACAGACTGACACTCTCTCTCTCTCCCACCAACATCAGCAAGCCACCATCAGTCAATGTTCATATTAGTGGTCCCCGGGATTTAAAATTATGAGTTTGGTGGTCCCTAAGATCCAAAAGGTTGGTGACCCCCTGTCCTAGATCAGCAGTACCAAACCTTCCTGACTCTGCAGACCAGTAATGGCAGCAGCAACAGCAGGTGTGTGTGTGAAAGAGGATGGTTTCCTGTGCATACCCACCGCTTGCAAATGGAGCTTGTCGTGGTCGCCTGCTGCTTGCTTGGCCCAGTTCCCAATGGGCTGCAGACCAGTACTGATCCATGGACTGGTTGGGGGCACCTGTCCCAGATGGTCCAAGGAAATAGGAAAGATTCATAGAAGAAGCTTCTGGTTCAGCAAACAACTTAAAGTTTCTTAAATTTGATGGAAGCTCCCACTCAGTCACCTTGAATAATTTAAAAAGGAAGTGAAATACCTGCCTTCCCAAAAGTCCAGTCTTGGTGATATTTCTTCCTACAGATGTTTAATTAAAAAAAGTTATCAGATTATCAATCTCTACCCCAAAGGGGGCATTTAAATGTAATGTACCCTCACATCATGCAGTCAGGATAAAAAATATTGGATTAGGAGGACCAATAATGTGTCTCCAGCTAAGGGAGATTCACAAATGCAGAACCTGATTATTATATCATTAATTCATAGAATTCCACAGGTCAATGAAGCTCCTATTTGTGAATTCTCACCATTTTTATTATGCAATGAGATATGTACTACCTTGCCTTGTACAGTCAAGTGCATCCTTGTCTTTTTTACTTTATTTGATGAATGCAAATGAGTTGCCTGAAGCAATCAGACTCTGTTTGCCAAGATCGTCATTATACAGTGACAAAAATTAGTATGGGCCTAATCAAAAGAAGCAGTGATTGATACTTTGTCAGTCCTGGTCTTTAATCAGGGAAGCTTTCTTCCAATCAACAACCTCCAAAGAAAATCATTTATTTGGTTACTTGGGGATATGTTTTTAAACAAAAGTTGAGATATTCTGAAACATGCTCTGTGGCTATTATTATTTTTATAATATTGTTTGTCAAGGAGTCTGATGTATTTGTATGAATGAGATAGACATCCTCTAAGTTTCCTTACTCAGCATATTTGTGAGCCATCAAAACTCTTAAATGTGTGTGTGTGTGTGTGTGTGTATATATGTTTTCTTAAGTTTTCGCGGGTACTTACATGTCTGGCATTCAGCTTTGTTCGGGTATTTTCCCACATCATAGTAGTGGTGCTTTTAAAATTGTAGCAATGTTTCAGAAGAATTTCATCTGCCATCATCAGGCTTCTGTATGGTGTTTGTCTGTGAGTCAGACTTTTACAGTGGTTTCAGATTTAAATTTGGGGCAGCCTATTGCTGTGTCAGAATGGTTTTTTCTTCCTCCTGATTGGTTGAGAGTCTTGGTCTGTGTTTATTGGTCTTGGAGTTTGCTGTGTTCTGCTACTAATATCTTCTGTCTGTTTTTTTTGGGGTGGGTGGGTGGGCTCTTTTTGTATCTTGATTGGCTGGCAACATTGTGTTACTTTATTGGAGGCCTTTAGTGCAGCTTGGCTTTGGGTAAATGGACGGCTATCATTAGTTAGGAAGCTGGGTTTCATCTGGGTGCCTGGTTGGGGTGTCTTTGAGCTGGAGGTATTAGGGGGGATCTGTTTGTGCCCAGGTGTTTGCCTGGCTTGTGGTGTGGAGATTTTTTTGTTTGTGAGTGCAGGCTTCCAAATGATTGACAGCCTGGTGGAATCATCTCTTCTGTTCATGCTTTCTGGTCTTTTTTCAATCTCTATGGCTTCTCTGATGCTTCTGTGGCTAGGATTTTCTATGGTGGCTAGGGTTTTGGTGCCATTGAAGTTGATGTTATGACCTGTGGCTTCCATGTGTTGGACGAGTGAGGAAGTGTGTTCCAGCTTTTTTACTGCATTTTTGTGTTCATCCAGGCGGGTGCTTATTCTTCTATTGGTCTGTCCAATGTATGTGGCCAGGCATGATGCACAGGGGACTTCATATATGCCTTGGTTTTCCAGGTCAATTTTATCTTTGGGGTTCCTGAGGATGGCTGCTATTTTTCTGTCTGTTTTGAAGGCAGTCTTGATGTGGTGTCTGTATAGAATCTTACTAATTTTGTCTGTAGTGCCTCTTATGTAGGGCAGGACAGCTGTTCCATAGGTCTGTTCATCTTCTGTGTCTCTATTATGTCTTAGTGTGTTTTTGTGGATCAAGTTGGTGATTTTGCTTTTGTGGAAGACGTTGGCTGTCAATATTTTAGTCAGGGTGCATAGTTCAGTCTTAATGTGTGTCTTGTCTGCCAGGCGTTTGGTTCTAGTAATTAGTGTTTTAGCCACGGAGTTTATCTGTGCTGGGTGGTGGTGGGATTGGGCATTGAGGTAGCGGTTGGTGTGTGTTTTCTTCTGGTATATGATGTGTCCTAGTGTGCCATCTGTTTTTTTGTAGATTAGTACATCTAGGAATGGTAGTTGTTTGTTTGTTTCTGTTTCCATGGTGAATATATAAAGGTGGATCTTTGGTTATTCAGGTTTTCTCCCGCGTAAGATTGGAAGTATCTAGGCAACGTTTCGATGAAATCTCATTCATCATCTTCAGGCTTGGTCTTCAGCTCTGTGCTTCTCAGAGTGATGTGAGCTTGCAGTTGCTTCTTCCTTTTAACTGCTATTGGGGGTGTGACTTGATTGGATGGGGGCTTGGCCGTGTTCTGATTGGGTGGGGGTGTGTTCTCATTGGTTGGGGGTTTGGCTGTGTTCTGATTGGTTGGGGGGTTGGCTGTGTTCTGATTGGCTGGAGGCGTGTTCTGTTCAGATGGGGGCTTGGTTGTGCTCAGGTTAGTCTTAGTTGCTGGGGGATTTGAGCTGGTGAGCTGTGATCTTGCTGTTTGGCTTCAAGTTCGTGGTCGTGCTGCATCTTCATGGTGGAGGTCAGTTCGCTTCATGTATGGCTCAGAGGGGTTTGAAGTGGGTAGTGAGGCAGCTGCAGTGCGGCTTCTGGTCCGTGGTCATGTCTCATCTTCTGTGTGGGTGTGAGTCTGCTTTCTACATGGAAGTGTGGTGGTGGCATCTTGTGTGGCTCTCAGGGGTGTGGGTCTGGTGTCATTCTTCATGTTCGGTACTCGTCTGTTCATGAGGGCGGGTTTCCAAATGGCTGGTAGGCGGGAGGTATCATCTCGTTTATTCATGCTGTGTGGGCGTTTTTCTATCTCTATGGCTTCTCTGATTATTCTGCTGCTGAAGTGTTCGGTTTTGGCAATAGTTCTGGTATTTTTAAAGTCAATCTCATGTCCTGTGGCTTTGAGGTGTTGGACCAGGGAAGAGGTCGGTTCTTCCTTTTTGATTGAGTTCTTATGTTCTTCAATGCGTGCACTTAATCTTCTGTTAGTTTGTCCAATGTATGTGGTGGGGCAGGCAGTGCAAGGGATTTCATATACTCCTTGATTTTCTAACTCGATTTTGTCCTTAGGGTTTCATAGGATGGTGGATATCTTTCTATATATATACATACACCTAAACAGCACACACCCCAAAATCAAGTTCACCATGGAAATGGAAACAAACAAACAACTACCATTCCTAGATGCACACTAGGACACACCGTATACCAGAAGAAAACATACACCAACTGCTACCTCAACGCCCAATCCCACCACCACCCAGCACAGATAAACTCCGTGGCCAAAACACTAATTGCTAGAACCAAACACCTGGCAGACAAGACACACATAAAGGCTGAACTATGCACCCTGATTAAAGTACTGACAACCAACGGCTTCCACAAAAGCAAAATCACCGGCTTGATCCACAAAAACACACTGAGACATAATGGAGACCTAGAAGAAGAACAGACCTATGGAACAGCTGTCCTGCCCTACATAAGAGGTACTACAGACAAAATCAATCAGATACTACGCAGGCATCACATCAAGACTGCCTTCAAAACAGACAGAAAAATAGCAGCCATCCTTAGAAACCCCAAAGATAAAATTGACCTGGAAAACCAAGGCATATACGAAGTCCCCTGTGCATCATGCCCGGCCACATACATTGGACAGACCAATAGAAGAATAAGTACCTGCCTGGATGAACACAAAAATGCAGTCAAAAAGCTGGAACACACTTCCTCACTAGTCCAACACATGGAAGCCACAGGTCATAGCATCAACTTCAATGGCACCAAAATCCCAGCCACAGAATTATCAGAGAAGCCATAGAGATTGAAAAAAGACTTGAAAGCATGAATAGAAGAGATGATTCCACCAGACTGTCAATCATTTGGAAGCCTGCACTCACAAACAAAAAAATCTCCACACCACTAGCTGGGCAAATACCTGGGCACAAACAGATCCCCCCTAATACTTCCAGCTCAAACACACCCCAACCAGGCACCCAGATGAAACCTAGCTTCCTAACAAATGATAGTCGTCCATTTTCTCGGAGCCAAGCTGCACTAAAGGCCTCCAATAAAGTAACACAATGTTGCCAACCAATCAAGACACAAAAAGAGCCACAAAACAGACAGAAGATATTAGAAACACCAATCAAGCAGAACACAGCAAACTCCAAGACCAATAAACACAGACCAAGACTCTCAACCAATCAGGATGAAGAAAAAACCATTCTGGCACAGCAATAGGCTGCCCCAAATTTAAATCTGAAACCACTGTAAAAGTCTAACTCACAGATGAACACTATACAGAAGCCTGATGATGGCAGATGAGATTCTTCTGAAATGTTGCTACAACTTTAAAAGCACCACTACTATGACGTGGGAAAATGCCTGAACAATGCTGAATGCCACACACACACACGCGCGCGCACACACACACACACACACATATATATTTGGTTATTCGGGTTTTCTCCCGCGTAAGATTAGAAGTATCTAGGCAACATCAGGCTTGTGTCTTCAGTTCTGTGCTTCTCAGAGTCATGTGAGCTTGCAGCTGCTTCTTCCTTTTAACTGCTAGTGGGGGTGTGACTTGATTGGGTGGGGGTTTGGCTGTGTTCTGATTGGGTGGGGGGTTGGCCATGTTCTGATTGGCTGGAGGTGTGCTTTGTTCAGGTGGGGGCTTGGTTGTGCTCAGGTTAGTGTTAGTTGCTGGGGGATTTGAGCTGGTGAGCTGTGATCTTGCTGCTTGGCTTCAAGTTCATGGTCGTGCTGCATCTTCATGGTGGGGGTCAGTTTGCTTCATGTATGGCTCAGAGGGGTTTGAAGTGGGTAGTGATGCAACTGCAGTGAGGCTTCTGGTCTGTGGTTGTGTCTCATCTTCTGTGTGGGTGTGAGTCTGCTTTTTACGTGGAAGTGTGGTGATGGCATCTTGTGTGGGTCTGGTGTCATTCTTC
The DNA here is from genome assembly GCA_033807585.1 of Hydrophis major. Taxonomy (NCBI): domain Eukaryota; kingdom Metazoa; phylum Chordata; class Lepidosauria; order Squamata; family Elapidae; genus Hydrophis; species Hydrophis major. The sequence goes on along the minus strand of CM066330.1, from coordinate 237,657,847 downwards.
ATGTTAGGTACTCATCTGTTCATGAGGGCGGGTTTCCAAATGGCTGGTAAGCGGGAGGTGTCATCTCTTTTATTCATGCTATGTGGGCGTTTTTCTATCTCTATGGCTTCTCTGATTATTCTGTTGTTGAAGTGTTTGGTTTTGGCGATCGTTCTGGTATTTTTAAAGTCAATCTCATGTCCTGTGGCTTTGAGGTGTTGGACCAAGGAAGAGGTTGCTTCTTCTTTTTTGATTGAGTTTTATGTTCTTCAATGCGTGCGCTTATTCTTCTGTTAGTTTGTGCAATGTATGTGGTGGGGCAGGCGGTGCAAGGAATTTCATATACTCCTTGGTTTTCTAACTCGATTTTGTGTTTAGGGTTTCTTAGGATGGTGGATATTTTTCTGTTTGTGCAGAATGCTGTTTTAATGTTGTGTTTTTGGAGGATTTTGCTGATTTTGTCTGTAGTGCCTTTTATATATGGGAGGAGCGCTTTGCCATTCTCTTGTTCTTTGTCTTGGATTTTGGTTGGGGTTTCTTTTTGGATTAGGTGGGTAATCTTCTTTCTTTGGAATCCATTGGCTGTTAGTATATTGGTGAGAGTGTGTAGTTCGGTTTTTAGGTGTTGTTCATCGGCTAAGCATTTTGTTCTGGAGATGAGTGTCTCGGCTACAGAATTGATCTGTGCTGGGTGGTGGTGTGAGAGTGTGTGTAGGTAGCGGTTTGTATGTGTTTTCTTCTGGTAGATGGTGTGTCCTAGGGAGCCATTGGGTTTTTTGTATACCAAGACATCTAGGAAGGGAAGTTTATTGTTTACTTCTGTTTCCATGGTGAATTGTATTTTGGGGTGTAGGCTGTTGAAGTGTGTGAGGAAGTTGTTCAGTTTTTTTTTCCCATGTGGCCAGATTATGAAGGTGTCATCTAATGAAGGTGTCATCTATCTGAGCCAGAGTTTGGGTTTGTGATTATATTTTTCTAGAGCTTGTGTTTCAAAGTGTTCCATGTAGAGGTTTGCGATGACAGGTGAGAGGGGTGATCCCATGGGTGCTCCCTCTATTTGTTTGTATTTTTGTCTGTTATAGGTGAAGTATGTATTGGATAGGCAGTGGTTGGTCAGATCTTGGATGTGCTTGGGGGGGGGGGGTTGTATTTGTTTTGGATGGCTGTCAAGGCTTCTTTTATTGGCACTTGGGTGAAGAGGGATATGACATCAAAGCTCACTAGTAGGTCACTGGGTTGTAGGTTTTGTGTCTTTATGATCTCATTGAACTGGAATGAGTTTCTTACATGTGAATTGATGGATTCTGCATAGGGCTGTAGTTGTTTGGCGAGAAATTTGGCTAGGTTTTGTAGAGGTGAGCCTATGGAGCTGACTATTGGTCTAAGTAGGGTTCCTTCTTTGTGTATCTTGGGGAGACCATAAAGCTTAGGGCATCTGGATGATTTCTCTCTGAGTATGATTCTTTGCTGGATTTCTTCACTGATGGGGGAGGCTTTTATTTTGGATCTGGTGGTTTTTTCTAGGTAGGTGGTGGGGTCTGTCTTTAGGGGTTTGTATGTGGGGTCTAGGAGTAGGTTGGTTAACTTGGTTTGGTAGTCAGATGTGTTTATAACCACTGTCGCGTTACCCTTGTCTGCTGGTAGGATTATTATGCTGGTGTCTTCTTTCAGGTTAAGTAGTGCAGTTTGTTCTTTGGATAAGTTGCTTTTGGGTGGTTTGCTAGTGCAGAGGATGTTGGTGATTTCGAGTCTGATTCTATTAGCATCATCAGGGTTGGTTTTGGTCAGGCTGGTTTCAACTCCGCATATGATGGTTTCTGTGGGGATGTGTTTGGGAGCGACAGCAAAGTTGAATCCTTTATAAAGGACCTTGGTTTCGGCTTCGGTGAGGATCTTGTCTGAGATGTTGTGCACTGTTTGTTTCATGTGTGGCTGTGAGGGGGGAGGAGTTGGTTTCTGGCATTGTTGTAGTTTTCTGAGTTTGTTGGTGTGTGTGTCTGTCTTGAGGGTGGTTTGTGTTTCGGCTCTCCAGACAGCGAGTTGTTTGCATTTGTCCCAAAGTAAGGGGTGAATCTTGTTGCTGAGTCTGAGGTGAAGTGTGAGGATATCTTTGTTGATTTGGTCTAGGAGAAATCTTTTTGTGTGAAGTTCATTTCTAATTAGGGCCAATTCTGTTCTTTTTAGGATGCGTTTGGTGGCTGCTGTGTTGGTGTCTATATATATATAGACACAATGACATGGGAAAATACCCAAACAAAACTGAATATCATACATGTAAGTACCCGCGAAAACTTAAGAAAACAAACACACACACACACACACACATAATCAAAGCACAGCCAGTGTTTTAACATTGCTGCCAAAACCTCTTCCTGAAATAGACTTCAAAGTACATCACTTACAAGCGAGTCTCATAAATGGAAGGCAGCTGCTCTGGTTCACATCTAGCTCTGCTCAATGAAGTTGATTTATGATTTAAGACATACCACAAGTCCATCTAGCCAAATGTAGCATGCTTTCATATGTATGCCTTAAATTTTGCATTTCTACATTACCTATTCTTGTTTCCATTAATGCAGAAGTATGTAACCTTCTGGGGCTATACGTAACATTTTTAGAAGGGTTAAGAGCTAGTTCCTTAGGCAATTCTAAGCAACCAACCTTTTTATCACCAACTGTTCTAAGTCCAGCTAAATGCATTGAAGTTGTACTGAAGTTTTTATTTTTTACTCTTTTTCAGATACATTTTGATTTTGGCATAAACATGAACACATATACATATAAAGCTGAGAATTGCCAGCCAAGAATTGACCTATCTCAGCTTCTGTGGTCCATATTTTACATGCACAATACAATTTATTCCCTTACAAAAATAAAGATAATAAATTGTATTCCCTCAGATTTCAACATTTGCTCTGCTGGCAAATTTTCACTGCCTTTAAAATTTCTAATGCTGGTAGAAAGGAACTTCTCTAAAAAAAAAATTGTATGTGCAATTGTTATAGTCAAAGTTACTCACCTCTCTTCTTTTCTGGCATGACAATGAGGTGCAGAATTTAGGCAAATCGGCAGTTACAAGAAAAGGCGAACCTTTTTAGCATCATATACAAGCAAGTACGTGGGTTTGAAATAAAGAAGTATAGAGGAAACCTAGAAAGGTGAAATGACAAGCAAACAACCATGCTCAGAGAGCATCAAGTAATCCACCTGTGAAGCTTTAGATTCAGGAAGACACAGTGATTCTGACAAGGTGCCTAGATGACAAAATTCTGCAGCAAACTCTGAGATGAAAAATTATGGGGGAAAAAAATGGGGCAGCAAATTTCCTAACTTGTAAACCTCACGCTTGCTTACACACTATTCTCTCTTGGGATAAGCAATATTATGCAGTATCCAATCTGAGTTGGTCACCGTGACCTGAGGTTTATTCTTCCAAGCTTTTGGACTCATGCTGGAGGGAACTTCTCTCTCTCCAGGTATTATGCAATGAACAAAAAGGAGCAAGAAATAACAAGCAAAAGAAATTAAAGGCATGAGGTAAGTGAAGGAGAATCTAAAGTTATCATATGCAAGCACCATTCTCTATCTTCTCTCCTTTTTAGCAGCTTTGCTTCTCTGGTAAAAGTTATGAAAACATTTGAATGTTTCCTTGCAATGGATGTGGATGGCAATGAGTTAAAGCTTCAGAATGTGTTAGAAATAAAATTTCTCAAAGTTCAATGCAGTCCAGTGGTGTTATGCTGTCGGTTCGGACTAGTTCGAACTGGTAGTAAAACAAGCCGATGATTAACTGAGAGGAGGAAAAAAATCAGCTGACAATCAGCTGAGAGGAAAAAGAAGAGAAAAGCATAAGATCGGCTCTTTTACCCACCCCTGCGATTTTCTCTTCTTTATCCTCTCAGCTGATTGGTGCTGCAGAGTTGGTGGAAAGCTGCATGCCGGTGTTAGGCAAAGCACGCCCACCAAGCCACCCCCCCCCAAACCAGTGGTAAAATAATTTGAATCCCACCACTGATGCAGTCCTACTCATGTGCTCAGTCCTGGTCTGTCTCTCTGGACATAAAATTATAGTGGCATTGAAAATTAGAGGCTCTGAGACTCTTAACTTGTTAATTTCTGCCATGTGCAAATATTTTCATACTTGCTACCATCCTGTAGGTGATGTATAAAAATGGGTGTGTAACATATGGTAGAAATCCCTGAGCCCATCATTTTATGTCTTCCTTAATGGTCCTTATTTGAAAGTATCTTAGATTATATGTATGTGGTGCAGTGGTTAGAATGCAGTACTGTGAGTTACTTCTGCTGATTTCTGGCTGCTGCAATTTGGCAGTTCGAATCTCATCAGGCTCAAGGTTGACTCAGCTTTCCATCTTTCTGAGGTGGGTAAAATGAGGACCCAAATTGATGGGGGCATTATGCTGACTCTGTAAACTGCTTAGAGAGGGCTGAAAAACACTGTAAAGTAGTATATAAGTCTCAGTGCTATTGTTAAGTACTATTGCTATGTTGGGTGGTGTCAGAAAGAGGTAGGGATTGGAGCTGGCAGCCTGTTTCTCTGGGTTGGAGGTCTGGAGAAGCCGGGCGGGCCCCATGAAGACAAGAAGTCTTCCTGTCCAAGGTCTTTAGTGAAAGTCAAGTGATTTCAGATCTGTGGATGATCGTCTACTTGAGCTATGGGTTACCAATTGTATAGAAACATCACCCTGGGACATAGTCTTCAATGCTCATTCAGTCTCAGCAGATCACGCTTCAGCTTGCTCTTCAAGTCCTCATACAGTATGACAAAGCTATCAATGTTGCATTAGCACAGCAGGTCAGAAACAGTGTCAGTTTCAGGGTCTCTCTGAACACATACAGGTTTTGTGGCAACATTTGGACCTTCGTACTGAATGATATGGAATTCAGAGAGGTCACTGAGGTGATGAAAGTGAATGAAGTCAAAATTGTGACCTGAGATGGGAAATTTACAGTTCCAATGCTGTGGAATGAAGGGGGATCAAGGCCTTTGGGCCCAAATGGACTGGATGGGCAGGTCTTCCAAACTCTGTTGGTAGTTGTTTTAATAATGCAGGCAAAGCTCACCTTTTCTGGAAGGCCTTGTGGAACTGTCCTAGCAAGGTCTCATAAGGCACCTTCTGGCATTGGTTCGGTGTCAAAGATAAACAAACTTGGGTTTTTTGTTTTTTGTTTAAAGAGGATGAAAAATAAGGATGAAACATGCACAACTGTTTTTGAGTTCATCAAGGTCACCAATAAGTATTTTATTTAAAACTTTCAAAAAAGATTATATACTGTATTAACATTTTGCATTATAGGACCTTTATAAACCAAGAACATGGCTGATGAGAGGTAGTGAGTATTGCACTCCAGCTTATCTCATCTACACAAGGCTTGATTGGAAGAAAAAAACCCAGAAACTTAAAGTTTTCTGTATGCTCCTGAAAGAACTGTGATGAATTACTACATCATTCTGCTTTAAATTAGATTGTCAGGCAAAAGAGAATAATTATACCAGGGAGTCCAGTGCTGAAACTCCTTTTCTCTTATTTTTATTTTCAAGCTGGAATACTTCTGTAAACAGTCATCTGAGTGAAATGGATAGAAAAAAAGAATGAAGCAGATATAAGTAAAATATAAAGCAGAATGACTATATAATTACACGTTAATCATTGTCCAGTGGTACATAACATTTTATATTTGATGTTTGAATTCCCAGTCTCAATCAACAGTATTCCCATAAAGGAATTAAGGATTGATGATGTGCGGAAATCTGTCTTCCAAAATCTCTGAAGGGTTTTTTTTTTTTTTTTTTGCAAATGCTATTTTCTTTTAAATCTATCTCTTTTTATTTAAGGAGCTCAGGGAGCCATACATGCTGTAGTTTCTTTAATTTTATCCCCATAGCAACAAGTTTTCTAAGTAATTAGTCCCCAAATTACCTAGTGAGCTTCAATGAAGTTGAACTTTCTTTGGTTGTGATTCAAAAATGAAACCCAAGGTTAACAATTGTTTTTGGCTTCGTGGGTCTACTATAATGCTACATTTTATCTGTGAACTATCACAGAAGTGGGCTGAACTTTTCACTTTTTAGTGTGCTTTGTGAGTTGGAGGAGTAAACAAAAGAATTTTTGACCAATTAAAAAATATTAAACAGCTATGTATGCCTAGATCTTTAAATCCTCAAAACTAAAAAAAAATATGCAAAAGATATTTGGCTTCACCCACTCTAGAAGGACTTGGAGGTATAAGTGGAGTTTTGTGAATTCTGTAGCTTGCTTATGGATTCTGGGTTGCCCTAATGATTGCAGCCTCCTCCTGATTTTTTTTAAAAAACCTTTTTTTCTTTGGAAATTAGGATTATAAAAGGTCAGAGTATAATTGAGCTGCTTTTTCTCTTATGTATCTCTGCAGCCCCATAAGAGGAGTTCTCTCATTATTTCTTCCCTTTGCATTAACTGAATCCATAAAGGGAATGAATAGGAAGTCGGGGATTAACATAATGCCAGGCTACATTTAGGATCTAGCATTTATAGGGGGTTTATTCCCTTCAAAGGAGATGGATCTTCTCTTCCTCCTCCTCCTCCATGGTGGAAAAATGCATTCGTAATTGTGAGAGTGTCTTATTTGGTTGATTTTTCTTTTTCTTCTTGTTTTCTTTAAAACAACAGTGATAAGTATGAACATTTTCTTAGTCCATTGAGTCTGCAGGCAAGCTTAAAAAAGGAAAATGATATTTGTAGTTGTATAACAAAAACTTCATTCACGGATGGGTCTTTGATCATAAATCTCTTCTATATGGACACTGATGTATCTTTGTTCGATACTATGCAAGTCGTGATCTTCTGTAAGTAGAAGAAAGAAGATGATATCACCTTTCATGGCTGTGATAGTACATGGCAGTGGTGAGATTTTTTTTTTTTTACCACTGGTTCTGTGGGCATGGCTCGGTGGGCGTGGCATGGCTTGGTGGATGTGACTTGGTGAGCATGGCAGAGATACTGTAGAATCACCATTCTTTCCCCACTCCTGGGGGAAGGTTACCACCAGTTCTCCGAACTACTCAAAATTTCCACTATCGGTTCTCCAGAACTGATCAGAACCTGCTGAATACTACCTCTGGTGCATTTGACCCTTCTCATTCTTTACCTGCTTCATTTTAAGATACTCCATACCTTTTAAGTCAAGGCAAGATTGAAATGGAGCAAGTATGCTGAGTGTACAACTAGACTTAACATTTATAAGAGATCAATCATTTGCCCATCCCTTTCAAAAGAGCTCAGATAATTGTATGAATTCCATAGCCTGCTTATGAGAATGTTATAGAACTGCTACCCTCTTTCAAAACAAAACAAAAAAGGGAAGCTATTTCTTCTTCCTGAAGTTAAATGAGAAGGATTGGAAAAAAAACATGCATAAGACATATTTTACACTGAACTATTTGAAACAGTTGTTTGCCTGATATGGGACATTAGGTTTCAGCACCACAACCACTGAATTGATTATATTGCAATTAGTGGACAAGAGAGGCAATTTTATTAACACTCCTACATTTTATAGGCAATGTGATGGATAACCTCATGCACTGTATTTTAGTGTCATAGATCTAGAAAGGGCCATTTAGACCACTGAATCCAACATCCTGCCAAATTAAAGCATCTCAAACAGCCTCCAACATCTCTGATAAAATTAACTTTTCTGTGAAATTGGTTTCACCATGAAGCTATTCTTACTGATAGGAGAAAGTGTGCCTTTTGCATATAACATTCAATTGGAATCTGCCTTCCTATAACTTAAATCCATTATTCCATGTCCTCCATTCTCAAATGAGAGAGAAGAGGTCCTGACCTTCTTTTGAGATGTCACCATCTTTTCAGGTTTTTCAAAAGTGCTGTGATGCCCCTACTCAAGTCTTTTATTCTCAAGGCTAAAAATACTCAGCTCCTTATCCTTCGTAAGGTTTAGCTTCCAGTGCCCTGATCATCTTTAGTATGCTTTTCTGAACCTCCTCCTATTTCTCTGAATCCTTCTTATAAGAGCATTTTCTGAAACATGATAAAATACTGGAAATCTGTTCTGGCAAAAACAGAACAGAATGAGAACATTTGCTTCCTGTGATTTGGAAATGGTTATATTTATTTCTGTAGCTGAAAATTGCATTGGTATCATGTCAGTGGTGGGATTAAAATGTTTTTACTACCGATTCTGTGGGCGTAGCTTGATGGGCTTGGCATGGCTTGGTGGGTGTGGCTTGGTGAGCATGGCAAGGGAAGGATACTGCAAAATCCCATATCCTCCCCACCCCACTAACCTGCTTTCCAGCTCTGTTCTCCTGTGCAGGGCAACTAAAGAAGACCCAGCCAACCAGCTGGGATTCAGGAGGCAGAGAATAGATGGGGGCCAGTCAGAGGTGATATTTGCCGGTTCTCTGAACTACTCAAAATTTCCGCTACCGTTTCTCCTCGTCAGAACCTGCTGAATACTACCTCTGTATCTGTGGTTAATCATAGTTAGTTTGCAGTCAATTGACATTCCACAATATTTTGACATAACTATTCTTATGCAAAGAAAAAGTGGTCACCAAATGGCCAAAATTTAACTCTTATCTTGACCGTGCTAAGTCTTCACTCTGCAAATGCTAGTGCTGCATTGATTTAAATATGAGATATTGTTTCATTATGCCAAAAATAAACTTGAAAAATATAATGGTTATAATTGTTTCATTAGTCAAGTTATCTACAGTTCAAAGGACTGCATGAAGCAGGTTATGGATCCTACTGCAACTTACTTGATCTTTTAAAATTCTCTTAATATTGTCATGCTACAATTGACTGTTGCTCAATCAGACTTGATTTGTAATGAATTTATAGACATGGCAACCTTACAGAAGCCTTACACCCAGGGATGGGAGTCTACCTGGTCGGACCGGTTCTATAGAATCAATTGTTATGATTCTGCCCAGTTTTCAGATCTCTGAATGATTCTGTGAGCAACTCAATCTGCTTGCCTGCTTTGCCTGATTTTGGGTAAAAGTTGTTCTTTTTTAATAAAAAATTCAATATTTACATAAACATTTATAATATTTACATACAAACCATGCCCAGCCAGTCATGTGACCACCAAGCCACACCCATAAATTAAGCCATGCCCAGAGAAACGGTTGTTAAGAAATTTGAATCCCACCCCTGCTTACACCTCTTCTTTCTTATGAGATGGGTTTTCAATTTTTTAGTCTAAGCTAGAGTCTTGATTTTTTTTTTTGGTGGGGTTCATAAAGATGCTAACCAAGTCTGATCCTCCTTATTTGCATGAGCACAGAGTGAATGAGAGAAAGAGAAGGATAAAGAGAGAAACTGAAGAAACAGATAACAATTAAAGGTTTTCATTCTCCATACATGTTCTCCACATACATTACTGAGAAGTTGGATAAAAATATTTGTCCTTTACTGAGCAATGTTGACTTCATTCTGCTCATCGAAATCAATTCATAATATGAAACATTGATATGATTAAGTGGTTATTTAGTGGCCTGATGAAAGTGACGGCCTGGTGAACAAAAGGATGTGCCCTTTTGAATCTCTTGACAAGAGGAAGACTTGAGGGCTGACAGATAGAAATGAGTATATTAAAGCCATGGTTTTGAGTTGATGTATTATAGATAGCAGGAGTTTTCCATAGCAATTATAGTGCAGCCATTGAGATAAAAAGGTGATTATATTTTGAAGAGGAAAACATGATTGTTCTATTATTATAGTCCTTCCAAGACAATGAATATAAATGGCCTTGAAGGAATCTGTAATATTTTCTTGAACTCAATCAGAAAAACATAAATAGTGGGTGAACACGTTTTCTTCAGCCCTGTCATGTGGAATTAAGCATGGACACAAAGAGGCCAGGAAGTGACTCTGATGAATGATAATGGGGAAGGAAGAATCATTTGCTGAGTTAAAAACAAAATTAAAAAACAGCCCAAAAGGAAATATGACTGATGTATATTTCTTCTTAAACCCTGATAAAAAACTCTGATGAATAAACTTAAGGGAGCCCTGCAGCGATGTGGGACAAATTTTGCACTGGCAACTGCCAGCCTAGGAGAAATAAGATGCTCAAAATCAAATACTTTATTATAAATTTTCCTAGCAAAAGTTAATCTAGCCAACAACACTGAAATGCTAGAAAAAATGCTGCCTGTCTTTTCCTTCTCATTTCCTTCTTTAGAAATCCATGAGGAAATTTTCTTTAATATTACAATGAACCAGTTTTGGAAGCAAGTCATTCAAAGCATATCTGTCACTAGATATCTGACAAACAATAACTAGTCAGTTGATGACAGTGTGTGTGAACTGATGACATGCTGAAAACTGCCTGGCACATTCTCACATTTTTTTCTTTTTTAGCTTCTATTTTCAGCATGCTGGATGCTGAAATTCAGCATTCTTCTGAATTTTTCTTGGTGGGATTTTGAGTTCAGTTTATTGCTGAAGATTATAAGAATGTGCTACTGGTGGACTTGCTTCTTCTGTTTCACATCTTCTATCTATCTATCTATCTATCTATCTATCTATCTATCTATCTATCTATCTATCTATCTATCTATCTATCTATGTGTGTGTGTGTATTTGTGTTCCAGCACAACTCTGGAATGCCTCGACCAATTTCAACCAACATGGTAGACAGATGACTTACCCTCTGGAAAAAAATACTGTGGGGTAAGACACCCCTAACATCCCTCGGGGGGTGTATGTGCCTTAAAATGGATTCTACTGAACAGCACAGTGGAGTTGCCAGGATAACTGCTTCACAGTACTCCACAAGGGGGCTCCCTCTGGTAAGGGACCCTCAGCCCTCCAAAGAAACATCAGGCGATTGGCTAAGTGCAATCAAATGCTACAAAAATGGAACACCAGCATAGACAAGAAACTCCAGAGCAGAAGAATAGAAGACTTGCAATGCTGCATGAGAGAGCTACTACATTTAGAAATTCAGAGACAGTACAATAGCGTGAAGCTCAACTAAAGGATTTTCTTGTCTAATACAAGATTGGGATAAATAAATACCTGGGCAATGCCAGGTTATCAGCTAGTTCACTATAACAGAGTTCCTAACCATGCCATGGGTAGAATTCACTCTTTATGTCTTCCCTTGGTCCTTTCATGCCCCCAGTGCATATATACAAAAGATGCAGGGTATCCTGTGGTCATGATGCTTATTTTATAAATTTTCCCCTCCCCACCACACAGACGCTTCCATCCACCCCTTGGATGACTGTGGAAGTAAAAAAAAACCCTGCAAAATATTTGTATTTCAAAACACAGACTTCTTAAAAAAATAGTCTTGTGGTCACTTCATCACTAAAGAAATTCAACATCTCTTCCCTGAAATTTTCACTTAACTTCTTTTCTCTTTTGAGTGAATTTCTCTTTTTCACACAGCAGTAAAATTCTTCTTCTTCACACTATAGTCAACTGGCTATGAAAACAAATGCAAAAGAGAGGGGTTTTTTTAATATATAGATTTGAAAATGGTGCATTCAAGAGTTCACCAAAAGCTCTACAGCAGGGATGTTAAACTTGTTTTCATTGAGGGCAACATCAGGGTTGTGCTTGGCCTCAGAAGTGGGTGTGGCCAGGGTGGACATGGCCAGCTTGACATCACTGGTGTCAGGGCGCCTATGGTGGCCCAAGCGCTCTGCCCATGAAAATGGGCTCCCGAGCTCCATTTCCAGCTGAGATGGCCTCCTGCAACCCTCTGCCAGTGAAAACAGAGCTCAGGAGGCAGCACATGGCCCTCCTGAGCTCTGTTTTCATGGGCAGAGGTGCTGCGGATTGTTCCTTCACTGTTTCCAGGGCAGCCCCGCAGGCCAGATCTAGGCACATCTGCACTATGAGTTTGTCAAATGTTGACATCCCTGCTCTATCGTGTTTGTTTTGTGAAGAGAAAAAAGAAAAAAGCTTGCATCTACATAGCATCATCATCTTCTTAGAAGTTCATAAGTTCTCCAATGCAGGAAACATCATCTCACAGTATGAATAATTGTTTAGTAAAAAGCTCATCCTAAATTGTCCAAATATTTAGGGACGAAAAACCTATTAAGACTATTGTTTCCTAACCTTAAAAGGGATTGGAATGTAGGATTCCCATTTCTAGGTTGGACCTATATAGTACCTGCAGTTTATTAGAAATGTTACTTGATGCCATCATTTTCTAACATGGAGTCTGCAAATGTGTTGGACTTTGGTTGATTGCAAAACTCTGGTTGCTAATTTAAAGTGCCTGCATGATTTTTTTTTTTTAAAGTTATGATGATAGATGCATCTCAGGCCATGACTTGCATCATCATGGCCACCATCTTGACTTTCTTTTTAATGTCCTTGTGGACACTTTTGCCTAAATTCATAAGTAGCAGTAGAAGACCATCTTACATTATGAGAGTGAATGGAGAATAATTGATACTTCCTATGAACAATGACTTCCCATAATTCCTCTGATTCAATAGCAATAAGGAGATGCTCAGCATTACTAAACACAAGTCAACTTTTTTTTTCTGACTCTCTATTTTCTTTAAAGAGCCATAGTAGCACAGTGGTTAGAATGCAGTATTGCAGGCTAATTCTGCTCACTGCTCACTGCCAGCTCAAGATTGACTGAACCTTCCATGTTCCCGAGGTGGATGAGAAACCAGATTGTTGGGGGCAATAAGCTGACTCAGTAAACCACTTCGAGAGGCTACAAAGTACGATGAAGCGGTACATAAATCTAAGTGCTATTGCTATTTTAATCTTTCAACAGTATTTGCTCAGATGGTACATAAAGTGATCAGATATATAAAGGCAGGTTTTAAGCTTGCCCATATTTCAATAGAGTTGACAGCACAATGCAATCTGTGGAAGTTTACTCAGGAACAAGCCCCACTGTGTTCTATAGGGCTTAATACCCAGAAAACTATGCAAAAGAATGTTATTTTCATATTTAAAGTCTGGTAATGCTTTTCTCAGTTCCTCGTGTTTTTTTCTCATAACAAGTTTGTAAAGTTGGTCATCACTAATGCAGGAGGAGCAAAGTTTGAGAGAAGGTACAATTCACAAGGGAAATCAATAACTTGGCCAATTTTTCTTTTGAATGTTTTCTATGATGATTGGAGCATCTGCAAGTTGAACTCAATATGTAGAGAGAAGATGTAAACAAAGAAGCAGCTGAGTAGGATTTTAAATTTTCTAGGTAAAGCATAATCACTTATTTTCTTTTCATTACATCTGCAAACAAGTATACCTTCAAAATTGCAACCTAACCATAACCAAGATTCAAGCAAATTATTTGGTTATAATTCTGTTCTGTAGATTAACATTCGATTGATTTTAATTATTTATACCAATGAATTCATTTAGAAATGCACCCCTTGTGTTTATTTGTGTAAAATCTAAAATGACAGAATAATTAAACTGTGCATTGAATATCCGCCCAAAAGATCTGCTTTCACTAAGCTTCTGATAGCAAAAAAGACAATATTTGCTTTTTAATATAATATTTTCAGTGCCTCTGCAGGTTTCTGCAAGTTGGAACTTATACAATTCACCCTCAGTGTAATAATTACCTATATATAACCAACCACCCATCCTGACAGTTGAGCACAAAAGCTAATGCTAATTTTGTTTTCTTCTGTCACAAGCAGAGTCAGTGAAAGCACAGTAAGCATCAGAATGACAGTGGGAGAAATAGTGTGCCGGGGCCTCATTGCCTTCCATAAAAATTCAATCACGTTGCACTACTTAGATTGCAAGAATATAGCTGTTACTCCTCTCCAAAGGCTTGTTGTCATGTCCTACTAGATGCTAATAAATACAGCACTTTCCTGTCATCTTGCTTCTTCCACCTCACCGTCTGAGGGAATTTAAAAGCTTCATTCCATTCTTCTCCTCCTCCCCTCCTCTCTTCTCTATTGAAAAGTAGGGCTTTCTCTCTTTTCATTAGAAAGTGTAACATGTGAAGTGAAGGAGAAACAAGTCAAAAAAAGCTGTCCCTTTTGGCAAGAATTCCTTAATGCATCCTAAAAGACAGGTGCAGGTTTGACTTTCAACCATCCCACCTTGGCTGCTAAGTGATCAAAAAAGGATAATTAATGCAGGGAGAAGCAACACAAGTCTCTTTATTGATGGTGCATTTGATTTAATTGGGATCCCAATCAGTTTAATGCACCTGCAGGATGCATGTAAAATAATTTTCTGCTTCCTCCAAATTCTCTTTCATGGAAAACAATATATTATGCAACCATTATGATAGAAATAAAAGATTTTTAAAAATTCCTATTCTTCTAAGCTGTTAGTTGTTCCTGTCAAAATGGTTCTGACTTGCCCAGTGAAGTGAATAACTCAGTCTACATTTGTAAAAATTAACGCTTGCTGTTTAACCAAGTATCAGTGTAAGCGTATATGCAGAGCACAGTTTAAATGTGGTATCTATTCCCAAAAGTACAATAAAACAAGCCAAAAGGAAGAAAAAGAGGAAAACATAAAACAAGAAAAAAAGGAACACACCAATCTGCCATCCAAACAAAAAATACAATGGAGTTAATTAAATTAAAAGTCCACTGGGAGAGTTTGGAGTTATCTCCTATCATCCGTTTGTTCAAATCTTTCCAATGGTTAAAGAAGCATTCTGTGATCCCAATGGGACTTTTTTAAAAGGCACCTTTTAGCTTCTTGTGTGAGAAGTGAAACGACTTCAAGCAAAAACAAAATAAGTCCAGTTGCCTTTTGAAAAAGCACCTTGAGAGACAACAATGACCTGGATTACTGAGAATCTCCATAGATGAGTTTTCTGTGGATTATACGTGATTCATTTGTGTTTGATAACAGATTATTTTTTCTGGGATAGTTTTTGGATGCAATTTAGGTAGAGTCTAAATAGCTAGAGTGTTGATGTAAATATATATGACAAAATAAAAATGAGGATGGGATTTCTCACATCTCACTGATTCCATAGGGATGATATAAAATTATGTTCTTTAAGAAGCACAGTCTCATTATATGTAGATTTATTTTATTTTTATTTAATTATTTAAAGCATTTATATAACCATCCATCTTTCAGAAAATTCTGGGCGGCTCCCAATAAAATCAAATCTTATTACTCAGATCTTGAAGTACAGCTCCTGGAATCACCCACAAATCTGTCTCGTCTGAACTATGAGAAGGAAGTATATAAAAATCACTTCTCCATAGGGCAAGACAATGAGATTGAAGATATGGCCTGTAAGTTCTGAAGCAGTTTGGTCAAAGCTCATGGAAGGCACAAAAATGGGAGGTGGAGAGGAGATAAAAGGGAAGGAAAATGACTTCATCAACAGAGTGATCAACGCCTGGAATGGCCTATCCAACTGTGTTGTTACAGCCTCAACCCCTTACAGCTTCAACCTCAAACTTGACCTCAACCATTGACCTCATCCCATTCCTAAGAGGTCCTTAAAGGGGGCATGCATAAGCGCATCAGCGTACCTACCGTCCCTGTCTTACTGTCCCCATTTATCTGTATTTACTCCCTTTGTTTATGTTCATACTTATACTTGTTATCTTGTACATATTTGACAAACAAACAAAAAAATAAAATAAAAACCTATTGCTATTGTAAATATTTGTTTTTATATCCAAAGTGTTTTGCATTAGTCCTTCTTAGGTGGCACTATATATGTGAAACACTCCCAAGCATTTCAGTCACCTTCTTCTCATTCTCTCAAGAAACTGTATTAGCAGACACCCAACTGGTAAGAAATAGATCCTTTTATAGCTTGGATTTAAAAGTAGAACATAAGCACTCAGATAAAAGCCATGTCAATGAATGCTGATACTTTACTATTTCATCAAGGAACACCTGAACACTTTTTGTAACATTGTTTTTGTAGTGAGAGAAAGAAGAGGAGTAAAAAAAAGGAAAAGAAGAAGGATAATGGAGGGACTCATTATTTGTGAATTTAAGAACATCTTTTAAGACAAAGTAGGGTGGTTGTTCCTATTCCAGAGTTATTCACTTTGAATGGGACTTGTCAAATCTTCTCAAGAGAAGAAAAGAAGTTAATTGAGCAATTCAGATAAGCAGAGATTCTGAACTAGAATTACTTCCCTGTCAATTTAGTCATTATGAATAACTTTCCCTTAAAAAGTTAATTAATAAGTGTTTCTAGTGTGACTTATCGATCTTTTTCTATTTCAGTACAGTTACATTTTGCTTTTGTCATGCTAAGGATTTTAGTGTGATATGTGAGCCTCTTTTCAACATAGCTCCCAGGCAGCATGACATTTTGAAGAAAAACTTGCCAAAATGAAGTGAGGAAAGTCTATAAATTCAGCCTGCTCTTGGGTTAACAGAGGCAATAATGTAAAGTGATTGTGCATTTAGTTTGTTGCATTATCTTGAACAGCCTCGAACAGTCTTCCAGATTTAGTATTTTAGTATTTATTTGATTTGTCAATCACTTACAAAATACAGGTATAAGAATAAATATATTTTTGAATACATGAGATAGATACTTATAAGAAAAATAATAATAATAAAAAAACAATAGGACAGGGACAGTATGCATGATTGGTGCGCTTATGCACGCCTCCTACAGGCCTCTTGGGAAGGGGGTGAGGTCAATAGTAGACAGTCTAAGGTTAAAGTTTTTGGGGTTTGGGGAAGAAACCACAGAGTCAGGTAGAGTATTCCAAACATTGACCATTCTGTTGCTGAAATCGTATTTTCTGCAGTTAAGTTTGGTGCGGTTAACCTTGAGTTTGTATCTATTGTGTGCTCTTGTATTGTTATGATTAAAGCTGAAGTATTCATTTTCAGGTAGGACATTGCAATGTATGATTTTATATACTATATTTTGATTGGACCGGAGGCAGTGTAGTTCCAGATTTTCTAGGTCTAGAGTTTCAAGTCTGGTGGCATAAGGTATTCTGCAATGAGTAGAGGAGCAGAGAACTCTTCTTGTGAAATATTTCTGGACTTTTTCAATTGTGTTAATATCAGATACATGATATGGGTTCCAGACTGATGAGCTGTATTCAAGTATAGCTTTAGCAAATGTTTTGTATGCTCTAGTTAGTAGTGTGATATTACCAGAGAAGAAGCTACGTAGGATTAGGTTAACAACTCTTAATGCCTTTTTGGCTATGTAGTTACAGTGGGCTCTAGCACTTAGATCATGGATGGACAACTGGAAAGTCTGGCAATAATTCTCCTAGAAATTCAGATACACCAAGTTTTCTAGGCTGACATAGGGGGGGATACATGGGGGGGATACATGATACTGAAGAAAAAATGACAATTATATATATATATTTTATCATGAATACTAGGTAATAACCCTAAGCCTAAGCCTAAGCCATGATAAACATGGCTACTGTAAGCAATTTAACACTATAAACATATTTCAATATTATATATTCAAGGGAAGAATGATATGATCATTATGCCCTTCGAAATTGATATTGTGAAGTTGGCAAATTTTGTGATTATTTTTTTAAAAAAAAAAAAGTTTGGCTCATAGTCACTATTGTGTGAGGCACAGTTATATAAATTGATTAATTGATTGATTGACTGACTGACTGACTGAATATAGGGCATGTCTAGAATGCTAGGTGGCATTATAATATTAAGTAATAGGAAAAGAGCATACACAAAAGAGAAATAAAGTACTGCCAGATATGAGGCATTTGGCCATGACATACCCTGTCATGGTATTTATATATACCCTGTCAGAGTATTTATCTTGCATGGGGCTCTATCTTTAACACTGTCTCTAACTTTTCCCCTCAGGACAACACTATGGGGCACTGGATGCCAAAACAACTAAACACAAAGACAGTTTTCCCCTCAATGCCATTACTCTGCTGAACATTTAATCTGCACACCACTGTCTTAGGCCTGAAGATATTTTACTCATGTAGTAGGCTAGAAGGAGATGGGAGGATGATATCCATGATTGGACAGGCTTGAACCTGGCAGCATCCCAGAGAGCAGTGGAGGACAGAGACGGATGGAGAAGCGTGGTGGTTAAATCTTCACAGGCGCCCCAACGACCTCAAAAGAGGTCACGGGATAGGTGCTAGGTGCTAGTAGGCTATAGTGCTATTAACCTTCCTTTTAATCTATCTAATCCTTGCTACCTTCTTGTCAAAATCCTATTGAGACATGATAGAGAAGCAGGATGAGGTATCTGCGGTAGTCACAAACCTCACAATTCTTACCTTTGAACTTGCAGTCTTTGAACCAGTTGAAGAGCCTTGTGCACCCAATCTTTCAAAAACACCATATCTGAAGATGGAGCATCAAACAGAGACAGACAGATGTAGACAGATGACGGGGCTGATCAGGAGGAACCTGTTGAAGGATGATAGACTGGATCTGGTTCAATTGTCAGAGATTGATTGCTTTTGTCTGAGTGAGTTTCTTCTTGTGTATAAGAAACTGAACATATAGAGGAGCCTTATGAAATTATTCTTAAACCAGATAAGAGCTGCCCTTTATAAACCCAGGGCATTTATTCTTATTGCTGCTTATTATATACCACTTCAATCTCTTCCATCTCTATTACAACTCTGTCTTGATCTTCCCTATCTCTGCTTCACTATGGTCATAGATCCATGGTGGCGAACCTATCGCACACGTGCCACAAATGGCAGGCAGAGCCCTCTCTGTGGGCACACACACAATTGCCTCAGCTCAGTTCTACCACATATGCGTGTGTGCCTCCCACCGGCCAGCTGGTCTTCAAGTCTCTGCTGCGCATGCAAGGGGGTAGGGCACATGTGTGACGTGCATACAGGGACTGCACACACACATGCACAGGAGTGCCTTGCATTTTGGGTTTGTGTGTGCATGCTTTGGGCACTTGGGGCCCAAAATCACTGTCATAGACTGTATTTCCATAGGCCATGTCCTGACTACTTTTAGGCTACTTTATCACAGCGACTAGGAAAATATACCTAAACATGACTGATCTTGAAAAACCTAGGTAGGATCGGGCCTGGTTACTACTTAGAAGTCAGTCTGGGAAGTTTAAAAATATTTTTTTTAAAAAAGCATAATGGAATACATGCATATTATTGCTAAGAAACAGCAGGAGTTAAGCTTGACTCAAGGGAAACTTTAGTTTTAATTTATAACAGTGCATACATAGCTACAATCTCAACAAATTATCTAAAGCAGCTCTTGGTATTTGTGATTTGTCTGGGAAATCATTAGGGAGGCTTCTCTGATCAGAAACCCTTGATCCCAGAAAGTCTTACCAAGCACATTGATCATGCTTTTTACACAGTAATCAAGGTCGTGCTTTGGATAGTGGAAATACAGCAACCTATAACTATAAAAGGCCAGTACTTTTAACACTTATTGTCACTGCCTGCTATAAGGTAGGGCCTCTGCTACATTCAAATTTCTCTTGCTCTTCACTGAACATTGTTCAGTGACATAGGATATTATTGTTCAAACAATAATGGTCATGGTTTCCCTCAGTTAGAATACTAAGCAACTTCTATTTGCAAACTTCTCTGTGATTTATTGGTACCAATCTGGCAGAATTAGGTCTCCTTTTAAATGAGTTTTCCCATCCCTTTCTATCTCATCTCCTGGCTTCTGTTCATTATAAGTACCTTCTTCCATTACATGCTTATGTGTGTAAGAGACCAAGTGTGTGTGAGAGAGCATGTGTTTGTGTGTGTGTGTGTTAGGATGAGACAAGCTGACCTAGAGAAATAAGTTTTATGAAGCAATTAACTGTAATTTTTCTCCAGGTAATTCTGACTTTTTACCTTAGCTCACATTATACACCATATATGGCCTCCTTGGACTATCTATCTGAAGTCACAAAGTCAACAGTTACAGCTGGGTTATGAAGTCAGCATGAATCTGAATTTTCATAATAAGTAATTCAGTCTGTAGAGATAGGTAGTATAGAATTTAGAAGGAATTGTATAGGGATTGTCCTTCATGATGTAGTAAATCAAAGCAACAGATTAATATCTCATGAATCAAAATAGTATTATTATTGAAATGAAAAAAGTTCTCCTTCTGACTTCAGTGGGTTAGATTTTCTTTACTAATAACATTAATTAATTACATAGAAGAAAATATCCGAATGTGTTTTTAACAAGCATTTGACAAATGCAGACTATATGGTAATCTGGAGATTATATTTTCATTATCATGAATGATGTCATGAATGCAAAAGCACTCCTTTTTAGCACTGGCTTAAAGGTTCTGTAATATGAAAGGCAACACATGAGTTTCTAGCACACTGTGATAGTTTGGAGAAGTTTAAAATGAATACATTGACAGAGCTAATACTTGTAAATCCCTGGGATCGAGTCTGATGAAAAAGATGAAAACGTCTGCTTGAGGGAAATTTTCTTAGTGTACCCCATAGAAGCATGATGATATATTGTTTGGAAGGGAGATACCTAAATACAGTAATTACTGATCTATAAGTGTCCAAAGAAAACAAAGAAAAAGAGGAAATGTAGGACTACATTTTGGCATTATTTCTTTTCTTTCTTTCTTTCTTTTTTTTTTGAACAAATTTTATTAATTTTTAAAGACATACAAAGCATAAAACATGAAAACATAAAACCTATTTTCTGAAAGTTGTTTGTAAATTCTAAGCAAATAAAATATTTTATACATCATTGACACATCTCCTTATAAACACATAGACATCCTTTCATATTCCTCATTATTTCTCCTTATACTTTCCTTCAATTATATTTCTTTTCTATATTTATCTATTTTATATGTTTTTATTCACTATTGTGGTGGTCTCCCATGGAAAGAATGAGATACAGAGGCTGGTGTGCTCAGGATGGGAGTCTAGAGCAAATTCTAGTGCTCCCTTTTATTGAGAATTTCGTACATAGCAAGCATTCACATTGTGGATTACAATAATTAGAAATAGTACACAGAATTGTTTACAATTGTCTGAGCTGCTTAATTGTTCCTGGTGTTTGTTTTTAATTTCCTTGCTTATCTCAGTGACCCTTAGGCAGACATGTATGTTTAAGGTCTTAGACTAATCATTACCCAATACTGAAGTCAAAGTTTATTCCCACACACTATGCTTATTTTTCCTTTCTAACTTGCTTTATTCTCTTCTATCTTTTATTCTCCATTATCCTTTTCTAACATTCCTCCAAGGTTTTATTAGCTCAATTAAGCATAAACACACAGAAACACAAACATAAAAACATAAAAAACCTCTTTTCTGAAAGTTGCTTAGTTCCAGGTTAAAACTCTTGGTACAGACACAAATTCAAATTCATATTCATTTTGTATATCATTCCATATCTTATTAGCATTTTCAATTTTCTATATAGCTTCTCCTCTCTTTTAAATTTTCTTAGTTTTATTTTATTTATCTCATCTCAATTCAAGTGATAATATTTATTATTCTTTGTCTGTTCTATTTCTAGCTATCCATTTATCTTTCTTCTTTAAAGAAAAACTTCTGTACACTAATTGGAGTATGACGCCTTTATCTCTTTCCCCTACATTTATAATATGTAATATAGAATACATAGCTTACATTGGGATTCTGTCTGGTACATTCTAAAATTATACAATATTATCAATACCAATACAAATCTATTCATTAATATTAATATTCATTTATATCTTAAACACTTAGCACATTACTTTTCAATTAAATCACATACTTTTATGGGAGCACCTACTTTCCATAGTTATCCCCCCCCCCATCACATATTATAAATCATTGTTTCATTAAAATGTTCCCCCTTCTCCTACTTCAAATCTCTCATTTCACAAAAAAATTCACTAGGATAACATAGTCTAATCATTAATATTAACAATCATTTATATCTTAAGCATTTTACCCATTTCAATTATTTTTTTGGCATTATTTCTTGACCAAAAACACTTTTACCTATATCTACAAAAACTTAAGACTTCCTGAAGAAAAACAAATCTCTGTTCTGGATTCTTGGATTTCTGACATCTTCTGGAAGATTCCAAGTTTAGTGGCTATGGAAAATAATGGAGGTCTTCAGTTATAAGTGAGAACAGTTAACAAGTGGAACAATTTGCCTCCAGAAGTTGTGGATGCGCCATCACTGGAGGCCTTTAAGAAGAGAATGGATTTGTCTAAAATGGAATGGGGTCTCCTGCCTGAAAAGAGATTGGACTAGAAGACCTCCAAGGTCCCTTCCAATTATTCTATTCTATTCTATTCTATTCTATTCTATTCTATTCTATTCTATTCTATTCTATTCTATTCTATTCTAGTTTCTTGTTTTGTGGAATCGTTGAATGTTTGACATGCATATATTCTTGTTTCTCTAAGGATTCCTGCCTCTGAGGTAACTGTCACAAACCAATTTTAATTCTAATTCTAGGTTTAAATTTTTCAAGAAAATTCTATTTGATTTACCAAAATGCTAGTTTTAGTGCTCAGGTGCCAGGTAATATCTTCGATTGCAGCAGCTTTGTCTGCACCCTGAGACTAGCTCCATTTATCAGTGTCATGACTCTGGAATAAATACTCACAAGAGAGAGACTTTAGAATGATGAAGGAAAAGGAAAGAAGATGCATGTTTGCAGTGGCCACAAATATAACACCGTGACCACAGGTTGAAAATCCTGCCTCTTTGTATTTATATCCCAATGCCTGATGTGTTTGGACTTGTTTCCTTGCTATTTATCCTATGTCCCACCTACATACTTATGAAACTTTGGCATTTTAATATAGTATGGAATAGTATGGTCTGGGAGGACCAATGGTCTGGGAGGACCATTCAGTCTCTGCATTAAGATGGATATTTAATCAATACTCTGATTTTGTGTAAGGCAGCTATAGCGGTCCAGCATGTGAAGGTGTTGCAATGTTTCTTTGCAAAAAGAGAATGCTGTAGCACATTGTGTTATAATATTTTCATTTCATTAATAAAGAAATACAACATTTCTTTGTGTGTTGAAATGGAGAACATTTTTTCCTTGGATGTTATACATTCAGACACATCTGCAGAGTAATTTGCAGCTTAATACAGATAAATGAAAAGGAGTTTTAATAGCACCAATCTGGCTTTGTGTAAAACTGTAACAGACTAATGTCAGATATTGTTGGGTAGAATTTCATTGGCTTCCCAAAGTTTAATGGTCCTCAGACTGATAATCAAAGCAGAAACACCAGCTGCTATGCTATTAATAGTGCACCAACAGCAGCTGAATTTGTGCAGGATCTTTATCAATCTCTTGGTCTAACCCTGCCATAAACAGCCTTAGAAAGTACTGCACAGTTTATATATTTTTATGATATCACTGCTGATATGAGGAAAATAAGATCGAGCAGAACAGTATATAGAAGCTAAATTTTTCAGCTAATTCACTATAGGTGCCAAGGCACTACAAAGCTGCAACACTTGCATTTTATTTCTTTTCAAACCATGTAATATCATTCAGAAGGACAGAAGTTTGGACCCTGTTTCCAAAATCTCTATCAGATGAAAAACACTTGTCCCCCAGACTAAAACTGATTTTTTTCAATAAATAAAAAAAATAGGAATTAGCTCTTAAAGAAGTGTTTCTCAGCCTTGACCATTTAAAAACGAGCCATGGGACTTTCAATAGGCTTCTAGGTGCAATTCAAAGTGCTGAGTATCACTGTTAAAGTCCTGTGTGGTATTGGACTGGGTTACTTGTGTGACTGTCTTTTCCCAAAAATATTTGCCAGCTGCACAAGCAGAGGATATTTACAAGGGTGGGATTCAACCAGTGTTACTACGGGTGATTATGTTTTGCGCACGCATGCAGAATTGGTAGCATCCCACCCCTGGATATATGCCATATTCCCTCTTTTAAACTTTGTCAACTTACAGAACCAGAAAGTCAGTGGTGGGATTCAAATTTTTTACTACCACCATGGTTTGGTGGGCGTGGCATGGCTTGGTGGGCATGGCAGGGGAAGGAATTTGTAAAATCTCCATTCCCACCCCACTCCAGGGGAAGGATACTGTAAAATCCCCATTTTCTCATTGCCTCACTAACCTGCTTTCTAGCTCTGTTCTCCTGTGCAGGGCAACAAAAGAAGACCCAGCCGATCAGCTGGGTCTCGGGAGGCAGAGAATAGTTGGGGGCAGGGTCAGTCAGAGGTGGTATTCCGAACTACTCAAAATTTCTGCTACCGGTTCTCCAGGTGAATACCACCTCTGCAGAAAGTCTGCCTTGCTCTATGCTCTGAGATAGAGATCTCCAACCATGGCAACTTTAAGCCTGGTGGACTTCAACTCCCAGAATTCCCCATTTCAATATACACCTCCAGATGAGGAATTTATGAAGCTAGTTTTTGCAAGTTACTGTTCAGGGCAACAACTGTTTTAGCTGTTTCACTCCTTTTGTTATCCTTTTGTTTTTCCTTTTGCCATTGTTTTATTTTTTGATTCATTGAATTAAATAAAGGCAACAATAACAACAGATTTAGCTGTATATTTAAAGGAAAATTTGCTATAAAAATGCTGGCAGGCTTAGCAGAGTCACAATAATATACAAATCATGACTTATGAATTGCAGAGTCACCGTTCAAACTCCACCCTTTTATACTAACATTAGTACATTTACATGTTTCAACACTTACTCCTCCTTTTACTGTCCTTGGACAGCTTTGAATTACGTTAAGAAAGATCAATAGGCCAGGCAGATTCAGACAAGTTAGGTTATATATACAGACTCACACAGATACATGTTAGTTATCAGAATCATTAAGGAAGGAAGGATATTACTTCCATGGATAGATATACCGTTTCTTAGGAATACCAGTAAACAACAATCATATGCATTCAGGTTCAGCAATGTTCAGGGGAGGAAGGGAGCCCTGGCAAAAGAGTGAGGACCACTATTATAGCAATGTAACTGAAATTCCTCCCCTATGTGTTTGTGTGTGTGCATCATTAATACATATATATATTAATACATATGTAGGAGGTGTGCATAAGCGCACCAACGTGCCTACCGTCCCTGTCCTATTGTTTCTTTTATTTCTTTTATTTTTTTATATGTATCCATGTATTCATAACTATATTTTTACTTATACCTATTATCTTGTAAGCAATTGAGAAAAATAAATAAATAAAAATAAAATAAATAAATATACAAAAGAAACTCAGCTTTAATTGCATTGCTGTCATCTTGATGCTCCCTGTAGATGGCAGTGGTAAATTCATTAGAAATTAGCTTACCTGGGCCAATAGTGTAGAATGGAATGGAATGGAATGGAATGGAATGGAATGGAATGGAATGGAATGGAATAGAATAGAATAGAATAGAATAGAATAGAATAGAATAGAATACTTTATTGGCCAAGTGTGACTGGACACATAAGGAATTTGTCTTGCTGTAAATACTCTCAGTATCCATAAAGAAAAGATACATTCATTAAGAGTCAAGAATCATAATGTACAACACTTAATGATAGTCATAAGGTACAATCAATAATCAAATCATACTAAAAAATAGTTAATATAAATCATAAGGATACAATGTGACAAAGTTCCAGTCCTGCAGTCACAAGTGGGAGGGGATGGGTGATAAGGAGTGATGAGAAGATTAACAGTAATAGCAGTGCAGACTTGTAAATATTTGAACAGTGTTGAGGGAATTATTTGTTTAGCAGAGTGATGACTTTAGGGAAAAAACTGTTCTTGTGTCTAGTTGTATTACAGTTGTAAAAAGAGATTTTTACATTTACAACCTCATTTTTAGTTGTTATTTTCCCAGTTATATTTTTCTTGGTTCTCCTTCTCCCTGCCCAGTTATATCTACCTGACCAACCAGAACAATGAGGGTATATGAGTATGTTACCAGTCCCTCTCTTAAGGAGATCTATCTAGCGGGCTCAAGAAGATCTTTCTTTGTGGGGTTCCTTTTCTGTAGAACATCATCCCTGCAGAAGTAAGGTTGGATCCCATCTTGACATCTTTCAAAGAATTTTGCCAAAAGGCTTGAGGATCTTAGGGTGATATGGAGTTAAGTTAGTTGCCAGGAGGATAGAATCTTACTGGGTTTTGTATTTGAGGTTTTAATTCTCTAAGCCACCTGAAGTTACCATGAGTGTATTGAGTGGCCATATACATTTTCTTAATAAATAAATAAAAATATTTCAGTTCTGCGCTGCCATTTTATGTAGAAAACAACTGCAGAAATGCTTTGGATTCTTCTAGTGCATAGTGAAAAAAGTATGGCCTAGATCTTTGCAATAGTGGTGAATTTTTGCAGATGCTGCAGCCAACTTGAACAACTCTACCAAATTCCAACAGTGGGATTGCTAAAATTAATGGGGCAAATTTCTGATGGCAGGAAATATGTAAAAATGTTTTGTAAACTCTCATGTAGGCTTAAAAAAATTCAATTCTTCCCCACGCCCTCAAAAAGAACAAAGCCCTGAAAAATCTGGTTCCAACAGTATGTTATGTAGCTCTGCCTATTTTACATTATTAGCTCATCCTCTGTAGTCCTTTACATTCTCAAAGAATTTGGAGACTAACTGATATATCTTTGCCTGAGTAAGTGGCATTGCTTTGGGTTAGCTCAGAACTAAAAAGTACTGAAGGCATCAACTTTCTTTGGCCTTGATGTTTGCTTGGTTTGAAGAGCCAGCTGCCTCGTTGCAATAGGAATCAGGCTGCAGAATGAGATTAGACCTTTTGCTTAATGCGGCAGACTCTTAAGCTTCTCTGTAGTTTAATGTCAAAGAATTTATTGCTCAACCATTCATTTTTTAAAAGCCAAAGTTGGGCATCAGTAATTGAACAGTTAGAATTTAACCCAGAAACAATTTTGCAATATATCCAACTGAACATCATGTGAAAGAAACTTGGTTTTCCAAAATTTCAAACATGGTATTTAGCATTTACCAAATTACACTAAAGATATGTAATTTATTTTAACATTATCAACAATGCTGACTCCCTCGACCAAGAAATGGAGATGAATACCATGCCCTAGAACCAGACAGGCTGGACAGGGAAAACTACCCTTACCTTTAGAATTCAGAGTTCTGGTACCCACATAAGCATATGA
Organism: Hydrophis major; assembly: GCA_033807585.1. Taxonomy (NCBI): domain Eukaryota; kingdom Metazoa; phylum Chordata; class Lepidosauria; order Squamata; family Elapidae; genus Hydrophis; species Hydrophis major. Next base: position 237,630,809 of record CM066330.1, on the reverse strand, counting down.
GCATAAGAACATGCATTCAAACCTCAATATTCCTCATAATTGCCCTGAAATTACACTAGCCCTGGAATCAATTGTTGGGTTAGGATTGGATTAGTTAAAACATTATCTGTTGTCCAATTAATCATCAATCATAATCATTAATCATTAACACTTGCCTAAGCCACAAGGGTTCCACTGGCAGATCAAAACATGGTTTATAATGGTTAGAGTACCATCTCTGCTAAGCCAGAGCCAAATAGCCATACTATGTTTTACTTTGATGCATCAACTCAGTTGATGCAACTGAACAAGAAATGCTTCTTTTTCCTACTTCTATTTTAACCATAGCAGTGTTAGCATAGTTCTGGCTGTGGAAGCTGAATATCCCTACACAGAAACACTAGATTGTTCTTGTGCATAATTGTTTTTTTGCAAACATAGTTTATTGCCTTTTATTTATGGATTTATCATGTTTATGTTTAAGTTTTGCCAAAGACAGCATGTGGATTTTTGAATATGAATAATGAAAAATTAGCATATAAAAAGACACAGATGATCAAAATGATATAAAAACTGCACACATGTATTTTATTGTGATGTTATCATATGAAATTACTCTAACATATATAGCATGTGGAGAAATACTGCAATTTCATAGGATATACTGTGTATATTTGGCTTAAAGTATGAATCACTAGGACTTTGCTCTAAGTACCAGGGACCATGTCTACAATACACTTAGTTATTCTTGACTGTTGCTCATTTGGGGGTGGAATTGTTGAAAACATTCTAAGGCTTGGCATGTTAAAATCTAGAAAAATACTTTGCAGCAGTACTTATGTAGAAATAAACCAGATGCTCCTTCCAGGCAAGTCAATCTCTGAAGACACCATTTCCCAAACATCCATTCTCTGCAATAGGCTATGTGGTTCACTGCCCTCAATTTTCTTGATTTCTTGTTATGAACGTATGTATCTCTTGCCATATGTCCATAATAGATTGTGATCAATTCGAGCAGTGTTTCTCAATCTTGACAACTAGAAGATCTATAGATTTCAACTCAAGCTGCCAACACTGAATTAGAATTTGAACTGCAGAACTTTCTGATGCTATTGGTTGGGTGGATCCATCTTAGATACTCATTCAGTTCCACTTCCTAGTTTATTAATTCTGGTAAACTTCCTAGTTTAATTATCAATGGTCACTTAATCCTTTGTATCAATTAAACACAGTCAAGCATTACGGTATAGAGTCCTTTACTATTTTGAATATGTGTGTTCTTTGAATTTGACTCCTATTCTAAACAGTCCACTATTGGGTTAATCAATAGTCTGTTCTGAATCCCTTTCTTTTGGAATCCACTATTGTGAGGAATCATAACAATTGGCGATCCATTTTTTTTTTTAGTTTATGGAGAAAATTTAAAAATAATGCTGAGCTGGTCTCAAATTAGGAATGTCAAAGATGTGACATGCAGTGGAAACAAGCAGGAGAAAAAGAGAATAGAAGAAAACAGCTCCAACAATGAGACGGTAGAATCTGGCTCAAATAATTTACATAGTTCTTAGTTATTGAAAGCATCCTGCATTTTTTAAATGTAATTTTTTGCTTACAAGCATTACCTAAAACATAAAATATGAATGCATCTTCTATTTGAAAAAAAGACTAGTTAAAAAGCAAAAGACCTCTCTGTTATGAGTGTATGTTTGATGGAAATCCTAAATGCTCTGTTGTATAAATAATTTCTTGGGCAGAACAGACTATGAAGGAAATGGCAGGATAAACAAATATATGGTAAGTTGGGTATTGTTTTAGCCTATTCTCTCTCTGTCCCGTTCTTTCCCTCTCTCCCCCCCTCTCCCCTCTCTCCCTCTGTCCCTCCCATCTCTCTCCCTCCTTCTCCCTCTCCACCTCCCTCCTCCCTTTCTGTCATCAAAACCTGGTTAATAGTTCACAAACAGCTGAAAATTCCAGTAAATAAGACTTTGGTGATTTTCTGTGAAGTCAAAATAAAAACCTTGCATGTTATAATGGTATCACCATGATCTCCTAAATGAAGTGCTTTGTTTAAAAAAAAAGGCAGCTTAGAAGCAAACCACTCAAGCTGAAATTCTTGATGCGAAGTATTCTGCATATCTGCCAAATGAGTTTTACAGAGCCAGACGCCTTCAGGGTTGCCTGCCATGCCCAGCAGTTGCTTATGGAAACCCAGCATGTAGACATATCATACTGAAAGGTGCTCTAGTGAGCAAGATCAATGTGCCTCTTCAGAATTCAAAGCATCATGGGGATAAGACATGCCAGAACTTCAAGAAGCCATTCAAGACACAAAGCAGAGGTTACTATGAGTAGAGAGTGAGGTTGCAAGTATTTGCTATGTTACAGCAAATCTATTTGCTTTGCAACGATCGTTTGTAACCTTGTGCCCTAGAGATGGATTACATCTTCCAATACCCACAGCCAACTTAGTTGTTTTGTGTGTGTATGATTTCTGCAACCTGATGCTTTTTGGAGACTCCACATTTCAATTTACAGAATTCACAGCAAGCAGGGTTTAACTTCTGGAGGGACCAGTCTGAGGTTAGGATTAGGGAAGATAAATACTTGAAATCTCCAATTAAAAGAAATTCTTAAACAAGTTTTTATATTAACCCTTGCTTAATATGCCTCACGGAACTGCTTGGATGATAAATGATAACTTTGTAACTATGTTTCTAATTTATTATTTCAGTTTTTACCATACATTCCCCTTTCTAGAGCCTGTAGAAATTAAAGCATGCTGCTTCAATATTGTTCTTCTCATCAGGCCACTGTCCTTAAAAAAAAATCTCAGGTCATTTCCTTTCTGCCACTTAGATTGAAATACACATTATTTTTCTATCAGTTGTCTTTTTGTTCATTCCTCCATAATGGAAACTGAAATCTTTTCAAGGTCTTATTCAAAACTTCTAGAATTGGCAATAACTGCAGTCCTGATAATTCAACCCTCCTACATGTTTCCTTCCATATTTTACCAGATATTTCCCAATAGGAAAGACAGGAACCCTATCTGTAGTCATTTCATTGAGTTCTTCCTTATAATTCTTTGAGGCTTTCAGAAAGTCTTAAATCTAGTACTTGTCGTTTATTAAATTTATCTATTAATTCCTGCTATATCTTCAATGTATGGATGGCATGGTGGCTCAGTGGTTAAGATGCTGGGTTTGTTGGCTGGAAAGTCAGCAACCCAGGTTCGAGACCCAAGCTCCATGTGACAGGGTTAGCTCCTGTTCTCGCCCTGCCAACCTAGCAGTTTGAAAGCATGCAAATGTGAATAGATAAATAGGTACCACTTTGGGGGGTTGGTAACAGTGCTCCATGACATCATGCTGACCACAGAAATGTCTTCAGGCAGGGCTGGCTCAATGCCCTTGAAACGGAGATGAGCACCACCCCTATAGTCATCAACGACTAGTGGAGTAAAATCCACACAGACTTCTTTACTTTTTCCTTTACCTCAATATATATTGAAGCTGTAATTGTGTATCATGAATCTGAGATTAGGTCTAGAGAAATTAATGCTACAGAGGTACAATGGAACCTCGGGTTGCAATGGTAATCCATTCCAGGACTAGAGTCGATTTGGTCGTGGCCGGAAGCATAACTGACTGCACATGCGCGGACAAAAATTGCATGGGCTGTGCATGTGTGAAAGGGGAAATTGGTGCAGAAAGGGAATCTGCTGTGTCTGGGTTTGTTTGCCACCTGATTTTTGAATCGTGACCCAATTCAAAAATTGAGTGGATTTTTTGGTTGGAACCTGATTTGGTTGCGAACAGAAGTGTTCGTGACCTGAGGTTCCACTGTACAGCATTTGATGGTTACAAAAATATCCATTAAAAAATTCTGACCCTTTTGAACAGGAGTGTCCACTGTGTATATTTGGGAGAGCTAAGCCCCCTCCAAGTTTAGAATAGAATAGAGTCAGAGTTGGAAGAGACTTTGGAGGTCTTGTAGTCCAACTCCTGCTCAGGGAAGAAACCCTATTTCATTTCAGACAAGTGATTATCCAATTTCTCCTTAAAAACTTCCAAAGTTGGAGCATTTACAACTTCTGGAGGCAAGTTGTTCCAATGATTACTTGTTCTGTCAGGAAATTTCTCCTTAGTTCTAGGTTGCTTCTCTCCTTGATTAGTTTCCATCTATTGCTTCTTGTCCTGCCCTCAGGTGCTTTGGAGAATAGACTGACTCCCTCTTCTTTGTGGCAGCCCCTGAAATAACCAAACACTGCTATCATGTCACCTCTATTTCTTCTTTTCATTAAACTCGACAGACCCAATTTCAGCAACCGTTCTTTATATGTTTTAGCATTCAGTCCCCTAATCGTCTTTATTGCTCTTCTCTGCACTCTTTCTAGAATCTCAACATATTTTTTACATCGTTACATGAAGTTATGTGAGACCACATGGACAAAACTAAGGACCTGTAATGTGTTGTTATATTTTTAAAATAGTGATATGTTAAATTTTGGGCTTACACAATCCATTTTCAAATGTTGCCTCTATCAAAATAGCAAGACATTCTTGACATTAAAAATCACAAAGTGGGGATTTAGGAGCCACATATAAATCTCAGACCACAGGTTGTTTATCATTGTTTTAGATGAATTTGACATCCATTCTAATATTGTATAATCTATGATATCAAATACATTTTTTTGCATTTTACTTAATGAAAGGCTACAGATTCCCTACATTCAATAAAAGTTGAGTTAGAATCCTAAGTGGTCCTCTTATGAAGAAGAATCTAGGTGTCTTTCAGCCATATAATTTTCTTTTTATCACTCAATATGATAACTACAGATGATGCTGATGTGCTTGGCCACTCATGAAACAGTCCTGCTGAGAAGAATCTGACATTCAGAATACATACCTTTGCTTCCCTCTCCCACCCCACATCCTGCCAGGATAGTCATATGATCATGAGGGAGTAGAACAGGATGAGAAAAACAAACATATATAAATACATTTTCCACCTGAATAGCTCGAAGACAAATTTTACTTCCAACACTGATAACAGAGGAGATTTCTCAGTGGTTCTCCTTGTGGAAGCTGAACAGCCATTACTGGGAAGCAGTTCTGCTATATGAAAGCAGAGGGATAAAAGTATACCATCTCAAAACTATTGTTAGGATCCTTAAAAGATGAGTTAATAGGATTATTCAAACAGAACCAAACATTCATTTTTTAAAAATATTCACTGTTTATTTTTAATATGATCCCTGAATCCTGTGGAATATGTTCCAAAGGTGTTTTTTCAAGAGAACTTTCTGTTTTTTCTTTGAAGATGCTAAAGAGCTGATGAAACTTCTTGAATGAGAAGTGAAATGTCTGCAAAGAAAAACCAGAAAGTCCAATAACCTCTTGCAAAAAACCTTTGGGACAACCATGACCTGGATGACTGAGAATCTCCATAGACCTGAGGAATATGAAGTATGAAGTATTAAGAAGTATGAAATATACATAAATGATGACACAACAGTGATTGGTCTCATTCGAGAAAACGATGAATTCGCATACAGAAAGAAGGTTGTACAATTTGCCTCGTGGTGTAACCAGAACAATTTGGAACTGAACACATTCAAAACTGTAGAAATGGTGGTAGGCTTTAGAAGAAACGCTCCCATACTACCACCTCTCATAAAACGAGACAACACAGTATCAACAATAGAGACCTTCAAATTTCTAGGTTCTATCATATCACAAGATCCAAAATGGACACCTAATATCAAAAACGTGATCAAAAAAGCACAACAAAGAATGTTCTTTCTGTACCAACTCAGAAAGTTCAAACTGCCAAAGGAGCTGCTGATACAGTTCTACAGAGGAATTATTGAGTCTGTCATCTGCACCTCTATAACTGTCTGGTTTGGTTCTGCACAGGACAGACACAGACTTCAGAGGATAATTAGGACTGCAGAAAAAACAATTACTAATTACTAACAATTATTAATCCTGCCTTCAATAGAGGACCTGTATACTGCATAAGTCAAAAAGAGGCCTGTGAAAATATTTACAGACCCCTCACATCCCAGACATAGACTGTTTCAACTCCTACCCTCAAAACGATGTTATAGAGCACTGCACACCAGAACAAGGACAGTTTTTTCCCAAGCGCCATCACTCTGCTAAACAAATAATTCCCTCAATACTATCCAACTATTTACAAAGTCTGCACTATTATTACTATTAATCTTCTCATCACTCCTTATCACCCATCCCCTCCCACTTGTGACTGTATAACTGTAACTTTGTCGCTTGTATCCTTCCAATTTATATTAACTATTTCCTAGTATGATTTGATTGCTTATTGTACCCTATGACTATTATTAAGTGTTGTACCTTATGATTCTTGACTCTTGACGAATGTATCTTTTCTTTTGAGAGCATTTGCACCAAGACAAATTCCTTGTATGTCCAATCACACTTGGCCAATAAAGAATTCTATTCTATTCTATTCTATTCTATTCTATTCTATTCTATTCTATTCTATTCTATAAATAAAATAAAACACAAAGTACTTGAGAACAGCAACTATTACTGCAAGCTAGAACATACTGGTCAATGCCTTTACAAAAGCCTTTCCCAATCCAGATGTGTTGGAAAAGAACATCCCATAATATATATAGCTGATTAGGCTATAGAGTAGGTTAAGGATTTGTGGATGGCCACTGGCCAGCGCAATCTAGAATCTGCAAGTGTACTTTTTTTGTACATCTTTTAAACATGCATCTTTTAAACAAACTTTGGCCTTAATTTTTCTTATGTGAGATTTAAAACTTTTGGTATAATATAGAGATCAAGTTGAACTCAAGTTGAGTTTGTCTCCAAGGGATAATTTATTTATTTAATTAATTTATATTGTCTTCTATTCACCCATGATGACTCGAGGTGGCTTACACAATGTAAAACTATATTTAAAAGAAAAAATAAAAATAGCAAACAATAAAAACTAACAAAAAGAATTAAATGAATTAGTAAAGTACAATAGAACAAAATTTGGAAAAAAAAATTTTTAAAAAACCAACTCCCCCCCCCCCCACTCCGATGACAGCAGATTGCATTAGCTATTTGATGGACTCCACCCTTCTCTGGGTTCCCCAGGCCCACTGGCAAAACCAGGTCTTCAGTGCCTTTCGGCACGGGTGGGAATGATATTCCAGAGAGAGGGAGCCACCATGGAGAAGGACCTTCTTCTGGGTCCCACCAGGTATATTTCCCTCAGGGATGGGACCCACAACATTCCCTGCCTCCTCGCTCTAATGGGTTGGGTAGAGGTGACCAGCAAGAGATGGTCCCTCAGATAACCTGGTCCCAAGCCATGAACGGCTTTAAAGGTGACAACCAGCATCTTGAATTGCACCCGGAAGCATATTGGCAACCAATGCAACTCCTGCAGGAGAAGTGACACATGTGCATACCGGGGTCTGCAAAAAACCAATAATACCGATAGTTCTTGACTTATGCCACAAAAAAGATAAAATTTACTATCCTTCAAGGAGACTAAATTAGGAACTTTCTGCATTTCCCCCCATTTCATCAGATTTTAAGGTGTGGCAGCATTTGTTTGTAAATTTGATTGCAGCAACTGAGTAGGGAAACACACTGATTTCTGTATTGTGGTTTGTGCCATACTTTTTCCAATTTCTTCTTGCCATTTTTGGAGATTCAGTTTAATGAAAGCCATAAGCAAGAAAAATCAATGTTGAGACATGTTATGGCTCTTTTGTGTGGATGGTTTCTGGGTATTGATGTCAGAATGAAGGCAAATAGACATGTCCCAGAATAATTTTGCAAGATCCAATCTGGGTTGGTCACTGGGACCAGAGGTTTTCTAAGCTTTGTGCTGGAGCCCATCCTTACGGAAGTTCTCTGTACCAGAATGCATGCTGTGGGACCAGGGGTCACCAATCTTTTGGACCTCAGGGACCACCAAACACATAATTTTAAATCCCACGGACCAGAGACCCTGGGAAAATCTCAAAAAAAGTCTGCAGGAAAATTCCCCACCCAATTTTCCTACCGATCAATCATTCTTTACTTGGAATCACAGGATAGTGTTTCCAGCTCCATTCTCCGGGGGCGGGGAAAGGGGAGAGAGACTTTTGACTTCATGCAAAGAAAGTAGCAGAAGCAGCAGAAGTCTTTCTTTCTCTCCCCCCAATTCCACCAGAAATGAGTTTTTGTGAGATTTGTCATGCTGGCACAGCCTCTTAGAACAGGATGCCTTGCAGGGTCCCAAAGACTCATTTCTTGTGGAGTTTGAGGGAGAGAAAGAAATACTTTTGCTGCTTTTCTTGCGTGCAGCCAAAAGCAGAAGAAGAAAGAAGTGGAAAGAAGCAGCCTGGTGGCCAGGCCAGGCGCATGGGGCGAATGGGGCAAGTTCCCCCCTCTGCCCTTCCCCCCCTCCCCTCACTATCTTGTGTTGTTCGCAATGCAAGCAACACAAACTTTGTGTTCCATGAGCCATGTGGGCAGCGTAGCCTTGTGTTCCCATGCAGCCTGGATTAATTGCTTTGGGAGAGTGCTTTGGGGATGACATTTCTCTGCAGAACACCAAAATTGGTGACCACTGCTGTTGACTATTCTATGAGTTGTATTTATGTGGTGCCTTCCTATTGGTTGATTGGTGTGTTTATGGCTGGTGATTGGCTATTATTCCCTTGTGCTGCCAAAGCCTCAAGTCCTAAGCATCTGATAAGCCGGTGGTAAATCAGTACTCCTGTTGACTGATAAGGGATCCATTTCCCAAGCTTTAATAATTTCCCTGGTTATCTTTGTATCTGCCCAGCCAACGATCTCAGTAGTTGTGAAACGGAATGTATGTCCTTGTTCATTGGAATGGGAAGCTACCAACTGATGTCAGAGTTGAACTATGGATGAAGAGTACAAATTATGTACACATAAAAGGTCATTTTCCCCCTATTCTTATAGATTGTTCATGAAGAGTCTCATTCTGAAGCCAAAGGAACCATTGAACTTTCAGGATACTTTGAATTATTAATGTATTGCAGGCTGAATTACCAGTAATGAAAGTGCTCCAGTATCATTCAGAATGCATTAACCATTAATTAAATATTTTGGTACTTAAGTCTCACTTTATGTCCAATTAACCATTTTATGAACATGCACAAAGTACCTGTAGAATAGAGTTGTCTGTTTGGTGGCCAAAAAGATAAAAATGGTAGCAATCCCCATGTAATCAAAGTCCTGCCTCTTTTTCAAGTGCACCAGGACTTATACCATAGAGAAAAAAGAGCAGGTTTTTAATCTGCTTCATTTTTCTATTTCCCATCTCTAGACCACACTTGCATAAATCTTATGATTACCAACTTTTATACAATTGGTATTTCAGTGATGTTCCAAGGACTGTGCTTTCCAAAGTTGGCAGGACCAGGAAGAAGACATGAGTAGAGCAAAGAGAAAATTAAATCAAGTCTAATTCAATATAGCTATGTATTTAATAAGTGTTTTCTAGGTATTTGAAGCTCAGAAATTGTATATATGGTCTATAGCCCCACCTGGACCTGAAGATAACAAATGGACAGGAAGGATATGATTCATGAAAGACATTAGACAGGGTTTTTCTTCCTAATTTAATTATATCCTAATTAAAATGAATATCAGCCAGCTACAGCTACTAATTTTTGCTCTTATCATTTATAATCTATAACTCTAAGATCCTTTACAAAATTATTTGAAAGCAAGTCCCACTGAATACAGCAAAACTCATTAAAGTTACATAGATTGAAATTGCAACAACAACTAATATGTTTAATTGTTTACTTATTTGCTAGCATCTTAGCAAAATGTAATTGTGGTTAAAAGGGAAAATAAATATTGGCTAAGTAGTGCCCTTTTAAAAAGCTGCACTTTCACTATCCAGAAGAAGTAAGATGGCTATAACATCAACCTTATCTTTTCATCGCACAGACTATTGGAGAGGAACTTCTATCAGTCATCAGTTTTCAAGATAAATACCAATATTCATTAGTGCCAGCCATTGTGACCAATTTTTCCATTGAAGGTGATCTGCCATGTGGAAAGGGAAGGAGGGAGGGAGGGAGGGAGGAAGGAAGGAAGGAAGGAAGGAAGGAAGGAAGGAAGGAAGGAAGGAAGGAAGGAAAAGAGGAAAGAAATTACTTTGTAATCTCATAATCTAAACTAAGAAGCTATACATATTTCAAATAATACCCACATGGATAAAGAACATGTGAACACACAAATTAGCAGCTTTGTCTCTGGCATGCAGACATTTTCTATCGTGGTATCTACACTTTGGAATGATCTCCCTAAAATTTGGAAGTGATATCTCTATCATTTTTAGACACTTGCTGAAAACTCATGTCTTTATCTAAGCTTTGTCAATATGTAGGAACAATGTCCCTCACCCCAAATCCATTTTAATTAATATGTTTTGTTTTTACTGATTGTAATATTAAAATTTAAATATATTTTACTATGCATTTTATTACCCTTTGTAGTGTAAACTACTTTGAGATACTAGGAAGTGGTATATAAGTGTATAAATACATAAATACCGGTTATAATAACAAGAATTCTTGTTGAATGAATAACTATGAATATGCACATTATTTGATCATTTCAACCAAATCATTCTATTGCCATCCTGTTCTTTTTGCTTTCTGTTTATAACAACTGTGGAATATTGTGGTAATCCTACAATTCTTTTGGAATAGAATTAGAATCTAGAGTATAGTTCTAATTTATGAAAATGTGTAACTTGGTGAAGAAGACAAACAAGGTAAAACTGGAGAGCGGAATTAAACCCTAAACACTATACAGAGTATTGCAAACTTAATTAGATAAATTCTAATAGTAATGCATTATATATCAAAGAAGATTCTGATTATTCACTTCAGAAGAATCTAGAATGAAGTTACTTCATAGTACAGATCACCTTTGCTAAAAAAAAAAAAAAAGTCTATACACTCCTGTTAAAATGATGTAAATTAAGATCAAGATAAATCACCTCAGATTTCCCCCCCCACCTTTTAGCTGTACAATTCAATCGAAAAATGAAGTGAAATATTTTAAGGGGGAAATAACAATAAAAAATGAACAGTAGTGTGGTTGCATATGTGTGCACACCCTTAAACTAATACTTTGTTGAAGCACCTTTTGATTTTATGACAGCATTCAGTCTCTTTGATAGGAGCCTATCAGTATGCCAGATCTTGCTTTGGAAATCTTTGCCCACTCTTCCTGGCAAAAGTGCCCCAACTCTGTTAGAGTGCAAGGACATGTCCTATGCACAGCCAAGATTTTCAATTGGATTCAGGTAAGGATTCTGGCTCTGCCTGGGCCATTCCAAAACTTTGTTCTTCTTATGGTGAAACCATTATTTTGTTGATCTGGAGGTACGTTTTGGGTCACTTATATCCACTGTACATTAGATGTGCATAGTAGACTTCATAACATTCAATGAAGAAGCCTTCTTCCTGTAGTGAATTGATTAAGGCTTATAATCACAACTATGCAACACACTCCTTTACATAAGACCAGCCATATTTTCATATACCTATACCAGTGGTGGCTAACCTTTTTGGGCTGCTGTGCCAAAAATTGCGTGCGAATTAGCATGCACGCACTCATGTGCCAGCACCCAGAATGCAATATGCGCCCTGTCCCCACGCCCCCTGTGCATATGCGCACAATCACCCCCACCCCCTTACCTGCACTGTGCCTCACAGATGATTTTTTTGGCTGGTTTGAGGCCTTTTTTGGCCTCCCAAAGGCTTGGAAAAAGCCTCTGCAAGGCTTTTCAGGATGAATTATAGGCCCTTTTTGTCACTTCTGATATTACAGGAAGTGACAAAATGGGCCTATCGGACTGAAAAGCCTTGCAGAGGCTTTTTCCCAGCCTCTGGGAGACCGAAAAAGGCCTCAAACCAATTGAAAAAAAATCAGCTGTGAGGCACACACATGCGCAGTGAGGTAAGTTTGCCTGAAGCTCGCGTGCCAGCAAAATGGCTCTGCGTGCCATTTGTGGCACACGTGCCATAGGTTCGCCATCACGGACCTATACATTACTGAAGGTCACAGAAAATATGGGAGCTATTTATTTAAAGATTTTGAAGTAGTTCAGATTGTTTTGCATAAAATAGATCATTAAGGTTCCAGTGAATATTTAATATTATTATTATTTTTTAAAATGAGGGATATTATACTACTGAAACTCATCAACCTGCCATTGAATGTCAGAGTTTTGGAGAGAGCTGCACAAATAGATTGAGGCATCTCTATTTTAATGGGCTGCCCACAATTCCATTTCCAGAACTACTGTTTGTATCATAGGATAGTTTCTATTTCAGATGCTTGGCATTCTGCCATTCAATATTTCAATAAATAATTCAAAACACTCCTTTAGATGGATATTGTCACAAGTGGAACTCAGGTATAGCAAATTGCTTTGAGTATCAATTGATTATGGACGGGAAGTGAAGTGCAATCCAATAACACAGATTCTAGCTTACCCTTCTGGTCAAGTGCATCTGCTTTCTGGTAAAGGTAACCACATCCATCCAATAATATCCCATGATGGAGAAGGGCCAGGATGTAATGTTGGGAGGTTATGTGGAGAAGGATTAACACAGCAGATTTGTGCTTGGAATGATGGGGAAATGGCTACAATGGAAAGTGCATAGCTGAAAAAACAGCTCATAAAAATTTTATTACTGAAACCAGGGACTTGACTGCAAAACTAAAGTGATATTAATATCATAGTTTGGGAGGTTTGTGCTTCTTTGTCTCAAGTCATTTCATAGATTCTCATTAACTTAAATGTTTTCCTTTGTGTGTATTTGTTAGGTCTGTGAAATAGCATTTGCTTCTTTCTTTGCATTAATTAGCTGTAAGGTCAGGGTTAGTTTCAGCCCCATTTGTAATGGTGACCTTAGAGTGTATAATGAAAAGCTACTACATTCACAGTGGCTTGGCAAAGTGAAAGCACCAGCATGTTGTGAAGACAATGACCCCTGTACTTGCCCTTGGCTAACATTTCATTGCCAATGCTTTCATCAATCTTGATTTTATGGGCCCTTATGGTCAAAGGAATTTTAATTAAAATGGATTCAAAGGGTAAAGCTCAGACAAGCTACTGGTTTATGCCCAAGAAATAGGGACGGTTAACTCATTGTTTGCTTCCTGCAATATCCACAGGGGAAAAGTGGAGTTCATTCATCCTATTGCATCAGATATGGAAATATATCCCAAGGTTGGAAGCTTTGGAGACCAGTAATTAGGAAGCTGTGGAAATTTAAGGGTGAAATGTAGGCTTTAATATCTAAAGACATCTAAAGAAGCTTTAAAGAATCTGTTGGGCCTTATAGGAAAGACATCATTGAATCTAGTTTGGCTTCTAGGGACTTTGCCATTACCTTCTTCAAGATCATTTTGTCCACTTTACAGTCCAATATGAAACTTCCTAGTGGTCTCTAATTCCAACTCTGTTAGCATACTCAAAGGGTTCTGGGACCACAAAAGAGTTGGATGGGAAGGCTGCAAAGAGCTCCAATGTTATGTGCTTAAATGTGCAAATCTGGTGACAGAGAAGTCATTGTTAAGGTTCACCCTATACAAAAGTGTATTTTGTTTCTACTGTCTAGCATACTATCTGTAAGATATGGTTTTGAAGGAGCTCTAGACACTTTCTGCAAGTTATTTCTTCTATAATTCCATTGCATGCTATGTGTTGTGTTCACTTTTCAAGCTCATCTTTCAATATGTTTGTCCTTTTTTTTAAAAAAAGAAACTTCTGGTTGAATGTTCTAAGATTGGGCCATACAATTAATTTTAAATATATTAAATGTTTAATAAAATCAAGTTAAAGCAGACAGATTTCCAAAGCAGCTTTCTGCATGGGTAGCAACAGGGAGCAGAAGGCAAATACTAGTCCTGTGTTCTCCAAATGGATCTGCCCATCTATTCCGACTGTGAAGAATTGGAATGCATTTTCAATTACTCAGACACTTTGCACGGAGGGTAATATTTCATGGCTTTCATTCACACTATCAAAATGCATTCAGTGCTCCCATGTGAAATCAGGTTTGTCGTGAGGTCAGGTGCACTGTGGTCTATTTCTCACCTCCTTCAGAATTTATATTTACTGGGACTGGTGCTAGGAAATAGGCAATCTAAAAATTGCAAATATATAAATGAATGAACTCACTTATGAGAAACCAGACGTTTCTTTCCTCGGTGGAAGATTATGTTCTTGAAAAAAAAAATCTCAGAGTGATATCTATGTCTTGTTAAGAACCAGAAATAGTAGGTGGCATCCATCTATATGAAATAGATAACATATCTCAGAATCTGCCGTTTCAATTGGGAAAACTTATGAAGTATGAGAACAAGATGGAAATTATATCAGGAGCTAACTTCCTTTGGATTAGGACCAATGTGTAATGTACTTTTCATTATTATTAGCCAGTCATAGGTCTCTCTTTGTGTATGTAAAACAAGAAAACATAACAAGTCTTTTTTCCATTAAGACATAAATCTTACTGCCTGTTTTACCGCATCTATACTTTTCATTTGTCCATTTGTTATGTAGCAAAAGCTTTTCCTGCAAACCTTGTGTTATGTCTGGAGCATGGGTGCGAATAATGGAGACGAGCCAGTAGAAACAGTGAACTTCAAATTCTTTATTTACATGGTGTGACAGCTCAAACTGGATGGCTGCTATAGCCTTCCTTATATAGGCAACTTATTAACTATTCAACCAATAGCAATCCGGAAGCGCTAGCTCCGTTAACCAATGAGAAATGCCTGTTAATGGCCAATCAGATGCTCCTGAACGGACCAATCCGATCTTGCCATTAACAGCCAATCAGAAGTGCAGGGCCAGAACCCTGCACTTGACTTCAAGCTCAAGATAACTTTATTTAATATTATTCATTCACAACACCCCTTTCCCCCGGCTTCTGCTTACGGGGTGCGGTCACATAGTCCTTGAGGTAGGACGGTTGTTTTATCAGTCTTTTTGATTTTTGCAGAGTGCCTGGCAATTGGCTGCACTTTTGCTGAGGTAGATCATTGTTTAACGACAGGGGTGCCTCTGGTTCAGAGTTCACGTTTCCGTCGTTACCAATATCTTCGGCAACTCCCTGCGGTGAATTTACTCCCATCCCTGGTTCCTGTTCCTGTGTTTCAGTTCCGTTATCAATCCCTTCGAAAAGATTTTCCTCCAGTTGAAATTTGTCTTCCTCTGTATCTCCCCCCCACACCCTCAGTTTGGTCATAAGGCAGTTCGGAATTGCGTGACTGCAGCCATGATCGTAGTTGATCTATGTGGCGCTTCAAAAGTCTATCGTCAGGGCGCTCTACAAGGTATGATCTTGGGCTGGTTATGCAGATTACGGTTGCTTCTACCCACAGCGGATCGCCCGATAAGTTTTTAGCGAATACTAAATCGCCTACCTGGAAGGTACGGCATCGGCCGCTGGATCCGAGTGGTTTTTCCGGTTCGTAGGCTGGGTGTAACCGGTTGAGGTGGAAGCGGAGCTTTCGTCCCATTAGCAGCTCGGTGGGAGTTTTGTTGGTGACGCTGTGAGGTGTGATGTGCTGTAGGAAAAGGATTCGGTTGATTTTCTCATCGATGTTGTCATAGTCAATCTTTTGGAGAGTTTTTTTGACGAATTGTACCATGCGCTCAGCCCTACCGTTGGCCGCAGGGTGCGCAGGCAAAGTGAGCTCATGTCGGATACCACGGTCAGCCAGGTACTGCTCAAAGGACAGCACGGTAAATTGGGGCCCGTTGTCGGATACCAGAACGTTTGGTAATCCGTGGGTTGCAAACAATCTTTCCAGTCTTTTGATGATCGCGTCAGTGGTCATGTTGCTCATTTGGTGAATCTCGAGCCAATTCGAGTAGGCGTCGACAGTTAACAAGAATGTGTGGCCTTTGGTTGGCCCAGCAAAATCCAGATGGATGCGGGACCAGGGTCCCCGCGGTGTCTCCCATTCGGTTGGGGTTGCCTTTGGTGGAGCATTGCTTACTTGTTGGCATCTCTGGCAGGTTTTAACCCATGATTCGATTTGTCGGTCTATACCTGGCCACCATGCATAGCTACGTGCGAGGCCCTTCATGCGCACGATGCCAGGGTGGCCATCGTGCAAGGTTCTTAGCAGTGCCTGTTGGAGTCGTTCTGGGATAACGACTCTATCACCCCAGATGATACAGCCCTTTTGCGAGAGCAACTCTGTTTGACGACTTTTGAATGGTGCGAAGTTGTCTGGTACTTGGTCCAATGGCCATCCGCGTTCCACCTATGTGAGGACTTGTGCTAAGATGGGGTCGCGTTTTGTTTCTCTCGCGATGTCACGGGCAGTTAATGGTGGCATATGGAGTGTCTCGATCTGCAACGTTGTCATCGTTGGTGCAGGATCGCTGATGGTTTCTGGGAGCGGTGCACGGCTCAACGCGTCAGCGTGAGGAATGGCTTTACCGGGGCGATATTGTAGCTGATAATTGTAGGCAGCCAAGAATTCTGACCAGCGGGTCATCCTGGGAGAAAGTATGTAGGGAGTTGGCTTATCCCTAGCGATTATCCCCAGCAATGGTTTGTGGTCAGTTACTATAGTAAAAGCCCGGCTGTACACGTACTCATGGAATCTTTTAACAGCCGACACAATTGCCAGGGCTTCTTTATCGATCTGGCTATAATTTCACTCGGTTCTCGAGAACGTTTTTGAAAAGTAAGCAACAGGGGCTTCGCTACCGTTGAGCAATACATGGCTCAAAATGGCGCCCACTCCAAAAGGCGATGCATCACATGTGATATTTAACGGTAAAGTTTCATTGTACTGCATTACTACAGCATCAGAAGTCAGTAGTTTTTTTACATTACGGAATGCCTGCTCTTCTCTGTGACCCAATACCCAAATTGCTTTTTTATCTAGTAGGCGATGTAAAGGTTCAGCGACAGTCGCCTTGTGCAGCAAGAATACGTTATAGAAATTGATGAGGCCTAAGAACGCCTGGAGGTTGGTCTTGTTCCGGGGTCTTGGAGCGTTTTTTATTGCTCTCAATTTGCTGTCGGTAGGGTGAATACCCTGACTGTCAATCAAGTACCCTAAGAATTCAACACGATCTGTACACAGCTTGCACTTACTTTTCTTCACTTTCAGGCCTGCTTCTTGGAATTTTTGTAAAACCAGTCTTAAACGATCCCGTAAAATTTTTGGAGTGGGGGCAGCAATGAGCACATCGTCAAAATAGGGGACGACGCCTTTGATCCCCTGCAATAGTCTCTCCATTAGGCTCTGAAAGATCCCCGGGGCTACACTGACTCCGAATTGGAGCCGCGTACACTTAAATGCACCTCGGTGTGTTACGATAGTCTGTGCCTGTGCCGTTTTTTTATCGACTGGCAGTTGCTGGTAAGCCTGAGCTAAGTCTAGTTTAGCAAAGACTTTTCCGCCCCCCAGGGAATGGAGGAGGTGTTGCACCACCGGCACTGGATATGGATTTTGTTGCAGGGTGTGGTTCAGGGTGGCTCGATAGTCCCCACAAATTCTAATGGAGCTGTCCGGCTTAATTGGTGTCACGATTGGGGTTTCCCATGGGCAGTGGTCAGTTGGCTTCAAAACTCCCTGGGCTATCAACTTATCAAGCTCTTCGTCGATTTTCGGCTTAAGTGCGAACGGAACTCGACGAAGCTTAAGGCGTATGGGAGCTATCTTTGAATTAAGGCTAAAGGATCTCGGGGTCCCCTTGTACTCACCTAGCTTTTCCGCGAAGACATCCCTGAATTCATGGGCGAGGTCCTCCTCCCAGTCACTGCCGCTGATTCGGTTAATGCCTGCCACTTCAATGCCGAGTGTGCGAACCATTGGAGGCCTAACAGGCTAGGCCGATCCTTGTCGATCACCGTCAGGGGTAAGTACGCTGTGCGGTTCTTGAACGCGACCCGGACTCGACTGGATCCTACGACTGGAATCCGGTTCCCCTGGTAGTCCTTTAACACGAGCCATTGGAATTGAAGGTCTTGGCGCCGGATAGTGGGGATGAGTTGCTTGAGGGTCTTCCAAGAGACCATTGAAAGAGACAATCCCAAGTCAACTTCCATTTGGCAAGGCTGATTTTTCGATGTCCACTTTGACTCGAATTTTCTTGGCATCCAGTGAAGAGGCGTGGCTGATAGTGAGGGTTTGGTGGGCCTCTTCCCGTCTCGTTAGGCGATTCACGGGTCGGTTTCTGTAGGAGTGGTTTTCTGGTTCTCGCCTTACAGGACGATTTCCTGTCGATTGGCGGAGATTGGGACACTTCGAGGTCTGGCTGGGTCCGAGGAGACTTCTGCAGACCCGTCCAATATGGCCTCGTTTCCCGCACTCGTGGCAGAGTGCGTCGTGGAATTTACAATCGGAACAGTAATGGTTGGCTCCGCAGCCAACGAATGGTTGCTGGGATTTCGGGTAGCGATCCCAGTCGGACCGCAGGCGATGGACCTCTTCTTCGTCGCTGTCTGACGACAAAGAGAGATCCTCATGGTGGGCCATTGAAAGCTGTCCTTCTGACTTAGGTGAAACTTCGCTGGCTGGTTGATGTGCTGGAGCGCGATTCTGGCGTAGTTGGGCAGCTGACTTCTTGATTGCCTCTGCTGCCATAGCCTCAGCAATGGCATCGGCAAGGCTAATGTCGCCCTTAGCCATTATTTTGCTCTGTACGTTTAGAGCGTCTAACCCGAGAACTACTCAGTCTCTCAAGGCCTCCTCTAGGTTGGTGAAATCGCAAAGGCCTCCCAAGTTACGGAGGTCTGCAGCGAAATCGGGAACGCTTTCTCCTTTCCGCTGGTTTCTTTGATAGAACTCGTCGTCTTACGAGCGTTGGAACGGTCGATGCATAGTGGGCCCTTAGTAGCTGTTCGAGGACGTCCCAGTCCATGGCCTTCACTTCAGCCAGTTTCGCTAATGCCTTAGCCATTTTGAATACTGTCGGCCCGCAGTGTGTTAGGAATACCGCCCGTTTCTTCCCGGTTGTGGCATCCTTCAGATTATTCATTTCCAAAAATATTTGGAAACGGTCCATGTAGGACTCCCAGTCCTCTGGAGCTGGGTCGAACGGAGCGGGTGGTACTTCGCCGCCAGACATGGTTCCACCGTTGTGCGTTTCAGCCACATGCTTGGTTGTTTTTGTCATTGTTTAGTTGGCTCTGATGTCATCCAATCCCACCTTCGTCACCAGTGTTATGTCTGGAGCATGGGTGCGAATAATGGAGACGAGTCAGTAGAAACAGTGAACTTCAAACTCTTTATTTACATGGTGTGACAGCTCAAACTGGATGGCTGCTATAGCCTTCCTTATATAGGCAACTTATTAACTATTCAACCAATAGCAATCCGGAAGCGCTAGCTCTGTTAACCAATGAGAATGGCCTGTTAATGGCCAATCAGGTGCTCCTGAACGGACCAATCCGATCTTGCCATTAACAGCCAATCAGAAGTGCAGGGCCAGAACCCTGCACTTGACTTCAAGCTCAAGATAACTTTATTTAATATTATTCATTCACAACACCTTGTCAACAGATGCTCATTTCCTTTTGCTCCTAAAATAACAGCAGATCAGGTATGGAACATGGTGGGTTGCTTTGAGAACTTTTAGAATCCTCTCCTTTTGATAAATCATCATAAGTAACGTCTAAAACTCCACAAGAAAACCTTCAGCCCACTTTTGCAGCTCCTAATCCCTCTAAGATTGTGTCATAAGTATTCAGCTTCAAGCTAACCATTCTTATTGATGTATTTCTCAGGGGGTTAAAAACAAGAAAAAGCTGATAATAGATACAGAATAGATAGAATAAAGTAGAGTAGAGTAGAGTAGAGCAGAATAGAATAGAATAGAATAGAATAGAATAGAATAGAATAGAATAGAATAGAATAGAATAGAATGGGATGGCATGGCATGGCAGGGCATGGGATGGCAGGGCATGGGATGACATGGGATGCCATAGCAT
The DNA here is from genome assembly GCA_033807585.1 of Hydrophis major. Taxonomy (NCBI): domain Eukaryota; kingdom Metazoa; phylum Chordata; class Lepidosauria; order Squamata; family Elapidae; genus Hydrophis; species Hydrophis major. The sequence continues at coordinate 237,610,816 of CM066330.1, read as the reverse complement.
AGAATGGCATGGCAGGGCATGGTGTGAGATGGCATAGAAAATAGAATAAAATAGAGTTATTTATTGTTCAAGTATGATTGGGCACACAAGGAATTTGTCTCAGTTGCATAAGCTCTCACTGTACATACAAACAATAAAGTGATAGGTCATAGATCATAAATCATAGTTATAATCATTAATCATAAAATACAAACAACAAATCCTTCCCCTAACAATATTGCAGCTTTATCATTTCTATGATGTCACTAATCATGCTTCCTGAGCTCATCAGAAACTGAACATAATTTGAAACAGCAAGCCCTGGAAGAAATAACCCCTTTGTCTTGTTTAAAATCTAAGAAACTATTATCAAAATGACATTGGAAAATGATCTTGTGAATTAGGTTTGATTCTAAATGCAATCCCCTTGATTCATTAGCCATTCAGGTAAATGCTTCATGGTTGAGGAGTGAGACATAAATTTATGAATTAAATAAGGAATGAAATAGTCTCAGTCCACTGATCAGAATTAATATTATGCAGTAAAACCCTCTTCTTTTTTGTCCTACCTGTTTCAGCTAATTTGATGAAAGAGAATTTGCTTTTGAAATGTGATTAAAAGAAAAAGAATTTCAGTGGGGATAGTGGAAAAGGACTGTGGTACACTTCTTAATTGTAAGCAGCTAAGGGATTGTGTGAATAACCTTTGTACCATTTCTGAAACAACCCACACATAACAAATTAAAAAGGAATCAAAATTAAAATATGTGCATCACAATCTAATAATATTTATGATGCAGTTATGTTATTTTGTCACAATGCATGTGCATGAATCATGCTATTTATGTGATGATGTCATAATTCACATGGAATCATTTGATTCCTTTTCCCAGATACCTGTCAATCTCAAGCTGTCTGGCTTCCTAAACTTCATTCCAATTCCAATGAAAAATCACATGAGAATTCCTGCTCTTGGCTACTTTTTCCAGATTGTGAATTGTGTAAAGTTGGGGATCCAGTGTTTATTTTTAAAAAATGTATATGACCATCCATCTCACCATGCTAGCTACCCTGGGTAACCAGCAACAGTTAAAAAACCCAAGCAACAGCAAAAATGAATAGATAATACCATTACAGGAAGAAATTATTAAGAAAATAAAATCATACCAAATCAATCCTAAAAACCCTTTATAAATATAGTGTCAATGTTCTATTATCGTATTTTATCATCTAGCCATTGATAAAAAAGATCCCAAATTTCATAAAATTGTTTATCCTCTTGCCCTCTAATTTCAAATGTCAATCTACTCATCTCAGCACATTCCAATATTTTCTTAATAATTTCTTCCTGTAATGGTATTTTCTCATTCTTCCAATTTTTAGCAAATACAATCCTAGCCGCTGTTAATACATTTACAATCAGGTATTTCAAATCTTTACTATATGTATCAGGTAAAATTCCCAATAAGAAGATCTCTGGTTTCAAGTCTATATGTTTCTTTGTCATTTTTTCCAACCACATGCGAATTTTAGTCCAATATTTTCTAGCATCCTCACAAGTCCACCACATATGGTAATACGAGCCGGGTATCTGATGACATTTCCAGCATTTTTCAGATTTGTTCTTAAACATTCTTGCTATTCTTGTCGGAGGAAAGTGCCACCTGTAAAACATCTTATACAAGTTTTCTTTATATGCTGTTGACATTGTCATTTTATAATTTTGAGACCACAATTTTTGCCATTTCTCTAAATCAATCCCATATCCAAAATTCTTCCCCCAAACAATCATAGTTTATTTGACTTGTTCTTCCTCTAATTTCATTCCCAGTAAATAACCATATAATTTTTTAATCACCTTCTCATCAGTACCCATCAAGATCTTATCGAAATCAGTCTGCTTATCATAGAATCCCTCCGTTTTAAAATCTTCATCATACCTTGAATGTATTTGTGCATATGAAAACCAATTCATTCTTATACCTTGTTCCTCTAAGTTTTGGATCGATTTAAGTCCACCCTTTTCATCCAAAAGTTCCCCATATCTAACTGTTTGTTCCTTCTTGTAAATTATAGGATAGGAAAATGCTTCAATAGTCGATAACCAAACTGGAATTTTCAAATAACATTGTCTTTTTATCTTCTCCCAATTTAACCACAAAGACATAATGTCTTCTAAAATAACCCTGTGTTTTAGTTCCCTTATACCATAAAAAAGCATGCCAGCCCAACAGCAAGTCATGCCCTTCTAATGTCAACAACCTATGTTTTCTTAATGTTATCCATTCTTTGACCCACATCAAACTTGCAGCTTGATAATACAATTCCCAATTAGGCAGACCAAAACCTCCTCTAATTCTAGCATCTTGCAAAAGCTTTAGCTTTATTCTCGCTTTTTTACCTTGCCATATAAACTTCAACATAATTTTATTTAAATCTTCAAAATAGTCTTTTCCAAGCCTAATTGGTATTGTTTGAAACAAAAATAAAATTCTAGGTAAGATATTCATCTTAATTGTTGAAATTCTCCCTATTAATGACAATTGCAAGTTTTCCCACTTCTTCAAATCTGTAGTTATCTGTTGTTTAAGTTTAATATAATTATTCTCCTTTAATGTGCTACATCTTGTTGTCAAATATATCCCCAGATACTTAACCTTATTTGTAACTTGAATTTTCAAAAGATCTGCCAGTTCTTCTCTCTGTCTCAATAGCATGTTCTTTGTCAAAATCTTTGTTTTATCTTTATTTATTTTCAAACCAGCCACCTCTCCATATGTCTCTATCCTTTCCAATAACTTTGGAGCTGTTTCTAGCGGGTCTTCCAGAATAAAAGCTAAATCATCAGCAAAAGCTTGTAGCTTAAATTCTTCCTTCTTAATTTTCATTCCTTTTATGCTTTTATCATCCCTAATATTTCTATTCAACACTTCCAAGGTCAACACAAATAGCAAAGGAGATAGGGGACATCCTTGTCTTGTGCCTTTCCTTATATTAATAAAATCTGTAAGTTCCCCCTCCATCATTACCCTTGCTGTCTGTTTATTATATATGGCTTCTATTGCTTGAATAAATTTTTTAGCAAAACCCATCTGCTCCAATAGTAATAACATAAATCTCCAGTTCACGTTGTCAAATGCCTTTTGAGCATCTAGGAATATCAAAGCCATTTGCTTTTCAGGATGAGCCTCATAGTATTCCAAAGTGTCCAAGATTACTCTCATATTGTCTCTGATTTGCCTCTTTGGCAGAAATCCATTTTGATCTGGGTGGATAAAATTATTTAAATATTTTTTAAGTCTTTCTGCTAAAATTGAAGCAAAAATTTTATAGTCTGCATTCAATAAAGAAATAGGTCTATAGTTCTTAATTTGCAGTGGGTCAGCCTCTTCTTTTGGAATAAGTGTAATATAAGCCTCTGACCATGTTTTGGGTATCATCTTCTTTGACATAACTTCATTCATAACTTCTAACAGTGGGATGCTCAATGATTCTTGAAATGTTTTATAGAATTCTGCCGGAAGCCCATCTGGACCTGGTGCTTTTCCATTATTTTGTTTCTTAAGTGCTTCATTTAATTCCATCATTGTTATATTGCTTTCTAGCATTTCTTCAGTCTCTTTAGGTATCTTCGGTAAGTTAGCATTCTATAAATACTGTTTGACTTTTTCCTCATCAATATTCTCTTGTTTATATAGTTGCCCATAAAAATCTCAAAAAATTTCCTTTTTCTCCTTATTACCATAACAAACTTGGCCTTGGTCATTTATTAGCTTCAATATTTTTCTTGATTCCTTCTCCTTTCTCAATTTATATGCTAACCATCTACCTGGTTTATTTGCATCTTCAAAGTAATTCTGTTTAGAATTTCTAATTTTCTGTGCCAGTTCTTCTTTCTCTATTAATTCCATTTTATGTTTAATTACATCCAGCTTCAATTTAATATCTTTTTTCTGTGGCATCTTCTGTAATTCTTTTTCAAGTCTTTTATACTCATCTTCGAAGGCCTTAGAAGCTTGCCTTTTCCAAATATTCTTTTTTCTTGTATAATCTATTATCAAACCTCTAGAATATGCCTTCATTGTATCCCAAACATTTTGCGTTGAAGTATCTTCTTTTTTATTTTCTCTAAAGAAAAAAGCCAGTTCCTTCTCCATCCGTTGTATAAAGTCTTTTTTCTTTAAGATAGTATTATTTAATGTCCATCTCTATCTTATTTTTTTTGTCCCTTCCATTTAATTGTCATTGGGCTATGATCTGCCCAAGTACTTGTTTCGATATTTGTTTCTTGAATATTGGATATTAATTCTGTTGAGATCCAAATCATATCTAATCTGGACCATGATAAATGTCTATTTGAATAAAAAGTATATTGTTTAGCTTTAACATTTCTTTCTCTCCAAATATCTGGGAGACTTTAATAGAATTGTGGACAATAAACTGGACTATATAGCAACAACAACAAAGCAAAATAGAAAGACTGTCCCTAAATCTTTTTTAAAAATCCCACCTCCCTCTCAATGAAATAAGAAGGGAAGCATTATCCAAGGCAAATATATTTCTTTGCTCCTAAAGTATTTTTCCTCCACTTTAGACAGAAACCATGGAACTGTCTCACACACCCTGAACAGTAAGTCAAGGATCTAGCGATTGACATGCTAATCAATAATGTTGTCTAGAATTGATACTTACTGGTAATGCAAAACATTTCCTTGAACAAGGTTCTTTAAAACATATTACTATCAGTGAGACACAGGGGCCAAGTTTCAATCTTTTCTAGTATTCTGGGCTATATTAATCTTAAGAAAACAGTCTACTGTAATAGAGTATGTGAAATTATTCTGATAAATAAAAGGACCAGAACTACACAAGTATTTATTTATTTTTCTAATTATTGTAATTTATAAGTATATCCATCCATCCATTTATCCATTTATCCATTTATCCATTCATCTATCTATCTATCTATCTATCTATCTATCTATCTATCTATCTATCATAGAGATATAGATAAAACAAATGTAACAACAACAAAAAAGAATGATACAGCTATTTAAAACAAGGACAATGTAAAAGCACATGAAAAAATATGATAAAACACATAAAATAAGAACTGAGGTATTAACAGAATAACAGAATTGAAAAGGACCTTTGGAGGTCTTCTAGTCCAATCCCCTCCTCAAGCAGGAGACCCTATACCAGGGGTCTCCAACCTTGGCTCCTGGAAGCCTGGCGGACTTCAACTCCCAGAGTTCCACAGCCAGCAAAGCTGGCTGTGGAATTCTGGGAGTTGAAGTCCGCCAGGCTTCCAGGGGCCAAGGTTGGAGACCCCTGCCCTATACCATTTCAGACAAATGGTGGTCCAATCTCTTCTTTAAATCATCCGGTATTGGAGCACCCATTGATCAGTACGACCACACTTCTGAGCCCTCAAGCCCCTTGCAAATGCCATCAGTCAGGCCAAAGTGGCAATAATCTCTGGAGGCTGATGTTCCACAGGAGAGGAAATGCTGGTATATTTTTATGGTGACTAGAAGATGTAAAATGGCAGATACCCCATTTTTGTTTAAATTTTAAAATCCCACCTTTATTGTTTTTATAATTAACTCCAGGCAGCAAAAATATGTAATACTCCTTCATTCTCCTAATCTCCTGACAACACTTACCCTGTGAGATAAACTGAGCTGAGAAAGAGTGACTAAGGCAAAATCATCCAGCCGGTTTTAATTCCTAGAGGCACAACTAGAATTACAACACACATTTTAATAGACACAGAGGGGAAAATCTAACTGATTCTCAAGAACCTGAGACTATAGGAATTAGTCCTTTAGGAACTATTAGAATTCACTGATGCATACATAATCTGAGAAAACATACCCGGATTCCTGAAGCCTTAGAAAGTGACATTAGTTAATTAGTACTTGCTGTTAGATTAAATTGCTTGGTTTGAGACGATTGCTATGGTTGTAAATATAGTTACATCACAACGTATCAATGTGTTCATTCATTTTAAGGAAAACACGTAGTTTATAGATTAGATCAATAGTGTTTCATTTGGCCAAGGTAAATAAAATGGTTTAACTATCAAATCTCATCGTGTCCATTGTGTGTAATTCTACACAAACCTATTACACATGGAGCATACATATGTTCACCATGATGGTTGGTAGGAGAATGACCAACACATTAAGTACTGCCAAAAAAAAAGTCAATGTCATTTGAACTGTGTTTTTGAAGGTTCTGGTTAACAAAGTTTCTCTTCAAAATACTGGGTTTGTAGATTGTGCTATGACAGTAGTTCTCACCGCAGATCCCATTTAAATATCTTTTGTGACCACGGACCAGGGCCACTGACCCTCAAGACTTAATTCAAGATTTCATTCATAACATTTCTTCAAGACTTTGCAGACCACCTGTGATGACATTGCAGCATCCCCAGAGTCCACGGACCACAGGTTGAAAACCATCGTGCTAAGCTATAAACAAACAATTGTACTAGTGCTTAGTGAGAAATATAAAACAGGTTACCAAGTTCACAACAAAGGCAGGAGTACAGAGATTATATTATCAATCATGAGTTTGCATTAACTTCCAGGAAGCTTCATATCAGAAACTTCAGAAAATTGTTTAATTTGTATGCATTCCTCAAAGAAAGAAATATCTCTAGTGGGATTCTTGTTGATTAACTGCCAAAGACTGAAATTTATATTGCACACCATGCAGAAATGGCTCTTCTACAACCTAAAAAGCATTCTCCCCATGGGAAAAGAAAAAGAAAAAGGATTCCCCTAGTAGCCCTGCTGTATAATATCAACCTCAGTGTCTCACAACATGAATTGTAATACATTTTGCAGAGGGGAAAAAACAGCAAGTAGAGAAGATTCTGCTTTCCATTTTCATGCTCCTTTCATTTTAAATCAAATATATTTTTACAAGGGCACTAGGAGGCTAGAAGAAACACTGGCAGGCTTTGCAGGACCATTTAGTAGAGCGATGATCTAAAATGAAACTTGTCCTTAGGCCTAGAGCTCTTTTTCTGTGCATGAATAGTTCCTCACTTTGAGCCCCTTGCAATATCTGTATAAAAGTCAAATATAAAACACAGCTCAAGACTAGCATGAAGATTCCTGGAGAGAATCTTCACCATGCAAGCCATCACACAATTTGCAAAATAAAACATAATATCGTCTCTATATATCCCTCCAGCTCTCTATCCTTCTATCCCTCTATTTTCTCTTTTTTTCCTCCGTCCCCCCATCTCTCTCTTTGCAATTCTGATGGACCCCTAGGCACATACCTGAAAAGATAGTGCCAATCTCAGATTAGCCAAATTAACCTATTTTAACTCAGACATAATTTGATTATCTGTCATATGCCTATTAAATAGCATCTGTAATGCAATTTTGTTGCTGGTGTTTTTACAGACACTTATCCATTTTCATATCAATCCTATTTTTTTTAAACTGATTTCCTGATTTTTTTTAAAAAAGAGTGTATCTGATTCCTACTTTTCCATATTCAAGCCCTATCTTAGTACTGAAAAGGAGGAGAGATTATGGAGATTTACAGCCTTTCATCTTTGTAGCTTTGTTGTGCATTGACTTTGATCTCCACTTGGAAACTGGTAGATTGCTGTTAGCTTGGCAACAGAGAGCATGCATATATGTTTCTCAAATTTCCAGAGTTGTCTAACTCCAGAACAACTCTGGGTGATTTACAAATTTAAAGGCTAGAAACATCACAAAATTATAGAAAACAGTGCTAATCAGCCAGAGGAAACAATAAAAATCCTGCTAAAAAGTTTGAAAAGCAATCCAGATTTTCAGACTTCATTCAGACATAGGAGGACATTTAGTTTCACCCTACAATAGGTGTGGGTAATTTTTTTCATCCTATGAGAGTCATAGTAATAATACAGTGATGGGTGACTTTGGGCCAATCATTCTCTCTCAGTACAGCTCACATGGTTGTTATTATGGAGAAAATAGGAGGAACAATGAATATTAGGTGTGTTTGCCATCTTGAGCTATTTATAAAGATAAGTTAGATGGGATAAAGATAAATGAAAAAATTAAATTACCTTTTGCTTAATTAAATTAATTTGCTTTGTTAACAAACAAACAAACATCACCACAATGGGTGGGTGTGGAAACTGGATGATTTCCCTTTGCTTTTGGAAGTTTGGGGGCTTAAGGGAATTAGATATGTTGGCCCTAATGATTAATGTCAATACATCTATTTTACCATATTTCAGAAATGGAAGCATCAAATGACAATCATTTGCTCACAAAAACCTGTAATTCAGTCATCTATGGTTTAGTTGAAGTCTCCCGAAGATGCCCATTTGGGAATATTGACAAAGAGTAGAAGCCCAGGCTCTGGCAATATCAGTACCCTGGAGAGTTCACTGCAGGCGGGTTACTGGTTATATTAAAGATGAACAAAAGAGATCCCGTCTGTGACTTACTGAGACTTTAAGACTCTGGTGTGCAAGTGATCTGTCAGATCCTTGCTTGTTGGTTTCTTTCGTCTTTAAACTTTTTGCCTTTTCTGAAGCTTCAGATGCTTGCCAAATTGTGAAATGCAGCCTTTTATTTAGCATTCAGCTGGGGAAGATCTACTGTATATTCTTTGGCTGGGAAGACATAAAAAAGTAACAGAATAATAGAGATAGAAGGGAATTTAGAAGCCTTTTAGTCCAATCTCCAGCAGGAGACCTTAAACCATTTCAGACAAATGGCTGTCCAATCTCTTCTTCAAAACCTCTAGTGATGGCATACCCACAATTTCTGGTGGCAAGTTGTTCCACTGGTTAACTTGTTCTCACTTATAACTGTTATAAGTGATGTATTACTTATGAATTATTGTGAATGAATGAGTCAGGAGGGCGTTTTCTGACTTTTGACATGCAATAGGTATAACAGTTTTCAAACTAACTCCTATTCCACCTACATCACATGCACAAACACCCATCTCATCTCTGTCATCTATCTCATTTTGTTGTTATCCAAGGAATTTGAGTGGTTGAAAAATAGTTTTGGACTATAGGATCATTTACTCACCAAACTTGATAACTAATCACTCCAACTCCTGTTTGATATGTGGCTCTGTTTGTCTGATTCTCATTTTGTTCTGTTTGCAGTCCTATGTTGCATAAGGATCTGTTGTATCCTGAAATATAATAATTGAATTTGCTTTAAATGCATTTCTTTCTTGGCATTCCTTCTCTGAATCATCCAGATGGAATTTGCTTATAGTGAGTTTTGCACATTTTGGAATTGATTTTCATTAAGAAGAAAGACATTTCTTATTTTCTTTAACCTCTGCAACGATTACTTGAGAGCTTTTATTAATTTAAAAGGTTATAAAGAGTCTAAATGTAAGAGTACAAATATTTTATAGAGTGGAGAAAAGAAAATACTTTGTCAGTAAACAGTGATCTATCTTTGATAGAAGATTTTTAGCTAGCACTGACACATCAGGATGAATCATTGCCATTTTAGAAAAAAACATAATTCCTTAGATGAATCCACAGCAGAATATGACTAGTGAAGTATGAAATCTGCAGAATTCTATTTTAAATTCCATTTTCTGAGGCCTACATAACAGACTATCTCCATAAATTTGTATACCTACTTGCAAATTCACCTGGCAGCTTTCATGCTGTCTGGACTTTCATGTGGTTGAGAATGGAAGGGCTTTTCAAGTGCCAGAGTAATTGTCCTGTATTTTCTTCTAGTAATTTCAGACTGATGAAAGAGGGCTGAAATTCATGGCAGTTGTGAAGTATTGTTGTATTTTTATGATTATTAGCCTCAAGGTTGTCCATGAAGACCCTGTCTTTTGTTGCCCAATTTTCTACAGCTTCCCCTGCTTTCCATATGTCAAATAAATTCCAAAAGAAGACATCATGAAAGAACTATTTTCTTTTCCCAGCAACAGTGCTTGTGATGCCACCAAAAGGATGTCCTGCCCTTTAGAAATGAATTGAGATGATTTTTTTTTTTCTGGAGAAATTTAGAAAATTTATTCATCCAATTACTTGTCTGCAGATTTTGTAGAGTATTTGAAAATGTCATTGGTGCCAATAACAATAGCTTCATTTAAAAGCCAGGCAGTTTTGATCATATACACCCATTTCCAAGTGTAATATATTGCAGAAGTTGGGGTTCTTAGGCACCATTTGCAAATCCACATTTCACATGGTCGGTTTCATTGGAATTGTAGGACTGGATATGGTGAACAAAATGGCACTGAGAGGTACTGATATGGTCTACTTTTGTCTTTTTTTTTTTTTTTTTTGCACATAAAAGTTAGATTCCTCCATTCTGATGTTTGGAAAGAATTACTTACCAAGAGTTACAAATTGTATGTGACTATTGTATAATCACTTTGACTTTTGAGCCTCCTACCTGTATTATAATTTCCAACAATTCAGATAAAAGAGAAAATCAATCTGATGTCAAACTCAAGGCCCGCAGGCTGGATCTGGGGTGCTTAGATCTGGCCCGTGGAGCTAACCTGGAATAAGTGAAGGACTGGCCCACGGTGCCTCTGCCAGCAAAAATGGAACCCAAGAGGGCTGCATGCAGTCCTCCTGAGCTCTGTTTTTGCTGACAGAAGGTGGTAGGAGGCCATTGCAGCAAACCCGTTTTCACTGGCAGAAACCTCAGGCCACCACAGGCACCCTTGACATGAGTGACATCAAACTGGCCATGTCCATCCTGGCCACGCCCCCATAGCCCCCCCAAGGTCAAACACAACTATAAAATTGAGTTTGACACCATGACATAGAGTAAAGTGAGTAGCAGCATGCTAAAGATCTTCCTTAGAATATTTTTGGTAGACAGTTTATTTGTGACCAGGTCACTGGTGAGATATGTCACTAGGCCATCTCCAAGTATTGTGCTAACTACACTCCCATCCCCTGAAACAGTGTAAAGGTGGAGTGGATCTGATGTCCCAGGCAGGGGCATTATAGCAAACAGCAGGCTTTAAGGGGTTTATCCACTGTCGTTTTGGAAATGGGGGCAGTTAGCAAGCTAAGATAAGTTGACTGGTCTATTTATTTTTCTATAACTCTTTAAACCTATATATACAATGAAGTCCCTTTTGCAATTATTCTGCTGTGAGCCTGTTGTCTTCAAATCCCAAACCTATTGGCTACCAATTGGCCACTGGTGCCAATGTAAGTAGCTTGGCTGCAAGTCTTCGGATTTTCAAGTTGGCCAACTCTACATTGAAATGGCATGCAAACCTTTTAAAAAATATCTCAAATTAAAGCAGAACCAAACACAGAACCAGAAAAATGATAAACTGGAAGAAAACAAAACTGGAAAAGATACACATCCTTTCCTCCCTCAAATGTCTTTTCTTTGAGAGCTATCCATTACTTGTTTTCAGGATAAACAAAGAGATGTCCAACTATTCCATGAACCAATGGCCAATGGTCAGCCTGCTACATAGAGCTCTCTACTTTAGAATTGGGCAAAAATAATATACATACTGTATATTTCCCTTTTTTTAAAAAAATGGATTGTTTTGAGGAAGAAAATGGCTATCTTAAGCAAAGAATTCAGAAATTCACAAAAGGGTTCTGAAAAATAAAGACAATCTATTCATTATGAACAGCCATGCCTGGACAGAAAAGTGAACTGAAGCTGTAGGTTAACAAAGATTTATTTCTACAGCTTGCATTATTGCTACTTCTTAGATATTAAAGGTCAGCTTCAGAGAATAGTTCCTCTTATCATAAGCAAGCCGAAAAGAAATTAGTCAACAATGGCAAGTGCACACTGAAATTTTAATTTTCATAATCCTCTTCGGGTGGTTAATTAGCATGAAGGCTGTATTTTCAGTATTGGATGGAAAACAGCAAGAAATTGAAAAAATGGAAAACAGCCAGCACTGATGTCTTCCACTTCCATTAATCCTGAATCAATATGTACAGGGGTTTGCAAGGGACTCTTAATTACCATTCCATTTCTGTGTCTCCTATCAATGCTGCACGTGCTTTAAAGCTTATTGTGTGGGCATCGTTTGCCTGAGATTTCCCCACAGATTTTTTCCCCCCTGCTGCTGCATTCATACAATTTATACAGCTGTGCCATTTCCAAGAAGCTGAACTGAGTAAAATAAAAGGGATTCCAAAACAAAATGCTGAAAAATGAGAAAAGTGAAGCCTCAATTACAAAATAGCTTCCAGGTCAACATTTATGCCACCTGTCAAATCAATGGAGAACAGAGAATCCATGGAAAAAGGATTAACTGTTTCAAGCATGAACTGATAGAGGAGTGAGAAAAGCTTTGAAATGAATAAATAAGTGAATGAAAGGCAACAGAGCAGATTTGACACCATATAATTTGTGTCAATACTTAGCTAAGCTTATTTTGCATGCTACCTAAGGCTGCTATAAATCAAAGTTAACTCGGCTAACGACAGAGGATTTCTGATTCAAAGGAGCAGAACACAGGGCCAGTACAGCTTTTTGTTAGGAATTATTACGTTGGCTTCCCATTTATTGGATTATCAATATGGTAAACTAATTTATTTGACTGACTTATGGGAGATCTATTGTGTTTAGGGAAAATGTAATTTGACCAGAAACACTTTTAGCACTGGAATGTAGTGATACAAAATGCAAAAGCTTTTCCACAGCTACTACTCCATAGTTCATTAACCCAAACCGCAAGAGTACTTTAGAAATGGGGGCTGCTACAAAATACTGACTGTTCATGAACTTCAAATTCAAGTTTTCTTTTTCTCAATTCTTACCTCCTGTGAAAAATCCTTGATAGCTGTTTAATGAGTAGTTTCTGCCTACCCTTTAGCATGTTTAATTCTGAGGAGAGTTGGCTGTTGTCAATATTATTCCTCCTCCTCTCCCTCCTATTTTTTTGATTATTCAAAATCTAATAGACATTTAATTGAGAGTTAAATCCAAAATCCACTTACTTTGGATTATTTCCCTTTATTCATGAAAATGCCTAGCATGACACTATGAGTATCATAAATGAATATGAAAAAATGTGCGAATAATTGTTTGGAAAAGGGTTTGTTGCTCTGTTACTGTTGATACTCTGTCCCGCAAAAGATGACATGGTTACATAGCACCTAAGAAAGAATGGTCTGGGATTGTGACACTGTGCCCGCCATTTTGCAGATGTTGATTCTGCCTCTCCTTCCATGGATGCCCTGCTAGACTACAATATCTCTTTGGCAGGCAGTAGTTCAGCTCAGCCTTCTCCAACCTGATGTTCTTCAATTATGATGAACAGTGTATATGATGATAGCCCTGTGCCCAGAGATTGTTTGGATCTGGATGGGGAAGAATTGTTTCTACCTACCCAGTACATTTGGGCAGAATGTGTGCGCTCCAGTAATTTTCATTTGGTGAGAGCAATGAAGCATGCCTTCTGTGTCACTGCTCTTGCCTTCTGGAAGAGCATCTTCCTAGAGATACATATGCCATTCATTTTACTGGAGTTTCAAAAGGTCCTTAAAATCTGGCTCTGCATCCAGGCCTTTTAGTGTGGAGCCTCTATTGTGTTTTGTTTTGTTTTTTAATTGTTATGGTTGCTGTTATTATGGTTGCTTTTAGACCATACACGATACTATGTTTTGCTATGTTTTTCACTATCTTAATTGTATACTCCAGTGTTGAAAGCCACCTGGTCATTTGGAATGGGTAACTATTATTAAGTAATAATAACTAGGTAAATAAATTTCAGAAGGGACAAATACAAAGTCATTCACTGGATAGTATAAATAAAACTTCCCCTATTTGGTGTAGGGAAAGGGTGCCATACGTAGCACCAATACATGTAAAAAAAAGATCAGAGACTTTTGAAGTGCCCTAAGCTGAACGTGAGCCAGCAATGCAATGCAGCTATGAAACAAACAAATGTAATCCAAGTCTGCATTAACAGAGTAGGTCAAGAGATGCCATAATTCTTCTCAATTCTGTGTTCAGTTCTGGATGGCATATTTTAGCAAAGACATTGAGAAATTACAATATACCCAGAGTAAATGATAAGGAACCTGGAAGGAAAAAATTACAAGGAAAATGTGTAAGATACAAGGATGTTTAACCTGAAGAAGTGAATACCTTGGAAAAACATGATAGTCCATTATCATTAATTGAATGGACATCATGTTGAAGATGGGGCAGATTTATCTGAGTTGTTCCAGAAAACAGCACTTAGATCTGTGGGCTTAACTGACATGGATGCAGATTCTGAATTGGTAATCAGGAAAAACTTCCTGCCAGTAAGAACTGTTGAACAATTGAACATCCTTCCTTAGGAGATTCTTTCCTGGAGGTGTCAGGGATATTAGAGTGGTAAATACCTGCAGTGGGCATGGCCTTGGACTAAATGATTTCCAAGGCTCCTTCAGATTTTTACATTCTATTATTCCATTATTAAGAGTACATTGGAAATGTCAACAGCATGCTTAGTGAACCTGTAGCTGATGGGCAAAAATGAAGGTGATGGATTGTTTTGTTTTCTTAGGTTTAAGAATAAATACAGCCAGTGCCCTGGAAAAGTAAAGAAATCAATTTTGTAGAAGAAGACAACAACAAATTTAGACAACATCATGAAGTTAGAAAGATATTTCTATGCTCACAAAGTTTAGAATAGTTATAAAAATGTTCTTGTCCATTATATTATGTTGCTGTGAAAGCCAGATATTGAAAAAGATTGAGGGTAACAAGACAGATGCTTTCGAATTATGGAGGTCAGTAAGAGTGTCAATCTGTCTTGAAGCAAATAAAGACTGACTGTTTCCTTCGAGCAATGATCAGCAAGCAGACACTAGCAAACTGGACATGTGACACAAATAAATGATGGACTGGAAAAAATGACAACACTTGGCAAGGTTAAGGAAATAGAATAATAGGAAGACAATAGATTAGGTGGATGAATGACTTCAAACAAATTACAAGACTGTCCTTGGAGACATTTTAAGTTATTACCCATAGTAGATCAAGCTGACAAACAGTTTTCTACGTAGTCACCAGGACATGAGCATAACAAAATAACTAATTAAAATACAGATCATATAACTGGCAATTCTTACAGGTATTGGCTTAGCCAAGCATTGGGATATTTTTATATTAAATATATTCAAATAATATACATGCTTATGTTCATATCCTTATTTGCATATGCTAGCAAAATAATGGTTAGGATTATGCAGTGCACATTAGATTCTATATAGAAAAAGATGTGCAGATATTCAAGCTAGAAAATATGAGACTTTATTGTTGATTCATCTACATATATATAAGTGAAATACCACTCGTGCATCATCACAAAATCTCCAGAACCATACCTACAAACTTTAAATTTGGCATGTATGTCCTCTTGGCTTCTAGGTGCTCACTAAGAAAGGATTTTTTGAAATGACCATCAGAGCATTGCTATTTCGTATATTATAATTTACACGCTTTGATGTTACTCCCCCTCCCTACTTGAAAAGAAATCTGTTCCAATGCAAAACATAAGCAGAGGAGAGGACTTTCAGTTTCAGTTTTAATTTCACAGCACCAAGCAGCTTTAGTACAGTACAGTTGAGCTAAGCCATGCCCAGGCTCCTTGTTGTCTCCTTCTTGCTCACCAACAAATACTATTTCAGTTTCCAAACAGCCCTCAACTCTCTCACAAACTGACAGGATGCTAGACAGATGAATACCGATGGATGCTGATAGGCAGAGGCAGAATTTTTCCCCCTTATTTTCCTCCCCCAATACTAAGCCTGACCACATAGTTCCGTAGAAAAGCACAGGTATCGAGCTAGTGCTAGATAATTAAGAAAGCCAAAGAATACCCAAAATAAGTCATTAGGTACTTCATGAATTATACAAAGGTCTTTGATTGTGTTGATCATATCAAACTAGGGAAAAAATAGGTATCTCATTGAGAACATCTCATTATTGCCATAAAAAGTGAAAAAATACAGTCAGAACATGGTAAAACAGATTGGTTCCATTGGTTGGCAATGAAGTGCAACAAGATTGTATATCCTCACCTTATTTATTCAACCTATATGCCAATATATATTAAGGAACCTGGATTGGAAGAAGATGAGTAAAGAAATTGGAGGAAGAAACATAAAAAACCCTGCACTATGTTAGTGAGACTACCCTGATAGCTGAAAATACAAAGATTATATAAGTTCTAGTAAGAAAAGTCAAGGAATACAATGAAAAATTGGGACTAAAAATAAATATTTATAAGATCTAATTACTGACAACCAGACTTCGAACTGTTAATGAAGAGATTGAAACAGTAGTTAGTTTTTGCCTTTTAAGAACCCCAATCGACAATAAAGGAATAACCAATCAAGAAATATGCCAAAGACTATCCCAAATTCGTTTCAAAAGACAACTGGACTTTTGCTTTTTGGACAACTACCTTTTAAAAATGACCTGGATGTTTGAGAATCTTCATAGACATGCCACAGACTAGCACTTGGTAGAGTGGCCATGAAGACCTTGGAAAAAATATTCAAATGTTATGAAGTGTTTATACCTATAAATATCAGAATCATGCAATCATTTCCTGTGGCACCTTTATGGAAATAAAAGTTGGGCTTTGAAAAAGTAGGAATGTTGATGCCTTTGAACTTTGAAATTGGAGAAGATTTCAAGCCAAGGAAACAAACAAATGGATCATTGAACAAATCAACTCAGAGTTCTCACTAAGGCGCAGATGACCCGGGTCAAATTATCCTATTTCAGACAAATTATGTAAAGAGCCATCTCTGATGCTGGAAAAGATGAAAGGAAAGAGTAAAAGGGTGGTCAAAAGCATAGTAAATGCAATCAATTACAGTGGTGATGAGTGCCGTGTTGGAAGTGCTAAAGTCCAGGTTAGGGACAGATCATCATGGAGAAACTTTCTATGGTCACTAAGACTTTACAATGACTTAATGGCATATAATCAACCAAGTAGTATTCTATATAGCTTGTGGATCTTTTTAAAACAATTCTTAAGACATATTATGTAATAGGACAGTGGTGGGATTCAAAACATTTTTCTACCGATTCTGTGGGCATGGCTTAGTGGGTGTGGCAGGGGAAGGATACTGTGAAATCCCCATTCCAACCCCAGCACACTAACCTGCTTTCCAGCTCTGTTCTCCTTTGCAGAGCAACAAAAGAAGCTGGGATTTGGGAGGCAGAGAATAGACGGGGGTGGGGCCAGTCAGAGGTTCTCCAAACTACTCAAAATTTTCACTACCGGTTCTCCAGAACTAGTCAGCACCTACTGAATACCGCCTCTGTAATAGGGGACGTTTTTCAGTTTCATTGTACACATGTTGTGCATTGACAAGAAATGTTTGACTGATTGATTTTCATAAATCCTAACAAACAAACATAAGAAAGGTGCAGAGGAGTCCAAGTTTGTGAGTGATGAACTTTGAGTGTAGCCATTCTTAAAACTCCATTGACTATATTGTTAATTGGTTTTGAGAACGTATTTAAAGGAAGGTCAAGTTCCTCTATAAATTTATAAGAAACCATTCTCACTTTCTAATTTGAAATGCTTGGAAATGGGGATTCAAGGTTTACCTTGCCTTCTAGTTCTTGCTTATTGTCCCCCTTGACATGTTGAAAAAAAAATGAAGAGGATCCACCCATCATCCTGCATCCTATTGCAAGACCGGCCAATATATACCCATTTTTAAATAGAATCAAAAAATTTCTGCTCAGTTTTCAATTAAGTTTCTCTAAAACATAATTTGAACTGGGCATAGAACCCCCCTAATCATATTATTTTCATGATTTGACACAACAAGCCAAGGTGAATAATTCAGAAAACAACAACAATGTTGGTTATAAAACAGCAACATAGAGGGAGAATCATTAGCTTCTTCAAAAATATATTCCCTCTCTGGCAGCTCATTGTAATGCAAGCCGCTTTTGTTTGGCTGTACTTTTTTCATTAGCTGTCTTCCTAAAATGCTTTCAGGGTGCCTATCTATTAGTTAAGCATCAAAACAAATTAGCCATGGTACTTTTAGGCAGTCTGGAAAAGAATGCGACAAGGGAGATGTCCCCAGTCCCATCACAGTGCATGTTGCATAAAAAGAGAAGATATTGATTGCAATCAATTAAGAACTGTTGCCAGAACATTTGCACAGCCTCCAAGCCAAACTGAGAAAGAATTACAGCTGACATCCCTTTCAGACTCTGACTTCATTTGCATGTGAAAGGTCACAAATTCTAGTTAATTATTAGGGGGACACAAAGCCAAGATACAGATATGTATGTTTTCCAAGAAAATTCTGGCTTCCATGTTTCTATTTCACATGCACCCCCCCAAAAAAAATCTCTGTCCAGTTCAAACCTCTTTTTATTAGTGGCAGCATCTGCACAGCCTAAGTATTCTATTCCTATTGGTGAAATAGGTGGATAAAATAATAGCACACTTTACATTCAAAGCTGATCTAATGTAAAAAATCTCATCTAGGAGAGTCATTTAGGGTGTCTCTCTGCTGTCTGTCTGTCTCTTTCAGTTCATATGTGAGGTGCATGCAAATGTGTATGGATGTGGTATACTAAGGTTTTGTTCCTTTTTGTGTCTCTGGCTAGCTCAGTAGGTGTATGTATTGAAGAACTACTTCAAACAATTATAAAGGGGAAATGAAATGAGCAACTCTGTCAAATGTAATAATTCTCCCCCCCCACAAGAAGAATAATGATTTGACAAAATTGTGAGATAACATCAACTATTCTAAGATGTTAAAAACAAGTAAATTTTAATAAAAGGCACTGCCGTTTATCCCCTTCCTTTCTCCATCTTACAGAAGAAATAAAAATATTGCTATCCCTTGAAAGGTTATTAATCCTTTGCTATTCTTTCAGAATAATTGTTCCATGTTCTTCTCTGCCAGATGCTCAGATGACTGGATTTATAAAGATTTATAAAGATTCCTTTTTCTCTATAGTTGACATAGAAATGAATAGCACCTAGAGAAATTGATATATATTTAGCATAAAAATGTTTGACCACGTCTCACCATCAATTTTGATCACAGAATAATTAAGCCATCATAGAGTTTTCCTAATTTCATGTGCTGCAGCTGTCAAATTGCCTGCATTTATTCGTTCCTGAAAACCTGTACGTGTCTAATGAGAATCTCTCAAGCATGATAGCGTTCAAGCTACTTCTGCCCGTCCCATGGGGTATTCTAAAAGCATAATAAAATTGTTCTTCCTCCACTTGATTATTTAAGTCTCTTATAGGCTCTTTTCGAATGCTCCAGAAAGGTTGTAGGCCTTTGCCATCTGTTCAGACATTCCCAACTAGGGAGGCAAGCAAAGAAAATACATTTGCAGTTTTATAAAGCAGAAAGGAGAGTAAACTTAGAACACATAACCTGTCACCTTGAAAAGTGGGGCATGGGGATTCATGACTTTTCTGACTATAAGTTTTCTGAGGTTCTCGCGGGTATTTGTATGTGGATCTTTGGTTATTCGGGTTTTCTCCCGCATAAGTTTGGAAGTATCTAGGCAACGTTTCGATGAAGTCTCATTCATCATCTTCAGGCTTGGTCTTCAGCTCTGTACTTCTCAGAGTGATGTGAGCTTGCAGCTGCTTCTTCCTTTTAACTGCTATTGGGGGTGTGACTTGATTGGGTGGGGGTGTGTTCTCATTGGTTGGGGGTTTGGCTGTGTTCTGATTGGTTGGGGGGTTGGCTGTGTTCTGATTGGCTGGAGGCGTGTTCTGTTCAGCTGGGGGCTTGGTTGTGCTCCGGTTAGTCTTAGTTGCTGGGGGATTTGAGCTGGTGAGCTGTGATCTTGCTGTTTGGCTTCGAGTTTGTGGTTGTGCTGCATCTTCATGGTGGGGGTCAGTTCACTTCATGTATGGCTCAGTGGGGTTTGAAGTGGGTAGTGATGCAGCTGCAGTGTGGCTTCTGGTCCATGGTCATGTTTCATCTTCTGTGTGGGTGTGTCTGCTTTCTACGTGGAAGTGTGGTGGTGGCATCTTGTGTGGCTCTCAGGGGTGTGGGTCTGGTGTCATTCTTCATGTTAGGTACTCGTCTGTTCATGAGGGCGGGTTTCCAAATGGCTGGTAGGCGGGAGGTATCATCTCTTTTATTCATGCTGTGTGGGCGTTTTTCTATCTTCTCTGATGATTCTGCTGCTGAAGTGTTCAGTTTTGGCGATAGTTCTGGTATTTTTAAAGTCAATCTCATGTCCTGTGGCTTTGAGGTGTTGGACCAGGGAAGAGGTCGGTTCTTCCTTTTTGATTGAGTTCCTATGTTCTTCAATGCGTGCACTTATTCTTCTGTTAGTTTGTCTAACGTATGTAGTGGGGCAGGCAGTGCAAGGGATTTCGTATACTCCTTGATTTTCTAACTCGATTTTGTCCTTAGGGTTTCTTAGGATGGTGGATATCTTTCTGTTTGTGCAGAATGCTGCCTTAATGTTGTATTTTTGGAGGATCTTGCTGATTTTGTCTGTAGTGCCTTTTATATATGGGAGGAGGGCTTTGCCATTCTCTTGTTCTCTGTCTTGGATTTTGGTTGGGGTTTCTTTTTGGATTAGGTGGGTGATCTTCTTTCTTTGGAACCCATTGGCTGTCAGCACACCGGTGAGGGTGTGTAGTTTGGTCTCTAGGTGTTGTTCGTCGGCTAAGCATTTTGTTCTGGAGATGAGTGTCTCAGCTACGGAATTGATCTGTGCTGGGTGGTGGTGTGAGAGTGTGTGTAGATAGCGGTTTGTATGTGTTTTCTTCTACCAGAATCCAGCCTAACTAAATTAAATACAGATGAAGCTGATAAAATAAGACACCAAGTTACCAACATCCTATGCACAAGCAAACCACCCAAAAGCAACTTGCAGAAAAATGAAATTAAAGTGCTACAAACCCTGAAAAGATATAGCAGCATAATCATCCTCCCAGCAGACAAAGGGAATGCCACTGTAGTAATGGACAGAAAAGACTATGAAATAAAATTGACAGACCTACTCCAAGACTCCACATACAAACCCATAAACACAGACCCAACCACATATCTGGAAAAATTAACCAAGAAGAAAATTATAACCAGCCACATAAGCAAAGAGATCCAACACACGATCATACCCAGAGAAAAATCTTCCAGATGTCCCAAACTATATGGCCTCCCAAAAATACACAAAGAAGGCATACCTCTCAGACCCATAGTCAGCTCCAGAGGAGCACCACTACAAAACCTAGGCTTATACGAAGTCCCCTGTGTATCATGCCCTGCCACATACATTGGACAGACCAATAGAAGAATAAGTACCCGCCTGGAGGAACACAAAAATGCAGTCAAAAAGCTTCCTCACTAGTCTAACACATGGAAGCCACAGGTCATAGCATCAACTTCAATGGCACCAAAATCCTAGCCGCTATAGAAAACCCCAGCCACAGAATCAGCAGAGAAGCCATAGAGATTGAAAAAAGACCAGAAAGCATGAATAGAAGAGATGATTCCACCAGATTGTCAATCATTTGGAAGCCTGCACTCACAAACAAAAAAAATCTCCACACCACAAGCCAGGCAAACATCTGGGCACAAACAGATCCCCCCTCATACCTCCAGCTCAAACACACCCCAACCAGACACCCAGATGAAACCCAGCTTCCTAACTAACGATAGCCGTCCATTTACCCAGAGCCAAGCTGCACTAAAGGCCTCCAATAAAGTAACACAATGTTGCCAGCCAATCAAGATACAAAAAGAGCCAAAAAACAGACAGAAGATATTAGAAACACCAATCAAGCAGAACACAGCAAACTCCAAGACCAATAAACACAGACCAAGACTCTCAACCAATCAGGATGAAGAAAAAACCATTCTGGCACAGCAATAGGCTGCCCCAAATTTAAATCTGAAACCACTGTAAAAGTCTGACTCACAGATGAACATTATACAGAAGCCTGATGATGGCAGATGAGATTCTGCCAAAACGTTGCTACAACTTTAAAAGCACAGCTACTATGATGTGGGAAAATACCCGAACTAAGCTGAATGCCATACACACACACACACACACACACACTCACACACACACACACATAATATATATATTGAGCAGAACAAACTCATTCTGAAGGAGAAATGGGGCTTAAAGTCCTTGTAATAAAATTAAATGAAAACGCTAACACCGATTTCTGTCAAAATGAGATGAAAAGAGAGCATTAGAGTTTTGCAGGCAAGTTATAAAATAGCCCATGTTTATGCTCCATGGGGAATATTATGACAAATGACCCAGATTTACAGCTACATTTTGTTTTGGGGGATTTAAAAAATGTGCTCAGTAAAAAAGGTTACTTATTCAAATATCTCTTATATTCTCTTTGGGGTTATTCTGCTGAATGGACTTGGACTTCAAAATTTAAAATTCTGTAAAACCAAAATTTCCTCCCCATATAAATACATTTATTGAGCTGTTTTCATAATTAGAAATGGCTAGTAGTCTACTTTTCAAAAGCCTACCCTGGAGTTAAGAGTGGTCAGAGGAAAATAATCTATTAAATGGTATCCTTTGTTGAAAGATGTCTATGGAGATTCTCAGTCATTCAGGTCACAGTTGTCCCAAAAATTTTTTTAAAAAGGTAACTGGACTTTGTTTTTCCTTGAAGATATTTCACTTCTCATCCAAGAAGCTTCTTCAGTTCTGAGTCAATCTGAATTTATTCTCACGTCAGAACTGAAGAAGCTTCTTGGATGAGAAGCAAAGGTTTTCAGGGGACAACAAAGAAAGTCCCATTGCCTTTTGAAAAAGCACCTTTGAGACACCTTTGTTGAAAGGATGACCAACTCAGGTCCAGATTTAAGGTAAAGTTGTTCTGGAATCTAGAACAGAGAAGTGCAGAATGCTTAACAATACTGAGCACTGGCAGTAGGATCAACAGACATGCAAATCTTCTACTCAGCATCTTCAACACTAACAATTAGATGAATTTTAGTTATTTTCAAATTTTAATTATTGTTATGAAATGCATGAATATTTGTTGTCAGTTGCGAAGTCATGTTCGATCCATCGCGACCCCATGGACAATGTTACTCCAGGCCTTCCTGTCCTCTGGAGTCCATTTAAGCTCACGCCTACTGCTTCAGTTACTCTATCCAGCCACCTCATTCTCTGTCATTCCCTTCTTTTTTTGCCCTCAATACCCAGTATTCAGCTCTTCTCCAGTGAGTCCTTCCTTCTCATTTGGTGGCCAAAGTATTGAATATATATAGATGTTATGCAAACGTCTGTTTTTTTTTTATTGCCTCTTGGTAATGTGAAAAAAACCACCAGTATCATGGAACCCTTTCCCCCACAGATTTAGACTTCTGTGAAGGAGAACAAACCCCAAATGATTCCCTGTCAAGACCATCTAATATTACTGGATAGATGTCAAAGAATATCTGATGTTGAAAAGTAAATAAAATCCTGATTCCCTAGGCTTCATTTTATTAGATAACACTGTGCTTATTCTAAAAATGACTGCCTGACTTACAATCAAAATTCCCCGACCCAATTGTGGTAATAAGTCAAGGATTATCAGTAAAATTGTTCTCTCTCCTTCTTCATAAGAAACTCTTGTCAAATCACATTCCCACTGCATATGACACAGACACTGGGCCCAAACTTGAGAAAATAGCATGGAAATAAAACCCCAGGTAAAAGATGCAGTTGATATATCATCAATCGTTTACCTCTGAAAGGGAAAGAGACAGCCTTTTGCAACTGATGAGGCACCCTAGGTAACATTTTCCCATATTGGCATCATTTCCCCTAGGACTGGCAAGGAGTCTATCACAATCAGAGCTTTCATTCAGCAGAGCTGATCTCATACTGGCTGGCAAAGGTTTGGTGTTGGCAATTAATTCCATGATTTGTTCATTCGGGAATTTTTTAAAGTTGCAAATCAGAATGCCACCCATTGCTAACTACTTTAGGAAGCACCAAGATTGCAAATAAAAGGGTGTTTTGCATACCAATCAGGTTAGCTCTTTTCAGAAGAGATGAATTTAGTTCTGTATTTATCTCACTAATTGTGTTTGCAACACTGCAGTCAAAAACAGCCTTCACCTCCAATTTACATTATGCAAAACAATTCATCTTTTCAATCCAAAAAGTGAGCCATACGCTGCCTCCTGGGACTAGAAAATACATTGTTTGAATTGCCAATCCATACAAATTAGATTTATTGAGGGGTGGGGATAGAGCTTAGATAATATAAACCATCAGAGAATAATCACTCTGGAGCATGTGCATCCTGCAAATTAACTATTGAAAGAAAAATTAAACCAGCTGACCAAATCCATGTTGCTTTATTTCCACATAATTTGAAAAAGGAAGAAACAACATATTTGCCTTCTGTCCTCGCAGGTAAGGAGTTAAGTTTCAAGGTAATATAGGTAGCCCTCAACTTACAACAGTTCGTTTAATGACTGTTCAAAGTTACAACGAACCTGAAAAAAGTGACCATTTTTCACACTTACAACTGTTGCAGCATCCCCATGGTCACATGATCAAAATTTGGATGCTTGGCAACTTATTTTATTTATTTATTTATTTGTCAAAAGTTTACAATACAACAGAAACAAGAATAAGTTTAAATACAAGAAATAGGAACTAATAATTGGGGAAAATAGGACAGGGATGGTAGGCATGATTGTGCGCTTATGCATATGTTCAACGTCTTACCAGTTAATGAATATTTCAGCGACAACAACACAAGAGCACACAACAGATATAAACTAAATGCAAACCACTCCAAACTCGATTGCAGGAAGTACGACTTCAGCAACAGAATGGTCAATGTCTGTAACTCACTATCTGATTCTGTTGTCACCTGCTCAAATCCTGACTCCTTTACCCTCAAACCAACCTCTATTGACCTCACCCCATTCCTAAGAGGTCTGTAAGGGGCGTACATAAACTTGTTCATATTTATGATCATTGTGCTATCCCAGGGTCATATGATCACTTTTTGCGACCTTCCGATGAACAAAGTCAATGGGGAAGCCAGATTCACTTAATAACTTTTCTACTAACTTAACAACTACAGTGATTCACTTAACAACAGTGGCCAGACAGGTCATAAAATGGAGCAAAATTTACTTAACAAATGTCTTGCTGAGCAATTCATTGCTGGGCAATTTGTTGGGCTCAATTGTGGTCATAAGTCAAGGGCTACCTCGATTGTAAAAGACGACAATCTTCTCTAACCCGAGCTGGCCTAGTCTATCTTTAGGAGTATTAGCCAGACAAGTAAGTTTTCCTTATCCATGAAACAAACATTTCTGCTATCATCTCAAGCAGAGTCCAGTTATACTGGAGGAATTCAGACTTCAGACTTGGTGCATTCTATTAAGAATCAAAATGAACTCATTGCTTGACTCATGCATTGGCCAGAATGGAGTTTCCCACAAACTTTCATGTTCCTTAAATGTTCAGATGTCACCCTGGGTATAAAAAAACTGCAAAGGTTTTATTTAAAAATATGTATTTGAGAGGCATTTATATTTTGCAACTGCATACCCTAAATTCATGTATGTATGTATGATATTCAGCTTTGTTCGGGTATTTTCCCACATCATTATAGTAGTGCTTTTAAAGTTGTAGCGACGTTTCAGCAGAATCTCATCTGCCATCATCAGGCTTCTGTACTGTGTTCGTCTGTGAGTCAGACTTTCACAGCCATTTCTGTTTTAAATTTGCTACTAGCCTGCGCTGTGCCAGAATGGTTTTTTCTTCATCCTGATTGGTTGGGAGTCTTGGTCTGTGTTTATTGGTCTTGGAGTTTGCTGTGTTCTGCTTGATTGGTGTTTCTAACATCTTCTGTCTGTTTTGTAGCATTTTTTTTGTCTTGATTGGCTGCCAACATTGGAGGCTTTTAGTGTGGCTTGGCTTCCAGTAAATGGACGGCTATCATTTATTAGGAAGCTAGGTTTCGTCTGGGTGCCTGGTTGGGGTGTGTTTAAGCTGGAGGTATCAGGGGTGGTGGTGTCTGTTTGTGCCTAGGGGTTTGCTTGGCTTGTGGTGTGGAGATTTTTTTGTTTGTGAGTGCAGGTTTCCAGATAATTGACAGTCTGGTAGAGTCATCTCTTCTATTCAACCTTTCGGGTCTTTTTTCAATCTCTATGGCTTCTCTGATAATTCTGTAGCTTGGGTTTTCTATAGTGGCTAGGGTTTTGGTGCCATTGAAGTCAATGCTATGACCTGTGGCTTTCATGTGTTGGACTAGTGAGGAAGTGTGTTCCAGCTTTTTGACTACATTTTTGTGTTCATCCAGGTGGGTACTTATTCTTCTATTGGTCTGTCTGATGTATGTGGCAGGGCATGATGCACAGGGGACTTCATATATGCCTTCGTTTTCCAGGACAATTTTATCTTTGGGGTTTCTAAGGATGGCTGCTATTTTTCTGTCTATTTTGAAGGCAGTCTTGATGTGATGCCTGTGTAGTATCTTACTGATTTTGTCTGTAGTACCTCTTATGTAGGGTAGGACAGCTGTTCCATAAATCTGTTCATCTTCTGGATCTCTATTATGTCTCAGTGCGTTTTGGTGGATCAAGCCGGTGATTTTGCTTTTGTGGAAGCCGTTGGCTGTCAGTACTTTAGTCAAGGTGCATAGTTCAGTCTTTATGTGTGTCTTGTCTGACAGGCATTTGGTTCTGGCGATTAGTGTTTTGGCCACGGAGTTTATCTGTGCTGGGTGGTGGTGGGATTGGGCGTTGAGGTTGCAGTTGGTGTGTGTTTTCTTCTGGTATACGGTGTGTCCTAATGTGTCATCTGTTTTTTTGTAGACCTGAAAGCATGAATAGGATGAAAAAAAAAACACCATTCTAACACAGCAGTAGGCTAGCACCAAATTTAAAACAGAAAAGGCTGTGAAAGTCTGACTCACAGACGAACACAATACAGAAGCCTGATGATGGCAGATGAGATTCTGCTGAAACGTCACTATAACTTTAAAAGCACAACTATAATGATGTGGGAAAATACCCGAACAAAGCTGAATATCATACATACATACATACATACATACATACATACATACATACATACATACGAAAGTTTGTGGGAAACTCCATATGTATATATTAGTAACGAGGCAGGATCATTTAAGGATGGACACACACACACACACACACACACATATCCTTAAATGATCCTGCTTGGTTTCTCTCCCTCTCCTTAAATGATCCTGCCTGGTTTCTAAGATCCACAAGAGAAAGACACCCCGCTTAAGCCCTCTATAATTAGAGCTTAATGAAGAAAGCTGATTTGATGGCTGATCCTAGACTTTGAAATATGCCATCAACAAAGGTCAGATTAGCTTGGCTGCTATTATCTTTGCAACAGAAAGAAATAGCTTTTATTCAAGGAGCACTTGACTTTTTAATGGGAGTTGCAAAGCAGATTTTAATGGTTTCTTTCTTTTATTGTTGTGTTTAATTATTTTAATTTTTAATTTCAACTTGAATTTTATTTTGCTAGCAGCTCCATATAAAGACTTCTTCATACAAGGATAAGGCATTAATGTTTAAGAAAGAATAGCTAAATGTGGGGTTAATGAGTGAAGACATGGGAAAGTCTACATCATTGTCAATTAGTACAACAATGAATATTTTGCTGCCAATGAAGTGATTTATAGCCACCATATGGGGGCAGTAGCCAAAACATCTGGAAAACACTAGGCCATTTGTGGGCTAATTAACAAAAGAAGAGCAGTTTTCAAATTTTGCTGGTTTCCATTAATGCACTAATTGATTATTGTTGTCTTTTTAAAACAAAGAAGTACAGACAGTCTTCAAATACAAGCACAATGGACTTTTCTTGCCACAGTTGTTAAGTGCATCACCGCAGTTGATGGTTAGTAACATGGTTGCTAAGTGAATCTGAGTTCCCCCTTGATTTTGCTGGTCTAAAGGTTGTATCAGGTGATCGCATGATTTTGGGACACAGCAACGATCATAAGTATGAGTCAGTTGCCAAGTATCTGAGTTTTGATAACATGATCATGGGGATGCTACAAAGGTAATAAATGTTGTGGCCTGTTGGCCCCCGGCCCCTCCAGCAGCCAAATCAGATGGGAAGGTGTCGAGGGAGTCAGGGTCAGCATCAAGGCAACCTGAGAGCTCTGAGGGGGAATGGAGCTTTCAGAGATACAGACAGAAGCACAGCCTTGGCCGTCCATCAGCCCTCCTATGGAGAGTCAACAGCCCCCCAGGTCTGGGGGTGGCTGATAAGGAAGAGGAGGAACAGCTGGGTCCAGTTCCTGATGCATGGATGCACAGAAGGCAGAGGAGAGGAAAACAGTAGAAATCAATGGGCCGGTCCTTGGGATGGAAGAGCCACTGCTGCTAGCAAAGCCCCACCCTAGCTTTGGGGATAAAAGGGAGGGGGCAAAGTTGAAAAGGTGTGGCAGACAACTTATTCATCTTCCTGCTGGATAGGCTTGTTAGACTTCTGTGAGAGAGACAGAGACTTTTTTCTGGGGCTGCTGGCACTCCTAATAAACGAATAATTTATTTAACTACAAAGTGTTTGTCATGTTTGGGAGCCAGGTCAGAACAATAAGTATGAAAAATGGTCATGTCACTTTTTTTTCAGTGCCGTTGTAACTTGAACGTTCACTAAAGGAGCTATTGTAAGTCAAGGACTACCTGTATCTGAAACGATTCCCTCCTAAAATTTTTGGTGGGGGGGAAGGGGAGAAAGAAAATTGCAATCTCACGCTTTTTATAATATTGCCCTACCCACTGCAGCTTTTGGCTTTCATGAAATTATAACTCCATACCATCTACCATGTCTAAGGAAAGGTTGCCCACTCCTGAATCAAATGAATTGCAGTGGTTTCTTTCTATTCTATAAGTTTATACTGTCTAGTTCAAGGACTTCCTAGTTAATGTCTCCATCTGGGAATTCAGGTGGAAAAGGCAGAAACAATTTGAAAGACAAAAAGTCTGACTCAAAGTATTGCTGAACTGATATATGATTCCAATCAGATAACAGAGGAAGATATGACTTTTTAAAGCAAAAAAAGAACCAATAAATAAACATCGGATAGCAGTCTTCCAATACTTCAGGGGCTGCCACAAAGAAGAGGAGGTCAAATTATTTTCCAAAGCACCAGAAGGCAAGATGAGAAACAATGGATGGAAACTAATCAAAGAGAGAAGCAACCTGGAATTAAGGAGAAAATGCCTAAGAGTGAAGACAATTAACCAGTGGAACAGCTTGCCTTCAGAAGTTGTGGGTGCTTCATCACTGGAGGTCTTTAAGAAGAGACTGGACAGTCACTTGTGTGAAATGGTAGAGGTTCTCCTGCTGGAGCAGAGGGTTGGAGTAGAAGATCTACAAAGTCCCTTCCAGCTCTATTCTGATTTGATGGAACCTAAAACAGAAGGCAGATTGAGGTGGCAAATGGGACTTCTATAAAGAAAAGCAGACTAAAGACATAAACAATACCTGTACTGTAGCTATTGTAAACCAACTAAGTTTAAAAAAAAAAAAAAGGAGAAAGTTTCAGCCATTTTATGAAGAGCACAGACCTTTTTAACCTCTATGGTCTAAAACAGGATGTCCAACTTTGAGAACTTGCTAGTTGAATTGAAGTCCAGAAGTCTTAAACCTACCAAGATTGGACAGCCCTGGTCTATGATGCTTGCAGAGGTTAGTATTGGTGGATTCCCAGGACTCCATTCCAGAGAAGCAAGGGACAGCAAAGTTGATATTCTTTGGTAGGGAGGAAAGGTTCAAGACAGTTCCTCCCTAGAGGGCTGTAGAAAAGCTTAACACTGATTTTTTTTTTAAAAAAAAATGACACATAAAGGAGGAGAGCTAAGGGGCTGGATTTGTGGCACAGTACAGAAAGTCCTAAACTTACAACAGTTTGTTCAAAGTGACAACGGCACTGAAAAAAGTGACTTATGACCGTCTTTCACACTTATGAGTGTTGCAGCACTCCTATGGTCAAATGATCAAAATTCGAATGCTTGGCAACTGACTCATATTTGTGACAGTTGCAGTGTCCTGGGGCATGTTATCATCTTTTGTGACCTTCTGACAAGCAAAGTCAATTGGGGAAGCCAGATTTACTAAACAACTGTGTTACTGTCTGAACAAGTGCAGTGATTCACTTAACAGCTGTGGCACGAAAGGTTGTAAAATGGGGCAAAACTCATGTAAGAAATGTCTCGCTTAGCAACCAAAATTTTGGGCTCAAATGTGGTTGTAAGTCAAGGACTACTTGTATATATAGATAACCTTGATTTTTAGATATTCTATAGGAAGACTACAGCTCAGAATCGGTTCCTCAAAATTGACAAGGGATTGATTATACAGAGCTTTTTTTTGATAAGTTCAAAATAATTTAAAAAAAATAATGGATGGTACTGCTATGCAAGATATTAAAAGAGTTACAGATAACAAAGAATAGGCAGGTCTATTCAAATCCTATTTTAATCCAGTCTTGGTTTTAAAAAGAAAGAATAGACATTCCATTGTGCAATTGTGAAATGCTAGTTTGAGGAGCAGAGGTGCAATTCAAGCTTAAAAGGAAATACCTTGAATGACTTCAAATCTCAATAAAGAGTTGGATTGCTGAAGAATTTTGCTAATTGTGAACTTTTAGCTTTGAGAAATCCTGATGTCTCTGTGTTTTTAAAATAAAGGAAGACTCAAGGAACCATGGAGCAATCACTTCCAGAACAACTGAACTAAAATACAATGATTACACCGACTTGTTTAAAAACCTGTCCTATTAGGCAAGCTTTATTTCATTTTTAATTAACTTCAACTGATTGTGGGTATGCTATGAATATAATACATCCTGACTTCCTCAAAGCATTTGACCCAGCATTATATGACAATCTGATTACCGTATATACTCGAGTATAAGCCGAGTTTTTCAGCCCATTTTTCGTGCTGAAAAAACCGCCCTCGGCTTATACTCGAGTCAGATTCCCCTCTGAAAAAAAAATGACCCACCGCCATGTGAGAATGCTCAGACACGAAATCTATCCGACCGAAAATAAGTGTGTGTGTGTGTGTGGGGGGGATTTTAACAGAGGGAAGATGTAGGGAGAAGGCAAAAGCGACGGAAGATCCTTCAGGGGAAACTGAGGGGGAGACTCACTCGGGAGGAGGGGGAGGAGGAGGTGGTGGTGGCGGCTCTCTCCCTTTCAAGAAAAAAGCAAGGCTCTCTCCCTTTCAAGAAAAAAGCAAGAGCCGTTCTTATGATCTCTCCCTCTCTCTCTTTCTCTCCCCGTAATACAGTCAAGCCCTTTCCAGCACGCGGGATCTGCCCCCGCCGCTTTGCACCTTGCAAATGCAAAACCCCCAGGATTTTGCATTTGCAAGGTGCAAAGTGGTGAAGTGAGTGTGTGTGTGTCTGTCTGTCTGTCTGTGTGTGTGTGTCTCTCTCTCTCTCTCCCTTCCTCGCACCAGCACGCCTTCCTTCCACTGCTACGCGTTTGGGCTGCTTTGTGCCCCCCTCCCTCCCCGCCGTCTTTTATTTTCTCCTTTCCAATGAACGGGAATGAACAAACCAGGATTAGCTTCAAGAGCCCCGAGGAGCAGCAGCGGCAGCAGCAGCACCCAGCATCCTCAACTTGAAAGTTACTGCTGGGTAAAGGAGCCGCTCTTGGAGCTCGGCGTCGCTTTGCAAGAAGAGCGAGAGAAGGAGGTGAGGCGTGGCCTGGCTCGGCTCTGCAAAAGGCTGTGCCTGCAATGCCACCCCGGGCACTGAGTGAGGCTGACTAGCGGCGCCCAGGCTGTTCGGGAGTGGGAAGCGGCTGTGCCCCTGGCCGGCCAGGGGAATGGGGACCCTGCCTGAGCGGGAGGTGGCGGCGGCGGTGGTGGGGTCTTTCCAGTTAGGATCCAGGGGCGGCAGCTGCCCAGGCATCCTCCTCTCGGCTTTCAGCCGGCCGTTTGCAGGGCTCAGCGAGTCACGTCGGACTTCGGGCCAGTCTGCGCCAGGAGTTGCCCTGCCGCCGCGCACCGGGGAAGTGGTGGCCGCTCGCCTTCGCTGCAGTCGGAGCTCTTCGGGGGCGCCCCTCGTCTCTGTGTGACCTCACGGTCTCTGCCGTTGCGGCTGCGATCGCCTCCCGTCAGGGCGCTCGTCTGGAGGAGGTGGTGGTGGCTTGCGGAGCCTCGGCACGAACCCCCTTTCCCCACACTCCCCCCCGCACCCCTCTGGCAGCAGCAGGCGGAGAAAGCCCCGCTTCCCCCTGGCCTGTCTCGGGGAGAGGAAGCGAAGGGCCCTGTCTCAGCTCCCGTCCTTCTCAGATACCTCTGGGTTTTTTTCCCCCTTCCAACTGGACGATGGCGATGTCCTTGAGCAAGTCTTAAAATGCCGGTGATAAGGGGCCTCCTGGCTCCCCAAAACACCTTCCTGGATACTATAGCAACCCCCTTTGATGGCATGCGTGAGTTGGCTTCCCACTCTTTTTTTTTAACTCTCCTCCTCCTCCTCTCCTCTCCCCTTGTTGTCTGGTCTTCCCTAAGGAAACTCGAGGGCTCACACTTCCAGGTGTTTCTCCCTGTCTTTCTCCTTGTCAATGATCTTTTCTTCCCTTTCCTTCTCTCAGCCCCATCCTCCTTCACCTTTGTCACCACAATCCTGAACAGATGAAGTTTGTACTTCTCAAGAAAGGTTGGATGTTCCTTTTGAGGAGGGAACCTAGTGTGACATCTGTATGTTGACCTACTACTGAGCCATGGCATGTGTGCACATGCAATGGAGGCATGAGGGAGAGCTGTGAAAGAGATGGTGGCTCTCCAAAACAGGTTGTACATGCAGCACATACACATGCTTTTTTCTTGCAAGGGAGAGAGTGACTCTGGACATACAGATGATGAGGGGGAATCCAGTTTTGAAGGATTTTAACTCTTGTGTTTTAGCTTGGTTGCTGATTGAGCTAAGGTTTTTGTACTTTTAAAGTTATTGTTGATACCATATTGGTTTTGTTGGCTCTCTTTTCCACTTACAGAGCTAGTTTACTGTTTTTCTTTGAAATAAATATTCAAAAACATTTAACCTACTGATGCCTCAATTCATGTAATTTTATTGGTATCTATTTTTATTTTTGAAATTTACCAGTAGCTGCTGCATTTCCCACCCTCGACTTATACTCGAGTCAATAAGTTTTCCCAGTTTTTTGTGGTAAAATTGGGTGCCTCGACTTATATTCGGGTCGACTTATACTCGAGTATATACGGTAATAAATGATACAAGCATGAACTGAATAAAATATATATTCTCCACAGACAGCTTGAAACCCATATTGAGAAAATTCTTATCAGTAGTTCCCCATCAAATTACAGTAAGCAATTAAGTGGAGTTCCACAGGGTTCAGTCCTGGGCTCGGTTTCCTTCATTAAAGACATGAATGAGGAGGTGAAAAGAATGCTTATCAGATTTGTAGATGATACAAAACTGGATGGAATAGTTAATGCTCTAGAAACAAGAACAAAATTCAGAACCATCTTGATAAGATTAAAAAATTGAACATAAAAAAGAGAATAAAATTCATTTAATTTCATTAAAAATTAATACAATTAAATTAATTTTAAATTACTTTTAATTTTAAGAACAATTAATCAGTAGAACAGCTTGCCTACAGAACTTTTGGGTGCTCCAACACTGGAAGTTTTTAAGAAGAGATTGGACAACCATCTGTCAGAAATGGTATTGAGACTTGATGAAACTCGCTTAAATGTTTTTGTAAATCAGATAATTGCTTTCTGATGTTAGTTTATGATTGCAGGGATTATTTTTTGCTTAGCTAGATAAAACTCATGCAGAAAAACTTTAATTTTTGTAGCATAAGGTGTAATTTTGAGAAGATAAAGTTAAGAGTATTGGTCACAAGAGACTTTTGTAGGGCATATGATCAGACATGGATTTACCAAGCTAAATGTTATACAACTGCAAAAATAACAGCAGATTTGAATTATTGATATAAAAACATATATTTTTATAATCCCCCACTGAAAAAAAAAATAGCAAAAATTAATTTTCATCCGATTAAATGACATGCGCTAATTTTGGTATTGGGTTTCCTACTTCAGCAGGGGGTTGGACTACAAGACAACCTGCTCCTCAAGGTCCCTTCCAACTCTGTTTTTCTATTATTCTGAAATTTCTGTTCCTAAGAATATTCTGAAAATGTTGAGACAAATATCTCATTTGGAAAAAAGAAATTAACCTTACAAGTATAGAATGAGAACCCTAGTTTGGTAATGGTATATATGAATACAATAATATGGAATTATAGATGGTGAATCAGCAGTACAATTCATCACCAAATGCAAAAAAGCAAATTAAAACAAAATAAATCATCACTATGTTCTTCCTAGCGTTATTCCTGCAAGCGCAGGTTTTGCTATTAAGATTGACGAATGCCATCTAGCTTTATCAAATGCAGCATCCAGGTTATGTCTGTATTTTGACAGAGATGACTGTAGATTCCTGGGTTGCGACAAAAAAACTACTTGTCGCCCTGGGCCTGAGGTCAGCCTGGTCTGTGTTCAACTCAACACTGCTCTGGTTAGCGACAGTGGTGGGATTCAATTTTTTTTTACTACTGGTTCCTTGGGTGTGGCTTGGTGGGCATGGCAGGGGAAGGATACTGTAAAATCTCCAGTCAGAGGTAGTATTTCCCGATTCTCTGAACTACTCTAAATTTCCACTACCAATTCTCCAGAACTGGTCAAAACCTGCTGAATACCACCTCTGGTGAACAAGTAAATATCAAACAGCACCACTAGGAGAAGCAGGCTTCACCACCAAATTAAAACAAAACAAATACTATCTCTAAATCATGGGCAGTAATTGTTCTACATGGTATAGTTTACATGATTCTGTGCACCAGAATTTAAGAAAGGTTCAGAGAAATAAATGCTGAGATGAAGGCCGTGGGGATCATGAGGGAATTGGAAACTGTCTGATAAGAACAGGATGAAGAATCTGGATGTATTTAGCTTTGATTAAAAATGACTGAGGGGCAGATATGAGGGTCCCATGTGGAAAGTATCTGAAAGTTTGCGTTGGAAATGATAGTATATAGGCTGTTCTAACCCTACTTCCTCTTAGTGAGGAGAACCGGCAATCCTGCAAGCATTGCAAAACTGGCATTTATTGATTGACACTCTCATAAGTATTTATCAACATTTTATAGATAGTTGATAAAACATTTTAAAAATAGTTTAAGATAAAGTTGGAGTTTTAACATGTACTATATTCCTGGGGAGACAGTGACAGTGACAGGCCCATAAATCAAATTGGACAGTGATACTAATTCATAAGACAGATAGTTATCCTCCTTTCTATGGATGGATTAAAAGAGAGGCTTGAAAGTTAAGGATGCTTTAATTTGGATTTCTGCTCTAAATGGCCATTTTCTACTCTTCAATAATTTGCAGGGTGATCAAAGGAGGTGCTTTTGAATCTCCTGGTTTTCAGTAGCTCATCATCTTTCCAGAGATCTGCAGCTTGCTGGTTTCCCACACTTCCATTAAATCCCAAGGGCAGTTGTCCCTGCAGAATCTCTCCTTAATAGTATTACAAGGGTTGAGTGCCACCCTTATAGAACAGTTAGAGAATTTCCCTTCCTTGTAAGATGTTCAGAAAAATT
Source organism: Hydrophis major (assembly GCA_033807585.1). Lineage (NCBI taxonomy): Eukaryota > Metazoa > Chordata > Lepidosauria > Squamata > Elapidae > Hydrophis > Hydrophis major. Next base: position 237,575,205 of record CM066330.1, on the reverse strand, counting down.
GTCCATCCATTTTCTTTTTCTATAAATTTAGTGGGGATTTCAGATAGCAATTTGGCGCCCAGTTCTAATTCCAATGAATTTGATAGTACCAAGGTTTCCAAAGTGAAATTAATGTCTTTAATCACCTCCGACATTTGCAGGAATAAAAGATCTTTGAGGAAGAAATTTATCATGCAGCCCATTTGCTTTCAAATCCAAGGGAAACATTATGCACGTTGAATAGTTCACTTATGATAAGCTAGTTAATGCAAATCCCACCCAATATATTCCAACCCATCTCTGCCCGCTTTAGTTTGTTTGTTTTATGGGACTGAAATCCTGCTTAATATGCATTTGCCTTGACAGTAAAACAACAGAGGTGGGGAAGAAATGGAGGTGCTACCTGCTCCAAATCAACCGTGCAATGCCTACTCTGACGTCTCTTATTTACAGCCAATTTTGTGTAACTCATTAGTTATGCTGCACTGAATCCAAAATGTCACCTCAGGAAAATGCAAACACTGGGCAAACTAAAGCAGCTTTTCCCCCCCTGTACCACAGAATAATTGTGTGCGTGTGTGTGTGTGTGTGTGTTTCTATGAACCATTTAGGAAATCCTTATCAAAAACAGCTACTGACAAATCTGACAGGACAGTTATATTCAGACTTGCATCACTATCCTGAACATGTCTCGTCATATTTGAAGAATGATACTTTCTAGTTGTCTTAAGAAGTATAATTATAATTATGGTTTGTAGGATTAAGGGATAAGCATGAAATTTTCCTCCCACACCCCCAAAAGTCCTCTTTCCTTCTTTAGACATAAATAAATTTGTTTCTGTTTGATTACACATGGGGTGCCTTTTCAAAAGCATTGATCTGGCTTAGCAATGGCTCAAATTTTTAAACTCTATAGGCTCTTGAAAACAGGTTTTTAATCTTGTTGTTTGCTGTAACTCATAGGGCTGCTTCTTTGGGAGGATGAAAAAGACAAAGGTAAAGTTATCGATTATTTGCATTATTTACAGACTGAATCTCTGCTCAGCAATGGCAAATCAATGCTCAAGAACAATGACTTATGTTTTTATCTCTGTTTTTTATTTATTCTGCTATTGGTCTTGTAATACTTTATTGTTTTTAGTAACTTGCCTGTTATTGTTTTAATGCATTGTAGTAAGTAATTAAATAGATCCATCCACACAACCTGGCCTTCAGATCATAACAACAAATAACTACACTCCTATAACCTAAAATTTCTCATGAAAATAAAACAAGAGTTATATGATCATTTATATTTATTGTAGAATCTAAATTTTTTAATGTGGTTTATTGGGAAAGTGAACAATAAAATAACAAAGTCTCTTGTTGATTCCTAGTGACTTTATGTCATGTTGATTCCTAGTGACTTTATGTAGTTTTTTCCAGCAATAGCAGTAAACTTTTGTTGTTGTTGTTTCTTCCAGGGGTATTTTTCAACTCCCCAAGTTTATTCCCATAGCTTCTGGATTTTCTCATTGTCTCCCTTCAATTTACTAATCAGGTCCAATTCTGCATAGCTTTTTGAGATCACACAAATTTGGATAGATACTATCATCTTATTCTCCAATAAATAAGGTAGCCATCTTCTATTATGCCTTTGCTTATGAGGAAGGTACAAATATTTCATGAACAAATCTGTAGTTCAGAATATGGGCACTTAATAGGAATAGGAAGGACAATATTTAGCTTAGTAGTAATATCAATGAAAAAGATTTTGGGCCTGTAGATGATCCCAGGAAAAATATGTGCCAGTAGCGTGACATGGTATCAAAAAGAAAAATGCAGCAGGAAGTAGTATCAATGAAAGCACTTTCCAAATGATGTGAAAATTATAGAAGCATACATTTCAACTTCTGGTCAGATACCACTGTCAGAAGGATTAGACACCTTCTTTTCCCATGGTTTGTGTTCAAGGTGGGAATCCAATAAAACATGCCAGATGATCAGTGAAAGTCAAAGGAAATAAATGTATTCAATCTAAGGTTGTCAAATAACATTGGGTGGCTGATGAAATGGACTGTGTCCCTTCTTACAGGCTTTTGGTTGAAAGGTTTAGCCATCATTATCAATAGAATGGAATGTGTTAATTTATTACAATAGTTCCAGCTCTATCAGCACAAATATCTTCATGAATAAAAGCAAATACACATATTCCAATATACATATCCTGGGACATAGATATTTGCTTTCATTCATGAAGATATTCATGCTGATAGAACTGGGACTATTGTAATAATATAGGAATATATTCCTATATAGAAGACATTTCTCCCTTTACAAATGCAGGACATGGTAAAATACTTCTAATTTATATTGAGGCAGATTTTGGTTGCAGGGATGGGGGGAAATGATTGTAAAAGCAGAAATTACAAAATCACTTATTATGTGTTATAATTGTTTTCAGCAGGGATTTTTCCTATATGCATGAAGGCTTCTATTCACCTCTGCAGTTTCAGATTCAATGTGACAAAGAAACTGTCCCTCATGCAGATATTTGCACTATACTCAATGAGATCTTCAGTGAGAGAGAGATTACAATGACATCATCAGCATGAATTGATATGTAGACAGTAAGGAAGATGACTTAACAGAGATAAGCCAGATCCATACTAAAGCGACAAGGAGAAAGGCATGGCTTAAGTTCAAACCAAACAGAAAGTATACATATGCAGCTCAGACACTCAACTCTCTAATTCATGTGGTTATAAAAGACTATCAGAAAAAATCCCCAGAAAGCATCCTTCCATATATCTACAAATCACTTTACTAGTCTCCAGCCATTATCATCCAGATTTTCATAGAGCATAAGGGCTGGATTTCAGAGCAAGGGTGTTTCAAAAGGCAGGGGCTACTACGATGAAGGCATGCTGTGTAAATCCATAAGATGGCAAAAGTTAAGGGAAGGGGCCTGCATGCCTACTTTATCTACCTGGCGGAACACTTTTAATGTGTTCAAATCTCAAAGAACAGTTGGACTGCAATTTACTAATTGTTTGACTGAACCCCTTGCATATTAGCTTTGAGAAATCCTGGGGAAGGCAGGGCAAATGATGTGTGTTTCTTCAATAAAACAGAAAATGTTTAACTGATGTATTTATTAATATGATGATGATAAGGCATCTGGAGGCTAAACCATATAATGAATGATTGGGGACCTAGATATGTTATTTTAACACATAGAAGCAATAGGGGTGATATGATAGCAGACTTCCAATTCTTGAGGGCTATCACAGAGAAGAGGGGTCAACTTATTTCCCAAAGGACCTGAATGAGGGCCAAGAAGTAATGGTGGAAGATCATTCAAAAGAGATCCAATTGAGAACCAAGGAGAAATTTTTTGACAGGAAGAACAATTTACAAGTCAGTGGAATGACTGGTCCCCAGAAGTTGCGGGTGCTTCATTACTGGAAGTTTTTAGAAAGAGATTGGACAGACATCTGCACAGAATAATATAGGATGTCCTCCCATGGGCAGGGGGTTGGACTAGAAGACTTCCAAGATCCCTTTTAGGACTGAGGGAATCATAGAGTAATCAGTTTGATTTCAGTAATGTGGAAAAATCAAAGTAGATAATTTAGCAAAATTATATTACAATTTGATATAGAGACTTTTGTCTCTATATCCTGTTATCCAAGACAAATAACTTTTCATATATGTAAGTATTTGACTAGTCATCTAATTTGTTTTCTTTGTTATTCTGGATCTTAACATGTTTTGGTTATATGCTATTTTATGTGTCCTTTTTCAAATTTCTAGAGAGCATTGTTATTTTTTATTATGGATTTTACTGCTAGCCATCTTGTGTGTTGTATTGAAAGTGGGATGAAAAATAATCTTGCTTTATATGACTGCACATCAGCTGCAGCAACATAAATTCATATATTTGGACCACTATAGTGCAAGCAAAAACTTGGAAGTGTGTGTGTTTTTTTCCTGTCAACTTCTTAGAAAAGAATATTAAAGCTTGTAAACTTGACATTGCCTCTCAGTTACTTTCCTTGAGCAGCTCCAAATGTAAACACTCTTAAACAGGTAAGAGAAGAAAAAATGATGGTCATGATGGTTATAGTGTAAAAAGGGGGAAATGTTCTGCTAGATGACAGCTGGAAGAATATTCTAATTTTTTTCTCCCAAAAAGTGGCACATTAATTAGACACTAGTTACATTACCAACACTAAATGAAACTAAATGGATCTTGTAAGCATTAATAAAGGAGTATTCTGAAGATTAAGAGCTCACTGCTTTCAGAGATTGCAAGGACATCACACAATAGGAAAAGATTTACATTTTTTGTAAAAAGTGCCAATTTAGTAGGCATTTGTTACTTTCTGTACAGAGTTCTGTTTAGCTGTATATATATGTTCTTTCCAAGTGCACCACAACTGCAGCTACCATCCTTATAATTTATAGTATCATCCACCCATTGCTCTGGCAATATAAAGCTTGTATACATTCTGATGTATCACTGTAACAATGGCTGGATAATACAATTCATCACCAGGTTGGATTGTTGCACTCTCAGGCAAAGAACATGTTCTGCATACAGATGGTTTCACATTCAGCTTTAGTCATTTCCAGATAATCCTCCAAGAGTTTCTGGTCTGAGACTCTGGAAAACTGCTTCCAGTCAGTGTACATATAGCTATAGCACTTAGACTTATATACCACTTCACAGTGCTTTACAGCCCTCTCTAAGTGGTTTATAGTTAGTGTATTGCTCCCAACAATCTGGGTCCTCATTTTACCCATCATTAGAAGGATGGAAGGCTGAATCAATCTTGAGTCACTCAGAACCTACTATTGACCTCACCTCTTTCCTAAGAGGTCTGTAGGGGGCGTGCATCAACGTGCCTACCGTCCCTGTCCTATTGTTTCTTTTCTTTTCTTTTCTTTTTCTTATATGTATCCATGTATTCATAACTATGCTTTTACTTATACCTATTATCTTGTAAGCAATTGACAAACCAAATAAATAAATAAATAAACAAACAAACAAATAAATAAGTAAGTAAGTAAGTAATCAAACTCATGGAGTGAGCAGTGAGTTAGCCCTGCAGCACTGCATTCTAACCAACCAAGTCAAGCAGTTCAATCATTGTAGGAAGACTGCTGTGTTAAACTGATAGCCAAAAAACAAAAGGAATCTAATAGCCCATATTCCAATAACAGATTTTATTAAGAGGCATACACTTTCAATAAAATGTGTTGGTCAGAAAAAAATGCTGTTGGACTCCTCCAAATGCCTGTAGAAGGTAGTTCTCATGTTCCTAAACAATCAGAACAGCCGCTATCGCTGAATGCAGTGGCATCCATTTCTAACTAATACAATTAAAGGCTTGGAGACTAAAACATATGAAGAATGGTTGAAGGATTTGGGTTTGGCTAGTCTAGAGAAAAGAAGGAATGGGGGCGGGGGGACATGATAGTAGTATTCCAGTATTTGAAAGGCTGCCACAAAGAAGAGGGGATCAACATTTTTCAAAGCACCAGAAGGCAGGGCAAGAAGCAATGGATGGAAACTAATCAAGGCGAGAAGCAACCTGGAATTAAGGAGATACCTCTGAACACTGAGGACAATTAAACAATAGAACAGCTTGCATTCAGATGTTGTGGGTCCTTCATCATTGAAGGTTTTTAAGAAGAGACTGGACAGTCACTTGGCTGAAGTGGTATAGTATCTCCTGCTATTTCAACAATCATGTAATTTTAACTTTTCTTTAAACCTCTGGAGAATTTTGATTAGTTAATATTGTCAGTGTTGGGGCAGATGAGGGCTGAAATAATTTTTTAACCTTGTATCTTCCTGATCATTCTCAGAAATGCTATTATATGTAAAGCTTTTGATAAGAAAAGAGACGAGTTAGGGAAAGAGGCAGAGTGTATTTGGTTATGTCTCAAGTTCAGTGATCACAAAATCTGATAGCTAAGAAACAATATCCCTTTATTATTTGTTGAACTGCTTCTCTGATGAATTTCAAGATAATTCATTTGAATGCACAGTTCAGAATGTCAAAGCTTGGAAAAATATGATTTAGCACTTCTGTAGGTTGCTTGCAAAGTAATAGATGCTCATATGGACTTCCAACTAGGGAAGACTTTAATACTGTGGTTGAACTCCAAAGAATGAGAAACATTCATCTGAATCTCAGCATTTCATTTCTGATTTTGTTTCACATACTCACGAAACCAGTCAAGAAATAAAATAAGAATTAATGTTAGCTCTACTCACCTTAGTACTCTGCTTTCAGCTGACTCTAAACTTCAGACAATCTATCTTTGGTAATCAGAAAATGTATTGGAGATTGGATTACACTGGCTGGCCTCACCTGACTACACATAGTAGAAGGCCACTTTTTCTTATTTTAGCTGCTATCATTTCAAAGGCTCATGATTCCTCCCCCCCCCCCAAATCCAGATGCAAACATTTAGATGGCAGAAGTAAGATAGAGAAAACATTAGCTTTCTGCTGCCATATATTGGATGAATTGATTTTTTTTAACCGAGCTGTACCGGCAAGCTCTGTGTCACTGTGACACAGAGACACAACACGTAGCAATTTAAAATAGGTGGAATGTTAATGAGAAGATGGAAGTGAATTCATGTATAAGGGCTGACTTTCAGGAATAAGAGCCATGACTCTGAATCCAGAATCTGCTTTGCACAAACAACTTTTTTTTTTCATTCATGCAAGTTTTGCATTCGTTGCTCCACTGTGACAGGTGGTTCCATCAGTCATAGCCTGGCAGGAGGGCTTACTTACAAAACTAAAGGTAAAATCCAATCTTTTTGATAGTTTTGAAAATGTTTCATTTTCTTCATCTTTTAGCTTAAAATTTTATCACAGATAACAGTGATCAAAATATCTTGTGATGTCTGTCTGCAACACATAACAAGTTGACCTATTCCTGGGACAGAGCTCTGAGTTCCAGCTTATTTTTGTTATACCCATTCTCATTTTGAGAGGTTACTACTTTTTAAAGTAATTGCTATCGAACTGTTATTTTAGTCTATTTTTTAATATTCCCAAAAGAAAATGCCTTGTTCATCTAACATTATTGTTCACATATATGTAGCTCATTTGCAATAGCTCAGCATATCCAAGGCTTTTTAGAAAGTCACAACATTTATGAATCTAATATCATTAATGCAATAAAAGAACAATAGCAGTGATTTTAATAATGTTCATCTGAAGGCTATATTTACCTAATAAGCTTAATCAGATTAAAGATATATTCACACAACATATTAATCTTGGTTAACTTTGGGCTCTTGGTTAACTTTGGTCAGCAGTTTTTGTTGGATATGTGACCCCTAGCTAACTGCTTTATGTGTGATTTGCCAATACTGCCTAAAAAGTAGCTTGCAGTTAAAAAATTGATGATACTTGACAGAAGAAGGGAAAGAATAACAGGAGGTTAATACGAGAGTATTAAGAGTAACAGGAGGTAAATGCAGTTCCAATGTCTGTATATTAATAACTTGCTAAAGTACTGCTAAATCTCCATTATGAAGTCTTAGCAACAACCCATCAGAGATCATAACTAGAAGAGATCAAGATGTCAAGATTCAAGTCAATCTTATGGCATTATGACAGGCAATGTTATATAATAATATCATGGATATGTATGGATTATGTCTTATACCTACTAATTGGATGCATTTGGAAGGACCATAAATACTGCAAAGAATAAAGGTTATATTCAGTCACACATATGTATTCTCCTATATTCAATAAATGACTGAGTATCATAAACTTGGTACCAAGTCTTAGCAACCATATAAATACTCTCTAATTAACCTGGTCTTTCAGGTCTTCTAAAAGTGAAGGAATTGCCACCATAATTGAATCCATCCATTTGTGCTGATAATCCTATTCTCTTTCCTTTCATCCTTCCAAACCTTACGGTCTTCTCTAGAAAGCTAGGTCTTTGTCTGAAGCAGGATAATTTGAGCCTGATCATTTGTGGCTCTTGTGAGAATTCTGGGTTGATATGCTTGAGGATCCATTTGTTTGTTTTCTTGGCTGACTAGAATCAATATTCTTTCCCCTTTCTACATGAAATACTATTGCTTGCATGATTCTGATCTTTGTAGGCAAAATATCCAATAACTACCTATTTATTTTACATGTCTGTTGGAGCTACAGTATAAAACCAGGCTCAACACAAATACAATTCATTACCTAGGATACTGCAGAGAAGAAATTATTTCTGCTATGGAAATACTCATTTACTTTAGCTATTGTCATTTTAAAGGCATCATGATTCTAAATTCACTAAAAGCACATCTGACTTTTTGCCCTGTGGAAAAACCATTTGCACAAAGTATATACCCAAATGAAAATACATGTATACATATTCAGTCCACATGCTGGATAGGGAGGACCTACTGGTTTGAAATAGGAATTGAAGAGGCTCTCTATGTTAAAATTGAACAGCTGTCTCTCAACAGAGGGGGAGGGATATGACACCACTTATCTCCTGTTCACAATGTGGCCCTTTCAGCAGTCCCACAATGGTTCCACACCCATTTGCACTCGGATTCAGGTGACTCTGAGGACACAGATTTACCCCCAGGAGGTTTCATTAATATAAGTCATTTCCATTCCCCTCCAGTTAGTTGAACTAAAGAAGTTTGGGGAGAAGTGAAACAACTTCAAGAAAAATAAAGAAAATTCAGTTGCCATTTGAAAAAAGCATTTTTGGGGACAATTATGACTTCCAGGCTTTTTGACAGGGTCAAAACAAATTTGCGGCAAGACTTGAAATTCTGTAAAAGTCTAATTGATATATTCCCCTTTCTCCAGTCTTTAGTCTCCCAACCTAAAGTAGGCTTACAAATCTAGACATTCCATACAGAACTTTAATTTCAATTTCAGATGCCGTCAACAATATATGAATTGTGTACTGACAATTATTTATGTGTGATGTTGAATTTTTGCCGAGTCATGTTTTCTATTTATTTTTCATAGAAAGAGTACCCTTGAATGTTCCAGATGAACTTATGGGGCCGGGCTTGTATTTAAAAGTTTTTGAAGTCTTCAATTTTTCCTGTCCTAGACTAAAAGATGTGAGAACAGAATACAAAATTTACTTACGACTCACAAATTGATTACTTAGTGGGGCAATCTTCAACTTTACTACAGAATATACTTCCAGTCCCATGTTTTGTGGCTGAGACCCACTCCGTCTTATGCTGCTGAGTTTTGACAAAGCCATGTCCAAACACTTTGAGGTAGAAAATAATAAAAATCCATTTGGTTCAGTTCCAAGATGGGTGGAAGATGTTGGAAACAAAATGGAGGCTGGAGGTTGATTGAAAAGAAGGTCCATTTATTTATGAACAGAACCACCAGGGTTAGTGGTTCTGGGCAGCTGGAAAAATGGAGTTTAGAATGGGTGGGTTTTTTATCACCAGTGGTATTCAACAGGTTCTAAACAGTTCTGGAGAACTGGTAATGGAAATTTTGAGTAGTTCGGAACACTGGTAAATACCACCTCTGACTGGCCCCACCCCCATTTATTTTCTGCCTCATGTATTCTCTGCTGATTGGCTGGATCTTCTTTTGTTGCCTGCACAGGAGAATGGAACTGGAAAGCAGGTTAGTGGGGTGGAGAGGGAATGGGATTTTGCAGTAACCTTCCCCCAGGAGTGGGGAGGGAATGGAGATTTTACAGTATCCTTACCCTGCCATGACATGCCATGCCCACCAAGCCATGCCCACAGAACCGGTAGTAAAAAAAATGTAACCCCACCACTGGTTTTTATACCTCTGGATTCCTATGGGGCTCATAGTTGGCTCTATAGGAAAAAGTTGGCTCTATAGGAAAAATCCTAGGTGTTTGATCTAATTTTGTCATCCTTTTGTTTGTTGCTTTTCTGAGCTTCTCTCTGAGCCAGTCTTTCTGAATGGATTACCAAATCTGCATTTCTAAAAGCTGGCCTCCTCAGTTTCTGCTTGGGGCAGGGAAACTGGGGCTGGTTTCTGCCTCCCTTAAGATTTTTTTTGTTTTAATATTTTATCCTGCCTTTTTAATATTTCCCAAAATATTTCATTCTTTGAGGGGGGGCTTCCTATGCCTATGTGCTAAAATAAGTTCAACACCATTTTAAACAAAGATGTGATAAATGAAGTACCGCTTGTAGAATGTAATTATTTGGATGTGTCAGTCCTGCTAGGTAGAGCAGACCATGAAATCCATTCCATAGGAAGACTAGAACTACTTTTTTTGAGATTGGCTTTAACAACAGAAATCTCAGAAGTCTGACTGTGCTTCCCCCTTCTTATACTTCAGTGAATCAGGGAGTGTCATTCCTCTGGTGGAGACTGACTCTGAGGAAGAGGAGGAACAGCCAACAGGGAGTAGAAATGTGGCTCCAGAGGTGGTGGAGGAGGCTGGGGTAGGGCAGAGGCCAGCTGAGCAGTCAGAGAAGGACCCAGGCCCATCCTCTATCCATCCTGGGGCATGCAGGGAGGAGAGGATCAGGAAAAAAAACATGGTCTACTTGGGAGGAGAGGGCCATGATCCTCTTCATGGGTTGCAGGTGTGAGATCTGCATAAGAGTTTGGAACTGCATGCTAACAAACGCTGGAGAAAAATGAGTGCTTTTCCTGGATGAGGTATATCTTGGTTGGCATTCTTCCAACGGACTATACCTGGTTATCTTCCTGAAGTTTGTAATTATTTATCCTGGTCTGTCGTGGAACTTTCTTCAGTGTGGTTTGTTATTGGTTTTTGCTTCATTGTCTGCTCTTTGAATATGAACTGTATTTCTTTCATTTGGAATGTTATTTTGAAAATAGTTTAATCTTCAACTGTGAACAATTAAACAGTGAAGCCAAGTTGAAGGCACTGAAGTACCTTTATTTATGTTTTGGTTTTTGTTATATTTTTGATACACTCCGGGTCATCACAGGGAGACATCTGCTTGAATTATTTCAAAATGTTCATTTCAGAGGTTACAAAATGTTTCAGCCTCCCTTTGCCAAGGCAACAGTTTTTTGTATATTTCTGTCAAGGTTATCTTCATTACTCTCTACAGTATGAGAGTATTAAGGCATGAAATATAGAAAATCTCTAAGAAAAAAAAGTAGGTCATAGGCCAGTGATGACTAACCTTTTCCACGTTGCGTGTCAAAAGTGGTTGTGCATGTGTGCGTAACCCTCCCACCGCACACCTCTGCACATGTGCGCATCTCTCCTATGCACGTCTCCCCACACGCATGTGTGGCAGATACCCGACAATCAGCTGGCTGGTGGGGGGCGCGCATGCATGCTCAGTGCGGCTCTTCTGGGTGACTTCTTGCATAGGTTCAGCATCTCTGTCATAGGCCAATTATTTAAGCTCAACTGTCCTAGTTATCTGGTAGCATCATATCTGCGAAGCTCAGAACAAGAAAAATCAGAACATGAAGGCTGTTGAGGGCTGTTTGGTTCTCAGATAGCAGATTTCTGCAAAGTTGAAAAGTTGTTAAAGAACACACTGCATAGTTATTTCAGACATCAGGAACATGATTCCACTTATATAGATGTGTCTGAAGGAAGATAATCTGAGACTATACATTTGTGACTCTATTGCATGGGTATCAAACTTGCAGCATCATGTTGCTGTCATGTGACATTTTGTGATTTATTTATTTTTTTGCCTTTGTGGAGCTGGAGAGAGCATGGCCTGCATGTGACACATCTGGCCTGTGGGCCACCAATTTGACACTAGTGAGAGCTCTGGGTTGATTTATTTTATGAACACTTGTTTATTTTCTTGACTGTCCACAGTTCTCAAAATTCAGAAGCTTCAATATTCTTTTTATTTTGCTTTTTCAAAGTCCAAATTTCACTTCCATAGAATGTCACAGGGAATACCATGGTTTTCATAACTCTGGTTTTTGTAGGTGTAAAGACATCACGATATTTGAATATCTTATCTGAAGTCTTCCTTGATGCTTTACTAAGGGCTAGTCTGTCGCATATTTCTCAGCTGCTTTTTCCTTTACTGTTCATGGTTGATCCTAAAAGGCACAGAGACATTTTTAAAGTATCCACAGAAATTGTGAAATGCTTGCTTACTTAATGTTGTGCCATTCACCATATTTTGTTGGAGGAAGTTTCAGATCTTGAATACATATAAAGGTTTGCAAAACCTGTTAAATTCTCTCTTTGCCCCAACAGTTTAACCAAATAAAAGACCTGTCATTTGTGTGTGTGTGTGTGTGTGTGTGTGTGTTCTAATTCTTTTGGCATCCTATTTTAAGTAGGTGTGTCTAAAACAATGCATATAAGTATACGGTACAAGCCACAATAATAAAAAAATAACAAAATGTATTTTGCAATGTATTGACGCAAATCTAATCTATTTATTTATACTGATACCTGACTTTGGTTTGCATACCTATATACTGGTAGTCCTCAACTTACAACAGTTCATTTAGTGAGTTATTCAAGTTACAATGGCACTGAAAAAAAACATGATGATTTTTCACACTTATGATTGTTGCAACATCCCCATAGTCACATGATTTACATTTAGATGCTTGATGACTGGTTCATACTTATGACAGTTGATACTTATGACAGTTGATACTTATGACAGTTGCCGTGTCCTGGGGTCATGTGATGATCTTTTGTGACCTTCTGACAAGCAAAGTCAACGAGGAAGCCACATTCACTTAACAATTGTGTTACTAATGGGGAGAAGGTGGAGCTTCGTCGTTGCGATACAGCTGTGATCTCGGGGCTCCGAGATCACGGCTGATATTTTCGCCCCTGGTCGGTCCTAATGGACCTAAACCATCTCGTAGTGACGGTGACAGTAAGGGGCACGTTCTGTAGATTCCAGGGACATCGCAAGTCCCTGGTCAATCCAGAAGAAGCCCCTTTGCCAACGGCGGAGAGGCAGCCATTGGCTGCTGAAGCTGGGACAGCTTCGGAAGAACGGGATAGAAAGAAGTGTATCGGCTGGTGAGAATCTTTTTTTTTTGCTTGGGATTCAAGAACACTCTAATATCAGAAGAAATCTGTAAAATTATTGACAGAATTTGACTTAGCAGCGATCATTTTTAGTAACGTCAAAGTGAGGCTTGGCTTTTTATTTTTACTTTTTTTTTCTTTACTGAATTTCTATTGCGATATAGTTAACCAGACTGGCTTTTTTCTTTTATATTTTTATATTTACTGGTTTTCTCTTTGCTTTTCTGACTGTTTGTATTTTTAAAAATAGAGGCCCCCTTTAATATCTTTTTTTTAATATATATAAATATACATACATATTTTTTTCCCTCTTTTTAGGCTTTTCTCTGGGGGGAAGAAGGGGGAGTGGATTGAAGAAACTTTGTAACACTGCCAACTAGAGGCTTGGAAATATTCTGTTTGAAGTTGAAAAACTTTTGTTTGAAAAACTTTTCTCAAGGCTACTGGAAATGATAAGATAGAGGGAAGAGTACTGGAGGATGTTTATACAGGTCTCTTTGGAACTTCTATTATTAAATGAATATTTGAAGTTTGGCTTTGAAACTTGTGGAGAAGTCAAATAAGAGCCTTGGATAAATAAAAGGCAGTGTGTGTCTTTTTTTTTTTTTTTTAAACTCCTTATTAATTGTTTCATCCCTCCCCTCCAACTCCACACTATTTTGTAATATTTATTCTTTATCTTTTATTATCTTTTATTTTTATTTATTTATTTTTTTAAAGGGGAAGCCTCAGAATACTCTTTTTTTGCTTCTTTTCTTTTTTTTATAGGGATGTCTGCCTTTTTGATTTCCTTTTTTGATGGCTTTTTTTCATTTTCTGAGGTTTTTCAATTGGATTAAGGTGGGAAGAATTTGAAGAACTCTCTTTTTCTTTTTTCTTTTTTTTCCTTTTTCTTTGCTTATTATTTTTTGATATTATTGGGCTTTATTTTGCTCTTTTTTTTTTCTTCATCTTTTTATTTTTATTTTTGAATTATATTTGCGTATTTTACAATTGGATTAAGGTATTAAAGAACCTGAAGAATCTTTTTCTTTTTAATTTTGGGCTTTTTACTTATTACTGGTTTTGTCTTTGTTTTTTGTGGTGTTTTCCTTTTTTTAAAATTGGATTATAATTGGCTACCTCACTAATTGGATTAAAAGATCCGGAAGACCCTGAGTTATCGAAATGAGCAAGAAAATTTGGGCATCTCAACTTCCGCTCCTGTTTCCCTGTCATCTGGAGGACGACTCTCAACAATGGCGAAGCAAGACAAAGCGCAAGTGGATTTAACGATGGTTATGCAAGGAATACAAGATCTTAAAATGAGTATGGAACAAAGAATGGAGAGTATTGACCAAAAAATTGGAAAGATGGATGAGAAAATTGAAAATTTTCAACAAATGATGGTGAAACATGATGAGAGAATCCAAAAAATAGAAGAGAAAGACAAACAAAGAGATGATACAATTGGGAATATTGATAACAGATTAACAATGGTCGAACAAGAAAAAAGTGGGATGTTGAAGTGGGAGATGGACAGGTCAGAATTTTATCTTAGATTCCAGAATATTGAGGAAGAAAAAGGACAAAACTTGGCGGCAGTAATGATTGAAATTTTGGCTGGAGTCTTGGAAATACCAGAGGAAAAGATGATGGATGAGTAGATGAGATATATCGAGTCTTCACAAGATATGCGATGAGGAATCAATTACCAAGAGAGGTCCATGTTAGATTTACTAAAAAAACTATTAAAAACCAAATATTACAAGTGGTAAGAGAGAAGGGGTTGAAATATAAAGGCAAAGAGATTCTGGTCTTAAAACAAGTACCTAGAAAAATGAGAGAGATTAGAAGAGAGTATCGATTTTTGACTAAAATGCTATTGAAAAAAGAGGTGAATTATAGATGGCTGATTCCAGAAGGATTAATGTTTATATGGCAAGAACAGAGATACAGAATTGATTCAATTGCGAAAGCAGAAATGTTTTACAAGGAATTTTTTGAAAGAAGAGAAATGGAGACGGAAAAAGAAAAGATTTTAATTGAACTTGAAGAGGGCCAAATGGAGATGGAAAAAGAAGAAGGCGCAATAGGTGGACAAATGGAAACCAAAGAACAACGTGAAATAAGATCCACGAGAGCTGTTAGACCTAAATATAAAACATAACTATGGGGGAGAAAAAACTGATTTCTATGAATATAAATGGACTGAACTCAGCTATCAAAAGAAGGAAAACTTTTTATAAATTAAAGAAGCTAAAATTTGATATAATTTGCTTACAAGAACTACACATTAAAAAACAACATGAACAATTATTGATACGACCAAAGTTAGGGAAAATATTTACTTCTCTGACCCATTGTAAGAAAAGAGGAGTGGTTTTGTACGTTAAAGAAACCGCTCCAGCCAAATTGATTTATACGGATGAAGATGGAAGAGTATTAATAGTTGAAATAGTGGATAATAATATAAAAACTCTCTTGGTTGCAATTTATGCCCCAAATGATAAGCAAGAAGAGTTTTATAAAAAAATTACATATGAAAATGATTGAACTGGACTATGTTAACATACTTATAATGGGGGACTTTAATGGAATTGTAGACAATAAACTGGACTATACAGCAAAAACAACACGACAAAATAGGAAAACTCTCCCTAAATCCTTTTTTAAAATGACAGATGAACTAAATTTAAAAGATATATGGAGAGAAAGAAATATTAAAACTCAACAATATACTTTTTATTCAAACAGGCATTTATCGTGGTCCAGAATAGATATGATTTGGACATCAACAGAATTATTATCTAATATTCAAGAAATGAATATGGAAACAAGTACGTGGGCAGACCATAATCCAATGACAATTAAATGGAAAGGACAAAAAAGAAGATCTAGATGGACATTAAATAATACTATTCTAAAGGAAAAAGATTTTACACAATGGATGGAAAAAGAATTGGCTTTCTTCTTCAATGAAAATAAAAAAGAAGATACTTCAATACAGAATGTTTGGGATACAATGAAGGCATATGCAAGAGGATTAATAATGGACTATATAAAGAAAAAGAACATTAGGAAGAGGCAAATGATTAAAGCTCTAGAAGATGACCATAAAAAACTGGAAAAAGAATTACAGAAGATGCCACAGAAAAAAGATATCAAACTTAAAATGGACATAATAAAACACAAAATGGATCAAGCAGAAAAAGAAGAATTGGCACAAAAAATTAGAAGTGCTAAACAGAACTATTTTGAAGATGCAAATAGGCCAGGTAGATGGTTAGCATATAAGCTGAGAAAAGAGAAAGAATCAAGGAAAATATCACAGTTAATAGATGATCATGGTCAAAATTGTTATGGTAATAAGGAGAAAAAGGCAATCATTTGAGATTTTTATGGACAATTATATAAACAAGAGGATCTTGAGGAGGGAAAAATTAAACAGTATTTACAAAATGCTAACCTACCTAAGATGCCTGATGAAACTCAGAAAATGTTAGAAAGTGTTATAACAATGATGGAATTAACTGAAGCACTTAACAGACAGAACAATGGGAAAGCACCAGGACCAGATGGTTTCCCGGCAGAATTTTATAAAACACTACAAGAATCGCTGAGTATTCCACTGTTAGAAGTCATGAATGAAGTTATGATAAATAAGAAAATACCTGAAACATGGTCAGAAGCTTATATTACACTTATTCCAAAAGAAGGGGTTGACCCATTACAAATTAAGAACTACAGACCTATTTCTTTATTGAATGCAGACTATAAAATCTTTGCTTCAATCTTGGCAGAAAGGCTTAAAAAATACCTAAATAATTTTATTCACTCTGATCAGAATGGATTTTTACCAAAGAGACAGATTAAAGACAATATGAGGGTAATCCTGGACACATTGGAATATTATGAGGCGCACTTGGAAAAACAAATGGCTTTGATATTCTTAGATGCCCAAAAGGCATTTGATAATGTGAACTGGAGATTTATGTTATTATTATTGGAACAGATGGGCTTTGCTAGAAAATTTATACAAGCAATAGAAGCCGTATATTATAAGCAAACGGCAAAAGTAATGATAGATGGAGAATTCACAGACTCTATCAATATTAAAAAAGGTAAAAGACAAGGATGCCCATTATCTCCTTTGTTATTTGTATTGACCTTGGAAGTCTTAAATAGAAATATTAGAGAGGATATAAACATAAAAGGAATGAAAGTCAAAAAAGAGGAATTCAAATTGCAAGCCTTTGCGGATGACTTGGTCTTTATTTTGGAAGATCCTTTAGAGACAGCTTTAAAACTATTGGAAAAGATAGGGAGAAGGCGGAGCTTCGTTTCGGCGATACAGCTGCGATCTCGGGGCTCTGAGATCGCAGCCGATATTTTCGTCCCTGGTCGGTCCTAACGGACCTAAACCGTCCCGTAGAGACGGTGATTGTGAAGGGCACTGTTCCAGGATCCCAGAGATATCGCAAAATCTCTGGTTTGATCCGGAAGAAGCCCTTTCGCTGGCGGCGGAGAGGCAGCCTCCATAGCTGCTGAAGTCGGGACAGCTCCGGAAAGAAAGTGATTGGAGTGAAAGTGTGTCGGCTGGGTGAGAAAAACTCTTTTGTGTTGTAAATTCGCTGAGGTTGGAAAGTTCATCCGGGATAAAGAAGAAAGCTGTGAGATTTTTTTTTTGACTGAAATTGTTTTGAGCGGCGTTTTTTAAAGTGATGTCAAATTGAGGCTTGGGGTTTTTTTTTCTTTTCTTTATACTTTTTGGGAAAGATTTTACTGTGACTTTGTAGGTAACCGGATTGAATTTTCTCTTATATATATTTTTATGCTCCCTTTGATTTTTTAACTTTCTTTAGGATAGAGGCTCCCTTTGGCTATTTTTTCTTTTTCTTTTGTATATATTATTCCTTTTTTCCGGCTGGGGGGGAGGAAGAGCATTAAGAAACTTTGTAACACTGCCAACTAGAGGCTTGAAAGTATTTTATTTGAATGGGAGAGAATTGTAAAAAGACCTCTTCTCAAGGACATTTTAACGTGATAAGATAGAGGGAGAGCACAGCAAAATATTATTGCAGGTGCTTTCCTGGACTGTTATCAAGAACACTTGAGGTTTGGCTTTGAAGCTGCTGGAGAAGAGAGTCATAACAAGAGCCTTGGATAAATAAATAAAGTGCAGTGTGCTTTCTTATACCCCACACGCTAGCCTTTTTTTTTTCAAAAAAAAATTCAATTCTAGTAATATTTTTATTTTTGTTTGTTATTTTTTTTAAAGGGAAAGCCTCAGGGTTTTTTTTTTTCTTTATTTATTTTTCTTTTCTTTTTTATTGGGACTTTTTTGCTTTTCCTATCTATGTTCTTGGACCACTTTGTTGTTGTTTCTTTTTATTATTATTATTATTATTGAGACTTTTCAACTGGATTAAGATGTGAAGAATCTGGGAACTTTTTGTTTTTCTTTTTTTTTTGCTCTTAATCAATATTACTATTTTTGGATTTGTTTTTCTTCTTTCTACTTTTTTTTCTTTTTTTATGGTGGACTATTTCGTAATTGGATTAGGGTCTAGAAGAACCTGAAGATCTTTCTTCTTCCTTTTTTGCTGTTTCTTCCTTGGTCTCGTGTTTTTGACTATCGGAGTTTTCCATTTTGGATTATAATTGGCTGCTTTACTAGTTGGATTAAAAGTTAAGAAGAATTTGAAGCCTTGGAAGCATTGAAATGAGCAGGAAACCAATATCAACTGGCATTTCTGCTTCTACCTCTGCTTCCCCACCAGCTGGAGGACAACGCTTAATCCAGACAATGTTGAAGCAAGATAAGGAACAAGAAAGAGTAACTTTACAGACAATTATGCAAGGAATCCAAGATCTCAAGATAAAATCAGACATCATTGAACAAAGAACAGAAAATATTGAACAAAGAATAGAGAAGACTGATGAAAAAGTGGAAGACATCAAACAAATGATGGTTAAGTATGAGGAGAGATTTCAAAAAATTGAGGAAGAAGGAAAACAAAGAGAGAAGAAGATTGGAAATATTGATAGTAGATTAACAGCGGTTGAACAAGAAAAAGGTGGGATGCTGAGGTGGGAGATGGAAAGGTCAGAATTTTACCTTAGATTTCAAAATATAGAAGAGGAAAAAGGAGAAAACTTGGTAGTGCTAATGATAGAAATTTTGGCAGATGCGTTGGAAATTACAGAGGAAAAGATGATGGATGGAATATATGAGGTATATCGAGTTTATACAAGATATGCGATGAGGAATAAATTACCCAAGGAAGTCCATATTAGATTTACCAAAAAATCCATTAAAACACAAATATTACAAGTGGTAAGAGAGAAAACATTGAAATACAAAGGTAAAGAGATTGTGGTTTTAAAACAAATACCCAGAAGAGTGAGAGAGATGAGAAGAGAATATCGATTTCTGACCAAAATGCTACTGGAAAACAAAGTGAATTATAGATGGTTGATTCCAGAAGGATTAATGTTTACGTGGCAAGAACAGAGACATAGAATTGATTCAATTGAAAAAGCAGAACTTTTCCATGCAGAATTTTTTGGAAGAAGAAGAGAGGAGGCAGAGAAAGAGGTCTCATGAATTGAGTTTCAAGAGGAACAACTGGAGACTGAAAAAGAGAAAGGAGCTGTAAGTGGACAGGTGGACAATAAAGAACAGCGTGAAGTGAGATCCACGAGAGCTGTTAGACCTAAATATAAAGCATAATCATGGAAGAAAGAAAACTGATTACAATGAATATAAATGGACTTAATTCAGCTGTTAAAAGAAGGAAAACTTTTCATAAATTAATGAAATTAAAATTTGATATAATTTGTCTACAAGAAGTTCATATTAAAAAACAACATGAACAATCGTTAGTACAGCCAAAATTGGGGAAAATATTTACTTCTTTGACTCAATGTAAGAAAAGAGGAGTGGTTCTATACGTTAAAGAGGCTATCCCAGCAAAATTGATTTACACAGATGAAGATGGAAGAATATTAATGGTAGAAATAATGGACAATAATATAAAAATACTCTTGATTGCAATTTATGCTCCGAATGATAAACAAGAAGAGTTTTATAAAAAGCTACATATGAAAATAATTGGACTGGACTATGTTAATATAATTATGATGGGAGATTTTAATGGAATTGTGGACAATAAATTGGACTATATAGCAACAACAACAAAGCAAAATAGAAAGACTCTCCCAAGGTCTTTTTTTAAAATGACAGATGAATTAACTTTAAAAGATATTTGGAGAGAAAGAAATGTTAAAGCTAAACAATATACTTTTTACTCAAATAGACATTTATCATGGTCCAGATTAGATATGATTTGGATCTCAACAGAATTAATATCCAATATTAAAGAAACAAATATTGAAACAAGTACTTGGGCAGATCACAGCCCAATGACAATTAAATGGAAGGGACAAAAAAAAAGATCGAGATGGACATTAAACAATACTATTTTAAAGGAGAAAGATTTTATACAATGGATGGAGAAGGAATTGGCTTTTTTCTTCAGAGAAAATAAAAAAGAAGATACTTCAACGCAAAATGTGTGGGATACAATGAAGGCATATGCCAGAGGTTTGATAATAGATTATACAAGAAAAAAGAATATTAGGAAAAGGCAAGCTTTTAAGGCCTTGGAAGATGAGTACAAAATTCTTGAAAAAGAATTACAGAAAATGCCACAGAAAAAGGATATTAAATTGAAGCTGGATGTAATTAAACATAAAATGGAATTAATAGAGAAAGAAGAACTGGCACAGAAAATCAGAAACTCTAAACAGAATTATTTTGAAGATGCAAATAAACCAGGTAGATGGCTAGCATATAAATTGAGAAAAGAGAAGGAATCAAGAAAAATATTGAAGTTAATAGATGAACAAGGCCAAGTTTGTTATGGGAATAAGGAGAAAAAAGAAATTACTCAAGATTTTTATGGGCAATTATATAAACAAGAGAATATCGATGAAGAAAAAGTCAAACAGTATTTACAGGAAGCTAATTTACCAAAGATACCTAAAGAGACTGAAGAAATGCTAGAAAGCAATATAACAATGATGGAATTAAATGAAGCATTTAAGAGACAAAATAATGGGAAAGCACCGGGTCAAGATGGGCTTCCAGCAGAATTCTATAAAACATTTCAAGAATCATTAAGCATCCAATTGTTAGAAGTTATGAATGAAGTTATGTTAAAAAAGATGATACCCAAAACATGGTCAGAGGCTTACATTACACTTATACCGAAGGAAGAGACTGACCCACTGCAAATTAAGAATTATAGACCTATTTCTTTATTGAACGCAGACTATAAAATCTTTGCTTCAATTTTAGCAGAAAGACTTAAAAAATATCTAAATAATTTTATTCACCCAGATCAAAATGGATTTCTGCCAAAGAGACAAATTAGAGACAATATGAGAGTAATCTTGGACACTTTGGAATACTATGAGGCTCATCCTGAAAAGCAAATGGCTTTGATATTCCTAGATGCTCAAAAAGCATTTGACAACGTGAACTGGAGATTTATGTTATTATTACTGGAGCAGATGGGTTTTGCTAAAAAATTTACTCAAGCAATAGAAGCCATATATAATAAACAGACAGCAAGGGTAATGATGGAGGGGGAACTTACAGATTTTATTAATATAAGGAAAGGTACAAAACAAGGATGCCCCCTATCTCCTTTGCTATTTGTGTTGACCTTGGAAGTGTTGAATAGAAATATTAGGGATGATAAAAGCATAAAAGGAATGAAAATTAAGAAGGAAGAATTTAAGCTACAAGCTTTTGCTGATGACTTAGCTTTTATTCTGGAAGACCCGCGAGAAACAGCTCCAAAGTTATTGGAAAAGATAGAGACTTATGGAGAGGTGGCTGGTTTGAAAATAAATAAAGATAAAACAAAGATTTTGACAAAGAATATGCTATTGAGACAGAGAGAAGAACTGGCAGATCTTTTGAAAATTCAAGTTACAAATAAGGTTAAGTATCTGGGGATATATTTGACAACAAGATGTAGCACATTAAAGGAGAATAATTATATTAAACTTAAACAACAGATAACTACAGATTTGAAGAAGTGGGAAAATTTGCAATTGTCATTAATAGGGAGAATTTCAACAATTAAGATGAATATTTTACCTAGAATTTTATTTTTGTTTCAAACAATACCAATTAGGCTTGGAAAAGACTATTTTGAAGATTTAAATAAAATCATGTTGAAGTTTATATGGCAAGGTAAAAAAGCAAGAATAAAGCTAAAGCTTTTGCAAGATGCTAGAATTAGAGGAGGTTTTGGCTTGCCTAATTGGGAATTGTATTATCAAGCTGCAAGTTTGATGTGGGTCAAAGAATGGATAACATTAAGGAAACATAGGTTGTTGACATTAGAAGGGCATGATTTGCTGTTGGGTTGGCATGCTTTTTTATGGTATAAGGGAACTAAAACACAGGGTTATTTTAGAAGACATTATGTACGGGAGTCTTTGTGGTTAAATTGGGAGAAGATAAAAAGACAATGTTATTTGAAAATTCCAGTTTGGTTATCGACCATTGAAGCATTTTCCTAACCTATAATTTACAAGAAGGAACAAACAGTTAGATATGGGGAACTTTTGGATGAAAAGGGTGAACTTAAATCGATCCAAAACTTAGAGGAACAAGGTATAAGGATGAATTGGTTTTCATATGCACAAATACATTCAAGGTATGATGAAGATTCCAAAACGGAGGGATTTTATGATAAGCAGACTGATTTAGATAAGATCTTGATGGGTACTGATGAGAAAGTGATTAAAAAGTTATATGGTTATTTACTGGGAATGAAATTAGAGGAAGAACAAGTCAAAGAAACTATGATTGTTTGGGGGAAGAATTTTGGATATGGGATTGATTTAGACAAATGGCAGAAATTGTGGTCTCAAAATTATAAAATGACAATGTCAACAGCATATAAAGAAAATTTGTATAAGATGTTTTACAGGTGGCACTTTCCTCCGACAAGAATAACAAGAATGTTCAAGAATAAATCTGAAAAATGCTGGAAATGTCATCAGATACCCGGCTCGTATTACCATATGTGGTGGACTTGTGAGGATGCTAGAAAATATTGGACTATAATTCGCATGTGGTTGGAAAAAATGACAAAGAAACATATAGACTTGAAACCAGAGATCTTTTTATTGGGAATTTTACCTGATATATATAGTAAAGATTTGAAATATCTGATTGTAAATGTATTAACAGCGGCCAGGATTGTATTTGCTAAAAACTGGAAGAATGAGAAAATACCATTACAGGAAGAAATTATTAAGAAAATATTGGAATGTGCTGAAATGAGTAGATTGACATTTGAAATCAGAGAGCAAGAGGATAAACAATTCTATGAAATTTGGGATCTTTTTTATAAATGGCTAGATGATAAAATACGATAATAGAATATTTTAGATAGTAAGAAATATCTTTATCTTGTTATTTTGCTATTACTTTGTTAATCGATATTATATTTATAAAGGTTTTTTTTTTTCCCTAGGATTGATTTGGTATGATTATATGATTAGTTGAATAATTTGGTTAAAGTATTGTTAGCTCATAAAGCATGAATGATTAAAAGTATAGTCAAAAAAAAAATTTTTTTTTTGTTTAGCGATTATAGGATATATAAGTTTGGATTGATAATATGAGTTGTTATGTAACATAATTGTAATTGGGACTACAAAATGAATGCACAAAAATGATGAACCAACTGACACACTGTGTGTAAATATGAGAGGTGTATGTTTTAATGTTTTGTTTGTCTTGTCTGTTTGTAGAAAATTAATAAAAAAAAATTTTTCAAAAAAAAAAACTATTGGAAAAGATAGAGACGTATGGTGAGATGGCTGGTTTAAAAATAAATAAAGACAAAACAAAGATTTTGACAAAGAACATGTTATTAAGGCAAAGAGAAGAGCTGGCGGATTTATTGAAAATTGAAGTTATGAATAAAGTTAAATATTTGGGGATATATTTGACGTCAAGGTGTACTACATTGAAAGAGAATAATTATATTAAGCTTAAACAGCAGATAGCATCCGAGCTGAAAAAATGGGAAAACCTACAATTGTCATTGATAGGTAGAATTTCAACAATCAAGATGAATATTTTACCCAGAATTTTATATTTGTTTCAAACAATACCAATTAGGTTAAGTAAGGATTACTTTGAAGAACTAAATAAAATTGTGTTGAAGTATATATGGCAAGGCAAGAAAGCGAGAATAAAATTAAAACTTTTACAGGATGCTAGAATTAGAGGAGGATTTGGCCTTCCTAATTGGGAGTTGTATTATCAAGCTGCAAACTTAATGTGGGTTAAAGAATGGATAACGTAAAGAAAGACTAGATTGTTGACATTAGAAGGTCATGATTTATTATTGGGTTGGCATGCTTTTTTATGGTATAAGGGAACTAAATCACAGGGTTATTTCAGAAGGCATTATATACGGGAATCATTATGGTTGAATTGGGAGAAAATTAAGAAACAATGTTATTTGAAAATTCCAGTTTGGTTTTCAACTATTGAAGCTTTTTCGTATCCTATAACTTATAAGAAGGAACAAACAGTTAGATATGAGGAAATATTGGATGAAAAGGGTGAACTTAAAATGATGCAAAATTTAGAAGAACAAGGTATAAAGATGAATTGGTTTTCATATGCGCAAATACATGCAAGGTATCTTAAAGATTCTAAAACAGAAGGATTTTATGATAAATTGACTGACTTAGGATTTTGACAGGTACTGATGAAAAAGTGATTAAAATATTATATAGTTATTTGCTGGAAATTAAATTAGAAGAAGAACAAGTTAAAGAAACAATGATTGCTTGGGGGAAGAATTTTGGATATGGGATTGATTTAGAGAAATGGCAAAAACTGTGGTCACAAAATTATAAAATGACAATGTCAACAGCATATAAAGAAAATTTGTATAAGATGTTTTACAGGTGGCACTTTCCCCCAACAAGAATAGCAAGAATGTTCAAGAATAAATCTGAAAAGTGCTGGAAATGTCATCAGATACCTGGCTCATATTACCATATGTGGTGAACTTGTGAGGAGGCCAGGAAATATTGGACTAGAATTCGCATATGGCTGGAGAAAATGATAAAGAAACACATAGATTTGAAACCAGAGATTTTTTTATTGGGAATCGTACCTGATATATATAATAAAAATTTAAAATATTTGATTGTAAATGTATTAACAGCAGCTAGGATTGTATTTGCTAAACATTGGAAGAGTGAGAAAATACCAATAGAGGAAGAAATGATTAAGAAAATATTGGAATGTGCTGAAATGAGTAGATTGACATTTGAAATTAGAGAACAAGAAGATAAACAATTTTATGAAGTTTGGGATCTTTTTTATCAATGGTTAGATAATACAATATGATAATAGAATATATAGAAATTTAGGAAATAATGAATATATAATTTTTATTGGTTTTGATCATTCTTAAGAATATTTTATTATGATAGATTTGATATGATTTCATGATTTGTCATAAAATAATTTAACCTAATTATAGTTATCTCACTTAAGTATGAATTAGTAAAATTATAGTCAAATGATTGTTTAATAATGATATTGGGATATTTTATTGATGATTGATAATGTGAGTTATTATGTAATATAATTATTCTGATGACTATGAAATGGATGCACAAAAGGGAATGGTAAACCAACCGATACACTGTAAATTTATGAAGAATGTTTAATTTTTTTATTTTTTTATTTTTTTTATGTCATGTGTTATGTCTTATAAGTTTTTTGTCTGTTGTTAAAATTAATAAAACTTTTACAAAAAAAACAAACAATTGTGTTATTAATTTAACAATTGCAGCAATTCACTTAACAAATGTGGTAAGAAAATGGGGCAAAACTCACTGACCAACATAAATGTTGGGCTCAGTTGTGATCGTAAGTAGAGGACTAGCCATACATTTCATGATTTGATCCCCTTGCCCATTAGGATACTTATAACAAGGCAGTGGGATAGCACTGCCTTAGAAACAATGATTTATATGACACATTAATTATAATGCTTTAAGTATAGGATAAACATGATACAAGTTTGTAAAAATTGGAAGTTTTGATAACTTTTAGTTTTTATCACCCTTGCCTTTATCAAGAAATGTACAATTGAGGATGTAGATGTACTAGAATTGGCTAAACAACTTTAATAGGAGCAGATGTTTCTTACTAATGTTAATATAAAATATTGAATATGCATACAGTTCAAGATTAAAATAAAGAGGTCTTAACCTACAATGATAATCAAATTCCATCTCTTGATGAATTCATTTTTGCATAAATTTTTCTCAAGGTGTCTACACATAAAATATTCAACTTATTGGAACTGTTACAACTCAGCAACAATTAAACTGGAGATTTGGGGTGAATGTTATTAGTCATTGCAGCTTTTATCAAATAGTTTATCCTAGAAATGATTTTTTTTTAAAGTTTTAATTTATAGAAAAATGGTGCAATTAATTAGGAATGTGTTCCATGACCTGATGTTGTATTAAAGGTCATAATACATTGTATCATTCATTCATTCATTTTTCATATCAGCCACTTCCATCTAAATGGATTCTAGATAGATGCCAATTCCTCCCACAATCATACTGACTGATCTCATTCTATGTGGCAATTTTAACAGCATCAATGATGTTGATGCCACTATACTGTAGGTTCTTCACTGCCCACTGGTCTTCACTTTTTTAAGAGAAATGGAAAGGAAAGGAAAAGGAGGTAGGATGGAAAGGTGCAAAAAAAGAAAAACCTTGGAAGGAAAGGAAAGGAAAAGAAGGAGAGAAAGGAGCAGAACTAAAAGGAGACATTGCACAAAAATAAACTTTAACAGGGAAAGAGCTGCAAGGAGAGAGAGAGGGGCGGAGAGGGGGAGATGGGGAGAGGGAGGGGCAAAGTATGTGTGAACAGGAGTGCTAATATAAGTGCACACAGGAGAGCAGCATATAGTTCAAAACCTTATGTTGCATGTAGACCTTGCCATCCAAAACATTGCCTAATCTATATTTAGAAACAGTCTTAAAAATAATGATTGTTAAAGCCAAGGTTAAGCATGCAGTTGGTTGGGCACTCACAACCACTGAAGAGTAAAAGTATTTTTTCATTTATTTATTAAATAAGTTTATATGGGCGAGTTCTGTGATGTGACCCTTGGTGGCTAACAACACATTTAAAAAATAAGAAATAATATTTACAGAATAAAAAGCCATTAATAATAATCAAGGATGAATCCAATAAGACACTAGACAGAAACTTCTCAACAGGCCATCTGATCTAGAGACCCTGAAGCACATCCAGGTTTTCAGTGCATTAAAGGTAGCCAGTAGGATTTGGGCCAATCTGATCTTGCAGGATATGGTGTTCTGGAGGGAAGATGTTGTGACAGAAAAGGCCCACTTCCAAGGTCCCATAAGGTGACTTGCTTTAATTGAAGGGACATAGAGCATGCCTCTTCTATTAGACCTGGTGGGATGGGTAAATGCAACCAAGGAGAGGCAGTCCTGCAAATAGCCTAGCCCCATTTTAATTATCTTAGAATGTTGAGTACACATGGATGCTAGATATTTATCTGATCTGATTAAATATCTTGCATAAAGCCGGCTGAGTGCAAATACCATTTAGATACATACCTAAAGACATCCATTCACACATGCTATTATTTTGACATTATCAGTGGCCTGCTTGTGCGTATATGTGTGCATACGCACTCATATTTTATGAGTTTTATGAGTAGTTATTTAAATAACCACCTGAACATTACAGTCAAAGTGGAAATTACAGTAAAAGTATTGCAGGATAAACATTTAGCTATTTAAATTGTCTCTGCCAGAATAGATGAACAGAGAATATTTTTGGAGAACATCTGTATAATTTCTAAAGTTCCCTTTGGAAGGGTGTTCAGTATGACAGCATGGAAATTTAACACACATACAGATTTCTTGGGTTTCAGATGCAGGTTTCTTTCCCCAAAGCTTTGTCTAATATTAAAATACATAAATCAGTTGACAGACTAAGTTAGCTACTGTATAGACCTACTTTAGCTATGAAATACTGCTGCAAAATATGAGACAGTCTGATTATCTACTGGTGTGTTTTCTTCTGCATTCCATAGTACTGTATAAGAAGAAAGAGAAGGACATTTTCATTTCAAGCCCATAGCATGGCTTCCAGCCAGATTTAACTTTCTTCCAAGGTGAGAAACTAGCCAGAACAGAATCCCTAGAAACCAAGAGGGGGAGGGAGACTCCCAACCAGGCAAGAATTGGCAATCATTTTGCCCATTTTTCTGGCACCTTAACACTTGTATTATTTCCTGCTATGTTAATTATTTCCCAGCAAGTTCAAACACTGTTTGCATGAAATAAAACTAAAATAAAAACTCAATGGGAAAGAAAAGAACCCGGCTGGATACCTGGATGCAATGTAAAACAGCTCTCCTATTCCTTAAGCAGATTAATTATCATAATAACTATCTTCAGCTTTTCTTCATATTTATTGGACAGGATCCATGAATACTTCTGAATTCTGTAAAACTCAATTGGAATTCTGTAGCATTACCTGAATTATTTCTATGCATATGTGATGGAAAAGTACAGACTTTCCTTCTGTGCACTACTGCCCAACATTTATGATCCATACTGAAGTTAATGGGCCCTAAATAGAGCTGTTATCAATTTAAAGCTCAACATAATTCTTCCTAGCTATAGCTTCATCTCCTCCTTTTCCTGTTCCTCTACCAGCCCACAAATGGTATTTTCCTTTATCGGAGCTGAATTCAAATAAAACATTGACCTGTGATTAATTGAAATTTAGAACAGATCTCATTTCCTTGCCAAAGAGGGGAAAAAATGGAAGAATTCAAACTCAGTTGGCTATTGTCACAAACCATGGTTTTTCCTAAGATTGTCAGGTTAAAAAATAAATACCAGAAGGGGTGTAAATTTTCTTCAGAGATACTTCCATATTTAAAAAAAGAGAACATCCATCAATAAAAAGTGAATGGATAGCTGCTTATAAAACAGTGCATCATTTAGGGCAGTTGGTTCTGCAACCCAACAGGACAGACATAGTCTTCAGAGGATAATTAGGACTGCAGACAAAGACAATTATTACCCACCTGCCTTCAATCGAGGACCTGTATACTGCACGAGTCAAAAAGAGGCCTCTGAAAATATTTACAGACCCCTCACATCCTGGACATAAACTGTGTTAGGTCTGGAGCATGGGTGCGAATGATGGAGACGAGCTGGTAGAACAGTGAACTTCAATCTCTTTATTTACATATTGTGACAGCTCAAACTGGAGAGCTGCTATAGCCTTCCTTATATAGGCAACTTATTAACTATTCAACCAATAGCAAACCTGAAGCGCTAGCTCCGTTAACCAATGGGAATGGCCTGTTAATGGCCAATCAGATGCTCCTGAATGGACCAATCCGATCCTGCCATTAACAGCCAATCAGAAGTGCAGGGCCAGAACCCTGCACTTGACTTCAAGCTCAAAATAACTTTATTGATATTATTCATTCACAACACCCCTTTCCCCTGGCTTCTGCCCACGGGGCACGGTTACATAGTCCTTCAGGTAGGACGGCTGTTTTATTAGTCTTTTCGATTTTCGCAAAGTGCCTGGTGGTTGGCTGCACTTCTGCTGAGGTAGATTGATGATGTTGTTGTTTAACGGTAGGGGTGCCTCTGGTTCCAAGTTCGTGTTCCCGTCATCACCAATATCACTGGCCACTCCCTGAGGTGAACTCACTCTGGTCCCTGGTTCCTGTTCCTGCGTTTCAGTTCCATTATCAGTCTCTTCGAAAAGGTTTCCCTCTAATTGTAATTCGCTTTCCTCTGTATCTCCTCCCCCCTCAGTTTGGTCATAAGGAAATGCGAGGCAGTAGCCACGATCGAAGTTGATCTATGTGGTGCTTCCAAAGTCTGTCGTCAGGGCACTGAATGAGGTATGATCTTGGGCTGGTTACGCGGATTATGGTCGCCTCTACCCACAGCGGATCGCCCGATAAGTTTTTAGCGAATACTAAATCGCCCACCTGGAAGGTACGGCATTGGCCACTGGATCCGAGTGGCTTTTCCGGTTCGTAAGCTGGGTGCAACCGATCGAGGTGGGAGCGGAGCTTTCGTCCCATTAGCAGCTCGGCAGGAGTTTTGTTGGTGAGGATGTGAGGTGTGATGTGCTGCAGGAAAAGGATCCGGTTGATTTTCTTGTCGATGTTGTCGTAGTCTATCTTTTGGAGAGTCTTTTTGATGAATTGTACCATGCGCTCAGCCCTACCATTGGCAGCAGGGTGCACAGGCGAAGAGAGTGCATGTCGAATACCCCGGTCAGCCAGGTACTGCTTAAAAGACAGTGCGGTAAATTGGGGCCCGTTGTCGGATACCAGAACGTCTGGTAATCCGTGGGTTGCAAACAGTCTTTCCAGTCTTTTGATGATCGCGTCAGTGGTCATGTTGCTCATTTGGTGAATCTCAAGACAATTCAAGTAGGTGTCGATGGTTAGCAAAAACGTGTGGCCTTTGGTTGGCCCAGCAAAGTCCAGATGGATGTGGGACCAGGGTCCCTGCGGCGTCTCCCATTCGGTTGGGGTTGCCTTTGGTGGAGCGTTGCTTACTTCTTGGCATCTTTTGCAAGTTTTAACCCACGATTCGATTTGTCTGTCGATGCTTGGCCACCACGCGTAGCTTCGTGCGAGGCCCTTCATGCGCACGATGCCAGGGTGGCCATCGTGCAAGGTTCTTAGCAGTGTCTGTTGGAGTCGTTCTGGAATAACGACTCTATCGCCCCAGATGACACAGTCCTTCTACGAGAACAATTCTGTTTGACAACTTTTGAAGGGTGCAAAGTCGTCTGGTACTTGGTCCAATGGCCATCCGCATTCCACCCACGTGAGGACTCGCGCCAAGATGGGGTCACGTTTGTTTCTCTCGCGATGTCACGGGCAGTTAATGGCGGCATGTGGACTGTCTCGAACTGCAACGCTGTCATCGTTGGTGCAGGATCATTTATAGTTTCAGGGAGTGGTGTACGGCTCAGCGCGTCGGCGTGGGGAATGGCTTTACTGGGATGACATTGTAGCCGATAATTGTAGGCAGCCAAGAATTCAGACCAGGAGGTCATTCTGGGAAAAAGTATATAGGGAGTTGGCTTGTCCCCAGCGATGATCCCCAGCAATGGTTTGTGGTCTGTTACAATGGTGAAAACCCGGCTGTACACGTACTCATGAAATCTTTTAACAGCTGATACAATCACCAGGGCTTCTTTATCGATCTGGCTGTAATTTCGCTTGGTTCTCGAGAGCGTCTTTGAGAAGTAAGCAACAGGGGCTTCGTTACCGTTAGGTAACACATGGCTCAAAATGGCACCCACTCCAAAGGGCGATGCATCACATGTAATGTTTATTGGCAAAGTCTCATTGTACTGCATTAGTACGGCGTCCGAAGTCAGTAGTTTTTTCACATTACGGAACGCCTGCTCTTCTTTGTGACCCCATACCCAAATCGCTTTTTTATCTAATAGACGATGTAAAGGTTCAGCGACAGTCGCCTTGTGCGGCAAGAATACATTATAGAAATTGATGAGGCCTAAGAACGCCTGGAGGTCGGTCTTGTTCTGGGGTCTGGGAGCATATTTTATTGCTCTCAATTTGCTATCGGTAGGGTGTACCCTGACTGTCAATTAAGTACCCTAAGAATTCAACACGATCGGTACACAGTTTGCACTTATTTTTTTTGACTTTCAGGACTGCTTCCTGGAATTTTCATAATACCAGTCTTAAACGCTCCTGTAAGATTTTTGGAGTGGGGGCGGCAATGAGCACATCATCAAAATAGGGGACAATGCCCTTGATCCCCTGCAATAGTCTCTCCATTAGGTTCTGAAAGATCCCCGGGGCTATACTGACTCCGAATTGGAGCCGCATGCACTTAAAGTCACCTCGGTGTGTTACGATAGTCTGTGCCTGTGCCATTTTTTCATCAACCGGCAGTTGCTGATAAGCCTGAGCTAAGTCTAGTTTAGCGAAGACTTTTCCGCCCCCCAGGGAATGGAGGAGGTGTTGTACCACAGGCACCGGATATGGGTTCTGTTGCAGGGTGTGGTTTAGGGTGGCTCGGTAGTCCCCACAAATTCTAATTGAGCCGTCCGGCTTAATTGGTGTCACAATCGGTGTTTCCCAGGGAGAGTGGTCAGTTGGCTTTAAGACTCCCTGGGCAATCAACTTATCAAGCTGCTCATCGATTTTCAGTTTTAGAGCGAACAGAACTCGACGAGGCTTAAGGCGGATGGGAGCTATCTTGGGATTAAGGCTAAAGGATATCGGGGTCCCCTTGTACTCACCTAGCTTTTCCTCGAAGATGTCCCTGAATTCATGGGCGAGGTCTTCCTCCCAGTCACTGCCGCCGATTCGGTTAATGCCTGCCACTTCAATGCCGAGTGGTGCGAACCATTGCAGGCCTAACAGACTAGGCCGGTCCTTATTGACTATCGTCAGGGGTAAGTAAGCCGTGTGGTTCTTGAATGCAACCCGGACTTGACTGGATCCTGTGACTGGAATTCGGTTCCCCTGGTAGTCCTTTAATATGAGCCGTTGGAATTGAAGGTCTTGGCGCCGGATAGTGGAGATGAGTTGCTTGAGGGTCTTCCATGAGACCATTGAAAGAGACGATCCTGAGTCAACTTCCATTTGGCAAGGCCGATTTTCAATGTTCACGTTGACTTGAATTTTCTTAGCATCTAGCGAAGAGGCATGGCCAATAGTGAGTGTTTGGTGGGCCTCTTTCCGTCTCGCTAGACGACTCATGGGGCAGTTTCTGTAGGAGTGGTTTACTGGTTCTCACCTTACAGGGCGATTCCCTGTCGATTGGCGGAGATTGGTTCCTTTCGAGGTCTGGCTGGGTCCGAGGAGGCTTCGGCAGACCCGTCCGATGTGGCCTCGTTTCCCACACTCGTGGCAGAGCGCGTCACGGAATTTGCAATTGGAGTGGTAATGGTTGGCCCCACAGCCAGCGCACGGTTGCTGGGACTTCGGGTATTGGTCCCGATTGGACCACAGGTGATGGACCTCTTCTTCGTCGCTGTCTGACGATGAAGAGAGGTCCTCATGATGGGCCGTCTTTAGCTGCCCTTCTGCGTTAGGTGAAACTTTGCCGGCCGGTGGGTGTGCTGGAGCGCGATTTTGGCGTAGTTGGGCAGCCGACTTCTTGGTCGCCTCCGCTGCTGTAGCTTCAGCTATGGCATCTTTAAGGGTGATGTCGCCCTTTGCCATTATTTT
The DNA here is from genome assembly GCA_033807585.1 of Hydrophis major. NCBI lineage: Eukaryota > Metazoa > Chordata > Lepidosauria > Squamata > Elapidae > Hydrophis > Hydrophis major. The sequence continues at coordinate 237,541,853 of CM066330.1, read as the reverse complement.
TCTCTGTACGTTTAGAGTGTCTAGCCCGAGGACTACTCGGTCTCTCAAGGCCTCTTCTAGGTTGGTGAAATCGCAAAGGCCTCCCAAGTTCCGGAGGTTTGCAACGAAATCGGCGATGCTTTCTCCTTTCTGCTGGTTCCTTTTATAGAACTCGTGTCGTCTCACGAGCGTTGGAACGGTTGGTGCATAGTGGGCCCTTAGCAACGGTTCGAGGACGTCCCAGTCCATGGCCTTCACTTTAGCCAGTTTCGCTAATGCCTTGGCCATTTTGAATACTGTCGGGCTGCAGTGCATTAGGAATACCGCCCGTTTCTTCCCGGTTGTGGCATCCTTCAGATTATTCGTTTCCAAAAACATTTGAAAACGATCCATGTAGGACTCCCAGTCCTCTTGAGCTGGATCGAACGGAGCGGGTGGTACTACGCTGCCAGACATGGTTCCGCCATTGTGTGCTTCAGCCACGTGCTTAGTTGTCTTAGTTGGCTCGGATGTCATCCAATCCCACCCTCGTCACCAGTGTTAGGTCTGGAGCATGGGTGCGAATGATGGAGACGAGCCGGTAGAACTGTGAACTTGAAACTCTTTATTTACATATTGTGACAGCTCAAACTGGAGGGCTGCTATAGCCTTCCTTATATAGGCAACTTATTAACTATTCAACCAATAGCAAACCTGGGAATGGCCTGTTAATGGCCAATCAGATGCTCCTGAATGGACCAATCCGATCCTGCCATTAATAGCCAATCAGAAGTGCAGGGCCAGAACCCTGCACTTGACTTCAAGCTCAAAATAACTTTATTGGTATTATTCATTCACAACAAACTGTTTCAATTCCTTCCCTCAAAACGTTGTTATAGAGCACTGCACACCAGAACAACTAGACACAAGAACATTTTTTCCCAAAAGCCATCACTCTGCTAAACAAATAATTCCCTCAACACTGTTCAACTATTTACAAAGTGTACACTACTATTACTGTTAATCTTCTCATCACTCCTTATCACCTATCCCATCCCACTTTGCTTGTAGGACTGTAACTTTGTTGCTTGTATCTTTACGATTTATATTGACTGTTTCCTAGTATGATTTGATTGCTGATTGTGCCCTATGACTTTCATTAAGTGTTGTACGTTATGATTCTTGATTCTTAATGAATGTATCCTTTCTTTATGTATACTGAGAGCATTTGCACCAAGACAAATTCCTTGTATGTCCAATCACACTTGGCCAATAAAGTATTCTATTCTTTCTATTCTATTCAAATTGAACAACTTTAAGATGTGTGAACTTTAACTCCCAGAATTCCCCAGCTGGCATGCTTTGGGCCATTTGGAATGATATAAATATATAAACGCACATTAAAAAGCCATTGATCTTAAAATAATTTTTTACCACTTTGTAAAGAGGTTAACATGTTCTGTTTGTCAAATAAAGCGGCAACAATGAAGAAAGAGCAGGTATTTAATTTCCTCACTAGATCTCTTTCAGAAGTGTTAAGACTGCAACTCACTGAGGAAGGCACTAATAGCTAGAGTCAGCTATACCAAAATCCCCACATTGCTGGGATGTTTTAAAATTTATCGTCCGAAAACTGAAATCAGTATTTAGAGAAGGCCATTCTCACTACTCAGCTTAGCAATGTTAACTTTGACACAAACTGCCCCAGGTTGAAACACTGGCTTTTAGTATCCCAATCAGCCCTTGGTACTTCAATTTTTAATAACAATGAAGTCAATCAAGAGAAAATCATTCACATTTTTGTGGTTTTTATTCTCATTTTTAAAAAATCCTGCCTAGAGGCTGCTTTGGTTAGAGGCCACAAACACATTTCCTCAGAATAGAGGCAGTCAAAAACAATAAAAAGCGAGAAGGGAAGGACTAGCATTCTAACAGAGAGAGTTTCATAGCCTTAGGAAGAGACAGCAAAACTAATGAAATGCGAAAGTATAATTCAGTTAGGGTGTATTAAGAGAAGGGCTATAGGAGTGAACTGCAGAAATTTTTCGTTTCCTGCTTGGCCTCTCCAAAGATTTATTTCAGATTAAAGCCTTGAAAATATAGGCATGATAATATATACAGCAGCTGTTGTTTGTGTGACATGTTAACCCATGACTTGTCAAACACATTTTATCTAATGAGTTGTGAGAATGCAGTTTGTGGTCTAAAGTAAATCAACTGGGTTAAATTAAATAAACCTCAGTTAATTTAACTAGGGGTAAGTGTGCTGTGTGAACCCAAACACTATAAATATTCAGCTAACATAGTTTAACCCTATATAAAATCGATTTCCATAGATATGGGAAACAGTATCACTAGACATAAGACAATTACTTCCAAATAAACGTAGAGGATTATACTGTTAGATGTTTGTTTTGTTTTGTTTCTTTGTAAAACCTAGACATTTTTGCTGTATCACTACTACAGTTTAAGGTAATGGTTTTAAACTGTTTTTTTAAAAGAAAAATAACTATTATTTTTGTTGTGTATGTACCATAGTTAATAAAGTATAAGCTTGAGGTAAAGTGCAGGGTTCTGGCCCTGCACTTCTGATTGGCTGTTAGGCAGCTAGATCGGATTGGTTAGTTCTTAGGAATCCGATTGGCCCCTAACAGAGGATTATTATTGGTTAAAAGAGCTAGCGTTCATAGCTCGCTATTGGACAATTCTCACAAGGGTTGCCAAAATAAGGCAGAGTTCACTGTTGTTGTTTTGAGAAGTCACTATGCAATAAAGAGCTGAAAGTTTACATTCAGAGGCTGTCTCCATTTACTCCGACCCATGTCCAAGTACTTAACACTGGTGACGAAGGTGGGATGTGGAGACGTCTGAACCTAAGAAGCCAGGAAGCAATACTGAGCACGTGATAAGACGACGCCAACAACGGAACCATGTCCGGCGGCATTGTACCACCCGCTCTGTTTGATCCAAACCAAGAGGATTGGGAATCCTACATGGATCGCTTCCAAATGTTTCTTGAGACGAAGAACTTGAAGGACGCCACACCAGCAAAGAAGCGGGCACCGTTCCTGACGCATTGCGGCCCAGCTGTATTTAAGATGGCTAAAGCACTCGCCAAACCTCGAGAAGTGAAAGCCATGAGCTGGGACGACCTCGAACCCATCCTGAGAGACCATTATGCGCCAACCATGCCTTCACTCGTGAGACGCCATGAGTTTTATCAGAGAAACCAATAAAAGGGAGAGAGCGTGGCCGATTTCGTGGTGGACCTCCGAAATTTAGGGGGCGTCTGCGGGTTTGCCGATTTAGAGGAAGCACTAAGAGATTGAGTAATTCTGGGATTAGATACACTAGGCGTGCAAAGCAAGCTGATGGCGAAAGGCGACATCAGCCTTGCTGATGCCATTGCCGAAGCCATGGCTGCAGAAGCGACCAAAAAGTTGGCTGCACAATTACAGCGAAGCCGCACTCCAGCAACACCACCGACCGGCGAAATCTTACCCAACTCAGAAGGGCAGCTCTCAACAACGCACCACGAGGACCTCTCTTCGTCGTCAGACAGCGACGAAGAAGGGGTCCATTGACTGCGGTCCGACTGGGACCCTCGCCCTAAGCCCTTACGCCCTTGCGCTGGCTGTGGAGCAAACCATGCTAGGGCTGAATGCAAATTCCGCGACGCACTCTGCCATGAGTGCGGGAAACGAGGCCACATCAGCCAGGTCTGCCGCAGCTTACCAGGACCCAGCCAGGCCTCAAGAGGGGCCAACTATCGCCAATCAACAGGAAACCGTCCTATAAGGCGAGAGCCAGTAAACCACTCCTACAGAAATCGAGCTTTGCAAAAAGAAGAGGCTCACCATACTATCACTATAGGTCATGCCTCAGTTTTGGACACTAAGAAAATTCGAGTCACGGTAGCCATCGAGAACCAGCCTTGCCATATGGAGGTCGACTCGGGATCGTTCCTCTCGATGGTGTCTTGGAAGACACTCAAGCAACTTATCCCCACAATCCAACGCCAAGACCTCCAATTTCAACGCCTCATCCTCAAGGACTACCAAGGAAATCGAATCCTCGTTGTCGGGTCCTGCCGAGTCCGAGTCTCCTTCAAAAAGCGTACAGCATACTTACCTCTAACGATCATTGATAGAGATAGCCCTAGTCTATTAGGCCTCCAATGGTTCGCGCCACTCGGCATCGAAGTGGCCGGCGTGAACCGAGTCAGTGGTTGTGAGTGGGAGGAAGACCTTATTTCTGAGTTCAGCGACGTCTTCGCAGACCATTTAGGTGAGTATAAGGGGACCCCAATCTCATTTAGTCTAAATCCAAAAGTAGCCCCTATTCGCTTGAAGCCCTGTCGAGTTTCATTCGCTCTTAAAGCAAAGATCGACGAACAACTCGACAAGCTAATTGCTCAAGGGGTGTTGAAGCCCATCGATCACTCTCCATGGGAAACCCCTATTGTAACACCCATTAAGCCAGACGGGTCAATCCGAATTTGTGGGGACTACCGGGCCACTTTAAACCACGCCCTACAGCAGAATGCATATCCAGTTCCGGTGGTGCAGCACCTCCTTCATTCCTTGGGGGGCGGAAAGGTTTTCGCTAAATTAGATTTAGCTCAAGCTTATCAACAACTACCAGTGGATGAAAAGACGGCCCAAGCCCAAACAATTGTAACGCACAGAGGTGCCTTTAAATGTACCCGATTGCAATTTGGGGTTAGTGTAGCCCTGGGGATATTCCAAAGCCTCATGGAAAAGTTGTTACAGGGAATCAAGGGCATGGTTCCATATTTCGATGACGTATTAATCTCAGCCCCTACCAAAAAAATCTTGCAGGATCGTTTGAAATGTGTTCTTAAAAAATTCCAAGAGGCAGGACTTAAGGTGAAAAAAAATAAATGTCACTTATATACTGACAGTGTTGAGTTTCTAGGGTATCGGATTGATAGCCAGGGCATTCATCCTACCGAAAGTAAATTAAAGGCTATAAAAAACGCTCCCAGGCCATGAAACAAGGCCGATCTCCAGGCGTTCTTAGGCCTCATTAATTTCTATAATGTATTTTTACCGCACAAGGCGACTGTTGCTGAACCGTTACACCGGTTATTAGATAAAAAAGCATTATGGGTATGGGGTTACCGGGAAGAACAAGCATTCCGGAATGTTAAAAAACTGCTCACATCTGACTCTGTACTTATGCAGTATAACGAGACTTTACCATTAGTTATAACCTGTGATGCATCGCCCTTCGGGGTGGGCGCCATTTTGAGTCATGTACTGCCTAATGGGAACGAAGCCCCTGTTGCTTACTTTTCGAAGACTCTTTCACAAGCAGAGCGGAACTATGGACAAATTGATAAAGAAGCTCTCGCAATTGTTTCAGCTATAAAGAAATTTCATGAATATGTGTATGGAAGGACATTTACCATTATAACTGACCACAAACCGTTGCTAGGGATAATAGCTGGGGACAAGCCAACCCCCTACATATTATCCCCTAGAATGACCCAATGGTCAGGATTCCTAGCTGCTTATAATTATCGCCTGCAATATCACCCGGGGAAAGCCATTCCCTACGCCGATGCATTAAGCCGAGCACCGCTTCCAGAGACTCTTGACGATCCGGCACCAACGGCAACCACGTTGCAGATCAAAACACTCAACTCACTGCCTATGACCGCCCGAGTCCTAGGCTGGGTAGAACGCGGATGGCCATTGGACCAAGTACCAGATGACTTCACGCCATTCAAATAGCGACAGACTGAACTTTTTTCCCAAAAAGGCTGTATTATCTGGGGCGATAGCGTCGTTGTCCCGGAACGACTCCAGAAGATGCTGCTACAAATCCTGCACGAGGGCCACCCCGGCATCGTGTGGATGAAAGCGCTTGCACGAAGCTACGCATGGTGGCCGGGCATGGACCGGCAAATCGAGCAGTGGGTCAAAGCGTGTACCAATTGCCAACAAGCCAGCAACGCCCCACCAAAAGCCATGCCTTCTGAATGGGAGACGCCACGTGGACCCTGGTACAAAATCCACCTGGATTTCGCGGGGCCAACCAAAGGATATACCTTCCTGCTGACAGTCGACGCATACTCCAATTGGTTAGAAATTCATCGTATGATGGCTACAACTTCCGAGGCGGTGATCAAGATCCTAAATAGACTCTTTGCAACCCACGGATTGCCTGACGTCCTGGTGTCCGATAATGGGCCACAGTTTATGGCACTAATGTTCGAGCAATACCTCGCTGACCGCGGCATCTGCCATGCACTCACCTCGCCTGCGCACCCTGCGACCAATGGCCGAGCGGAACGCATGGTCCAATTTGTTAAAAAGACTTTGCAAAAAATGGACTATGACAATATCGATGACAAGGTCAACCAAATTCTCTTTTTGCAACACATAACTCCACATAGTGTTACCGGCAGAACTCCCGCAGAACTACTGATGGGATGAAGACCCCGTTCCCACCTCAACCGGTTGCACCCTGCTTATGAACCGGAAAAGCCAATAGGATCCAGTGGCCGCTATTGCACCTTCCAGGTAGGAGACCTCATTTACGCTTGAAACTTATCGGGCGATCCGTTATGGATAGAGGCAACGTTAGTACGAGTGACCGGCCCCAAATCCTATGTAGTGAAATGCTGTGACAATAAACTGTGGAAATGGCACATCGACCAATTACGGTCACAACTCACAACGGCCAGTCAACAACTCCCCCATGACCAAACCGAGGGGGGGGAGGTACAGAAGAAGATGACGTTCCAGGGAACCTGCTTGAAGGGAGTGACGAATTAAGTGAGACTCAGGAAATGGAGCAGGAAGGAGAATTGTTTGCACTGCAAGAAATTGCACCTGAGCAAGAAGCAGATCCACTGCCATACAACAATCTACCTCAACAGGATTGCAATCAACCAGTCCAACGAAAATCCAAAAGACTTAAAAGACAACCGTCCTATTTAAAGGACTATATAACTACACTGTAATCAAGAAGCCAGGGGGAAGGGGTGTTGTGTATGTACCATAGTTAATAAAGTATAAGCTTGAGGTAAAGTGCAGGGTTCTGGCCCTGCGCTTCTGATTGGCTGTTAGGCGGCCAGATCGGATTGGTTAGTTCTTAGGAATCCGATTGGCCCTTAACAGAGGATTATTATTGGTTAAAAGAGCTAGCGTTCATAGCTTGCTATTGGACAATTCTCACAAGGGTTGCCTATATAAGGCAGAGTTCACTGTTGTTGTTTTGAGAAGTCACTATGCAATAAAGAGCTGAAAGTTCACATTCAGAGGCTGTCTCCATTTACTCCGACCCATGCTCAGTACTTAACAATTTTATACAAGGCCATTCTGTCTCCAAATCTTGAGTTCTCAGGGAAACATTACAATATAATTCGAACAGTATAAAACAGTCTAGTAAAAAAATAAATCCTAGTTTTAAAAAAGAAAATTAGATAAAATCTTTTGACTCCTGTGTGGCAACTGAAACAGACAGACTTATTCATATTGCCACAACATTCCTTGTTATTGTGGTGGTGGTTGCTGTGCAATTTTTCAAAACAAACATTTATGTGGAACCATACTGGTAATTTTAACTTTTTCTTCTGGTCCTGATTCTGAACTAAATATGCTGAGCGATTCCTTTCCTTTTTTTTCTTTTAGGGCTATGTAGAACTTCAGGGGTACAATTTGCTTCATCAGAGTAAGAACAAAGAGCTCCTTTGAAGCAAAACCACAAAAAAACAAAAAACAAAAACACACATACACCCCACCTCTTATTTATAAAAAGCACACTATTGTTGCCCTTTAATCAGTACAGTGATAGGGCTTCTGGGTATATGTAGCGCAAGTGAAGTGGATAGGTTAGGCCTAAGTCAGAACAGGTTATTGCTCATTTAAGTTGCAGCCCAGCAGATTAGCCTTTGTTGTGGTGCAGATGTTAAAACATAACAGGTCAGCCATTCAAGGTAGACCAGATTAGGAAACCAAAGTCATATAGGCCAATACCACTTTTATTGTAAAGTGATAGTAACAGAATCTTGCAAGTTTTAATGTGCCTCCCCTCTCTCTCTCCCTTTATCTTTCTGTGAGCTAGGGAGGGACTTGTCTGAAAATATACCTGTATTACAGTTCTGCCTTGGACTCAGGATTCTTTTATCTTATCTTTGGAAGCAACTCCTCCTTCTGTTCCTCAAGGCCAGGGGTGTCAAACTCAATTTCATTGAGGGCCACATCAAGTTTGTGTTTTACCTTGGGGGCGGCATGGGGGCATGGCCATGGTGGGTGTAGCTAGGATGGATAGGGTCAGGATGGGCATGGCCAGGTCAACGTCACTCATGTCAGGGGCACCTGTGGTGTCCTGAGTGCTCTGTCAGAGAAAATGGGCTCCCGAGCTCCATTTTAGGCTGCAACAGGCTCCTGCAATCCTCTTCTAGTGAAAATGGAACTCAGAAGAGCTGCTCACGGCCCTTGTGAGCTCTGTTTTCAGCTACAACGGTTCTCGTGAGCTCCATTTTTACTGGCAGAAGGTTGCAGGAGGCTGTTGCAGCCAAAAATGGAGCTCACCTTCCTGTGGCCCTCCTAAGTTCCATTTTCACTGGCAGAGGTACCATGGACCAGTCCTTCGCTGTTTCCAGGGTACCCCATGAGCCAGATCGAAGCACCCTGCGGACTGTATCTGGCCTGTGGGCCTTGACTTTGACATCCCTGCTCAAGGTCATTCTCTTTTCCCTCTATTGACACCCCAAAATGTTTTCCATCTTCGTTTGCATTTCAGCCTGATGGTTGCTCATGGACTGTATGGCTTCTTACAATTTAAAGATAGGAGACACATAAACATTGTAGTGCATGCTCTGAAATAACAGCATGGAGCTGTAGAGGCAGAGGTGGTATTCAGCAGGTTCTGACCAGTTCTGGAGAGCCGGTAGTGGAAATTTTGAGTAATTCAGAGAACTGGCAAATACCACTGCTGACTGGCCCTGTCCCCATCTATCCTCTGCCTCCCGAGTCCCAGCTAATCAGCTGGGTCTCCTTTTGTTGTCCTGCACTGGAGAACGGAGCTGAAAAGTAGGTTAGTGGGGCTGGAATGGGGATTTTACAGTATCCTTCCCCTGCCATGCCCACCAAGCCATGCCCATAGAACCGATAGTAAAAACTTTTGAATCCCACCACTGAGTAGAGAAATAAACCATTCCAGTGGCTATTAATTTGCTGCTGGATATTATTATTTTAAAGCTATACATGAGTTGGTTTTTGATCTTTCTTTGCTCATTGAGGAGTATGCTTTCTCTGTAGCTGCCTCAGTTCTGAGAAATATACTTCACATATCTAACCTCTTTGATAGCTCTTACAAATGCTCTAGAAACACAACTTTTCAAAATGAATACTTAGTGTTGATTTTAATTGTTTTTAATTCCTGCTTATTTTAATTTTGACTTATATCTAACTATAAATTGCTGAAAATTCTTGCCAATCAGTTATAAAATCAATAAATAATTGAATAATAAAACACAAAAACCAATAAGAAAAATTTCTTTCTGCCTGGACATGGGATTGACAATGCTGATTGATGGGAAGTTCTGCAGATGGATGATTCTTTATTCAAGGCTGTATAGTTCTTTATTCTCCTCTCTTTCCCTTTTTTAATGATATATAAGCTAGAAGAAATTTCCCAACTTGGTGCATCAGACTACAACTACCATAATTTCTATCTATCCTGATTCATAAAAGAAGGAGGAAATTGTAAATTGACATTGCAGGGCACCAAGCTGGGAAAGGCTGCGATAACAGTTCTTATTCTTTTTAGGGGGTTTTTTTGTTGCAAAATCTATTTTTGAAGCGTTATGTATTCTGTCACAAATAGCCAAAATAACCTGAAATTATATGCTATTAGGAGAGGGGGGGGAGAGAAAGAAAAAAAAAACAACCCCAGGAACAGTTTTCTTTTTGTGCTTGGCAATATGCCAGAGAAGACACCTTGAAGTGATTCATTTCATACCTGACGTATTTTATGATGTGAAGAATCTTCCAGGTTCTGAAAGAGATTAAAAAGTTTATTTCCCTTTAGGTCTTACTGCTGCATGCCTGGGAAGTGTGATTTAGATGGATGGACAGGATAAACAGTTAACCCCTCCCCCTCCCCGCTCTCCAAAAAACAGGCCGTAGTTTTAATGCATTTAAGAATACAGAGGATTATATTGTTCCCATATATTCTAGTGGCAGCTGGGGAAAACATTCTGACATTTGTGGAGCAGGATTCTCACTGTGTATCAGCACCATCACCCACAATTATTTCTAATTGCCTGGTGTCCCTGCCTCTTTGGATGCCAGCTACACCCCTTGAATTCACCTTCTGCCTGCTAATACGGCCTTCTGATTACCCTCATTAGCAGGTAAGCAAAATATTGTGTAAGCAAAATGTTTAGCTCCGCATGACAATTTACAGGGAGAAAAAAGCAATCTCTCTCTCTCTCTCTCTCTCTGTCTCTCTGTGTGTGTGTGTGTGTAATTGTCAGCTCGATACAATTTCCCCATCACTGGTGGTTCATTTCCATAAGATTTGAGCTGACATCCTTAGGCTTATGACTGACATCAAAGGTAATAACTAAAAATAAGTATCGTTCAGGATTCAGATACTTCAAATCTGCCCAAATCTTTGCTAGGCAACGAAGCAGCATTCTCAATTTCAGAGGGGGAAGGAAGGAAAACCTACTAGTGCACAATCCAAGTGGACTGTTGGCTCAGATTTGATTATTTTTCCTCTACATCATGTAAAATAAGAATACTGAGTCAATCTCAAAGGGATCTCATCTGAATAAATTGAATAAATTGGTATTCATGAGACACACAAATCATGACCAACATCAACACTCTGTTCAAAATTTTCAGCCTACTAATGGAACAAAGAAATAATGTCAGAGGTGAGTAACCTATGATTCTTAAGCTACTTGCAGCCTTTGGCCTAATTTCAAAATCCTTTTGCTAGATCCTGTCTCGCTTCCCTTCAGCTTCAGAGAAGAAAGTATCAGAAAGAGAATTATTTAGGTATTTGTTTTTATATACTGTATATCACATTTAGAAACCACTCATCTCCCTCAGCATAGCATAGCATAGCATAACATAGCATAGCATAGCATAGCATAGCATAGCATAGCATAGCATAGAATAGAATAGAATAGAATAGAATAGAATAGAATAGAATTCTTTATTGGCCAAGTGTGATTGGACACACAAGGAATTTGTCTTGGTGCAAATCCTCTCAGTGTACATAAAAGAAAAGATACATTCATCAAGAGTCAAGAATCATAAGGTACAACACTTAAAGATAGTCATAGGATACAATAAGCAATAAGCTCATTTTCTCAGTTGCTTGAAAAAGGTGGGGGGGGGGAGATTTCAAAGTGGAGAAGCTACCCCATCCAACTTTGTTAGAAAGTTATGCTATGTAGTTACTTACCAAGCACATCTAAATTACATTAAAGTAACCAAAATATCTTTACAATCCCCAAGGTATGTCACAACTTTTGAGCACCCCTAATGTTTGGAAATTGAAAGTTGAAAAATTTGACACACCCTACCACTGTTGAAATATAAATAACATCAATATGTTCAATCTAATAAGTTTAACACATCAATTTTATTTTTTTAATGACCCTCCCCCATAATTAAAAACAGACTCACTTCTTCCAGAGAAACCAGTATATCCCAATTCTATCCCTGCAGTTCTCAGCAACTGAAATAATAGATTAAAGAAACCCATCCTCCAGCCTTAAGAATGTACGTACCCTATATTAGATTACAAGAAATCAAAACTGCTAATGTCATTCAACTGGCTCTATGTTAGTTTATGAGGTCAGTTTTAGTTACAAGGCTCAGATTTCTAAAAGAATGTTTTATAAAAGATGAGATCCAAACAAAAGAGGTGTTTTTCCATCCGTCTGTTGACCTTGGCTACACCACTGTGTAATTTCTAAGAACTACCGTGTTTCTCATATAATAAGGCCGGGTCTTTTTTTTTTTTTGAGCCCCGAAAAAATAGCTAGGCCGTCTTTTTGGGGGTGACTTAATTCCCCACCCTTGCATCTTCGGGCGGGCGGGTGGGCAGCAATGGCTTGGATGTTGACCTCGGCGTTGGTGGGGCACTTCATATTGGAGTCAACGCAGGCAGCACCATATCCGGGTGTGCAACAAAAGTACTTCCTAACGGCAAGGCCCCCCACCATTCCCCCCCATTTTGCATGTTTTAATATAGGCCTTAATTTGGGTGGAGGGGCTTAATTTCATTTCATGCCTATAAAACATGCTGGGACTTCCTATTGGGGGAGGCCGTATTGTTGGAGAAACAGGGTAGATAAACAAAATGTCAGACAAGCCCAGATAGGAAGTTGACTGTTAGTTGACACAGTTGTCACCAACTCCCACAGGTTCATTTTAAAAAAAGGAATAGCTGCCATAGCAGTCCCAGTTTAGAATGGGATTATGGGCTGCCAGAAAGCACCTTGAACTCTGACAGATGTATCATATGTTGCCATTGAAAAGTGATTGTCTTCACACATATAGTGCTGCTCTTTGTCTGCAAAGCTGTCACTTGTTCTTGTTGAACTTATTGTTTATGTACAAATAATTTTGGGTGGGGAAACATTGATGGGGGAAAAAAAGAGCCCTTTCTCCCCCAGATGGCACCTAGAACAGGTTTCCTATGTCTGTCTTAAAAATGAAAAAGATAAATCTGAGATTGATGATCACATAACAAACTGATTGCCCATTTCTGCAATAATAGATTATCAATTTGTAACATTAAGATGAGAATTTTCTTTGCAAGGTTGCATTTGTTGAGAATAGCTGAATTTTATACAATTAGACTAGGAATGTTTGCTATTTCCGTTTATAAAAGAATGTTCCCATTCTGTTGGTATTATATTACAATATTTCAGCCAGTAACCCTTTGAAAGCTGACTGTTTTGCTCTTGGTTGATGATTGATTTTTTTCCTATTTATTTACATTTTTGAAAATTGGGAAAGTACTAAAAATGTGTGGATAGAAATATTAGATATTACTTCAACATTCAAAAAGCTTTTTATAAAGTTCTTCCTCCCAACATACAGTTCTAAGCAAACTATCCAGTCACTAGATAAGTAGTGAGATTGACAACTGCTCCCCTGATCAATTTTGGAAGCAGAATCAATGGCATTTGAAGATGACAGTTAGTGGTTTTGGTTGAAATAGTCCTGGAGCAAGAGTTCTGCTTTTGTCAGCCTTATTCATGTAAGGATAGTAAATGGTGTGGTGGCCTAGTAATGAAGATGCTTGCCTCCCATATGGAAGGTTGAGAGTTCAGTCCTAGATAGTGGCAAATGTTTCTCATTCTAGGCGCAAAGAGCAGCTCCAGGGGCAGTTTGAGCTTTCTGAGTTGGTGCAGAAAGAACATTCTTTGTTATGTTTTTTTGATGACGTTTTTGATGTTAGGTGTCCATTTTAGGTCTTGGGATATGATAGAACCTAGAAATTTGAAGGTCTCTACTGTTGATAAAATAAGAAAATACATTGCCATTATATGTACAATTGTAATTTGGGTAATAATAATTATAAATTATTCAATTAAATAATAATAATAAATAGGAATTCAGTAATTTAATTTAATTGAAATAGAATAGAATAAAATAACAGAGTTGAAAGGGACTCACTATAGTGGGAAAGATGAGGTGTCTTGATGGTTGAAGATGCCAAGGCTGAAAGCAAAGAACCCGGGGTTAGACATGAGCATTATCTAAACATGATGCAGGTGCCCTCACATTCAAGGCCAAGGAACAAGTGACCAAAGAAAGAAAAATAAATGAGATTTAAGGCTGTTTTTAGACTGAACTGGGTTGCTAGAGTCTGTTGTATTGATTCTTCCTCAAGGCTAGGCTTTATGGTATCTGACTGTCTTAGCCTTATCCCCGATTCTTCCATTGATAGCTTTGGAATGCTAGATGAATTTCTGGAAAGAGATTTATTAGCATGCTGTGGGTGACAATACTGCTGATGGTCAATTCTAGTATCTCCTACTCTCAGATTTGGCCCTGACAGACCTTGAAGTAATAAAAGATGTGTCTCCAGAATCTTTTCCTTTTAAGTGCACACAGTCTGCCATTGTGGATAAAGAGCTATTGAAACTACAGCTCACATCCTACTATAAGAATTGATGGGTCGTATCACTAGTTGAACACTTCCCAAGTGTTTAAGACTGCAGAATGTATTGGCGGATTATGTGAGCAGATCCCAGTAAGGTGGCCTTCTGCAGCTGACCAATGGTGATCTTGTCAGCGCCAATTGTTCTGAGCTTGTCGATCAGAAAGGTTGGCAGGTCAGCGGTTCAAATCCATAGCACCGTATAATGGAGTGAGCTCTCGTTACTCCCAGCTTCTGCCATAGCAGTTCAAAAGGATGTAAAAATGCAAGTAGAAAAATAGGGATCACTTTGGTGGGAAGGTAACAGCATTCCGTGCGCCTTCGGCATTTAGTCATGCTGGCCACATGATCCCAGAGATGTCTTCGGGCAGTGCTGGCTCTTTGGCTTTGTAATGGAAATGAGCACTGCTCCCTAGAGCCGGAAATGACTAGCACGTATGTGCAAGGGGAACCTTTACCTTTACACAGTGCACTGTGAAAGAGGACATAGCATCACTGAACTGCATACCATATACCCAAGCAGTACCATATTGGTTTTGGAAAAATAATAATGAATTATTAAGGATTAGTTGATGAAGAACTCTGAATGAAGCATGACCTCACAACTTTCAAGACAAGCAGAGGTATTTTCAGTCTGTTTGGCCAACTCCCTTGTTTTTATCCTAGGGAAGGAAAAACCCAATGTAATACAGTAGTAGAATAAAATGCCCCTCAGGATAGGGCAAATAGCAAACAAAAATCCATTGAGATTAATCTCCTCCTGTCTCCCTGGACAGTCTTTAGCTGTTTTAAGTAACATAGTGACAATATAATCCTCATGAAAGTCTCTGCCTGTCTAGGTTTGTATCTGACACTGAAAACCAATGAATGCATAATTGTATTTCCCTCTTTACAAGCAGGAAAAATGAAACAAAGGACATGGGGTAACAAGAAGAAAGACATTAAAATTGCTTCCTTAAACATACATTTCAGTGTAATAAAATGACAGCACAATGAGTTGGAACTGCACTTGATTATAGTTAAATGTAGGCCTATCAGAATTGATTTGGAACTAGGATTGTTTATACTGAATTCCTGCTGATTTGAATGATGTTTTTAAATTTCAGTAGACCTGTATCCATCCCAATGCCATATTTCAAGTTACATCCCAGTTAAACTGAGAAGAATCTCATGCCCTTGGAAATAGAACTCAAAATGCACATCCTGGACTGATAATGAAAAGAAATGTGATCAAAAGGCCAAAGTGATTTTCCTCCATGCCTGAAATTGCTGAGTGGTTTTTGTTTTTTGTTTCGCATTAACAATAATGGGATTTTTGTGTGTGTTATGTTCTGCGCATGGGCGCAAGAAGTGGAGACGAGACGATGAACAGTGAACTTCAACTCTTTATTTAATATTGTGAAACAGAGCAAAAACTACGGCAGCAATAGCCCTTTTTATAGGCAAGCTGCTGATCAAATAACCAATAAGAAACGGGAAGCGTTAGTTCCCTTAACCAATGAAAGAGGCCCGCTAATAGCCAATCAGATTCTCCTGAACGGACCAATCAGATGTCGCTATTATCGGCCAATCAGAAGTGCAGGGCCTTGCACTTTTCTAAAGGTTTTAATAATCTTTATTTAAGCACTTTTATTAATTCACAACAGTATGTATGTGTGTGCCAGGAAAAAAAGAGTCCAAAAACATCTTAAAACTCAAGGAAACTGACATAACAAATACATGACATGGAGGGAAAAAAAGATGTTAACAACACTTTGGCCATATAATATTGACTGAAACATTTTGAAAATGTCACGAGATGTTCTTTTTACATTATCTGACATAAATCAGAAATGTATACCTGTTCCAAACTCTTTAAAATTTTGCACTATAGCTCCAGAATTTATAAAGTTATTTTCTTTCTTTCTTTCTTTCTTTCTTTCTTTCTTTCTTTCTTTCTTTCTTTCTTTCTTTCTTTCTTCTTCCTTCCTTCCTTCCTTCCTTCCTTCCTTCCTTCCTTCCTTCCTTCCTTTCTGACAGTCATGGGGGAAGGAGGTGGGGAACAATCAGAGCTGAGGCCACAGCTCATAAAGATGTTAAGATTTTCCTATGAGTAGTTTCCCCTGATGTTTCAGTTAGCAAGGCACATTAAGAAACATGGCTTTTGAATTAAATATTCCTTAATGATAATAATGGAGATTGGACTGGACAGATGTGCTACCTTTACCATCAATAAGGAAACAGTAGTGAAAATTAAAGGAATCAAGATGCCATATGGCAATAATATCAAGAGTATGCATCACTACAAATACGCATTCTTCAAGTTGATAACGTTAAGCACACTGAAGTCAAGAAGAAGGTTAAAAATGAATACAGCATGAGATTGAAGATCTTAAAAGTCCAAACTCAGTAGAGGAAATACAATCAAGGCAATTAACACCTGAGCAATTCCACTCATTAGATACACAGCTGGAATAGTGAACTGGATTCACATAGAACTAAAAGCCCTATATAGGAAGACCAGAAAAATAATTACAGTGAATCCTGCCTTCTATCCACACAGTGATGTTGACAAACCAAGAAACATAGGGGAACCTGGAATATTATAAGTACATGAGCTGAACAAGAAAAAAGAGCATTGGAAGAATATCTGAAGGACAGTGAAAAAGATATACTGTAGCTAATAGACCATGAAGGCTTCCTGAATACCAGAGAGACCAAATTGTCCTACAAGAAAGGCCAAATGAAGAATAGAAAAGAGACATGGCAAGGCAAAGTATTACATGGCCGATAGATTAAAAAACTAGCAGGCAAAGCAGATAACAAGACCTGGCAATGACCAAGAGCAGGAAAATTGAAAGAGACAGAGGGGCTAATTCTTGTTGTACAAGAGAAAGTGTTAAGAACAAATGCATATAAATCCAGAACTGAGAATTTCTATTGGCTATTTATGTTACTGTGTGAAGCAAGAAGGAACATTGATCAGCAATTACATCTGAAAAAGCTGATACCACACTGTACTACTTTGGACTGCAGACACAAGATTAGTATATGTGAATTAGTGCTGAAACAAAACTATTAACAGAATCAAGTGCTGAGGTGGCTTGAATTCACTATAGGATTTTGGGTGGAGCAAAGGTATTATGTCAAAATAAATTTCAACATTCAAAATGTGTGTAAAAAGAATTGGAACTTTGATTGCCTAGACACACCTGCCATTTCCACAATAATGTCTCTCTGTATAGCTTTCTCTGAGCTCCAGAATAGTTGCAATAATGAATCACCTACACGCTTAGGCTTTGCTTCTTAAAAATTAATATTTCACTATAGGTGTTTTGCTTAAATTATTCAATAAACCGAGCAGAGGGATAAAGAATATCAAAACAAAAGTATTAAAAAGTAGGAGATGGGTAATTTTAAAAATTCAAATAAATAAATAAAAGGGGAAAAATAGCAAAGGAGAATATAATTTAGAATCTAGAAGATGCTACTGCTTGTGTGGCTGCTAAACAGAGTAAATATTTATGACCAAGTTTTGCATAAGTGGAGGAAAATTAACTTTTGGGAGAATATAGCTAAGGAATATTTTTTCCAGGTAGAAATATTCATAATAGCCTCACTTACAAACTTTTGTAAGGTGCACATAAAGTAATGGTTTTTTCTCCCACTTCAGCTATTTTGTGCAAGACTTTGAATGAAACTACGTATTGTTTGATGTACAGCTCTTGCCACAATCCATAGCCCTCATATTTTCTTTCATCTCTCTCTTAAATTAAATAATAATATAAGAGATAACAGTGGTCTAGCTCATTGATAATTGGTGCTGCCTTTGTGATATTGAAGCCACCCTAACACTTAGCATTCTCTCTAATAAGAACTTAAGCCATGGTGATTTGTTCAATCAACTACCTTTCAAAAAAGAAATCCTTATTTACCTTTCAAAGGTACAAATGCTTTTCAAATAAATGTAACTTAGTGTTATACAAACAAATATAACAGGTGTCCTGTCTTTTAGTTAATAGTTAGAGTGGAGAGAAGTGCAGCATTATATTATTATAGCATGGATAAATATGCATACATATTTATGGATTGGGTATGGGGTTGGAATTACAATGTTTGAACAGGCTCAGTTTCTCCTGAATGACCATAACTCACATCTTAGTTTCCTATTGAGTGTAAACTTTAAACTAGCAAAAGCAGTATGTCATTTGGTATAATTTAAGTGAATTTCTCATTCATAATGCATAAGAAACATCAGAAAACATCAGAAAAGTTACTGACATAAACAATGAACAAAAAGTGTTATCCACTGTTAAAGCAAATATTAAAATAGAATTAACAGAAAGCAAATCTCTGAGGAACTTAAAAATAGGGCTACAATATTTATGCTGCAAAAATCCAGTTGACCATTGGATATCAGCAAAGAATTATAATGTTCTCTATATAATAGATTTGTAGCTATGATATGGTAACCATATTCAAATGATAATTACATCCAAATATATCCAACATCCATTTTGAGTTAAGCAAAGCACAAGAGGGAATAAAAAATAAAGGGGTGCTTGGGTTACATTTGAAGGTATTCCTTTCAAATAGATTTAATATTCAATAGGGATGTGTCAATCACTTCATATCCAATACCGAAACTTGAAATTCAAAGGTTGGACCTGAGATTCAGGACTTGATGGCAACAAGATTTGAACACCTTCAAGTTTCAATTTATAAAGAATTGATAATAGGCTATATTGAGAAATCTTTGAATTTAGACTGGATCAACAGGATCTATGCTCTAGATCAGACTAATATAGTGAGTTCAGGAAGACTTTGGGAATGGATGATGTGAAGAACGAGAAGATCACACAACACATATCAAACTAGTTTAAGAAAGAGTAATGGAATATTTATTTATTTTATTTATTTTATTTTATTTGGTTTGTCAATTGCTTACAAGATAATAGGCATAAGTAAAAACATAGTTATGAATACATGATACATATAAGAAAAATAAAAAAAACAATAGGACAGGGACGGTAAGCACATTGGTGTGCTTATGCACGCCCCCCTACAGACCTCTTAGGAATGGGGTGAGGTCAATAGTAGAAAGTCTAAGGTTAAAGTTTTGGGGGTTTGGGGAGGAAACCACAGAGTCAGGTAGAGTATTCCAGACATTGACCACTCTGTTGCTGAACTCATATTTCCTGCAATCAGGTTTGGTGCAATTAACCTTGAGTTTGTATCGATTGTTTGCTCTTCTATTGTTATGGTTGAAGCTGAAATATTCATTGACAGGTAGGACATTGCAATTTACTAAGTATATACTATACTTAGATCGGACCAAAGGTGGCATAGTTCTAGGTTTTCTAGGTCTAGAATTTCAAGTCTGGTGGCATAAGGTATTCTGCAACAAGTAGAGGAGTGGAGAACTCTTCTTGTAAAATATTTCTGGACTTTCTCAATTGTGTTAATATCAGATACGTAATGTGGGTTCCAAACTGATGAGCTGTATTCGAGTATTGGTCTAGCAAATGTTTTGTATGCCCTAGTTAGTAGTGTGATATTACTGGAGAAAAAGCAACACAGGATTAGGTTAACAACTCTTAATGCCTTTTTGGCTATGTAGTTACAGTGGGCTCTAGCACTTAGGTCATTAGAGATGAGTATTCCAAGATCCTTGACAAAGTTTGGATTATCAACAAGGTCTTGACTATTCAGCTTGTATTTTATTTTCTGATTATTTTTGTCAATATGTAAGACAGAGCATTTATTTCTTGAGATTTGAAGTTACCATTTGTTTGACCATTCTGATACATAGTCGAGTTCTTTTGGAAGGGTAGCAGTATTGTCTGTGGTGTTGAATAGCTTTACATTGTCAGCAAAGAGAATGCAGTTGCTATTAATATGATCACAGAGGTCATTTATGTAGAGGATGAAGAGAGTTGGTCCTAGAACACTGCTTTGGGGGACACCGCTGTTGACAGGTACAGAATTTGATAGGACGCTGCCAATTTTGACCATTTGTTGTCTGTTTGACAGGAATGCTTCTATCCAGTTATGCAGGTGTCCAGAAATACCATAAGATTTTAGTTTTAAGAGTAGTTTGTCATGTACCACTGAATCAAAGGCTTTACAGAAGTCTATGTAGATTGTGTCTATTGCTTTGCCCTGATTGAGTTGTGTAGTCCATATGTTTTTGCAGTGTAAGAGTTGCAGATTACATGATAGTTTTTTTCTGAAACCAAATTGTTTATTAGAGAGTAGGTTGTTTGTCTTTAAGTGGCAGATAATGGATTGGTTAATAATTGATTCCATGACTTTACAGGTGACGCAGCATAAAGAGATTGGTCTGTAATTTTCAACTAGGCTGGGGTCTCTCTTTTTGAAGATGGGGATGACTGTGGCTTGTGACCATAGTTTTGGCAAGGAGTTGGTCCTGAAGGATTTTTCAAAGATTATGCTTAGAGGTTCAGCTATGGGAGTGGAGAGCTTTTTTAAGAAGTGGGCACATATTCCATCCGGTCCAATAGATAGAGATGGTTTTAGATTGTGTAGTGCTTTTTCAACATTGTCTACTGTAAAATCGATATGTATTAGATCATTGTAGTTGTCTGTGGTTCGACTAGGAAATACTGGGCATGATCAATTGCTGTTTACAAATACTGAGCCAAAGAACGTGTTAAAGAGGTTGGTTTTAACAGTGTTGTCATTGCAGTCTTTACCATTTCAGGGGTGGGATGGACCTTGAGTCTTTTAGTTTGTTGTTTACAAAATTGTAGAACGCGTGGGTGGAATTGGTATATGGAAAGTTTTCCTCTTGTTTAATGTGATAATTGGTGCATTCAGTCTTTATCCAGTGGCATAAATTTTTGCATCAGCTTTTGAAGTTAGCAATGTGACCAGTTTGTTTTTCCGCCAAAGTGATCTCTTTTTGGATTGAAGCTTCCTTATTGTTATGGCTAATCCGTTTTTTCTGGTTTTTGGAGTTGTTATTGGTACGTATAGTTTGATGACTCTTTCGACTTCAAGTAAAAATATGTTGTAATGGTCTTCAACAGTATTGCATCCAGTGAATGGAAATTGCCAATCAAGGGATGAGAGATCATTGTCTATAAGATCATAGTTGCCTTTTTGAAGTTATAATTGGGGATCACATCGTTGTGTTGATTTTTGTGTGGATGTATGTTGAGACAAAAGTCAATCATGCTGTGGTCACTGTTGGAAAAGGGTTCTTTAATTTGTATTCCATAAATTGAATTCAAACTATTGCAGAAGATGAGATTGAGGCAGTTGTTAAATCTAGTATTGTTGGTTACTAGTTGTTCCAGTCCCAGGTTTGTTACAGCATTGTAAAAGGTTGCATATATGGGTTCAGTTTTACATTCGTTTAGGATCCAGTTAATGTGAGATAGATTGAGGTCACCAAGAAAGATAAAAATGTGTGGGTTGGATTTTGCCATGTTAGTATTGAATTTAGCTTGTTTACATGTTTGATGTCATAATCAGGGGCTCTGTAACATAGTAAGAATCGAAATGTGATATTTAAGGACAGTTCACAGACGATGGTCTCAGGAAGAACAAGCTCTTGGGTAACTTGGATATTTTTTAGATGTAATGACTTTTTACAGAAGATAGCAACAGCACCTCCTCTACAGATTTCACAATCTGATCGGTAAGCATGATAGTCTCTTACTGTGGTAATGGAGTCAGAGAGAGATGCATTGAGCCATGTTTCACAGACAAATATGATGTCGAATTTAGCCATATTTAGTAAGAGGAGAAATTCAGGTATTTTATTCATAAGACTTCTTGCATTGAGTAGCTTGCATTTAAGGCCAGTTATAGTTTGAATTGAGGTAGTTAGGGGCGTGTGTGCCTAGTTTTGAGTGATGGTGGGTTGGGTGAGGTAGCTGTATCTTTTTCTCTCCTCCTCCAAACATGATCTTTTCCATTCTTTTATTAAGAAAAATAGTAAATAGGTAAGAAATCAGCTTCTTTGTAATTATTAACCTATAAAATAATTAGTTGCATTATTTTTTTTCTACAAAATGAGATGGTGGGTTTTTTTTTCTGTACTCAGCCTAACTCAACTTTTTCAGGGGTGGACTTTCAAGTTGGGGCACAATGACTCATTGGTTAAAGATGTTGAGCTTATCAGCTAGAAAGCTGACAGCCCAGGTTTGAGACCCGAGCACTACGCAAAAGGGTGAGCTCCTGTTGCTGCCCACCTAGCAGTTCGAAAGCATGCAAATATGAGTAGATTAATAGGTACCACTTCATTGGGAAGGTAATAGCATGTGTCTTTGGCATATTGCCATGATGGCCACATGACCACAGAAAATGTCTTCGGACAAAGCTGGCTCCCAAAGCCAAGAAACTGAGATGACCACCATATCCTAGGATAGGACACAATTGGGCAGGGAGACCTTTACCTTTACCTACTTTCAAGGCAATGTTGACTCCTGATGACTTCCTGGACAAGTCCCTTTAGTTTTATTTAATTGTTATTCTTAGTTCCCTCTAATACTCTCTAGTGTCTAATGTTTCAAATCTTATCTTGTTATATTTTTTATTAATTCAAAACAAAAGCATTTTTCCTTGGGAAGTAATCTTTATAATTAATTTCAAGATCTTATTTCAAATGGATTAATTTCTAAAAGTTTTAATCACCCTTTTGCTGTTTAGCCCAGTCCACCCCCATTTTTTAAAGTTCTTAAATTTGTGGGGTTCTTTTTGCTAAGGATTTAAGGAAACTCACCTGGTGCTGTCAAAGCTGTTCAATCCAAAGATACCTGATAACTGAAAAATCACCCATTTTCAAAAGAGATTAGAAAAAGAAGTATGTGAAGTATAGTGTCCTTTCAAAGGAGCTAACCACAGTTTTAGCAGATGGTTATTCCCTTGTTCTCTAAAGCTTTAAACCTAACTTGAGACTGGTGTTTTAAGGCCTCCTCAAAAAGAGCAACTGTTTAGAATACTTGTGGGTGATCTCAAGTCCTCTCCTCACCTGGAAATGAATTATCCAAGAGCTTATCTACTCATTGGCTCTTCATTCCACCACATTGTGGTATCTGCTTTTCACAGAGCCTGCTTTGTAAAAAGAGCTATTATTTCTTCTAGTCTATGTGAGGTGACTTCTCAAGTGCATTCCTTTGGCCAGTAGGTGACAGGGGATGCTGATAGAAAACCTTTTGGCACAATCCAGCAAGTCTCTGCTTATGTTGCTATGTTCAGAAAGCTTATACAGATAGAATTCTAGAAGATAAAGGATATTTGGATAAACAGGATCAGTTAGATGAATTAAATGGTGCTAATAAACTTGGCAATTCCCACTCCCAAAAAATTTATAGCAACAGTTTTGAAAAAAATCAATAGCCTATCGGCATTCTTCTTCAACTGTCACTGATATGTCAGTAGGTCAGTGTGCTAAATAGAAGTGTTAGTGATCCACTTGAGTGTTAAGACCCAGTAGAATAGATATAGCTGCATTAATTTAAGCTGAGTAATTTCTGATGGCCACTGCCAACATTCAGCACATGATGCAGCTGCTCATTTTGATGTCAACAAGCAACCAAGCAAAACAGAAAGGAAACACTATGCTTGCTTTCAATCTCTGGGGACATTTGTCCTGACAATGTGACATCTGTAATGACCTTTTACAAACCAGCTTGAGGATAGGGAACTATCACTTAAGATAGTTCAAAGCTTGGGAGCAAAGGGCTGAAATGAAGTCTTGCTTGGATATAGGACATCATTGCATAGCCATCTTCTATTGGAAAGAGGCCAGACAATTACCGCACTGCAAATAAATTAGGGAAGTCTTTGGACTTAAAATTCAGCATGTCTCAAATGAGTCCCATGACATTTTTCAGTATAAAAATCAGTGCTAAATCAGAGAAATTGATCCAGGACTTTCTTTTTTTTAATCTATTGGGACAACAAAGGCAATAGTCCAGATTACAATAGCATGATGAGTGAAGATAGATCCTGCAGAAAGTTGACTTGGAGGAAGTCACAATCTATTTGAAGTGGGGAGGAGGTAGAGTTGGCTGAAGAGGTGTTTTGTTTGGTTTTTACTCTTTTTTCCTTCACAAAAACCCTGAGGTAAATTATGCTGTGAATTCTCAGTGGTTTGCCACCATAATTCCGTTATCAAATTTCTGACTTCAGAATAAAGGAAATAATTTACCCTATATATCCCCTGACTGATTATTTGGCAACAACTGATCTTAATCATCGAGAGTCATAAAATAAAGTGCAAGCTTGTTTAATTTTGGACTTATTGTGGTATTTTGTAGGAAGGACAGGGGAGGAAAGGATCTCCCCAAATAAAGAATAATTGCTAAACTATAAGTAATCTTATACTCCCTCCAATAAAAACAGGACTAATGAGGTGACTTCACTAGAGGATATGCTGGATGGATTGTCATGGGATTCTCCACTTAACTGTTCTTCCCATTCCAGGTCGTTAAATTCAGGAAGAAAGCTTAGATTATTATTTTTTAAAAGTTAAAAGTTAAAATTTATCCCTGTGTGACTAGGCAGTATGATCAGTTCAGTTCCTAAAGGGAAATTTGTGCATGCAGAAATATGACAGTATATAACTGTCAGTATGTCTTTAACAACTCACAGAGTATGGAAAGTGTTAATTAGGAATGCTTATGGAGTTTTTCTCCAAATTTCAAGTGTCTACTTAATGAAGCTGAATTTAAAGATGATGAATTCCTGATTTTCCCTGAGGTACATTTTTGGAAATTTTCAGTATATGGATATGATATGGTATAGGATAAGTTGCTATGAATTGTCATTTTTCATGCTAAAAAAAGTGCACCGTCTCTGGAATAACAGTAGAACTAACATTTGTTTTAAACAGATTTTAGGATGTTTAATTAGGATGTTCTCTTGTAGATTGTGCTGTAAGAGGCTAAATAATAGAACCTCCTCCTCACAAACTGTGGAGTGCTATAGATCTGCTATCTATGATTGTTACCAGACCTAAACTCATAATAGTCTAGAATTAACCAGTCATTGTCTGCATCCTCTGAACTTCTTTGTGGGGAGCATAATACATCCAGGTAATCCAATTAACTAATAAAGTATAATTTTTCATAATTTTAACAAGTATTTAATAAAATTCAATTTTTAAAAATGCTCCAAATGATTAAAAAAAATAGAACGATTCCAGTCCTCTCATCCTGTGGACACCATTGCATTGTCATCTCATGTCCTGTGGTCTCTGCACCACTAAACAAGCCAAAGACAAGTTGGCTGAAAGAAGGTTGTTCATTTCCTTGTTAGAGCATTTGTCTTTCTCAGTCCATCTGGACAAGTGCAGTGCAACCAGCTCAGTGCTGTAAGTATTTGTTTATGAAAATAAGGTTTAATTTATGCTGCCTTGGGACAAAGGTCCATCCACTAGACAGTGATAGCAAAATCCCTGTTTGGGTAGCAAAACAACTCTCTTTTCAGGAAGATTTTGTCAAGGTGATAGAAATAAATGCTCAGGCTCAGAACAGCCATTCTCTGAAGTACTATAAACACAATGACAGCTCAGAAGAGTTCAAGCACTTTAATATATGCTTTCTTCCTAGATAAATAAATAAGACTAAGCTATCCTTGGGCCATCTTCTCAGGTTCAGGGAATGATTCACACAAGATATAAAGTGACATAAGTTTAGCAGTTCAAAGAGGTCTGAACAGTTTCTACTTTTTTTAGTTCTTCTCCGGAATGACTTGATCATAAATGCAATCCCAATTTATGTTAGAAGCCTTCATTGCAGTTAAAGGGCTTAGCATCTTTATAGTGCCTATTCAGATCAACTTTGATATAGTCATATCATAACTGGCATTTAAGAAAATGTGAATATTATATATAGTATAGTGTATCTTCTTTACTATGGTTTTTAAGAATCAGACCATCTGTTATGTTCATAATATTTACATTGTCTCTAAGAATAAATTTGCTTTACTTTATGTTTTACGATAAAATACACAACAGGATTCTCATTTTACATGAGGATCTTATTGTGTGTAGTGGAGATGGTGGTGATAGGGAGGCAAATAGCTTTGGTTCTTTATGCTTTGATTTAAAAAAAAACACCAGTTTGATTTAGTTCTGATTTCCAATGGCTGAATCTATATTTTAAAAGGGGAGTTCGTTTATTTATTTTCTTCATTTATCAAATTTTAAAACTGATCATCTCCTTCACAGAGGGCCTCTGGGCAGTGTACAAATAAAATATTTTTTTAAAAAAACCATACACAAAATTTAAAAGAGACAAGCAATATTAAAAACTAATTAAAAGATGGGGAGGATTTTAAGGGTGCTAACCAGCCCCAGGGTTATCTGCACCTCAAGCAAGGCTGAGGAGCCACGTTTTCATGCCTTTCTGGTAGGCCAGGAAAGTGGGGGCCTGCCTCGCCTCTGGGGAAAATATATTCCACAGGATGGGGGAAACTGCAGACAAAGTTTACTTCCTGGACCCCACCAGTCAGGATTCTTTAGCTGATAGGGTCCTTGTTGTGTCCGCGAAATGATGCCAGGAGTCGGTGACTTCAAATCATGCTCTTTTATTTAAAGTTGGAACCGAACTGGGGCAAAGGAAAAAGCTCGCGGCTTTTATTCCTTTAGCCGCGGCGGCCGCGGCCAATGGCACCGCTTTGAATCTCCCGCGATTCGAATGGACCAATCGCAGGAGATACTTAGCGAGCCAATCGGCGTGGCTCGTCTGACCAATCAGAGTGCCCCGCGCTTGGGCCAATCAAAGCGCGGGGATCTCAAGAATGCTAATTAGGGACAGAACACCCCTCACCTCTTGGTTCAGTCCTTACGTCGCGTAGTCACGTAGGTAGGCGGGGCTCCGTCTGAGCCTACTGGAACTGCGCAACTCAGTCGTAGGTTGGATTCCGGCCAGTTCGGTTGGGATCTCTGCTGCTCCTGATGCCGTCGTGGGAACCAGCTGGTCGGTCGGGCCGGGCCGCTCTCCGTAGCTCCCTCCTGGGCCTCCCGGGTTGGTTGAGCTGTGGGTCGGTCGAGCTGGCCTGGCTGTCTCTTCCTGGCGAGGGGTCGTGATGGCTGCTTTCCGGTAAGTATGGCTGGTTTATTCTTCTTTGGTTTTGGTCCCCTGGGTATTCCCTCCCCCCTTGGTTTGTGTTGTGGGGGTTGGTTTCGCCTGTTTGTGCATTGGTGGTCTCTTGGTTGGTGGTCCTCGACCTTAATTGGTCGATGTGGCATTTCCACGCTCGTCCGTCTGCTGTTTGTAGCCGGTACGAGTGTGGGCCTGTTATTTGTGTGATGACGGCTGGTATCCATAGTGGGTCTCCCGTCAGGTTTCTTGCATATACGGGGTCGCCGGGTGCGAAGGTTCGGTGTTTGCTGTTTGAGTCTGGGGGCTTCTCCAGGTTATACGTGGGGTGTAACCTGTCGAGTGGGGACCTTAATTTCCTCCCCATTAATAGTTCAGCTGGGCTCTTATTCGTTGTGGTATTTGGGGTTATGTGTTGGGTGAAGAGTAGTTTGTTTATTTTCTCCTGGATCTCCCCGTGGTTTATTTTCCGGATGGTCTTCTTAGTGAATTGCACCATCCGTTCCGCCCTACCGTTCGCCGCCGGGTGCACCGGTGCTGTCAGTGCATGGCGGATGCCCCTTTCCGCTAGGAATTTTTCGAATTCCAGCGAGGTGAATTGGGGCCCGTTGTCAGAAACGACGACGTCTGGGAGGCCATGTGTTGCAAAGAGTTTGCAGAGTTCCTTGATCACGGCCTCCGTGGTTGTTGTCTTCATGTTGCTTACCTCCAGCCAGTTGGAGTAAGCGTCTACTGTTATAAGGAAGGTGTGTCCTTTTGTGGGCCCGGCGAAGTCTATGTGAATCCTAGACCAAGGTCCCCTTGGGGTTTCCCACTCTAGGACAGGTGCTGTGGGTGGGCTTGGCCCAGTTTCCTGGCATCGTTGGCACCTAGCTACCCAGGTCTCAATTTGTTTGTCCATCCCTGGCCACCAAGCGTAACTTCTGGCCAGGGCTTTAGTCCTGACGATGCCAGGGTGCCCCTCGTGTAGCAGTTCCAGAACCTTCCCTTGTAGCTTTTCTGGAATGACCACCCTATCCCCCCATAGTATGCACCCTTTTAATAACGAGAGTTCCGTTTGGCGGTTTCGGAATGTTTTGACGGACTCGTCGTTGTCCCTTTCCGGCCACCCTTTCTCTACCCAATGCAACACCCGCGCCAGACGTTTGTCTTTATTAGTCTCTCGGGCAATGTCTGACGCGGTTATGGGCAGGTTGGGTAGAGTCTCTATGCTGAGGGTGGTTGTCGTGGGTGCTGGGTCGGTGTCAGGTTCCGGTAGCGGCGAGCGGCTTAAGGTGTCTGCATGGGAGATCATCTTACCCGGTTTGTGTATGAGTCCGTAGTTGTAGGCTGCCAGGAACTCGGACCACCTTGTCATTCGGGGAGACAGAATGTTCGGGGTGGCCCGGTTTCCTGCAAGGATTCCCAGCAACGGCTTGTGGTCGGTTATGATGGTGAATGTCCGGCCGTAGAGATACTCATGGAATCTTTTTATGGTGGCAATGATAGCCAGAGCCTCTTTGTCCAGCTGGCTATAGTTCCGCTCCGGTTTGGTGAGGGTCCTTGAAAAGAACGCGATGGGTGCTTCTTTTCCGTCGGGGAGGGTATGGCTGAGGACAGCGCCAACGCCGAAGGGTGATGCGTCGCATGTGACGGCCAGAGGTAGGGTCTCGTTGTACTGTATAAGGACGGCGTCCGAAGTGAGGAGGTCCTTTGTTCTTTGGAAGGCAGCTTGCTCGCGTTTCCCCCAAGTCCAGGTCGCCGCCTTGTCCAGGAGCCTATGCAAGGGCTCCACCGCCATCGCCTTTTGGGGCAGGAAAACATTGTAAAAGTTAAGTAGCCCCAGGAATGCCTGTAGTTCCATCTTCGACTTGGGTGTGGGGGCTTCTTTGATGGCCTTGATTTTTTGGGTTGTGGGGTGAATGCCGTGATGGTCTAGGAGGTATCCTAGGAATTCTACCCATTCCGTGTATAGTTGGCATTTCTCCCTCTTGACTTTGAGCCCGGTCTCTTTAAATTTGGTTAGGACCTCCCTTAGGCGACCCTCTAGTTCAGCTTGGTTGGTTGCCGACACTAGGACGTCGTTGAAGTAAGGTACCACCCCCTTGATGCTTTGCAGTAGTCTTTACATTAGGCTTTGGAATATTCCCGGTGCCACGCTGACTCCGAATTGGAGTCGGTTGCATTTAAATGCCCCCCGGTGGGTGACTATGGTTTGCGCTTCTGCCGTTTGCTCATCGACTGGCAACTGTTGGTATGCCTGGGCGAGGTCGAGCTTGGCGAAAACCTTGCCCCCTCCCAGTGAGTGCAGTAGGTGTTGCACTACTGGGACAGGGTAGGCGCTTTGTTGTAGCACGCCATTTAGGGTGGCCTTATAGTCCCCACAGATCCTCACCGACCCATCGGGCTTGATCGGGGTGACTATGGGGGTCTCCCACCGGGCGTGGTCTATGGGCTGTAGGACCCCTTGCTTGACGAGCTTGTCAATTTGCTTGTCTATCTTGGGCTTAAGCGCAAATGGCACCTGCTTTGGTTTCAGGCGTTTTGGGGGGACGTTTGGGTCTAGGTTGAAAGATATAAGGGGCCCTCGGTACTTGCCTAGGTTTCCGTCGAAGACCTCTTGGAATTCCCGGGCCAGTTGCTGTTCCCAGCTGTCGTCGGTGACGTGGTCGACTCCCGTGACTGCGATGCCGAGCAGGGCAAACCATTGCAGTCCCAGTAGGCTTGGGCGGTCGCGGTCGACGATTGTCAGGGGAAGTCTTTCGGTGTGCCCTTTATATGTGATGTTGAAGTGTTTGGTTCCGACTACCGGGATGCGGTTTCCCTGGTAGTCCTTTACAATGAGTCTCTGGCTGTCTAGGTTCCTCCTTTGGAGGGTTGGCACCAAGCGCTTTATTTCATGCCATGCTATCATGGAGAGGTAGGACCCGGAGTCCACCTCCATTTTGCATGGCTGGCCCTCGATGCCTACCTCCACGTGGACCTTCCGGGCGTCATTGGTTATGGCGTGGCCGATGGTGACCGTCTGATGGGTCTCCTCTCTTCGCCGGTTATCACCGCCTCGCAGGGATCGTCCGTTCCGGTCCCATCTGTTGTCCGAGGGGCGATCTCTGGTCCGGGGTGGTGTGCTCTCTCTCCTCCGGTCGCTCTGGTCCCATCGTGCCGGGCTGCGGTTCTTCTTTAGGCGGCAGACACGGGCGATGTGTCCCTTCTTGTCGCAATGCCGGCAGATCGATTCGAAAAACCGGCATTCCGACCTGGTGTGGTCGCCGCCGCAACCGGCACAGTTGGTCCTCGACTTACGACCCCGCCGATTCCGTGGGTCGCGGCCTGTCTGGAGGCGATGGATGTCCTCCTCATCATCTGAAGTGCCCGATGCCGAGTGGAAGTCGCCCTGGTGGGTGGTCGTCTCGGGTTGGGCCTCGGTCGACCTCGCCGGGTTGTTGTTTCCGCTGCAGTCCCCAGTGTTCGGTCTGCGCATGCGGTCGGCAGAGGTTCGGGTTGCTTCGGCGGCTGCGGCTGCGGTGAGGGTGTCTGCTAGGCTTATGTTGCCCTTGGCCATCAGCCGGCTCTGGAGGACGGGGTCCCACAAACCGAGCACGATTCTGTCTCGCAGGGCGTTGTTCAGGTTGTCAAATTCGCAGAGTCCCCCTAGGCGCCGTAGCTTGGCGACGAAGTCGCTGAAGCTCTCACCCGACCGTTGGTCCCGACGGTAGAATTCGTTGCGTCGGATCAGGATGGGTACCTCTGGAGCGTAGTGCCGCCGAAGTATTGGCTCGAGGACGTCCCAGTCCATCGCGGTCGCATTGGCGGGTTTGGCAAGCACCTTGGCCATCTTGAAGACCTCGGTCCCGCAGTAGGTCAGGAAGATGGCATGCTTCATGGGGCCGGTGGCGTCCTTCAGGTCGCTGCACTCGAGGAACATGCGGAATCGGTCGGAGTATGATTCCCAGTCCTCGGTGGCGGGGTTGAAGGGTGCGGGGGTGCGATTTTCGCCATCGTGGTGTTTTGTCTGGCTTCCGTCAGACACGTAGTTCAGTTCAGGGTCTGGATCCCACCTTCGTCGCCAGTGTTGTGTCCGTGAAATGATGCCAGGAGTCGGTGACTTCAAATCATGCTCTTTTATTTAAAGTTGGAACCGAACTGGGGCAAAGGAAAAAGCTCGCGGCTTTTATTCCTTTAGCCGCGGCGGCCGTGGCCAGTGGCACCGCTTTGAATCTCCCGCAATTCGAATGGACCAATCGCAGGAGATTCTTAGCGAGCCAATCAGCGCGGCTCGCCTGACCAATCAGAGTGCCCTGCGCTTTGGCCAATCAAAGTGCGGGGATCTCAAGAATGCTAATTAGGGACAGAACAGTCCTCAATATATCTTCCATGCCTAACTGGGTAGGATGGGCTGAAGTAATGGAACAAAGATGGTTCCATAGGTAACCTGGCCCCATGCCATGTAGGACTTTAAAGGTCTTAAGCAGTACCTTGAATTGAACCCAGAGGCAAACTGGCACGCAATATAGATCATGAATCAGAGGGGCTACATTATATTTGAAATTGTCCATAAAGCTATATTCTTTACCAGCTGAAGCTTCTGGATACTTTTGCAGAGTAGCCCCATGTAGAGTGCATTACAATAATCCAAATGGGAGATGACCAGGACATGAGTGACTGAGAGGGCAGCCTTCCCTATCTAAGAAAGGATGTAACTGGCCCACAATATGAATCTGAAAAAGGCCCTCCTAGCAGTGGTGGGATTCAATTTTTTTAAACTACCGGTTCTGTGGGCGTGGCTTGGTAGGCATGGCAGGGGAAGGATACTGTAAAATCTCCAGTCAGAGGTGGTATTTGACGGTTCTCCAAACTACTCAAAATTTCCACTACTAGTTCTGCAGAACTGGTCAGAACCTGCTGAATACCACCTAGTCTGCCTCCTAGTCACAGCTGCCACCTACTCTTTGAGCAGGAGCCATGAATCCAGATGGACCCCCCAGATTACACATGGTGCAATCCCCACCAAAGACCAAAAATGCTAAATTCCTGGATACAGAGGGGTCCCATATACAGCCATTCTGTTTTACCAAGATTCAGCTAAAGTCTGTTCCCTATCCAGGCCTCACAGCCTCCAGACACTGCAAAAGAATGTCCACAGCGTCATTTACCTACACAGTATGGAGATATAAATATATAACTGAGTATAATCAGCACACTTGTGATACCTCATCCCAAAGTGACATTTTAGATTAGCAAAGCAAAACAAGGGCTTCTGCTGTGATCAAAAATAAATTTATTTATTTATTTATCTGATTTGTCAATTACTTACAAGATAATAGATTAGCAATATTTTCTGGTGAAGTCAATGCAGGGTGAATTGGTAGTACTCAACAAACAAAAGAACAAAATAAATTAAATATATATATTCTCACTTTTTACTTTCTTCTCTGACTACCATATGATTAGTCTGAACTTTCAGTTCTATGAGATGGTAGGTTGCTACATAAGATTCTTATTATACTGAAGAATCACAATTTCCATAAATCGTGAATTGATAAAGTGGCTTGAATTTCACTTCATCTTAATCCATTTTTTTAACTTTGTGCAGAATTAATGGACTTCTGGCACCAGACTGTAGTGATGGTTGAATTGATGAAAATATTGAACAATTCATTTGTATGATTTCTGATGCATCTAAATCCAAATTTAAAAAATGACTTTTAAAGGTCAAAAAATATTTGGCACATCACATTGAAATAATTATTTGCATATGGAATTGGTGAAATAGGCAGTTACACAGAATATAAATGTCATTTTTTAAACTTTCACCAAATGTGATTCTCATTAACAATACTTACTTTCAAGTGGATTCAGTGGTTTGCTGAATAGGAATGAAGCTAAAATTTGGAGCTCTTTAACTTTGAATGTCTTTCAGAATTATTATTCTCTCCTAAAAAATAAACACCACATGTTTTGTATCGCTTTCACATTTCTGAAGTGCGAGTCACTGGGAATCACTGCAGAAGAGAAAAATAGTATAACTGAAAGTTAGAATAGAGATAAGTATGCATTTGAGGGTGCTCTATAATGAAAAGTATAAAATATACAAATATTCTAATAACTAAATTGACAATAAAATGTCATTATGTGGTTTAAAGTTCATATGTTTAAAATTTACAGTTTCTGAACTAATATTTCTAACCTTAATATATACTATTCGTCTGATGACTCCAGCTGTGTCCTCATCAAATCAATCTGAAAAAAAAGGGCTAACAATGCAAAAAGCTAGATAGGGCTGAAAATGGACCCAGTTACCCTTTTTATTACAATTTTTGGGACATATTATAATTTCTATCAAATTTGGGTGAAAACCGCTCGTGAACATCCTTCATTGAATTGCTGAAGTTCAAAGTATTTGAAGCTCAAATACTTTAAGTGATATTAAACTATTGCCAGTGTCCCAAATATTTTCAAAGAGATTTATCAGATCAATTTGATGAACACACAGTTTCCTTGCAGGAGAAAATCTAATGCTTGTGTGAATCATGTCTTTCTTTAGAGAACACAAGGTCTAGGCTTCAGATACATTCCTACAGCTATACTGCATATTCAGTATATTCTGTATAATCCTACAGAATACTTTATCCAATTCTGGTCACTATGATACAAAAACGATATTGAGACCCTAAAAAGAATGCAGAGAACAGGACAAAGATGATAAAGGATCTGGAGGCTAAATGATACAATGAATGATTGTTTGATAAACTATGTATGTCTAGACCAGAGGTCTACAACCTTAAACACTCAAAGAGCCATTTGGACCTGTTTCCCATAGGAAAAAAAAAAAACACCGGGAACCACAAAACCTGAGTGGGCATGGCCAACTCAATGTCACTCCCACCCAGTCACATGACCCCTCTCCCAGGGGGGAAGCATGACTACCCAGGTTTTGTGGCTCCCAGTGTTTTCTGTGAGAAATGGGTCTCTCTTTCTCCCCCCCCCCCATTTCATTTCTGTTTTTGTGTTTTACCTTCTCAGGTCAGGAGTGACTGGGAGGGGAGAGTGAGGGGTGGGACCAGCCAGTGGTAGGATCACCCAACAAGGAGCCACAGCAGAGGGCCCAAAGAGCCGCATGTGGCTCCAGAACTGCAGGTTGCTGACACCTGGTCTAGACTAATTGAAGAAAATGACTAGGGGTGATATGATAGCAGTTTTCTATTACTTGAAGACTTGTCAAAAGAAGGGCTTTACCAATTCTCCAAAGTATCTGATGACAGTACAAGAAATAACTGGTGGAAGATCATTGAAGAGAGATCCAACCTAGAACTAAGGAGAAATTTCCTGACTGTGAGAACAATTAATGAATGGAACAACCTATCTCTGGAAGTTGTGAGTGCTCCATACCACAGGTTTTCAAGAACAGACTAGACAGCCATTTGTCTGAAATAGTATACGGTCTCCTGCTTGAGCAGGGGTTATGACTAGAAGACCACCATGGTGCCCTTCCAATCTTATTATTTCTGTTCTGTTACTCAGTAGGATCAGTGGGGTGAACACAGTGCACACCCAATGTGAACATTGCCCATCATGAATAGTAACATAATTAGACATGCACAGACATTTTTCCGTTATCTTGCCATTTTTTCATTAACCTTTGGATTTTGGATGGCAAATTCAAAAGAATGGCTACACTGCAAGTATTGAAAAAATAAAAGCAAGAAAAATTAAACAAGACATGCACATGCAAATCCAATTTGATTTATTTCTTTGATCCAATCTCATTGTTGGTTTTGATGCCACAGAGCACACCCAGAACATTGTTTTTATTCTAAGTTTAGTATGCTTCAAATATTTAAATTCTTTAGAAGAAATTGTTGAAAGAAGCCTGAGGTTACATTCAAACTTAGCAGGGCAAATTAACTCCACTAGAGTTCTAAATCACAAGCCCTTACCACATCAAACAATTGTTGACAATAGAAGATAAATCAAGAAAGGTCAGAGACTACACCACTGGCACAACTAGCAGAGAGAGTTTTATTGCTTTGAAATTCAATGCTTATAAATTTTAGTTCCAAAACTTGTGTCTTTAAAAGATTTTTATATAGGTACTTTTTAACAACAACGAACACTCCCCTATACACAAAGCAAATAAAAATGTACAAAAATCAAAGTTCACAATGTGCTCCAAAATGAAATTTTCTGTATGGCTACACTGGAAAATAAAACCTTATGAAATCAATCAAAAGAACAAGCATTTGTTGAGCAGGCTGGGGTTGAATTCAGGCCCTGAGCACCATAGAGGTCACATTAATGTCAGGGTTTGCTGCTTTTTCTTTTTTCCAATTTCTGTTCAATTTCTAAACATGTAAAAATCCAGCCTATATGTCATATCTATACATAATGTTCAACATTTTATCAGTAACCCTGCTAGATTAGGGTTATATTATTTATCTTGATGCTTTTTGTATTTTCTTCTTTTCTTTGACTGACCTGTCCCTATTTGTTGCAATCCAATATATCCAATTAAATCAAGAAGACCCTTTTCTTCAATCTCAAGAAGAGATTGGACAGCCTTTTGTCCAGAATGGTATAGGATCTTCTGTTCAAGCAGGGGGTTTGACTAGAAGATATTCAAGATTCCTTCAGAATAACAGAAAAACAGAATTGGAAGGGATGATGGAGGTCTTATAGTCCTATCCCTATTCAAGCAGGAAACCCTATACCAGGGGTCTCCAACCTTGGCCCCTGGAAGCCTGGTGGACTTCAACTCCCAGAATTCCACAACCAGCTTTGCTGGCTGTGGAACTCTGGGAGTTGAAGTCCGCCAGGCTTCCAGGAGCCAAGGTTGGAGACCCCTGCCCTATACTATTTCAGACAAATGGTTGTCCAATCTTTTTTTTTACCTCCAGTGTTGGAGCATCCACAACTTCTGGAGGTAAGCTGTTCCACTGATTAATTGTTCTAACAGTCAGGAAATTTGTCCTTAGTTCTAGATTGCTTCTCTCCTTAATAGTTCCCATCCATTGCTTCTTTTCCTACCTTCAGACACTTTGGAGAATAGGTTGACACACACACACACACACACACCTTTTTTGTGGCAGCCCTTCCAACTCTGTTATTCTTATTTTGAATATTCTCTGTGTACTGTTTGCCATTTGAAGATGCTCTTGTTAGATGACAGGTGTTATATTATATTACAGATAAGCAAGTTTGGAAAGGCAATAGCTGGAAATGAAAGGAATTGAAATCAAGTGTTTCTGGGCAAAGCTGGGCTCTGATACAATTTTATACTTCAGGACAAATCTATAGATGAGTACAGTTTCTATTGGCTGCATCTTTGACTTGCAAAGACAAGAAAAGGTTCTAGATCAATAGTGACTTGCCTAGGTAATATCATCTAATGACCCATGGGATATATGGAACAATACTGATACCATACCAAATTGATTCTCCATATGTTACTCCCTATACTATCTTTTTATTAATTAATTTAAATTAAGATGGCATTAAAAGGAAGGTTGCTCATTTGCTAGAAGACCAAATATCCATCAGGATATTCTGACTGACCAAAGACAGCTTGAATCAAAACCTCATTATTACCTTTCTGTATTGTTACTCAGCAAGCTATATTGAGCGATCTGTGATTTCAAATATGGAATTTAGATTGCAGATTAATTCTGGCAAGACTGAGTGATTGTAGCGTTGACAGAGGTGGGTGGGTGGATTTTGCACAGATTCAGCCTATGTATGAATTACACACATTCTTGGACTGGGAAGCATTGCTCACAGTGATTCTTGCCTTAATTACCTCCTATTTGTAGTATTGTAAGACACTGCATGGGGCTGCTTTGAAGACCACTTTGAGCCTGCAGCTGGCCCAGAATGCATGAAAATGGGCAATTTTGATGTGTTCATTATGCCCATAAAACATTCCCACTCTGCGAAATGCCTTGCCTCTCAGTGGGCTTCCAGGTATAATTCAAGGTGCTGGTTATCACCTAAAAAGTCTTACAGCAGGGGTATCAAACTCGCGTCATCACAGCAGTGTCATGCGATGTATTGTCTTTTCCTCACTTCACTAAATCAGATGTCGGCATGGCCAGCACATGACACATTCGGCCTGTGGGTGTGAGTTTGACACCCCTGACTTACAGCATAGGACCAGGCTATTTATAGGATCACCTTTTTTCTGCTCACCCCACCATGGTGTCATGTTCTGGATCCCTTCCATTAAA
This sequence comes from Hydrophis major, assembly GCA_033807585.1. NCBI lineage: Eukaryota > Metazoa > Chordata > Lepidosauria > Squamata > Elapidae > Hydrophis > Hydrophis major. The sequence goes on along the minus strand of CM066330.1, from coordinate 237,504,466 downwards.
CAATGTAATCATGTTGGACCCTGGAATCCTGTGTTTGCAGTGGCAGCATCTGGCATTTTTTGGAGATCCATTTTTTGGAGATCCAATCCTGTTATCTTTTTGCATGTTGCTGAAGACCTGGCTAAACAACTATTTTAAGTTTATTCATCCATGTATTTGTGTAAAATATTTCCCAGGATCAAACTTATATTAAATGACAGTTATATGTATGTGTATACACATGCATGTACACAGAGCCTTATGTCTAATTTGTATACCTACAGCATATGCATGTACACATATACATATCTAGTATTGCTAGGTTTTAATTGCCATACAGCTAAAAGTTGCACTTTCAAAAAGCATGGCTACATACAATAGGTTTTTGATGCTGCTTCTGTATTGGTATCTCTTTTAATCTCATGCTGCAGTGAATGCTGGGCAACTGAGCTAATTTACTTCCAGCTCATTGGAAGATATTTATATTCTATTTTCCTGTTGGGTCAATGAAGTTCTGCAAACCTTGGGAGTGGGACAGTTTCCCATTATTGGAAGACCCACCTTTTGGTTCCTGAGCATTACTTCCTCCCTTAAGCTTGTGTTACTAATCCTTCCATTTCACAACAATTTATTCTTTTAATAGAAAATAGAGTACCTTGTCAATTCTTTTTCACAGGAAGCAGTGACTTTAAAAACAAATACATTAGTTGGAGGTCAATGGGAATGAAGCATTGTTTCTTAGGCACTCTCAAATGGTATCAATCTCAAATTGATAAGATGATTTTGTATTTTTAACATTTCAAGGTTGGCTGCAGTGAGAACATTCATCAGTTGGTAGGGTTTAAAGAGCAAAAAAAAATGCTGCCTGAGAAGTGCTTTGTTTTTTTTAGCATTTACTTTTTTTGTAAATTAATCTGGGCTTTTTTATAAACAGGAGCAGCTGTTGATTCAATTTCTGTAATCTCTTTTCAAAGCCATTCAACATAGGAGTCATCAGAAAATTTTCACTATACATGGAGAAATACCTTCTTTTATTCTTGCCATCAATGATTCTGGATATTAGTAGCAGGAAAGGGAGAAACTCCCTTCTAATCGTGTCATTTCTTTTTATATATTCTCAGTTTCTCTCATTTTTTTTTCCTAATAGAAATGTACACCTTTCATGGGAACAAGGCCTCTGCGTGTGAGGGGAAAATCCAAAATGTAACTTTCACTTTAACTTGATCCAAGCTAAATGAATGAAACACAGTCAGTATGGTAACTCTTCTGAATATTTAATACTTTCAATCCTGACATTTATTTTGTTTTGACTTCAGATTTTGTACACATTTGCTTTGGGACATATACAATTCTGGGAATGCAGGTTGTACATTTCTATATTGGACCAGAATTAGGAGATGTTAAGGATCAGAAGTTTTGTTTTGTTTGCTTGCTTGTTTTACTGAAAACTGAATGAATTTTCTGCCAGTTTTATGGTCTCTTTTTATGTCTAAACACATGGATTTGAAAGTAAGTCTGGCTCCCAATGGAACAAACTCAAATAATTGCCGGCTCAGAACCTTACTAAGTGCTGCACACACTCTTACTCAACAAAAACACAGATTCCATGAAACTTAACCTTCTGCTAGATATGTTTAGAGCTGTATGCATCAGACCTGGAACTACTGCAGAACAGAATGCACACAACACTGCAGCTTATGAAATACAAAATGAAGTAACACATCTTTTGTTGGAAATTTTTTATAAAGATTAACAGTGTCTAAGTCAACCAATCAGGATTCTAATAAATACATTTGTAACTCACCAAAAGCAATTCCTTCATCCAGAGTTGAATTTTAGAAAGAATCCTTCTGAAAAAAATTATATCCCACCTCATACTCAACAATTATACCGAGGATGTTATGGTTATATTTCTTGACCTTAAAAGATGACCCAGACTTCACAATGGGCAAAGCTTTCGGGCAAGCTCCTCCTCTTAACTACTTCTTTTTTTGCTATATTCATTCTCATTCCCACAGGTATTCCTTCACTTTCACCGGAAGAGAATCAGGAATGCAAGACTTATGTATAAATCCATAATCAAACTGACAGGTTTCATGCATGTTTCCAAAGAAAAGTCATGTCTCTTAACTCCTCAAGGAAATATGGGTAACAGACTTAAAAACCAGCATTTCTTGGGGTTTAAAGAGATTCTTTAAAAAGGAATCTATTTGTTTTCAAAATGTTGACTAATTTTCTTGAATGTTTGCCTCATGTTAGCCCAGTCATTGTAATGCCTAGCACTTACACAATAAGAGATATAAACTCCAGGACTCTAAATTATACCCCCCCACACCTTCTCTTGTCCCTTCTCCTTTCTTTGCAACAACCATCTATTTTAATTAACCTAGAAATAGATTAACACAACCAATAAACATTTGGAAAGGTAGAATGTTATTTTCTAAAAAAAAATTACCTTTATTTATTGATACAAAGTTTGGATTGACCAGTTGTCAAAAATTACTCAAGGTGAAATACATATTGCATTGGGCATTGATTCACTGATCAATTTGATAAATAAAAATAAAATATCTTGAAAAATTGGGCAGCCCTGTTTCAAAGTAGAGAAGACCACAAGAGCATTAAATGGGTCACTATATTCCCATTAGAATTCCCCCTACTCCAGGAACAGTCTACTATATGTGTTTTTCAAACAACTTTAAGATGTGTGGGCATCAACACCCATGCATTCTGGCTAGGGAATTCTAGGAGTTGAACTCTACACATCTTAAAGTTGTCAAATTCAAAAATAGTGATTTAGAGGTTCACAGGGATTTAGAAAGAAAGTTATGATCTAGAGCACATGTGGCAATGATATACGAGTGCTTCAAAAGCTAGGTATTATACAGTAACAGTTTCAAAAGAATAAATTCTTGCCAGAGATTTGTATTCCTATTCCATGTTTTCAACTTGCAGTCCAATCAAACTTTGTGTCAGCCATGAAACCATATATTTTCTTAAAAACTTTGAGGATGCCACAGTTAGTACCTGGAAATTTGGGAGGGGGGAATTCTTAATGAGTAGTAGATTAGACTCAACAACATTCTTCTCAAAAGTCAAGGACATGTCAACCTGCACCTGAATTCTTTCAACAAACATTTGCAATCTTTTGCATCCTCAGGTAAGAGAGGAGAGAGGGCTTAAAAGAGCCAGGTATGGTCTGGGAGTGTGGTCACATGCAAGAGAGTTATCCCAATTAATTCACATTTATAGATTATTGGGTATATTTCTCCTTGTGGGCAGTGTATTTTTAATGTTAGATTTCAGGTTTCAGGGGTGGGCGGCTAGTTTATTTTTATCATTTATTCAGTATTATATAGCTTGTTGCTGTGATCATTGACCAGGCTCATCTGAAATAATAGAAGTTGCTTTCTACCCCTGTGGGGACCAACATGTTCCTCAAAGATGCTCTTGATGATGTTAATTAGACTTACATTACATTCTAAAATCTTCACAGCTTTGCATCCATCTCTGAGCATGGATTGGGCTCCTTTCAAGCACATGACTCATTTTGGGGGATGTGTTGGAGCATGATAATTCCTCATCTGTACTATGTTACCTGATCTCCTCAGGAGTTGGCTCACATCTGTGAGAAGTTAGTTTCACTGTTTCAAGGCACAAAGCTTCACTTTTCCAGTACTGTGGACCTCACTCATATACATTCTTATACTGGTAGATTTATGACTCATCTTTGTTCAATACACTTAGTAATAAACAAATTACTTAGTAATAAACAATACACTTAGTAATAAATAAATAGTAAAGGAATGCTCAATGGGCTTTAAAGCAAGCTGGCCAAGACTAGGTTCTTGTCTTTCAAACCTGTTGGCAAACATCTAACCAATATTGGCTTTCAAGTGAATTTGTTCTGCTTTTATATTACTGTATGGTATCATCAAGAATCTGTTTTTAGTGCAGTGCTTTATTGTTTTATAGTTTCTATTTTGTATTTTTATTGGTCACTGCTTTGAGTATTCTTGAATAGAAAAGTGATTTATTAGATAAAGAAAAAACAGATGTGGAGAGAGTAAGTAATGCCTTGTTTTTCTGAATACATGAGTTCAAAATTTATCCAAACCAGGAACTGCCAAATCTGCCACAGGCAAAGTCCAAGGAATAGCATTATTACTGAATAAGTTCTACGCATGGGCGCAAGGAACGGAGATGAGACGGTGAACAGTGAACTTCAACTCTTTATTATACATTCTGAACAGAGCAAAACCCTAGAGCAAAAGCAGCCCTTTTATAGGCAAGCTGCTGCTCTAGTAACCAATAGGAAACGTGGAGTGTTAACCCCCTTAACCAATGAGAGTGGCTCGTTAACAGCCAATCAGATTCTCCTGAACGGACCAATCCGATATCGCTATTATCAGTCAATCAGAAGTGCAGGGCTAGAACTCTGCTATTTTCTAAAGCTTTTGATAAACTTTATTTGAGTATTTTATTAGTTCACAACACCCCTTCCCCCCGGGTTCCGTTTGGGGGGTGCAGTGATGTAAGTTCAGTGATGTAATCTCTGAGGTAGGAAGGATGCTTCGACTGTCTATTGGATTTACGCTGTCCCACCGGTTCTTGTCCATAAGCCTGTTTTGGCGGGGCGTTTTCGGGCAAGTAAGGTGCTGGTGGTTCTTCGTTGGAAGACTCGGTGCCGCTAATGTTCTCGTCGTTGTCCTCTGGCCCTTGCGGGCTTGCCTTTGTTGGGTTGTTCCTCTGTGCCGAGGCCACCTCCATCCTTGATCCTTCTTCACTTCTCATGCCCAATGGCTGACTTCTTTTGTTCCTGCTTTCCGCCATTTCGAATTCAGTTTCTTCGACATCCCCTCCCCCCTCAGTTTGGGAGTTACCGGAGTTGCGGAAACTAGGTTGTAGCCTCGAGCGAAGCTGATCTATATGGCGTTTCCATATTTTTCCATCGCAGGTTTTCACCCGGAACGACCTGGGTCCAGTGGCTTGAACAACAATAGCCTCGATCCACAACGGTTCGCCAGAAAGGTTTCTGGCGAAAATGAAGTCGCCTATCATGAACTCATGGCATTTTCCGCTAGATCCACAGGGTTTCTCTGGCTCGTAAGACAGGTGAAGCCGGTCGAGGTGGGAGCGGAGTTTGCGTCCCATCAATAGTTCCGCTGGAGTCTTTTTGGTGACGCTGTGTGGAGTGATATGTTGGAGAAGGAGTATTCTATTTATCTTATCTTCAATGTCCCCATAGTCCATTTTGTAGAAGGTTTTTTTTAACAAACTGTACCATGCTCTCAGCTCTTCCATTAGCCGCAGGGTGCACTGGTGAAGTTAGTGCATGGCGAATACCGCGGTCCGCTAAGTATTGTTCAAAAGGAAGTGCAGTAAACTGGGGTCCGTTGTTGGATATCAGAACGTCTGGCAGTCCATGCGTTGCGAATAGTCTGTTCAACTTCCAGATGATGGACTCGGTTGTGGTACTCTTCATTTCGTGGATCTTGAGCCAGTTTGAATAGGCATCCACTGTTAATAGGAACGTATGTCCCTTAGTAGGTCCCGCAAAGTCAATATGAATGCGGGACCACAGTCCCCGAGGTATTTCCCATTCTGTCGGAGTTGCTTTTGGTGGGGCATTGCTAACTTCCTGGCACTTATAACAAGTCTTTACCCAGGCTTCGATTTGTTTGTTGATGCCCGGCCACCACGCGTAGCTTCGTGCAAGCGCTTTCATACGCACGATGCCGGGGTGGCCCTCATGCAGTGTCTTTAATACCGCTCGTTGTAACCGCTCTGGGACGATGACTCTATCCCCCCATAGGATGCAGCCCTTTTGTGAAAAAAGTTCTGTTTGCCTATTCTTGAAGGGAATGAAGTCATCAGGAGTTTGATCTACTGGCCATCCTCATTCGACCCAGCTAAGAACCCACTTTAAGATAGGATCGCATTTTGTTTCGATCGCGATATCTCTAGCTGTTAACGGCGGTGACTGTAGTGTTTCAATCTGGAGCATTGTAAGTGTTGGAACTGGGTCGTCAATGGTTTCTGGAAGTGGTGCATGGCTCAATGCGTCAGCGTGGGGAATGGCTTTCCCCGGGCGGTGTTGCAGCTTATAATTGTACGCAGCCAAAAACTCCGACCAGCGAGTCATTCTAGGTGATAATATATAGGGGGTTGGCTTGTCTCCTGCTATAATCCCCAGCAAAGGTTTGTGGTCGGTAACAATAGTAAAAACTCGTCCATAAACATATTCATGAAACCATTTAACAGCAGATACAACAGCAAGAGCCTCTTTATCGATTTGACTATAGTTACGTTCAGCCTTTGATGAAGTTCTTAAAAAATAGGCAAGAGGGGCTTCACTACTGTTTGGTGACACATGGCTCAAAATGGCTCCCACTCCAAATGGTGACTGTTAAAGGCAAAGTCTCGTTATACTGCATTAAAACAGCATCTGAAGTTAACAGATTTTTCACTTGTTGGAACGCGTGCTCCTCTCGGTGCCCCCAAACCCAGGTTGCTTTTTTATCGAGGAGCCGATGTAGGGGCTCGGCTACAGTCGCTTTGTGAGGCAGGAAGATGTTGTAAAAATTAATAAGCCCCAGGAAAGCTTGGAGATCAGTCTTGTTTCTGGGTCTTGGGGCGTTCTTGATTGCTCTCAACTTGCTACTGGTGGGGTGAATGCCTTGTTTATCGATTAGGTACCTCAGGAACTCTACTTTATCTGTACACAGTTGACATTATTTTTTTTTAACTTTAAGGCCAGAGTCTTTAAATTTCTGGAGAACCATTTTAAGACGCTCCTTTAGTATTCCTCTATTCGGGGCAGCAATTAAAACGTCATCAAAGTATGGTACGACCCCTTTTATTCCCTGTAATAGCCTCTCCCTCAAGCTCTGAAAGATCCCTGGGGCTACGCTAACTCCGAATTGGAGTCGGTTGCACTTAAAAGCGCCTCAGTGCATAACGATCATTTGTGCCTCTGCTGTTTTTTTATCTACAGGCAGTTGTTGGTACGCCTGTGCTAAATCTAATTTAGCGAAGACTTTTCCGTCCCCCAGGGAATGGAGGAGGTGTTGTACCACAGGCACCGGGTAAGTGTTCTGTTGAAGGGCGTGATTCAGGGTGGCACGGTAGTCCCCACAGATCCTTAACGATCCATCCGGCTTGATGGGTGTTACGATTGGGGTTTCCCAAGGAGCATGGTCGGTTGGTTCTAAAATGCCCTGGGCTATTAATTTATCAAGCTGCTCGTCAATCTTTGGTTTAAGGGCAAAAGGGACTTGACGAGGCTTAAGGCGGATGGGGGCTACTTCAGAGTTAAGGTTAAATGATATCGGGGTCCCCTTGTACTCACCTAGTTTTTCTGCAAAAACGTCCTGGAATTCCTGGATGAGGGCCTCCTCCCAGTCGTCGCTGCTGGTTTGGTGAATGCCGGCTACCTCAATCCCAAGTGGAGCGAACCATTGAAGGCCTAACAAACTAGGCCGATCATGGTCGACAACGGTCAATGGTAAAGATGCAGTATGATTTTTGAATGAGACCTGGACTAGGCTGGATCCAACGACCAGAATTCGGTTTCCTTGATAGTCCTTGAGAATGATTCTTTCGACACTGAGGTCTTGTCACCGGACGGCAGGGATTAATTGTTTAAGGGTCTTCCAGGAAACCATCGAGATCCTGAATTGACTTCCATCATGCAGGGCTGGTTTTCGATGGCGACCTTCACTCGGATCTTCTTTGCATCTAATGATGATGTGTGACCAATCGTGATGGTTTGGTGTGCCTCTTCTCATTTCGTTGAATGGGCTAGTGATTTATTTCTGTAGGAGTGGTTGTTCCATTGATGGTTCAATTGTTCCCGATTCACAGGACGACTTCCTGTGGGTTGGCGGTAGTTGGTCCCCCTCTGAAATGGGCTGGATCCTAGCTTGCTTCTACAGACTTTTCTGATGTGGTCTCTCTTTCCACAAATATGGCACAGCGTGTCGAGGAATTTGCAGTCTGATTGTGGGTGGTTTGCCCCACAACCTGCACATTGGTACTGCAGTCTCTGGTTACGCTGGTGGCGTTGGTCTTGTTCAGACTGGAGCCAGTTGACTTCTTCCTCATCACTTTCTGATGACAGTGGTGGGCTGCCGTTGCATGTCCCTCAAGGCGAGGTGATGTTTCGCCGGCGAGTTGGCAGAGCGGGGCGTTGGTGCGGTGCATTTGGGCAGCCGACTTCCTGGTTACTTCTGCTGCAGTAGCGTCAGCGATGGTATCTGCAAGGCTGATGTCGCCTTTCGCCATCAGCTTGCTTTGCACGTGTGGTGCATCTAATCCCAGAACTATTCGGTCTCTTAGAGCTTCTTCGAGGTTGGCGAACCCACAGAGGTCTCCCAGGTTCCGGAGATCCGCGATGAAATCTGCAACACTTTCTCCTTTCTGCTGGTCTCTCTGGTAAAATTCATGTCTTTGGACAAGCGTTGGTACGGTAGGTGCATAGTGGGCCCATAGGAGGGGCTCGAGGATGTCCCAGTCCATGGATTTTACCTTAGCTGGTTTCGCCAGTGCTTTAGCCATCTTAAAAACGGCAGGTCCGCAGTGAGTCAGGAATACCGCTCGCTTTTTTCCAGTAGTGGCATCCTTCAAGTTGTTGGTTTCCAGAAACATCTGGAACCGGTCCATGTATGAGTCCCAGTCTTCTTGTGCCGGGTCGAATGGAGTGGGTGGTATGGTGCTGCCGGTCATGGTTTCCGCCGTTGATGCGCCTTCAGCCACGTGCTCTGTTTCGTGGTCTGTAGTGTTCAGTCTGCTCTGACGTCTCCGCATCCCACCTTCGTCGCCAGTGTTAAGTTCTGCGCATGGGCGCAAGGAACGGAGACGACACGGTGAACAGTGAACTTCAACTCTTTATTATACATTCTGAACAGAGCAAAACCCTAGAGCAAAAGCAGCCCTTTTATAGGCAAGCTGCTGCTCTAGTAACCAATAGGAAACATGGAATATTAACCCCCTTAACCAATGGGAGTGGCTCGTTAACAGCCAATCAGATTCTCCTGAATGGACCAATCCGATATCACTATTATCGGCCAATCAGAAGTGCAGGGCTAGAACCCTGCTATTTTCTAAAGCTTTTGATAAACTTTATTTGAGTATTTTATTAGTTCACAACAATTACCTTATCATATCACAGTAAATACAGAAACATTTCTGTTCCTTCTTTTCTTACCAAGGCACATATAATAATTTTATACTGGTCTTTGACCATAATAATGTTTGATTCATAAGAGAGCTATGTTTAATGTTTATGTTTACTCTATAAAGCCTTAGTAAGACCACACCTAGAATACTACATCCAGTTTTGGTCACCACACTTTAACCAAGATGTTGAGACTCTAGAAAAAGTGCAGAGAACAGCAATCAGAATGATTAGGGGACTGGAAACTAAAAAGAACAGTTCCAGAAACTGTGCATGGCTAGTCTAGTGAAGAGAAGGACCAGGAGAAACATGATAGCAGTATTCTAATATTCAAGGGCTGCCACAGAGAGGAAGGAGTCAAGCTATTTTCCAAGGTACCCAAAGGTGAGAGAAGTTATAATGGATGGAAATTGATCAAAGAGTGATTCTATCGAGAAATAAGGAGAGATTTTCTGACAGTGAGAACAATCAACCAATGGAACAGCTTGCATTCGGAAGTTGTGGGAGCTTCATCACTGGAGGCTTTCAAGAAGAGACTGGACCCCTATCTGTCAGAAATGGTGTACAGTTGCTTGTTTGGGTGGGAGGGGTTGGACAAGATGACCTACAAGGTCCCTTCCAACTCTGTTAATCTGTAATCTGCTTGATTAATGCAGAGATCCAACATCTAGGCCATAATAGCGGCCTAAGCTGCTTCTAGTTTTGGCTAAGTATGTTGAATATAAGTGATTTTAATATAAGAGAAAGTGGAGGTGAGAGGAAAATCGAGGTGTGTCTTGAAGTTTAAGAAAATGTGGTTTTACTCTTACATATTTGTAGTTTCCATTTTGAACCTATGTTTTATTGTAAACTGAAGAGCTAACTGGATAGTCGGTGCTATAAATACATCTGCTGAGTGGATATCATATTCCAGCAGAGAGTCCCTTGGTTTCTAATCTATTTTGACACAGGAGTTACATGTTTGATATTAAGGAAGTATAGAAGATGGAAACCGGTGGATCCCACTGAGTAAATATATCCTTTTCTCCTTTGTTCAATGCCTGGATCGTGATATACCCTCAAAATATATGTTTTAAGATTAGGTTTTAATTAGGGATATGCAAAATATACCATTCTGGGGTATCGAGAATTCTAATGTTCTCCAGAACTTTCCAACCACAGAACAGTATATTTTGCATATCTCAACTCTTAATTGATTTTAATTATAGAATTTAATTGCTTTTAATATCTTAGTTTTTAATTTTGATTTTATTTCACCATAAACCCAAGTGACCTCACTAACCTAAAGGAAATACATGAATAAATAAGTAAATAAATATTTGGGGAAAAGATATCTTTCTTCCCTATATCCCAAATAATAGCACAGTTAAACAAGGTCACAGGATGTAAAATGGTAGTTGTGCTGGGGAAGGAGAAACAAGCCTAAATGGAGTAAGTTAGAGATGGAGAATGGAATGGAATATATTATAATGGAATGGGACTGTGTGACTGGCTGCAATCTTAAGTGTTCCACATTGCATCATGTTATTAGCAGTCCTGATTATAATTAATAGATTGAATGTGATATTTTCTTTACCTCAGGAGTACAGTTGGCAGATATTTTATGCCTAAACTAGAACATTCTGGAACATTCTAAGTGCAGCAGATGTCAATACACTGGGACAATGTGGCACAAAAACCATAGTTTTATGATCCAGAGCTAGTAGTTTTGGCCTAATTCATTGTTTTAGATTAATAGATCATAAATAAGACACTGGAAAAATATATTAAGAAATAATAGCATGTTCATGGATCATGCTATGTAGTCATGCTGTCTATGAATAAATTAAAAAGGGGGATAGTGGAACATGGATACATTTTACAGAAAAAGTAAGGACTTCTAAGAAAAGGAAGTAGACACCAGTTCAAATTTTAGACTTAATTGATACACTTAAACAATTTTTGTTCTATGTATCATTTTATATAATCATATAATCACAGGGCTGGAAGGGACCTTGAACAGGTCCCTGTTCAAGGCAGTTAACTTCAATCTATTCCAGACAAATCATTGTCCAGTCTATTCTTGAAAACCTCCAGCGATAGCGCACCCACAACTCCAGGAGTTGTTCCACTGATTCATTGTACTCATTGTCAGGAAATTTCTTCTAAATTGGATCTCTCTTTAATAGCTTCCACCCATTGTTCTTGCCCTACCCTTCGGTGCATTGGAGAATAAATCCAAGAATTCTTAAGTAATTCAAATATGAAACCACTGGCATGTTGCAAAGATTGGCCTTCTGCCATGGAAATTGAAAGAATTATTTACTAGTGTGAGCAATAGAGATCATATGGGGATTACTAGAATCCAGAATGTGTTTGTTAAAAACATCATGCCAAGCAAATCTTTCTGGGTGTTGTTTTTTGATTTTTTGGAAAGCATTAGATTAGTAGTCTGATGAAATGTTATGGATTTGGGATAATTAAGTTTCATAGGTTGACGAAAGCCTCCTTCTGGATAAAATAAAAAAGTTGGATGGATGATCTCACTATCAAGTGGGTTCACAACTAGCTGAAAAATGATAATCTAGTTTTCAGCGACTGCTCAAAGTTATGACAGAGCTGAATGAGAAGGATTAATGATGAGTTCTCATAGTTGCAGCTGTTGCAGTCCCCATGGTAACGTGATTATCAGGGTTCCTGCTGATTGCCCTAATTAAATCATGAGTCTGGAACCAAGCTTCAAAAGAATCCAAAAGATTTATTAGGAGCAACATGTAGGCATTAACCTAAATGAAGCCAACTCTAACATACGTAATTTACAGTCACCTGTGACCGTGTTTCCCCTCTTCCCCCGGGTGTTTCATAAATGAGATTCTCCAATGAAGCACGTTTATAGGCTGGGTATCCTCAATCACATTCTCCAATGAAGGATTTCATGGACAGAAGATCCGGTAGCCTACCTACAATTTTTGTAAGATAAGCGTGGAATGTACTTCTGGTTTTAAACTGCTGTACTGCTCCTTCAGATACCCCCTTATTTATGGCAATCTGAAAACAGGCATAGGAATATTTTATGAGTTGACAATGATTGCAATTTGAGCACTTGGCAACCAAGTCACAATTATGATGTCATAGTATCCTGCAGTCACATTTGTGACTTTCACTGTTGGTTTTCAACAAACAAGGGTGACAGGGAAGCCAATGGGGCTGCACCAAAGGAGGTATAATGTTTAAATCATAAGAGATGACAGTTCCACACTGTGCCCCCTTCCAGTTTTGGTTGCTACAGTATAAGGAGGATCCTGAAGAACTGGAAAGAGTGCAGAGAAGAATAACAATGATGTTGAGCAGCTTGGAAACCAAGTCTAAAGAAAAATAGAGGGTCTGGATATCTTTAGCCTAAAGAAGGGAAGGCTAAAAGGGAGACATGATAGCAATCTCCCGATACATGAAATACTATTGCAGAGAAGAAGGTAAGGATTTATAAGCCCCACAGTACCAAAGAATAGGGCAAAAACGAATGGGCAAAACTTCACAGAGTGTTCCAATTCAGAAATAAGGAGAAAAATCTGAACTGTGAGATCTAATAACAATGAAACAATCTGCCTCCTGTGACTATGAATGTTTCATCCCTGGTATCTTCAGGCAAAGATTAAATAGCCATTTTTCTGAGATAATGTAAAGATTCTAAACAGGGAGTTGGACTTAAAAACTTCTCCAATCCTGTAAATTCAATATTATACATTGGTTGTCAGGAACAAAATAACATGAGGAAAAACCCTAAATGTTCTAGGATTTACATATCTATGTCTTAGGATCCAACTATATAAAAGACCTGCTTCTCAGGAGTTGTTCTTTGAAAATTCATTTGCTTGAGATTTGACAAGCCAGTTCTCAAGAGACAGTTTATTTGGTACTGTTCCAATTCTACTAAAATTTGTGTTAAGCTATTTTCCTGTAGAAGAATAGCCAAGATGTATCTTCTTTTAATTATTAATTGATGTTTGTATAGTTTTTAATGTACATCTTTGAATTTTTGAGGGGAGTTATTTGCACTCTTTATTTTATTGATTACTTGCTGCCTTCAGACCTCAAATCAAACAGAAGTGTGGGACAGAATCACATAAATAACAATTTTTGGACCAAGGCAATCTTGTATATATCCCTGGCTATTCATAAAAAAACCAGATTGAAGCAATAGAAAGGCAAAGACTGTCCTCAATTACACAATTTCCTTTGAACCATTTGATTGTGCTGTCTCCCAGTTGCCCCACAAACGACCACAGTAATGAACATGGGTATATTGCAGCATTAAATATGCAGACATGCAAATTTGCAGAGGCAGCACTTCAGCTAACAGTTTAATGTCTGTAATGCTGCATTGTTGGCAGGAGACATGACTTAAGCCTGTATTATAACATCCTGGTCAAGCATGACTCTTTCAATTGGAAGTGAATTCCGTTGTATGTTTATATGGAATAGAAATAAAATATTTTTTTTTTAGTTCTAAAAGCATAACTCTTTTGTCTTCCTAAAAGGGGAGTGGGGTTAGTCAGAGAGAGAAAATACACATTTTTTTTAGTACACAGTCTTTCAATCTTTCAATGTAAGGTTTACTTATTGGTTGCCTAAATTATACAAGATCGAAAAACAATATGATATTTTTGGAATCAATAATATGCAGCAAAGTGATTTGATGTTGGCCTTTATCTGGTCTTGAGCACTTTTTATTTTGTCATTCCTTTTATTCAAATTTTGCTTAATTAAATTTAAAAATATGCTGGTGAAGGAACCAGCATTGCCCCCCACCCAGGGAAAAAGAATAAAAAATAAAGTTTACTCAATTCTGCACTGTACAATATCATTGGGTTGATTTTTTTTCTCTTTAACTAGATGCTTTTCATATTTTCCAGTATGATAAATATCTGTTATATATACATGAATTCCAGCTTACATGGTGATGTCATCTCATAGCCCAATCTAATTGACCATACAATGCTGTAGTATTACATACCTCACTGCATGATTGACTGTAATGTGAATAAATCAACAGCAGTTAAGGGAAAAGAACTGGTGCTAAATTAATAGTAGCAACATGAAAACAATGGAAGCAATTTAGATAGGAGAAAAGGTATTATCAAATTCAATTACCTGAACAAAAGCTTGCACTTCATGAAAATTGCTACATTATGTTTGAAAATAAATGCAAAAGATATTCAGTGAAGCTCTAATTCCATATTCGTAGGTCTATCATCTTGATTCTGTTATTTAGTTTGGAATTCTAGTTAATTAAAAAAAAAGTATAACCAGAGTTCTGGGTAATAAAGACCTCAGACTGACTCGTACGATATCCCAATTTTGGCAGTGATAATTCAATTCAGTTCAGAATAGAGCTAGAAGCAGAGGTAGTATTCAGCAGGTTTTTACCAGTTCTGGAGAACCGGTAGCGGAAATTTTGAGTAGTTCAGAGAACCAACAATTATCACCTCTGACTAGCCCTGCCCCCATGTATTCTCTGCCTCCTGAGTCCCAGCTGATCGGCTGGGTCTTATTTTGTTGCTATGCACAGGAGAACGGAACTGGAAAGCAGGTTAGTGGGGTGGGAAGGGAATGGGGATTTAACAGTATCTTTCCCCTGCCACGCCCGCAGAACCAGTAGTAAAAAAATTTGAATCCCACCACTGATAACCCATAACACATATATAACATCTCAAGATAGTGAAGCAAGATTATAGCTTTATTTACATAAGAAACTAAATTTAAAAGTGATTGTTCTGGCTTTAATTTTGGGCCGTGTATAATTTTAGTCAGTGGTGAATTATTCAATGAGGTTAATAATCCATGACATTTTAAGATATGTAAAACTGGTGTTCTTTTCTGTAATTCATGGATTAATGTAGCTTTTGTGATAATTTTATTTAGCCTTTGTCCTAATTTAAGAAATCCTTCTGTAGATAATCAGATCAGATCTCTGGTAATAGTTATTGTCCCCATAGCCTGTTGCAAGAAATAGGGTACAGGTCAGCAACGAGAACCAAATAATGAATCGGGATTGAATATCAATTCAGAAGGAGCAAATTAGACCCAGGAAGCAGCCTCAAAAAGCTATTGGGGCAGCATATTGGGAAAATGGACAACAAAACCCAAAATCTGACAAAGTGACAGAGAAAATATGCAAAACGACTTAGGACTTGGCTATCTGCAGCACTATGTCTCCCAGTAAGAATCTATTTGGTTATGTACAGGAGAAGGAGAAGTCCTACTGAAGATATCCTCACTTGTTCCAATGAAGTTCCATTGTCTTCCTATATAAGGAAAGCACTTCAGTTGTGTGGCTCCCAGGTTGTAAAGGCACTCCTCATAAAGTGTCCTTGGTCCCCAATTCCCCCACTTTTGGAAGTTAATCAAAACATAACATTTATGTCAAGATTTCCATTAACAATTTATTTATTGTAAGGTATAAAAGGAGAGTGGCTTTTAATGATACTAATTTATTCATTTATTGTTGTAAGATGCTTTGATTGTCAGAAAGCTACAGAAGAACATAAATAAATAAGAAATTGGTAGGAGAGAAATTATTTAGACATGAACATCTTAGGGGACTTTAGCGATACAATGCTGATTGGAGGGCCTAAAATGTTTATGCAACAGGAAGCTGGATACAAAAAAACGAACATTCATGTTGGTGTTTTGTTTCTTCTTAATGAAGTTGACATGGAGATTGGATGGTAGAGACATCTGAGTGAATTTGTGAAACTCTGACAGGGTCCAACTAAATACCAATTCATTTAGCCCTACAATTAAGTTTGCACAAAATAGCTTCACTCAAAAGACACACAGATGACAAATCTCTAAAGAATGCTGTCTGGTTTCATTGTAAAAAAAGAAAACCAGCAATATTTCCACCATCATTCTCACCCTCTTTTGGAAGAAAGGAAATCCAAATGTGAAATACTGCCTTGGCTTTGGGTCTCCATGGAGACAGTATAAACACATCTGCTTTCTTGTGATGGATGAAAGCACCCTGCATAGAATTTATAATTGAAAGGAATGAAAGACATTATTATTTCATGCTAAAACATTTCAGTAACAGATAGAGAGAATTCAGCTGAATGTTGTAGGAGCTGGTTACGGTGCAGCATTTTGGGGCTATCATTTCCAACAAAAAAGGCTCCAAGCTACAAGTTCCAAAGCATTGCCACATTGAAAGTTGGAAAGTCTGGACACAATGCATTCAACATTAACTACCTGTCATGACTACTTCAGCATCAACCTCAATAATACACAAGCACACAATAGATACAAACTCAGGGTAAACTGCACTAAACTTGATTGCAGAAAATACGACTTCAGCAACAGAGTGGTCAATGCCTGGAACATTTTTCTTGACTCTGTGGTTTCTTGCATTAACCCCAAACACTTCAACCTCAGACTGTCTACTGTTGACTTCACCCCATTCCTAAGAGGTCTGTAAGGTGCGTGCATAAATGCTCCAACGTGCCTACCATCCCTGTCTTAATGTTCCCTTTTATTCGTATCTATTTCATATATTAATAAACATGTTTATACTTATATATATTATCAAATGCATGCTTGACAAAATAAATAAATAATAAAATAAATAAATATAATAAAATATCATGAAAAGAAAACAGGATGCAATGTCCTGATTCTTACTGTTGAAAGTCAAAATGATTTCACAACAGTACTCACTTCTCCAAGCATAACTGATCATTGTCTCCCTATTGAGTAGGCTATTGATGGCTTTTGTCCTTTTAATACATTTATCTGGGAACATGTCACATTGAGTTCAATAGACTTATTCTTATATCAAACTTCCAAGTAATATATCCCCAGTAACAAGAAATCCAATGTAAACATAATTTCCAAAAATCATGTTATTAGGAATATATCAAATTGACATGGTCTTGGTGTAAATTTGGCTCTGACTGCACTCTAGATTTACACCCAGTAAAAAGCAAACATTCGAAACTTCCCCCAAAGTCATATTTTCCAGTCAGCTCTCAATCCATCCGATCCAGTGACTTCAGACTCCACCTCCAACCACCTGCAGTCACATCCTCAGTTCCCACAGGAAAGAATGTTATTTAGACTACGACATCCCACCTTATCTCTATAACCCCCTTTCCTGCTACCAGACTGATAAGCCTGAAGCAGTGTTAAACCCCTAAATAGAAATGTCTAGAAAAAGCAAAGAATAAGAATAACAAAGGGCTACAGTAAGCCATGGCTCCCAGTTTCAGGGTTGACACCCTATTTTATGTTAAATGCAGGGGGAAGATGCAAAATCAGAATTAATGTATTTGACAAATCATAATGGTCTGGCCACACATTACACTAAATCACAATACATGTGTTCACCAATCATATAAATCCAGGATGGCATTCCATGGCCTAATGGGTCACATGTCCACATCCCAATTTAGCTATTTCCTAGAACTAATTAAGAGACCCAGTTTGGTGTAGTAGTTAAGGTATCAGTCTTCTGGTTCTTTTAACCATTAGCCATTGGATTTAGGCTCCAAATCCTTCACAGGTTTTGTACTTGTTCCAGTTCCTTAGCATCTTTCTTCAATTGGAGAGACCAGTTCTTCCTTTAAAATATGTATGAGGCAATATGTTAGGTATATAAAAAGAAAACCTATTAGAATTAAATTAAAAATTAAATTTTTATTCTTTCCTATTAGTACATCACCGAATCACTACCATATCCTCTATGGTGCTTGAAACCAAAAATAAAGGCAAAGCCAAAATTACGTGATCTGGTAGAAAGATATTCTCCAGCTATGTGTTAAACCAAAATTAATGTGTCCAGATAACACATGAAGCCAAATTTAAACAAATCATATTACATTAGTAGGTGAATCCAGCCATCCTCATCCTCATCATCACCACCATTTATATTTTGCCAATCTAACCATATACTTATTTTATTGTCCTTGAGGTGTGATTAGTGTTGCAATTCTATAATAATGTATTTCCTCATTGTTCTTAAAAGTATAGCATAAATCTCAGTTTAAATTTTGAAATAAAAAACTATAAAATTAATTTTGCTCAAAAAGAGAAGTTGTTTAACCACATGATCAGGTGTGCATTTAAATCAAGAACCATGTGTATCATTGTTTAATTTTTTCCTTATTTTAAAGTTTCACCCTTCTGTCCTCCTCCACTAGCAGACTTTCTCAGAACAATTGTTATTTAGTTGTATATTTATACACATCACTGCACATTCATATTTATTACAGAAATATCTTCTTTAGGAAGTAGAAATACCAGAAAGTCAGGCAGATATGGAACTAATACATCATTCAACTATGAAGCTTGATTCCTGCTTTCCTGCAATTATCTTTTAAGACTGTATCATCTAATTAATCTTGTTGTCCAACAAAACCAAGATAATGATAAACAATATTCAGGCAATGACTCTAGACAGCAATAATAGGTAGCTAAAGTAGATAGTAGTAATAAACTGCTTCTGTAGATAACTTCAATGACCCTGAAAAACAATAGGTGGAAAGAGCGATAACCTCAAGCTGCATTTCCATAAATTTTGAGTGATGGTCCCTCACTTTATGCCCATCAGGGAAGATAAAGTTTATACTGAGTGTTGTGGAGCGGCGGTTACAGAACAAGACGGAGCCAGGCTGAAGCTAACAGACTTTATTCAATTGAATAAAGAGTCGCCGCGGCTGCTGGGGCTAAATGACAGCCAGCTGGCGGCGACAGCTGATGCCGTTTGACAGCTCCCTTTTATAGCCAGCTGTCAAATGGCATCAACCATTGGGAGCGATCGGCGCTCCTGCGTAGGCGGCAGACCAGAGAGAGGACTGCTGTAAGTCTCTGAACACAGCACTCCTTTCCTCTGGCCACGAGCATGTGTAGTCCTGCAGCCAGGCTGGCCACTTTCGCTCGCGGCCTGATCTTCGCAATTCCTGGGGTTTGCCGGCTGTCATCGAGTCCTGCTCTCCCCAGGCGGTGTCTGGAGCTTGAAGATGGTCGTCGGATGTCCAAGTCCTGGTGTCCAGCTGCTGACTGGGTAAGTCCTTTCGTTCGGTTCGCGGCGG
This sequence comes from Hydrophis major, assembly GCA_033807585.1. Classification (NCBI taxonomy): domain Eukaryota; kingdom Metazoa; phylum Chordata; class Lepidosauria; order Squamata; family Elapidae; genus Hydrophis; species Hydrophis major. The sequence continues at coordinate 237,485,245 of CM066330.1, read as the reverse complement.
GCGATGATCAGGTCGCGGCTGGTAGACTGGGTTGTTGGGCGGCTGGTAGACCGGGGCCTCTAGTGGGTTGGCTGTGGCAGGCAGCTGGTAGACCGGGTTGTCTGGCAGCTGGTAGACCGGGATTTCAGCGGCTGTCCTCTTCCAACATCTCCTTAGCTGATCTATGTGTCTTCGCCAAACTCGACCGTCCTCCAAGAGGATCCTGTAGGATTTGGGTCCTGTAATAGAGACTATTTGCCCTGGCAGCCATAAGGGATGCCCCACATAGTTCCTGGCATAAACCAGGTCTTGCAGGGTGAGTTCCCTGGCATGGCTCTCAGAAGCCAGTGGTGTACTAGGAGTATAGTGGGGGTGCAACCTGTCCAGGGTGGTCCTGAGGCGTCTGCCCATCAAAAGTTCTGCTGGGGTCTTGTTGGTAGTGGGGCATGGAGTAGCGTGTTGCATGAGCAAGTAAGTGGACAGTTTGGAGTGCCAGTCTGCTTGGCCAAGCCTGGCCAAAACTTCCTTCACAGACCTAACAGCCCTCTCAGCCATCCCATTGCTTGCAGGGTGAAAGGGGGCTGTGGGGGCGTGCCTGATGCCCAGGTTGGCTGCGAAGACTGCAAACTCATTGGAACAGAATTGGGGGCCATTATCTGAAACCAAGGTGTCAGGGAGTCCATGTGTAACAAACAGTCTGGTCAAGGCCCTTGTGACAGCCAGTGTAGTGGTGGAGGGGAGCAAAGCCACATCAGTCCATTTAGAGAACGAGTCTACTACAACCAAAAAGGTCTTCCCCTGCACAGGGCCAGCCAGGTCAATATGCAGCCTGGACCATTTTCCCATCTGGTTGGGGCAACTGTTGGTGGGGCTGCTCTAGTTGCCTGGCAGGGCTGGTATGTGCTTACCCAGTTGGCAATCCAGGCATCCAATCCTGGCCACCACACATAACTGCGGGCCAGGGCCTTCATCCTTACGATGCCAGAGTGACCCTCGTGCAGTGCCTTTAAAACTTGTTCTTGCAAGGTGGGTGGTATGACCACCCTTGTCCCCCATAACAGACAGCCCTGAAGTGAAGACAACTCTTGCCTGCAGGTCTTAAATGGCATGAATTCAGGAGCATACTGAATATTGGGCCACCCCCTCCCCACCCAGTCCAGGACTTGGGAAATCACTTGGTCCCTTCTGGAGTGGGCAGCAATATCTCCGGCTGAGACTGGTAGGTCAAGTACATTGCAGTCGAAGATTGCGTGGATGGGAGCTGGGTCTTTGACCGGTGTTGGAAGGGGGCATCTGCTGAGGGCATTTGCATGGCACAGGTTCTTCCTGGGGCGATGTACTAGTTTGTATGAGTAGGCGGCCAGGAACAAAGTCCATCTGGTCATTCGCGGGAATAGTACCTGTGGGGTTTGCTTATCTCCAGCTAAAAGTCCCAAAAGTGGCTTGTGATCCGTTACAAGTTCAAAACAATGGCCATAGAGAAACTCGTGGAATTTATTTACAGCAGCAACAGCTACTAGGGCTTCCTTATCAATTTGACTATAGTTCCTCTCTGCTGCAGAGAATGTTCTTGAAAAGTAGGCAATGGGTGCCTCAGATCCATTTGGGAGCCTATGGCTCAATACTGCTCCTATGCCAAAGGGTGAGGCATCTGAGGCTAACACCAGGGGCAGGTTTGGGTTAAATTGGATTAACACAGCGTTTGAAGTTAAAAGAGACTTAACTGCTTGGAAAGCGTTGGCTTCTCTTTGTCCCCAGTGCCAGGGGGTCTTTTTATCTAAGAGCCTATGTAGGGGTTCAGCTACAGAGGCTTTGTGAGGCAGGAAAGCTGCATAAAAATTCAGGAGCCCTAAAAAGGCCTGCAATTCAGTTTTGTTAGAGAGTGTGGGTGCGTCGTGGATGGCTCTAACCTTAGTTTCTATGGGGTGAATTCCAGAGGCGTCAATTCAATAACCAAGGAAGTCCACTTGCTTGGTGGCAATGGTGCATTTGTCTTTTTTCAATTTAAGCCCGTTTTGCCTAAACCTGTCAAGGACTGACCTGACTCTGAGTAATAATTGTGTTTTGTTGGTGGCAGAGACTAAAATGTCATCAAAGTATGGATCTACCCCTGGGAGCCCCTGGAGGATTCTCTCCATGAGGGACTGAAAAATGCCTGGGGCCACACTAACTCCAAATTGTAAATGTTTACATCTAAAGGTGCCCCTGTGTGTAATTATAGTTTGCAAGTCAGCGGTGTGTTGGTCCACAGGAAATTGCTGATATGCTTGGGACATGTCTAACTTTGCAAAAATTGTACCTGGCTCAAAGGAGTGTAGCAGGTGTTGAATTACAGGTACTGGGTATGCACTAATTTGGAGGAAATGGTTCAGGGACATTTTATAGTCAGCGTAGATTCTCACGCTGCCATCTTTTTTTAAGGTGGTGACTATGGGCATCTTCCATTTTGCGAAATCTACCTGCTCCAGCACTCCTTGTTTAATAAGTTTGTCTAATTCAGCATCCAATTTAGGCTGAAAGGCAAAAGGTACCCTTCACGGTTTTAAACGAATTGGGGTGGCTTGTGGGCCCACATCAAAAGAGATAGGGGTGCCAGAATAGCAACTTAGTTCACTACTGAAAACATCAGAGTAGTCCCTAAAGAGGGAATCTACTTCAGAATTTACCACAGAGTGAATCCCTGTAATGTTAAGGCCAAGGGCAGGGAACCAATCTAGTCCTAGCAAGCTAGGAAGGGCACCATCTACAACCACCAGTGGCAAGTGGCCTCTAAAGTTCTGGAATTGAATGAGGAATTTGCCCTTATCCAGGACTGGAATGGTCTTTCCCTGGTAGTCTTGAAGAGTCAGGTGGCAGTTGAACAGCTTCTTCTTTGAGAGCGAAGGTAGCAACTTCTTCAGGGTGACCCACAAGATGATGGAGAGGGCAGACCCGGTGTCTACCTCCATCCAGCAGGGTTTACCTTCTATAAAGAGAGAAATGCTTATTTTGTTAGACCTAGGGGTGGCATTGTCTGCATGGTAACATGTGTAGCAATCTTTGACTTGCCTTTGGAAGGAGGCAGCAGCCTGAGGTCTTTGCGTGGAGGTCTGTTCGGCTTGGCAAACCCTTGCTATGTGCCCTCTCTTCTGGCAGTTCAGACAGATATCGTTTCTGAATCTGCAAGTTGATCTGGGGTGGTTACCCCCACAGCTCATACAATTGGGTTGCTGTCTGGCTGTCTGTTGTTTTTCTTAGGTAGCTCTGGTCTTGGATGTCTGAGGCGGTTTACCTCAAGAAGTTCCTCTTCTTGGGAGACCTCATCATCGTGAATGGTAGAGTGCCCTTGCCTTAAGGGGTTCCCCTGAATCTCAGATGCTGATAGCTCTGATAGCTCAGCAGCCTGAGCTTCCTCAATAGTTAAGGCCAGGGTTAAATCTTTTTTAGCAAGTAAATGCCTCTGTAACTTTAGGTCCCTAACTCCTCCCACAATTTGGTCAAGCAGCATGTCCTCAAGGTAATCCCTAAACCCACAGTGTATGGCAGCTGACCGTAAGGTTGCCATGTACTGACTCACAGTTTCCCCTTCAGCTTGAACTCTCCTCCTAAAAGCCAATCTCCTAGCTATCTGAGAGGGTCTGGGGGAATAGTGATTTGACAGGATTTCCTTCAACTCATCCCAGGGAATACTCTTTATAGATCGTGGGGACACTAGTGCAGAGGCTGTATCGAAAATTGTAGCCCCACAGAAGCTTAAAAAATAGGACCTTTTCCTCAGGTCAGTGGCTTCAGTCAGATCAATGGCATTTAGGAAGCATTCGAATCTGTTCATGTATGATTCTCATGTCTCTGCCCCCAGTTGGAAGGGAGGGAATGTCAGGTTTGAGGCCATTAGAGTGGCAGCATCGGTCTCCTCAGCTGAGGGAACTTTAAATTTCCGCTTTTAGAAAAGCGTTTCTGGCTGCGCCTGTCAAGCGGCGTTCGGCTCTTCAGCTGGGGAGCTTTAAAGTTCGCGCTCTTTGGAGAGCGTCAGCGGCGGTGACTTCGTTCAGCTTGCAGCGGCTTCAGCTCTTTTTACTGTGACTTCGGCTCAGCTGTCTTGCCTGGTCGTTTTTACTGCATCCCATCCTCGTCGCCAGTGTTGTGGAGCAGCAGTTACAGAACGAGACGGAGCCAGGCTGAAGCTAACAGACTTTATTCTATTGAATAAAGGGTCACCGCAGCTGCTGGGGCTAAATGACAGCCAGCTGGCAGTGACAGCTGATGCTGTTTGACAGCTCCCTTTTATAGCCAGCTGTCAAACGGCATCAACCAATGGGAGCGATCGGCGCTCCCGCATAGGCAGTGGACCAGAGAGAGGACTGCTGTCAGTCTCTGAACATAGCACTGAGCACTGGGTAAAATAACAACTTTGGAATTGGAAGGGGTGAATGTATATGTGATCTAAAATTGGGGTAGGTTTTAAGACACAATAGTTTTATGAGGCTATTTAAAAGAGAGTTAGTTGATCACAGAGAATGGAATTTGTATCTGGGCATAAAACTTTAATCAAGGCCAGGGTAGGTATGGATAGGAAAATTAACTGGGGGATTTAAAGGGAAAAGAATAGTGGTGCACATTTTGTAATTTCTGAAAGCAACTGAAGGTTATGTATTTTTGTACAATAGATATTGTAGAATAAGGTTTCTTAAACTATGTTTCATGGATCACACTTGTTTTCCAATACTGTAGAAGATGTTCTGTGAGCTCCTTTAAAGGCATTGATGCCCTAATATCTATTCCTTCAACATATCTTTATGAGAAGTGGCTTTTATTAAACTAAAATTAAATATCAGAGTAGACTGAATACTGCAGCAATTCTAAAATATTGTTAGAGAACTCCAGACATTGAAGAAATCAGATGCAAGTTCATAATCATTAATATTTGAAAAAGAAAGGCTATTGTGAGACATGTTTTATTTCAATGATACATTTATCTACTTTAAAAATAGGCAATTGTGCGTATTCCTCATTAAAAAGGTTTAGTCTTTCATGATCTTAACGTAATTAACAAATAGTATTGTTATAAAGGGTGTATTTCTTACATTGAATGGTACTTTAGTTCTGAAAAATGTAATGAGATGTTAACGGGAATGGGATGTTTGATAGTACAGATTTCATCTCTACTTATTAGTCTGAATAAAAAACAATTATTTTCAGGATGCTGAAGAAGCTACTTCTCCTATATTCTTCTGAGATTTATTTAAGCCTTTATTTCATTTAAAACTTGGAAACACTACATCAGAGAAGGACTTGAGACTGGGCCATAAGCTGGACATGAGGTTGCTGTATGACACAAATGGTAGAGTTCTGGGCTACATCAGAAGAAGCACCATATCAAAGAAGCAGAAAGTTTTATTCTATTCTATTCTGAACTAGTGAGACCACAAGTAGAGTACTCTGTACAGGGGTAAAATTCAACCACCTTGCACCACCTTGGGAGAGGTGGTAGGGACGATTTGAATCAGTTCGGATTTGAATCGGTTGCCCATGCCTGGCTGCCTTCTTCCTTTTAGAGACTGAGGCCCACCAAGCCACACCTACCAAACCACGACCACAGACCACAGATTTTGACAAATTAGAATAGGTTCAGAAAAAAAAGGGAAAGATTATACAGAAACCTTAAGATATGCCTTGTGGGGGAAAGAATGAAGAAAGGTTTCAAGGAAAGACTTAGTGGGGAGAGACACAATACATGTGTTCAGGTAATAAAGAGAAGCTACAGGGAAGATAGTTGTAAACTATTTTCCATGACCACAGGAACTAATACCAAAAATAATGGTGGATGTTTAGAGTAATACTTTGGAAGGAGAGAATTTATGTCTTTATACCTGCAATTTATTGCTTCCTTATTTCTAAAAACATTTTTATTAATGTTCCATTATAAGAAAGATCTCCAAAGTGTTTTGAAATAAGAATCAGGCACATAAAATTGTTTACAAAAAGGGTTAACTTTAACATAAGCAAAAATAAAGAGAAGACAGCACAACTGAAATTCAAACATGTTTTTACAAATTCTACTGGTTTAAGATACTAATCTAATTTCTTTCATGTATTAATTTCAAAAACAAATAGCCATCATAGGAAACAACTCATCTCACATTGCCAATGTCTTGTTTAGCAATAGTGTGATACAATTCACATTCACATATTATCACTCTTCAGGTAAATACCAGCAAATGTCAGATTTCTATAATTAAACTATAACTTTTTTATTAATTACAAAATAACATATTAAAAAGAAAGAACTCCCTGATCCAAAAACACAAATTTCACTGATTTTTCTTTTACTGAAAACAGCCAGCCAACTTTTTAACTCAAATGTTGACAATAAAAACTTGTATCCATAAGCATGGTAATTGTTGTGAATTAATAAAAGTGCTTGAATAAAGTTTGTTGAAACCTTAAAGCAAAGTGCAGGGTTCTGGCCCTACACTTCTGATTGGCCGAGAATAGTGATATCGGATTGGTCCGTTCAGGAGAATCTGATTGGCTATTAACGAGCCCTTCTCATTGGTTAAAAAGAGCGAACGTTCCTGTGTTTTCATTGGCTAAATATCCAAGAGCTTGCCTATATAAAAGGGGCTGTTGAGGCCGTTCAGAGAGCTGTTGCACCATGTTAAATAAAGAGTTGAAGTTCACTGTTCATCGACTCGTCTCCGCTTCTTGCGCCACGCACAGGACTTAACACTGGCGACGAAGGTGGGATGTGGAGATGTCAGAGCTGACTGAACACTACAGAGCGATAACAGAGCACGTAGCTGAAACGCACCAATGGCGGAACCATGTCCGGCAGCATCATACCACCCGCTCCATTCGACCCGGCACAAGAAGACTGGGACTCATATATGGATCGCTTCCAGATGTTTCTGGAGACCAACAATTTGAAGGATGCCACTACCGGAAAGAAACGGGCAGTATTCCTAACTCATTGCAGGCCAACCGTATTCAAGATGGCCAAAGCACTAGTGAAACCGGCAGAAGTCCATGGACTGCGACGTCCTTGAACCCCTGCTAAGGGCCCACTATGCACCGACTGTACCAACGCTCATGAGAAGGCATGAATTTTACCAGAGAGATCAGCGGAAGGGCAAAAGCATTGCAGATTTCATAGCGGATCTCCGGAATCTAGGAGGCCTATGAGGGTTTGCCGACCTTGAAGAAGCCCTGAGAGACAAAATAGTTCTGGGATCAGATGCTCCAGGCGTGCAGAGTAAGCTGGTGTCGAAAGGCGACATTAGCCTTACAGATGCCATCGCTGACGTTACTGCAGCAGAAGCAACCAGGAAGTCAGCTGCCCAAATGCGCCGCACCCATGCTCCACTTCGCCAACTCGCCAGCGAAGTTTCACCTCACTTAGATGAACCGGCAACGACAGCCCACCACGAGAACCTCGAATCGTCATCAGAGAGCGATGAAGAAGAGGTCAACCGGCTCCGGTCTGAACGAGACCAATGCCAGAAATCGCAGTACCAATGTGCTGGTTGTGGGGCAAACCACCCCCGATCAGACTGCAAATTCCTCAACGCGCTCGGCCATGTGTGCGGGAAAAGAGGCCAACATTGGACGGGTCTGTAGAAGCAAGCAAGGACCCAGCCAAACCCCGAGGGGGGCTAACTATCGCCAATCTACAGGAAGCCGTCCTGCAAAGCGAGAACCCTTGAACCACCAATGGAACAACCACTCCTACAGAAACAGACCCCTAAACCATTCAACGAAGCAAGAAGAGGCACACCAAACTATTACGATTAGTCATGCCTCATCACTGGACACCAGGAAGATCCGGGTGAAGGTGGCCATCGAAAACCAGCCTTGTATGATGGAAGTCGATTCAGGATTGTCCCTCTCGATGGTTTCCTGGAAGACCCTCAAGCAACTCATCCCTACCGTCCGGCAACAAGACCTCCGATTCCAAAGAATCATACTCAAAGATTATCAAGGAAATCGAATTGCAGTAGTTGGATCCAGCCAAGTCCGTGTCTCCTTTAAAAATCATACTGCATCTCTACCCTTGACTGTAGTCGACAAGGATCGGCCTAGCTTGTTAGGCCTCCAATGGTTCGCTCCACTTGAAATTGAAGTGGCCAGCATTCACCGAACCAGCAGCAACGACTGGGAAGAAGCTCTCGTCCAAGAATTCCAGGATGTCTTTGCGGACAAACTAGGCGAGTACAAGGGGACCCCGATATCATTTAACCTCAACCCCGAAATAGCTCCCATCCGCCTTAAGCCTTGTCGAGTCCCATTCGCCCTTAAACCAAAGATTGACAAGCAGCTTGATAAATTAATGGCCCAGGGGATGTTAGAACCAACCGACCATTCTCCCTGGGAAACCCCAATCGTAACACCCATCAAGCCGGATGGATCGTTAAGAATTTGTGGGGACTACTGAGCCACCCTGAATCAAGCCCTGCAGCAAAACGCTTACCCAGTACCGGTGGTGCAACACCTTCTCCATTCCCTGGGGTGTGGAAAAGTCTTCGCTAAACTAGATCTAGCCCAAAAACTAGGCATACCAAAAACTGCCTGTAGACAGAAAAACGGCAGAGGCTCAAACGATCGTTATGCACCAAGGTGCGTTTAAATGTAACCGACTCCAATTCAGAGTAAGCGTGGCCCCGGGAATCTTTCAAAGTTTGATGGAAAGACTATTACAAGGGAGAAAAGGCATTGTCCCCTATTTTGAGACGTTTTAATTGCTGCTCCGACTCAAGAAATACTAAGGGAGCACCTGGGGTTGGTTCTTCAGAGATTTAAAGACTCGGGTCTCAAAGTTAAAAAAAACAAGTGTCAACTATGTACTGATTGAGTAGAATTTTTAGGATATTTAATCGATAAACAGGGCATTCACCCCACCGATAGCAAACTTAGGGCAATCAAAAATGCCCCAGGACCCCGAAATAAGGCGGATCTCCAAGCGTTCCTAGGCCTTATCAATTTTTATAACGTCTTCCTGCCTCACAAGGCAACCGTAGCCAAACCCCTACATTGTTTATTAGACAAAAAAGCAACCTGGGTTTGGGGGCACTGAGAAGAACAGGCGTTTCGACAAGTAAAAAACTTATTGACCTCTGACACTGTTTTGATGCAGTATAATGAAACTTTGTCTTTAACTGTTACTTGTGATGCATCACCCTTCGGAGTGGGTGCCATTTTGAGCCACGTTTTACCAAACGGAAGTGAAGCCCCTGTTGCCTATTTTTCAAAAACACTGTCAAAAGCAGAACACAATTACAGTCAAATCGATAAGGAAGCTCTTGCTATTGTATCTGCTGTTAAACGATTTCATGAATATATTTATGGGCGAGCTTTCACCATAATAACTGACCACAAACCTTTACTGGGAATAATAGCGGGAGATAAACCAACCCCTTATATATTATCTCACAGAATGTCTCGCTGGTCAGAATTCTTGACTGCCTATAATTATAAGTTGTAACACCGCCCGGGGAAAGCCATTCCCCATGCTGACGCATTAAGCCGTGCACCGCTTCCAGAAACCATTGACGACCCTGCTCCGACCATCACAACACTGCAGATCGAGACACTCCAAAAACTGCCGCTGACAGCTCGCGTTATCACGATTGAAACTAAACGCAATTCTGTTTTAGTGCGTGTCCTCAGCTGGGTAGAACGTGGATGGCCATTGGACCAAATCCCTGACAATTATGCTCCCTTCAAAAATCAACAGACGGAACTGTTTCCCAGAAGGGCTGCATCATTTGGGGCGATAGAGTCATTGTCCCAGAGCGATTACAGCGAGCGGTACTGAGAACCTTGCACGATGGCCACCCCAGCATCATGCACATGAAAGCACTCGCACGAAGCTACGCGTGGTGGCCGGGCATAGACAAGCAGATCGAAGCCTCGGTAAAGACTTGTTCCAAATGCCAGGAAGTCAGCAATGCCCCACTGAAAGCAACCCCAACAGAATGGGAAACACCCAGGGGACCATGGTCCCGTATTCATCTGGACTTTGCGGGACCTACGAATGGACACACATTTTTATTAACAGTGGATGCCTACTCGAAATCCATGAGATGAAAAATACAACAACCGAATCGGTCATCAGGAAATTGGACAGATTATTTGCAACACACGGATTACCGGACGTTCTGGTATCCGACAACAGGCCCCAGTTTACCGCGCTTTCTTTTTTTTTTTTAAACAAATTTTATTAATTTTACAGAAAACATAATACACAAACATACAAAACACAAAACATAAACAAAACTAAAAGATCTTTTCTGAAGGTTGTCTGATCCCGGGTTAAAACTCTTCACACAGACACAAATTCAAACATCATATTCACTTTGTATATCCTTCCATATCTTATTATCATTTTCTTTTTATATATATATATATAAACCATTTTTATCAATTTTATAAAAACAATGCACAAAGAATCAAGGCATAACAGCTTATAAATTGTTTTCTAGGAAAAAAATAATAATAAAAAACCAATAGAACATAACAATTCCAAATTATAGTATCAATACTTTATCTATTTAACTTCATATCTTATCCCTACTTCTCCTTTTCATCCAAATTATTTCTTGTTAATTAAAATTTTATTGCCTTTTATCAATATACAAAGTCCAAAAAAAAAACCATAACAAAACCTTTATATATCCTTTCATATCTTATTACCATTTTCAATAATATTCTTTGTCTGTTCTATTTCCAACTATCCATTCATCTTTTTTCTTTTACTATACTTCTCCTATACACCAATTGGAGTAACGTCTATAACTCATTACCCTAACTTAAAAGTACTTCGTATAACAATTTTTCTTGGGATTCTGTTTAAAAGATTCTAAAATTACATAATGAATTTTATACTCTAAATACACATATAAAAACACAATCTTATGTAACCTCCAGAATCCCTCTTTTATCCTAAATTAAATTCACCCATTGTCTCTAAATAAACTTTTTTTCTTTAGATCTTGCTTCCCCCCATTGAGGCTTCTCCTCCCCCCCTTTCTCTCTTGCTTATTCTTCTCCTTGCCCTTTTTACCCCTTTGTTTTTCCTCCTCCCTTTTCTTACTCCTTTTCCTTTGCTTTCTAACCTTGCCTCCACCTTTTCGCTCATTTTTCTCTTTTTTGGTTGTTTTTATAATTCTTAAAATCCCCTTTTTCTTATCCTTTTTCTCCTCCTCTCCGGAAAGGACCCATTGTTCATCAAAGATGGCTTCTTCTTCCTCTTCTTCCTTGTCCCAGTCCTTCTGCTGCGTAATCAACTTTTCATAAGTACATAACGCCATTTCTAAGAATTGAAACAAAGCGCCCAAAGTATCTTCCTTTTTATATTTTTGATATTCAGTCTTTAGTTCATCCACAAGCGATGCCATTATGAAAAGAGAAACTTTTCCCAAAACAACCACAAGTATTTTTAATCAAAAACAATTCAAAAAAAGTTCCAAAAGTTAATACTTTTCTTCCTTCTTCTCTTTCTCTTTCTGGGGTTAATGTTTAATCAAAGAGGTCCAATTACCATATATCTTTCTTTGGGATTCTAGGCAATCTCCTCCTTTTTCAGCTTCTGCTCCAATTTTTTTTCCTCTCCCTTCCCACTTGCAATATCAATTTTAAATAATCAGAAATCCATACCTCCAACAAGGGTTTTCCAATTTCTTAAATTTTTCAATGTCCAAGAATCCTTTTGTCCCTTAGCTTCAACTCTCAAAACAATTCACTTTCAATGTCCAATATATCCAAACATTTCTGCTGTTTCCATGGGGTGGGAGAGTGAAGAAAAAAAAAAGTTCCCTTTAACAGCTTCTCCGCCGCTTTCGCTCTTCTTAGGGATACAATGTATCCTCCAGCAATTCAAACAGCTCAGTTTCAAGCAATTTAAAAGATGTTACTTGACCCGGCTCAGACAACACTTTCACTCTTCTCATTTCCTCCAGCGCAATCTTACCCGGTTGCTGGCTTCTTCGTGGCGGCCATTGCTGACCGCCGCTCCACCGCCTTGGGAAAAAGGGGTTTTTCTGGAGAAGGGGGGGTCTGCGACACCCCCACCCCCCTATCCGACTCCCCTCTCTCTTCAGCTGTCCCTACAGGGCAGCCATATCCCCCTGACCCATCTGGATCGGGGGTACCTCGACGGCTAGCACAGCAGGAATTGCGAGCTGTCGCGAATTCCTGCTGCCCCGAAGCCACGCGAAACCGGAAAACCTAGTTTACCGCGCTTTCTTTTGAACAGTACCTGGTGGACTGCGGTATTCGCCATGCGCTAACTTCACCGGCGCATCCTGCGGCTAATGGAAGGGCTGAGCGCATGGTACAATTTGTCAAAAGAACTCTAGATAAAATGGACTATGGCGATATTCGAAGAAAAGATTAACTGGATACTCCTTTTGCAGCACATCACTCCACACAGCATCACCAACAAACTCCCGTTGAGTTATTGATGGGATGGAAACTCCGCTCCCACCTGGACTGACTACAGCCATCGTACGAACCTGAAAAACCACACGGATCCAGCGGGAAATGCCAAAATTTTCAGGTAGGCGACTTGGTTTTCGCAAGAAACTTTTATGGTGACCCATTGTGGGTCGAGGCAATTGTAATCCAAGTAACCGGACCCAGATCGTACCGAGTGAAATGTCACGATGATAGAATATGGAAACGCCATATTGATCAGCTGCGTTCAAGGCTGCAGTCTGGGGTCTGCGATTCTGGTGATTTCCAAACTGAGGGGGGAGGAGACGCCAAGGAGGCTGAGTTTGGAATGGCGGAAGGCACAAGTGGAACAAACGACCGCTCAGACTCAACATGTGAAGAAGGATCGGGGACAGGGGTTAACTCGCCTCAAAGAGATATCAAGGACATTAATGGTAGCGGAAGTTTAGATACAGAATCAGAGGCACCCTGTTCACCAGATAACGTCCTACCCCAACAAGACTCTGGACAAATACCAGTAGGACAGCGTAAATCAAACAGACAATCAAAACAACCTGCCTACTTCAAAGACTACGTTACTGCACCCCTTAAATGGAACCCGGGGGGAAGGGGTGTTGTGAATTAATAAAAGTGCTTGAATAAAGTTTGTTGAAACCTTAAAGCAAAGTGCAGGGTTCTGGCCCTGCACTTCTGATTGGCCGAGAATAGCGATATCGGATTAGTTCGTTCAGGAGAATCTGATTGGTTATTAACGAGCCCTTCTCATTGGTTAAAAAGAGCGAACGTTCCTGTGTTTTCATTGGCTAAATACCCTAGAGCTTGCCTATATAAAGGGGGCTGTTGAGGCCGTTCAGAGAGCTGTTGCACCATGTTAAATAAAGAGTTGAAGTTCACTGTTCATCCACTTGTCTCCGCTTCTTGCGCCACGCACAGGACTTAACAGTAATGAAATAGCCTAATTATAGCATCTGTGCTTTTAATTTTTACCTTGCTAAAACAATAATTAATTCTATAAAAATCACAAGTAAAGTCTTATCATCAGTGTTAGAAGTCCATTTATTCTGGGGTGCCCAAATCTTTGTGTTTTAATGAAATTGCCCTTGAAGTCTATTTCCTGATCCTACATTATGCTCCACTAATTTTTCCTAAAGTTCATTTAATTATATGCAATTGATTTCCCTCAAATAAACTGATATTAACTATGGATGGGTCATGTTGGGCAACTTAAGCTTGTTCTAGCCAAAAAGGAAAAAAAAAGACCTTATTAACGAAGGTTATTGGGAAAGCAACAGCTGTGGCTGTAGATTTTCCCTTCCGCCCACAAAGGAAAGCAGGAAGGCTGAGGCAGCCCTGTGTAATTTGTGCTGGAAAATGCTCCAGAGAGCTCTACCATCTGGGATGGTATTTTATTGTTTTAATCATTTTTAATTATCTCAGTAATTTGGTAAACTACCCAGAGAACTTTGGTTATTAGCCAGATTAGAAATAAGCCAGTGAATCAGCCAACTGAATATACAATGCTCTGTTGCAATGGCTAAAACTCTACTTTAGGAAGGGCAGTGTCCAAATCTAGAATAACAAAATTAATGGCAGAAGTTCTGAAAACAATGTTTCAGCCCTATGTGTTAGGGGTGAAAAATCCACCCATCATTACATGGATAGTTGTTTTTATCAGGGGGGTACAATTTAAAGTCCCAGGATTGCATTTGGCCCTGAAAGCTTTGGGTGATCCTTCCTGAGCTCTTTCAAATGAATTGGAATATTTAATATGAGGGCAGGACAATATTCAATAGATGTAGCTGTGAGTTTTAGTAAAACTTTATTACAATTTAAATTAAATGTCAGTGTGAACTATTTTGAGATTTCAGATTACATTAAATTGTATAGAAAAGCTGCGTAACTTTACGGGAACCACACTTGAATTGTAGGCAGAAATTCAGAAATTAGAGCTGAAACTAATTTTTTAAGGAGAGAACTAATCATACACTCAAATCCCACTTTGAATATGTACCAGTGGTGAGATTTATTTAATTTAATTTATTTATTGATTTGATTTGATTTGTCAATCGCTTACAAGACAATAAGTAAAAGTATAAACATGAGTAAGAATACAGTAAATAGGTACGAATAAATGAGGACAATAGGACAGGGACGGTAGGCACGATGGTGCACTTATGCACGCTTCTTCAGCTGGTTCGTACCAGTTTGCATGAACCTTGTTAATTTACCCACCCCCTGCTATCAAAGTGGATCCCGGGCACTGAGCTGCAATGGAGAAATGGGCAATGGAGTGGCCAGTGTGAAGAAAGGAGAAGGCTGCTTTCCTTCTCCCTGCTTCTCTTCCTTCCCTCGTGCTGGCTGCTGAAGATATGCAGACTTCAACTCCAAATTGCCAGTGTTGAGAAACACTGCTTTAAGACAATCATACACAGAAACAATAAGGATGGATATAATATGAGTGCTCCAATGTCCCTTACTGTTTTGTATTTGGCTATAACTAAGTATAATCATCAGTTCATTGAGGACAGCATGAACATAAGTATCTGGTTCATAGCACCATGATGTAAAAATAACCATATGCATTTCACAATGTCTGAGTAAGCCAGATCACACAAGTTAGCAATAAGAATTGTATTGATTGATTGGTTTTCCAATAGCAAATTGCAAGCTGGGAATAAGAATCAAATCTGGATTAGGACCCAGGGAAGGTCTAGTAAGCAAAGCCTGGGAAGATTTATGTTAGACTACAGAACTTTTCCCATTCACTCAACTAGAATGAACTTCTGAAAATGTATCCAAACGTATCACAAAGGAATCCTTTATTGAGATGAGACAATTCCTGTAGGAGTTCAAAGCAGCGTCTGAGGTCTCTCAGGCATACAGGGATACATAAGGGAGTTTAGAACCCTTCCCCTTATCTCGATGTGTATTTAGTGAAACAAAAGCCAGCATGTTAATTCCTCCCCACCCCTCTTGTTAGAACAAACTATTCAAGAGATTCCCAAAGTGCAATCTCACTGTGGAATTTTTATGACTTTCTCATCTCCTGGTTGTGCCTCTCAGAGGTGATAGTGTTCTGGCCATCTGGCTTTTCTCCCTCCATCGTATCATGTGTGGGTTATACAGATTCGATATAAGATTAAATATATTCAGGTTACATCAAGAAAGGATTTCTTTATCAGCCTCCCCCCACCCCTTTTCTTCTTCCAATGAAGAAATGACAGATACACGGATCTGACATCCTGCCCTCCTTAAAAAACAGATAGGTCTACCTGGAAAAAAACAAAAATCATGCATTACATTTGCAATTCAGGATAGTTTATCAGGGTATTTTTGGTGGAGCTTACATAGTAATGTGGGTGCTTTTACGTGTTGTTTGGCTACCCACTCATTTTCTGAAGAAGGAAGGTGTTCTCAAGCTACTAAATATTGTGTGGATCCATGATGAGTGTGTGAATCAAGGATGTCTTTAATTTCAAAACATTGTTCCCTGTGTACATGATGGGGGTTGGAGGTGTGAGAAGGGGGAGGGGGGGTCTGAGGTTTCAAGTGATCTCTGGTTTGATCAAGCTACAGTGAAATACTGGATGAATCTGCCTAAGTGTTTTTGGAAGTTGAAGCTCTACCATCATGGGGTTAATAATTCTGGAGATGGGGAAAGAGCCAATGAATTTTGCTCCTAATTTCTTAGAGGGTTGTAATGATTTTAAGAATTTTGTGGACAAGTATACACGGTCCCCAATCTTCAAAGGTTTAGGTTCACAATGTTTTTTGTCTGCATGAGTTTTGTAAACTGCTCTAGCTTCCTGTAAAGATAATCTTACCACTGGCCACATGGCTTGTAAGTTATCCATCTACTCCTTAAGGGAGGGGATTTCAGGATCTTTAGTGAGTAGTTCTGGCATGGGGTTGAATTCTTAGCCCGTGGCTACCTGGAATGGGGTGAACCCCATGCTACTATGGACTGAGTTATTGTATGCTACCTCTGCAAACGGAAGAAGGTCAATCCAATTATCCTGTTGGTGACTAATAAAATATCTTAAATATTGTTCTAATACGCTGTTCAGTCTCTCCGTCAATCCATCTGTTTGGGGGTGATTTCCTGACAACAACCCCTGGGTGGAGCCTAATAGGTTTAAAAATGCCCGCCAAAATTTGGATGTGAACTGAACACCCCTATCTGAGATAATCCGTTGGGGAGCTCCATGAAGGCGATAGATGTGTATTAGAAACATCTTTGCCAATGCCTTGGCAGTTGGGATCTTTTGGCATGGGATAAAGTGAACCTGTTTGGAAAAAAGATCAGTTACAACCCAAATGACAGTATTTCCAGCACTTTCGGGGAGCTCCACTATAAAGTCCATAGAGATCTCTTTCCAGGGAGCAGAAGGGTCTGCTACTGTTTGTAAAAGTCTAGGAT
Source organism: Hydrophis major (assembly GCA_033807585.1). Lineage (NCBI taxonomy): Eukaryota > Metazoa > Chordata > Lepidosauria > Squamata > Elapidae > Hydrophis > Hydrophis major. Next base: position 237,468,417 of record CM066330.1, on the reverse strand, counting down.
ATTTTCCTTGTCTTCTCTTTGCAGCAGCACAGGTGGGGCAGCTTGCAACATAGCTTTCAATGTCCTTTTTGAGGGACAGCCACCAAAATTGTTTTTTGATGAGGTGCAGAGTTTTTACAAACCCAAAGTATCCTGCTATTTTGGAGTCGTGGCAGCGTTTCATGATGTCCATTCTCTGGCTTGCAGGGACATAAAGTTTGTTCTCTACCCAAGCCAGTCCATCTTTGAGTAAACAAGGGTTTTTGTTAGCCTGGAGCCAGTCGTCCTTAAGTAGTGCCTCCTTAAATATTGACGTCATTGTGTCTTCAGTCAGGGATGCTGTTTTTTCCTCTTGTGCCCGGGTGATTACTTTGGCTGCTAGTTGGGTCGGTTGGATCATCAGTTTTATAACCTCAATCTTTTTATTGTTGTATTGGGGTTTTCTGGACAGTGCATCTGCTAAGAAGTTCTTTCTCTCAGGAAAATATTTGAGAGTGAAATTAAAACGTTTAAAGTATTGGGCCCACTTTGCTTGTTTTTTGGAGAGTTTCCGTGGATTTTTCAGGGCTTCTAGATTTTTTGTGATCAGTCCATACTTCAAAGGGGATTTGGTTTCCTTCCAGGAAATATCTCCATGTGAGCATTGCACAGCATATGCCTCTTTCTCCCATATGGCCCATCTTTCTGTCAGTTCCTTGGATGTATAAGCACATGGTTGTAATTGTCCACTTCCATTCTTTTGGAGGAGGACTGCTGCAATTGCAACATCACTAGTGTCTGCTTGGATGACAAAAGGTTGTTCAGGATCTGGATGCTAAAGGACCAGTTCTGCTGAGAATAGACGTTTGAGTTTCTCGAATGCCGCTTGGCATTCCATTGTCCAGATAAGGGGTTGCCTTGGTTTGGGTTTCTCCCCCTCTTTCATTTTTAGCAAGTTTGTGATAGGGAGGGCAAAGTTTGCAAAAGCTGGAATGAATTGGCGATAAAAGTTCACAAACCCCAGGAAACTTGTTGTTTGTAGGTGTGCGGTGGGTCCCAGTCCAGTACAGCTTTTACTTTCTGTGGGTCCATCTCTATTCCTCATGAGATATTCTATATCCCAAATAGTCAATTTTTTCTTGGTGGAATTTGCATTTAGAGAGTTTTTCATATAGTTTAGCATCTAAGAGTTTTGTGAGGACTGCACGGAGTAGCTTGATGTGTTCTTCCATCGTTTCCATCCGTGTAGATTAAAATATCATCAAGATACACTAGAACCCCTTTATATAAAAATTCATGAAGGGTTTCATTGATCAACTGCATAAACACAGCAGGTGCTCTCCTTGCAGTCCAAAGGGGAGCACTTTAAATTGGTAGCATCCCAATGGTGTGTTAAAAGCTGTCTTCCACTCATCCCCTTCCTATATTCTGATGCGGTAATATGCCTCTCATAGGTCTAACTTTGAAAAAAAATTTCCTTTTGAGAAGTGGGCTAACATGTCCTTCATGAGGGGGAGTGGATACATATTCTCTATACAAATTGCATTCAATTTTTTGTAATTAACGCTCAAGCATGCTGAGCCATCTTTCTTTTGCAGAGTAACACTGGGGCAGCTATTTTAGGATGGGCAGGTTCAATGAAAGCCCTTTTAAATTTTTTATCAATAAATGCTCTGAGTTCTTTCAGTTCTCTGGGGAACATGCAATACATTTGTGGTTTTGGGAATTTAGCCCCTGGTAGGATTTCAATGGTGCAGTCTGTGGTACGATGGGGTGGGAATTCATCACACGCTTCCTCACTAAATGCTTCGGCCAGATCCTGGTACTCATTTGGGATGTTAATGGTTTAAACCGACTGTCCGGTCATGGCTAACTCTCTGTTCTCTGTTCCTTTCTTTATCCTTTCCTCTGAGCTATTTGCAAATACTACATCTCTCTGGAATTGTACAGTTCCTGTCCTCCAATTTATTTTTGGATTCCATTTCTGCAGCCATGTGAGACCTAGGACTAGCATCTCTTCCATTCCTGGGGCTACAATGAATGTGAGCATTTCCCTATGGTTCCCTAGTCTTATTTTTAATGGTTCTGTGGTAAACCTGGCTGGCTCCCCCCCCCCCGCTATAGTTCCATCTAATTGGTAGAAAGCGATGGGGTTTTCCATTTCTTTCAGTTGGATCCCCAATTTTTCTGTAAAGGAGGTATTTATTAGGCATCGGGTGCATCCCAAATCCAGCAACACTGCAACTTCCTCCCCCTTCCCTCGGCTGGGGATAAACAGTCTCAGGGGTAGGGTGATTGGTTCAACTGGATTGCTTACTTCCGGATCGCTTTCGGACTGGTTCAGGTCCCCTTGGAGCATTGGGGGTTATTCCTCTGGGTTGGTGGGGGATTGGAGTCTCACATCTATTCGGCCTCTCAGGCCATTCTCCTTTCCTCAAAGGCTGGATGTTCTGGGTTTCCCTCCTGCTGGGTGGTCTAGCTTTCTGGCAGGGGTCTTTGAATGGCATTCTGCTGCGCGGTGTCCCTTCTTACCACACTTAAAGCAACCAGACGTTCTTGGAGTCATGGTGGATTGGGGTTTGAAGACTTCCCGTTTCCCCAGGGGTGGGGATATTTTCCAAGACTTGCCACTGCAGTTTCAAGTCATGTCTATCTCTGCCTCCTCTGCCATCATGTACCATTCGTGCAACAGGTTGGGAGCCCCACGGGCCAGGCAGGCGGTGTATAGGTCATCATTTAATCCATCTTTGAACCAACAGACTAGGATATCCTCTGGCCAGTCCATCTGGCTGGCCAGGTCACGAAATTCCTCGGTGTATTCTACTACCAGGTGATGGCCTTGTTTTACGACTCTAATGTGGTCGCAGGCTTTTCTATTGGCGAGGGGGTCCTCAAAGCGGTGGCGTAAGGCTGTCATGAAGCAATTGAGGTTCCTTAATTCTGGGGCATTGACATTGTGGAGTGTCACCATCCATCTGGCTGCTGCCCCTTCAAGGGCCAGGGTGATGATTCATACTCGGGACCCCTGGGTTGGGAAATCCTGCCCATATTCTTGCATGTAGGTGAACACTTGCTCCAGGAAAAAAAACCAATTTCTAGGGGTCTCCATCAAATTTTACCCCCAAGGGTGGGATCTTCCTCTGCAGTTGGATTGCCTCTCGGTTGGCCAGGGTTAATCCCCTGATCTGGGGTGTTTAGGGGTCGGGTACCTGCTATGGCTCCTGGTCCTTTGGTTTGTCCCTCTGCTCACTCAATTTTCGCTGGATCAGGGGTGGTGGCTTGGGTTCTCTCATTTTCTGGTTCCCTCGCTCTCCTGCAATGTCACCCTGGTGCATCCCTCACCTCGAGATTCTCCAGGGCTTCTCTCATGAGGTGTTTTATGTACCGTCTCATACGGTCATCAGCCGGTGGCTCCTCATCCCATTCTTCCTGATTCAATAGGGCCTCCAGCTCCAATTTCCACCCAGGTTTACGATTGCCCCGGGTGAAGGTTACTCCTCTGGTTCTTCGGTCCCAGCTGTCTCTTTTTCCTACACCTATAGACCACCGGGGCTTGGTGAAGGTTTCGTAGGCAGCCTCTCTGTCTTCGATGGGGTGCACCAAGTCAGTATCTGGGTGGATACCTGTCGACGTTTCTCCCCAGCATTCGGCTTCCCCTTGGTCCTTGCTGTCCTCAGACATTTTCCTTTCTTGCAGGGTCCATCACGCCTGGCCACACACATTGGACAGACCAATAGAAGAATAACTACCCACCTGGATGAACACAAAAATGCAGTCAAGGGATTTCCGGTTTGCGCGGTTTCTGCCTGTGTTCACTGCCTGAGTGCCCCGAGCCATTTGGCTTTGGGGCTAAGCCACCTCCGTAGAAAGTGGCGAAGACGGGGGGGTCTGGCAGGGTCGAGAGATATCGCACCTCTCTTCCCTAGCCAGCAAAAGCCCCTTTTCCAAAGGCAGCTGAGCAGCGGTCAGCAATGGCCGCCACATAGAAGAACTCAGCCAGAAAAAGAAAGTGCAGGAGGAGCTGTGAAGAAGTGAAAGTGATCTTTGCTGACCGGGACAAGCAACAGTGAAAGTAGATAGATAGAGTTTATTTGTCATTACACTCGCAAGCGGGTGCAACGAAATGAGGTGCTCTTCCACAAGTAAAAACTGGACAAACACCACTAAAAGAAAAAAAATTAAATTAAATTAAAACTAAACACAGCCGACCATACAATGATCTCTATGCAATTTAAAAATGTAAAACCCCATTACTCTCATTCACTTCCACATAAATCTTATGACCCTGCATTCAAACTCAAAACTGCACTTGCATAAAAACTGTTCTTAAATCTGGTCATCCTTGTTCTTAATACCGTAAATCTCCTTCTCGATGGTAATAGTTCAAAGAGCTGATGTCCCGGATGAGAGGAGTCATTCAATATATTAAGTATCTTCCTCCTACATCTATTCCTATACAGTTCTTCCAAAGAGGGAAGTGAGCAGCCAATGATGTTTTGGGCCATCTTAATCACCCTCTGAATTGCCTTTTTCTCTGCCACTGTGCAGCTCAAGAACCATACACAGAGACAGTAGGATAATATACTCTCAATTGAACTCCGATAGAAAGTAGTCAATAGACTTTCAGCCAGTTGTTGTTTCCTAAGAATCCTTAGTAAATACAACTGTTGTTGTGCCTTCTTAATTAAAGCAGCGGTGTTTGCACTCCAGGTCAGGTTATTTGTAATGATGGTCCTGAGAAACTTACATTCAACCACCTGTTCCATACGAACTCCCTCTATACACAGTGGCTGAATGTCTGCTCTTTTTTTCCTATAGTCCACTATAACCTCCTTGGTCTTCTTGATATTAAATAGAAGATTATTATTTTTGCACCAACGGGATAGCTGTAATACCTCATCCCGATATGCAGATTCATCATCCCCAGAAATAAGTCCTACAAGCGTAGTATCGTCTGCAAATTTCATTATCCTATTGTTGGGATGTTTATTTGTGCAATCAGATGAATAGATGGAGAACAAAAGTGGACTAAGGACACAACCTTGTGGAGTGCCAATGCTAAGTGTCTTGACAGTAGAAATATAGTCATTCAATTTAACTCTTTGTGGACGATTTGTTAAAAAGTCCAATATCCATAAGCAAATAGAATCTGGAAAATCTAGATCTTTAAGCTTAGCTATTAATCTGTGCGGCATGATGGTATTAAAAGCAGAACTAAAATCTGCGAACAACATTCTTACATAATTCCCTGGTGTTTCCAAATGGGATAAGGCCATGTGAAGCACAGTGATAATTGCATCCTCGGTTGATCTATTTTTTTTGTAAGCAAACTGAAGCCCATCAAAAAAATCGGGAAGGCAGGAGATAATATAATTTCGAACTAGCTGCTCAAAGCACTTCATTAATATAGAAGTTAGTGCCACCGGCTTATATTCGCTCGGACCATTTGTGGGCAACTTTTTAGGCAGTGGAACGATGGTGGAAGCCTTGAGGCAAACAGGAACCACACATTGTGTCAAGGATAGATTAAAAATTCCGGTCCATACCCCAGCTAACTGTTCAGCACAATCTTTTACCACCAGACCAGGAATTAAGTCAGGCCCAGCTGACTTTCTGGAATTAACCGCCTTCATTGTCTGCCTCACATCCTGCTCATTCACAATGAACGGGAGGCTCTGCTGAGTAAATGATGGCAAAGGGACAGTTTCGGTTTGATGGATTTCAAATCGAGCAAAAAAGTTGTTCAACTCCTCAACCACCGCCGCACTACCATCCGCAGAGACCTTTTTTGCGTTATAGTTCGTTAGTTGTTGAGCCCCCTGCCAAACCTGCCTCATGTCATTACTGAGAAAGCAATCTTCAATTCTCCTCTTGTATTCAGCCTTAGCCTGCTTAATGCCTCTCCTCAAGTTCGTTCTTGCAGCACTATAATCCAGATCATTCCCAGACTTAAAAGCCTTGTTTCTTGCATACAACAAGCGTCTAACCTTCCCGGTCATCCAAGGTTTTTGATTAGGATAAACCCGGATTCGTTTATCCACCGTGACAGTATCAATACAGTGTGCCATATACCCTAACACCGCAGCCGTGTGATTGTCGAGATCAGGATGATCAAAAACTTCCCAGTTTGTCTGTTCGAAGCAGTCCTTTAGCTGCTCCATTGCTCCCTCTGGCCAGCTTTTCACCATCTTGACTACCGACCCTGCCTGTTTCCTCAGAGGAATATACTCCGGGGCTAAAAGCATGGACAAGTGATCCGACTGGCCCAGATGTGGTAATTGTAATACCCTGTATCCATTTGCAATATTCGTGTAGACCTTATCCAAGGTGTTCGACCCCCTAGTAGCACACCTTATATGTTGATGGAATTTAGGGAGGACCACACGAAGATCTACATGATTAAAATCTCCTGCAATAATGTATACAGCATCTGGAAATTTGCTTTGCAAGTTGCCGATTTCATCACCCAGGAAGCCCAAAGCCAAATCTACATTTGCATCCGGCGGAATGTAAACAGCAAGAATAATAACAATGCTGAATTCCCATGGAAGATAGAAAGGTCTGCATCTAACAGACAGATATTCCAGCTCCAAAGAACAGTGACGTGTTATAACCTCTGAGTTCGTACACCAAGTCTCTTTAACAAACATACACACTCCACCTCCTCTACACTTCCCCACATTTCTGTCTCTGTCCAGTCGATGTAATAAAAAACCGTCCATCTCAATAACAATGTCCGGAATGGTGGGGTTCAACCAGTTTCAGTGATTAACAACACACAACAGCTTTTCACGAACTTACTTGAAGAGACCTGCAACCTTAAATCATCCATCTTATTTGCCACGGATCTAGCATTAGTCAGAAAGAGACTTGGGAGTGGTAGCCGCTTCATTTTTTTTTTGCAGCCTGTATAAAACACCAGCCCTGCAGCCTCTTTTCTTCCCCCTCTCCCTTCGTCTTCTTTTCCTTCTCACCCTCTCTCTCACCAGAACCACAATCCATGGAGAGCCGGGGAGCCTTGCAACCTCTGAAGGTATGTTATGTTTCCAAACAAACTTAGCTGTTATCTCTTGTTTGCTTTGTAGTCCAATCTTCATAAGCTCATAATTGCTGTAGAGTATGTTCACCCCGCAGGAGGTATTCACAATACAAGATAATCCATACAAAAACATCCATAAAAAACACCAAGCCGAAGAGCACTGAGCTGCAGCATGTGAATGCGCGGCCATATTAGTACCCTGGACTTTGAAACCTGCTAAAAAAACATCGTTTCCAGAATGTGTTAAGTGGCAAATGTGAATTAAAGGAAAAGCTTTTTTTTCTATTCATGCTCCTTCCGAATGTGACAGCGATAGAACCTTAAGAGAAATCGGAAAACTCGCATTGGAGGTATGGATTTCTGAACATTTAAAGGAAAATTGCTGCTGTAAGTGGGAAGGGAGAGGAAAAAAAATTGGATCAGAATTTGAAAAAGGAGGAGATTGCCTAGAATTTTAAAGAGCTTTAAATATTTATATGGCTTCTAAAAGATACATCTTAATTGAAACTCTTTGACTAAACAGCAACCCCAGAAAGAGAAATGGAAGAAAGAAAAAAATATTAAAAGAAATAGTCTATTTGGATTCTTTGGTGGCTTTGGAATTTTGGGGAATTATTCTTGATTAAAAACACTCGGGTGGTTGTTTTGGAAAAAAATTTTCTCCTTATGATGGCATCGCTTGTGGATGAACTAAAAATTGAATACCAAAAATATAAAAAAGAAGAACAAGTTGGGAAAGATACTTTGGGCGCTCTTTTTCAATTTCTAGAAATGGCGGTATGCACTAATGAAAAATTGACTGCGCAGCAGGATGACTGGGACAAAGAAGAAGAAGAAGCCATCTTTGATGAACAATGGATTTTTGGGGGGGAGGAGGAGAAAGAGGAAAAGAAAAAGGGGATTTTAAGGCCTGAAAAAATAACCAAAAAAGAGAAAAATGAGGTGAAAGGTGGATACAAGGTTAGAAAACAAAAGAAAGGGGGAAAGCAGAAGAAGAAAAGGAAGGAGGAGAGACAAAGGGGTAAAAAGGGCAAGGAAAAGAATAAGCAAGAGAGAAAGGAGGGGAAGAGAAGCCTTAATGGTGGGAAGCAAGATTTAAAGAAACAAAACTTATTTAGAGACAATGGGTAAATTTAATTGAAAAAAAGGGATTCTGTAAGGTACATAAGATTCAGTTTTTATATGTGTATTTAGAATAAAATGCTTAAGATATAAATGAGTATTAATATATATGATTAGTTTCTTAATGGCATTGATTGTGGTTCATATGCTTTTCTTTTTTGTTATTGTTGTATTTTTTCCTTTCTTATAAAATTAATTGTGTAATTTTAGAATGTACTAAACAGAATCCCAATATAAGTTAAGTGTTATATTAAGTATTATTAAGCTAGGGGAAAGAGTTAAAGGCGTCATACTCCAATCAGTGTACAGGAGAAGTTTCTCTAAAGAGAAAAGATGAATGGATAGCTAGAAATAGAACAGACAAAGAATGATAAGTATTATGAATTGAACTCAGATGAGATAAATAAAATAAAATTAAGAAAGATAAAAGAGGGAAGAAGCTATATAGAAAATTGAAAATGGTAATAAGATATGGAATGATATATCAAGTGAATATGATTTTTGAATTTATGTCTGTGAGAAGAGTTTTAACCCGGGATCAAGCAACTTTCAGAAAAGATGTTTTATGTTTTTATGTTCCATGTTTTGTTTGTCTGTGTATTGTTTTTGGAAAGCAATAAAATTTTAATTAGCAAGAAATATGATTTGGATAATAGAATGAAAAGAAGAAGTTGGGATAAGATACGAAGCTGAACAGATAACGTAAATATATATAAATTATAATTTGGAATTATTTTTTATGTTTTATTGGTTTTTTCAGAAAAGATTTTTTATGTTATGCTGCCTTGCTTGTTTGTGCATTGTTTTGTAAAATTAATAAAATTTGTTTTAAAAAAAAATGCAGTCAAAAAGCTGGAACACATTTCCTCATTAGTCCAACACATGGAAGCCACAGGTCATAGCATCAACTTCAATGGCACCAAAACCCTAACCACTATAGAAAACCCCAGCCACAGAATCATCAGAGAAGCCAGAGAGATTGAAAAAAGACCAGAAAGCATGAATAGAATGATTCCACCAGACTGTCAATCATTTGGAAGCCTTCACTCACAAACAAAAAAATCTCCACACCACAAGCCAGGCAAACACCTGTGCACAAAGAGATCCCCCCTGATACCTCCAGCTCAAAAACACCCCAACCAGGCACCCAGATGAAACCTAGCTTCCTAACTAATGATAGCTGTCTATTTACCCGGAGCCAAGCTACACTAAAGGCCTCCAATAAAGTAACACAATGCTGCCAGCCAATCAAGATACAAAAAGAGCCAAAAAACAGACAGAAGATATTAGAAACACCAATCAAGGAAAACACAGCAAACTCCAAGACCAATAAACACAGACCAAGACTCCCAACCAATCAGGATGAAGAAGAAACCATTCTGGCACAGCAATAGGCTGCCCCAAATTTAAATCCGAAACCACTATAAAAGTCTGATTCACAGATGAACACTATACAGAAGCCTTCTGATGGCAAATGAGATTCTGCCGAAACGTTGATATATATATATATATATATATATATATATATATATATATATATATATATATATATATATATATATAGCATTCAGCTTAGTTCGAGTATTTTCCCACGTCATAGTAGCTGTGCTTTTAAAGTTGTAGCAACGTTTCGGCAGAATCTCATCTGCCATCATCAGGCTTCTGTATAGTGTTCATCTGTCACAGATGAACACTATACAGAAGCCTGATGATGGCAGATAAGATTCTGCCAAAATGTTGCTACAACTTTAAAAGCACAGCTACTATGACGTGGGAAAATACCCGAACTAAGCTGAATGCCATACATGTAAGTACCCGCGAAAACTTAAGAATGTATGGCATTCAGCTTAGTTCGGGTATTTTCCCACATCATTGTAGTTGTTCTTTTAAAGTTGTAGCAACGTTTCAGCAGAATCTCATCTGCCATCATCAAGCTTCTGTATAGTGTTCATCTATGAGTCAGACTTTTACAGTGGTTTCAGATTTAAATTTGGGGCAGCTTATTGCTGTGCCAGAATGGTTTTTTCTTCATCCTGATTGGTTGGGAGTCTTGGTCTGTGTTTATTGGTCTTGGAGTTTGCTGTGTTCTCCTTGATTGGTGTTTCTAATATCTTGTCTGTTTTTTGGCTCTTTTTGTATCTTGATTGGCTGGCAACATTGTGTTATTTTATTGGAGGCCTTTATTGGAAACATTGTACACTAATTGTTTCAGATGTTGTTGTGAGTTGTTGGGGGTTTTCTTGTCATGTTCTAATTCCTTTAATTTTTTCAAGAACTCACCAAAACAGAAACAGAAGTCCTAACCAAAGGATTCAATTATGCTATAGCACCCCAAAAAATCCCCACAGAATCCATCATATGTGCAGTAGAATCCAGCCTAACTAAATTAAATACAGATGAAGCTGATAAAATAAGACACCAAGTTGCCAACATCCTATGCACAAGCAAACCACCCAAAAGCAACTTGCAGCAAAATGAAATTAAAATGCTACAAACCCTGAAAAGAGATAGCAGCATAATCATCCTCCCAGCAGATAAAGGGAATGCCACTGTAGTAATGGACAGAAAAGACTATGAAACAAAATTGACAGACCTACTCCAAGACTCCACATACAAACCCATAAACAGAAGATATTAGAAGCAGAACACAGCAAACTCCAAGACCAATAAACACAGACCAAGACTCTCAACCAATCAGGAGGAAGAAAAAACCATTCTGGCACAGCAATAGGCTGCCCCAAATTTAAATCTGAAACCACTGTAAAAGTCTGACTCACAGACGAACACTATACAGAAGCCTGATGATGGCAGATGAGATTCTGCTGAAACGTTGCTACAACTTTAAAAGCACCACTACTATGACGTGGGAAAATACCCGAACAAAGCTGAATGCCATACATATAAGTACCCGTGAAAACTTAAGAAAACAAATATATATATATATATATTTGGACAGACAGACAGACAGACAGACAGACAGATAGATCAAATTTATTCTGCTACAAGTACACACCTATGTATTTTGCAGATAAAACCATTGAAAAACATTTAAAAATATAGACACTGCAACAACTCAAAAAACAAGTCAGTAAAATTTAAAATAGCCCGCTGCTGAACAGATTGCACAGCAAACATGCTGTCTCCAAAAGTAGTTGGAAATTACGTTGTCCAAGACAGAGGAAAAGCTGTATCTCAGCAAGAAGCTGAGCTACTTCAGAGGATTGAGGCATCAATAGAACAGTATTGCTTCTTGGCAGCCCTTTCATCTCCTAAATTGAAAGCACCCAGAACATGCCCTCTTGAGTAGAATTGCCAGATCTACCAGACTCTTGTAGGTTCCTTGGCCTCATCTTATAGGGCTTTGTAAGTTAAAAATAGCACTTTGAATTATACTTGGAAACCTCCTGGAAGCTTGTGCAGAATCCACAAAATAAGTGTTATGGTGCTGAATTGCTTGTCCTCATAAGCAAGATGACATTACAGTTGTACATTCATTTTCATCTCCAAAAAAAGCCCCATTTTGCAAAAGTGTTTTTGCTTTTGTCTCAAATGTTAGAAGCTTCAGATGTCTGAGAAAATGAGAGCTGGGAGAAAAGAAGACAAAAACACAATTTTAGAAAATGTAGCAATGCATGGTTTGTTCCCAACAAAATCACATTCCCTTTTATTTCCTTTTGCAGACCCTTAGGGAAGAAAATCAGCCTAGCGCATTTTAAGATATTTAGTTAGTATTGGCATCAGGGGGCTATACATTCATGTCTAGTTCTGTCATTAGTTTTGGATATTTGATCCACATTTATTCTGTTGCAGTGCACAATCCTGCCAGTTTGGTCTAGAGCAGGGGTATCAAATTTGATTTCATTGAGGGTCGCATCAGGGTTGAGTTTGAGCCAGAGTCGGCATAGCCAGCTTACCATCACTCATGTCGGGGGAGCCTGTGGTAGCCCAAACCAATGAAAACAAGCTCCTGAGCTCCGTTTTCAGCTGCAATGACCTCCAGCAACCTTCTGCCATCAAAAATGCACACGGCCCATCCAAGGTCCATTTTCACTGGCAAAGGCACCTTGGGCTGTTTCCAGGGTGGCCCCCGTAGGCCAGATCTAGGCCCCGAGCCTTGAGTTTAACACTCCTGATCTAGAGGTTAAGGTAGTAGGCAAGAACCAGGAGACAGTGAGTTACAGCCCTGTCTTAAAGCATGTAGCCAGGTGGATGATCTTGGGCCAGTCATTCCTCTCTCAGCCCAACTTATCTCATAGGGATGTTGTGTTGAAAATAGAATGAGGGATGTTTGCTGCCTTGAATTATTTATAACAAGTATAAAGGCAGTATAAAAATAATCAAATAAATAAAATAAAAAGAATCCTCTCTAGCTTGGATCTGATAACACATCCTGAAATATTAGCTATCCTCATTCTGCTTTGAAAAATTGTTTCATTAGCGAATTATTGTTTCCTTTTTATTCTTCCAATCAGGACTTTCTTCCTCCACAAAATATATTAGACAAGTATAGTTACCTGTAAATCTTCACTGAATGCCTAAAAAAAAGATTCTTTCAAGTACTTTGATTATGGGACTACAACATATTTTATTTTTTGTGAGAACAAAGAAAAAAGTCTAATATTACTGCTCACACTCTTAGAACTGATTAATATTTATGGATTTTTATATCTAGACTTAAAAAGTAAATTGAAACCAATGGAACTGCTTCCAACTTCCTAATATGTTAGAAAACAAAAAGAAATGGTTGACCAGTTCTGATTTTAAAATGAAAATACTTTGTATATCTTGCTATTAGCCTCACCTCACTTAAATATTATTTTTAAAAACAGGAAATACACTTAATAACCAGGGCCAGTTACAGTTCCCACTGTCTACTATTTATTACTTTTGGGACATATATAAAAGTCCTGGGTTTTAAAGTCAAACTAGATCAATTAAAAACTATATAAAGTTGTTGATGAAAAACTTTTGTTCTGTAGAAAGCAATAATAGCCAGGCGAATGACACACATTTAAAAACCATTTTTAGGGCAAACCAAAATGATACAAAACCATGTTCAAGTCCTCTAGATGTCATTCTCAACACAATGCTATAACAATCATGAAATGGGGAAAAAAACAAAATGTTCAAAAGAATTATGGCAGATTTTACAGCCACACAGCCTACAGTTCAAAGTCATTCTAATGTGAAATCTGTAGACTAATTGCATTTGTTATTGGAAGATGTGATGCTGTCTGAAAACACAAAAGCCTTCCATCTTCAATTTATCTCTTGCCTTGAGCAACATATTGAGGCTCCTTAGTCTGAAATAAAGCATATTTCTAGAATCACTATGGTCTTTGTCTGAGTAAAGCTAGAAAAATAATGATAGAATACTTCAATCATCAATCAATCAATCAGATCTCCATTTTGCTCATAGGCCAGCATAAAATACATTCAAGGGGCCGGGGAGCAGGGAACTATACCTATTTCAATAGTAATACTGACATTTGTAAAAGTTTAATTATGAAAGACAATTAAAAGCTAAGACTGCTAAAACAACATTATAATATTAGAAGAAGGCTAGCGTCTCTTAAGAGAGATGGAAGAAGATGTGATTGAAGGAATACTTTCAATAGCACAATGTAAGAAAATGGCCCTGTTTCAGTTCCTGCAAAACCTATTAAAAAGATCAGATACACAGTAATGAGAAATAAATTCTGTCCTTCATCCTGGAAGCTATTGACCTTGAAATAGATTGTACTACTTGTTGTGAATTAATAAAAGTGCTTAAATAAAGATTGTTAAAAACCTTTAGAAAAGTACAGGGTTCTGGCCCTGCACTTCTGATTGGCCAATAATAGCGACATCTGATTGGTCCGTTCAGGAGAATCTGATTGGCTATTAACGGGCCTCTTTCATTGGTTAAGGGAACTAATGCTTCCTGTTTCTTATTGGTTATTTGATCAGCAGCTTGCCTATAAAAAGGGCTATTGCTGCCGTAGTTTTTGCTCTGTTCCACAATGTTAAATAAAGAGTTGAAGTTCACTGTTCATCATCTCGTCTCCAATCCTTGCGCCCATATGCAGAACTTAACACTGGCGACGAAGGTGGGATTTGGAGATGTCAGAGCTGACTGAGCACTACAGAGTGCTAAACAGAGCACGTGGCTGAAGACGCACCAACGGCTGAACCATGTCTAGCAGCGTCATACCACCCACTCCATTCAACCCGGCACAAGAAGACTGGGACTCATATATGGACCGATTCCAGATGTTTCTGGAGACCAACAACTTGAAGGATGCCACTACCAGAAAGAAGCGAGCGGTATTCCTAACTCACTGCCGGCCGACTGTGTTTAAGATGGCCAAGGCACTAGCCAAACCGGCTGAGGTGAAGTCCATGGACTGGGATGTCCTTGAGCCCCTTCTACGGGCCCACTACGCACCGACCGTACCAACGCTTGTTCGAAGACATGAGTTTTATCAGAGAGACCAGCAGAAGAGAGAAAGCGTTGCAGATTTCATAGCGGATCTCCGGAATTTGGGAGGCCTCTGCAGGTTCGCTGACCTCAAAGAGGCCCTGAGAGACTGAATAATTCTGGGATTAGATGCACCGCATGTGCAGAGTAAGCTGATGGCAAAAGGCGACATCAGCCTTGCAGATGCCATCGCTGATGCTACTGCAACAGAAGCAACCAGGAAGTCGGCTGCACGAATGCACCGCACCCACGTCCTGCTCCGTCAACTCACCGGCGAAATCTCACCTCACCTGGAAGGACAGGCAACGACAGCCCACCATGAGGACCTCGAATCGTCATCAGAAAGCGATGAAGAGGTCAACCGGCTCCGGTCTGAATGAGACCAACACCACCAACGTAACCAGAGAGTGCGGTACCAATGCGCTGGTTGTGGGGCAAACCACCCACGATCAGACTGCAAATTCCTCGACGCGCTCTGCCATGTGTGCGGGAAAAGAGGTCACATCGGAAGAGTTTGTAGAAACAAGCAAGGATCCAACCCACCTCAGAGGGGGACCAACTACCGCCAGCCCACAGGAAGTTGTCCCGTGAATCGGGAATACTTAACCCACCAATGGAACAACCACTCCTACAGAAACAATCCACTAGCCCAGTCAACGAAACGAGAAGAGGCACACCAAACCATTACGATCGGTCACGCCTCATCATTAGATGCCAAGAAGATCCGGGTGAAGGTCGCCATCGAAAACCAGCCCTGCATGATGGAAGTCAATTCAGGATCATCCCTTTTGATGGTTTCCTAGAAGACCCTTAAACAATTAATTCCCACCATCCGGTGGCAAGACCTCAGATTCCAAAGAATCATACTTAAGGACTATCAAGGAAATCGAATTCCAGTCGTTGGATCCAGCAAAGTCCGTGCCTCATTCAAAAATTGTACTGCATCCCTACCACTAACCGTAGTCGACAGGGATCGGCCTAGTTTGTTAGGCCTCCAATGGTTCGCCCCACTTGGAATTGAAGTAGCCGGCATTCACCGAACCAACAGCGACGACTGGGAAGAGGCCATCGTCCGGGAGTTCCAGGACGTCTTTAGAGATAAATTAGGCGAGTACAAGGGGACCCCGATATTATTTAACCTTAACCCCAAAGTAGCTCCCATCCGCCTGAAGCCTCGTCAAGTTCCATTTGCCCTTAAACCAAAGATTGATGAGTAGCTTGATAAATTAATAGCCCAGGGTGTGTTAGAACCAACCGACCATGCCCCTGGGAAACCCCAATCGTTACACCCATCAAGCCGGATGGATCATTAAGAATTTGTGGGGACTACCGAGCCACCCTGAATCACACCCTCCAGCAGAACGCTTGCCCGGTACCGGTGGTACAACACCTTCTCCATTCCCTGGGGGTTGAAAAAGTCTTCGCTAAATTGGATTTAGCACAGGCATACCAACAACTGCCTGTAGTTAAAAAAACGGCAGAGGAGCAAACGATCGTTACGCACCGAGGTGCATTTAAGTGCAACCGACTCCAATTCGGAGTTAGCGTGGCCCCAGGAATTTTTCAGAGCTTGATGAAGAGACTACTACAGGGTATAAAAGGGGTTGTACCTTATTTTGATGACCTTTTAATTGCTGCTCCAACTAGAGAAATACTAAGGGAGCGCCTGAGGTTAGTTCTCCAGAAATTTAAAGACTCTGGCCTTAAAGTAAAAAAACATAAGTGTCAACTGTGTACGGATAAGGTAGAATTTTTAAGGTACTTAATCGATAAACAAGGCATTCACCCCACCGATAGCAAGCTAAGGGCAATCAAAAACGCTTTAAAGCCCTGAAATAAAACTGATCTTCAAGCTTTCCTGGACCTTATCAATTTCTACAACGTGTTCCTGCCCCACAAAGTGACAGTAGCCGAGCCCCTACATCGTCTGTTAGACAAAAAGGCAACCTGGGTCTGGGGACACCGAGAGGAACACGCATTCCGACAAGTAAAAAATTTATTGACTTCAGATGCTGTTTTGATGCAGTATAATGAGACCTAGCCTTTAACGATTACATGTGATGCATCACCATTCGGAGTGGGTGCCATTTTGAGCCATGAGTTACGAAACGGTAGTGAAGCCCCTATTGCCTACTTTTCAAAAACGCTATCAAAAGCTGAACGTAACTATAGTCAAATCGATAAAGAGGCTCTTGCTGTCATTTCTGCTGTTAAACGATTTCATGAATATATTTATGGGCGAGTTTTTACTATAGTCACCGACCACAAACCTTTGCTGGGGATTATAGCAGGGGACAAGCCAACCCCTTATACATTATCTCCCAGAATGACTCGCTGGTCAGAATTCTTGGCTGCATATAATTATAAACTGCAACACTGCCCGGGGAAAGCCATCCCCCACGCTGATGCACTAAGCCGTGCACCACTTTCTGAAACCGTTGATGACCCAGCTCCAACCGTCGTGATGCTCCAGATTGAAACACTTCAATCATCACCACTGACAGCTCGAGATATCGCGATCGAAACCAAACGCGATCCCATTTTGGTGCGAGTTCTTAGCTGGGTTGAGCAAGGATGGCCATTGGATCAAATCCCTGACAACTTCAGTCCTTTCAAGAATCGACAGACAGAACTGTTTTCCCAGAAAGGCTGCATAATTTGGGGGATAGAGTCATCATCCCAGAGTGGCTGCAACGAGCGGTATTGAAAACCTTGCATGAAGGCCACCCCAGCATAGTGTGCATGAAGGCGCTCGCACGAAGCTATGCGTGGTGGCTGGGTATCGACAAGCAAATCGAGGCCTGGGTAAAGACTTGTTGCAAATGCCAGGAAGTTAGCAATGCCCCACCAAAAGCAACCCCAACAGAGTGGGAAACACCCAGGGGACCATGGTCCCATATTCATATTGACTTTGCCGGACCTACAAAAGTGCACACATTCCTAGTAATGGTGGATGCCTACTCAAACTGGCTTGAAATCCATGAAATGAAAAGTACCACAACCGAATCCATCATCAGGAAATTGGACAGATTATTCGCAACCCATGGACTGCCAGATGTCCTGGTATCCGACAACGGCCCCCAGTTTACCGCGCTTTCTTTTGAACAGTATTTGGCGGACCATGGTATTCGCCATGCGCTAACTTTGCAGGCGCATCCTGCGGCCAATGGAAGAGCCAAGCGCATGGTACAATTCGTCAAAAAGACCCTACATAAAATGGACTATGGCGATATCGAAGATAAGATTAACCGGATACTCTTTCTTCAACACATCACTCTGCACAGTGCCACCAACAAGACTCTGGCTGAATTGTTAATGGGATGAAAACTCCGCTTCCACCTTGACCGACTACACCCATCGTACGAACCAGAAAAACCACATGGATCCAGTGGGAAATGCCGCGAATTCCAGATAGGTGACTTAGTTTTCGCTAGAAACTTTTCCGGTGATCCTTTGTGGGTTGAGGCAACTGTAATCCAAGTCACAGGACCCAGGTCGTACCGAGTAAAAAGTCGTGACGGAAGAATATGGAAGTGCCATATTGATTAGCTGCGTTCAAGGCTGCAACCTCGTTTCTGCGACTCCGGTAACTTCCAAACTGAGGGGGGAGGAGATGCCGAGGAGACCGAGTTCGAAACGGCAGAAAGCATGAGTGGAAGAAGTGAGCATTCCGAAGGATCAGAGAGGGTGGTGGACTTGCCTCAAAGAGACACCTCGTCAGAAGCAAGCCCACAAAGGCTAGAGGACATTAGTGGCACCGAGTTTTTAAATGAAGGACCGGAGGCACCCTACTCGCCAGAAAACATCCCGCCCAAACAAGATCATAAACAAGTACCGGGGGGACAGCGAAAATCTAACAGACAATCTAAACAACCTGCCTACCTCAAAGATTACATTACCGCACCCCTTAAATGGAATCCGGGGGGAAGGGGTGTTGTGAATTAATAAAAGTGCTTAAATAAAGATTATTAAAAACCTTTTAAAAAGTGCAGGGTTCTGGCCCTGCACTTCTGATTGGCCGATAATAGCGACATCTGATTGGTCCGTTCAGGAGAATCTGATTGGCTATTAACGGGCCTCTTTCATTGGTTAAGGGAACTAACGCTTCCCATTTCTTATTGGTTATTTGATCAGCAGCTTGCCTATAAAAAGGGCTATTGCTCCTGTAGTTTTTGCTCTGTTCCACAATGTTAAATAAAGAGTTGAAGTTCACTGTTCATCGTCTCGTCTCCAATCCTTGCGCCCATGCGCAGAACTTAACACTACTAATATTGGCTGATCAGATGTAAGACTATTTCTTAGATTCTAAATCAGTGTTTACATACATACATACATACATACATTCTCATGTAGGTAATTTTATTAAATGTTTTTAACAAGAAGATATTAATAGAAACTAATATAAAGCAAGAAAGAAAAAAGAAAAGAAGGAAAGACAATATTAGGAACATAAATATTATTGGTTTGTCAACAATCTACAAAGCTGGCCATATGCACACTGCTGCTGGCAATGAAAATATATTGAGTTTGAGTTTTTTTAAAAAAAACAGCCTCCTAATATATTTGAAATTGGACCTTCAGATGTTGCTGAACAACATCTCCCAGCTCCCAACATTACTGGTTGTAGCTCGTCCTTAAGGCCACTTGTTAAGTCCCCTCTTTGCCCTGTTTTAAATTGATAAAATGCTCCCAGTTACTAGCCCAAGGTTTATACCACAAGTTGGCTGCATAAATGATCCATTTCAGACATTTTCAGAGTTATGCACACATGGGAATAATTCTGAAAGTCATTACACTGTTGTAAAATGCATTATTACAACAGGTGCCAGAAATCCAGGATTTAAACATGGTCTTCTCTTGCTTTGTTCTTTTTATTTAATTTAAGCTGTGTGTGTGTGTGCATGTGTGTGTGTTTGTGAAAATGAAGGCAGAGACTAGGGGGGAGATTAATATATCATTTTAAAATGTGAGCCAAGCGTGCAGATAATGAGATCCTTCTGTGTATCTTGTGTATTCTGAGACAGGCAGACAATAAGATACTCAAAAGTTTAGATATGGGCAGGCAGCAAGACGTGAAGGCAGTACAGGAAAGAACTAATGAGGAGGCCCCTTCACTAAAGATAAGAAAACCATCAAATTTGCTAATTGCCTGTTCTCGTGTATTCAGGCAGCTCTTGAAAAGAAGCCATAGATTGAATTCTTAGGGGGAAAAATCTTTTTTGAGCTATAGGTATCATCAAAAACCGACAATGCTTTTTTTTTTCACAAGGCTGGGTATAGGATTTAATGCTTTTTTATCACCATGAGATAAAAAGAAAAGCTTCCCTCATCTCTTTTTTAAATGATATACATTTATTTTTCAAGGTCCTGAAATGAGACTTACAATGAATATATAATAGGCTTGTGTTGAACACTCATATTGTCAAAAATTGTTATCTACAGATATTGCTTTATTGTATTTCATTTCATTTGTAATGATGTTGCTTCTCTGATTGAAGAAATTTTTCACAATTTGATGGTATCCTTCTCTTCAAGGGAAGTTATTAGGGACCATAGTGAATGGCATAAGAGAAAGCTTTGGAGAGAAATAGCCTCCTCTCTCGAGAATATATTAAAGATGTTCCCCCTACTCTCTGCTATCTCAGTCCCCTACATATTCAGCTGGGAGATCTGAAGAAGTATAATTGAATAAAGGGAAGCTTCCCTATACATTATTAAACCTTGTAGAATTTTATTCTCATACTCAAACAGATAAGAGTAGAATTCTTTTTTAAAAAAAAAAAATCTGGGGTTGATTTTATGTGGAGAGAGAGAACAGATGAGATTCTGTCAGAGCAATATCTGCTAGACACTTTCTAGTCCTCAGGCATTCAGATAAATTCCTTTTTCTAATGTTTTTTTAATGAATGTTTTAAGAAAGGAAAAATACACACACACACATACATATATATAGATGCATACACATACTAAAAGAAAAAAAAGTAAATTGGACAACTAACAAAGAACTTACAAATGTGATAAAGTTATGAATTTTCTACCTTTGTAATGAATTAAAAGTATCTGAATACCTTCAATCCCAAAAATCACTATTAAAATCTATGCAGAATATGAAGGATATCAAGAGATGCATGTAATACAATATGGAGAATACAGTAAAATTGTGAAATAATTTACAAATTGTGATAAATTATTTTAAAGGAAAAAAATTTCCTTTAAAATATCAATATTTGAAAAAAGGAGGAATGAGAGGAAAAAAGAAGGAAAGAGAGGGGAAATATAATATAAAAATATAACAAAGTTTAAAAAAAATCTAAACAGTATTAAACTTGCTTGCCAATTAAACAACTTGCTTGCCAATTATATTCTTCCCTCCCATCTGTTAATTACATCTAATATATTATAAAATGTTTCTAATGTCTTTTTGATTATTTTAGGCTATTTTGCTTAGATGAAAAGATTCAGGAAGACGCATTCTTTCTCTCTGCTATCTATTCTCCTTGTATCCTTCTCAGTATTCTCCCTTTGCCTTCTTCCCAGTCCTGGAGTGATTTACTCATAGAACATCATAGAACAGCCTTCATAGTTAAACAACAGGTATAATAATAATAATAATCCTTTATTTGCAGTTACAGACCAAAACACAAGTACAACAAAAGAAGAACATGGGAAAATTAATCATGAACAATTGGTCACCAAAAACTTGACTAAGGGAAATTACAGCATTCTCCTCTGATGGTTACAGCTCTTAAAAAAAAAAAAAAATGGAAACCTGAGAAGCGATGTATGAGGAGCCCTCTCCTAGACAATATAAGAACAAATTATTAACATTGGGTCTAGAAGGGTCTGTTTCAAGGAGAGACAGTAACTTAGATCTGCCTGCGTTATACATAGGGCAATATAAAAGGACATGCTCCACAGTTTCAACCTCAGCTCTGTCACAGGGGCATAGCTGCTTGTTAATCGGGAGCCTCTTAAGTCACCCACCCAGTAGCGCTGAGGGCAAGATATGAAAGCGAGCTAAGGAGAAATCTCTTCTATACTTGGGAATGGTTAGAGTGTAAAAATAGGAAGCCATCCTCAGTCCATAATTATTAAATTGGCTGAAGATCAGAGGGGAGCAAGTTTTGTTAGCTCTGGCTTGTAGATATTGCAAGTCAAGATCCACAATCCATTGGACTACTCTAAATTGGGCGTCTCTAAGGCCATAATCTCCCAGGGCATCCCCCGTAAAACATAGCAGGTGTAATTTCTTCATCAGCTCCCTCTCCCAATGAGAAATATGAGAGTCAGCAAATGCCAGAGAGAGGTAGTTACCAGGAACTGCCAGAAAGAGCACCCAAAGCCACCATTTCAAGGTGTTAATCCATGCCATACATTTGACTGATCGAGTGCCCAGTTCCAGGTACATCGGAGCAAAACCAGAACAAGTGGGAAGACCCAGAAGTTTTCTAAGAAAGACAGCCTCGGTTCTTTCAATACAATCCTTGAAGCCCTGTATCCATATGGGAATTCCGTAAAGAGTTTGAGCCAAAGTTTTGGCTTTGTAAATACGCAGAGCAGAAGGAATAAACTGGCCTCCTTGGATATAAAAAAATCTTAAAATCTGCTGGTGACTATAGGAGGTCGAATTCAGCACCTGGGACAACAGGTATTTGTAGAATAAACTCTGAATTCTGGAGGGCAAAAGATTTTGCCTAGAGTGGGGGGGAACCCCTCAGAGGCTTAACAGTCACAGGAAGAAACTTAGGAAGCCCCACCAATTAATTGAGTGGGTAAAAATGATGGCGGTAAATTTGTAACTTCTGATTTGAAGGAATTTGCTAGTGTTGCTTTACAATAAAGTAGAAACATTTAATTATGTTTCCTGTCTGATTTACCTAAGAGGTCTGCCAAGGTATCTATGCAATAGGATTAATGTCATGCTATTTTTAATGGTTCAAACTGCTTTTTCTAAAGGATTCCAGAGACTGGGAGTTTGGGCTGAAAATGTTCTTAGTGATGTCTATTCTCACCTTCTCCATTATACATTCCAAGATTTACAGAATTATTGAATCAGTATCTTTCTTAATTGTTTCTGCATTTATTTAAATACTTCTCATTTAGCAGGTTACCCTCACCTTTCTTCAACATAGAATTGTATGGCTGGAAGGGATTTTGGAAGTCTTCTTGCCCAAGGGAGGAGTACTTTTACCATCACAGACAAATGGTTTCCATTTTTTTTCAAAACCTCCAGTGATGGAACACCCGCAATTATTCTATTGATTAATTGTTCTCACTATCAGGAAATTCCTCCTTAATTCCATGTTGGATTTCTCCTTAATGGGACTCCACTCAACTCTTCTGCCCTCTGGGCTATGGAGAATAAATTGACTTCCTGCACACCTTAGCCAACTGATTAGTAAAAAGTTCATCTATTTCTTCTGGTAGGATGTTCTGTGGTACACACCTATAGCAATGTCATTTCCCCTCTCTAATATTCAGCCAAATACTTTCAAAAAGGCTTTTATACTTAGTAGTGTGTATTTCTGTAGAGGTGTAATAATTCTTTATGTTCAGTGTAACTCCTCCTCCTCTTTGATGGGTCTTTCTTTTGTCTAATTTGTTGTCTAAGAATTTTCCTAAACATTGGTCTCCTTTCCCCTACAATTTCAATTTAAAGCTCTTCAGATGTGCCAAGCCAAATGTTTACCAACACATTTTCCCAATTCTTCTTAGATACAGCCAGTTTCTTGCAAGAAATCCTTCCTGTAGTCAGGGGTCTTCAAACTTGACATCTTTAAGACTTATGTACTTTAACTCCCAGAAATCCTTCTCCAGTCATGTTAGCTCAGGAATTCTGGGAGTTGAAGTCCACAAGTCTTAAATTTGCCCAATTTGGTGTAGGTAATGTAAACCATGGTCCACAAATCCAAAGTTTTCTGATGGTTTACTTCTAAAACCCTCTTTTTCCTCCTTGAGTGTTGACCTTCTGTTGGAAGTACAGATGGAAATATTACCTGTGCTCCTAACTCTTTGCCTTTCTTCCTAATTGCTCATAATCTCTTGATATATTTTCAGACTCTGTGTTGTATTGTTTATCCCAACATAAAAGAAGAGAAAGAATAATCAATGGGCTTAACAGCTGCAAAGAATTCTACAAAACAGAGCCAGATTTTGACTTAATATTAATATGAATATCCTAAAAGTAGGGAATAGATATGCTTTTTTTAAAAAAAAACAAATTTTATTAATTTTACAGAGAACACAATAAACAAAACTAAAAGATCTTTTCTGAAGGTTGTCTGATCCTGGGTTGAAACTCTTCACACAGACACAAATTCAAACATCATATTCACTTTATATATCCTTCCATATCTTATTATCATTTTCTTTTTTATATATATATATAAACCATTTTTATCAATTTTATATAAACAATGCACAAGGCATAACAGCTTATAAGTTCTTTTATAAGAAAAAATAATAAAAGAAGAAAACCAATAGAACATAACAATCCCAAATTATAGTATCAATACTTTGTCTATTTAACTTCATATCTTATCCCAACTTCTCCTTTTCATCCAAATTATTTCTTATTAATTAAAATTTTTTTTTGCCTTTTTTCAATATACAACATCCAAAAAAAAAAAAAAAACATAACAAAACCTTTATATATCCTTTCATATCTTATTACCATTTTCAATAATATTCTTTGTCTGTTCTATTTCCAACTATCCATTCATCTTTTTTCTTTTATTATACTTCTCCTATACACCAATTGGAGTAACGTCTATAACTCATTACCCTAACTTAAAAGTACTTCACATAACAATTTTTCTTGGGATTCTGTTTAAAAGATTCTAAAATTACACAATGAATTTTATACTCTAAATACACATATAAAAAACACAATCTTATGTACCCTCCAGAATCCCTCTTTTATCCTAAATTAAATTCACCCATTGTCTCTGAATAAGCTTTTTTTCTTTAGATCTTGCTTCCCCCCATTGAGGCTTCTCCCCCCCCTTTCTCTCTTGCTTATTCTTCTCCTTGCCCTTTTTACCCCTTTGTCTTTCCTCCTCCCTTTTCTTACTCCCTTTCCTTTGCTTTCTAACCTTGCCTCCACCTTTCCGCTCATTTTTCTCTTCTTTGGTTGTTTTTATAATTCTTAAAATCCCCTTTTTCTTATCCTTTTTCTCCTCCTCCCCAGAAAGAACCCATTGTTCATCAAAGATGGCTTCTTCTTCCTCTTCTTCTTTGTCCCAGTCCTTCTGCTGCGTAGTCAACTTTTCATAAGTACATAACGCCATTTCTAAGAATTGAAACAAAGTGCCCAAAGTATCTTCTTTTTTATATTTTTGATATTCAGTCTTTAGTTCATCCACAAGCGATGCCATTATGAAAAAAGAAACTTTTCCCAAAACAACCACAAATATTTTTAATCAAGAATAATTCAAAAAAAAAATTCCAAAAATTAATACTTTTCTTCCTTCTTCTCTTTCTCTTTCTGGGGTTAATGTTTAATCAAAGAGGTCCAATTACCACATACCTTTCTTTGGGATTCTAGGCAATCTCCTCCTTTTTCAGCTTCTGCTCCAATTTTTTTTCCTCTCCCTTCCCACTTGCAATATCAATTTTAAATAATCAGAAATCCATACCTCCAACAAGGGTTTTCCAATTTCTTAAGTTTTTCAATGTCCAAAAACCCTTTTGTCCCTTAGCTTCAACTCTCAAAACAATTCACTTTCAATGTCCAATATGTCCAAACATATCTGCTGTTTCCATGGGGTGGGAGAGTGAAGAAAAAAAAAAAGTTCCCTTTAACAGCTTCTCCGCCGCTTTCGATCTTCTTAGGGATACAATGTATCCTCCAGCAATTCAAACAGCTCAGTTCCAACCAATTTGAAAGATGTTACTTGACCCGGCTCAGACAGCACTTTCAGTCTTCTTATTTCCTCCAGCGCAATCTTACCCGGTTGCTGGCTTCTTCGTGGCGGCCATTGCTGACCGCCGCTCCACCACCTTGGGAAAAAGGGGGTTTTTCGGAGGAGGAGGGGGTCTGCGACACCCCCAACCCCCTGTCCGACTCCCCTCTCTCTTCAGCTGTCCCTACAGGGCAGCCATATCCCCCTGACCCATCTGGATCGGGGGAACCTTGGCGGCTAGCACAGCAGAATCGCGAGCTGTCGCGAATTCCTGCTGCCCCGAAGCCACGCGAAACCGGAAAACCGGGAATAGATGTGTTTTTGATTTCTATTAATTCAGTATAATCTCTTCAAATATCCCTGCACACACATCTATAAATTTGGAGGTCTTTGTTTAGAAAGATTCAGCTACTTCAGATATTCAGAAGTATCCTGTCCTAGAAATCATTCTACATTCTGCACTACCTCTCTATGAGAGGTAATTGTATGTTTATTTCATTAGGTAATTGTTTTTCAGTGAAATACTATGAGAAGACATCAGAAGGAAACTCTTCCAATTGTTCCTTTTCAGAAAGCAGGGAAGTTTTAGGATGATAGAAATGTGTATAATAAAAACCAACATCATCAGGAGATTTCTCTGCCAACTCCAACAATAGAACAAGCTCAAAAACAACACTGAGAGAAATATGGAAGAAATTCTGAAGCTTCTTCAAAATGGGTTGGAGAAAAATGGTGTTTCTCTTTCATATAGAAATAAAATATTCAAGAAACCAGAATTCAGATTTATGCAATAAATATCCTAAATGAAATAAGATTAATATCAGAAGAAGATAAATAACACCGAGACTGAAGAGATGCTTTCTAGGAGAGTCAATTTAGGGAGGTTGCAGCAGATACAGCTGTATTTGTTAAGTTCTGCGCATGGGTGCAAGGAACGGAGACGAGGCAGTGAACAGTGAACTTCAACTCTTTATTAATCATTCTGAACAGAGCAAAAACCCTAGGGAAGCAGCAGCCCTTTTATAGGGCAGGCTGCTGACCTATTAGCCAATGAGAAACATGGAAGTGTTAAATCCTTGAACCAATGAGAGTGGCTCGTTAACAGCCAATCAGATTCCCCAGAACGGACCAATCCGATATCGCTGTTATCGGCCAATCAGAAGTGCAGGATTAGAACCCTGCTTTTTCTTAAGGTTTGTTAAAACTTTATTTAAGCGCTTTTATTAGTTCATAACAGTATTAGGCCTCAGAAATGTAGGAGACCCAAGCAGGACAGCAAATAGGAACAGGCTATGGGTGAATAATCTGAGTGTACGAAAACAAATAGGCTACAATTGCCTTTCCCTGACTTTCTTCCCCCTAAGAGGCCACCTCGTGCTAATCTCAGGTCCATGGGTTTAGGATCAGCTTTGCACTAACCAACAGGCAGAATGATTGGCATGATCTTTATCCTAAGCCCAAAGATGCTACTATGTTCCCAGTAATTTTGTCAGTACACAAGCTGTTTCTTTAAAAACAATTCCCTTGTTCCTGCTCATTTTTGCAGAAATCCATCTGCAATATTGCAATCTTTGATCTCCAAAGAAACCAGTATTGTTTCCCAAAGAAAAGCTTTCTATTTTTAACAGATTCTCCCTGGAATTTCTGTTGTTTATTACATCATCTCATCTGAACAATGTGCACTTCCTTTAAATCTTGGAGTTAAAAGAATCAACAAAATCCATATCTATCTTAATGAGTCACTAAAGAAAGTTCTACAGGTGCACATTTTAAACGTATTGCAATCCTAGATAGCTAAAATGGGTCTGACGTTCTCTTTGATGTATGACCAGGTTGCATCTAAAAGGGCACTTCCTCAGAAACAGAGTAGCTGATAAAAGCCAATGTTATTAGTAATATCACAGCTTGTTTGGTCAGTTTGTGTGGCATTTGATGCCTTTCAGAGAATTTTACTTAGGAATTTCATGACAGGACAATACTTTACATGGAAAGAGTACCATAATTAGTTTGTATCACGGAAAGCATTCCATTTCATAACGTTAGCTTCTTTTTAAAGTATTTTAAAGTGTCAGATATGCCTTTAATTAAAAAAATAAAGGCTGTTATGACAATTAAACCTCTAGTTATGGGGAGTATCTGAAGAATGAGAATGTGGGAGTTTATTTTCAAATTATTTTTCAGCATATACCAAATGTGGCAATTGTTAGAAAGGGTGAGGGGGGGAAAAAACTACATTCTTGTGTTTCCTAAAGTTAGCTAGAAAGAAAAACTAACTGTAGTGGAAATAAAGTTAAAAGGAAATACTTTAAATTGAATGAACTGATTGTTGCAATTAATCAGAGCTTCCATACCACACCATTATAAGAATCAGAAAAGTATAGAGTTTGACTGAGACAGGGAACTGGAAAGCTACCAACAAACTAAGCTGCTTGCTTCAACTTACACTTGATATAGTAGGCAGATAAATAGAAAACTTAATTTTTGTAACTGTAATTAATGTCTATTTGAAGGTTTTTCGCATCTCCTGCCAGATTTCATGTTGGATTATTTACAACAGATAACTTAATGGAAGTTTGTTCTTCTGAATTTGAATCTTCTTTCAACTTGCTAGGTAAGAAGCTATAAGAGTAGACTTCCAAAGATGCGAAAACACTGGTAAGATTTATTGTAGAAAAGTTGATAAAGACATGTCAAAAGAATTCTGTTGACTGTAGTGTACTAAATGTAAAGCCTGTTCATAGCAAATGCAAGATTCAAATTTTTGCACTTCTTTGTTCTGCCCACACAATGTAACTAACTAGAAGCCACTCTTCTTTGGTTGGAGAGACAGCTTTTAACTTGTCTTTTGTTTTAATGGTTTGGTGACCACTTGAGAATTGGTTTCTGGCTTCATTTTAAACAAAATGCAGTAAAGTAAAGTTATTTTGTGAGTATGAAAAATGTGCTGATATGCTGCTTAGACCGGACATAGCAGAAAGCTCTTTGGAATTTGTGTTGTTCATTGGAAGCCTCTCCTGGTTCACTGCCTTTGAGACATCAATCCATAAATCTGTTCTGACCCAGGCTTCATCAAACTTAATGAAACACAAACCTATTTTAAAAGCAAAACCTCTTTTAATGCAATGCTGGGAATTACTTGCATTCTCAGCCAGAAGTAATTATAAACAGTTCCCCCCAGATAAGAGCATGCCTTTCAGTGCTGTAGAATGCTGCCAAAAACAGAAGTCCAATTAATTATAACATAAACCAACCAAAGTCCCAGAAAAAAATGACCAAAATACACAGGGCTTCAAGAAGGACTCAGAATCTATTGAAGTGCTTTGCTTCCTGCAAAGCTTTCATCATTGAGATCTGACTTTTATCCCTTATGGGAGGGCAATCATCTCCCAGCCATCTCCCATCATATGGATCTACTCTCTCACTGGCTTCCTTAATCTAAAGAGGGAGAGAGTGTCTGTTATGTTCTGCGCATGGGCGCAAGGAACAGAGACAAGACGGTGAACAGTGAACTTCAACTCTTTATTAATCATTCTGAACAGAGCAAAAACCTAGGGCAGCAGCAGCCTTTTTATAGGCAAGCTGCTGATCTAGTAACCAATGAGAAACGTGGAGTGTTAACCCCTTTAACCAATGAGAGTGGCTCGTTAACAGCCAATCAGATTCTCCTGAATGGACCAATCCGATATCGCTATTGTCGGCCAATCAGAAGTGCAGGATTAGAACCCTGCTATTTTCTAAAGGTTTGATAAAACTTTATTTAAGCATTTTATTAGTTCATAACAGTGTCCTTCTCTAGTGTCTTGGGTTCAGATTTTATGAACTTCCTTAACTCTATTATCTGTGTCTATATGCGGACCCTGTCACATGCAGATATATAGGACAATAACCATTGAAATATTGGTAAGACATTATTCTATTCTATGCCAGGATTCATTTCTGAAAACTATCCATAGTCCATGCAAATTTCACACTTTGCTCTGGCAATAGAAAATAAATCTCTTTCAGATGATTTTGATCTATGAATAGATAGAACTGATAGAATGTTTAGCATTTTTTCCAGAAAAATCAACAATTTAAGAACTACATAGGAATAGTCATATTGAGTAATATTAATGTTCTTTCTCAACAAATGACAGGTTTCTGAATACACTGGCATAGTATGCTGATTGTATCAAATCTTACAAGATGAACACAATAAATACCAGTGTCTTCAATAGTATCTGTCACACAGAAAATGATTTTGCAAAAAATAAACCTTATGTTTTTATTGGGTAAAATTTACCCAGCAGAAGCTCTCTCTCCCTCTCCCTCTCCCTCCCTCGCCCCCCCCCTCTCTTTTTTTGCAGGCTTCTAGGTTCCATGTTTAACCAGAGTATTAAAAGTTAATTATTCAGGAATTTTCATCAAATTCTGAAAATTTCTATCCAATTCTGATTTTTAAAAAGTTTAGAGTAAAAAAATTATTTATATTAAATATTATTTAATACCTGTTTTTCTACTTTGAAAATGAAAAACAGAACAAAATTATGTATGGAATATGTTAAAGTAACATGGAATAGAAATAGAATAAATCCTTTGAAAATTCAAAGTATATTAAATGTAATTAAACAATATCTGTCCCATAAAGCAGGGGTCAGGTGGCTAGTAGAAAATGATGAAGCACCAATTTTTCTACAAATACTAGCGCTTGGATGGAAAAGCATAAATAGCCAGAGAAAACCTTCTGCCAAATCAGATGATGCAGCTACTTTGATGCTTCAAGGGGAAATGTTTCACTCATCTTATAATGATTTGGAAAGCATCTTATACAAATGCTTTTCATATATCTAGTAAATAAATCTGGCCAGAAATATGGGCTGCCCAATACAAAGGACCAGATATACTGGCAATTTAATATTATGTTAAGTCTCACAATAGGACAGACTTCATGCTTTAGGGAAACAGCGTAGTCTAGATAGCACAGGGCAAGCCATGTAGCAATAGCAATAGACTTATATACCGCTTTACAGTGCCCTACAGCTCTCTCTAAGCGGTTTACAGAGTCAGCACATTTCCCCCAACAATTTGTGTCCTCATTTTATCCACCTTGGAATGATGGAAGGCTGAGTCAACCTTGAGTCTGGTGGGATTTGAACTGCCAAATTGCAAGCAGGCAGCAGGCAGCAGAAGTAACCTGCAGTACTGCACTCTGACCACTGCACCATCAAGACTCATAGTTCAATGAGAGTCGTAAGAGTTGGCTTCCAGAATGATAGAAAATTGAAATAGCATTACATAAACAACTAGCTGCAAACTTCTTCATAACAAGCCTTCTTTTACCAGTTCTTTGGAAGACTGTGAGGAAAATAATTGGAAAAACTATGCCCAAATATACAGGGATATATGTTTTCAAAATTGAGAGTAGTTCAATGGTTGGAAGCCCATCTCATTCATATCAATAAATCTTGCCAAAGCGAACTCTGTGAAAATCAGGCTTGGGAAAAAAAAAAAACACTTTCAGTTTAAGGCAGCTTCCCAAGAGCCCGACAATGGCTGACATCCATCACCTGACTGCCAATCTCTATTTCTCAGCCACTGTAGTCTACAACGGCTGTTTAATAGCATTTAATAGCCAGCTAGTCCTCAGAACAATGGCTCTTTAATAGCATTTAATAGCCAGCCAGTCCTCAGAACAATGGATATTTATTAGATAATCCATATATAGTGACACTAATGCAGGAAATGCAGATAAAACCATTTCGCCGTTGTCCTTCTTCAGAGGTGATTTCAGAGCAAGTTTCTGGCAGGTGGCACTATATTAGGATAATTCCTTTCTTGTTAAGAGCAGAAACTCTGTTCAGAATATAAATTTTCAGAGTAGTAACAATTTCAGTGCAACAGAGCTTTAAAGTGTGTTTCACACTTAAAAATCAAAGGATTCACCTGCTTGATGGAATTGTTAGTAGTGACCAATCCGCCATACCACAGTCCATAAAGGCTCACAACTACTTCAGAAACTAATGCAGTATCCTATTTGTTTTTGGAGGTCCACAGCCAGAGACAGCAGGAGAACCAATAATGTTGTTTTCCAGTGGCAAATAACTTCTCATTTTATTATTGAAACTGTTTTTGTATGATAGGTCATTAGTGGGAATGACCAAAAAGTATTATAATTAGTAATAATTCATGCACATATCATTATTTCTCCATTAATAATGATCTTTAATATGTATTAAATTAAATAACGTGTGTGTGTGTATGGATATATATATATATATATATATATATATATATATATATAGAGAGAGAGAGAGAGAGAGAGAGAGAGAGAGAGAGAGAGAGATAGATAGATAGATAGATAGATAGATAGATAGATAGATAGATAGATAGATAGATAGATAATCTTTGTTTAATCTTTGTTTAAGCACATAAATGGAGTGGTGTGATGGCCTAGAAGTGGAGCTCTCATTTCACAATCAGGGGTGAGTTTGATCCTTGGTAGAGGCAGATATTTCTCTCTCTGGGCACACTGAGGATTTTATTATTTTATTATTGAAACTGTTTTTGTATGATAGGTCATTAGTGGGAATGACCAAAAAGTATTATAATTAGTAATAATTCATGCACATATCATTATTTCTCCATTAATAATGATCTTTAATATGTATTAAATTAAATAACGTGTGTGTGTGTATGGAGATAGATATAGATAGATAGATAGATAGATAGATAGATAGATAGATAGATAGATAGATAGATAGATAATCTTTGTTTAATCTTTGTTTAAGCACATAAATGGAGTGGTGTGATGGCCTAGAAGTGGAGCTCTCATTTCACAATCAGGGGTGAGTTTGATCCTTGGTAGAGGCAGATATTTCTCTCTCTGGGCACACTGAGGATATATCTGCTGAACAAAAATTCTGCATTGGTGACAGGAAGGGCATCCGGCCATTAAAATTCTCTGATAGCTCCGTTCAGTTGCCCAGACTCCACCCCACAAGAGATTATGGGGGTTGTTAAATGAAGATGATTTAAGCACATAAATAGAGCTCATACTATTAACAGAGATATATTCAACAGTCCGGAAAGAGTATATTCAGAAACACCAGATTAGGTTCCATCAAATCTATGAGAAATAAATTCATAGCTGGTATAATGAACACAAAATGTTCAGTTGTAAATTGGGGATGAATGTCATTAAGGGGGCTATAATTCTGCTTTGAATACCTGCTTTTTTTTATCAGTTCGATTTGATGAAAGAGAATTTGCTTTTGAAAATTTTTTCAAAGGAGAAATTAATTTCAGTGTAATTTGTATGGGTAGATAGTAGCATTCTTGTCCTTATTTAGTGATGAGGTGCTTGCATGTCCCATCTTTCATTATGCAGACATCTCTCCAGCAATTTTTAGCTTGCATGGCTCTACATCTCTCCATTATATTTGATGGGAGGACATCACAACATGATGGAACAACTCCTCCAATGGAGCTTTGTCCAATTGAATAATGGAAAAGCAATTTAACCTATCTCCAGAAACATAATGAGCTGAAAAAAGACACGAAGAAAGTCTAAAAAGTCCTGAGAATAAGGCAAAATAAAGATTGCATTGAGATATTGTAAGGCGGATATTAGCAACACATTGTACACAATAATGTTTTGGCTGATGGATAAATGCACAGCCAAGGGCCACATTCCAAAAAGTAGTAGGTGGGGCCAAAACAGCTTTAAATTTGATTTGATGAACTTTTTACTGAGTCATTACTCTGTGACATTAAAATCCAACTTTTGTAACACTTAAAGCATTAAGCTTTTGGGGTATTGATATTACAGTCCCAGAGCATTGTACCTCTGCTTTTATGGGAAGGAAAAAGCATTTGAGGCACTTGAAGCTAGAAGAAAGCTGTTGATGAAACATGAATATTTGTCATGAAGCAGTTTGAAGTTGGAATTTTATAGTTATGAAACAAGGAAAGACAATATTTCAGGTGCCAGAAGCTTCAACAGGCATTTTATGGGTAAGCAGGGCTACTGTGGCAACACATGCAAAACAGGCAGTAGTATTGTATTTGTAGAGAGAGATATGATTTTTTTATTTTCTTGATTAAGTATATTCTGCTGCATTAAGTATATTCTTTGTGCATTTCCTGCTTTCATTGCCTGTTTTTATTTAACCATGAGCCCAATATTCAGTCGAAATGTGGAAAGAAGTCCAGTCATCAAAAAGAACTTTAAAGGCCATATGCAGCTCTGTGATCAAAGGATAACAGCTTCTATCCTAATTTTTCCTCTATAAATTTGATATCTGCATTTGGATTTGGCAGGCAGCATGGTGCCTAAAGAGAGCAGTGGTTTCTTATTACCCAAAAATGATATTGCACGTTGCTTGGAGACAGAATATTAGACTTCTTCTGGTTTTTAATTTAGTAGATCTTTCCTCGTCCATCTAGTGCTCTTGTATTCTGAATATCTGTAGCTCTGCAAGCACAACATGTAGTATATTCAATTCTTCAATGCTTACATATTGACATAGCAAGCCTCCAAATTAGGTCATTATTATGATTTTATATGTTTCTTTTACAATTGTGGTAAAAAGAGGCTTCTTAAAATATTTGTGTTCAATAGTGTGCTATTAAGCATCATTATTTCTTGCCATGATCTGTTGAGAATGGGTTGAACCTATTCAATATTAACTAAAGAACCGAATAATAAAAGATAATTAAAGATAATTGTGATTATATACAGCAACAGTGGCCTATGGCATGAAGGGATGCTCTTTGGTAGACAAAAGCTTCTACAATTCATTTAATGAATCTTAGTTAAATTACACTTATTCAGTAAATTGTGCTTATATATAAAAAGTGAGTATACAGAAAAATAATGAGGGCTCAAATTCTCCTTTCAATTAAAAGTGACACATGCATTATCCCATGTGGGAGGAAAACACAGGGAAAAAACAAAAAGGTTATTGCATAGCTACATGCAATGTGAAAGAACAATGGATGTATAGAACATGCATGTCATGTGATCAAATAGAAAATTATTTGATGGTGCATTTAATGTGATAGTCAAATCAATTCATAAAGAAGCCAGCCTGGAACTAATTTATGGTGAGCCGTAATGAATCCTTTAACAGGGTAATTTGCATTCTCACCAAGAATATCTGAAGTACTGATTGGATTGATGTTTTGCAGGCAAGAAGAAAAGCTAAGCCTTTTTGAGAACAGTTCAATCTGTACTAAATTATTGAGCTGCTCAGACTA
Organism: Hydrophis major; assembly: GCA_033807585.1. NCBI lineage: Eukaryota > Metazoa > Chordata > Lepidosauria > Squamata > Elapidae > Hydrophis > Hydrophis major. The sequence continues at coordinate 237,433,697 of CM066330.1, read as the reverse complement.
GGAACCAGTCTAGTATTAATAGCTTAATAGGATCACCTACAGCCCAAATGGCTCTTAAGCTATTTAAATTTATCTGAGTTAGTAGCTGCAGTACCATCTAGGTCTATTAAGAGTGATAGTACTGTGGGATAATAGACAGCAAGAAAACAAGATCAATCTGGTAACTTATCAGACAGCACTGTCATTCCCTTAAGAAAGTTGGTGATTTAAAGTAATTTTCATGATTGATGTCTATCATGTTGGCAGTGCTGAAATCCCTGTGACTGATTAAAGGGAGTCTACCAAATTAAACATATCCCACCTTAAGATCCTCCATTCCTTGAAAGAGGTATATAATAAACAATAATCATTCATATTGTTGTCATTATCTTGCTTTCTCATGCATATTCATACATACCATTCAGCTGAGCTGAAAGACAGAAAAGCAACATACCTTTGCTAAACATCCAGCAGGGCAACATGGTGAAAGAGAATTGCATTAATTGCATTAATTAATGGTAGCTAAGAATCAGAAGGAACTCAGTAGCCCCTTTTCAGTGTAAACAGATGCATTGATGAACTGCACTGTAGTTCATGAAAGCTTTTGTCTATTAATAATCTTTGTGCAGCTGAAAAGATACCATTAAACTCCTGACTTTTCAGTTGGGGTGGGTTTCCCCAACTATCAGCCAGCACCTTCTTGAATTATGCGATCTCAGCTGGAAAAGAGATGCAATTGGAAGAACTGATGTTTGAGGTCTTTTACTTTTCATGCTTCCTTTCAACCTCTTTTGGTATGAACCATGTCTTTTAAACTGGCAAATAGTCCTTGGTTTCAGGCTAAAAGAGAATTTGTCAACTCGGGCACCTTTTCAGATGTGTGAACTTTAATTCTTGGAATCTGCCAGCCAGCCATCCAGGTTAAGAAACACTAAACTAAGATAAAAGAATGTTGTAAGATAAATAGTGGAGTTTAAAATGGGTTGAATCCAATGATACATGAAATAGGTTGAGTCCAGAGTTTATTCATTTTCAGAACTGGGAAAACAGAGGTATTAGAAGAGAAGGAAGGAAGAATAATGGGAGAGGAATTATCTTTCCTTTTTAAATTTCTTGGATACCAAAAAAAAGTTGGACAGTAAGAGATCATTATCCCTGTACCTTATGCCATACTAGGAATAGAAACAACCCCCTTCATTTGGGGAAAATCTCTGTTTTTATAGAATATTATCTTCTCTCATTAGATTTTCAAAGTTTCTTCTTTGAACTTTATGGTCACTGCTGCTCCCCTTTATTTTTTTTCCAGGGGCTTTCAAGGTATTTTTAAAAAGTCAAGATAGCTGTCAAGATAGTTCAGTCCCTTTTTTATACATACAGCCCCTGGATTGTGCAACATAGATTTTAAGCTGCTAGAATGTTTCCTGCGACTACAGTAATTTGGGTGTTGGAGGACTTGGTCCAAATGCACTATTTTATGTGTTATAATACTTTGATTAATTTATCCACAAATCCATTATTTTGATTATGTGCCATTGAGTTATCGTTTCCTAATATGATTTGATTGCTTATTGTACCCTATGACTATTATTAAGTATCTTATGTATCTTATGATTCTTGACAAATGTGTCTTTTCTTTTCTTTTTTTTTGAAAAAAGATTTTATTAATTTTCTATAAACAAACAAGACAAACAAAACATTAAAACATTCAACTCTCGTATGTACATCCAGTGTGTCAGTTGGTTCATCATTTTTGTGCATTCATTCTGTAGTCCCAGTTACAATTATGTTACACAACAACTCATAGTATCAATCCAAACTTATATATCCTAATATCACTAAATAAAAAATAAAAAAAAAATTTTGACTATACTTTTGATCATTCATGCTTTATGAGCTAACAATACTTTAACCAGATTATTCAACAAATCATATAATCATACCAAATCAATCCTAAAAAACCCTTTATAAATATAATATCAAATAACAAAATAATAGCAAAATAGCAAAATAAAGATATTTCTTACTATCTAGCATTCTAAATACTCTATTATCGTATTTTATCTTCTAGCCATTTATAAAAAAGATCCCAAATTTCATAAAATTGTTTATCCTCTTGCTCTCTAATTTCAAATGTCAATCTGCTCATCTCAGCACATTCCAATATTTTCTTAATAATTTCTTCCTATAATGGTATTTTCTCATTCTTCCAATTTTTAGCAAATACAATCCTGGCCGCTGTTAATACATTTACAATCAGGTATTTCAAATCTTTACTATATATATCAGGTAAAATTCCCAATAAGAAGATCTCTGGTTTCAAGTCTATATGTTTCTTTGTCATTTTTTCCAACCACATGCGAATTATAGTCCAATATTTTCTAGCATCCTCACAAGTCCACCACATATGGTAATACGAGCCGGATATCTGATGACATTTCCAGCATTTTTCAGATTTGTTCTTAAACATTCTTGCTATTCTTGTCGGAGGAAAGTGCCACCTGTAAAACATCTTATACAAGTTTTCTTTATATGCTGTTGACATTGTCATTTTATAATTTTGAGACCACAATTTCTGCCATTTCTCTAAATCAAACCCATATCCAAAATTCTTCCCCCAAACAATCATAGTTTCTTTGACTTGTTCTTCCTCTAATTTCATTCCCAGTAAATAACCATAAAATTTTTTAATCACCTTCTCATCAGTATCCATCAAGATCTTATCTAAATCAGTCTGCTTATCATAAAATCCCTCCGTTTTAAAATCTTCATCATACCTTGAATGTATTTGTGCATATGAAAACCAATTCATCCTTATACCTTGTTCCCCTAAGTTTTGGATCGATTTAAGTTCACCCTTTTCATCCAAAAGTTCCCCATATCTAACTGTTTGTTCCTTCTTGTACATTATAGGATAGGAAAATGCTTCAATAGTCGATAACCAAACTGGAATTTTCAAATAACATTGTTTTTTTATCTTCTCCCAATTTAACCACAAAGACTCCCGTACATAATGTCTTCTAAAATAACCCTGTGTTTTAGTTCCCTTATACCATAAAAAAGCATGCCAGCCCAACAGCAAATCATGCCCTTCTAATGTCAACAACCTATGTTTCCTTAATGTTATCCATTCTTTGACCCACATCAAACTTGCAGCTTGATAATACAATTCCCAATTAGGCAGGCCAAAACCTCCTCTAATTCTAGCATCTTGCAAAAGCTTTAGCTTTATTGTCGCTTTTTTACCTTGCCATATAAACTTCAACATAATTTTATTTAAATCTTCAAAATAGTCTTTTCCAAGCCTAATTGGTATTGTTTGAAACAAAAATAAAATTCGAGGTAAAATATTCATCTTAATTGTTGAAATTCTCCCTATTAATGACAATTGCAAGTTTTCCCACTTCTTCAAATCTGTAGTTATCTGTTGTTTAAGTTTAATATAATTATTCTCCTTTAATGTGCTACATCTTGTTGTCAAATATATCCCCAGATACTTAACCTTATTTGTAACTTGAATTTTCAAAAGATCTGCCAGTTCTTCTCTCTGTCTCAATAGCATATTCTTTGTCAAAATCTTTGTTTTATCTTTATTTATTTTCAAACCAGCCACCTCTCCATATGTCTCTATCCTTTCCAATAACTTTGGAGCTGTTTCTCGCGGGTCTTCCAGAATAAAAGCTAAATCATCTGCAAAAGCTTGTAGCTTCAATTCTTCCTTCTTAATTTTCATTCCTTTTATGCTTTTATTATCCCTAATATTTCTATTCAACACTTCCAAGGTCAACACAAATAGCAAAGGAGATAGGGGGCATCCTTGTCTTGTGCCTTTCCTTATATTAATAAAATCTGTAAGTTCCCCCTCCATCATTACCCTTGCTGTCTGTTTATTATATATGGCTTCTATTGCTTGAATAAATTTTTTAGCAAAACCCATCTGCTCCAATAATAATAACATAAATCTCCAGTTCACGTTGTCAAATGCTTTTTGAGCATCAAGGAATACCAAAGCCATTTGCTTTTCAGGATGAGCCTCATAGTATTCCAAAGTGTCCAAGATTACTCTCATATTGTCTCTAATTTGTCTCTTTGGCAGAAATCCATTTTGATCTGGGTGAATAAAATTATTTAAATATTTTTTAAGTCTTTCTGCTAAAATTGAAGCAAAGATTTTATAGTCTGCATTCAATAAAGAAATAGGTCTATAATTTTTAATTTGCAGTGGGTCAGTCTCTTCCTTCGGTATAAGTGTAATATAAGCCTCTGACCATGTTTTGGGTATCATCTTTTTTAACATAACTTCATTCATAATTTCTAACAATGGGATGCTCAATAATTCTTGAAATGTTTTATAGAATTCTGCTGGAAGCCCATCTTGACCCGGTGCTTTCCCATTATTTTGTCTCTTAAATGCTTCATTTAGTTCCATCATTGTTATATTGCTTTCTAGCATTTATTCAGTCTCTTTAGGTATCTTCGGTAAATTAGCTTCCTGTAAATACTGTTTGACTTTTTCCTCATCAATATTCTCTTGTTTATATAGTTGCCCATAAAAATCTTGAGTAATTTCTTTTTTCTCCTTATTCCCATAACAAACTTGGCCTTGTTCATCTATTAACTTCAATATTTTTCTTGATTCCTTCTCTTTTCTCAATTTATATGCTAGCCATCTATCTGGTTTATTTGCATCTTCAAAATAATTCTGTTTAGAGTTTCTGATTTTCTGTGCCAGTTCTTCTTTCTCTATTAATTCCATTTTTTGTTTAATTACATCCAGCTTCAATTTAATATCCTTTTTCTGTGGCATTTTCTGTAATTCTTTTTCAAGAATTTTATACTCATCTTCCAAGGCCTTAGAAGCTTGCCTTTTCCTAATATTCTTTTTTCTTGTATAATCTATTATCAAATCTCTAGCGTATGCCTTCATTGTATCCCACACATTCTGCGTTGAAGTATCTTCTTTTTTATTTTCTCTGAAGAAAAAAGCCAATTCCTTCTCCATCCATTGTGTAAAATCTTTCTCCTTTAAAATAGTATTATTTAATGTCCATCTCGATCTTTTTTTTTGTCCCTTCCATTTAATTGTCATTGGGCTATGATCTGCCCAAGTACTTGTTTCAATATTTGTTTCTTGAATGTTGGATATTAATTCTGTTGAGATCCAAATCATATCTAATCTGGACCATGATAGATGTCTATTTGAATAAAAAGTATATTGTTTAGCTTTAACATTTCTTTCTCTCCAAATATCTTTTAAAGTTAATTCATCTGTCATTTTAAAAAAAGACTTAGGGAGAGCCTTTCCATTTTACTTTGTTGTTGTTGCTATATAGTCCAATTTATTGTCCACAATTCCATTAAAATCTCCCATCATAATTATATTAACATAGTCCAGTCCAATTATTTTCATGTGTAGCTTTTTATAAAACTCTTCTTGTTTATCATTCGGAGCATAAATTGCAATCAAGAGTATTTTTATATTATTGTCCATTATTTCTACCATTAATACTCTTCCATCTTCATCCGTGTAAATCAATTTTGCTGGGATAGCCTCTTTAATGTATAGAACCACTCCTCTTTTCTTACATTGAGTCAAAGAAGTAAATATTTTCCCCAATTTTGGCTGTACTAACAATTGTTCATGTTGTTTTTTAATATGAACTTCTTGTAGACAAATTATATCAAATTTTAATTTCTCTAATTTATGAAAAGTTTTCCTTCTTTTAACAGCTGAATAAAGTCCATTTATATTCATTGTAATCAGTTTTTTTTCTTCCATGATTATGCTTTATATTTAGGTCTAACCGCTCTCGTGGATCTCACTTCACGCTGTTCTTTGCTATCCATCTGTCCCCCTACTGCTCCTTTCTCTTTTTCAGTCTCCAGCTGTTCCTCTTGAAACTCAATTAATGAGACCTCTTTCTCTGCCTCCTCTCTTCTTCTTCCAAAAAATTCTGCATGGAAAAGTTCTGCTTTCTCAATTGAATCAATTCTATATCTCTGCTCTTGCCACCTAAACATTAGTCCTTCTGGAATCAGCCATCTATAATTCACTTCATTTTCCAGTAGCATTTTGGTCAGAAATCGATATTCTCTTCTCATCTCTCTCACTCTTCTGGGTATTTGTTTTAAAACCACAACCTCTTTACCTTTGTATTTCAGTGTTTTCTCTCTTACTACTTGTAATATTTGCGTTTTAATGGATTTTTTGGTAAATTTAATATGGACTTCCTTGGGTAATTTATTTCTCATCGCATACCTTGTATAGACTCGATATATCTCATCTATTCCATCCATCATCTTTTCCTCTGTAATTTCCAAAGCATCTGCCAAAATTTCTATCATTACCGCTGCCAAATTTTCTCCTTTTTCCTCTTCTATATTTTGAAATCTGAGGTAAAATTCTGACCTTTCCATCTCCCACCTCAACATCCCACTTTTTTCTTGTTCAACCGCTGTTAATCTACTGTCAATATTTCCAATCTTCTTCTCTCTTTGTTTTTCTTCTTCCTCAATTTTTTGGAATCTCTCCCCATACTTGACCATCATTTGTTTAATGTTTTCCACTTTTTCATCAGTCTTCTCTATTCTTTGTTCAATATTTTCTGTTCTTTGTTCAATATTCCTGTTCTTTGTTCAATGATGTCTGATTTTGTCTTGAGATCTTGGATTCCTTGCATAATCATCTGTAAAGTTACTCTTTCTTGTTCCTTATCTTGCTTCAACATTGTCTGAATTAAACGTTGTCCTCCAGCTGGTGGGGAAGCAGAGGTAGAAGTAGAAATGCCAGATGGTATTGGTTTCCTGCTCATTTCAATGCTTCCAAAGCTTCACATTCTTCTTGACTTTTAATCCAACTGGTAGAGCAGCCAATTATAATCCAAAATGGAAAACTCCAATAGTAAAAGGCACGAAACCAAAAAAGAAACAGGAAAAAAGGAAGAAGAAAGATCTTCAGGTTCTTCTAGACCCTAATCCAATTACAAAGTAGTCCACCATAAAAAAGAAAAAATAGAAAGGAGAAAAACAAACAAATCCAAAAATAATAATATTGATTAAGAGCAAAAAAAAAAAAAAGCAAAAAGAGAGAAAACAAAAAGTTCCTTCAGGTTCTTCACACCTTAATCCAGTTGAAAAGTCTCAATAATCAAAAAAGAAAAACAAAGTGGTCCAAAAACATAGATAGGAAAAGCAAATAAGTCCCAATAAAAAAGAAAAGAAAAATAAAGAAAAAACTCTGAGGCTTTCCCTTTAAAATAAAAGGCAGAAATAAGAATATTACTAGAATTGAAATTTAGAAAAAGGCTGGCGAATAAGGGTATATATATATATATATATATATAGGCACACTGCACTTTATTTATTTATCCAAGGCTCTTGTTATGACTCTCTTCTCCAGCAGCTTCAAAGCCAAACCTCAAGTGTTCTTGATAACAGTCCAGGAAAGCACCTGCAATAATATTTTGCTGTGCTCTCCCTCTATCTTATCACGTTAAAATGTTCTTGAGAAGAGGTCTTTTTGCAATTCTCTCCAATTCAAATAAAATACTTTCAAGCCTCTAGTTGGCAGTGTTGCAAAGTTTCTTAATGCTCTTCCTCCCCCCCAGCCAGAAAAAAGGAGTAATATATACAGAGACAAAAAGAAAAATAGCCAAAGGGAGCCTCTATCCTAAAGAAAGTTAAAAAATCAAAGGGAGCATAAAAATATATATAAGAGAAAATTCAATCCGGTTACCTACAAAGTCACACTAAAGTCCCCCCCAAAAAATATAGAGAAAAGAAAAAAAAAACCCAAGCCTCAATTTGACATCACTTTAAAAAATGCCACTCAGACAGTTTCAGTCAAAAAAAAAAAAATCTCACAGCTTTCTTCTTTATTCCGGATGAACTTTCCAACCTCAGCGAATTTACAACACAAAAAAGTTTTTCTCACCCAGCCGACACACTTTCACTCCAATCACTTTCTTTCCGGAGCTGTCCCGACTTCAGCAGCTATGGAGGCTGCCTCTCCGCCACCAGCAAAAGGGCTTCTTCCGGATCAAACCAGAGATTTTGCGATATCTCTGGGATCCTGGAACAGTACCCTTCTCAATCCCCGTCTCTACGGGACGGTTTAGGTCCGTTGGGACCGACCAGGGGCAAAAATATCGGCTGCGATCTCAGAGCCCCGAGATCGCAGCTGTATCGCCGAAACGAAGCTCCGCCTTCTCTTCTCTTATGATTATTAAGTATCTTATGTATCTTATGATTCTTGACAAATGTGTCTTTTCTTTTATGTACACTGAGACCACATGCACCAAGACAAATTTCTTGTGGGTCCAATCACACTTGGCCAATAAATAATTCTTTTCTTTTATTTATTTTATTTGGTTTGCTTCCAAGATAATAGGTATAAGAAAAAACATAGTTATGAATATATAGATACATATAAGAAAAATAAAAGAAACAATAGGACAGGGACGGTAGGCACATCAATGCGCTTATTCCCCTACAGACCTCTTAGGAAAAGGGTGAGGTCAATAGCAGAAAGTCTAAGGTTAAAGTTTTTGGGGTTTGGGGGAAAACAACCACAGAGTCAGATGGAGTATTCCAGACATTGATCACTCTGTTGCTGAAGTCATATTTCCTGCAATCAAGTTTGGTGCAATTAACCTTGAGTTTGTATCTATTGTTTGCTCTTGTATTGTTATGGTTGAAGCTGAAGTATTCATTGACAGGTAGGACATTGCAATGTATGCTTTTATATACTATACTTAGATCGGACCGAAGGCGGTGTAATTCTAGGTTTTCTAGGTCTAGAATTTCAATTCTGGTGGCATAAGGTATACTGCAATGAGTTGTGGAGTGGAGAACTCTTCTTGTGAAATATTTCTGGACTTTCTCAATTGTATTAATATCAGTTACATAATGTGGGTTCCAGACTGATGAGCTGTATTCGAGTATTGGTCTAGCAAATGTTTTATATGCTCTAGTTATTAGTGTAATATTACCAGAGAAAAAGCAACATAAGATTAATTTAACAACTCTTAATGCCGTTTTGGCTATGTAGTTACAGTGGGCTCTAGCACTTAGGTCATTAAAGATAAATACTCCAGACTTCCGGTTTGAGCTTCTTCGGCGATAGACCAAAATCTCATCTCTGCGAGGCTTCGATCCATGCTCGCCGCTGGAGCACACCGAGATGGCTGGTTTCGGGGCTAAGCCACCCCGTAGAGGTGGTGAAGAGGGGGAAGACTGCCTGCAGGGTTGAGGAGAGCCATATCTCTCCTCCCCAGCTGGCCATTACTCCCTTTCCTAAAGGCGTTTGTAACGGTGGTCAGAAATGGCCATCACAAAGAAGAACTCAACCGGAAAAGAATGTGCAGGAGGAAGATAAGAAGAGAAAGTTTTGGTTGACCGGGTCAAACAGCAAAAGCAACAAATAAGGTACCCTGGAATTGAAACTATTAAAAAAAACCAATAACACTGTTCCCTAAGTAGATTTTTAAGCTGCGAAGGAGAGAGAAAAGGGAAAAGATTTGGGTTTTTTTTCTCCTTTTCCTATACTGATAGCTAAGAGACTTAAGCAAGAAATTGGAAAAAAAAATCCACTTTGACATTAATAGGCATTTAATGCTGAAAATAAAAAGTCAAAGGGATAATAAAGATTTCTGAATAATCAAGTTTTTGAAAACAGAAAAGGAAAGAAAAAGAATAAAAGGGCAGGATCTGGAAGGGAGGAGACTGCCTGGAATTAAAAGAAACTTACAGCAAAATCTCAACAAGATTTCCAAAAGATACATTATAATTGAAATATCACAACAAAAACCCCAGGAAGAGAAAGTGGAAAAAGAAATAAGAAGATATAACTCGGGACTATTTGGATTACTTGATGATTTCTGGATTTTTGGTTATTGTATTTGAATGACTAAAATCAATCGGGTGGTTGTTTAAAACTGTTTAAAATGGCTCCACTTTTAGAAGAACTGAAAATGGAACTTAAAAAGTACAAAGAAGATGCACAAGAAGGGAGAGGTTCTTTTGGCTTCGTATTTCAGTTTTTAGAAATGGAAATTTGGAATTATGAGAAACAACAAGAAATGCCTGCAGAACAAGATGGTTGCGACAAAGAAGCCATCTTTAATGAACAAGTAATCTTTGGTGGGGGGGGAGGAAAGGGGGTGAAGGAAAGGGGGGAGAAAGAGAATGGAAAGTTTAAGATTGGGAAAAACAACTCCAAAAAAAATTAAAGTGAAAAATAAGTATAAAATCAGAAAGCAACAGAAAAGGGAAATGCAGAAGAGAGAATTAGAACAAGAGAGACAAGGGGGTAAAAAGAGGAGGGAGAAGAAGAGAGGGAAGAAAGAAAGGGAAAGAAGCTATAAAGGACAGAACAAAATATAGAGAAACAGGGCTTATTTAGAGATAATGGGTGAAAACTTAATGGAAAAGGGGATTCTGCAAAGGTACATAAGATAGTATTGTTATATTAGAAACAGAAATAATTTTAGAAAATATGAAACAATGTATGATTAAAATGTTTGATAAAATAGCTATCATAATTCAGTGGAATGCTTGTCAATAAATAAATGCAACAAAATGAATATTTAATGATTTACAAAACATATGTGAAGAGAAATAAGGGAAAAAATAATTATGGAGATTATATGTGTTTTTAAAGAAGTATGATATTTAACTGAAAAGAAGTGTTAAAGATGTAAAGATTTTAATGATTATTAATGATAGAACTGAATTGGAATGGAATTAGGGTTTATAATTACATATATTTATAATCCTTTTTTTAAAAAAAAGAATATAGTGTGTATTATGTACCAAGAATGTACCAAGCAGAATTTGATTGGAAGTTATGTATTATGTATTATATTGAAGGTCATAACCTTAAGGTATATATTGAAGTTTAAATAAGAGTTAAATGGATGTAATTAAAAGATATAAAGGTGTCATACTCCAATTAGTAACTACAGGAGAAAATCTGTTTAATGAGAAAAGATAATATGAAATTGAAACAGAACAGACAAAAGTATAAATATAATGATTTGAACTGAGATGAGATAATCAAAATAAAATTGAGAAAATTAAAAGAGAGGAAAAACTATATAGAAAATGTAGAACAGTATAAGATATGGAATAGAACACAAAAAGGAGCATGAAATTGAGTTTTGTGTCTGTATGAAGAAGTTCAACCCGGGAGCATGCTATTTTCAAAGATGTTTTACTTATATTTTGTATGTGTGAAAACCCAAATAAAACTTTATTTTAAAAAAATAATAGATGAGTACTCCAAGGTCCTTGACAGAGTTTGGATCATCAACAAGGTCTTGACTATTCAGCCTGTATTTTATTTTCTTTTTTTTTTTGCCAATATGTAAGACAGAGCATTTGTTTGTTGAGATTTGAAGTTGCCATTTGTTTGACCATTCTGATACATAGTTGAGGTCTTTTTGAAGGGTAGCAGTATTGTCTGTGGTGTTGAATAGCTTTCTATTGTTGAATAGAATTCTATTCTATTTTATTGTCAACTCTTAGCAACCATGTAGATAGATTTTCTCCATGATGATCTATCCCTAATCTGATTTTTCAGGTTTTCCAACGGTGCACCCATTGTCACAGTAACTAACTCCATACACCCTCCTGGTGGTTATCCTCTTCTTTGCTTTCCTTCCACCATTCCCAGCATCTCTGAAAAGCTGGATTTTTGCATAATGTGTCTGAAATAGGATAGCCTGAGCCTAGTCAGTTGTCCTTTATTGAGAATTCTGGGTTGATTGATTTGATGATCCATTGGTTTGTTTTCTTGGCTGTCCATGTTATTCTCAGGAGTCTTTTTCCAACATCAAAGTTCACAAGCATTAATTCTGTTCCTGTTATGTTTCTTCAAAGTCCAACTTTCACTTCCATAGAGTATCCTGGAAAATACCATGACTTGCATGATTCTGATCTTTGTAGGTAGAAACATGTCACAGCATTTGAATATCTTTTCCAAGACCTCCTTTAAAGTGCCCCAAAGGCCCCTCTTGCCCTAATTTTTTCCCCTCAGTTATCATGAAAGCATGCATAACTTGCAAACAATCCTTTGGATGTCAAAATTCATCTTGGAGCTGGTCCCAACTTTCCCAGTGTCCTCTTGCCAAACATTCTTAAAATAAATAAAGAACCTTCATTCGCCAATTACAGTTTCCATAGCAACAATAAATCCCCACATTGAATTTATGCTAAATGATATATACTTAAAGGTAAAAATTAACACATTTTAAATTAACCTAAGCTGTAAGTAGAGATAAATAACTTGTTTTGATATGAATGTCCCAACACTTGCACATTAAATAAGATGGAAAGAATTTGAAAAAAAGAAAGAAAGAAACGTGGACCAGAAGGTGTGAGTATTGGAATAATAATGTTGTAAAGGGCCAATTCCTTCCCCATCTAAATTAAAATACCCCTGTCAAATGGATACCACACCCTTTCTGAATAATTAATTTCACTGTTGAACTATTAGGAAATGTTTTTTAACATTCAGCTGGAATCTGCCATCCGGTAACTTAAATCCATTATTCCATGTTTTGCCAGTTGAGATAATAGAGAACAGATTTTGAACATTTCTGTGAAACATCCTCTTGGTTATTTAAAAGTTGTTGTTATATCAACTATCAGTGTAGTCTTCTCAGGCTTATACAACTGCCCAATTCCTTAAAATGCTTTCCTTAGGATTGGAGAGAGTACTTGTAATAGATTTTAACAAATGCAGAATAAGTAGATGGATTATTTTCTGTGTTTTAGAAACCACTTCTGTTTATGTACAATAAAATTGCATTTACAAATTTAGTGATCATATCAAATCCACAGCTGACTCATAAATGGTTTTGTAATCAACTGCTACTAGTTTCACAAATATTGTTGCCAATCCAGATATACCCCTATTTTACTTTTATGCATCTGATTTTTGATGCCTATGTATAATTGCATTTAATTCTGTGATTTTCAACCTCTTATTCTATTCTATCAGGAACATTTTGGTTTTTAGTTCTTTTTTCTAGAGTATTGTTATCCATGCAATATTAACTCTTTTTTTTTTCAAACCATTAATAAAAGTTTTAAAAATTGCAAGATCAGAACAGAACTTTTGATATGCTACTATGTGCCTTCCTCCACTTGACTGGGAACTGTTGATGAACACATTTTGTATAGTTTTTAAGCCAGCTGCATACTACGTACTTAACCATTATTGTTTTTTTATTAAAGAAATTTCATGGGATACATATAAAATTATTTCAAATCAACATATATTATTTATCATGTGGCTTGCAGAGAACTACTGTTGTACTGCCCCTCTATATTTACCATCTCTGTGTATTCACTATTTTTTAAATTTACTTCAGCTTGTCAATGATCTCCATATATGTGGGGGCCAGAAGTATATGCAGTAAGAGTTATTGAGGCAAATATTTCCCCAATTTCTGTTACTTCATTTTTCCTCCCCAGATACAGAATGTTATATTCTAATTAAAGAATTAAATTCATTTTGGGTCATTTTCCAAATCTATCTAGATCTTTTTGAATGTTTAGTTTCTCTTCTAAGAATCGGCCACTCCTCCTTGTTTGTGTTAGTTACAAATTTGATAATCATTCTTCAATTGCTTCCTCCAAGTTGCAAACAAAAGTAATGAACATCAGAGGGTCCAGGACAGAATTTTGTATTCAATATTACTCTCCAGTCTGATGTGAGCTGTGGGAAGATTTTCCACCACAGGGGTTATCTATGGATATTTTCTGGCTGCAGTCATTCAACCAATTATGCGTCCATCTGTTGTTTCCTATATTTTGTCATTTCATTAATTAGAGTATCATGTGAGATTTCGTCAGATGCTTTGCTGGGGTCAAAATACACTAGTTTAAAGGCTTTCCCAAGTTGGAAACTCTGTGAGAAGGGAGAAAAACTTAATCTGATATTATTGTCTGTGATAAACCCATGTCGGCTCTTGTTAATTACTGCATTTCAATGCGAGTACACACAAAATGCTATTTATTAATCTATTTGAGAACCTTGCCCAATATAAATGTCAAGCTTACAGGTCTGAAATTTCCTTGGTCTGCCTTTTTCCTTTTTTTGAAGATGTAACTTTTGCTCTCCTTCACTTCTCTGAGACCTTAGCCATTCTCTAGGGGTTTTCTAACATTAGTTAGCAGTTCTGTAATCACCTCTATTAATTCTTTCAGTACCCTACAATGTAGTTCATTTCACCCTGAATTAATTTAAATTTGCTAAGTGTTTGTTTGCCTTCTCTTTGTTTATATTATGCTATCGTTCCCTCCTCCCACAACTGGTAGAATATTTAAGACTTTGTTTGCCTTCTGGGAGAAGACAGATTCTGGAAAGCATAATCCATACCCTCCTTTGATTGGACAGGAGATAATAGCAATAACTGATTGCATTTCCTATATTAAGTCTTCAGGGTATTTTAACACAGATATTTTCTATGGTACTATCTGTCATAGATTCAGGCATGGGTAGAATGAATGGAGACAGTCTTAGTTGGTGAACTTTCAACTCTTTATTGCATAGTGACTTCTCACTTGTATAACAACAACTCTGCTTTATATAGGCAATGCTAATGTGAAATAACCAATAGGAGCTGTGAAACGCTAGCTCCAGTACCAATAAGAGTCCTTCGTTAAGGGCCAATCAGATTCTCAGAACCCGACCAATTCGATCTAGCCGCTTAACACCCAATCAGAAGTGCAGGGCCAGAACCCTGCACTTTACCCCAAGTTTATTCAACTATTTACATACATAACACCCCTTCCCCCTGGCTTCACAATTAGTTTGTGACTATGTAGTCCTTTAAATAGGACGGTTGTCTCTTGGGTCTGTCAGATTTTCTTTGGACTGGCTGCGTGCAGTCCCGTTGAGGTAGGATGTTGTTTTGTAGTGGCTCAGCTTCTCGTTCTGGTGTGATTTCCCTTGGAGCGTACGATTCTTCATCCTGCTCCATTTCCTGGGTTTCACTTGATTCATCGCTTTCTTGGAACAGGTTTCCTGGCATATCGTCATCTTCTCTTCCTTCCCCCCCCTCAGTTTGGTCATTGGGAAGTTGTTGGCTAGCCGTTATAAGTCGTGACCATAATTGGTCAATATGTCTTTTCCATAGTCTCTCATCAATACATTTTACAATATAGGATCTGGGCCCCGTCTCGCGTATTATCGTTGCTTCAATCCAAACTGGGTCGCCCGATAAATTTCTTGCATAAACGGGGTCGCCTACCTTGAAGGTATGGTAGCGTCCGCTGGATCCTGGAGGCTTTTCTGGCTCGTAAGCAGGGTGCAGTCGGTCGAGGCAGGAACGGAGTTTTCGCCCCATGAGAAGTTCAGCGGGAGTTCTGCCAGTTTCGCTGTGCGGAGTGATGTGTTGTAGAAGTAGAATGCGGTTTATTTTTTCGTCAAGATTATCATAGTCCATCTTTTGTAAAATCTTTTTTACAAATTGTACCATGCGTTCCGCTCGGCTGTTGGTAGCAGGATGCGCCGGCGAGGTGAGCGCATGATGGATGCCGTTGTCAGCAAAGTACTGTTCAAACATTAGCGCTGTAAACTGTGGTCCGTTATCGGACACCAGGACATCTGGCAATCCATGAGTTGCAAAGAGTCTATTGAGGACTTTAATGACTGCCTCGGAGGTTGCATTGGCCATTCGATGAATTTCTAACCAATTGGAGTATGCATCGACAGTCAACAGCAATGTCTGTCCTTTGATCGGCCCTGCGAAATCCAGGTGGATTCTGGACCAGGGTCCACGTGGCGTCTCCCATTCGGTTGGTGCAGCTTTTGGCGGTGCATTGCTGGTTTGTTGGCACTTGGTGCAGGCCTTGACCCATTGCTCGATGTGTCGGTCCATGCCTGGCCACCAAGTGTAGCTCCGTGCGAGTGCCTTCATTCGCACGATCCCAGGATGTCCATCGTGCAAGATTTGTAGCAGCGTCTTTTGGAGTCGTTCTGGGATGACGACTCTATCGCCCCAGATAACGCAGCCTTTTTGTGAAAAAAGTTCAGTCTGTCTTGTTTTAAATGGCGCGAATGGGATCTGGTCCAATGGCCATCCACGCTCTACCCAGCCTAGGACTCGTGCTAGTGTGTGGTCTCGTCTGGTCTCCCTCGCGATATCTCGAACGGTCATAGGAGGCAAATTGAGCGTTTCGATTTGTAACGCCGATACTGTTGGTGCCGGATCGTCGAGGGTCTCTGGTAGCGGTGCTCTGCTGAGTGCGTCGGCATGGGGAATGGCTTTCCCCGGTCGATTAACAATCGATAATTATAAGCAGCTAGGAACTCTGACCATTGAGTCATTCTTGGGGACAATATATAGGGGATTGGTTTGTCCCCAGTGATTATCCCCAATAAAGGTTTGTGGTCGGTTACAATTGTAAATGTCCTTCCATATACATACTCATGGAATTTTTTTACGGCTGACACAATTGCAAGAGCCTCCTTGTCTATTTGTCCATAGTTACGTTCTGCCTGGGATAGAGTCTTCGAAAAGTATGCAACGGGAGCCTCATTTCCATTAGGTAGCACTTGGCTCAAAATAGCACCCACCCCAAACGGTGAGGCATCACAAGTTATAACCAAGGGTAATGTTTCATTATATTGCATAAGTACAGAATCAGATGTAAGCAAATCTTTTACATTTCTAAACGCTTTTTCTTCTCGGTAACCCCAAACCCATAATGTTTTCTTATCTAATAACCGGTGTAATGGTTCAGCCACAGTCGCCTTATGCGGTAAAAACACATTGTAGAAATTGATAAGGCCTAAAAATGCTTGAAGATCAGTTTTGTTACGAGGTCTGGGAGCATTTCTAATCACCCTTAATTTACTCTCAGTTGGGTGAATACCCTGACTATCAATGCGATAACCTAGAAATTCAACACTGTCGGTATACAGATGACATTTATCCCTTTTTACTTTCAATCCCGCTTCTTGGAATTTTTTAAGCACACATTTTAAACGATTCTGCAGAATTTTTTTACTAGGAGCTGCAACCAATACGTCATCAAAATACGGAACCACGCCCTTGATTCCCTGTAACAATCGTTCCATTAAACTTTGGAATATTTCCGGGGCCACACTCACCCCGAACTGCAATCGGGTACATTTAAAAGCACCTCTGTGCGTTACTATCGTTTGAGCTTGGGCTGTTTTATCGTCCACGGGCAATTGTTGATAGGCTTGAGCTAAATCTAGCTTAGCGAAAACCTTTCCACCTCCCAGAGAATGAAGGAGGTGCTGCACCACCGGCACTGGATACGCGTTCTGTTGGAGGGCGTGGTTTAGAGTGGCCCGGTAGTCCCCACAGATTCGGATTGACCCATCTGGTTTAATGGGGGTTACAATAGGAGTTTCCCATGGGGAATGATCAATGGGTTGCAGTACCCCTTGTTTAATTAGTTTGTCAAGTTGTTCATCTATCTTGGCCTTAAGGGCGAATGGAACTCGATGGGGCTTTAAATGGATCGGGGCGACCTTAGGGTCGAGGCTGAACAAAATTGGGGTCCCCTTATACTCGCCCAGACGATCTGCGAAGACATCGCTGAATTCAGACATAAGATCCTTCTCCCACTCGCAATCACCGACTCGGTTCACGCCGGCTAGTTCGATGCCGAGTGGTGCAAACCATTGGAGGCCCAACAAACTAGGCCTGTCCCTATCGATGATCGTTAGAGGTAAGTATGCCATATGCTTTTTAAACGAGACGCGGACTCGACAAGACCCGACCACAGGGATTTGATTCCCTTGGTAATCTTTAAGGATAAGGCGTTGCATTCGAAGGTCTTGGCGTTGGATGGTAGGAATGAGCTGCTTTAATGTCTTCCACGACACCATCGAGAGGGACGATCCTGAATCGACCTCCATGTGGCAGGGTTGGTTCTCTATGGCTACTGTAACTCGAATCTTCTTAGCGTCCAGGGCCGAGGCATGACCTACAGTGATAGTATGGTGAGCCTCTTCTTTCTGCAACGCTCGATATTTGTAGGAGTGGTTTGCTGGGTCTCGCCTTACAGGACGGTTTCCTGCAGATTGGCGAAAGTTGGTTCCCTTTGAGGCCGGGCTTGGTCCCGGTAAACTGCGACAGACTCGACCGATGTGGCCTCGTTTCCCGCACTCGTGGCAGAGTGCGTCGCGGAATTTGCAGTCTGCCCTGGGCTGGTTTGCCCCGCAGCCAGCGCAAGGGCGTGAGGTTTTAGGACGAGGGTCCCGGTCGGAACGCAGTCAATGGACCCCTTCTTCGTCGCTGTCTGACGACGAAGAGAGGTCCTCGTAGTGTGTTGTTGCCAACTGCCCTTCTGAGCTGGGTAAGATGTCGCCTGTGGGTGGGTTTGTGGGGTTTCGGCTTTGCCGTAGCTGCGCCGTGGACTTTTTGGTCGCCTCAGCGGCAGTGGCTTCGGCGATGGCGTCAACAAGGCCGATGTCGCCCTTCGCCATCAGCTTGCTCTGCATGTTTAGTGCATCTAATCCCAGAATTAGGCGGTCTCTCAATGCTTCATCTAAGTCTGCAAACCCGCAGAGGCCTCCCAAGTGCCGGAGGTCTGCCACGAAGTCAGCCACACTCTCTCCTTTTCGTTGGCTTCGTTGATAGAACTCGTGGTGTCTCACGAGTGTGGGTACGGTTGGCGCGTAATGGTCTCTCAGGAGAGGTTCGAGGTCGTCCCAGCTTATTGCTTTCACTTCTCGAGGCTTCACGAGGGCTTTAGCCGTTTTAAAGACAGCCGGGCCGCAGTACATCAGGAACAGCGCCCGCTTCTTGGCTGGTATGGCGTCCTTCACGTTGTTCATTTCGAGGAACATCTGAAAGCAATCCATGTAGGATTCCCAATCCTCTTGGGTTGGATCGTACAGAGCGGGTGGTACGATGCTGCCGGACATGGCTTCCGTTGGTGGTGCCGTTTTTTTTCACGTGCTCTGTTTTTCTTCCAAGTTCCTTAAGATCAGATGTCTCCACATCCCACCTTCGTCGCCAGTGTCATAGATTCAGGCATGGGTAGAATGAATGGAGACAGTCTTAGTTGGTGAACTTTCAACTCTTTATTGCATAGTGACTTCTCACTTGTATAACAACAACTCTGCTTTATATAGGCAATGCTAATGTGAAATAACCAATAGGAGCTGTGAAACGCTAGCTCCAGTACCAATAAGAGTCCTTCGTTAAGGGCCAATCAGATTCTCAGAACCTGACCAATCCGATCTAGCCGCTTAACACCCAATCAGAAGTGCAGGGCCAGAACCCTGCACTTTACCCCAAGCTTGCCTTTATTCAACTATTTACATACATAACACTATCAAGTTAATTCACTTAGAGTTCTGTGTGTCCATCTGTACCATGCAATGAAGATTTTCCTTCCCTTTCTACTGCTTTGTCCCATTCAAGCAAACTGTATCCTTCATTTTCCAGCAGTTCTCATTTATCTCAATTAAGTCATATTTTCCTTTCTGTACTGACTGTTCAAATTAATCTTGTTTATTTCCCATACTGTATTAGTATGAACATTAGTACATAGAAAATGAAGGCCATGAACACTGAGCCAAGTTCCTTTCTTGTGTTCATTGGATGATTTATTACAGCTGCATTGCAATAATATTCTCACTTCTCAAAACCCTGAGAACATATCTTGGTATGTTCCATTAAAAATGGAAATACAGGTAACTTTTTCCCAACTTTTTTCCTTGTTTACATCATACACAGTTTCAGCCTGGATTGTCTTATGCAAAAAATAGATATAAGTATTATATTTGGCCAGCACAACTGGTTTATTTGACAACCATGACCTGGATGGTTGAGAATCTCCATATATATTCAACTGGTTTATATATCTTTTTATTTTCTTTTAACTTACCCAGATTCACAGATTTGTACAGATCATGTACAATAATAGAAAGAATTTCAGATTTTAAAAATTCCAGTGTTAACAGAATCTGGCATTTTTGCTTTCTCTAGCTCTAACATAACTTTCTTCAAGGAAACCTTTCTGAAGCATGAGATCAAGGCTGCACATTAGGGTCATCTATGTGTGGTGTGGGTATGCCAAAAAAATCAAGATAGCAACTGCGATCATGCAGTTACATATGTCATCTTGACTTTTTTTTAAAAAAAATCTCACCCTACAGATGCCCCTGTTACTCACACTGAGACTAAACAGCTCGTATATAACCTCACGTTTTGGATGCAACCTCATCAAGTCCCTCCAAAAATTGTCATCACATTTGTAATTTTAATGAGATAGACAGTAGAAGAATATCAACTACATGGGGAATAACATTGTGCTTAGTTTGTGTAATTTTGTTTTCTTTAAAATCTACATTAATTTAGCTAATCTGATTTGAGTCTGAACTTCAGGTCCTTATGCTTATGTAACATGTCCATATATTTTTTTGGCAGCCATGCCAAGGTGGCCTTTGATCGTCTTCTTCTGAGATGTTATTTAGATTTCTAATTTCAGCATACAATGTTAAACTTTCTTTGTGTCTCCCGTTCAAGCACTAATCATGTTCAGCGCTATTTAGCTTTTTGGGGATCAACCAAATGTCCCTAGATGCTATTGCATTCCATGGGACACAGTTCTTAGTCTTAGCCACATTCTTTTCCTAGCTCACCTTCTTTTCACACACCAAAATGTGATCTTCAGCTAAAAAAAATATGCATTCCTGTATCAGATCATCAAAGAAACTTCAGAAAACATTCGGATTCATTTTTTAAAAATATTTGCAGGATTCAGGATGTTATGAACTAATAAAGGCATTTAATAAAGTTTTAACAACCTTAAGTAAAAAGCAGGGTTCTAATCCTGCACTTCTGATTGGCCGATAATAGCGACATCGGATTGGTCCTTTATGGGAAATCTGATTGGCTGTTAACGGGCCAACTCTCATTGGTTCAAGGGTTAACACTTCCATGTTTTTCATTGGCTAATAGGATAGCAGCCAACCCTATAAAAGGGCTGCTGCTGCCCTAGGTGATTGCTCTGTTCAGTATGCTTAATAAAGAGTTGAAGTTCACTGTTCACTGCCTCGTCTCCGCTCCTTGCACCCATGTGCAGAATTTAACACAGGAACTGTTTGAAGGTTTATTGTGAAAAAGTATTTGCATTTGTTGGAAATGGTAAGGGGAAAAAATCCAAGGAACATTTAGGCTTTAACCTTAAATTATATGATTTTTAGGGTTGTAAATTCTCCACACAGAAGAACTATAAAGCTGGTTGGCAGGGGAGAAAAAACCTTCAGGAAACAGATAGAATGGTATATAAATGAAATACAGCTTCCAAAGGGAACCAGCTGAATTACATGGAGTGCAAGCAGCATCTCCCTGACATTCTATGGAGGTTGACTCAAATTGGATTTATGAAATTAGACAAATAAGATGTTTCTTTCTAATTGTCTTGTACTTACAGTAGATACTAAATTAACCACAATCAGTTTATAACTTTATTATAGCAGTACATTGGGATAAATTTGAACAAGAAAAAGCATGAATAGGGATAATTGAATTATGAGTGTATATAAAGGTGGAAGACTTGAATGTGGGGAAAATCAAAGAGGACAGATTCTGTGGATGCAGTCAGCATATTCCTAATAATGGATATCTGACCATCTCACATGCCTGTAATTAAGTTTAAATGATGCTAGTGGAAAGTATATGCTAGAGTTTTGTGATACTGACTTCCAAACACACCACCTTATTTTTAAATATTTTCAATTAAAGAGTTTTAAAATACTAACATACATATAAACTAATATTAACAAAAGAGAAGAAAATAATAGAAAAAGAGTACAACGTGGAAAAAAGAAAAAAAGAGTCAGAAAAAATATTTAAATATTTCTGATATTCTGATTTTTCTCATATTCATTACAAAAATATGGGGAAATTAATAATTCCACACACCCATGAAAATACATATATGATTCACTTCTTCCTACAACCCATAATTTATTCACAAATCGAACATTTTTTGCCATTGCTATCCAAATGTTGGCAAATAATCCATAAAGGTTTCCAGAATTTATAAAAGTATTTCTTATTTTAACTCTGATCAAACAAGTCAACTTTATATACTTATGGAGTATATAAAGTTTATCACACAGTGACAAACAGGCGTTTTTATCTATTTATCAAATCCTTCCCCAGGACCTGGGATAGACAGGTGGTTGTTTGATGGGGTAAATATCTTTCCTTCCAGTAGTTTAGCCAACCTAAGCACTGCAGTCTGTTTTTCACCAGATGTCTAGAAACTCTAACATCTAGCACTGTCCATGTTGGCCTGGGTGACGACCAAGCCAATATGTGTTTCTCTAATTTACGTATTGCCATATTTTTTTATGGAAGACACTCTTTGTTGGCTCCTCTGTTGAGACCTGTCCAGTATGATTGAACCCCTGGCATAGCTCTCATCTTCTTCAGAGCACATGAAGTAGTGCCCCACAACCACAAAAAATAGTGCCTCATTGCAGAATACTTATTATAATTATTGTTATTATTGCTTTTAAGAACTTAATCATTAATTCATCAAGTTGCTTTTAGATTCATACAATTGAATCTTCCATCTCAAAGATTTCTTCAGCCTTAGAAACACTCAAAAATATTGCCCAGATCCTTCCACATATCTGGATTTGTCATTTTTATTTCTATTCTGGAAACAATCTCACTGATAATGTTACTGAAATATATCCACTGCATTTGCTGAGTTTTAACATTTTGTTTCATTGGGTTTATTCAGCCTTTAAGTTCCTAAAATGGCTTAACATTCTGCCTTTCCCTCGTATGCTCACTGAGGAATTACTATTCCTACAAAAATTTAGCTGTGCTATTTAAGATAAGTGATAATTTTTTTTTTTTTTTACAAATTCCAGAACCTGACACTAAATTTAATGGGAATAGGAAAAAAAGTCATTTAGAGTTATCAGTATGACCTGTGAACTGTGGCTTGAGACCAATATATGACTTGAAAGAAAAAGATAACATTTTTGAGACCTCAGACTCCAATCAAGATCATAAAATTGTCACAAATCATTTGACACTACTTACTGAAAAATATCTGCTTTTGTAGCAAAAATATCAGCCCCTGTTCTTTGCATAAAATACCTTTATTAACTACCCCATACTGCCTGTTCTTATAGGTTCAGGTAAGTTATGCATTCATACTAAAATAGATTTAGGGGAATAATGCACCTACTTTGTCTGCAGTGGGCCCCCAATCTAGTATTTGCCATTTCTTACTTTGGTTCAGAATAATGTCTATGTAGAATTCTAAAGAACTGCATTTAGTCTGCACAATAAAATCTACGTTATATAGACTTCTAACCTGTTAAAAACTATGACGTATGGTCTCCAGATGCTCACTTTGCTGTATTTCTTGGTTTTAATCACTAGATAATTCTATTGATCAATAAAAGCAATGAAACATTGAGGGAAGACATATTTGAAATCCTCTTCAGATCATGTCTGAGATCCTCATACATGGGATGTTCTTTATCTCCAGATCTGGATGGCCCAAATAGTCATTTGATAAGATTGATTCAGTGGTGGTTCCTCCCCATCCAATTTATTTCAGAGAATGTGAGACATTGCTATTGCAGTAATCTGAAAGTGAAACAGCTAAAGCATGCAACTGTAAAGTTATAATCTCTCCTGCCAGATCGTATGAATTATGAAAATTAGCACTCCACTGAAGCCAATATCCAAGGACTCTAGTTTCATTGCAGAAT
Organism: Hydrophis major; assembly: GCA_033807585.1. Lineage (NCBI taxonomy): Eukaryota > Metazoa > Chordata > Lepidosauria > Squamata > Elapidae > Hydrophis > Hydrophis major. The sequence goes on along the minus strand of CM066330.1, from coordinate 237,409,975 downwards.
TATCTGAGTTAAAACAATCTTTACTAGCTTTGAGAAGAATGACTGAGTGGACCAAATTAAGGTAAGTATTTCATGAGAGAGGAAAGGAAAAGAAGGAAGGCCCCAAAGATCTTATATTGTTTATAATTTGAAATGGCAAAATACACAAATAAACAAACATAATTTGTATGTACAAACTTGAAATTACAGTTGCACATTGAGAAATATGGATTTAAATATCAGTTCACTACTTGGGGGAAGATTATGAAGAGATAATCTATTAATATGTTGTTACCATATTAATTGCTTCTGGACAACATCAAGACTTTCTGTTCTCCTTTTATTGTTCAAGTGTGCCTGGAATGGACAGTCCTTCAACTAGAGGACATATTCAAATAGAGAAATGTCCTTTAAAATTAGGATACATGCCCACTTCTAGTGGTATAACAGGAGATGGTAAGAAGACTGGCAGACTAGAAAAAATCTTTGCCATTTCGGTTTCAGAGAGGCTGCAATAAAGAGAATTTGATACAAAGAGTTTTATTTCAGAATAATTACCATTTCTGGCACTCTGCAGATTGTAAATTCAGCCATGCATTAGGAAATGTTTGATTCATTGCAAAACTTGATGACAAACTGGGAGAAATAAAGACTTCCTCTGTTTTTCAAATGCTAATTGAGAAGATAAGATTTCAACATTCATAGAGAGGCATGTTTCTTATTCCATTCAAGGCACAATGTTGTAGCAAATAGATAATTTTATTCCCTTTGGGGTCTATTTGGTTTATATCGATAAAAATAAGAGAATGTGCCACCACTGCTGCTACTTTTCTGACTGATCAGCAACATTTGTCCCCAGTGATTCTAAACAGTAATCAATTATAAAGAAAAGGTAATTCAAGTATGAATTATCAATGTGCCTTGTGTATTCACAGTACACTGTGGTATCATTTTGAAGTTGCTCAGGCTGTACTGAAGAGTCAGAGAAATAATACTGGAATTCAGCTGGTTAATGGTTTGGCTAGCCGAACCTAAGAAAACCCATGTTTTGAATAGAATATAATTTATTTTCTGCCTGCTCTAGTGTCGTGTCCGCAAAAAGACGCTCAGAGTCGGTGACTATCATTCAAGCTCTTTATTAACAGTGGGGGAACCGAACCAGCGAAGAGGAAAAAGCCTGCGGCTTTTATTTTCTTCGCTGCGGCGGCCGCGGCCAATGGCAGCGATTCAAGTCTCCCGCTCTTGGTTTGAGCCAATCGCGGGAGACCTAAATCGGGCCAATCAGCGCGGCTCGCCTGGCCAATCAGAAATCCCCGCGCCTTAGCCAATCAAGGCGCGGGGATTTTGAGTATGCAAATATAAGACATAACACCCCTCCCCTCTTGGTATGGTCCATCACGTGGTGTAGTCACGCAGGTAGGCGGGGCTCCGTTTAGTCCTAGTTGACCTGCGCAACTCACTTGCAAGCTGGAACTTGGCCGGAGCGGTCAACTTTTTGGCTGCTCCTGCCTCTGTGTGAACCGGCTGGATGATCGGGCCGGTTCTTTCTCCGTGGCTCCCGCCTGGGCCTACCGGGTCGGTTGAGTCACAGGTTTCGCCGCTCCCGCTTGGCTTCTCCGAGTCGGTCGAGCTGGCCAGGTGGTTCTTCTCCGGAGGGGGCTCGCGATGGCTGTGTTCCGGTGAGTATTTTTGGATTATTTTTTCCTGTGCTTGTTTATCCGGGTATTCCCTCCCCCCTTGGTTCGTGTCGTGGGGGTTGAGGTCTGTTGCCGTTCGTGACCTGAGCTGGTCGATGTGTCGCTTCCAGGCTCGCCCATCGGTGGTTTGGAGCCGGTACGATCGTGGACCAGTGATCTGAGTTATGACGGCTGGGATCCATAGGGGGTCCCCCGTCATATTTTTTGCGTAGACTAAGTCACCTGGGGTAAATGTCCGGTATCTGGAACTGGAGTCTGGGGGTCGCTCCGGGTTATATGTCGGGTGTAACCTGTCGAGTGGGGACCTCAGCTTCCTGCCCATTAGAAGTTCGGCAGGGCTTTTGTTGGTCGTGGTGTTGGGGGTGATGTGCTGTATAAGGAGGAGTTTGTTGATTTTGTCGTTGATCTCTCCGTGGTCCATCTTCCGGAGGGTCTTTTTCGTAAACTGAACCATCCGTTCCGCCCTACCGTTCGCCGCCGGATGCGCCGGTGCCGTTAATGCGTGGCGGATACCCCTTTCTGCCAAGAATCTTTCAAAGTCGATGGAAGTAAACTGGGGCCCGTTGTCTGAGACGACGACGTCTGGGAGGCCGTGTGTGGAAAACAGTTTACACAGTTCTTTAATGACGGCCTCTGTGGTAGTGGATTTCATGTCGCTTACCTCCAACCAATTGGAGTAAGCGTCAACTGTGATTAAAAAAGTATGTCCATTTGTGGGACCAGCAAAGTCTAAATGGATTCTGGACCAGGGTCCCCGTGGTGTTTCCCAGTCCCGGATAGGTGCTGCGGGTGGGCTGGGTCTGGTCTCCTGGCACCGGTGGCATTTGGCAACCCATGCCTCTATCTGTTTGTCCATCCCTGGCCACCAAGCGTAACTCCTGGCCAGGGCTTTGGTCCTGACGATGCCAGGATGACCTTCATGTAGCATCTCTAAGACCCTCCCTTGCAATCTGTCCGGAATGACCACCCTGTCACCCCACAAAATACATCCTTTCAGTAGTGAAAGTTCAGTCTGGCGCTGTCTGAATGTCTTAAAAGTCTCGTCATTGTCCTTCTCCGGCCAACCTTTTTCTAGCCAGTGCAGGATTCGCACCAGACGCCTGTCCTTAATGGTTTCTCTGGCAATGTCTGATGCGGTAATGGGTAAGCTTTCGATACTAAGGGTGTTTGTTGTTGGTGCTGGGTCAGGTTCAGAGTCAGGTAAAGGCGAGCGGCTTAAAGCGTCCGCGTGCGAAATTTTCTTACCTGGCTTGTGTAACAGTTTGTAACTGTAGGCTGCCAGGAACTCTGACCATCTTGTCATTCGGGGTGATAAGATGTTCGGGGTGGCTCGGTTTCCAGCGAGGATGCCCAGCAATGGCTTATGATCTGTCATAATGGTGAACGGGCGGCCATACAGGTATTCGTGGAAACGCTTAACGGTGGCAACTATAGCCAAAGCTTCTTTATCCAGCTGGCTATAGTTCCGCTCTGGTTTAGTCAGAGTCCTGGAGAAAAAAGCGATGGGTGCTTCTCTCTGGTCGGGGAGGGTGTGGCTGAGGACAGCGCCGACGCCGAAAGGTGATGCGTCGCAAGTGACAACCAAGGGCAAGGTTTCGCTGAATTGCATCAGGACGGCGTCGGAGGTGAGGAGGTCTTTGGTTTTTTGAAAGGCGGCTTGCTCTCGTCTCCCCCAAGTCCAGGTTGCCGCCTTATCCAGGAGTCTATGTAAAGGTTCCGCCGCCGTAGCCTTCTGGGGTAGGAAAACATTATAAAAATTCAGCAAGCCTAGGAACGCTTGTAGTTCCGTTTTAGACTTTGGGATGGGGGCTTCCTTGATGGCTTTCACTTTTTTAGTTGTAGGGTGAATGCCATGCCGGTCTAGCAGGTAGCCCAAGAATTCTACTTGCTTTGTGCATAGTTGGCATTTTTCTCGTTTAACTTTAAGTCCTGTCTCTTTAAATTTTGTTAAGACCTGTCTGAGTCGGTTTTCCAATTCGGCTTCGTTTGGCGCCGCCACTAATACGTCATCGAAATAGGGCACCACCCCCTTGATGCCCTGTAACAAACGTTCCATCAGGCTCTGAAAGATGCCTGGTACCACGCTGACTCCGAATTGGAGTCGGTTACACTTGAAGGCCCCCCGATGGGTCACGATCGTTTGGGCTTCCGCCGTTTTTTCGTCTACTGGTAGTTGCTGATATGCCTGGGCGAGATCGAGCTTGGCAAAGACCTTGCCCCCTCCCAGTGAGTGCAGTAAATGTTGCACGATTGGGACTGGGTAGGCACTTTGTTGCAACGCGCCATTTAGGGTGGCCTTATAGTCCCCGCAAATTCTCACGGACCCGTCTGGCTTTACTGGGGTCACTATAGGGGTCTCCCATCTGGCATGGTCTATCGGTTGCAACACCCCTTGTTTGACGAGCTTGTCGATCTGCTCGTCAATTTTAGGCTTTAGGGCGAATGGTACCCTTCTAGGTTTAAGCCGCTTGGGGGGAACCCTTGGGTCTAGGTCAAACGAGATAAGGGGCCCCTGGTACTTGCCCAAGCCTCCATCGAAAACCTCCTGGAACTCCTGGGCTAGCCGCTGTTCCCAACCGTCGTTGGCGACGTGGTTGACTCCTGTCAGCGCGATGTCAAGCGGGGCGAACCATTGTAAGCCCAGTAGGCTTGGGCGGTCGCGATCGACGATGGTGAGTGGCAGTTGTTCGGTGTGGCCTTTGTACGTTATCTTAAAGTTCTTGGTGCCCACTACCGGGACGCGATTCCCTTGGTAGTCCTTTATGATGATTTTCTGGGCCTGAATGTTCCTCTTATGGAGGGTGGGCACTAGTCTTTTAATCTCGCGCCATGCAATCATGGAAAGGTAGGACCCGGAGTCCACTTCCATCTTGCATGGCTGGCCTTCAATATGGACTTCTACGTGTACCTTTCTGGCGCCGTCGGAGATAGCGTGGCCGATGGTCACCGTCTGGTGGGTCTCTTCCTTTCGCCGACCGTCGCCGCCTCTTGAAGATCGTTGGCCACGGTCCCACCGACCTTCCGGTTGGCGCTCTCTGGTTCTGGGCGGGGGACTTTCCCTCCTCCTGTCATGTTGTTCCCATTTGGGCGGGCTGCGGGTCTTCTTTTGGCGGCAAACTCGGGCGATGTGACCCCGTCGTTCACAATGCCTACAGATAGAGTCAAAGAATCGGCATTCTGACCTGGGGTGATCACCGCCGCACCCGGCGCAGTTGGTCCTCGACCTACGACCTTTTCGATTTCGTTGGTCGCCACGTCCCGTCTGCACGCGATGTATGTCCTCCTCGTCTTCCGACGTGCTGGAGGTTGACTGGCATTCTCCGTAGTGTGCGGTTGATTCGCTTCTTGGGTCGGCCGACCTTGCCGGGTTGTTGTTTCCGCCCTTCGCGTCAGATCTTCGCATGCTGTCAGCAGACGTGGGCATTCTGCGGCTGCGGCTGCGGCTGCGGTAAGGGCATCGGCTAGGCTGATGTCGCCTTTGGCCATAAGTCGGCTCTGGAGTGTAGGATCCCATAAACCGAGTACGAAACGGTCTCTTATGAGACTGTTCAGACCTTCAAACTCGCAGAGTCCTCCTAGGCGCCGTAGCTCTGCGACGAAGTCGCTCAATTTTTCGTCTGGTTTCTGATTTCGGCGGTAAAACTCATTGCGCCGTATCAGGATGGGGACCTCGGGGGCATAATGGCGCCGCAGTATGGGTTCGAGGACGTCCCAGTCCATGGCGGTTGCGTCTGCCGGCTTGGCCAGTGCTTTGGCCATCTGGAAGACCTCTGGTCCGCAGTGAGTAAGGAAGACGGCGCGTTTTAGCGGGCCCGGGGCGTCCTTCATTCCGGCGCATTCCAGGTACATACGGAACCGATCTGAGTACGATTCCCAGTCCTCGGCGGCGGGGTTGAAGGGGGCGGGCGGTGCAATCTTCGCCATCTCCGCGCTTGAGCTGGTTCTTTGATGGACACGGGGTTCGGTTCAGGGACGGGATCCCACCCTCGTCGCCAGTGTCGTGTCCGCAAAAAGACGCTCAGAGTCGGTGACTATCATTCAAGCTCTTTATTAACAGTGGGGGAACCGAACCAGCGAAGAGGAAAAAGCCCGCGGCTTTTATTCTCTTCGCTGCGGCGGCCGCGGCCAATGGCAGCGATTCAAGTCTCCCGCTCTTGGTTTGAGCCAATCGCGGGAGACCTAAATCGGGCCAATCAGCGCGGCTCACCTGGCCAATCAGAAATCCCCGCGCCTTAGCCAATCAAGGCGCGGGGATTTCGAGTATGCAAATATAAGACATAACATCTAGCAAATGACCTTTTCTAGGGATCATGATATCAATTAACTGCATAATGAATTAATTAGTTTAATTAATTGTATAAGGAATAATCAGTCTAATGAAGTAAATAGAGTAAACAGAGTAGAGTCCATCTGAATGCACAGTTCCATAGTAATGCAACAGCATGCAGGATGAATTAAAGCAATGAGGATTAGGAAAATTCAGGGAATGATTTCATTCAGAGAATGAATAAAAGCACTAAGATTGAGGACATGAGCATGAATTCAGGAGCTATTAGACAACTGTTGGTAATTTTCTGATAACTATCTCTCTGCCTACTTTAGTTAAGAAAATTGTTGATTAACAATATGGATCTCTAATTAGCTGTGTTGGAATGGAGAAATTTATTAAAAAGGACACTATTCAAGCTTTGATTCCATCCAGTTGTTGTACTGTATACTGTTGACTTCTATAATGAATGTGCTCACCAGGGACAAAGATTTTGAGTGATGTTGAAGCAAGTTTTCTATACATTCCTGTTGCAATGACGAGGCAGTCAAAGTGTTTGATAATGATCAACTGATTCATGATGAACTTTATTGGGATCTAGTCTTGCATTTATACACATTTTTAGTAATCCTCTAACATTGGTTAACTTTGGTTTCTGCTTGACTTTTGTTATTGTTCAGCATAGTAACTAACACAATTAATGATCTCTAGTCAAAGTCCAACATATGTTTACTTCCTCTCCCTAATCCTCCTTTAGATGAGTAACTTTATTTGCCTGATTTGTATCTGCTTGGAACCATTCTTTTCTCTTGAGGTTTGCCATCCAAAATAAGAGCATTCCTGCAATTACAACTCTACATATCCTCGTTTTTTATTTTAAATGGAGGATTCAAAGATTTATGAATGTATCCCAATTGTAGAGGATTAAGAGAGGAGGAATCAGGACAAAACAATGCAAATAAATTTGAATACATTGAATAAAACAACAGGTTACAATTAATACAATAATAATAATAACATAAAAGAAAAACTGTCTGAGCGAAAACCAATCAGGGAGCCGATTGGTTAGCCACTCAAAAGGTGAGTATTGAGAATGGATATTATTTTGAATGTAGGATTGTAAATTGGCAAGCTCAGAGGCATTAAAAATAGGAAAATTGTCTGGATACATATCAGGAGCTATATTAAGTCCATACAAAGAAGAATTAAAGGTACCTGAAAACCAATAGTAGTTAGAACAATAACTATAATTCCCCAGCTTTTTAAATATGTGCTGAGCAGCATCATAATCAGACCAATTATAAAACCAAGTGTGTTTAGCGTGACAACAAAAACACAGACCCCTTGTAAATTGACTAACTTTCAAGTAACGCCGACGGACAGAATTCAATTGCATAGGGGGTTTAGAAAATAGCCAGGAGTGTGAAATAGATTGTAGTTGTGGAGACAATAAATGTAGAAGACATGATCAAGTTAGGGGTAAAAGAAATTTGACCAAATGCCATTGGGGGCTCATAGTATAAAGTAATATTTGTGTCATGGGTCATAAACATGTATTGGGCATGACGAACCCACAAATTAAAGTTAAGACAAACCACAGAAGTGTCATTTTGAGCAGAAACACCATTAACTATAAACAAGAAAATACAAAGTAAAATTGTAACAGAATTAGCAGTAATAATAGCAAAAACAGCAGCAACAAGATTTTCAGGAGTATGAGGTAATGAGGCCTGTTGCAGTTGTTGTTGAGCTTGATATGTAGTAGATTTAACCTGTCCCCAAGTGATGGATTGCAGGCGCTTCAACCTTGGAAGCCGGACTTCTGTGTTCAGATGAAGATTGAAATCCAGAATCAGGTTGCGAAGGCCCTGATGCCATGCCATGATATGGACGAACACAGCGCGCTGGAACCCATACTGCTTGTCCAGTAGAAGGATCTTCCATAGGAGGATAACCACAACCCCAGGTGATCAGCAGTATAGGGCCTTTCCAGGTTGGATCTGGAGTTTGGCGAAACTTTACCAAAGGCCTTGCTAAAGATTCAGTAGTTCAAAAATGTAAATTAACAGGTGAGTCTGCAAGAGAATCTAAAAAGGTTAAATAATTCCAAGTATATAATGCTACAGCAATGAGATTTTGAATCTTTCGCAGATGGTAAGGGCCAGACTCAGTTTGTAATTGTTTTTGAAGCAATGCCTTTAAGGTCCAATGAGCTCGCTCAACTATAGCTTGATCCTGAGAGTTGGAAGGAATTCCGTGCACTAAAGTAATATTCCATTTTTGACAAAAGGTTTGAAATTCCTTACTAATATAAGCTGGGCCATTATCAGTTTTCAACGGAGAAGGCCGACCCATTAGAGCAAAAGAGGATAGGCAATGAGAAATAACATCCTTTAAGGATTCATCTGCCTTCTGATTTCCTTCAGTCAAGGCATTAGTAAAGGGAGTATGACTCTGAATGTGTTGTACATACAAAGAATACAAGCGAGTTTCCAAACTATTCTTTAAAGATAAAAACAAGGATAACAAATTCTTATCCAAAGAGAGAGCACAATAAGAAAAGGGGAGAGATTGCATAGCTAAATACACATATTGAGTATCAACAATCAAGTTAATAGGTTGGTCATTGAACAATTGTAAAGCTAAATTCACAGCAGCCAGCTCAGCACGTTGAGCTGAAGTCTGTGTGGCAGTAAATGTAGAATACCATTGTTGTTGAATCTGCCAGACGACCACACCTCTTGTAGGTGAGCCATCAGTAAAAACTTGTAAGAGCTTTAGAAATAGGATTTTGCACAAAAAATGGAAGAAAAGGCTGGATTTAAAGTAGTAGTAACCACTATTCTAGCATCCTTGGGTAAAGAATACAATAAGTTTCCCACATATTGAGAAAAGGCTATCTGATATGATTCTGAAATCATCATCAAATGCTCATGTTCAACTTTTGTACGAGTGAAAGCTATACTAATGAGATCCTGTCCTGTAAGATGTAAGGCTCTTTTACGACCTTTAATAATCAAATCCTCTAATGCTGTCTGATAGGGGTAAATGTTTCTAGGTGGAGTAGCTGACTAATCCATTCATGAATGTTGACTGCCTGTGGAGAGGCATTAGTATAAAGACATCCTGTGGGTAAAGGTGCAGTAGGAAGAATAGCTAAACAAAGTCCTATTGTTAAGGATGTTATCCTGTCCACATATCGATGCTTAAACTTATTCAATATTTCTTGAAGGCATTTTCTTTGAAGATCAGTTAATACAACTAGATCTCCTGGTGCTTGTGCTCCCTTCAAAGACTGAAATAAGGGCAACATATCACCAGTTGTAATGTAGAAGAATGAACGTGCCCAATTAATAATGCCAAGTAATTTTTGCCATTGTACTAAGATATATGATTTCTGTACTTGTAATTCAGGAAGAATTGGAATGGAGGAATTGTGCAACATTCTATGTCCTAAGTAGGTATAAGGTTCTACCTTTTGAATTTTGTCTGAGGCTATGTACAACCCCTGTTGTGTAACACTGTCTGTTAACTCTTTTAACAACTTAGATTCATCAAAATCTGGGGCTGCTATCAATATATCATCCATATAATGATAGACTAAATAGGAAGGAAATTTATTCCTAAAGGGTTGAAGAGCATTATCCACGAAATATTGACAAAGTGTGGGAGAATTAACACACACCAATGATATCGTTTTGTGGACATGCTATTATTAAAAACTGGGACAGTAAATGCAAATTTTTCTTTGTCTTGAGGCTGCAAAGGTGTAGTAAAAAAGCAGTTTTTAAGATCTGCTATCAATAATTTATAAAAATTAGGAATTAAGTTAGGATTTGGTATACCACATTGTAAAGGATCCATGGGTTGGATACATTTATTAATTTTTCGTAAATCTTGAAAGAGGCGAAATTTCCCATTTTTCTTTTTTATAACAAAGCAGGAGTATTCCAAGGACTATTAGAAGGTTCTATATGGCCAGCAGCCAATTGTTCTTGAACCAATTGTTGTAAAGCAGTAAGTTTTTCCTTTGATAATGGTCATTGTTCCACCCAAACTGGCGTAGAACAGAGCCATTTAAGAGGAAGAGCCATCATCAAGAATCAAATGGACATTAAGAAGAGAAAGGATATCACAACCCCAGATAATAGTATGAATATCTAGAATGTATGGTTGTAGGAAAAAAGAACTTACCAGCAGATGTAACATTAATTTCTTGAACACTCTGCCAAGCAGCTTTAGAACCTCCTATTCCCCACAATGAAGAAACTTGTCATTTTTTGCCACTGCCATTGTAAAGAGATGACAGTAACATCGGCTCCAGTATCCAATAACCCTTGAAATGGTTGTTTATTTAGAAAGAGTGTTAGCAAAGGATGAGAGGAGTTCAGCTGATGAAGTAAGCCTACAGATAAAGAAGTTGATCCAAATCCTGCATCCACACGATTATCTATACCAGGAGATGGATTTTCATATAGAAGAAGAAACAATTGAACAACAGAAGAATTACAAGGAAGAACTTGAGGAAGATTCACCCAAATCTGAATCATGAGGATACCAGTGTAACCTGAATCTATTACACCAGGCACAACAAAACAGCCCTTTTTGTGTGCAGAAGAATAAGGCAAAATTAAGCAAACAAATCCTGAAGGAAGAGCTCCTTTAAATTGAGATGGAACTATTTTAACTTCCAAAGGAAATTTAAACTCATTTTCCTCTTGAGTGATTAGATCAATCCCAGCGCTACCAGCTGTGGCTAGGGAGGAGTGAGAGAGACTGCTGGAAGAGTCAAGTGATATTTGCTTCTCATCTTCAGGAATCATTTTATAACCATTTTTTATTCCTTCTACAAGTCCTCTTGTAAAATTACCACTAATCCCATAGTCTGTAACTACCTTTTTTAACTCTCTTAAGATCTGATAAGGCAGACCCTCCCATTCTGCTACTTGCAGTCCAAGCTGTGGCCCCTGACCAGGATGATATTGTACTGAACAAATAGACAGTAATTCTGCAAGTTCTGTTCCTGAGACAGAGGCATCATTTTCACAAGCCTCAACCATTTTCTGAAAAGAAGACTGAACAATAGAGTCAGGAGGCTTTTGCCCTGTATCTGCAGTAGCTGAGGGAATGGAAGACATATATTCAGGTGAAGAAGGAGGACAAATGACAGCATTAGTATAACGTGAAGGTGGAGGTGTTAAAAGAGAAAGTTCATTGTGACCAAATTTTTCAATTGCCTATCTACATAAATGCCACACCTGCAAAACTTCTATTTCTGCTCTAGGTTCAGTATGCAATGTTTTCCCTATATGTTCCCAATCAGTTAATTTTAAAGACCCCTCTTTTGGATACCATAAGCACTGAGCTGCAATCTCCTGGACCAGCCTTAAGAGATTTTTCTCTGGTACCTGAGTATTATTTTTCTTCAACAAATAGCCTAATTCATCTACAGGCTTCCTTTGTTCCTCAGAAAGTGAAGACCCCATACTTACAGAAACCAATAATGGTTGAGAAACCCCAAAGGGTTGAAGGTGCACCAAATCCCTGCTGGACAAAGTAAGAGGGTCCTTGTTCATGCACCACTTGTTGCAATGACGAGGCAGTCGAGGTGTTTGATCATGATCAACTGATTCATGATGAACTTTATTGGGATCTAGTCTTGCATTTATACACATTTTTAGTAATCCTCTAACATTAGTTAACTTTGGTTTCTGCTTGACTTTCATTCTTGTTCAGCATAGTAACTAACACAATTAATGATCTCTAGTCAAAGTCCAACATATGTTTACTTCCTCTCCCTAATTCTCCTTTAGATGAGTAACTTTATTTGCCTGAGTTGTATCTGCTTGGAACCATTCTTTTCTCTTGAGGTTTGCCATCAAAGATAAAGAAATTCCTGCAATTACAACTCTACACATTCCTGCCCCCGAGAATATAGGATGTGTGAATCAGAAAATTATATAAAATTCATAGTTTGTTGGCATGCTAAGTAGGCCATCTCTTTTTCTGAACATAATTAATTGATGGATTTCATTTCATCAAGTTGTTGACTCTTAGCAATCATATAAATATGGTAAATTTTTCTCCACGATGATCTGTTCATAACTTGGTGGTCCAACCATCAGTTCTTCCAATGGTACACTAATCACCAGCATCACTGATTCTATCCACCTTGTAGCTGGTTCTCCTTTTCTTTTCTTTTTTCAATTTTAGCCACATTCTCTTTTCTCAAAGAAACCAGATTTTAGAATTTCTACATTTTTTTCTTCCTGTGTGTGTAAGAGAGTTTGAACTGATCCTCAGCATGGCAGGAAAAATTGTTTCCTTGCCTTGCTGCTAAAAAAAGAAAGGTGAGAATTGTAACAGATCTCCAGTGCAAAAGGAACTACAATAAAGAATCTCATCCCAGGCTTGATTTGAGCCATGATTTTGCTTGTGTCACTTGCCAGAGTTTCAGAGCATAAGCTTGCTCATTTATTTAGCATAATGCTATACTCAAATCAGGTAAATTACCCAAATGATTGTTCTTAATTACTTATTTGCACATTCAGTTAACCAATTTGAACACCTAGGTGTAGTAATTCTATGTAATTCAATGAAGTGGGCATTTATGATAGCAATCAATATACAATTCTTTGTATCTAGCTAAATGATGATAAAGATATAAGATGAGTAAAGGGAATAACATGCTTTTTATCAACAGTGATCCCAGTGTAGAACTAAGTTTTTCAGAAGAAGGTCATCATGAAATTACAGATTAATGGTATTCACTTGTCTTCTGTTCTCCTTGTCTAAGTGTTCTGCTTGTTTAAACTATGTTAGGGGAAAGAGGTGCAGTTTACAGCATCCATGGAATTTCAATTGTTGTAGCAAGCAACAGGCATCTCATGTGAACAAAGAAGGGTCTTATTTAAAGGTTGAAGTAACAGTTGACCAGTTTAGACTCTAGCATCTCCTGCTGTTGAATGTCAAGAAGTAGGACTAAGAGATGGCTTCTGTTAAGTCTGGAGCATGGGTGTGAATAAGGGAGACGAGCCAGTAGAAACAGTGAACTTCAAACTCTTTATTTACATGGTGTGACAGCTCAAAATGGATGGCTGCTATAGCCTTCCTTATATAGGCAACTTATTAACTATTCAACCAATAGCAATCCAGGAGCTCTAGCTCCGTTAACCAATGAGAATGGCCTGTTAATGGCCAATCAGATTCTCCTGAATGGACTAATCCGATCTTGCCATTAACAGCCAATCAGAAGTGCAGGGCCAGAACCCTGCACTTGACTTCAAGCTCAAGATAACTTTATTTAACATTTATTCATTCACAACACCCCTTTCCCCTGGCTTCTGCTTACGGGGCGCAGTCACATAGTCCTTGAGGTAGGACAGCCGTTTTATTAGTCTTTTTGATTTTCGCTGTGCGCCTGGCATTTGGCTGTACTCTTGCTGAGGTAGATCGTTGTTTGGCGAAAGGGGTGCCTCTGGTTCAGAGTTCGCGTTTCCGTTGTCACCAATATCTTCGGTAACTCCCTGAGGTGAACTCACTCCCATCCCTGGTTCCTGTTCCCGTGTTTCTGTTCCACTATCATTCCCTTCGAAAAGATTTTCCTCTAGTTGAAATTCGTCTTCCTCTGTATCTCCCCCCCCCCAGTTTGGTTATAAGGGAGTTCGGAATTGCGTGACTGCAGCCACGATCGTAGTTGATCGATATGGCGCTATCATCAGGGCACTGTACAAGGTATGATCTTGGGCCGGTTACGCGGATTACCGTCGCTTCTACCCACAACGGATCACCCGATAAGTTTTTAGCGAATACTAAATCGCTTACCTGGAAGGTACGGCATCGGCCGCTGGATCCGAATGGTTTTTCTGGTTCGTAAGCTGGGTGTAACCGGTCGAGGTGGGAGCGGAGTTTCCATCCCATTAGCAGCTCGGAGGGAGTTTTGTTGGTGACGCTGTGAGGTGTGATGTGCTGTAGAAAAAGGATTCGGTTGATTTTCTCGTCGATGTTGTCGTAGTCTATTTTTTGTAGCGTTTTCTTGACAAACTGTACCATGCGCTCAGCCTACCATTGGCCGCAGGATGCGCAGGCGAAGTGAGCGCATGTCGGATACCGCAGTCAGCCAGGTACTGCTCAAAAGACAGCACGGTAAATTGGGGCCCATTGTTGGATACCAGAACGTCTGGTAATCCATGGGTTGCAAACAGTCTTTCCAGTCTTTTGATGACCGCTTCAGAGGTTGTGTTCCTCATTCGGTGAATCTTAAACCAATTCAAGTAGGCGTTGACGGTTAACAAGAATGTGAGGCCTTTGGTCGGCCCAGCAAAATCTAGATGGATACGGGACCAGGGTCCCCGCGGTGTCTCCCATTTGGTTGGGGTTGCCTTTGGTGGAGCGTTGCTTACTTCTTGGCATCTCTGGCAAGTTTTGACCCACGATTCAATTTGTCTGTCGATGCCTGGCCACCACGCATAGCTTCGTGCAAGGGCCTTCATGCGTACGATGCCAGGGTGGCCATCGTGCAAAGTTCTGAGTAGTGCCTGTTGGAGTCGTTCTGGGATAATGACTCTATCGCCCCAGATGATATAGCCCTTTTGAGAAAACAACTCTGTTTGATGACTTTTGAATGGTGCGAAGTTGTCTGGTACTTGGTCCAATGGCCATCCGCGTTCTACCCACGTGAGGACTCGTACTAAGATGGGGTCGCATTTTGTTTCTCTCGCGATATCATGGGCAGTTAATGGCGGCATATGAAGTGTCTCAATTTGCAACATTGTCATCGTTGGCGCAGGATCGTTGATGGTTTCTGGAAGTGTTGCACGGCTCAATGCGTCGGCGTGGGGAATGGCTTTACCGGGGCGGTATTGTAGCTGATAATTGTAGGCAGCCAAGAATTCTAACCAGCGGGTCATCCTGGGAGAAAGAATATGGGGAGTTGGCTTATCCCCAGCGATTATCCCCAGCAACGGTTTGTGGTCAGTCACTATAGTAAAAGCCCAGCCGTACACGTACTCATGGAATCTTTTAACAGCCGATACAATTGCCAGAGCTTCTTTATCGATCTGGCTATAATTTCGCTCGGTTTTTGAGAGTGTTTTTGAAAAATAAGCAACAGGGGCTTCGCTACCGTTAGGCAATACATGGCTCAAAATGGCGCCCACTCCGAAAGGCGATGCAACACATGTGATATTTAACAGTAAGGTTTCATTGTACTGCATTAGTACAGCGTCAGAAGTCAGTAGCTTTTTTACATTATGGAATGCCTGCTCTTCTCTTTGACCCCATACCCAATTTGCTTTTTTGCCTAGTAGGCGATGTAAAGGTTCAGCAAAGGTTCAGTCGCCTTGTGCGGCAAGAATACGTTATAGAAATTGATGAGGCCTAAAAACACCTGGAGGTCGGCCTTGTTCCGGGGTCTGGGAGCATTTTTTATTGCTCTCAATTTGCTGTCAGTAGGGTGAATACCCTGACTGTCAATTAAGTACCCCAAGAATTCAACACGATCTGTACACAGCTTGCACTTATTTTTCTTCACTTTAAGGCCTGCTTCTGGGAATTTTTGTAGAACCAGTCTTAAACGATCCCGTAATACTTTTGGAGTGGGGGCAGCAATTAGCACATCGTCAAAGTAGGGGACAATGCCTTTGATCCCCTGCAATAGTCTCTCCATTAGGCTCTGAAAGATCCCCGGGGCTACACTGACTCCAAATTGGAGCCGCGTACACTTAAAGGCACCTTGGTGCATTACAATTGTCTGTGCCTGTGCCATTTTTTCATCAACCGGCAGTTGCTGATAAGCCTGAGCTAAGTCTAGTTTAGCAAAGACTTTTCCGCCCCCCAGGGAATGGAGGAGGTATTGCACCACCGGCACCGGATATGGATTTTGTTGCAGGGCGTGGTTTAGGGTGGCTCGGTAGTCCCCATAAATTCTAATTGAGCCGTCCGGTTTAATTGGTGTTACGATTGGGGTTTCCCAGGGAGAGTGATCGGTTGGCTTTAACACTCCCTGGGCTATCAACTTATCGAGCTGTTCGTCGATTTTCGGCTTTAGTGCGAATGGAACTCGATGAGGCTTAAGGCAGATGGGAGCTATTTTTGGATTAAGGCTAAAGGATATCGGGGTCCCCTTGTACTCGCCTAGCTTTTCCGCGAAGACATCCTTGAATTCGTGGGTGAGGTCCTCCTCCCAGTCACTGCTGCCGATTCGGTTAATGCCTGCCACTTCAATGCCGAGTGGTGCGAACCATTGCAGGCGTAACAGGCTAGGTCGATCCTTGTTAATCACCATCAGGGGTAAGTACGCTGTGCAGTTCTTGAACGAAACCCAGACTCAGCTGGATCCTACAACTGGAATCCGGTTCCCCTGGTAGTCTAAAAGAGCCTTTGGAATTGCAGGTCTTGGCGCCGGATGGTAGGGATGAGTTGCTTGAGGGTCTTCCAGAAGACCATTCAAAGAGACGATCCCGAATCAACTTCCATTTGGCAAGGCTGATTTTCGATGTCCACTTTAACTCGAATTTTCTTGGCATCCAATGAAAAGGCGTGACCGATAGTGATTGTTTGGTGAGCCTCTACTCGCCTTGCTAGGCAATTCACGGGTCAGTTTCTGTAGGAGTGGTTTGCTGGTTCTCGCCTAAAAGGCGGTTTCCTGTCGTTTGGCAAAAACTGGCCCCCTTCGAGGTCTGGCTGGGTCCGAGGAGACTTCTGCAGACCCGTCCGATATGGCCTCGTTTCCCGCACTCGTGGCAGAGCGCGTTGTGGAATTTGCAATCAGAGCGGTAATGGTTGGCCCCGCAGCCAGCGCACGGATGCTGGGACTTCAGGTAATGGTCCCAATCGGACCGCAGTCGATGGACCTCTTCTTTGTTGCTGTCTGACGACGAAGAGAGGTCCTCATGGTGGGGCGTCGAAAGCTGTCCTTCCGACTTAGGTGAAAGTTCGCTGGCTGGTTGGTGTGTCGGAGCGCAATTTCGGCGTAGTTGGGCAGCCGACTTCTTGGTCGCTTCCGCTGCCGTAGCCTCAGCGGTGGCATCGGCAAGGCTAATGTCGCCCTTAGCCATTATTTTGCTCTGCACATTTAGAGCATCTTATCCTAGAACTACTCGGTCTCTCAAAGCCTCTTCTAGGTCGGTGAAATCAAAGAGGCCTCCCAAGTTTCGGAGGTCCGCAATGAAATCGGCAACGCTTTCTCCTTTCCGCTGGTTTCTTTGGTAGAACTCATGCCGTCTTACGAGCGTTGGCATGGTCGTTGCGTAGTGGGCCCTTAGTAGCAGTTCAAGGATGTCCCAGTCCATGGCCTTCACTTCAGCCGGTTTTGCTAGTGCCTTGGCCATCTTGAATATGGTCGGCCCGCAATGCGTCAGGAATACCGCCCGTTTCTTCCCGGTTGTGGCATCCTTCAGATTATTCATTTCCAAGAACATTTGGAAACGGTCCATGTAGGACTCCCAGTCCTCTTGCGCTGGGTCGAACGGAGCGGGTGGTACTACGCCGCCGGACATGGTTCCGCCGTTGTGCGTTTCAGCCACATGCTCGGTTGTCTTCTTCATTGTTTAGTCAGTTCTGACGTCTCCACATCCCATCCTCGTCGCCAGTGTTAAGTCTGGAGCATAGGTGTGAATAAGGGAGACGAGCCAGTAGAAACAGTGAACTTCAAACTCTTTATTCACATGGTGTGACAGCTCAAAATGGATGGCTGCTATAGCCTTCCTTATATAGGCAACTTATCAACTATTCAACCAATAGCAATCCAGGAGCGCTAGCTCCGTTAACCAATGAGAATGGCCTGTTAATGGCCAATCAGATTCTCCTGAACGGACCATTCCGATCTTGCCATTAACAGCCAATCAGAAGTGCAGGGCCAGAACCCTGCACTTGACTTCAAGCTCAAGATAACTTTATTTAACATTTATTCATTCACAACAGCTTCATCTGAGATACTGTAGAGTTACTGTCAGTTTGAGGCAATATACTAGAAATTATGGTTTGTCTTCGTAGCTATGCTTGCACAATGTGCTTCATTCAATTCATCTGTTTTCTGGACACATACCATACATTGAATCATAAATCAACTAAAAGTGAATTTTAGACTTGGAAAAGATAAAAACTTTATATTTACAATGTGGTAGGGAAAGGGTGCCAAACTCAAGGCCCATGGGCTGGATCTTGCTGGCAGGATGCTTAGATCTAGCCTGCAGGGCCACCCTGGAAGCAGCGCAGGACCAGCCTGCAGTGCCTCTGCCAGCAAAAACAGAACTAGGGAGGGTTGTATGTGGCCCTCCTGAGCTCCATTTGTGCTGGCAAAGGATTGCAGGAGGCCGTCGCAGCCAAAATGGAGCTTGGAAGCCTGTTTTTGTTGGCAGAGAGCTTGGCCCGCCACAGGCACCTCAACATGAGTGACATTGAGCTGGCCACACCCACCTTGACCATGCCCACTGCAGTCCCCCAAGGTCAAACACAATCCTGATGCAGTCCTCAATGACACCCCTGTGGTAGGGGATTCACCTAAGCTAGAGATTTATACTTTAAACTATGATATAGTTTTCCCAGACAGAAATCCACTTATGTTTCTTCAAGCAATGTACACACTCAGTAGTATTGCTTCCCTTCTTTATCTAGATTGTCCTTTTTGGAAGAAACTTACATGTTCATATATGTTTTTGGAACATCACAGATTACTAATAGTACCATATGAAAACTGGTCAGAATGGAGTTGGGTTGTTAATCATCCCTGTTCTTTTATTGGAGCGTATGTAATATTTGTTACTTCAGTAGTTCCTTGACCGGTTTACAAATATAAGTGATAGAAATAGAGAATAGAGAAATTCTAGATTGGTTTGTCCCAAATTGGTGTCCTTTTTATGGGCTGTTACTCCCATCACTTTCAGCAAGTAACAGGAGAATATTAGATCTTGAAACCTATTCTTGTTTGTTTTAATGGGATTTTTAAAGCAGAGGTCGATTAAGTACAGTTGGCTCTTCTTGGTTTATCATTTGCGTGGTTTGTTTTATCTGCCTTTCATCTGTTATCTTTAGTTTAACTTGATTTATTGTTTTTTTTATTTTTTTATTTGATTTGATTTGTCAATCACTTACAAGATAATAGGTATAAGTATAAACATGAGTAAGAATACAGGAAATAGGTACGACTAAATGGGGACAATAGGACAGGGACGGTAGGCACGATAGTGCGCTTTTGCACGCTCCTTACAGACCTCTTTAGAATGGGTGAGGTCAATAGTGGATAGTTTAAGGTTAAAGGAGTGGGGGTTAGAGGATGTAACAAAAGTCAGGTAGTGCATTCCAGGCATTGACCACTCTTGGTACAATTAAGCATCATATTTTGATCTTTGCTGTAGGTAAAACAGGAGCCTCTTCTCCCTTCCCATTCCTCCTCATATTGGAAACTTATTACGTATGCCACTGCAAGAACTCTCAGACTTTCAGAAATATATTTTTTGAGACTTGTCAGGAGATAAAGGAATGGAAGGCCTTGGGCATGCCCTTTTGTACCTATAATTAGAGAATTACCATTGGTAGAAACATATTGGCTACATAATTTGTTGCTATGCCAAGGTGAATTTCAGTAGCACTGTTACTACATCCATTTATCCTGCCACCATGCATAGATAGCTCACTTTCTTTGTTCTGTTCAGTTCAGTTCAGTTCAGTTTATGCTGTAGTTTAATGCTGCAATCAAAATCTGACATTTAAACTTGCTTAAATAATGGTTCATCTTGTGTACCAATTATACCAGCTTCTGGACCAGAAGACTTTATTCAAGCCTTTGTACCATCCAGTTGGACTGTTGTGATGCTATTTACATGGGGCTGCCCTTGAAAAGGCACCAGAGATCAGAAAAAGAAGTAATGGATGGATACTTATCAGAGAAAGATCCAAACTAGAAGTAAGAAGAAATTTTCTGTCAGTGAGGGCAATTGATCAATAGAATAGCTTGGGTTGTGGGTGTTCCATCACTGGAGGTTTTTAAGAATATACTGGATAATTACTTGATTGGGATGGTATAAGAGAAAGCTTCCTTGAGCAAGTGTTTGGACTAGAAAATCTCTGAGGTCCCTTCCAATCCCATGATGCTATAATTCATTTAGAATCTGCAACAGGTCCAGGTGGCATTTTGGGATGCTTCATGATATTCCTTGATGCCAGCTCTGCTCTGTGAGCTCCACTGGCTCCCATTAGATTTCTCCCAGTTGACTTCTGAGTGCAATTTAAGGTACCAGTTTTCACCTACAGAACTTTACATGGCACACGATCAGATTGTTTGCATGATCGTCTCTCTAATTGTTTCCATTCACCCTAACATATCCTGCAAGAATCATGCCTTTCTTTGCCTCAATGGATACCCAATGCAACAAGGTCCCTTCCCCCCACCATCCCAAGAGCTGATCCCCCAGCTTTATTTATTAACCAAATTTGACAGCAAGATGGGTGGCAAATAAATCTAAATAAGTAAGTAAATAAATTGATATGCCACCCAATCCCAACAACTAAAACAAGGGAAATACAACAACTAATTCAAGACCAGACAAAGAGGAAGCTTTTTAATAAGGTTTTGAAAACTTGGGTGTTCCTTTAGGCACAGGAGACTAAATTAGTATGGAGGATCTATGTGATTCTGACCTTACTGCTTGAAAATGAGATAATTTTCAGACCATGGGCATATGATGTGAGCATATGAGATGAAGATAGGGTGATGAGGACAACATTAATGACTGTTGCTTCTGATGTTTTATTTTAGGTTGATATGGTGTTTTTTGTTTTAATCCACTGTGTGCTCTTGTGAGATAAGTGTCTATATAAAATGCTTAAATCAAGTCAAATATTTATTACAGTCATAGACAAGCCTAGTATGCATATATGTATAAATAAACGAATAAACAAAATATTGTTTTACAGACAGACATTCCCATAGAAGGGAGCATGCCAAACAAGACATAAATGATAATGCAGTTTCCTGTGCCACAGAAATAAACACAACAAATGCAAACAAAGCTTGTATATATATCATATCAACTACCTTTCTCATGTGGAATCTGAAGTGAGAAATATGATTTTGGTCAATAGTAACATAGCTAAGAGATTAAAATAACACCATTTCAATCTCTTATAAATGTTTTAGCTTCTACCATGCAAAACATGGTGCTAATTGTTAATTATACCAGTCCAGTTACCAACAGAAGATCAATATTAAGATATATGCATTTTATCAGGCACCAGTGATGAGATACAGCACGCAGGTGTTAAGAAAGGACTTGGTGCAAGTAACTTAAGCTTGAATTAAGAGAGAGACTTCTATTGCCAAATACCAGAAGGAATATTCACCCTTGAATTGCCAATAAAATATGCTCACAAGTTGGGAAAACTCCATCAAGCTTGAAATTTAAATCATTAAATATTTTTTTCTGCAATCTCAAAGTGATGACAATCTCTGCAGCTTAAACATGGAAATGAAGGTGTTTAGTTTCATATAATGGGGTGGTGGATGCCTTCCTCCTATAATGGGCCATAACAGGAATAAGGAGCTGAGGACTAGAACTTTTTCTGATAAACAATGAGTTTTTCAGCTTAATGATCGTTGCCTATGCCTTGAATCTACTCTCTTACCTGGCCATCAATTGTGGGGGAAATGCTTTGTACCTCCGTTGCTGTTATTTAATTGATAGAAAAGCCTTAGCATAATGCAGAAGAATGAATCCACTCCAAAAATTCATCATGCAAACCAGCACGTTCTCTCTCCAGGGCCAGCCAGCAGCCTTGATGTTTAGCAATTAGAGCCCAATTCATGTAAGCAACTCCAAACCTTTTAAAAGAAAAAGACAATAAATATATTTACAGTATAAATATTGCATGCAAATAAAGCCTAAGATGCATCTTTCTTTCTAACCAAAGCCATTCTTGCAGTAGAAATCTCGAGCTGCCATCGTCCTCATTATTCTTCTGTTGTTTTCCATTGTTTTGAAGCAGCAGGAGAAGCAAAATAAAACCCTTCAAATGTCAAAGTAGCAGGTCATAAATAAACAGCTCCCCGCTCCTTCCCCTTACTCAGAGCCAAACACATTTATTCCATCCTTTGTTTGTTTTAAGTTAAAAAAAGAACATTACTCAGCATAACACGAAGCCTAATTAAAATTTTCCACAGTATGTCTTTTAATTAGATATGGCTGGAGTGGTGAAAGCTATCAATAAGTACCAGGATAATAGTAGAAAATGGCTTTTCAAAAATGAACAGCAGGCATGAATCTACATGGCCACAGGGTGCTGGTTGAAAGTCATAGTCTTGACAGGGGTTAAGGGCTGAAAAAAAAAACCCAGATGATCCCTCAGGGACAGCCAGAGTTAGAGAAATTTGTTAGCTATTTGCTGTTCCTAATATTATCTAGATTTTTGCATTGATTCTTACTTTGTAAGCTTAAATTTATTTATTTATTTATCTATTTATCTATTTATTTATCTATTTATTTATTTGATTGGTCAATGGCTTACAAGATAATAGGTATAAGTATAAACATGAGTAAGAATACAGGAAATAGGTACGAATATGGGGACAATAAGACAGGGACGGTAGGCATGATTGTGCACTAATGCATACCCCTTACAGACCTCTTAGGAATGGGGTGAGGTCAATAGTGGATAGGTTAAAGGAGTGGGGTTTGGAGGATGTAACAACAGAACCAGGTAGTGCATTCCAGGCATTGACCACTCTGTTGCTGAAGTTGTACTTTCTGCAATCAAGTTTGGAGTGGTTAACATTGAGTTTGTATCTGTTGTGTGCTCTTGTATTGTTGCAGTTGAAGCTGAAGTAGTCATTGACTGGTAGGACATTGTTGCAGATAATTTTGTGTACTATGCTTAGGTCCAACTGTAGGTGGAGTAGTTCAAGATTATCCAAGCCCAAAATTTCAAGTCTGGTGATATAGGGTATTCTGTTGCGAGCAGAGGAGTGTAGTACTCTTCTCGTGAAATACTTCTGGACTCACTCAATTGTATTGATGTCCGATTTACAGTGAGGATTCCAGACAGATGAACTGTAGACAAGTATTGGTCTAGCAAAGGTTTTGTATGCCCTAATTAGCAATTCAATATTTCCAGAGGAGAATAAATGGGGTAGGAGCATTATAATTCACAGCACAACACATCATATTTTATGCACTGTCAATTCAACTGTGACAAAGTTTTAGCTCTGGTTTGACTCTGGCCATCACTTTCAAACAACAGTAAACAATAACAAAAAAACGTGATACTTGAACAATGAGAAAATATGTGGATGAAAGGTTTAAAATTCAACTATGATTTAAAAGAAAATTTTTATTAGATGATGTATCACTGGTATTTAATATTGGATGTTATCTAGAATGTAGAAAGGAATTTCAAATGAATGTTGGAAATGTAAAAGTAAAGAAGGGACCTTTTATCATTTATGGTGGACATGTGATAAAGCAAAGAAATTTTGGAGTAAGATTCATATTTTAATACAGAAAATTCTTAAAATGAAGATAAAGATGAAACCAGAAACTTTTCATTTGGGTTTAATGGGAAAAGACTTGGGGGGGGGGGGGAATTGGAACTTTGATCTTATATATGTTGATATAAATATGTTGATCTTATATATGAAAGACATAAAAATGGAAGGACATTTCGATTCCCACTATGGACGAATGGCTACAGAACATGCTGGAGTTGGCAGAGATGGCTAATTTGACCGTTTTGATCAAAGAAAAGAATCTAAGTACTTTTGTTGTTACACAGAGACCACTTCTGGACTTTGTGCTTGAGGTGAAAAAAAAACACAAAACTTTGATTTTGGGTTTTACAGATTAGATTGGGTTTTACAGATTAGATTTGTTGTTATAGAAATGGCTAGTTTATATTATTATTATGGAAAAGTGAACAGTTGAGGTTCAGGATTCTACTGCAACAGAGGGAGTTGGAAGTCAACACATTTTTTTCCTTTTCTCCCTCCCCTCCTCACTTTTCTTTCCCCTTCTCCTCCCCACTGTGTCCTATTATTTGCTTTTGTATTTTTGTATTTTATTCTATAATCTAATAAAATGTTTTTAAAAACTGGGGGGGGAAGAAATAAACAAAAACAAACAATAACAGTCAGTTTGGTGTAGCGGTTGAGGTGCTAGCCTAGAAACCAGGAGACTGTGAGTTCTAGTTCCACCTTAGGCATGAAACCCAGCTGGGTGGTTTGGAGACAGTCAGTCTCTCTCAGTCTAACTTACCTCATGGGATTGTTTTGAGGAAAATAAGAGGAAGCAGGAGTATTAGGTATACAAACTGCCTTGAGTTACTTATAAAGTAATAAAGGGATAAAAATCAAACAGGCTTTTACATTTTATCTGTAACTTTTACATTTTCGATAGATTGTCAAATACATTTAAGAATATCATGCAGCTGCACATACACACAAACATACAAACTTGAACTCTGTTTATATACATAATTTAGTTACATTATGCTATGCACAATGGCATCATAATAATCACTAAATGAATTAGTGCTTTTAAATTCCCTACATATAGGAGTCAAAACTGACCTTGCTTGCTTCTTTCTTTCTTGAGAGAGAGTAAAATAATAAGTTAGAACATTTAAAAAAAAATCCTATGAATATATTTATTGAGTTGATGAATGCAGTAAGCATTAAACAAAAGATTTAGGTATGATTAGACTGTCATAGGTACTGCACAACAGGAAGAACCTTTATTGCATTTCAAATCACTGCAAGCATCATTCTCATCAGTGGCATAGGTTGACACATTTTGATACCACTAGTTGTCAAAGCCTGGTTCACACATGTACACTGGCCATTTGACAACTAGATTACTACATCATGACATATCTATATAAAAATGTGACAGCAGAGTGTGACTAAAATATTCGTCATGACCTTAAGCACAGAATACTTTGAATGAATCCTCTTCACACATTCAATTGCTTGTCATTAGATACATATATCAACTGCTCTCTGTGTTTTGTATGTATAAACCATTCTCCAAATACAATGAATCAACTGTAGATAACTTAACTAATGCATAGATCCTTTGAACCATTCTTCAGCTGTAAAAGACTATCTGGTCATTAAATTAATAGTGTTTGCATATGCCAGATTTGGTCCATAAATTACACATGGTGTGCAAACATGATATCTGTGATGTACATGATCTTTAGAAGGCTTTTAAGAAAAGGACCGAGTTTGCTTTTCATAGTTCTCAATTAACTATGCAGGTTGCCCAATGTTATTCTGACTAAACTGCTTCTTACTTTTTTAACCAGTGTGATTAGGTAATTTCTTATGTATGCTCAAATAGCAGAAAATGCATTATCCCTCCCCACATATTCATTGTGATCTAAGCATTCAGGGCAGACCAGAACCTTGTATCAACAAAGAAAATGAATTGACTGTGTATCCAAGTGTTCTTTCTTTCTGGAGATATTAATTAGCTTCTCCAAATACATCTGTTCATTTTATTCCTTTTAAAAATATTGTCTTTTCCTCCTCAAGGAAATGTTTCAAATGACCCTTTGTTCACAGGAAAGGACCAGAATAGCCAACAAACATGTTTTTGTACTAAAAATTGGGAGTTTAAGTAATACCATTGGTGAAGAAAGGAGGACACTGGGGAGGTTAGCAGATCTGAAGTGAGTTGATCTTTTGAACAGGTCCTTGTGCACCCTCCCCCACTAAACTGGAAGAAGCCACTTGCCTGCCTGCCAGCCTCAGACTTGCAACTTCCTGCTGGCTTCTCCACTGTTTTTTGTTATTTGGGAAGCCAGCAGAAAGTTGCCCTGCCTAACAACTACAGGATTCAGGGAACAATAATAACTGGGATTGCAAGGATTGCCAGAAAGCAATGGGATTGCATTTTATGACTATATACACCATGATGGAAATTCCAGTCTCACTTGCCATTATAAGTTGAGGACCACATGTACATTCAGAACTCATCCATGTATTTATTCATTCACTGATATACCGTATATACTCGAGTATAAGCCGAGTTTTTCAGCACATTTTTTGTGCTGAAAAAAAAACCCCTCGGCTTATACTCGAGTCAGATTCCCCTCTGAAAAAAAATGGTGTGGAGCTCCGAAGCTGGGCAGCCGCTTCCCTGCTTCTGTGTTTCCTTTGCAACTTTTAAGCATGGGGGTAATCGGAAGCAAAAAAGTTCTTGCTTGAGGATAAATTGTTTTTTCTTTTTTTAACTGTTTTTTTTTGGGGGGAAGACCCACTGCCATGTGAGAATGCTCAGACATGAAATCTATCCGACCGAAAATAAGTGTGTGTGGGGGGGATTTTAACAGAGGGAAGATGTAGGGAGAAGGCAAAAGCGACGGAAGATCCTTCAGGGGAAACTGAGGGGGAGACTCACCCTTGGTCCAGATGAGCCCCCTTCCCCTTTCTCTAGGCTGAGAAAACAATGCAAGCCGAGGTTGCTTCAGCTCCACTCAGCTTCGTTTCCTCAGCTCCAGCTGCTTTCAGTCCACTCGGGAGAAGGGGGAGGAGGAGGTGGTGGTGGCGGCTCACGTTGTTTTCTGATAGTGAGATCATTTCCCAAATTAATTGATTCACTAACCCAAAAGAAGAAGATGTTGATGACAGTGGGAGGCAGGAGTCACTCTCTCCCTTGCAAGAAAAAAGCAAGAGCCGTTCTTATGATCTCTCCCTCTCTCTCTCTCTCCCCGTAATACAGTCAAGCCCTTTCCAGCACGCGGGATCCGCCCCCGCCGCTTTGCACCTTGCAAATGCAAAAACCCCAGGATTTTGCATTTGCAAGGTGCAAAGTGGCGAAGGCAGATCGCACGTGCTGGAAAGGGCTTGACTGTATTACGGGGAGAGAGAGAGAGAGGGAGATATCATAAGAACGGCTCTTGCTTTTTTCTTGCAAAGGAGAGAATGACTCCTGCCTCCCACTGTCATCATCATCATCTTTTGGGTTAGTGAATCAATCAAACTTTTCATAATAGTGAGATCGTTTCCCAAATTTCCCTTAAATCAGGGAAGAAATCAGAAACAAACCTTTGGACTGAGAATAAGCCTGTTCCTATGATGCCATTTTTGTTCACTGCAGTGTGAAAAGTGTGAAAAAACACACTTCTTTTTCTTCATCTTCTTGTTCCCTATTTACCAGTCTCTTTCAAAGAGGAAATTGTGAACATCAAACTTATTCTCAACTGTCCTAGTGAAAGTTTTTATTGGTATCTATTTTTATTTTTGAAATTTACCAGTAGCTGCTGCATTTCCCACCCTCGGCTTATACTCGAGTCAATAAGTTTTCCCAGTTTTTGTGGTTAAATTAGGTGCCTCGGCTTATATTCGGGTCGACTTATACTCGAGTATATACGGTACTCAGAATTGATTCACTGGAATCTACCCCAATGCAAGTTGTAGAATGATAACAAAAGCTTTAAAGTGGACTAATATACTAAGTAAATCCATTTAAATAATTATGTTTTCAGATTTGAGATTATAGTATGTGAACAATATGATGATGATTACTAGTATTATTTTTATATCCCCCACCATTTATTTATTTTATTAAATATTGCTCAGTGGTTCTCAAGTAAAATAAAATTATTTTATTTATTTATTTATTTGATTTATATTGCCGCCTATTCGCCCATGGTGTAAAAGACAAGAAAGAAATTAAATCAAAAAAATAGAACAAAGGAATAAAAACAGGAAAGATGACAAAAAGCAGACAGAAACAAAAAAGAAACAGACATCCCAACAGGTGCTTCAATCAGTCTTGTCAAGGCCTGGGTGAAAAGGTACATCTTCAAGGTCTTTTGAAACACTAGCAGGGTGGAGGCTACCCTGATCTCGGGGACAGCTTCACACCAGAAGGCAAGTACTACAAAAGCGAAGGTACATTTCCATAGCCCACATTATTTAATAGAAGGAAATCAGAGAGTGACAAGCTATTGGATTGATTTGTGAAGAAGATCCTATGGGAGATAGATGGTCCCTCAAGTAACCAGGTCTTATGCTGTGTAAGGCTTTATGGATGACAACCAGCACCTTGAACAACACTTAGAAGCAAACTGATAACCAGTGCAGCTCACAAAGCAAAGATGCACCATGGGCTTAATGAGCCATGCCCTCATTGACCATGCCATTGAACTCTGGACCAACTGAAAGTTCTGATGATCTTCAAGAACAACCCCATGAGAACACATTGAAGTAGCCATGTCATGAAGAGATTGGAGTTTGAGCGATTGTCTGACAGTCTTCCCAATCTAGGAAAAGACACAAATTTTCTTTAGAAGCTCCAGGCATCTTACACGGCAATGTCCCTGTATTTTATGCCCAGAATAATTCAGGGCTGAGAATGGATTTTAATTTTGGTTTCCTCAGTTGTAGTCCAATATTTTATTATGCATTGTACTACATTAACTCTTGTTATAGAAGGAGATTAATGACTAGATACAATTTTGAATGGAAAAATTCAGAGAATTTTGACAATTCACTTGAGGAAAGCAATTCAGAGTTCATCAAAGAGGAGCAGGAAACCACAAGGAACCAATGAATGACAACTAACCCATTCTGTTCTGAACCTTAAATCTGCTGTACTGGCAGGACAACAAGAACAACCTCATGGCATAACTCAGACTGTGACAAGGTATATCTTTACAAATGGCATGTAGACTTGTGTGTGTGCTTGCAGGGTTTACAAGGTCATCCAATCAGCCAACTCTAAGCAATATAAAACAGTTCAGTATAAGTGGTATATAACACCTCAAATACATACTTTGGGATTAAAAAACAAATCACCAACAAATTTAAAAACAGAATGTACATTGTCATCACATCTAAAAAGCACAACTCACATTCAATAGGTGAAAAAAAAATTAAATAATCAGATTGGTCATCTGGAGAAAGAGTTGTAAAGATTTCGGTCACCATGGCTTGTTGAAGTAACCAGATTCTCTATAAAGTTCTAAAAATCAAAAGGGAAGGGTTTGTGTTATCTGGGGAAAGCGGTTTGAGGGGAGGGATCAGCAAGGAATGAAAAGGCACCTTTCCATGGCCCCTGAAAATAACATTCACTTTTTGAGGGGACAATGTGATTCTTATAGGACAGGTAGGAAGTCATAGGATGTTTCCGAATAGGTCTCACATCCTGGCATTAAAACTAGAATAGAATTAGAATAGAAATAGAATACAATAGAATAGAATAGAATAGAATAGAATAGAATGGAAGGGAAGGGAAGGGAAGGGAAGGGAAGGGAAGGGAAGAGAAGAGAAGAGAAGAGAAGAGAAGAGAAGAGAAGAGAAGAGAAGAGAAGAGAAGAGAAGAGAAGAGAAGAGAAGAGAAGAAGTTGGTTGTCCAATCTCTTCCTACAAACTTCCAGTGTTGAAGGATTTACAACTTCTGAAAGAATTAAATGATTAATTGTTCCAGTGATTAATTGTTCTGTCAGGAAATTTCTTCTTAGTTTTAGGTTGCTTCCCTCCTTGATTAGTTTCCATCCATTGCTTCTTGTCCTGCTTTGGAGAATAGCTTGATTTTCTCCTCTTTGTGGGAACCCCTGAAATACTGGAGCTTTCTTAACTTCCACAAAGTGTCTGAGTTACCTTCCTTTATCCCATGTCCTAAGTCTCAAGCTACCAAGAAGGAACCCCTTCAAGGCAGCAAATGTGGTGAGTGACAGCTTTTCAGTTCTAGCATTTTTCCCCTCACTTTTTAAAATCAATTTGATGCTGCTGGCAATTTGCTTGATAATGAGTTAACCTGAAAATGTCTAAACCAGTGCTTCTCAACCTTGATAACTTTAAGATATGTAGACTTCTGGGAGTTGAAGTTTGATTTTAGCCATTTAATCTTCCTTCACCCAACAATATGCTTATAGCACTTGATCTGTGCATATATTCTATGGGACCAACTTACAACGGAGTTTGCTACAGATGCTTTCAGTGATTTATTCAGATTTTATTGTTCTCATTAGAATTAATCTGAGTGATAGATTGAAATTTGTTCACTGCTGCTGTCTGTTTGCATCAGCTTATTACAGATTTCAAATGACACATCTACAACTCTAACAAAGGTTCTGGTTTCTTACAAAAAAAAAAAACTGTTGAAGTAGAAAGAAAATCTTTATGGGATGAGTCATACTAATAATAATGATCAAGCTATGTAGTTGCATCATTCATCGGGTATTAATCTTACTGTTAGTAAAATTAAGTAGTAGAGAGAACAAACAACTTTTTCCAGATAGCATTTTACCCTTAAAGTAAACAGATGTATTGTTATATTGAGTGAGCCTGTAAAAGTTATTGAAGAAATTCAATATATATTTTTTTTGTAAAGAAATTATAAAACATAGTGGGAATGGAAATATCTAAAACAGAAAAATTGCCATAAAACCCAAATTTGCCCAAACCATTTCAGAGTTATTAGTTTTCCAAATTTGCTATTTAGATTCACAGTAGTATAAGTATCATATAGGGAAGTCTTCAGGGCTGTCTCAGATTGATTGGTGGCTGCATATTCCACAAAGGGAACTAGTTGTTCCAACTGGGGAACAACACCAGTGCTAATAAGTGTGGGGTTTGATTGTTGTTTGTCTACAGTAGCCTGTCTGCCATGTTAGAGGATATGTTAAGCTTTGATTAGATTCAGGGAGATGGGACTAGATATGGAACATTAAAAGATGGGGAGAAACTTCTGTAAAAGTACTCTTAAACTAGGGTACTGGGGGCGGATGTGTAACTGGATAACAGATCCCATTCTAAAAACATATACAGTTATATGTTTGGCATTATTACTTCTTGCAAAATTGGCAGAACATTAAGACACTATATGTGAATTATTAAATTATCAACCATCTGAACTGCAATATTTCCTGCCATGGCCCAAAATACTGACTTTTTATTAAAATTCTTCAGAAAGAATAGATATTTCATGAATATTCATAGCATACTTTAGGTCACTGGGTTTGAGAACACAAAGTAGGAAAGGAAAGATGAATCTGTGTATGCACAGTCTTGTTTTCCTCCTTTTATGCATAAAATCCAGAAATGGCTGAGCAAGTAGGCAGCGGGCGGTGAAAAGATGACTCTGGGCTAGACATGAAAGAATAAATAAGAAATATCAGAAAGCTAAATGCATTCAAAGGAAATGCATCTGGAGTATGTATAAGGGAATTTGAGAAGATTGTGATAAAGACAGCATTATAAACCATAGAAAACCTGTGGGGTGGGGGGGTTAACTAGAGAAAAATAAGAATCTGATAATGAATAAACCCGGTGGCTATATTATTGCCTTTATCATAGTTCCTTGTTGTTGTTTGTTAAAAGATGATCCTTAAGCTTCTTTTAAAACATCTGTTAAGGAAAGGGTGCCCTTGAAATAAGGAAATCACTGGAAACTTTCAGGCTACCAGTGTCTTGCTATTTTACAAAGACAGATTGGTAAAGCAATATTCAACTCCTGCAGTAATAGTAATGGTAATATGGTACACATTAGTCAATACATAGATATCCAGAGGGGTAAAATTTAACTGAATATAGAGATTAAAACAGAGGGTTCTTTCTGAATACAATTTAATCAGGTATCATTATGCACTATCTAAAATAGGGCTATCAAACTCCTGGCCCACGGGCCGGATGTGTCACATGCTGGCCACACCCAGTTTAGCAAAGGTTGGGGAAAGTCCTGATACGTCATATGGGCATGGCCAGCATGTGACACATTGGCCAGGAGTTTGGCAGCTATGATGACGTGACTTTGACACCCCTGAATCATATAGTTGGGGGAGGAGTTATCAGTGTTAATTGGCAATAGCATTATAAAACTTTTTAAAGAATCCCTACAAAATGTATTCTATTTTCATTATCATCGTAAGCATCTAGTATATACAGTAAATACACATACAGTATGTAATAATTTAAGACTGCAAATCATATGTTCAACTATTTCTATGGATTCTGTAAAAAGTATACCAGTAACACTGATGTAGTGATTAAGGCACCAGGCTAGAAACCAGGAGACTGAATTCTAGGCTTGCTTTAGACATCAAAGCAACTGGTGTCCTGAGGCCAGTCACTCTATCTTAGCCCTAGAAAGAAGGCAAAGCAAATCACTTCTGAAATTTTACCAAGAAAATTGTAGGGACTTCACAAAACTGACTCAAAGGGACACATACCCAAATAATACTTTTTATTATATTTCCTTTTTCTTATCTCATACTTTTGTTTTCATTACTATTTCCTATTCCTTGCCTGAATTTTTTATATTGTTTATGCCAAAAGGAAATTTTTGGGATGGGCATGTATATGTGCCTTGAATAGGTTGTGCCCACCCAAATGTAGGAAATATTACATAAGCCTTAAAACTGATTAGTGTCTGAAGATAACATTGTCTGGTACTCTGAGCATTCTCAGGTAATTATCTGCTATAATGTTACAGCACTTCTATTTTTTTCTTTTAAAAAATGTCCAGATGAAGTTTAACAAGATAATTAGCCATGAGTACTGAAGGCTGAAGAACAGAATACATTTTGGCTTCCCATTATTAATACAATTTTAGGCTGACATTCTCTTGCCAAGAGATGCATGTAACTTAAAATACTTCTGCAGTAATTTTTCTCTTTATTTCAATTTATATGGCTGCCATCTTAAAAACACGTGGCTGCTGCTACAAATTAGACAATGTGACACATCAATAATACGTATGAATCTTCAAAAGGGTGCTTAATTTCAATGAAGGATTGAAAAAGCATCTTTTTCAAATACTTGAAGAGCTGTGATACTCCATTCATCACCAAGAAAGCAAAATTCATTCCTGAAATACCTTAGTGGATTGAGGCAACTAAGTTCCACCTTAATGCCTTGTAGATTGAAGCAACTCACCTCTTTGAATTGTTTCATAGTATCAAAGCAAATTGAGACCTGCCATATATAGTATAAAATATAGGATTAAAAGGGATCTTGGGATTAAAAGGGAATCATAGGATTAAAAGGGATCTTGAAGGTTTTCTAGTCCAACCTCTGCTCAAGGCAGGAAAACTTATACCATCCCAGTCAAATGATTGTCCAGTCTCTTTTTGCAAATCTCCAATGATATAGTACCCACAACTCCAGAAGGCAAGCTATTCCATTGATTAATTTTTCTGTCAGAAAAAAATCCTAAATTCCAAGGTTGAATCTCTCTTTAACAAGCTTGTACCCATTACTTCTTATTCTGCCCTTCTATGCTAGTACCCCACTCTCTTGGTCTGCAAATGATATCCAGGGTGTGTTTGAACTATGGATAATTATTGGTTTTTCCACATTTAGACAGCATGGAACCAAAGAGTTGCCAGGATCACCACATGATTATGGAAAAACTCTTGAAGGAATCAATCCCCTTACACCTGAGGAGAGTAATGTGTGGCCTGATTAATCAGCTCTCAAAGCCATATGGTGATAGAACTTTCCAAAGCTCCAGATTGGAGGGGATGTGGTTTTAAATTGCATCCACACAACTTGCCTAACTTTGATATTGAATTAACCATTCTCTGGGTTAACAACACTGTAGAAATAGTTGCTTGATATGTAAATGAGTTGGTGGGATGTGTTGTATGAACAGAGCCTTAAGTATTTCTGTACTCATGAAAACAAACAGACTAGTCTGAGACCAACTAAACTTTCAAAGTCATCCATTGGAAACTCAGCAACTCAGAACCCTTCAAGGCCAATGACAAGAGACAGGAAGCCAGGGAGATTCTTTCATCAATGAGTTACCCTTTTGCCAATTTTCTTCAACAAGTGCAGGCTTGTTTTTGAAATCTATGTGCCAGGAGAGACATTCAGTGGGCCTGCTATATAAAGTAGCAGGTGTTGATTCAATTGCTGCTTCCTTGTCCATACGGTGACTCAGCTGACAGAAAGTGAGATTTGCAGATGCTTATTGAATTGTGACTTACTCAACTCTGTCGATATTCTGCTTAAATTAATTTAGCAATGTTCTCCCACCTTCTGCTCATCTCTTTCCTGGATATTCAAAGTACTGCCTTGGAGCGGTTTATTTTTTCCTATTTATTTTAGGCTCACTGAAATCTCTGTTGCAGGAACAAATCTTGCACACAAATTATCTTTGTTTCTCTTTATGAGCAATTAGCTGCTGAGACCTACATTCCAGTAGCTTTCATTGTTGACTTCACGTTGCACTTTCTGACTCTCTGCCTTTCATCCTTAGGTACTAAATGGTGAAGGTTATAAGCAATCCAGTTAGGCAGCCACCCAATCTTTTTAGGCTCATTAATGAATTTTGACAATATGTGAAAGCCAATGCATATTATGTGCAATTTGCAGGGCCTTGGAAAGCTTTTTTCATTAAAGTTCCACATAATCCAGTATCTGTTTTGCAAGGTTCTTAATTATTATTCGAGCCTTCAGCACTCAAGAAAAAATTTGCCAGCACACTTCAAATGGAATTTTCAAGCATTCCATTGTTTATATTTCTCAATTCTAAGATTAGAATTATTTCAGCAAAATTAGCAGAGATAAGTGCAGAATTCTTCTCAAAGTGGAAAAATATTTATTAAAATATCAAGACATCTGTGCTAACATACCTATATTAATCTAGGGTTTATGTAGGTTGCAAAAATCTAGATGACTGCTAGATGGCAGGAAAAGAGATAGAGCAAACCATTTTCTACATGTAATTATCATCTGGATTTTTGCAGCCCAGCAAGATTTGGTAGTCCTATTAAGATTTATTAGATTTCTATCCTCCAGTCCTGGGGTTACCAGATGTCGAGAGAAAGCAGAACATGTATTCCTTTTTGTCCTCATGCCCTCCATCTGGCAGGCACTTAACATCATCTGTATGTTTTTTAAAGTTTTTTTAAAACACAATATCTCTCCCTGAGCTGCTTTTCTCCACTGTGCAGCATTTAACTAATTTAACAACTGCAATGATTCACTTAACTGTAGCAAGGAAGGTCATAAAATGGGGCTAAATTCACTTAACAAATGTCTCACATAGCAACCAAAATTTTGGGCTCAGTTGTGGCTGTAAGTCTTCCTATACATTACTGTTTGGTTCCCAAATGCCTCACCAGCAAACAGAAGACTGGATTCAAAAGTAAACAGAGAGCCTTGTTTTAATCTAGTTTTCCTCATGTTAGCCTCCTATACTGCTAATTTTAACTATCACTAGGATAGTTATATTGCTAGCATTATTGCACAGATGGGCTATGACAATAAACTCTAAACTCAAAATTATTCTGAGTCCTGCTATCCTCTTTCTCATCAGGATAAATTGAATCAAAACTTCACAGAGTCCAAGATATTCTGACTTTTATTTCCTCTTAACGGAGCTTGTATATTTTATTAGCCAATATTTTCTTCCATCACAAAGTAACAAACTGTCTGCTAGTAAAATTACAGCACCCTGTCCTCTTTTACAGCTTGCTTTTTTTAAATAATATGCTGATTGCAACAGCTTTGCTCTTGCCAAAATAAGTAAACTAAATGCCTGGTAAAGGTAAACAGACATAAAAAACGGGTGGGTTTTTTTTCCAAGTTTCCTTTTAGAATTCATTTGTATGCACATTTAGGCATCTGTGAGGCACTATAGGCCACCAGACTTTACAAATCATCACACTGAATAGCCTGATGGCAAATACATCCAGTAAATACCCTAACACATATGCACTTATAAAATAGGACCCAAGTGCTATGATTCCAAGCACCCTCAGAATTAATCTAGATTGAGTTCAATGGAACAAGCAACAAGCTGGTTGGTTTCTCTGCCAGGTTCCAGAAAGAACACATTTTTAAATTCTACCCTATATTATGGAAGAAGTCTATTCAATTCTCATCTGAACCAACCTACATATCAACACGTCTGGCAACTAAAAAACAGGCACAGGCGCCAAAACCCTGACAACCTCTTTTAAATATGTAGCTCTCAGAATTTTATAATGCAGCTCATCAACAATAGATAAGCATATTAGATGAACATCTGTATAGAAGTCCCAAAGGTGCTTTTCCAAGAGGCAACTGGACGTTCTGGTTTTCCAGCTCTGATTGGATGGTGGGGAACGGATTTATATTCCTTGCAGAGAGCTGGTCATTTGCATTCTAGTAGAGAGTCGTTGAGGGCTCTTGGAGGTTTAACTGTGTCCTCAGGGTCACCTGAGAAGTGCAAATGAGTGTGGAGCCTTCTTGGAACTGCTGAAAGGACTGTGTTGTAGACTGGAGATTGATGATGTTGTATTCCTGCCCCTCTCTATTGAGAGATGGCTGTTCAAATTTGACATATATGGCCTCTTTAACTTCTCTTTCAAACCAGCAGTCCTCTCTGTCTAAAATGTGGTCTTTGCTGTCTTCAAAAGAGTGGCCTTTGTCTTTTAAATGCAGATGGGCTGCTGAATCTAGTCCTGATGAGTTTGTTCTCTTATGTTGTGTCATGCATTTATGAAATGGCTGTTTTGTTTCCCCAATGTTACAGAGCCCCCACAAAGAATTGAAGAAACATTATGATTTAAATCTTGAGTTAAGTCTTGGTAATCCATAGCCATGGTCCATGGCCACAAAAGGTATTTAAATGGTGAAGAAGGTTGAGAACCACTGCAACAGAATGTACCCTTAATAATATCTCTGGTATTAATATTACAAGGTCTTCTAGTGGGGATTTTTCCTTTTTTTGCTAAAATAAATCTGATTACTGGATATCATTTGGACTGCATTTGAAATTTTATTTTTTTTTTAGACAAATTTTATTAATTTTACAGAAAACACAATACACAAAACACAAAACATAAACAAAACTAAAAGATCTTTTCTGAAGGTTGTCTGATCCCGGGTTGAAACTCTTCACACAGACACAAATTCAAACATCATATTCACTTTATATATCCTTCCATATCTTATTATCATTTTCTTTTATATATATATATATAAACCATTTTTATCAATTTTATAAAAACAATGCACAAAGAATCAAGGCATAACAGCTTATAAATTCTTTTCTAAGAAAAAATAATAAAAGAAGAAAACCAATAGAACATAACAATTCCAAATTATAGTATCAATACTTTATCTATTTAACTTCATATCTTATCCCAGCTTCTCCTTTTCATCCAAATTGTTTCTTGTTAATTAAAATTTTATTGCCTTTTATCAATATACAAAATCCAAAAAAAACCATAACAAAACCTTTATATATCCTTTCATATCTTATTACCATTTTCAATAACATTCTTTGTCTTTCCAACTATCCATTCATCTCTTTTCTTTTACTATACTTCTCCTATACACCAATTGGAGTAACGTCTATAACTCATTACCCTAACTTAAAAGTACTTCATATAACAATTTTTCTTGGGATTCTGTTTAAAAGATTCTAAAATTACACAATGAATTTTATACTCTAAATACACATATAAAAAACACAATCTTATGTACCCTCCAGAATCCCTCTTTTATCCTAAATTAAATTCACCCATTGTCTCTGAATAAACTTTTTTTCTTTAGATCTTGCTTCCCCCCATTGAGGCTTCTCCTCCCCCCCTTTCTCTCTTGCGTATTCTTCTCCTTGCCCTTTTTTACCCCTTTGTCTCTTCTCCTCCCATTTCTTACTCCCTTTCCTTTGCTTTCTAACCTTGCCTCCACCTTTCTGCTCATTTTTCTCTTTTCTGGTTGTTTTTATAATTCTTAAAATCCCCTTTTTCTTATTCTTTTTCTCCTCCTCCCCGGAAAAAACCCATTGTTCATCAAAGATGGCTTCTTCTTCCTCTTCTTCTTTGTCCCAGTCCTTCTGCTGCGTAGTCAACTTTTCATAAGTACATAACGCCATTTCTAAGAATTGAAACAAAGTGCCCAAAATATCTTCCTTTTTATATTTTTGATATTCAGTCTTTAGTTCATCCACAAGTAATGCCATCATGAAAAGAGAAACTTTTCCCAAAACAACCACAAATATTCTTAATCAAAAATAATTCAAAAAAAAAATTCCAAAAATTAATACTTTTCTTCCTTCTTTTCTTTCTCTTTCTGGGGTTAATGTTTAATCAAAGAGGTCCAATTACCATATACCTTTCTTTGGGATTCTAGGCAATCTCCTCCTTTTTCAGCTTCTGCTCCAATTTTTTTTCCTCTCCCTTCCCACTTGCAACATCAATTTTAAATAATCAGAAATCCATACCTCTAATAAGGGTTTTCCAATTTCTTAAATTTTTCAATGTCCAGGAACCCTTTTATCCCTTCGCTTCAACTTTCAGAATAATTCACTTTCAATGTCCAATATGTCCAAACATATCTGCTGTTTCCATGG
This sequence comes from Hydrophis major, assembly GCA_033807585.1. Classification (NCBI taxonomy): domain Eukaryota; kingdom Metazoa; phylum Chordata; class Lepidosauria; order Squamata; family Elapidae; genus Hydrophis; species Hydrophis major. The sequence goes on along the minus strand of CM066330.1, from coordinate 237,371,747 downwards.
GGTGGGAGAGTGAAGAAAAAAAAAAAGTTCCCTTTAACAGCTTCTCCACCGTTTTCGATCTTCTTAGGGATACAATGTATCCTCCAGCAATTCAAACAGCTCAGTTCCAACAAATTTGAAAGATGTTACTTGACCCGGCTCAGACAGCACTTTCACTCTTCTTACTTCCTCCAGCGCAATCTTACCCGGTTGCTGGCTCCTTCGTGGCGGCCATTGCTGACCGCCGCTCCACAGCCTTGGGAAAAAGGGGTTTTCCAGGACGAGGAGGGGGTCTGCGACACCCCCAACTCCCTGTCGGGCTCCCCTCTCTCTTCGGCTGTCCCTACAGGGCAGCCATATCCCCCTGACCCATCTGGATCGGGGGTACGTCGGCAGCTAGCACAGCAGGAATCACGAGCAGTCACGAATTCCTGCTGCCCCGAAGCCACACGAAACCGGAAGCCTGCATTTGAGATTTTAGGCATGCAAAGTCGGTGCTCCAAAACTGAGCTAATGGTCATCACAGAATAGCTAGTATTATCAGGAGACCTTCAATAGCTATTAGAATTCCCAGTATAACACCAGAAATGTCTGAAGACAAAGACAGAATGGTTGTGAAGTCTGACAGAGGTCAGGCCTTCTGTGTGTTAACTTGAAAAAAAAATCCCATTTGCCTTATGTTGTTTTATTGACCCACATGCTATGGGTAATCTCAAGAAATAACATTGCAAAAGTTTGGTGTAACAAAGTTATTTACATGTTGTGCTTCTTTTTTTCTTTGTGCATATGTGTCTGTATGTAGGTTTTTGTGTATGTTTTCTAGGAAAGGAAATTCTATGCCAGGGGTTGATTTTAAGCATTTTGATAGTCTTGGATTATAAAGGAAATTAGTAAATGTGGTAAGTCCAAACTTTTAAATAAATCATTCAATAAATCATTTTAGATTCAATAAATCATTTTAGAACTGAACTGGAATAGCCAACTGACATGTAGTTCCACAATAATTTATACAGCTTCAGACTCGAGGAGTCTAGAATGCAGCTATTGATCCCATCTAGAAAAAAATATTTTCCCCAAGCCCACCTATAAATTCTTTTGTTGGAGTTTCAGATTCTTAAATGTGTTCTCCTAAACATTTGTACTGCTTGTTTTAAGGACATTAGTGCTAAGGCATATTGCTCCTGTTGTATTAAAGAACAAATATCCTCATATGTATTACCTAAAAATATGCTGGGATTACAACTGGATTGCTTAAAATGCGTATCCTTCCTATGTGCTAATATTTAACTTCCAGAATGTTCACCTAAGTAGGGCCCATTTTCTACCTGTTCTATTCCAAAATAGATGAAACACTGAAAACTCAGTCTAGAGATGAAAAAAGTGTTTCACTGAAATGTAATTCCACAAGTTATAAAATTGAAAACACTTCTCCCATTGTTCCAAATTAGCTGTTGTTGATCTCTAATTACAATTTCACATGTGCGAAATAGGAATACAAAGCATTTCTTCTTGGTTAAGATTTTATTTATATTGATGTTACTATTCCTGTAATATTTGAAAGATAAAATGGCAGTAATTGTATCAGAGTTGCTGTAAGCTCTTAAAGTTGTCTGCATCAGAACCAACAGTAATTTCTAACTGTGAGATAAAGACATGAAAATGTAGGGGGTTTCTTGTCTTTGCTGTTTTGAAGAGCTTTGCCAAAAGACAGCAGAAATCATATAGTAACAGACAAACATTAATAGATATGTTGAACATCAGTATTTATAGTTCCCAATCAAATAGGTCAGAATTATGAGAGTTGAAATCTACTAAATATAAATGACATTGGGGAAATGCTGACTTGAAACTACAAAATTTTGCAGCTGTTGGACACATCATGTCTATCCAGCAAATTGTTTCTTTCATAATGCAGAATAGAGGAGGGATTATCTGGTGTCCTACTTTTCACCTCTATTCAGCTGCTGCTTTGGACATTAAAAAAATAAATAAACCTGGAATATATCTTAATGTTGCCCAAGTTGAGAAATATTGATGTAATGGTAATATAAAATATTAATATTATTTAAAATCCTCTGCAGGTTTATCTCTTCCCTGTTATTCATGGCTGTCTTTCATCGCTTTTACCTGCCTTTTTTCCATTTTGCCAGTAAGCAATTGTTTGTGTTTGCTGATGCTTAAATACCAAGTTTTTTTATTTTTATTTTATTTTTGCTAGTTGCTCTGAGAGGCTAGTTACTCTGGGTCTAAATTTAAAGACTGTCCAGGAATGTGTGGGTATCTATGGAATTGTCTAATACCAAATAGGAGAGAACCCTGAAATTTTCAGTTCTCTCTCTCTAAAGATAAGTCAATGAACATCCTCATCTTGTGATTTGTGACATTTTACTACTGTCCTACTTCTAACATCACAACAATTATGTTTTGAAATGTACACAATTGACACATAAAGTGTTACTTCCTTTGGAACTTACACTCCACATGGAGGTTCACAGTTCACCAAATTCATTCTTTGTTTTTTGTTTTTTAACGTCTTCACTTTATCTCTCTGTAAGATACAAATTGGAGCAGCATGTAAAATAAATTAAAGTCCTCAGCAACAGGAAGAAATTAGAAGAAAACAGGACAACTGCAAGCTCACCTTGCCTGTTTTTGCGCTGAAACTCCAATGTTACTACAACGGAAAACATAGTTCTTTTAAATATTGAATGAAATTTTATAATTGTGCCAATATGGTGTCAATGATATAAATATCTATAGAATATGTGCTCTTACAAGAGATTCTTGATTGAAGGATATGTAATAAAATTTTCTTCTCTCTCTCTCTCTCTCCCCTCTCTCTCCCTCCCTCCCTCCCTCCTTCTGGAATAGAGTCAATTTGTTCAAATAACAATTGGAGTCTTGGTATCCCATGTATATCAAAGCTCAGGGGTGGGATTCACTTTTTTTTACAACCGGTTCTGTGGGCGTGGCTTAGGTGGTGGGCGGGACTTGGTGGTCATGTGACAGGGTGGACATGGCTTGGTGGTCATGTTATTGGCTGGGCATGGCCAACTCAATATCACTCATATTGAGGCACGTATCTCCTCGCCTGGCCTCTCATGACTGTGGAGATGCTGCAACATTCATAAGTGTGAAAAATGGTCATAAATCACTTTTTCAGTGCCATTGTAACTTTGAATGGTCACTGCACACAAGCAAAGTACTAGCAAAGGACCGAAAAAAAACTCTAGAGAAGTTCTAGAGACAGGCAATCTAGTCCTACCAAGAATGTAATAAGGGTTAACCGTAAGCAACACCAGAATGTTTCCTTCCTGCTTTCCTTACAGGATTAGTTCAGTAATTTCTTCTAACAACCGGTTCTCTGAACTGCTTAGAATGTTAACAACTGGTTCTAGCAAATAGGTGCGAACTGGTAGAATCCCACCCCTGTCAAAGCTGCTATGATGCATTGCAAATAAGGTTTCTATAATGTCTTCACAGGTGGAATAATATCCAATTCTCCCTTTCTGTCACTTGTATCATTACTAATTTGTAAAGAAAATATTTCCGTGTTTGGGGATCTCTAGGAGATGACCAGGCTGAGTGGTGTAGTGGCCTAGTGGTGAAGATGCTTACCTCCCATTCAGAAGGTTGAGAGTTCAATCCTAGGTAGTAGCAGATATTTATCTCTTAGAATGCAAAGAAAAAAAAATCTGCTGAAAACTCCACATGGTGTTAGCAAGGGCATTCAGCTCCATCCAGTTTCTCCAACTCTACCCCGAATTAAAGGATTGGAGGGTTGTAAAAAGGAAGTTTAAGCAGACCCTGCCACAGCACAGCAATAATGCTAGAAAGAAGAAGGGGTCATAGGAGATGACCAAGCTTGAACCCAAGGAACGGTCAAATGCATTATTAGTCTCAAGTTCTTCATGCCCGCAAGACATCTAAGTACATCCCACTTTGAATTCTGTTGACTATTATCTACCACCTATTCACTTTGACAGTTAGTAGTTCAGATTCTTGTAGTTCAGATTCTTTAGCATAAAATAAACCTATATTCTTTTGGTTTCTAACATATCTTTTCTAATGTTTGACATATCTTGATTCCTGGTTACCTGTGCTTGGCATATCCTATAATAGTGTTTGTCTATTCTTAAACTATCTTTGATCAACCTTCTATGTAAGGCCTATGTCATCTTGTGGGACTTTCTCCTGAATGATCTGGGTGCAATAGCCCAGTGACTCAATGTTACTAGCTTTGTTATCTCCTAGCTTGAGAAAATAAAGTTTTTCTCTACTATGATAATGAAATTTCAGCTTCATGTGGCAATAGAATGACTGTTGGGCAATTGTCAGAAGTTTTAGAATACAAGTCCCATCATTCTTATACTTCAATTACACTCAGTATGACTGGAAGCTACTAGATTGTCTGTCTCTTATTTATAGCCATGTTTTGTGTATCTAGCTTTGCATCCATTAGCAAATTATTTTCCTTGAATTACATAAGTAGGATCACACATGGATAGATATTGCACTACATGTCATGGTTTAGGAGCCATAATAACTGATATTATGGGCCAGCCTACATGTGCTTCCAGCACATACATGAATAAAGCTAGCATTTTTGTTTGCTATCCAAAGATGGATTTCACTGAATCTATCTTTCACACAAGCAAAGTCCTCATAAAACAAACTAAATCTGGAAGGGTTTCTTTCTAATGACCTAACTGTTCAAAACTAGAGATCATCTACTGCAGTACATCTATCATATATGTTTAAACTCTATTTTTAACATTTTCTACTATTATAGCCTTGGGTATTCTCTCACTATGTATAGGCTGCCAATGTATAGTAGTATGATGTCTTTAAATCTTGGTTGACAGCATAGCCTTGGTAGATAAAAAAAAAGCAAGATATTATTCCCTTTTAAGGGGTGATTGGTTTGAGCAATGCTAATAGATTTTTGGTCTCTGGCTTAACATAGTCAGCTCATAACCTGCTGTGTCAGTTTGCTGCCAGTGCCATGCTATTGATGAACTGTCAGTCTACCAAGTGGTGTTTTTATAACCTAAAATCCTTTCTCAGATGAAAACATTTAAGGGACATTTTGAATAGAACAACAGCATATGTCCAAAATTGGCCTAAGTAAAAATAACAATGCACTCTTATCTAAAAATAAGTATGCTCTCCTAAAGCTATCCCTGTTTATTTCTCCTGCTCCCATCTTTTCTTTCTGGGATTTATTTTGGGGACTCTTCATACTTTCTTATTAAAAGTTGTTGCTGTGTTTCTTGAGGCAATATTTTGTGTGTTGTTCTGAAGTTTTGCTCAGTGTTTAAATAAGCTATTGATTTTATTTTCAATGTAATTTAGGGTGGTAATATAGTTCTTATTTGATAACTTCCCTTTAATGGGCTCCGTGTAAACAAAAGCTATACCTCCAATTTGTTATTTTTGTCATCAAAATCGACCAAGGAGCTACTAGCATTGATGGGCATGGATTCAAGAACTAAATGTTGTACAAAGCAATAAGGAACATTAATAATGCAGGAAAGTGCTGGAGAAGGCTAAGTAATTGTCTGAGATAGTGCATAGTATGCTATTGTGATAGACCTTCATAGTAACCTCTATTACACAGGTAGTCCTCAACTTACGACCACACTTGAACCCAACATTTCTGTTATTAAGTGAGACATTTGATAAGTGAGTTTTGCCCAATTTTACGATCTTTCTGGTCACAGCTATTAAGTGAATCATTGCAGTTGATAAATCAGTAACCCAGTTGTTAAGTGAATCTGGCTGCCCCATTAACTTTGCTTGTCAGAAGATCACCAAAAGTGACCACATGATCTTGGGACATTGCACCCATCATAAATATGAGCCACTTGCCAAGTGCCTGAATTTTGATCACATGATCATGGGATGCTACAAAGGTCACAACTGTGAAAACTGGTCATAAATCACCTTTTTTCAGTGCCGCTGTAATGTTGAATGGTCATGAGGACTACCTCTATCCTATTCTCAGAAGAGGAATGATATTTCTGTTCTGTTCCTTTCCTCCATTGCAGATAAAATTATATCTATATCTTATGTTTTAAAATTATAAAATATCCAATAAAGCTGCATACCCTAAAGATACATATATCTGCATGTGCTTGTTTCTATGTTCAGTGACCAGAATTTGGGTAGTTCACATTTTAAAAAAAATTCCCAGTGATTTTCAGATTTAACATATGAGCGCGCATAAATGTTCTTCCTATTTATGGATAGAATGGAAGTACTAGTAGGGATATAAGAATGGCATCAGATTAAAACTGGATCTTCACCCCCATCAGGCCTTCATGCACATGTCATCAGCTTCCTTGCAAAATGACCCACTTGCTCTCCTGAATTTGAGTTTCTCTAATAGTAATAGTTGGGTCCAATGTGGGAAGCCAACTTTTATTTTATCTTTCCCAAAATGTTCTGGAGTAGTGTTATGTCAGACACAATCTGTTGGACTCCACATGTTGTGGACTTCAACTCCTAATAGACCCAGATAAGATAGCCAATAATCACAGGATTCTGGAAATTATTGTTCAAAACATGTGACAGAATCCAGATTGACTATTCCTGCACTGTAACATCCAGCTGAGGTAGGAAAGCCATGGAATAGCACCAAAGAGACTTTTTAGAAGGTTCCGTAACAGAACAGCTGCTATTGCCAGCCCTGCTCAAAACATAGCAAATGCAATATATTCTACAGTTCAAAATCCTTGCGGTCAACTTCCAATCAAGCCCAAATGCAATTTCTTTACCATAAATGAGTTTTTTCTTGTTATTTTTTATCATAGAAACATATCTATAATAGATATGCAGCTCCTTTACTTCTTTAATGAAATTTCTATATTGTAATGTGTGACCTTTCTGTTAGCATCACTTCTACATTAAACTTTATTTCATAATAACAGTCTCAGTAATGAAAAAAATAATGTCTAGGGTATATTTTCATTGCAAAGGCTGGACAATTCCAGGAAATCCTTTCTACTTTTACAAAGCAAACCTATCACACTCTGTGATTAGATTCAATATGTACTCAGGCATGCATTCTCTCAAAACATACACTTTAACAAAATACAATTCCTTCCCGGCTATAAAGGAAGCTCAGGTATGCATTGTCTGTTGACTTTTGCATGAAAATTATAACAAGACAAATGAATGGAGCTGAAAGACCTAAAATATGAGATTTGTAGATATCAGTAAGTTTTCTTTCTTTTGTTGGCAGACTATTAAAGTAATCCGTCCTGGAAGGAACTTTTTCAGCAAACCTAAACACAATTTATCCTTAGGAGTTGTACCACATGAGGCTCAGAGAAAGGATATAACACTCCTGGTTCAATCTGCTTATGATTAATCAATTCACTAAGTGCCCATCCCCAGAATATCCTGTCAGAAAAATTGTTCTGTCCCTAATTAGCATTCTTGAGATCCCCGCGCTTTGATTGGCCAAAGCGCGGGGCACTCTGATTGGTCAGGCGAGCTGCGCCGATTGGATCGCTAAGAATCTCCCGCGATTGGTCCATTCGAATCGCGGGAGATTCAAAGCGGTGCCATTGGCCACGGCCGCCGTGGCTGAAAGAATAAAAGCCGCGAACCTTTTGCAAAGCGCCAGTTCAGTTCCTACTTTAATAAAAGAGCATGATTTGAAGTCACTGACTCCTGGCATCATTTTCGAGGACACGACACTGGCGACGAAGATGGGATCCAGACCCTGAACCGAACCACGTGTCCGACGGAAGCCAGGCGAACCACCACGATGGTGAAAATCGCACCCCCCGCACCCTTCAACCCCGCCACCGAGGACTGGGAATCGTACTCCGACCGATTCCACATGTTCCTCGAGTGCAGTGATCTGAAGGACGACACCAGCCCCATGAAGCGCGCCGTCTTCCTGACCCACTGCGGGACCGAGGTATTCAAGATGGCCAAGGCGCTTGCCAAACCCGCCGATGCGACCGCGATGGACTGGGACGTCCTCGAGCCAATACTTCGGCGGCACTACGATCCAGAGGTACCCATCCTGATCCGACGCAACGAATTCTACCGTCGGGACCAACGGTCGGGTGAGAGTTTCAGCGACTTCGTCGCCGAACTACGGCGCCTAGGGGTGCTCTGCGAATTCGACAACCTGAACGATGCCCTGCGAGACAGAATCATGCTCGGCTTGTGGGACCCCGTCCTCCAGAGCCGGCTGATGGCCAAGGGCAACATCAGCCTAGCAGACACCCTCATCGCAGCCGCAGCCGCCGAAGCAACCCGAACCTCCGCCGACCACATGCGCAGACCGAACGCTAAGGACCGCAGCGGGAACAACAACCCTGCAAGGTCGGCTGAGGCCCAACCCGAGACAACCACCCACCAGGGCGATTTCCACTCGGCATCGGGCACTTCCGATGATGAGGAGGACATTCATTGCCTCCAGACAGGCCGCAACCCACGGAACCGGCGGGGTCGTAAGTCGAGGACCAACTGTGCCGGTTGCAGAGGCGACCACCCCAGGTCGGAATGCCGGTTTTTCGAATCGATCTGCCGGCATTGCGACAAGAAGGGACACATCGCACGTGTCTGCCGCCTAAAGAAGAACCGCAGCCTGGCACGATGGGACCAGAGCGACCGGAGGAGAGAGAGCACACCACCCCGGACCAGAGATCGCCCCTCGGACAGCAGATGGGACCGGAACGGACGATCCCTACGAGGCGGCAATAACCGGCGAAGAGAGGAGACCCATCAGACGGTCACCATCAGCCACGCCATAACCAATGACGCCCGGAAGGTCCACGTGGAGGAAGGCATCGAGGGCGAGCCATGCAAAATGGAGGTGGACTCCACGTCCTACCTCTCCATGATAGCATGGCATGAAATAAAGCGCTTGGTGCCTACCATCCAAAGGAGGAACCTAGACAGCCAGAGACTCATCGTAAAGGACTACCAGGGAAACTGCATCCTGGTAGTCGGAACCAAACACTTCAACATCACATATAAAGGGCACACCGAAAGGCTTCCCCTGACAATCGTCGACCGCGACCGCCCAAGCCTACTGGGACTGCAATGGTTCGCCTCGCTCGGCATCGCAGTCACGGGAGTCGACCACGTCACCGACGACAGCTGGGAGCAACAACTGGCCCGGGAATTCCAAGAGGTCTTCGACGGAAACCTAGGCAAGTACCGAGGGCCCCTTATATCATTCAGCCTAGACCCAAACGTCCCCCCAAAACACCTGAAACCAAGGCGGGTGCCATTCGCACTTAAACCCAAGATAGACGAGCAAATTGACAAGCTCGTCAAGCAAGGGGTCCTACAGCCAATAGACCACGCCCGGTGGGAGACCCCCATAGTCACCCCGATCAAGCCCGATGGGTCGGTGAGGATCTGTGGGGACTATAAGGCCACTCTAAATGGCGCGCTACAACAAAGCGCCTACCCCGTCCCAGTAGTGCAACACCTACTGCACTCACTGGGAGGGGGCAAGGTTTTCGCCAAGCTCGACCTCGCCCAGGCATACCAACAGTTGCCAGTCGACGAGCAAACGGCAGAAGCGCAAACCATAGTCACCCACCGGGGAGCATTTAAATGCAACCGACTCCAATTCAGAGTCAGCGTGGCACCGGGAATATTCCAAAGCCTAATGGAAAGACTATTGCAAGGCATCAAGGGGGTGGTACCTTACTTCGACGACGTCCTAGTGTTGGCAACCAACCAAGCCGAACTAGAGGGTCGCCTAAGGGAGGTCCTAACCAAATTCAAAGAGACCGGGCTCAAAGTCAAGAGGGAGAAATGCCAATTATACACGGAACGGATTGAATTCCTAGGATACCTCCTAGACCGTCACGGCATTCACCCCACAAACCAAAAAATCAAGGCCATCAAAGAAGCACCCACACCCAAGTCGAAGACGGAACTACAGGCATTCCTGGGGCTACTTAACTTTTACAATGTTTTCCTGCCCCAAAAGGCGACGGCGGCGGAGCCCTTGCATAGGCTCCTGGACAAGGCGGCGACACACCTTCCTTATAACAGTAGACGCTTACTCCAACTGACTGGAGGTAAACAACATGAAAACAACAACCACGGAGGCCGTGATCAAGGAACTCTGCAAACTCTTTGCAACGCACGGCCTCCCAGACGTTGTCGTTTCCGACAACGGGCCCCAATTCACCTCGCTGGAATTCGAAAAATTCCTAGCGGAAAGGGGCATCCACCACGCGCTGACAGCATCGGCGCACCCGGCGGTGAACGGTAGGGTGGAACGGATGGTGCAATTCACTAAGAAAACCATCCAGAAAATAGACCACGGGGAGATCCAGGAGAAAATAAACAAACTACTCTTCACCCAACACATAACCCCAAATACCACAACGAATAAGAGCCCAGCCGAACTATTAATGAGGAGGAAATTAAGCTCCCCAGTCGACAGGTTACACCCCACGTATAATCTGGAGAAGCCCCCAGACTCAAACAGCAAACACCGAACTTTCGCACCAGGCGACCCCGTATACGCAAGAAACCTGACGGGAGACCCACTATGGGTACCGGCCGTCATCACACAAATAACAGGCCCACACTCGTACCGGCTACAAACAGCAGACGGACGAGCATGGAAACGCCACATCAACCAATTAAGGTCGAGGACTACCAACGAAGAGACCATCGACGCACAAACAGGCGAAACCAACCCCCACAACACAAACCAAGGGGGGAGGGAATACCCAGGGGACCAAAACCAAAGAAGAATAAACCAGCCATACTTACCGGAAAGCAGCCAGCATGACCCCTCACCAGGAAAAGACAGCCAGGCCAGCTCGACCGACCCGGGGAGACCGAGCGGGAGTGGCGAAACCCGCAGCTCAACCAACCCGGGAGGCCCAGGAGGGAGCTATGGAGAGCGGCCCGGCCCAACCGACCAGCCGGTTCCCACGACGGCATCAGGAGCAACAGAGATCCTGACTGAACCGGCCGGGATCCAACCTACGACTGAGCTGCGCAGGTCCAGTAGGCTCAGACGGAGCCCCACCTACCTACATGACTACGCGACGTAAGGACTAAACCAAGAGGGGAGGGGTGTTCTGTCCCTAATTAGCATTCTTGAGATCCCCGCGCTTTGATTGGCCAAAGTGCGGGGCACTCTGATTGGTCAGGCGAGCTGCGCCGATTGGCTCGCTAAGAATCTCCCGCGATTGGTCTATTCGAATCGCGGGAGATTCAAAGCGGTGTCATTGGCTGCGGCCGCCGCGGCTAAAAGAATAAAAGCCGCGAACCTTTTGCAAAGCGCCAGTTCGGTTCCTACTTTAATAAAAGAGCATGATTTGAAGTCACCGACTCCTGGCATCATTTTCGAGGACACGACAAAAATGATTTAAAAACATACTCTACACCTGGTCTTCTCCAAAAAAGTCAGGAAGCAGTGGGAAACCATTGTTCATCTTTTGTTTTTAAAATTTCAGCAGCATAATTTTGGAGCATGAAAAATCATGAAAATGAGTCATGGAGATTATAAATGGCCTGTGGACCTGGGCTGCCCAAATCCCACCTTGAATAGAGAAAAAAAATGGCCTCAGTACCAAATACCCATTTTCGGTGATACCTTTCGTTCTCATGTCCTATTACCATTGCCCATACACTTGGTAAGTAACCACGTAGGGGCAAAAGGCAAAACAAATATCAATTACTTCCTTTCCTCCAGCATAGGTAGAGACAGTGAGAATGAGGAACTAGAACAGGTAGATAAAGGAAGTTAGCAATGACCTCCTTTGCTGAAGTGAGTGTCTCTGCAAGTGCTCAATAATAAGATTTTCTGACGATGACACTGAAATTGAGCAATTTCCACCAACTGGCCATCTTGAAGAAAGAGATTTTAATCAGTGTCCTCATCTTTATGCAAATACTTGGAATCCTACTTGGAATTAATTCTCTTCTTGATGAATTTTCTGTCATGGTAGAAACAGTCTCATCCTTAAAAATGTTATGCTTCCCAATAATTTAGTATTGATTTATATGGTACATTTCTTACATCAACAGGATGGTCTTGAACAGGGTGGCCCCAGCATTAGCCATTGGAATATCTGAGTTTTTGTTTTGTTTTTTAAGAAAAAAGTTTTGTCCTAACTTGTCCACATTTGAATTGTACTGCATACACAGTATTGCTCTGTTTGTGTCTGGGTGTTTTGATCTTGGGGTGGACTAGCTTCTGTCTTCAGGACTGAATTCCAGACCAATTCTCAAATACAGCTCATCTGCCTGGAACCCATACTGTATATCAGACATTAACACAATTGAGCGGGTTCAAAGGTATGTCTCGAAAAGACTATTCCACTCCTCTACTCACAATAGTATTCTGTATGCCTCCAGGTTTGAAATTGCAGTCTGATCTAAGCATTGTTCACAAAATTATCTGCTATAACATCTTTCCCATCAACGACTTCTTCAGCTTCAATCACAATAATACATGGGCAGACAACCGATTTAAACTTAAGGTAAAGGTAAACTCGATTGCAGAAAATACAACTTCAGCAACAGAGTGGTCAATGCCTGGAACACCCTACCCAACTCTGTTGTTACAGCCTCAACCCCTCACAGCTTCAACCTCAAACTGTCTACCGTGGACCTCACCCCATTCCTAAGAGATCCATAGTAGGCCTCTAAAGAGGGCATGCATAAGTGCACCAGTGTACCTGTCCTCCCTGTCTTCCTGTTTATCTGTATTTACTTCCTTTGTTCATGTTTATGTTCATAACTATACTTGTTATCTTGTACATGTTTGACAAATAAATAAATAATAAAATCAGGACAGAATTCAGCAGTCCATCTGCTAAGAGTGATAATGACTGGCTTCAAAGAATATGAATCCTTTCCATTCCCCACTAGTTAGTTAGAACTGAAGTACTGATAGCTTCCTGGATGAGGAATGAAATATCTGCAAGAAAATGCAAGAAATCCCAGTTGCCTTTTTAAAAGCACCTTTGGGATAACCATGACCTGAATGACTGAGAGCCTTCATAGACGGTCTTTCTGCACAGCAACTGAAGTAGTTAATCATTTGTACATGCTTCAACTTCCACCTGTCTCTACCTCTTGTCATTTCTTAGGAACTTCTTCACAATTTAAAATTAAACTTGCAGCAAAAAGACCATTGTCTGAGTTTCAAGGCTACTCTTCATCACTTTTGGAATTCAGTCCTTAAGAGTATCTAAATAATTGAAATTATGCTGGATAGCAATCAGCTGAATTTGAATTTCTGCATTGAACAGAATGTTGAACTCAGTGGTCTATAGGGCCTCTTCCAGCTTTATGTTTATTTGTAGAGATATATACTGTAAATACCCCAAAAGAGGAGCCAAATGACAAAATCAGCATCGTGATCTTATGGTGCAGACACCATTCCATTTGTGCATACATTGTGACTCAATTTGCATGTACAAAAGGGTGGATTTTACAGCAAAACAATACAATATTTTTTTCTTCATTTTGATAAAGGGTGGGGAACCTTTATGACTTCAACTCCAGGTCATAAAGGAGTCAAATGTCTCACCCCTGATTTAGATGAAAGAGTTAGATTCTGTGGACCCCTCTAAATAGATATATACCCATCTATGGGGAATAGATTTCAATTCTTTCCCACTTCTATCTAAGGGATAAATGAGTACTTTACAATGACAGATGGGGTTTTTGGAATAAGCAGGTACAAGGACAACAGCAATAAAATACTACTTTCTTTGGAACTAGCAGTTACAGAACACTCAGCTTGAAATATTTCATAAAACACATCCAAAAGCTGACATAAAATTATTTGCTTATGTGTATATTTATTCTTTTATCCTCATATCCACACCTGACACTTGCCAAGGACAATACAGGAATTTATGTGCTTAAAGACTAGGTAAATCTGTAATGCTTGAATGTTATTATTTTTCCCAGGAAATAGATTTCATTCTGCTACATCTTTTTTTTACTTTAGGAAGAGCGGTAGTGATAAAATTATTTTTTACTGATATTGAAATAACTGAAATGCAATAATTGTTTCATTTCATTTTTAAGAATCAACCCTTCTTTTAATTGAGAATGTATTTAAAATGATATAAGTGTGTCTATAGATGGTAGCAAGAGGCCCATTGTCTGGTGTTAAGGGAAACAAAACAAGCAGCAAAATTAATCCTTGGTAAGCATTTCTGAAAGTGCCTAAATAAATTGAAATTATCCCAAAGGTGCTTTTTCAAGAGGCAATTGGACTTTCTGTTTTTTCTTTGAAGACGTTTCACTTCTCATCCAAGAAGCTTCTTCAGCTGTGATTGAATGATGGGGAATGGAAGGATTTACACAGTCAGAGTTGAACAAGCTTCTTGGATGAGAAGTGAAACATCTTCAAAGAAAAAACAGAAAGTTCAGTTGCCTCTTGAAAAAGCACCTTTGGGACAACCATGACCTGGATGACTGAGAATCTCCATAGACAAATTGAAATTATATAATCATGACCATAATTCAAATTTGTATCCTACACTTCTCACCATTTAGTAATAGATATAGGCAATCCAAATTATTTTCTTCATTGGTCCCAGACATATGTCATGAAGAAAGATATTAGTTGGGCGCAAGGATATCTAAAAATATACGATTCTGTTCAAAAGACAGAATAAAAGGAATTATCAACCATTTCCCAAATCCCAAAAAGTTGAAATTTAATTATCAGAAGAGATACAAGCTATAAGTTATTATTGGGAAGTTGACTGATTGCTTGATTATGTGTCACCATTTTGCTTATGATTCCTAGCAACCACATAGTTTGTTTCCTTCATAATCTGTCCCTAACTTGGTCTTTCCTATTGCCCAATAGTACACCACACTGGGTTGTTGTTGTGGAGAAAATAGTAGGCAGAGGAGGAAGAGGAAGTACAATTGTATACTTGTTACCCTGTATGTCACCCTCATAAAGTAAAAAGGTGGAATAAAAAAAAATCTTAAAAATAAAATAAAATTTATATTTATTAAATAAACAAATAATGAAGTATCCAAAGGTATCTTGATATGTGACAGAAAACCTATGGGAATGATTACATTATAGGCAAGCAATACAAGTAATCTTGATATATTTGTTATTTATTAAACAAATATATAAATCTGGTGATAAAAATACTGCATATAGGATTTTATTTACACCACAAATGTAATGCAATAGATACTATAGATGCATAAAAAAACCTATTAAGTTGAATACATATGAATATCCCATTTAAAATATTAGTGGACGGACATGTATTTGTGCATGTATGACTCAGGTTGATATATTAAGAGAGCCAGAACAAATTCTGTGACTCCATCCTGCTGGATTGCAACATGGAATTACACTGTCCTTCCCAGAATGGTGACTTCCGGGGAATGCAGTTATATGCTAATAATGCTCTGAAGTTCTTGTTTCAAAATTGTTGCAGAACAAAGAAAGCTCTGCAATTTAGCCTTGAATGACTGCATAGAAGAGTATTAACTCAAAATTGAAAGCAAAATCCCAACAATGACTTTTTCAAAAATTCATGAGGCAGCCCCTCAAATATTGGAAGACGATTATCATGTCTCCCCTGATCCTTCTCTTTACTAGACTAGCCAAGCCCAGTTCCTGTAACCATTCTTCGTATGTTTTGGCCTCCAATCCCCTAATCATCCTGGTTGCTCTTCTCTGTACTTTTTCTAGAGTCTCAACATCTTTTTTATAATGTGGTGAACAAAACTGGATGCAGTACTCTAGGTGTGGTCTTACTAAGGCTTTATAGAGTGGTATTAGTACTTCCCTTGATCTTGACTGTATCCCTCTGTTACTACAATTTAGGACTGCATTAGTTTTTTTGGCTGATGCTGCACACTGCTGGCTCATATTTAGCTGGTTGTCCACTAAGACTCCAAGATCCATCTCACAGTTACTGCTATTGAGCCTGGTTTCACCCAGTCTATATGTATACTTTTGGTTTTTCTTGCCTAAGTGTAGGACTTTACTTTTGCTAGATATGGCCCAGTGTTCTAGTCTGTCAAGATCCACCTGGATTTTGAGCCTATCTTCTTGGGTGTTAGCTATTCCTGCCAGCTTAGTATCATCTGCAAATTTGGTAAGTTCCCCTTCTATTCCCTCATCAAAGTTGTTAATGAAGATATTAAAGAGTACTGGGCCTAAGATGGAACCTTGTGGCACCTCACTGCTTACTTCCCTCTGTGTGGACTTAGACTCATTAAGGACTATTCATTGAGTACAGTTTGCCGGCCAGTTGCGAGTCCATCTAGTCGTGGTGCGATCTATTCCACTTTTTTCTAGCTTACTAAGAAATGGGTTGTGGTCTACTTTGTCGAATGCCTTGCTGACATCTAAATATATTATGTCCACAGTATTTTGCTGGTCTACTAATTTAGTCACTGTGTTGAAGAATGAAACAAGATTAGTTTGGCATGATCTGTTTTTAACAAACCCGTGCTGACTGCTAGTTATTACTTTACTTGTTTCTAGATTTTGGCAGATCTGTTTTTTTAATTATCTTTTCCAGTATCTTCCCGGGTATTGATGTTAGGCTGATTGGTCTATAGTTTCCTGGGTCTGGTTTTTTTTTTTCCTTTTTTGAAGATGGGAACCACATCAACTCTTTTCCAGTCCTCTGGTAGTTCCCTGGTGCTCCAGGATTTTTGAAAGATATGGTGCAGTGCTTCTGAGATGACTTCTGCCAGCTCCTTTAAAACTCTGGGATGTAATCCATCAGGCCCTGGTGATTTGTATTCATCAAGATCAGACAGGTGTTCTCTTACTATTTTTTTTGCTTATTTTAACTTTTATTTCTGGTCTGTCTTTTAAAGAACACCTGTCTGATCTTGATGAATACAGATCACGAGGGCCTGATGGATTACATCTTCTCTCTTTAGTGGACCAACTGTTTCCTTGATTTTTTTCTTATTATTTATATGTTGGAAGAAACTTTTTTAATTATTTTTGACTTTTGTTGCAAGTCTTTGTTCATTCTGAAGTTTTGCTATCCTGACTTTGTCTTTGCAGATTCTGGCTATCTGCTGATATTCTGCCTTAGTTGTTTGTCCTTCTTTCCATTTTTTGTACTTGTCCTTTTTTTCTTTCAATTTGCCAAAGAGATCTTTGTGCAGCCATGCTGCTTTCTTCTTGGATTTCTTTTTTTCTTTCTCAGTGGTATTGTGCTGGTTTGGGCTTCTATAATCATACTTTTTAGGGTTTCCCAAGATTCTTGAGTTGTTTTCTCCTTTAGGATTTTCATCCATGGAATCTTTCCCAAGTTCTTTCTGAGTTTATTGAAATCAGCTCGTTTAAAATCCGAGACTCTGGTGTCATGTTCTGTTGCTTGTGTTTATGTTATGTTGAATTCTAGTATGACATGGTCACTCTCACCCAAGGTTCCTGCAGTTTCAACTCCCTCTATCACTTCTTCTCTGTTTGTAAGAATTAAGTCCAGTATGTCCCTCTAGTTTCACCCTCTACCTTTTGGACAACAAAGTTGTCAGCTAGGTTGGTTAGGAACTTATCTGATTTCTCACTTGGTGCAGAATTAGTTTTCCAATTGATATCAGGATAATTGAAGTCTCCCATTACTATTGTTGTACGTTTCCTGCATATGTTTGTTAGTTGGCTGGCAAAAAGGACATCTATTTTTTCTGCTTGATTGGGTGGCCTATACCTGCTCAACTCCACTATTATTTACTTCCATTCTCCCTCAAACCATATGTTAGGGATAACATTGGTTACCTAACTTAGTTTGGGTAAAATAATATATATAAACTATGTTAGTGAGTTTAAGTGTGTGTATCACTTTAACTGTCAAAACATGTATTTTGGGTGCAGTTGTAAAATTACCATAAGAGGGAGCAAGAGAGCTCACTGTTTGCTGGCTTTTACTGGATAGCTGACAATGTTGGATTGATGGTGATAACTGCGTGTGTTTCCCTGCTGTTGCTGAAACGAAGAAAAGGGGTTTGATTTTCTTCATATCTCTGACTGCAAAAGAGATATATTGCTGGACTGATTATTTGTAAGTTTACTGACCTCTTTTTCGACACTGGACTTTGCAACTGATTAATCCCCGGATGGACTGAACTAGTTTATGACATATGGACTGTTTTGACTATGCGATAACTCTTGCTGGAATAAAAAACTATTTAACTGGCACAGTGTATCTGTCTTACTGAGTGTAAACTACAACAACGTTTATCTCACATAATTTGCCTGCCTGCTAGACTGCCGTTGCACGTTCTGCTAGGGTGTGTATACCTAACACCATAAAATAGAAAATACATTCTAATTTCCTGTGCAAATGCAAGACAGGTTGTGTTTTAAAAGACTTTCTTCATTAAACAAGCTGTTTAAAGCATTCAGATTAATTGCTTGCAAGTCTATAATTTTTTTGTTTCTATGTAGTACATTAAACTAACTCCAGAGCTAATTTGTAAACATCTTGAAAAAACAGAGCCAACAACCAGCTGCTCTTTTCTTGTATAATTCCCTTTAGAGTATTCCCAAATCCGTTTTCAATTTTGGTAGGAAATCAGACAGCATTTTACAAAGATAAGACTGTATTTTTTTTTTTACTATAGGCAATATTTTCATCCCAATAGTCATTAGTCCATGGAATTGACAAAGGAGGAGGAGCACGTGTTTATTCATATAATTAAAGTTGATGAAATACTGCTTGCTAAAGGCTGGGCCAGCAGGTCTAAACATTGTTTTAATATATAACTGTATATAACATTAATTAGCCAGTTTTAAATCAAGCTGTCATGATTTTGGGTTGTTTATCAACTTCTTGTCTAGGCACTAATCAAAAGTCATTCATTTGGGAACAGACATTTGCTCCTGTGGATGGATGTCAATATTGAGTATACAGTTCTCTTGATTCTTAATTTATCTGCCTGTATCACACATTATTTAAGTACCTTTGGTGACTTCTGATGCGTGCAATTGCATTAAGCATTTATTTCTCACAGGCAAATTTAGGTTTTAAATAACCAGATCAAATTCACAAGGGGCAAATGGGACTAACTGCTTGAAGACCTGGTGAAACATCTCTTCCAAACATAACCCTGCTAATAGATTCTTGAAGTGTATTAGTTTGGATTCCATGAATCAGTGCACACTGCTTCCAAAATCTGGCTCATCTACTTGGAGGAACAGATCTCACAAAGATAAAACCAGAAAGCCTGAAATTAGACTAGAGGATTTCCAAAACAAGAGGCAGGTGGAAACCATCTCTCCTGACCAAAAGAAGATCTTCAATTTTCATTACACCATAGGGATAGGGAGAAAGGATTCAAGAATTAAGATTTTAGTTTCTCTATAAACAGGACTTGCATTTCATATACAGCAACCGTTGGAAATATTTCATAATAGCTTCATTATATTTTATATAATACATATTTATGAGAGCTCTGTGTCTTCGCATGCCTATTCCCCATCTGTCTTGTTGCTTTATAGAGTTGCTACTAAGACTATCAGATTTGGACTGCAAAAATCCAGAGGATCGTTAGATGGCAGCAAAGGGATAGGCTTTTTTGCATATTTTTGCGGCCATTTAATTGAGATGCAAAGATTTTAAGGCAACCCACCTCAAGCAGGCAAATCAATTCATGTATCAACCATTCTGTGCACAAAACAGCTAGTTTT
Organism: Hydrophis major; assembly: GCA_033807585.1. Taxonomy (NCBI): domain Eukaryota; kingdom Metazoa; phylum Chordata; class Lepidosauria; order Squamata; family Elapidae; genus Hydrophis; species Hydrophis major. The sequence continues at coordinate 237,352,105 of CM066330.1, read as the reverse complement.
CAGGGTCTCTTACCTGAAGTGTAACAAGCACATTGGATACACATAGATATAGATTAAAGCAGCAGTCGCCAACTGGTGAGCCACGGCCCACTGTTGGGCTGCAAGAAAATTTTGGTAGGCCACAGAGAAATCTCACCCCCAGAGCACCCTCCCAAAGCAATTAATCCAGGCTGCACAGAAGCACAAGGCTGCACCACCCACATGGCCCACGGGAGCCCACTCACTTCTTACCTGGCAAACTTGCCTGATAAATTGCTATTTTTCCGACCATCAGCTGTTTTGTTGTGCCGGGAGATTTAGATTAGCTAGGAAGCAGGAAATGGTTGGATTTCTTGTTTTCTAGCTAGTTTTTAGATCTTCGGCTCTGCTTTTAAGCACAGCCAAACCTCCCTTAGGACTGAAGGTTCTATTATTCAGTGCAGACTCATGGCAAACAAATTTTATGTGACAGACTGAGCTAGCCGAAGACAGATAGATCACTGTATGATTCTGTGAACAACTCAATCTGCCTGCCTGTTTTGCCTGATTTTGGGTAAAAGTTGCTCTTTTTTTGATAAAAAAAATCAATATTTATATAAATATTTATAATATTTACATAAAAGCCATGCCCAGCTAGTCACATGACCATCAAGCCATACCCACAAATTAGGCCACACCCACAGAACCGATTAGTGGTCCCTGGGATTTAAAATTATGAGTTTGGTGGTTCCTGAGGTCCAAAAGGTTGGCGACCCCTAGATTGAAGTGTGGTTGTTCTAAGAGAAGTCTAAGGAATATCATGTATTTTTCAGTGACCTTCTGATCTATACAACATTTACCTGGAATAAACCCTCAAGGCACTTTCCAAATATAGCTGCTTTCCATTTCTTGTACCTTTCCAGTCAGAATTGTGCCAAATATCTCCCTAAGCATGCCAAACAAACTAATTCCCATGTAGATGTGTTATTCCTGCTGTCTTTCCTTTGCATAATGGAACAATAAAAAGTGTTCTTCCAAAGATTAGTCACAGATGGAATCCTCACATCTGTTAAACTAATTGCATATACATTCCATAAACAGGCATCTTTATATTTTAAGATAGTGCATCTCTGGTTATCTTATCTATACTTGCAACATTTTTCAACATTTTCATAAGATGTACATTTTATGCACTCCTTTTATGGCATTCAAAATGAACACATCCATTTGTTGGCTTAAAGAGCATCGTTCAGGCAAGGAGCAGGATAATTGCTCTTTAGGTAGATATTTAATGGAAATGTATTGTGTTCTGTCCTTAATTTGAATACTTGAAATCCCCGCGCTTTGATTGGCTAAAGCGCGGGGATTTCTGATTGGCCAGGCGAGCCGCGCTGATTGGCCCGATTGAGGTCTCCCGCGATTGGCTCGCTCCAAGAGCGGGAGACTTGAATTGGTGCCATTGGCCGCGGCCGCCGCAGCGAAAAGGATAAAAGCCGCGGGCTTTTTCCTTTTCGCCGGTTCGGTTCACAACTGTTTAATAAAGAGCTTGAAACTTAGTCACCGACTCCTGGCTTCTTTTGCGGACACGACATATTGTACTAGCCAGGATCACTTTTTCCTTTCTGGATAATTTAATTGAGTTTACATTCATAAATAAGATATCCTCACCCCAATGAATTAGTCAACTTTATATGGAGATTAAAATGCCATTTAAAACTATTGGTATTTTATCCACAAAGTCATCTTCACACAATAGTTTTGATTATAAAATGAACATGACACTAAATGAAATAAAAGTTGCAGCTCCTTAAAGAGCATATGTGCTTTTCTGCTTCTTTCTGAATGGAAGAATTTGATGATTGTCTATCAATAATTTGAAGATTAAATATCTATCAATAATTTGATCTGAAAAAGAAATCTGTCCTACTATAATTCTATAGGTAATTTTCTTGCATTTGGTGGTCACAGTGGGAATGGTGGGAAGGAAATGGAAATCATTTGGCCGATAACATAATAATTAAAGGTAGACAGGACCAACATTTTCAGTGTCCTTGGGATGGTTGATAGTCAAGAACAAAATTGCTTTATGCTAGCCAATGAAAATAGAAAGCCAGGAAAATATCAATTTGAAGATTTTATAGACAGGTCATAAACTTCCTGAGAGTATTTGGGGATGGGGTGGCAGGAGGGTAGCCAAAGAGTAATTAAGTTTTGCCCTTGAGTTCAACCATCAGCAATCTGTTAACAGAGGCTAAGGAAGAAATATAAGCATTATCAATAATAGCCTAGGATTTTAGACTCAAGGTTTTAGAGCTAGACCCAGCCTATATATTTGGAGCTGAATGCAGGGCAAGGAGCAAGAACAACAGAAATACAAATGCCGAGACAAACCGTAGCATCCAAGAGCGGGTCAAGGGCTTGGAATTTGCTTTGCTGTAGCTCCAGGTACTAGCATGGAGCATTTTACAGCCATTCGTCCATTGTGTCCTGCTATTTTTGTTCATAAAGTAATCTTGCCAACATATATAACATCAAAGTTCCAATTTTTTTCCAAGTCTTTTTCCATTAAACTGAAAAGAAGTTTCTGGTTTTATCTTTATATTCACTTGAAGAATCTTCTGTATTAGAATATCCATCCTACTCCAATATTTCTTTGCTTTATCACATGTCCATCATAAATGTTAGAAAGTTTGTATTTGCATTTCCAAAATTCATTTGAAATACCTTTCAACATTCTTGATAACTTATCTGTTAAATACCAATAATACATCATCATTATAACGTTTTTTTTAAATTGTAATTTAATGTAAATTTTAAATCTTTCATCCAATATTATCCCATTCTTCAAGCTTTACCTTATAGCCAAAGTTCCTTACCCAATAAATCATACAATGCTTTTCACATTCACTTTCCAAATTCAAATTCAATGTTTTATAGACCTTAGCAATAATATGTTCAACGCTACCACACAGTAGGATTTCCAATTCATTTTTCACAGTCAAACCCATAATTCTTTTTGTCTAATTTAAATATTTATTTCAATTTTAAATATGTAAACGAATGCCAGACATGTTGTTCTGACAGACAGTGGCTTCCAAGGTCAGCTTGGAAGTTGCTTTTCTGTAGCTCCAGCTACTAGCATGGCTCAACTCAGGGTATTGTACCTTCTCTTCCTACTGTTTATTGGTTTTGCTTTGCATTTCATACTTCCAGTGTGTTCTTGGACTAGGTGTCCTGATAGCGTTTCTCCTGTCTTTGTCTGAATCAGCCCCCACCTGCTCAGACTCAGTGTATCTTGAAGCTTTCTCAGATATTTTATTGCTAGCCAGCTCCCCAGGCTGATTGTCCAGCTTGTCTGCTTCTTCAGCCTCTGATTCAAGAGATTCAAAGGAGACCATAGCAACAGCAGCAACAACAATGAAAACTGAACCTGTTTCTTCAATTATTGGCAGGGGGATTGGTCTATCATTACCATTAGTCTTTTAAAGCCCCTCAACATCTTCCAAAAACTGAAAAAGACTAAAATTTATGACTCCATTTGTTGTGTACTAAAAATGGACTGCTCGAAATCCCTGCGCCTTGATTGGCTAAGGCGCAGGGATTTCTAATTGGCCAGGCGAGCCGCGCCGATTGGCCCGATTGAAGTCTCCCGCGATTGGCTGAAACCATGAGCGGGAGACTTGAATCGCTGCCATTGGCCGCGGCCGCCGCGGCAAAAGAGTATAAAAGCCGGAGGCTTTTTCTCTTTTGCGGTTCGGTTCACGTCTTCAATAAAAAGAGCTGTTACTGATAGTCACTGCCTCAGAGCCTTCTTTTCGGACACGACACTGGCGACGAAGGTGGGATCTCGCCCCTGAACCGAACCCCGTGTCCACAGACGAACTTGCGACAACGAAATGGCGAAAATAGCACCGCCCGCCCCCTTCAACCCCGCCGCCGAGGACTGGGAGTCCTACTCAGACAGATTCCGGATGTATTTAGAGTGTGCCGGCATGAAGGACGCCCCGGGCCCGCTAAAACGCGCCGTGTTCCTGACGCATTGTGGACCAGAGGTTTTCCAGATGGCCAAGGCATTGGCCAAACCGGCAGACGCGACTGCCATGGATTGGGACGTCCTCGAACCCATACTAAAGCGCCATTATGCTCCCGAGGTCCCCATCCTAATTCGGCGGAACGAATTCTACCAGAGATGTCAAAAACCGGACGAGAAACTGAGCGACTTTGTCGCTGAATTAAGGCGCCTAGGCGGGCTCTGTGAGTTTGAGGGATTGAACAGTCTCATAAGAGACCGTTTCGTGCTAGGACTTTGGGATCCGACACTCCAGAGCCGACTTATGGCCAAAGGCGACATCAGCCTCGCCGATGCCATCACCGCAGCCGCGGCCGCAGAAGCAACCCGCACGTCAGCAGACACCATGCGGAGAGCCGAGGCAAAAGGCGCAAACAACAACAACCCCGCAAGGTCGGCCGATGCTAGAATCGAAGCGGCCGCACACTACGGCGGTTACCAGTCAGCCTCCAGCATTTCAGACGATGAGGAGGACACACATCGCATGCAGGCGGGTCGCGGAAACCAGCGAAGCCAAAACAGTCGTAGGTCGAGGACCAACTGCGCAGGGTGCGGCGGCGACCACCCCAGGTCCGAATGCCGTTTCTTTGACGCAGTCTGCAGGCATTGTGACCGAAGGGGCCACATCGCCCGAGTTTGCCGCCAAAAGAAGACACGCAGCCCGCCAAAATGGGAGCAGCAGGAGAGAAGGAGAGAGAGCCCGCCAAGAACCAGAGAGCGCCAGCCAGCAGGCAGATGGGACCAGAAGCAAAGATCCCAGAGAAGCGGCGACGGTCGGCGGAAAGAAGAAACCCACCAGACGGTGACAATCGGCCATGCCATCTCCGACGGCGCCAGAAAGATATACGTTGAAGTCTACATCGAAGGGCGGCCTTGCAAGATGGAAGTGGACTCCGGGTCCTACCTTTCCATGATCGCATGGCGCGAAGTAAAAAAACTAGTGCCCACCCTGCAGAAGGAAAATGTACCCGCCCAGAAAATCATCATAAGGGACTATCAGGGTAATCGCGTGCCAGTGGTGGGCACCAAAAACTTTAGCGTAACCTACAAAGGCCGAACCGAACAGCTTCCACTCACGATAGTCGATCGTGACCGCCCGAGCTTGCTTGGCCTGCAATGGTTCGCCCCACTGAACATCGCATTGACAGGTGTCAACCAAGTCTCCATGGAAGCCTGGGAACAGCGGTTAGTCCAGGAGTTCCAGGAGGTCTTCGATGGAGGATTGGGCAAGTATAAGGGGCCCCCTATTTCCTTTGACTTAGACCCATGGGTTTCCCCCAAGCGACTTAAATCTAGGAGGGTACCCTTTGCGTTAAAACCAAAAATTGACGAACAAATCAACAAACTCGTCAAGCAAGGGGTATTAACACCTATAGATCACGCCAGATGGGAGACCCCTATAGTGACCCCAGTAAAGCCAGACGGGTCCGTGAGGATTTGCGGGGACTATAAGGCCACCCTAAATAGCGCGCTACAGCAAAGCGCCTACCCAGTGCCCATAGTGCAACACTTACTGCACTCATTGGGAGGGGGAAAAATTTTTGCCAAGCTTGACCTCGCCCAGGCATACCAGCAACTGCCTGTGGACGAAGAAACGGCAGAAGCCCAAACAATCGTGACACACCGGGGGGCCTTCAAGTGCAACAGACTCCAATTCGGAGTCAGCGTGGCACCAGGCATTTTTCAAAGTCTAATGGAACGTTTACTACAGGGCATCAAGGGGGTGGTGCCCTATTTCGATGACGTGTTAATCGCGGCGCCAAACGAAGCCGAATTAGAGAACCGTTTAAGACAAGTCTTGACAAAATTTAAAGAGACAGGACTTAAGGTCAAACGCGAAAAATGCCAACTGTGTACGCAGCAAATAGAATTTCTGGGTTACCTCCTAGACAGACAGGGCATCCACCCTACAGCTAAAAAGGTTAAAGCCATCAAGGAAGCCCCCACCCCGAGGTCCAAAACAGAACTACAAGCATTCCTAGGTTTACTAAATTTTTATAATGTCTTCCTACCTCAGAAGGCAACAGTGGCGGAGCCTTTGCATAGACTCCTAGACAAGAGGGCAGCATGGACTTGGGGGAAACGAGAACAGGCCGCCTTTCAGGGAACCAAAGACCTCCTCACCTCCGACGCCGTTCTAATACAGTTCAGTGAGACTTTACCCCTAGCTGTCACTTGCGACGCATCGCCCTACGGCGTCGGCGCTGTCCTCAGCCATACCCTCCCAGACCAGAGAGAAGCGCCTATTGCATTTTTTTCCAGAACGCTAACAAAACCGGAACGGAACTATAGCCAGCTGGACAAAGAAGCTTTGGCTATAGTTGCCGCCGTCAAGCGTTTCCATGAGTACTTGTACGGCCGCCCATTCAATATAGTCACCGACCATAAGCCACTGCTGGGCATACTCGCTGGGGATCGGGCCACACCAAACATCTTGTCACCACGCATGACTAGGTGGTCTGAATTCCTGGCAGCCTACAACTACGAACTGCTCCACAAGCCAGGAAAGAAAATCTCACACGCGGACGCTTTGAGCCGCTCGCCCTTGCCGGACTCGGAACCTGACCCCGCTCCTACAACTAACACCCTGAGCATAGAAAGCCTGCCCATAACCGCATCCGATATTGCCAGGGAAACCAGTAGGGACAGACAATTGGCGAAAGTCTTGCATTGGTTAGAGAAAGGTTGGCCGGAAAAGGACATTGACGAGACTTTTAAGAAATTCCGGCAGCGCCAGACTGAACTGTCTCTGTTAAGGGGTTGCATCCTGTGGGGAGATCGGGTGGTAATTCCGTGCAAATTACAAAGCAGAGTTTTGGAAATGTTACATGAGGGGCATCCTGGCATCGTCAGGACAAAAGCCCTGGCCAGGAGTTACGCTTGGTGGCCAGGGATGGATAAGCAAATTGAAACATGGGTTGCAAGGTGCCACCGGTGCCAAGAAACCAGGTCCAGCCCACCCGCAGCACCCACCCGGGACTGGGAAATACCACGGGGACCCTGGTCCAGAATCCATTTAGATTTTGCTGGCCCCACAAATGGACACACTTTTTTGATCACAGTAGATGCATACTCGAACTGGTTAGAGGTGGCTGACATGAAATCCACCACCACGGAGGCTGTCATTAAAGAACTTTGTAAACTATTCTCGACACATGGCCTCCCAGACGTAGTTGTCTCAGACAACGGGCCCCAATTTACCTCACTCGAATTTGAACGCTTCCTGGCTGAGAAAGGTATCCGCCACGCATTGACAGCACCGGCGCATCCGGCGGCGAACGGTAGGGCGGAACGGATGGTCCAATTTACAAAAAAGACCCTCCGGAAAATGGACCACGGGGAGATCAACGAAAAAATTAATAAACTGCTTTTCATACAACACATCACACCTAACACCACAACAAACAAAAGCCCTGCAGAGCTCCTGATGGGCAGAAAGCTGCGGTCACCACTCGATCGTCTACACCCCACATATAACCCGGAGCGACCCCCGGACTCAAGCTCCAGGTACCGGACTTTTCAACCAGGCGACTGGGTTTACGCTAAAAATATGACAGGGGAACCCCTATGGATCCCAGCCGTCATAACACAAACCACAGGCCCACGGTCGTACCGGCTCCAAACCGTCGATGGGCGAGCCTGGAAGCGACACATCGACCAACTCCGGTCACGGGCAATAACTAACCTCAACCCCCAAGACACGAACCAAGGGGGGAGGGAAGACCCGACAAAAGAAACGCAGAAAAAAAGTAAAGACTCACCAGATCGCTGCCTCCGCGAATCCCATCAGGAGAGGAGCCGTCCAGCCAACTCTACCGACTCGGAAAAGCCAAGCGGGAGCGGCAAAATCCGTGACTCAACCGACCCGGTAGGCCCAGGCGGGAGCCACGGCGAGAGCACCGGCCCGACCATCCAGCCGGTACCCACAGAGCCAGAAGCAGCCAAAAAGATGACCGCTCCGGCCGAGCTACAACAGAAGAATGAGCTGCGCAGGTCAACTAGGACCCGACGTAGCCCCGCCTACCTGCGTGATTACACCACGTGAAAGACCCTACCAAGAGGGGAGGGGTGTTGTGTACTAAAAATGGACTGCTCGAAATCCCTGCGCCTTGATTGGCTAAGGCGCAGGGATTTCTAATTGGCCAGGCGAGCCGCGCCGATTGGCCCGATTGAAGTCTCCCGCGATTGGCTGAAACCATGAGCGGGAGACTTGAATCGCTGCCATTGGCCGCGGCCGCCGCGGCAAAAGAGTATAAAAGCCGGAGGCTTTTTCTCTTTTGCGGTTCGGTTCACGTCTTCAATAAAAAGAGCTGTTACTGATAGTCACTGCCTCAGAGCCTTCTTTTCGGACACGACACCATTCTCTTGAGGAAGAATTTGGGGGCACAAAAAAGTGCTGTAGCCCATGTGCTACAGACAAGTTTGTGTAGCTGAACCAAATCTGCTCAGAATTTACTGTTTTGCAATTACTCATTTAATAACAGAAAAAAATTCAAACCTACACAAAGCTGCACTTGCATTATGAGAAACAAATCTCACTTTGTTCAATTAATGGTTAAAGAAGAGCTTGTGTAACCTTGTGGTAGTTGTTTAATGTGATTTGGAGAATGGCTAAATGCTCTAACATGTGCAGCTGGCATATTTTGAACAGTCTGTTTGATCCCTGAGGATCGTAATTTATGAAAAACAGCTCATCTCAGGAGTTATTTCCTGAATATTGAAGTTTTGCATAAAACTTTAGCTAATCCAGTTTAGTTCCCCTAGTGACACTCAAGATGGAATCTAAGGCCTGGAGAATAACACCTTAGGAAAAGAAAAAGAAAAAAAAAGAAAGTAAGTATATCTAAAATACGGATTTCCACTGCAGGCATACTCAGTACTAAATTAGAATTGTATATAAAGACACATTGTTTATAGGCTACATTTAACATTTTGCCATTCTGAATCTCCCCAAAATGGCATAGGATTAATGAGTTGATATCAAGAACTCTTAGGAGACACAAAGGACTCATTCTCATGTCATTGTCTCTATGACATGAAGATGCTCTGCTAACCATTTTTAAAGGATACATCCACAGAATATTTAGTCTTTGTCTCATTTCCAGCCGACAGTGAATACAACTTAGTTGTTTTTCATCTTCTCCTGGTACAAGTCTTGCCTATATATAAATTAAGATACTTCAGCAATTATGAGTTTCATGATGAGGTCAAAAGTTAGGATCTGTCTAGTTTATATTTTGGACATACCACCGGATTTCGACAGAGATATTTACCCCATGTAATTCCACTTTCCAAAAATACTGATTAGATCTTATACAATCTTTTTTTTAAATGCAATATATATAGATTTAGCATTCCTGTCACAGAAGTTGGTTTGAAATGGAAAAGAAAGTCAAATTCAGTTAATTGTGGGTTGGGAATTCTGTCACCAACTAGTGCATTCATTTTTGCCTCCTGTCAACAGCATGGCCACACTCTTTAGTGATGTTATTGCTGTAGTGGTGCCATTTTGTTCACTCATCTTTCAAGATCCTGAAGCACCAGGAAACTAAGAGATGACTGGAAAAGAGCAGACATAGTTCCCATCTTCAGAAAATGAAAAAAAAATGGATCCAGGAAACTAAAGGTCTATCAATCTGACATCAATATTTAGAAAGATTCTGGAAAAGATAATCAAACAATGAATCTGTGAACATTTAGAGGCAAATAAAGTCATAACCAGAAGCCAATATGAGTCTGTCCAAAACAGACCCATGTTGGGCCTGTAAGAAATCTTTTTTTTTTATAACAAATTTTATTAATTTTACAAAAACAGTACACAAATAATCCAGGCATAACAACTTGAAAAATCTTTTCTAAAAAAAAAAAATTAAAGAAGAAAGCCAATAGAACATACAAAATAATTCCAAATTGTAATATCAATATTTACGTCATCTATTTAACTTCATATCTTATCCCGACTTGTCCTTTTCATTCTAGTTATCCAAATTATATTTCTTGCTTATTAAAATTTTATTGCCTTTCATAAACATACAAAACACAGAACATAGAAAAGAAAAGAAAAGAAAAGAAAAGAAAAGAAAAGAAAAGAAAAGAAAAGAAAAGAAAACAAACCTAAAACATCTTTTCTGAAGGCTGCTTGATCCCGGGTTGAAACTCTTCACACAGACACAAATTCAAACTTCATATTCACTTTATATATCCTTCCATATCTTATTATCATTTTCAATATCATTCTTTGTCTGTTCTATTTCCAACTATCCATTCATCTTTTTTCTTTTAATAAACTTCTCCTATATACTGATTGGAGTGACGCTTTTAACTCATTGTCCTAACTTAAAATTACTTCATATAACACTTAATTTATCTTGGGATTCTGTTTAGTGCATTCTAAAATTACACAATAAATTTTATAAAGAAGGTAAAAACCTAGCAATAACTAAATAAAATCCTATATAAACACTATCCATATCATTAAAAAAAACTAATCGTATATATTAATACTCATTTATATCTTAAGCATTTTACTCTAGATACACATATAAAGACACAATCTTATGTACCTTACAGAATCCCTTTTTTTTTTCAATTAGATTCACCCATTGTCTCTAAATAAGCTTTTTTTCTTTAAATCTTGCTTCCCACCATTAAGGCTTCTCTTCCCCTCCTTTCTCTCTTGCTTATTCTTCTCCTTGCCCTTTTTACCCCTTTGTCTCTCCTCCTCCCTTTTCTTCTTTTGCTTACTCCCATTCTATTGTTTTCTAACCTTGCATCCACCTTTCATCTCATTTTTCTCTTTTTTGGTTGTTTTTTCAAACCTTAAAATACCCTTTTTCTTATCCTCTTTCTCCTCCTCCCCAGAAAAAACCCATTGTTCATCGAAGATGGCTTCTTCTTCCTCTTCTTCTTTGTCCCAGTCATTCTGCTGCGTAGTCAACTTTTCATAAGTGCATAACGCCATTTCTAAAAATTGAAATAGAGTGCCCAAAGTATCTTTTCCACCTTGTTCTTCCTTTTTATATTTTTGATATTCAGTTTTTAATTCATCCACAAGCAATGCCATCGTAAAAAGAGAAACTTTTCCCAAAACAACCACCCAAGTATTTTTAATCAAGAATAATTCAAAAAAGTTTCCAAAAGTAATACTTTTTTTCCTTCTTCTCCTTCTCTTTCTGGGGTTACTGTTTAATCAAAGAGGTCCAATTACCATATATCTTTCTTTAGAATTCTAGGCAATCTCCTCCTTTTTCAACTTCTGCTCCAATTTTTTTCCTCTCCCTTCCCACTTACAACAACAATTTTTAAATGATCAGAAATCCATACCTCCAATAAGGGTTTTCCGATTTCTTAAATTATTTAGTCCTATGTCCAAAGAATCTTTTGTCCCTTGACTTTAACTTTCAAAATAATTCACCTTCAGTGCCCAAATAAATTTCAAATCTTCATCTGCTGTTTCTAAGGGGTGGGAGAGTGAAGAAAAAAAAAGTTTCCCTTTAACAGCTTTCTCCGCCGCTTTCCAATCTTCTTAGGGATACAATGTATCCTCCAGCAATTCAAACAATTCAGTTCCAGAGAGTTTGAGAGATGTTGATTGACCCGGCTCAGCCAGCACTTTCACTTTTCCTGTTTCCTCCAGCACAATCTTACCCGGTTGCAGGCTTCTTCGTGGTGGCCATTACTGACCGCCGCTCCACCACCTCAGGAAAAAGGGGTTTTTCCGGATGAGGGTGGGGTCTGCGACACCCCCAACCCCCTGTCCGGCTCCCCTCTCTCTTCGGCTGCCTCTACAGAGCAGCCATATCCCCCTGATCCATTTGGATCAGGGGCACCTCGGCAGCAAGTGCAGCAGGAATCGCGGACGATCGCGAATTCCTGCTGCCACCGAACCCATATGGAACCAGAAACCTGGGCCTGTAACAAATCTTATTGCATTACTTGATGAAGTGACAAGATTAATGGACCAGCAAAATGATGTAGATATAATTTACTTGGATTTCATTAAGGGATTTGATAAAGTAGACCATAACCTAGTATTTGATAAGATAGACAAATCTGGGTTAGACAGCATCACCGCTAGATGGATTTGTCACTGGCTGACCAATCACACTCAACATGTAGTGCTTAATCTACATCTACATGGAGGGAAGTATGCAGTAGGTTATCACAAGGCTCTGTTTTAGGCTCAGGTCTCTTCAATGTCTTCGTCAATGATTTAGATGAGGGGATAAAAGAGGAACTCATAAAATTTGTAGACAACACCAAGCTGGCAGGAATAGCCAAAACTCCAGAAGATAGGCTCAAGGTACAGAAAGATCATTACAGATGAACACTGGGCCCTACCTAACAAAATGAAATTCAATAGTGAGAAAAGTAAGGTTCTGCACTTATGCAAGAAAATCAAATGTACAGAAGACCAGGAGGGAAGTATATTTGATGTGACACAGAAACAGAAGAACCTCTTACTACTGCCCCTTTTCCATACTTGTGACCTTTAGGCTAGTTTTGGACTTAACACTCTTTCAAAATAGCACTGTGCCATGCTCAGAAATTGTCTAACAGGTTATGGGTCCATGTTCACAACTTTAGCCTCTTAGCAATTTGACAGGTGGCTAAACCTACTATTTGAAGCACCCTCTTAAATTTGCCTCTTTGCATCCCACTACACATTAGGACAGCAATTAGTGATGGTTTTCCATCTGGTAGTGATACTTTGTGGGAAGTTGTAAGAATTAACCATCAGGGCAGGATAGTTTTGGGCAGTTCTCATTTCTACCAACTCAAAAATTGGAGGCTGGCATATTAATATGGTCATGAAAATAGTCTAAACTCCCAAACTGAGAAGCACTTCATATCAACATACTATTGCTAGCAACAAAAGCTGTTTTAAACTGCTATTGCCTTACATTGCAATATTTATATTGCAATCCAACATGGTCATATATAGGCTGGGATTATGCAAGATATTTAACTGGGTCATTTAAAGGTTGAGCATGTGGTACAAGTGCACCAGGATTACTTCACAAGTAAGTAGGTTAACCATATGGGTTACAAACATCCAGAAAAGCACTGGATGGCAGCTAAGATACACAGAAACCCAGCTCTTTGTTGCCATTTCATGAACATATGAATATTTGCAGTTGAAATGTAGTATGTCTAGAAGTAATCTAAAAAAAATCCTGGATTTGTTTTTAATTATTGAATTGTAGTTACCCTTTTAGTTCCATTCTGAGTGGTTGCTAGAACTCTTGAAACCTGAAAAATTTCTGCAAACTTAACAATTTAATTCCTCACTAATAACACCAAGTCATTAACCAAATTATTTAAAAACATTGATTACAACCTTAATTCTGAGGAACACTGAATTCCTCTCTATTGTGGAAAAAGTCTATTTGTTGCTTAATTTACTGCTCCATGTTCTCAGTCCATGAAAAGATCTGTTTCTTACTGTAATTTTTCTCAAGAAGTTTGATGAACAACCAGAATACTTTTAAAGTTCATTTATACAAAAATTGTTCGATTATTTCTACAAAAGTTCAGAAGGTGGGGAGACAAGAAGGATATTGATTATTTTTCAGCAAGACTTATTTGTCTATGACCTTGATAATTTTCTGTTAAATACTAGTTTCTACTCATGTATCTGAAAAGGAAAAAAAATCAGTAATATAGCTTTACTAACATGGACAACAAAGTGAACAAGCATATTAGTGATTAGTGATTGTATAATAACTAGCCCTTTGGAATCTTTGTATTTAAAATCGCATCCAGATCAGTGATTATGTTTTCATTCTTAGATTACAAACAATTAACAAAACCTCAGGAAAGATGCTTAGCTATTGTAAATTGTTTTTATGCTATTGAGCGGAACCCTTTTTCCTCACACCGGTGTACTTAAACTTTGAATCTGGTCTGTTACTGCTAAATTTCTCTCAACAAATCATTCATGACTGAAAACAGCAGCCTCTCTGTTTTGCAACCTTAAAAAACCTTGATCTTGCCACAAATATTTTGAATTATACCCTGCCAGAGTCCATATGGATTTGAATGGCTTATAAATATTGCTAAATAAATACATAGATAAATCCACTCAATTCCAGATGGATACAAACCTGATATAAGTCTTCTCTATGTTTTGTGAAGGTTAAAAGTATGGGGAACATAAGAACATAGATATAAGTACCACTCCCACCATTCTTTGAAGGCTCACATATATGCCTGGTTCTATTAAAAGTCTGCAAAAGCCTTTTCTGGAAAATGTGCAGGAAGTTAATCTGTTTAATTGAGTGATTCTATATCTTAGATAAGTCTGTAGAAGAATGATAAAGGTGCTCCTTGTGATGAGCCTCAAAGATAGGTTCTCTGAAATTTTTTGAGAATCAGCCATCTCTTGCCAACTTTTTAAAAAAATAAAGTGCTTCATCATAGTCTTCCCTATAAATCTTATATGTCTTGTTATCCCAGAGGAAAATGAAACAAAGATTGTGTATCACCTGACAGCCCATATATCAAGCTTCATATAGTAACTGATAGCAGATGATGCTTACTACACAATAGGAAGAGATGGGCTTTCATCGAAACTACATGATAGGAAGAGAAGCGTTTTCCATATGCATTACCCAGTAATGTCCAAATGTAAATGAATTTCATGATAAAAAATATAGAAAAATCACAGTACATTTATTCACACAATATAAAAGAACTTATACTTTAGCCTTTCTCATTGAGTTATCTTTTGCCAAGCCCAGTCATTACTGGAACAAGAGAAAGACCCATCAGAATTGTTATGGATTAAACCATCGCAGCGATACAACCGAAACAGCTTCGTCTTACAACAGGCTTGAAATCCTGCAATTCTCATTGGCCCGTGAATAGCGAGTCGTTATTGGTCAGGTTTGGCCAGTCTGATTGACTGTTTACGAAAACCCCTGATTGGACCCTTGTGAAAGCGATAGACTCAGTTCATTGGTTGTTTGACGGCAGCAAGCTCTATAAAAGAGCTACTGCTGCCCAGGTTTGGTGCTCCGTTCTTTCTTGTTAAATAAAGAGTTGAAGTCACAATCCAATGTCTCGTCTCCGTTCTTGTGCCCATACCCAGGACTTAACAAGAATAATGAGAACTGTCTTCACTATCTTATATATTTTATTGCTGCTGGATATTTTGTAGTAGGGAAAACAGAGGGCTAAGCCTGTATAAATCATTTTCTAGGAATAAAGCAAAGTCAACATCATAGGGCAGGGTAAAATGGGGTTGCAAGACCATTCTGATGGATGTTGTAAATAATTTATAATGAAAGACTCTTTGTTAGCTAATTTCTAAAGAAGTGTGGAAATGGGCTTATGTTCATAAATCTGTAATTAATATGTGTAGTTATGAGGCATAGTTACTCATGGTTAATTAAAGGCACATTTATTCATATTGTGACGTCAGTGCCTGCAGCATTTTATTTATGGTCATTATAGGGAATGCCCCTTTCCTTTCTCAATTTTAAAACTTAGCATTTCCTTTTCTTTTTGAAAAGTGTATTTCTCTCTTAATATCACATTCATACATTTTTAAAATGTTGCCCTTTTAGGAATGAAAGTGAACAGCCCAGAAGCAGGAATAATAAAGTAGGCTTCTCCAACCTAGCACCCTCCAGCCTTACTGATGCTGCAGGGATTTCTGTTAAGTCAAATACTTCTAGAGAGTAGAAGGCTGGAGAAGAAACAGAAAAAAAATATAGGCAAATGATTTTCCCTCATCCTTTTCCATAAGTATGGTCCCTGCTCCTTCATCATATGTGCATAATTTTTAAGTTACTACAGGAGTGCTGGATTGGAATAATTGGTATAATAATTTAGGGAGAGGTAAGTATATTATTTTTAGGTTGTATACTTGGAATCTACACAGCCAAACAAAGAGAGAAAATATTATTTTCTTAAACATTATGAATGGAAGAATATTAAGAGATAACAGAGTTGGAAGGCACCTTATAGGTCATGTAGTCCAACCCCCTCTCCTGCCCAAGCGGGAGACCCCACACCATTTCTGACAAATGGCAGTCCAATCTTTTCTTGAAAGTCTCAAGTGATGGCGCTCCTACAACTTCCGAGGGCAAGCTGTTCCATTGGTTGATTGTCAGAAAGTTTCTCCTTATTTCCAGATTAAATCTCTCCTTGTTCAGTTTCCATCCATTATTCCTTGTCTGGCCTACAGGCGCTTTAGAAAATAGCTTGACCCCTTCCTCTCTGTGGCAGCCCCTCAAATATTGGAAGACTGCTATCATGTCTCCCTGGTCCTTCTCTTCACTAGACTAGCCATGCCCAGTTCCTGTAACAGTTCTTCGTATATTTTAGCCTCCAGTCCCCTAATCATCCTGGTTGCTCTTCTCTGTACTTTTTCTACCAGCTTTTTTACCAGCTGCGCATCAGCTGCTGAAGCCACAGGGAGATTGCAGGATTGCAGAAGTTGAGTCAGAAAGCCTCTGTGCCTGTGTAAAGCGTGCCCACCAAGCCACGCCCACCGATCCAGTGGTAAAATTTGTTGAAATGCACCACTGACATGACTCCTGGGATATTGCATCCATCATAAATTATGCTGTTTCCCCTGTGCCTTTGAAGAGTTTTCATCTTAGTAAGACCACACCTAGAGTACTGCATCCAGTTTTGGTCATCACATTATAAAAAAGATGTTGAGACTCTAGAAAAAGTACAGAGAAGAGATCGGTGGGCGTGGCTTGGTGGGCACACTTTGCACAGGCACAGAGGCTTTCTGACTCAACTTCTGCAATCCTGCAATCTCCCTGTCGCTTCAGCAGCTGATGCACAGCAATCTGATGTGCCACACAAAGCAGTTGCGCTTCAAAAGCAGGACATAAAGGTTAGTATGGGAGCCCGGGCGGGTGGGTGGGCCCAACAGCAGAGTGTCAGAGAGAAGAACTGGTTCGGTCTCTGCTACTCATTGATGCTACTGGCTCGGCAGAACCAGGTCGAAATGGTAGAATACCACCACTGGTTCATGTGATCACCATTTGTGACCTTCCCTGCCAATTTCTGGCAAGCAAAGTCAGTGGGGCAAGCTGGATTGGCTTCCATCTGCATGATTCACTTAATAACTTAATAACACACTTAGCAACCATGGCATAAAAGGCTGTAAAATCAGGCTTGACTCACTTAATAACTGCCCTGCTTAGCAATCAAAATTCTGGTCCCGATGGGGTTATAAGTCAAGCAAGTATTTATTTATATTATATTATTATACCAGTAATCAGTTTTCTGCCACAGACATTAAGTAAATGACATGGTTGGTAAATGAATCTGTCTTCCCCATTGGCTTTGTTTTTCAGAAACTAACTGTGATTATATGAACCTGGGATGATACAACTGTTGTAAATTCAGAAATACACAAATTTTGATCATGTGACCATGGGGACGCACTGATGGTCATAAGTGTGAGGACCATTTGTAAGTCACTTTTTTCAGCACTGTTGTAACTTTGAACAGTCACTAAATGAATGATCATAAATCAAGGACTACCCATACTTAGGTAGCCTTCTTTAAAATGTCAAACAAGACTTTGTATTTGTGACTATGGGGACAATGTGCTGACTTGGCTCTATCCTGTTTATTGTAAGAATGGAATGGAGTAGAGTATAACACGATATAAATCATCATCATCATCATAATCCCTGGATGGTCAAATGCAAATTCACATGGAATGGACAGCAGCAAATCAGTGGCTTTTAACTCTTAGGAATGTTCCATTTCAAGTAGTACAAAATTAAACATAAAAAATGGGATCACAAAGTGATAAGAAAGTTGTGAGTTTAAAATGGGAAAATACAAAACCAATATTTTGCTGAAAATGAGGGAATCTACAGGAAACCAGCACTGTCACACATCAGTTTATTTTGGGGCAAGAAAAAAAGGTTGCGTTCCCGACTCATTTTGTTAATTCTTTTGAATCTTTCTTAAAAGATTCTTCCAATAAAGCAAGGCATTGAAAAGAGGCCAGTGGTTATGGGATTTTCCTGTCACTTTTCCAAACAAAAATAAAATGTCCATTATAAGCAAAGCCTCTCTGACTACATAGTCAGATTGGTAACCCACTTTTGTTTTACTTCCCACATCTGACTCAGATCAAATTAAATTCAAGCAGAGTTGACAGACTGTCATGTTCATACTTCCTCTGTGGCAAAAGTAATAATTCTCAGACAACTGAAAGTATCAAATATCCCCTTGCAACATATATGTATAATATTAATTTCACTCTGTATGTTGCAGCTGAAATCTAGGAGTTAGTTTTTGACCTGTGTATCTCAAGCTTTTCACCTCTGGCTTTAATTGAGAGGAATATTGTTGGGAACATTATTTAGCATTGACTAATAGGGATTCTAGTTCAACATTCTTTATCATTCAACAGTTTCAACAACATTTGGACTGCCCATAAGGTCCTACTATTGGTCTAACCTACAGAAAGGTGAGAGATGCTGCAGGTCTGAATTGCAACTCCTTGCATTGCCAGTGGTAAAGAATGCTGCCAGCTTATATTAATATTGAGAGAACTTTTCAAGGAATATAAAAGATAAAAAAATATTTCCAACTAAACTGCTTATTTGGGTATTCTGTATATTTATTATGTTTTTGTATAAATGCCGATGAATCAGTTCTTTTGTGTGCAATTTTTGTACATAGTATTTCAAATGATTTGTTATAATTTGGAGATATATATCTGGAGGTCTTGGCATGTTCGGGTCTTTTTCAGTGTAAGATTGAGAGTATCTTGGTGACATTTCGACTAGGTCCCACTCACCATCTTCAGGCTGGTGCTTTCAGCTTCGTGCTTGTACGAGCAAAGCGTGATTGGAGCTGCTGTCTCTCTATAAATACTCTATGAATACTCGAGTTAGAAAACCAAGGAGTATACGAAATCCCATGCACCCCTGCCCCACCACATACATCGGACAAACCAACAGAAGAATAAGTGCACGCATTGAAGAACACAAGAACTCAATCAAAAAAGAAGAATTGACCTCTTCCCTGGTCCAACACCTCAAAGCCACAAGACATGAGATTGACTTTAAAAATACCGGAACTATCGCCAAAACTGAACACTTCAACAACAGAATAATCAGAGAAGCCACAGAGATAGAAAAACGCCCACACAGCATGAATAAACAAGATGATACCTCCCGCTTTGGAAACCCACCCTCATTAACAAACAAGTACCTAACATGAAGAATGACACCAGACCCACACCCACAAGGGCCACACAAGATGCTACCACCACACTTCCATGTAGAAAGCAGACTCACACCCACACAGAAGATGAGACACAACCACAGACCAGAAGCCGTACCGCAGCTGCATCACTACCTGCTTCAAACCCCTCTGACCCATACATGAAGCGAACTGACGCCCACCATGAAGATGTGGCATGACCACGAATGCGAACCCAAATAACAGGATCACAGCTCACCAGCTCTAACCCCCGGGCAACTAAGACTAACATGAGCACAACCAAGCCCCCACCTGAACAGAACACATTCCCAGCCAATCAGAACACAGCCAATCCCCTACCAATCAAAACACAGCCAAACCCCCAACCAATGAGAACACACCCCCATCCAATCAGAACACACCCAAGCCCCCACCCAATCAAGTCACACTCCCACTAGCAGTTAAAAGGAAGAAGCAGCTGCAAGCTCACATTACTCCAAGAAGCACAAAGCTGAAGACACAAGCCTGAAGATGATGAATGAGACTTCATCGAAACATCACCTAGATACTTCCAATTTTACACGGGAGAAAACCTGAATAACCAAGGGAGAAAACCCGAATAACCAAAGATCCACACACACACATATATATATATATACTCCCTGTCATATATATATATGGATCTTTGGTTATTCGGGTTTTCTCCCTTGGTTATTCGGGTTTTCTCCTGTGTAAAATTGGAAGTATCTAGGCGACGTTTCGATGAGTCTCATTTATCATCTTCAGGCTTGTGTCTTCAGCTCTGTGCTTCTTAGAGTGATGTGTGTGTGTGTGTGTGTGTGTGTGTGTGTGTTGTAGCCCCAATTCCTGAGCCTATGCTGTTAGAGTAAGAGGACCTGGAAGATGAGGAGGAGGAACTGGGAATGCCTTCCTCCCCAGGACCTTCCTCCCTGATAATGCCTCAGGTTCCATCAGACAACCAAGAGGGACAGCCTGAGATTAATCAGGAGGAAGGCATATCAGAGCAGCCCCTGACAGGGAGTAAAGAGGAAGAGTGTTGGCTCGATCCTGAGCAGCGTTGTAGAGAGAAATGTGAGCAGCAACATAGGAGGCATGGGAGGGTCAGAGAGTGAGCTGAGTCATTGAGCCACACTCCACAGGGGATTAAAGTGGGTGTGTTTTCTCCTGAAACTTTGTACGGGACAAACTTTAACCTTACTTCAGATTTTCTTCGTGAATGACTATTTTTGTGGACTGCCTTGTGATTTTCTGTGAGTAAAACTTTATCAGTTCGGACTTGGCAGGCAGGACATGTGGGAATGCCAGGAATATTATTAGTTCCAAAGAATTAACTCTGTGAAGTCCGAGCCAGCTTGCCTGCCTGTGTTGGTGTGAGTTTGTACTCTTTCATATTTTGGGAAAGAGGAAAGGCGAGACAGAACATATATGTATGTATGTATGTAGGTCTAGGTGTGTTCGGGTCTTTTCCCGTGTAAGATTAAGAGTATCTTGGCAAGGTCCCACTTGCCATTCTTAGGCTGGTGCTTTTGGCTTCGTGCCAGTGCAAGCAGTATGTGATCGGAGCTGTCGACTCTCTACAAATACCGGTGGTGGGGGCTGGTGTGCTGGGCTGGTTGGCTGCACTGCTGCCTCTTGATTGGTTGATGGAGTTGATGTTGGTATAATGGGCTGTGTGATGGCCTTGTGAGTTTTGTTGTGGCGATATCCTGGATCTTGTGCTGTAATCTCCTGGGTCATTTGTTTTGTAGTGATCTTTTTTCCATTAGCCTCTCATGTTTTAACGGCTTAGGTAATGGGTTGTGTGATGGGCTTGCGAGTTCTTTTGTTGTGGTATCCTGGTTCCTGCGTTGTAATCTCCTGGGTCGTTTGTGTTTTGATCTCTTGTGCAGTAACGGCTTGGGTAATGGTTTGTGTGATGACCTTGTGAGATTTATTGCTGTGATATATACCCATGAAAATCTACGAAAACACACACACACACACACACACATATATATATTCTGAGGTTCTCACGGGTTTTCTCCCACGTAAGATTGGAAGTATCTAGGCAACGTTTCAATGAAGTCTCATTCATCATCTTCAGGCTTGGTCTTCAGCTCTGTGCTTCTCAGAGTGATGTGAGCTTGCAGCTGCTTCTTCCTTTTAACTGCTAGTGGGGGTGTGACTTGATTGGGTGGGGGCTTGGCTGTGTTCTGATAGGGTGGGGGGGTGTTCTCATTAGTTGGGGGTTTGGCTGTGTTCTGATTGGTTGGGGGTTGGCTCTGTTCTGATTGGCTGGAGGCATGTTCTGTTCAGGTGGGGGCTTGGTTGTGCTCCTGTTAGTCTTAGTTGCTGGGGGATTTGAGCTGGTGAGCTGTGATCTTGCTGTTTGGCTTCGAGTTTGTAGTCGTGCTGCATCTTCATGGTGGGGGTCAGTTCGCTTCATGTATGGCTCAGAGGGGTTTGAAGTGGGTAGTGATGCAGCTGCAGTGCGGCTTCTGGTCCGTGGTCATATTTCATCTTCTGTGTGGGTGTGAGTCTGCTTTCTACGTAGAAGTGTGGTGGTGGCATCTTGTGTGGCTCTCAGGGGTGTGGGTCTGGTGTCATTCTTCATGTTAGGTACTCGTCTGTTCATGAGGGCAGGTTTCTAAATGGCTGGTAGGCAGGAGGTATCATCTCGTTTATTCATGCTGTGTGGGCATTTTTCTATCTCTATGGCTTCTCTGATTATTCTGCTGCTGAAGTGTTCGGTTTTGGCGATAGTTCTGGTATTTTTAAAGTCAATCTCATGTCCTGTGGCTTTGAGGTGTTGGACCAGGGAAGAGGTCGGTTCTTCCTTTTTGATTGAGTTCTTATGTTCTTCAATGCGTGCACTTATTCTTCTATTAGTTTGTCCAATGTATGTGTTGGGGCAGGCAGTGCAAGGGATTTCGTATACTCCTTGATTTTCTAACTCAATTTTGTCCTTAGGGTTTCTTAGGATGGTGGATATTTTTCTGTTTGTGCAGAATGCTGTCTTAATGTTGTATTTTTGGAGGATCTTGCTGATTTTGTCTGTAGTGCCTTTTATATATGGGAGGAGGGCTTTGCCATTCTCTTGTTCTCTGTCTTGGATTTTGGTTGGGGTTTCTTTTTGGATTAGGTGGGTGATCTTCTTTCTTTGGAATCCATTGGCTGTCAGCACGCCGGTGAGAGTGTGTAGTTCGGTCTCTAGGTGTCTCCCCATGGGGACGAGTGACTCCAGCAAGCTAAAAAGCAATCAGAGAATGCTGCATAGCCAATGACAGAAGTTCTGCCTAGAAATGTTAAGTTGCCTTTATAAAGTACCTGACAGTTGTGAAGTCTATTTTTGGGGGAATAGAGATATTTTATTGTTATAGTAAAATGAAAGGCAAAGGGCAAGAGCAGTTAATGAAAATGTATCCCAGGAAAAAAGAGAGGGATAAGATGACATAGCAACAAGTCAAGAAGAGTTGCAGTGATTTTGCCGAGGTAGGGAGGTGGCGGGGCAGAGAGAGAGAGAGAGAGAGAATAATAATTTAGAGAACCAGGACAGATAGAATAGGTCCTCCTCAAACAGCTGAGGCTTCCAGTCACATTTAAAAAAACGGTTTTAACATACTTAACACTATGAACGTAACTATAATCTTATTTACTGGAGGGTAAGCCATACAACATTGTTATTTCCGAATAAACATGCATATTGCAGAGAATATTTATGGATCTACAAACAGCTAACTTTGACCACCTAATCTGCTCCAGGCAGGCTAGATTACCAAAAACATCTGGTATGTTCTTGTTAGGCTCAAATAGTTTTCTTCTACCTAGATAATTCAAAGCATTCTAATCGTCTGTTTGATGCCACCTACTCACTTTGTCTTCTTTCTCTTCTTTTACTTCCTTCCCTTTTGCCAAGCATTAGCTCACATCAAATGTCCAAAGAATCTAAGGTTCTACTTGCTGATCAACAAGTAGTGAACAGTCAGTTTCATTTGGTCCAGGGTTAACTGATTCTTATTTGGAGACCATCTCCAAATAATTTTATGCCTTTCTTACACTTTCTCAAAGTTCTGCTGTAACAGTGACTCATTACCACTGGCACAGTCTTTGTTTTGTTATGATACAAACAGCTTCACCTTCTGCTTCATGATATTAGAGAACAATGAAACCTGGAAGTGTGATGTAGGCACAAAGCAAGATGATACAAGTTGGTTCCCTTATGGCAGGTGGAAATGGTGAACACATTCGGTTATAGGAGTCAACTGACTAGATAGCACCTAATGCAGTAATCTAGACACTAAAATAGCTTTCACTATTTCAAATCAAGATGGGTTTAAATATAAGAGTTAAATTATCATCAAATTGCATTTGTTGATTTATAAACAGTTCCACACTGCCTTTCTTGTATTGTTTTGAAGCTTTAAAAATGGTCAGGTAATCCATTTGTGAATTAGCTACTTCACAACTTCAATCCTTTGAATGTCATTTCCTCTAGATTTTCTTGTTTTAAGTTGTTACAAAGCACTGATCAGAACTGGTAAGGGCTCTGGCAAAAACAGTTTTACCACCAAATGTTGAAATAGTTTGCCCCAAGAAATTATTCTAAAGCAAGTTATTATCTTAAGAAAAAAAATCCTATGTAATTTTTTCTACTTACCTTAGAGAAAATCTCTTCTTGCAGAACATTAAAATATTTACAAGAAGGAATTAGCATATGGACATGAAATGTTGCAGTGTCAGTTTCCAAAATTCATGCTTTGAAAAAAAAGATGAAAAGTTAAGAATTTGATCTGTAACTGAAAATGTAGCTTATTATGTTTGATACAGGCATGCTGTTCTTGAGAAGATATGATTCATACTTCAAATGGACAAAAGAGGTTTGTAAGACTCAAGGAATTGAATTAAGCTGACGCCTAGCTTTTAGAAAGCAAACATCTCGATATTTATTCCACTGAATTCAGTGAGACTTGCTTTGGAAGAAACATGACTAGGATGTCAAAAGAGCCAAGTCAAAAGAACTGGGCAGGGCACAGTTCTAAATACAATACATTTACTCTGGAATAAGTTCTATTAACTGCAATTAATCTCCCTCTTGTAAACTTCTCTGGATTTCAGCTACAATTTTCTGGTGCATAAAACTCAAGGCCCTTTTATTAGCCATAATGGCACTTAACTTTATACAGTATGTGACTACATTATTCCAGTTGGGGAATGTAGATTTATTCTAATTTCAGACAAACTCTCCTCACCTTACGGCTACTCTCACTGAGGCAGGACAGACATATATCATCGCAGTAAAGTTGACCCTCAAACTAGCATAGTGTATTAGCACAGTGATCAAGAGCACTTGCACAGTTAACATCAGAAGTTTGATGAAATGTCAAAGTACCTTTACAAAGCACCTGACAGTCGCGAGATCTGTTTGTTTTTTAAGAAAATAAATATTTTATTGTTATAGTAAAATAAAAAGCAAATGGCAAGGCCAATTAATAAAAATCTGTCCCAGAAAAGGGGTCAGGAGATATTGTAGCAACAAGACAGGAGAAACTCTACAATAATTTGGGGGAATGTGTGCAAACTCATTATAAGTATAGAAAAGGAACATGTTCTACACTGGGATGCTGCAATGCTACTATCATCATTCTGATTTCCTCTCTCCTTTATCTGGGTAAGATGCTACTGGTTGAACTGATGCTAGATTCGACTTCTTCCATCAGATTGTTCTCTTTCAGCCAGTGAAGATAAAATGGTTCAGTGAATAATGTGTAAAGTGTCTCCCAAGCAATCAGCTTGCCAGAGAATTGGGCAGAAAACATGGTATAAAGAGAATCCAAGAGTCAACCAAAGTTCCTTCCCAGAATTCTTTCTTTCCTAGATCTTTCCAGAGAAATGTATTGTTGAATTTGGGACCTTGTGCATGCAAGAATATGTGGCATGGTCTTTTCTTACTAAATTCTTATATAGCAAAAACATAGATCTACATCATGGGTGTCAAACTCATGGCGTCACATTGCCATCATGTGATGTTTTGTGATGTTTTTTTCCCCCTTTTCTGAAGCTGGGGTGGGCATGGCCTGTGCATGATGCATCTGGCCTGCGGGCTGCCAGTTTGACACCCTTGATCTACATGGAGATCTTAGTCATGTTGGGGGGGTGTCTGGGACTTTAAATCTAGCCTATTTGCAGGGTACAAGGCTGAAGAAGATGCTATATAAAGGGAAAGAGTTAACTGCAAAGATGTTAAGCATTCCAAGCAAAACAGTGAAACACTAAATTGTTGGGTTTTTACATAAGATCAGAACTTTGTAATATCTGCACATCTAGGGCTACTTTAAAAATAAAATCTCCTCCTTCTCTTCTTCGATCAGTTTCTTTCATTTTCTTTCTTTCTCAATATTTATACTGTCATTTTAAAACAAAACCAAAAATGCTGCTTGGAAGACAGTGAAAGATCAGATCACTTGTCTTTCCTGATTCTTAAAAAGAGTCATATCTGTGATAGCAATTCATTTGAACATAACCATTTTCTTGTTCTTTGTATCTAATATCTTTTCAGTTACATTATTTTTCTCTAGGGTATCACTCAAGTATCATTTTATAATTCAGACTCAATGTCAGTAGGTATTGATAGGGTGCCCAGTATAATGTAATAGAAGTGGATCTTTTAATATAAATTCTAAGAGAGTTTACTGTTGCATGACATTGCATATGATTTTTTTTATCCAGACATTTAAGTGCCCAACCAATATAATTTATATCCAAAACTGTCTTTTATATTGCAAAATATGCTTAATGCTTATCGTTGCACTGGTATGAGCTATCTATTTTGCATTTTGCAATTATTTTCAGACCCCTGAAGTTTGAACTGCTGAGTCACTGGAAAAGAAATAGCAGTTCCATTAAGATTTTAGTACTTAGCCTTGAAATTGGTATTTTTAAAAATATATTTCTTAAAGCTATTTCAAAAAAACTCATCCATTTAAGAAACATGAATTCCACTTTTGCAACAAATCCAATGTGTATATCTCTCTATATTTTTTAATATGTTGTTAACTGAGTTATATCCTTTGGTATATAGATATATCAAAAATATTTAGAGAGGTTTCTTCAAATATTGATAGATGGGGGTCACTATACCTTATCCTTCACAAAAAGGTGAATAGTCTCAATATTATTCCCAGATCAATTTACAGTAATAAAGGAAGAAATTCCAGTTTGTAAGTCTGGAAAATATTTTCATTAAAATAAAATCCTTGTTTGAAATATTTCCATGGGGTTTCAGCAGTATCATTACAGAAAATGCTATTACCAATTATGAAGGAAGATTCAGTTTTCCAAATCTGGAAATATATCATGAGACTTACCTATTCTCAAGTATTAAATACAGGAAGCCAACAATTAGTGTTAATTTTTTTAATTTGGGCAACCTTGGAATATACACATATGGCAACTTTGGTAGGGTGGGTTATTTAGGATCTAATATAATGGAGCTCAGGAGGCCATTTTCATTGACAGAGGCACTGCGGGCCAGTCCTTTGCTGTTTCTAAGGCAGCTCCATGGGCCAGATCTAAGCACATCTGTTTTATAGAATCATCAACTGATTTTGAACTTATCTGATGTAGTGATTAAAGGCACCAGGCAGTTTCTAGTCCTTTCTTAGGCATAAAGCTGACTGAGTGGTATTAGACGGGTCTTTCTCTATTTGTCCCAGGAAGAATAGAATAGAATAGAACAGAATAGAATAGAATAGGAGGGACCTTGGAGGTCTTTTAGACCAGTCCCCTGCTGAAGCAGGAGATCCTATACCATAGTTACCCCACTTATTTTTTCAACAAGTGGCAGCTATGGCTAGTCTACAAAGCTAATCAGGATCAGTCTAGTTAGGATATAAACTTTAAGTCTATAGATTAATCTGGAAAAAGGCAGTGGTAAACTATTACTGTATTATGCTGAATTGATCTTACTACCATAAATTTAGTAAGAGCAATGCAGAAGTCAATTCTTGTCCATAGAAATACAATCCAGTAATCACAGAGAGAAGGTAACTCAGATAGAGGTGAAAGGCAATTTCTACAATCCCCATTTTCCCCATTTCTATAGGAATTATGGGAATATAGACTAATGATTATTCTTTTTGACCATCACCTATATGTTCCTAACAAAAAAGCATATTGCCATTTTTATTCAAATATGTCATAGTTGTGATTTTTGTGGATCCCTTATCAAAAGTAGCTCAAAATATCAGATAAATTGGAAATGATCTGTGGAGTTAATTTGCACAGTCTGACTGCATATTACCTTGGCATCATATAAAGAAGTGAATATTAGAATGCAAATGATGTCTAAACATTCATATATTCCTTCTGCCTGTGCAGATTATGCTATTATTTATATGATGGTCCAACTTTGCTTTTTATTTTGAAGATTATTTCAGTTGGAAAATATTTTTGCATTTACAGATATGTGTGTCCTGCAATATGGGTACAAAGATATCACCATATCAGGCACACATTAACTCTCTTGTTTATGCATTGCTATGGTTTATAGCATTTATGAATTTTAATTTTTCTTGTTCTTCAATAACATAACCACAACAGTTAAATTGTTAAACAGTAATAAAATATGAAGTAAATACAGTATAATACTACATTCAACCTATTTTAATAGATTTTTGTTAGTATCACTTTCGGTAAATTAAATATGAACATTAATAATTAAAATTCCATATGAAGAAACAATGCCTAGTGTATCTTTCCATCCTATTTTATGCTGCAATCCTCTGTACCTGGAAGGTATTCCTTTTATTGCTTTTCAAATGTACAGATGACATGAAAATAGGAAGGATATTCAATAGCAGAAAAGAATAATTCAGCATTCAAAACATTTTGATGCAGATTCAGTAGAGATAAATTTAAAATCTTAAAGTACAAATACACATACACATATATTTACATGAATCTATATCAAAAATAAATATAAAATGAGGCAATTGGAAAAAGTATGTGGAAAAATATGTGGAAAAAGAACACAGCATCTTTATATTCCAACAAACGGAATATATATATGCTCATTCTTCAGTTTATATTCTTGTATTTTCTGGGCATCATCCTCATCTTCCGGATCCCAAGCATCTATCTCTGCTGGGTTTTGAATTATACTCCACAAACCTTCTCTGCGTAGAAGTAGGCTGCATTTCATAGATCATGAAACATAGTTTGTTCCATCCAGTTTGGATATTAGAGACAAACTTTTAAATCCATTAATTCTATTTGCTGGTATTACCTTGCTTTTTTCTTGACTGCAAGCATTACAGTGTAAATACTTACTGCAAGGCTTCAGTTTTATACCTTTAGACAGTTCAACCATTTTCTTGAGCATTTTAAAATTTATATGCCCCAAATGTCTGTGTAACAAATTATGCATTCATCATGAGGTTTAATGTTATTATACACTGTGTTAGCTATCTCTAACTGATTATCATTTAACACATACAATTCACCTTTTAAAGTTGCAGTCACTTTTTTACCTTCCTTTTCTATTATGCAGTTTTCTCCCCTAAAAGTAACTACATAACCTAGTTTAATCAAAACTCTAACCAAAAGCAAATTAAACTTGTTGTGGTACATATAACATTTTTACATTTTCTTTTATGCAAGAACAATGTGCAATACCTTCACCTTTTGGTTTCATTTTCCAACCATAAGCTAACGATATCTGTTGTGAACTCATGGACATCTTAATAATCTTTTCTTATCTTTCGTTATGCAGTGTGATGCTCCACTATCTACAACCCATAAATTATTATTCACAGTTTTGTTGCTATACATGGCTAACTCTAAGCATTTTTTATCCTTTTGATGCCTTTTAGCATTCTGGCTGGCATTGTGGCATTTTCCTTTCTTGCAGAATCTAATGTCCTTTTCCTCCACAATTAAAGCATTTTCTAATTGTATAGGCTGTCGAAGATTCATCTTCTTGTGGTTGTTCCCTTCTGAGTTGATCCCTTTCAAGCCTTCTCCTGGCTTCTTCAATTAATCTGCCAGTAATGTCAGTTAATGTGAGGTTATCTTTTGGCAGTACTTCCAGTGAAGTTACATAGTCATCATAGCTCTCATTTAACGAAGACAAAATTATATAAACCTGATGCAGTTCTGTGAAGATAAGTTCTTTTTCATGCAGTTCCTGAAAAATTCTCTTCATAGTGTTTAAATGAGTCAGCATGTCTCCATTCTTTTGAAGATGTGTTCTGAACAGCTTTCATGTAAAATTTATATGTGCTCCTACACTATCTCGAACATAAATCTTCTTTAAATTCTCCCAATATTTTGCAGCTGTTTCTTCTCCACGAATATGGACAAGCTGCTGGTCACAGAGTGTAAGTCCTATTATACAGAGAGCTTGCTCATTCTTCAGTTTATATTCTTGTATTTTCTGGGCATCATCCTCATCTTCCAGATCCCAAGCATCTGGTGGGTTTTGAATTATACTCCACAAACCTTCTCTGCGTAGAAGTAAGCTGCATTTCATGGACCATGAAACATAGTTTGTTCTGTCCAGTTTGGGTATTAGAGACAAACTTTGTAAATTGACTTGTGCCATCTTTCTCTGGATATTAAACTATAATTAATAAAACACAGCTGTCTGTTTACAGTATTTTGTAACTACACTAACTCTCACTTTATATAAGCCTGTTATATCCTGGTTAGTCTGGCTGTGCAGCCTGGGCCCAAAACCAGTGTTAGGGATACACACCCTAGCAGAATCTGCAGGGCAGGCAGGCAGGCAGGCAGGCAAATATGTGAGATAAACGTTTTTGTAGCTTACACTCAGTAAAACAGATACACTGTGCTAGTTAAATAGTTTATTCCAGTAAGAGTTTTTAGCATAATCAAAAGTCCATATATCATTCACTAGTTAAGTCCGTTTGGGGATTATTCAGTTGCATAGTCCAGTGTCGAAAAAGTTACATGCTTTGCAGTTTTAAAGTGACATACACTTACTTACAATCATAGTTTATATATATTATTTTACCCAAACTAAGTTAGGTAACCTTGTTATTCCTAACAACTATACAAGATAATGAAGAAAACACATAATTTAGAGGCAGCACTTAAATTCTTCTGCCATAACCTGTATCCTTCCAATCTATCCTTTCACATCTTCCTTTACATTGAAGCTGTATTCTGAATGCTTATAAGGCAAGAAGGGGGGGGTGTCTCCCCCCCCCCCATCCCATGGTTGAACTACTTGCAATTTTTTAAAAGGTCCTAGACAATAAGTATTCCCTAGCATGGTCTAAAGTGGGACAATAAGAACATTGATACTTAGAAAGAGCTTTGCTAGATCAAAACAAAACCCTGCTAATTAGATATTTTATCTCCAGAGTGCACAACCATATACCAAGCGAAAGCTCAGCAATAAAGCATATTTTCTAGGAGCTGGTACCTATAAAACCTCTTTCAGATTGATTTCTTATATTGCACTCAGTCAATATTGCACTCAGTCATATAGTAGCTTTTATAGATGTTTTTCATGACCTAGATGAGGAAGCGTACACTCCTAGTTCTGGGGACTCTGCAGCCTTGAGTGTCAATGACTAAGGCATTCTTCTGTATCACCTGCCCATGAGGTGAAGTCTCTTTTACATTAAACATTTTGGTGTCTTGCATTTTGGTGTCCTGCAAATTTCATCTTGAGGGGGTTTCAATGTGCCATGGCATATACAGGTGCCATTCTTGGTTTATAGAATGGTCCCAAAAATATATGGCCAAATTACTTGTGAATCAGAAAACTTAAAGAAACAAAAGGAAGGCAAGAGGTGAAGTAATGACAGAAAGATTGTTCCTAAGTAAGAGATGTGAAGGCACAAAGGTTTTTTTTCCTGTAGGCATGCCTGCCTTGTTACAAGGAAGATGCATTGGCTGCCAGGCAAAAATTCTGGTGAGAGGGAGAGTTGCACCCAAGAGAACAAGATGTACCCAGTGCTTGGCAGCTATTTAAAGCAGCAAAGTAAATGTGTAAGGGGGAATTAAATGAAACCACTGTCAGTGACAGTGAAAACTTTTCCAAGGTTTCCAAGATTTTGCAAGGCAATTCTGAGCAAACAGAAAGCAGGAGAATTCAACTCTGTGCTTGTTTTTCCTTTCAAAAAAATTTTCTGCTTTTTAGGACCTGGCTGGGGAGTGGGAGGAAGAAGGAGGAGGAGGTTGGTCTGATTGAGTTCAATACAACTGCCACTATTGTTTAAAGTTAATGTTGTATGTATTACCTTTAGATCTGGTATTGCTTATATGCAAATGGTAAAACAGCTGTTCTTAACCTTGGTTCCGAATGAAGTAGCAAAGCAAAGCTGTTTGTTCATAATTATAAGAGTATCTTGGGTCTCTTATACTGGATTTGTAAAAGGAGAAACTCCTTAAAACCCTTTCATGGTTGGGTGCTTGGTAGCATTTGATAAAACTATACAACATGGGTCATACTTTGGAAGATTTCCATGGGGACAATTTCTGAAATGTAGGAATACCTATTATGTGAAAAAAAAAATTCCCAAAGAGCTATAATACTGAAAAAAAAAGTTACAAAAAAAGATATGCAATGCAATACACCAGGGGTCTTCAAACTTGACAGCTTTAAGGGTTGTGGACTTCAACTCCCAGAATTCCTCCTCCAGTCATGTTAGCTCAGGAATTCTCGGAGTTGAAGTCCACAAGTCTTAAATTTGCCAAGTTTGAAAACCCTTGCAATATACATAGACAACATAACACTCTGAAATTATTTCCCTATACTGAACTTGAAGCTTCTGGTAAAATAAGACATAACTTCTACACAAATCTAAAGATTTGATAATTAGATTTAAATCTTTATATCAGATTTAAAAGCATAAGATTGGCTGTATAAAGAAATATAGTACTGCAATTCAGTGATTCTCTTTTGAATTCATAATATTTGCACCACCTGCTTTGGATGAGGTTTTCCTCTATGCTGCTGTAACTTTATCTCTAAAATTAAATTCAGAATTTTACAGTTGGAAGAAATCATGAAGGTCAACTAATCTAACCTTTATTCAACACAAGAATCACATAATTACATTATCATGACTGTACTGTATACCCAGCATCTGTTTAAATATAAACTTTTGATCTCTGATGATCTGTTTCTCATGGAGTATGAAAATTATGTCATTGCCAGCCTCTTGCACTCTGTATGGGGTGTGATCATTTCACTGATTTGGACAAAGCATTTCATGACTCCTGTGACTTTAAATGCAACACTTCTTTGCTGATTTACATTTTATTGCTTCTGATTGTGGGTTTAAGATGAATAGACTATTAATTTCTCAACTCTCAAATAGCCTCTTTGATAGGTTCCAGAGTCAGTTTCTGTTCTGTGGAAGGAAGCCTAGTGAACAGTACAGTACTTAAACTATTTATCTTATTTTCTTTTCAATAATTTAAACTGAAGAAGGCCTTAGTAATTAAATTCTGCTTCTCTCTTCTCAGTAGGAAAAAAATAGTCAACAATAAGGCAATGAAATGCTGGAACAAGAAAGTATTAAAAATGTATATTTAAAGATTACTAGAAATCTGGGTGACAAATCAGACTGTACCTGCAAAATATACAATCTTAATTGCAGTTGCAGACATTTTATGCTAAATGCGACCTTTCCACACAGTCTATATAAACATTAGGTAAGAATCTTAGTCATGGAAAAGGGCACTATATAGGACCTCCATTATAATCCTCCTTGAGGCTTGTTGAAGAAAAATCAATCTCTCAACCACATTAAAAGGCTTTGTGCAGGAACAACTCAAGTTTCATACATTGGTTGCAAATTTCATTCAGAAAAGAAAGTGAGTGAGTGAATTTCTATAAAATAGTTGAGTTTCAAACTATGTGCTGTTCTAGAACATACCAAGATTTTCTCAAAGCAAAGAAAAGCTTGCATATGTAAACTGCAGAAAGTTGCAGGGTAGGCATTTATAGGGCACAGATAGCACTTAGACTTATATACCACTTTATAGTGCTTTACACTATAAATAGCCCTCTCTAAGCAATTTATAGCCCTCTCTAAGCAGTTTACAGAGTCAGCATATTGCCCCCAACAATATGGGTCCTCATTTTATCCACCTCAGAAGGATGGAAGGCTGAGTCAACCTTTAGCTTGGTGAGATTTGAACAGCAGAAGCGGCCTGCAGTACTGCACTCTAATCACTGAGCCATTGGAGCTCTTTTAGATGCTAATGTATGAATGTTTGACATAATGGAACATAGCTGGCTGATATTTGTTAATGGATAATACAACAGTCCATGCACCTGTGAAAGTATGACAAAGTGCTTAATATAATTGGGGCAAATGATGGTGTGTTGTTATATGCCAATACTGGTCACATTGTTGAGTGTATAACAAAATACCATCATTTGCCCCAATACCACCATAGTTGATAGAATGAAGTAAATTGATTAATATACTCACATGGAATTGGCAGATACCTGTATTAGTGGTCTAACAGCAGTCAGTAGATGTACTTGGAATAAAGGAGGGAACATTTTCCCATGTTTGCTTTCCCATATTTTGCACAAAAGGCAAAAAAAGTTTTCTCAATGAACAGAAATGCAAACTGAAATTTCCATGAACATGTCTCCTTCAGAGGTGGTATTCAGCAGATTCTGACCAGTTCTGGAGAACCGGTAGTGGAAATTTTCAGTAGTTCCGAGAACCGGCAAACCCCACCTCTGACTGTAGATTTTACAGTATCCTTCCCCTGCCACACCCACTAAGCCATGCCCACAGAACTGGTAGTAAAAAAATTTGAATCCCACCACTGGTCTCCTTTCTTTTTTTATCCAGGCCCTCTCTTTCATTCTTCCCTTACCAGAAGTCTACAAAGCAAAGAATGGACCACTTCTTTTAAGAATGTTTTAGCTTGAAGTTTCCTGCATGAGCAGATCTTGGTCTACATTGGCAGTGGGCAACCTATAGCTCCAGACTCTCTTCTATCAATATGACTTCTGAAAATGGAAAAGCATTGTTTTATTCCCATTATAAGGTGAAAGACATCATCTCACAATCAGGAGGCCGTGTGCATTCAATCCTAGGTAGAGGCAGATATTTCTCTCTCTGGACACACTGAGAATATATCTGCTGAACAAAACTCTGCATTGGAGACAGGAAGGGCATCCGGCTATTGAAACACTCTGCTAGCTCCATTCAGTTGCCCAGACTCCACCCCACAAGGGATTATGGGTTTGTTAAATGAAGATGATGATGATAAGGTGAAAAATATATGAAAATAAATGTATGTGTCTATTTTAGAGCTGAGTCTGCATTTTTAAAAATGCAAAGAATCCAGCCCTCTACACGTACAAAATGTGATCTCATTTATCTTCAGCTATTCAAGATTTCTTAAAGCTTTATAATTCTATGACATTCATCACAAGTTAACTGTTGTCTTCTTGCAAGTTAAGCATTTCTGAGAACACTGCTAGGTGGGGATGTACACTTTGCTGAAGTATTCATTCATTCATTAGGGCAGTACTAGGCTACTTTATCCACCTCCACCCAAAAAAAATGCACTTTGGAACATGAATGTAGTATCAGCATGCAATTTTTTAAAGCAATATAGAGTATATTTTCCTAGGATTATGTAGGAATGGCAGGCAGCAGCCCTGAAATTTTGGGTAAAGATAAAAAGCTGCAAACAGGAGCTGTATTTGTTTGTCTGTAAACTGCAAAGCACCTTTTGAATTTCCTAATTTTATTTGTTTGTTTGTTTATATCTTGCCTTTATTTTTTTCAAACAACTCCAGGGGACTAATACTTATTATTTAAGCAGAGAGCAGCACAGCACCTATCAAATCTTAACTGATCTTCAAAAAAAGCTAAACAGGATTACACTTGTTACTACCATGATGGTGCAGGGGTTAGAATGCAGTATTGCAGGCTAATTTTGCTGACTGCCAGCAGTTCAATTCTGACCAGGTCAAGGTTGACTCAGCCTTCTATCCTTCTGAGGTTGATAAACTGAAGATCCAGATTGCTGGCAATATGCTGACTCTGCAAATTGCTTAGACAAGGCTATAAAGCACTGTAAAGCGGTATCTAAGTCTAAGAACTATTGCTACTTGGGCAGGGTCTCTAGAGGATCCCAGGGCTGTAGGCAAAGTTAGGAAATCAAAGCAACATCCCTAAAAATAAACAGTACTTTGAACAAGAAAACTACATCATTATGTCATCAGGAGTTAGAACTAACAAAAAGGATATACATACTCATTTTGTGTCATGAGCAAGGGCTTCAAAAATTTTAGCAAAGGGTTCTCTGCCCAGTTGCTAGGTGGGCATGACCATGGTAGGTGTGGCCTAGTTGGCTTCCTGTACCACAGCACAGGGAGGGGCGTTTTTGCCCTCCCCGAGCTCTGGAGGCTCTCCGGAAGCCAGAAACATGCCCATTTCCGGCTTTCCTAAATTTCCGGTCCTTTTTTCACCTTCCCCGAGCCTCCACGTGCATCCTGCACTTACCTGCATCCAAAACAGGATGTGTGGGCACTCTTGAGAGGGGAGGCGTGGGGTGGAGTGGGCAGGGCCAACCAGGAGTGGGATTTGGGGGTTCTCTGAACTGCACAGAATCTTAGCTAGGGCCTCTCCTGAACTCCTGCGAACCCCCAGCAGCCCACACCGATCATGAATGAAGCAAGGTAGAACTGTGCTGAGATTCTTAATAATTATAATTGGAGCCCAATCGTTATGCCTCATTCTCTTCTTCCTCCCACAGTGACAACTGGGACAATAAACAACTTTTGAGTGGCTAATACAGCCTCTACTTCTACAAATTCTACCCACAGAGAAAACTCTATTAACTTGACATTATCCAGAATAAAAATAATAGATTTCAGTGAAATTATTCCTTGTTTTAAGAAAATATTGCATATAATGGCAACTTCCGGTTTGCGTGGCTTCGGAGCAGCAGGAATTCGCGACAGCTCGCGATTCCTGCTGGCTAGCTGCCGAGGTACCCCCGATCCAGATGGGTCAGGGGGTTATGGCTGCCCTGTAGGGACAGCTGAAGATAGAGGGGAGCCGGTTAGGGAGGTGGGGGCATCGCAGACCCCCCCTTCTCCGGGAAAACCCCTTTTTCCCAAGGCGGTGGAGCGGCGGTCAGCAATGGCCGCCACGAAGAAGCCAGCAACCGGGTAAGAACTGTGCTGGAGGAAGTGTGAAAAGTGAAAGTTCTGTCTGAGCCGGGTCAAGTAACAACTTTTAAATTGCCTGGAATTGAGCTGCTTGTTGCTGGAGGATACATTGTATCCCTAAGAAGATCGAAAGCGGCGGAGAAGCTGTTAAAGGGAACTTTTTTTTTTTTATTTTTTTTTACTCTCTCATCCCACGGAAAAAGCAGAAATATTTGGATGTATTAGACACTGAAAGTGGATTGCTTTGAAAGCTAAGCTAAGAGGCAAAGAGATTTTTGGACATTGAAAAATTTAAGAAATTGGAAAATCTCTGCTGGAGGTATGGATTTTTGATTATTTAAAATTGTTATTGCAAGTGGGAAGGGAGAAAGAAAAATTGGAGCAGAAACTGAAAAAGGAGGAGACTGTCTAGAACGTCTTGGTGGATCCCAAAAGAAGATATATGGTAATTGGACCTCTTTGATCAAAAATTAATTTGGAAAGAGAAAGAGAAGAAGGAAGATTGGAACTTTTTTCTTTTTTTTCTTTTTTTAATTGCTTTTGATTGTCTTGGATTAAAAATACTTGTGGTTGTTTTGGAAAAAGTTTCCCTTTTCATAATGGCATTCTCTGTGGATGAACTAGAGATTGAATATCAAAAATATAAAAAAGAAGATACTTTGGGCGCTTTGTTCCAATTCTTAGAAATGGCGTTATGTTCCTTAGAAAAGTTGACGCAGCAGAAGGACTGGGACAAGGAAGAAGAGGAAAAAGAAGCCATCTTTGATGAACAATGGGTTCCTTCCGGAGAGGAGGAGAAAAAGGATAAGAAAAAGGGGTTTTTAAGAATTATAAAAACAACCAAAAGAGAGAAAAATGAGCGAAGAGATGGAGGCAAGGTTAGAAAACAAAAGAAAAGGAGCAAGAAAAGCGAAGGGAAAAAGCAAAGGGGTAGAAAGGGCAAGGAGAAGAATAAGCAAGAGAGAAAAGGGGGGAGGAGAAGCCTTAATGGGGGGAAGCAAGACCTAAGGGAAAAAAGTTTATTTAGAGACAATGGGTGAATTTAATTTAGACTAAAAGAGGGATTCTGGAGGGTATTTAAGAGTGTGTTTTTATATGTATGTATATTTAGAATAAAAAATTTATTATGTAATTTTAAGAATTTTTTAAACAGAATCCCAAGAAAGATTTATATGTAGTATTTTTAAGTTAGGTAATGTGTTATAGATGCAACTCCAATTGGTTTACAGGAGAAGTATAGTAAAAGAAAAAAGATGAATGGATGTTTGGAAATAGAACAGACAAAGAATGTTGTTGAAAATGGTAATAATGGAAGGATATATATGCTTTTTTTTTTGATTTTGTATATTGATAAAAGGCAATAAAATTTTAATTGATAAATAATTTGGATGGAAAAGAGAAGTAGGGATAAGATATGAAGTTAATATTATATGAAATATTGATATTATAATCTGGAAATGTTATGTTTTATTGGTCTATCATTATTATTTTTTTTTAGAAAAGAATTCATAAGCTGTTATGCCTTGATTTTGTGTGTATTGATTTTAGAAAACTGATAAAAATGGTTTTTATATATATATATAAAAAAGAAAATGATAATAAGATATAGAAGGAGACTTAGGTTGAATATGATGTTTGAATTTGTGTCTGTGTAAAGAGTTTTTAACCCGGGAACAGACAACCTTCAGAAAAGATCTTGTAGTTTTGTCTATGTTTTGTGTTTGTATGTTTGTGTATTATGCTTATGATAAAACTAACAAAATTTGTTTTTTATTAAAAAAAAGGAAAAAAGAATCAATAAAACCTTGGAGGAATGTTAGATGAGAATAATTTAAACAAGTCAGAAAGAAAAGAATATGATGATTATAAAATGGATAAATATGGAAGAGAAATGAAATTGAATTGGAGTAAAGAGAAATAATGAGAAACTTGATGAAAGATATTTGCGTGTCCATATGGGGATGGGATAAATTGGAATTATGTTGTATAAAAATATTGTTTTGTTTGACTTGTAAGGATTTACAATATTAAGAGGTTTTATGTGTTTATGTATTTAATGGTTAATGATGTGTTGTTTTATCTTTAAAATTAATAAAAATTTGTTTCAAAAAAAAAAAAAAAAAGAAAATATTGCATATAACAAGAACTACTCACTCAGCATTATATATCTGTTCTCAAAACTGGGACTGAAGTCTATGCACGTCAGTGTCAATTTACAAAATTCAGAGACCCAATATTATTGAACTATAGAATTTGAGTTTTATTTCCCCTTTTAAAAGAACTTTAGAAATAAATAACCCACCTTGGACACTAATCTAATGGAAAATTGGGATACAAATCTTGAGCACTGATTTATTTACTTATTTAAACCTCTTGCAAATTATGGGGTATTAGGCTACATGGCACTGAGAATGCAATCTTAAGCATCTTATTTTCCAGACTAAATCCCACTGTGCTCAATGGGGCTTATTCTATCCTTGCAAAGTGTTTTTAAGATTATACTGCTTTAATAGACTTTATTTCGGAGCTTGTATTACATTTTGGTAACTTGTAATGCATTTTTTCTCCCTCATCTTTAATTAAAACAATGCATTGAAACTGAGCAAGCTGTTGACTGATTAGTCAATTAACTGTTCTGTTTATTAGCTGATTGATTAATCAGTTAATTAGCTAAATCAAAGACTGGCTGCTACTTTGCTTGCCATGCAGAAAAGTTAGAAAAGCTGTTTCCTAACCTATTTACTGTCCCCTTTTCTGTATTTTACTGCTCTTCTGTATAACTGAGGCTATTTCTTCAAAATCTATGTAAAGTTCCCAAGGTGCAAGAAAAGAAAAAAAAGAGGAGAAAAATGCAAAACAACTTATGATTAAAAAGGTAAACCTTACCACAAACTGACTGGGTTGGATTTGATGGAATACAAAGGCCAAGGTCATTTTATGCTTACTTTATAGGTAGACCCTGACTTTCAAGTTGCCATTTAGTAACCATTCAAAGTTACAATGGACTTATCTAGGAGTACTTATGACCTAGTTCTGAAGTTCGGAGCTACTCTAGTCACAAGACTGCATTTTAAGCTCTTGGCAACCAGGCTGCATTTATGGTCATTGCAATGTCCTGCAGTCACTGAATACATTTTATGGTCAAAAATTTTATTTTGCTGAAAAACAGCATTTCCTTTCAGTTTTAGTAAAACAAGCCCATAATGAACCATTGCTTTGCTTAATGACTGTGATGTTCTCTTAGCGACCACTGCAAAAAAGGTCATAAAATTGGGTCAGTCACACGGCTGAACTGATTTACAACTTACAGCTATGCTGGGTGGGTTCTATTGCAGTTGTAAGTCAAGGATGTTAGGGATAACGTTGTTTGCCCTAACTGGTTTAGGTAAAATAATAACTAAGTAATCATAGTTTGTAAGTTAAAGTGTCTGCAACTTTAAATATGAGAAAATAATTAAGGGAGTGGTTGTGAAAGCACTTTAAAAGAAGCAAGACGACAGCTTGCTCTCTCTGGCTTTGATGATCCCTAATTACTGCATGGACTCAACACTGCGTTTGCTCGAACGGGAGAGATAAACAAAGGACTGATTTGTAAGTGAACTGACATAGGATATTCTACATGGACTTTGCTAACTGAATATCCCTGAATGGACTGACTAAATGATACATGACTATTGGACTGTTATTTTGACTATGCTATGAACTCATAATGGAATAAACTATATTTTTGATAGCACAAGCGTATCTGTCATTTTTACTGTATGTTAATAAACATACAAGCTTATCTCACTCATTTATCTGTGTGCCTATCTGACTAACGCTGCACATTCTGTTTAGCTTGTCTCCCTAACCCTGGTTGGGGAACCCAGACTTAACACTGTTTATGGGCCCAGAGGCTGCAAAGTCAGTTTAACTAGGATAAAACAGATTTATGTAAAAGTGAGAGTTTGTGTTGTTATACATTACAGTAAACAGACAGCTGTGTTTTATTAATTATAGTTTTATATCCATATAAGAAAACATGGCACAAGTCAATCTACAAAGTTTGTCCCTTATATCCAAGCTAGATGGAACAAACTATGTATCATGGTCTATGAAATGTAGTCTACTTCTACGAAGAGAAGGTTTGTGGAACATAATTGAAAATCCACCAAACGTAGAAGAATGGGATCCAGAGGATGATGAAGATAGACTAAAGATAGAAGAATTTATGCATAAAAATGAACACGCTATTTGCATAATTGCTTTAACCTTAACTGACCAACAGCTTGTTTATATCCACGGAGAGAAAACGGCTGTTGGGTGTTGGCAGAAGCTGAAGAGGATTTATGTTCGAGATAACGTTGGTGCTCACATAAATCTAACACGGAAGCTTTTCAGTACGCATCTCCAGAAGAATGGTGATATGCTGAGTCATTTGAAAACTATGCAAAGCATTTTTCAAGAACTGCACGAGAAAGAGCTTATTTTCTCTGAACAACACCAAGTCTACATAATTCTATCTTCACTTGATGAAAGTTATGATAACTACGTAACTTCCCTTGAAATTTTGCCAAAGGAAAGCTTAACTTTAACTGATATAACTGGCAGATTGATTGAAGAGGCCAGAAGAAGGCTTGAAAGAGATGAGTTAAGGAGGGAGCAACCTCAAAAAGAAGATAATAAATCTCCTACTGCATACGCAATTAAAAAGTGCTTTAATTGTGGAGGAAGAGGACATTTGGCAAGATTTTGTAAAAAAGCAAAGTACCAGAACGCTGGCCAGAATACTAAAAATCATCAAAAGATAAATAAAAATTTAGAGTTAGCCATGTATAGTAACAGAGCTGTAAAAAATAATTTATGGGTGGTTGACAGTGGAGCATCCCACTGTATAACAAATGAGAACAAAAATTTTATTAAAATGTCCAAGAGTACACAGCAGATATCGTTAGCCAATGGCTGGAAACTGAAAGCTAAAGGTCAAGGTATAGCATATTGTTCTTTTATAAAAGAGAATGTAAAAATGTTATATGTACCACAACTTAAGTTTAATTTAATTTCAGTTAGAATTTTGGTAAAACTAGGATATGTAGTTACCTTTAAAGGAGATAACTGCATAATTGAGAAAGAAGATAAGAGAATTACTGCATCTTTAAGAGGTGAATTTTTTGTGTTAAATGATAATGGTTTAAAGGTGGCTAACACAGTTTATGATAATAAGAAACCTCATGATGAATGTATTCACTTGTTACACCGAAGGCTAGGGCATTTAAATTTTAAAATGCTTAAGAAAACTGTTGAATTATCTAAGGGAATAAGTTTGAAACCTTGTAATAAGTATTTGAAATGTAATGCCTGTAATCAAAGCAAAGCCAGGGTCACACTGGCTAATAGAGTTGATGGATTTACAACCAAAGAGCCTTTAGAAGTAGTATTTGCTGATTTAATAGGTCTGAAAAAACCAAGTGTAGGAGGAGCTCGTTACATACTAAGTATAATGGACCACTATTCTAGATATGGGTTTTGCTATTTAATGAAGAGCAAAACTGAAACGTATCAAAATCTCTTTAATTGGATAAAATTTGCTGAAAGGAAAACTAAAAAGAAATTAGTAACTCTTATAACAGATAGTGGTACAGAATTTACAAATAATAAATTCCAGAACAGACTAAGAATGTTAGGTATTCAACATAAAAAGTCTGCACCATATAGGCCACAACATAATGCATTTATAGAGAGAAGAGGCCAAACATTACAATCAATGGCACGAACTATGATGATTCAGGATTACCTGACAATTTATGGGGAGAAGCAATAATGTGTGGTAATCATATATTAAATAATGTTGTTAATTCAACAACAGGTGAATTACCATTCACATTGTGGCATGGTACAAAACCTGATTTAAGTTACATGCACACATTTGGAGCACCAGCATGGGTGCATATCCCTATACAACTTAGACACAAAGGACAGCATAGAGCTAAAAGATTATATTTTGTAGGATATAAATCTAATCATAGATCTTATAGATTCTGGGAACCAGGTACATCTAGAGTTTACACCAGTGCTAGTGCTAAATTCCTAGAACATGTAGGATGGAATAGATTAGAGCAAGATTTAAATAACAAAGTAATTATTGAACCCTACAAAAGGCAGAAAGAACAGATTAGTTATAAGAAGAGTCCAATTAAAGAAGAAGTCCACGAAGAGCAAATAGGATCAGAACAAGAGGAAACAGTTGATCAGGAAGAGTTAGATAATCAAGAAGAGTTAATAAATGAAAGTCCACCTGTAAGTCCTGTAATACCTAGACGTACTACACGTGTAACTAGACCACCTGATAGGTATCAAGCAAGTATAGTTTGCCAAGTAACTAAAGTTCCAACTAGTTAGATGAACTTAGGATATATCCTGCTAAGGATCAGGAGAATTGGCAAAAGGCAATGGAAAAAGAACTAAATTCATTAAAGGTAATGAAAGTTTATGAAGATGCTAAATTACCTCCAGGAGAAAAATCCATTGGGTGCAAATGGATATTTAAAGTAAAAACTGGAAATGATGGGACTGTTACCCATAAGGCTAGGTTAGTAGCTCAAGGATTTAATCAAACTACATCTGATTACGATGAAGTATTTGCACCAAGTCTTAAAGCAACATCTTTAAGAGCAGCATTAGTGTGGGCAGCTAAGAAAAACTATATCATTAACCATTTAGATGTAGAAACTGCTTATCTGTATGCACCATTGCAGCACACTATATATTTAAGAAAACCAGTAGGTATAAAAGACAATAAAGTAAATAGTAATGATTGTTGGAAACTCAAAAAGAGTCTTTACGGGTTGAAACAATCTGGGTTTGAGTGGAACCAATATATTGTGAAAGAGTTAAACAATATAGGTTTTAAATCTGGTTTAGCAGATCTATGTGTGTTTAAAAGAGAAAATAATGGAACGGTGTCATTATTGTTATTATTTACAGATGATATTGCTTTGATAACTAAGACTAATAATGAAGCTAATGAAATTATATCATTATTAGCCAAAAAGATAAAATTAAAGCATTTAGGTGAAATTAAAAAGTATCTAGGATTGACAATTAACAAAACAAAAAATGGATTTAAGATATCTCAAGAAGATAAAATTTGCCAATTAATTAAAACGTTTAAAATGGAACTTTGTAAAACGGCAAAAACTCCAATGAGTCAGGAAGTTTGCCAAACTGATGATCAAAGTCCCAAATTTGATAAGTCCATATATCAATCTTTGATTGGCAGCTTATCATATATAAGCAATTGGTCAAGGCCAGATATAGCTTATAGTATAAATCAGCTGGCACGTTTTAATTCAGATCCACATCAATGTCATTGGCAATCATTAAAGAGAATTTTAAGATATCTTAAAGGAACAATGAACCATGCATTGTATTTAGAGCCAAAGGGTGATTTGAGTCTTAGTCCCTATGCAGATGCAAGTTTTGCAACTGATATAAACACTAGAAAATCAACATCTGGGATGGCTATATTATTTGGTAAGACACTAGTAGGATGGAGGTCAATCAGACAACAGCATATCAGCTTGTCCACGATGGAAATGGAATTTTCATGTCTGTCATTACTATGCACTAACTTAATTTTGTACAAACAGTTTTTATTAGACATGGGTATAACTGTTAAAGATTCCATTGTTGTGTACGAGGACAACCAGGCAGCTATAAAGTTAGCTACTAGTATTGCTGTAAAAACTAGATCAAAGCATACTGATTTAAGATACTTAAATGTTAGAGAATCTGTAAAGAATGGGCTAATAAGATTGGAATACTGCATGACAGAAGAAAACATTGCAGACCAATTTACAAAAGCTCAAGGAGTAAGCAAGTTTAAA
The DNA here is from genome assembly GCA_033807585.1 of Hydrophis major. Lineage (NCBI taxonomy): Eukaryota > Metazoa > Chordata > Lepidosauria > Squamata > Elapidae > Hydrophis > Hydrophis major. The sequence goes on along the minus strand of CM066330.1, from coordinate 237,307,830 downwards.
GAGAATTGTAACAAATATGATTTAAGATGTAAATAGTTATATTATTATTTAACCTAAAAGGGGAGAATGTTAGGGATAACATTGTTTGCCCTAACTGGTTTAGGTAAAATAATAACTAAGTAATCATAGTTTGTAAGTTAAAGTGTCTGCAACTTTAAATATGGGAAAGTAATTAAGGGAGTGGTTGTGAAAGCACTTTTAAAGAAGCAAGACGACAGCTTGCTCTCTCTGGCTTTGATGATCCCTAATTACTGCATGGACTCAACACTGCGTTTGCTCGAACGGGAGAGATGAACAAAGGACTGATTTGTAAGTGAACTGACATAGGATATTCTACATGGACTTTGCTAACTGAATATCCCTGAATGGACTGACTAAATGATACATGACTATTGGACTGTTATTTTGACTATGCTATGAACTCATAATGGAATAAACTATATTTTTGATAGCACAAGCGTATCTGTTATTTTTACTGTATGTTAATAAACATACAAGCTTATCTCACTCATTTATCTGTGTGCCTATCTGACTAACGCTGCACATTCTGTTTAGCTTGTCTCCCTAACCCTGGTTGGGGAGCCCAGGCTTAACAAAGGATTACCTGAATTTCCTGCTTTTCATGCCAAAGAAAGGACAATTAGCATATTTTTCGCTCCATAAGATACACCTGACAATAAGACGCACCTAGTGGTTTAGTGGAGGAAAACAAGAAAAAAATATATCAGGCAGAGCCTGAGAGGACCACAGATAGGTGACCTCTTATGTGCCTGCTCTGCCTGTTGACTCTTGCACTGCAGAAAAGAGACAGAAGAGGTGGGCAATGATAAAGACAAAGAGATGGGGTTCAGCACTCTAAAAGGACCCAGCTGCGGTGGCCCATATTTTTTGCTCCATAAGATGTACAGAAATTTCCACCCACTTTTGGGAAGGTGGGGAGAAAGGTGTCTTACGGAGCGAAAAATATGGTAGATAGACTGGTTTCTGCCTAAGTATGGAGGGACAATAACTTCACCAGCCCATGAATTGTGACGCATTCCCTACTAACAAAATTAACATTGATAAGTTAAAGATTTATGTAATCATGATTTACTGCAAAAAACATTGTTGAGTTCAATTTATGCATTAAGCCAGAAATCATGATTTATGAATCACAAGGGCTGGGTTCAGATAACACACTATGCTAAAAGCAGGTTGTGTAACTACTTTTTATCCAATTTCAAATGCCAGCAGTAGACAAATAATGCAGCAAATAATCACCCAAATTGGAAATGTGATGTGCCACACATATGCATGTACTGCGGCATTATTCTCTGGCAGGAAGAGTAAAACAGCAAAGGATCCCACCTTCCTTGTGCTAATTTCGTAACATATCTGTGACAAGTTGCAAGTATATCTGCTGTCTGGCAGCATCTGTCATCTAGAAGCAACAATAGATTCATCATTTCAGAAGTAGCTCAGTTTCAAGGCAAATTTTAGACTTCTGCTGAGATTATGAATGTTCAGGTTCTGATATCTGGGTCCTATAATACAACCATTCCCAGGAGTGACATCCATAGGCCATAGGATTGTAAATCTATTCCAAATCTATTCCAGTTCTTATGTTTATCATTTATTTTTATGCAACACACACAGAGAGAGAGAGAGAAAGAGAGGGACAGAGAGAGAGAGAGAGAGAGAGAGAGAACTTTTATTTTGTTTTATGTCTCTTGTAAGCTTTAAAAACGTGGGGATTTGAGGCCAGCAAATGTGGCACAATGTGAGTTGTTGTTTTTTAAAGACAAACTTAAAAGCGAAGCCTATTTTTGTACCTATTATGGAGTCATCAACTTACAATCACAATTGGGACTACAGTTTTTACAACTTTTCTTGTTACCATTCTTAAGCTGTTAATACAGTTCTACAGAGGAATTATTGAGTCTGCCATCTACGCCTCTATAACTGTCTGGTTTGGTTCTGCAACCCAACAAGACAGACACAGACTTCAGAGAGTAATTAGGACTGCAGAAGAAACAATTACTACCAACTGCCTTCCATCAAGGACCTATATACTGCACCAGTCAAAAAGAGGGCTGTGAAAATATTTACAGACTCCTCACATCCCAGACATAAACTATTTCAATTCCTTCCCTCAAAAATGACACTATAGACTAAGACACCAGAACAACTAGACACAAGAACGGCTTTTTCCTAAACGCCATCACAATGCTAAACAAATAATTCCTTCAACACTGTCCAGCTATTTACTAAGTCTGCACTACTATTACTATTAATCCTCCCATCCTTCCTTTCACCCATCTCTTCCCACTTGTGACTGTATGACTGTAACTTTGTCACTTGTATCCTGACCAGTGGTGGTATTCGATCAGTTCCACCCGGTTCTGGAGAGCCGGTAGCGGTGATGAGCAATGGAGACTGAACCAGTTCTCTTCACTGCTCTGTGGTTGGCCCACCTGCCCACCCAGGCTCCCAGGCTCACTTTTAGGGCCAGAATTCAAAGTGCAGCTGCTTTGCACAGCGCAGAATATTGCCATGCAGCAGCTGTTGCAGCAAACACCGTCATGCAGGCTTGCAGGAGGCAACTTAGAATGCTTCTGCGCCTACGCAAAGTGCATGTTTGGTGCAGGCATGCATGTAAAGTGCACACAAAGCTTATTATACCCTATGACTATTATTAAGTGTTGTATCTTATGATTCTTGACTCTTTAACAGATAATCAGAGTTGGAAGGGACCTTGTAGGTCATCTAGTCCAACTCCCCGCCCAAGCGGGAGACCCTACACCATTCCTGACAAATGGCAATCCAATCTCTTCTTGAAAGTCTCAAGTGATTTTGCACCTTAAAGTCCCCCATAATTGGATAATGAAGCCGTTTTAGAGTGAATTTGAAAGCTTAAGGACAGCTAAGTTGGCCACATGTTACCTGTAGCTAAACTAGGGGATCAATAGAATGACATAGCTATCCTTTTGATAAAGCCCATCTCAAAAATAATCTGCCAACATATTTATTGAAAAAGTAGACAGATAACAGATAACAGATAATCAGAGTTGGAAGGGACCTTGTAGGTCATCTAGTACAACCCCCCGCCCAAGTGGGAGACCATACACCACAAATGGTAGTCCAATCTCTTTCTTGAAAGTCTCATGTGATGGCACTTGTTGTGTATGCAATATGATTAATAAAGTGTGAGCTTGGAGTAAGTGCAGGGTTCTGGCTGTTAAGCGGCCGGACCGGATTGGCCCGTTCCGGGGAATCCGATTGGCCCTTAACAGAGAGTTCTTATTGGTTATAAAAGCTAGCGTTCCTAGCTTGTTATTGGTTAAACATTACAAGGTTTGCCTATATAAGGCGGGTTTTACTGCTGTTAAATTAAGCAAGTCACGATGTAAATAAAGAGCTGAAGTTCACCATTCAGAGACTTGTCTCCATTCTTTCTCACCCATCCTCAAACTTAACACTGGTGACGAGGATGGGATGTGGAGACATCTGAACCAACGAAACTTCGAAGAACACTGAGCACGTGACAGACGACACCAACAACGGAACCATGTCCGGCGGCATCGTACCACCCGCTCCGTTCGATCCAACACAAGAGGACTGGGAGTCCTACATGGATCGCTTCCAAATGTTCCTAGAGACGAATAACTTAAAGGACGCCACAGCCGGGAAGAAACGGGCGGTGTTCCTAATGCATTGCGGTCCAACCGTATTTAAGATGGCTAAAGCACTAGCCAAACCCCAAGAAGTGAAGGCCATGGATTGGGACGACCTCAAACCTATCCTGCAAGACCACTACGCCCCGAACGTGCCTACGCTCGTGAGACGCCACGAGTTTTATCAAAGAAGCCAGCGAAAGGGAGAAAGCGTGGTCGACTTCATAGCAGACCTCCGAAATTTGGGAGGCCTCTGCGGATTCACCGATCTAGAAGAAGCACTAAGAGATCGCATAGTTCTGGGACTGGATGCACCCGGCGTCCAAAGCAAGCTGATGGCGAAAGGCGATATCAGCCTTGCCGACGCCATCGCCGATGCTACTGCAGCGGAAGCAACCAAGAAGTCGGCTGCACAACTACGCCGAAACCGCGTTCCGGTACCTCCACCGACAAGCGACATTTTATCCAAGTCGGAAGGACAGCTTGCGACAACGCACCACGAAGCCCTCTCTTCGTCGTCAGACAGCGACGAAGAGGGGGTCCATCGACTGCGGTCCGACCAGGACCACTACCCGAAGCCCGTACGCCCTTGCGCTGGCTGTGGAGCCAACCATGCCAGATCCAAATGCAAATTCCGCAACGCGCTCTGCCATGAGTGCAGGAAATGAGGCCACATCGGACGGGTCTGCCGCAGCTTGCCAGGACCCAGCCAGGCCTTAAAAGGGTCTAAATATCACCAATCAACAGGAAACTGTCCTGTAAGGCGAGAGCCAGTAAACCACTCCTACAGAAATCGAGCTTTGCAGAGAGAAGAGGCTCACCATACTATCACTATCACTGGTCACGCCTCAGCCTTGGACACTAAGAAAATCCGAGTCACGGTAGCCATCGAGAACCAGCCTTGCCACATGGAGGTCGACTCGGGATCGTCCCTCTCGATGGTGTCTTGGAAGACACTCAAGCAACTCATCCCCACAATTCAGTGCCAAGATCTCCGTTGCCAACGCCTCATCCTCAAGGACTACCAAGGGAATCAAATTCCCATCGTCGGGTCCTGTAGAATCCGAGTCTCCTTCAAGAAGCACACAGCGTACTTACCTTTAACGGTCATCGATAGAGATAGGCCTAGCCTACTGGGCCTCCAATGGTTCGCGCCACTCGGGATTGAAGTGGCCGGCGTAAACCGAGTCAGTGGCTGTGACTGGGAGGAAGACCTAATCTATGAGTTCAGGGATGTCTTCGCGGACAGCTTAGGCGAGTACAAGGGGACCCCGATCTCATTCAGCTTAGATCCAAAAATAGCTCCCATTCGCCTAAAGCCCCATCGAGTTCTGTTTGCCTTAAAATCTAAAATCGACGAACAACTTAACAAACTGATAGCTCAGGGGGTGTTGGAGCCCATCGATCATTCCCCGTGGGAAACCCCGATTGCAACACTCATTAAGCCAGATGGGTCAATTCAAATTTGTGGGGACTACCGGGCCACTTTGAACCACGCCCTGCAGCAGAATGCGTATCCAGTTCCGGTGGTGCAGCACCTCCTCCATTCCCTGGGGGGCGGAAAAGTTTTCGCTAAATTGGATTTAGCTCAGGCATATCAGCAATTACCAGTAGATGAAAAAACAACACAGGCCCAAACTATTGTGACGCACCGAGGTGCCTTTAAATGTACCCGGCTGCAATTCGGAGTAAGTGTAGCCCCGGGGATTTTTCAGAGCCTTATGGAAAGGTTATTGCAAGGGATTAAGGGCATGGTCCCCTATTTTGATGATGTATTAATTGCAGCCCCTACAAAAAAAATCTTACAGGACCAGTTAAAATTAGTCCTAAAAAATTCCAAGAGGCCAGTCTTAAGGTTAAAAAAAACAAATGTAAATTGTGTACTGACAGTGTTGAATTTTTAGGGTACCTGATTGATAGCCAGGGCATTCACCCTACCAAAAGTAAATTAAAAGCGATCAAAAATGCTCCCAGGCCCCGAAACAAGGCCGATCTCCAGGCGTTCCTAGGCCTCATCAATTTTTATAATGTATTTTTACCGCACAAAGCAACTGTCGCTGAACCGTTACACCGATTGTTAGATAAAAAAGCAAATTGGTTATGGGGTTACCGTGAAGAACAGGTGTTCCGAAATGTAAAAAAACTGCTCACTTCTGACTCTGTACTCATGCAGTATAATGAGACTTTGCCGTTAGTTATAACCTGTGATGCATCGCCTTTCGGGGTGGGCGCCATTTTGAGCCACGTACTGCCAAATGGGAACGAAGCCCCTGTTGCATATTTTTCAAAGACTTTCAAAAATGGGGCGGAACTATGGACAAATTGATAAAGAAGCCCTCGCAATTGTCTCAGCTGTGAAAAGATTTCACGAATACATGTATGGTAGGGTTTTTACTATTGTAACTGACCACAAGCCTTTGTTGGGGATAATAGCCGGATATAAGCCGACTCCCTACATATTATCCCCTAGGATGACCCGATGGTGAGAATTCTTAGCTGCTTATAACTATCGGCTGCAATACCGCCCGGGGAAAGCCATTCCCCACGCCGACGCATTGAGCCGAGCACCGCTTCCAGAGACTCTCGACGATCTGGCACCAACGGTAACCACGTTGCAAATCGTGACACTCAACTCACCACCATTCACCGCCCGAGATATCGCGAGAGAAACCAAACACGACCACACCCTAGCTCGAGTCCTAGGCTGGGTAGAACGCGGATGGCCATTGGACCAGTTATCAGATGACTTCACACCATTCAAGTCTCGACAGACCGAACTCTTCTCCCAGAAAGGCTGTGTCATCTGGGGCGATAGAGTCGTTATCCCAGAACGGCTCCGAAAAGCGCTGCTGAGAACTTTGCACAATGGCCACCCCGGCATCGTGCGAATGAAAGACCTTGCACGAAGCTACGCACGGTGGCCGGGCATTGACAAGCAAATTGAACAGTGGGTTAAAGCTTGTCCCAAATGCCAAGAAGTCAGCAACGCCCCACCAAAAGCCATGCCTACTGAATGGGAGACACCACGTGGACCCTGGTCCCGAATTCACCTGGACTTCGCGGGGCCAACCAAGGGCCACACCTTCCAGCTTACCGTCGATGCCTACTCCAATTGGCTCGAAATTCATCGCATAATGACTACGACCTCCGAGGCGGTCATCAAGATTTTAAACAGACTCTTTGCAACCCACGGATTACCAGACGTCCTGGTATCTGATAACAGCCCACAATTTACTGCACTAGCGTTCGAGCAGTACCTCGCTGACCGCGGCATCCGCCATGCGCTCACCTCGCCTGTGCACCCTGCAACCAATGGCCGAGCAGAACGCATGGTCCAATTTGTGAAGAAAACCTTGCAAAAGGTAGACTACGACAACATTGACGACAAAGTCAATCAAATCCTCTTCTTGCAACACATCACCCCACATAGCATCACCAACAAAACTCCTGCTGAACTGCTAATGGGACGAAAGCTCTGCTCCCACCTTGACCGGTTGCACCCTGCTTATGAACCGGAGAAACCACTAGGATCCAGCGGCCGCTGTCGCACCTTCCAGGTTGGAGACCTGGTTGATGCAAAAAACCTATCGGGCGACCCGTTGTGGGTGGAAGCGACAGTTGTACGTGTAACCGGCCCCAGATCCTACCTTGTACAATGCCTTGACGATAAACTTTGGAAACGGTATATCGACCAATTACGGTCGCGGCTTGCAGCGGCCAGTCCACAACTCCTCTATGACCAAACTGAGGGGGGGGAAGTACGGAAGAAGATGAAGCCCTAGGAAACCCATTCGAAGGAAACGACGATTTAATAGAAACTCAGGAAGCAGAGCCGGAGGGAGAAACGTTTGCACCTCAGGGAATTGCGGAAAATGTGGGCAACGACGTAGAAGTGAACTCTGAACCAGAGGCAGCCCCACTGCCAGACAACGATCTACCTCAGCGAGATTGCAACCAGCCGATACAACAAAAATCAAAGAGACTAAAAAGACAACTGTCCTATTTAAGGGACTATGTAACTGCGTCCTGAACTAAGAAGCCAGGGGGAAGGGGTGTTGTGTATGCAATATGATTAATAAAGTGTGAGCTTGGAGTAAGTGCAGGGTTCTGGCCCTGCACTTCTGATTGGCTGTTAAGCGGCCGGACCGGATTGGCCCGTTCCGGGGAATCTGATTGGCCCTTAACAGAGAGTTCTTATTGGTTATAAAAGCAAGCGTTCCTAGCTTGTTATTGGTTAAACGTTACAAGGTTTGCCTATATAAGGCAGGTTTTACTGCTGTTAAATTAAGCAAGTCACGATGTAAATAAAGAGCTGAAGTTCACCATTCAGAGACTTGTCTCCATTCTTTCTCGCCCATGCTCAAACTTAACAGCACTCCCACAACTTCCGAGGGCAAGCTGTTCCATTGACTGATTGTCCTCACTGTCAGAAAGGTTCTCCTTATTTCCAGGTTAAATCTCTCCTTGTTCAGTTTCCATCCATTATTCCTTTTCTGGCCTTCAGGGACTTTAGAAAATAGCTTGACCCCTTCCTCTCTGTGGCAGTCCCTCAAATATTGGAAAACTGCTATCATGTCTCCCCTGGTTCTTCTCTTTACTAGATTAGCCAAGCCCAGTTCCTGCAAACATTCATTGTATGTTTTAGCCTCCAGTCCCCTAATCATCCTGGTTGCTCTTCTCTGTACTTTTTCTAGAGTCTCAACATCTTTTTGTGGCACCTCACTGCTTACTTCCCTCTGTGTGGACTTAGACTCATTAAGGACTATTCGTTGAGTATGGTTTGCCAGCCAGTTGCTAGTCCATCTAGTCGTGGTGCGATCTATTCTACTTTTTTCTAGCTTACTAAGAAGTGGGTTGTGGTCTACTTTGTCGAATGCCTTGCTGACATCTAAATATATTACGTCCACAGTATTTTGCTGGTCTACTAATTTAGTCACTGTGTTGAAGAATGAAATAAGATTGGTTTGGCATGATCTGTTTTTAACAAACCTGTGCTGACTGCTAGTTATTACTTTACTTGTTTCTAGATGTTGGCAGATCTGTTTTTTTTAAATTATCTTTTCCAGTATCTTCCCGGGTATTGATGTTAGGCTGATTGGTTTATAGTTTCCTGGGTCTGGTTTTTTTTTCCTTTTTTGAAGATGGGAACCACATCAACTCTTTTCCAGTCCTCTGGTAGTTCCCTGGTGCTCCAGGATTTTTGAAAGATATGGTGCAGTGGTTCTGAGATGACTTCTGCCAGCTCCTTTAAAACTCTGGGATGTAATCCATCAGGACCCGGTGAAGATCAGATTACTATTTTTTTTGCTTATTTTAACTTTTTTTTCTGGCCTGTCTTTTACAGTTATGTTTTTGGTGGGTTGAACTATAGTTTCTTTTTGCGTGAAGACCGATGCAAAGAATGAGTTAAGCAGTCCTGCTTTCTTTCTTGACGAATGTATCTTTTCTTTTATGTATACTGAGAGTATTACATCAAGACAAATTCCTTGTGTGTCCAATCACACTTGGCCAATAAAGTATTCTATTCTATTGTATTCTAAACCATCCCTATCGTTAAATGAATCACACAGGCATTAAGTGAATCTAGTTTTCCCCCATTGACTTTGCTTGTCAGTAGCCGGCTGAGAAGGTTGCAATCACATGACCCAGGGGCGCTGCAACCATTGTAAATACTTGCTGGTTGCCAAGTTACTCAGTCATGGTATTCCCCATGACTGTGGGAATACTATGACGGTTGGAAGTGTGAGGCCCAGTTATAAGTCATTTTTTTCCAGTACCATTGTACTGTAACTTCAGTGTCTAAACAAATATTAGTCAAGGGCTATCTGTATTTAGTGCAGACAGCAATGGAAGTCCATCTAGACATTTTCTATTGAGCAATCACCTTTCATTCACATATTTTTATCAGAGGACCAGGAAATATCATGCTATACACACATGCACATTCAGATATTTGCTTTCAGTGTAAGCATGTCATGTGGACCTCTGAAAAGAGGCAGAAATAATAAGCATAAGAAATTAAAGGTAGCGGGGAGGAAGAAAACATAGCTAATCTCTTTTTCCTCTCAACTTATGCAGTCTTCTACTAGTTACTAGCACTGATGATGTTACCTAGTTTGGAAATTGAAACATCTGCAAGAAAAAGGGACAATGTACTCGGCCATGCAAACACAATTTTGTTTGTGCCATGCAAATACAATAAGTATTTATTCCAAGTTTTTATGACTAGCTCCTTTGCAATTTAAAAGATAACACCAGGAAGTGGGTTAGTAGAAGGAGGCTTTGGTAGTTGTGCTTTTAAAGTTGTAGCAACATTTCAGCAGAATCTCATCTGCCATCATCAGGCTTCTGTATGAACACTATACATATGAATGCCATACATGTATGAATGCCATACAGGTAAGTACCCGTGAAAACTTAAGAAATATATATATGTATATATATACACACACACACACACATAAAAAAACCCAAACATTGCCAATAGCAATGTATCTATCTATCTATCTATCTATCTATCTATCTATCTATCTATCTATCTATCTATCTTCTTTTTCTTCTTCTTCATCATCATCATCAATATTATAAAAGTGTATATATGTGGATGTAGGAGTATAATGCACATTTACATGAAAGCAAATCCTATTGAAATTATTCAGACTTATATCAAACTAACATGCATGAGATCAAGCTGTGGAGTTTTGTCATTTTACAATATGGCTGCCAATGAGAACATAAAACCCCTGTTAACCAAAAAGCAAATTAATGAGGATGTTTCACCATATAATCTTTTATTTCTTTCCTGTGGGAGGGACAAACTTCTAGTAAAGCAAAAAACTACATCTATCCAGTTTTACTTTACACTGTAATTATGTCTAAGACACCTGTGTTTATTAGGTTTGTTAAATTTATATCTATATTTTTCCCTGGGAATTCAAAGTAGCTCACATAGGGTTTTCTCCTCGTTTAAGGAGATTCCTGTGAAGAAGATTGCATTGTGAGATGCTGATGAACCCAAAATCACCTGCTTGTCAACTCATAAAATATTTCTATGGTCTTTTAGAGTTGCCAACGGAAAGGGAGGGGGGAGCAATGCGACAGCTTGCAAACCAAAACTGCATTCCATAAATGTTTTCAAAGTTAGTAACTAGGTGACCAAAGTTTCTGCCACACAAAATTCTAACTGGAGAGTATGATTGATGACTCTTGGCTATGGATGTGTCCCACTGGAGAATTTGAATTATGATACACCCAGAGGGTGGGGGAAACCAGGATCAAAGGTGACAATGAATGATGTGTCTCAGAGTCAGCTACACCCAGGCAGTGCCAGACATGTTAACTACCAATAAATCCTTTTAAAGTTTTGGAAGTTTGGCTCGAGACTCATGATTTAAATGGGGTTAAGTGCCAGAATCCTGTCACTGTTGAGTATTGATGGCTGAAGGGGAACCCAAACCTAACCTAACCCAACAGCTTAGCTTTTACACCACATGGAATCAACACGAATCAAGGACATTCCATTAAAAAGGCTGGCATGAAAGGCTGATGTTTTAGTTTGAAGGATACCAGTTTCCAATTCATTATCATTAACATGATCCTTTAAAGATTACAAAGTGCAGATGAGCAGGGAGTCTGGCAGCATGTAAGGATGATCTCTGAGAAGCGTTTTAAGGGCTTCTATATTTTTTTTTAAATCAAGTGATGTAATTTATTGCCATAACTTTGAAGACTATGATTAGATCTGAATATCCACATTCAGTTCTCATGACTACCATTATAATTTTAGACCAAATGACATGTTTCTGATTGATTCTGATTCTGATGCATTGGAAGCAAATTAGTGGAAGCTTTCCTATAATTCCTATAATTGATATGTTGTGTTCACTATTAAAATGAGCACATGTAATATGATACATAGCAATCAAATTAGATACAGCAGAGATCTGTAATATACAACAAACACATATGCTGGAGAATTTAGCCAACAGAAGCCTATCTAACCTATGCAAGTCTATGCATGGCTAAACTTTTATAACTGCTTCCTAACACCTAGCATAGACTGTTATCCTTCTGAATACAGCATTGCATTGTATTAAAATCTGCTTTTGCAATTTTTAGTTCGGCTGAATTTTGCTTTAATAAAATGCAAATAGAAAAAAATAGTATTTGAGCTAAACATTCTAATTCAGTCTTTCTTTTTCTTTCTTTCCTTTTTCTTTCTCTCCCTCCCCCCTCCCTTCCTTCCTTGAATTTTAGCTTTCAAAAACCATTTTGGGGAAAATATGAAATTGTCTATTCCATATATGTGCAACAGTGCAGAGATTTGACACTTGAAATGTTTGCAACGTATTTTGTTATTTTCAATCAGATTTGTTTTATGCTCTATACTAACCCTGCATGTGAGAGTCTCATGAATTTTTCCTGGTGTTGTTCATTTCAATGATAATTAGGAAGTCTGCCGTTTTTATGTAATACTTGTATAAAATGAATACTTAAAAAAGAAATGATTCATTTCTGCTGCTACAAATCCTTCACGATTCTGGTAAAATTGCAAGGCATTAGTTGAGATAACAGAGATGAAGGAATGCTGGTAGGTTTTAAGTTTTTTGAGGGTCATTTGTGCTGTAATTGTCTTTCTATTGGAAAGATTGCAGGAATTCAATGGACATTGAATTGAGTATTGAGGCCTGCCTTGGGCATTTCGCTTCTTCCTTTTGACTGGCAGCCAATATTTTCCCACTAAATAACACTAATCTTATACTGTACTACAGATTAAGGCTATATACCAAAATAAGCAAAGGAAGCTGCAAAAGATTTGGAACATACTGAAACTTTGGCTTACAATATTCTTCCCCATAGAAGTTATGATGAACAGCATGAAAACACAAAGTCCATCACAAAAAAATGTACTAACAACATTTATTAGAAAAATCAGAAGCCGAATACCAACAATATGCACACTTTTGTTATCACTGCTATGATACTGTGCAATATTTGTAAAATACAGAATAGAGAAAATCAGAGTTGGAAGGGACCATGGAGTTCTAGTCTAAACCCTTTGCCAATGAATTCTTCCCAATTTCTTTACGAGCATCTTTAGTAGTAGAAGGCATTTTTATTTTCTTCTGCTAACAAACTAATGTGGTATGTCCATATTTAGGCTTTCTTTTTATATTCTGTAAGTGTGTATGTGTACACCAGGAAGCAGTCCAGGCTGCCTAAATTCTACTCTGAGTCATATGACCAGAAGGGAGGCAAGAGAGAGACTTAAAATGGAGCAGGCCAAGGCATTCTGAATACCACCCAACTGCTTACAGAGGGTTTCTAGAGGGAAATTTTTTTTTTTGCAGATCTGGTTCACTTTTCAATTGTGTGTTTTTTAAATTGTTTTGGGGATTTTTTCCAGCTCATCATTCTAAATTTAGATGCTTTCTGAAAATTATCTTCCTGACAGGCAGATGGACAGAATGACACCCAAGACTTTTTATATAATTTGCAACATTTCATTGAGTTGGAAAGAAAAAATATGAAATGAACTAACATATCTAAATATCAGTTGGTGAACCAGGGGTGGGATGCAAATATTTTTACTACCGGTTCTGTGGGTGTGGCTAGGTGGGTGTGGTCATGTGACTGGGTGGGTGTGGCTTTTTCTTTTTTTGCAGCAACCCCCCTGCGCTTTTTTTTTGCCTCCTGAGCCTCAGGGAAGCCTCCTGGGAGACCATTTTTACTTCCAGGAGGCTTCCCTGAGGCCCAGGGGGCAAAAAACAGAGCACAGGGGGAGCATGCAGCACAACCACTGCACGCCCCTTTGTGCCTCCTGGGCCTCAGGGAAGCCTCCTGGGCAAAGCAGTAAGACAGTGAGGGGGATCCCAGCACAGCTGATCATCAGAACAGCTGATCGTCGGGAGGAAGAAAAAAAAAGAAACTGATTTGGCTGAACGGCAGCATTTTTACTACCGGTTTGCTTGAACCGGGCCGAACCAATAGAATACCACCACTGTGGTGAACCAAAACCAAATCGAGATTTTCCCTCCACATTTTTTTATTGTGACTTTAGTGAGAGGCAACATTTTTATACTATTTTTTTAAACAAATGGAAAGAATAGAATGGAAGAGAATAGAATGAATGGAAGAGATTAAAATGGAAGCAGATTCTACTGCCTTCTATTGATATATTTTATGTTTCCTAATCTAGCCTAGAGTCCTGAGTTTTCCTATTGTCTCTCATCAGTTAACTCAACAAGCCTAACCTACTTTCCTTTTCAAGATTATCCAGCTAATCTAATTAATCATCTAATGCTGTCATCTAGTTAGTGTTAAACACCTGCTTCTCTTTCTTCCTCACTAAAAATGACAGGAAATCTAACAGTTAGTAAACTTCCGATATCATAAAGGCTATTGAAGGCCACATATAACTAAAGTGTGAGCAATGTAGATTAAAAATTCACATTACCTGAAAGGTAATATTGGAAATGAACATGATTTTGAATAATAAAATGAAGGAGTCTTATAAATGGCTTGTCACATTATAATCATTTTTTGTATAATATTTTATCAGTGAATTGTTGTGAATGGAAATACAGGTCTGAATTTGAGAACATTTTATGCATGAAACCACTTCTATTTATATCCTCCTCCTCTTCAGTTTCCACATATCCAAAAAATGGAAGTATGTTTAAAAGAAAGTTATAGTGCTAGCAAGAGAGCTAATTTTTTTTTTGGGGGGGGGGAGAGATTCAGCATTTATTTAGCTTTTATTTTTTTAAAAAAAGTTTCTAATAGAAGATCTGATAAAAATTTGCAAAAATATACACAATATCTAGAAATTGAATTGCCCTGCTCCATCTCGCTTGCCAATAGAATTATAATTACTCAGTTAAATTGATTGGCAGTTCTTTAGAGACAAAGGACCTACCTATTCACATTTTGGGTTTTTAATTTAAAGGCTAACTGGTTGAGAAATTTGGATGATTTCAAAGTGCTACCAGATACATTCAAGGGAATCAATCTTTCAATGGATATTATCTGTGACAGCTCAATCAAAAATCTAGGTGAAGAAGTAGCATGTATGATGTTCTGTACAAGTGGAGGAGAAGATAATGACCAATAAAGTGATGTGTATCCACTGCATGAATACATTCTGATGGCCCAAATGAGAAAAAGTATACTAGGACTTTCTGTCATCCCTGATATCCAGATATTTTAAACAATTCCAAACAATCTCATGTGGCATGGCTACTATTATGGAGAGTTCAAAATAACAGAGTCTACCCATGCTGGGAAAATCAGGTAGATACATCTTTATTCTATCTGGCAGAGCTCATCTTGTCCCAAAGTCTAATTCTTGTTTGCGCATGATCTGTATGTTTGGATTGATATCCCAGATGCATAGTGCTTTCAGAGTACTTTGTAGTAAAGAAACATAATTTCTGGTGATCATTATGTTGTAGGGAATAATCTTATACTCACTCATGCAAGTATATCCTATTGAACACAATGGATTTATTTCAATGCAATTTATAGAAGAGTTTGGTTTGTCGATGCCTATGAGGTAAAACCATATATTTGCAAAAAGATGTTGCAGTCACAGAGATAATTACTAATATTTATTGCACTTGCCTATGTAAATTTATTTTTAGAAAGCAAATGTACCAGGGTCTAAAAAGATATTTAATTTCAAAAGCAATCTGCATGAAATAATTAATCCCAGCTCTGAACATATCAAATTCCTTCTTCTATGCCAGTAGGCTCTGCACGTAGCAAATTGTGTGATATAACTGTTTCTTCCATAACCATGAATTTAGTGTTGTGGCAGTTGGAATGGAGTCAGTGTTGCATGCTGAAAAATTCAAAGTTGCCTTTAGATTTAGAATTTAGGGCCCTCAAAGCTAATGACTAATTTCATTTAATCTTATAGATGCCTGGGGAAAAGGAAAGTAGAAACCATAGTACAATGAGATCAATTGATTTAAGGAAAATGGGACATTCTGTGATGACATGACCTTTACAAAACCCTGAATTATCATGCCTAATGGATATAATTAACTTTTTAAATATCTTCAAAAAAAAAAAGTCATGAGCAGGCTATTTTAAAAAATGATTTATTTTGAATCCTTACCAGAGTTTTTGGAACATCTCTCCCAACATTTGATTTTGCTTCATTAAAGCTCAAATTTTGGTTACACAGAGTAGTTTATCCACTTGTATTGCAGTGAGGATGCCTACATTGCCTTATGTGGATACAGGATAGAAATTGAAGTTAATTGAATAATATTCAATAATATTCAATATACAATATCTGGGATATTGTAACTGGAAGGTTTTAAACTGCCCAGAGTTATGCTGCAGTAAGATGGGAAGCCAATAAATTTGATAAACAAGCAAGCAAACATCTTGCCCTTCCAAGGTCAGATCCATTATCACCCTTTGCCTTTGGAAAGGCCTGGGGCCCCAAAGGCTGATGGAATAAAGGACACCCCACTTCCTCTTTCTGTGTACTTTGCTCCTTCCCTCTACGCTGCTTAGTTTTATTTTAATTGAATTTTTAAATTTAAGATCTTTATTGTTTTGATGTTTTATTCAGTGCCTGTAAGCTGCCTAGAGTTGCCTTTGGCAAGAAGGGTGGCATTCAAGTTTGATAAATAAATAAATTCTATTAAAGAATGACTTGTTTATTTTCCATTAAATGTTTATAAAATTCTGGATACTGAATACTTTTTCCTGTATCACGTTCTTTCACTTACATATTTCTATATTAAACATAAATTTAGTCTGTGACAATATTTTGTTGTGTGGATTTTGCTTGCTGCTCTTTCAAGTCAAGATTGAGTCATGGAAATTTTCTATATCTTACTTTCTTGGCAACAATATGGAAGGGATTTGCTATTGCTGTTTTAACAGAATGTAAACCAATCATTTGATTAATAATACAGTTTTCCACTTTATCTTTCTATCCTAAATATTTCCATTTAGATATGCCTTTCAGTTATTCTATTTTTTTAGACATACAACATATCTAAAGAAAATGTAGAGATCTTCACATTTGCTGAGCTTGATATAATCATATGCATGTTTATCCAGAAATATGTCACAGTATACTTTATGGTGTTTTCTCCCAAGTAGCATGCATATGACTGCAGCATTAAGTACTCTTACATAAATGGTGTGCCAAGAATCTACTGCTTAGCATGAACTGAGAAATAAAATTACTACCTTTAGCTATAAGTGCCAGAGAAGAGGGGTTTTAGTACATATATGTCTTTAAACAAATTATTTCTAGTCCTGTCACCTGTCATTTAAGCATAACTTGTCTCATTTTAATTCTTAAATTTAAAGGAGTCAAAATAAATGAGATCCTGAGCAAGTGTTTACTTTACATAATGTATGCTTTCTGAGTCCGTGTGTTGTGCTTGGATCAGCAGAATAACCAAGGTGATGTTTTCATTCTGTTATTAAATTTGTAGTCAACTCCCTCCAGAAGACTCACAGCAGATTACCAGATATTGTTGAGGGTGGGGGCTCAAGTAAAAATGGAAGCAATATCAAAAAATATGTATTATTTGGAATAGCTGTTCCATTGAAACATGAGATTGGATGAATTGTTCTTATTAAGGTATGAATTTCACTGTTCATGCTGTGTGATAGCTGTAGATGACCTTTAAAAAATGATTAGGTAATATCTTAAAAGTTCTATGGCCCAACTGCCATATTTAAAGTTCTAGTGTTTTTAATTAATCTAAAACTTGCTTGTCTGTTTTCCAAGGGTTTTATATTCTTTAAGTACTCATCAATTTTAATGATGGCAAAAATTTGTTGGGTGGTCTAAACATAATTCCAGACATGGGAGGGAATGAATAAATTTGTCTGTTTTGCTCTCTATTTTATTTTAATATTTTAAACATTTCAAATTCTTTAGATATAGAAACATTTCTATGTGTCAGAAACAATAAATTATGTGAAACACGTTATCTCTGGACATAAGACCTGTTCAGTAGTGGCATCCTGATTATTAGAGAGATTAATGGACCCTGGACAAAAGTAGGGGATGAATTTCCAGTCAGGTCTCTTTTTCCCTACAATAAGGTTTTTCAAACTTACAGTAACAACTTTAAGATGTGTGAACTCCAAAAATTGGTTCACACATCTTAAAGTTGTTAAAGATTGTAAAACACTGCCCTACATGCTTATTTTAAAAATTTATTAAAAAAATTGTAGTTAAATACCTTCACTCCAATTGACTTTTGTTAGGAACATCTAACTCTAGTCACTGCCATTCCAAGATCTTTTCAAGTTCATTAAGATACAGTGAACTTGAAATAAAGTAATAAGGAACAGGGATCTGTCTTTTTTTATGTGAAATTTATGTGACAGTTGTTTTGTCATTTTCCCTTTATAGCAAAAATGATAAAACAGGTGCTTCCTTTCATACATGACCATTCTGTTAATGAAAAATGCCATACTACTAGGAATGAGTGGGACATTTTCAGAAGTTGGAAGAAGGTGGCCACTTTCTACATTAAAATAAACCATCCAATCTTTTACTCTGTATAGATTCTCAGTCATCCAGGTCATGGTTGTCCCAAAGGTACTTTTTCAGGAGGCAACTGGCCTTTCTTGTTTTTTCTTTTGAAGATGTTTTAATTCTCATCCAAAAAGCTTCTTCAGCTCTGACAGGATAGTTCCATTCTCTGTTATCCTGTCAGAGCTGAAGAAGCTTCTTGGATGAGAAGCGAAACATCTTCAAAAGAAAAAACAAGGAAGTCCAGTTGCCTACTGAAAAAGCACCTTTGGGACATCCAATCTTTTCTTTCTATCAAATATTATTTTGGGGGGAAAATACTTTGTATCCTGGCAGTGCCCTAGTCATGCACATGAAATGGACTAAATTTGCTCACAGCAGAAAACATAGTAGAATTAATAAAACATGGACCATAAGCGGTGGTGACAATATAGAATTAAATCTATCTGAAGAAAAATCCACTGCCCTTCATATTATGAGAATAAACATACAGCAGGAAGGGAGAAGAAATGCTAGAATACCTTTTAAAATTTGTTTTATATATCATTTTTCATAATTGTTCTTTTTGTTATTAGAGACCATTTGTTATTAAAAACTATTATTATTGTTATTGTGATATGAGGTATGTGCTTGAAAATGACAAGATTGTTGTTTCAGCCATAAGTTATAGAGACAGATGCAATTATTTTACTTACACCTATGCAGAATCTTTTTCCGATGGTTTATCTTGCAATATACAGGTAGTCCTCAAATTATGACCCCAATTGAGCCCAAAATTTCTGTTAAGTGAAACATTTGCCTATTTTACGATATTTCTTGCCACAGTTGTTAAGTAAATAACTGCAATTCTTAGGGTAGTAACATGGCTACCAAAGAGAATCTTGCTTTCCCGTTGATTTTACTTGTCAGAAGGTCTCAAAAGGGGATCACATATGCCAGGACACTGTAACTGTCATAAATATGAAGTAAATTCTGATCACATGACCATGGGGGATACTTGCAAAGGTTGTAACTGTGAAAAATGGCTATAAGTTACTTTTTTCAGTGCTGTTGTAACTTTGAATGGTCATTAAATGAGTTGTTGTAAGTCAAGGACTACCTGTATAGCATTTGTCTTCCATTAGGAAATCTCTCTTTCATTGAACTAAGGGAGCATTTCTTAAAACCTGGGTAGTTTTCTCTTTTGGGAGCTGAAGTCCACATTTCTTGAAGTTGACAAGTTTGATAAATAGTGAGCTAATGGAAAAAGTTTATTCCTAACAACTTCATGATGCTGCCCATGTAGTTCACTTGGCAAAGTCTGGAAGCAGTTTGCCATTACTTTCCTCCAATATGACTTTTTCCCCTTAAATTCCTAGTGTAGCCTACCCGCTCTGGGATTTCCTAACCTTCAATCCAAGAAGTATTTCAGGATCTTGTTTGGCTTTCAGCCAAAGCTAGTAACTTGTACCAATCTTAAAAAAAATAAAAAAATCAGCAATGGCTATCTTTGAAAGTGCAACTAATGTAAACTACTTAACAGGAGCTAAATAGGTCAGTAAATTGAGGATCCATATTGTTGGGGCCAATATGCTGACTCTGTAAACCACTTAGAGAGGGCTGTAAAGCGGTATATAAATTTAAGTTCTATTGCTATATTGGATCAGGAATTGCAGCTTGTGAGAGCGCCATTTCTTTACATGCAAAAGTTCCAACCTTTGATTCCAGTGTCTGCAAGCACAGAGTACCACTTAAATCCCTCTAGTCTAATGTTGTGCAGGCTAATAGTCTGATTTGGCTGGATTCTAATGTCATGCTAAGCTTAAACTTTCAACTGTCTAGATTCACCAACCACTCCATAAACAAAGATACAGTGGCAGAGGGCAAACAACAGGTTGAGCCAAAATAGTTGCTGCTGCTGCTGCTTGGATAGAGAAAGTGCCGGCCTTTTCCAATCTCTTCAAACAATCAAGGTATTTCACTTTGGTGAGCCACCAGGAATTAGCAGTTGGACGCAAAAAGTTAGGAAGAGGGCGAAAAGCGTCAGAGGCAAGAGGATGGAGAGAGCGACTTGATTGTGCCTCCAGCTGGCTGGGCCTTCCTGGCAGATAACTTTCCTTCCTGCATCTCCCCTTCCCCAACCACACACACATGCACAAACGGGGCTGAGGAAGCGAAAAACGCGCTGCCTCTTCCACAACCCCCAAGCCAAAGTGGCGGTTTGCAACAGATGGTTCAAGGCATCTCTCCCCCCACCACATACACATACACCTCTTCTTCCTCCTCTCGGCTAGGTCCTGCCTTTGCTCGCCGGCTGTTCCGTCGGGAGCCCTTCGCGCGGCGCACCGAGGGAGGGCGGGACCCAGGCCAAGCAGCGGCTGTGTGGTCTTGCGAGGCGCGCGCGCGCCGCTCTTCCATTCCATTGCACGGGCTTAGTTGGCGGACCTGCCGCGGCTACAGTCGCCGCCGCCGCCGCTTTCGGGGGGTCGCAGCTCGCTCCCTGTTGCCAGGCCGAGCGCCCCGCTCCGTCTCCTCCTGCGGCGGGAGGGGGGCGCGTTGAATTCGGCGAGTCCAGAGCGGTGCCGCCTCGGCCCTGAGAGCGCGCGCACTGGAAAGAAGCGCGCTTGCCTACAGCCGAAAGGCTGCCTGGGGTAAGTTCCTTGGCCGGGGCGCGAGAGGGGAAAGCATCTCCCCCCCCGGCTTTCTCTCCCACCCACCTCCCTTTTCCCCGTCGCAGCTCTGGAATCTTGACCTTGTTTTCTTGCATCTGAGGTACCCGCGGCAGGCAGGACGGATTCGCTGGGGGTGCCGCCTTTAGAACTACGGGGATGGGAAAAGGGGGACCTCGTTGCTGCCGCTGCTTAGCCAAGCCCGGCAGCGCTGTGTTTGTTTTCTACCGGGGGAGGGGGAGAAAGAGAGAAACCTGCCCTTTTAACTTTGCGCGCGGTCTTGTGGGTGTCTTTTCTCCAGAAGTCCCGTAAGATCCTCTTGCTTTTCAGGGGGAGAAGGGATGGGAGAGTAGGCTGAGTCTGTCTTCAGGGACTTTCAACTGACGCTTGGAACAGTTTTCAGGAGTATTTTGAAGGCTGGGAAGACCAGGTGAAGCAGAGGGGGAGGGGGGGTCGTCTTGAGTGAGTGCAGAATAATTAGTGCTTCTTTAACGTTGGGCCTTCCATCCTGCGCCATTCTTGTTTAAAACTTGAAGCAGCTGCATGAAACGTGCGTTGTTTAAATGTAGATTCGCTGAAACATTTTGACTAAGAGATGGTGCTTTCTGTACAGGTTTGCAAAAGCCAACTGAACTGAACAGTTGATGGGCTGCTGCTGAGCCCCACCATATCAGGTGACAAGGTAGTACAACGCAGACCACCTGACACAACAGCCCTGCCTCTTAACACCACCTTCTTCAGGCTCCTTATTTTTTAAACAGTGGTAGTAGCTGACCCCTTCACACTTCCTTTGTTTTGATAGGATTGGAATGACATTCTTTGGTGTGAGCTTGCATGTGGACTGCATGCTTCTGGGTAGTAACAGGTGTGGATAATCAATCACATCCCAGTTGACATTAGTTACTGAGTGTTTGGCTGGAGTAAATTTGAGTGAGAGAGGCTGACATTCAGCCAGAAGAAACTGATTAATTTTGATCCAAGAATTTGATTTCATAATCCCCCAAGGTTTCCTTAATGTCCATATAATGTGATCTTTTCAACCTGCAATGATTAAGGATTCTTTTCATAGATCTACTTGAAAGCAACCACTGCTAATAATAAACTTAGAGCTGCAGCTGGAATGAAGCTAAAACTGTCCTGTTGTTTCATTATGTCATGTACTTGGGCTAAATGCAGAGTTCCCCAACTCGGTGCCTTCTAGAAGCATTGTCATCAAATCTCCCAATTTTTAGTCAGTGTGGCCAAGGGAGATAAACTTAAAAATGCATAAATGTGTCCTAAATTGGAACAGATAAAGGTTCTTGCTATCTTGCTTTTTGTGATTTATTCAGCCAGTTCTAACATTCATGTTGGTTTATGCATAATATTATTGGTTGTTTGGTTGCTTGCTTTATTAAGATTAATGAAGCAAGAAGAAGCCATACTAATAAAATGCTGAAGAAGGAAGCTTTCCTCATTACTCCTTAAATGAAATTTCTCTTGAATTGATTCATTTTAGTTAACAATTATTACTTATAAGCAAAAACACATAATGGTTATAATGTTTTATTATACTGTATAGCGTATTGCATAATGAAGGATTAGTAGCAACTGTTATGATATTGGTAAGTAAAAGAATGAAAGAAAATCATAAGAACCAAAAACTACACAAAGATCTTGGTTTTACCTTGATATTATAAATCCTTCAGAAGTAAAAATCTATTATTTTGATTTTTTGAAAATCTCTTTGAAGTATATTTATGAACACGCAGTCATCCTAAGGTCATTGTTTGCAATGCAATCAGTTTGAGAAAGGGTGAATTAAGGTTTAATTCAAGATTCATGCCATACAGTTAATATTTTTAAAAATGTAGCACTCAATCATTACAAAAAATTGTACAATTCTTCAATTTTGCTAGGATGTACTCTTCAGGCAATTCTTGATTAAATACCAAAGGCAAAGAAGTATGAATTATACTGGCAGAGGGTCAAATTTTTCTGCAAATTTGCAGCTATTAGAACTGTTATGTAAGAGATATGCCACTATAGGATCCAAGTATAGTCCATGGTAAGAATTCGAATCTTCATTTTAATGCTTCCGATATTTGTAAGAAAAACAAACTTGGAATTTGAAACAAAAATACGATAGGTTAGATCTCAGTCACAACTAGAAGGGTACTGCATTTCAAGGTAATTACAATTGATATCATAGATGATCAAGGGTTTTTAACAAAGTTAGCCCAAGAATGTGTATACATGTACTGTATCCTTCACACTGTGATGACTTTTAGATATTTTGATCTATAAATCTCAACTTTGTTTGCATTTTAGCAATGCTGGAGTTACTTATGGGAAAGGTAGTTTAAAACATTCTAATGGAGCTATGGTAAGCAACTTCATAAAAGCAGTGTATAAATAAGCCCATGAGATAGATACACACAATTCAAATATTGGGATATTGAATGCATTGTAAATATTTGATTTTAAAAAGCCCAATACAAATGATCAAAAATATAAAATTAATTCCAATTGCTTTTAAAAGTGTGATGAAGTAGATATATACTTATATATATTTTAAAATAGTAAAAGAATGGAAGCAATTCAGAAGCCTGAAAATCAGCTTTAAGACTTAAATATGCAAATTGTAGTGGAATACTTATAAACCAGTAAGCAATTAGCAATCAATGCAGAGTTTCATTACAGCATAATGTAATTCTAGTACCTAATACCTGTTAATAGTGTAGCTATAGTTTATGCCAATTACAAGTTCAAGATAAAAATAACCTCTATAGGGCATGTTGCAATAGTATAATAGATGTTCATGGCAATGATTGTACTATTTCTGTCTGGCGCTGCTCTATTTCTAGCTGGCACTAGCTCCAAGAAATGGAGACAACCTAGGACTAGGACTGCAGAGTCAAATCCATGGTCCTTGTAAAAACACTGTGTTGCTAAGAGTTTTATGTCATCTCTTTACATGTACAATGAAGTACAAGCAAATTGGCAAGCAAGTTGAATTGCCAATCCTAATCCTCAGTCTGTCTAATCAGGTGATTTCCACATTCTCAATTCACTAATACTTGCAGGTAATGCCATGCTCCAGAACAGGGGTCACCAACCTTTCAGATCTCAGGTACCACTAAATTCATAATTTTAAATCCCATGGAACACTAATATGATCTGCCTAATGACTGGCTCAGTGGGCATGGCTCGGTGGTCATGTGACTGGGTGGGCATGGCCAACTCGATGTCACTCACGTCGCGTGCCTCACCAGCCTCTACTCACTCCTCTCCTCCCAGCCACTCCTCGCCTGCCTACCCAGACTTCTTAGGGCTCCAAAAGGAAGCAGTTGTTGGAGCTAAGCAGCCACCACGAGAAAGAGTTGGCAAAACAGCTGGCTCAGTTCAAATTGGATCTGAGTGAGAAGGAGGCTCAACAGAAGCACCTCGCTGAGGACTACGAGCATAGGTTTTCCAAGCAGAGGGAAGATCAGTGGGAGTGCAAGGCCAGGTACCAGTGCCTGGAGGCCATGATGCAATCTCACTGGAACAAGGCCCTTCGGCTCTTTGCCACCAGTGGCGCTTCCTTCCAGCCTTCACCCAAAGCCCCACACCAGGAGGCTGAAACAGATCCCAAGTCAGAATTTCTGCCCCCCCCGACCTACACAAAAAGCCCCCAAAGGGTGAGACTCTCTGCAGCAACACAAACATTCATTGCAGTATAAAAATGAAAATAATTTTTCTGTGGACCACCGAAATTTTCTAACGGACCATCAGTGGCCCACGGACCACCTATTGGTGACCGCTGCTCCAGAATACAGTAGCTCTTTGTACAATTGTTGGGATTAAACCCTGGTAAATGGGGATATGTGAAATTTAAATTGCAGGAGGTAGCAGGTGGGTGGATAAAGATTAATGTCTACTGAAATTCTGTTCTTAACTCAAGAAGAAGTACTACATTTTCTTCCACGTTATTTTGAATCTTCCAGTATCTAGGAATTGTCTATTTTTAAAAAGAATCTTTAAAAGCCATCTGATTGGCTTTTCTTGTTGCAGTCCCTGGGATTCTGTTTACTTTCATTTCTGTATTTAATAGAATGAAAGGAGCAAACAGATGAAGCTGGCCAGTGGCTAAAACTTTAGGTATCTACATTACCCCTAAAACACTGAAATTTTCTTTTGTGATTGGGATTGTTGTTTAATCTCTACAGAACAGGGAATCCCACAAACAGAGAATAAAATAATCCAGACATTTCAGCCCTGCCTATTCTGCTGATTGATCATAGATAACTCTAGCTCCAAAATGTAATCTAGATCTTTTGTTGATAGTATATTGATAGTCATCCCTCCTATAGATGTGGCACAGGATGTAACATTGTCTTCATTAGTAGCTTTGTACAATAGATACATTGTACATTGTAATATTAGACATTGTCGTCTGATTTTCAATTGAGGTAGAACAAAATAAGCATATCCTAAGACATTTCATATTTAATTTCTGATTTAGTACAGGTAGGCCTTGACTTACAAGCCCAAAATGTCTGTTGCTAAGGGAAAGAAATGTCACATGAGTTTTGTCCCATTTTATAACCGTTCTTGCCATATTTGTTAAGTGAACTTGGTAACACAGTTGGTAAGTGAATCTGGCTTTCCCATTGACTTTGCTTGTCAGAAGGTCACCAAAGGATGACCCCAGGACACCGCAGCCATCAGAAATATGATGAGTCAGGTTATCAAGCATTTGAATTTTGATAAGGTGACCATGGGGATGCTGCAATGATCTTAAGTGTGAAAAAAGGTCATGAGTCACTTTTTTCAGTGCCATTGTAACTTTGAAGAGTCACTAAATGAGCTGTTGTAAGTCAAGGACTACCTATATAAACCAATCTTCCATGTTTTTGAGTGTCTGAAAAGAAAATTGGTGGTCGCTATTCCTTCAGAATTAAAGTAATGTTGGTTTACAAAGTAGGAGATTATGTGTATTATAGTTTTTATAATGTAATATGTTTCCTTTCTAACTCTAGTAATCCAGCCTCCTAACTCAGAATTTGAAATACTTATGCCTGGTCTTCTTTATGTTGTCACCACCCCTGCAGACTAATTTTCATTCTGCAGTACGGTTCCCAGTACCAATTGGTTCAATCCCCAAATTTTTGTACTGCATTGGCCATTATTTTTTCTAACATTTCACTTTCAATACAATAATTATTATTGTGGTTTCATTATTTTTATTGTAAGCCTCTCCAGGATTACTTTTCATGAGAAGCAGTACGGAGATTGTTTTTAAAATAATTGCTCCCTGTTGAAACACAAATGAAAGAATAGAACAAATCAGTGAGCCAGATTTGCAGCAAAGACCTTGAGTTGAGTCTATAATAAGAGGTTCTTTATTGGTAGCCCTTTCAGGAACAAATGAGATATTGACCAAAATGTTTTTCAGGAGGCAAAGGGTAATGCATGCAGGTACATGCTTGTTTCTAATCATTGTTCTGTTCTGGTACAGCATGGAATTGATGGTGCCTTGGATGCATGCTTAAAAAACCTTGCTGGGAATAAGCAATGAGGTTCGTGATTGGTTTCAAGAGGGCACTTGTACAGTTAGAATTGAAGAAGGAACTCAACTTCCAGGAGCAGCTTAAAGACAACTGATAGGATTCTTTTGACATAAAAAGCAGCAGCTTTACAGAAATTCCCTTTTTTGTGTGTACAAAAGCCTTGCTGTAATATTTTAAAATGTCCTTTGCCATTCAGTTAACATCTCTCAGTTTGGTGCTGATAATGTACATCCATTATGATTGGTTCTACCTGTGTAATTGTAGTCTTTTAAATCCTGTAACAATGCCCTGGTATTAGTAAATGGTAATTCACAATGGTAAAGCTGCTCTCATTCTATTGCTATCTTATCTACAGATCACTCAGAGTGTGAGCTAAATTGAAGCGTACCTGGTATAGAGCTTACTTACTAACTAAGCCTCTTTTTATTCCATGAAGAACAAAATTTTAAAGAAACAACTTTTTGGCTTGGAGCATTGTATGACAAAGCTACTGTAGCTTGTGTTCCTAGTTGAGGCCTTTCTCATGTCACCAGGTCAGGTGATCCTTGACTTACAACCGTTCATTTAGTGACTATTTGAAGTTACAATGGCACTGAAAAAAAAGTGACTTGTAGCTGTTTTTCACACCTACAACTATTGCAACATCCCTATGGTCATGTGATCAAAACTCAGATGTTTGCCACCTGGCTCATATTTATGATAGTCGCAGTGACCTGTGGTCATGTGACCACCTCTTGTGATTTTCTGACAAGCAGAGTCAATAGGAAAGCCAGATTTACTTCACAACTGTTTTATGAATTTAACAACTCCATTGATTCACCTAACAACTGTGGCAAGAAAGGTTGTAAAATAGGGCACTCACTTATCTCCCTTAGCAATGAAAATTTTGGGCTCAATTGTGGTCATAATTTGATGACTACTTGTATGAGTCCTGAAGAGTCCTTCATTGTGATGCTTCATTAGATTCAGATTAACAGAGTTGGAAGGGACTTTCAAGCAGACGACCCTACACCATTTCTGAAAGATGGCTGTCCAGTCTCTTCTTGAATGCTTCTTGAAAGCTTCCAGTGATGAAGCTCCCACATTTTCTGAAGGCAAGCTGTTCCATTGGTTGGTAGATCTCACTGTCAGAAAATTTCTCCTCATAAGGGTGGTTAAAGTCTGTCCTCAGTTGTTGAGAGTCATTAGTCCTTCAGTTTAAGTCTGCCACTAAATTTGTTGAACTTTTATCTGGATTTTAGCAGTTTATACTTTCATGATACTTTCTGAGCTTGCACCTTCATTGTTCCCAACTCAAAATTCAGTGTGGCAGCTGAAAAGGTAGTATCATGCCAGTTCCAGGAATCACTAGGAATATATGGTACTGATTTGGGCCCCGTGGTGGCTCACGTAAGATGCTGGGCTTGCGCACTGCTGAGATTGGCAGCTTGGCAGTTCAATTCCTGTGAATGAATAAACCACGCAGGGACAAGAAAAGAGGGTGTCCCGTAAAGATAACACCACCCGAAAAAAATTCCTTTTACAGAAGCAGCCAGCCACCTCGTGATCCCTGGCTAACATGTGCCATACGATAAATAAATAAATAAATCGACATCCTTTATATCATCCTTTATATCAATCCTAAGAACTATAGGATATCTTTAAGATTTCCTTGAATTTAATACTTAATATAATGTTTTAAAAATACATGGCAAAGAATGTTCATAGATGACTTAAAGACTTTAAACATCACATGGGAAGATGCTGAAGGGCTCACCCAAAAACCAAAAATAGTGGAGATCCCTTGCTGCCTGATTTGCTACATAACATGGGAGGATCTAATGTTAATGCTACTTAATAATGTTTAAGCACTTTAATCGTTTTACAGGAAATTATTGATCCCTCATCTTACATAATACTAGACATCAATGCTATACGAAAAGAGCATACATATGATTGTGTCCAGTGGGTTTGCTGCTGTCTTGTATAGAAAATTTTTAAAAAGGAAACAGATCAGGACTTGCAATGAATAGTTAGGAGGTGGAGAAAAGAGTCAAATTTCACATAGCAAGACTAATTAATCCAAGGTGGTATGGTGAAGGTTTGTCCAAAGTAGAAAAAGTACAAGTGCATTTGAAAAGATGCCAAACAGGAGATCCATAAGCACAGATTGTTCTTTGCTGCTTTTTTTTTTTGCAGAAATTCCTTCTGCTTGCAATTGTTAGGTTCTTCCTTGTAAATACTCTACTGTCCTTTTTGAAGTTAGGAGCAAAGAATGACAATTTTTAAGGTTATACCTTTAAAACTTGGACTATAGATTAAATAATGATAGCTCATTTTAAACTTTTGATAATCATTTCAAAGCCTGACATACATTTTAAAACAAATGCTGATATTACAATTACACAGATGTATATTATGCATTACAGTACTATGATACTTCAGCCTTCTGACCCAAGTAAACTTGTATGAGCAAAATACTTAAGTTTCACAATGCTGGATTCAGGAGTGTAAAACTCAAGGCCCGCGGGCCCGATCCAACTCAAGGGGTGCTTAGATCTGGCCTGCAGGACCACCCTGGAAATAGCAAAGGACTGGCCCATGGTACCTCTGCCAATGAAAATGGAGCTCAGGCAGGCTGTGTGTAGCCCTCCCAAGCTCTGTTTTCACTGGCAGAGTACTCAGGCCAGTACAGGTGCCCCCAACATGAGTGACATGTCATGCCACCTGACCATACCCCCCGCCCCCAAAGTCAAACACAACCATAATGTAGTCCTAAATGAAATTGAGTTTGACACCCCAGCTGTAGTTTAAGATTTGCAATGAATCTTCAAGAATGGATATCCAAAATAATTGTATGCTTTGAATGGCACCTCATAATGTTTAGTAATTACCATTGATCATGGAATAATTTAAAACCTGAGTAAGTAGATGGAGGAAAATTAAGTTCACATCCCTGCGTGTTTTTATATGAATAGCTTCTGAAAATGGGCATTGGTAGATGTTACGGTGAACACCCTTTCTATCTATGCTGTGAGAGAGCCCAGGATGGGTTGACTCCTTCCTGTGACATCATTTAGCTAAGTCTGTACTAAGATATAAAAGTCAGCCCCCGGGAGAGACCCCAACTTTGGCGAAGACAGACTGAAAGCTGTCTCTGAAAGCTCAAAATAAATACAGAAATATGTCTTACCCTCTCCAGATAAATCAAGGGAGGGGCTGGGCTCTCTCACAGCATAGATAGAAAGGGCGTTCACGATAACTTCTACCAATGCCCATTCTTCTCCATGCTGCATCGAGAGCCCAGGATGGGACATACCAAAGCTTGCATGTCCATGGGCGGGTCCTTGTCCGGCTCATCACACCGACTGTGGAACCACTCATTGAAGCACCCGTCTGCCGAAGGCTGCAGTCGCCAAGGCAAAAGCATCCAGATGGTAGTGTCCGATGAAAGGAGGTGGGGATGTCCACGTGGCCACACGACAAATCTCCTCCAAGGATGCTTGGGTCACCCAGGCAGCAGAAGTGGCTGCGCTTCTGGTAGAGTGCGCCGTCAGAGCTCGGGGAACTGGAAGGGCCGCACCTTTGTAGGCCTGCTCAATGCAAGACCTGACCCACCTGCTAATAATAGGAGAAGAGTCCTTGTGCCCCAAGTGAGAAGGGAAAAAGGAAACAAACATGGCTTCTGACTTCCTGAAGGAGGAAGTGCGTTTAATGTATATTCTAAGAGCCCTTCTTACATCTAGCGTGTGCCACTGCTGCTCTAAGTCATGTTGCGGGAGAGGACAGAAGTCAGGCAAAACAATGTCCTGGGACCTGTGAAACCAGGTGTTAACCTTTGGAATAAATGAGGGGTCCAGACGAAGAACAACCCTATCATTGTGAAAGGAACAAAGGTCTTCTGATGGAAAGAGCAGCAAGCTCGGATATCCGCCTGGCAGAAGTGATGGCAACAAGGAACACTACCTTCAGAGTCAGGAAACGGAGAGACACTGTTCTCAGAGGTTCAAAGGGGGGCTTTATAAGGGCATTGAGGACCATATGAAGGTCCCAGGAAGGATACCTGTGAACCACAGGAGGGTTCAGTTTGGAAGCCCCTTTCAAAAACCTCCTGACTGAAGTGATGGGATAAGGAAGGAAGTGAACCCCATGAAAGGACTGAGGAGAGGGCTGCAACCGGCCTGCGTAAGGTGTTGGGAGCCAAACCTTTCTCCAACCCATGCTGAAGGATGCTAAGAACTTCTGCCAACTGGGTTGAAGCAGGAGAAAAACCCTCCCTGAGGCACCATCAGGAAAAAGCCTTCCAGGTGGCATCATAGATGCGCCTTGTAGAAGGTTTGTGAGACGCCAGGATAGTGAGGATGACCCTTTCTGGAAGATCAGCCTCCTCTAGCCACTACCACTCAAGTGCCACACGGTCAGCTTGAACCACTGGGGCTCTGGGGGGAGCAAGGCCCCCTGGTGAAGGGAGATTAGATGGGCTGGGATCCTCCACTGATAGGTTGACCAGGTCCACAAACCAGGGCCTCCTTGGCCAATAGGGTGCCAGGAGGAGGAGCTCCGCACATTCCTCCAACATCTTCTGAATTACTGCCGGAATGATGGGAAGCGGGGGATAGGCATAGAGGAGACCCTTGGGCAATCTGCACCGAAGAGCATTGGTCTCCTCCACTCCCTGGCAAGGAAACCTGGTGAAGAATCTGGTGACTTGGGCATTTTGAAGAGTGGAAAAATGATCCACCTCTGGTGTTCTGAATCTGAGGGAAAGATCCCTGAATAGAGACAGAGGACTGGACCATTCTGCTTGGTCAACTAGGTTCCTGCTGAGCCAGTCGGCCTGGGAATTGTCGATCCCGGAGATGTGGTCTGCCGAGATCGACAACAGGTGTTTCTCTGCCCATAACCCCAACTCTCTCATGAGGGCTTTGGATCTCATCCTCCCTTGCTGGTTGACATGAGCCTTTGTGGCCTGTAAGGACTAGAACATGAGAGCCTATCACTGATTGCCTGAAATGCTTGAGAGTCAGAAAAATGGCTCTGAGCTCTAGTCAATTTATGGGAAGAGTCTGCTCTGATCTGGACCAAACGCCCTGAGCTGTCTGGCCCTGCACATGGGAACCCCAGCCCAGGAGGCTGGCATTGGTGGTTATCAGTAGCCTGTCTGGGTCCCTGAACAGGAGTCCCCTCCAGATTGACAGGGAATGCTACCAATTGAGAGATCTCTGGATTTGTGGCAGAAGTGGGACCTTGATGGATGTGTGGCTGGTTCCTGCTCGTTGGTAGGGAAGCAGGAACCATTGGAGGGGTCAGGAGTGGAGCCGAGCCCACGGGATGATGCCAATACAGGAGACCGTCTTCCCCAGAAGTTTGGACAGCAGTGACAGCTGGCTCCATGGGAGTGCCAGAAGATGAGAATGAGGCCAGAACCGGAATGTCAACGGAAGGCACTGCCAGGGCATTTTCCAGAGCTGTGCTGACATTGTAGAAACCCTTATCCAGAGAAGATGGGTGAGGACCTGCCGAGGGAGAAGCACACTGTTCCTTGACCACGTCCAGAAACAAAATGGGAGAAGGCAAAATCTTTGCATGCACTACAGGCTTGGAGAAGAGCGAATCCCCTTGGCTAGAGGGATTTCCTTGTGGCTCAGGAGCCACTTCCTCTGGCGACAGCTTGGCAGTGACCAAGGCCTTGCTGAGTAATGGCCTGAAGAGAGTAGGTTTGAAGACCAACGCAGAGGATGTCTGCTCTGGGCGAGAATCCTCTTCCTCTGAAAGATTTTAGTCAAAAATCTCACCCTCTTCACACTCTGAATGAGAAGAGTAACTGTGTTCAGATGGTGAAGGCCTTCCTTCCTCATCAACCTCCTCCCATTCTGGTAGAGAAGAATGGACCCTGAGGTCCTGGGGCCTATGTAAATCAGGATGATGAGGCAAGGAACTTATAGATTGAGAAGGGAGAAGGGCCTGAACCCTTTCCAGAGGTTGAAGAATTTGCTTGAAGCCTTCAGCTAATCCCTGCCTGTGGTGGTCTGCCATGGAAAGAATGAGACACAGAGTCTGGTGTACTCGGGATGGGAGTCCAGAGCAAATTCTAGTGCTCCCTTTTATTGAGAATTTCGTACATAGTAAGCATTCACATTGTGGATTACAATAATTAGATATAGTACACAGAACTGTTTACAATTGTCTGAACTACTTAATTGTTCCTGGTGTTTGTTTTTAATTTCCTTGCTTATCTCAGTGACCCTTAGGCAGACATGTATGTATAAGGTCTTAGACTAATCATTACCCAATACTGAAGTCAAAGTTTATTCCCACATCTCCCCTGTTTTAGTTTTTTGATGATCGCAGATGCCTCAGTAGCTTTTCGCTATTTGCAACAACAGTTCTCCTTCCGTAGGCTTCACCCAACACATTCCTAAAAGTCCAGGGAGACATTGGATACAACAGCATACACAAAGAGAAAGTATATAAAGCAATATCACTCCAACAATTAGGTGACGAATCCATGAACCATCTGGCAACCAGGACCAAAGTGCAGACCACACGTCCAGTCCCTCGTCCTCCGATTGTAATGGATTCTCACTCAGGGTTTGTTCCATATGCTGTATAGTAGCTGTAATGTTTGGAGAATAATCAGAGATATACATACAACAATGTGTATGAATCATAGCGCAAACTCCCCCTTGCGCAGCCAAAATAGTGTCCACCGCATATCTGGTTTGCAGGACAAAGTCAAGGATTTTTCCTTGCTCTTCTTCAAGCAGCTTTAGAGTTTTAATGGTGTCTTTAAACATAGTAACTGTCCAATTGTTTAAACGATGCAAATCTCTATAGTTCATCATGACTCCTAAAGGAGGAATAACTCCCCTTGATATCTGTGTCCAGTAGTCATGATTCAAAACAGAGTTTACTTCCGTTGAGGAATGTGCATTGCGGATATGAGCAGTCCCCAAAGATTTTAAAATGACATGAGATGGGATTACTTTCCCAAAGGTGCAGACTCCTTTCCATCATGCTGGCATGCGATCATAGGCCATCCGTCCACACAGCAACCATAGATTTGCTCCCAGGAGATGGCCAACCATATTTGGTTCAGCATAGATTAATCATGCAAAAGATTCCATTAACATAGCCAAATAAGTGGGCGGTAGTGCATATTTCCCATTTGCACATTTGGGCAGCTGGTTTTCTATCATGATGGGACAACA
Source organism: Hydrophis major (assembly GCA_033807585.1). NCBI lineage: Eukaryota > Metazoa > Chordata > Lepidosauria > Squamata > Elapidae > Hydrophis > Hydrophis major. Next base: position 237,274,284 of record CM066330.1, on the reverse strand, counting down.
TGTGGCAGGGATAATTGGACACCCATTTTCATTGATCAAAGATATGATATCAAATTTAGAAATATTATGTACAAAGTAAGTGAGATTTTTAGTTTTCATGTCATCCGGATAAACCCGACTTCCATTGCCAATAATAATTGTTTTGTTACAAAATGGATATGTTCCCAAGTAAGTCATATTCTCTACTGTCTCATTGTGAGTCCAGCAGATACCCGCCACCTCTTGGATTCGGCTTCCAAGATGCAATGTATTTATGTTACTTGTAGTCCAACTGTTAGACCACATCCCTGAACAGCCATAGCATTGTCCCTTATACCAGTCACCTTCGGCCAGAGGTACTGCAACCATTGGAAGCCCTGATGTTTTGTGAGTTAGCAAGTGCATACATACCCAACAATCAGTTTTATTATGAAGATTTGCTAGCTTCCCCATGTCCTGGATCAACGTGTTTCTTTTCCATTCCCCCAAATCCATCCCCTTGCCCCTTTGGCTGATGATAAGGACGCACACAGCGAGCAGGAACCCAAACAACTGTCCCCTCAACTTCAACAACAACGTATCCTTGGCCCCAAGTTATCAGCGGGACAGGTTCTTTCCACGTTGGATCTGGTAGTCTCTTATACCGAACTTTGGGTCTTGGCGTACCTGCCTGACCAGTGGAATTGTAGGGAATGCCAAATTTATGTATAATTGACTATCGATGACAAAATTCCGCAAAGGCGGTGCTAATTAAGCAGGGCCATTATCGGTTTTGATCTCCATTGGTGGCCCCACATGTGTGAAGGTACAGAGGCAATGGTTGACTACATGTTTTGTAGCCTCTCCTCGTTGAGGTGTTGCCATAATAAATCCTGAATAGGTATCAACGGTGACATGCAGATGGTGCCATGGTTTGAAGGGAGGCTGTTGTGTGACATCCATCTGCCATAGTTGACAAGCAGATGTCCCCCGAGGATTTACTCCTTGAGGAAGAGCAGTGGATTGAGCACTGCAACTAGGACATTGTTGAACAATAGCTGCAGCTTCTGCAGCAATGAGACCAAATTGTTTACAAAGAGCTTTGGCAAATAGCTATGTGAATCCCATGGAGTAACAGGAGAAAGCGAGAGACAGGACATGGCCGAGGCCACTGCGTCAGCCACGTCATTCCCTTCCTGCAACTCCCCGGGAAGTGGCTGGTGGCTGCGAATGTGTGCAATATGTAGAGAATGTGTGCGAGAATGAAGACAATTTTGCAGAGCTAGAAACAAACTCATAAGATTAGCATCAACAGATGGAGAAAAATAAGCAAATTCAATGTTAAGTATCAATTGATAAACGTAAAGAGAATCCACAATAAGATTTAGCAGTTCTTGTGCAAATTCCTGTAAGGCCAAAATAGCAACAGCTAATTCAGCCCTTTGTGCTGATTGCTGAGGAGGGGTAATTTTTGTTTTCCATAACCCTTCCTGTCTCCATGCACAAATGCTGTAGGTCTTACCACCGTCCACATAAACGGTCACTCCCCCAACTGGCTGCTTAGCAATAACTTAATTAAAATTTACAGATACGTTTCGAAGCAACTGGAAAGGAGGGTCACTGGGGGTATGGCAAGAAATCTTCCCTGGCCAATTTTCAAGAGCAATTTGCAATTCAATGGATTGACTATACCAAGTTTCCCACAGAGTGAAGGAGATAGGTAAAAATAACTGAATAGATCTATGCCATATAAATGCATACTGCGATTTCGGCCTTTGATGATTAACTCACTATAAAGCATAGCCATAGTAGAAACTGTTTTTTGGGGAGTATTTTTCAAATGCAACCATTCAATGATATAAACCTGCGCTTCATGTAATTGAAATAAAGCTGCAGTAGGCAAGGCTGAAGTTTGTAAAATTGCCAAAGCAAACGGAGTATCAGGAATGCATCGATCAACCCAATGCTGCGTTAAAGCTGCATTAACATGTGTCAGTACCTTCCTTTGTTCTGCTGATAAGGTTATAGCAGAATCCGGTCTCGCAGAGCCCTTTAGGGCCAAGAACAAGGGCTGGAGTACTGCTGTAGTTAACCCCAGGTAGGGTCTAACCCAGTTAATTGTTCCTAGTATTTGTTGTAATTTTACTAGAGAAATCTTTTCCTCAATTTTGATTTCCGGAATGACCGGATGAGCATAGGTTGCAAGGACCTTATGCCCTAAGTAGGCATATGGTGTTTGACTTTGAATTTTTTCTGGGGCAATATGAAGTCCAAATTGTAATAATATCTCTTTAAGGCAAGGTAACGCTGCCTTAACTGTTCCCGGTGGGCCGGGAGCTGCAATTAAAATAACATCCATGTAGTGGTAAACCTTTCACCTAGGATGAGAGGTTCTGAATGGAGCCAGAGCCATTCGAACATATGACTGGCACATCGTTGGACTGTTTAGCATTCCCTGTGGCAAAACCTTCCATTGGTAACGAAAGGTAGGTGCATTGTTATTCAACTCAGGTATGGTAAAGGCAAATAATTTCTTGTCATCTGCATGCAAAGGGATAGAAAAGAAGCAATCCCGTAAATCTACTACAACTAGATCCCAATTATGTGGGATCAGGTTAGGGTTAGGCAAACCACATTGTAACGCTCCCATTGGTTGAAGGATGGAGTTAATGGTTCTCAGATCATGCAAAAATCTTCATTTTCCATTTTTCTTTTTAATAACAAATACCGGAGTGTTATATGGACTAGAAGTTGGCTCAATGTGTCCTATTTGTAGCTGCTCAGCTACCAATTGATGTAAAGCTGTAAGCTTTTCTTTTGGAAGTGGCCATTGGTCAATCCAGATTGGCTGAGAGGTTAACAATTGTAATTTTTCCATTATCCAATAACAATTTTTGTGCAAAATTGTGACAGCAAATCTCTACCCCACAAGTTTATATGCAGGGGCAACACAAGAGGTTGAATCCTTACAGTCTCACCAGTTTCTCTATGCAATGCCTTCAACCAATGTACACTACTTCTTGCAAACTGCATACCACCCACTCCACGAACAGCTGGAGAGTCCTCAAGTGCCCATTCATTTGGCCATTCCTTTTGGCGTATCATAGAGATATCTGCTCCGGAATCTATAAGGCCAGAAAATGATTTTCCCTGAATTTCAATTGTCATTTTTGGTTGGTCTGTAGTCAAATTTTTTGTCAGCGCTAGCAATTCTGCAGCAACTGGAGAACTGGCCATTTCAGTGGACCCAAAACCACCAGTTCGTGGGATCCCAATTAAAGGATTTATAGGGATATATGGAAGCAATAATAACTGGGCAATAGAGTCACCGGCCATTAATGATGCAGGAGTATCAGTGTACAATTGTATCTTAATAACCCCTTTATAATCTTGGTCAATAACTCCTGGAATAACAAAAAACCCTTTTTCTAATGCAGAAGACATGGGAAGTACTAATCCCACTGTTTTTTCTGGCAGTGGCCCATGCAAATGAGTGTCCTCAATATACACTTGATTAGGAAAGGTCACATTAATTGAGTTCAACATTTTTAAACCCAAACCTGCACTCCCAGTAATTGCAGGTGATGCTTTTGTGACAGCCTTGGGAGCGGGGCTAGCTGCACGCCCCAAATTTAGTTTCCTGGATTTTGGTTCTAATCAGAGCGACACTGATTTGCCCAATGAAACCCTTTTTTGCATTTTGGACGGACTGATTTTGGACAGACGTCCTTAATTTTGTTTTTGTTAAATGCCATTCCCCCCCCCCCCAGGGGCATGGCACTGGGCTTTAAAATGGCCAGGCTTTCCACAATTGAAACAATTCCCTGTAGGTTTCATTCCTTTTTGCAATGCCATAGCCAAAGTCTCCATGTTGTAAGCCTGAGAACCCACCACTGCACATGCCTTTAACAGATCAGCTAGAGTAACCTCAGCTCTAGCCACCAAAGGCTGTAAGATACGCTTGCAGTCAGCGTTTGCATTTTCAACTGCCAATTTCAGCAAAAGTTCTTTTGCAGCTTCCTCATTAGAGATTTGCCTGGTAATAGCCAATTGTAGCCTTTCCACAAAATCATTTTAAGACTCAGATGCTGTTTGCTTAATTTGAGAAAAAGACTGTGCTGGGGTTCCCACATCCTGAATGCGGGACAACGCCCCAAGGACAGCTGCCATAACCACTGGAAATACGTGATCAGGCAAATTAGCAGCTTGATCAGCAGTGGATTCAAACAAGCCTGCCCCATAGATTTGGTCTGGCGTATACAGCCCCCCCGAATTCCTTCCTCTAGTGACAGCCTCCCTTTGGTATTCTGAGTCAAAGACCACATACTGAGTAGAGCTCAATATCATTCTCATTCAATCTTTCCAGTCACTAGGAATCATGCGTGAGGTAGCCAAACTTGTCAGAAGCCCCTTTGTAAAAGGACTTTGAATACCATAATCTTTTACTGCTTTTTTAATTTCCCTAAGAACTGCTAAAGGAATCAGAATCCATTCAGTCTGCAGATTGCCTTGAGCATCCACTTGCCTATTGACTGGAAAAAAATTCATCTGGGTAATCTCATCAGACTCTAATTTCCCCTCATTGAAAGCTTGATGCATCATGGCTTGAACTTTTCCCATTTTTGGTTGGATTTTCTCATCCACAGGCATAGGCTGTGGAAATGATAAAGCACACTCCAGTTTTGGGGAAGGAGGGTGTAATACAATTCCTTTATAAGGAGGAGGTTCTACTAAAGTTTTTAAAAGAGGTTGTTGCTGGGTCTCTAAAGCAGTCATAACAACCTTCCAATATATCAAAATTTCAGCTGTTGCCCATGGCTCTTCATGAAGGATAGTTCCAATTCTCCTCCATGTGTCTAACTTTAAAGAGCCTTTCTCTGGATACCAGGGACATTGCCGCCAGATCTCTTGCAGCAGCTCTCTCACATTATCTTTTGAAAGAACTATTTGCTCCACCCCAGAGGGTTTAAAGATAAAGAAGTTTGTCCTGACTAACTTCAGCAGCTCACTAACATGCTGTTCCTGTGGCTGAGAGAGTTTCCCCCCCCCCATGTTCCCTGAATAATCCAATTATCCAGCAATGGTTAAGTTTGTACTTTACCTATTCCAGGTGAGGAAACACGGAGGTCCGGACACGTACCACCTGCAGTGGATCACATCGGGGTCACCACTTGTGGTGGTCTCCCATGGAAAGAATGAGACACAGAGGCTGGTGTACTTGGGATGGGAGTCTAGAGCAAATTCTAGTGCCCCCTTTTATTGAGAATTTCGTACATAGTAAGCATTCACATTGTGGATTACAATAATTAGATATAGTACACAGAACTGTTTACAATTGTCTGAGCTGCTTAATTGTTCCTGGTGTTTGTTTTTAATTTCCTTGCTTATCTCAGTGACCCTTAGGCAGACATGTATGTATAAGGTCTTAGACTAATCATTACTCAATACTGAAGTCAAAGTTTATTCCCGCACCTTCCCAATGGCCAATGAGACAACATCTATGCTCAAAGGTAGAGGCCAAAGGCCGAAGGCCCACTGCTGTGGGAGTGAAGGTGGCTTCAAGCCTAGATTGAGGAGAGGTTCAAGGCCTTGGAGGGAGGGGGAGGAGCATAGAGCTCAGAAGCCTGTTGGAAATAAGGCCCAGATCTGCTTAGATTATGAGGATCTGATTGTACTGCAAGAGCCTCAGGAGACCAGGATGGAGGATGGAAAGGCTCATACATAACTTCTCCCCTGGGAGAGCTTGGTTGGGGCCCACGAGTATCACCTGAAACCTGCTATAGTTGCACTCCCTTCTGTTGAATAGTTCTGTTGAACTGCTTCTCTAGAGCTGCATGTCTGTGCTTCTCTGCCCTCAATTCAGCCTGAGTTGCCTTAGGGGCTAGAGCCTTAGCTCTGATTTTAGCAGCCACCTCCCTCTGAACTGATTGGGTGCATTGCCTACATCTTTTTCTCTTATTGGGCTTAAGAGACTGTTCCACTGGGGGTGGGGGGGAAGCTCTGCCTGAGCCTTATCTTGCTCCATTTGTAGAATAAAGGCTCTTGTGTTGGAAAGAAGCTCTTTAGAAATTTTTCTATTAAGCCCCGTAGGGTATAAATGGCTCCCGGGCTTACAAAATGGCCGCTCACCTCGTGGTGGAAGGCTTGAATCCAAGATGACCACTGACTAGAGGAAACAGGCTCCAAGATCGAAGAATCGTTCCTTAGGCTATACAGAGCCCCGAGCGAAGTCAGCAAGGGAAAAACGCAGCAACCAGCCACACGATCAGCTGGCTTGTGCTCTTATCAGTTTGCTGATCATTTTTATGATCATTCCAAACTGCAGGTGTGGGGAAGGTCTCCAGATGCTGCCCAGCTTGCTTGGACAGAGCTCTGTAACGCTGCTCCCAACGTTGCAGGGGGGAGAGCCCTGCTGGAAGAGCAGCTGCGCAGATCCCTGGGAGCTGCTTGAAGCGAGGAAAAAAAATACTGAAGATTGCTGGTGAGTGCTATCTAACAGAACACTTTTGGAGACACAGCTGCTGACTGAAAGGAGCTGAGTCAAAAGCTGGGGTCTATTCCAGGGACTGGCTTTTATATCTTAGCACAGACTCAGCTAAATGACATCATAGGAAGAAGTCAACCCATCCTGGGTTCTCGATGCAGCATGGAGGAGAATGTATCATTACATTGATACATTTAGAAAATGTAACGACAATTGAGCCCAACATTTATGATGCTAAGTCAGACATTTGTTAAGTGAGTTTTGTCCCATTTTATGACCTTCTTGTCACAATTGTTAAGTGAATCACTGCATTTGTCAAGTTGTCAAGAACACAGTTGTTAAGTGAATTTAACTTTCCCATTGACTTTGCTGATCAGCAGGTCCCAAAAGGGGAGGTCACATGACCCTAGGACATTGCAACTGAACCCATTGCCAAATATGAACCCATTGCCAAATATCTGAATGTTGCTCATGAGACCGTGGGGATATTGCAATAGTTGCAAGTGTGAAAAACGGCCATAAATCATTTTTTTTCAGTGGGGTAACTTTGAAGGGTCACTAAATGAACTCAAGGACTACGTGTAAAAGGTCTGACTCAGCACAGCTAGCTCCTAATTCCAGTTCAGTAGTAAGGAGTCAGAGGCAGACTTTGGGAAGAATGCCAAATCCTAAATCACATAACCAGTTAAAGGGGCTCCTCAGGGAAATGAGCATTAACTCTAATTAAGTGCAGTCAGGAACTGTGGCTATTTAAAAGTATGCTCCAGATATTCTTCTCTTGTTGGACCCATTCTTGTTTCCAGACCTGTTTTCCTTCAATGCTTCTTGCCTTGCAATCACATCTTTCAACTTCCATATCAGCTTTCATACAACTTTCTGGTGCTTTAGCCTATGGGTTGCCTTGAAGAATTATCTCAGTATTCTTGCCTCGGAACTCTCCTAGCTTGCTACAATAGATGTAATTACAAGGCAAGCAACTTCTCCTGTTTCATTCTCACTGACTAAATAGCCAGACTTTCTCCCTGCCTCAAGATTTACAACTTGTCCAGTAAAAGCTCTCCAACCTGAAATTGCTATGCTTGCTGTTTATATCAGCATAAGGCTTGCATTGAACATTGCTTATTTTAGTTGCTGTTTCGATTACAGCAGTGATGGCGAATGTGTCAAAAATTTGCTGGAGTGTCACACGCATTCTCCTCCCTGAACAAAAGAGAAACAAATCTTTATCTACAGATAGTCCTTGACTTACAACAGTTCATTTAGTGACCTTTTGAAGTTACAATGACACTGAAAAAAGTGACATGCCTGTTTTTCACATGGCTTTTGCAGCATCCCCATGGTCACATGATCAAAATTCAGATGCTTTGCAACCGACTTATGACAGTTACAATATCATGGGGTCATGTGATCACCTTTTGTGAGGCTAAAGTCAATAGGTAGCTGGATTCACTTAACAACCATGTTACTAACTTAACAATTTCAGTGATTCAATGAACAATTGTGGCAAGAAAAGTTGTAAAATGGAACAAAAGTCACTTAATTGCTTAGCAATCAAAATTTTGGGCTCAATTGTGATTGTATATTGAAGACTACCTATATTCATTTGTTTTTTATTAAATACAGACAAATTGAGACAGCTGAAGCCTTTGTCACCTTGAAGCATTTTCAGAGAATACCTTTCCAGTCTCTGCCCCCTCCAAAACCATGTGAAAGTCCACCCCATTCTTGTATGATTTGCAGAAGCTCTGTAAGATGCCTGAGAGACTGCCCTCTCACATGACTTCAGAAGCTACATAAGAACATATCCCATCCTTTATGCGTGGCCTCCATAGACTCTGAAAATCTCATGGCATGCTTTTGAGAATAGTTGTGTCAGCTGTTGGTGAATGCTGATGTATCATCTAAAATGTCATTTGCCATCACTAGTTTTGAATGCTTCTTTCTGGAATTTTAAGACACTCAAAATGAAGCTTTATGTAAATAAGCAGATTATGGCATCTCTATGTCACACTGTGCCAGGTATGCAGCTTTGACTTTGACATTCACCTTCTTTAATTGATTCAAGAACCTTATTACAATGAAGAAAAGTAAAACACTCTTTTCTGCAAGCTAAGAAGGTATCCAGTGGAGTTGTTGTGGCTAGACTGTCAGTGTTTGTTGTTTCAAAAAACCTATTCAGTATGATTTTCTGCAAACTTGTTAGTAGGTTAGATTATGGATCTGTCCAAGAAATCTCCTTTCTGGGCCTGTATGCAGTAGCAAAGTACAATCCAGCTGCCAATAATCATACCTCCAATATTTGAGGTTGAATGTAACATTGTATAAAGCTCAAGCTCAACATATACTTCCATATAACTTGTTTTGGGAAAGTAAAAATATGACAAGAATGAATAGGGAATTTGTTCAGCAGAAATCTGGAGTAATTGTCTTCTTCATATTATAAGAGTAACAAAGTATGTTTTTTTGGGTCCATCTTTGAGTGAACTGGGTGGGAGGTGACTGTATGCCTCCTTCCCAAGCCATTGCTAGGCTGCTGCTGTACAACTTTAATCCAGTCTTGAAACTTTCACTTTTATGGAAGGTTCTTGAGAAGACAGTTGGATTGCAGCTTCAGAGGACCTTTCTCCATCAGATTTCAGGCATAACACAGAGACACCATTGATTAAGTTTTGTTTATGAACTGTGACAGAATCTGGATAGTGTTGTTTCTCCTGTGCATTCTTGATGCCCTTCAAAACTATGGATTATGGTATATGTGTAATTTGTGTATTGGAAGAGCTGCAAGCTAAAAAACCATCATGCAGGTGTTATCTCAGTCCACAAATAGAGGGTACATGGAAAGCATTTCAGAAAGGACCTTCCCTAATTTTCTGGAGAATGAAAGAAAAGGAGGGGAGATTCTGATAATGTAATCTTACAGTGAAGATAAAGTTAATATCCATTGTTATGTTTCTTGTCTGGACTGTCTCAAAGGGCTAACATCGATTTTACAAGCCTGAAAGTATTTCTTCCTGCTTTCTTTTTACTCCTTTTGCTCAAGGTATACCTCTATGCCAGCCCGTTTGGTTATCAAGTACAATTCAGGGTATTAGTTGTAACCTTCATTGTAAGATCTGGCTGTCTCCCTTTCTCCCATTGTTTCTATCTATTCAGTAAGTCTGATAGATTGGGCATTTTCCTATTCCTGTCTTTAAAACAATATTATCTAATGGAACTTGGATGGTATGCCGTCTAGAATAGTATATCCCAAAAAGTTTGAATTGCCCCAACACTGTACTTTAAAGTGAATTTGAAGACTTGGTTTTCCTCCAGCCATTGCATTAGGAAGTGTGAGCAGCTTTGGGAATTTTATTAATAGGTTTGGTGTGCTAATCCCAGCATTATTTATTTATTAGATTTTCATCCCACCTTTACTACTTTATAGGAAAATGCAAAGGGATGAACATACATAATACTTCTTTCTCCTATTTTCCGCACAACCCCTTTCTTTTATTTGTATTATGTTGTGTTGTTTTTATTTTATGTGCTGCCCAGAATTTCTTTGACTAGGGTGGCTTACATATTTGATTTATGAATCAATAAGTTTATTTGTGCTCACTCTCACACTGAATAATTTCAACCATTTTGTCAGTCTGTATAAAATAAGCGTAATCGTTTGTCAAAATTCTAAAGAATGTGATCAGCTTCAGTTTGTACTTCATCTTTATTTTGTCCCTGGTCCTGAATATGCCTTCAAAAGCATGTGTTAATTTATATTGCCTTTCTGGTCAGAATTTATTCATGCATCATTTCTTTCTCTTTGTTCTGCCATCTGTCAAGTATAAGATATTGACTGCTTCTGTGCATCTCTAACCACTGTTTATGCTTTCAAAAATGTTTTGGAATGGAAGCCACTTAAATGGCTGTTGAAGTCATTTGCACATCCCAAGACATCTTGCAAATGCTTTCTGTGGTTCATTTAACTTGTTTAAATGGAACTGGCAGAGGATTGTGTACTAGTACACTTGTTCATTCATGGGAAGCCAGAATTTTCAATGATGTGCAAGTATTCTGGGGAGGATTGAAAAAAGCTAGCCCACTTGGGAGCAGCCATCATTTCAAGGTACCTGGTGCCTTTCTTGAAAAAACAATTCCCCCTTCCCTGTTGCAAATATAAAATTGGTTTGAGTTTATATCATCAATCAGAGGTGAGTGGATTAACACTGATTGCTTAACCTTGGTCCACCATTGCTGGTAGAGAACGTCTCTAGAAGCTATCATGCCATAAAATTATTGTCTCTCCTAATACATATGTGTGTTAAAAATCAGTTTTGACTCCCAGCAGCTGCCTGGACAAATCATGCAATTTTCTTGGCAATGTTTTTGGAAATGTCTTGCCATCATCTTAATCTTAGGGCTGAGGGGCAGAGGCTGGCCCACAATCACTCTGCTGTTTTCTGGGACTAAGGTAGAACTAAAACTTTCCCAGTTCCTTACAAGATGCCTTTAATCACCACACCAAATTGCTTCTCTCAATATATAGCACTATTCTGTTGTATTCACTAAAGCTTTCAGTTGCTTGCAATTTAGCAGTTCTTTTCTGAAAAGGACCAGGAAGAAAAGTGTGATTCTCAAACATCGCCCCTTCTGTTCAGAAGCAAAATAGTACAAGACTCTGGGGATTTTAGGGAGACGGATACAACGAGAACAATAGAAAAAGCATACATCTGGTGAGTTTGATACAAGCTTAATTCATGCATTGCAAAACCATTTTTCATTTTTGGATGAGTGTTGGAGATGATAAGAATGTTGCTGAAGGTGACTCTATGAAGTGTTCTTGTTACCATTTAGCTTTCTCTCAGATTTGAACAAAGCTGTTAAAATATTCTGTGAAGAATAAACGCATACTCTCAAACTACATCCAGTCAGTTTCCTTTAAGGTAAAGAGTGGCAAAACCCCTTTGTCTTCTTAGTGAGAATTCTAAATCATTTGATCTCAAGAGATTTGGTAGTAAAAATGTAAAGCAGTGGCAGGGAAGGGAAGGACACATACTTACTGTGGCTACCTCTTCTTCCTCAGTTAAAATGACTTGCAATATACAGGGTATCTGAGACTTACACAAACGAAAACAACAATGCATTTTTGACTATTGGCTGCTGTTGTAGTTTTGTGCCACTTGTACAAAATTCAGGTTAACAAATGATATCTAGATGTAATTCAAATGATTGGATAGTTAGCAAAAGGATTGCTCAACAAATATTGAGAGAGTTCAGTAACAAAGAATTTGACTAACTACATTTGAATCGAAAGTACAATGGAATAGAATCCTCTTGTAGTATTGTTAAGGACAAATCCAGGCTGAGCAAACTTTTGCATTAACCTTGATCTACAAATTGGGTCCTTTGACTTAGAGAGTCAGTAATTCAAACCAAAATCAATATAACAAAGTTTATTGTCTCTGGCACAAAAGAAAATGTTGTTTTTTAAAATAGGAAGATAGAAAAATAAGAGCAATATACAATGCAGTAACCAAAAGTAAAGAAAGTTTAAGACGTTATCTTTATTTGTTTATTTGTATCCTCTCCTTTATTATTTTTGCAAATAACTCAAGCCGGCAAATACCTTCCTCCTGTTTTCCCCCAAGCAACAACCCTGTGAGGTGGGTTCGGCTGAGAGAGAGTAACTGGCCCAAAATCACCCAATCTGGCTTTCATGGCTAAGGTGGGACTTGAATTCACAAGTCTCCCACTTTCAACCCTGGAGCCTTAACTACTAGACCAAACTGGCTAACTAATGCTAAATAATGTGCTATATTTGGTCAAAAGGTTATGTATGGTAACATAATATATTTTTATCATGTTCTTAGCCACATTTAACTATAAACTTACTGACCAAAAGTAATGTTTTTCCATAGGGAAAGTCTTCCTCTTGAACAGTACTGTTTTGGAGGTATATAATATGTGCATTATATAATTGTGCATTATATTCTAGATGTTCTCAGATTTGAAGTTTAATAAAAACATGATATAGTTTCCTAATAATCCGCAGCATACATTCAAAATTCTAAATGTGTGTGTGTGCATGTGCACGCGCATATATTTGTGTGTGTGTGTGTATATATGACATAATAAATAATTTCTGCAGTTGCTAATGTTTAATCTTTTGGCAACTGTACAAAGAGTTTTTCATCACAGACTCGAGATCCTTATTCTGATCAGTTATTACCACCTTGTATCCCAAATTGTATGTGAATTTAGAACTTTTTGCAGTAAAATATATTGTAATACTTGCTTATATTTAAGTGGATTGGTCATATGAAATCCTATTCCTAACTTTGGACAATCCTTTTCTTTTTACATGTTAAAAATGGGGCAGGAGCAGACTTGGCCATTCCTAATTTCAAATCTTTCTTCAGCAAGTTATAAAGCACTCTTTAAGTTACTATTACAAAACCACCTCATTTCAGAAACACAGTGTGGTATTAATGGATTTAATGTAGCAGCAGCGTGAATATTAACTAATTTCTTCATTTGCATTTAAGACATTTGTTTGGTAAAAGGATCATTAAGCATGTGCCAGCACTGCATACACTACATATTCTTGAGATTCTAACAAATGATGAATGGAAAAAATAGACGTTGCAGCAAAATATATTCTGTAGTCTTTCTGAACTTGTATTTTGAAAAGAATAAAATATTCTTGTTTTAGGCAATAGAGAGCAACAAAACATTCATTATAGTTTTTTTACATCAGTAAGAAATGTCTGAAACTATTTTACCTACTTGATTTGTCCTCTTTACTTTTTCTCCTGAGCATTCTTGATGACTTGGGATTTGTGTTGGTTTTGTTATCTACCTGTTCTGTGAAGAAACAAAAACCACAATTCCAATTAACTCCTATACTCTGGAACTGCCTCCTGCATGTATTTATGCATGTGTGTATGTGTATGTGTGGTTGGTTGATGGAGAAGAAGTTGGTATAATGGGCTGTGTGATGGCCTTGTGAGTTTTGTTGTGGAGATATCCACAACAATCAAGAGGCAGCAGCACAGCCAACCAGCCCAGCACACCAGCTCTCACCACCAGTATTTATAGAGAGACGGCAGTTCCGATCACACACTGCTTGCACTGGCAGGAAGCCGAAAGCACCAGCCTGAGGATGGCGAGTGGGACCTCACCGAAACATCGCCATGATACTCTTAATCTTACATGGGAAAAGACCCGAACACACCTAGACCTACATACCTGTAGCCGTGAAAATCTATGAATGTGTGTGTGTGTGTGTGTGTGTGTGTGTATGGCATTCAGCTTTGTTCGGGTATTTTCCCACATCATAGTAGTGGTGCTTTTAAAGTTGTAGCAACGTTTCAGCAGAATCTCATCTGCCATTATCAGGCTTCTGTATATATATATATATATATATGTGGATCTTTGGTTATTCGGGTTTTCTCCCGTGTAAGATTGGAAGTATCTAGGCAACGTTTCAATGAAGTCTCGAGACTTCATCGAAACGTTGCCTAGATACTTCCAATCTTACGTGGGAGAGAACCTGAATAACCAAAGATCCACATACAAATACCCGCGAGAACCTCAGAAAACATATATGTGTGTGAGTGTGTGTATGTGTGTGTATCTATATGTGTATATATGTCTGTCTGTCTGTCTATCTATCTATCTATCTATCTAGCTAGCTATTTCCAGATTAAAAGGATTAGCTCATGACATCACTGTTGCCCAGGAACGCCTGTGGGGGCTTCTTTCATGTCCCCATTAAGGAGCTGGAGCGAATGACAGGAGGTCACTCTGCTACATAGCAGCACTTGGGTCTTGAACATGGGCTTCCTCCAACTCAGTGTCCTAACCACATGAATTACTGTGCCTGTTATGTCCTGAATTGGAATACTCGAAATCCCCGAGCCTTGATTGGCTAAGGCGCGGGGATTTCTGATTGGCCAGCCGCAGCCGCAGAAGCAACCCGCACGTCAGCGGACAGCATGCGAAGATCTGACGCGAAGGGCAGAAACAACAACCCGGCAAGGTCGGCCGACACAAGAAACGAAGCAACCACACACTACGGTGAATACCAGTCAACCTCCAGCACGTCGGAAGACAAGGAGGACATACATCGCGTGCAGACGGGACGCGGCGACCAACGAAGTCGAAAAGGTCGTAGGTCGAGGACCAACTGCGCCGGGTGCGGCGGCGACCACCCCAGGTCAGAATGCCGATTCTTTGACTCTATCTGTAGGCATTGTGAACGACGGGGCCACATCGCTCGAGTTTGCCGTCAAAAGAAGACCCGCAGCCCGCCCAAATGGGAACAGCACGACAGAAGGAGAGAAAGCTCCCCGCCCAGAGCCAGAGAGCGCCAGCCAGACGGTCGGTGGGACCGTACTCAACGATCTCAAAGAAGCGGCGACAGTCGGCGAAAAGAAGAGACCCACCAGACGGTGACCATCGGCCACGCCATTTCCGACGGCGCCAGAAAGGTACACGTAGAAGTCCATATCGAAGGCCAGCCATGCAAAATGGAAGTGGACTCCGGGTCCTACCTTTCCATGATTGCATGGCGCGAAATCAAAAGACTAGTGCCTACACTACAAAAAAGAAACGTGCATACCCAAAAGATCATCATAAAAGACTACCAAGGGAATCGCGTCCCGGTAGTGGGCACCAAGAACTTTAATATAACTTACAAAGGCCACACCGAACAACTGCCACTCACGATCGTCGACCGCGACCGCCCAAGCCTACTGGGCTTACAATGGTTCGCCCCGCTTAACATCACGCTGACAGGTGTCAACCACGTCACCATCGAAGCTTGGGAACAGCGGCTAACCCAGGAGTTCCAGGAGGTCTTCGATGGAGGCTTGGGCAAGTACCAGGGGCCCCTTATCTCGTTTGACCTAGACCCAAGGGTTCCCCCTAAGCGGCTTAAACCTAGAAGGGTACCATTCGCCTTAAAGCCTAAAATTGACGAGCAGATCGACAAGCTCGTCAAACAAGGGGTATTGCAACCGATAGACCATGCCAGATGGGAGACCCCTATAGTGACCCCAGTAAAGCCAGACGGGTCCGTGAGAATCTGCGGGGACTATAAGGCCACCCTAAATGGCGCGTTGCAACAAAGTGCCTACCCAGTCCCAATAGTGCAACATTTACTGCACTCACTGGGAGGGGGCAAAGTCTTTGCCAAGCTTGACCTCGCCCAGGCATATCAGCAGCTACCTGTGGACGAGAAAACGGCGGAAGCCCAAACAATCGTGACCCATCGGGGGGCCTTCAAGTGTAACCGACTCCAATTTGGAGTCAGCGTGGCACCAGGCATCTTTCAGAGCCTGATGGAACGTTTGCTACAGGGCATCAAGGGGGTGGTGCCCTATTTCGATGACGTATTAGTGGCGGCGCCAAATGAAGCCGAATTAGAAAACCGACTCAGACAAGTCTTAACAAAATTTAAAGAAACAGGACTTAAAGTCAAACGAGAAAAATGCCAACTATGTACAAAGCAAGTAGAGTTTTTGGGCTATCTCCTAGACCGGCATGGCATTCACCCTACGACTAAAAAAGTGAAAGCCATCAAGGAAGCCCCCACCCCAAAGTCCAAAACGGAACTACAAGCGTTCCTAGGCTTACTAAATTTTTATAATGTTTTCCTACCTCAAAAGGCAACGGCGGCGGAACCTTTACATAGACTCCTAGACAAGAAGGCAGCCTGGACTTGGGGGAGACGAGAGCAAGCCGCCTTTCAAAAAACCAAAGACCTCCTCACCTCCGACGCCGTCCTGATGCAATTCAGCGAAACCTTGCCCTTAGCTGTCACTTGCGACGCATCACCTTTCGGCGTCGGTGCTGTCCTCAGCCACACCCTCCCAGACCAGAGAGAAGCACCCATCGCTTTTTTCTCCAGGACTCTGACTAAACCGGAACGGAACTATAGCCAGCTGGACAAAGAAGCTTTGGCTATAGTTGCCGCCGTTAAGCGTTTCCACGAATACCTGTACGGCCGCCCGTTCACCATCGTGACGGATCATAAGCCATTGCTGGGCATCCTCGCTGGAAACCGAGCCACGCCGAACATCTTGTCACCCCGGATGACAAGATGGTCCGAATTCCTGGCAGCCTACAGTTACGAACTGCTACACAAGCCAGGTAAGAAAATTTCGCACGCGGACGCTTTAAGCCGCTCGCCTTTACCTGACTCTGAACCTGACCCAGCACCAACAACAAACACCCTAAGTATCGAGAGTTTACCTATTACCGCATCAGACATTGCCAGAGAAACCGTTAAGGACAGGCGTCTGGCACGAATCTTACACTGGTTAGAAAAAGGCTGGCCGGAGAAAGACAATGACGAGACTTTTAAAACATTCCGTCAGCGCCAGACTGAACTTTCACTACTGAGAGGATGTATTCTGTGGGGTGACCGGGTGGTAATTCCGGACAGATTGCAAGAGAGGGTATTAGAGATGCTACATGAGGGTCATCCTGGCATCGTCAGGACTAAAGCCCTGGCCAGGAGTTATGCTTGGTGGCCAGGGATGGACAAGCAAATTGAAGCATGGGTCGCCAAATGCCACCGGTGCCAGGAGACCAGATCCAGCCCACCCGCAGCACCTATCCGGGACTGGGAAACACCACGGGGGCCCTGGTCCAGAATCCATCTAGACTTTGCTGGCCCCACAAATGGGCATACTTTTCTAATCACAGTTGACGCGTACTCCAATTGGTTGGAGGTATGCGACATGAAATCCACTACCACAGAGGCCGTCGTTAAAGAACTGTGTAAACTGTTTTCCACACACGGCCTCCCAGACGTCGTCGTTTCAGACAACGGGCCCCAGTTCACTTCCATCGATTTCGAACGGTTCCTGGCAGAGAGGGGTATCCGCCACGCATTAACAGCACCGGCGCATCCGGCGGCGAACGGTAGGGCGGAACGGATGGTCCAGTTTACGAAAAAGACCCTCCGGAAAATGGACCACGGGGAGATCAGCGACAAAATCAACAAACTGCTCTTCATACAGCACATCACTCCCAATACCACAACTAACAAGAGCCCTGCAGAACTTCTAATGGGCAGAAAGCTGAGGTCCCCACTCGACAGATTACACCCGACCTATAACCCGGAGCGGCCCCCAGACTCCAGCTCCAGGTACCGGACATTTGACCCAGGTGACTTAGTCTATGCAAAGAACATGACGGGGGACCCCCTATGGATCCCAGCCGTCATAACTCAAGTCACTGGTCCACGGTCGTACCGGCTCCAAACCATCGATGGGCGAGCCTGGAAACGACATATCGACCAGCTCAGGTCACGAACAGCGACTGACCTCAACCCCCAAGACACGAACCAAGGGGGGAGGGAATACCCGGAGAGACAATCGCAGGAAAAAATAAACCAAAAATACTCACCGGAACACAGCCATCGCGAGTCCCCTCCGGAGAAGAACCACCTGGCCAGCTCTACCGACTCGGAGAAGCCAAGCGGGAGCGGCGAAATCCGTAGCTCAACCGACCCGGTAGGCCCAGGCGGGAGCCACGGCGAAAGAACCGGCCCGATCATCCAGCCGGTTCGCACAGAGGCAGGAGCAGCCAAAAAGATGACCGCTCCGGCCGAGTTACAGCATGCAAATGAGTTGCGCAGGTCAACTAGGACTCGACGGAGCCCCGCCTACCTGCGTGACTACACCACGTGATGGACCATACCAAGAGGGGAGGGGTGTTATGTCCTGAATTGGAATACTCGAAATCCCCGAGCCTTGATTGGCTAAGGCGCGGGGATTTCTGATTGGCCAGGCGAGCCGCGCTGATTGGCCCGATTGGAGTCTCCCGCGATTGGTTCAAACCAAGAGCGGGAGACTTGAATCGCTGCCATTGGCCGCGGCCGCCGCTGCGAAAGGTATAAAAGCCGCGGGCTTTTTGCCTTTCGCCGGTTCGGTTCTCC
This sequence comes from Hydrophis major, assembly GCA_033807585.1. Lineage (NCBI taxonomy): Eukaryota > Metazoa > Chordata > Lepidosauria > Squamata > Elapidae > Hydrophis > Hydrophis major. Next base: position 237,255,916 of record CM066330.1, on the reverse strand, counting down.
CATTGTAAATAAAGAGCTTTGAATGAAAGTCACCGACTCTGAGCTTCTTTTGCGGACACGACAGTGCCCTTATCCAGTTAAGTCTTAGATCCAAAAGAAAACAGTAGAACTTTTTAAAAATTGTGCTGGCTAGAGGTAATAAGAACTGTCAGTCAGTCATGTTATGTTGCCTGATTAAACTATGTTGCATAATTTACCACCAGTCAATTAGGCTATGTTCTCATGTTCCAGAGCCAATCAACTAATGTATACTGCTTGCAGGGGTTTTCAGGGAAGGGGGGGGGCTCTTCAAATTTTAGATGTAAGTAAATAATGCTGATAAAGCACCAATATTTGTATATTATGTGTGTAATAAAAAAAAACCATGGATAGATATGAGGAAATTTCAGCCCCATAGCAACGTTTGTAATAGATTTTAAACATTTTTACAAAAGTTATCTCCGTGGCTTTCTAAAGGAAACCATTTTTATAGTTGTGCAATTACAAGGAATAATTTCTAAAAAAAAAATCTATCCATTCATCGAATGGGAATTATTGATCAAATTGATTTTTGGTCCCCTATGCAGCTTCCTGGGCTCTCCAGGATGCTTCAATAGCTGTTTGGAAAAAAAGAGAAGGCTTCAGAAGAGAGGAAGAAGTTTATCTGTGTGCAATTGTATTTAGGTTTGTGGATAGTTTATCTGCAAAAACTGAACATTAAATATTCTGATTCAAGATTTACCGTATATACTCGAGTATAAGCCGAGTTTTTCAGCACATTTTTTGTGCTGAAAAAAACCCCCTCGGCTTATACTCGAGTCAGATTCCCCTCTGAAAAAAAATGGTGTGGAGCTCCGAAGCTGGGCAGCCGCTTCCCTGCTTCCGTGTTTCCTTTGCAACTTTTAAGCATGTGGGTAATTGGAAGCAGAAAAGTTCTTGCTTGAGGATATATTGTTTTTTCTTTTTTTAACTGTTTTTTGGGGGGAAGACCCACCGCCATGTGAGAATGCTCAGACACGAAATCTATCCAACCGAAAATAAGTGTGTGTGTGTGGGGGGGATTTTAACAGAGGGAAGATGTAGGGAGAAGGCAAAAGCGACAGAAGATCCTTCAGGGGAAACTGAGGGGGAGACTCACCCTTGGTCCAGATGAGCCCCCTTCCCCTTTCTCTAGGCTGAGAAAACAACGCAAGCCGAGGTTGCTTCGGCTCCACTCAGCTTCATTTCCTCAGCTCCAGCTGCTTTCAGTCCACTCAGGAGGAGGGGGAGGAGGAGGGGGAGGCAGCTCGCGTTGTTTTCTGAGCTCTAGGCTGAGAAAGCAACGCGAGCCGAGGTCGCTCCACTCAGCTTCATTTCCTCAGCTCCAGCTGCTTTCAATCCACTCGGGAGGAGGTGGAGGAGGAGGTGGAGGCAGCTCGCGTTGTTTTCTGAGCTCTAGGCTGAGAAAGCAACGCGAGCCGAGGTCACTCCACTTAGCTTCATTTCCTCAGCTCCAGCTGCTTTCAGTCCACTCGGGAGGAGGCGGAGGAGGAGGTGGTGGTGGCAGCTCGCGTTTTCTGATAGTGAGATCATTTCCCAAATTAATTGATTCACTAACCCAAAAGAAGAAGATGTTGATGACAGTGGGAGGCAGGAGTCACTCTCTCCCTTGCAAGAAAAAAGCAAGAGCCGTTCTTATGATCTCTCCCTCTCTCTCTTTCTCCCCGTAATACAGTAAAGCCCTTTCCAGCACGCGCGCACGATCCGCCCCCGCCGCTTTGCACCTTGCAAATGCAAAAACCCTGGGCTTGACTTCATTGGGGGGGGGGGAGAGAGAGAGAGATATCATAAGAACGGCTCTTGGTTTTTTCTTGCAAGGGAGAGAGTGACTCCTGCCTACCACTGTCATCATCATCATCTTTTGGATTAGTGAATCAATCAAACCTTTCATGATAGTGAGATCGTTTCCCAAATTTCCCTTAAATAAGGGAAGAAATCAGAAACAAACCTTTGGGCTGAGAATAAGCCTGTTCCTATGATGCCATTTTTGTTCACTGCAGTGTGAAAAGTGTGAAAAAACACACTTCTTTTTTCTCATCTTCTTCTTTCCTATTTACTGGTCTCTTTCAAAGAGGAAATTGTGAACATCAAACTTATTCTCAACTGTCCTAGTGAAAGTTTTTATTGGTATCTATTTTTATTTTTGAAATTTACCAGTAGCTGCTGCATTTCCCACCCTCGGCTTATACTCGAGTCAATAAGTTTTCCCAGTTTTTTGTGGTTAAATTAGGTGCCTCGGCTTATATTCGGGTCGACTTATACTCGAGTATATACGGTACTTCAGTTTTTTCTCTAGTCACATAGGCTGTTAAATCTGATTGCTATTATTCTTAGTTCTGCTGCTGAGGAGTTGACAACTATTGGCTCTTTAGTTTGGAAATCTTTATTCTGTCCCTTATGAGCAATCATTTTCCACTTAATGAACTGAACTCATCAGCTCAGTAATATATTGCAGGTACATAAGAATGACTAATTTATTCCATATAAGTTCCCTTTTCTTAGCTAGTCTAAGATATGTAAGTGAATTCAAGTAACAAGTGAAAGTCTAATTACTAAAAACTTACATAGAATCATTGGAGCCTGCAAGAAATATATGAGATTTGCTCCACTAATGGAATAACTTGCTAAATTACCAAACTGTTGAACAATATCAGTATATTTTGGCATAGATAACATATAAATATATAAATATAAACATATATATATGGATCTTTGGTTATTCGGGTTTTCTCCCGCCTAAGATTGGGAGTATCTAGGCTATCTTGGGAGTATCTAGCCTAGATACTTCCAATCTTACGTGGGAGAAAACCCGAATAACCAAAGATCCACATACAAATACCCGCGAGAACCTCAGAAAACAAATATATATGTGTGTGTGTGCGTGTGTGTGTGTGTATGTATGTATGTATGTATGTAGTGGTGCAATGGTTGGAATGCAGTATTGCAAAGTAATTCTGCCGACTGCCAGATGTTTGATCCTTACTGGCTTAGGGTTGACTCAGCCTTCCATTTTCCTGAGGTTGGTAAAATGAGGACCTAAATTGTTGGGGGGCAATAATCTGATTCTGTAAACTGCTTAGAGTGGACTGTGAAGCTCTATGAAACAATATAAAAGTCTTAAGTGCTATTGCTAAATAATAATAATTTATATTCAGCTCCAGGGTTATATATACTGTATATTGCAAGTTATCAGAATTTTAAGTTTGATTACTATAATTGTTATCAGTAAATATTTTCAGTTCTGTCATGATTTCATCTATAGTAGCAAGTCTCTAAATTATTAAATGTTTGAATTGGATGGCCCACTCCGGTTTTTATCTGCATAAATGCAGTTCTCCTAGAAAACCATATATAGTGGGAATAAGCTTTTAAAGCAGTGAAAAGCTTAATTTGGTTTTCTTTTCCCTTTTGCATCTCAGGAAAATTAAATTGAAGCTGTTAGGTGGTCTGCTGCCAGCTCTACAGACTGTTATCTGTAGGGCTGGAGGGGTTGGGGGAGATCCTGTTTTCTGTATCTTCTTAATTCCAGACCTATAATAAATAAAATGCATAACACCACTAGCTAGTACTTTAGACAGGAGAGGTTTTCAGTTTATCCATTAAGCAATAAAGTACTCAAAGGGTAAAGGAGTAATATTTCTCAGCTGTTATGGAAACTTTTTCTTCACAAGAGTGAGACAAATATTCTAATAATGAAGCAATAATTTGCTTGATGATTATTAATAATATTTTGCTTCCTAAGCCTATTCCTGTGCTTCATTTACTGTCTCAAATATCATTCTGAATGTAATGGAAAAGTAATGAACAAATATAAAATGCTAATTAGATAGAGCAGTACCTTTGGATTGTTTTAATAATTGTCGTATCCGCAATTAAGACTCGTAGTCAGTGACTTTCAATTCAAGCTCTTTATTAACACTGGTGGAACCGAACCGCCAAAGACAAAAAGCTTGCGGCTTTTATATCTTTTGCTTCGGCGGCCGCGGCCAATGGCAACGATTCAAGTCTCCCGCTCTTGGCTTTAACCAATCGCGGGAGACTTCAATCGGGCCAATCAGGCGCGGCTCGCCTGGCCAATCAGAAATCCCCGCGCCTTAGCCAATCAAGGCACGGGGATTTCGAGTAGTCCATTTGCATACATGACACCCCTCCCCTCTTGGTATGGTCTTCTCACGTGGTGTAGTCACGCAGGTAGGCGGGGCTCCGTCGAGTCCTAGATGACCTGCGCAATTCATTTTCTTGTTGTATCTCGGTAGGGGCGGTCATCTTTTTGGCTGCTCCTGCCTCTGAGCGAACCGGCTGGATGATCGGGCCGGTTCCTTCGCCGCGGCTCCCGCCTGGGCCTACCGGGTCGGTTGAGTCGCGGATTCCGCCGCTCCCGCTTGGCTTCTCCGGGTCGGTAGAGCTGGCCAGACGGTTCTTCTCCGGCTGTGACTCGCGAAGGCTGCGTTCTGGTGAGTTTCTAATTTTTATTTGTTCTTGCGGTTGTTTAACCGGGTGTTCCCTCCCCCCTTGGTTCGTGTCTTGGGGGTTGAGGTTAGTCAATGTTCGTGACCGGAGCTGGTCGATATGTCGTTTCCAGGCTCGCCCGTCGGTGGTTTGGAGCCGGTACGACTTTGGACCAGTGATCTGAGTTATGACGGCTGGGATCCATAGGGGGTCCCCCGTCATGTTTTTGGCGTATACTAGGTCGCCTGGTTCAAATGTCCGATACCTGGAGCTGGAGTCTGGGGGCTGCTCCGGGTTGTAGGTTGGGTGTAGGCGGTCGAGTGGGGATCGCAGCTTCCTGCCCATCAGGAGCTCTGCAGGGCTCTTGTTGGTGGTTGTGTTTGGCGTGATGTGCTGTATGAAGAGCAGCCTGTTGATCTTGTCGTTGATCTCCCCGTGGTCCATTTTCCGGAGGGTCTTTTTTGTAAACTGGACCATCCGCTCCGCCCTACCGTTCGCCGCCGGATGCGCCGGTGCCGTTAACGCGTGGCGGATGCCTTTTTCTGCCAGGAACCGTTCAAAATCGATGGATGTAAACTGTGGCCCGTTGTCCGAGACAACGACGTCTGGGAGGCCGTGGGTGGCAAACAGCTTACACAGTTCTTTAATGACGGCCTCTGTGGTGGTGGATTTCATGTCGGCCACCTCTAGCCAGTTTGAGTATGCGTCAACTGTGATTAAAAAGGTGTGCCCATTTGTGGGGCCGGCAAAGTCTAAATGTATTCTGGACCAGGGTCCCCGAGGTGTCTCCCAGTCCCGGATAGGTGCCATGGGTGGGCTGGATCTGGTCTCCTGGCACCGGTGGCATTTGGCGACCCATGTTTCAATTTGTTTGTCCATGCCAGGCCACCAAGCGTAGCTCCTGGCCAGGGCTTTGGTCCTGACGATGCCAGGATGACCCTCGTGCAACATCTCTAGGACCCTGTTCTGTAATTTAGTCGGAATTACCACCCTGTCTCCCCAAAGGATACATCCTCTCAGTAGTGAAAGTTCCGTCTGGCGCTGGCGGAAGGGTTTAAAAGTCTCATTATCGTCTTTTTCCGGCCAGCCTTTTTGTAGCCAATGTAAGATTGGCGCTAAGTGTTTGTCCTTAACCGTTTCCCTCGCTATGTCCGATGCGGTAATGGGTAAACACTCGATGGACAGGGTATTTGTTGTTGGTGCAGGGTCAGGGTCAGAGTCAGGTAAGGGGGAACGGCTTAAAGCGTCCGCGTGCGATATCTTCTTACCTGGCTTGTGTAGCAGTTCATAGTTGTAGGCTGCCAGGAATTCAGACCATCTTGTCATCCGGGGTGACAAGATGTTTGGTGTGGGACGGTTTCCCGCGAGAATGCCCAGCAACGGTTTATGGTCAGTCACTATTTTGAATGGGCGGCCATAAAGGTACTCGTGGAAACGCTTAACGGCGGCCACTATAGCCAAAGCTTCTTTGTCCAGCTGGCTATAGTTCCGCTCTGGTTTAGTCAGAGTTCTCGAGAAAAATGCGATAGGTGCTTCTCTCTGGTCTGGGAGGGTATGGCTGAGGACAGCGCCGACGCCGAAAGGTGATGCGTCGCAAGTGACAGCTACAGGCAGGGTTTCGCAGAACTGCATTAGGACGGCATCAGAGGTGAGGAGGTCTTTGGTCTTTTGAAAAGCTGTTTGTTCCCGTCTCCCCCAAGTCCAGGCTGCCTTCTTGTCCAGGAGTCTATGTAAAGGTTCCGCCGCCGTAGCCTTTTGAGGTAGGAAGACATTATAGAAGTTTAGTAAACCTAAGAACGCTTGCAGCTCTAATTTGGACTTTGGGGTGGGGGCTTCTTTGATGGCCTTTACTTTTTTTGTTGTGGGGTGGATGCCCTGCTGGTCTAGGAGGTAGCCCAGAAACTCTACTTGCTTTGTACAAAGTTGGCATTTTTTGCGTTTGACTTTAAGTCCTGTTTCTTTAAATTTCGTTAAGACTTGTCTTAAACGGTTTTCTAGTTCAGCTTCATTTGGCGCCGCCACTAATACGTCATCGAAGTAGGGCACCACCCCCTTGATGCCTTGCAGCAAGCGTTCCATCAGGCTCTGGAAGATGCCTGGTGCCACGCTGACCCCAAATTGAAGTCTGTTACATTTAAAAGCCCCCCGGTGGGTCACTATTGTTTGGGCCTCTGCCGTTTCCTCGTCCACAGGTAGTTGTTGATAGGCTTGTGCGAGGTCGAGCTTAGCAAAAACTTTGCCCCCTCCCAGTGAGTGCAGTAAATGTTGCACTACCGGGACTGGGTAGGCGCTTTGTTGCAACGCGCCATTTAGGGTGGCCTTATAGTCCCCGCAGATTCTCACGGACCCGTCTGGTTTTATTGGGGTCACTATAGGGGTTTCCCATCTGGCGTGATCTGTCGGTTGTAACACCCCTTGTCTGACGAGCTTGTCTAGCTGCTCGTCGATTTTGGGTTTTAATGCAAAGGGTACCCTTCTAGGCTTAAGCCGCTTCGGGGGAACCCTTGGGTCTAAATCAAATGAAATAAGGGGCCCCTGGTACTTGCCCAATTCTCCATTGAAGACCTCCTGGAATTCTTCGGTTAGCCGCTGTTCCCAAGCTTCAATGGATACGTGGTTGACACCTGTCAGCGCGATGTTAAGCGGAGCAAACCATTGTAACCCCAGCAGGCTAGGGCGGTCGCGGTCGACTATTGTGAGTGGAAGTTGTTCTGTGTGGCCTTTGTAGGTTATGTTAAAGTTCTTGGTGCCCACTACCGGAACGCGATTACCTTGATAGTCTTTTATGATGATTTTTTGGGCAGGTACGTTTCTTCTTTGTAGTGTAGGCACTAGTTGCTTGATTTCGCGCCAAGCAATCATAGAAAGGTAGGAGCCGGAGTCCACTTCCATCTTACATGGTCGACCCTCTATGTGAACTTCTACGTGAACCTTTCTAGCTCCGTCGGAAATGGCGTGGCCAATGGTCACCGTCTGGTGGGTTTCCTCTTTACGTCGGCTGTCACTGCTTCTTTGCGATCGTTGTCTCTGGTCCCATTGACCCGTTGGCTGGCGCTCTCTGGCTCTGGGCGGGGAGCTTTCTCTCTTCCTGTCAAGTTGTTCCCGTTTGGGCGGGCTGCGGGGTTTTTTCTGGCGGCAAACTCGGGCGATGTGGCCTCGTCGGTCACAATGCCTGCAGATAGCGTCAAAGAATCGGCATTCTGACCTGGGGTGGTCGCCGCCGCAACCGGCGCAGTTGGTCCTCGACCTGCGACCTCTTTGACTTCGCTGTTCGCCTCGTCCCATTTGTACACGGTGTATGTCCTCCTCGTCATCTGACGCGCTGGAGGTTGATTGGTATTCGCCGTAGTGTGCGGTCGCTTCGCTTCTGGTGTCGGCCGACCTCGCGGGGTTGTTGTTCCCGCCCTTCGCGTCAGATCTTCGCATGGTGTCTGCTGACGTGCGGGTGGCTTCTGCTGCTGCGGCCGCAGTGAGGGCATCGGCTAGGCTGATGTCGCCTTTGGCCATGAGTCGGCTCTGGAGTGTCGGATCCCATAGCCCGAGCACGAAGCGGTCTCTGATGAGACTATTAAGCCCTTCAAACTCACAGAGTCCTCCCAGGCGCCGTAATTCAGCGACAAAGTCGCTTAATTTCTCGTTCGGTTTCTGGTTTCTGCGGTAAAACTCGTTTCGCCGTATCAGGATGGGGACCTCGGGGGCGTAATGGCGTCTCAGTATGGGCTCGAGGACGTCCCAGTCTATGGCGGTTGCGTCTGCTGGTTTGGCCAATGCCTTGGCCATCTGGAAGACCTCTGGTCCGCAGTGTGTGAGAAAGACGGCGCGTTTTAGCGGGCCCGGGGCGTCCTTCATGCCGGCGCATTCCAGATACATCCGGAATCGATCCGAGTACGATTCCCAGTCCTCGGCGGCGGGGTTGAAGGGAGCGGGCGGTGCTATTTTCGCCATCTTCGCTGTCGCTGGTTCTTAAACGGATACGGGGTTCGGTTCAATGGCGAGATCCCATCCTCGTCGCCAGTGTCGTATCCGCAATTAAGACTCGTAGTCAGTGACTTTCAATTCAAGCTCTTTATTAACACTGGTGGAACCGAACCGCCAAAGACAAAAAGCTTGCGGCTTTTATATCTTTTGCTTCGGCGGCCGCGGCCAATGGCAACGATTCAAGTCTCCCGCTCTTGGCTTTAACCAATCGCGGGAGACTTCAATCGGGCCAATCAGGCGCGGCTCGCCTGGCCAATCAGAAATCCCCGCGCCTTAGCCAATCAAGGCACGGGGATTTCGAGTAGTCCATTTGCATACATGACAATAATGGTCTTAGTATGCGATGCTGATTATCTTTGAGTCCCAAAGGTACTTTTTCAAAAGGCAACTGGACTTCTTGCCTTTGTTGAAGATGTTTCGCTTCTCATCCAAGAAACTTTTTCAGTTCTTAATGAATGGTGGAGAATGGAAGGATTTATGTTCCTCACAGTCATCTGGTGGCTAGCACTCTTCAAGGAAAAACAAGAAGTCCAGTTGTTTTTTTAAAAAGCACATTTGGGACAACTATAACCTGGATGACTAAGAATCTCTATGGACTTTTCAGATGTTTGTTATGAGCAGTCTTTTAAGTGTTGAGGCTATAAATAGGCTACTTTGATTCATCATCCTCAAATCTAACTAATTTTAAACTATTTTACAATTATAAGGAGAAACTGGGTACCGTCTTCTATTCATACTGTATTTTAGAAAACATTTTGGATTGTGCTTTGACTAAACTTGTAAGGACTTGGAAGCTAAGCAAGGTTGATTTTGGTTAATACTTGGTGGGAAATTGCAAGGTGTATAGGCTAGACTTAAAAAGGTATATAGCAACTTAAAAACAATTTTGGAATAAGATTATGACAAATGACTTTTATATCATTGCCAAGGAAACTACGCAGATATATCTTCAAAGAGACCAGCAATCCAATTTGAGTTAAATTACTTATCTTCGCTTTGACAAAACTATCATAAAGCAACTTGCCCCAATCCCTTTGTCTGCTTCACTTAGTTATTCCAATAATTAAGAGGATTCTGCACATGTGCAGTCTCCCCCCCCCCCGAAAGGTATTTTCCTATTCAGATAGCATGTTGCAGACATCTTAGGGGAGAATTGCAAGTTCCTAGTATAGTTACCAGAGTGAATGATGCTAACAAAATATAAGTGCCAGATGGGTCAAATTGCTGTCTTCTAGTCCTTAGAGTTCTATCTTGTATTCTGTTTCATCTTTTTCTTTTTTCCAAACAAAAAAGGATTGGAACTGCAATAACCCAATACCCTTATATTTTAAAGAATGCCTATGGAGGCTTTTTGTGATCCATAAACGTTCTTGGAAGTAAATATGATAACATATTAGAGGTTGGAGTTTTTCTTTATAAAACACCACCTGCTCATTATTTGTGAATCTAAAATGTCTGAAGTAAATTGAGGCAGAGAACTGAAATTTTCTATTTTCTGTAGTTCCATTTCACTTATGCAATATCTGAAAATATGCTAAGACTGTATCTCTTAAATATGTTATGTAAAAATTGGGTTTACAGCAGCCAAGCATTACTGATGAATTCTTATTTTATGGCATATCTGAATATTTATTTTAAAGAATATATCTCTTAAACCAATATCAGCAAAAGAAGAGAAAAGCGTAAAGTCAAGTTCCCTTTGAGATGAGCCTGACTTCTGGTAATACATCCAAATTAATTACTTGATAACAAAATGGAAATAGTTTGCAACAGAATTATTCTAGAATGTTTTTCAGATTTTCTAATCTACCTGACTATCCTATAATTTAATGACGATCTTTCATCCTACTATTAACTAAAACCAATCCTGCTTTGCTTTCCAAAATCAGATAAACCTAGTTCTCTGCTACCACAGGAAACCAGTCTCAAAAAGTGGAAAAAAATTAACACCAAAATTAAATAATAATAAAAATTGTGTTAAAGTAATAATAAAATTATTACCAGTATCATTAAAAGATAAACAGAGATATGTTAAATATTTTTTTCTTTTTATTTTAAGGTGCGTATGTATCATATAATAATTCTGGAAATAACAAAGGAATGATGTGGCTTTTTCCTTAAAGTAAGTCATTCTTTCTTTTAGCAACCAATTTAATAAAAGTAAGTTGTTTTAAATTCTATGGTTGAAGTAATAACACATTTACTTTCATTATGGGCTTTGCTTTCATTAATTGTAGATTTATATTGTATATTACATATTCTTTTAAAAATTAATTAAGACTAGTTGTGGTATAATGGAATAAGAGAGCATCTTGAATAGTTTAAATTAGAATAAATTAAATTAAGAAAAAAAAATCTTATATTGATCTATCCTGGCATGTGTCAGAATACCGTATGTACCTTAGAATAGCATGAACATACTATGCTGAAAGACAAATAGAAATTAAAAATATTTCTGGCAGCTTTTAAACCTTCTATATACTTATATAGCCACTCTAATTCTACTCACAATATACTAATACATAGCCACTCTAATCATAGCCCTTAGTCACTTTGAAAGTGGATGGCAAATAAATCTAATAAATAAATAGATAAATAAATAAATATGATTCTGATGCTTTATCCTGTTAATTAGTTGACAGTGACTAAATTTGGAAAATGATTTATGTTTGGTAAAAGGTACGTGGACCAAATATAACCAAAAGATTATACAGAAATGTGCTTGTTGTATGTTTATTGAGTGAATAGGCTTCAACTATGGAATGTGTGCTTGAATATGGTCATATATCATCTTCATGAGAGTAATGGGAGAACAAATGATGGAATGCAGATGATGACATGAGTATGGAAATGCCTTGAATATTTGTGTCAGACATCAGGATGCATGTACGGCAGTATATGTGTGATAATGAACATAAATAATAATACTTTATTATCATTGTACGAATATACACAGTATATACATACAACGAAATTCACATAATTCTTATGATAAGAGTGTTGGCAGGGGAATCTTACTATACTTATCATTTTGTACAGCATTAACACAATACCATTTTGTTGCTTGAGAACTCAAATAATTTATAATGAAGATTAGATAGATTTTATAATGCAATGAAGAATATGAATCTAAAAATTCATCAGTTAAAGACAAAGATATTTGAGTTTGTTATAAATGACCTGAAATACCATTTGTGATTATGGGAAGGTAGACAACAATTTACACCAATGAAAGAGCAATCACTCTAAGACAGTGAGAAACAGGAAAACATCTAGGTGAGTAGGTATCTAGAAATAACACCACATTCCATCAGAAAAAGGAATATGCATTTACAGACAAACTGCTTAACAGTAAATTTTGCTGGAGAAGAGAAAATTTACTTAGGGGCCATGTTCATGAATCTGTGCATGCTATAAAAGAAGGATGGAGTCGTGACAGTCAGACTTCTGACTCAGATTGCTGATTTGTTGCCAAAAGCCTAACCAGTGTTTGATTAGCCTGGTATGGAATGGTACCTAAGAATGAATGAATGGGAATTGATCGTTGAAACTGTTTAAAACATCTTTAATTATTTAAATTTTGACCCCTATGAATGAATTAGGGACAAAATTTAAGTGAACACATCATGAAAGCCATCAATACCTTGACCATACCTGTGATATAATACACTGCTGGAATTATTGATTGGACACAAACTGAACTGAATAGTAATATTGATAGATTATACCTGTTCTGCAGAAATGTACGTAGTTGTTTACTTCAAGTCAAACAAATAGTTGAACAAGTGTGCTGATTATGTAAAAGACAGAACTTGGAAAATTTGTGCATTGACAATATTTCCTTCAGTCAACTGCAAAAGACCACAGTTTGGATTTGCGTATAGACTGTGTGGATACATTACAATATCATGAGTTCTTGGGAAGAACTCAGTGTGCATGAAGGCCAACACAGACTAAAGAACTGAGAGCTGTAATTTCACATTGTTGTGAATAGGTAATAACAACAACAACAACAACAACAACTTACTATATTATTGCATTTTGATGTTCAAGCAGAAAACAAATAAAATTAACTACTTTAAATTCATTACTAGCCAAATGTGGCATCTGTTCAAATTTTCTTTGGATTCTTGCCTAGCAGCATGTCTATAACATATGATATATTGCTCTCCCATGATATAAAATCCAAACAGACCACAGAAGAATTGAATTATTCATCTTTTCTTAACTTGGAGATTTCAATAAAACTCTGTGTGTATAAGCATAGGTAAATCTACGTACTTCTGAATTTTTTAAAATTTCTTAGCTAGGGGCACATCTGGCCTGAAAATATATTTGTATAAAAGTTGCTTTGATACATATGGCCTGTATACATAGTCCATTGCAGTTGGAGTCAGTGTATTACATATTTTTTCTTTAAATTTCACTTGACTGGCTTTTTCAGGGCCAATTCTGAAAGAGACTTCCCTGATTTACAAATGAAGGACTCTAGATTTGTGTAGTTTCCATAGATGCTAGGCATTCATTTTCATCTCAAGCTCATTTTTAGTTGATGCATTTGTTGTCTGGGATTGTGAGTAAAAAGGGAAGTAAAGCCACCACCATTAGAGATGAATTCATTTCCTGAAGTTCTACATAAGTATTTGATCAGATTCTCTCAAAAAGGGTCTCTTCAAATTGTTTCAAACCAGTGTCACTCACATAATGGATTTCCTGTATCATCTGGTCAGAAGAGGAAGAACATAGGAATGTTTATTGCAATGTCTCCTGTGTCACCTAGTTTGTCATTTGTGGTTGCAAGGAGTGTTATTAGTAGCTCATCAAAGGACACAGAGATACCTTCTTAATATAGCTGTCTGTTCCATCTATATAAGATTGTTTATTAATTGCTAAGCTATGTGGCTAAAGTCTGTTGAGGGTGGAACAATATTGAAAACAGCAGTAGAAATGGCATATCAACATTTCCAATATCTGCATAGGGTGGACAGTAATTTTGAATGTCCAACTAATCTGAAAACCCATGATGTTCCCCAAGTATTTGTAAGCCTCTCTAGGTTTGAGGGTTGTCAGATCTTTTTGAATGAAGACGAGTACTGATAGGATTTGACTTTTCAACTTTCATTTATGTGAGAAGGTGCTCACAATTTAAATTTAGACTGAATCAATTGATGGCAGCTGAACATTGTTTAGTGTGTAATGCAGAGCCTTGATTTCTCAGCAACAAAGTCATTTGCATTCACAAGGATTTTAACTCTTATTTCATGAAAATGGAAATTTGTATTCCATTAGTGTTATACTGTAGAAGGAATTCAATTGCCAGGTTAGAGGTGCAACCTTGCCATAAACTCCATGAAGCAGCTTCATAAATTTAATGATAAAAGTCTGTGCAGTCTGTAGAAACTCTGTAACTCATACCAACTGCAAAACTAAAGATAAAAATTTAGCTCTATATAGAAATTCTTCACTGTTTTCAGAGAGATGATCATTGTTAGAAACTCAAACACTTCTTTAAAGGGCAAATATTTTTCTATGTAGATGGAATCTCTGAAAGTTAGTACTTTCTGTTAAGCCTGGGTTCCCCAACCAGGGTTAAGGACACAAGCTAAACAGAATGTGCAGCGTTAGTCAGATAGGCATACAGATAAATGTGTGAGATAAGTTTGTATGTTAGTTAACATACAGTAAAAATAACAGATACGCTTGTGTTATCAAGAATATAGTTTATTCCACTTAGAGTTTTACAGCATAGTCAAAATAACAGTCCATTAGTCATGCATCGTTTTTAGTCAGTCCATTCAAGGATATTCAATTAGCAAAGTCTGTGTAGAATATCCAATGTCAGTTCACTTAAAATAAATCAGTCCTCTCACCGTTGATAAATCAACAGTCCTTTCTCTCTCCCGTTTCAGTAGGGGAAAAACGCAGTCTTCAGTCTATCCAGTAATTAGGGATCATCAAGCCAGAGAGAGAGCAAGCTGCCGTTGTCTTGCTTCTTTCATGGTGCTTTTACAACCACTCCCTTAATTACATTCTTACAGTTAAAGTTACAGACACTTTAACTAACAAACCATGATAACATATTTATTATTTTACCTAAACCAGTTAGGGTAAACAATGTTATCCCTAACACTTTCGTCTATAATAGAAGTCATTCAGAACCACTTTGGTTCTGTCAGACCAGATAGATTTAACCTTATGTATATTTCACTGAATTGGAATTTGTTCTTATATGTCTCTTGAAAACAATCCTTAAAAGACCTAGTTTATCCTTTTTGCGCTAAGTTTTATTTGCAATGCTAGGGTTCTGAGTAAACATCCTATCTATTTATATCTTTCTGAAGATTATTAACATGTCCAGATGGATGAAATGCCTTGTTCGTTGTGTGTTTCTAGAATTACATCTAATATTTTGAACAACATACATAGTTTTTTCTGATTCAGAATCAGATCAGTGAAAACAGTGATCAATTAAAATAGTCTTTGTTTCATGCTAACCAGTTGCAGTGTTAGCTGCTCTTTAGAAGATATTGTCCATTTAGATTTTGCAGTGTTATTCAAAACTGAGTATTTATCAGCATCAGAGGTGGTATTCAGCAGGTTCTGACCAGTTCTGGAGAACCGGTAGCGGAAATTTTGAGTAGATTGCAGAATTGGCAAATACCACTTCTGACTGGAGATTTTATAGTATCTTTCCTCTGCAACATTCCACCAAGCCACACCCACAATACTGGTAGTAAAAAAAATTGAATCGCACCACTGATCAGCATGTTTTTAATCAGTATTGCCACTAAACATTCTTTGAAAATATTTGAATACTCTCTTTTCTACTTCCCTGGTTTGATTATATTGGAAATAGATTTCCTTACATCTTAGAATAAGAGGAGGAAAGCACTCTATTGATCTTATCTATAAATTGCAATTGCTTATACAAGGTAGTCTTCACTTAGTTACCACAAGTGGAACCCACAACACTGTTACTAAATGCTGCAGTTGCTAAATGGAAAATAACATGGCTGCGATGGGCTTATGATATTACTTCCCCTTCAGTACAGACATCATAGCTGATATTTTAGCCGTCAAAAATTGATTGTGAGTAAGCAGCTGATACTATATTCCTTCCTTACATGTATTTGCATAGTTACAACGGATGGAAAATTGATGGATTTTATCTGCAAAATTACTTACTAAAGATAATACAATGATAGATACACACATACACACCTTTATTTTACCATTGTACAAATAAGGGAATAGTTTGTAGGGGGAGTTGTATTTAGATCATATAACAAACATAATTAACATTACGTAGATTGATTTAATTTGCACCAGACATTCAGCAGAATATGCAGCTTGTGAACATATCAAACAGATGGAGTTTGACACTAAGGGTGCAAATAACAACCTCTACACTTTATCATGTCAGCTTTTAATAAACCCTAAAGACCCATTTATTTCGGGTTCCAGCTGGAAGGTAGAGATTAGCGTTTAAGAAAAGTCTTTTGGAGTGGGTGGTTATATTAATGTCCTGTTGGATGTTGGGGAGATTTTTGCCCTTAAATAATATTTATAACAGTTGAAATGCCTACAGATAATGATTTTGAAAAAATGTTTTTATATGGTAAAAAGTAAGCAAGCTGATACAGGATCAGGCCAATATTGTGTATGTTTGCTGCCTTGAGTCATTTTTCAAAATAAAGGCAGGATATAAATAAATAAAATAAAATAGTTAAAATAAATATCTAAACAAAGAACAAATCAAAACTGCATCTTCTGCACAAAAGAGAATTTCTTTTATCCCTTCTTGTAAATTGAGTAGAAGAAAGAAGCTCAAAAAACTGAATAGTGATTGTATTGTAAAGCTTGCTTATTAATTAATTTGTTTGTTTATTTTGCTTATCTTATTTTTATAATGAAAATAGGCAGCAAACATATCTAATACTCCATTCTCAGCATATTTTTGCACAGTAAAAACTTTGAAGTGAGTTGGGCTAACAGAGCTGGACTGGTCCAAAATCATCCATCTGGCTATCAGGCCTAAAGCAGAACTAGAATTTACAGCTTCCTGGTTACCCACATGCATGAGGTATAGGTGGCGTGTGAAACCACCACCACATCTCAGTCCTTGGAAGACAAATTTGCTCCTGAAGCCAGTCCCTGGTGCTAGAAAGACCACTCTATGGATCACTGTTCCATAGAGTAGGATTTAGATCTAAGCTCTTGACTGGAGCTGGGAAGATCACCATATGGGCTCTCTAATGTTAACTTTATGACCAGGCTGAAAACTATTTTTAATAATCCATCTAATCAGACCACAGAAGATTCCAAACAACTGAGGCATGCTATGGAAAGGCACAATTACTTTTTCTCCTTTCTTCTCTGTCTACTCTGCAGAAACTTCAGAAAAAGCTAGACGCCAACAATATCCCATAAAAAGGTAACAATATCCCTGCCTGGTTATGTCTGACTCTAGGGAACAATACGTTTCTGTTAATAACCTTTAATGGATCTAGCCAAAATTAACTTTAAAAAATGTTTATGGTCAGAATAATTCTTCTATTGTAGAAATATAAACTTACATTATATCTATGTTCTCTCTTAGGTACATCAATCTTCCAGGGGGGAGATGAGAGAGAGAGCGCACAAAACCAAAAAATAAGTACTTTTTATACCTGGTGGGAGGGGAATGTGCAGTGATGCATCATGGAACTTGTATGCTTAACATGAGGGACGGCAATATCAATGTTTTCTTATGTAATAAAGCAGTTTGCCATTTTACCTTAACAGTTTCCTAGCTGAGGGAACCAGTATTGTCCGAAGACGCTTCCATGGTCATGTGGCTATATGCCAGGGTACACAGAATGTTGTTTCCTTCCCACTGAAATGGTACCTATTTGACTATTGGTATTCGCATTCCTTTAAATTGCTAGATTGCCAAGAGCTGGGGCAAGAATGGGAGTTCACTCCATAACATAGTACTTGGGTCTTGAACTTCCAATTTTCTGCTTGACAAGCCCAGCTTCTTAACCCCTAGGCCACTTTGCCCCTTCTACAATATTCCATAGATAACTACAAAAAAAATGCCATTGCTCAAAAGGTCTTCATTTGTACTACAGGGCAAGACTTTAGGCCATTTTGTATGAGGGTGTCCTGAAAAATGTCCTTGCTCTGAATCAACAGTGATATGCTGTATATATAAATTGGGAAGGCATTTGCAAACCTGACCTGTAGGAAAATTGTCGTGTCCGCGAAATGACGCCAGGAGTCGGTGACTTAGTGCAAAGCTCTTTATTTGAATTACTGGAACCGAACCGCCGAAAGGAAAAAAGCCCGCGGTTTTTATTCCTTTCGCCGCGGCGGCCGCGGCCAATGGCAGCGCTTCGAATCTCCCGCGCTCTGAACGAACCAATCGCGGGAGATTCTTAACGAGCCAATCGGCGCGGATCGCCTGACCAATCGGAAAGCCCCGCGCTTTGGCCAATCAAAGCGCGGGGATTTCAAGTATGTTAATGAGGACAGAACACCCCTCCCCTCTTGGTTCAGTCCTTACGTTGCGTAGTCACGTAGGTAGGCGGGGCTCCGTCTGGTCCTACTTGACCTGCGCAACTCAGTTGTAGGCTGGATCTCGGCCGGTTCGGTCGGGATCTTCGTTGCTCCTGCTGCTGTGGGAACCGGCTGGTCGATCGGGCCGGTTCTTTCTCTGTAGCTCCCTCCTGGGCCTTCCGGGTTGGTTGAGCTACGGGTTTCACCGCTCCCGCTCGGTCTTTCCGGGTCGGTCGAGCTGGCTTGGCTGTTCTTTTCTGGCGAGGGGTCGTGATGGCTGCGTTTCGGTGAGTACTGCTGGTTTATTTTTCCTTGTATTCGGTCTCCTGGGTATTCCCTCCCCCCTTGGCTTGCGTTACGGGGGTTGGGTTCGCTTGCGGTCCTCGACCTAAGTTGGTCGATGTGGCGTTTCCACGCTCGTCCGTCTGCTGTTTGTAGCCGGTACGAGTGTGGGCCTGTTGCTTGGGTGATGACGGCTGGGATCCATAGAGGGTCTCCCGTCAGGTTTTTTGCATATACGGGGTCCCCGGGCGCGAACGTTCGGTTTTTTGTGCTTGAGTCTGGGGGCCGCTCCGGGTTATACATAGGGTGTAACCTGTCGAGTGGGGACCTTAGCTTTCTACCCATTAGTAGTTCGACTGGGCTTTTGTTGGTAGTGGTATTCGGGGTTATGTGTTGGGTAAAGAGTAGTCTGTTGATTTTCTCTTGGATCTCCCCATGGTCTATTTTCCGGATGGTCTTTTTGGTGAATTGGACCATCCGTTCCGCCCTACCGTTCGCCGCCGGGTGCGCCGGTGCTGTTAGTGCGTGGCGGATGCCCCTTTCCGCCAGGAATTTCTCAAATTCCAGCGAGGTAAACTGGGGCCCGTTGTCGGAGACGACGACGTCTGGGAGGCCGTGTGTTGCAAAGAGTTTGCAGAGTTCTTTGGTCACGGCCTCCGTGGTTGTTGTCTTCATGTTGCTTACCTCCAGCCAGTTGGAGTAAGCGTCAACTGTTATGAGGAAGGTGTGTCCATTTGTGGGCCCGGCGAAGTCTATATGGATTCTGGACCAAGGTCCCCTTGGGGTTTCCCACTCCAGGACGGGTGCTGTGGGTGGGCTGGGCCTTGTTTCCTGGCATCGTTGGCACCTAGCTACCCAGGCCTCTATTTGTTTGTCCATCCCTGGCCACCAAGCGTAACTTCTGGCCAGGGCTTTAGTCCTTACGATGCCAGGGTGCCCCTCGTGCAGCATTTCCAAAACCTTCCCCTGTAGCTTGTCCGGAATGACCACCCTGTCTCCCCATAGAATGCACCCTTTTAACAACGAGAGTTCCGTTTGGCGGTTTCAAAACGTCTTGACGGACTCGTCGTTGTCCCTTTCCGGCCACCCTTTCTCTACCCAATGTAACACCCGCGCCAGACGCCTGTCTTAGTTTCTCGGGCAATGTCTGACGCGGTTATGGGCAGGTTGGGTAGAGTCTCGATGCTGAGGGTGGTCGTCGTGGGTGCTGGGTCGGAGTCGGGTTCCGGTAGTGGCGAGCGGCTTAAGGCGTCTGCATGGGAGATCGTCTTACCCGGTCTGTGTATGAGTTCGTAGTTGTAGGCCGCCAGGAACTCGGACCACCTTGTCATTCGGGGAGACAGAATGTTCGGGGTGGCCCGGTTCCCTGCAAGGATTCCCAGCAATGGCTTGTGGTCCGTTATAATGGTGAAGGTCCGGCCGTAGAGGTATTCGTGGAATCGTTTTATGGCGGCAACTATAGCCAGAGCCTCTTTGTCCAGTTGGCTATAGTTCCGCTCCGGTTTGGTGAGGGTCCTTGAAAAGAACGCGATGGGTGCTTCTTTTCTGTCGGGAAGGGTATGGCTGAGGACAGCGCTGACGCCGAAGGGTGATGCGTCGCATGTGACGGCCAGAGGCAGGGTCTCGTTGAATTGTATGAGGACGGCGTCGGAGGTGAGGAGGTCCTTTGTTTTTTGGAAGGCGGCTTGCTCCCGTTTCCCCCAAGTCCAGGTTGCCGCCTTGTCCAGGAGCCTATGCAAGGGCTCCGCCGCCGTCGCCTTTTGGGGTAGGAAAACATTGTAAAAGTTCAGTAACCCCAAAAATGCTTGTAGTTCAGTCTTTGATTTAGGGGTGGGGGCCTCTTTGATGGCCTTGATTTTTTTGCTTGTGGGGTGAATGCCGTGCCGGTCTAGGAGGTAGCCCAAGAATTCCACTCGTTCCGTGCAAAGCTGGTATTTTTCCCTCTTTACTTTTAGTCCCGTCTCTTTAAATTTAGTTAGGACCTCTCTTCCCTAGAGTCTTGAAGGGAGACATCTAGAAGTTAAGATTTACTGTATAATATACTTTAAGAGCTGATGGATTCTGGAGCTACAGACAATGTTATTGTCAAGCCCGACACCATTGAGGAAATTGAAGGAAGCACAAGCTATGCAAATTTTATTAAACTGATGTTAATCTAGCCTGAGGTAAGTGCTACTTTTTCAAAACTGTAAAAAAAAATTTCCCACCCCAATTTGCAATAAGTTAATTAACTTTTTGAAAGATTTGAAATGCTTCTTCTCAGATTTCTTGCCACCTGAACTAAGTTGCCATTTTTTCATATAAACTGCCAATTTATTTAATCTCTATATCTTGGTTGTTTATGTCTATTTTCTCATTTCTTTCCAGGCTTCCCCACAATGTCTTACATTTATAGACTGTTTTCCATTACATAGAAATAAGCCTTACCTAATTCAGAAATAGATTCACTAATGATGAATCTATTGAGGACGATTTCTTGCACTTTGGGCAATTTTTTAAATGTACAGCCCTTCTTTATTTCACCTTGTTTCAGAATCAAGAAAAGTGGTATCTTAACTTTTCCTTTATGAATCTTCATAGTACAGTAGATAAATTGGCTTCAGATCAAAATTCATATATTCTTTGGAGTGGACCAAGAAAACGTATCATTTCCTCTGAAAATGACAGTTATTGATTAAAGGACCTAGTGCCTTATTTTCCCCTAGTCAATAGAACATTGCCATTCTTAAGGCTATTGCCCTCCTTTGGTTGGAATGGGGATGCCCACAATTAAGATTGGACCACTGGGATTAATGCTAAATTATTGGTTAAATCTCCATTAGTGGGCCCCCTTCCAGTTATAATGGCTGATACCCACCACTAAACTGAAATCATCTCATTGAATAAAAATTGAAGACATTAGATCCTTGGGTTATGAGAGTGCCAAAGATACACTCCTGTAGAGACTAAATTATATTGACATTCAGGTGGAGATAAATATCTAGCCATAGAAAAGTAGGACCTGGTTGACAAAAGGTACCCAAGGAGTGTCTAATTAGCTCTCTCTACTGACATTTCCAAACTAAGGAAAGCTTTATTCTGTGTTAAATATATTATACTCCCTTAAATGTTATTGTACTACAGGGAAGATACTCTTAAGAACTCAATGGAGAAATGTGTCTTTCCTTGAACAGGAGATATTAAGACAGCCCAATACATGCTGTGGCTTTTGCAGAGGTATCTGAAAGATGTATATAGTATTCTACTTCTCCTTCAGCAGTACCCTGGGCAAACAGATAATTTCTAGATGGCTCTTATTTTAGGGGTGTTAAACCTTCCTTAATTCAGATAGCAGAAAAGTAACCTATAGCGGCAGTGAAAATGAGGCATCAATTACTGCCACAATTATAATTTAGTTTATGTATGACTGTAATGTTTTTATGTAATTTTGTATGATCTTGTTATTTGAAGTTTTGGGTTACATCTTATACTTCTGGCCTTTTGCTTATAAGAATAAACATGTATTTTGTATTCTGGAACACATTTTATTTTGGTAATGTATGCTTTTCCATTGGACTTTTTGTTACATAGTAAATGGTTTATTGCTACAAATAAAACAAACTACAAAATAATTTTCCTCAGCTGAGCCCATAATTGATCAATGTATCTCTGAAATTATAATTAAAGACAATGGAAAAACCCCACAATTGCTCAAAGAATGTTCATTGAAGGACATTTATTTATTTATTTCTCCATTTATTGTATATAGCTGCCTATTTTATTTTTATGATGACGCTAGGCAACTTACAATAAAACAAATAAAAATGCTAAGTACATAACATAAAACAAAAATAAGTAGCCAGGCTTGATTTAACCTATCGTCCATGCAACCAGAAGATGGGCTCTAACTCACTGCCAAAGCCCCAGGCTCAAGCACAAAGCAAGGTTTTCAACACCTTATGAAAAGCCAACAAGGATGGAGCCAATCTATTTTAGGGGAATCATGTTCTAAAGTGTGGGTACCACAGCAGAAAAGG
Source organism: Hydrophis major (assembly GCA_033807585.1). NCBI lineage: Eukaryota > Metazoa > Chordata > Lepidosauria > Squamata > Elapidae > Hydrophis > Hydrophis major. The sequence goes on along the minus strand of CM066330.1, from coordinate 237,233,633 downwards.
CTCTCCTTCTGGGTCTATCAGGTGAACTCCCTAGGTGGGGGTACCTGAAGCATGCCCTTCCTGCCAGATCAGATAGAAATAACTGGGTAGAGATGGTCCTGTGTCACAAAGGGCTTTAAAGGTGACAACCAGCATCTTGAATTGCACCCAGTAGCACACTGGAAGCCAGTACATCTTGGGCAGCTGTAGTATAACAATGTGCCAAATAACTGGCAATAGTAGCTGCTAGTGCCATCATATTCTCCGTTGAATTGCTGCAAGCCTCCAGAGAGTGGGAGGTGCTCCAGTCTCGTGTCATACAGGCTGAGCTATAATTGAAGGAACGCCCTCCTCCTCCACGTGACTCCTGCAGGCGTTCCCCCAGTTTTAGCTCAGCCTTCGACAGACAAGCAGCTATTTTCGTTCCTTGGCCGTTTCAGATTCCTTGTTTAAAATCCTTATATCAGGTTTGCTTTTTCTTATCCTTGTTCCTTGTGCTTGACTGTGTGGTCCCAAATTTCTGCTAGGCAAGGTTTCTTCGCCTTTAGGGGGGAGTTAGGGGGAGTCGGAGCCTTTGCCCACCCCCACCCCCCTCCTTCTCCCTCTCCTATATTCTGGGTATCATGGCAGAGGGAAATCCGAGTGGGCCTTCCTTAAAGGCCAAATCCAAGACCCACTATTTGCGTACAAGGGACAAGGATTCCTCCAGTGCCTCCCAAAGGGATGCCTTGAGGCGTCATAAGGCTCTGGAGAAAGAATTTAGCAAACGCTCAAAGGACTCGCCTTCTGTAGCTCTTGCTCCTCCCTCTCTTTCTGTGCATTCCCCCCCGCCAGGACAGTCTTCCCCCTCCAGGTGTAGTTCAACACGGAGTCTCCAGTCCCCTCGTGCCCCCGAGGCAACCTTTACGCCAACTGCAGCGGGCCTACGCCAAGACCCGGCTTCTTCTATTATCCCAGACAGTATCAAGGAGTGGATGCAGCTCGCCATCCGTCAAGGGATCGCTGAAGGCATGCAGCAACTCTCGAGGACGGAGCCTCAAGGGATGGCACCTGGATGTCAATCCGTGTCTACTAGACCTATCGCCGAGTCGGCTTCCCAACAGGGACAGGTACCTCTTCAATTGGAAGTTCCATGTCTGGAGGGTGAGGAGGCCCTGGTGGAGGAGGAAGGGGACTTTCAGTCTGTAGGGGAAGAGGAAGGTTCCGATAGAGGGTCACTGCATTATTCAGAGCCCCTATTTGCACTGGACCCCATGGAGGAGGAAATGTCAGAAGACGAAGGCATTTCCCCTGAGCAACCGACTATGGTGGGCCTGTTCAAACCTCAGTTGTTTAAATCTTTATTATTCAAGGCTAAAAACATTTCAGGTCTTCTTTCTCCATCTACCTCTGAGCCGTCTCCAGCTACCACGGGGAGTCAAGAAGACTCCATTTTCACTCATCCGGTCATTGAGGCTGAGGAAATTCCTACCACCACCACCCCAATATTTTCCGATCTCGTAGCAAGACAACTCACATCAACAGGGCCCTCTCCTGCCCCTTCTAACCAGGATAAGAGGCTGTTCAATCTTGATCTGGAATTCTCAGCCTTGCTGGCTACTCCGGAAGTAGACGACCCTATCATTAGATTGGCTTCTTCTTCTCCAATCCCACTGATGCTCTGGAGGAACTTAAACCTGAGGATAAACATATGGAATTGGTGCTCCAGCGGGCGCATCAGTCAGATGCTTGGGCCATTAAGTCGGCCACAGCTGCCTCCTTTTTTACCCGCTCTTCCATAAAGTGGCTTAAACAACTTAAGCAGCATGTTCCCGCTTCCAACACCAGAGCCCAACAGGACATCGCCAAGCTCACGGCCGTGGCTGAATTTGCGGCCGATGCCACTTTTCACTCCGTGAAGTTCTTGGCCCAGGCCATATCCTCGCACGTGGCTGCCCGTCGGCTGATCTGGCTATGGCAATGGCACGCCAATGTCAAAAATAAATCCAAGTTAGCCTCAGCCCCCATTTCGGGAGGGAAGCTGTTCGGTCCTGCTTTAGAACCTTTATTAATGGAGACGCGTAATAAGAAGAAATTTCTCCCGTCCCTTTTTCGTAAACCAGAAGCCAGAGGGTCCCAGCCATTTCGGAGGGGCTCCTTTCGTCCCTTCTCCCAGCATTCCTTCTCCCCTCGATATCAGGCCTCGTCGTCCTTTCGGCCGACCTATCAGGACAGAAGCGACTCAGGTGATAGAGGCAGGAGGGGAGGAAGCTACAGGAGGTCCTTCAGAGGTTCAGGAAATAGGGCGTCCCGGAGGCCCAGATAAATCTCCCGCCTCCTATCCCATTGGCGGTTGCCTTAGACATTTTGCTGAACAATGGGAAACATCCACTTCAGATGTTTGGGTCAGAGACACTGTTAGATTCGGTCTTCCTCTCCAGTTTCATTCTCCACCACGGGATCATTTCATGGTTTCTCCCCTCTCCAGGGACCCGACCAAGCAGGAGCTCATGTCATCAGCTATCAAACATCTCGCAGATATTAGGGCTATCCAGCCTGTGCCTGCCTCACAACGGGGAGAGGGGTTGTATTCTCTCCTCTTTCTTGTCCCGAAGCATTCTGGAGGCTGGAGGCCCATTTTGGATTTGAAGAGGCTTAATCGATATATTGTCCGGCATAGATTTAAAATGCATACCCTTCAATCCATTTTGCAGAGCATCAGAAAGGGAGACTGTATGACTTCAGTGGATTTATCCGAGGCTTATCTCCATATCCCTATCCTCCCTTCGCATTCCAAATACTTGAGGTTTTGTTATACTAATCAGCATTTTCAGTATGTGGCCCTTCCCTTTGGCCTTGTTTCAGCCCCAAGGACATTTACTAAGGTGTTAGCAGCTCTAGCGGCCCACTTCAGGCACTTTCCAATCCGGCTTCATTGTTACCTTGATGACATTTTAATTGTTTCGCCCAAGCAAACTCAGGCTACACGTGACACTGTCACAACCCTTTCGGTGCTGCAAGCTCATGGTTTCCTTGTTAACTGGGAAAAGAGTCAACTTATTCCTTCCACCCGTTTAGCCCATTTAGGAGCTGTCATTGATTCAGTGATGGAGAAGGTTTTCCTTTCCCACGATAGATTCGTCAGCATACAAACTTCTGTCAAGTCCATTAGGCGGTCTAGTAAAGCCTCTTTACTTGATTTATCCAAGCTACTGGGGAAACTAGTTTCCTTATTTCTATTATTCCATGGGCACGTTTGCATTCTAGATCATTGCAGTGGTTCCTTCTGCCGTATCAACGCTCCGGTCACAGCAACTCCAACATTGTGGTGAAGGTCCCTCCAAAAGTCCTCGCCTCTCTTCTATGGTGGACAAGACCTTCTATCAACAGGGCCATCTGTTCAAGGATCCTCCAAGAGTCACGCTCACTACAGATGCAAGTCTCTCCAGATGGGGAGCCCATCTGCACTCCCTTTCAGCCCAGGGCATTTGGTCGGCCGCCGAGCAGTGTTGCAGCATCAATTGGCTGGAGCTCCACGCAGTGTACTTGGCCCTGAAGGCTTTCCTCCCTCAGGTACAAAGGAATCACATACTGGTTCTTACTGACAACACCGCAACCAAGGCGCATATCAATCGCCAAGGGGGCACTCACTCTCTTCATCTCATGTGAGAGGCCGAGCGGCTGTGTCGATGGTCAGAAACACACCTTCTATCCATTAGAGCGGAGCACATTTCGGGAGTCTCCAATGTTCGCGTAGATTGGCTCAGCAGGGCCACGTTGGACCAAGTGGAATGGCGTCTTCATCCTCTTCTGTTCAAGCAGGCAGCAATGATCTTCGGCCTGCCTCTGATAGACCTATTCGCATCTCCGCACAATGCTCAGACACCAAGATTCTTCTCTCGATACCCCACCAATGGAGCGGAGAATTACGATGCCGTGCGTTGCCCTTGGCCTTCTGGTCTTCTGTATGCCTTTTCTCCTCTCCCTTTGGTCCCAAGGGTGATTCGGAAACTGGTACTAGAGAGGGCAGAGATTCTTCTAGTGGCACCGTATTGGCCCAGGAGACCATGGTTCGCAGACCTTCACGATCTGTCGGGGGCCCCACCATGGAGGATTCCACGGGACAAGATCTCCCTGTCCCAGGGCCTTCTCCTCCATCCGGATCCGCAGTGGCTCCAGTTGGCCGTCTGGAGGTTGAGCGGGAAAAACTAAGAGCAGAGGGTTTATCAGCCCAGGTCATCACTACCATCATGGCAGCGAGACGCCCTTCCACCACTCGCATTTATAATGCAACCTGGGACTGTTTTTCTAAATGGTGTCGTCAATCTTCTATCGATCCGCTCTCCCCTTCCATTGCGCAGGTTCTGGCTTTCCTGCAAGACGGCCTAGACAGGGGTCTTTCCCCTAACACTCTGAGGAGACAGGTTTCGGCTCTTTCAACGGTGGTTTCTGGCGACTTGTCTGCGGCACTCTCCCACCATCCTCGTATCAGGGCCTTTCTCAAAGGGGCTTCCAATCTGCGCCCCCCAGTGGTTCACAGATACCCGACTTGGGACCTTAATAAAGTCCTTACGGCACTGACTAAACCTCCCTTCAAGCCTCTCAGGGAAACTTCGCTTCAGTATCTCACCCTTAAAGTGGTGTTTCTCGTAGCAATAACTTCAGCTAGAAGGATATCTGAAATTGCAGCTCTATCTGTCAGAAAGGACCTGTGCGTTTTCCATCCTGATCGAGTGATTTTACAGCCTGACCCTGTCTTTATGCCTAAAATCAATTCGGCCTTTCACAGAGCACAGGAATTGGTCCTGCCTAATTTTTGCCCAAAGCCGGTGCGGGAGAAGGAACGGCAGTGGCACACCGTCGATGTGCGCAGAGCTCTCTGTATATACATCCATCGAACTCAGCCTATCAGAAAGTCTGAGTCTCTTTTCCTCTCCTTTCAGCCAAAGACAATGGGATGCAAAGTCTCCTTGTCTACTATAGGTTGCTGGATTAGGGCTACCATTTCTGAGGCCTATCTGGCGCAAGCTCTGCCGGTTCCTAGTGGGGTAACCGCTCACTCTACCAGGAGTGCAGCTACTTCGGTAGCCTGGCTACGCAAGCTTCCATTCATGACATCTGTAGGGCGGCCACTTGGGCCTCTCCATCTCCCTTTATATGACACTATAGAATTGACACTTATGCCTCCGCTGAGGCTTCCTTTGGTAGGCGAGTCCTTCAACAGGTGGCGAGAGAGCCAGAGGAAATTCCAACCCAGACGGAGTCCCGCCCGTAAGACAAGCATGCTTTGGTATGTCCCACTCTCTGGATGCTCGCAGCAGTTCGACGGAGAATGGGCATTGGTTCTTACCTGATACGCCTCTTCTCGTTGAACTGCGTAGAGCATCCAGCCCCACCCTTTTTTTCCGTCTGGTAGGGAATTCTGTTTCAGCCAATGATACTGTTTATGGTTGTGAGAGTTGTTTTTTCCAGTTCCGTTAGAGGATTGTTGCTGTCCTCTCATCTTCGTAAAACTGGGGGAATGCATGGAGGAGTCACGTGGAGGAGGAGGGCGTTCCTTCAATTATAGCTCAGCCTGTATGACATGAGACTGGAACACCTCCTACTCTCTGGATGCTCTACGCAGTTCAATGAGAAGAGGCGTATCAGGTAAGAACCAACGCCCATTTTGTGCCTGTTGAATTTTGAACTATTTTTCAGGGACAGCCCCACCTAAGCCACGGTGGTGCAGTGTTACAGTGCAGTACTGCAGGCTACTTCTGCTGACTGCCGGCTGCCTGGAATTTGGCAGTTTGAATCTCACCAGGCTCAAGGTTAATTCAGCCTTTCATCCTTCTGAGGTGGGTAAAATGAGGACCCAAAATTGTTGGGGGTAATATGCTGACTCTGTAAACTGCTTAGAGAGGGCTGTAAATCACTGTAAGTCTAAGTGCTATTGTATATAAGTCTAAGTGCTATTGATGAAGCATATTGCAGTCGATCAATCTCACAGTCACAACACATGGAGTGAGCTCCCTGGTTAAGGAACAGGTGCGTCTGATTCACTGCCCTAAGCTGAGCAAAGACTGTCCTAACTACAGCTGTTCAAGCTATGGGAAGGACCCCCAGATTGTGCATTGGGTCTATTTGGAGCAGTGCCAGAACCAAAGATAGGAGATCCCCAGAACTAGGAAACTCCTTGGTCTTGCTTAGTTGGAACCTAAACCTGTTGATCCTGATTCAGGGCCCTCCAGCCTCCAGCCACTGAGAAAGAATCCCTAAGGCTGCCTGGAGTATATTGCCGATATTTTACTTCAAACCATCAGATAGCCTAAACCAGTGGCTTTATGTAGATATTAAATAGGAGATGTTCTCAATCATTATAGATTAGTATCTATAATGGCAAATATTAGCTGCCCTCAATAAAGTTCTTTTTGAAAATTATCAGTGGTTCACAGGGGTGGGCTTCATTTTTAGCAACAGGTTCTCTACCCAGTTGCTGGGTGGGCGTGGCCATGGTAGGCGTGGCCTAGTCGGCTTCCTGCACCATGTTTGGGGGGGACATTTTTGCCCTCCCCAGGCTTTGGAGGCTTTCCTCAAGCCTTTGGGAAGACAAAAACGGCCTCCCCGGGCTCCGGAGGCTTTCTGGAAGCCAGAAACGGGCCCATTTCCGGCCTTCCAGAGCTTCTGGGAGGCCCATTTTGTATGCCGCTTGCACTTACCTGCATCCAAAACAGGCCGCATGGGGACTCCTGGGAGGGGAGGGGTGACTGGGGCCAGCCAGGATTGGGATTTGGGGGATTCTCTGAACTACACAGAATCTTAACTAGGGGCTCTCTCGAACCCCAGCAAACCCCTAGCAGCCCACCCCTGGTGGTTTAGAAATTTAATGCTCTCATGTCCATGATAATTTCTAATTATATTTAGCCAATCTGAAACAGCATAAACATTTTGTTTTTTAAGAATATTGACCTGAGATTTGCCAATGAGATGTACAAATGATCCACCAATCAAATAGGTATTGGTCAAATGCATATAGAGTACTGAATTTAGAAGAAACAAATTCTGTATGTTTCTAGCAAAGGTTCATAATACATGGGATTGATTGGTTGATCTCTACAGTATCTTCCATGCCCAAAGGAGCAATTCAACTTTTAAAAGGCACTTTTTGTAAATATCCATAAACACAATTTATTAGATAAATTGAAAATGCAGTTGAAACGACACTAAGCAGACAATCTGGAATATGGGGAGAGGGTGGCAGAAAGAGAGAGACTGAAATCAATCATGAATAATCATTGCATCAAGATTCTGAAGCATGTTTTCGGTAACACTAGATTACTCTTGAAAAATTCAGTTGAATCACTTTATATTTTTAGTATTGGCACCATTTAAAGTATTTTAATTGTTGTATTGTTTTATTGATATACTGTATACATCAGCATAAATGTAAAGAGAGAGAGAGAGAGAGAAAAACGTAATAGGAAAATATTGGGAATGGAAAATATGTTCTCTCTCTCTCTCTCTCTCTCTCTCTCTCTCTCTCTCTCTCTCTCTCTCTCTCTCTCTCAAAGAGACACTTGAAATAGGGAAATATTGGGACTACAAACAGGCAATATTGTGCAGTACCAAGTTAATTACATAAATGTTTTTCCCAACAGTTTTTATTTACTAAAGAATGAGTATCCATTGATGTAATTTCTCTAGATGACTGTTAATAGTAGACACTGTGGAAGAATCAAATAATAGGCCTGATCCGCACTGAACCTGTCTCTAAGATTTAAAAACACAGTTTGCATCATCACAGTATGCAAGAGAATAGGCAGGGAAGAAGTGCTGGAGAGAAAAAAAGAATGAAAAAGAAAGAAAATGCTGGGAGAGAGGAAGGAAAGAATGTAAGCTTGGTGCAGGTAAGACCACAAATGAAATAGAGATGGAGGTTGGAAGAGAGAGCAGAGGTAAAGAATTAATGGGAGTGAGTGGGGGAAAAGAGTGAGTTTCTGTGACAAAGATGCTTTGAGAAAGAATGTTATATAGCAAAGATTAAAAGTGCTGGAGAAGCAGTGGAGAAAACTATAGGAAGTATGGGTGAGCCTTATTTTTTTGGTCATGATTATATTAAATGAATATTCTTAGTGCTGTGTTATTTTATATTATATTAGATGGTTTTAATGTTCGTTGTTTAGTATGTTTTTATTCTGATTTTAGCTGCCCAGTTAGCTGCCCAGAGCCATGCATACGAGATCGACAGCCACACATTAAATAAATATAGCAAGAGGGGAAAAGGAGGAAATTGAGTTTTTATTGATATAATTCCCAGAGTGTACAGTTTTCAGTGCAACAAACTCTGGAAACTCCACTACCAGGATTATGAAAAGCAAAAAGTTGTTTAGCTCGCAAGACTGCCCTTCTCCTGTCCTTTGCTTTGCCTGTTATCAGATGTACCTCCCTTTCCTGAAGGAGAGACTAGCAACACGTATTGCCTCACTGGAAGCAATTTCCTATTCCCTCTGGAGGTTTACATTTCTTTTGGTTAGCTAGACCTTCATTCTACCAAGGGCAACATTATTATTTCACAATTAGATTTCCATTTGTTTTCATAACAGCTATGTTGGGAAGAAAAAGCAACATTATGTCTGCATCTTGCCTGCCAACATCTATGTATCTTTGGTATTAATTTGTATTACAAAACAAGGAAAGTAGAAGAAAAGCTGCAAAAAGAAATGCCCTCCACTAAACAAATGGTTTCCTTCCTCCCCAGGAGATAGATCAATAGCCAAGAAAAAAAGGACAATTTGAAAAAAAATTAAAAGGAAGAAGCTTAAGTCATGTAAATTAGGATGGAGGAGAACAGACAGAAAGCTTCTCATTGGCATTCAACAACTTCTTCAGAGCCCCCATGGTTCATTAGCTAATTTCTATTAAAACATAGAGCTTCAGAATAAATAAAAAAAGGCAGTGGTTCTTTTCTAAAGGTTTGTCACCACCGAAATAAACATCTCCCTGTTCCCAGGACACCAGAAGACAAAAAATTAACCAAAGGTTAACTGGGTCATTAGCTAAAGCACAATATAGGTCACCACAGTTTTAATTTGGTTTGCCTTCACCCAAAGAATTAAATGCAACAACCAGTTCTCACAGCAGGGCAGCAAGTAACTTATCAGCATGTTAATGTTTCTTAGATACCATGCATCAAATCAAATCAATCAGGATGGTACATGCCTCCTATTTTACAATTGTTTTATGCCATATCTGGTAGGCACAGTAAGAAAAAAAAAGTTCCTGCATGACAGTTGCACAATATTTGTTTTTCATATATGATGTATTTTATAAATGGTAAGCCTCTTTAGGGAATTTCAGAAAATATGTTTGTCCTTTTCCTTAAATGTAGGAAATAAAGCTTTTTAAAAATACTTAGATCTACAGGCATGAGAAAACTAGTTCAGCCTAGAAATCTGTTTCATCACATGTGGGAAGCAATGGTTATTGGACTGCAACTACCAAAGATTCAAAATCATGGAAAGAGCTCTTGACTTCTTCTGAATTTGATAACTTAATTTCATTTGAATGAAACTGAAAGCCAGTTGCTTGTGCTACAAAGGGCAAAATAAAGACTCTTTGGGCATGGTTTCTCCTCCCCCAACTCAAAGCAGGGATTCTTTTGGACCTTGTAATGGGATTAGGTATGAGACTCCTTGCTGCACATTGCTTGTAGATTCTAACATTTTTGGATGAAATACATCAAAATTAGTTAGGAACATGTTTTCTTATTGATATACAACTCCGCTTATCTGAAGGTCCCTAGGTGTAGAAGGATGATTTAGGAAGTAGCTATATATAAATTCTGTCTCCATGTAATGTTTATAAATCAAAAATTACAGTGCACTGCAATCTACACATGGTTTATTAATTGCATACTTATCGTGCATCTGTGAGATTAAAATCTTCGAGCTAAAAATAATGTTGTAATGTTTAACACTCTTTTATTTTCCCCGGTTATCATAGTTAGAGATATTAAACACCCAAATCCAAGCAAATTTTACATTTTTTAAAAAATCATGAGTTGCAGCAGATTTTAAAATGGGAGTTCCTGGCAGTTTGTGGTCTGCAAAATCCCATTGCCTGCAGTGCTGCTAATTCTTCCCCCAGCCCCTACCCCTGTTCCAGTTTATGAGCTTATTCTGTCAGGGTCTGTTAGTTTTGGTATTGTTAGAGGTTTAACAGGATTTCATACTTGGTAGTGGCCCTCTTGGGTCTCCTTTCCTCTTTTCATCTCCAAATGTGTATGGAGAGGTAGGGAGTCTAACTAAGAAGACTGCAGTTACAGATTGTAATTCCTTTGTACATGTTTCTGGTGCTGGTTTTAGTGATGGAGAACTTGCAAATATTCAGTCCTTCTTTAGGTTCATACAGAACAGCTACCCTTTAGCTTTTAAAGTAACAACCCTGAATAAAGGATTATATAAAAGTACATTACAACAATATGGTTGAATTGAAGGAAGCCCCTTCTTCCCACCACACCTAATTTTAATGCAAAATTTGTAAAATGTTGCCAATTTTGTTTTCTTTAAAACAGAATAAGTGGTAGAATGTTACAGTCTAAAGTGAGGGTTGGCATGTTGAGCCATTATTTATTTAACCATTGTCATCATAAGGATGTTTAGGAGAAATAGTAGGTTTCTGTGAGGGGACATTGCATTTAAAATTGCATTATTCCCTGTTTCATGGCCAGTTGATGACAGGAATATCATTAATAGTATGCCTGTGAGGCCTTCTGTTTGTATAAATAGGAATCAAAATGGGATGCCTTGAAGAGGGATTTGCACATCACACTAATCCTGTGGAAAGGTCTGGTTGAGATGGAGAATATAGCCTTGTTCTGTTGCATAATAGAGTAAGGGTGTTTTTTTTAACCAAGCTGTGTTGCAGACCTAATAACTTAAGTCGACTTATGTTAGGGATAACATTGTTTACCCTAACTGGTTTAGGTAAAATAATAAATATGTAATCATAGTTTGTAAGTTAAAGTGTCTGCAACTTTAAATATGGGAATGTAATTAGGGGAGTGGTTGTGAAAGCACTTTAAAAGAAGCAAGACTGCAGCTTGCTCTCTCTCTGGCTTTGATGATCCCTGATTACTGCTTGGAATCAAGACTGCATTGCTCGAACGGGAGAGAAACAAAGGACTGATTTGTAAGTGAATTGACAGAGGATATTCTGCACGGACTTTGCTAACTGAATATCCTGAATGGACTGACTAAATGATACATGACTATTGGACTGCTATTTTGACTATGCTATGAACTCATAATGGAATAAACTATATTTTTGATAGCACAAGCGTATCTGTTATTTTTACTGTATGTTAATAAACATACAAGCTTAGCTCACTCATTATCTGTGTGCCTATCTGACTAACGCTGCACATTCTGTTTAGCTTGTCTCCCTAACCCTGGTTGGGGAAACCAGGCTTAACACTGGTTATGGGCCCAGAGGCTGCAAAGTCAGTTTAACTAGGATAAAACAGATTTATGTAAAAGTGAGAGTTTGTGTTGTTATACATTACAGTAAACAGACAGCTGTGTTTTATTAATTATAGTCAATCTACAAAGTTTGTCCCTTATATCCAAGTTGGATGGAACAAACTATGTATCATGGTCTACAAAATGTAGTCTACTTCTACGAAGAGAAGGTTTGTGGAACATAATTGAAAATCCACCAAACGTAGAAGAATGGGATCCAGAGGATGATGAAGATAAACTAAAGATAGAAGAATTTATGCATAAAAATGAACACGCTATTTGCATAATTGCTTTAACCTTAACTGACCAACAGCTTGTTTATATCCACGGAGAGAAAACGGCTGTTGGATGTTGGCAGAAGCTGAAGAGGATTTATGTTCGAGATAACATTGGTGCTCACATAAATCTTACACGAAAGCTTTTCAGCAAGCATCTCCAGACGAATGGTGATATGCTGAGTCATTTGAAAACTATGCAAAGCATTTTTCAAGAACTGCACGAGAAAGAGCTTATTTTCTCTGAACAACACCAAGTCTACATAATTCTATCTTCCCTTGATAAAAGTTATGACAACTACGTAACTTCCCTTGAAATTTTGCCAAAGGAAAGTTTAACTTTAACTGATATAACTGGCAGATTGATTGAAGAGGCCAGAAGAAGGCTTGAAAGAGATGAATTAAGGAGGCAGCAACCTCAAAAATAAGATAATGAATCTCCTACTGCATACACAATTAAAAAGTGTTTTAATTGTGGAGGAAGAGGACATTTGGCAAGATTTTGTAAAAAATCAAAGCGCCAGAACGCTGGCCAGAATACAAAAAGTCATCAAAAGATAAATAAAAATTTAGAGTTAGCCATGTATACTAACGGAGCTGTAAAAAATAATTTATGGGTGGTTGACAGTGGAGCATCCCACTGTATAACAAATGATAACAGAAATTTTATTAAAATGTCCAAGAGTACACAGCAGATATCGTTAGCCAATGGCTGGAAACTGAAAGCTAAAGGTCAAGGTATAGCATATTGTTCTTTTATAAAAGAGAATGTAAAAATGTTATATGTACCACAACTTAAGTTTAATTTACTTTCAGTTAGAATTTTGGTTAAACTAGGATATGTAGTTACTTTTAAAGGAGATAACTGCATAATTGAGAAAGAAGATAAGAAAATTACTGCATCTTTAAGAGGTGAATTATATGTGTTAAATGATGATGGTTTAAAGGTGGCTAACACAGTTTATAAAAATAAGAAACCTCATGATGAATGTATTCACTTGTTACATCGAAGGCTAGGGCATTTAAATTTTAAAATGCTTAAGAAAACTGTTGAATTATCTATGGGAATAAGTTTGAAACCTTGTAATAAGTATTTGCAATGTAATGCCTGTAATCAAAGCAAAGCCAGGATCACACCGACTAATAGAGTTGATGGATTTACTACTAAAGAGCCTTTAGAGGTAGTATTTGCTGATTTAATAGGTCCGAAAAAACCAAGTGTAGGAGGAGCTCGTTACATACTAAGTATAATGGACCACTATTCTAGATATGGGTTTTGCTATTTAATGAAGAGCAAAACTGAAACGTATGAAAATCTATTTAATTGGATTAAATTTGCTGAAAGGAAAACTAAAAAGAAATTAGTAACTCTTATAACAGATAATGGTACAGAATTTACAAATAATAAATTCCAGAACAGACTAAGAATGTTAGGTATTCAACATAAAATGTCTGCACCATATAGGCCACAACATAATGCTTTTATAGAGAGAAGAGGCCAAACATTACAATCAATGGCACGAATTATGATGTCTGATTCAGGATTACCTGACAATTTGTGGGGAGAAGCAATAATGTGTGGTAATCATATATTAAATAATGTTGTTAATTCAACAACAGGTGAATTACCATTCACATTGTGGCATGGTACAAAACCTGATTTAAGTTACATGCACACATTTGGAGCACCAGCATGGGTGTATATCCCTACACAACTTAGACACAAAGGACAGCATAGAGCTAAAAGATTATATTTTGTAGGATATACATCTAATCATAGATCTTATAGATTCTGGGAACCAGGTACATCTAGAGTTTATACCAGTGCCAGTGCTAAATTCCTAGAACATGTAGGATGGAATAGATTAGAGCAAGATTTAAATAATGAAGTAATTATTGAACCCTACAAAAGGCAGAAAGATCAGACTAGTTATAAGAAGAGTCCAATTAAAGAAGAAGTCCACGAAGAGCAAATAGGACCAGAACAAGAGGAAACAGTTGATCAGGAAGAGTTAGATAATCAAGAAGAGTTAATAAAGGAAAGTCCACCTGTAAGTCCTGTAATACCTAGACGTACTACACGTGTAACTAGACCACCTGATAGATATCAAGCAAGTATAGTTTGCCAAGTAACTAAAGTTCCAACTAGTGTAGATGAACTTAGGATGTATCCTGCTAAGGATCAGGAGAATTGGCAAAAAGCAATGGAAAAAGAACTAAATTCATTAAAGGTAATGAAAGTATATGAAAATGCTAAATTACCTCCAGGAGAAAAATCCATTGGGTGCAAATGGATATTTAAAGTAAAAACTGGAAATGATGGGACTGTTACCCATAAGGCTAGGTTGGTAGCTCAAGGATTTAATCAAACTGCATCTGATTACGATGAAGTTTTTGCACCAGTCTTAAAGCAACATCTTTAAGAGCAGCATTAGTGTGGGCAGCTAAGAAAAACTATGTCATTAACCATTTAGATGTAGAAACTACTTATCTGCATGCACCATTGCAGCACACTATATATTTGAAAAAGCCACTGATTATAAAAGACAATAAAGTCAATAGTTATGATTGTTGGAAACTCAAAAAGAGTTTTTACGGGTTGAAACAATCTGGGTTTGAGTGGAACCAATATATTGTGAAAGAGTTAAACAATATAGGTTTTAAATCTGGTTTAGCAGATCCATGTGTGTTTAAAAGAGAAAATAATGGAACGGTGTCATTATTGTTATTATTTACAGATGATATTGCTTTGATAACTAAGACTAATAATGAAGCTAATGAAATTATATCATTATTAGCCAAAAAGATAAAATTAAAGCATTTAGGTGAAATTAAAAAGTATCTAGGATTGACAATTAACAAAACAAAAAATGGTTTTAAGATATCTCAAGAAGATAAAATTTGCCAATTAATTAAGACGTATAAAATGGAACTTTGTAAACCGGCAAAGACTCCAATGAGTCAGGAAGTTTGCCAAACTGATGATCAAAGTCCCAAATTTGATAAGTCCATATATCAATCTTTGATTGGAAGCTTATCATATATAAGCAATTGGTCTAGGCCTGATATAGCTTATAGTGTAAATCAGCTGGCTCGTTTTAATTCAGATCCACATCAATGTCATTGGCAATCATTAAAGAGAATTTTAAGATATCTTAAAGGAACAATGAACCATGCATTGTATATAGAACCAAAGGGTGATTTGAGTCTCAGTGCCTGTGCAGATGCAAGTTTTGCAACTGATATAAACACAAGAAAATCAACATCTGGGATGGCTATATTATTTGGTAAGACACTAATAGGGTGGAGGTCAATCAGACAACAGCATATCAGCTTGTCCACGATGGAAGCGGAATTTTCATGTCTGTCATTACTATGCACTGACTTGATTTTGTACAAACAGTTATTATTAGACATGGGTATAACTGTTAAAGATTCCATTATTGTGTACGAGGACAACCAGGCAGCAATAAAATTAGCTACTAGTATTGCTGTAAAAACTAGATCAAAGCATACTGATTTAAGATACTTAAATGTTAGAGAATCTGTAAAGAATGGGCTAATTAAATTGGAATACTGCATGACGGAAGAAAACATTGCAGACCAATTTACAAAAGCTCAAGGAGTAATTAAGTTTAAAGAGAGTTGTAACAAATATGATTTAAAGATGTAAATAGTTACATATTATTATATTTATTATTATTTCCTAAAAGGGGAGAATGTTAGGGATAACATTGTTTACCCTAACTGGTTTAGGTAAAATAATAAATACGTAATCATAGTTTGTAAGTTAAAGTGTCTGCAACTTTAAATATGGGAATGTAATTAGGGGAGTGGTTGTGAAAGCACTTTAAAAGAAGCAAGACTGCAGCTTGCTCTCTCTCTGGCTTTGATGATCCCTGATTACTGCTTGGAATCAAGACTGCATTGCTCGAATGGGAGAGAAACAAAGGACTGATTTGTAAGTGAACTGACAGAGGATATTCTGCACGGACTTTGCTAACTGAATATCCTGAATGGACTGACTAAATGATACATGACTATTGGACTGTTATTTTGACTATGCTATGAACTCATAATGGAATAAACTATATTTTTGATAGCACAAGCGTATCTGTTATTTTTACTGTATGTTAATAAACATACAAGCTTAGCTCACTCATTTATCTGTGTGCCTATCTGACTAACGCTGCACATTCTGTTTAGCTTGTCTCCCTAACCCTGGTTGGGGAAACCAGGCTTAACAACTTTCAACTTAGACAATGCCCATGAAACATCAAAATTGCAATACTGTGCTTTTGTATATAAATGTTGGGCTGTATACATTCCCAGTTCTAGTGGGATCAAGACCAGAATGCCAGTAAAATTAGGCAGGAGGAGAAGTCGTTCTTATGAATTAAATGTTGCCTTCTTGATACACTATGTAGGTTTCCAGATAAGTAATCATGTTAAATATTTGCCTAAAAAGATACATTTTTGTGGTGTATATATAAGTCTTCAAAGTAGCACAAAACTATTTTGTCTGTTTGTATAAACGTATGTTGCCTGCAAAATTAGTGACTAGCATGACTACAGATCTCTTAAAATACTTCAGGAGCCAAAATATAGTCACATCAACTGGGTTAAACATTCCAGTCCTTGAGTCAGTTCATTAGAAGTTGGATTTGTGCTTAATCAGATAGCTGTCCCAGCAAATGCAAAGTTTGTATTTTGGAAAAATACACAGTTGGCAATTTTACGAATGAAGCGGCGAAAGTGAGTCACAACTAACATTGCAATGTGCATACCTAGTAATCCCCCCTTTTGTATTGGAGGACTTGTCATATTATTTGAAGTGATATTATGCTTATGCAGAATGCAGATATAATTATATACCAGACTTCTAAGAAAAATACCTCATCCTTAAAGAAATCCTGTTTAATTATGTGAAAGTTGAAGCCAACATACCTCTGTTTTGTTGTAATTTTTATGCTTTCTTTCTTCTTAGGCATAGTAAGAGGAAAGCCATAAAGGTTCTTAGTGTATGCCATAAAACTATTTTTTTTTCTATTTGTTAGATTTTGTAGTCATTCCAGATTTCATACTCCCTATATCTACCTATAAAGTCTATTCACTAAATTAGCAGTATTTTAATAATTTGATACTTCCATAAATATATCATTTACATTGCATCTTTCTTTTTTTTTAAAAAAAAACAAATTTTATTGATTTTACAGAACACAAACAAAACTAAAAGATCTTTTCTGAAGGTTGTCTGATCCCGGGTTGAAACTCTTCGCACAGACACAAATTCAAACATCATATTCACTTTATATATCCTTCCATATCTTATTATCATTTTCTTTTTTATATTATATATATAAACCTTTTTTATCAATTTTATATAAACAATGCACAAGGCATAACAGCTTATAAGTTCTTTTCTAAGAAAAAATAATAAAAGAAGAAAACCAATAGAACATAACAATCCCAAATTATAGTATCAATACTTTGTCTATTTAACTTCATATCTTATCCCAACTTCTCCTTTTCATCCAAATTATTTCTTATTAATTAAAAAAAATTTTTTTTTGCCTTTTTTCAATATACAACATCCAAAAAAAACAAAAGCATAACAAAACCTTTATATATCCTTTCATATCTTATTACCATTTTCAATAATATTCTTTGTCTGTTCTATTTCCAACTATCCATTCATCTTTTTTCTTTTATTATACTTCTCCTATACACCAATTGGAGTAACGTCTATAACTCATTACCCTAACTTAAAAGTATATAACAATTTTTCTTGGGATTCTGTTTAAAAGATTCTAAAATTACACAATGAATTTTATACTCTAAATACACATATAAAAAACACAATCTTATGTACCCTCCAGAATCCCTCTTTTATCCTAAATTAAATTCACCCATTGTCTCTGAATAAACTTTTTTTCTTTAGATCTTGCTTCCCCCCATTGAGGCTTCTCCTCCCCCCCTTTCTCTCTTGCTTATTCTTCTCCTTGCCCTTTTTACCCCTTTGTCTTTCCTCCTCCCTTTTCTTACTCCTTTTCCTTTGCTTTCTAACCTTGCCTCCACCTTTCCGCTCATTTTTCTCTTCTTTGGTTGTTTTTATAATTCTTAAAATCCCCTTTTTCTTATCCTTTTTCTCCTCCTCCCCGGAAAGAATCCATTGTTCATCAAAGATGGCTTCTTCTTCCTCTTCTTCTTTGTCCCAGTCCTTCTGCTGCGTAGTCAACTTTTCATAAGTACATAACGCCATTTCTAAGAATTGAAACAAAGTGCCCAAAGTATCTTCCTTTTTATATTTTTGATATTCAGTCTTTAGTTCATCCACAAGCGATGCCATTATGAAAAGAGAAACTTTTCCCAAAACAACCACAAGTATTTTTAATCAAAAATAATTCAAAAAAAGTTCCAAAAATTAATACTTTTCTTCCTTCTTCTCTTTCTCTTTCTGGGGTTAATGTTTAATCAAAGAGGTCCAATTACCATATACCTTTCTTTGGGATTCTAGGCAATCTCCTCCTTTTTCAGCTTCTGCTCCAATTTTTTTTCCTCTCCCTTCCCACTTGCAATATCAATTTTAAATAATCAGAAATCCATACCTCCAACAAGGGTTTCCCAATTTCTTAAGTTTTTCAATGTCCAAAAATCCTTTTGTCCCTTAGCTTCAACTCTCAAAACAATTCACTTTCAATGTCCAATATGTCCAAACATTTCTGCTGTTTCCATGGGGTGGGAGAGTAAAGAAAAAAAAAAGTTCCCTTTAACAGCTTCTCCGTCGCTTTCGATCTTCTTAGGGATACAATGTATCCTCCAGCAATTCAAACAGCTCAGTTCCAACCAATTTGAAAGATGTTACTTGACCCGGCTCAGACAGCACTTTCACTCTTCTTACTTCCTCCAGCGCAATCTTACCCGGTTGCTGGCTTCTTCGTGGCGGCCATTGCTGACCGCCGCTCCACCGCCTTGGGAAAAAGGGGTTTTTCCGGAGAAGGAGGGGGTCTGCGACACCCCCAACCCCCTGTCCGACTCCCCTCTCTCTTCAGCTGTCCCTACAGGGCAGCCATATCCCCCTGACCCATCTGGATCGGGGGTACCTCGGCGGCTAGCACAGCAGGAATCGCGAGCTGTCGCGAATTCCTGCTGCCCCGAAGTCACGCGAAACCGGAAACCCTACATTGCATCTTTCTTACATACTGATGCCAAGGTTGACATATACAAACATTATCTTGGGATACAGAACAGCATAATGAATAAATATTGTGCAGTTATGGCAGAGTTGCTTCCTGTGTTTGTGCATAATTTGTACAACAAAAGTATTTTTCTTTTCTTGAAGCAGAGATTTGGGGGTTTTTTTTTTGAAACTACAGTGATACCAGAAGATAAACAGCAAATATTTTTCATGAGCACTTCAGATATGATCTGGCCTTACCTAATATATTAGACTGGAGAACAAATGAATATATATATTCATTCAATATATATATATATTATCTGTTTACTTGTATGAATAACTCCAAGACTGAAAGATAAAAAAATATTTGGCACAGGGATGAAAACTGCAAATCCTTTTGCAACAACCGGGCAGTCAGATTAAGTTCCTGTGAAATCTTTTCTCAGTTGCTAATTTCACACTTGATGGATGGAACTGTGAGCTGTTTACAGCACATAAATTTCATTTTGATAACTACTTCCTTGGGCTCTGAACAGCTTTTGTATTTTCTGCCCTTGCTTCCTTGTTTTAAAGAAAATTTCCAAAGAAGTTTTTAATTCTTAAAATGGACAAGTACCTGCACTTCAATGCTCTTTTATGATTCTGGGTGCATATCTGAAGAATAATGAAAGGACAGGACATAATATTTAATTCAGACATCTGTTTTTAGTATAGGTTGAGTGGGATTGCGGGGGGAGGGGCAACAGTTAATTTGTCTATTTCCTCAGGGAAGTTCCTTCAAGCTTTAGATAAGAAGCATTTGAGTGTCTGTTCCTAGCGGATTTTATTACAAAATATTTTGCTGCTAAAATATGTTTTGTAGATATCTTATTTTTTATACATATATATATATCTTTGTAACCTATCTTTTAAGTGCTGTTTGTTTTATCCCTACTATTTCACTCCTTTAATTCCTGAGCCCTTATGCCTCATATTCCTTCCATATACCTTCTATCTTATTCTTTTCTATTATTTGCATATCTTGTAGAAACATTCTGGTTTCTATAGTTTTATTTTAAGTTAACCTATTCTATCTTACTCTCCTACCTCTTTATTCATATTTATAAACTATATTACTGTATTGTATCATAGATCTATATTTTATTTTCATATTCTTATTTTACCCTTCTATATTGTGCACACAGTTGTTTACTCAAAGATGCTTGCTGTAAGTTTTGTGCCTCAGACTATATTGTCAGAACTGTGCTGCTGTTCTTTATAGCTTCCTTTTTATTGCCTGCTGCTGTCCTGGTCTGGTGCCATGCTTTGGCCTGCTGTTGGCTGGAAAGAGTGGTGATTGGAAGATTTAGCAGTCCCTCCTGCCAGCTAGTCTGCTGTACTAGCCCGGCATTGAGTGCTTAGCTCACTTTCTTTCTCTGTCTCAGTATCGTGGGCCATCCTATTGTCAATGTCTGGGCTTCCCTACTCTTGGCTGTCTTGGAGAGAGGGTCTAGTTTCCCCAGATCTTTTTTAGGCTTTTATCCTCACTGGCCTACTAATGCTGCTACCTTTGGCTCCCTGCTGCATTATGTGTTGTTGCCAAGTTCTCCAGAGTTTGCCAGTTTTTCCTCAAGGGTTTGTCATTGTTCCTTTGCATCACAACTACTACCTCAACTACAATCACAACTACAACCAAAAATAACCACCAAACCACAGCCACAAATAATCACTATCCCATCAAATAATACTACACATGATATCCCCTTACTCATCAAAGACATCATGGAACGTGATCAGAAATGTCCAAGTGTCATTTTATTTGGTCTTGAAGACACCAACGAATCTGATGATATCACCAAAGTTCGCAACATCATAAGCAACACCAATACAACAAACATCTCTCCTGAAGATATCATTGAAATAAGTTTTGAAGGCAAGCTGTTCCACTGGTTAATTGTCTGCGCTCAGGAAATTTATCTTTCATTCTAGGTTGGGTCTCTTCTATGTCAATGGAACTTTGAAAGTGCCTTTCTATTCATTCATTCATTCATTCATTCATTCATTCATTGTCTATCCATTGCAGGATGAAGGCCTTTTCTGTATGTTTCCAACGAATAGTCTTGAGCTTTCTTTTGCCGATTGGGCCTGCAATACTTGCTGATGTTATCACTCCATCTTGTTTTAAGTTTCTTTTGTGAACACTTTTTAACAAGTGGAATCTATTCTATAACTGCCTTAGTCTACCTGCCATCAGTTCTTCTTGCTACAGTATATGACCAGCCCATTTCCATTGCAGTTATTTTAGTCTTTTGATGACACCACACATTAGTCACAATAATTGTGAACATAAATCATATGTGTTTCCAAATGTATATCCTGAGTCTTTATTTTTCTGTCTTTACTTACATAGATATACATCTTGATGGGGATGGAGACATACATTAGAAATTGCATTCAGGTATATTGACAAAGTGTTGTGGATAGCCTGTTATCTATTTATATGTGAATTTTGCTGGATGTTTGGCACTTAGGATTCTTTGAACAGAAGAAGTTAACTGAAGGTAAAGGTAAAGGAGTCCCAGCGGATTTTACTCTGCTAGTTGAAAACCCCTACTATAGGGGGAGGTGCTCATCGCTCTTTTAAAGAAGAGTAATATATACCATGTTGATCAATTGTTGAATGCTTTTTATTTGTGAAGCTGCATTCCCTATTGCAGCTTAAAGACGTGACGTTCAACCCTCTACCGAACACCTGCATTTTGTTCAGAGATAATATACTTCATGAATTGACATTTAAATGATGTTCAGATGAGACCAATTAAAGAGTCCATCTCTTCACATGTGAAATAGTAAAATAAAGTTCAGTGAATGTGCACCTTAAATTAATCCCTCTCTGACTCAGTTCTTCTCACTCACTGCTTTTAAAAAAGGAAGCTGCCCTGCCTAATGTCTATCTCCAAGAAGCAAGAAATTACATTTATTGTTTCTTATTACCAGGTTTCAGTGGAAACCTTGCATGTGTGATAGATTCTAGATCCCTTTCCATATCTTCATGGGGAAGGTCTTTGTCGTCCCCCCCCAAAAAAATAAGAATTTCTTGTATATATAAAGTATTCTTCCTTTCAGGAGAAAGTCACAATCTACTCTTTCTCAGTTTGGTGAGCAGGAAAGCCATCATAGGCTATGTCCTCCAAATAATGATTGTGAGAGAGTACCAGACATTTTATGAGAGGGTAATATAATCAATGCAAGGGACACGGTGGCTCAATGGCTTAGACACTGAGCTTGTCGATCAGAAAGGTTGGCAGTTCGGTGGTTTGAATCCCTAGCACCACATAATGGAGTGAGCTCCATTACTTGTCTCAGCTTCTGCCAACCTAGTAGCTCGAAACCATGTAAAAATGCAAGTAGAAAAATAGGGACCGCTTTGGTGGGAAGGTAACAGCGTTCTGTGTGCCATCAGCATTTAGTCATGCCGGCCACATGATCACAAGATGTCTTCAGAGAGTGCTGGCTCTTTGGCTTTGTAACAGAGGTGAGCACCGCCCCCTAGAGCCGGAAACAACTAGCACATATATGGGAGGGGAACTTTTACCTTTAGTATAGGCAAAGAATCTTGGTTTACTAATTGCTCAATGTGTTCAAAGCAGAACAACAATCACTGAATGTTTATAAGTTCACACATGGATGGACGGGGGTTGTTGAATGTTTAAAAGGCACAAGAAAAGCATTCAATTTATTTGTAAAAGACTTACTGGCTTTATTCTGAGAATAATCAGGTGATGTCTTTCCCTTTATTTTTCTTGCAGCCTTCAGCATTTCAATCCATTGCATTCAAGACTGTAACTGAAGAGATATTTTTTCCCCAGCCATGGTATAAAGGAAAGAGATGCTTCTTTCCAATTTCAGTTCTCAATGTCAAAACTATTTCCCTTTGTTAACCTTTTATTTAAATTCCTTCTTAGTCCTTACTCAATCAGTTCTACAAGTAAAGCTCAAGTTGTTACCAAAATAAATTATTTCAGAATTAATGTTAGCTAATTTTTTTATAACAAAAGCCTCTTAGGTTTTTTTTACAAAAGCTTTCTTAAAAATAAAATATAAAATGAACTCTTGGGGGGGGGAGGCACAGATACAGATAGTAATTGCATCCAAGCGTGAAATAGAAATCCAAAAAGTAAAGAAATAAATCTTTAATTGGGGGCAGAACCAAAGTTGTTCTATAGTTGGTAGAATTATGTTAGAATTATGTCCTAAGCAGGACTTAGTTTCAGCCATTCAGAACTTCTTATTTTTATAATAAAAGGCACTTACAAGCAGATCAGTTTTAGCTTATTTCAGGGAATAAGATCAGGAAATATAAGAGAATATAAGAAGCTGTGAACAGACAATAGTTCTTATATTTCTTTCTTCTCCCTTTAGTCATAATTAAAAGCTGTGTTTCTTAGTAAGAGAAGCACGTAATGCCTATGCATTGTTATTGTAATGGACAAGACTGATTTCAGGCCTTTTGCTTCTGATTTCCTGTCTAGCCCTTACAGAAAGTGACCTACAAATTAGACTGCAAAGCAGAATTCATAAAACCTTGACTCTCTGTTTGACACCTATTAACGTAAGCTCTCTTCTTATGAATAAAGTTCCTGATTCAGCTTTTGATATATTTAGTTTCCGGGAAAAGTAGACCAACAAGGTCTTTTTCACTAACTGGATATCCCAAGAATTAAACTAGGGCACTTCTGCAGGAACAACATGTAATCTACAATTGAGTGATGGTCCCTCTTTATGAGAGATTCTCAATATGTCATTGAGTTGGCTGGCATCCCTCTGCAGTTGATAAATACATATGCAACATACAGTATATCTGCAATAAAACACAAATGTTCTCGACCATCTTGCATTATTTGCTTATATAATAGTAATTTGTGAAGAATGTTAATGCTGAGATAGTTCCTGGCATTATTACTCCATGAACTACTTTTCCTGTATCATGTAACAGATATGTACAGTATATTTATTGCTAGGCAGAGTGTTTTATGGAAAGAAAAAATAATAATAATTAAAATTAATCAGATGGCATTCTGTTGATATCAGAAAAGCATTAAGGATTTAAGGCAGCCATTTAAAAAATGTCCCAAGATTTCTTTATGAGCCTACCTGCAGAGAACTTAATTTTGTTTGTGCAAGTAAATACATATCCTGCCAAACATTTTTCTTAGAGGTAATACAAATATATATGGTTCAGGGAGCACAGAATCACAGAGGTAGAAAATACCAAGATTAGACCAAGATCAATGCTCTGATAATGTGCAAGAATCCACATTAAAATATTTCTTTGAGATGGTTGCCAGGCTTTGACTTGAACACCTCCAGTGAAGGAGAGGTTATCACCTTCCTATCAAGTGGATTCCACTATCAAACTCCTTTTACTTTTTTCTGATTTCGCTTTGGAATCTGACTTAATTATTTTAAGTTAATTTTATTAAGATTTATATTAAACAGATAAAACAATGGCAGGATTAGAAATTAGAATGGAGATAGAAATAAGAGAGAGGGGAATTATTAGTATACACATTTTTATATAGATAAAAGAGAGATAAAAGCAATAATTAGAGGGAAGATTAGAAGTTGAATAATGGAATTATCATGTATGTTTAAACAATGTTGTGATTGGCATTAGAATAATATATTGAAACATTGAATAATTAAATAATGAAAGACTATAGCTTAATACAAATATATGTATTAACGTTATTAGAATTACATAAGTTTGATGAATGTAACAAATATGATTAATATTATTATTCTTATTTGCACCAAAATGTATGATACCCAGGTGCCACATTGTTCATGCATTGATATGTATATGTAAAATAAAATAAAAAACTTGAAAAAAAGTCTGGAAGAAGGGGGAAAAAAAACCCCAAAGGTCAGAATAAGAAAAAGAAACTTTATCCTTCATCTCCAGCAAAAAGCTATTTGCCGTTCTCAGCTTTGGTCCCTTGTTGCTTTGTAACATTCTGGGTAGGTCAGCTCTGAAGTATATTTTATTGAGTTCATACTTACTACTTACTTAGTACTTTATTCTAATATGCAAGAAAGATGATCACTGGAAAAATCATATTAGAAAAATCAGATATTAGAAACACCAATCAAGCAGAACACAGCAAACTCCAAGACCAATAAACACAGACCAAGACTCCCAAACAATCAGGTTGAAGAAAAAACCATTCTGGCACAGCAGTAGGCTAGCCCCAAACTTAAAACTGAAACAACTATAAAAGTCTGACTCACAGATGAACACAATACAGAAGCCTGATGATGGCAGAAGAGATTCTGCCGAAACGTTGCTACAACTTTAAAAGCACAACTATAATGACGTGGGAAAATACCTGAACAAAGCTGAATTTTCCCATGTAAGATTGAGAGCATCTTGGCAATGTTTCGACGAGGTCCCACTCGCCATCTTTGTGCTTGAGCACAAAGCTGAAAGCATCAGCCTGAAGATGGCAAGTGGGACCTCATCGAAACGTTGCCAAGATACTCTCAATCTTACATGGGAAAAGACCTGAACACACCAAAACTTGCATATTTTACACACACACACACACACACACACACGCAGAGCCATTATCATATCTAATTGGCCAACTATTAGCAAGTGATGCTGTAGTGTTGTGAACTGAAATAAAATTTTGCTGAAATGTATTTGGGTATAGGTAGTATATGATTTTGGTAGTAGATTTTGCTCCAATTTACAACTCTAATAAAATATTTATTTCAAAGATAAAATGTACAAAATAAGCCTCTTGTTTTCCTGAAATATTTCCCTAGCTAAATACAACAGATAATGACTACCAATTAGTTCCACTGTAGCTTATTTCTAGTTAGGGACCCTGTTGCTAGAACGTAACTATTAAAAAGGCTGTTTGTTTGAAGTCAGTTCCATAATGGTGAAGTTATGTTGTTAAAACATGCTATTGCAGTTCCTAAGTTTATAAGAAAGTCACTACTACTGTTTCAGGGAAGAAAAATGACCCAGTAGCACAAATTTTAGAACAATGAGTTCTCTTTGTGCAGTCCATTAATTTTCAACATAGAGGTCACTTACAATTTAACAAAGATCAATGGAGATTCTCAGTCATCCAGGTCATGGTTGTCCCAAAGGTGTTTTTTCCAGAGGCAACTGGACTTTCTGTTTTTTCTTTGAAGACGTTTCACTTCTCATGCAAAAAGCTTCTTCAGTTCAATTTAACAAAGGCATTTTTCTTATGAAATGTAAGTGTGAGTTGTTTATTATTCTTAAAAAGTTAACAGTAGCTTACTTTCTTTTGGCATAACTACTTAAGAGCTGTAGTCTAGGGGTGTCAAACTCATGTTGTCATGGTGGCATCACATGATGTATCATGACTTTTTCCCCCTTCACTAAACTGGACGTGGGCGTTGCCAGTGTTTGACCCATCCAGCCCATGGGCCGAGAGTTTGACAGCCCTGCTGCAGACTGATAACAGTATTGTCTGTTAACAAGTTCCATTACATCGCAGTGATTGTATCATTGGCAAAAAATGTAAAATATATATGATAAGAACTTGAGTGCTGTATATGTTTCTCTTGGCATAGAAAGCCCTATCCTATTGCAGACCCATTTGGAGATTATGCCATCCATTTTTTAAACTTGGAGCGATTGTATAAAATGCATATCATGCCAGTAAGTTATAAAATAGTATATAACTTTTTGTTTTTTTCATTGGCAAGAAAAAATTGAGGAGGGAAGACTGTTTACAGAATGCAATTTTAAATGGAAGGAGTCTACGGATGAATGCACCTTGAATTCGGGAAATGCTCATTTTTAAGAGCCATGCTTTTAAATGTTTCTTCATTACTAGGGTGGGAGTGAAAGTTCTGGATGGGATGGCTTTCTCCTGGAGGGGACTTTCTGCAAAGAATAAAAGTTCCTTCTTACTGCACCTTACAAGGAATAGGAACTGCTAGCAAGCTTCTCCACAGACAAATCCTTTGCAGGCGGATTCTGTTTGGAATAGACAGCAAGATAACCAGACCACAAACTGGAGCTTCAAAGGTTATCACTAGCACCTTGAATTGCATCCTGAAACAAGCCAATAACCAACATAGCTTCCACAATATTGGTGCCATATTGGGTTGTTGCAGTTATGTACAAGTCACAGTTTTTTGTACTAGTTGCAGTTTCTGAGTGGTTTTCAAGGGCATGTAGAGTGCATTATAGTAGTCCACTCATGAGATGAGAAGCGTATGAGTGACAATGGCTAATGCTGTCTGTTCCAAGATTAGATTTGTTTGACACATCAAACAGAGCTTGGCAAAGTCCTCCTGCCTCCAGCTTCCACTTGCTGTTCCTGCAAGTGCTCATAGTTCAGGAGCAACTGTTTCTGGGGAACCCAACCCCATCTAGAGCTAGTATAGTCCCAGAGTTAGATGGCATGATGGAATATAGTCTAGATTCCCAGGAGGAAGGGACTGTATTGCAGAGGACCAAGAGGCAGAGAATTGTTGGGAGAAAGAGAGTTAAGACAGCTCTTCCCTAGAAATTCTCTGAGAATATCTTAAGGTGAGTGGTTGCTTTTTGGCAAGATTTCTGTCTATAGGTGAGGAACAAAGAAGGAAATTGCTTAGAAATAACTCTACATGTTCTCCTGATATTTGGGACCTGACAGATGGCTTCTGAAACTCTAGCCATTTTGTCTTGTTAAGGTTAAATCTCAACTGAACTAAGGCAGCCTGAGCTGGGTCTAGGGCATCCTAGCTGAATCACCACAGCCATCTCGCCCCAGTTGACTCGCCCTGGCCAACTTGCTGCAGCCAACTTGCCATGGGACAACTTATGGGATAACTCAAAAGAGGAATAGGTGAATTGCAATAGCCCTTACCTTTTTTTAGATTTGAACCTTCTCAAAGTTAGAAGTCCTCAAGGTGGGGGCAAGCTGCAATTCTACTTGTCCCTCTTGAGTTATCCCATGGTGAATTACCACATATTAAGTTGGCCATTTCAAGTTGGCCATGACAAGTTCGTCCCATTCCAGCCTGAGATAGAGATATATAAGTAGGCATCATCTGCATATTGCTGATACAAAACTCCAACCAAAATAATATTTTTTTGTCTGTATCTTAGACCTCTTTCTTTAAGAATCTAATAGCAAGGTATGCAGATTCCTTGGCATCAATGCATATGTCTAAAATTTCTGATAAAATTTCTGATTAGATTTTATTTAGCTTGAATGTATTGCATGTACAAAATGGGTGCTTTGTCTTGAGAGAATAGAATAATATTAGTAATCTTTTCAAACTTGAAAATACAATTCTGAAACAAGATTTGGTCTTGTGCTACACATGTTATATAATATATTAATGTAACAATAAATATTCAGAACATCTTTATCAGTCAAGTGTGCTTCCTAACCTATATTAAATTTAATTAAGCCTCTGCTTATGTTTATTTCTACTGCAAGAAAATTAATGGCAATGCTTCAGCTCTTCAAGGAAATTAATGATTTCTGTTGATCCTGTATTCTTATAATCTCTACATTACCTTCCCTCCTAAATCCTGTTATGGATGGAATGCTAGTAGTTCCATAAGTAGAATGTTTAGGGCAGGGTGTCTGGATTTTGAACATGAACCAGCTGTTTGACTTAAGCATCTCATTTCTTTTGAACATTTTATTCAGATGATGACTGTCTGAATTGCCAAAATTTTGCAATCACTAACCATGTGAAACAGTGATTTATCAGCTTGAGACAGAGAAGAGCCATTTGTTAGATACAGGAAAGGGTAACTGGTTCATTTGCAGGGCTTGACATTTTGGATCTACAGCATCATTAAAAGTGCTTGGGTTCATAACCCCAGTAGGAGACAAAAAAGGAAGTGCAAATATTTGATCTTTTAGAGCAGTGCTTGCAGGATATTACTGATCAGATTAGTCATTCTTAGTAAATGCTACATTTCATTGGCAAAGTATTAATACATACACACACACATACACATACACACACACACCAGTGTATACAGAATTTGTACAAATAGACACTTTTGTTCATGTCTAATTCAAATCAGTTTAGTTTATCCACTGTTATTTGAAGCATCATCTGAATGGATCTACTGTGCTTGCTGAAGAATTAACCAACAAAATTAACATGATAATTCAAAGAAATGCATAAAAGCACTTAATATTAATGCCATTACTTGAACAAGAAATGCAAATATCTCTCTATTGGGATTTCCCAATGCCTTGCAATTCAAAACTGTAAGAGAAGTTAGTAAAATGCAAACTGGACCTGACTTTTTAAAAATTAGGTTGTTTTATAATCACTGATAACAATGTGGCTAATTTATAACAAATCTCATGCTTCACAGCATAAGGTGTTCATTTGCAGGGCTTGCAAGAACTGAGTAAAGAAAGAGCGTCCTTATGTAATTACTTTTTCAGTTGACTACATTATCAGAGCAGGAGTAACTTGGCCTCTGGGAAAAACAAGATAGAGTGATGGTCCAGGAACACTAATGCTGTGGCAGCTGTTTAAAAATGGTTATTATAAGACAAGCATTGATATTTTTCATCTCTAGGAACATAGGGTTTTCAGAATTTCAGCACTTTGAACTTATACATTGCACTGCATTGCAAAATTCAGCCATATTACTGTGGTTGAATTGGCTATATTTCTAGGTACATTTCAAAGTGCTGCTTATAACCTACAAGTCCTAAATATTCTCTAGAGGGAATCTATCCATTCTGTTCAATCAGCGAGGGGATATTCTCAGTTCCTTCTCTTCAAGAGTCTAAGCAATGGTGGACTCAATTTTGTTTTAATTTTTTTTCATATAACAGATATAGAAAATACCGAAATGGTAATACAATCAAATTTTAAAGAACTTAAAAATTAAAGAATTAATAAAGAAAACAGCTTATTGAATGTACTCTTTAACATTAGTAGATTTCTTCCCATCCATACAAAACCCCAGACTTGCTAAATCCATAAAATGTCAAATTCCAAAAGAGTGAAGTATATATCAACTTCCCATTTTTGTTTTCACTATTTGTTTCCTCAGGATTATACCGGTATTTACATACTGTATGTAATGTATGAAAGGAGCCTCGGTGGTGCAGTGGTTAGAGTGCAGTACTGCAGGCTACTTCTGCTGCTTGTGGGCTGTCTGCAATTTGGCAGTTCAAATCCCACCAGGCTCAAGATTGACTCAGCCTTCCATCATTCCAAGGTGGGTAAAATGAGGGCCCAAAATTGTTGGGGCAATAAGCTGAGTCTGTAAACCGCTTAGAGAGGGCTGTAAAGCACTATGAAGCAGTATATAAGTCTAAGTGCTATTGCTAACAATCACAAGATCAGTGGTTGAGATTAACTCCAGCTCCTCCTCCTGTTTTACAAGTTTATTTTCACAGCCCATCACAAAGCCACCATGGATCTGACCCAAATCGTCTGCTATTACCGCATTCATAGAATAGCCATCTAGCAGCACTTTTTAAATGACCTGTTCCTTGTTGGGGAGAGGCAAGCCCAAGGAATCTTGAAGGTATCTGGTGGATAAAGTTGCTCAGATTGCTCGGAATTGAACTCATACTGGTCTGGTGTGATTGAACTGATATAGGCATGACCTAGCATGGTCATGGAATGTTCTTCCTCTTTTAGAGCGAGTGAATGGTTCCACAAGCCTTGAAGGATGTTGCATACCCCTTCTTAGGAAACTACGATTGTATCTAACCATTTCCAACTTTACTTTTTGGCATAGGTTGCTGAGAAGGTTATCAGGTTGCAATTACAGAGGGCCTTGGAAGAAGCAGGTTATCCATAGATTATCCAGGTTATCCAGATTATCCAGGTTATACAGGGATTCAGATTTGGTCACTTTATTACGAAAGCATTGATTGCACTTGTTGATCTGTGCTGGAGCCTGGACTTGATCTTTCAGCAGCTTCTAATCCCATCAATCACACTATACTTCTGGATCAGTTGCAGCAGGTTTGAGTGGTATTATAGTGGTTCTATTTGACAGTGTACCCTTAAAGTATATATGTATTTCATAATATGAATTTTAAACAGTAGGATTCTCTCATTTCTGCGACACGGAAGGCATTGGATCAGAATTGGCCATAGAGACAAAAAAAAGATTTTGTCTTTAAATCTTTTTTTTTTTTGCCACATAATGATATATAAACATAAACCATATCCTATATTGAGAAGACTTCATCCAAATAAGGCTTATAATGTCTTCTCTTTCATGTCCTGGATCAGATTATGATTGACTTTAGGGCAAGATATTTTCAGAGGATTGTTTTTCTCATTGCTAGATCACAGCTGTCCATTTACTCATAGTGGAAAGGGATAAGAGGATTTTGTTTTCTTCTATTGCTGTTTGGTTTCATAAGGCATGTGAAGAATAGACAACAAAAAATAGTAACAGAAAAGGTGGGGTTCTGGATTCTACTGAAGCATTCTGATGTCATGCCAAACTCTGATACCTTATATTGCAGGAAAAACTCTAAAAACTTTGAAAAAAGCATATATTTTCCTCCCCCAAATGAAATATGGGTTGCACATGATAGCTATTAATAGTGGATTTGATTATTTTTCTCCTTTGGCCTATAGTTGTAACATCTTTTTTTATAAGCAATAATCAGAGTGGTTGTGAAGAACAAATCACCAATTCATGTTTAAAACTACATTTTGAGGAGAGAAAAAGGGACAGAAATATTACACATTAATTGAAAACTGTCAAGAAGGAAACTTTTTGTTCCTGGTGTAGTTCAAAATTATTGAGCAATCTTTCCATGCCTCGCAGGAGAAATCAGTCATCATCTTTTGCTGTGCTGTTCCTAATGGTAAACCACTATCAATAATAGCCTGAGGATAAGAAAGTGGGCATTGTTTTAAGAATAAAACTTTCAGCACATGCTTTATTACATGGTATGAATGCTGAGTCATTGAAAGGACTATATGTAAATAGCTGCTCCTTAGAGGTGAAACAAATGAGTGTACATAAGGTGCCTCAGGTTCCAAAATGATTTTTAGGTTAAATTAGTACATAGGTGAGAATCAAATAGAAAGGCTCCTCCCTGAACTAAAAAAAGACACTCTTATTAATACAAAAGGGCTGGTTTTCCAAGGCATTCTTGATTAAGCTAATTAAGGGCCTAACATCTGCATGTATTATAATGTGTAAATCCAAAGAATACATGACTTTGGTAACCAAATTAGTCGCATGAAACCAGATAAACACTGGAGTGAAGATTAGGGTAACATCTTTTCTTGTCAGTCAAATTAATGTATCATAATTTGCATAAAATCATAATATTTTTTTATGATTCATGTTGATTCTAGCTCACATTTGAATATTTTTCCATTTAACTTTTATTTTGCTTGGTGCATCTCAGTAATTACCCACAATTTGGTGGATCATGTTTTGTCAGGTTTTTTTTTTTTAAAGAGAAACAAATGTAAAAGTTTTACAGACAAAAAAGCCCTTTAGGACCATAATTAATGGTTTTTCTTTTCTTTTCATCTTGTAACAGAAAGATATATTGGCTAATATTACATTCCTTGCAGACATATGCTAATTAAAAGGCATGGTATATACAATTGTTCTCCATCAAAATGATTGAAAACATACAACGATGCTTTATTTTGCCTATGGGGAGCACATGGAAGACACTATCAGTCACCGTGATGTGTCTTGGGAATACTTGCTCCTTTTTTTTAGACGCATACTATTTTAATGTAGAAAAATACTTGGAAAGTGTTTCATCTTCTAATTTTATATGCCACTTTTCTAACTTATTGCCCTCCAGATGTTTGGAATTCAACTCAATTTCCAATCAACATGAGACTGAAAGAAACTTCTGAATTTGTAATTCAATAGTTTTATGGGGTAATATGACTTTAGATTCAGTTGATATAATAATTATATTCCCACGTGTAGCCTGAAATGTACCAAATAGGGCAGATGTTCAATTTCCCATGCTTAAATTCAACATATCTGATTCTGTTGAGTTCAGGGGTGGGCTTCAAAAAATTTAGTAACCGCTTCTCTTTAGTAACCAGTTGCTGGGTGGCCTAGTGGGTGTGGCCTAGTTGGGCTCCTACACCGCAGGGAGGAGTGTTTTTACCCTCCCTGGGCTCTGGAGGCTTTCCTTGAGCCTCTGGGAAGATGAAAAACAGTTTCCCCGAGCTCTGGAGGCTTTCCGGAGGCCGGAAATGGGCCCATTTTTGATCTTCTGGAGCCTCTGGGAGGCCCATTTTCCCACTCCCCAGGCTTCAGAGGTTTTCCTTGGGCTCTGGAGGCTGGAAACAGGCCCTTTTCTGGTCTTCTGGAGTTTCCGCAGGCCCATTTTTTGCCCTCCCCAAACCTCCATGTGGTCCCTGCACTAACCTGGGATCCAAAATGGTCTACCTAGAGACTCCTGGGAAGGGCAGGGTGGGCAACTTCTGGTCTGGTGAACCAGATGTAAAATTGAAATCTGGTTTGCCCAAACCGATGCAAAAAGGTAGCAGCCCACCCTTGATTAAGTTCCTGGATGTATTATTGGTTTGAAGCACTATATTTGTCCCTCAAATATTCTATACATAGAAAAGTGACATACAGCATTAATAACAAAATAAGTCTAAATGGCTTTTGCATTTTCTTTTATATGAATTTATTTTGAAGAATGGCATAAAATATTTATCATCAGTAATATATACACAAATGTATTTATGATAAATACATAAAATCGTATTATGGCTCAAAACAATTATCTAAAATTCTATTTTATAAAACATAATGCAAAACTTACAATTTATGTAAAATATTTTATCCCAATTTTAATTAATTTCAAGACAGTTCACTAAGCTATAATTACGTTAACATGTCAAAAGTGTATTACCGTATATACTCGAGTATAAGTCGACCCGAATATAAGCCGAGGCACCCAATTTTACCACAAAAAACTGGGAAAACTTATTGACTCGAGTATAAGTCGAGGGTGGGAAATGCAGCAGCTACTGGTAAATTTCAAAAATAGAAATAGATACCAATAAAATTACACTAATTGAGGCATCAGTAGGTTAAATGTTTTTGAATATTTATTTCAAAGAAAAACAGTAAACTAGCTCTGTAAGTGGAAAAGAGAGCCAACAAAACCAATATGGTATCAACAATAACTTTAAAAGTACAAAAACCTTAGCTCAATCAGCAACCAAGCTAAAACACAAGAGTTAAAATCCTTCAAAACTGGATTCCTCAT
Organism: Hydrophis major; assembly: GCA_033807585.1. NCBI lineage: Eukaryota > Metazoa > Chordata > Lepidosauria > Squamata > Elapidae > Hydrophis > Hydrophis major. The sequence goes on along the minus strand of CM066330.1, from coordinate 237,199,477 downwards.
CATCATTTGTATGTCCAAACAGAGTCACTCTCTCCCTTGCAAGAAAAAAGCATGTGTATGTGCTGCATGTACATCCTGTTTTGGAGAGTCACCATCTCTTTCACAGCTCTCCCTCATGCCTCCATTGCATGTGCACACATGCCATGGCTCAGTAGTAGGTCAACATACAGATGTCACACTAGGTTCCCTCCTCAAAAGGAACATCCAACCTTTCTTGAGAAGTAGAAACTTCATCTGTTCAGGATTGTGATGACAAAGGTGAAGGAGGATGGGGCTGAGAGAAGAGAAGGGAAGAAAAGATCATTGACAGGGAGAAAGACAGGGAGAAACACCTGGAAGTGTGAGCCCTCGAGTTTCCTTAGGGAAGACCAGACAACAAGGGGAGAGGAGAGGAGGAGGAGAAGGAGGAGGAGGAGGAGGAGAGTTAAAAAAAAAGAGTGGGAAGCCAACTCACGCGTGCCATCAAAGCCAGGGGGAAGCGGGGCTTTCTCCGCCTGCTGCTGCCAGAGGAGTGCGGGGTGGGGAGTGCGGGGAAAGGGGGTTCGTGCCGAGGCTCCGCAAGCGATTATCAGATTTGCAGCTCTGTTTGTTGGCGAAGCTGGAAGTGCGCCCGTTAATGGGGAAGGAGAGCCCGCAGCTCCGAAAGTCTTTCAGCGTTGGGGACTGAACAGGAGAGCCGCAAACGCCGCGCTCCCCAGGAAAGGGCAGCCCTCTTCCACTCGGCGGCTCCCGCCACGGCGCAGCCAGGCACTTTGTCTCGCTGCCCCCGAAGCAGCTCTTCGCCGCTAGGGTAGGGGGTGGAGGAGGCTGCCTAAGCCTGGCGGTTTGTGGGCGAAGCTGGAAGCACGCCCGTTAATGGGGAAGGAGAGCCCGCAGCTCCGAAAGTCTTTTCAGCGTTGGGGACTGAACAGGAGAGCCGCAAACGCCGCGCTCCCCAGGAGAGAGCAGCCCTCTTCCACTCGGCGGCTCCCGCCACGGCGCAGCCAGGCACTTTGTCTCACTGCCCCTGGAGCAGCTCTTCGCCGCTAGGGTAGGGGGTGGAGGAGGCTGCCTGAGCCTGGCAGTTTGTTGGCGAAGCTGAAAGCGCGCAACGCAGGAGCTCGCGGGGGCGCCGGGGGCCCGTTAATGGGGAAGGAGAGCCCGCTTGGGGTCGCCTGTGTGGCCCTCAGCGGGTAGACAGCCGTGGCGGCGATGCTGCCCTGGAGGCGCGATTGGTTGCAGCCACGCCAGCGCAGGCCAGGCATGGTGCCGTAGTGGCTGACTCGAGTATAAGCCGAGGGCGGTTTTTTCAGCACAAAAAATGGGCTGAAAAACTCGGCTTATACTCGAGTATATATGGTAAGTAAAGTCAGTACATTCAACAGAATAAATTCAATTCAGCAAACCAAGGACTGCCAAAAATCTTAGAGTTCCATGATTTTTTTTCAGTTCCAACTGAAATTCTTTATTGATTTATTAAAAGAAAAAAACACCTGCTTGGTGCAAGTTTGCATTTCTTTTGGGAAAGACTGATTAAATTGAACATGACTATTGTGCTATGAAACTCCGGGTTGTTTTTTCAATTTTGCATGAACTAACTTGAAAATTTAATGGATTGGTTAATTAATAGTTAAACTCTTATGTGTTTGAAATATGAGGTTTTGCCTCTTAGGACATTTAATTTAACACATCTGACATTTAAGTGTTATGGCATGCTTTGTCAGCTAATTGCTATATATAATGTTTTACTATACACACTAATTTTAAAGATAAACATATTACTAAATTATAGGTTATTTTTATGTGCCTCTAGTTTGCATGTATTCAGCTGAGACAAAATGAATAAGTTATTTTTTTCTTTTGGTTATTTGTTGTAAAATACCAGAGAAGTAGTGGCTGCATCATGGGAGATTTTTAGTTTAAATTTTACAGATTATTTTTTTGGAATGCTTTAGTGTGAATTTGTTTATATACTGCACTCATCTACCGATATATGTATATAGTGCTTTCTTTTACATGTTTGTTCCTGGATGATCTAGTATATGCTTTTTATTGTTTTGTATGGTTAAAACAATTTAAATTTTGAAAAGTGTCATAGTCATTTAGTAATGTCTGCTATCAGGTTTATACTACAGAGCAGAGTGCACTGAACAAAAAAAAAAAATAACGCATAACATGTTTCTAATAATCTTACAGTAATTCATGTGACACTTGCTCTTCACCTATCTCACATGGTTGGAGGATCCCCTTATTTTTTTGCCCTGTACTCATCTAGTTATTGTAGGGAAGCGTTCAGTAGATGATTACATGGATTTTTTTCAGTCAGTTTGTCTCAGGACTTGACTGTGTCTCTGAGATCTGAGAAAAAGTGACTAGCCCAAGATCTCCCAGCTAGTTTCCATGCCTAAAAGAGGACTTGGTCACTATACCAAGCTGGCTTTCCTAAATCATATCCCCTGTAATATTTGAAACATATTAAAATATAGATAAGTTTATATACAGAGTTACATTTAATAAATGAGGAAGGGTTGTAAATATTTGGACAGAACTAAGTTAGGAAAGGCTTTGCTAAGGTATTGTGGTGGTATCTTGGGGCAGCGATGAGGAAATGATTTGTTTTCATATTTAATACAAACTAATGCAATTCTTACTTCCAAATGCTGTGTTTTGCTATTCTCCCAGTTTGGGAGTATGGTTCCCTCCAATCTCAGCAAGATAACCAGAACTGGGTAATACTTGAATGGGAAACCACCAGGAAATACTAGGTCTGTGGATTATGCCAAGAAGTGTAGAGGGAGCTTGGATAATAAAGAAAAAAATATGAACAAAACAAAACATGCAAAGAGTAGCAGGCAATAACTAGATGGCCTGGGAGAAATAACCTGAAATGAACTCTAGTTGACCTGATGAATTAGTGCAATCACTATAATCTCAAACAGACAAAAGCTAGTTGTTATCTGTATGCCTACTGCATATATGTACTGTATAGGCAGTAGGCAGGTGTAAGAAAACCTGAAAACAAAGGTACTCATGTTTATAATGTAATCCTGCTCAGCTATTCTTTATTAATTCCACATGACCATGGAAAAAGTCTTCAGACAATACTGGCTTTCTTGGCTAAGAAGCAGAGATGAGCACCACCCCTTAAGAATCAGAGATGAGTGAAGCAGAAAATCTTTACCTTTATATATTCCACAAGAACGGCTCCATGACAGAGAATTGTTGACAGCAGGTTTTAATAAAACACAAAGTTGATGTTAAAGCTAGAAGTATCAAACTCTTGTTTGAAAATAAGTGTTTTAAGAAGCTTTTTTTTAATTAACAAAGGTCAGTTCGATTTAGAACAAAGTTTGTTCCAAAATCTCATTGATTACAGAAAATCTTTCTTCCATATGGCAGCTGGAAGCAAACCTTCTCAGATTACTTTAGTAAGGAGGATTAGGGAGAAAAAAATGCTCTTTCAAATAATATGGAGCAAGTTGTATATGTTACATAGTATCTTTGACTTTTTCAGAAATCAACAGCTGTTGAGTTCTATTCTAATTTAATGCAGTATTAGGATTAGACACAAAAACATAGTGCATTAGTGTAAAATTCAGTTTAAAATAAAATTACCAAGATTTGTAGCCCTAGTTTAATATTATTTCATCATTTTGTATAGTCACAAACCAACTGAAAGTAATCATAAGGTGCATAAAATCATACATCTATAGGCCAAACCAATGTTTAAAAGAAATAAGAAGATACATACAAGATTATGAATAAAAAACACTATGACTAGTTAATCAAAATAAAATAAGAATAAATTTAAAATTAAAACTTTAAAAAATGGCATAGGTGCCCCTGAATGAAACAGTAAAACCATCTATAAAGAATTTAAATATCTGTCAAACTCAGGATTATAATACAATACATTCCACATAAAATTTTATGGTGAAAAAAATCAATCTTTGACTTAATACTGAGAATAAAACATATCTGGCCAACCATGCTCGATCAGATTTAGGTGCTTATTTTATATAACACCACACAGAACCTGATTACATTCCATTTTAGATTATTTACCATCTAAAGCAGGGCTGTCAAACTCCTGGGCCACGGGCCAGATGCGTCACATGCTGGCCACACCATGCCTGGTTTAGCAAAGGGGGAAAAAGTCTCGATACATCATGTGCCGCTGCTGTGACGACGCGAGTCTGATACCCCTGATCGAGAGATAGTGAGGTGAAAACAAAAAACCTAAACCCTGAAATAATATAATCCAAACTTTAAAACATGGAGCCTGTTAATCATCCATTTGTTAGTGTTTGGGTTCAGTTGAAATAGGCTTTCAGTTTTGCTACAAAGATATCCATCTTGAAATATAATCAAAACTCCTTTGTAATTTTTTACAAAATGTACTGAGCTGATAACAGTTTTTAAAAGTTATTGCCTTAGATACTTAAGAATCCATGGTATGTAACCTAAGAAAAAGATTTATGATCTCAAGATTGAAATTGAACCAGTTCTTAACAGAACATCAGCAACACTTTGCTGACATTGACTCAAATTACTGTAAATCATATTTAGAAAAACATGATAATATAAATTTAGATAAAAAGTTAATTCTATTTTGTGTTCATTTATTCAGATCAGTAAAGTTTAAGTTACATGAAAGAACTGTAAGTCTTGTTCATACTTGTGAATCTATTACATACAGATTCAATTCAGTTTGTCTGGTTGGCCCTAGCACTTGCATACTTATTCTTGTAATAATACCTTTTCATTTCTCTATTTTTAAAATTGTATATTTAATTTTAAATACATATATTTCATTCACTGAATGTACTCTATTTTATATATTTTATTATCAACGCTGGAGTGAAGGATAATAGGAAGATTAGGTTACAGATAGAGGAGGTGATTATAAAATCTAAAGAGCCAAAGAATCTGAGGCCCACTCTTCTTCATAATTTGTTAGTTTTACTGGGCAGATATTTGTCTAGGATTTAGAGAACAACTGTACCTAACTTCTATTTCAAATAAAGGCTCATACAATAATTTTGTATGCTGATAATTGAAGCTACAGCTTGTGAGGGAATGGGCTAATTGTACTACGTGATTACTGTTATGAACTAATAAAACGCTTAAATAAAGTTTATCAAAACCTTTAGAAAATAGCAGGGTTCTAGTCCTGCACTTCTGATTGGCCGATAATAGCAATATCGGATTGGTCCGTTCAAGAGAATCTGATTGGCTGTTAACGAGCCTCTCTCATTGGTTAAGGGGGTTAACGCTCCACGTTTCTTATTGGTTACTAGATCAGCAGCTTGCCTATAAAAGGGCTGCTGCTGCCCTAGGTTTTTGCTCTGTTCAGAATGATTAATAAAGAGTTGAAGTTCACTGTTCACCGTCTCGTCTCCGTTCCTTGCGCCCATGCGCAGAACCTAACAATTACCTAGCTGACATCTAGTGTACAATTATTAGTCAAAGTTACAGAAGTTACATAAATAGTGAGAAAAATGTTATTATGCTTATTAAATAGGCGGAGTTGGAAGCTAGTGGTTCTTTCTGAATAATTCTTCTGACAGGTTTCTGCAATGCTGAAACCTGTGGAAAGTCATCATTGCCCCTAGCAACCATTGTCTGTCTTGACTAAATTACTGATATTGTTCCAAAGCAGTAAAGATTAGGGCAACCTATTATTTTCTTTGAAAACTTTATCCTGTAGCATTATATAGTACCCTTGGTTTTGAAGGGACCCCTTTAAAAAGAGGGTATATTCTTATTTTAATCTTTGTATGCTATTATAATCCTTTTGTTCCATTTGCAGTAATTAAATCTTTCAATTTGCTATAAATTTAGATTAATTTATAAAATTATAAAAGTTCTTAAACAGCATAGAAAAGCTAGATTCACAAGTGTCATATCAAATTTTAACCTTGTTTGTTTATTTTGAAAAATTTCAAAATAAACAATTGTCTCTTGTCTTTTATATTTTAAACCAAGAATTAAATTCATTTTAAAATATAAGATACACTCTCACTTCCTTTTAAGCCAGGCTTCCCAGCTTGGTATCCTTCACTTATGTTATGACCACTCCTGTAAGAATTCTTAGTCATAGGGTATAAACCCAATGCATAAGAAAGATAGCAGTTTGGGAATGCCACCTTGTCCCACAAAATGAATAGGATCCATAGAATGTTGCCATGATAGTAATCTCATTTATTTAATTTATACTGTTGGAAGGATTCTCACATTTAGATACTATCTCCTCCACCCCCGGCACCTTCAAAACTGACAACACCAGCATATGCGGTGTTAAGAATAAAATGTCTGAGAGTAGTGGTTTTTGTAAAAAGAAATCTGGTAGGTGTAATTTCTTTACAAAAAAAAGCTTATATGGAAATCCTCAAGAATTGCCTGGCTAGACAGAGGTGAAGATTCTATTTTAAGAACTCTGACAATTTCAGAAGTGTTTTTGTAATTTCATTTGGACAAAGAGTGTGCTATGTACTCATTTGAGACTTTCTTGCTTTAAATAATCTAAGAAGTTATTTCCTCTCACATTCAATGCATGGATGCTTCCCTGATAGTGACCCAAATGCAGAAAAATTAAATTCTAGTTCTAGTAGCCTAGAAAACACATTTCTGAAAACGTGGATACTTCAGAGTAATTTCTCTGGATATAAACATTCACTTGAGACTTTTGTGGGAGATTATCCAAGTGGCATTTTAATGGTGATGGGTCCTAAAAGAGGGAAATAAGTGATCAGATTCCTCTTGGGATGGGGAAGGGATGTAGAGAAGGAAGTGTGGGGCATTGTTGTTTTGAGAAAAAGGAGAATGGTTCTCAGTTTGTTGCTCATTCTCTTAACTCTGGAGTCTGGGATATGATATGAGGAGACCTTTGGGGAGACCTTCCATCTGTAATAAAACCTTATTTGTTTATAAGTTGATGCTAAATGAAAGGATCTGTCTTGCTTTTGAGTTCTACCTGGTTTCGATACCAAAGGAAAGGAGATCAGGTAGTGATGATCTTTAGAGATAACTTGCTGTGACCAAAAGTTCTGCTCCTAAACTGATGGGATGAGAATGCTGGTCATAAAATAAATTTATTTATTTATTGAATTTATATGCTACCCATCTCATAGTTCGAGGCAACTCTGGGCAGTAAAGCCCCAGAGACATGTTGAGACATATGCACTTACAATCATGCTGATTAGTAACATTTTTTTTTTTGATTTTTGAACTTGTCACTGAAATAGTATTGAAATTCATACATACACACACATCTTGTAAATATATGCTAGAAAAATGGAAATACAGATAGTCCTTGACTTACAACCATTTATTTAGTGACTGCTCAAAGTTACAGTAGCACTTAAAAAGTGACTTATGACTGTTTTTCACATTGTAACCATTGCAGCATTCCTATGGTCACTTGATCAAAATTCAGATGCTTGGCAACTGGCTTGTATTTATGATAGTTGCAGTGCCCCCAGCTCATGGGATGACTTTTTGGGATCTTTGAAAAATAGAGTCAATAAGGAAGCTATATCACTTAACTGTATTATTTATTTAGCAACTGTAATGATATGCTTAACAAACGTGCCAAGAACGTTTGTAAAATGGAGCAAAACTCACTTCTTAGAATGGAAATTTTGGACTCAATTCTCATTGTAAGTTGAGGACTATCTCAAAACTACTAAACTTAGTTTTAGTAGACTATAATATTTCTAGGGCTAGCAGATTTTGGACTGCCAAAATCTAGAAGGTATCTTTTTTCTAGTGGTTCTCTTGATTTTTGCAGTGCAAGTCTACTAAGCATAAATATGTGGACTGTATTTTTATGATTAATGTTTATGATCAAACTATACTCTAGTTTGCTGAAATAGATTTAAAAGCATCTTCAGTACATATTACCAATTTACAGATACACTGCAGGTATTGATTGATTATGTAGCATCAAGTTGGTATTTACTCTTGGTGAATGCATAGATAGGATCTTGTCCAGAATGATCTATCATCCACATGGCCCTTCAGCTCTCCCAACAATATACCCATTACCATAGTAATTGTGTTCATTCATCTTGTTGCTGGTTGTCTTCTTCTCTTTCTTTTCACCCTTACCAGCTTTGTGGACCTCTCAAAGGATTCGAGTATTCACTTGAATCTTAAATAGTATCAAAGTTTAAAAGCATCAATATTATTTCTGTTTTGTTTCTTTAAAGTTTAGCTTTCCATAGAGTGGTCACAGCTATTACAATTGCGTGCATGATTGTAATATTTGTAAGTATAGACATCTGAAGATAGATAGATAAATAGATAGATAGATAGATAGATAGATAGATAGATAGATAGATAGATAGATAGATAACAGGCAGGTGATTTTTATTTTCTAAAGTAAATAATTAAAATACAAAATTAAAACCAAAAGAAAAAAGAGGAAAAGAGGATAATAGGAAATTTAAATCTATTTTTTCCAAAGCCTGCAGTATATTTCTTATTTCTTCAAAAATTGCCTTCATTTTGCTCTCATTGTCAGTTTTAAAGCTGGATGTTCTCAGTTTGATTTTATTTATATTTATATTTAATTTCAGTTCCTTTTTTTAAACTCTGATCTTTGTCTTTTATTACCAAGACTTGCAGAATCTTGGCACTTTAGGTTGCTTGCATAGTGTCATCTACATAATACAAGTAATTGATGTTTCTTCCTCCAATTTTAAAATTATGTTCCTCTTCTTCCAATCCAACTACCCTTAATTCAGTTTACAGATTGAATAAATAAGAGGAGATTATATAGCCTTGTCTCTCTTCCTTGTCAACCTGGAGCCAGTCTGTTTCTTCATGTTCTGTCCATACTGTGGCTTCCTGACCTATATGTAGTTTTCACATGAGGATAATGAGATGTTCTGCGATTCACTCAAGCACTCAGTCTGAAATCCTAAAGCTGTACTGTCTATCAGAAAATACAGGACTGGAATTAATGAATCACTGATTTGAATTACTTGAAAGATATTCCATATGTTTTGGATGTTGCATATTTGGAGAATAAAATAATGCTATTCATTTAAATTGATAAAAGATTGTAAGCCATCCCGAGTTGCTGTATTATGAGATGGGTGGCATAGAAATGTAATGATTTTTTAAAAATTTTCTGGTAATTACATCAAACACCAGACACTTGTTTGTTACAGGAGACAAAACAAAGAGATGGCATAAATATCTTGCCCCAATGTCTGGAAGCTTAAGTTCTGCATGAGACAAAACAGAGTGACATTGATTTTCAGCAAGACAGAGCTCCTGTTTGTTGATCAAAGACTTCATCTTTATTTTGAGTACAGCATCTGAGTTATATAGGTGTCGGTTGCAGGCAGAAATACTGATCTTCCTGCTATTAAGTTTGATGTTTTATTGATGACATTCATTTTTTAAAAAGCTAAAACTGTCTAAATTACTCAACGCTCATTTTATAGTGACCTAATATAATGACTCTCATCATAATTTGGAGTTGGAAGGAATAGTTAAAACTGCTGCTAAAGAATTTTAGACTTGTGTAGTTAATTAAAAACTGGATGTAATTTATTAGTGAACAGGACCATCTTCCATTGGACAATGTTTTTTCCTGTTTTTAAATAAAATATCTAAAGGGAAATGTGACAAACATTTATAAAAAAGATAGGCTATCTTGAGAAAAATGTACTAAAATTTACTTAAAGTACTGAAGTTCATATTTTTCACAGATTTTTATTAAAAGGTGAACTGAGCTAAAGAATGAACCATGCTATTCAAAAGATATTACCTTTTTGTAGCCTTTAACATAGATGCACATTAAAAAAAAGATTTAACCCTGGTGATTAGATCATTTCATGTCACTGTTTTGCTGCAGAAGAATATTGCCTTTAAGCATAGGGTCTAATTATGGAGCCACTCCTTAAAATATTCCATTGGATCTGAACAATTTGGAGAAAGGATGAGAAATTAGATGGGCCTGTAGCATTCCAGCACTGCTGTCTATTTGTATGATCTATCTTATGCAACTTTTTTTAACATTTTGCACTTTCTATCTAGCTTGCAATTTTGTTCAGACATCTAAGAAAAATCAATTTGCTTTTAATGCTTTTCTATCCAGTATGGATCAATTTTTCCCTCAGGAATAAATTAAAGATATAGTAGAAGTTTAAATGACTTACTTGTGCTTAGTAAGTCTTGTATAAGTATAAATAACCTTTTGCCTTCCTTTTTACCAGCTAAATATGCTTTTTTGTTTCAAAAAGAGGAGCAAAAGAACAAAAACCAAGCAGTGGCAACAAATTTAAAATTAAAGATTTTATCTGCTAAAATATTCTGTTTTTTATTTAATTGTTGTTAAATGTTCTAAGACATAATGCTGAATTTTAAGTTTGTTTTTCAATCTATCACGCATGAAGTTATTGCAAGCTTAAAAAGCTAACTTTGATCACCCCGAGGAAATGAGCTGTTAAACAAGCCTAATTTGACTCCAGATGCATGAGCTATATGACCTAATTTGCTCCTTGACTCAGCATTGATCCAATTGTTTCATGTTTCCTTCTGACTATTGGCTTTAAATCAAGAATGGGTGACTCTGTCAATTTCCACTCAGATTTCATTTCCCTAAATTTGTTCTGACCTGGTTTTGCATCAGTTAGGAAAATTTATTCTATTTTTTAAAGATGCAAATAATTTAACATTCTGTAATATAATTTTCACACACCATGTCAGATATTATAATGCAACATAGAATTCATAAAAATGTTCTGTTTGGGGAGCTACAAATTAAATAAATGAATACAAAAATTTAGATCAACTGGTTTCTCCCATCAACTCAATTAGTAACATATCTTCAGTGGCAGGCAGAGCTGAACCATTGTCTCTAATAAAAGCCATAATTGACTTTATTTCAGCTCATAAAGACAGCTATTCCTAGCAGATTTACAAATAAATCAGATTATGCCTGATGCTAACATTTACACGAAGTAGTTTATTTTAAGTCTCTCCAATATTTAGAAATTTAATACCATATTTTATATAATCTTGCAGTGTGGACACCTTAGGGGGAGATGTAATCAGTTACAGAATATTTAGTTATCCATTTTTCTAGGTCCTCCTAATATTATTTACCATTGTCCTTTCACAGGGCATACAAACACAGATCCAGAGCACTAGGAATCATTTCTTAAAAACAAAAATCAACATACAAGTGCCATTATGGAGCCCAAAAGAATTTATTAGAAATAAAAACAATGCTGAAATGTACAATATATGCCAACTTCCCATTTTTCAGAATTAACCTAAATACAGTTGAACACCCCAATGTAACACTTCAAATCTGTTGTTTTTTTTCAGGGAATATTTTTGTTGACTATAGATGGTACTAGAGATACATAAACAGTATTCAAATCGCATTTCACATTCATTCTCAGTGTAGCTTGAAGTTCTTCTTACCTAAATTATTCTTTATTGTTGAATAAGCCTGACAATTTGAATAGGGCAGATGTTCTCCACTTAACTTGAAGGGTAGCTTAGAAGATTTTCAGGTAATGTACACAATTATACCCTCCGTTACCTTACTAAAATTTCATGTTGTATAAATGCGTGGACAACTTTGTGGGAAAGTGGAAGAGGGGAAATGAGGGAAATATTAATAAGTGTATTCCACACAACCAAGATTAAATGATTATTGGCTTAAAACGATTGTCCTGCTAAATTAAAAGAGTTGTGGATTAAATAATATTCAAAATAGTAGTAGTTACACTGGTATATCTCTTCATGACCTTCCAGTTGACTAACATATGGGCATTTTTCATTAGAACTGGAAATAGTAAAGCAATTGCAGGACAGTTAAACTGTCCAGAAGGGTGATGGCATTGGTGAAACCTATTTAAAGAATCAGTCTGGTGGTGTTCCTAAAAGCATTTTGATGAACTAGCCTTGATGTTATATATAGTTGCAGCTTTCAGTTCTTGTGGCTTCTACTCACCAGGAACAAAGACAAGGAAAGAATTAAAAATACAAAAGATGGAAGGATTAATTTAATTTAAATTAATTAATTGAAATAAATTTATATCCAGTTTAAAAGAATAGTAAGCTTCCATCTGGAAAGAACTTTTTATTCTGGTTGGATTAAATAGGGCTAGCTTGTTGGATCAATGTTCTTTCAGCAACTTTCACCTATTGTTCAAGAGGCTAAATCTGCACAATATTTTTGGTTGGAATGAGATATATAAATGTCTGAATTAATCACAGAAGAAACTTCATAGAACAAATGAAAAAGAAGGAAGTTGATAAAACTGCCCATTAATAAGCCTGTTGATAAAAGAGAAGAAACTTTGGTCTTGATTACGCTGTCAAGAAGACAGTTTTGTACCCCAGTTCTGTTTATGGGTTGTTATTATTCTTCACATAAGAGCTGGAAACATGTTTGAGGAGAGTCTGAGAAAGGTGTTCTACAGCCTGAGTGCTTTATTTTTGGCCTCCCTGTGAGATTATCAGGATAATAAGATGGGCAATAGTTAGTAATGAAAGATGAAAGGTAGTGCAGAACACAATATTCTAAAGAAAGTACTAGTTATAAGTAACAGAAGCAGATACCTTCTAGTGTCCCCTGCACAGTTTGGGAATCTGTATACATTTGAATTCAGAAGTATTTTGGGGGAAAGTTAAATTCTAACTACAGTAATAGTAGTTCTACTATAGTCTGGATTGTACAATACTATATTGAGTAGTGACACCATTCTGACCTTTTAGTAATAGCAATAGTGCTTAGACTTAGATACTGTCCCATAGTGCTTTACAGCATTCTCTGGGCAGTTTACAGTGTCAGCAGATTGTCCCCAACAGTCTGGGCCCTCATATTTACTGACATCAGAATGATAAAAAAACTAAGTCAACTTTGAGCCCCATAAGGATCAGCCTCCAGGCTTTGGGCAGTTTGCCTACAATACTGCATTCTAACTGCACCACCAGGGGTCTTTTCAATTTCAGAGAAATTGACATAAATCCAGTGAAAAGTGAAAAATGATCAGGAGGGTTAGTGACGAAGTCATATGACGAAAAAGAATGTAGACGCATTAAGCCTTGAGTAGAGAAAACTTGGTAAGGATGCAGTAGCATTCTTCAAATATCTCATGACTTCACCTTTTATCATTCTAGGGAACAAAACAAAGAATACTATATTTAATAGTTACATAAAGACACTTTCCAAATAATATAAGAAAAAAAACTTTCCTAATAATAGGACTAGTTTAATAGTGGAACTAGCTGAGCGGGAAAAAGGTTATTCCTGGTTCACAGATAGAATTTCTAAAATGTTTATAGGGGATGACTGAGTATTGCTTTGGAGCTTTTATGTAGACCTTGCTTCACATGTATTTAGCTGTGTATTTATAAATGTCAAGTTAATTATAAATGTCCAGTACATTATTACCACAAAATAGTTGACCTTGTGAAAGACTGCCTATCTGAAATTTCCTACTGCTTTCAGTAAGTGGTGAGTGCAAAACAAAAGTGATTGACTCAGCATTGCCTCTGAAGTTTTATTAATAGAGTTGTACAGATAATTTTTACCTGAAATGATAAAAGAATGGAAACCACAATAATCTTCAAACAGCATAACAGTGGATTTATAATGAATAAATGTCTCACAAGGCAAGAGCTATTGGAATGAGTGTCAAATCACATAAAGTGTTTGCACAGCAGCATGTAGGCAGAAAAATAACCATTCTACACAACAGAATATGACTTTGGTTTTAGAAATGAGAGATTTCAGAAATCATTGTATGAAAACTGTTAAGTCCTGAGCATGGGCGCAAGGAATGGAGACGAGACATCAAACGGTGACTTCATCTCTTTATTGTGAAATAAGAACAGAGCAAATACTTGGGCAGCAGCAGCTCTTTTATAGAGCTGGCTGCTGTCAAAACAACCAATGATTTGAGTTTACCGCTCTCACAAGCGTCCAATCAGAGAAGCCTGTTAACAGCCAATCAGACTGGCCAGAAATGACCAATCGTGACTCGCTATTCGCGGGCCAATGAGAAGTGCAGGATTACGAGCCTGCTGCCAAGTAAGGTTATTTAGGGTTGTTACTAATGCGTTGGCTTAGTCCATAACACCCCTCCCCCCTAGGTTCCGTCTGAGGGGTGGGGTGACGTATTCTTGTAAATAGGCAGGTCGCTTCACCTGTCTGCTTGACCTGCGCTGTTCCACTGGTTTCTGTCTTGGCTCTTGTTCCGGTGGGCTGCTAGGTGGGCTGGATGGTGAAAATGGTCCCGCTGTTCCTTCGAATAGCTCTGGGCTGTTCTCTCTGCTTCCACCAGTGCTGTCTTCTGGGTTCCCTGGATCTGTTGCCATCACAGTGCTGTCACACGGCGAGGCCACTCCCTGGCTCAGTTCTCCTTCTGGCGGTGAGTATCCCCTGGTTGGTTGTGTAGACTGCTGGGTTTCGATTGTTAAGTCATCTGTTATTTCTTTTTCAGCCTCCTCGATGTTCCTCCCCCCCCCCCAATTAGAGATTCAGGGGCTGAGATAGGACTAGGTGCTAGTCTGGAACGGAGTTGGACTATGTGGTGCTTCCACATCTTACCATCTGCAGTTTGTAGGCGATAGGATCGGGGTCCCGTAAGTTGCGTTATGGTAGCGGGAACCCACAATGGGTCACCCGAAAAGTTTTTTGCAAACACGGGGTCACCTTCCTGGAATGCCTAACACTTGCTGCTGGATCAGGAGTTCAGCTGGGGTTCTGTTCATGGTGCTGTTTGGGGTTATGTGTTGGAGAAGAAGCATCCGGGTTATTTTGTCATCAATGTCGCCGTGATCCATTTTGTGCAAAGTCTTTTTTACAAATTGAACCATTCGCTCAGCCCTACCATTGGCCGCAGGGTGAGCTGGCGATGTTAAGGCATGGTGGATACCCCAATCTGCCAGGTACTGTTCAAATACCAGGGCAGTGAATTGGGGGCCATTTTCGGAGACCAGGACATCTGGCAATCCGTGGGTAGCGAATAGCTTATTCAGTTTTTTAGTGACCGTGTCTATGGTGGTGCTTTTCATCTTGTGGACCTCGAGCCAGTTAGAATAGGCATCCACTGTTAGGAGGAAAGTGAGTCCTCTTGTGGGTCCAACAAAATTGATGTGGATACGGGACCAAGGGCCTCGAGGCATTTCCCACTGAGTTGGGGGAGTTTTTGGAGGAGTAGAGCGAGTCTCCTTGCATTTGCTGCACTTTGCTACCCAGGTCTCTATCTGTTTGTCTAACCCAGGCCACCATGCGTAACTCCTGGCCAATGCCTTCATCCACACGATACCTGGATGTCTATCGTGCAACATTTTTAATACCTTATGTTGCAATTTCTCCGGGATTACAACTCTATCTCCCCACAAGATGCAGCCCTTTTGGGAGAATAGTTCTGTCTGTCGATTTCTGAATGGCTTGAAAGTGTCCTTGGGTGCACTGACCGGTCAACCCCGTTCCACCCAGCTGAGGACTCGTACCAAAACAGGGTCCTTTTTTGTTTCTGAGGCGATGTCTCGAGCGGTCAGCGGCGGTGATTTAAGGGTTTCGATTTGCAATATGGCTAAGTTTGGAGCTGGGTCCTCTATGACATCTGGTAGTGGAGAGTGGCTCAAAGTGTCAGCATGGGGAATGGTTTTCCCCAGGCGGTGTTGCAATCGGTAATCGTAGGCGGCTAAAAATTCCAACCAACGTGTCATTCTTGGTGATAAGATATGGGGAATTGGTTTGTTTCCCACCAAAATACCAAGTAGCGGCTTGTGGTCTGTAATTTTGGCAAAGGGACTCCCATACACATATTCATGGAAACGTTTAATTGCGGATACAATAGCGAGAGCCTCTTTATCAAGTTGACTATAGTTTCTTTCAGTCTGAGACAAAGTACTCGAAAAGAACGCAATAGGTGCCTCATTCCCATTTGGTAGGACATGGCTTAAAATGGTTCCCACTCCGAATGGTGAGGCATCACAGGTTAAGGGTAGAGTCTCATTGTATTGTATCAATACAGCATCGGAGGTTAAGAGGTCTTTTACTTGTTGGAATGCCCATTCTTCACGTCGTCCCCAGACCCAGGAAGCCTTTTTGTTGAGAAGTCTATGTAGGGGCTCAGCTACGGTCGCCTTCTGGGGCAAGAAGATGTTATAAAAGTTAATGAGTTCCAGGAAGGCTTGGAGGTCTGTCTTATTCCTAGGTCTCGGGGTGTTTTTGATTGCAGTTAGGTTTTTTCCGGTGGGGTGGATTCCCTGTCTGTCGAGAAGGTATCCCAGGAACTCCACTCTCTCCGTACAAAGTTGACACTTGTCCCTTTTTACTTTCAGGCCAGCGTCTTTAAATTTCTGAAGAACCTTTCTGAGTCATTGTTCTAATAACTCTTTAGTGGGGGCAGCTATTAAGACATTGTTAAAATAAGGCACGACACCTTTTATGCCTTGTAATAGTCTCTCCATCAAACTTTGGAAAATGCCAGGCACCACACTTACTCCAAATTGGAGTCTATTGCACTTGAAGGCACCTCTATGTGTAACTATTGTCTGGGCTTCTGCAGTTGTCGCGTCTACAAGTAGTTGCTGGTACGCCTGAGCTAAGTCCAATTTTGCAAATATTTTTCCGCCACCCAGGGAGTGAAGAAGGTGTTGGACCACCAGTACTGGGTAAGCGCTCTGTTGAAGTGCATGATTTAGGGTGGCCTGGTAATCCCCACAAATTCTTAACGAACCATCTGGCTTCATGGGTGTTACTATTGGAGTTTCCCAACGGACATGGTCAATCGGTTCCAACACGCCCTGGGCTATTAGTTTATCTAGCTGCTCGTCGATCATCGGCTTGAGGGCAAAAGGCACCCGACGAGGCTTAAGGCGAATGCGAACTACATCGGGGCTGAGATTAAACGATATAGGGGTCCCTATACATTAGTACTTGCCTAATGTTCCTGTGAACACGTCCTGGAATTCCTGGATGAGGGCCTCTTCCCAGTCATTGCTTCTGGTTTGGTGTATGCCAGCTAGTTCAATCCCGAGTGGAGCGAACCACTGTACCCCTAACAAACTGGGCCGGTCACGATCAACGACAGTCAGGGAAAGCGTCGCGGTGCGGTCCTTGAAGAATACTTGGACATGGCTGGAACCGACAACTCGAATTCTGTTTCCCTGGTAGTCTTTTAGGATGTTTCGTTGAGTGCTGAGGTCCTGGCGGCAGATGGCAGGGATCAGGTGTTTGAGGGTTTTCCAGGATACCATCGATAGGGATGACCCCGAATCAACTTCCATCACGCACGGTCGATTCTCAATAGTAACCCTTACGTGGATCTTTCTTGCATCGAACGATGAAGCGTGCCCGATAATAATGGTTTGGTGTGCCTCTTCTCATCTCGTTGAAGAGGCAGGTGCTCGATTTCTGTAGTAGTAGTGGTTGTTCCATTGGTGGTTCGGGCAGTCCCGACTTTCAGGTGGTTTGCCTGTCTCCCGGCGGAGGTTATTCTCCCTCCGGATTGGACTGGACTCTCGCTTGCTTCTGCAGACCTTCGCGATGTGGCCTCTTTTCTTGCAGGTATGGCAGAGTGCGTTGAGGAATTTACAGTCTGATCGCGGGTGGTTTGCCCCGCAACCAGCACATTGGCGCGGAAGTCTCTGGTTCCTTTGCTCTCGTTCCGAGCGGAGCCAGTTGACCTCCTCTTCCTCAGTGTCTGAGGTTGACTTGAGGTCTTCATGATGGGCGGTAATAGCGTGCTTCTCAGCGGTGAGTGGGCTATCGTTAGCGAGTTGGCAATGCGGTGCGTTCGCTTGGCGTATTCGAGCGGCTGACTTCCTGGTTGCTTCTGCGGCAGTAGCGTTGGCGATGACATCTGCAAGGCTGATGTCTCCTTTCACCATGAGTTTACTCTGTACTGTGGGTGCATCTAATCCCAGAACTATGCAGTCTTTCAGGGCTTCCTCGAGGTTTGCAAAACCACAAAGGCCTCCTAGGTTCTGGAGGTCAGCTACGAAATCCCCAACGCTCTCGTTCTTCCGTTGGTCCCTCTGGTAAAACTCGTGTCTTCGTATCAGTGTAGGTACTGCGGGTACGTAATGGGCCCAGAGGATCGGCATGAGGTTATCCCAATCCATGGTCTTCACTTCTGCCGGTTTGGCAAGTGCTTTAGCCATTTTGAAAATAGCGGGGCTGCAGTGAGTCAGGAACACCGCTCGTTTCTTGCCAGGCGTAGCATCTTTTACATTGTTGGTCTCTAGGAACATCTGGAAATGATCTATATACGAGTCCCAGTCTTCGGTTGCTGGGTCAAATGGAGCGGGTGGTATGGCGCTACTGGTCATTTTTCCATTTGTTGCGTGCGCTCTTCAGCCACGTGCTCTGTCTTGTTCAATGAGTACTTAGTCAGCTCTATCGTCTCCGCATCCCATCCTTGTTGCCAGTGTTAAGTCCTGAGCATGGGCACAAGGAATGGAGACGAGACATCGAACGGTGACTTCAACTCTTTATTGTGAAATAAGAACAGAGCAAATACTTGGGCAGCAGCAGCTCTTTTATTGAGCTGGCTGCTGTCAAAACAACCAATGATTTGAGTTTACCGCTCTCACAAGCGTCCAATCAGAGAAGCCCGTTAACAGCCAATCAGACTGGCCAGAAACGACCAATCGTGACTCGCTATTCGCGGGCCAATGAGAAGTGCAGGATTATGAGCCTGCTACCAAGTAAGGTTATTTAGGGTTGTTACTGATGTGCTGGCTTAGTCCCTAACAAAAACAAAGAAATTGAAACCAAAGAGAGGCAGTGCAAAGATGAAAATGGTAATTTATTCAGGCAACCATCCTTCACTGAACATTGCAGAATATTATAGGAAAAGAATGGTTATTCAGAAGATTTAATTTATTTTTCCAGAAGGTGTTTAACATGTATCTTTCTGTGTCATCACTTAAAGACTATTACAATAGTAGCTGCTAGATTTTATCAAAAGAGAACAATATAAATATATTGGCCTTAAAATTCCTTTAGATTTGATTGCTGATTTGGATTGACTTGACACTTTAAATGAGTGTAATGATTCAAATTAGAACAGAACAGCTCTACATAAATTGACCCTCTTTCAGGAGAGATCAACATTTTAATCTAGTAATTACCATTTTCATCTCCTTTACCCTGTATTTTAGGATACTGGTTAACTCTAAAATGATTTACAGATGGCAGAGATGGAATGTCATTGTGCTTGTCAGGACTGTTTCATTGCCCTCTAATAAGATGTTGTTTTTTTCCCACGAGCTGCTCAGAGCATCCAGCAATGGGAGATGCTTCAGTCTCTGCTTATCTAGGCTGGGCTTAATTTGTGGAACGCTCCTCCTCCTCCACGGGACTCCTCCCCAGTTCTCCAGTTTTTGCTCAGCCTCGTGAGAAATAGACAGTGCTTCTCGTTAATCCTTGGCCGAAACAGGAGAATTCTCTTTAAGGTTTGCAGATAGTCAATTGTTCTTTTCTTACTGACGCTGTCCTTGCCATCTGGCCATCGGGGATTGCATTATCAGGAAGCGCTCCTTGCGCTCCTAAGCACAGGGAGGGTTTGATTTCATTTCGTCCCCCCAACCGCTAGCCCTACCCTTGCCATTATGATCTCTGAGCCGCTTTATCATTTAAACGGTGAGGGTTTCTCTCTCTCTCTCTCTCACTCTCTCTGAGTCGTATTGCAGTTTTTCTTTTCCCCCAAGAATGCCGTTTAGGGGTGGAAGTGGAATCACCTCGTTATTTCACCCCTCCCCACCGGTTTAGCCCTAAGGGAAGGCTGTTGAAGCTTATCTCTTTTTCTCAGCGGGAGATTGCTGCTGGCGTGCGTACCACAAATAATGTCCAGTTGCCATTTTTTTTTAACTGTAAAGGGACTGCGTGGCCGCGTTGAGTGCTAATTCAATAGACTGTGAGGTAATCCTTATTCCGGATTGAAGGGGTTTTTTACACAAAATACCCTGAGGAAGCATTACAACCTCCTTTCCAATATATTCGAGGCTTTTGTTAATTTGTGTTGTTGGTTCAACCCTCACAGTTCTCCCTATCCAGTGGCACAACAGCAAGCACCTAGGCCAGCGTCCGCCTGTGCAGGGAAGCTGTTGAAGGCCTGTGAGTGATTATTTGGCCTGCTAGGCATTCTCAATTTGGCTGATTGGAACTTCCAAATTTGATATATATTTGCATACCCATACGCTCTGATAATATTAATCATATTTCATAACAATAAATTATTTGTTGAGATACGACTCAATTTTGAAACAGATATCCATATTAAAACAAAAACAAAAAAACAAAAAAAATGGGGGATTTGACTTCAGGGCACACTCTCCTGGTTCCAGTTGTGGATGCCACGGTGGTTGCCTCATTTTCAACATCAGTCCCCCCCCACTGAGCCAGAGGATGTGCTCTAGCCAGAGGACAAGAGGTCAGAGCAATCTCTTAAAAATACCCACCAGGCAGCGGCTTGGGTGGTCCAGGCCTCCACAGCAGCCTTGTTTTTTTACTAGGGCATTTCTGCACTGGTTGCACCAACTGCAAGATCAGCTTCCTACCACTGATTTTAGGTCACATCAAGATCTAAATAAAACCATTGCAGCAGAATTCACAGTGGACACTACACTGAATTTGGCCAAATTTGCATCAGGGCCTTATCGATGGCAGCTAGCAGGTTCCTCTGGCTGCGAATTTGGCAGTCTGATTCCCGCCAAAAATGGAAGCTGGCCTCTGCTCCACGTGCCAAAGAAAAGCTGTTCGGCCACACTGTGGAGCCATCCTTGGTGGAAACCAGGGACAAAAGAAAGATTCTCTCCTTGGTGGGGAAGAAGTCAGAGTATCGTCCTGCACCATACTATCGACCTTTTTCCTTCCGTCCCAAGTACTCTGCTTATTTCTCTCAGGACCAGAGAATGTTCCCTCCTCATCAGGAGCAACAACCTGAGGCTGCAGGCAGGCAGCAGCAGACAATGGATAAACAGCCCTTTTGTGGAGGAAGAGGTCATTCTTCCAAAGCTCTAAGTGAATGCCCTTTCTCCCCACCCATTGGAGATCGTTTGGCCTTTTTCACCTCCAGATGGGAAGAGTCAGCATCAGAACGGTGAGGTCAGGTCTCCGACTGGAGTTCCTCTCCTCACTCCCCCAAGTTTTTTTGTCTGCTGCCTGATATCTAGGGACAGTTCTAAATGGGCCCTGATGGAATTGGCCATTCAACACCTCATGGATATCAGAGCCATTCAGCCGGTTCCAGTGAATCAACAAGAGCAAGGTTTCTACTCTTGCTTCTAGGCCTCGGGGGGTGGGGGTGGCGAGCCATTCTTGACCTCAAGCTTCTGAACAGATTCATCCTTTACATGCATTTTAAGATGCAGACCTTGTATTCAATTCTAGACAGCGTTTGGGAGGGCGATCTCCTCTCTTCCATAGACCTTATGGAGGTATATCTCCATATCCCTATCTGGCCTCATTCCCGCCAGTTTATTTGTTTCTGTTACCAGAACTAGTATTTCCAGTACCGGCCCTGCCTTTCAGGCTTTCATCAGCCCCCAGAGTCTTTACCAAAAATATTTCATGAAGAATTGGAGACTTCACTTCGAGTGATTCCGGTGAGGGTCCAGTTTTACCTGGATGGCATCCTGATTCAATCAGCATCACTTCAATCTGCTCATCGAAACCTCCACATCACACTGCAGTTCCAAGACCGCAGTTTTTCTATCAACTTCAAGAAAAGCCATCTCTTTCCAATGACCAGATTGCTTCATCTCGGGGCGATCATCGATACATCGTTCTGTGAGGTCTTTCTCTCCCCGGAACGTGTGGAGAGCCTCAATGCTTTCATCATTCAGATTTGATGGCAACATACAGTTCCCTTGTCCCACCTGTCCAAGCTCTTAGGGAAAATGATTTCCTGCATTGGTATCATCCCGTGGGCCCGTCTCCATGTCCGGGCTCTCCAATGGTTCCAGCTGCCTTTTCAACAAGCAGAACCAGCCACACTTTCACCAGGGTTCAGGTTCCACCACAGATCTTTTGCTCCCTCAGGTGGTGGCAATCTCCGGCAGTCTGGAAAGGACATCCATTCAAGGAACAGACAGAATTCTGCTCACCACAGATGCCAGCCTCTAGGGCTGGGGGGCCCCTCTAGTTGGCAAGTTAGCCCAGGGGACTTGGTCCCATAAATTGGCTAGAGCTCAGGGCCATCTTTCTAGCCCTGAAGCATTTCTGAAAAAGGGTGGTAGGTTGTCATGTGCTGGTCATGACTGACAATGTGGCTGCAAAGGCACATGTCAACAGATGGGGGGACCAGGTCCAGGACTTTGATGAAGGAAGCAAAATGCCTGGGGTGGTGGGCAGAGAGTCACGTTCTTTCCATTAGGGCGGATCACATTTTGGGGGTCGACAATACCCAGGCCGACTGGTTGAGTCGGTCCAGAGTTGATCAATCGGAGTGAAGTCTCCATCCTTCCTTGTTCCTGGATCTGTCCTGCAGGTACGGAACACCAGCAATAGATCTCTTTGCCTCTCCTCAAAACACTCAGGTAAGCAGATTCTTCACCAGGTTTCTGACCCAGGGAATGGAGCGGACCAACACTTTTCAGAGGAAATGGCCTACAGGTCTCCTCTATGCCTTTCCCCCTCTTTTGATCATTCTGTCAGTCATTCGGAAGATGTTGGAGGAAAAGGCGGAGCTACTACTTCTGGTGCCCCATTGGCCCAGGAGACCCTGGTTAGCCAATCTGCTGAATCTGTCTTCCCAGCCGTGGAGGGTTCTGGCCAACAGGATCTCCCTCCATCAAGGAGCATTACTCCGCCCGGACCCTCAGTGGTTTGGCTCTTGAGCAGCAATCTCTGAGGGACTCTAATCTCCCTGACAGGATAGAGACTATCCAGATTCCCATAAGCCTTCTATTACTTGTATCTACAATGCTACCTGGAAGGTCTTCTGCACTTGGTGTTCAAAGTCAGCCCGAGATCCCTCTTCTGCATCTGTTGCGGATGTGTTAATGTTTCTTCAAGATGGGCTAGATCAGCGGCTAGCACTTAACACCCATTGCCATCAGATGGAAGCTCTATCATCAGTGTTGTCCTGGGAAAATTACTCGACCTTATCTCACCATCCTTCAGTTTTCAGGTTTTTGAAGGGGGCTTCTAATCTCCCCCCCCCCCGTAGTTCATGGGTACCCAAATGGGATCTCCCTAAAGTGTTGCAGGCTCTTATGGGAAACCCATTTGAACCTCTTAGATCTGTGTCTCTTCAATGTATGACCATCAAGGTTGTTTTTCTAGTGGCCATTACTTTGGCCAGGACAGTGTCAGAGCTAGCAGCACTCTCAGTTAGACAGGACCTGTGCATTTTCCATGAGAACAGAGTGGTTCTAAGACTAGCCCCTACGTTTGTTTCTAAAGTGAATTCTTGGTTTTATCGGGCGCAAGACATTGTGTTACCAGATTTCTGCCCCAAGCCACACCATGACTTGGAGCACAAGTGGCATACTTTGGATGTAAGGCGAGCCCTCCGTCTCTACATCAAACATACTGCAGCCTTTAGGAAATCCAAAGCCATGTTTGTCTCTTTCCAACCTACGTGCTTGGGGAGCAAGGCTTCCTCGTCTACCATTGGAAGATGGATTAGATCATGTATCTCTAAGGCCTACCAGACTTTGTCCCTGCTGGTGCCCAAGAACATTAGGTCCACCAGAAGTGCTGCTACTTCCACCACTTGGAATACCTAGGGGTCATTTGAGGAAACTTCAGGGTGGCTACTTGGACATCTCCTTCGCCATTTATATGGCACTATCGCCTGGATCCCTTTGCTTCTGCTGAAGCAGCATTTGGACAAAGGGTCCTACAGAAGGTTGTCCCACAGTTGGAGTGAGTGGACTAGACAGTGGCCCTCCTGTGGACATGCAGGTTATGGTATGTCACATCCTGGACTCTTGTCACAGCATGGATGAGAATGGGCATTGGCATAATTACCTGAGAACGCCCTTTTGATCTACACTGCAAGAGAGTCCAGCCCCACCCTTAGGCGTCTGGTCTGAATTGGGGGGGGGGGGGGGTGTGAATTAATTTCATGGTTTATCTTCCAGAGGCACGTTACATCTATCAAGCATCTTCACCTAAAAGCTGGGGAGCCATGTAGGGGGTGGCTTTTTATATAGTGGCAGGCTCAGATGTATAATATCAGAAGGAGGAGTCATACCTATCCTGGACTCTCTTGCAACATAGATAGAAAGGGCGTTCTCAAGTAATAATACCAAAACTCATTTTTGATATCTTTTTAAAAAGAGTGTATGCCTAGTGGCACATAGGTCAGCTCACTGCTTATCTCACAGGATCTTGTAACAAATGATGAAAGATGAAAATAGAATTAATTACGCCAATTACATTAATGATTCGGTCTTAGTGTTGCTACTAAACTATCTTTCAGACTGTACTTCATCTCCTTTGATAAGTAACACTCTACTCTTACTAACAAATTAAATTGTTCATTTTAGAAGCTGAAAAGCATTTTAAATGAAATATATTAAAGTAGGAAATACAGGTGTAATGTTATTTTTCTCTTGTTTATCCGTACTATGGATATTATGGATTTGTGGTGTTTGTTTCATTCTTTTTTTCCCCTTTTTGGCAGAATGATTTAGCTGACACAGAGGAGACAGTGTTCAATGCATGTTTATTTCTATTTATTTAAACTTTGTTCTTTCATGCAGCAAACTATGAATCTTCTAAGACAATAGTCCTTTTTTCTTGTCCTAAAATAACTGCAGTTTTTATAGATAAGCCAACAATGTACAAAAATCATTCCCCCATTTTTGCTTATTTGTGGTTCTACATCCATGAACATAAGACATGCAGTGCTTTTTGACAAAATTGTAAATTTTGTCAAACATAAGACATGCAGTGCTTTTTGACAAAATTGTAAATTACAAATTTATGTTTTTGTTATGTTTTTGTTAAACATAAGACATGCAGCGCTTTTTGACAAAATTGTAAATTACAAATTTATGTTTTTGTTATGGACTAAGTCAACGTATCAGTAACAACCCTAATAGCTTTACTTTAACAGTAGGCTCATAATCCTGCACTTCTCATTGGCCCGTGAACAGCGAGTTGTGATTCGTCGTTTCTGGCCAATCTGATTGGCTGTTAGCGGGTTCATCTGATTGGACACTTGTTAGAGCGGTAAACTCAAATCATTGGTTGTTTTGACAGCAGCCAGCTCTATAAAAGAGCTGCTGCTGTCCAAGTATTTTTGCTCTGTTCTGAAGTCACGAATAAAGAGTTGAAGTCACAGTTCGATGTCTCGTCTCCATTCCTTGCGCCCATGCTCAGGACTTAACACTGGCGACGAGGATGGGATGCGGAGACGATAGAGCTGACTAAGTACTCATCGAACAAGACAGAGCACGTGGCTGAAGAGCGCATGCAGCAAACGGCAGAATGACCAGCGGCGCCATACCACCCGCTCCATTTGACCCAACAACCGAAGACTGGGACTCGTATATAGACCGTTTGCAGATGTTCCTGGAGACCAACAATCTGAAAGATGCGACGCCTGGCAAGAAACCAGCGGTGTTCCTGACTCACTGCGGCCCCGCCGTTTTTAAAATGGCTAAAGCTCTTGCCAAACCAGTGGAAGTGAAGACCATGGATTGGGATAACCTCGCACCGATCCTCCAGGCCCATTACGCACCCGCAGTACCTACATTGATATGAAGACACGAGTTTTACCAGAGGGACCAATGGAAGAACGAGAGCGTTGGGGACTTCGTAGCCAACCCCCGGAACCTGGGAGGCCTTTGTGGTTTTGCAAACCTCGAGGAAGCCCTGAGAGACCGCATAGTTTTGGGATTAGATGACCACACTTCGCAGAGTAAACTCATGGTGAAAGGCGACATCAGCCTTGCAGATGTCATTGCCAATGCTACTGCCACAGAAGCAACCAGGAAGTCAGCCGCTCGAATGCACCGAGCGAACGCACCGCACCACCAACTCACTAGCGATAGTCTGCTCTCTGAGAGGCACGCTATTACCGCCCATCATGAAGACCTCGAGTCATCCTCAGACAGTGAGGAAGAGGAGGTCAACCGGCTCCGCTTGGAACGAGAGCAAAGGAACCAGAGACTCCCGTGCCAATGTTCTGGTTGCGGGGCAAACCACCCGCGATCGGACTGCAAATTCCTCGACGCACTCTGCCATTCCTGTGGGGAAAGAGGCCACATCGCAAAGGTCTGCAGAAGCAAGCGAGAATCCAGTCCAATCCGGAGGGAGAATAACCTCCACCGGGAGACAGGCAAACCACCTGGAAGTCGGGACCACCTGAACCACCAATGGAACAACCACTACTACAGAAATCGAGCACCTGCCGTTTCAACGAGACGAAAAGAGGCACAGCAAACTATTACTATCAACCACGGTTCATTGCTAGATGCAAGAAAGATCTGTGTAAAGGTCAATTTTGAGAATCGACCATGTGTGATGGAAGTCGATTCGGGGTCATCCCTATCGATGGTCTCCTGGAAAACCCTCAAACAGCTGATCCCTGCCATCTGTCGCCAGGACCTCAGCACTCAAAGAATCATCCTAAAAGACTAGCAGGGAAACAGAATTCTGGTTGTCGGTTGCAGACACGTCCAAGTATCCTTCAAGGACCGCACCACGATGCTTCCCCTGACTGTCGTCGATCATGACCGGCCCAGTTTCTTAGGGTTACAGTGGTTCACCCCACTCAGAATTGAACTAGCTGGCATACACCAAACCAGAAGTGACGACTGGGAAGAGGCCCTCATCCAGGAATTCCAGGACGTGTTCACAGGACGTGTTCACAGGAACATTAGGCAAGTACAGGGGGACCCCATATTGTTTAATCTCAGTCCCGATGTAGCTCTCATTCGCCTTAAGCCTTGTCGGGTGCCTTTTGCCCTCAAGCCAAAGATCGACGGGCAACTAGACAAATTGATAGCCCAGGGTGTGTTGGAACCGATTGACCATGCCCGATGGGAAACTCCAATAGTAACACCCATAAAGCCAGATGGCTCATTAAGAATTTGTGGGGATTACCGGGCCACCCTAAATCCAACACCTTCTTCACTCCCTGGGTGACGGAAAAATATTTGCGAAATTGGATTTAGCTCAGGCATACCAACAGGCGTACCCATAGACCCGACGACTGCAGAAGCCTAGACAATAGTTACACATAGTGGTGCCTTCAAGTGCAATAGACTCCAATTTGGAGTAAGCGTGGCACCTGGCATTTTCCAAAGTTTGATGGAGAGGGTATTACAAGGCATAAAAGGCGTCGTGCCTTATTTTGACGACGTCTTAATAGCTGCCCCTACTAAACAGTTATTAGGACAACGACTCAGAAGGGTTCTTCAAAAATTTAAAGACGCTGGCCTGAAGGTAAAAAGGGACAAGTGTCAACTTTGCACGGAGAGAGTGGAATTCCTGGGATACCTTCTCGACAAACAGGGAATCCACCCCACCGAAAAAAACCTAACTGCAATCAAAAACGCCCCAAGACCTAGAAATAAGACAGACCTCCAAGCCTTCCTGGGACTCATTAACTTTTATAACATCTTCTTGCCGCAGAAAGCGACCATAGCCAAGCCCCTACATAGACTTCTCGACAAAAAGGCTTCCTGGGTCTGGGGACGGTGTGAAGAAAGAGCATTTCAACAAGAAAAAGACTTCTTAACTTCTGATGCTGTATTGATACAATACAACGAGACTCTACCCTTAACGGTTACCTGTGAGGCCTCACCATTCAGAGTGGGAGCCATTTTAAGCCATGTCCTGCCAAACGGTAATGAGGCACCTATTGCGTTCTTTTCGAGAACTTTGTCTAAAACTGAAAGGAACTATAGCCAACTTGATAAAGAGGCCCTCGCTATTGTATCCGCAATTAAACGTTTCCATGAATATGTGTATGGGAGACCCTTTGCCATAATTACAGACCACAAGCCGCTACTTGGTATTTTTGCGGGAAACAAACCAACTCCCCACATCTTATCACCAAGAATGACACATTGGTCGGAATTTTTAGCCGCCTACGATAACCGATTGCAACACCACCTGGGGAAAACCATTCCCCACGCTGACGCTTTGAGCCGCTCTCCACTACCAGATATCATAGATGACCCAGCTCCAACCCTAGCCATATTGCAAATCAAAACTCTTAAATCACCGCTGCTGACCGCTCGAGACATCGCCTCAGAAATGAAAAAGGACCCTGTTTTGGTACGAGTCCTCAGCTGGGTGGAACGGGGTTGGCCGGTCAGCGCACTCAATGACACTTTCAAGCCGTTCAGGAATCGACAGACAGAACTATTCTCCCAAAAGGGCTGCATCTTGTGGGGAGACAGAGTTGTAATCCTGGAGAAATTGCAACATAAAGTTTTAAAAATGTTGCACGATGGCATCGTGCGGATGAAGGCATTGGCTAGGAGTTATGAATGGTGGCTAGGTTTAGACAAGCAGATAGAGACCTGGGTGGTGACGTGCAGCAAATGCTGGGAGACTCGCTCTGCTCCTCCAAAAACACCCCCAACTCAGTGGGAAACGCCTCGAGGTCTCTGGTCCCATATCCACATTGATTTTGCGGGACCCACAAGAGGACACTCTTTCCTTCTAACCATGGATGCCTATTCTAACTGGCTCGAGGTCCACAAAATGAAAAGCACCACCACGGAGGCGGTCATTAAAAAACTGAATAATTCAGTTCGCTACCCACGGATTGCCGGATGTCCTGGTCTCCGATAATGGCCCCCAATTCACTGCCTTGCCATTCGAACAATACCTAGCAGACCGGGGCATCCACCATGCTTTAACATCGCCAGCTCACCCTGCGGCCAGTGGTTCAATTTGTAAAGAAGACTTTACACAAAATGGACCATGGTGACATTGACGACAAGATAACCCGGATGCTTCTCCTCCAACATATTACCCCAAGCAGCACCACAAACAGAGCCCCAGCTGAATTCCTGATGGGCCGGAAACTTCACTCACATCTCGATCACCTCCACCCTGCTTACACGCCTGAACAACCCCTGGGATCCAGCAGCAAGTGTCAATCATTCCAGGAAGGTGACCCCGTTTTTGCGAAAAACTTCTCGGGCAACCCATTGTGGGTCCCCGCTACCATAATGCAATTTACGGGACCCCGATCCTATCATCTACCAACTGCAGATGGTAAAATGTGGAAGCGCCACATAGACCAACTTCGATCCAGACTAGCACCTACTCCCATCTCATTTCCTGAATCTCCAACTGGGGGGGGAAGGAACATCGAGGGGGCCGAAAAAGAAATAACAGATGATTTAATAATCGAAACCCAGCAGTCTACACAACCAAGCATGGGATACTCACTGCCAGAAGGAGAACCGAGCCGGGGAGTGGCCTCGCTGTGTGACAGCACTGCGATGGAAACAGATCCAGGGAACCTGGAGGACAGC
The DNA here is from genome assembly GCA_033807585.1 of Hydrophis major. Lineage (NCBI taxonomy): Eukaryota > Metazoa > Chordata > Lepidosauria > Squamata > Elapidae > Hydrophis > Hydrophis major. Next base: position 237,170,044 of record CM066330.1, on the reverse strand, counting down.
ATTGGCGAGAGCAGAGAGAACAGCCCAGAGCCATTCAACGAAACAGCGGGACCGTTTTCGCCACCCAGCTCAGCAAGCAGCCCACCGGAACCAGAGCCAGGACAGAAACTGGTAGAACAGCGCAGATCAAGCAGACAGGTGAAGCGGCCTGCTTACTTATGAGAATACATCACCCCGCCCCTCAGACGGAACCTAGGGGGGAGGGGTGTTATGGACTAAGCCAACGCATCAGTAACAACCCTAATAGCTTTACTTTAACAGCAGGCTCGTGATCCTGCACTTCTCATTGGCCCGCGAACAGCGAGTCGTGATTGGTCGTTTCTGGCCAATCTGATTGGCTGTTAGTGGGTCTCTCTGATTGGACGCTTGTTAGAGCGGTAAACTCAAATCATTGGTTGTTTTGACAGCAGCCAGCTTTATAAAAGAGCTGCTGCTGTCCAAGTATTTTTGCTCTGTTCTGAAGTCACGAATAAAGAGTTGAAGTCACAGTTCAATGTCTCATCTCCGTTCCTTGTGCCCATGCTCAGGACTTAATAGTTTTCTTCTTTCAGCATTTTTTGTTTTTTATATACTGTATATGCAGGTGTTCCTTCTTTTCAGTAATACACAAATCTTGTCTGAAATTTGTTCATATGCCTTTATTAAAGTTTAAGTGGACTGATGTTGCGGTATTTGTTATAACAAAAATTGCATAACATTCTATCATTGTAATACATAGAATTCTAATATTCATAGAATCAGGGTAATTTGCCCCAACTCTATGAAATATTTGCCATATAAGCAGGCACATTTATGGAATAAATAATTGAGGCAACATTGCTTCAACTGTCTATTTTCCCTTCAGTGATTTCATATATAACACTTCTTTTACCATTCATATTTTTCTTAAAAGTTAACAAAATATTAAGAAAATCCTAGTGATTTTATTCTTAAGAAAATCCATTCTATATTTAAAAATTGAAAAATTCATAATAAGGGTTTATGTAACAACTGTTACATTCTATTTAATATTCCTGAACAAAGCATTTCTGTCTGAAAAAAATAAGGGGACCTATAGTAACAGAGGAGAGTATGTTGGAGAATATGAACAGGGTGTATATGTGTGTGAGAGAGAATGTGAATAAGGCAGAAGCTTGTGTAAAAGGTTTGTGTTTTCATAACTCAGTAAAATTATTGTAAAATCAAGACCTCAAGTAACCTTGTTCAGGGGTGCTAATAATTAAGACTCAGTTTGGTTTATAATCAGCACCTTTCATAAATAGTACATGTCTTCCTGCTCAAGATTTAAAAAGACAAGGTTCCAACTGTCTTTGATTTAAGAGAAGAATTAAGGGACTTGAATATTCTCTTAAAAGAAGATTTAAAGTGCATATGCAATCATTCATATGCCAGAAAGCGTTAAAATTATAGGTTGGGTTGCTGACTTTCAGAGCCTCATCAACAATAAATATATTTACTATTTAGTAAAACTGGAATTTTAAATCGAGGAAATTTTATTATAGAAATAAATTATTAATCTAGCATTTGGGAGATCCTAATCTAACTTCAGTTATGGAAACTCACTGCATGTGTTTGGACTAATTGCTTTCTTCCTTTAAGCCCAATCAATCTCATAGGCTGGTTATTGTGATGAAAACAGTGCCATTTAAATTGCTTATCAAATGGTAGATCAGATATACAGTATATCTAGTAAATAAATGGATAAATAAATGCACTTGTGTAGAGCACCACTTTTACAAAAAGTTAGTTATAACTTTTAAATATTATCTACTGACTTGATGTTGAAAAAAATGTCACATAATATTGGGAGTCCTGGCTTAATAATGGTGACTGGGATTGTCAACTCAATTACTAAGCAATGAAGTCATCAAGTGGCATGTCACATGACTGTAATTTCAGCAGTTCTGGTTGCTATGTTTAAGTGAATCCTGCAGGCTCATTACTTAAAGATATCACATGGTTGTCCTTTGGGATCTCCAGCTGGCTTCCCCATTGATTTTGCTTGTCAGAAGCTGACACTCAGGATTGCAAATGATCACATGATCATAGGACACTGCAACTGTTGCAATTGTTAACCAGTTGCAACTGTTAGCCAGTTCCTGAATCACAATCATGTTGCCCATAAGACCCTGGGATAGCTCTAGCTGTGAGGACTGGTCATAAGTCTCTGTTCAATGCTGGCGTTGCTTCAAACAGTTGCTGAACAAGGAGTTGTTCAGCAAGGACTACCTCTACTGTATTGTCATTTATATCTTCTTATACATTGTGCATAGTTTTGAGTTTCTTTCTTAAAAAAGAAATTTAAAAATAATCTCTTCCCTCCCTGTTATTTTTAATAATTAAAAATCATTCAGTAAAATTGACCGGATACATCTCCAATTATTCACACAGTCTAATTACATTATGGATCTCACTGCATCAAGATGTAAGTGGCCAATTGAAACTTAAAAGAGGAAGAGATTGGTATCAGTGGCTATTAATTACTACAGATATAAATTATGTTAGGTATAGAATATCAGTTCTTGCCAAATAAAATACAATTGTTGTTTTCCTATCTTGATTGTATGCTTCCCTGGGATAGCTCTAACTATGAGGCCATCTTCAGTCTATTTTGGAATTTCTTAATTATGAATTCCATACCATTATCAGTTACAAGAGTTACTAGTTTTCTTTTAGTTTTTCTTTCAGCAAATATCAACCAATTAAAGAAATTCTGATATGTTTCCGTTTTACTCTTCATTAAATATCAGAAAACATATCTTGAGTAATGCTCCATTATGCTTAATATATAATGAGCACCTCCCATACTAGGTTTTCTAGGACCTATAATATCAGCAAATAAGACCTCTAGAGGCTCTTTAGTTTTAAATCCATTAATTCTATTTGCTGGTATTACCTTGCTCTTTTCTTGACTGCAAGCATTGCAGTGCAAATACTTACTGCAAGGCTTCAATTTTATACCTTCAGACAGTTCAACCGCTTTCTTGAGCATTTTAAAATTTATATGCCCTAAACGTCTGTGCAGCAAATGTATGCATTCGTCATGAGGCTTAAAGTTATTATACACTATATTAGCCACCTCTAATTGATTATCATTCAATACATACAATTCATCTTTTAAAGTTGCAGTCACTTTTTTAATCAAGAGGCACTTGATTAGCTATGTGACTTTGTCTGTGCAAGTAGAGAATGGGAATTCATTAGTGTCTTATATTTTATATCACTAAACTAAGGATGTTATATTCTGCAACACTTGAATCAAGGGAATTCATCTATTGACACTCATTGCTTTTAAACTCACATTAGTCCATAGCTGGTCTATATGTACAGATATAGATATAAATAGATATAGATATAGATATAGATATAGATATAGATATAGATATAAGAGAGCTGTAACAAGCAATACAATGATGTCTTTCTTCAAGTTTGTTCATAATCTTGAAGAGGTGCTTACACTCAAATATATTCTCTATCTTTTCCCACTAGGGTAATAACTTTCACACAAGTGATTTTTTGTTTATTTTTGTTGTTATTTCTTATTCGTTTTGATAAATATTTCAATATAGCTTATAGTGAAACCAGACAAGCTATATTTCATTCCATGTACATTTAGATTTCTTTATAGAATAAAATAACAGTTGATGTCCCTCCTGTATTTTCAGATATCATGCCAATATTTTACTGACATTCATTACAGCACAATCCAGGGCATCTGTTTTTCAAGATCTATAAAAATAATCCAACTAAAGTAGCCATTCTGTTCTAATATAGCCAATTTAGTAAGAAACTAAATGTTTCTTAATAAATTGCAACTTATTTCCTGTATTAGATTAGTAATCCTTACTGAAAAGAAAATATGTTTAACATTCATTTCTTGTAACCATTACCATTAAAAAGGTTATTCTGTTAATTCTGCAAAACAAGAAACGTATAAGGCTGAAAGTTGTCTTGCTCTGGGAAACTCTGAATATATGAATATTAAAAAATCCAGAAAAAATAACCATTGCTGGACCTGGTATCCACCTATTTTAAAATGACATATTTGCATTATAAGAGCCTTGATGGTACAGTGGCTTGAGTGCAGTACTGCAAACTACTTCTGCTGCAGCCAGCTGCCTGCAATTTGACAGATCAAATCTCACCAAGCTCAAGGTTGATTCAGCTTTCCATCCTTCCGAGGTGGGTAAAATGGGGACCCAGATTGTTGGGGGTAATATGCTGACTCTGTAAACTGTTTAGAGAGGGTGTTAAAGCACCATAAAGCGGAAAATAAGTCTAAGTGCTATTGCTATATTGCCATTAGCTAATTTAATTACATATACCTCCCATAATTATTACTTCAAAAAACTCGTCATGTTTTTTTATGCACTCATAATAGATTATACATTTAGACACTAATTTTATTGTTGTCTAGTACTACATTTACTAGAAGTTATGCAAGCTATACTTTAGAGGAAAAAATGAACTAAGCAGCCAAACTTTCTGTTGTTTTGGCACAGTGCAATTTATTCTGGCCTTCCTCAGCTTATTGGCCTCTCAAATGTTGATTAGGAGATGAGTAACTCAATACATTTGGCGGATACCAAGTTGAAATAATCTCTGCTATTGGCATTCCTGTGTTGGAATATTGTGTCTTGTGCCCCAGTGTTTTAATATAGCATTTCTAATTCTCATTTAACTGGCATTATTTGTTATTAGTAAATTAAAGGATCTGGAGTATACATTTTACATAGTTTTATAAGTGGCATAACATTGAATAAAGAAATACTGCCAGATACTGCCAGATTTACAAGACATGCTTCCCATCATATTTTTAGGTAATGCTGCTACCAATCTTTCTTAGTTTTGAAATAAAGTAGTTCCCAAATGTATAAATTAATTAATTAACAGATAACAGATAATCAGAGTTGGAAGGGACCTTGTAGGTCATCTAGTCCAACCCCCTGCCCAAGCGGGAGACCCTACACCATTTCTGACAAATGGCAGTCCAATCTCTTCTTGAAAATCTCAAGTGATGGTGCTCCCACAACTTCTGAGGGCAAGCAGTTCCATTGGTTGATTGTTCTCATTGTCAAAAAGTTTCTCCTTATTTCCAGGTTAAATCTCTCCTTGTTCAGTTTCCATCCATTATTCCTTGTCTGGCCTACAGATGCTTTAGAAAATAGCTTGACCCCTTCCTCTCTGTGGCAGCCCCTCAAATATTGGAAGATCGCTATCATGTCTCCCTGGTCCTTCTCTTTACTAGACTAGCCAACCCCAGTTCCTGCAACCGTTCATTGTATGTTTTAGCCTCCAGTCCCCTAATCATCCTGGTTGCTCTTCTCTGTATTTTTTCTAGAGTCTCAACATTTTTTTTATAATGTGGTGACCAAAACTGGATGCAGTACTCTAGGTGTGGTTTTACCAAGGCTTTATAGAGTGGTATTAGTACTTCCCTTGATCTTGATTGTATCCCTCTGTTAATACAATTTAGGATTGCATTAGCAATCCCTACAATTAATTAGGGAATGCTAATTGTTAGTGAAATCTTTAATTGGAGAGATTCTTAATTGTTGTTACTTCATTTTAGTTTTGACCAAAGCTGTCATACATTTCACTGAAAATTATGTATCAGTAAAATTGAATAACCAGACCTGAAGTTGGCTTATTATTGGCCTAAAATGTTATCTAGAGAAGAGCAGAAATGAAAGCCTATGTTCAAAACTCTAAATAGTAATGTGTCTCTTGCTTATCTCAAAAATTGAGATCCAAAATCCACCAAGCCTAGAAAATATAGATATTCAAGCAGAACTAGAGATGTAGCTTGTGATGATAGAGTAATAAGGACTAAATCAGAAGATAATTTTTCTCCAAATGATTGACAAGCTGGAACTTGGGTAAATTTCCAGAGCTCTTGTTTTATAAGCCTTAGTTACCAGCAGCCAGTAATTGAATAACTTGGACCTGCCATTCTAATCTTACTTGCTTTCTTTGAAATATTGAGACCATCCTTTTACCCTTGGACTAATTTCCAGTTTTTGACTCTTTGCATAAATGTTGATTTAGCTTCAGATTCTGATTTCCTTGTCTTTAGCTCTTGATTTTAATAGAAGATTTTTTAAAAAAGAATTAACTGCCTTGACTTTTGAAACATTTTTATATTACTTTTATATCCTAAAATTTTAAAGTAATTTACAAAAAGCCAAGATAAAAAACCAGACTTTTTTATCTGCCTCAATTTTCATGAGTGTGTTAGAAAGGAAGTTATTACCATATAGTTGTCATATACATTGCTATAAGTATATTATGCCCTTTTAAAATATATTCTAAATATATGAGTCCTGCTGGAAGTTAGAAGGGACCCAGATCTACCTCGGTCATTGTCTCCAGTCAGGTTTGACTGGTGTTCTAGCTTCACAGCAATTTGTATTTTGGATGAAAAATGATAAGTGATGGTGACTGGATCCCTATGGAATGAGAAAACAAGGGAGTGTCAAGTGCAGGAAATCAGGAGTCCAGGCAGTTCAAATGAATGTAAGTTTATTGTATGCTAAAGCTCCCTACAAGAATTTGAACTACTAATGACCAAAGCAAATTGGTAGACAAGAGTCAATGGAATGCAAGATGGCTGGACTTGTGGGTACAAAGGGACTTGAGACTGATGGTGCGTTTGATCCCTCCCTCAGGCTCAGCCTGATCATTTCCTACAGGGGTGTTATTACATGAGTCCAGGGAGAGTGGACATTGGCTAGTATGGAAGCACTTACTGATTTACTGGTTTCATAGATTGGTAGTGATCAAGGCTAAGGGTATGAAATAGGTTGATAATAAGATTTCACTCTTTCAGAACCTAGGCCGTAGATGAGCAAGCAAAGACAACAACAACATGATCCTATCTGAGATTTGCCTTATGGAGTGTCTTCAATTTATTGTTCAATCTGTTGCTCAATCATTTTCATTCCTGTGCTTCCTAATCTTGTTGCTAGACTGTTTGTATTCTGTCAGCTGAAGGATTTCAGTCACCATATCCTGAGGGAGGAGTGCAATTTGGTAATGCTGACAAATTAAGGGCTTCACTGGCAAGTATGAGCTTTCCTCAGAAATTCTATCCCAGTTCACAGAGGCAGCTATATATTACATCTTATTTTTACTTGGGACATTCTTATAAAGGATGTTAGTAATAGATGGATTTCTAAATGGCTGGATCTCCTCCTGGTCCAGATGAACCTCATCACTAACTATGGTTTCTGCAGACCCTAAAGTATTTTATTGATCTGGATGGGTGTTCAGGGATTTTCCCCACAATCTGGCAAGCAATTCCGCTGAGATCCATGTCAAAGTTAGAAATTCATGGGTGGTGAGAGCACTGGAGCTTATTGCTGCTTAGTGGCCTCTCAGTTTGACAGTCCTAAGGAACTTCTTACTTCAATGAGGAATTCTGCAGTTGGAAGTTAAGAGATGCCTGGAGAACAATTGTAGTGAACATGACCAAACACAAGTAGGAGCTTCTGTTTGAGTCCACTTGCCAATTAGGGTATCAAGAAATCAGTACATATCTTTCTTTATTAAATTGGGTCGGCCATTGCTCAGTGACAAATGTTTATGTTGACCTGTTTCCTATTGAGGAAGAGTATTTGTGAAGAGTTCTTCATGCAACCCTTTATTACTAAAATTGTAATACTCTATGTGTTCTGAATCTTTAGCTAAATAAGGACAACAATGGCACTGGAGAATTTCTGTATGATCCTCTGTTGTGAACCATCTGGCAGGCAACAGAACATGGCAGATGGGATTCATTTAACTTTATACGTTACCAAATATGTAGGTCTTGCTTAGTACAAAATAAATTCTCATGTGGATTCACTCCAGTGCTGAATTGTTGGCAAAAAGTCAACTAAAAATCAAGCATACTCTGTAGGCTTATAATTTATTCAGTTCACATACTGACACTGCTTCACCTGATCATGCTATTCTTTGCTAGAATATGCCCAAAGTGCTTTTAATAATCCCCATTAGGGAGCTCATTCTCCTATATTGTTGTTTGTCACAGCCTTCCTTAGAAAGTAAAATGAATTAAAGTGAAAATAGGATGTTGAAACTTTTTTCTAGGCTTTTGGATGTGGTTCACTTTATTACTGGAACTTTTGGAATGGGAGGTTTCAAATATATTTGTCTGTTGCTGGATATGTAGAAAAGAAACCTTGTGTAAGCATTTACAGTTATGTTTATTTATATAAGAGACAACATGACAAAGCTATAAGGAAACTAATTAACCTATCATCTGCCTTAACTTGTTTTTATCCAGAAATACAGTAAAAGAAAACAAGGGAAGATCTAATCTAGTCCCACTACTTCCTGCTTTATTGTGTCAGTACAACTTATGAACAATACCTGTCTTGATGAACACAGATTGCAAGTTATAGCTTCATTCTAGGTATAAAATGATATTTAATTATGTTATAATTGTTGTTTAGATTTACAAGTTTAGTATAAAGAGTTAAGCATAATGCACAGAAGTTAATAGAAAATATTAATTTATCAGTTAGTTAAAGTTTACCATCATTTCCTGATGCAATTTTAACAATTTTTTAAAAGCAACAAAGCTGCTATTGAATGTTGAAAAGTTGAACTGATATGGAGAGAAGCACAAGCTAAAGGAAAGTATAAACAGTTTTACCTCAAAACATAATGCCATAATGTCTAAAACAATTTTAATTTTTTATGATATGCAACCAAACAATAATGTGTTTTGTCAGAGTCACTTTCTAAATAATTTTTGCAAATTCAACTGCACAATTATGTATTAGAACATATTAAAAACAAATGTGGGGAAATGTGCTAAGCTCATCTATTTTGGAAATACAATCCACAAACTGACTGGAGCATGACATTTAAACCCAAGTAATAAAAGTAGGAATTTGGGCATATATATTTTCTCCTGACAACACTGTCATTAACACTCACTGACACAAATGAACTAGGTGAATTATTACAGCAGCACCAAAAGCTTAACTCATATCTAGATCAACAAACTGAAGATGTTGCATCCTCATAGGCACACATTTCTGAACTAATTATCCTAGAGACAGCAGTCTATGAGTCAGGTCCTCCTTTACACTGAATGTCTGCTAGTCATGAAATGAGAGATATGGTCATTGTGAATTAACCTAATGCTAATTTCAAGAGCAGAGAACTATTTTAAAGCATTTTTTTCTATGGGCCAAGTTGAGTTGGGTAAGTAGAGTAAGTAGAAAAAGTAGGCTGGTCTCAATTGAGCTTCAGAGTTCTTTAGAGTTACATTATGTGTTCAGAGCTGTCTAGTCCTTCAATTCCAGCTAAGCTCAATTAATGTGATGCCAAGAATCCACTCAAACCTTGACATTTCAAATCAGGGTGCTAATATTATAAATCTTTGATGCTATAAATATCTTGTAAATTGGTTGCCTTAAGGCTCATTTCTTTCATGAAATATTTCTAATAAGTTTGACCATAATTTGGAGAGAGAGAAGGAGGAAGGGGGGAAGGAAGAGAGGTCTCTTCATTGAAGGTTCCAGTGTGGTTGGTAGACAGAAATGTTTTTGTGGGTTGACATAAGAAAACATTTCCTTCCTATGACAATTAAAAATACACCTTTTAATTAAAAATAGTTTTCCCCATGTTAAAACTGAGTAAGAATTTATGCATTTATTTCTGAAATATTTTAAGTTACATTATAAATTTATCACCCCATACATAAATGTCATGTTATAGTCAGGATGACAAAATACGATTTACTCAGGAAGCATGTTGGTGTCTCTGTGCATTTTCTGTATGTACATGTGTGCACAGGCACGATACTTCTGTTGACTTTAGTCCCTTGTGAATTAAACTATTTAAAAGATGAAATGGAAAAAACCTTCCTAATCTTTCTTTTGAATGAGCCATGAAATAGGATCTATGAACTGCTTGAAGTGTGAAGAGGATAGCATGGCTGACTTCCAAGTTCTTTCTGTGAGATTTTAGGAGATTTATTCTCAGCTGAAAAGCTAAGAAGGAAATGGTCATTATTTTTTATTCAATCATATTGTGCCTACAAAGATATTGCACATGTTTGGAAAGTGAAAGTTATTTTGAAATTTTATGCAAAACATTAAGTTTGCAAATGCACTATGTATATAGTTTATATATTTAATTATAAATTACCTTTATCAGACAGAAACAAATAGCAGCTTAGTTTAGTGAGTATAGTTCTAGAAATTGGTTGCCTATTATTATTTTTTTGCAACAAATGGTATCAAAGTCCTAATGTGCAGATTTACAGATTCTGTATTTAGTTTTATTAAAACAAGGAAGTTTACAGTTTATGTGTTTTTCCCTGACTGAAAAATTTAACCTGGTCTGCCAGTGATGATCAACAAGTCAACATATATTCATAACGAAACAAAGTTCCTTCAGTTGACTTTATGCTAAATTATGTAAGCCTTTTTAGGTAAGAACCAATTGCATGGAAACAAAATAGAAGATTGTCACTACTTGAAAACTTACTATACTTGCCATCTTAAAGACACAAGAGATAGAAAGAGGAAAACAAAGGCTACAATTCATAAGTTTTATAATATTTTAATGCCCTATTAAACAAGTGTCTTTCCTAAATAAGAAGCTCCTCAAACATTGATTCCAGATTGCAAAAATTACCTAGTGGATGGTGTAAAGGCTTTTTGAAATTGTACATAATAATACCTATGGATATCATATATAGTCTGCAAAGGTTAAAATTTCTGACTAACTTTTTGTTGCTAACTAGTGATCATCTAGATATCTGCAGCCTAGGTCTGCTAATTCTGATTTGGTGATTATTGTCTCAAAGATGTAAACATTTTTCATAATAATAGTAATAAATTCATTGTTAATGAGCAACAACCAATAGAAAATGATGGGACTATTGATGTTGATGAACAACAGCAAGGAGAACAAGGTAAAGTTGCAAAAGCATTATCAGTTAATCAAGAACTAGTAGGGAAAATCAAGGACTGAATGATAGCTGAAATAACACCTTTGCCAACACTGAATCAAATTAACAAGAAAACTGGCTAAAACAGCGAACAATATTAATGAAGCTGTTAAACTGATCCTTGGCCCAAATAAGCTGGTTGATATATGCTGCTGCTTGTGTAACCACGGCATAATTGGAGCTTAAAATACAAGGGAGATTATTAAGAAAGTAAAATCTTAATGGAAAATGCAATTAGAATTGAAGTTAAGGAAAATATGCATAGATTTGAGCAATTTGAAGAAAAATAAGAAAATCAAGACTAATCTCTGGGAAGTACAATCTAGAGAATAAAAGAATTGCAGAGGCAGTAGAATAATTGAAACAAACCATCATGGCTGTTGCAAGAGAAGATCAAGCAATATGATAATCAGATAATTCAATTCCAGAAAAATTTGTACAAAACTCTTGAAAATAGGATTACAAATAATGAAAATGCTATATAAAAAAAGACACCCTAAAAGTTTGTGGGGGAACAATAGGAGACAAAATATGAATGCAGCATGGATTTTCAAGCAAGTTGAAAATGCAGTGACTCAAATAAGCTATGATGGCACAGTGGTTAGAATGCAGTATTGCAGACTAACTTGGCCTACAGTCCTGACCAGCTCAAGGTAGACTCACCCTTCCATCTTTTGAGGTCAGTAAAATAAACACCCAGATTGTTGGGGGCAATATGCTGACATTTGTAAACTACTCAGAGAATTCTGTAAAGCACTATGGAGCGGTGTATAAGTCTACATGCTATTGCTGTTGCTGTATGGAAGATCTTAGGATAATTAAATAAATAGTGTGAAAACAATCAGATTAGATCAAAAACTGGACTGCTCCTGAACCAGACAAGCTCCATAGGTTCAGGTTGAAGTCACTGACAAATTTACACTTGAGGTTGGCAAACCAGATGAATAGAGTTTTGGAAGCACCAGTAAATGAAAAATGGCTAACAATTGTGTTAAGTTCTGAGCATGGGCGCTAAGAATGGAGACGAGCCGGTGGAACGGTGAACTTCAAAACTCTTTATCAACATGGTGTAACAGCTCAGCTCAATGGCTGAAATGGCCCCCTTTATATAGGCAAGCTCTTAAGTATTTAACCAATGAAACACAGGGAGCGCTAGCTCCGTTAACCAATAGGAGAGGCTTGTTAATAGCCAATTAGATTCTCCTGAACAGACCAATCCGATGTCGCTATTATCGGCCAATCAGAAGTGCAGGGCCAGAACCCTGTACTTTACTTCAAGCTCTCAATAATCTTTATTAAACACATTTATTGATTCACAACACCCCTTCCCCCTGGGTTCCGTTTAAGGGGTGCGGTTACGTAGTCTTTGAGGTAGGCAGGTTGTTTTGTTTGTCTATTTGATTTACGTTGGACGCCCGGTATACGGCTACAGTCTTGTTGAGTTTGGATGTTCTCTGGTGAAAAGGGTGCCTCTATTTCTGCGTTCAAACTCTCATTGTCGCTAATGTTCTCGGCACCTCCCTGAGGCGAATTCACCCCCATCTCCGATCCTTCTACACGTGTTGCCTCTGCGCGGTCATCACTTCCGCTTAAGCTTTCTGCTGTTTCAAAATCATTTTCCTCAGTATCTCCTCCCCCCTCAGTTTGGAAGTTAGGGGACTCAGAGATGCCTGACTATAGCCTTGAACGCAGCTGATCAATATGGCGCTTCCATATTCTATCGTCATGACATTTTATGCGGTACGATCTGGGGCTGGTTACTTGGACCACAGTTGCCTCTACCCACAATGGATTGCCCGAAAAGCTCCTGGCGAAAACCAAGTCGCCTACCTGGAAGTTACGGCATCTCCCGCTGGATCCGTGTGGTTTCTCAGGTTCATACGATGGGTGTAGTCGGTCGAGGTGGGAGCGGAGCTTCTGCCCCATCAATAACTCGGCGGGAGTTTTGTTGGTGACGCTGTGCGGAGTGATATGCTGCAAAAGGAGTATCTGGTTAATCTTGTCTTCGATATCTCCATAGTCCATTTTATGCAAGGTTTTCTTGACGCATTGTACCATGCGCTCGGCCCTTCCGTTGGCCGCAGGATGCACCGGTGAAATCAGTGCATGGCGAATACCGCGGTCCGCCAGGTACTGTTCAAAAGACAGTGCGGTAAATTGGGGCCCGTTGTCGGATACCAGAACGTCTGGTAGTCCCTGTGTTGTAAATAGTCTGTCCAGTTTCCTGATGACCGCTTCAGTTGTGGTATTTCTCATCTCATGGATTTCAAGCCAGTTCGAGTAGGCATCCACTGTTAACAAGAATGTGTGGCCTTTGGTAGGTCCCGCAAAGTTCAAATGAATACGGGACCATGGTCCCCTCGGTGTTTCCCATTCGGTTGGGGTTGCTTTTGGTGGGGCGTTGCTTACTTCCTGGCATTTGCGACAAGCTTTTACCCAAGTCTCGATCTGCTTGTCGATGCCTGGCCACCACGCGTAGCTACGTGCAAGGGCTTTCATGCGCAAGATGCCGGAGTGGCCATCGTGCAAGGTTCTTAGTATCGCTTGTCGTAACCGCTCTGGGACAACGACTCTATCATCCCAGATAATGCAGCCCTTCTGGGAAAAGAGTTCCGTTTGTCGATTCTTGAATGGGGCGTAGTTGTCAGGTATTTGGTCCAATGGCCATCTGCGCTCGACCCAGCTGAGGACTGTGCTAAAATGGGGTGGCATTTTGTTTCCATCGTGATATCTCGGGCTGTTAGTGGCGGTGTTCGAAATGTCTTGATCTGCAGAGTTGTAACTGTCGGAGCGGGGTCATCAATGGTCTCTGGAAGCGGTACGCGGCTCAGTGTGTCGGCGTGGGGAATGGCCTTCCCTGGGCGGTGTTGCAACTTATAATTATATGCAGCCAAGAATTCTGATCAGCAAGTCATTCTGGGGGATAATATGTAAGGGGTTGGTCTATCTCCCGCTATTATTCCCAGCAAAGATTTGTGGTCAGTCACTATAGTAAAGGCTCGGCCATACACTCAATAATCTTTATTAAACACATTTATTGATTCACAACAAATTGGAAGAACATTTCTAATTCAAAGGATAAGAAGAGAAATGACTCTGGAAGCTGAAACCTGTTTACGATCAACATACAATTACTTATGGGCATAATTATAAATAAAATCTACAGCTATTTGAAAACAAATGATTTACTCCCTGTAGAACAAAAAGAGTGTTGCAAAAATTTGAAAGCAAAGAAAGACTAGTTATTGACTGACCAATTGGCTTAAAAAAAAGGAAGAACATTTTTTTATGGCTAGAATCAATCTTAAGGTATCTGATTGTATTTCACATAGCTGGATTGAGAAATGTTTTGAATATTCAGAATCAGCAGAAATATTTGGCAATTTATGATCAATGAAGTTTTGGTGAAAAAAGTTGATGGCTATTAGGAAACAGATAGGAGAAGTCAAAATCAAATGTGGAATGTTCCTAAGCAGCTCATTATCACTTTTATACTGGCCACTGATAATAGTTTTGAACCAGTTAAACTGTGGATATGAATTAGCCAAAAAGAAGTAAAATTTTGTATTTACTCTACATGAATGGTTTTAAAATTATTTGGAAAAACAAAGTGTCAGGATTCCGGCAAAAGTCTGAATTAGATTCCTTATTAAGAAACACAAAAAATTCAATAAAGGCATTGGAATACTTTGACTAAATGTATCAAGTAATTTCAGAACATTTTCAAATGAAAACGAAATGTTGGGAAAATCATTAAAGCAATTAACACCTGGGGAGTATCTGATATTGCTTGTGGGAAGCTGAATGGGAAGGCCACAAATAGTAATCGCATGACCCCAGGACATTGTAGCTATCATAAACACATGCTAGTTGCCAAGCACCTGAGTTTTGATCATGTGGTTGTGGGGATGCTGCCATGGTCATAAGTTCAAAGATTGGTTCTAAGTCACTTTTTCCAGTGCCATTGTAACTTTGAATGGTCGCTACACAAACGGTTGTAATTCAAGGACTACCTGTACAAAGGAATGCTGTCACATTTTTGCCAATATACAAGGTTAATTGCAATCTTGTTTTACTCCAGCCAGCCTAACTAATTAGAAATCTGTTCATTTTAATTTAAAATCAAGGTTCAGTAGCAGTAGCATTTTCAGGCTGCAAAGCTAAGTACATTTATTTGGAAGGTAGTATTACTGAATATAGTGGGACTTAACGTCTGTGTATAAAGTCAGTAATACACTGTCCAAAAAAATGTATAACTAATGAAATAAGATAAATTATAACACCATCCTTTTACTGTATCGTATATATTACGATAGGACATTGGAGAAAATTAAATATCAGGTCACATTCCAACTTGGTGCATGACTGATGGCAGGGCCAAAATGAAAAATGTTTATAAATCAAATTTTGCTTAAAATCTTAAACCTCATTTCAAGGGTATCATGATTTCAGCAACTACTTACTACAGTATCTCATATATTATTTATTTTGCTTTGGTGTTTTATGTCTTTTTTTTGAAAAATTACAAAATATTATTTAAGACTGACATAATATTATTTTACAATGTGCAAAAATCAGTTAATGCAACTGACTGTAACTGGTGTTTCATGTGTGATGAATAGGAAATATAGATAGAGTTTAGATTTATACTGCTGTCCTAATGACTTTTAAATATTTTAGGATGAATTAGTTAACAGAACCAATTCTTCATTACTTCACCAGAATTTCTGTGTCTGATTAAGTTGAAATCCATCATAAGTAAATGTTTTAACCAGTTTAATTCAGAATGTTACAAAAAGTTTTGATTTTTAGAACTATATAAGATTATTTCTAGCATATTAAAATATTATTTTTGCATATAGTGACATTGTTCCTCGTCTGAATCTATGAAAAATGTCATTTGCTGTTTAACAAACATTGATTTTGATGGATATGTCTTTCCTACTACTGGTATTAGTACATTAAAGGCTGCATAATAATTTAATACATCCATTCTTCACTATAAAAATGACTCCTATTTAAAAATGACAATTTTAACATGATACAATAAGAGAAGAATTGGTTGTGTAGCAGTTTAGATTCTGTACTATAGATGTAGGCATTGTAATAAATAATGGTTTCCTGCCATTACCTAGCCTAGTAAGATAAGTTCCAAATATATTTAAATGATTATTTCTGAATATATAGAAATAAAATCCTACCCTATAGAAATAAAATACAGAAATAAAATCCTACCCTCCACCATAATGTTGAATGCAAGAGATTTAAGAATTCTAGTACAACAGATTTTAGGCTTTATAGGATATAAGGAATAAGATTTCCATAGACAAAATAGCAAAATAATAAAAATAATTTCCAAAAGTCTTGTTTTATCCATTCAGAAACATAACAATGGGCACAGGTAACATATCTAAGATAGCATTCATTACCAATCATATTTTCCAATCACATTTTTTCAAATCACATTAAAAAAAAATCTATAGCTCCATAATGAATCCCTATATTTTGACTATAGAAATTACTCGGTTCAATTCCTGGCATTTCTATGTAGAGTTGAAAAACATCTTCCTGAAATCCTGAAAAGTTGCTACTATTCAATGTGGACAGTCCTGAGCTAGCTGGATTTAAGTAGTTTTCTATTATCCCTCTAACTGTAGTTTCTATTAATCAACGTTATTATCATATATACTAATAAGAGATGTTTCAGTTACTTTAAAATAATTCCAAATTATATTCCTGCTTAGCTTCAATAATTGGAACAACTATTTACTCTTGGCTGTTACCTAGCGCAACCCCAATATGATAACCTAATATGTGAGCCATTTATTGCTCCATCAGCAGATGTTTGGGTTACTCGTATGGTTGATATGTAATTTGTATTCTGTGAAAATTCCAATTTCATTTCTGATATATTTGAATGCAGGTATATTTTCCAGTGTTTTCTCCTCCCCTTTGGTAGGTTCCAAAAGACTTAAAAAGCAATAAAAACAAAACAATTTCCCAATATCAGTGTCACTCATTAGATGAATTTAAACTGAGTCTACATAATTTATCAATAGAATTGGTGTGATTACCTAGCATTTTTCTAATATATATTTTAAAGGTGGCCGGTGTAATAGAACGCCATAATAGCTATCCTGGTTTGCTAGGCCTGTACGGTATTATAAATAGTAGATTTAACAACTGTTATAACAGATGTAAAGCTTGCCACTAATTTCAAGAGTTAACTAAAAATATTTCCTTTCACATGATTAAATATGTATGCCTTATACCTCATGGAAAGCAAAGTATCTCCAGGGTATTTCTATTGAATTAATTTTTCTACTTCTGCTACAGGTAAGTCCTTGTCTTACAACAGTTCATTTAGTGACCATTCTAAGTTACAATGGCACTGAAAAAAGTGACTGTTTTTACATACTTATGACTCTTGCAGCATCCCCATGGTCACGTGATCAAAATTCGGATGCTAGGCAACTGGTTCATATTTGTGACAGTTGCAGTGTCCAGAAGTCATGTGATCACCTTTAAGCAATCTTTTGACAAGGAAGTCAATTGGGGAAGCCGGGTTCGTTGATTACTAACTTAACAACTGCAATGATTCACTTAACAAATGCAGCAAGAAAAGTCATAAAATGTGGCAAAACTCGCTTAACAAATGTCTCACTTAGCAACAGAAATTTGGGTTCAATTGTGGTTGTAAGTCGAGGACTATCTGTATTTTCTTTTCCCATGATCAAATGAACACCAGAGTATCTTCTTTTATCTTCAAATCCTTCCCTTTTTTCTTTGGCTATTTCTTAGATCTTTTATCAAGCACATATGCTTTGTATTTTCAATTAATCTATATAGAAATGCAGTTAATACTTAGTACTTAACAGTGTTAGGTAAGAGAGAAAACCAGATGGACTTTCTTCCTTAAAAGCACCAAAAGTTTTCCTGAAAAAGTAAAAGTGTGGGGCAGCTACCCCACATTTAGAAGTATCTTTGCAAAAGAACAAAAAGAAAAGAGAAATAGTTGAGAGTAAAGATGCCAAATATCTTCTGTCAGTGCTTTCATAGCAACCCCATTATGAACAGCAAGCCTTGGTCATTTTATGAGAGCGCCCATCATGTATTTCAGGTTCCAAGGGTGTTCACTATTCCAAATTGGATGGGATTTCTTTATTTAATGTGATAGACAAGAGCTATCTAGAATGAAACATAGCTTTTTCTGAGTGCCAGTTGACGAAATTGGGATTAAAGCTTGCAAATTGCTTTGCCCATTTCTAACTCTTTACTTTCCCCAAATTTTAGGTGATTGGTATTTGGTTGTATTAATTTATTAAGGCATACACAGTCATAAACCAAAAGAATTATATTGAGTTATTTGCTCAGCAGAAAACACTTTATCTTGTATTTTTTGATGCTTTCCTATTAGAACTGAAACATGGGCATTTTTGCATGTCTTGCAATAGGAGAGCATATCAGCCAGAGACAGTGAGCCTATCTGAACATTCACAGTGAAGACGTATGGTGGTCCATTCAATGTGACAGAGGTAAGCCACCTTTGTAACTCATCTAGGTTCTGTGATTAATCTATGATTAATGCTAAAGAAAATAAGGTCACCCTCCATGGAAGATGGCTTTGTAAAATTTGTATTGTTGCCTACTAAAGATTGAATTTCACATTGAAAAGTAATGTTGGGCAATCTGAGGGTACCATGAAGCCCTCAAGAATTTTTTTTTTTATGGATCTGCAAACCTTGTACAGACAGCAACCAAAAAATTGGCAGCAATTCCTGCCATTTTAATAAAAATGGTCAAAGCCCTAAGATAGGATTAAGAGAGCTTAAAAGGTATAGCAAAACAAGTCCATATTCAAGACATAAATTAAATATATGGCCTCCACTTATACATCTGTGAAATGGATCTTGTGCGCTTAGTATAATTTGCCCCATCCATGGTGCCTCACCCTTCCTAAAACTCATAAATGTATTCCCCAGCCACTGAAGCTTCAGATAGCTCAAACCTACTCTCTATATAGCTTTTAAGACTTCTCAGAAATTCAGAATAGCTCAGTTTTTCCAATAAAAATTTTTGGGTGTGTGTGAGACCACTATAACAAAAATTCTCTTTATATCTTCTTTCCCACAACCACAGTTAATCTACAAGCCCTTAATGCACATTTATAAAAGAAAATGATAAAGGAGTCTGTTGCTTCTGCCACTTCACAGTCCTAGCATAATCAAATCCTGACAGCAACAAGGAAGTTTTCCCAAACAAGGATAAGTTTGTCTTCCAATATGACCAACCAGGTGGATCACATGGTAAGACACTGGCCTTGCGCACCGCTAAGCTTGGCGGTTCAATTCCTGTGAGCAAATAAACTGCGCATGGACAAGAAAGGAGCCTCCCCTGAATGCCTACTGGCATTCAGGTGTCCTTCGGGTAAAGATAACACTGCCTGAAAAAAATTATTTCACAGAGGCAGGCAGCCACCTCGGTGATCCCTGGCTAACACATACCATACGCCAAATAAATAAATAACCCTAGGAGAAGCCAAGCTTTCCAGCCAACTGTGCCAAATCTCCCACTGCCCTGAAGACAAAATGATCAGAGAATCCACCAGAAGGGCAAGTGAGTTTCACATTATGATTGTAGACAATGTTATTAAAAATTATGAGTGCCTCAAATTTTCAGCTCCAAACTGAGTCAGGGAAGATTTGCACAGACCTAATGACTAACAAGTTAGCCACAGTGAAGACATAAATAGTTTGTTTACACACTGATTCAGTATCTTGATCATTTTAAACTTCAGTGAGTTGTTTTTGATTTTTGTCCACCATATGAACCCACCCATTCTGGCTTATAAAATATGATTTAGAGATTAGCATATTGGGCTAACCAAAAATTGTGTTTACTTTATAAACCCTTAAGAAATATGTCATAGCTAACCCAGGCTGTGTGAAAACAGTTTGCTCACTATTACTGTTTTCATTCGGATTGTCATCCTGCATATTCCACTGCTTCTAATGTCCTCCCAAATCAGAAAAGAATAGGAAATATATTAGGATAATATATTGTTAGGAAATATTGTTAGGAAATATATAACAACTGTTTTAATCTCACTATAATAAAGTGCAATATTGGGTTTGTTAAATACATATTTTTGGTTATAACAGTTCAAACATTTTAGAGAGAAATTTGAAGAATATATCCAATAATACAATTTTCAAATAGAAGAATTTTGCATCTATTTAACAGATTTAACAGATAATCAGAGTTGGAAGGGACCTTGTAGGTCATCTAGTCCAACCCCCCGCCCAAACGGGAGACCCTACACCATTTCTGACAAATGGCAATCCAATCTCTTCTTGAAAGTCTCAAGTGATGGCGCTTCCATAACTTCCAAGGGCAAGGTGTTCCATTAGTTGATTGTTTTCACTGTCAGAAAGTTTCTCCTTATTTCCAGGTTAAATCTCTTCTTGTTCAGTTTCCATCCATCATTCCTTGTCTGGCCTACAGGCGCTTAAGAAAATAGCTTGACCCCTTCCACCCTGTGGCAGCCCCTCAAATATTGGAAGACTGCTATCATATCTCCCCTGGTCCTTCTCTTCACTAGACTAGCCAAGCCCAGTTCCTGTAACCGTTCTTCATATGTTTTAGTCTCCAGTCCTCTAATCATCCTGGTTGCTATTCTCTGTACTTTTTTTAGAGTCTCAACATCTTTTTTTTATAATGTGGTAAACAAAACTGGATGCAGTACTCCAGTTTATGTTGTTTCTTAACTACCTGATTCTAGAAGATACAAATGGAAATTGTAACGAAGCATTTTGAATAGAAAGAAATTAAAAGCTGTTTTCACATTACTGCAAAACATTGCCCTCCCAGTTGTTCCTGCATAGTTGTTAGGAAAGCAGTTCAAGAAGAGCCAGTAACCATTCCACTGAGCTTATTCAGAATCAATCACCTGGCGAATTGCAATTCACCACAAAGCTTGGTGACTAAAATGAAATTATTTACAGCACCAGCTGCTGCATTGTAAAAACATTGTGAATTCCTTTTTTTTAGTTCAGTGGCTGGACTGTGGGATAGGTAGGATTTAGATCTCCTCAAGTTAGCTTTCATGCAATGCCCGGATTAAATATTCTGTTTGTTTATTTGTTTTTGTTTTTTTTAATAAATCCATTGTTTTCTAAACAGCATGCTAATGGGTAGTTTATTTTTAGTTTGTTTTGAAACATAGTTTTACACTTTTGATATATACTACTGATGTCCTGGTCCTTTGTGGAGCCTTCCCCACCTTTCTGCAGCACACACACACACACACACAGCTCCTTATCTGGGACTTCCTTTGATTAACAACCCACAATTTTAATCCTAGTCTTCTGGTTGCCATATTCTCCCTTAATATGGCAACCAGAAGACTAAGGTTATAATCCCTAAATAATACAATCACGTAACATCTTGCTTTATAACTATTTGGTTTAGCAATGGAAATTCTGTTCCAATTGTGGCCATAAATTGAAGACTACCTAAACTCAGTTGTTTATTTTGCATAACTCTGCTTTCCCCTTTCCTTAAATTACTGGATTTTTCATTGTTAGGAAGGTGTGGTCTCTGTAAATCCTTTTTTTTTTTTACAGTTAATTGTCAGAGCTCCAATAAATGCAGTTGCTCTGTTTTCATTTCTAGCAATGGTTTACCTTCAATATCATGACTTCTTTGCCAAGGACAATAATTGATATCAATTACAGATGATGTCTATAAACTTAGAATTGGTTTGTTTACTTTCTGGGGCCTTGAGTGTATGATCCTCTGGGTCTGAGTGGCATGGATTACATGTGTAGTCTGAGTATTTTTAAGGGACATAAATTGCAGCAATTCAAGTGAGTGCGGGGGAGGGAGATGTATTATTAATTCACCTAGTCATTGATGGCTACAAACAGCCTACAAGAGATATGTCAATATCCAAGCACCCAAAGTGATGTAGTGTGTGGGATAACTTCTTATGGCATTCACAGTCTCAAATCACTAAAGATATAGGCATTGACACACAACACCGTGACTCTGCAGGTGATGTTAAACGTGCTCCAACATAGTGACAATGTGGTTAATTGGAATTTATTTTAAATGACTAATTCCAGGGAATGGAGCAGCATAATTGATGACCTCTTCAGGATGTTCAGGATGAAATATAGAGAAGCATAGGTACTGTAATGGACTGTGAGAATAACTTTGGGACACAGGAGGAGATTCTGCAATTTAGACAATAGTCAGTCAAGAGATATTTCTTCCCAGAGAAGGCATGGGAGTGGAGAAAGCATCTCACAAAGGACCCTTCCTATTTTTCTGGAAAATAAAAGTAAGGGAGGAGAGAAGTGCTTTCAAACTTGTAAGAGTCTGTTACTGTAACATTACATTACAAGTAGTGTTAGTACTCATGCTTTTGGTTCTTTGGACTACCTTGAAGGGATGACAGATGCTTGTGAAAATAACTAACTACATGCTCTACCAAATGCAAACAAGAAAGGAATATTTGTCTCCACCATCTCTATAGTGGCTTAAAACACTACAGAGTTTTAATATTCCCCACAGATTGCAGAACCAATGTCATTTTTCCTATATGGAGAAAATCTCAGTACACCAGCTGTCCAGTTTAAGTGCTTGTGCCAAAATAAATTGTATTTAAGTGATGCGCCCATTTTTTTCTACATCGGGGTGTCAAACTCAAGACCCGTGGGCCAGATCTGGGGCCCGCCTGGAAACAGTAAAGGACCTGCTTGCGGTGCCTCTACCAGCAAAAATGGGGACAATTTTCAGCCATCATGGCCTCCTGTAGCCCTCCTGAGCTCTTTTTTCACTGGCAGAGGCTGCAGGAGGCCATTACAGCTGAAAACAGGGTGTGGGGTACAGCCCCCCTGGTTCCATTTTTGCTGACAGAGGGCTATCAAAACAAACTAAAAAGAAAAGAAAAGGAGAAATGTTTCCCCTTTTGCATCTGAGCATGCAAGAAGGGACAGGAAAGGAGAAAGGGAAAGAGGAAAGAAAAAGAAAAAGAAGGAAGGATGGGAAGACAGCAAGGAATGAAAAATAGGGAAAGAGAGAAAGGAAGAAGAAAGGAGAATGAAGAGGGAAAGAAACAGAAAGGAGGGAATGAAAATATAATGAGATTGAGAGAGGTTCTCAGGGAAGTCCTGCCTTAGCACTTGGCCACCACAGGTGCCCCCAACATGAGTCCTGTGTCACACCCACCATGGCCATGCCCACCATAGCCAACTCCTGGCCCTCCGAGGTAAAACACAACCTTGATGCAGCTCTCAATGAAATCAAGTTTGATACCTCTGTTCTACATAATTTTCAGACTGATAGAAATTAATACAGTATACTATGTGTCTTGCAAACATGGGTGCAGAAGACTTTTGGGGCCTGAAACTTTACAGATATTGTTGAGAAGGTAGTGTGATAGTCAAATTGCCATAAAAGTTTTCTGAGTCTTGCTTTTGATTTCAAAATACATTTTATCACAAAGTCCTAACTTTTCTTTTGAAACTTAACAGGAAACAAGAAGCATGACTAAGTTCCACTTGCACAGCAATCCTTCCTTCATATGAAAAAATGGCCAAAGATCTTGTCCCAGAACTATAAAGTAGAAATTCAGTTGTTTTCTGTCCTAAATCTCTATGCATATCAAACTTCAAGAGTTCTTTTGCAGACTATCCTCCCTTTTTCCTCCCTTCCATAAATAACCTTCTTCAATGTATTTTGGAGATCAGAACAGCTGTGCAATTCAGAAATCCAACAGTATTTCTGTGTAGCTATTCCATAGCTGAAATCAGGCATACTCTCTATGTCCAGAATTCTTGTTACCATTGCATATTTTAATAGTGTTCCAACTAATTAATTGTATCCTATTACTCAATTGCAATGCAGAACAAGGAACAGCTGGTCATATTCACACATCTTCACTTTCTGAAGTATCCCATGAATATTCAAGATTTACAAAAAGAATTTATTTAAGACTGAAGCTAAGGAACAGTTTATTTACGTCTATATTTCACTAGTGACAGTTAACCCTCTGGACTGAATTATTAAACCTTCTGGACTGAATAATTATTAAATTATTATGAAACATACTTCATGATTGCTATTTAAATGGTCTCTAATTTCTGTAGCTGTTCTAAAGTTAAATGAAGTAGTTGCAATTCACAATTTCATATAAAGAATCCTTTGGTGTTTCTGTAACTCATAGTAGCAAAACATGCTTAGGGATGTTTAGGGAAAAACAAACCATGATAATTGGAAACTCTGAACAAAAAAACTTCCTTTCTGTTAGTTGCTTCTCAAGGTCTTCTATGATATCTATTGCATCAATATATTTATTGTTAAGGAATTCTCCTTCTAGCTTCCTGGTATTTCAGCCTAGCAGTGGGAAGTAAAAACCAAGAAAAAGGGTATTACCTGTCAGTTATATTTTTATAAAAATCTGTTTGAGAATATAATGTATAAAGAACGAATTTTGACAGTTGGAATTATGAAGATTTTCTGCAGTCTTCTGGCATTTGATATTCCACCAGGCTTGATCAACAGAAAGAATAAATAAAATGCAGAATAACACAAAAAGACCAATGTACCTAGCACTTGTAATTCAGTTCTATTTGAATAGAGATCCCTATAACCTGTGTGAAATGTTTTATCTTCTAGGAGGAACAGTTTAGATTATTGCCAGACTTCATTGCAGCACAGCAATAAATCTCAACTCTCTAGACATTTTATTCTGTTATCAGGAATTTGTATACAGCACAAGCTCAGAGATACAACATGGCTACGTAAACTGTTCGTACAAAATGTATACTATAAACAGAGTTTAGTTTTCCTTTCATTAGGAAAAATGCTTTGAAAGAACAGAAAATATGGGCATCCAGAAGAAACCATGATTATGTGATTTGCCACAGTGTTGCACAAATTATGTATGTACTTGCAACAGTTGTGCCATGATACCAATGACAAAGATTATTTGTATTATTTGTCCAATGATATAATTTGTCCCTTTATTATTGTCCCTTTGCTCCCTTGAGGACATGCATAATAGAAAATGTTAAGAAAATGCAATGGAAATGGAAAATTGATAATCAAAAATAGATACAGATGTTAAGAGTGTGCAAACCGTGTCCAATTTAAAACCATAAATTGATTCAAAAAATCAATTATTATCCAATTCAGTCCATATGACCAAACTTTGAATCTGTTATTATTTGATTCGATTTTAAGTATTAAAGCACACATATACAGAAAGCACTTGAAACTGAATATTTCAACATGCCTAATATTTGATGACCTATAAAGCTTGAGTCATAGTTGTAACTTAAAAATGAGAAATACTTCCTGTTGATTACAAAATATGTAGTTAATTCTGTTTCTGACAAGTCTTATTTCCAGTATCTCTTCTGCCTCCAGATTTTCCAGAGTTCCTGGTATAAGTTCTTTATAGGTAGGTAGTTAGGTAGTACATAGTTCCTTATGCATATTTTTCAATGATATATTGGAATTCTTTTTTATTTTTAAAAAATATTGCTTTAAAAACTTTTTATTTTATTTTTTTAAAACAGAAGAGATAGCCAAGTAGAACAATAGAAAATAATATGAAAAGCAAATATAAGATTGATCAGAAAGTAAATGTGCTAGCTAGTGATCCTATGTTGCATTAGGTCTCTTTATATATCTGCAGGGTTGTTAATTCCAGAATAGTCCAAAGTCAATGAAGGGGAGCAGTTTGCCTCCTGAAATAACAGATGGGGCCATCTTTAATGGAAATTTACCCAACACATATGGTGATCAATGGGTCAGAGTGGTGGAAGATGAAAGGTTTTAACAGCCAGAGCAGCTGATAGCCTGACTGACAGAGAGAAAAAAGAAATGCCCCCATCTGCATAAGGCCCTCCTTTATTCTAAAATGAGGTAGAAGTATAATGAGGGGTGTGTGTGTGTGAGAGAGAGATGTATATTTGCCTTTTGGTTTAAGTATAAATAAAGTTTAAGCTTGGGAGGAATAATTTGCAGTGGAATTCAGTAAAAAATTTAGTTCTCATTTAATAATAAGCTTTAATGTACTTCTAACTAGAACAATTTTTTAAAATCCAAAAGAGCTCTTTTTAAACTGAGACTCTCATCAAATCCCATGGACCCATACCATAGGACACCTCTGTTCCCAATAATATTCACTTATTTGACCTTGATTTCTTTTTCAAGCACCTTATTTACAATCCTATGAATATTAAACCAAAATGGTATCACCATGGAATAAGTCCAAAACATATAATACAAAATGACTTTTAGTGTATTATACCTCAATACACAGAGGTTGAAAATCTACATCTTCTACACTGGTATCTGGTGTACTTGAAAAACAGTTTTATTTTAAGATAACAGAATACTAATTTAACATTTTTTTAGGTTCTAATCTATTGATTTATTAAAACAAGACATTATGGCTCATTATTCTAAATTACCTGCAAATTAATACCCATTATCTATCTTAATACAACTTTTCAACTGCAAATGAAAATTAACTGTACATTTAAAACTTCAAAGACTTTTAAAAATATGAATAATTTCACAGGCAGCTAATGAATCAGCTCAATTGTACATTCAGGAAATATAATTGATTAAGAATGAGATGATTTAAAGAATAATTGTCTTTTTGCCCATTAACTAAAAAAATGTTTGCTGTTATATTGATCCTTAAATGTTGCAGCTGAAAGTAATGGATCTGTTGTGTCAAAGAGTACGTTTTTGTGTTTTGAATCTGCTACCGAATTATTTTGTTTTCTTGATAAAAGATTTGGGTAAAAAATGTTCTTTTTTCCCATTTTTATTACAACTTAGTATTTTTATTACAACTTAGTATTTTTATCCTAATCAATCTGGGTTGAATTAATTTGGGTTGCACCTTTTAGCCCACTTTTAAATCATCATTTAAAATTTTCATATTAACAAAATCGAAGTGTGTCTCTGAGAGATAGTATAGTATGCTACCACTCACTAGGTTGGTTCACTCACGCACACTCATGTGTCATGCACTAAATAGTTTTTAAATGTCCAGATTTAAATTTATGACATCTGGCTCTAGGTAAGGGCAGTTTTTCCACTGACCATATTGAAATTGGTAAATTTGATATTCCTGATAGGCTGGTGGCTGTTAGGTTCCAACTACATTGTAAAGTATGATATTCCTAGCAGAGAAATATATGTATGTACTGTTATCTAAATATGTATGTTGTACTCATGTAATACATTTATAGCAGAGTTGAGTCTCAGGGATTCAAGGCTTATTGCATTACAATATCACATACACTTACAATTCAAAATTATAAAAACATAAGGCAATTATAATAAAACATCAAAGTGTGATAAAATCAAAATCATAAAAACACCGTAACAAGGATTATTATGATCATGCTTAATAAAATTAGTAAGTATCCAAAACTTGCAAGTTAGTGTTATAGTCCAGTTAGAAATAAGAGTGGTGAAAGTGGTAAGCTAGGAGTAGAGAGCTCCAGGTTCTCGTCTCCTGTCCTCCTCCATTAGATTCGGAAGCTAGCTTATTGACTTTTGATTTCTCTCAGCCTAACTTGCTTCAGGCTCTGCAACACACTGGGTGAAAAACAAAACCATTTGTTGCTTCATGCTTTGACAGTTTTGCATTGAAAATGAGGCAAATTCCTTGAGGAAAAAAATGGATCATCTAATGAAGCAGGAGAAATGCTAAGAACAACTGCTCAAAGATATAAGTGCATACAAAATAATGCTGCTATACTATAGTGTATAGTATATTACATGCTACTACATTATAGTTGTATATAGTACACTATTATACTTTTTAAGACAACGCTTTTTGTTCAAATAGAGGGTATACTTAAAATTAATTAGTATCAGATCTTTATTAGTATTATCATTTGATCAAGAGATGGTCTTGAAAGCCATTACCAGAGGGGAGGATTTCTTGAGCCCTGGAAAAGGAGATGAGGGAAGACTGCCTGGATCCCCTGTGACTCCCTGGGTTTAAGGGAGGAGGGGGAAAAAACAGACTCAAATTTGTAAGATTCTGTTATTATCTCAAAATTTTGTTCTAGTCTTTTTGCTGAGTCCATTTTCTGATTTGTATATCCTTGAAATCTTGAAAATGATGTAATAGGGAAAAATGAAGGAGTTTTTGTAATCTGAGATTACAAAATAATAGTAAGATATAATTTTGTAAACATACTTAACATTTGTTGCAAAGGACATCTAAAGCTTCTGTTTATCTTTTCTTTCAGCACTTTTTTGTCTTTTTCCTTTCCTTTTTTCTTTGTTTTCTTTGTTCATTAGTTTGTATTTTAATGTTCTCTTTAAAAATTTTAATAAAATGTATTTAAAAATTGATATTTCTAAACTTGCAAAGTTGAAATATAATTTCACAAAACGTTCAGAGTGGTAGTATCTTCAGTTAATTATTTTTAACTGTAGCCCTAAGTCCAAAATTATTATTATGAATCAATTGGATACCTATGCATCTATTTAGGAAATATTGGTGAATTAGCTTAGAATCATTGAATCTAAAAGGTAAGGGGCCTTTTGGCACAGTGCAGTAATCCAATTCAAAATATTACAAACAGATAGTATCAAGTTATTTAATAGTGTCCAAAAGTGATTATTTTCCAAACTCTAATAGAGTTCTCTTTATCAAGATTAAGCTGAAATGAATAACTGTATAAAAATTCTAGCAAGCAAACTATTTTCAATTTAGATCTAATATATATTGGTACACGAGGCAGAGTCTTGCTTGTTGAGGTAATTCCCCATTAGGAGAATGAGCGCACACAAGGAGATGTAGTGAGAGTAGTGAAGAATAACACATACACAGCACACAGCCACACTGTATAGTAAAATGTAGGTTTTTACTTCCAGTAAAACGGTTAAGCAAAGTTCAACAAACAGTCCAAGTCATTGATGGTTAAAGCAGTCAGTTTTCAGTCCAGGAATAATCCAATAACAAAGTCCAGTATCAAAAACAGTTCAGTAACAGACTTACATCAAATCCAAGACTAACGATGATCAGTAACAGTCAATAGAGAAATGCAGGAAAGGCAACACTCTCAGCAACAAGAGAACAGAACAGACCAGGTTTCCGGCTCCATTTTATGGCCGTTTGAGGAACCACACCCAATTACAATTTTATCATTCCCTTAAAGAGACAGTATTAAAATGTCTATCCTGGTTTATATATTTTCCAACCCAACTGTTAGGTGACTTACATTCCTAACATTGCTGACCCTTTTCTTGTAGCTTTTTTCATTGTAAACCACTCAGAGTAACTTAGGTGAGATGGGCAGTGTAGAAATGGGATGGATGGATGGATGAATGAATGAATGAATGAATGATACACTGGAGAAGAAGAGTCTGAATTTGTTACATAATGATAATCTGAAAAACAATTTTCTCTTCAGTCTCAGACCCTATATTTTTTCTTTACTGCTCTTGGGAAAGCCTTGTTGAACATAAATCTCCCATTACCATAGAACAGCCTTTTGAATTGTATCCAAAATCTATTGATGACTAATGTGGAATCTGCAACAGAGATGATAATCTGTTGAAGTTTCTCTCATTTATCAGTAGGAAGGCTGCCAGTTTTGACACCAATTCGGAGGCAGCTGCATCTATAGCACATGGCAGTATTTCAAATGTGAATTGATAAAGGCATGTATGAGTGACTTCAGCCAAGGAATCCTACCTTATCTGGCACACCCAGCTGCAGCTGAACAAAGGCTGTCCTGGTCATGACCTCCACCTGCTGCCAAACGGAAGTTGAAAATACAGAACAAACCTCAGATCATGCAAGTGCTCCTTCAGAGGACATGCAACCTTGCCTGGGCTACTTAGAGTTTAACATGGAGCCTGGTGGTTTCTGGCTAAACAGCCACTTCATCTTGCTAGGATTCAGCTTGACCACACTTTGGTTCTTGGTTCTAACAACTGGCATCAGGTGCAACATCCATAGTTTCTTCTGTTCAGCCTGGGCAAATACCCATCTCTTGATATCATCAACTTGTTAATGATTCTCTGTTCTTCATGCAAATATAATAAAAGGTGGGGAGAGGGGCAATTCCTTTAGAACTCCATTCAGGAGCAGTCAGGGATTTGATTTCTCCTCACCCATTTATTGATTGGCACTGCCACTACTACAATTTCCAAAATCTTAAAATACGGGGCACAGAATATGACATAGCATTTAAAGTACAGTCTAACTAAAATAGATAAATTTGTATTACTAGAAATCTGTAAATCATTTCTCTTAATGCCAGTCTTACATTCTAATTGTAATTTGCAACCACATCACAGTACTGATTTCATACTCGGATTGCAATCAAGTATTATACAAGTTCTTTTTCACAAATAAGACTATGAAGTTAGGTATCCCCAATATAACTGAGTGTTTGATTTTTGTTTCGTTAATGAAGAATAACAAAATAAAGTTTGAAGGGACCATGGGGGTCTTCTAGTCAAACCCCTTGCTCAAGCAGGGGTGTCAAACTCTATTTCACTGAGGTTTCACATCAAGTTTGTGTTTGAACTCAGGGGGCATGGCCAGGGGGCATGGCCAGCTCAACGTCACTCGTGTCAGGGGCACCTGTGGTGGCCAAGTGTTAAGGCAGGATTTCCCTCAGACCCTCCCTTTCTTCATTATAATCTTCCTTCCTTCCCTCTTCATTCACCTTTCTTCTTTCTTCTCTTTCCTTCTTTTTCCTTCCTTGCTCTCTTCCCATCTTTTCTTCTTTCTCTTTGTCTTTCCTATTTCCCTTTCTCTTTTCCTGTCCCTTCTTGGATGCTCAAATGCAAAAGGGGAAACATTTCTCCTTTTGTTTTTAGTTTGTTTTGCTAGCCCTCTGCCAGTGAAAACGGAGCCCCTGAGCCTGGGAAGGCTGTGCACAACTTTCCCAAACTCCATTTTTGCTGGCAGAGACACTGCAGACCAGTCCATTGCTGTTTCCAGGGTGGCCCCATGAGCCAGATCTAAGCACCCCGCAGGCTGAATCTGATTTGCGGGTCTTGAGTTTGACACCCCTGCCCTATACCATTTCAAACAAATGATTGTCCAATCTCTTAAAAACCTCCAGTGTTGGAGTAAGTCATTTCACTGATTAATTGTTTTAACTGTCAGGAAATTTCTCCTTGATTCTAGGTTGGTTCTCTCCTTGATTTTTAAAATTTTGTCCTTGTTTCTCTTATAATTCTGTCACTTTCTTGATTTATTTTATCAAGATCATTTTTAATGTCATATCTGTATTGTAGGTAATCAGTTATCGCACGAAATTTTGTGTCATCTGGAATTTGATCCACATTCT
This sequence comes from Hydrophis major, assembly GCA_033807585.1. Taxonomy (NCBI): domain Eukaryota; kingdom Metazoa; phylum Chordata; class Lepidosauria; order Squamata; family Elapidae; genus Hydrophis; species Hydrophis major. The sequence goes on along the minus strand of CM066330.1, from coordinate 237,138,712 downwards.
TTCTACCGCTACAAGTTGTTATTAAAAAATAGTGACGAGTAGAAGACTCAGAATTGAACTGTGTGGAGCTCTATCCAGTACCATCTCCATATGTTGGAGGTACGTTCAAAATGCAACTTTGGTTATTGTCATATGATAATGTTCTATTGTCCCTTTTTTTAAAAAAAGTACATATTTTAATTAATTAATTAATCTATAATGAATATGAATAGCACATTAATATGTAACATTAATGTAGTCTTTGAAGAATAGTCTCTTTTGCATTTAAAAATAAATTTAAATAGATTTTAAATCAACTTATGCCTTGACCACTCATGTGAAGAAACTATAGGTTTTATTAACTAGCCTTGCCCTTAGTACTTATATTTGTAATGTCAGGTTTCCAAGTGATGAAATCCATTTTAAAAGAAAAGAACAAAGTCCATCTTCAAAAAGATTTCTTTTATTTAGGAAAGCATCAAATTGGCAAAGTCCATGTTACTTCCGGATCTAACCCGGAATTACTCCACAATATTAGAAGTTAGAAACAACCCCCAAAAGTCACATTCTCCAATAGAAGTAATTCAATGTTGTTTGATGTCATAAATCTCCATGTCCAGGAGCCCAAACACAGACAGCTCATTTCCCACAGGAAGGAAGATCACCTAGCCAAAACACTCTCTTTATCTCCACTCCTCCCCGCTTAGGAATGTGTCAAGCCCGAAACCCTTCCCCCCATGACTGCCACAGAGAAAGTAAGAGAAAGAATATATACTAAGACAAACTAAAACTAAATTATGTCAATTTTGGGCTTGACATATTAGCTATGTGAGGAAATGTATCCACATTCTTACTGTGCAAGAAAAATATTAACCCATTAGTCCTAAATGAATTGGCACAGAAGAATTCTATTCTTCTAACTGGTATTCTTTGCTACTGAATGGAATTTGGAAGCATAGCATTATAGTGCCTTTCTTGTAAAATAAACCCTCAAAGAAGAGCTTTTGTCCCTATTGGTAGATATTAATACATCTCCCCAATTCTATTAACTATTGTTATTGGTGCTTAATATGAAGAATCATGACTTTTCTCTTTTCTTTCTGTTACTTCTAAGACTGATGTGGAAATTTTGAACATGTGTCCAAAGTCAATGTTAGAATAGAGATGGGCAACCACTGGATAAGAGCTCCTCATTATTTGTTGGATACCTGAACCTATGAAAATTCAGGCATAGTTTTTAGTACATTTTCAATTCTGATATTTAATGTTCCAAATCAGGCATGTCCAACCTTAACAATTTTAATATTGGTGGACTTCAATTCCCAAAATTCCCCAGCCAGCATGGGAATTAAAGTTCACAAGTCTTAAAGTTGCTGAGGTTGGATAACCTTATACTAAACTGTTTGAAATCAGGTTATGTGAACTAATACATGCAAATAAGGTTAGTCTTACTATAGACCTCAGGCCACCGCTTGCTGTCCAGAAACAAGAATAATGGGCGCAAAACGAAGTGTTTTTTAATAATAACTCTCCTTCTGGTTTCTTCTGGAAAGTAAGACATGGTCAAGAGCTGTCCTTAAATAGAGCCATGGTAACACAGTGGTTAGAGTGCAATACTGCAGACTACTTCTGCTGCCTGCTGGCTGCCTACAATTTGGCAGTTCAAATCTCACCAGGGTCAAGGTTGACTCAGGCTTCCATCTTCCGAGTGGGTAAAATGAGGGCCCAGATTGTTGCGGACAATATACAGCTTAGAGGGGGCTGTAAAGCACTATAAAGTGGTATATAAGTCTAAGTGCTATTGCTATTAAAGCTTTTGTATTTTGGTTTTTGCTTTGTTGGGGTTTTACTTGCTAGCTTTAAACTGTTGTTGTTTTCAGCTGAGTTTGGAGTTTTAATTCTGTTTGTGTTTTATCTGTAATGTTTCTATTTATGAATTTCATTTTTCTAAACTGCTGTGAGAAGACTTTGCCTTGAAAAGTGGCATAGGAAGTCTATGAAATTTGTAAGATTAAGAAAAGTTTTTTAAAAAGGTGCCTTCCAACTTCAGCCTGAAGTGGTGTTGCCCATCTGCCTGGGGATTTTGCCATTTCCATCAGCTGGCTGTATCATATCTAAGTCATGTTATAGTTGCAGATTTGTAATATATTAGCAAAAAGGCTTATTGTATAAATATGAATTGACATGTTGTGTGTTTATTATCTTGTTGCTCAGTAACCTAAAAATCTAAAACCTAAAAACAGCATTATTTGCTAAGCACTTTTATCTTTTTATTACAGAGCCAAATTTTCACTCTCACAGAGGCTGACATACCTCTTTCTACTTGCTTTGCTTTTAATATGGGAATTGTGTCAAAAATATTTTCTTCTGCTGTATAATTTGCAGGCAGATTCTGCCAAAATATCTGGCTTTAATCTTTAGGAGGAGACATCAGGGTAGGCCAGGGGAAATAACATGAATTTCCTCCTTTAGATTAGTTCTGGCATAGACAACCATTTGACAGGTGATTACTTTGGGCTATGAACACCTGATTATTAACAGTATCAGTGGAGGCTTATTACCTCAATCCTTACTTCATTTTGCTCAATCTAGTGTAATTTTTCTGCTATGGCTTTTTTTGGTGTTTTTTATAGTGTACTTTAAACTTAAACCTGTAGAAGATCAGGTGAAGTTTCTATCTGTAAAATTAAAATTTCCCCCCTGAAAATAGAGTTCACATTCAGGATAGCCAGATTTTCAGGAAAAAAAATCACAACCAAATATCTTACATGAAAGATAACTTTCTATAACGTCTTCTACTGTCAGCTGTTGAACATTTAAAACAGGCGTGTCAAACTAGCAGCCACGGGCCGGATGCATAATATAGCTCTGGGAATGGGCAAAACATCACATGATGGCAATGTGACATGGTGAGTTTGACACCCGTGATTTAGAGAGTGTAGAACAGGGGTGTCCAACCTTGGCAACTTTAAGACTTGTGGATTTCAACTCCCAGAATTCCTCAGCCAGCTTTGCTGGCTGAGGAATTCTGGGAGTTGGAGTCCACAAGTCTTAAAGTTGCCAAGGTTGGACACCCCTGGTGTAGAATTATTAAACAAATATTGACTCAAAAACAATATTGGACTTTATTGTCCAGCCTATTATCTTTCACCTGTGTTAGACTTCAACTCCCAGTATTTCATATGGCCATGTTATATACAGTCTAATTATATTAATAATATATTACTGGAACATCACACTGCTGTAACACCACTCATTTTATTCCCAGGAAATAAATATAAATATATAAATATATTTCCAATGACTACGTTGAAAATGACATTTAAATGTGAACAGGTACAAATGCTTACTGTCTTTTGGTTGTCTAGAAAAATAATCTTTGAAGATGGCAAAGAATAGTCCTATCAATCATCCCCTTACAATCCAACATTGTACTTATCACAAAGTAAGATGCCTCTGATGTGCTCAGAAATATGTATGTATGTATGTGTGTGTGTATTCCTCAACTTACAACAGTTCATTTAGTGACCATTCAAAGTTACAACGGCATTGAAAAAAGTGACTTCCAACCATTTTTCATAGTTACATTTATAGCATCCCCATGATCATGTGATTAAAATTTTGACTCTTACTTATGACCATTGCTGTGTCGCAAGGTCACATGGTCACCTTTTGCAACTTTTTGACAAGCAAAGTCAATGGGGAAGCCATATTCACTTAAACAACCCGGTTGTCAACTTACTTAACAACTGCAATGATTCACTTAACAACTGTGCCAAGAAAGGTTGTAAAACGGGGCAACAGAACTTAACAGAAATTCTGGGCTCAATTGTGGTCATAAGTTGAGGACTCTGTGTGTGTGTGTGTGTGTATGTTTATGTATGCGCGTACGCATGCGTGTATATATACACACACATAGCATTGTTCCTCTGTAACTGGTATTTTGAACTGTGCTTTCTCTCACAAATGGATTCAATATCTTTTAAAACAATGCAAGTTAGTGATCAATACCACAATTTTGTAGTATCAAATATTATAGGATTCCTTGTACATGTTCTGGATTTCTTTCCAATAGGTTTTATTGAGTTTTGTTCCTTGAGTTTTGTGAAGGTGCATTTATTCAGTTGAACTTAATTATTGGATGTTTCCAATGTTGGCTTGTGTGTTTTTCTTTTAGCTAAAAATATAAATGTACAGTATAGTTTTCCTTATTCCCAGAAATATTATTTCAAATATTGGGCAAGTCTCATGGACGGTATCTGTATTAATTTGCAATTTTCTATAACCATCTCTGCAGGCTCTTAATTCCATTCCATCAAATTCTTCTTTAGCTTTCATTTCTTCAAGGTTTGCAACATTCTTTTCTCATCCCCTTATTTCACCTATAGCATGTCACTTTTGATTAAGCAGTCATAAAGCCGGTTTCCCCAGCTTTTAAAAGGTAAAAGTCAAAAATCAATAATCTGCTGGTCCTCCCTGAGCATGGTAGCAGTCAGAGGTAAATGAATGATTAAACATGATGAATAATGGTGTGATGGAAGACACAAAGTAGGAGAAAGTGCTCACTTTAGCCTAAACACTGAGATTTATTGCTGAGTCCTACAAATAATGGAATCATCAATCTTCCAAGGATTAAAAAAGACATCCACTGTAGTAACTTTTAAAAGAATTCAAAGAAATCTTACCACCTTATCCTTGATAGTTGTCGTTATCTATTGAAAAGGTATTAACATGTGAAGAGGACGTTCACATACTAACAATATTTTTTATAAATAACAGGTAGCTGTTGTTATTGTTAAATTCGCCACTGTTGTGATTGATTGTGTCTTACGAAACATAAGACAAAAGTTTGATTTCTGAAAAGTGGGATAGAAAAAGTAATCCAATGAACAGACATGCATACGTACATACATACATACATACAAAATCTTTAATATATATTAACTCATATAAAATCAGTTCTCAATAAATTTAGTTTGGAATGAGAAAATGATATATAGATAATTAATGATATGCAAAAAATAATCTTTGGAAGGAAAGAATAATCACCAATTGAATTGTTTGACACTGATCAAAGAAAATTATCCATGCTTAACCATTTAAGCTACTCCAGTCTTATAGCTCAACTCGAAGCCAGGTTAAGGTCCTGGCTGTTCTGAAACATATCAGTACAGGTAGTCTTCACGCCATAACTGAGCCAAAAATTTCTGTAAATGAGACAGTTGTTAATTGAATTTTACTCATTTTATGATCATTCTTGTCACAGTTGTTATGTGAATCACTGCAGTTGTTAAGTTAGCAATGTGGTGGTTAAGTGAATCTGGCTTTCCCATTGACTTTGCTTGTCAGAAGGTAACAAAAGGTGATTACATGACCTCTGGACACTGCAACCATCATAAATACAAACCAGTTACCAAGTGTCCTAATTATGATCATGTGACCATGAGGATGCTTCAATGGCTATGAGTGTGAAAAGCAGCCATAAGTCATTTTTTTCAGTGCTTTCACTTCAAAAGGTCACTAAATGAACTGTTCTATGTTGAGGGCTACCTATAACAGGTTTTTTTTTTCAAATTGTACATTGCTTTCCAGGCAGTAAAAAAGATGCTATTAATGTCCTTTTTTATTCCTGTAAATTATAAATTTCTAGATCACGGATGTCAAACTTGATTGTGTCATGTGACAAATTGCGACGTTTTTTGCCTTTGTGGAGCTGGTGTGGCCTGCGTGCGATGCATCCGGCCCACGGGCTACCAGTTTGACACCCCTGGCCTAGATGGAGGTGACTTGGCTGTCTAGTAAGAAGTAACTGCTGCTTGTCCATCAGGACTCTCTCTATTACGACCTGGATTGCTTCTTGACAGGCAAGCGCTACCTTGCCTGCAAAGATGACAATTTGTGGTTTTCCTTGATTACTCTTTGAGCTAGATCAACTGGTATAAACCATGGCTCGGAAGGGGGAAAAGCAGGGGGACCTGGATGAACTACTGATTTACACCCTCATCACTATCTGGCTAAACTACTGCTATGTCCTTTACATGGAGCTGCCCTTAAAAGATTGCTTGAATACTGCAATTGGTACAGTAGCTTGTGTGTGCTTACTGGCTCCCATCACTGCACACATATAACATAAATTCTACAGGTCTTGCACTGGTTACTGTTTGGTTTCCATGTATTATTTAAGATGTTGGTATTGACCCATAAAACCTTTTATGGCTTGACATCTGGGTAATTACAAGGCCATCTGCTCCAAGTAGTATTGGTCAGAAGTATTAGAAAAAAATAAATTACTATCCTACTTTTTCAAGAGTTTCAGATGCTAAGGCTATAAGATACTCCTCCTATGCCAATGCTCTATGACAGGGGTCTCCAACCTTGGCCCCTGGAAGCCTGGCGGACTTCAACTCCCAGAATTCCACAGCCTGCTGGCTGTGGAACTCTGGGAGTTGAAGTCCGCCAGGCTTCCAGGAGCCAAGGTTGGAGACCCCTGCTCTATGAAGTTCCTCTTGAATTCCATAAATTTCTGTATTCCTCTTATAGCAGATACCATAAACTGTTTGACTGTCCTGTTTATGCTCTTAACAGAATAGGGTGCTGTGATTTTAGAGTATAGCATAGAAAAATGTATCTGTTTTTAAATCAGATTTAATCGTTTTTTTTTTGTTTGTTTTTTTAAATAAACAAAATACATCATGAATACAAGGTATGGAAGGCTGGTGGAAGGGAGAGGTTCATTTAAATTAGCAGTTTTTTCACACCTAAAGCAGTACCACATGCCTCTCCATATCTCTCATGTCTACAGAACAATTATGTCCAGTATCTAAAATTAATTGCAACACTGAGTAAATTTATATAAAGAGGAATAAGCAAAACATATTACACTTGTTGGAAGACAATACTATATAATTTTTTTGTTCTACTGAAGATGCATAAAGGAAAGACAATAATTAAATATTAGCCTACCATCAGATAAATGAAAAATCCACTTAATGATATAAATTCTGCTTCTTGGTACTACATATTTAATTCTTTAGCTGATCTCTTATGAAGGAATCTAAAAACTGAGAGTTGATCTTGAGAGTCACCTTAGCTGCATTGGCTGTGCTGTATAGAGCTAATGAGCTGTTAATGCCAGTGGGTGAAATTGACCCTATGGACATGTGAACCTGCAAACCGATACTTAGAATCCTTTTCTATGTTCTTAGGCTTTTTTTGCTGGTGATAGGAATGTCTCTTTTCCTCTGCTGTTTGTGCTAGGGCTGTGATGGTGAACCTATGACACATGTGCTGGAAGTGGCACACAGAACCATTTCTGCTGGCACGTGAGCTCAGGTCCACTGCGCAGGCGTACACGCCTCCCACCAGCCACTTATTGTTGGACATCTGCCATGCATGCATGGGGTTGGGCACGCATGGGAGGCATGTAAGCATGTGCAGAGGCAAGGGGCATGCATGGGGGGTTGCACACATGTGCAGGGGGTGGGGGTCGCATGTGCATTGCATGCATGCACACACATGCACTTTTAGCACACGACGACAAAAATGTTAGCCATTACTGTGCTAGGGAATTTCAGTCTTCATGTCCTGGATTTGTGGTCTGGGACTGCTTAGGAATTCCTGTCTGTAATAACTGTGGACCAGTCACAAGTAATCTTAGGCTGAACCTACACAGATGGACCTATGCTAGGTCTTGTGTTTGTCTCTGAGCAATTGTCATGTAATCTGATAATTAAAGACATTGTTCTGGGTCCTTTGCCATGAACAGGTCATTTTCTGATCCATATGATTTTTTTCACCACCCAAGACCTCTTTGTTGGATGGGTGGACTAATTAAGATAATTGTCCTAGGAGAGCAGCTGTGTTGAACAATTTGACAACCCAGGAGGTGATCAGAGCACTTGACAAGTTTGCTCCTGTGTAACCATCTCTCTTGGCCAATCTTGACATCTTCCTTAGGTAACTGAGATGAAGCAAGAAAACTAAGACCTGGAATACTGGTGGATGAAGGTGAAGAGTAAACTTGACTAATTATTAGGTAAGAGAAGGAATATATTTGAGCCTGTCAATAAGGACAGCAAACTTTCAGTATTTGTCCATTTAGAATGGAATTATCTTCCAGCATTCTTGTTTAAGATAACCCACTAATATGTGGGAGGAATGAGCAGAAAGATGCCAGCAGAATGCTATGAAACATCATATGTATTGCTAATAAAGTCAAATTGATTGGAGTCTTACCTCTTCACAGGTCAGATTTGAATGGTTACTGTCTTGTACTGTGGAATGGATTTATTTCAGCTTGTGAACACTCATAAAGTGGATAAGGTGCTATCTAATGTAACATCCATTATTAATGACTTAGATCCATGCCCTTCCTGGCTGACTTGGGCAGCTGAGGAACTAAATTGCTGGATCTAGAAAAGTGGGCAATGATTTTTTGAAGGGGAGAGTTATACCAGAATTCTTTGATGAAGTGGTAGTATATCTTATTAAGAAGCCTTTTTGAGTCTACCTATAACGGAATTTTACTATTTTATCTTATAACTTCCTTTTTGGGGAAGGTTTTTAAGAAGATCATGAAATTTCAGTTCCAGATAAGCCATAGTGGCTTATCTGGACCCCATTCAGTTAAAGTTAGGCCTGGGTCTCAGATTAAAAATTTATTTAGTTTTATTTATTTATTTTGTCAAGCAGTTGTAAGATAACAGGTATAAGTATAAACATAGTTATGAATACATGAAATACATATAAGAAATATATGTAAGATACATATAGCACCTAGCACCTATCCCGTGACCTCTTTTGAGGTCGTTGGGGCGCCTGCGAAGATTTAACCACCACGCTTCTCCATCCGTCTCTGTCCTCCTATATGTATCCTACATATAGGATACATCTAAGAAAAATAAAAAGAAACAATAGGACAAAGACGGTAGTGTCATGCCCCTGGTGGAGTCTAACTCTGAGGAAGAGGAGGAAAAGCCAACAGGGAGTGGGAGTGTGGCTCCAGAGGTGGTGGAGGAGGCTGGGGAAGGGCAGAGGCCAGTTGAGCAGTCAGAGGAGGATCCAGGCCCATCCCCTATCCATCCTAGGTCACGCAGGGAGGAGAGGATCAGGGAAAAGTGAGGTCTACTCAAGAGGAGATTACCATGATCCTCCTTGTGGCTTGCAGGTGGGAGCTATGGATATAAGTTTTCAACTATATAGTTAGAATTGCTGGAGTCAATTAGAGTTAGGTTGCTGGAGTCAACCTTGAAAAAGGCTTATCTTTGCTGGCATTCTTCCCATGGACTTTTCTTGCTTATTTTCCTGGAGTTTATAATTAGTTATCTTGGCTTGCTTCGGAACTCTCATCAGTTTGTTTTGGATTTCTGTTTGCCTCATTATTTACTTTTGTGACTTTAAACTGTGCCTAATAAAACAGTGAAGTTAAGTTGAAGGCTTTACTGGACTTTAATATATGTTTTGGGTTATTTTGAGAGTCTACGGGTTATCACAGGTAGGCACGTTGGGCGCTTTGAAGGATGACCTTTGTTGAGACTTCTCAATGGAAGTTCTTTGACTTTTCCATAGTATTGACCATGAGGAACATTACTATGGTGTTGCTCTTTCTTAGGAGGGTGACAAGGGATTAAAATTGTGGGATGAGGTACTCAGTAACCACCAGCAAGTGGACATTCATTGGTTGACAATTGTCTATAATGAAAGGGCAAAACCTGATTAGCTGATGGTTCTCTGAGACTTCTATAGCCTTAGAAATATGTAAGCATTCCTATGTTCATAACATCCTGATGCCCAATTGATCTGAAAATAGGCACTGGAACAAGTAATCATATTATCATATGAAATCCCTGTAATGTAGTTGTTTCATTGACAAGTAGTACTGCTAGAAAAAATGAACACATTAGTTTCTTACAATAATGTTCCTATAAATGCATTGTGACACAATACTAAAGAATAATAATATTGATGCTGTCACAGACTGTGCTATGGAAATGCATGCCTTTTAGCTAAAATCTTCTGGCTCGATTTTGTCTATGAACCATCTGTTGTTACTAGCTAGTTTCCATGCTGTTCTGACATTTTCTTTCCTTTTTTTAATGCATTAAAATCACATATATTTAATTTTTTTACATACCTCATAGCTAAAAATGGAAAATTTCACATGTATATTTTATAACAAAATGCTTTGTCACAAAAATTTACTCTTATTTTTTTAAAAAATCTTACCATTCATTATTTTCCAAACAGCTGAAACTCCTTAGGCTCTCTTGTTCATTTCTAAGAAGTTAAGAGTGGATGCTTCTTCCAGAATCTAGAAAACAGTCCATTATTTATTTGCATGTATTTATTTAAGTTATGCACATTTGAATAGCCCACTGAGAAGCATTAATGATCGAACTAAATAAATGTCAGCCTCAAGATATCTTCCATAATATGTATATTCTGCATTCTAACTATTGCTTCTCTGCTGCTATGCCAATCTATTTCTTTCGGCTGTCATTAGCAACGGAGGGAGGGGGAAAACTTGGAGGGGAAGAAAGCTGGAGGTGTTTTGCATTCCTTTGCTGGGTTAGCAAGGGAAGGGGGATTCCTTTCTTTAACTTTCCATTTCTTGGCTATCTTCTGTCCTCTTTTGCGCAACTGCGAACTTTTATCAAAATATGTCAGGTCAACTGACAGAAGCCTCATCACCACCTAGAGATGGCCACATGATCATATTCAGAACTTTTAATTGGAAGAGTCATTTGGACTTTGGGGGGTGGGAGCATTTCTATTCCTTTGTATATGTGATCTGCCCGCCAATTTCTCAGATTCGGAATTATGTCAGTCTGTGCTCCCTTCAGATCCCAAGAAAGAAATACTCAGACTCCATGGGTAGAGCAAAATATCCTTTTACTGGAAAATAAAGTGAAAGCTAGAGATTTAATTCCGAATCTGAGAAATTGCCAGGCAGATCACATATACAAAGGAATGGAAATGCTCCCACCCCCCAAAGTCCAAATGACTCTTCCAATTAAAAATTCTGAATATGATCATGTGGCCATCTCTAGGTGGTGATGAGGCTTGTGTCAGTTGACCTGACATATTTTGATAAAAGTTCGCAGTTGCACAAAAGGGAACAGAAGCTAGCCAAGAAATGGAAAGTTAAAGAAAGGAATCCCCCTCCCCTTGCTAACCCAGCAAAGGAATGCAAAACACCTCCAGCTTTCTTCCCCTCCAAGATTCCCCCCCTCCCTCCGTTGCTAATGACAGCCGAAAGAAATAGATTGGCATAGCAGCAGAGAAGCAATAGTTAGAATGCAGAATATACATATTATGGAAGAGATCTTGAGGCTGACAACTGATTAGTCAGGTAGTAATATAGCATAACTATAGCGTGTATTTTTAAAAAGCATTCAGAAGTAAGTGCTTTCCTTTTCCCTGGAGCCAGAATGCACAAGAATTTTGAGAACTTGCCAAACTGTGTTTTCATATTTTTGTTGTGCATCGTTTACTGAACCACTTGTGAAGCTGCTTCCTCAAATAATCCCAACTACCAGGAATTGTCTTTTACAGTTGATACTCTTTTTCCTTTCTTCCCTTTTCTTAAAAATATCTGCTGTGTGAGAAATTAGCCCAATTAGCCTCTCACACTAACTTCTCTCTCTTTTTTATTGTTGTACTAGAGCAGTGATAGCTAACCTTTTCAGCTTGGTGTGTCGAAAATCGGGAAAAAGTGTAGCCTTCCTCGGGTCGTGTGTCACTTCAAGAAATATCAATAATTTGGTTTATGACGGACTGGGCTGGGGTGATCACACCATCAGGGCTGTGAAACTCGTCTCCCTGGTCTCAGGGCTGCAGGTGCAGAATGTGGGGATTGGAAGGCCACCTTACAGGGCTGTGAACCTCATGGATCTCCTTTCCTCCTGTAGCGTTCCTGAGGTAATGAAACTGACAAACCTCAGTTTATGGTGGTTAAAACTGGTTCTCTTCTGCAAAGATCTTGTGGCAGCGGTGACACCACGCCTCCACGCAACAAGCAGGGAGCAGGGATTGGAGCAGAGCACAGGCAGCCTCTAAATGTGCAGGTTTTCTCCACACCAACAGATGTGTCAGTCAAAGTGCCTCGGCATGTCACGAGTGACACGCGTGTCATAGGTTAGCCATCACTGTACTAAAGGAAGCATTGGGATCATGAAGCAACACATAAAGAAAGACTTCCATATTATGTAAACTTACAAAAGACATGCAAGCTCTTTATTACAAAATATTGTGGCAATTGTTAAGAATCCCTCATTAGGCATTGTAATAAACCTATGAATTTTGAATTTTAACTTTGGCACAGGAGTGTGTGTGTGTGTGTGTAAAGTCCTTGTGTAAACAACATGATGGAGGCTTGGGTTCAACCAGGTGCCACCTCTGTATGTAATAGGATCAATTTGCATGTCTGTAGTCTGCTCCTTGATTCTAACTATGATCATAACTCATATACAGCTTGAACACTGGTTATGCTTTCTCTCTTCTCTTTTTATTTACTTCTTTAAAATATTTTCTGTTCTGATTAATAGTTTTTGAGAATGTGAAAGCTAATGTCTTAATTTATGATAAACAAATAGTCCTTGACTTAGGACCTGTCACTTAGGGTCCCTTCAAAGTTACAACATACCTGAAAAAGGGGACTTACAACCCAGATCTAAGGTTTCAACGGTCATGCCTTCCCATGGTCACATGACCGCACTTCAGGTACTTGACAACATGGCTGCATTTATGGATGCTTGAAGTGTCCCATGGTCACATGACCACATTTTACGATAGTTTTGCTGAAAATCACCATTTTCAAATTTTTGGGGTAAAACTGCACCATAGTAAGCAATTGATTTGCTTAACTACCATGGCATTCGCACTTAAGATCAAGGTTCACTTTAAGGCCACCACAAAAATATCCTAAAATTTAAATGGTTTTATAACCATTAGGACTTACATTTGTAATGTGTAGAGTCCGCCATTGTTGTAATCCGAGGACTAACTATAAAGATATTGTTATAATATGGATTATTTTTTCTGATAGCAGCACTTTTTGTTTATTTTATTTTTGTATGACAAATATGATTTCTGAAGTGGCTTCCATTTAATACTGCAGGCTTGGCTACGTTATTTTTGTTATAAACAAACAGTGAGACTTCAAGAGTGTGAAGATATTGAGCCTGTTAGGGATAACATTGTTTACCCTAACTGGTTTAGGTAAAATAATAAATATGTTATCATGGTTTGTTGGTTAAAGTGTCTGTAACTTTAACAATAAGAATGTAATTAAGGGAGTGGTTGTAAAAGCACCATAAAAGAAGCAAGACAACGGCAGCTTGCTCTCTCTCTGGCTTGATAATCCCTAATTACTGGATGGATTCAAGACTGCGTTTTTCCCTACTGGAATGGGAGAGAGAAAGGACTGTTGATTTATCAACTGAGAGAAAAGACTGATTTATTGTAAGTGAACTGACATTGGATATTCTACACGGACTTTGCTAATTGAATATCCTTGAATGGACTGACTAAAATGATACATGACTAATGGACTGTTATTTTGACTATGCTATAAACTCTAAATGGAATAAACTATATTTTGATAGTACAAGCGTATCTGTTATTTTTACTGTATGTTAACAAACATACAAACATATCTCACTCATTTATCTGGGTGCCTATCTGACTAACGCTGCACATTCTGTTTAGCTTGTCTCCTTAACCCTGGTTGGGGAACACAGGCTTAACAGAGCCATCTATACAAACGTATATTTCCTCCTTTTATTCCAATCCCCCGCCCAAGCGGGAGACCCTACACCATTTCTGACGAATGGCAGTCCAATCTTTTTGAAAGTCTCAAGTGATGGCGCTCCCACAACTTCCGAGGGCAAGCTGTTCCATTGGTTGACTGTTCTCACTGTCAGAAAGTTACTCTTTACTTCCAGGTTAAATCTCTCCTTGTTCAGTTTCCATCCATTGTTCCTTGTCTGGCCTACAGGTGCTTTAGAAAATAGCTTGACCCCTTCCTCTCTGTGGCAGCCCCTCAAATATTGGAAGACTGCTATCATGTCTCCCCTGGTCCTTCTCTTTACTAGACTAGCCAAACCCAGTTCCTGTAACCGTTCTTTATATGTTTTAATCTCCAGTCCCCTAATCATCCTGGTTGCTCTATTCTGTACTTTTTCTAGAGTCTCAACATCTTTTTTTATAATGTGGTGACCAAAACTGGATACAGTACTCTAGGTTTGGTCTTTTTAAGGCTTTGAAGAGTGATATTAGTGCCTCACTTGATCTCGATTATATCCCTCTGTTAATGCAATTTAGGATTGCATTAGCTTTTTTGGCGGCACCTGCACACTGCTGGCTCATATTTAGCTGGTTGTCCTTGATTAGTTTCCATCCATTGTTTCTTTCTGGTGCTTTGGAAAATAAGTTGAGCCCCTCTTCTGTTAAGTACTGAGCGTGGGCGCGAAGAATGGAGACGAGCCAGTAAAATAGTGAACTTCAAAACTCTTTATTAACATGGTATGACAGCTCAGCTCAATGGCTGCAACGGGCCTCCTTATATAGGCAACTACTTAACTATTCAATGAATGAAAACTTGGGAGCGCTAGCTCCGTTAACCAATGGGAGAGACTCGTTAATGGCCAATCAGATTCACCTGAATGGACCAATCTGATGTCGCCATTAATGGCCAATCAGAAGTGCAGGGCCAGAACCCTGCACTTGACTTCAAGCCCTTGATAACTTTATTAACACATTTACTCATTCACAACACCCCTTCCCCCCGGGTTCCATTTACGGGGTGCGGTTACATAGTCCTTGAGGTAGGCCGGTTGTTTTGTTAGTCTATTTGATTTTCGTATTGCACCCAGTATTTGGCTGCAATCTTTTTGAGGTAGGGCGCTATCTGGTGAAAGGGGTGCCTCTAACTCTGAGTTCGAATTTTCGCTGTCCCCAACATCCTCGGTATCACCATGAGGTGAACTCACTCCCATCCCCAATTCTTCTTCATGTGTTTCCGTTTCACCGTTGTTTCTATCATTAAAACTTTCTGCTATTCCAAGTTCATCTTCCTCCGTATCTCCTCCCCCCTCAGTTTAGATATTAGGAGACTCGTAGATTCCTGACTGTAGCCTTGATCGTAGCTGATCAATGTGGCGCTTCCATAGTCTATTATCGCGACACTCCATGAGGTACGATCTGGGGCTGGTTACTCGGACCACAGTCGCCTCTACCCACAACGGATCGCCTGACAAGTTCTTAGCGAATACTAAGTCGCCTACCTGGAAGGTACGGCATCGCCCACTGGATCCGTGTGGTTTCTCAGGTTCGTACGATGGGTGTAGTCGGTCGAGGTGGGAAAGGAGCTTCCGCCCCATGAGCAATTCGGTGGGAGTTTTGTTGGTGACGCTGTGCGGAGTGATATGCTGCAAGAGGAGTATCCGGTTTATCTTTTCTTCGATATTGTCATAGTCCATTTTGTGTAGTGTTTTCTTGACGAATTGTACCATGCGCTCGGCCCTTCTGTTGGCCGCAGGATGTGCCGGCGAAGTCAGCGCATGGCGAATACCGCAGTCTGCCAGGTACTGTTCAAAGGACAATGCGGTAAATTGGGATCCGTTATCAGATACCAGAACGTCTGGTAATCCATGTGTTGTAAATAGTCTGTCTAGTTTCTTGATGACTGCTTCAGTTGTTTTATTCCTCATTTCATAGATTTCGAGCCAGTTCGAGTAGGCATCTACTATTAGCAAGAATGTGTGGCCTTTGGTAGGTCCCGCAAAGTCCAGATGAATACGGGACCAGGGTCCCCGCGGTGTTTCCCATTCAGTTGGGGTCGCTTTCAGTGGGGCGTTGCTTACTTCCTGGCATTTGTGACAAGCTTTGACCCACGTCTCGATTTTCTTGTTGATGCCCGGCCACCATGTGTAGCTACGTGCGAGGGCTTTCATGCGCACGATGCCAAGGTGGCCATCGTGCAAGGTTCTTAGTACTGTTCGTTGTAGCCACTCTGGGACAACGACTCTATCTCCCCAGATAATGCAGCCTTTCTGTGAGAACAATTCCATTTGCCGACTCTTGAATGGGGTGTAGTCATCAGGTATCTGGTCCAATGGCCATCCGCGCTCGACCCAACTGAGAACTCGTGCTAAGGTGGGGTCGCATTTTGTTTTCATCGCGATATCTCGGGCTGTTAATGGTGGTGTCCGAAATGTCTCGATCTGCAACGTTGTCACCGTAGGCGCGGGGTCATCAATGGTCTCTGGAAGCAGTGTTCGGCTCAATACGTTGGTGTGGGGAATGGCCTTCCCCGGGCGGTGTTGCAGCCGATAATTATAGGCAGCCAAGAATTCTGACCAGCGACTCATTCTGGGAGATAATATATAGGGGGTTGGCTTATCTCCTGCTATTATTCCCAGCAAAGGTTTGTGGTCAGTCACTATAGTAAAGGCTCGGCTGTACACATACTCATGAAATCTCTTGACAGCAGACACAATGGCAAGGGCTTCTTTATCAATCTGACTATAATTGCGTTCTGCTTTTGAAAGCATCTTTGAAAAATAGGCAACAGGGGCTTCGCTACCGTTTGGCAAAACGTGGCTCAAAATGGCGCCTACTCCGAAAGGCAATGCATCACACGTAATCGTTAATGGCAAAGTCTCATTGTACTGCATTAGTACAGCGTCAGAAGTCAATAAATTTTTTACATTATGAAACGCCTGCTCTTCTCTATGTCCCCATACTCAGATTGCTTTCTTGTCCAGTAAACGATGTAGGGGTTCGGCTACGGTTGCTTTGTGCGGCAGGAAAACATTATAAAAATTGACAAGGCCTAGAAATGCTTGGAAGTCAGCCTTATTTCAGGGTCTTGGGGCATTCTTGATTGCCCTCAATTTGCTATCGGTAGAGTGAATACCATTATTGTCAATCAAATATCCTAAGAATTCGACATGATCAGTGCATAGTTTACACTTGTTTTTCTTAACCTTAAGCCCTGCGTCTTTGAATCTCTGGAGAACCGATCTCAGGCGCTTTTGTAAAATTTTCGGGGTAGGTGCAGCAATTAACACATCATCAAAGTATGGAACAACGCCTTTGATTCCTTGTAATAGTCTTTCCATCAAACTTTGAAAGATTCCCGGGGCTACGCTCACTCCGAATTGGAGCCGGAGTGGAGCACTCCAAAAAGGCACCTCGGTGCGTAACGATTGTCTGTGCCTCTGCCGTTTTTTTGTCTACAGGCAGTTGTTGGTATGCCTGGGCTAAGTCTAGTTTAGCGAAGACTTTTCCGCCCCCCAGGGAATGGAGGAGGTAATGCATCACCGGTACCTGAAATGCTTTTTGTTGAAGGACGTGGTTCAGGGTGGCTCGGTAGTCCCCACAAATTCTTATCGAACCATCCGGCTTAATGGGTATAACGATTGGGGTCTCCCAGGAAGAGTGATCGGTTGGCTCCAACACACCCTGGGCTATCAATTTATCAAGCTGCTCGTCGATCTTTGGTTTAAGGGCAAATGGCACTCAACAAGGCTTAAGGCGGATGGGAGCTATTTTGGGATCGAGGTTAAATGATATTGGGGTCCCCTTGTACTCGCCTAGTTTTTCTGCAAAGACGTCCTTGAATTCTTGGACGAGGTCCTCTTCCCAGTTACTGCTACCGATTCGGTGAATGCCTGCCACCTCAATTCCGAGTGGAGCAAACCATTGGAGGCCTAGCAGACTAGGCCGGTCCTTGTCGATCACAGTCAGGGGTAGGAATGCTATACGGTTCTTGAATGATACCTGGACTTGACTGGATCCTACGACTGGAATCCGATTCCCTTGATAGTCTTTGAGTATGAGTCTTTGGAATCGGAGATCTTGTCGCCGGACGGTAAGGATGAGTTGCTTGAGGGTCTTCCATGAAACCATCGAGAGAGACGATCCTGAGTCGACTTCCATCAGGCAGGGCTGGTTTTTGATAGCCACTTTCACTCGGATCTTCTTGGCATCCAAAGAGGAGGCGTGACCGATCGTGATAGTTTGGTGAGCCTCTTCTTGCTTCATGGGACGGTTTATGGTTTTGTTTCTGTAGGAGTGGTGGTTCCATTGGTGGTTCACTGGTTCTCGCCTTACAGGATGGCTTCCTGTCGGTTGGCGATAGTTAGCCCCCCTCGAGGGCTGGCTGGGTCCTATTTGGCTTCTACAGACCCGTCCGATATGGCCTTGTTTCCCGCACACATGGCAGAGCGCGTCGAGGAATTTGCATTCTGATCGAGGGTGGCTTGCCCCACAACCAGTGCATTGATATTGAGATTTCTGGCGTTGGTCCCGTTCAGACCTTTGTCGATGGACCTCTTCTTCGTTGCTGTCTGACGACGAAGAGAAGTCCTCGTGGTGGCTGTTATGAGCTGCCCTTCTGACTGAGGTGAAATTTCGCAGGTCGGTTGGTGAACCGGGGCGCGGTTGCGGCGCATTCGGGCAGTCGACTTCCTGGTTGCTTCTGCTGCAGTAGCCTCAGCGATAGCATTGGCAAGGCTGATGTCGCCTTTCACCATCAACTTGCTTTGGATGTGTGGTGCATCCAATCCCAGAACTATTCTGTCTCTTAAGGCATCTTCGAGATCAGCAAACCCACATAGGCCTCACAAATTCCGGAGATCCGCTATGAAATCGGCAACACTTTCGCCCTTCTGTTGACTTCTTTGATAAAATTCATGCCTTCTGACGAGCGTTGGAATGACTGGCGCGTAGTGGGCTCTCAGTAGAGGTTCGAGGACGTTCCAGTCCATAGACTTCACTTCTACCAGTTTTGCTATTGCTTTGGCCATTTTGAATATGGTCGGCCCGCAATGCGTTAGGAATACCGCCCGTTTCTTTCCAGTGGTGGCATCCTTCAAATTGTTAGTTTCCAAGAACATTTGGAAACGATCCATATAAGAGTCCCAGT
This sequence comes from Hydrophis major, assembly GCA_033807585.1. NCBI lineage: Eukaryota > Metazoa > Chordata > Lepidosauria > Squamata > Elapidae > Hydrophis > Hydrophis major. The sequence continues at coordinate 237,119,802 of CM066330.1, read as the reverse complement.
CTTCTTGCGCTGGGTCGAATGGAGCGGCTGGTATGACGCCACCGGACATGGTTCCGCCGTTGTGCGTTCGGTCACGTGCTCAGTTATCGATCTTCATTGTTCAGTCAGCTCTGACGTCTCCAAATCCCATCCTCGTCGCCAGTGTTAAGTATTGAGCATGGGCACGAAGAATGGAGACGAGCCGGTAAAATAGTGAACTTCAAAACTCTTTATTAACATGGTGTGACAGCTCAGCTCAATGGCTGCAACGGGCCTCCTTATATAGGCAACTACTTAACTATTCAACGAATGAAAACTTGGGAGCGCTAGCTCCATTAACCAATGGGAGAGGCTCGTTAATGGCCAATCACCTGAACGGACCAATCTGATGTCACCATTAACGGCCAATCAGAAGTGCAGGGCCAGAACCCTGCACTTGACTTCAAGCTCTTGATAACTTTATTAACACATTTATTCATTCACAACATCTTCTTTGTGGCAAATACTTCACCCCTAGTCCTTCTTTTTGGTATTGCTGGTCACTTAATAAGGACTATTTATACATGAGTCCACCTAAATTAAATTTCTACAAAACATCTAGGCACAAGATTGGAAAAAGATAACATATTTCATGATAATATTGGTCACCTATATCCCAGGGAATTGATCACTAAAATTAAAAGCATAATTGATTAACAAAATAATTAAATAAACACCAAGTTTTGGAAAGAGACAATGTTTTATAAGAAGGGATGAAATCATAAATAGAGTATACTTATCCAGTAAATAAAGTGAGTTTATATGAAACATGCTTTGAAATATATTCAGAGATTTAGTATTTTATCCAAAAAGAAAATATAGATTCTTAGGTAGTGGTAAGTATTGATAAATGCAATGTTATCTTGGCTCCTTTTCACATTTTTCTTAAAGGTGTTATATAATAATAATGATTAGCTTGAATTCTGATCCAGTGAGTATTTCACCCTTTTAATTCATCCTGTATATCACTTTAAAAAAAAACTTCTAAAGGCTTAAATTATTGAAGAAAAAAATCATTTTAAAGCATGTCATTTGACTGTCCTGCTAAACTACCAGATGTCATGAAATAAATAAATCATTAAAGCTCTCTGATACTTCATAGCAAAGCACATGTTTTGATAGACAGGCCATGCATGAGTCAGTTCAATTAGGGTAGCTGTAAGCTATCTTTGGCTTGACAGCGTTGTATAAAAATTCAACCTTAAAACAGAATGAAATTTGCAGAAATGAACAATCGGTTTTTGTTTTTTTCCCCAAAGGCTGTTTGATGTAAGCTGTCCCCTTGCTCACACAACAGGTACCTGTGCTGAGAGGGTATTGAGAGTGAGATCTGCATATGACTGAGTATTTTAATCCCATTGATTATTATTTATATTGAAAAGTAATATAAGCGGAAGGCACCTTTCAACACCTGAGACACAACTGAATATAAACGTATTAATCTACTTCAGTGTGTGCACATGTATGGATGTATGTTATATAAGTATACTGTTAGAGTCATACCCTGCTTTTCAGTTAGGAGCTCAAAGTGCGTCCTCTTCCTATTTTTCTGTACAGCAACAGCACAGTGAGGTAATTTGAGAGAGAGGGAGAAAAAGCTGATCCACCCTAACTGTGAGCTTCTGTGTCTGAGGGAAGTCTAGCAGCTGGGTTTCCTCTGTGAAAATATACATAAATCAATGATTCAACATATAAATCAATGATAATTAGAATCAGTGCAGCATATTATGGTGTAACATATTTGTGTTTTGTTATATATTTCCTGGCAGCATCTGACACTTCATTCTTGTATCTCAGCACAGCAAATATGCTAATTCAAAATTATTTCTCTGATTGACAAATCCAAATACACAAAATTACAGACTATGTTAACTCTACAAACAACTTTGTACAAAATCTCAGCAAATTCAGTTCTGCTCAGTCCTGGATGAATTCTGATTCCTACCAAAAAAGAGAAAAAGAATAGAAAATAACACCAACTAGCAAGCTTTTATAGAAACCTGATTTTGTTTATTAAGAAGCTGGTGAGACAAGCTCAGCTTCAGTACTCCTTCAAATTTAATACAGGTAGTCCTCAAGTTAAACCATTCATTTCATAACTATTTTGAAGTTATAACTCTGAAAAAAAGTGACATGATCATTTTTCACAGACTGTGGCATCCTCCCCATGATCACCTGATCAAATTCGGATGCTTGGCAACTGGCTCATATATATGACAGTTGCAGTGTCCTAGGGTCATGTGATTTCTTTTGCAACCTTCTGACAAGCAGTCAATGGGGAAGACAGATTCATTTAACAACTGTGTTACTAATTTAATAACTGCAGTGGTTCACTTAACACACAGTGAAAGGGTTGTAAAATGGGGTAAAATTCACTTTAAAACTGTCTCACTTAGCAACAGAAAGTTTGGGCTGAATTGTGGTTCTAAGTTGGGGACTTTCTGCATTGGAAAAGTAATTATAATTAGCTTCTGAAAAAAATAAGTAATGCGACTGAAGCTTTCTAACTTCGTAAAGAAAGTGTTGTGAAAGTTCATAACTAGTGTTAGGAGTGAAATCGAGCTTGGGCAAAAGATGATTTTGTGCATGGATTTGACTGCCACATCACATATTGAGAGCCACAAAAGGTTCTCAATTTATATGTAGGCCTTTTGCTCCTCCCTTGCTCGCCTCCATCATTGAATGTGGGAAATGTTGAGATTTAGAGAATATGTTATGGGATAGGAAGCTACTGGAGATAGAAATGGAAGATGGATGTCTGCATCAGAACTTTCAACTGTCTAGGCCCAAAGAATTTGAGAAACTTCATTCCAAGTAAATAATGCCCCTTCCCAGTTATATGGAAGCTTTATGACTTGAGTGGCAGAATAGGCAAGATCATTAGGGTGGTCTCCAATAAGATAATATTCTTCCTATGATCAGCACTAGGGGGAAATTGATAAAAATACAGACAATTCTCATTTAGGAACTGCCTCAAACAACAACCATAATGGTGATGAAAAAGCTAAGGCCAGGTTTCATATTTAAACCTTTGAAGGTCTTTATAAAGCAAAGGAGAACTGAGTAAGATTGTTATCACAGTCACAATTTCACTTAATGACCACTTCAGTTGCTGGTTATAATTATGATCACTAAACAAAGACTGCCTGTAAATAATTTGATTCACCAGACAGTTAATTGGAATTAGTATTTTAAGCCAGGAGTCTCCAACCTTGATGATTTTAAGCCTGGTGGACTTCAACTCCCAGAATTCCTCAGCCAGCAAAGTTGAAATCTACCAGGCTTAAAGTCACCAAGGTTGGAGACCCCTGCTTTAAGCCACCTATACAGTCATCCACTGCCTAAAAATTCTGAATTACTTTAAATCTCTAGATTTCTGTGACCTACCTGGTTACTGTGTTTCTTGATATTTGTCCTTCAAACCTGGCAAGTACCGTAGTGTAGAATATAACTTTTGGAAGTTATTCCCTTGCTTAACTCAGTTCTAAATTCAATCACCAAAAGATGGAACAAGAAGTATTGAACTGTATCGTATAAAACCTCCCCCATTTCTAATCAAGATTTGTACTTTGCAAGCTTTAGGGAAGTATTTTCCTTTCACAAACCAATACATTACACTTGAAATACAGCATACTTGAAAGCATGTGCACGTGATTGATCTCCATTTGAGGTTTTCCAAGGTTGCTTTTTAAAAAAAAAAAATCTGTAAAGCCATGATAATCTATCTCTTATATATCAATGAGGCAAATATACCACATCTCTCTAAAATCAGTGGCAAGCATGTATATGGATAAGCTAGAATGAGTATGAAGCTTTGAAAATATTTCAGAGTGAAAATCATTTGGTGCTATTCATCATTCAAATGGTTCTTTTCATTACAGTGGTTAAATAAGTAATAGAGTTTAGCAGCTATTATGAGTAACTGGTTTCCACAAATCCTTTATGGTTATACTTTTTATGCTAATATTGGTAATTTGCATTCCTGGATGATTCCATTGTGTCTACTGTATCTGACTTTGTTTGCTTTTGGGCAGCATAAGTTTTATACAGCATCGGACCACTCTCACACATGCACAAACTTTTTAACATATTTATTAAGCTTGCTACAACATATTTCTTTTGAAATTCAAAATGGGCCTGTAGATGCTATATTTCATTCTGACAGTGCGCAATGGGATGACTTTTGTTTACAAAAAACTGTGGCTCAGTGCAAATGTCAGATAAGTTTCTGAAGCCTACCTCTCTCCTCCCTCCAATGAGCCCTGATATTTGCCATATGTGTTGTGATGCAAATTTGCTTCAAAATAAATGAGTTACTTAATATTCCAGATAGGTCGCTTTGTTAGTCTTTTGCAGCAGTCACACCAAGGAATCTTGTAATCCATTAAATACTAAAAGGTTGATTATGTTATTAAGTGCCTACAGACTGGTGTCCATTTCATCATCTGACACTTTTAATTTTATAGACATCATAAAATCTAATCTAGACATCATTAAAATCATAAAATATATCATAACTTGTGAAAAGAATAATTGATCCTTTGAAAAAATAAGAGAGTAATTGGAGTGAGACTTGAGTAGAAGGTACAGCAGTAGTATCCTACTGGTACATATTGGAGTAAATGGAACTTGGTCATGTCAGTTGAACCATTCTGAGCCCAGAAAGTAGTCCTCAACTTATGACCACAATTGAGCCCAAAAGTTCTATTGTTAAGTGAGTCAGTTGTTAAGTGAGTTTTGCTCCAGTTTACAACCTTTCTGGCCCCAGTTGTTAAGTGAACCACTGCAGTTATTAAGTTACTGACACAGTTGTTAAGTGAATATGGCTTTCCTATTGACTTTGCATGTGACTTTGCATGCCACATGATCCTGGGACATTACAGCCATCATAAATATGAGTCAGTTGCCCAGCATCTGAATTTTGATTATCTGACCATGAGGATGCTGCAATGGTTTTAAGCATGAAAAATGTTCATGTCATTTTTTTTCAGTGCCATTGTAACTTTGAACAATCACTAAATGAAGTTGAGAACTACTTGTAGAGGCTATTGGTTAACAACACAGGTAGCAGTACTTAATTGATCTTGGTTAACCCCAAAGGAATCAGAATTGGACCTTGTAAAGGTTTAGATACAAGCAATTCCAGAAAAATATAAAAGATAGCCTGAAAAAAGGCAGTAGCAGGCCACTTCTATATTGTTAAGAAAAGTACGTGATTGTCCACCAGCAGTCAAGAGTATCTTTACTTTTTTACAAGTAATCTTTGACTTTTGACTGTAATTGAGCCTGCAATATTGATCGTAAATTGTGACAGTCGTAAAGTAGATCACTATGCAACCACACTCAACGTTAGGACCTTTTCTGTGGCAGTCATGAAGTATCATAAAGTACATATGCTACATATGCTATGTAAAAGCAAAAACCATAAATTGCGGTCATATGATTGTGGGACACTGCAAATGGCCATAAATATGGGCCAATTGCCAAGTGTTAAAAATGCAGTCACCTGACCATGGGTGGTGCAAACATTGGAACTTTGTAAATAGCTTTTGGGGAGTCCATTATAACTACCATGTTGGAACATCAATGGTAACTAAAGGGAGGGAAATATAGGCACTGGTATGAATGGGTTGGGCAAATTGATGGGGTATATTCAGAGGTGGTATTCAGCAGATTCTGACCAGTTCTGGAGAACCGATAGCGGAAATTTTGAGTAGTTCGGAGAACTGGCAAATACCACCTCTGACTGGAGTTTTTACAGTATCCTTCCCCTGCCACGCCCACCAAGCCACGCCTACAGAACCAGTGGTAAAAAAAAAATTGATTCCCACCACTGGGTATATTGCACTTGGTTATTAGAAGCAGAGACTGAGAAAAAGAAAATTGGAGAATAGAGGGATTGGTATTAAGTTACTACACTGACATAAAGAGATTGGTGTTAGATTCTTGTTTTGAAATCTTGGTATGTTTTATACTCAACATGTGAATGCAGAAAAATGATCTGCTTTATGTTGCTTATAATTTATCATTTTTAAATGTAGATTCCAACCTCCATACACAGATAAGGATGCTGGTTTTAGTTACCAGAATGTTAGGTGGAGTCTACTCAAGTCCATTACACTAAGATTAGAACTATTAGTAGTGATTACATTAGAGTTGCAACATGAATAATAGTTATCACAGTAGCAATCATTATACTGATGATGGTTTCTTTCCCAAGCTTTATGGCTTTTCAGTGGTTGCATGAAATAGCCTAGTTCAGATAAACAGATTGATAACTTATGATGATATTTTAGTACTTAAAATAAAATACTAATTATAGCCATAGAACACACAATCTGCTTTGTGCTAAAATGTTTTGTCTTGCTTTATGTTCCTCCTAAAGATAGGCATTCCATGTACATATACACCCTTTTTTCTACTTGTGGAAACAATAGAAAAAGATTCAGGGAAATAATGATTATGAATTAGGGAAAGTGGTTAATGTTTGAATAATTGACAAAAATTGTTTTGTGTTGTAGAAAGTGCTCTTTCATAAAACAAAGGAATGGTTGCAACCAGTAATATTAAATTCTGAAAATGCACATTTCCATGGCAACCTAATATCTATATAAGCAAAACAATTAAAAAGTTAGCTTTTCTAAACTTAAACTGTTATTTTATATTTTACTAATTCAACCCTAACCATAAATTAGTAGAATATAAAATAATAGTTTAAGTTTAGAAAAGCTAACTTTTTAATTGTTTTGCTTATGCAGATATTATATTGTACTATATGATGAGGCACTTTAATTTAAGCAAGTTGTCTAACCAATTATTTTTTTAGTGGTGCTATCTACTTTGTTCATTTCTATTGCTTACTTAAATTTTCTGATTGGGTTTGCCACTCTCCATTCAGTTAGTGCAGCAGCAATTTGGGTTAGTTGGAAGCAGACACAAAAAAACAGAAGACTCAAGCTGTAGTCGTGAAATTAATCTTATTAGTTAATGGATGGAAGAGCAGGAAGTAGATGAAACTTTTCTCTACTACTAAGGTAACTATAGCATGGTAAAGGAAGTGTTAGGGTTTGCAGGTGAACTGCATTCTTAGAAAAAGGATGCTTGTTCTACCCTGTCTTGGCAGGGGAGTCCAATTCAGAAGTATGGCAGACACGGCTGTGAATTTGAATGTGTGACATCATAAAACATCCCAAAGGGGTGGGGCTTGCATTGCAACTCTCCGTCTGCCAATGTTGACATGTGTAGGGATGCCATTGGTGGTGGTAGTGGTTCTGTTGTTGTTTTCTGCATTAATATTCTTCTTGTCCCTTGAAAGCTTAAGGCAAGCTTAAGTAAAATTTGAACATCAATCTTCTCGGTCTACTAAGTTCAAAGCCGCTACATTGCACTGCTTTTGTTATCTAATTTTCTTGCCTTAGTCACATAATTTTAGGAAGAGGCAAGACATCAGTAATCCTATCTAAGAATCCCGTTTTGTTGCAGCTATTTCATTTTTCTTTCCATAATGAATCAGTTAAGAAGGAAAAACTTAAATAGTTGCACATGACCTTGTGGTTGTACCCAGATTCTCTGTTCACAGTAGCAGAACATAAGAGGTTTTGTGTGTGAGAGAGAGACACAGGGAGGGAGGGAGGGACGGAGGGAGGGAGAGGGAGAAAGAGAAAGATTTAGACATATGGGGAGGGGAAATATCCCTGTTGGATAAAAGCATTTCATGGGAGATAATTTGTTGGCAGAAAATATTGTGTGGAAGCAGAAAAACTGTGTGTATAGAAGTAGTTCTGCCTTTTAAGGTTTCTCTCATATTTTTGGAATTCTTACAAAATTGGAAGCTTTTGAAGCTATGGAATATTTCTGCAAATCTGAACATTGTTTTGATATCTGAAATACATATACATTTCAACTAATTGAATGCATTTTACAGGTAATCATCAATTAACAAATTATTTGTTCAATGGTTATTCAAAGTTACAATGGCACTGAACAACTGATGGTTGTGATTGGTCCTTGAAGTACCAGCCATCCCAACTCACACTTGCAATAGTTGCAGCATCCCATGGTTGCTATTTGTGGCCTTCCTGCCAAATTTCAGCAAGTAAAGTTGAGAGAAAGTCAGAAGGGAAAGCACAAATTGTTCAGTAAGTCTTGCCCATCCATGCACCCAGCTCCTCTGGGCTTACATCGTGCCTCACCAGCCAACTGTACACTAGCACTGAACCTTGCTGTGCTTAGATTGTACGTCCTTAGTCACTTGCAAATCCTCCTCAGCTACTCACACACTTTCCCCCCACCTGATAGCAGCTATCCCAAACCAATAATAATGGGTATAAGTTGCAGCTACCCAGATTTTATTTAAATATGTGGAAAAATGCCCTACTGGTAAAATTATACAAGTAGAACAGTCTACTCTTGGATGTTTTTAATGGATGTTTTAAATGTTTTTTTGGCACATTGCAGTGGATTAGATTAGATCCTTTCCAACTCTGCAATTATATGATTCTAAGTTGAAGCAGTGATAGATTTTATCTTCATAAATTTGGAAATTTACAGAAGTGATGAAATAAGCAACATCTGCTAACTAGGAGATAGGCTGTGAAGATTTAAACAAAATATTTATGTTCAAAGAGAAATTGCATTGACAACAAAAGTATATATTGTCAAGAACATAGTTTTCCCATCTGTGAAAACTAAAACATTAGAAAAGCTGAAGGAAGAAGAAATGTGGTGTTGAAAAATTTTCATGAGAATACATTGGCCTACTGCAGAAAACAAGGAAGATCATTTGGACAGAGATAGACCAAATCAGTTACCAAAGAGGAAAACTTGGGGTTTAAGTTCAAAAGAAGAAGAAGGCATATGCAAACAATTCAGGCACTTCCCTAATTCACATGGATACAGCTGGTGGGGTTGGATGGGGGAGGAGTACAGGCAGGTTTGCAAAATTCTTGTTAGTATGTTATACTAAATATAAAACTAATTTTGCCTTCTGTGGAGTTCATCTTTTCCTTTGGGCCTGTGAGGCTGAAAATCACTCGATAACAGCCTTGTGAGGTAGTCCAGACAAGTACACCTAGATGTATTAGTTCTAACTTTATTGTAAAATATTACATGAACAATATCTTGCAAGTCTGAAAGTACATTTCTCACCTCTCTTCTTTATAGTGTATGGAGTTTTCCAAGGACATTATCACAAACCATTACAGATTCTTTCATTGTAATCAGACTAGAAGTTGCTTATCATCTGGGTTTTTACATTTGCTTCATTCAAAAACCATCTTCCAGTGTTGTGAAATTTATGGCATCAAAGTTGAGAAGTATATTCTAGAAGTATCAAAGCAAATAGGATTTCTTGAACAGAAAGCAAAATAGCTAATATAATTTTTCCACATTTGCCTCCACAGGTGGTACCAAAGCAGTCGCTTTTTAGTAAAGTCATCAGGCATCTAAAAAAAGGAATCAAATTCACATCTATTTTTCCCTCGACCACCACTGGGTCAGGTAGGGTGACCTGAGAGATAGCAGCTACCCCAAAGTCATTCAGTGGGTGGTAAGAATTTGGGATTTCTCACTCCTAGTCCAACAATTTAATGCTACACCACATTGCTTCCCCATAAATAAAAATTATATTTACATTTTCCTTCTATAGACCTGATACAGAATATCATTGTGTCAAATAAATAAAGGTGTAGAAGTATACTTGTATCTTGGACTCATCCATAATTGGTTCCAAGAGTCATGATAAGTACCAGAAACGAGTGCTAAACAATTTTTCCCATAAAGAATAATGTAGTGAGTCAACAAGGCAGCCGATACCAACAAGTTCTAGCTTGTGCATTGAGTACCAAACAAATGATGAGTACAGGGAAAAAATTTTCATGTCAAAAATTTATTGAGTACCAAATTTGATGAGTTTCAAAGCAGTTAAGTACCAAGGTACCACTGTAAGGGGTAAAGACCTGGTAAACTATTACATCTTGATTGAAATAGTTAATACAAAGCATTATTTATATTATCAAAGATTCTGTGGGTAAAATATGTATTTATTATAATGTAATAAGCTATTTTATTGATATACTTCGTAATATAATTTGTTAAATCAGCTGTAAATTAGGAAGAAATTATTTTTATATGATAAAACTCTTCCCATGGTTATTGAAATTGTCATTGTAACCGCATCTTTGTCTCTTCAAAAAATAATTAGACACTATTAAAATTATGAAAGCAGAAGAAGCTCCTGATCTTGATTGCTATCCAAATTAAGGTATAAAATAGATTGACTACTGGAGGTTTATCTTAGTGAAATTTATAGCGACCCTTGTTGAGGCTTACATTAGATTTTGAAAACTAATAAAGATTCTGCTGACTGTAAGCTACTATCTGATATCCTTGTTCAATATTCATGCTAAAAAAATTGACAACAACTCTGTCATTGAGATTACGAATTATACTGCCCATGATTATCCGTCCCATATAATCTGATTTTATAAAAGGTCAACAAACATTTTTATTAGATTATTAACTGATTTGTTTGGCTACCCATTCAGAAATGATAAATTCTTTGGGTACAAAAAAGGCCCTCAAACAGACATAGACTTGTCTGTTTTTAAAAACAGATTTGATTAAAATGTGGTATTCAGATCCTTTTGCTAGCTTTGTTACAAATGGAATTACTTATTTATTAAGGTGTCTTGTGAAACTCATCACAAGATGTCCTGCCTTATCAGATAGTTAGAAGCTATTTTGGATTATTATTACCTGTGTTTGAATACAAATTATGATTTCAGGCAAGTGATATAATATTTCTTAGTGATAACCATGAATGCATATTATTGATATTGTGATTATCTAAAATAATCACTGGTAAAAATCAATGTACAGTTAATTTACACTCAAGAAATAAGCACTGGCATTCAATATTTGGACTCTTGAACATTAGCATTAACAATTTCAATTGAAGGATCAGGAAAATTAATTCTATGAAGGACTGAAACTATTTGCTGAATCTTTTCTGGGGCATATGCTATACTGAGCTTAATGGGAATTATTTCTATACACACACACACACACACACACACACACATACACATACATTTACAAGCTTCATCTTTTACAGTCTTGCTTTTCTTTAGAAAAAAATACTTAGGTTTCTATCTGGAGATTTATTATTGCTGTTATCCATTGAACAAAACCATTCACCAGCAACAGAGTCATTCCATTTATACATTAGCTGAGGATAGAGGTTGCTCATTATCATTACCTCTACCTTCATCTTGCACGCATCCTCTGCATCTATGACTGATCACAGGAGGGTAAATGTTTACAAATAGTTTGTCTAAGGGGGCATAGGTGCTGAAGAGGGGTTGTGCTTCCAGCTTTCTCATTTTACTCGTCTCAGTGCCTGAGGCCTGTTCGTCTCAGTGCCTGAGGCCTGTTAGGCAGCTTAACAGATGACTCATTCAATATGGCCCCACTCCCTATTAGAAAACCATTTTCTTTAGTTTGACTTGCAACAGGTGATCTATTGCTTACTGATTACTGCCGTCTTTTGCTGGAGAATAGGAATCAGTGATGGAGATGCATATTTTTTCTACCAATTCAAGAACTGATAAATAGTACAGATAGTCCTCAACGTATGACCCCAGTTAGGACCATAATTTTATAACCTTTTTTGTCATAGTAAGTGAATCACTATAATTGTTAAATTAATCTGGCTTTCCCTATTGACTTTGTTTTATGGACACCATCTGAAAAGGTTGAAAATGACATCCCAAGATTCTGTAGTCATTGTAAATACATGACGATTGCCAAGCCACTGAATTGTGATCACGTGACCATGGGCACATTACACTGGTCATAAGTGCAAGGAACAATCATAAGTCATCTGTTTCAGCACCATCATAACTTCAAATGGTTGTTAAATGTGTGGTCTTAATTCAAGCATTGCCTGTACTTTAACATGGAAGAGTTCTAAGTCAGTTTGTGTGTATGAGTATTTTTACAGATGTATTAATTAATGCTTAAAGTAATAAAAATCGCAGATCCGATTTTATTAGCCTTCAGATTATTTGATGAAGATAAGCATTCACAGATTCAAGCAGTATCATCCAACGCTTAGCAAATATACTTTCTTTTTCCTCTTTGGTTCTTCTAGTTCTCATTTACAGTAAATATAGTTTAAACTCATTACTGGGGATGCTGCTTGCAATCCCATAAAATTCTGAGAAATTGCTTTAAATGCATTAATTAAACAAATCCTTGGAAATGTTTCAACCTCAAATAACATCTTCGAACAAACCTCATCCAGCTTTTCCTGAATAGATGTTAACTACATACTTGACCTTTAATCTCTTGATAAGAACATCCCCATGTGTACAATTAAGCTGAAGGCGATAAAATGAAACATTAAGAAGGCTGCAGATATCAAAGGTGTTGGGCAAGCTTTTAAAGATGCTTTAGAATAAATTTATTAAGTCGTTAAGGAGGCAGCACTTTGCACTACATGCTCAGAGCAGTCCTTGTTGGATGTGCAGGTAGTAGGAGAATAATGGATGTTCATCCTTATGATACATACATTTTGCTTTTGGAACATGCCATTTGAGAACAGAAGCTGAGAAAGCATTAGGCAGGGTGTCAAACTCGCATCATCATGGCAGCATGTGACATATCGTGATTTTTTTTCCCTTGGCTAAACTGGCGATGGCCAGTGCATTACGCATCTAGCCGCATCTGGCATAAGGTAACACAAAAGAGAGCAAAGATAAGCATTCCTGAGGCATTACTAGTTTTATTCTGAATGGATCTGTTAGCAGCCGGCTTGGTCTAGTGGTTAAGTTACCAGTCTAGAAAGCAGGAGGCCATGAGATAAAGTCCCACGTGAGCCATTGAAAGTCAGCTGGGTGACTTTGGGCCAGTCACTGTCTCTCAGCCCAACTCACTTCACATAGTGGTTGTTCTGGGAAAATTGGAGGAAGGAAATGTATTGAATATGTTTGTCACCTTGAATTATTTGTAAAAATAATAAAGGCAGGATACAAATAGATAAATGAATAAGTAAAATGATGTACTATCAATTGCATTCTGCAAGTGAGCTTTTTTGTTTGTTTCCTGACACTGTTTTACAACAATAGTTGTAACTTGAATGATTATGGGTGCATCTCTGTTTGCCCATATCAGCCTTTTAGCTGCGCTGGCTATGTTGATTAAAGCCCTTCAGGACTTAACTATTTGTAGGACTCATTACTCCAAATTATGCACAGGGATCCATTACTTCTTTTCTATGGATCAGCATCTACTCAAATCTGAATGGTTCCTACCATAGGGTTTTCTGAAAAATCATTAAGACCTGGGTATTTCCAGATTTTTGGGGTTATATTATAATAGTCTTATCCCACTGGATTTTGTCTTTTAGTATATTAAGTGATGCTCTCTATCTTTATTTATGTTTGTTAAGTTGATATGAGTTTTGGGTTTTATTTGTTACATTTATGTGTTTAATATGACTTGTACATTTGCACAGTTACAGATTTACACATTGCATATAATTAGTGATTGGAGTGGTCTATAAACCCAGTAAATAAATAAATTGACTAGAATATGTAGCAGTAGTGTTCTACATGAAACTTTAAAACACTTCTGAAAACTGAGGTGTGGCTCTTAAATATCTTTGAAGATTTTACTAAATCTTAATTGTAAACAGAGGTAAAACCATTAATTTAGAGAGTACTAGCTAAATTTAATTTTAATTAAATATAAATGCAAGTGAAATTAAATCAGAATTAGCTTTTGTCCTGGCCTTATTCATTACCTTTCAAATTCAACCTCTGGCTCAGAAGACATGGAGTACAGCAACATTCTTGTTTAAATTAACAGGTCCCATCAGGATTACTTCTTTGCAGAAGTTTCAGTTCATCTTTGGCATCCAGTGGATCATGAACAATGATGATCTTTTTACTATTTTATTTGTGAACCTTTCTCCATCTCCAAACTTTTAGATAGTTATGTAAGCCATTTACTATTTATTTTTACAGCAGAAACCCAGCAAAATGATTGCTGATATCTCCACAGCAAAACAGCATAATGCTTCATTGTATCTATTCAACATCAGTTTCCTATGTAGCTCATGCTATCCTAAGAAATAGCTGCCCAAGTCATAATCTGTAGACTTTATGATAATGTCTGGGGGTAAGTGACAAATATTTCAGTTGTTAAATTGCAGAAGTAACCAATGCCTTGTAAGCACAGATGTAGTGGAGTGACCCATGAGATCATTTTAAAGAAGCAATACATTTCAGGTTGTAAAAACTACTGAGCCTAGTTATTATTATCTCAACTTTTATTACATCTCTAAACATAATCCAGGGTATCATGAGCACAACTGCAGAGGTACGTAGATGGAATTTATACAGCATTCTGCGTGATAGTATAACTTTGTTCAGCAGGAGGAACAGGAAAGTTGCTGTGTGTGAGGAGTGTGAAATAAAGGTACTGCTGCAAAAGTCAGTGTTCATGTTATTCAGGAAAGGAAAATTGGGGATATTTCATATTCATGAATAGAAAACATTTATAGGGAAAATGCAGTTTTTATATAGTGTAATTAAGTCTGCCACAGCCGCCTTGCTAAAACCTTATAGGTGGTGTTTCTCCACTGTAACTTCAGTTTAACAAAACCCTAGGAAACTCACTCTCTTAATTCACCTTATCTCAACTGGGATCTTCCTCTTGGGAATTAAATAGATCATAAGTTTATACTGGAAGATACCATAGGGTTTAATTAGCCACTTCAGCAAGTTTGTGGAATTAATTCAGAGCACAACACCCTGTCCAGAAGACTGAGCTCCAACTGCGTGTGTTTCTGTTTCAAATAATCTTAGCAGAAGGAGAGATGAAGTAGAGAATGGAAATCTTTCTGCTAGCATTATCCCTGTTAGCAGAATGAATACTTCACTACAGGAGAGAATGGAATAAAGCTCTGTTTAGCTACTTTAACTTTCTATTTCTTGCCTTAGTTGACTTGAATCCTTTCTGATTATAAAGGTAGGACATCAGTGAATGCATCTAATAAATGCATTTTGAGCTGCTAAAAATTACAAGTGAACATCTTGATTTTAAAAAAAACCCGCTATATTTCCTGCAGTATTTCACATCACTACATTTCTATTTGATTTCAGATTGTTTGATTATTATATTAACAAATTTAAATATTCAGAATGGATTCAGTGCAGAGCAAGAATTAAGAATATTGCCCCTTAAAGTATTACTTAAAAATAAATTTTAAAAAAGATGTATTTCTATCAAGCTACTGTATATTTGATAAGGTTTTCTCAGTGAACTAAGCTGATCCTATAATTTACAGTGTTTGATTTTAGTTTGTGTCAGTTCTATTACCAGCTCCCTGTTGCAAATATATAGGTAGTAGTAAAAAAAGGAAGTTGTTATTTACATGTTCCCTACTCTCCAAAGCTCAAGGTGACATTTCTTCCACAGCAACATGTACTTTTTGTCCCCAAGCTATTCCCTGAGATCAGTTAATCTAATATAATAGAAATGCTGCAGTGCTATAATAAACTGTGATTCATATCAAAACACAGCAAGCCTCAAATAGACATACTAGTTTCTGCCACATCTTCTAGCACCGTGATGGCGAACCTATGGCACACATGTCAGAGGTGGCACTCAGAACCCTCTCTGTGGGCATGCTAGCCATTGCCCAACTCAGCTCAGTTGTGCACGCATGGGCATGCACCTCCCACCAGCCAGCTGGTCTTCGGGTCTCTGCCATACATCCGGGAGGTGTGGCACATACGTGGGGGATGCATGCACGGGGATGTGAGCACACATGCCTTGGACACTCAGTGCTGAAAAGGTTAGCCATCACTGTTCTAGCATGTCTCAGAAACGAAGTTAAATGCTTTTACCCATTTTTAACTAAACTCAGTTTACCATTTTTTATCTAAACCTAGGTTCCTCTTAATTTTCACTAGATTTATTGTAAAAACAAAATTCACAAATCATGGTTTGTAATTGGCTCTATTTTTTATAAATAAAATTTATGTGCTGCCTTTGTTTCTACTTTGGAGGGGACGGGGGGGGAGAATGTTATTGGGATTTTTGAGAACTGTAGTCCCAACATCCTTGGTTGATGCCGTTTGCCCAATAAGAATCCAAGTCCGTGTAAGAGCTTGAATCATAACAAACCAATTTGCCATGTTATTATCCTGGATTCTGATTAATAGTGTATGGAAAAATCTACCATCTTTTTTCTACCCTTCTAATTCAATTTCATGGAAGAGATTTTGGTCTTCAAATGTTTTTAAAAGAAGAATTTTAGTGAAAAGATTATAGGTGGAATAATGTATTCTACTACCATCAGTAAGAAGTACCCAAAGTTTGTGTGTATGTAATTATTGTGTCTTTGTGCAATCTCTTGTCCAGCAATTTACAGCCTCCCACTCTTTTATAAAATCTTAGTGGAAGACATAAAAAAAGAAACTTCCTATTGGGAAGTGTGGATAACCAAGGGAATTATAGAAGGCTTGTCAGCTACAATAATAAAGTGAGCTCAAAATATCGCCAATGAGAAATTGAAAAGACGTGTCAAGGAACTTAAGGATAAGATAGAATCCTCTACTTCAGCCTTATTTCAGATATTTATGCTTCCTTCCTTCCTTCCTTCCTTCCTTCCTTCCTTCCTTCCTTCCTTCCTTCCTTCCTTCCTTCTTTCCTTCCGTTTATATCCTCTCTTTGCTGCAAAGGCTCATATGGTTTTCACTGTTTATGTGTTTGAAGATATGTATGTGTTCTCTTTAATGTAAATCTTCCCTATGCATCAAATATATAAATTCGCTTTCAAAAGTATTTTTTCAATTTCATCCTGCATTAAAAACTTTCACACTTCATAGTAGTGCTGAAGTGGTTTTAATATTTATGTCTGAAAATATTCTCATAAGCATACAGATTCACTACAGAGGAGAATTAAATCATAAATACAAGGAATATGAAAGAAATATTTCACAAGAAGAGTTCTCCACTTCTCTATTTGTTGCAGAATACCTTCTGCCACCAGACTTGAAATTCTAGACCTAGAAAACTTAGAACTATGCCGCCTTTGGTCCGATCTAAATATAGTATATAAAATCATACATTGCAATGTCCTACCTGTCAATGAATACTTCAGCTTCAACCATAACAATACAAAAGCAAACAATAGATACAAACTCAAGGTTAATCACACCAAACTTGATTGCAGGAAATACAACTTCAGCAACAGAGTGGTCAATGTCTGGAATACTCTACCTTACTCTGTGGTTTCTTCCCCAAACCCCAAAAACTTTAACCTTAGACTGTCTACTATTGACCTCACCCCTTTCCTAAGAGGTCTGTAGGGGGCGTGCATAAGCGCACCAACGTGCCTACCATCCCTGTCCTATTGTTATTTTTATTTTTCTTATATGTATCCATGTGTTCATAGCTATGTTTTACTTATACCTATCATCTTGTAAGCAATTGACAAACCAAATAAAATAAATAAATAAAAAATAAAGAGGAAACGTAACTGGGCAAATACCCCCAAAATTGCAGAATCAGTGACATGGATATTTTGCTTGCATATTCCCTTTACATGAGATGTATTAGGAACATTAGGAAAGCTGCCTAAAGTTTTGGATATGAGGGAATCTCTCTTTAAGGTATCATATTGTGGTAGAGAAACTCCAATATTTGTCTACAGAGAGATGGTTTAATTATAAAAATAAAATTAATTTTTGATTACACTGATAATTTGAAAGACTTTAGGAGTCACAGTAAATTAGTGAAATGTAGATTTTTATTTCATATTTTAGCACATTTCTTTCTTGATAGCAGAATTTTACTGCCATCCGGTTTCATCTGTGGACCTAGTATTAACTAAAATAAGCCTTTTGTTCGTTTTTTTTAAATATAGCCTGCCAAAGGATATAGATATCTACTGCAGAAGTAGAATTTATGACAGAATCCTAGTATCTGTTACAGATTATGGCATAGGGAGTGTAATTCTTCATAGCATTCCAAAGTTACCAATTTATCTTTTTATCTAGTTTTCCTTCTTTTGATCTTTGCCTTTAAAGTGGTTCCTGAACAAATTCAAAACACTTGAATAACATCATTCATTTAAATGTAGAAGTTAATTTGTAGTTTCTACCTATCCATCTCAGAATCCATAGAGAGGTTTTGTGATTCCACATTGAGATGTGACGAATTTTGTTGAATTGTGCATTATTTGAATCCTAGCAATCCTAGGCATTTAGTTCCAGACTGTCTGAAGGATTAACAATTTGTTATAAATGTAATAAGTGCTGAAGTTCCAAATATCATTGCTACATCACTTTAATCTGATGGGTTGATGCCAAACAGGGCTAATGCTAAACTGACATCATTATCTTAGGTGAGTTAACAGTCCTCCAATAAGAGCCTTGCATTAAATTACTCTCAAAGGTATTTTGCTTTAATCTACCTGGCATTAGTCATGAAAGTAATCAAGCAGGTAATGTATGTATAGTTGTGTTGTATAATTCTCTCTTTGCATAATCTGCATGTTTAGTGATACAATACACACATTCATACATGCGCAGGGATGTAAAATATGCTGCTTTGTAATAACATGCTTATCAATAATCATAAATTGCTCTTCCTTAATGTAGGGTTCCCCAAAATAGCACCTGGGCTATAGAAATCACCATAGGCCTTTATAGGTTCCCCACCCAGCTGACTTTTAATTATTATGGTTTTAATTAATAAATAAATGGAAAGCTGGCATGCTATAAAGCCAAAGTGGCAAACCTCCAGCATCATATTTATTTCCAAGAATGCTTCTAGGCTCCAAATGAGTTCTATGAGTGTTTGCAACCTATTATAATGTGGCCGCTTGCCCAGAAGTAAAGAAGGGGTAAGCAGTAGTCGGAAGAGTTCAGAGTTAGATATGCAGAAGGATTATAAATAATGTCTGCAAAATCAATATTTGGTGATTGGTTTTCCCCTCAATGGTTTAGTTTGAAAGAGCAAACCTTCTTTGCATCCATTTTACATGAGTGCCTTTAATACTTGGTCAAAATTCCAAACATACCTACTAAGCCAAGAAGATTAGGGTCACTTGGCATAATATATATGATAAAGTCTAACACAACCTTTTCTTCATCATGGATCCCCTTTAAATACCTTTTGTGGCCATGGACCATGGCTATGGAGCCACAAGACTTAAAACATTCCTTCAAGCCTTCATGGGCCCCCCTGTGATGACTTTGCTGACCCGCAGGGGTCTACAGGCCACAGGTTGAGAACCCCTAGTCAATTGAGGCAGAGAATGTATGTAAGTGTATCCTAGTGAACTATTTTTTGATACAGAGCCACTCTTTGCATAGTACTTGGTTAACAGTTTATTAACAAATCTACTGTATAGTATGGTACAATATTTCATCATCATACAGATAATAAAATTATCAATATAAATCAAATTAACAGGAGATTAAGCTATACATTCTAAGCATGGGTCTACAATTGTCCATAGTATCTGGTTCCAGAAAACAGGACAAAAGAACAAATCTGGAGATTACTTGGTTCTTCAGGTATGATTGGTAAATTCCTTGGCTGCCTCCCCAGCAGAGAGAGAGAGAGAGAAAGAAAGGCAGGCAGGGAGAGAGGGAGGGAGGAGAATATATGTAAATATATATATATAGAGAGAGAATATATAAATAAAATAAAAATAAAATAGCAAACTGGCTTGCTGTAAAACAAAGGTAGGTTTGAACAGCATCTTTATTTCTAAAGAATATCTCAATGTCCCAAGTGGGACTGCAAGAAGAAAGTTAATAATAATAGATATTTGTATTTCAGTGTTCTGTTTAGCAACATGAGCATCTCCTCAGGGAAACATAATAGGCAATATCAAGCTAAAACATCAAATATCATCATAGAACTGGAAGAGCCATTTAGTCCATCAAGTCTAATGAATACGTACAGTGAAAGAAAGCATTACCCGCTTTGGGGGTATTTGGTTCCACTGTTGAATTATTCTAATATTTGGGGATTTTCTTCTAATTTTCAATTGCAACCTGCCTTCTTCTAACATAAAGCCATCAATCTGTGTTCCACTTCCTGGCTAGAGAACAGATTATGAGATTGTACAATGAGATGGGCTAGAAGAGAAGGCAGATAATAGTTACTAAATTTGTGTTTTACAGCTGATTTTGTCCTCTACAATTGCCATTCCATGATTGGCCTAATCCTTCACTATCAGCCATTTTGTAAGAATACCACAACATGTGCTCCAAATTCCAACAGTATCCAGCAGCCGCAAAAAATTGGGGATCCTTATCTATTAATTCTACACTAGAAGATTAAAGGAGATGGAAGCAAGATCCAGAGATACAGGGTTAGCTTATTACAGTTTCTTGTATTTCTTTTTAAATCTTTGGCTCCCACATACAGTTTGTGGCAAGGTGGGGAAGGGGAAGGGGAGGGAAGGGAATCATTTGCTGGATCAGTAGGTAAAGCACTTCAGAGATTGTCATCATGGTTGGTTTTTTTATTCTGAAATCCTTTAATTGAATTTTCATTGGATTATGGTAGGTATACTGTTACACATATCAATTCATGTCTCAGTCAGTATAAACTGCAGAGGTATGAGGTAAGATTGTGTTTTCCTTGGATTAAGGCCTCTTAGGGCTTTGGCATTTTTGGCTCATTTTGAAAGTGCAAATTGATCAGAGATAAGAATTCAGAGCTTTAACACTCCCATAAATACTGCTCTTTTCTTTGATTTCTGAAATATCCTTTGAACCATAATGCTTCTAGATAGTATCCTCTCTAACCTTTTGTCTTGTGTTCATTGAACTAGGATGAATATATGAATGGAAAACCTAAATGTGCAATATCATTAAAGTTCCAATCAGTCAATCTGTTTTTATGTAATATAGTTTTTCAGTCTCATTAATTCTTTTTAAAATGGTAAATAAAAAGGACTAGAGAAGCCTAAGAAAGTGTTACTCTACCTTGTCAAATGAGGAGAGAAATCAAAACATCTAATAATTCTATGGCTATGTTGAATAATGAAAAGGACTCAGCTGGGAGTTTATAGTGCAGTTCATATTAATAAATTCAAGTAAGTCAAAATTAGCCAAATGGGTGATATTGTAAGCATTTGAAACTAAAATAATTCATTATTTTGAAACACACACACACCAACACTAGTGAAGTCAGATTACAATGTAATTTTTTCCAACTGCTGTCAAGCATGAAAGAGTTGTAAAGAAAAGAAACATAAATGCCAGGGAGTACATAAAGTGGTTGAAAACTAATTCGGTTTTGAATCTATTTGAACTGTAAATACTTGTTCATAACATAGTAAAGGCAAAAAACATGTTGGGAGCGAGCATGACTCTGAATTCTACTTGTGAGCCTAGATCCATAGAAACTACAACCTGTGTGCTCCTTTTCTGTCTATTCTATAGATCTCACCCCTTTCTTATCCAAATCTCCATGGCATGGTACTGTTTTATTTACATTGCATACTAGATAACAAATATAATTTTACTTTGCTAATGTACAGTTTTAATTATATTTAATTTCTGAAAAAGTTTGTGAACAAACTGAGAATGGAAATATTAAAAGTTGTTTTATTGAGGAATGTAAAACTATTCATGAAACCCCAGTTTGGCTTGTGTTTCAATCTGAAGGACGATTTAACTAGGATATTAA
Source organism: Hydrophis major (assembly GCA_033807585.1). Lineage (NCBI taxonomy): Eukaryota > Metazoa > Chordata > Lepidosauria > Squamata > Elapidae > Hydrophis > Hydrophis major. The sequence goes on along the minus strand of CM066330.1, from coordinate 237,098,058 downwards.
GAATGGGAGTTAGAAAATCCTGAGTTCAGATCCTAACTTAGTCCTGAATTTACTAGGTGATTTTGAAAAAGATGTTGCAGATCCTTATGATACTAATTCTCTACCATATAAAGAAGCAGTTAATGTGAGGATTTCTTTCTTACTTTAATCAGACATTTATAGGGATCCTGTATTCAGACCTCAGAAATAAAATCCCCTTTTAAAGAAAAAGTCATGATACATTAATTGCAAAGGACTAAAACAAATATCTAAATATGTTTAGTTGTGCAGATTTAAATCCCTTACACTTGGTAGCATACAATTTCTTCTTTGGGGTAAACATTAACCTGAATCCACTGCATAGTTAATACATACAAAAGCTATGATGATATGGACCTCCCAGTGCTGAAAAAGCACAGACTACCTACCTCTGCTATAAAAACTTTATTTCCTGCTAAATAAATATTTGAGGATCAGGAGAAGATTCTAACTGGTTCTTAGTGGATTTTTGCAATGGCTACTTCAGGGAATCAGACATAGATTTATCATTACAGTTGTTAATCATTAACCTATTATGCTAATTCATATCTTTTTATTGTATGTTATTTGTAGTTTATGGGTTTGTTAAGGAGAGCATTGGAGGACATGGAAATTAATTTATAGGAATATATAAATATGTATTTTTGTTCTTGAAGTAACTTTTAAGCCTATTAAGAACATTAGCTTCCCCTTCCAGTAATTTATGATGAGAAGTGTATGAAGAAATGCATAGGAAAGAGGTGGAAAAAGTGCAGTTTTTTGTATAGTGCTCCTCAGAGGTGGTATTCAGCAGGTTCTGACAAGTTCTGGAGAACTGGTAGCAGAAATTTTGAGTAGTTCAGATAACCAGCAAACACCACCTCTGACTGGAGATTTTACAGTATCCTTCCCCTGCCACGCCCACCAAGCCATGCCCAAAGAACTGGTAGCAAAAAATTTTGAATCCCACCAATGCTGTTCCTGAAGTAAAAGAACCTTCTAGGTGTTGGAAAGCAACCATCCCAGTTGGGAGGAGGGGGGTCAAGTGTGGAATCAGCATGGAGTAGACTGGTAAAAAAAATAAATGCTTAATACTAGTGTCATCTAGTTGGGAAGAGTTGCATCCACATTCAGTTTCACATCTTCAGTGAACCATGAAAACTCACTGTTGATTTTGGGTCTGTCACTGTATGTATGAGATCAAGCCTATTTCTCTTCAAACCTACCTTGTGAGAGCAAACCTACCTCAACAAGTTGTTGTTGGGGAGATTAAATGAAAGGAGATTACCATGTAAGCAGCTTTGAACTCTTGAATACAAATACATAAATAGAAATATTGCCAATGTAGAATATATGTTGTAATAATATAAGTACTTTTCATTAAAAACAAAAAGAATGAAAAACTTCAAGAATGTACCTATCTATAAAGCTGGTCGAACCCTTGCATTCCATCCCAGAATGAATGAAAAATAATCTCAGGACTAATGGAAACAGAACTGGTCTTTTCTGGGAGGTTACTAGAACAGCTTTGGAGCAACATAGCTATTATTGTACAGGATACTTAATAAAAATTAATGAGAAAGAAATGAATTGGTTCTATAAAGTAATAAAAACAGCCTGATTTTAAGTAGCTTTTTGAGTACTTTTCAAGTGGAGAGTAAAACAAATGTAAAAAAGATTATAAAGTACAATATTTGAGATTAAAAGCAAAAAAGAGTCTCTAAATATTAATAACCATTTTGCAGAATTGATTTTCCAGTTGGGTACAATATAATAAAGCATCTTAAGCCCAAATAGTTGAAGTAAATATTTGTCCTTGCCTTGTTTGCCTCATATTCATTTTTTTCTCCTTTTCGCTATTATCTCCATTGTCAGACTTAATACTGTAATTATCTTTTCCAGCTTGCTGCCCTCCAGAAGTTTTAGGATTGCAAATCTAAGGAATCAGCTAGAAATAAGTTAATCACACTAAGATTTCAACACCCATTTCTTTTTAGAAGTATGTAACCAACTGTAAACTCTATCATTGACTCTATCAAGACAACAGTGCCCACTGTCTTTAACGGAAAAATATAGAACTTGCTTTCATCAAGAGGTGAAAATAAGAGTTAGATGGAATAGAACACAACATACCAAGTATACTTTATTTGGTCAAGTGTGATTAGACACAAGGAATTTCTGAATTTCTCTCAATGTACACAAAAAACAACAGAGTACGTAATACATAATAATGATACCAATAAGAGAAGGTAGTAGAAAAGATGAAAAGGTTAATAGTAATATAGCTATATTACATGTGTAAATATACTTAGACATAAGACAGTGCTGTGGGAATTAAGATAGAGAAAGTATACAATGTTAATGGAATTATATTGGGAAACACATTGAAGAATGTCAAAGAACTCCAATTTGATCATTTATTTTATTTAAAACATTTATATCAATGCCCATTTTGTACCAAAGTCTGGGTAACTCACAATCAAGAGTTACTTAATTACTTTAGTTATTTACAGTAGATTAAAGCTATATTTAATTATGTGCACCATTGCCACAAAAATCCTGGGAAGGGCTTTTGATTGCTCTGAGTATACATGATGTATACAACAGATTGTCAAAATTGCTAAGGCAAATGGTGGAGCTAGAATTAATTATCTAATTATCATGATTGTGGATACAGTTTGAGTAAAAATACCTAGTAACATTAGTCTATTCATACATATGATTTTAAATGCTGTTTAAAAACCCCTTAGGATGATTAACAAGATAAGGATTAAAATGAACATGAAGGAGTTTGTTTTATAATCATACAATCAAAAACTGAGTAGGCCCCATGCAAGAAGCCATGGCAGAAGTCATCTATCCTCTCTTTCAGGACCCACTATCTGCTTGGAAATCTAGTTGTAAAAAGTTAGGGTGAGTTAAGGTTAATATTTCTTCACTGTATTTTCAAAGGACTTAATTTCCAGTCTCCTCAACACCTCTTTATCTATTGAATTCAAGGTGAAATCCAATTAGTGCAGCATAGAGACCTATTAGTCCCCAATATTTAGAAACAGAACAGACAGCCAATTTGGTTTAGTTGTTAAGGCTAGAAACCGGGAGACCATGAGTTCTAGTCCTGCATTAGATATGAAGCCAGTTGGATGACTTTGGACCAGTCACTTCCTCTCAGCTCTAGGAAGGAGGCAGTGGCAAACCATTTTGAAATCTTGCCCGAATAACTTCAGGGACTTGCCCAGACAGCCACTGCAAGCCAAAACTGGGTGAAAGCCACCTCTGCACTCAGAAACTATATCTTGGATATGTATCAATATGCCACATTCACCTCCAAGCTAGTAGTATTCAGACAGCAGAATATTAGCTGGCAAGGTAATCTCCTCACAAGGTAATTTCCTGGCTACCTCTCCATTCACAGAACTCATAAAATAAAAGATCATATTTAGGGATAAAACTGAGTTTGGGCTGTATTTGTGATAATGTCCTTATCCTTAACAGAGAATGCTGCAAGTGGTAGAGGCATTAATAAAGTCAGTAGCCTACTCTACACCAGCTCTAGTTTACTTAAAGGTGTGGTTAAGATGTTGGACTAAAAATGTCCATCAGATTCAGACCACCCTTATCCACTCTTAGGGTCTCCTGCTTGGGCCGGGGGGGGGGGGAACTACATGACCTACAAGGTCCCTTCCAACTCTGTTAATCTGTAATCTATAACCTAATCCACAAAGTTCACTGGATAACCTTTGACTAGTCAAACTCTGTCATCCCAAACTATGTCATAGGATTGCTGTTGTAGGGGAAAATAGGGCTTATGTTATATAGCTATCAGTATATATCAAATAGATATACTGCACTCTACTAATATTATACTGTGAAAGTATAGGAAAAAAATGGCAGGGCCATTTTGAGAGGCAAAAAGAAACGAGAACAGTGACAGATGAGGAAAGGTCTGTTTCAAATAAGGGGTTTAAGTACATTTATTGATATATATGAATGGGAAAGGAATTATAAAAAAGTGTGATTAATATAGCTGTTTATAATGGAAGATTAAGAGCAGTAGTGAAGGTTACAAAAGCAATGAGATATTTTGAATATGGAATAGACTATTATTTGGTAGTGTTAATATGACACTTGGATGAAAAATGGTAGTGGAAAATAGAAATCAAAGAGAATAAAAGTAGAATGACTGAAGGGAAAAAAAGAACTTGTCCTAAATGAAAACACAGGAGAAGATAGATTACTCCTTCAACAGAATAACTGTAAATTGGTAAAGGAAAGAAGATATGGAAGCTGCTTGGAACAGAGTGAAAATAATTATATTCCAGAGTACCACAGAAGTGTAGAGAATGTGAAAAGAGGATACTTGGTGGAATGAAGAAATAAAACAGGTGGTAGATGAAAAAAGATATAATGTGCAGAGTGAGAAAAGGATAGTTGCAGAGAATATTGTCAAACAGAGCAAAAAACAATTAAAACAGGGACATAAATTACAAAGCAGTATTGATGGAAATTTAAAAAAAATTGTTTTGGAAATAGATGAAAAGTGTTAAACAAGGTTTCTCCCAAGAGTAAATGGAGTTAAAAATAAAAAGGATGAAATAGTTTGGGATGAAATTTTAATGAGGGAGTGCTAGAAGGAGTATTTTATGATGATAGTGGGAATATTAATACGTGAAGAAAGCTTCTCTGTGGCTGATTGTAAGAGTTCTCCAAAACACAGGAAAATACTGAGGGCCTGATAAGGACCTACAGAATCAAACCCTTGAATTCACTGATAAATAATATCAGTTATGCTTGTGTGGTGGCTGAGAAAATCTGGGGGAATTTAAGAGCCTGATAAATTATATTTTGTTTTGCTATCCTGACATTTTGTTATCCAGAATCTGTGACTCCCATTTGCCTTTGTGTTTTTGTTACCTGATTAGAACAATTTGGGAATGAATGTGAATTGAATTATTTTATATTTAAAAAAACAGATTTGTTTTCCAGCATGGCTGATTTTTCACATGGCAGGTTTTGCAGGTCAGGAACAGGTATCAATGATCACTTCTAAAAATCACCATGTTGTTTTTTATGTACTTAAGAGATCAACTGATAGTGGTACACTGATTGACCTGTAGGTTCTATAGGACCTTGCTTTTCTCTCAATTTGAAGATGAGGATAACTTTTGCCTTCCATCATACTTTATCATGATTTCTCACACAAAGCATAAAGATTAGGCCAGATTGTCATCAAGTCTTTTCATTGCCCTCAAGTGAAATTCATCTGATCCTGAAGATTTAAATTCATTTAAAATAGTAAATGTAAATGTTCCCTCTGAAATTTTTTAAAAATTTCAAGCTTGTCCCTCATCCTATTCTTCACAGTTTCCTGGTTTCTGGAGAAAACTGAATCAGTCTTTTGGGAAATCATGAAGCAAAGGTATAAAACAAGTGTACCAATTATGGCCATAATTGCCTATGCTGCTACATTCCGGACCAGTTACAGCTTCCACATTCTTTACAATGTATAAAGATTTTGCCATCCTCATTGGACATTTGAATTTTTCTTTTCCTTATATGCTGTGTGTATCTGAAGAAGATTTTGTTATTGTTGTTGTTGACCTTAGCATCTTTAATATACCTTAGTCCATTCTGACTTATGTCAGACCACAGGTAGTTCTTGATTTATGATCATTCAATGACCATTCAAAGTTATTATGCCACTGAATGAAGGAACTTGCAACAAGTCCCAAAGTTACCATCCTTGCAGCATCCTCATGTCCATGTATATAAAATTTAGGTAATTGGCAGCCTGTCCATACATTCTGTCCACAGAAGCACTTCAATTCTCACCTATCTTCTTCTTATCTCTGCCCTTTGGGATGTCCTGCACTTCACCGCATACCTCTGCTGCCTTCTGCTACTGTCTCCAGTTCACTTATGCCATCTTCCTCTTATCGGCAACTAGAAACGAGAAAGAATACATCCCTGAGATGTATGTGAAAAGCATGGCAGAGCAGCAGAGCCTCATTTGCCAAAGGGAACTTGCTAGGCTCACCTGGGTAGGAAAGTGTGGGATGGATGAGACATGTCATTCTACCTTGCCAGACAAGGTGGGACAGCCAACAGCAGTGCCTCAGGCAAAGGTGGAGAGTGTGTTGGAAGTGCTGTTTGGGGGTGGCAACAGAAGAGAAAGTGGAAGGATGCAAGCTCCCTGGAGGTGGAGTGGGCACTCTGCAGCTCTGTTGAAAGTGTTCCTGAAAAATCTGTGGACTTTAGCAACAGATGGAGACAAGCCCAGCATTTACAGAACATAGCCACATGCCCTCTGCTTGCTCTTAACCCATTCTTCCTACTGGAAGATGTCCAGCAGCTCCCAATGTGAGCAGAAAAGCACACACTGGGAATAAGTGCTGCTAGAGAACCACTCTGCAGGCTTCAGCACATTAGAAGCTGCTCATCATTTATTGCTAATGTGTCTTGGCTGCAGCAGCATCTCAGCTCCTTCAGATATGTCCATTTTGAATGTGTTTTGTTGTTCAGAATAAAGCAGAAAACAATAATCAAGGAACCACCAAGGAGGAAATTCATCCCTACCAAAACTGACAGGGCAAGCTACCACCTATAAATAAGCAGTAAACCCCACTCTAACTTTCACTGTTGATGTTACCAAGTTGGGTACTAAAATGTCTGCAGTCAAATCAGCCAAGCTCAGAAAGTACCAGGAACTCCAAAGTTCGACCTTGGGTTACGTAACATTCTCTTCTATTGGATTTACCTTTCACAAGCTTACAGTATACAAACAAATAAAGAGCAATCAATTTTCTAATTTTTATTCAGTGGCTTAGTCATTCTCATTAAGGTAGCACTTCAGACCCACAATGCACAAATTTTTATATATGATCCATACTTCAGATTTTTTTTTTTAATCTTGAATCTCTCACAGACTTCAGGTGAAGGCCCATCTAATCAAATTCAGTGGAACAAAATCTTTGAACTGCATTTAACTAGTGTTTCACTATCCCGATAACTCAGAACACAGTCCAAGAAACCAAATCTCTGTTACTGTCAACATTTCTGAAGCTTGTTTCTTTCAATCTATTCCCATGAACTGGAAGGCTAAATGAAGCACCACTGATAGAGCTGCCTATAGTCAATGTGTGTTTGAGCAAAAAGGGATAATCATCAGTGAAGTTGATATACTTGGGGAGTTGTTCTGAAACATCCTTAATCTGTACTCCTGACAGATGGCGTACTTCCTGCGCCATTGGATTCATCTAAAGTGCATTTGTTTTGCTTCCTCATTGTAGACACAACTATCTTATTTTCGTTGCCTTGCAGAGTCTAGCTGCAATTTCTCTGCTCAAAGACTCTCCTCTCCTCTTTCTATTTAACACAATCTCTTTTTCTTCCTTAGGGACTAGACTCTTTCTTCTGAAAGGACCTCAGATGTTTCTGAATCCCAGCATTGTAGAATATATTCTACATTTCTTGTTTCTAGTTGCCACTGTTGTGCACTGTTTTTGTTTCTTTGTTTGATTCTGTTCCTCAAGGAAAGCTAATTTCTCTCTTAGTTGCAGGGCTTGTTTTGTTTGCTCTGATAAATCATCTCCCCCCCCCTTTTTTTTTTTAGAAGCTGAAGGGTGGCCACTTACTGCTGTAATCCTTTGACTTTTTCTTCAAGGACTACTACAAGCTTACACATGCTGCATATATTTGCCAAATTGTTTTTTACGTTTGAGCATGCCATAAACATTACAAAGGAGAATTGTCAGGTCTCTTCCTTAAGGCACTATCCCTGGTAGGACTTTTTATTTATTGTACTTCCTTTCCTTAAGGGCTGTCAGATTATCTGAATGCCCATAACAGCCTAGAGGGAAAATTAGGAAGGGACTTCCATACAGAGTCCTGGTCTTTCTTTTGTAAGCAACAAGCACCAAAGTTGCTTGTTTTGATAAAATTTAGGTTTCATAAGAGTAGCCAGTATAACATCTTGAAGGCTAACATATTTGTGTTGTATAAAACTGTGTATCAGTCTTCCTCAACTCAACCCAGAGTTCCCTAAACTAGAAATTCTGGGAGTTATAGACCAATATGTCTAGACAACACCAGACTTTGGGCTGCGGGTGGGGAGGAAGTGATGATTCACTGGAGAAAACTGAAAAGGATATTAATATGTAGACTGGAAAAACACAACTCTGGGAAATATATGAAAGATGGAGTAAATGTAAATATTGTGGAAAACCTATGCTGGAAAATAAGAGGTTGTCAGAAAATAATAAATGCATCTTAGGTGCTACTTGTGTGACATGCTTTAATTTTCTCAGTGGAATTGTAGCAAACAAAATAAAAAATAATTTAATCTGAGTGAAAGCTTACCACATTTGTTTTCTGAAACACAATTGAATTGTCAGAGAGCCATGCTGGAAGATATGCACTTACAAGGACAGTTAGTGCTTTTTTCTAAGCATTGAGTAAGCCAAATCAAGGTGCAGAGATTTTTTTAATTACACCTCTTTTCAGTCTAAACTTATGCAAGATCTATTATGGTGGTCTAAGCCTCATTCCCAATATGTATTTCTTTAGAAATTTGGTATCAGAGAGGAACTGGATATGATACTTATATGGCAACTATAGGCTAACAACAAAACGTAATATGAAAGGAGGAGATAATTGCTGCATTTTAAATAACTATTTGACTATGTACAATTCACAAAACAACTTCCTCTGGCAATTTTCCTGATTCTTTCAAAAATGTCTGAATATAATAACATGCTATTTGGCTGTTAAAATATGGTTTTGAATTTTTTTCCCTAGATGTATCTCTGGAAACTACAGCAAAACAAAGAATAGATGTATGTGTGTGTGTATGCATACATATATAATATGCTTATATATATGTACATACATATATACATGCATATAAGGATATATATTCAATATTATATCTAGGGGGTCCCAACCTAGGATGCTCGCACCCCCTGGGGGTGCAAGACGATATTCCAGGGGGTGCGAGAAAAGTCCAGGTAAATAATAGGATATTGGCTATATTTTGGCATTTTTATTTATTATTTATTTCAGGGGGTGTGAGGTTTGAGTGAAATTTCTTTAGGGGTGCGAAAAAAAGGTTGGGAACCACTGTAAAAAGAAATTAATCTCCATGCTTCTTATCTGATTCTTTGGGTCCTACAGAAAATGTTGTCTTGTGCCATCTAGTGACTAAAGAAAACATTGCAAATGGATTATTTTACTGCTTTTATTAGCCATTAAGATCTTAATCTACAGCAGCAATCTTCCTTCCATATTCCTTCCAGCCTCTCTTAGTTTCAATATTTACCTGCTCTAATTTGTATTCTATCCTGTTCAAAATAAGTCCTGTCCAAAATACCTCTACACAAAATAAATACATCACAAACCAAGAGAGATGACAAGCTAAGGTCCTCAGTAGTTTCTAGCTGATCTGGTTTAAAAAAATAGCCTGATGAATGCTTCCCAGAAAACATATATTTCAGTCAATTTCACTCATCTGAGAGGAGTCAGTAGAACAAATCGGTCAGGTTACAGTTCCTCATTTGAATGTTTGAAATTCCTCAATGCAAGACTTTATTCAACAAATTATTCTTAAGACTCGTGGCCTGCAATTTTCAAGTAACAAGTTTTGGATGAGGACAATGTCCTTTCTTAATGTCTGCCCAGACAAAACAATAAATTCTGAGAAACAAACATTTCTTCAGTGAACGTGGCAGTTTATTAAGAGCAAATTATTCCTGATCGGATTTAGAGATGAAGCTTATATTGGTGCTTCCTAATAAGACTTGTTCAGCAGAAATCTTCACGATAAACTTGTGCCTGCATGAAATTCAACATTGCTTGCTAAATACTGTCAATACAGTCTTTGGGAATATTTGTTCATCAGATGTTTTTATAGATTATTATTGTTAAGCCTGTGTTCCCCAACCAGGGTTAAGGAGACAAGCTAAACAGAATGTGCAGCGTTAGTCAGATAGGCACACAGATAAATGAGTGAGATAAGCTTGTATGTTTGTTAACGTACAGTAAAAATAACAGATAAGCTTGTGCTATCAAAAATATAGTTTATTCCATTTAGAGATTATAGCATAGTCAAAATAACAGTCCATTAGTCATGTATCATTTTAGTCAGTCCATTCAAAGATATTCAATTAGCAAAGTCCATGTAGAATATCCAATGTCAGTTCACTTACAAATCAGTCCTTTGTCTCTCCTTTTCAGTAGGGGAAAAACGCAGTCTTCAGTCTATCCAGTAATTAGGGATCATCAAGCCAGAGAGAGCAAGCTGACGTTCCTTGCTTCTTTTATGGTGCTTTTATAACCACTCCCTTAATTACTATCCTACAGTTAAAGTTGCAGACACTTTAACTAACAAACCATGATAACATATTTATTATTTTACCTAAACCAGTTAGGGTAAACAATGTTATCCCTAACAATTATAAAAAAGCCAGATGATCTGTAGTGTAATTTCCATATCATTTTATCTATATTTTTGACAAGTTGAAGACAAATAAAATGTAAGACAAAGCTTGGAATCTGTTTTAGAAGCTTTAAAATTAGTTGTACAGAAACAATACAATTAGTGTTAAGACTCTTTCCATACAGCAGCCATTCTTACTCTCCAAACTTTTCTAATAATCTTCAAACAGATGGTGTCCATCTTCTCTCTCAGCTCCTCAAAAAGCCATAAATTGCCACTAGAAATCTCTCCAATGAACTAAAGGAGGGAACCCAAAAACTAGCATTCAACCTATTGGGATGTAGGATGAGATAGGAGTTGCTGCCAGTGAGATGTGGCCTTCCTGTGGCATCAGCATTTCTGCTGCAAAGCTGCACTTTTATGACTAACACAGGCAACATTAGGAAAATTAATTTCCTAATGTTCGTGTTAATTTTCACTCAAGGCTGTTTGAGAAATGCTGTTTTAAAAGTAAGAAATAAAGTTTTGGTCCTTTGCAGACAACATGATCATCTCATTCAAAAAGCAAATATATACCCAGTGTATTTATATGAAAAATGAAAAGGTTAATTTATGTGTACAGATGCCACTTAGAAAGAATTATTCTGTTGAGAAACAATGTAATATATAATGGAGTGTTACAATGAGATAACCTTTGTGCATGCTCAGTCTGCTGTCCAAGAACCAACTGATTAATGGATGGATAGATGATTTAAAGTCCTTCCTGCCCTCCCATCCCACAAACTGCATAGACTTCTCCTCCCCTCCCAAAAAAGGATTATCTCTCTCTCATCATACTGGCAAATTATTTGGCAAAAAAACCATCCCATTTTAATTCAATGATATTTCCAAGTAAAGATGCACTGTGTTCACTTTTAATCTGCTTTGTTGTTGGAATTATAATTTCTCTATTTAAGGTACAGTATGTGTAAAGGTATCTTCTGATAAATATAAAGTAAAGGAATAACAACTACCTTAGAAATTCCTTCTTTGGATACATTCTTTGTCCATTTTTGCATTTTCTATATTGATTTTCATTTGTTCCCGGTAAATCCTTGTGAATTATTTTCCTATTTACTTGTGTTTCTTAATTCAGTTTGTGTACTTTCATTTCATTGCAGTAATGATGTATTTATATGTTGATATTGGCAGGAGGAGCTGACTGGACAGATTTAATACACAATTTTGCTATAATCCAGATTCATCATCTTCAGTAGAGGTGGTATTCAGCAGGTTCTGACCAGTTCTAGAGAACTGGTAGCTGAAATTTTGAGTAGTTCAGAGAACCGGCAAATACCATCTCTGGCTGGAGATTTTACAGTATCCTTCCCCTGCCACTCCCACCAAGCCATGCCCACAGAACCAGTAGTAAAAAAATTTGAATCCTACCAGTGATCTTCAGTATTTAATTATTGCAAGTCCATCATGTGGGTTGAAGGAAAATACACACGTAACACTAAATTATTATTGTCCAATGTATAAAATCAGACTTCTACTTGTGGAACCTAATGCATAGAAGCATAGAATCATAGTCTGAAAGGACCTCAGCAATCTTTTAGTCCAACCCACTGCTCAAAGTAGGAGTCTTATACCATCTTGGTCAAATGGTTATCCAGTCTATTTTTGAAAACTTTCAAAGATGTATCTTACACAATTCCAGGAGGCAAACTATTCCATTGATTAACTGCTCTTTCTGCCAGAAAATTTCTCCTTAATTGTAGGTTGTCTCTCTTTGACAAACTTCCATTACTTCTTGTTCTGCTCTCTAGTGCCCTAGAGAATAAGTCAATCCCATCTTCTTTGTGACAGCCCCTCAAGTAGGGGAAGGTAGCTATCGTGTCCCCTCAATTCTTCTCTTTTAGGCTTCTCAACCATTTGTCATACAATTTAGCATCCACACCCTTTATTATCATTATTGTTCTCCTTTGCACACTTTTCAGGCCTCAACATCTTTTTTGTACTGTGGTGTCCAGAACTAAATGCAGTGTGGTCTCACCAGCACAGTGTAAAACGGTACTATCATTTCTGTAGTCTTGCTATCCTTCTGTTGATGCATCCTAGGATTACATTGGCCTTTTTGGCAGCTGCAGCACATTGCTATGTCATACTTAAGGGACAGTCTACTAGGATACCGAGATCCCTCTTACAATTACTACTGTTGAACCAGATACCACCTATTCTATATCTATAACATTTGGTTTTTCCTACCTAAGTGTAGGTCCTTACATTTCTTATTGCTGAACGGCATCTTGTTAGATTGGGCCCAGTGCTTGAATTTGTCAAGCCTTTTATGGAACTCTGTAAAGAAATATTGAAACTGGTATATTCTATAGATAAGTACAAATGAATAGGATTGCACCTATGGTGTTAGCAGATGGTTAAATTCTACAACTTCATGTATATGCAGTTAAGCAAATATTTTGTTCTACATTTTATTATATTGTCTCATCTTTCCATTTATGACAAATGTGGCATATTCATACATATTGCTTATTATTTTGTTTTTGATGGTGAAATGTAAGTATAAATCTAATAGATTAACAAACGCCACTTTATACCTTTTATTTTATATTGTGTTATATATTATACAGTATATTAATCTGGAATGTCCTTGAATATTAGTAGCTTGAGTTGGTAGTTATGTTGTTGGTTTGTGCTCCGAGCTTGATGATTTGGTTGCAAACATTTTGTCCCCATTCAAAGAGACATCTTTAGTGCACTTTGGATTGTTCTTGTCAGGGGGAACACTGGTCTTTAAATCTATATTGTGATTTTGCTCATTTTCTAGTCTTCAGTCTAAATATTTAGTCTATTTGAACTCCTTCACCTTCTGCAATGTAAAATGAGAACTTCAGCAGCAGCACAACATGTAGGGCGAATCTTGACTTATTAAAATGATAATGTGGATTTAATGGAGATATTCTGTCTTTCTTTTACCAAGGCTATCTCCCAAACTACAGAATCAACAGTAGGGCTTTTTTATTTAGAATATAATTATATTACATGTTATAACATTTCACCAAAACATTCATAATTCAGTCTGTATATACTATCATACATGCCTATCCCTTTTACAGTTTGAAAGTAATAACTACTTTTGTTTTGTTAAAACCTGTAATTGGATCTGAAGTGCTCAGCTGAAATAAAGCAAGGTGGGCCTCAAATAGTTTACACGCTTGAAAGAGAAATAGGCTGCAGGTGGTTTTCAATTTACAACCGTTTGTTTAACGACCATTTGAAGTTACAGCAGCACTGAAAAAAGTGACTTACAACCAGTCTTCCTACTTATAGCCATTCCAGTATCTCCATGGTCACATGATCAAAATTTGAGCATGTATTTATGATGATGCAGAATTCCAGGATCATATGATTGCTATTTGTGACCTTCCCAATTGGCTCCAACAAACAAAGGCAATGGAGAAAACCAGATTCACTTAACATCTGGATGGTTCACTTAACAACTGCGATGATTTGTTTAGGAACCATGGCAAAAACAGATCATAAAATTGAATGTGACTCACTTAACAACCATCTTGCTTAGCAATGGAAATTATGGTCCCCATTGTAGTCATAGATCAAAAACTTCTTGTATTGGCAAAATTAGTAGAAACAATACAAAAAAGTTACAAGAAAGGGTAAGTACAATAGGGTGATCATGCAATTTTCAGAAGACATTTCTTTCATAGGCAGCATATTCTGTTGAAGGATTGCCCAATTAAATCTGCTTTAAAGAAAAAAATAACTTGAATTCTAAAAAAGGAGGAGAGGTCCTGACAAATATTATAAGTTATGACCATATTGACTAGAAAAAAATAGGAGTTGTAGTTTAATACCTGACTAATAGCTAAAGCTGGGCTCTTTTATGACTGGAATGTAAATTGTTAACAGTTTATAGCAATCAGCTAGGAGTGCATGCTTTGCATATGAATTTTGATACTCAGAAGCAACATGACATATTAACTTATGTTTTCTTTCTATATGTTTCATAAGACATTTGTTTTCTCTAAACCTATTTCCAATTACTAGAGAAGCAAACTAAATTCATTGCTTTTTTGACACAATGCCAACCAACCTATTTACTTTGCAAGCTTGTTACCAACCAGGGGATATGTTATTCTTTCTATGCACTTTTATAATTTCCACCAACCTTGACTGGAATTTTTAGATATGTGCTCAAACAATGTAAACATTGTATAAAATGGAAGTTCCCTTGTGACAAATTTTTAATAACATTGTTGGTTGGTTGATTGATTATGTTCCATCAGGTTTTGTTGTTGATTCTTAACAGCTTCATAGATTTGCCTCATGACAGGTTCGTCTTTCAGGTCTGCCAATAGTTCACCTCTTTCCACTATAATTGCAGCCATCCACCTTGTTGCTCATACTTCTTATCTTCTTTTTGTTCTATCTTTTCGACCATTAGAACCTTCTCCAGAAAGCTGGATCTTTGTATAATGTGATAAGTTGAGCTTGGTCATTTGTGTCTCAAGTGAGAACTTTGGGTTGAAGTATAATTGGGAGGGGTAAATAATTAAAAAAATGGAATCCTACTGAAAAGGCATGAGCACACTTCTACACACCTTTCAATACATATTTTCCTCCTCTTAGAAATATATTTTGAAGGTACTCGTGTATTTGTTTAGTGACTGTTCATAGCTATGACAGTGATGAAAAGCAACTTTCCTTGCATTTATGATCTTCACAGATCTGTAAAGCAAAGGAAAGCCGATGCAAGATCATAAGCACAGTCTTGGTTTCACTTAGTGACCACTTAGAACTTAGAATAACAGAGTGGGAAGAGATCTGGAGGCCTTCTAGGTGAATCTTCTGCTGGAATAGGAGATCCTATGCCATTCTGGACATAGATGGATGTCACATTTCTTCTTAAAAATCTCCTGTGATATAACACCCACAACATCTGGAGTTTCACTTAACCAAATTGCCAGTCCCAATTGTGGTCACTAAACAAGGACTATCTCTAGATAAAGTGCAACATAGATTTCCTCTCTTCCTATTATCAGTTTTCCATGATTTAAAACCAATTTGTTGGAGTATTCTTTTAAACATTAAAAAAAACTATTTCTCTATCCCTTTGTAGGCCATTTTCAAAAAAAGCCTCTTGTACAAGTAACTTGATTATAAAATCCTATATCATCAAGAATGTATCCAGTTTAAAACTTTATTGCTCTATTTTGTCCTGCTCCAATAGCATATGGAACACTCACTTCAATTCACTGACTTCATTTCTTCTTTCCATATATTCACAACTGAAATGAAAACTTTATGAGGTATTAATTAAAAAGGTTTCCATTGATCCATGAATTATTCAGTAAGGGTTATGAGGAAGGGGGGAATAGGATAATAAGAGTATAATTGCTTTATTCAAAAGTATTTATGAAATAATATATACATACATACACACACATATATATAATTGTAAATTATATGTGTGTGTGCATATATATTACACACATACATATACACTGTATATGTTTGTGGAGAGAGAGGGGAGGAGGGAGGGAGGGAGAGAGAGAGAGAGAGAGATTGGGGGAGAAAAGCAACAAAGTGTACAGAATATCTGAATCTGTATGGAATGATACCAGTACTTCTGGTTATGCCTGTATACATTTGCTCCTGAAATAATATCTTACCTTTAAAATATTTTTAGGACAATTATATCAGTAGTATCTAACCATTGCAAGTAACACCTATGATCCAACATGGACATTCCAATTAAATATAGGTAATTCTTGCCTTAAGACTGCTGTTTTAAGGGACTGGGACTGGAATTGCCATTGCTAAATGAAGTGATTGTAAAGCTCAATTTTAAATGACCACATTACTTAGTGTTGCCAATCCTGGCTAGTCCCAGTTGATGTAACCTCAAGACATGTAGTGCGATGTGGGTGATTATACATGAAGGCAGGAGTCTGAGGTAAGGAGCACACGCGTGCTCATAGGAAAGGTCTGGCACAAGTTATGCAGGACTTAAGGGAGGGCCATGAGCGCTCAGGCTGTGTGCAAATCATGGGAGGCCAGGGAGAGGCCAGTACAAGCATGAGTCACTTACCAAAATAACTTGTGAGCTTCCCTGCCAGCTTCCCCACTGACTTTGTTTATGGGAAGGTGGCTGGGAAAGTTACAAATGGTTATCACATGACCACAGCTCCCTGTGATACTGTAATAGTGAGCTAGGCACTTGAACACCCAGATTGTAGTCACATGTTTTTCAATATTACCAGAATAGCATTAATATAACATAATAATAATAACATAATAACATAGAACGACTGTGGCAAAAAAGTAAGGATGGTATCAGTAGCAATAGGCACCTTAAGTGCAGCCCCAAGGCAACAGGAGCACCACTTGAACATCATAGGTATCACCAAAATCACCATCAGTCAATTGCAAAAGTCAGCTTTATTCGGAACAGTTTACATCTTGCAAGGATATCTTTAACATCAACAAACAACATCTCCTATCCCAGGTCCTTGGGAAGGACATGATAAAGGTGGATAAAAATACCAAATCCAATCTGAACATCTGGTTGACAGTTAGCCAAATGTTCAGACTGCATAATAAATAATGTAGCCATTTTTACAGTCTGTGATGGAAAAGATTTGATTTCTTAGTGCAACAAAAAAAGAGTTGGCTGGATCCTGTCCCTGGCATATTGGCTGACTCTTTGAAAAAGATACCATATGCCATTTAGATTTTCAACTTTATGTTCCATGTTTTATCTTCTGGACCCAACCCAACTTTGCTATATATTAATCCAGAAGTTCCTGTCAAAATCAGGCACAATCTTGCATTGTGTATTGTTATTACATATTATTTAGTTTCCTAAAGAAACTGATTTTTTTCTCACCAACTCTCCTTAAATATAGATTTTATTTTGTAACCACTGCAGTCACCAATCTAAAATACCCAATATATTTGTTCAAAGTTACCTTTGTCTATGAAAGGTGCTTTCCATAGGAAAGCCTTGAAGAAGATCAAACAGTGTAGAGAGGTAGTAGGTCTCTCATCCCTTGCCTTGGGTTCAGATGCTCTTTCTCTTTTGATATATTCTCTTTATTTTATTATTTGATTTGTCAATAGCTTACAAGATAATAGGCATAAATATAAACATGAATAAGAATACAGGAAATAGGTATGAATAAATGGGGACAATAGGATAGGGATGGTAGACACCATTGTGCACTTTTGCACGCCCCTTCTCATGAGAGATTTACTCCTTAGTTAACCATAATGGACTAAATTAACTTCCTCAGCTTTAAAACACACTACATCATAAAGTAAGCACAGCGCCTCCAATCCACTTGGCTCAGTGACGCTGGTTAGTTTTGGGGCTCATGCCATGGAAAGAAAAACTTGCATTTTCTGGCAGAAATTGGTGTGTTGTGGGAGGGGGAAGAGGCAGAGACCGGGTAGAAAGAAATGCCTTCATAGGCTAAAGTTTGAGGGCCGGAGTGTTTTTGTTTTTGCATGCCGGGTGAAGTTTACCCGCTCAGCCACGCCTGAGGTAAGATGGAAAGAGGCTGATCGCGACAAATTTCCTCGGCCTTTTGACAAGTGCCGCCGGCGTTGGAACAGGTCCACCCCCTTCTGAGCCGCCTGGGGATTGCGTCAAGATTGGAAAGGAGCATCCTCCTAGAAATGAATTAACTAAAAAAAAAAAGCTGTCCCACACTCTCCCCGCTCCTCCCTCCCGCTCTGTTTTGAAATGGGATCCGGCCGCTGGCTTTGATCGGGACACAATCGCCTTCTCTCGTGCTTGGATCCGAACCGGCGGAAGCAAGTAGGAGAAGCGCTTCGCTCCTCGCCCGGGCACGGATGAGCCTGGCTGGCATTTTGCGTTTAAACCGCGTTATGCGAGTCAACTGGCAGAACCCCAGTAGGGTTTAGGGGGTTGGGGTGGTGGACTAAAGCCGAGAGAGGGAAGAACGGACCGGGGCTAAAGGAGTCGAGCAAGCCCAGAGTGGGGGCCAAGCAAGAACGGCCAGGCGAAAGTAGCAGGAGAGGAGAAGGGGAGATGCGATTCCGGGGCGTCCTCCTGGGCTCGGCTGCAGCCACGGCAGCGGCGCAAAAGGCGAACTGCTGCTGAAGGACAGGGCGGAGGGCCATGGAGCCGTTCCCAGGTGAGTGGGAAGACTGTGGGGGTGGGGAACAGCTGGACCCGGGCGGGAGAAATGCCCAACTCCGCCTGAGAGCCTCGCGTGGGGCTCTGCGAAGGCTCGCCTGCCTCTTCTACCCGCAGCGTACCCGAAGGCTTGGCGGGCCCGGCTTCCCTTGAGTTCCGCGCGTGGGGCGATGTGAACCACCCGGGAGAGAGGCGGCTCGCCGGAGAATTTCGATGCCCAACTTCGCCCGTGGGGGTGTGGGGAGGCAAGACACCGAAGCTGGGTGGGTGAAGCCGGCGGGGAGCTGCGCGCCAAACGACAACCGATGCCGCGGCGCTGCCCTCCTCAGGCTCAGCGAGTCGCCATGGGTGCCCCCTCCCAGAACAACCCGCTGCTTCATTTGCCTTTCTGCTTTTTCTACTTCTGGCAGCACACACACACACACACACACGTATATTTTACTTGAGGACTGGCTGCTTGGTGTGAGGTAATGAAATGTGGATTGAATGTACTTCGATATAATACGTCTGATTGGCGTCTCGGTGCTAGTAGTAAGGCTCATTCACAGATATAGGTTCACCGACAGCTGCTCAAGAAATATTCCTCCCTCCAAGCCCTGAAGAAAAGTCTTGAGTCTCCATCTAGGGCTTCGCTACTCTCAAAGCAAGTGGTTTCAGGTATTTTCTTTTGCGAATAATATTTCTTTGACGTAGAGCCGTTCTTAGGGAATGAATGGTCCTAGAAAATGGAACAATTAACGTGCAATTGTGTTCACTATCTCTAAAGACCGTTAATTCACTGGCACCATAGGAACAGTTTGTTCTCTCCCCTCCCCCCCAATATCCGATCTTACAACTTCAGCTTTGCTGAGTAACCCCCGCTTCGTAAGACAAGTGAAAGAAACTGAATAGACAGCTCTTTATATATAAGAATACTGTGTAGCCTTTTGTTAGACTAGCTTGAACACAAGAGTGGAAGATTGTGTTTTGTATGCTGAACAAAAATACTTAGGATGCACCCTTAAGATGCAGTAAAAATGATCCAGATGTCTTTTTGAAAGTTTGGTATTTATGTTTGAAATAGCATCCTGTCTTAAGGAACTAGATAGTCCTGTCCACCTAGTCCCTTAATATACAGTGATCTTATGGGCACAGCTGTTAGGCCTCCTGGATGTTTGTATCTTGGAAGCTTTAAATCTGTTAATTGTTTGTGTGCTTATTCTTAACAGGAAAATTACTTGGTGCAATATCTGAAAGCTTTATTGAAACAAATTCTTATTTGTTACTTCGACTAAGAATCAGAATAAGGGTGAAGCTGTCTAGAAGGACTAGCTTTGCCTGCTCTATAACAATGCAGTTTACCTGTCGTCAATTGTGGTCATTCCATACTTGGAAGCATCTTCCATTTGTTCTAGTGAAAAGTTTGTTATTTATTTATCAAATTTCTATAATCACCCATCTCACCAAAAGCAGTTACTTCAAGATACAGATGTATAAGATTTCAGTTTTCCTTATCTGTAGTGTAAGTAGAGAACATGTTTAAGGAAATGCTAAATGACAGTGTGTAGAAGAATATTTATAAGGAAAATGTATGTTTTTGTATATAAGAGAAATTGTAGGAAGTCGGATTGTAGTTGCCATTGTTTGTAGGCTTCAGAGGGAGAAATCACTTGAAACCACTTGTTACATATTTTTTGTTTTAAAAAGTGCCTGGAACAATTCCTTATTTTTTGATGAAAAGTTAGACATGTGAATAAAAGGTATAATTTTCTAAATAGCTCAACTATGTAAATTAGTTCTATTAGAGGAACTTCTACCTGTCATAGTCATGATTTCAGCTTTAATTCTCTTTCATACTTTAGTATTAGACTTTTCTAGAAGGGCAAAAGAAACCCTTCTCTAGTCTTTCCCCCATTTCTCTCTCCCTCCCTCCCTCCCTCCCCGTGTGTGTGTGTGTGTGTGTGTGTGTGTGTGTAAACATAGAAAAGACAGGATTGATATAATTATCATGCCTGTTTTATTGGGTAATTCCTAAGAAGTGAAATCATGAGGATTTTTTTTAATAATAGGAAATATAAGATGCATTATGCAATTTCATCCACTTAAAAACTCATTGACATAATTTATCAATTGTATTGTATCACTGGCAGGTGCAAGCTACTGCTAGTACCATGTATTTCCAAATTTACTATTGCCATCACTCTTAGTTGCCATTTTATTTCTGTATTTCAGCTACTGATTTAATTACATTTCTCTTCCTTTCCAATTATAAATACATTTACTTAAAATCAGGCCTCTAGAATTACACAACACTTGCTTTCATAGAATTGCAGATCCTGGTGTTTGCTATTTTTTAGCTTTGTTTATTAATATAATTTTTGCAATTGATTTTTTAAATAAAAGGGGAGTTCAAGACAGAACTTAAGTTTTACGTTCTTTTCTAATGAAAAAAAATCCACTAAGCATCCACATGATATTTGATAGATATTATATTTCTTAGTGTTTGAGTTTGTATCTCTGATTAATGGATGAGCATTCCATAATGTTCTATTTTATTCCTTTTTTACTTTGTGGCTCTGAAAAAAATCTATCTCAGTAGATCCTTCAGCCCAGTCTTCATTTGGCTATAATTCACTTTTTGACAGTAGCCCAAATAATGATTTATTTTACTCATACATTCAACTTACCTGTCTAGGCTTTATTCCTGCTAACCAGTTCAATTTGCCAAATGATCAGTATCAGTCTTAAATTACAAGATTATTTCACATCTTCTACTGTCTCACCCTCCTAAAATAAAGGTTCTAAGCAAACGTCTACATGTTGCAACAATTCAGAAACTATTCTAAATATGTATGTACTTACAAAAGCAGTTAGTTTAGAGAGTAGGTTGACTTATGTCAGTTTGGAAGAAATCTAGATCTTCCCTTTATAGTACTGAACCTTCATCTTGCTTGTAAAATGGTTATTTCCCAATTTACTGAGCTATTGCCTCACTAAAGATACTGGTTACTGGGCTTAAAACAATAATTGCTTTCATTTTTCCCTTTCCAATTTCTAATGTCTGTCTGTCAATGTTGTTAGGATGTATTTTCCCATCTCAGCATTGTGCAACCATTATTAGAGCTAATAGAAAAAAAGCATGGCTACAAAAAATGCAAGCATGTTATAATTTCACAATTATAGTTTACCAGAGACTTTTAAATGCAAGAAGAAGGTTATCTCTGCAGCCATGAAGCTGCTCCCCATAACAAGTACCTTGATACATATTGCGAAGGATCAGAAAAATATACACAATATTGGGTGCTGAGAAATTGTGATCTTAAAAATTCTGGACTTGAAAGGGGCTATTGAAATCCTAACACCCAATCCACTGCTCTTCGTAAGAATCCAAATTAAAACATGGACCATTTATGGTTGTCTGTCTTTTGCTTAAAAATGTTCTGTAAAGAGGAGCCTACCACCATCTTGGCAGAATGATTCCAATATCAAACTGCTCTTACTGTTAACAAGATTTTTTTATTCTGTAACTTAAATCCATTATTCTATGTCTGCCCTATCATCCCCTATCCTTACAGGTAGTTGAAAAACAGGTAGTTATGGTTTCTCTTGTGTTTCTTCCTTTTTAAAGTTGTGCATTTCCTGTTTTTTTTTCCATTAATATAGTTCCACTTAGTTTCTAATTCCACAACCATCCTTCTTGCCTTTCTCTAAACTATTATCTTTATCTGAAACCATTTTTAAACCAAGGTGCACAAAGCTAATCTCAAGATAGGGTCTGACCAATAGTTCAGTTGAACAGTTATTCTCCCTGATTTGAAAATGATATTTCTATTCCTGCCTCAAATTGCATCTGCTGCTGATTCAGTTTGCAATTAATTACTATTAATTAATCATGAGTATTATTCTCCAGGCAGATATTCCCCATTTTATATTGGTTCATTGGATTCTATTTTACAGAGAAAGTTATTTCTAGCCATCCCTCTAGTCTCTTAAGGGTGTTTTTATTTTTGCTTGATAAGCTAATAGTTATATTACTCAATTTTATCTCATCTGCAAATTTAATAAACATTGCTTCCATTCGTTGAATTTATATTTTATATTTTATAAGACGAAAGCGGAAGCAGTATGCTCAATCCCATATTTGGGTAGACTGGATTGCCCTGATAGATTGGTTTCAGTGGAAAAAAAGTTTCTGCCATTCATCTAAGTTATTTATAAACTTCTTGAGGAGTACAGAGCCCAGGAGTGAACATTGTGGCACCTCATTCAATGAGGCAATGTAATTTCAAGCCAGATATCTATTACCTTTTTGTTAATTTGTTAACAACTAGCCTCCTAACATACTATGATGGAGAGTGTAGGTTTTCTTGACACAATCATTTAGAACCTAAATTCTCAAGTTCTCAAGGTTACATATAGTTTCTAATCTTGGATGTGATCATCGGAACCATCTAAAAGTTGCTACCACATTGTAGCACTTAACTATGACAGTTTAGAGAATAAGGAAGATGGGGTTGATGGGGATAATCATAAATTGTTATTTAGGCAAAATGTCCTGTCTCCACAAACATACAGAGAGGTGATTGCAAACTTCACTGAGAAATTTATGGAGCAAATAAAAAGCAGCAGAGAGAAATGTAAATGCAAACATATGGATGCGCACATTTGTTTTGGGGAAACTAAATCCCCAAAAGTCCAATAAGCTTGGCTTGAGACAGTTTCGAATCCAAAACAGCAGGCATAGCAGTGTTCAAGCAAAGTCCAAGGATCCAAATATTGTAGAAGGATTGTCAGCCAATTCTGGCCCAAGTCAAAGTCACAAGGTTTCAAGTCCAGAGTCAAGGCATATTGAGTCTGAGTAAATGATTGTTGTTGCCAATGCTTGAGCTAACTGCTCATCTTAAATAGAAGCAATCCTCTGGATAGATGAGGCAAAGTTAAAGTTATTTGGTCACAGCACCAGAACCAAATACAGCATTTCATCAGAAGAACCTGATACCGACTGTAAAACACAGTAGTGGAAATGTTATAGTGTGGGACTGCATTGCTGCATCAGGGCCTGAGCAACTCATCATCATAGAATCCACTATTCTATGAATTTTTCATTATACCAGAGGAAGCTGAAGATTACCTGAGACCATGTCAGAAAAATGAAGGTCAACCAAAAATGATAAAAACTGAAAGTCAACCAAAAATGACATAAGTATTCCAGTAAATCCACCAAGGAATGGATGAAGAAGAAAAAAGAAATGGAAAGTTCTGGAAAGTCAAAATCAAAATCCAGATTTAAAGAAACAAGGGAAAATTCCTTCCAGCCTAATTTGAGGTTGTTTCTTGCAAAGGTGGCAGACATTATCAGATGGCAGTGCTAAGGGTGTCCTTACTTTTTCCACAGAAGGAAATGGCATATTTTGTTGAATAAAATTATTGCAAAGTCAACTTTCCATGTTTTTATGTGTAACGCCTTTACCTTTATTCTTTATATATTTCTTGGATCAAGATAAAATATATAGTAGGTCCCAGTGTTTTGAAAAAAGAAAACTGTGTCTTCTTTTGGCATGTCATGCAGAATTTTATACAAATCAGTCATATTCATCGTGGATGCTGTTGAAAGACTCTAAGAAACCTAGGAGCACCAAAATGGATTTATCATTCCATCGCAGATGTGTCATCAGTAAGAACAACTAGTGCTATCTCCATCCTGAACACCAACTAAAATTGGATAAGATAATCTACTTCCTCCAGAGTCACATAGAGCAGGGTTCCCCAACCCCTGATCCATAGACCAGCACCGGTCTGTAGTACGCCAGCAACTGATCCACGCAAACAATCAAAGCCCCATCTTTGGGATGCAGACAGCACGCAAAATGATACTCCCTCCGGTCTGCGGAAAAACCTTTTTCCACGGAACTTGTCCTTGGTACCCAAAAGGTTGGGGACCTCTGATATAGACTTTCAACACAGGTCATCTTAAAGGTGCAGCTTTAATCATCCAGGAGAAATCTGGAACTAACAATCAAGTTGCCAAACTTTTGACATGACTCAGGGATATTTTAGACAATTTACGTCATTTTTGTGGAGGTACTTAAGTGTATATTTCCATATTCACTAGGAAAGATGTAAATTTAATAAAATAAATTCATGCATCAGACAGATGTGATGAAATTTCCTATTAACAAGCCATATTGTTGCAGAAAACGTATGTTAATTATCCCTTTTCCTTGAAGGTTTACTAGCTGAATGATTATTTTAGTTAAGAATCCAGATATGTTTCTCAGTTTAGTATTAGCTGGTTGAACAGCATTTGTTACTGGCTAAAGTTTTAAGTTCTTAATCTTCATTATTTGCCAATGTTTCTATTTCCCCTTGAATGGGCAGTTGGTTTATACTCATGTTTTCAAAACAAAAAATGAAATTCTATTCCATTATATCATCTCACTTTTGAGATCATTTTCCTTTGAAGAACTTTTAATTCATCTTCCATTTCTGTTGCATTTTAAATTATATTGTAATCTGATTGAAACAGATACTTTTGATAAACTTGAATTTCTTGTTCAAGTCCTGTTAAATATGAAAATGACTCAAATGGTTTTGCTTACAGAAATATATGTATGTATGTATGTATGTATGTATGTATGTTTGTATGTATGTACACACACACACACATACACTGCTCAAAAAAATAAAGAGAACACTTAAACAACACAATGTAACTCCAAGTCAATCACAGTTCTGTGAAATCAAACTGTCCACTTAGGTAGCAACACTGATTGACAATCAATTTCACATGCTGTTGTGCAAATGGAATAGACAACAGGTGGAAAGCATAGGCAGTTAGCAAGACATCCCCAATAAAGGAGTGGTTCTGCAGGTGGTGACCACAGACCACTTCTCAGTTCCTATGCTTTCTGGCTGATGGTTTGGTCACTTTTGAATGCTCGCAGTGCTTTCACTCTAATGGTAGCATGTGATGAAGTCTACAACCCACACAAGTGGCTCAGGTAGTGCAGCTCATCCAGAATGGCACATCAATGCGAGCTGTGGCAAGAAGGTTTGCTGTGTCTGTCAGCATAGTGTCCAGAGCATGGAGGCGCTACCAGGAGACAGACCAGTATATCAGACGTGGAGGAGGCCGTAGGAGGGCAACAACCCAGCATCAGGACCGCTACCTCCGCCTTTGTGCAAGGAGGGACAGGAGGAGCACTGCCAGAGCCTTGCAAAATGACCTCCAGCGGGCCGCAAATGTGCATGTGGCTGCTCAAATGGTCAGAAACAGACTCCATGAGGATGGTAAGAGGGCCCGACATCCACAGGTGGTGGTTGTGCTTACAGCCCAACACAGTGCAGGACATTTGGCATTTGCCAGAGAACACCAAGATTGGCAAATTCGCCACTGGTGCCCTGTGCTCTTCACAGAAGAAAGCAGGTTCACACTGAGCACATGTGACAGACGTGACAGGGTCTGGAGATGCCATGGAGAACGTTCTGCTGCCTGCAACATCCTCCAGCATGACCGGTTTGGCAGTGGATCAGTAATAGTGTGGGGTGGCATTTCTTTAGGGGGCTGCACAGCTTTCCATGTGCTCGCCAGAGGTAGCCTGACTGCCATTAGGTACCGAGATGAAATCCTCAGACCTCTTGTGAGACCATATGCTGGTGCAGTTGGCCCTGGGTTCCTCCTAATGCAAGACAATGCTAGACCTCAGTGACTGGAGTGTGTCAGCAGTTCCTGCAGGACAAAGGCATTGATGTTATGGACTGGCCTGCTCATTCCCCAGACCTGAATCCAATTGAGCATATCTGGGACATCATGTCTCGCTCTATACACCAATGCCACATTGCACCACAGACTGTCCAGGAGTTGGGGGATGCTTTAGTCCAGGTATGGGACGAGATCCCTCAGGAGACCATCCGCCACTTCATCAGGAGCATGCCCAGATGTTGTAGGGAGGTCATACAGGCATGTGGAGGCCACATACTCTACTGAGCCTCATTTTTACTTGTTTTAAGGACATTACATCAAAGTTGAATCAGCCTGTAGTGTTTTTTTCCACTTTAATTTTGAGTGTAACTCCAAATCCAGACCTCCATGGATTGCTAAATTGGATTTCCACTGATCATTTTTGTGTGATTTTGTTGTCAGCACATTCAACTATGTAATGAACAAAGTATTTAATAAGAATATTTCATTCATTCAGATCTAGAATGTCTTATTTTTGTGTTCCCTTTATTTTTTTGAGCAGTGTACATCCTTACACATACACGTTTGTGTGTGTATGTGTATAGCTATAAAATTATGTTTATTTTTGTGAACATAAAACAGCATGTTTGCTTTCAAACATTCTTTGCCAAAATAATTACTTTACAGCTTACCTTCCTATATAGATGTTTAAACTATTTTCACACATTACATCTATCTCATTATCAAAATAGCTACTCTTCATAAGTGCTCTTTATAACTGTCTAAAAGCCTGCAATCAGAAGGTATTCGTCACATAATAACTTGGTAAAAATTTGAAGATTTTTTTAAAAAATTACTATGCATTCTGGAAATGTGTATAAGTATCAGAGACAGATTCTCTGTAGGCTTTCACATTTGCTGAAAAAGTTATGTAACACCATCCCAATAATTCATAAAAATGGCATTGGACGATAGCCTCAGATTCAATATGAATAGGATGATATCATAGAATTCAGAAGTCCGGGTTTTTTTTTTTCCAGCTGTTACCAAAGTTAGTGTTAGGGATAACATTGTTTACCCCAACGGGTTTAGGTAAAATAATAAATATGTTATCATAGTTTGTAAGTTAAAGTGTCTACAACTTTAAATATAGGAATGTAATTAAGGGAGTGGTTGTGAAAAGCACTTTAAAAAAAGCAAGATGACAGCTTGCTCTCTCTCTGGCTTTGATAATCCCTAATTACTGCATGGACTCAAGACTGCGTTACTCGAACGGGAGAGAGACAAAGGACTGATTTGTAAGTGAACTGACATAGATATTCTACACGGACTTTGCTAACTGAATATCCTTGAATGGACTGACTAAATGATACATGACTAATGGACTGTTATTTTGACTATGCTATGAACTCATAATGGAATAAACTATATTTTTGATAGCACAAGCGTATCTGTTATTTTTACTGTATGTTAACAAACATACAAACTTATCTCATTCATATATCTGTGTGCCTATCTGACTAACGCTGCACATTCTGTTTAGCTTGTCTCCTTAACCCTGGTTGGGGAACACAGGCTTAACAGTTAGCAACTACTGCACCATGTCAGATCAAAATACCAAGTGCTTAGCCATGAAACTAAATGCCAATGATCATATGATAGTTTCCCCTTGTGTTCAATTTGTTGTTCAATTCCCATTTATGCTAGCTTTGCTCAGCCTACTTTTTAAAACATTATTTTCATTGGCATCATTGGAATGGTAATTATTGCTATCATCTGTGTCAAGCTGGACTGCTAGGATTGCAGAATGCAAGAGTGTAATGTAAATAAATAATTTTAGGAAAAATGTAAAAACACTTTAAAAAACTTAATTCATTTTATACATTTCATAGCCCTGGAATCAATAGCAAGCAGAGGGGGGATTCAGCCAGTTCTGACACGTTCTGTAGAACCGGTAGCGGAAATTTTGAGTAGTTCGGAAAACCAGCAAATACCACCTCTGACTGGCCCCACCCCCATCTATTCTCTGCCTCTTGAGTCCCAGCTGATTATCTGGGTCTTCTTTTGTTGCCCTGCACACAGGAAAATGGAACTGGAAAGCAGGTTAGTGGGATGGGGAGGAAATGGGGATTTTACAGTATCCTTCCCCTGCCATGCCCACCAAGCCGCACCATGCCAACAGAACTGGTAGTAAAAAAATTTGAATACCACCGCTGATACCAAGTAATATATGGAGCTGATAAATACTACTTTATATTCAATTCTAAAAGAAAAATAATGCAGAAGACAGCTATCAGTATAACAGTAGGTAACAGACTGGGAGCAAATATTTAAATGGCTACCCAAGAAGAACTTATTTTATATCCTCAGAAAAGGACAAGAAGCAATGTTTTAAATTTGAGGAAAAGAGACTGAGATTTTTGTATTCAACCTATATAAAAACAAAGAAAGCAATTCAGTCTGAACATTTATTTAATTCTTCATAGGATGCCTGAAGTTTATACTGCTGCTTTATAATTGCTGCTTTTGGAAGGGACAATTGGTCTTCCAATCAGATAACAGATAATCAGAGTTGGAAGGGACCTTGTAGGTCATCTAGTCCAACCCTCTGCCCAAGCAGGAGACCTATACCATTTCTGACAAATGGCAGTCCAATCTTTTTTTGAAAGTCTCAAATGATGGCGCTCCTACAACTTCCGAGGGCAAGCTGTTCCATTGGTTGATTGTTCTCACTGTCAGAAAGTTTCTCCTTATTTCCAGGTTAAATCTCTGCTTGTTCAGCTTCCATCCATTATTCTTTGTCTGCCCTACAGGTGTTTTAGAAAATAGCTTGACCCCTTCCTCTTTGTGGCAGCCCCTCAAATATTGGAACACTACTATCATGTCTCCCTTGGTCCTTCTCTTCACTAGACTAGCCATGCCCAGTTCTTGTAACCGTTCTTCATATGTCTTAGTCTCCAGTCCCCTAATCATCCTGGTCAGATTAGAACTTCCTATAAAATGTCCATCAAGCTGATTTACTTACTAAGGAGCTTCTGTATAATATAGATTAGCATAACAGGTTAAACAAATCAAAAGTTAGAGAGTCTGTGATCCAGAAAGTTATGGAAACCTAGCTATTAGTATACTAAATGGATGGGCCAATATTATTTATTTCTTTGGATATAACGTGTGTATATCCAGTTGTATTTTATACTGTTTTTATCAATCTGGTTTAGTGCGGTATATGAACCCTGCCAGTGTGAGATGTAAACTAACTTATTGCCTTTTCAAACCCAGAGAATAACAATTTTCTCCTTTAAAAGAAAAGCACAAGATCAGAAAACCTTGATTTGAGACTATCCAATATGGAACACAGTTGATAAAGTAGACATAACAGAAACATTGGGGAAAAATGCCAATATGGTGGTATGCTTAGAGCCCAAGAGTGACTCACATACTAGCCACCTGGAGATTCTTCTCTTACTAGTTAAAGGAACAGCTTCCTCACCAGTTCACACAGATGCCATTAGTGGGGCAGGAGAAATCCCACATTTACTAGCTGAGAGAGAAATTGACGTAAAAGCATTCCATTTTCTGTAACTTTATCTTATTCTTTTTCCGTAATTCATGTCAAAAGAAACTCAAGGAAAAAATTGCTTTCTATTGAAGTGGGCTGCCAAAAACTTTAGTCTTCCACAACAACAAGGACTCAGCAGTAAATCTCGGCCC
Organism: Hydrophis major; assembly: GCA_033807585.1. Lineage (NCBI taxonomy): Eukaryota > Metazoa > Chordata > Lepidosauria > Squamata > Elapidae > Hydrophis > Hydrophis major. The sequence goes on along the minus strand of CM066330.1, from coordinate 237,068,076 downwards.
TTAGCTTTACACTGTTAAACTGATCTCCTTGGTTAGGACTTGAGAAATGTCTTATGGGGATAGCTCAGTAAAGGAATCCAAATAAATAGATGATTGACCACTACCAAATTAAAAGTGTATTTTCTGTGGCTCTTATGCTAGTTCAAATCAGTAACTTTTTTTCTTTCTTGTCCTTTCTACAAATCAACATATTCTTTATAAGGGACATGATAGTTTTGAAGGTATGTGCTTGTATAACTATCAACTCTGGATCAAGAACTGTTGATTATCAGCATATTTTTTTCAATTATGTTTATTTAAAGTTTTGAATAAAACAATGAAAGATAATACAGATTAGAAGAAAAACTATGAAAAAAGATAACAGTATTAAGAAAAGAAATCCTCAAACAACTCACCTCAGGTATAAGTGATTCCCTAATCTCAACACCTCCTCTTAGGTGACAGATACAAAATTCTTCATCCCATTTCTTCATAATATGCAAGTCAATGAAATGACATCTTCAATCCAGTTACCAGCAAAAGATTCAAAGAAAGCTATCAGCTTGTCTTGCAAAGTAAGGAACTGTAAGAGTTACAGATAGTCCTTGACTTACGATCACAATTGATTGCCAAACTTCTGTAACTAAGCGAGACAGTTGTTAATAGAGTTTTGCCCCATGTTTTGACCTTCTTGCCACAGTTGTTAGATGGATCACTGCCGTTTTAAATTAGGAAAATGTTTTTTAGTGAATCTGGTTTTCCCCATTGACTTTGCTTGTCAGGTCACAGAAAGTGATCACATAACCCTAGGACATTGCAACCGTCATAAATATGAACCAATTGCCAAGCATTCAAATTTGGATCACATGACTGTAGGGATGCTACAATAAGTGATAAGCATGAAAAACAGTCTTAAGTCACTTTTACAGTACCGTTGTAACCTCGGTCACTAAACAAATGGTTGTAAATTGAGGATTACCTGTAGTTCTCACATTTGTTAGAGATACGAAAGTGTTACATCTACAACCAGCTGCAAATATTCTTGCTATCAATTAAGAGATTTGCCTGCACTGATTTACAGGAAAGGTGTTCAAAATAAAACCCAAAAGCCTCTTCCATGATATACAAAGAATTCCATCTGTTGCAATAATTTTTACTAAAGAGAACTCTGTGAGCCTGATGTTTAAAAATCAATTACTTTCATAATCCTGGATTATTTAAAGTTAAGGAAAACTAAAGATAAATATAATGGAACATATATTTTTGAGTGTTAAGTGTTCTTTTTTAAATAAATAAAACCAGAGAAATGATTCCATGACAGAAGTAACTAAAAATAGAGCTAAAGCTATGTGGTAATACCTGAAAAAGATACCGAAAGCCAAATGACAAGGAGGAAAAAGAAAGAAATGATACAAAAACTGTAGCTGTGTAAAAACTTATGAAAAACATAAGAATCAGGGAAGCAAACAAACAAAACCTCTGTAGGAGGTAGAGAGATATCAGCAAGAAAAAAACTGTTCTTAATTACAAAAAAGAGATTTGAGCAGCTAAAGGTCAGAATGAACAGAGGCTGATGAAACATTTTAAGATTAAAAAAATAGGGCTTCTTCAGATATATTCAAAGAAAAAAGAATCAGTACAGCAAGTGTATAATTAAAATTGCAAATATTAGCACTTAACAATAGCAAGAGAAGATAGAACTCATCAAATCCTATATTGCTTTGTCTTTTCCGACAGGGGGATATAAATTTAATTAGGCCATTGTGAAGAGCAGGATTAAATTTAAGATTCATGGCCAGGGAATAGCTGTCTGAATGAGTTGACTTTTGAATGAATTTCATCCCAAAGTACTGAAGGATTTTGATGATGAGGTTTTGACTTTGTGAAATCCTAGAGAACAAAAGAATCAGATGTGAAGAACAAATTATTATTGTCATTCTAAAGACCAGCAAAGAAAATCCAGCAAACTTCCTTACTTATGATTTCAGTTAGCATAAATTACTGTGATTTCTGCAAAGCATTTGCCAAATTATTTAATGACATTCTAATTAGCAACCTAATTAAATTTGAGGTGGATTACTTGACAACTTGGACCTGAACAGATTGAAAAATAATGCTTTAACAAAAGTTCACCAATACAGTGTTTACATACATCAACAGAAGTATAGTTCCTAATTATTTATTTTTTTAGTGGTCAGATGGCATCTTGATGATTTTGTCAGTTTCAAGCCTTACACTTTTATAAGGGTCCGGTCAAAATCAGATTCAGAGAAGATCTGTGACTTCCAATTTAAGTATTGGTGAAAGAAAAGAGAGATTCTTGGAAGGTTGCCTTGATATATCTGAAAACAAAATTGAACAAAAGGCTATATCATTTTTTTATCATCCTAGGATATATAATAATAAATGTTAAGTTACAGGAATAAGAGTTGGCAAAATGCTAGCAGTGATTTCATAAGATAAAAACAGTTTAACAATGGAACTAATTACTGAAAAATGTAGTGGGTTTGGAAGATATTCTCAAGGAGAGGTAGACAGCTGTCTATCAAAGTTTAATTTGGATTCTTGCTAGCCTCAATGGTGTCTTCCAGTTTGATGACTCTAGTAAATGCATTTGAGGATTATTTTTCTTATACCAATGCTCAGCTAATATATGCTCAGCTATATTTCTTATATCAATGCTCAGCTAATGTAGGTGCAGGTTCTCTTGGTTTTTTTTTCTGTCTTTATTAGTAGCCAAAACTTGACCCTTTTTTTCAAGTTTTTAAGTTAAGGTTTATCTGAGCAAAATAAATTTTGGCACAAAATGTATAGATATATTTATTGTGAAATAAACTACTGGGAAAAATCCACACTTTTATGAGAAAAGTGGGTGGGGGGAGGGAGGGAGTGCTTTTAAGTTGCAACACCAAATTGTAATAGCCTTCTTTGGATATTAGATTATAAGCGACTGTGACAGCCTTCCAGATAATATTAAAAGCTGAATTATTCCAGAAGTCCTTCAAAGCTTTAATACTGTTGCTCTCTTGTATTCATGATCTGTGGGATATGGAATAACAATCATGGGGTTATAATAGGATTATTGTTTTGAGACAGTAAAGTGCTGGAATGGATGTTTTGGTGTATTGTTTTAAAAGGGTATGTAGTTAAGAATGAACATTTTAAAGTTTTATTTATTGTAAATGTTTAATTGTTTGTAGTGTTATATGTACTGTGGATACTTTAATAATTATAAGATGCCATGGGTCAAATGAAATTGGTAATACAGAAGTTTGATCAACATGGTTGTTATAAAGTTGCATAATATGACATGAATTCTGGGTTTATAAAAATTAATATAAATTTGTAATCCAGTGCTTTACTAATGAAGATTATTTTTAATAAAATATTAAAAGGTGCTTAGAGAACTTTGAGCTGTGCACTTCTGCAAATTATATTTCTTGGGTATACTGAATTCAGTGAATAACCAAATAAGATTATGACAGTTTTACTAAATTCTGGACAAAAAAAGATGTTGACTGTTGATTTATGTGAAGTAAATAAAATTATGTCAAGTAAATAAATAGCTTATGAGTTGTTTAAAAAACGGGTCTCTGTTTTTCCTTTTTAAAACAAGTTCTGCAACTTGCTTGTTTTTCTCTTTTTAAAACAAACTCACTGACTTAAAATAATGACCCAATCTTGTTGACATAACACTGAATATCTACCCACATAGCCAAAAAGTTTAGAAAGTTCAGAATTAATTATAGCACTCTTCTAAATTAATCCTGCATTTGTCAAACACATGGAAAGAAATTCAGTTACAGTATCAGTAAGCATGCATTTTTTTCATTGTTTTAGAGAATTACTACAATTAAATTTTTGAGGAAAATTAGCATTTCCATTACCTTTGTAGAATTAATTTAAGCTTATTGCTACCTTACCCTAAAATGTTAATTCTACAGTTAATTGTTGCATATTGTCTTAGTATAATAAAAAGTTATGTTAAGAGGAAAAAACAGAAAGATTGACTTAACATTTCTTTACTTTTACCTATAAACCCTACTCAACAATTAGTTTCTCTATTTGATAACTAAATAAATGGAGTGTCCTTTTCTGATCTTAATACCAATGTTAATTCTATTTATGGGTTTTCATTTTGTTTTGCTTTGTAGTTAAGGTAAGTTATGAAAAGAAAACCAGTTTGGTGTAGACCTAAACCAGAAACAAGAGACCTTGAATCCTAGTCTTGCCTTAAGCACAGTCACCTTATTGACCTTGGGCCAGTCCTTTCTTAGCCCTAGGAAGAAAATGGCAGAGCAAACCACTTCTAAAAATCTTGCCAAGAAAATGGCAAGGACTTCTCCAGGCAGCTAATAGAGTTAACAATGACTCAAAGTCAATTTGTTTGCTTGCTTGCTTGCCTGCCTGCCTGTCTGCCTATTCCAACTTTGTAAAGAATACCGTATATACTCGAGTATAAGTCGAGTTTTTCAGCCCATTTTTTGTGCTGAAAAAACCGCCCTCGACTTATACTCGAGTCAGCCGCTAAGGCACCATGCCTAGCCTGTGCTGGCGTGGCTGCAACCGATCGCGCCTCCAGGGCAGCATCGCCGCCGCGGCTGTCTACCCGCTGAGGGCCTCACAGGCGACCCCAAGCGGCCTCTCCTTCCCCATTAACGGGCGCCTGGGCCCCCCGCGAGCTCCTGCGTTGCGCGCTTCCAGCTTCGCCAACAAACTGCCAGGCTCAGGCAGCCTCCTCCGCCCCCTACCCTAGCAGCGAAGAGCTGCTCCAGGGGCTCCCGCCACGGCGCAGCCAGGCACTTTGTCTCGCTGCCCCCGGAGCAGCTTTTCGCTGCTAGGGGAGGGGGCGGAGGAGGCTGCCTGAGCCTGCGGTTTGTTGGCGAAGCTGGAAGCACGCCCGTTAATGGGGAAGGAGAGCCCGCACCTCCGAAAGTCTTTTCACCGTTGAGGACTGAACAGGAGAACCGCAAATGCCGCACTCCCCAGGAAAGGGTGGCCCTCTTCCTCTCGGCGGCTCCCGCCACGGCGCAGCCAGGCACTTTGTCTCGCTGCCCCCGGAGCAGCTCTTCGCTGCTAGGGGAGGGGGTGGAGGAGGCTGCCTGAGCCTGGCGGTTTCTTGGCGAAGCTGGAAGCGCGCCCGTTAATGGGGAAGGAGAGCCCGCACCTCCGAAAGTCTTTTCACCGTTGAGGACTGAACAGGAGAACCGCAAATGCCGCACTCCCCAGGAAAGGGTGGCCCTCTTCCTCTCGGCGGCTCCCGCCACGGCGCAGCCAGGCACTTTGTCTCGCTGCCCCCGGAGCAGCTCTTCGCTGCTAGGGGAGGGGGTGGAGGAGGCTGCCTGAGCCTGGCGGTTTCTTGGCGAAGCTGGAAGCGCGCCCGTTAATGGGGAAGGAGAGCCCGCAGCTCCGAAAGGCTTTTCACCGTTGGGGACTGAACAGGAGAACCGCAAACGCCGCACTCCCCAGGAAACAAACTGCCAGGCTCAGCCAGCCTCCTCCGCCCCCCCCCCAGCAGCGAAGAGATGCTCCGGGGGCAGCGAGACAAAGTGCCTGGCTGCGCTGTGGCGGGAGCCCCCGGAGCAGCTCTTCGCTGCTGGGGGGGGGGGAGGCTGCCTGAGCCTGGCGGTTTCTTGGCGAAGCTGGAAGCGCGCCCGTTAATGGGGAAGGAGAGCCCGCAGCTCCGAAAGTCTTTTCACCGTTGGGGACTGAACAGGAGAACCGCAAACGCCGCACTCCCCAGGAAACAAACTGCCAGGCTCAGCCAGCCTCCTCTGCCCCCCCCCCAGCAGCGAAGAGCTGCTCCGGGGGCAGTGAGACAAAGTGCCTGGCTGCGCCGTGGCGGGAGCCCCCGGAGCAGCTCTTCGCTGCTGGGGGGGGGAGGCTGCCTGAGCCTGGCGACCCCAAGCGGCCTCTCCTTCCCCATTAACGGGCGCCCGGGGCCCCCGCAAGCTCCTGCGTTGCGCGCTTCCAGCTTCGCAAAGAAACTGCCAGGCTCAGCCAGCCTCCCCCACCCCCTAGCCTAGCAGCGAAGAGCTGCTTCGGGGGCAGCGAGACAAAGTGCCTGGCTGCGCCGTGGCGGGAGCCCCCGGAGCAGCTCTTCGCTGCTGGGGGGGGGAGGCTGCCTGAGCCTGGCGACCCCAAGCGGCCTCTCCTTCCCCATTAACGGGCGCCCGGGGCCCCGCGAGCTCCTGCGTTGCGCGCTTCCAGCTTCACCAACAAACGGAGCTGCAAATCTGGTAATCGCTTGCGGAGCCTCGGCACGAACCCCCTTTCCCCACACTCCCCCCCCCCGCACTCCTCTGGCAGCAGCAGGCGGAGAAAGCCCCACTTCCCCCTGGCTTTGATGGCACGCGTGAGTTGGCTTCCCACTCTTTTTTTTTTAACTCTCCTCCTCTTCCTCCTCCTCTCCTCTCCCCTTGTTGTCTGGTCTTCCCTAAGGAAACTCGAGGGCTCACACTTGCAGGTGTTTCTCCCTGTCTTTCTCCCTGTCAATGATCTTTTCTTCCCTTCCTTTCTCTCAGCCCCATCCTCCTTCACCTTTGTCACCACAATCCTGAACAGATGAAGTTTGTACTTCTCAAGAAAGGTTGGATGTTCCTTTTGAGGAGGGAACCTAGTGTGACATCTGTATGTTGACCTACTATTGAGCCATGGCATGTGTGCACATGCAATGGAGGCATGAGGGAGAGCTGTGAAAGAGATGGTGGCTCTCCAAAACAGGATGTACATGCAGCCCATACACATGCTTTTTTCTTGCAAGGGAGAGAATGACTCCTGCCTCCCACTGTCATCATCATCATCTTTTGGGTTAGTGAATCAATTAAACCTTTCATGATAGTGAGATCGTTTCCCAAATTTCCCTTAAATCAGGGAAGAAATCAGAAACAAACCTTTGGACTGAGAATAAGCCTGTTCCTATGATGCCATTTTTGTTCACTGCAGTGTGAAAAATGTGAAAAAACACACTTCTTTTTCTTCATCTTCTTGGTCCCTATTTACTGGTCTCTTTCAAAGAGGAAATTGTGAACATCAAACTTATTCTCAACTGTCCTAGTGAAAGTTTTAATTAGACAATAATTCCCTCCCACGGCATTATTATGGATTATTTGAGAAACACTTTGCCATGGAAAAATGTTAAGAATGTGAACATGTTTGATTTTAAATGTAATGCCAGTTAAGATCTAAAGTTTCCTAAGAGGACTTTCATCTGTCAGGCACTTCATCTGTCATGCACTAAAAAATTAGTTTATGGAAAGCGAAACGGTGTGCATGTGTGTGTGAAACTAACCTCACTTACATTTTAAAGCACTCTAGCCTGAATGAATATCCACTTTTGTCCATAAATATAACATACAGATGAGGAGGAGGAATCCAGTTTTGAAGGATTTTAACTCTTGTGTTTTAGCTTGGTTGCTGATTGAGCTAAGGTTTTTGTACTTTTAAAGTTATTGTTGATGCCATATTGGTTTTGTTGGCTCTCTTTTCCACTTACAGAGCTAGTTTACTGTTTTTCTTTGAAATAAATATTCAAAAACATTTAACCTACTGATGCCTCAATTAATGTAATTTTATTGGTATCTATTTTTATTTTTGAAATTTACCAGTAGCTGCTGCATTTCCCACCCTCGACTTATACTCGAGTCAATAAGTTTTCCCAGTTTTTTGTGATAAAATTGGGTGCCTCGACTTATATTCGGGTCGACTTATACTCGAGTATATACGGTAAGTTGAATCTGAAGTGATTTATTGGAAATATATTATAAATGAAGGTTGTTGATGGCTATTTTGTATATGTTCATTTAGGTTTTATAGGCATGCATGTCTTCTGCTACTTACTATGATTGCCATATAATGTGTTTCACAATCCTTGTGAAATACTCAGCTTCAGAAAGATGCCACAAAGTATGCAGTGCTGCAGATGTAGCAACTGTTTTGCACCCATTTAAAGTAGCCACATCTTTTCTCAGGATCATAGGGTAATTAAGGAGAACAGCTGCACAAAAATGCAGCTTTTTATAGAGCTGCAGATAAGTGCTATTTGAATATCTTGCTGTACTTAAAATAATGTTTTAGAATTGAATTGGAAAGACTGCATAGTCAAGATTTCTCATTTAAAGGAGAATATTTTTTAAAAAATGTATTTAAAATTAATGGTTTGTAAAATATGTCTATATTTTTCTTGCATAATTTTTACATTAATTTTTTTTGTTCCTTCTTAGATCAGTGTTTGAGGAAGAACCAGAAAATACTCCCTCAACTTTGGTCAAAGAGCATGCAAAATCAGAACAATATGGCACACCGTAATATTGCCATTGGATTATTCATAATGATTCTCTTATCCTTGCTGGATGACAGTTCAGCCTTCCTGTTAAATCAGCGTCTGAAGGGAAGATTTCAAAGGGACCGGCGGAATATCCGCCCAAATATCATTCTTGTTCTTACTGATGACCAGGATGTAGAACTTGGTAAGAATTAAAGGGATTGTATGGTTCTAATTGATAAAAATGGCATACTTTTCACTGGTCCTGGAATTTACTTTAACTAGTTTCCGGTGGTACATAGATTTGTCTAGATCAGAGATGGGCAAGCAGTGGTCTGTATCAGTATTTGTCAACCTTGGCAAATGTTAAAATGTATGGAATTCAGAATTCCCCAGCCAACAATTGATGGGCATACATCTTTAAATTGCTAAGATTTTGTAAGAGTCCCAGAGTGCTCCATTTGAAGCCACCTAGCATTGCCACCAATTTGGAGGTGCCAAATCTTGGCCCCAAAATTGCATGTAGCTCCTGAAAGTCTCTACAGAACCCAGAAACCAACCCCCAAATAAATCTTATATTAATATACCTCAAATTTCCAAGTGAACATCCTTTTAAATTCATTGCATTCATGTTTAATTCCATAAAGAGTAAAACGGATGCTGTATAGGTTACTCAAAATGTTTATACTATACAATATTTTAAAACTGACAGTTCTGGACTTTGAAATGCGAATAGCTTAGAAATGGTTATTTCTCTCATGTGTTTAATAGCCTCATTTAAAAAAAAAACCCACAGTATTATTCATTGTGAGCTGTCCTAAGGAGCATTACAATAAAACTATTTCTTTTTGTGCAATAGAAATTCAAAATACTTACATTAATACTACAAGTAGAGTCATAGTTATTCATGGAGAGCTTCTTAATTTTGCTGATGTTCCTTTTTTAACATGATTTAAAATCATAAATATTATTTGCATTTCCTTTTAATTTCTTAAATCATAGAACACAACTACTGCATCAAGGAAGGAAATTTTTAGTTTAATGAAGCATTTTTGGGTAAGAATCTTATGTGTCTCAGAGCTAGACAGACCTGTTTTAATAATGCATATTCCAAAAAGCTTTGCACATTATCTCATAGTCTCTAGTGACTAAAATTCAGTGGGTGGTCCTTAAAAATTTATCATGATCTGTTTTATGCCTGCCTGCTTGTCTCTGATGCAATTGGCAAAGTTCTCTGAGCAGTATAGTTCCTTTCTCTAATAATCTGTTGTACTTCTGCTGATTTCAAGCACAATGGCTCATGTGCCCAAACAAATTAAGATCTGCTGGATGAAATGCATTTGACAAAGCCATCTGTGAGATCATATAGTGCTTCAGAATAAAAATTGTACTTAAATTGGCTTTAAGCTATTGTGTCTAATTTCATTTGTCTGAATGGATATATACGTTTTGATGGATGCAAGTTCCTACTGTAGTTTGGATCTCTTTCCAATAGAAGTAAACTAACAGTTCTGAAAGTGTTCATTTTGGGGTTTTGCTGCGGGGGTGGAACTGAGAAGAATATTGATCAGAGAACTATTACATGGAAAGGCAGAATAAGTAATCTGTTGTTTTAGTTGAAACCCCAGGCTTTTAAACAATATGTTGGGTAATGCTAAGAAATTATTGAACTTAGTGGAACTTACTTCTGAGAATACATTCTTCAAGGTTGCAGATATAACATTGTAATTCACTGATTTCTATGAAGTTAAAGTATCAATAAAATGTATCAGTAGATCAGTTCACTACAGGTAGCATCTTGTAGTTAAATACTTAACAAATAAAGTTAAAAAGCAAAGAATGGTACAAAGAATACTTACTTTTCAACAATAACAGTGCACACTTGTATTTAATGTTTTTAACTACAGGTGGTAGTCCTCTTACAACCACAATTGAACCCAACATTTCTGTTGTAAAGTGAGACAATTGTTAAGTGAGTTTTGCCCCATTTTACGACTTTTCTTGCCACAACTGTTAAGTGAACCACTACATTTGATAAGTTAGTAATCTATTTGTTAAGTGAATCTGGCGTCCACATAGACTTTGCTTGTCAGAAGTTTGCAAAAGGAGATCACATGACCTTGGGACACAACAATGGTCATAAATAGGGAACAGTTGACAAGCATCTGAACTTTGATCACATGATCCTGGGGATGCTACAAAAGTCATAACTGAAAAACAGCCATAAGTAACATTTTTCAGTGCCATTATAACTTTGAACTTTGAACTAAATGAACTGTTATTAGTTGAGGATTACATGTTCTGTTTAATTCCACAGCTCTTCTGAACTGAGTGATACATCTTTTTTTAATTATATCCGAAAAAAGATGAAAAAACTGGAATATTTTTGTATTGCTCTACAAGTTTAAAGATGTTAAAGAGTAAGGAGAAAAAATTGGGATAGGAGGTGATATCTTGACTTTTACTCTAAAGGCAAACAGTCTCCATGTAAATAACCAAATACATTTTTTCCAAGATATGTTCACCCAAGATATGTAGGTGGCAAATATGTAGCAATCATGTAGTTTTATCTATAATCACAGTTTAACTACCAGTAAATCTTATCATGGCATTCAGCAAAGCAAATTAACCAACTTTAGGTAGCATGAGAGAAAAGAGGTAAAGCAAAACATAGACAGTTTTGGATATTTACTCCCCTCTCCAATATAATATTTTCAAAGTCAGTGTCATTTCTGGTTGAGCATTCTTCTGGGCACCAGAGACTGGCACTGTATTACTAATAGGAAAATACGTATAAATGAGTAAGGAAGTACACTGCAGACTGGATTAGTAACTCCAAATCATAAACCCAAATCTTAGTAAGATAGATAGATAGATAGATAGATAGATAGATAGATAGATAGATAGATAGATAGATAGATAGATAGATATCAGATGAACACAATACAGAAGTCTGATGATGGCAGATGAGATTCTGCCGAAACGTTGCTACAACTTTAAAAGCACAACGATAATGACGTGGGAAAATACCCGAACAAAGCTGAATACCATATATGTAAGTACCCGTGAAAACTTAAGAAAACAAATATCAGACCTCTACGGGGAGGAAATAAACAGCCAGACCAAAACCTATGAGAAGCTGGAAGTTAAAAGAGCAAGAATACTATGTGACCTCAAATTCCTATGCAGCTGCAGAGACAACAATGCAACACCGACCAGCTTCAAATTAACATTTCATCACAGCACAGCAGCTACTAAACATATCCTGAAAAGAACTGAAATGGCTCTACTCAGGAACGAGCTCCACAGAAAGAGATTCCAACTCAATCAGTTAAACAAAGATCTCCTAACCCTTCACCTGGAATTGACCAACAAAATCCATCCTCTACTTTGGGACAAGATAAAACAACTTACAAATTGGAGAGCTGAAAATGAAACCACTTCCAAAAATGACAAATTCCTGAACAAACTAAAGAAATTAGAACATGACAAGAAAGCCCCCAACAACTCACAACAACACCTGAAACAATTAGTATACAACGTTTCCAACAGAGAACTCACCAAAACAGAAACAGATGTCCTAACCAAAGGATTCAATTATGCTATAGCACCTAAAAAAATCCCCACAGAATCCATTAGATGTGGAGTGGAATCCAGCCTAACTAAATTAAATACAGATGAAGCTGATAGAATAAGACACCAAGTCACTAACATCCTACGCACAAGCAAACCACCTAAAAGCCCTGAAAGCTCTAAGGAACGACAGCAGGATAATCATACTTCCAGCAGATAAAGGTAATGCCACAGTAGTAATGGATAGAAAAGACTTCGAAACAAAATTGACAGACCTACTCCAAGACTCCACATAAAAACCCATAAACACGGACCCAACCACATATCTGGAAAAAATAACCAAGAAGAAAATCATAACCAGCAACATGAGCAAAGAGATCCAACAGACGATCATCCCGAGAGAAAAATCTTCCAGATGTCCCAAACTATACGGCCTCCCAAAAATATACAAAGAAGGCATACCCCTCAGACCCATAGTCAGTTCTAGAGGAACAAAACCTAGCCTACAAACCTAGCCAAATACCTAGCAAAGCAGCTACAGCCCCATGCTGAAGCAGCAGCTTCACATGTACAAAACTCATACCACCTCTTGGAAATGATCAAAGATCTACACGTGGAACAAAAAGATCTGCTTGTAAGTTTCGACGTGGTTTCACTGTTCACTCAAGTCCTGATAAACTCTCGAAATCATCAAAAATAAATACCAACCACTCAAACACTTCATCGAACTAATAGAACACTGTTTAACCAACACATATTTCACATACAAAGGACAAAGATACAAGCAAATTGAAGGAGCCCCTATGGGATCACCACTGTCACCCGTCATTGCAAACCTGTTCATGGAAGAATTTGAATCCAGAGCCCTGGCCAATGCCATCCTCAAACCCAAACTATGGTTAAGATACATCGATGACACATTCGTGATTTGGCCCCATGGAAAAGAAAACCTAAACAATTTCCTAACACACCTAAACAGCACACCCCCAAAATCAAATTCACCATGGAAAACGGAAACAAACAAACAACTAACATTCCCAGATGTAGTAATCTACAAAAAAACAGATGGCACACTAGGACACACCATATACCAGAAGAAAACACACACCAACCGCTACCTCAATGCCCAATCCCACCACCACCCAGCACAGATAAACTCTGGGCCAAAACACTAATTGCCAGAACCAAACGCTTGGCAGGCAAGATACACATAAAGACTGAACTATGCACCCTGACTAAAGTACTGACAGCTAACGGGTTCCACAAAAGCAAAATCATTGGCCTGATCCACAACAACACATTGAGACATGGTGGAGACCTAGAAGATTAACAGACCTATGGAACAGCTGTCCTGCCCTACTACATAAGAGGTACTACAGACAAAATCAGTAAGATACTACACAGGCATCACATCAAGACTGCCTTCAAAACAGACAGAAAAATAGCAGCCATCCTAAGGAACCCCAAAGATAAAATTGACCGAGAAAACCAAGGCATATATGAAGTCCCCTGTGCATCATGCCCTGCCACATATATTGGACAGAAGAATAAGTACCTGCCTGGATGAACACAAAATGAAGTAAAAAAGCTGGAACACACTTCCTCACTAGTCCAACACAAGAAAGCCACAGGTCATAGCATCGACTTCAATGGCACCAAAACCCTAGCCACTATGGAAAACCCCTGCTACAGAATTATCAGAGAAGCCATAGAGATTGAAAAAAGACCCGAAAGCATGAATAGAAGAGATGACTCCACCAGACTGTCAATTATCTGGAAGCCTGCACTCTCAAACAAAAAAATCTCCACACCACAAGCCAGGCAAATACCTGGGCACAAACAGATTCCCCCTCAAACACACCCCAACCAGGCACCCAGATGAAACCTAGCTTCCTAATAAATGATAGCCATCCGTTTACTCAAAGCCAAGCCACACTAAAAGCCTCCAATACAGGAAACACAATGTTGCCAGCCAATCAAGACAAAAAAAAGCTACAAAACAGACAGAAGATATTAGAAACACCAATCAAGCAGAACACAGTAAACTCCAAGATCAATAAATACAGACCAAGACTCCCAACCAGTCAGGATGAAGAAAAAACCATTCTGGCACATCAGTAGGCTAGCCCCAAATTTAAAACAGAAACGGCTATGAAAGTCTGACTCACAGACGAACACAATACAGAAGCCTGATGATGGCAGATGAGATTCTGCCGAAACGTTGCTACAACTTTAAAAGCACAACTATCATGACGTGGGAAAATACCCAAACAAAGCTGAATACCATACATATAAAGTGCAAACTTAAGAAAACAAATATATATATATACACACATACATACATACATACACACATACACACATTACAAAGCACTGAATATAATAAAACTTTAAAGTCATCTGTTAGTTTCTGTTCCCCAGAATTCATTTATTCAATTCAGAGTCTTCAAGAGTTAGTGTTAATGATGTGGTTTCTGCTAATAAAATGCAACCTGGTGAAAAATGCAGCTCTATGGATGTCAGTAATTAATATTATAGGTTGTAATGTGTCACATATCCATTAAATCTGTACTTGCACAAAGGTTTTCTTTTTTTTTTTCTTTTTGTAATGTATGAAATGCTTTCCATAAGCTAGAAATCATACCAATTAAATATGCACATATTACACTTTGAAAAGTGGGACTGAGAAAATCTGATAATTTTATATCCTGGAGGCTATGTGAGCCTCTTAGTGATCTCATGCTAATTTTCTCAAACCAAATCCTGTTTCTCAAACCAAATCCAGACATTTTCAGACTATGCTGGTTCAGAAATTTGATAAGGTCCTGTTATGTTTGTCTAGAGAAATAGAGTGTTTCTACAATTAATTGCCAAATTGCAAAATATATCTTTCATAGTGAAAGTTTTTCTTTTATGTAATTTGTGATTACTACAAACTATAACAGCTGGAACTGGATTACAATTAAACCAATTAACATTAACTTTATTGCTGTTAGAGTGTTCAGGCTAAAAGTGGTGAAAAACAAAATGGGCAGAAGGGTGACCACTGTAAATATTCTGCTCTATATTTCTTTTGCTTTCCTTCTAAGCCAAGTTTCTTGCTATTAAGACTGCAAGAATATATGGCAAATGCCTCCTAAGATCCTAAAATAGTCAGACAGGGCTCTAGGAGTTTACAGAATTTGCAGTAGGTAGAGATTTCACTGTATAACTTTTATCTTTATTTGAGATCTGCAATGTAATAATAAATTGTGCAGATTTGTATAACAGACATTTGTACCATGTTTTCTCTTTATGCAGAATTTGCATTCTAGGATTGGGTGAGAATATGTGTATATGTATACATAAACAAGTTTCATATATATGTGTGTATGGTTGAAAAAAACATTGATGTAGAAACTTTTCATGTATGTAAAGCATTAACCTCTTTATAGAACATTTTTTCTTCTTCCAATTTACAGAACAAAAAGCTAGATCTCCATATTACCTAGTATAATATATTATAGGAAACCAAGAGAGCCAGGCATGAGTCTTTGCATATTGGCACTGCTTCCATTCCAATGCATTAAAAACATTTTGAAGACAACCTTGAAATTTCCATTTGGACCAACTTCAAAATAATGAAAACAAAGAAAATTGAACTCCTTCTCTACCCCAAGTTTCCAACACTTTTGTGAAATAAGAAAAAACAACTCTTGCCTAGCTCTCTACTCTGCAAAAGGAAAATAAAATTAATTGGATGCACATGCCTACTCATCCATATGTTGTGTGCATTTTTTGTGGTCATACACAAAGAAATTCACAGATTCCTATGATGGGAAGCTGAAAGGGATCAAGCAAACTTTCTTCTTGAAAGACCAGGAAGTTGGGGGCACAAGAAATGATGAGGTTATTTAAGGTTAAGAAACCAAATACATTACAATTAAGTAAAAATTTGCTCAGATCTCAAACACAACCGATTTGATGTGATTACAGAGGCCCGAAGCAGTTTTTAATCGTGTACAGAGTCCCATACCATTGATTTATCCAAATGCTTGAATAAATATTTGAGAAGATCCTAGCATATTTAGAATGTCTGAGTCAATTAAATGCCATTAATCTTATGTGATGTCCTTTTTGCATGACATACAAACATAAATGTGGTTTAAATACAACATTGCTACTAAATATTGCAACATAAACGTTAGACTGTCTGGAATAGTTTTTCTCTTTCAGAGACAAATATTTTGCTTAGTTTAGTACCCAATTAACAGATAAGTAATGACGTTCTACTAAAGGAATGAATCAACTGTTTGGGAGATTTTATTTCCTCTTGGATCACTTGTCTTGGGAGACAGGATAAAGGAAGGAAGTTTTTGTTGGATGAGTTGCCATTGTTTAAAAATATTTAAGGCCATATTGTAACAAAAGGGAATGTTTACCTTTCACTAATCTGCCCCTCTGGATTAGCTCTTAAACTAGAAAGAGATTATAGATTTCAGTACTAAAGACTGTTGATTTATAGGATCTTGTCATTACAGTGATTTTATTAAATGAAGTTAGTCCCCAAGAGGAGCCATAATACGTACTATTATTTCAATAAAATGCCTTTGTCATTTAAAAAGTTATTAAAATTATCTTTTAATAACAAAATGACAAAATATTGATAAAACCTGGGTTATTTAAATAGGAAGGAGGCAAAGCAGATAAGATTATGAGTTCTACCTTTTAATAGTTTAATTAATTATAAAATTTCACCTAAATATCAAAAGAGAGGATGGTATAACAGGAAATATGTATATAAGTACATGAACACTTTTACTATGTTTTCATGCTGTAAACCACTGGGAAAAATGTGTATTGAATCTGGCAGTATCTAAACACAACAAATCAATAAAAGAATAACATGGACTTAATATATTTTCATTTCAGAAATTACTTTCCATTGTATGATTAATTTGATCATAAGTACTATTTTCCCAAGAAGGCATAGTAAATAAGTTAATAACATAGTATCTAATAAGAACAGGAAAATCTGTTCAGATCTTTCTTTCATTGCAAATTGTTCACATGAACTTTTCTGGGTCCTAATATTATAACTAATGACCCCTCTTCCAATTTCCAGTTTGGCAATAATTGTTTAGAGCAGGTGGGACGCATCTTATATCCAGGATATATTGGTTTACACTTATTGTCTGTTTTCAATGTCTAAGTCTGTTGAGAGATCCAAAGCTTATAACTTTCATCTTTTAGTCTATTTTGAGTTTGGGGGAAAAAAAGAGCTTGGGCAAATGAAATTCAAAATGTGCATGTGAATGAATTCGTTTTCGGTCTGGATATTTTATACAAAATACCTGAAGAGGAACAACCAGTTGAGAAATAATCCTTCATTGTGATTGCAAATGTATCTTTTGGAAATGAACTCTTCCTTTTACCAGTAATTTGTACACCATACTGAAGATAGAAACTCTAATTGACCATATGCATTTGTGAAGATCTTTAGAAGGACAAAGTAAAATTTGAAGCAGAACAAACACTCGTGGCCTAGAAACCATAGCAAGAAGTATCTGTAAATAGTCAATGGTGAACATTTTATAGACAATTATTTTTAGTTTATAATTTAAGAGTTTGATTTATAGTCATTCCCATGATCTCGATGGTACCTAATTAAGGTAGAAGCATGGGTTTGAATTGTATCATTTTTTTGGCTATATTATGTATTTTGTACACTATAGTAAGAGCTGGAAATGCGGATAGACATGAAATTTCCTCTTGCCCAACAGTTGACCTTTGTTGAATGGAAAAATCTGAGGGGCATTTTCCTTGCATGTGCTTGAATGTGAGCAAACATTTCTACTGCTTTATCAGGAAGTGAATATTTGAAGGACCAGATTAGAGACAGATCATCTTAGAGATTTATTTATATAGTCATTAGCAGATGACAGTGACTTGATAATGAATCTTATCTATCAAGTCATATTTCAGGAAACAGAATAGCCCTATCTGTTGAGATTGTCCTGCTCAATTGTTTTATTTTAGTTTTCTTATTTGTGTCTGATATGCTTCTTTAGATTTAAAGCTTAAAGCTTAACTTGCTGACAATTTGGAACAATCTGATATGGCTGTTGTGCTATTTCTGTAGCATAGCGTTAGCTTGAATATTAATATTGGATTGTTTGGGTTTGTTTGTTAAACCTTCAAAGAGTTTAAAACATCAAAGCTTTTACTAAATGTATACTTTTGCAGGGATGAATAACAGATGTGTCACCAATTTTCCCTTGCTTAAATGACTTTATCATGATTGGCTCCTTCGACTTGATACTTAGGATGAAACTTCTGCATCTGATAAAACTTGTCTTTTTCTACATGATGTTGTTTTTCTTTCCTCAGGTTCAATGCAAGTGATGAATAAAACCAGGCGGATTATGGAACAAGGAGGTGCTCACTTCATCAATGCATTTGTGACGACACCCATGTGTTGTCCATCCCGCTCTTCTATTCTTACAGGGAAATATGTCCACAATCACAACACTTATACCAACAATGAAAACTGTTCATCTCCATCCTGGCAAGCCCAGCATGAAATTCGCACATTTGCAGTATACCTCAACAACACGGGTTATAGGACAGGTAAGATCAATGCAAAAAGCCGGCTTCTTTATTCAGACCCATGCTTTAGTACTGAGGTTGAAAATGTATGTATTATACTTGCCATATAATGCACATATAATTTCACATATGCTAAAAAAAGATACCACTTCCAAACTGTTGCCCTACCAATGTTTTATATTTCAGCTTCTACATTTTGGTAAGTAAGAGGGATCCAGATTCATGTCTACTGTTAATCACCAAACTTAAGATGACGGTGAATAGTTCATTCTTTCTCAACACAATTCACCTCAAAGGTTTTCATTGTGGGAGAAATTTGGAAGAGGAAGTAAATCATGATATGGATAAGAAAAGATAATGGAAGATGTCCTTAGTGTGAAATAAAAGGAAGCGGGTGTTGGGCACAATTAAAGGATTTGACTGGAAGACAGATCTGCTCAAACCACCAGGAAGTTTCTCTGTTGAAATGATTGAAAATTATGCAAGGATCTAGTAATGTAGTTGCACAACTTCCATTAATGTTATACTTGTGACTGGGAAGGGCAAATTCCCAGGGTATTACATTTCATTTTTGTCCGTAAGTGTAGAAAAGGGTAGCATTTGAATTCTGCCATGGAAACCAAACTGCTTTGAGACAACCTTGTAGAATAAGAGCATTCAATGAAAAAAAAAAATGCTCATCCATATCCATGCTAAATCATCTCTTTCCAGTTGTATCTAAATTACTGCAGAATCCTAGATTTTATATTGCTAATGACCCACCAACATTAGAAACTTGGTATTCTGTAAGTAAGCAGTCATATTCTGTGCAGAATAAATGAATAGGTCATATTATCAACATTTCATAATCCAATATTGTCTATATATCTGTATGTTTATGAGACAACCTCTGCATTATGTGTGTGAAGATCCAGATTTGAAATATAAAATATGAGCCTTCACATATAAGGTACATGGACAGTACCTGTCAGGAACATCTTGAACTTTTCCCAAGGTGTATGTCAGTTGGCAAGGGCAACTGCACAAGCCCCAGGAGAAGATACAGGTGATTTAAAGTGTTTCTAGCAAGTGGTATAATATGCACACTTTGAGTCATAGCTTCCATGTTTACCCTTGTATTCCATTATTATATACAAAGACAAAATGTCTACCTCTGTTGTTTGCATATAAAACAAAATTTTCATGGTGAATATGACTATTGTGTGGAAATGTCAGTGTTGAGGTAACAAGATATTAAGTCTGCATTGTTGTATATACATGTATTGTGTGTGTGTGTATGTATGTATGTATTCTACATATTGGCAAAAAAAAATCAGAAAATAAAATACAGACTGAATAGTCAAGACCTTGTTGATGATCCAAACTCTGTCAAGGATCTTGGAGTACTCATTTCTAAAGACCTAAGTGCTAGAGCCCACTGTAACTACATAGCCAAAAAAGGCGTTAAGAGTTGTTAACCTAATCTTATGTAGCTTTTTCTCTGGTAATATTACGCTAATAACTAGAGCATACAAAACATTTGCTAGACCAATACTCAAATACAGCTCATCAGTCTGGAACCCACATTACGTATCTGATATTAACACAGTTGAGAAAGTCCAGAAATATTTCACAAGAAGAGTTCTCCACTCCTCTACTCGTTGCAGAATACCTTATGCACCAGATTCGAAATTCTAGACCTAGAAAATCTACAACTACGCCACCTTCGGTCCGATCTAAGTATAGTATATAAAATCATACATTGCAATGTCCTACCTGTCAATGAATACTTCAGCTTCAACCATAACAACACAAGAGCAAACAATAGATACAAACTCAAGGTTAATTGCACCAAACTTGATTGCAGGAAATACGACTTCAGCGTATTTGTCAATGTCAATGTCTAGAATGCTCTACCTGACTCTGTGGTTTCTTCCCCAAACCCCAAAAACTTTAACCTTAGACTGTCTACTATTCACCTCACCCCATTCCTAAGAGGTCTGTAGGGGGGCGTGCATAAGTGCACCAACGTGCCTACTGTCCCTGTCCTATTGTTTCCTTTTTTTTTCTTATATGTATCCATGTATTCATAACTATGTTTTTACTTATACCTATTATCTTAGAAGCAATTGACAAAAATAAATAAATAAAATAAAAACAAAGAGACAGAGATCTTCCTATAGGCCTAACACCTCTATTCTTAATGGGAGTTTTCTATCTTTGTTTTTATTACACTCAGCGGGAAGTTAGGCAGGAAGACATTATATGTAAACATGTCATGTTAGTTGAAGGATTAATCTGAGGAAGTTCTCCCACTCGGTGGCTGAATCATCTCCACAAAAAAGAATGGCCAGTCCTACTCTTGAATCAAAAGCATTATAAAAATAATAATTGAGGAACAAATAAAGGATTCTTACAGTGGTGGGAGATTCTTGTATAAACAATTACAAAACAAATGTTCCCTCTTACTTTTTCATTATTGGGTGCAACTTCCTTCCAAGAGGGAGCATTTAAAATGATGAATATGATTGTAGAAGTCAAACATGAGGGAGTGGTGCTTGATTTCTCAAATCCTTCTAAGAAATTCTGTTTTTTATATTCATTTTGATTGGGAGGGAAATGAACCTCAGCCCTCCTTTTTAAGTTTGCAGTTCCATTTGCAGGCTTATGGGTGCACTACTTATGGTCACTTTCTTATAAAGATTTCTTTTAAAGGACTGGTGTCTTCCTTCCCCCCTTTGCTGACCTACATGCATGTTTAATAATTGATACTTCTTCATTCTCAAACTAGAATCAAAGGAAAGTGTTACTTTTGGACATTTCTTTTTACCAATTTAATTTCAAGCCAAATCAAAGTAAAGGTAGAATTTCAGAGGAAATGTTTGCTGCAGGGGATGGTGGAGGTAAAATGTGGAAGAGAGGCAGAAAAACATTTGAAAAGAAAATAAATAAGAATGAACCAAGAGTGGGTAAAAGAGGGACTAAGCTCGTGGAGGCAGCAACAACAAAAAGACAATCTTGGATAGAGGAATTTAATTCATAATTTTGAATCTTTCAAATTTTAAGCTGAAAAGCTATTGTGAGAACATTCTTTGCAGATTTAATTTGGATTAATCATCATCATAGAATTTTTTAAATTTTATTTTATCGTTTGTGAATATAATTGGCAAAGAAGAAACTGTATTTTATATAGCACAGTTTGAAAAAAACTAAGCACATATTTGAATTTAGTATATATTGAACAGGAAATAATATTGACAGTAGATTTACTGTTTTGAAAAGTTTTTTTGTAGCTTTAAAAAAGTATACTTTCATTTTATTGGAAAATATTTTCCTTATTTTACATGGCCAGATATTTCAGCCAAACCGAACTGACGACAGAGATAGAAAAAGTCAGATAAATGGCATTCATTATATGATACCTGGTGCTTGGGATTAGCGTGTGTTGGAATCTGGGGGCGTTGTCTTTACTATCACTCAGCTTTACAACTTAACAAAACAATGCAAAATTGTGATATTTATTACATCTCATCAGTTGCATAATTCTGTTGACCAGGATTTTACAGATCTCCATGAAGCTAATGAACTAATGAGCAAGAAAAAAAATCTAGACAGTGCTGTAATAGATGAGGACAAAAGGCCAAACAATCAGTTATTGCAAAGCTGTACTCAAAACCATATTCTACATATAGTGGTAAATGATTTGCTTGCTCTAACTTGTATCAGCAGAGTCAACATTGTCATGACTTTTCTATGGATTCCAGACACTGAAAATCAAAACGGACAATTCATAACTAGAAAATTGCTTACATCAGGTGTGCGTATATGGCAAATTACTATACAAAGTGACTAATATATTTCCCTACATTAAAACAACTCTCCAGAGTACCAATATTTTGAAGTGCACTTGTTAATTGTGTCTGACAAAAATAGGCAATAATGGTAAAATTGTATTGCAATCTTTTATGATTGCATAGGGAGGAATATTGCTCAAAGCCAAACAGATGAAAAGTACAGACAGCAGAACTGTGTTATCCAAAGATGCAGAATAAGTCACAGCCAAGCATAGGGACGTTCCTCTCTGAATCACAGTTCTGTCTGCTGACTCCTAACCAGTAAAACCAGATTGCTTCCCATTGAAACTTCTCAGTTTATATTGAATATATTATTGCAAAGAAAAGGCCAGTGTTCTATGCTAAATTAAGAAAAGGATGAGTTACTTTGTACAAGATACTCCTAGGATGACATTGAATAATACCCTAGTGGTTTTATAAAGGTGCAGTTTCTGAAACATCAGAGATATGTTTAAAGATGCATAAGAAATCTAATTGAGAGGTAATCATTGGCCTAAGGTCATTCAATGTATTTTATGACTAAGTAGAGATTTGCATTTATATTTTTAGGACTTTATTTCTGTTCTCTATTAACAACCTTGTTATATTATTGAAACAATTATATTTTGTCTCATGTTCCCCATGCTGTGCATAGAACTCCCAGGTGGAAGATAATCTAGGTAGCTATGGATAAGATTCAAGCTTTTTTGAATGAAGGCAAATACACATGTTCCAGGATAATGCTGCAGGATCCGATCTGAGTTGGTGACCGGGAGGTCAGAGGTTTTGTCTTCCAAGCTTTTGGATGTGAGCTGGAGCCCATCTTCAGGGAACTTCTCCTTAGCAGACTGTGTGCTGTTCTGTGTTTGGTATTGATATGGTGCCTGCTGTATGTGGCTTTTTAGATGCTGATTGGAGTGTGTTGATAGCTGTGCTCATTTGCAAGCTCATTTGCTTGTGCTGCCCGGCCCTTGCCTTCTAAGTACTTGATAAGCTGGTGGTAGATCAGCACTCCTGTTGACTGATGAAGGGACTGTTTCCTGGGCTTCAATCACTTCCCTGGCTGTTTTTGTGCCTGCTCATCCAACAATCTTAGTAGTTGAAGCATCTAATGTGATTTATTTGTTCTCTTCTTTCATGATGGAAAGGTGTGCTAATAAATAAACAAACAAAACTCTAATAAATAAACAAAATGGCATATTGGTACCGGTAGTAAATTTGATGATATACAGAACATACATAGTTGCAAAGTAGAAGGTGTGTCCTTGCTCATTGCAGTGTGAGACTGCCTTAATTTTTTTATCATAGTTTCAGCAATATATGATGTTTTACAAACATTCCCTGACATTATTCAAGATATATGTGTTTTTTTACATGCACATTCTTGTTACATCGTCCCCTCCCCATATGGACTTAGAAAAAAGATTATTGAAGAACTTCAAATAAGTAATTCTACTCTCGCCTAATATCAGGTATATGGATATACTATAGAAATACCATGGAAATAGTCACACTGAGACTATTGGACAGGTTTCTTTCTTCCCAGCCAAAATGCATCCATAGCTATAAAATGTAGTTGAAGAATCAATACAAACATTTAATGCTCCCCCGTGTTTTCCTGAAACCATTATATGTCTGTTTTCCCTCTCTTTATTTTTAACAAAATATACCTCTGTTTGGTGTATTTTTAAATTGTCTATTGTCCAGAAGGCTCTTCCTTTTTTTTTCTTCCTTGCTAATGTACTGTTCTGAGGGGATGCCAACACCTGCATTTAAATAATAATGTTCTCTCTTATTGATTTGTCATTTCAGCCAAGAAATAATACCTAGTTTGAGATTTGCTTTGAAAAAAAATCAACTTGAAGTCTTCAAAACCAGAACTTAGGTGGACAATTTATCAAAGGCTTTCTACAGTCCATGATAAATTTCAATCCTATAAATACTACATCAGTATAAAAAAGCTGATCAGATTATTGAACTTGAGCCAATAAAAAAGAATAATATATATACCCTAAAAAGAATATGAGCATCTAAAAATGTGCTTAGAAATTCCCCATTTGCTATAAGTCAGACATTCCCAATTCTGCTCTTATTTGAATATTAGGAGCCAAACTGTACATGACAGATAAGTTTAAGTCCTTGATTTGTCTTTTTGGGAACATTTATAAATGCAGCCATTGGGAGGGGGGAATAAGAGTTTTCCCCTTCCTTTTCACATTTTTCTTAGAGAAGTCGTTCCTTCAAATTGATTCTTTGAAAACAAGGACTGAGACTTGCTTTCCCCTACCAACCTTTAGTGATAGAAGCAGTTTAAGAAAGATTCAACAGAAAAAATACCACAAAGAAAAATAGCATACTCCCTTAAACGAATTTTCATCTTAAATTATCATCACTGCAAGGGAAATCGTATCTTTCAGAATAAAAGGTTACAATCAATATATAGATTGTATAATTGTGACACCAGATGTTGTGGGACTTCTCACAGCTCATTCAGCTCTTAAGTGGAGTTTTCATAAAGCAAACTCATTTAAGTAGTTAGGATTGTTGATTCCAATGTGTTGGAAAATAAAAGACAGCAAAATAAAAATGGGATTCCAGAGAACTCCTTACATCAGTAAGAGTTAGACTACCAATCAAAGTTCAATATGAGCAACGGCAAGACAAGCTACGTTGGTACAAATGTCCAATTGTCACATATACATTAATAGGATGTCTGCTGATGGAGATTGATCAAGTATCTTGGGGTCATGGTAGATGAAAGGGCACAGGTCACAGCTGCTGTAAAATAAAACCATGTTAGGGAAAGCGTGCAGATCATGGCTTATGGAATTCTTGACAAACTGGTTACCAGGATTGGCTGAAGGAGACATCTGTAGTTTCTGCCCTATGTTTGTGTGTATTTCTACTTGCATGAGCAGGTACTGATGAGCACCTCCATTGGAAAGCACACGGCAGACTGGAAGCAGAGCATATTCAATATTTTTTCTAGAAAATATTTTTCCATGATCGAATTTGACCATTTTTTACTGCAACGTTATTTGGCTGATTTCTCCCATTACACTGAAGTGGTTCCTGTTCTATTCTGTATTTAGAGATTTCCTGTTGATGGACAGACAGCATTCTAGGCTTTCCCAACACTTCTTTGGTTTTGAAAGAATAACCAATCAAATACACACACACACACACACACACACTCTATGTATATATCCGTGTTGGTGAACCTATGGCACGTGTGCTGGAAGTGGCATGTAGAGCTCGCCCAGAAGAGCCGCACTGCGAATGCCCCGCCGCCCAACAACTGATGTCGGGCATCTGGCACACATGCGTGGGGGTATGCAGGACATGTGCACGCATGTGCAGAATCATGCAGCGTACCGGGGATCACATGAGCAGATGCATGGCACATAGGGGGAATATTGCACACATGCACAGAGATGTGCAGCGTGCATGGGGCGGATTGTGCATGCATGCAAAGATGCATGGTGCACGGTGGGAATCACGCACGCATGCGCAGATGCGTGACATGCAGGGGGATCACATGCACAGGAGCATGGGAAGGTGCGGTATCTGCCATCCCGCATCTGATGGGCGGCTCATGATAGGGAGCGAAGGGAAGAGAAATGACAGGAAGCGAGGTTTCCTCTTGATGAGCGCGCCCCGAATGTCTTGGCACACGCTCTTTTATTGTGCTTTTTTACAAGAAAATGATTTAATCAAAAAGCTCAAGTCAAACATGATAATCTCATCAGGATGTGCATGTTTACAAAGCTGCATACCAGACAGATCATTTACAGTGTGGATAAGCTTATTAACAACCGTCTAGCTCCTTGTCCCTTGTACGTGCCTTGCAAAGGTCACTGAAGAGACAGAAGTTAATGATTACACGTGAATGATACAATGTTGCAAACACATGAATGATACATAGTTGCAATGATACATAGTTACAACAGGAGGGGCCAGCATGCATTGCCTTCTGGGTGCTGGCATGCAAGCATGCGCGCTTGAGCGCACGCACAATAATCAGCATGTGATCTGAAAAAGGTTAGCCACCACTGGTATATACTATATATGGCCACTGTATCTGGAAAGTGGATATTTTAAAACTGGAAAAGGTGTATAAAAGGGAAACGAAAATGATTTAGGAAAGCTACAACAATTCCCCTCATGAGGGATGTCTGAATTTTTACCTTGAAGCTAAGGCAAGTAATTGGAGATATTGCAGAAGTACTGTATATAAGATTAGACACTGTATAAAAATATGGAGAGGGCAGCCTCTTCCTCTTTTTCAAAATGGTAGAACTTATTGAAGCTAATTGTGAGGGGACTTTGGGATCAAAGACAAGAAATACTTTTATATATTAAACATAAACAAACTTTGGGATTCACTGTTTCTGACTGTTCCAAAAGGGGAACAGTCAGAATGGAGGATGAAGTATCGTGGAATCTGCAGCTAGAAAGGTGGGAAGGAGTGAAAAGATTGGAGTCTTTGCAGGGAAGGAAACAACAAAGACCAGACCCCCTCCGCCATGGAGAATTCTGAAGCCTTTATATGGCTTTTCCCAAGAAAATGTAGTCAGTCTGGTGAGATTCTTGTAAATAGGTAGGCAACAATTAAAAAGAAAAAAGCAACTCTAATCAGCTCACAATGCCATTCTGATTTCTTGTGCCTGACATCCCAGTATCAGTACCTACTAATATTGATTGTAATTTACTACCTCTGGAATTGTAAGCAACATTCCTAAATGCCAACTAATAGGAGCAAAGTAAAAGTCAATTTTTCTCCCACCATGTTTATAATTTCTTGAAGGAAGCTGGTTGGTCACTTTATAATTCACTCACATTATTTTTTACAAATCTTGAAAGTTGTATTTCTCAAACAGAAATATCAACCAAGATTTTTAACACAACAGATTTTCTTTCTTTCAAAACTTTCTCAAGAAAGACGCTACTTTAAAATGTCACAGTTGAATTGGAAAACAACTTCTGGGAGAATAGCATGTTTGTGGTTAGAAAAGTCAGACTTTTAATGGATGGGAGGTTTTTCTTAATTAGATTATAAGTCTAGTCATTTAACAAGTTATCACATGACTGATATGATTTTACAATATTTTTTGAAGCACGCATTAAGCAAATGCCACAGTTGTTAAGTGGTGCCATTTTCTGCAATGGGTGGTTTTTTTGCTGGAAACCAGAAATAAAAAATCATAAATCACAGTACATGACCATGGGATGCTGACAATGGCCATTAATGCAGATTGGATGCCAATCATCCAAAATATGATCACATGAGCACAAAGAGTGTCTAGACCACTAGAAGTACAAATCCAGATCATTAGTACCTTTTTTATGTCTAACTTTCAATAGTTGCTAAACAATTTGTCATGTCAAAAATTACCTATGTTAGTTAAGTATACTTTTACATCAAAGAACAGAGTCTAGTAACTAGATGCAAGACTAAGACTATCAGTTCTGTGAACACATAAGCAGATTAGGAAGAATATTATATGTGAGGAAGTAGAGAAACATGATTTGGACTTGTTCTATATTTACCCAGTTTTGTTCTAATACATGCTGTAATGTTAATAAGATTTTGGGAAGAGTAATAATATGTAAATATGTTAATGTGATACTGAATTATATAACAAAAGCTTGGGTTTATTTTTTGATGTATGACTATAGTTCTGTGTGGATATAAGCATCTGCAATTAGCAACAATGATGCCAACATAACAAAACTAATGGGATATCATGACTCAAAATTGGTCTTTTGCAATTAATTGCGATATCACAATTTCAGAAGAGATGTGTTTGCATTGCAAAACTGTAAACCATATTTTGTAATTTACCTCTTGATAGATACCCATGAATATTTAAAAACTGAGTAACTTTCACATACTTCGTTTTCCTTTTTTTGCTATAGATTATATCAGTATAAATGAATGGGATGAGTGGGATAGGATAAGATGGAATAGCATAGGATAGGATCCTGTTTTGTAAAAATCCAAAATAACATTTCTTTGGCACATATTCTGGCACATACAATGGTTGTCTCTTAGATCTCATGGCAATAAGAAAACATAAGTAATACATATTTCAACAGTATCCAGTGGACAACATAATGGTGACATTTTTCTAATGAAAAACATTGTATATTGCATCTTGCTTGCATTTGGCAATCAAAAAGCTCAAGAGTATAACAACAATATGTATAATGTTCATGTACAATGCATATTTTGCATTTGGCAAACTGCCTGAAAAAGAAAGCACAACAGACACAAAACTCTTAGGAACAATTGCATTTTAAAAGGAGAATTGAAAACGGACTCAAATTACACATTCTAAGATCTTAAACCTAGTTTTGCACACATACCTTGTGTGACTACCATCTATTGGTTCCAACAACTCAGAAGACAGTGAGAGAGAACCGTGTCATGATTTATAAAGCTAGACTTTGAACTCATCAAGTATGTATCAAGTCATGAAATATTCTTAAGACAAACAGTTATTCTGGATAAGTAACAAAAGAAAATAGTTAAGGAAAGAAGAAACATCCTGTCTGTGGAAATGAGATTAATCATCAGAGTGGAGATTCTTATCTTGTACTAATTAGTAGACCTTGTGAACTAGAGATTTTATGTAAGTCGGAGTCAGAAGAAAATTAAAAAAAACAAAGTCTCTAGAGTAAAATAAATGTCTTCAAACAAACTTGCAGGATTCTGTTAATGTAATCTTACAGTAAAGCAGAATTAGCTCATCTGGTCATGTTTCCTGTCTGGGGTACTGGGACGCTTGAAATCAGTCTTGGAAATCTGATAGTACAAATCTCCCACCATCTGTCTCAAAGACGCTTTTTCAAAAGGCAGCTGGACTGTTTTTTCCTTGAGGAGGAAGAAGACATTTTGCTTCCCGTCCATGAAGCTTCATCAGTTCTGGTACTATGGTGAGGGCAATGGACGGATTAGTTCTGATAGAATTGGGCGGGGGGGAGGTTGGAAGGTCTTGAGGCTACTGGGGGGGGGGCATTGTCTTCTCAAGAGCTCTTAGGGAAAGAGCTTAGACCAGATGATTGGAATGAAATATGATGCTTCCAACCCATCCACCCCCATTCTGTCAGGACGAATCCCTCCATAGCCCCCATTATACTGCCAGAACCAATGAAGCTTCTTGGATGAGAAGCCAAAAAAACAAACAAACCCCAGTCCAGTTCCCTTTTTAAAAAGTACCTTTGAGATAACTATGACCTGGATTGACTGAGAATCTCCACAGACATCTCCCACTGTCTCTTTTACATCCTGAGAAGTTAGGGAGGTTCCTGTCTTAAGTTTCTTTCCTTGGCCATTATGTAGTTGTGGACTATGCCCTGTCTTATCTGATTGTTCTTTGGCAGCATCTCTTCCTCCTACCACCACTCCCAAGGTCATTCCCATATACTGTTACACATAATGACAAGGCACAAAAACCTTTAGATGTTTGTGTGTCTGCTTCTCTGGATAAGAACCAGTATCTTAATCCATTATTCCCTAGATTTCAGGTCAGGAAAAGTGCTTAATTGTTCATTCACCCACACATTGTACGTTGCATTTTGCTCTCTAAACATGAAAAGTGGCTCAGAAAGCAATCTATCTTGGGAGACCATCTCAGGTTCCACAGTCCTTTCTTAAATACAGTTATGTATGCCTCTGCTTTAATCACAGCTGTTTAATTTTGTTGTTATTTTGTAAGGACTGTGGAGAGGACTAATTAAAGGAAGTCTGACATTAATGGTTGCATTGATGGAACTGGAATGTATTAGTGTATCTCTGTCTATGCATGAACTAGATGTCAACTACATAAAATCTTTAAACCAATCTATGCAATGACCCAAAATCACAACTGCCCTTTCATTAGACAAAGTGAGCGCGTGTAAAAGCCACAATATGTGACTCCACCTTCTCACAGTCACACCACACCACCCTCTTGTAAATCCCAAGAACCAGTGAGATCCTTCTTATTAGGATCAGGAACAGAACAGTTTCAATGATCGTATCTAAAATATGGAAGTCATTTACAAAAGAGACCAGCTTTCTGAAACATTCTGTTCTTTCTTTCTTTTCTTTTTTATCGAAAGGCCTCTGTCAAAAAGTTTTTAAAATATTTTTATATTTTCTGTAGTATTTTTTCTGTTATTTATTTTTATATTTTATAAATGATAACAAACTAAAATACTGTCAAAAATTGGCAGGTTTAAAGCATTTAAAGTTATTAATAATATATTAGTGACTTTGTAAATAATAATTTGAATTGAAGGTTTTTATAGACATAGCAAAAACAAATACAAACTAAACTAAATAATAAAGGGAAAGTGAGAAAAAAGTTTAAAAAGTACAAAAGAAAAGAGAGAGAGAGAGTAAAAGAAAAAGGGAAAAGAAACAAAGACTTTCAGCCTTTATCATACTGAGTGTAACCTAATATAACTTCCCTCTCAACAATAGATCAGTGACTGTCTCAAACATTATTATATACAGTATTATGGTGGCCAGATCAATGTATATTTCATATTCTGTTTTACCCCTATAGAAAGTACATATTAACACACCATTTTATATTTTTGGGTTGTATGAAATCTGTTGCAAAGAAACCTTGCAGTTGATATCTGAGACATGTTTATATATTGCTGTCTCTTTACCTACCTTGTCATCCTCTGCTTCCAGCTTTCTTTGGGAAGTACCTAAATGAATATAATGGTTCCTATGTGCCTCCTGGCTGGAAAGAATGGGTTGGATTACTTAAGAACTCTCGTTTTTACAACTACACGCTCTGTAGAAATGGAGTGAAGGAAAAGCACGGATCTGACTACGCTAGGGTAGGTCCTATTGATTTATTTTAATTTGTCCCCCTTGCCCCTAACTGTGAGATTAGCCCAGATATGTTATGGATTTAGTCTAATTAAAGTATTTGTTTTATAGCTGAGAGCCACTGCAGGTAATATAAATTGTAATCCATAAACCCGCTCTTAGGCTATGCCTTATCATTTTACTTCTGGAGGGATATATGATTTAAAATTTATTTAGTGACAGCAGGCAATTCCTGAGATGGTAAACATTCCAATATGCTTACCAGCTGAGAAATAGATTTGATTGTAGCTTGACTCATACTGTTTTGGCTGGTATTCTCTACTTTAATTAACATACAGGGTTATATTCTGTACTGCTGTATGCCTATAATTATTTTATTGCAAAATCATTGCTTCCATGGTTCTGAGATGCTGCTGTTGGTCAATTCTAAATCTGTCACTAATCCCTAAATTCAATATTTAGTTACAGGGCTATGAAAATAAGATCAAGAGTACATTTGTGATATAATCTCTTAATTACAGTGATCTATTAAAAGTAAAGCTATTTAGAATATAACATTCATATGACATTGTGTTCTTTTATTATTCATTAAGAGTAGCAAAACAGGCTATGTTCTTGTAGGCATATTCAGATATAATAGAGTGAACAAATCTAAGTTTTAGCCAAGAATGCTAAATTAATAAAGGAGTGCTTTAAAAACAGCTGTTTCTCTATCATGTAAAGAGACCTTTTTTCTTTTAATAGCAACTCTCTTGGGTGCATCACATGCTATTTTTAAAACTATCTCTACTTTCAAAAGAAAATAAGAATTTGTCTACCTATTTAAAAATCCATCTCCTAATGCAACTCTCTTGTTTCCCAATCTATTACTGAGCTCAATTTAAAATGCCAGTTTTAATATTTAAAAATCTAAATGGTTTGAGATGACGTTACCTTTTCTTCTATGTTTGTTTTTATTCTTTAAAATCTTCAGAATCTCTGCTTCATTATTTAGAGCCAATCAAATGAACCAAGGTAGGTTATTACCATATAGAAGAACATTTTTGGATATGGAACAGTCTCCTTTGAGTGATTTACTTGGCAGTATTCATGAGGTCTTTTTAGTCCCAAGGCCCCTTTATACATTGCATATAACCTCAGACTAATTTTTTTTTAAAGTATGGCTGAAAATTTAGGCTTTTTGTTTTAAGAGCCTTATTGTTATACATCACATTTAGATTGTATTATTTGGCATTTAAATAGGGTTATAATGCTTTCCAGACAGTTTTATATTATGGATCAGTAAATAAATGTGATTAATAAATCTTCTCTGCCTGATGCCATCTAGATTGTATTGGATTAGAGAGAGAATTATTAGAATTGTGGTCCACCATATCTAGACAGTACTATTAAAAGGTGTTAGAAAATGATCAGTGTTGCCCGGTGATAGCTGGTCCAAAATTTCAGAAAGGTGTCTTTTCCAAACATCCATGAGATACCACAATATGATTTGCAGTTTCTTAAATTTAAAAATGGATTTCAACATTGAACCGTGATCCTTCTCAATTTTTATATTTTTACAGTGCAAAGTTAAGCTCACCTATAATTTTACATCACAGTTTTATATCCAGCACTCATATTTAATATTTTTACTAAAGAAGTGAGTTTCCCAGCATAGGCCTTTCTGTTTTGGTAGGTCTTATGAGTGTAACATATTCTCTATAATGTTAAGGTGACAAGACAGTTGCCTGTTTCCTTGCTGTCATAACAGCTGTATCAAAGCTGAAAATACCATGACTATATGTTCTTTTATAGCTTTCTCCATCTGTTCTGTTTTCCACTGTCCCTCCCAAATATGGCATAATATTCTTAATTTGACCCCTAGTATGCAAGTGAGGAAGAACAGAAATGGCCAAGAACCTTGTGGAAGAACAGATGGTTTTCAAAACTGAGCGCTGGGCAGCGGCGGCCCACGGCTTTCGGCCCTGCCTTCCTCAGCCTCATCCCTCAGGTGTCTGCCTCGTTCCTCTCTCAGTCACTCTCTTGCTCCTCCACCAGCCCAGGAAGAAACTGCTTCAAAGAAGCTGGGGGGGTGGCTTTTCCTGTTACCGCAGCTCCTCCAAAGTGCCCGTTCACCCCCACCCAGCCACCCATGGTTCAATCCAGTGCTCCATTCTGCCTGCCTGCCTTCCTTCATTTCTGGTTGTTTTGGAGCAGCTTCGGCTGATAAAAAGAGGCGAATAGTTATTATTCTTAGCCGAAACTGCTCCGAAGCAACCAGAAGCGAAGGCAGGCAGGCAGGCAGGCAGAACGGAGCACTGGATTGAACCACGGGTGGCTGGGAGGAGCTGCGCGAACAGGAAGCCACCCTGCCAGCTTCTTTGAAGCAGTTTCTCCATGGGCTGGTGGCAGGGCTGCCAACTCTCACGCAATCAGCGTGAGACTCACGCAATTCAATCAATTTTGACTGTCTCACTCTGATAAACAAAATCTCACGCTAAACCCCCAAAATCATGGAATGTACAAAAATATCCCTACATTCTCTGATTATATTCTGAATATTCCCCTTAGCTTAGGAGAAGGATGAGCTCCCAGCGCCGCCCCGCCCTGCCCAGCCACCCCGCCCTGCCCAGCCACCCCACCACACCTCTTTTCCCGCCTTAATCCTTCTGCCGGCGTCCCGTAACTGTCACGATGCCGATCATTATCGCTTCAGGAAAGCGAAGAGCAGGAGGCTTCTTCGCCGCCCGGGGCACTCGCAGCCACTTTGCCCCGCCCTCTCCCTCTCTGCAATGTCCTCTGGGACAAGCCAGCTGCCCTAGGCTTTCCAAAGAAGGACACGAGGGGGCTGGCAAAGCCTCTTTACAGCCTCGGCCAGTAATAACAATGGTAAGCAAAGCCAACGGAGTGGCTTCCATTTAACCCTTTGGTGTTTAAATCTTTGGTGATGTTTCTATTTTCTCTGGCTGGATTTCTGACCCAGGGGAGAAAGACCATTTAAAAAAGCAAAAAGGACAGAAAGAACACCAAGAAAGAATGGGACAAACCCCCCCCCCCAAAAAGAGATCCAACACAACTCTGAATAAAATTATTATTATTTTAAATTTTATTATTATTATAATTATTATTACCACCCCTTTACACGCCTTATGCTCTCTTTTAGCTGATCCAAAAGAGTCTTCCCAAACCAGCAAGGCGAGAAGCGCGCCAGGCTGATCTATAAAGGGGCTGGGCAGCTTTTTTGCAAAATACTTAATAGAAAGGTTGGAGGACTGACAGGATTACATCTCTGGCAGTGGATGAAGGAATCACTTTTTCCTCTTTCTCCTTTGAGTTTAAATCCTAGGTCTCCATGCACCAGATCGACAGGACTGTACTACATTATTATCATATTTTCAAACCCTTAGATAAGGACTCAATAAGGACTTTTTTTGATGCCAGTAGGCTTCTCAGCCCCAAATTGGGATAGCCCTGACTCAACTAGAACATATTCTAATCTTAACACAATTTACCATCCAAAGAGCAGTAAGACCATTAAGTTCAGAATCTAAACTTACCCAATAAATAATATACTGTTTCCTCACTGTGCTCAAGCTTCAGAATACAGTAGATGAGTTTTACAGTTAACAATATGTATATTTATATGAAGCACTCATTATTTGATTAAATGTTTAGTTTATACATGTCTGAAATTATGAACCCCTATTTCAGTCAACAAGTTAGTATATAATTAAAGACTGAGACTATAGCATTTGATATTGGCATGTAGTATGGTATTTGATACAGAAAGAAGAATACCCATTGATGTATTTGCATTATCTCTGTAGTTGTTTCGGGTTTTTGTCTTTTTGTTGCACATTGAATTCATCCTATAGTGGTCTATAGTACATCACTAAGCTAATAAAGTCAGTTGAGGTAGAATGCTGCAGTTACAAGTCAGGAACTTCAATTATTCATGGTCAGTGAACTGCATTATTAATATCTTACAAATCCGGTTCAAGTACATTGGTGCTGCTTGCATGTATGTATGTATGTATATGTCCAAATCATGACTAAAGTATGCATCAGATTGCACCATTTAAAATGTAAAATTGTCAAAGCTCCCTACCGTGGAAGGGGGGACACCCCCCTTCCACACCATCCCCCCCCCTCGGTCGCTTCGCTCCCTCGCAGTGTCTCACTCTGAACTATCACTCAAGGTTGGCAGCCCTGTGGTGGAGGAGCAAGAGAGCGACTGAGAGAGGAACGAGGCGGGAGGAAACCAAAGCCGCTGAGATGGAGAGCAGGACAGGCTTGGGTTGCTTCCTCCCTCCCCTTCTTTCATTTGTGTCCTTGATCCCTGATCCTAGCAGCATTCACCGAAGGCGAAGAAAGCCGCCATTTTTTTTATTTTCTTTGCGGCCCGGTACAAAGTGATCCACAGACCAGTACCGGTCCGCGGCCCAGTGGTTGGGGACCCCTGCTTTACTCTCTAAGTGGTTTATAGACTCCGCATATTATCCCCAACAATCTGAGTCTTGATTTTACTGACCTCAAAAGGATGGAAAGTTTAGTCAACCTCAAGCCCTGTCAGGATCAAACTCCAGACTGTGGTCAGAATTAGACTGCAATACTACATTCTAACCACTGTTGTGCTTCTTATCTTCATTTCATCCTTTCAGGACTATCTGACTGATTTGATCACCAATGACAGTATTAGTTTTTTCCGAATTTCAAAGAAGATGTATCCCCATCGACCAGTTCTGATGGTTCTTAGTCACGCAGCTCCACATGGTCCAGAAGATTCCGCCCCTCACTATTCTCATCTCTTCCCCAATGCTTCCCAACACATGTAAGTATGCATAAATAATACACATCAATTGTATGCAATTCCAGAATAAAGTAATTATAATCTATATTTATTATAAATTAAATACATTCCTGGGAAATAATTAGCAGATTTGTTTCTTGTCATTACTTTATCCTAACTGCAAAAACAGAATAGCTCAGTATATTTTCCAATTTTTAAAACTCTGCAACTATTTGTTGAGTATAATGTGTAGTTATGCAGAGTTTCCTTTTGGTATGGCAGAAATACTGTCAAGGACTGAAAAATAATTGGGAAAAATAGTTACATAGGTTAACAGTAAAAGATAGGATAGGGCAGAGATTTAAACTGTAATCTTAAATATGGCTATCTAGAAGTATGGCCTATTGACCACAAACAGACTTGGTTTGAAAATACATTAACCTACAAACCCTCAAATCAAAGTTACCCAAATGAAGCTTAAAATGTGCAAATCCACCTTTAACTGATTAGGTTGGGTGAACACAGTGACAGAAATTTCCCCTTGCTAATTGCATATATTGTTTTTTATTTTGTAGTTGAGGTGTTGGGGTATAGTATGTAAGCATGTATGTTATTTGGAAGATATCATATTTTAATAAATAGCTAGAGATTCAAAATTCCATTAAAGAATTCACTGAAAAATTGGATGGGAGGAAATGTGTGAGTACATATTGAGAAGATTTCTTAAAGGATATTGAAAGATAACTATTTTACTGAAAGTAACAAGAGTCTGCATTGGAATATGTAGTCACAACTTTAATATAAAAATAAATCCTCATTTCAATTTTTGCATGAAGTTTTATTTAATTTCTTGACTTCTCTAAAAATATTTTTCCACCATAGTTGAATAGTTTTTATAAGATTCTTAGCGCTGCAGATGGAAACTGTGTAGTTTGGCTGCTTCTCCAAGATCAAATATAGAGAATTTGTACAGGATTTGCAGAGCAAAGGATTTCTTCCCAATCTTACCACTTCAAATTTCTGAATAGATTTGAAGTGGTTATTTTTGGTCAAATTCCAAAGTTGTTATATGTTGTGTATTTGGAAATAACATGGACAAATCTTTTAAGCATAAGAGGATTGCATTTGTAGTAATCAAAGAAGATTGTAGACTTTGGATGGATTAAGCAGCAGGAGGCTTCAGATGAGCCAGGAAATCACAAAGCATATAGGAAAAGGAATTTACCAAGTATTTTAGATTCATTCAGGGCATTACATAGCAACAGTTTCCATAACCAACAGCATTTTCAAAGCAGCTCTGTCCTTATTCTGCTACAATAACATTCTGAAATCAGAGGGAGCATTAGCCATGTAAGAGAATAATAAGCAATCTTTTCTCTCTGGAAAAAAAGAAATCTCCCTTCCTTTTCTCTGAATACTATTTGAATCAGAAAACCTATATCAAAGCATTCCATTTGCTAAAACACCATTAAACAATTTGCTAAGTCCATTCAGGATGCTGGAAAACCAGAGTTCTAAACATTTTGCCTACACCTCTATTCAAACAATAAATGCATAGGATATTTGCATGTAATCCTGATATATCAATAAAGCTCAAGCTCTCAAGATACACAAAAATAGCACCTGGAATCATAGTCATTACAAGTCTTGACTGCTTCTTTCCAGAAATCTGGGCTTAGAAAAATTGGAAGGCTGGCATTTATTCCTCTAGGTCTTTTTCAGGCATGCCTGCACAAAGTCCTAGGGAGTTCACCAGGACTACTTAAAATATTTCTACTTTAGTCTTGAAGTCCTTGATGCTTGGTCAGGATAGTCTCTAATATTCCACTGTGCCAGGCATCCAAGCTTTTTCTTCCAGATGCACCTGTCTTCTTCTTTCTTGCCTCTGTCATTGGGTAGGATTCAAATTTTGCTAGGCATTTAGGGGAAATCATTACGTGGCACTTGTGCAAGCTGGAGGTATTGGAAATTATGCAGTTTAAAGGATTAAAATTTACAAAAACTCATTCAGGTCTGGCTCATTTTGAAATAAGAATAAGAATTTAATATAGCTTCTTTTCCTGGTAACTACGTTATGCAGTCGTATTCTGCTAAATATTAAACTACCAAATATTGTAAAAAGGGTTTGTAAATTGGATGCAGGCAGGCACCCAATACAGCTCACACAGCAGAGGTGTCACAGGCACTGTTTTGTGGGTGCCCAGAATTGTTGTGGGTGGCCTCATTCCTACCACTACCAAGCTTCCAGATACTTTTTCAAGGGTAGCCATGTGTAGAGCATGTTGCAGTAGTCCAAACATTGGTTGGATCCTACTTTTTCTTCCTCAAGGAGAGCAGAATTATATTTTAAAAAACAAGCTTTCTGATTGACCCCTGTGTAACATAGGTAGTCATCCTGCAGGTGCTTGTGGGCCTGGGTGTTGGACTCATTTCAAAACCTTTCAAAATGTGGGAAATCAGTTCAGACCATTGGTTGAAAAGAAAAGAAAAGATACCTGTCCATAGCTATAGAAGCAAACCTTCCAGAATAGTTTCTCCCTGACTTCCTAGAGTATCAGAAGGGACAACACAGGCAGAGTGACAATATGTTACTATAGCCTAAACTCAAGGCCTACGGGCTGGATGGATCTAGCCCACTGGGCTCTCCTGGTCTACCCAGTGCGAAGAGGAAAGATTGGTCCAGCGTGGCCTCGGCCCAGTCTACCCAATGCGAAGAGCAAACATGGCAGCAGTTTGGGGAGTGGTGTCAAGTTGGCCACGCCTGCCCAGTCAGCCACGCCCGCCCTGCCTCCCTGAGGTCAACCACAGCCCTGATGCGGCCCTCAATGAAATTGAGCTTGACACCCCTGCTATAGCCTATTTCAACATAGAGTTCTAGTGTTCTTTCCTAGGGAAAGTCTTCTGATCTGGTCTTCTTCCTAAGGCTGACAATAACTGTTGCTCCTGAGAGAAAAGTAACCGAAAAGGGAACTAATGACAGCAGCATTGTATTGCTACTATTCAAATTCTGTGTGTGTGTGTGTGTGTGTGTGTGTGTGCGCGTAAACTGTATTTACTACAGTTTACTACATACACACTGCAAAGGAACAGAGCTTGACTGGCAACATTGCTTTCATTACTTTGGCTAAACAGTTTGACATAATAATAAGGAATCACCTGGGAGGTGGGCAGCCATATAAATTTGTACAATAAATAAATAAAATGGTACATTCTTATAGACACCACTGACAGACAAAGGAGATGAGATCTTAAAAGAAAAAAAGGGAAGAATGTTTTCCTGCTTGCCCTCACAAATTACCCCTGAGGGTAATAGAAAATTCAAAAGAAAGATTGTTTCCCATCTCTGCCCAATAGCCCAAGGGTATTTGTATTTATTTTATCTTATTTATATATCATGTTTAATTACCTCCCATCTCCTTCACAGAATGACTCTAGATGTAAATGAATAGAAATGAGGGGCTTTTTTAGGGATGAACAAACTAAAAGACTCAAGGTTCATCCCATCCCTGAAAGGACTTAATGATAAAGACTGCAACGATGACACCATTAAAGCCAACCTCTTTAACACATTCTTTGGCTCAGTATTTGTAACCAGCAATGGATCATGCCCAGACAACTACAATGATCTAATAGATATTGATTTTACAGAAGACAATGTTGAAAAGCACTATGCAATCTAAAACCATCTCTATTTATTGGACCGGAGGGAATATGTGCCTACTTCTTTAAAAAGCTATCCACTGCCATAGCTGAACCTCTAAGCATAATCTTTGAAAAATCCTTCAGGATCAGCTCCTTGGTCACTAGCCACAGTTATCCCCATCTTCAAAAAGGGAGACCCCAGCCTAGTTGAAAATTATAGACCAATCTCTTTATGCTGCGTCACCTGTAAAGTCATGGAATCAATTATTAACCAATCCATTATCCTCCACTTAGAGACAAACAACCTACTCTCTAATAAACAATTTGGTTTCAGAAAAAAAACTATCCTGTAATCTGCAACTCTTACACTGCAAAAACATGTAGACTACACAACTTCATCAGGACAAAGCAATAGACGCAATCTACATAGACTTCTGTAAAGCCTCTGACTCAGTGGTACACGACAAACTATTCCGAAAACTAAACTCTTATGATATCTCTGGACACCTGCATAATTGGACAGAAGCATTCCTGTTAAACAGAACAAATGGTCAAAATTGGGAGAGTCCTATCAAATTCTGTACCTGTCAACAGTTGTGTCCCCCAAGGCAGTGTTCTAGGACCAACTCTCTTCATACTCTACATAAATGACTTCTGTGATCATATTAAGAGCAACTGTGTTCTTTTCGCTGATGATGTAAAGCTGTTCAATAACACAGACAATACTGCTACCCTTCAAAAAGACCTTGACCATGTATCAGAATGGTCAAACAAATGGAAACTTCAAATCTCAACAAATAAATACTCTTACATATTGGCAAAAATAATCAGAAAATAAAATACAAGCTGAATAGTCAAGACCTTGTTGATGATCCAAACTCTGTCAAGGAGTTGACAGAGTACTCTGTCAAGGAGTTGGAGTACTCCTCTCTGATGATCTAAGTGCTAGAGCCCACTGTAACTACATAGCCAAAAACGCATTAAGAGTTGTTAACCTAATCCTGCATAGCTTTTTCTCCAGTAATATACTAACTAGAGCATACAAAACATTTGCTAGACCAATACTCGAATACAGCTCATCAGTCTGGAACCCACATTACGTATCTGATATTAACACAGTTGAGAAAGTCCAGAAATATTTCACAAGAAGAGTTCTCCACTCCTCTACTCATTGCAGAATACCTTATGCCACCAGACTTGAAATTTTAGACCTAAACAACCTAAACAAAAAAATTTTTAGACCTAAACAACCTAGAAGTACACCGCCTTCGGTCAGATCTAAGTATAGTACATAAAATTATATATTACAATGTCCTACCTGTCAATGAATACTTCGGTTTCAACCATAACAATACAAGAGCACACAATAGCTACAACTCAAGGTAAACCGCACCAAACTTGATTGCAGGAAATATGACTTCAGTAACAGAGTGATCAATGTCTGGAATACTCTACCTGACTCTGTGGTTTCTTCCCCAAACCCCAAACACTTTAACCTTAGATTGTCCTCACCCCTTTCCTAAGAGGTCTGTAGGGGGCATGCATAAGCGCACCAACATGCCCACCGTCCCTGTCCTATTGTGTTTTTTTTCTTATAAGTATCTATTTCATGTATTCATAACTATGTTTATACTTATACTTGTTATCTTAGAATCGCTTGACAAAATAAAATAAAATGAAAAAATTTCTATGAGGATTTAAAACTGGAGTTTAAAAATTTCAACTGATACTGACTTTAATCTCTATTCTACATTGAATATTGACATGGTGCTTTTGCAAGTCTTTTTCAAGTCACAATGCGTTCTCCAAAATATTTGCATATTAGGGTCGGCAGCATATTATGTTTATTTTACTGGCTGTTAATTATTTCTGTCTCTCTAGCACACCCAGTTATAATTATGCTCCAAACCCAGACAAACACTGGATAATGAGATATACAGGTCCCATGAAGCCTATTCACATGGAATTCACCAATATGTTACAGCAGAAGCGACTTCAGACACTCATGTCTGTGGATGATTCAATGGAGGCGGTAAGATTTACATGCTAATTCCTCAAGTCTTAGATGTAGGTCCTATCTTTCTGGACCATTCAAGAAACAAGCCAAGCTTTGAGAAACTAAACCAAGGTTTTCACAACTGCAGAAATTCAAGTTTCTTCTTTTGGTTTATAACATTGCATTGCTCTAGGAAGATCAAAGGTACTAAATTATAAAATAGTTACAATAGCAAATATTTCCTAGTACCCATTATAATTGTAGTCAGAGATACA
The DNA here is from genome assembly GCA_033807585.1 of Hydrophis major. NCBI lineage: Eukaryota > Metazoa > Chordata > Lepidosauria > Squamata > Elapidae > Hydrophis > Hydrophis major. Next base: position 237,026,347 of record CM066330.1, on the reverse strand, counting down.
CGTAAAAATGGAATAAGAAAATAGTCTGCATTAGTGTTCTGAACTTTAATAGCTCTTGATGAGTATTTCAGTCCTTTGAGGTGAAATGCCAGGAAATAAAAGGTGTTTTGATATTGACATGCATTGAGTAGCAGTTACTCAGCAAACATGTGGAAATACCCCTAAATAATTAAAGCTGGAACCTAGACTGTTTCCCACAATTATATTCCTAGTCACACAGACACAAGGAAGAGATCCAGTAGTTCCAGAAGGAGCTATTGAGGTGGGGGGAAAGGGGGAAAATTTCTTAACTTCCTTGCTCTAAAAGAAAGAAAACTGATCTTGCACCTCAAAGCTTTTAAATACTTTGTTTTCTGAACAATGTGTTAACAATATGTAGGAGTTTTTTTCTGAAGGTGTCTATAGGAAGACCACAAATATCTCAAGCAGTGTATGAATGTGGATACACATTCACTTGTGGGAGGTCTTGGGTCCGGTTCTTGTCAGAGGGGAATTATAAAGAATTGATCTATTTGCTAATCACTCTCTATTCCGACTTGGTTGCCAGCTCCAGTTTTAGCAGAGCCATCTTCAATTTGCCATTTCTTTCCTAGAAGCCTTAGTTGGTATCTTATGTGAAAATCAATGGTCTTTTTCTCAAGTTTATAAAGCTGCCAGAGAAATAGGGAGGAAAAATAATTTACTGCTGCCTATTTGACCTTCTTGTAATTTGTTTAAGATTAAGTATAACAGAGTTATTCCATGACAGTAAGATTAGGATTACATTGAGGCTAATTGTGATTTCATTATCACTGATTTGTGGTCTGTTCTAGGATGTTATAATCTTTTTGTCAATGCTACTGTATACATTTGAGGATATAGTAGTTTTGCAATTTATCATAGTGGCCATTTGGCCTTAAAATAATCCCTAACAAATTTGTTGACATAAAATACATTCTTATAAATAAGGGTGATACATTTTAAAATCGTGTCAGTCAGTCAGACTTAGCCTTCTACTTTATCACAGATGGACTCCAAAAATAGTTATGCTTTGACCTGCTTTTCTGTATTAAAAAATGAAGATATCTGGGTCATCACAAAAAGGCTATAGTTAGCATTTCCCGTTAGCTAAAGGAACAGCCTTTTATAAAAACCAGAAACACAGTTTGAAGAAAAATGTTTCACCTAAGAATGCATAATTCCATAACATGTAGTTATTGATACAATAAATCATAACAATTGGATATGTGTATATAGTCCATCTCAGTTGAGGATAGCTGACCTTTTAAATAACCAAAACATTATCAACTGAGAAAACCAATAATCCATTTTGGATCTCAGCCCTATTATAGGAGTTAAGGACTAAAAGCTCAGAAGGATATAAGACAAGGCAGAAAAAACTGCTTTGTACAGTGATAGTTGTGGGAATCATACAGTTTGCTCCTAATTTAATTATCTCTGGCTACAATTAAGCATAGTAGAAAAGAGATTTCATATTCAGTACCATGAATGTGAAACCCTTCTATTTTTTTTTTCAATTTTGAGTAATAGGACACAGAACAAGTCTGTAGAGATTCTCAGTCATCCAGGTCATGGTTGTCCCAAAAGTGTTTTTTCAGGAGGAAACTGGACTTTCTTGCTTTTTTTTTTTTCTTTTGAAGATGTCTCGCTTCTCATCCAAGAAGCTTCTTCAGCTCTGACAGGATAGTGGGAAATGGAAGGATTTATATTCCTTGCAGACAGATGTCATTTGCATCCTTTAAGACAGGGGTCCCCAACCACCGGGCCCTGGACCGGTACCGGTCCGTGGAACATTTTCTACCAGGCCACCGGTTTACTGGGTGCCACCATCTTGTTTTGATGAGAAAGTGCTTCTGGTGATCTTTTCCGGTTGGAAAGTGGCGTTTGGGTCCTGAAAGAATCCTCGCACCTTAGTTTCATCGAAGGGTGGGGCGGCTTCGAACAAAACTAAGGCGCGAGGATTCTTTCAGCACCCAAGGCAAGGCAAGCCGAGCGACCGTCCCGAAGCCCATCGACAAAGTACAAAGGAGAAGTTGAAGGTGGCGGGGAGAAGCAGGGGACGGCTGGCTGGCCGGTCGCTCAACCCGCCTTGCCATGCGTGCTGATGCCAGTACTGGGCTGCGGATCATTTCGTGATGCCGGTACTGGGCCGTGGCACAAAAAAGGTTGGGGGCCACTGCTTTAAGAGGCTCCTTGAAGCACTTGGAGGTTTATCTGTGTCCTCAGGGTTTCTCAGGGTCTTCAAAAGAAAAAAACAAGAAAGTCCAGTTGCCTGAAAAAGCACTTTTGGGAGGACACAGAACAGTTAAACTTGCCTCCTTAAGTGTTTTTAAAGGATTTAAGAACATACTTTGGTCAAACAGAAGAATAATCCTTGGCCTGTGGATTTTATTAAGAAATTGGTTTATGTTGGTGCCTATAATTACAATTTTATGCTGTTTCAGATTTAGTGCATGTTCATTTTAATTCATTGCTCCTGCTTGAAGTATTTAAAATAAATGTGCATTTTGAGGTGGGGGGAATGTAAATTGTTACATGGTTTGTTAAGTGACAGAGTATCCTGCAGCACGATAGCCTTCCATGACATGGCATGTTCCAGAAGAGCTAGACAATAACCTACTCCCAGTAGTAAGCCAAAGGTTGTCCAACAATTCCACAGATTCAGTGTTCTAGATAGAGGCTGATCAGAGCTTAGTCTTGAAAAGATACCTTCTGCTCTTATTTATTTACCAAATTTATTGGCCATCTACCTCGCTGCGGGCCTTTAGAAGACTTAGAGTAGGGTGAGATTCAAATTTCTTAACAATCGGTTCTGTGGCCTAATTTGTAGGTGTGGCTTGGTGGTCATGTGACTGGGTGGGCATGGCTTGTGTGTAAACATTATAAATAATCATGTAAATATTAGTTTTTTATTAAAAAAGGAGCAACTTTTACCCAAAAGCAGGCAAAGCAGGCAGGCAGATTGAATTGCTCACAGAATCACAGATTAATTTAGAGATCTATCTATCTGCAATTAGTTATCTGAGTCTGCACTGAAAAGCTTCAGTCCTAAGGAAGGTTCAGCTCTGCTTTTAGATTAGCTAGAAAGCAAGAAATCCAAGGATTTCCTGCTTTCTAGCTAATCTAAATCTCCTGGCAGAGCAGAATAGCTAATGGTCGGGGGTGGGGGGAGGAAAAATAGCAACTTACCAAACCAGCAAGTTGGATGGCTCGCATGCCAGGTAAGAAGTGAGTGGGCAGGGAGGGGAGGGCCAGCCAGTGGAGCGATTTTCTGGTTCTCCGAACTGGGGACAATAATGTGTGCAGCATTTGCAAGAAATCATCAGCTGTGCCACCTGGACAGCTGACAAATGCTATGCTCCAGTGGGTAGCGTTTGAAAATCCTCTTATTTCCTGCTTTTTCAACCTCAGCTGTACTGTGCAAAGCAGCTGAGGAGGGAAAAGCAGAGAATAAAGGATAGCCTAGAGCCAAGGCAGGTGGGTGGGCCAAACACCGAACTGGTTTGGTGCCAGCTGCTCTTTGAAGCCACAGGTTCTATAGAACCAGGCCGAACCGGTAGTATCCCACCCCTGGCTTAGAGTAATAAAAATGAAGAAAAATGAAAAGTGTTAACAGAAGTAAAATAATAGAACAGTAAAGTAAACAATGAGAAAGGACCAGTTATTGCCTCTGTCTTCATTCCTAGTGTTGTGAATTAATAAAAGTGCTTGAATAAAGAATATTGAGAGCTTGAAGTAAAGTGCAGGGTTCTGGCCCTGCATTTCTGATTGGCCGATAATAGCGAAATCGGATTGGTCTGTTCAGGAGAATCTGATCGGCTATTAAAGAGCCTCTCCCATTGGTTAACGGAGCTAGCGCTCCCTGTGTTTTCATTGGTTAAATACTTAAGAGCTTGCCTATATAAAGGGGGCCGTTGTGGCCATTGAGCTGAGCTGTTACACCATGTTAATAAAGAGTTTTGAAGTTCACTGTCACCAGCTCGTCTCCATTCTTAGCGCCCATGCGCAGAACTTAACACTGGCGATGAAGGTGGGATGTGGAGACGTCAGAGCCGACTGAACGACGAAGAACGATAACAGAGCACGTGGCTGAAATGCACCAATGGCGGAACCATGTCCGGCGGCGTCATACCACCCGCTCCATTCGACCCGGCGCAAGAAGACTGGGACTCATATATGGATCACTTCCAGATGTTTCTGGAGACCAACAATTTGAAGGATGCCACTACCGGGAAGAAACGGGCGATATTCCTAACTCATTGCGGGCTGACCGTATTCAAGATGGCCAAGGCACTAGCGAAACCAGCAGAAGTAAAGTCTATGGACTGGGATGTCCTTGAACCAATGCTGAAGGCCCACTATGCACCGACCGTGCCAACGCTCGTTAGAAGGCATGAATTTTACCAGAGAAATCAACGGAAGGGCGAAAGTGTTGCTGATTTCATAGCGGATCTCCGGAATCTGGGAGGCCTATGCGGGTTTGTTGACCTCGAAGAAGCCCTGAGAGACCGAATAATTCTGGGATTAGAATCACCGCACACCCAAAGCAAGCTGATGGCAAAAGGCGACATCAGCCTTGCCGATGCCATAACTGAAGCTACTGCGGCAGAAGCAACCAGGAAGTCGGCTGTCCGAATGCGCCGCACCCACGCACCGCTTCACCAACTCACCCACGAAATTTCACCTCAATCAGAAGGGCAGCTTTTGACAGCCCACCATGAGGACCTCAAATCGTCATCAGAAAGCGATGAAGAAGAGGTCCACCGACTTCGGTCCGAACGAGACCAATGCTGGAGATCTCAGTACCAATGCGCTGGTTGTGGGGCAAGCCACAATGCAAATTCCTCAGAATGCAAATTCCTCGATGCGCTCTGCCATGTGTGCGGGAAAAGAGGCCATATCGGACAGGTCTGTAGAAACAAGCTAGGACCCAGCCAGCCCTCGAGGGGGGCTAACTATCGCCAACCAACAGGAAGCCGTCCTGTAAAGCGAGAACCCGTGAACCACCAATGGAACAACCACTCCTACAGAAACAAAACCCTAAACCACTCAACGAAACGAGAAGAGGCTCACCAAACTATCACAATCGGTCACGCCTCATCTCTTGATGCCAAGAAGATCCGAGTGAAAGTGGCCATCAAAAACCAGCCCTGCCTGATGGAAGTTGATTCAGGATCGTCACTTTTGATGGTTTCCTGGAAGACAGCTCATCCCTACTGTCCGGCGGCAAGACCTCAGATTCCAAAGACTCATGCTCAAAGACTATCAGGGTAATCGAATTCCAGTCATTGGATCCAGCCGAGTCCGGGTATCATTTAAGAACCGTACAGCATTCCTACCCCTGACTGTAATCAACAGGGATCGGCCTAGTTTGTTAGGCCTCCAATGGTTCGCTCCACTCGGAATTGAAGTCGCCGGCATTCACCGAACTTGCAGCAGTGACTGGGAAGAGGACCTCGTCCAAGAATTCCAGGACGTCTTTGCAGAAAAACTAGGCAAGTACAAGGGGACCCCGATATCATTTAACCTCAATCCCGAAATAGCTCCCATCAGCCTTAAGCCTCATCGAGTTCCATTTGCCCTTAAACCAAAGATTGATGAGCAGCTTGATAAATTGATAGCCCAGGGTGTGTTAGAACCAACCGATCACTCTCCCTGGGAAACGCCAATCATGACACTCATCAAGCCGGATGGATCGATAAGAATTTGTGGGGACTACCGAGCCACCCTGAACCACGCCCTTCAACAACACGCTTACCCGGTACCGGTGGTGCAACACCTTCTCCATTCCCTGGGGGGCAGAAAAGTCTTCGCTAAACTAGACTTAGCCCAGGCATACCAACAACTGCCTGTGGACAAAAAGACGGCAGAGGCCCAAACAATCGTTACGCACCGAGGTGCATTTAAATGTAACCGACTCCAGTTCGGAGTGAGCGTAGCCCCGGGAATCTTTCAAAGTTTGATGGAAAGACTATTACAAGAGATAAAAGGCGTTGTCCCATATTTTGATGATGTGTTAATCGCTGCCCTGACTCGGAAAATACTAAGGGATCGCCTGGGGTTGGTTCTCCAGAGATTTAAAGACTCAGGCCTCAAAGTTAAAAAAAACAAATGTCAACTATGTACGGATAGTGTAGAATTTTTAGGATATTTAATTGATAGTCGAGGCATTCACCCCACCGATAGCAAGCTTAGGGCAATCAAAAACGCCCCAAAACCCCAAAATAAGGCCGACCTCCAGGCTTTTCTAGGACTTATCAATTTTTATAATGTTTTCCTGCCTCACAAAGCAACCGTAGCTGAACCCCTACATTGTTTATTGGACAAAAAAGCAACCTGGATATGGGGACACAGAGAGGAGCAGGCATTTTGACATGTGAAAAATTTATTGATTTCTGATGCTGTGTTGATGCAGTATAACGAGACTTTGCTTTTAACTATCACGTGTGATGCATCACCATTCGGAGTGGGTGCCATTTTGAGCCACGTTTTGCCAAACGGTAGTGAAGCCCCTGTTGCCTATTTCTCAAAGACGCTATCAAAAGCAGAACGCAATTACAGTCAAATTGATAAAGAGGCCCTTGCTATTGTGTCTGCTGTTAAGAGATTCCATGAATATGTGTATGGCCGAGCCTTTACTATAGTGACTGACCACAAACCTTTGCTGGGAATAATAGCGGGAGATAGGCCAACCCCTTATAAATTATCTCCCAGAATGACTCGCTGGTCAGAATTCTTGGCTGCATATAATTATAAGTTGCAACACCGCCCAGGGAAGGCCATTCCCCACGCCAACGCATTGAGCCGTGCACCACTCCCGGAGACCATTGATGACCCCGCTCCGATAGTGACAACACTGCAGATCGAGACACTTCGAACACCGCCACTAACAGCCCGAGATATCGCGATGGAAATGAAACACGACCCCATTTTGGCACGAGTCCTCAGTTGGGTTGAGCGCGGATGGCCAGTGGACCAGATACCTGACGACTACGACTACGTCCCATTCAAGAATCGACAAATGGAACTGTTTTTCCAGAAGGGCTGCATTATCTGGGATGATAGAGTCGTTGTCCCAGAGCGGTTATGACGAGCGATACTAAGGACCCTGCACGATGGCCACACCGGCATCGTGCGCATGACAGCCCTCGCATGGTGGCCGGGTATCGACAAGCAGATCGAAGCCTGGGTAAAAGCTTGTCACAAATGCCAGGAAGTTAGCAACGCCCCTCTGAAAGCAACCCCGACTGAATGGGAAACACCGAGGGGACCATGGTCCCGTATTCATCTGGACATTGCAGGACCTACCAAAGGACACAAATTTTATTAACGGTGGATGCCTACTCGAACTGGCTTGAAATCCATGAGATGAGAAATACAACAATCGAATCGGTCATCAGGAAACTAGACAGACCATTTGCAACACACAGATTACCAGATGTTCTGGTATCCGACAACGGGCCCCAATTTACCGCGCTGTCCTTTGAATAGTACCTGGCGGACCGCGATATTCAACATGCGCTGACTTCACCGGTGCATCCTGCGGCCAACGGAAGGGCCGAGCCCATGGTACAATTCGTCAAGAAAACCTTGCATAAAATGGACTATGGCGATATCGAAGACAAGATTAACCGGATACTCCTTTTGCAGCATATCACTCCGCACAGCGTCACCAACAAAACTCCCGCCGAGTTATTGATGGGGCGGAAGCTCCGTTCCTATCTCGACCGTCTGCACCCATCGTATTAACCTGAAAAACCACACGGATGCAGCGGGAAATGCCGTAACTTCCAGGTAGGCGACTTGGTTTTCGCTAGGAACTTTTCGGGCGATCCGCTGTGAGTCGAGGCAATTGTGGTCCAAGTAACCGGCCCCACATCGTACTGCGTGAGATGTCGCGACAATAGAATATGGGAGCACCATATTGATCAGCTGCGTTCAAGGCTGCAGTCGGGGATTTCCGAGTCCCCTGACTTCCAAACTGAGGGGGGAGGAGATGATGAGGAAGCTGAATTTGAAATGGCAGAAAGCCTAAGCGGAAGAAATGACTGCTCAGAGGCAACATGTGAAGAAGGATCGGGGTTGGGGGTGAGCTCGCCTCAAGGAAATGCCGAAAACATTAGCGACAATGAAAATGTGGATACAGAACTGGAGGCACCCCTTTCACCAGATAACGTCCTACCTGAACAAGACTGTAGCCAAATACCGGGAGGACAACGTAAATCAAATAGACAATCAAAACAACCTGCCTACCTCAAAGACTACGTGACCGCACCCCTTAAGCGGAACCCGGGGGGAAGGGGTGTTGTGAATTAATAAAAGTGCTTGAATAAAGAATATTGAGAGCTTGAAGTAAAGTGCAGGGTTCTGGCCCTGCACTTCTGATTGGCTGATAATAGCGACATCGGATTGGTCCATTCAGGAGAATCTGATTGGCTATTAACGAGCCTCTCCCATTGGTTAACAGAGCTAGCGCTCCCTGTGTTTTCATTGGTTAAATACTTAAGAGCTTGCCTATATAAAGGGGGTCGTTGTGGCCATTGAGCTGAGCTGTTACACCATGTTAATAAAGAGTTTTGAAGTTCACTGTCACTGGCTCGTCTCCATTCTTAGTGCCCATGCGCAGAACTTAACACCTAGTTTATAGTTTATTTTGGTTGAAAGCTAATTGTGCAGATAACAATGCAAGGATTTGTTGCCTTGATTGTCTAACATTTTTTCTTTAAAGAGAACCTGCCAGGAAAAAAAAGGGGGGGGGGGTTGTAAAGAATTTTTAAGAATCAAATACTTTTTATACCAATGGAATAATTTTACATATTCAGTGTTATTTACATATAACATAATAACAATGGGATTATTGGGGTTTTTTTTCAGTCTAAGACAGTGTCTCTATTAATGTATTTATTGTATTCATTAATGTATTTATTTCATTTTTCAGATTTATAATACATTAGTTGAAACAGGTGAACTGGAAAATACCTACGTAATATACACAGCAGACCATGGCTATCATATTGGGCAATTTGGACTGGTGAAAGGAAAATCCATGCCATATGAATTTGACATCAGAGTTCCTTTCTACATACGTGGTCCAAATGTGGAGGCTGGATCCTTGTAAGTTAATGGGCTTGATGGCTCCATGGGAGTGAACTGAATCTCCTGGTTAATTCTGCATTGAGCAATGTACTTCTGCTTGAATGCGTGGAATCAGGATAGGCACCTACAAAGATTTTTGTTTTCAGTTGAATGTGATTAGGGCTTCAGCAGTCAGGAAACTCAGTAAAGAAGCCAGGGATCCTGGTAAAGATCTTCATATTGAATATCCAAAGATATATAAGGCAGTCAGGCATCAAAATGTTATAAGGAAAAATCTGTATGTGTGTCAACATTACTTCCTACTTTACTTCTTCTTGGATGTAGAATAGGTCTGCATAAAATGAATATTTGCTGGCATTCAAGCAATATTCAAAACACCTGTCTTTAATAAGATGAAAGATAATATATTTCCTTATTCAATTATCCTATCATAGATGACCTCTTTGTTATGCATCCCCTCTGAATTTTATCCAGTTGTGACCATTACTTCCGCCACTATACAGTCTTGAAGCTGCCATTCCTCTTCCCCTGGGCTACCTTTTCCTCAAAAAAAGGTTATTTTTCCAAGAGTGGTAACCAGGAAAAGGAGTTGCAGCACTGTACTGAATATTCTTCAGCTGACTTTCCTAGTGCCAGTTTCTCTAAATTCTGTTATAGGTCTGTTCTTAATAAGTAAGTAATATGTGGAAGGAATAACAGAATTGTGGACAATATATTTTCCCCCAGATTTTAAAACCTTTACACTGCAACTTTATCCTCTATTAAAGAATATCTGAATGTGCAAAGCATAGCAGCCTTCCAGACTAATTTTCTTCTCCATCCACATAGGGATAAATGACTCTGTTTTTCATCCATTCTCTTTGCACATGTTCAGTGTCAGATCTATTCATCAGATTTCATTTTTTCCAAGTACATATTTAAATGATACATTTCCCCCACCCTCATATTTCCACTTAAAATATGTAATTAGGCCAAGATGTTCAGTGAAGGTTAGGGTTTAAGTGAAACCTGTTTTAATTGAGCTTGTACTTTTCCACAAAAAGCAGATCTATAATTTGGGAGTTCTCCTTGACCCCAGTTTCCACAGGATTTGCAGATTATGGCTATGATGAGGAATGTTTTGCAAATTTACTTTGCAGTAGCTATCTATGTCTTGGTTACAATCCATCTTGATTACTGGAAATTACAACTGGTAGTTTTTACATTTTACATTTATAACCAATATAAAGTAGAGGAATCACATGATGCCTATACTGAAAGATAAGCCTGCTGACCAAGCCCAATTTAACCTTTTAAGTGGTGAGGTTCTGATTTTTTAAAGGCAGTATTTCTTAACCTAGGCAGTTTCAGGTGGGTGGACTTCAACTCCTACAATTCTTCAGTCAGCATCCATGCCGGCTGGGAAATTGTAGGAGTTGAAATCCATCATCTGAAAGCTGCCACAGTTGAAAAACATTGGTCTAAGGAGCCATTTCCATTATTAACTGGGCCTGATTACTTAAATCATTAGGAGAGGCCCTTTTTAAGATGCCTTTGCTTCCTAAAGCTCATTTACCTGGTGCAAGGAAGAGGCCTTCTCCTGCGTAGAGTACTCTCCCCAAGAAGGAGCATTGGTCCCCTAGGTAGCAAAATGGTAAAAAAAATATTTTGTTTAATTGTTTAAGAATTGTTTTAAGCCACCTTGACTTCTTATTAATAAATAATATGTATCCAAATGATACCCTAAGACGGTAAAATAAGGCATCGTACATTTCAAATCAAACCATACTGAATTTGAAACACAGCACTTTGATAAAATGTTGTTTTGGGTACATAATGGACTGTCTCAAACATCTTTTATTTTATTTATTTATTTATTTTTATTTATCAATCGCTTACAAGATAATAGGTATAAGTATATACATAGTTATGAATACATGAAATGGGTACATATAAGAAAAATAAAAGAATCAATAGGACAGGGATGGTAGGCACATTGGTGTGCTTATGCACGCCCCCCTACAGACCTCTTAGGAAAGGAGTGAGGTCAATAATAGGCAGTCTAAGGTTAAAGTTTTTTGGGTTTGGGGAAGAAACCATAGAGTCAGGTAGAGTATTCTTGCAATCGTCTAGCATGCTTGAAATATCCATTCAAGCTTCAAATCAAAAGTTTTCGTGCTTCAAAAGACATGTTTTAAATTTGAAATAAAGTTTAGAAATTCCAATCCAAAACCTTTTGTTGCTTGAGGTAGGACACTTACCAAGTTTTCTCTGTAAGAGTAAAAATACAATAATCGTAAATTAACAAGGCCTGAAACAGATGCTGCTACAAAGCTCATTCCTTGGCTTCAAATATTCAAAATTTAGAATGCTTTTCAAGCCAAAGGCTAGTTGTGTTCTGAAAACCTATTTTGTAAAGTATTTAATTAGTTTGATTACACATGTAGGTTAAATAAAATTTTCCAAAATTCTTTCTTTATACATCGAAATGCTCGGTGAAAAATAAAAGCCTAAGATTCTGAAAACTGTGAAGAAATTTTGATATTTCTGGGATGAAATGAGTGTTAAATTTTTCATCTTTGGGGTAATAGACTGTGAAAAACAGATTTCTAAATAAAAATACTGTAAAAAGTTAACTCTTCTAGTAGACAGGAATCATCAGAAAATGATTGTGTAAAATAGCAGAATTATATAATATTTCCTTTGTGTTCTGATTACAAGTGAGATAGACAGAGAGGAATTTCACATCAATTATAGGATGATCTGAATTTGCAAATTATTTTAGTGCTTAATTTTTGCAATGTAGCAATTATTTTTACCATAAAATTGTGTGTACATATGTGTGTGTATGAATATATACCAGTATGCATGAATTAAAACAAGTAGCACTTGTACTTTCTCTCTTTTTAATATAAAGAAAGAAAAATATAGCTGAACAGCAACAATTCTATCCATAATATAGCTACACTGGCTGTTCATAAAAAATTTTCAATTGAAATCAATTTCATCAGGTAAAAAACCAGCTCAAAAACAACAAAATAATAGTATGCCTACAACACAATAGGATGGTGCTAATTTTTTCAAACTCTGATCCAATGACTCTTCTTATTGAATATCATGAAAGTTAAGTCCAATTTAAATTAAGTAGCAGCCGATGCTGAGCAATCTAAGCAAAAGATTGATCCTCAACACCTTCTGAATATACATATGTCCCAAGCCTGCCGACTCAGACCTAGGAACAGCTTTATGGCAAGAAAAAACATTCTTTTTTTTTTTTAAACAAATTTTATTAATTTTACAAAAAACAATACACAATCCAGGCATAACAACTTAAAAAATCTTTTCTAAAAAAAAAATAATAATAATTAAAGAAGAAAGCCAATAGAACATATAAAATAACTCCAAATTGTAATATCAATATTTACATTATCTATTTAACTTCATATCTTATCCAGACTTCTTCTTTTATCCAAATTATATTTCTTGCTTATTAAAATTTTATTGCCTTTCATAAACATACAAAACACAAAACATAAACAAAACTAAAACATCTTTTCTGAAGGCTGCCGGATCCTGGGTTGAAACTCTTCACACAGACACAAATTCAAACATCATATACACTTTATATCCTTCCATATCTTATAATCATTTTTCTTTTTCTTTTTTTATAAACCAATTTTATCAATTTTACAAAAACAGTGCACAAACAATCAAGGCATAACAACTTATAATTTTTTTTCTAAAAAATAATAATAATAATAATTAAAGAAGAAAACCAATAAAACATAGTGATTCCAAATTATAATATCAATATTTACTTTATCTATTTAACTTCATATCTTATCCCAGCTTCTCCTTTCCATCCAAATTATTTCTTGTTAATTAAAATTTTATTGCCTTTTATCAATATACAAAAAAAAACCATAACAAAACCTTTATATATCCTTTCATATCTTATTACCATTTTCAATAACATTCTTTGTCTGTTCTTTTTCCAACTATCCATTCATCTTTTTTCTTTTACTATACTTCTCCTATACACTAATTGGAGTGACGCCTTTAACTTATTACCCTAACTTAAAAGTACTTCATATAACACTTAATTTATCTTGGGATTCTGTTTAATAGATTCTAAAACTACACAGTAAATTTTATACTCTAAATACACATATAAAAACACAATCTTATATACCTTCCAGAATCCCCCTTTTATTCTTAATTAAATTCACCCATTGTCTCTGAATAAACTTTTTTTCTTTAGATCTTGTTTCCCACCATTAAGGCTTCTCTCCCCCCCCCCCTTTCTCTCTTGCTTATTCTTCTCCTTGCCCTTTTTACCCCTTTGTCTCCCCTCCTCCCTTTTCTTACTCCCTTTTCTTTGCTTTCTAACCTTGCATCCACCTTTCCTCTCCTTTTTCTCTTTTTTGGTTGTTTTTTCAAATCTTAAAATCCTCTTTTTCTTATCCTCTTTCTTCTCCTCCCCGGAAAAAACCCATTGTTCATCAAAGATGGCTTCTTGTTCCTCTTCTTCTTTGTCCCAGTCATTCTGCTGCGTAATCAATTTTTCATAAGTACATAACGCCATTTCTAAAAATTGAAATAAAGTGCCCAAAGTATCTTTTCCATCTTGTTCTTCCTTTTTATATTTTTAATATTCAGTCTTTAGTTCATCCACAAGCGATGCCATCCTGAAAAGAAAAACTTTCCCCAAAACAACCACCCAAGTATTTTTAATCAAAAATAATTCAAAAAAAGTTCCAAAAGTTAATATTTTTCTTCTTTCTTCTATTTCTTTTTCTGGGGTTACTGTTTAATCAAAGAGGTCCAATTACCTTGTATCTTTCTTTGAGATTCTAGGCAATCTCCTCCTTTTTCCACTTCTGCTCCAATTTTTTTCCCTCTCCCTTTCCACTTGCAACATCAATTTTTAAATGATCAGAAATCCATACCTCTAATAAGGGTTTTCCAATTTCTTAAATTTTTAAGTCCAATGTCCAAGAACTCTTTTGTCCCTTAACTTCAACTTTCAGAATAATTCACCTTCAGTGCCCAAACAAATTTCAAATCTTCATCTGCTGTTTCCATGGGGTGGGAGAGTGAAGAAAAAAAGTTCCCTTTAGTAGCTTCTCCGCCACTTTCGATCTTCTTAGGGATACAATGTATCCTCCAGCAATTCAGACAGCTCAATTCTAACGAATTTAAAAGATGTTGATTGACCCGGCTCAGCCAGCACTTTCACTTTTCTTGCTTCCTCCAGCACAATCTTACCCGGTTGCTGGCTTCTTCGTGGCGGCCATTGCTGACCGCCGCTCCACCACCTTGGGAAAAAGGGTTTTTTCTGGACGAGGAGAGGGTCTGCGGCACCCCCAACCCCCTGTCCGGCTCCCCTCTCTCTTCGGCTGTCCCTACAGGACAGCCATATCCCCCTGACCCATTTGGATCAGGGGTACCTCGGCGGCAAGCACAGCAGGAATCGTGAATGGTCGCGAATTCCTGCTGCCACCGAAGCCACGCAAAAACCGGAAACCAAGAAAAAACATTCTTGAGTGTACACAAGAACAAAATTGAGTTGGTGGAGGAAGAAGACCATTGAGTAAGGAATAACATTAAAGGAAGTGAGGGCTGAAGGATCTAACCTCCCTTATACTACCTGGAGGACTCTGAACAGGTTGAGAGTTGGAGTACCTAAATGTAAAACCAATATGCTCAAGTGGAGACTTTTAGTGCATAACAATGCACTATGCACAATCTGGGGGAACCCAGCCCATCTGCTTGTATGTCAGCTACTAACAGAAACACGTACCAATAACAACTTATTTTGGGCCAATGACAAAGCCAAGAAGATGGCTTCATTCTGGCAGTTTGATCTTAAGGTATGTTGGAAGAAGTTCAACATACCTCAAAGATCATTGATACTCTCCTCTTTGCCAATATCTTAGCCAGTATCTGTATTAGCCAATATATTATGTGTAGTAAGGAACCTTATCCAGGGATTGAAATAGTATCAGCCACATTGATAAGCAATAATTGTTCAACTGGGGGGGTGGGGTGGAGAGAAAAAGAGCACAAACATTTGATTGGAATAATTTGTTGAGCTTGACCCAGACAAGAGCTTCTGACTGAGCATTTTGTGAGATCTGCCTTCTTCAGGCCAAGGACTCCAAATGTTTTTGGGCCACAATTCTCTGAATAATCAAATCTGATGAGAGTTATACATCAAAAAGTCTAAACAACACCAGCTTAGGGAAGGCAGGTGTAAGCAAACACACCTCATTTTAAACAGTTGATTTAAATTTTTAGCTTCCCTAGAGCTCTTTCTTAATCAATGTGAGCAATCCTGTATACTGAATTCCAAGCCCTCTTGACTAATTCAAAATTAACAAAATCCTATGTCAAGATATTTCTGACTCATACAAGTATTTTAAAGTTCATAAGTTAATGCAAAGTTCTCAACTTTAGTGACACCAAGAAAACCTGTTCCCACCCATGAAGAACCCAGATAATTATGTTGCAAACAAAATCAATGGTTTTGGGTCTAGGATAGACAAGAAATAAGCTTACCTGTCACCCGTGGTAATCAAATTTCAGCCTAAATCCCCCAGGAAACTTGCAACCCCCATTGGGTTTGATTAAATTTCCCAAACAACAGTTTGACAACGCCAGCATTAAGAGATTTAAAGGCCACAACACAGCCTTTGACTAGAGGAAGAGACAGGAATTTTGTTTCCACCAATTTCCCCTGCATCAGATTTCATGCTGTTGCCAACAATTCCTCAGTTCTTGAGATCAGTTTTTCAGAAGGCATAGGAGGAGAGAGGAATAGTAAAGATTGCCTCTTTTATGTTTTATAAAAGACATCATTTGTGCGTGATATTCTAGAACCAATTAAAGGAGTGTCCATTGCAACGTATTGTTAACTTTGACAATAGTCTGATTCTTCAGAACATATTGAGAGTGTAGCATTTTAGATTGCCTGCAATCTGTGTTGCAGAGGAGCCTTCTTTTAAGTGTCTTCTTAGAATCAAAATTCATTTTTTTGTAACACTCACATAGATCAGTCAAAATGACCCAGTAAATCAGAGTTCATCCCATTAGAGAAAATGGTAAAAAAGGGAACTTGTACACACTCGACAAGGTGATTTGTCAGATGCTCAATTGGTGTCCTTATTTCCATACAGAGAGAAACATCCACAGTGATATTTTTGCTAACACCGGTTGCATCTACCTAAATTAATTGCTGACTGCCCCCCACTTATCATCCCTGATTTAACGGTCATTGCTGTAGTGAAGCCTCATTACCATACATTCATTACTTCTATCCCGAAATGTTACACTGCATTAACTGGTAATTAAAATTGAGCTGCACTTGTCAAGCAAATAAACAAATGTATTATCTTTGATTCTTGTCCTTGTTTGTTTTCAAATCCAGTAATTTACAAATGGATTCATTCATTGTTGCAAATTAGCATATTGCTATCTTGCTGTGTTTCTAAGCTGGAAATTTGCAAAAGAGCAGAAAACTAACCATATGGCACTATCTTTGAATTGTAATTTCTTTCTGTAAATTATGGCAAGTATGTTCTTGTCCTCCAAGATCCCTGTAATTGTTTTTCCAAGGCTTAGTTTCTTTATTTGCACTTCTTGATTGTTTCAATAAGCATCTTAGCTGGAGCTATTGTAATATAATGATTAAAAATGATATATGAATCAATTCCTGTTGTTTTTAGTCTTGCCTCTTCCATGAAATCAACTACGTGGCCTAGGAAAATGTGCTCTTTTTAATCTAATTTTTAACTGTCTTCCTTCCCCCTCAATCTGTAATATTTTATATCTGTATCTGAATTGCCCTGTAAGGGCTAGATAATCACCTTAGCCTCAATGTATTGAAAACTTGATATATAATGCATGGGTCTGAGGGACGGTATCAGTGTTGGTGGGAGAGATCTTGGTATATGATTAGGCTGTTGTTTACTATTAGCTTGTTTGTCTAGTTCCAACTACTAAGGTCTCAACCACCAACACTAATATGGTAAGCACTAGTATGTTAAATGAGAACAAACCCCACTCCATTTTAGCATGATAATGTTTCCTAGTTTGGTATTGAAACTTCTGCAAGAAAACAACCAGGCTTAGAGAGCACCAAGTTCAACTCTGAGCTACAAATATTATCTTCCAAATATATTTTTGACAAGCTTAAAACTAGCCAACTATATCGTCCTTACAAAAATGGAAGAAGCAAAACCTAGTATTTCTAGATTGTGTACAATTAATAATATAGCACAAGATTTCATATATATATCATCATTTTTATGGACAAACCTATCAATAAATAATGTTAACAAAATGGTTGTAATGGTTACAAGCTATTGTAACTTAAGCATGATACTCTCAGATGTAATATAAATTCTAAATTACAGGTAGTCCTCGACTTACAACAGTTCATTCAGTGACCGTTCAAAGTTACAATGTCACTGAGAAAAGGGACTTATATCATTGCAGCATTCCAACGATTGTGTGATCAAAACTCAGATGCTTAGCAACTGGCTCATATTCTCATATTCTTGCTGTGTCCCAAGGTCATGTGATCACTTTTTGTGACCTTCTGATGAGCAAAGTCAGTGGGGAAGCCAGATTCACTTAACAACCGGGTTATTAACTTATCAACTGCAGTGATTCACTTGTTAACAATGAGGCAAGAGAGTTGGTAAAATGGGGCAAAACTCACTTAGCAGAAATTTTGGGCTCAATTGTGGTCAAGGACTACTTGTATTACTAGTTTTTACCGCAAATTGATAAACACTTGGATCCTCAGAAGAGTACATGGTGTAATACTGTACCTGTTACAGATTAGGCTGGGATTATTGTTCCAGCTGTTTTGTAAAGATTGTGTATATATATTTCTTTTCAGGAATCCTCACATTGTATTGAACATCGATCTTGCTCCTACAATTCTAGATATTGCTGGCCTGGACATTCCACCTGACATGGATGGGAAATCCATACTAAAACTGCTGGATTCTGAAAGACTGGTCAATAGGTAAGGGTGGAAAACATATGCAGTAGACTTACATATCCTGCAGTTCACTGTTCTTTCAGCAAATTATGGGAAAACTGGTTTTGATTATGAAATAGAGCATTATGGTACATTTGGTTCTGTTTTTTGTACATTGGAAAAATATTCTATGAATCTTTCAGGGAAAGTATTTCCATATATTACAGATTTCAAATTTCCCTTGTGTTTTTTTTAAATCGGTGCTATTTGTGTTATATAGAAATTGTTAGGGGAAAGAAGACACACACATATAAGAAATACTGCCTGTTAGTATCTCTGCTATTTTTAATCTTATCCTGATGCAGGGGGGAGGGGGGGAAATTGAGAATTTTTATGTAGTCTGGAGGCATGAGTGGGAAGCAGTTTTTCTTTTTCTCAATTTGATACCACTCTAAGTGGAATAACCAAGATCAATTAAATGAGATTTTCATCCTTTTTTATACCTATAATCAAAGCGATCCTATTCTGAAATTTTCTATTCCTATCAATATGCTTCACTATTCTATAGTGTCTGGATAATGGGTGTTCTACAGATCTAACAAGTAGTAGGAGAGATATAAGGAATCTGAAACTAATGTCCACAATAAATATTTGGGATGGATGGATGAATGGACAGATGGTCAGACAATAGGCAGGCAGGCAGAAACTATTTGTAATAAACAATGTTTGGAAGTGATTTGTCTTAATCATCAATAGGCTAATATTTGCCTAACTCGAATAGCTGTTGCTGTTATCCAAAGATTAATAATGAGGCACATATGGTTACCAAGGTCCTGTTGATTTCAAAATAGTATCCCCAACCTTCATAATTACACATAATTTTTTTCAACAATAGAAATCTTACACATCAAGATTTTTTAAACAATAGAAATCTTGCACACCAAGATTTCAGTATATATGGGTATCTTAGAGAAAACAGTCAAAATCTTACAAAATAGTTTATCAGATAGGATTTCATAGAATCTTCCAATAAGTTCATCAAAATTTCATTGGCTTTAACAATCTGGCAAGATTTGGAGCATTTTTATCCAAATTCTATTATAATACCAGATCAGGTATTATGCCATAATGCTAGATTAGCTGCTTCTAACCAGGATCTGTAAAAGTTTGCTAAACCTGTTCTAGCCTGTCTGAATAAAACAC
Organism: Hydrophis major; assembly: GCA_033807585.1. Classification (NCBI taxonomy): domain Eukaryota; kingdom Metazoa; phylum Chordata; class Lepidosauria; order Squamata; family Elapidae; genus Hydrophis; species Hydrophis major. The sequence continues at coordinate 237,007,077 of CM066330.1, read as the reverse complement.
TGATAAACAATTATACATTTCTGAGTCTTTAGATAACTAAAATAGGTTTCAGTGAAACATTTGGGAGCTTAAACAGAGTTAAAACAAGTTTATACTAATCATAGTTAAATATGATTCAAACCTATGCTTCAGTTTTTCCAGATTCCATTTGAAAAAGAAAATGAAGGTTTGGAGAGATTCATTTTTGGTGGAGAGAGGGTAAGTAGTTTTGAAATGTGCTTCGTTTTATTTTTTTAGAGACTTCATTGCTCGAAGCGTAAGTTGCTAGAATTATTGCAGTTGAAGCTAGTTGTTTATCTTAAATTATGTAATTTCTTCAGCAATATTATGATTTTGGGGGGAAGTTGCTTTAATAACAAAAATATATTTATTGGTAATTAATTTTTACTGGAACTGTTATACAGTAAGAACACATACAGTTGAATATGATCAACATAATATCTCAGATAATTGTTATTAATGTGATTGATAGTTCTCTGCCATAGTTACTGAATTCAGTCTATTGTAAAAGCTAGAGACTGAATCATACCATCTAGTTGTTTCCTGTATAACCATCCAGATGTTTCTGCGGGATTTCCAGAGGAGGCTTATATGCATTCCTCCTGTATTTTAGTTCTTCAGTAGTTGCTTCCTAGAATCACATTGTCTCTAAAACATCAGGCTAGATTAAACTGTTATGGTCAATAGCCACTGATATGGGTTCTTCATAAATTCATACTTAGCCATCATGCTATTCTCTTGGGAGGCAGCTGCATTACATAAAAGCACAGCAGAGGAATGAGTAGTACTAGTAGTAAATCAAAGGAACTAAAAGCATGAGATAAGCAAAAGGAAAAGAAAATACATGTAGTCCTCAACTTACAACAGTTCATTTAGTGACCATTCAAAGTTATAGAAGCACTGAAAAAAGTGACTTAGGACCATTTTTCACACTTACAACCACTGCAGCATCCCCATAGTTACGAGATCAAACTTCAGATGCTTGACAACAGGCTCATATTTATGATAATAGCAGAGTCCCAGGATGATGTGTTCAATTTTTGTAACCTTCTGACAAAGTCAATGGGAAACAAATGGATTCATTTAACAGCTGTGTTACTAACTTAACAACTGCAGTGATTCATTTAACAACTGTGGCAAGAAAGGTTGTAAAATGGAGTAAAGCTCACTTAACAAATGTCTTACTTAGCAACAGAAATTTTGGGCTCAACTATGGCCATAAATTGAGGACTACCTGTATATATAGATAACCTTGGTTTTTAGATATTCTCTAGGAGACGGGTGTCAAAACCGCAACATGTTGTCAAGTGACATATTGCAACTTTTTTCCCCTTCACTAAAACAGATGTGGAGGTGGCCAACGTGTAAGAGTTTGACACCCCTGCTCTAGGAAGACTACAGCTCAGAATCAGTCCCTCAATATTGGCAAGGAATTATACAGAGCTTTTTTTTATATAAATTTGAATGTAATTGTGGTCGTAAATACAGGACTGTCTTTATAGCTTGATCTAATTTACACCAAATCATAATTTTCTATGTTTGCAAATTATCCTTGCTTCCACCCTGTCCTTATATTATTTCACACAGGCTGTCCTCAGTTAATGACAATAATTGGGGCTGGAATTTCCCTCATTAAGCAGCCCAATCCTAATGCATGGCATCAGACATGACCACACTGCTTAATAATGGTGGTTCTGCCATTTCTGGCCGCCAACTTTAAGGACTTTAAGGATCATAAATCCTATTTGTTCAGCACCGTCATCAGTTGACCAATTGCTGAACAAGTGGTTTTTAACCAAGGACAATCTGTAATTGCCTTTTATTATTTCAATTGCACTTTTCTTTTTCGAGAATCTCAGCAGTTCCAGGCAACCAACACTTTTTTAGTATACTTTTATTTTCAAGCCATTTAATTTTCCTTCAGATATTTATTTTATGTTCAGTTTTCATCCTTTCCCCATACTACAGCAGTGTGCTTTTTCATGATAATAAATCATTTTTGTGTTCAGTCCAAAATCATTTATCACCTATTCACTCTTAGTGCCATGCCTTCTGATTTTATCAGGTGCATTATCTAAATACCATATTTCTATTTCATTCAACTGATTATTAAATTTGTCCTAACAGTATATCGATACCTGACAAAAGTATCTGTTCCCTATGCTATTCATTCATGAAAATGCATTATATATGCAATACTGATTAGTATGTACAAGAACAGTGATTCCATGAATAGAAAAGAGGCAAAAATTTTAATAATGAATACAGAATTCAATCCAATTCATGATTGTGATTGGTAGATTTCAGTGTACTTTTCTGACAAACCATTATAAATTGTATAGTTTTTTAAAGTTATATATTACAAAAAATAAGAGAACTATTTTCCATTCAAGTCACAGAATTCAGCTTTATTTTATATAGTGTGCTAAGAAGCATGCAAGTGAAGCAGTGAGATCAAGAAATAAGAATATGAATAATCAAGTAGCTAATGTTATCTGATGGCTTTATCTAGCAGAAAATTTGCCTTATATAGTACAGTGTCTCTCTTCCTTCACCACGGACTCCCTTTAAATGCCTTCTGTGGCCATGGATTCCCAAAACTTGACTCAAGATTTAAATCATAACATTTCTTCAAGCCTTCGCGGAACCCCTGTGATGACATTGTGGGCCCCTTAGAGGTCCACAGACCACTGGTTGAGAGCCACTGAAATAGTAGATATACATTAATCCAAATTTGTTAATTGGGTTGTGTCAATTTCATTATTTTTTAACCTTTTTAAGGTATTTCCATAAGCAAAAATGCATTTTTTTTCCAGTAAACTGTTGCACAAAAGAGACAATGAAAAAATGGATGGTCAAGAAGAAAATTTTTTGCCCAAATATCAACGAGTGAAAGATCTCTGCCAGCGAGCTGAATATCAAACTGCTTGTGAACAACTTGGACAGGTGAGAAACCATTTGTCAAAAGTATTCAGGTGTCCTGCATCTTGAGATTGAAGTATCATAACAAAGGCTTAAAAATCCCTTCTTTTGATTTTCCAGGTGGCAACTGGCAGAATTAGCAGAATAATTTTTCCTTCTGCTTATGTTTCAGTAGCAGGAAATATATTTGAGAGAGCAAGGTGTGGAATTTGAGTGAACGCTAAGAAATATTCCCTCCCTTTTTAAAATTTTCCTTCAGATAAATAAACTTTCATATAATTTTTGATTTGGAAATTCCAGAGGTGGTGAAGAGTATGCATGTGAGACTATTGCTTTGTCTCTTTAAAAAAAAGAATAACAGAATTGTACAGGACCTTAGTGATCTTCTAGTCTAACCCCCTGGTGAAGCAGGAGATCCTATACAATTTCAGTTAAATAATTATCCAATCTCTTCTTAAAAGTGTCCAGTAATGGAGCACCACCCACATCTTCTGAAAGCAAGCCGTTCCACTGGTTAATTCTTATAGCTGTCAGCAAATTTCTCTAAAAAACGTGCAAAAGTTGTACTGTTCATTCCTAGAATATTCCAGCTTTCTTGAGAAAGTTCTATTTTTCTGTAAGACAATAATGATGTGATGACCCGGAGTCAAATGTAACAAAATCCAAAATGTAAATAAATGTCCTTAAATGCCTCCAACTTGGCCTCACTGTTCAATAATTCTCAGTTGGAGATAAAACTTATTCAAAAATAGTCTTCAAAAGAAAGCAATACAGTCTGAACTTAATGAGCAGATAGAGGTGAAATAAAAAACCCAAAACAAACTACAATGAAGGAAATTCCACAACGGACCAGGATAAGTAATTACCAACTGCAAGGAGATAACAAGGCACAGTCTGTTGGAAGGATGCCAGCAAGATAACTTAAGCCCAAAATAAAACACGCTTTGCTTCTGGCAACGCTGTGTTTTAACTGTCTCTCTTATATACTATTCTCCCCAGCTGCAACCAATGAGGGGGATCATGGCTGCTTCCTCTCTCATAAGCCAAGTTGTTTCCTTCTTCGTTCGTCCCTGCATGTCCTAGGAGGGGGTGGGCCTGGTTCTTCCTCTGACTGCCCAGCCAGCCTCTGCCCTTCCCCAGCCTCCTCCACAATCTCCGGAGCCACACCTCCACTCCCTATCAGCTGTTCCTCCTCTCCCTCAGAGTCCGACTCTTAACAAGGGCATGACAAATGCCTAACCTTTTCATGGTCGCGTGCTGAAAGTGCATGCGCGCATGTGTGCCTGCACCCATAATGCAATGCAAAGCTGGCTGTTGGGAGGCACGCACATATGCACAGTACATCTCTTCCAGGTGACGGCTCGTGTGCTGGCAGAAATGGCTCTGTGTGCCACTTCCAGCATGCGTGCCATAGGTTCACCCTCACAGCTCTTAAGACTACAGCAGTACCAATCCAACCATTCTGTGAAAGTTCATCCTTTCCTGGGGATCACCTCTGCTCCAGATTTACCCCTGAAAATTTTGCCAAGAAAACTGCAGGGAAGTGTCTAGGCAATCAGCAGGAGTCAACACTGACTTGAAGCCGCCACCCCCCTTCAAAAAAAAGTTGGATCATCTCTTTTTTTATAAATATTTCTTCAGAAATTAGGCAATGCAAAAGAAATAAAATTTTATTTCTTATAAAGAAATAAAAGCTGATTTATTTTTTCATTTTATGACACAACTAAATATTAAAAGGATGCAAGAGCACCATCACTAGCTCAAAATACCACTTTTAAAGTTCTTTATATTCTAAACTCGTGCCATTGTTTTTTCTTACCATCTCTCTATGTTGGTACTTTTATGGACAAAGAAAAAAACCATCTCATTAGCTTTTCCCCTTTCCTGCAGTTTTCTGTTCTGTAGCAAGGTCTAGAAAAATATTTTAAAGACCATGACTAATCCTTCAGATGACTCTTTGTAAATGGTTATTTTAGCCCTGCTTTATCCCCTGGTTATTACAGGCTGCTTGAAGTAAGCAGCTTTCCAAACAACATTATACATACCTTTTGCCCTTTCTCTTCCTTGTTTTGAAAGAGGTAATAAAGTCTTGCTGCAGAGTCTACAGAAAATGAATAGCTACCCATAAATTCCATTGGCTGTACTGCTAGTAGAGAAGAAATGATGAAATTGCTGCCGCCTGTGTGTTTGTTGTCAAGGAGCCAAAGAATGGTTTGAAGCATTTCAGCATGAATTGGTTTGGGCACCACAGCACAGGATAAAATGGAGCAACAGAGAACATAACAGAACGTGCAGGCATCGAGTTGATTAGTCAGAGCACACTTCCAAATAGTGACCATTCCCATCCTTCATTGAGTCACTGTCCTACACCATTTGCTCTGTCTAGACAATAAATGTCTAGGCGGGGAAAACATGTGTCAGGAGACAAAAACTGTTTTTACAGTATATTTATACAAAATGAGCCAAAGCTGTGAACGGTAGGTATTTTTTAATGAATCAGTGTTACTGTTCTTTCAATATATAGTGTTATCTCATTCGCTGTCTTAAAAATATGTGCCAAATGCAAGCTGTTGATATGCAAGACTGTTTTTATACTAAGCTAAACTCTGAATTCCATAATCTAATGTTGTGTCTTCTCAGACTGAATTCTAAATCCTATTCTAAATTCTTTGTATACAGAATACTTGCTAATCAGGATGTTCTGTTCATTTATTCAGACATTTATAAATAACTCCTATATGTACATTGATCATGTAGTTCCTGATGATACATTTTTGTACCTAAAGCCAGTTTGGGAATGTTCATATCATTCTTTATTTTTACATGGAATAACCTTTCAGAGGCATTTCTGATACAGGTAAATGGATACAAGTAAATCAGGGTAAATCAGGGTAGAAGTAGTTGCATATGGCTCCTGAGTTGCTCACCTGTGCTCTATAGGGATCATCTTCCATCCAGGTGCTACTTAAGTGTTCATGTGTTATATTAATTACTCTGTATCTGTTTTGATCTCTTGTTTCTGTGGATACAGAGATAAATATATGATCAAGTTTGAGATCATTACAGTCCTTGACTTACAATCACAGTTGGGACCAGAATTTCTGGTGCTAAACAAGGCAACTGATTTTACAAGCTTTTTCTCCACAATCGTTAAGTGCATAACTAATGTTGTTAAGTCAATTGTGTGGTTATTAAATAAATCCAGTTTCATTTTGCTTGCCAGAAGCCCACTAGAAAGTTCACAAATGGTGATTGCATGACCCCAGGACGCTGCAAGTTTTGTAAATACATGCTAGTTGCCAGCTGTCTGAATTTTAATCATGGGACTATAGGGATGTTGGAAAAGTCCTAAGTTGTAAATCACTCTTTTCAGTGTTGTTGTGACCGGTCATTAAACGAAAAGTCATAAGTTGAGAATTACCTGTATCTCAAAAGAGAAGTCATATTTCTGTCCCTGCTGCTTCTCATCTGAAACTTGTGGACTCTGAAGCAAAAGAAAATCTGCTTCTTGTGATTCTTTTTAAAACACTGTGCCTTGGTTCTTTTAGATAAGTTCTACCTATTGTGGAAGTATAACGTTACCTCCCTTGTGTATTGTGCTGTTAGCTTGAATAATAAAATTATCTGACAATACCATATTAGCAATACATTTTAAATATATTATCCCTTTACTTTCAAAATCATTATTTATAAATTTACTTACTAGCTCTATACCCATGTTTCACTTCAAAATTATGTGATCGGGCTTAGTTTTTGGGGTGGAAAATAAGGGTGGGGGGAATGTGCCTTTGCCTACTAGCATCCATCGATATTCATCTGGCTAGCATCCTGTCAGTGTGTGAGAGTTGAGGGCTGTTTGGAAACTGAAACATGGAAACTGAAACAGTATTTGCTGTGTGAGCAAGAAGGAGACAGCAAGGAGCCTGGGCATGGCTTAGCTCAACTATTCTGTACTAAAGCTGGTTGCTGCTGTGAAACTAAAACTGAAACTCCTCTCCTCTGCTTGTGTTTTGCATTTGGAACAGAGTTCTTTTCAGGTGGGAAGAGGGAGTAGAACTCCTCAGCATCAGAGCATGTTAATCAGGGGTGGGATACGACAGGGTTAACTACCGGTTCAGAATTTACGAGCTTCCCTGCACACGAGCCTGTAAATCGTCATCAGCACACTGCGTGCAGAGAAGCAGCCTTTGAAGCAGCCCTCTTTTCCTGCTTTTTTAACTGCAGCTGTGCCTCGTTCGGCAGCTGAAGTTGAAAAATCAGGAAATAAAGATCAGTTAAGAGCCCGGGTGCGCGGGTGGGCAAAAACATCAGCCGGCATAGAACCGGTTCTATATCTGCTGCTCTTCAGAGCTACTGGTTCTACAGAGGTGGACAGAACCGGTAGAAACCCACCCCTGATGTTAATAATAACATACGAAATACCAATGCTCTGATGGTCATTTTGAAAAATCCTTTCTTAGAGAGCAACATAGAAGCCAAGAGAAACATATGTGCCAAATTTCAAGTGTGTAGGCTTTACGGTTCTGGAGATTTTGTGATGATATGTGAGTGGTATTTTGCTTTTATATATATAGATATTTACTGGATTCAGGAGCCTAAAGATCCTGATTTATAGCCTAAGATCAGGGGTGGGATTCTACCTGGTCGCATTGGTTCTATAGAACCAGTTGTTACAATTTTGCACAGTTTGGAGAACCAGCAAATCACGCCACTGGCTGGCCCCTCCCCGCTCACTTACTCTTTACCTGGCATGCGTGCCATCAAACTTGCCTGTTTTTGGTAAGTTGCTATTTTTCTTTTTCTTCCCCCCTGCCAACCTTCAGCTGTTGTGCTGTGCCAGGAGATTTAGATTAGCTAGAAAGCAGGAAATCATTGAATTTCTTGCTTTCTAGCTAATCTAAAAGCAGAGCTGAACCTTCCTTAGAACTGAAGCTTCTATTTTTCAGTGCAGACTCAGGTAGCAGATTGCAGAAAGATAGACCTGTGAGTGAATCTGTGATTCTATGAGCAACTCAGTCTGCTTACCTGCTGATTTGCCTGATTTTGGGTAAAAGTTGCTCTTTTTTATAAAAAATTCAATATTTACATAAATATTTACAATATTTACATAAATATTTACAATATTTACATACAAGGCATGCCCAGCCAGTCACATGACCACCAAGCCACACTCACAAATTAGGCTATGCCCACAGAACTGGTTGTTAAGAAATTTGAATCCCACCCCTGCCTAAGATGAAACATTTAATAACTAAAATAATTTACGTCATTTAAAATGGTGATAATTGAAATAGATATTATTTCCTAATATCCAGAAGAATAACTTTTTAATTCATGTATGAATTATATGTCTTAAAATTATTTAATAGCAGTCTTTCACAAATATTTTTGTTTTCACTGCTGTGAAGCCTATCATACAAATATTGCAGCATAATGTGTATGAGATAACGATGTCCTTTTTAAAAAAAGAAACCAATTTCACTAATAGTGCTGCTGTGTGGCAGGTTCTTAGAAACATGGCTAGCTGAGCATCATGTGAATTTTAATACCAACACATTTGGGAGCACCAGACTGTGGGAGGCAATTCTAGTATTTCGTGAGATTTATATAGCATTGTAATGTTTATACAGATTTGTTTGTTCAGATACATCTGTTCAGTTGAAAACTTAGAAGAGAATTTTGTCTAGTAAGAGTAATTTTATTATTTATTTATCTAAATAATTTTTGTAGCTGCTTCATTCACCAATTTAATCCTAGGTAGCATACTAAAGTTAAAGTGAACATGTCATTCTTTAAAGCTTTATGAAAGGCCAGCAGAGCTAGGGCCATAAATCATGAAAAAATGAAATAAGAAGAAACCACTCTCCAAAATTACATCTACTTATTCCTTCTTTCTATTTTGTTGTTGTTCAGTCACTAAGTCGTGTCTGGCTCTTTGTGATCCCCAGGGACCAGAGCACGCCAGCCGCCCACCCCCTCCCCCGTCCTCCACTGTCTCCCTGAGTCTACCCAAACTCATGCCCAGTGCATTGATGATACTTTCTTTTTGTTGTCTTGTAGCATTTTCTGTGCCCCAAAATTGGGGCATGATCAGAGCCAGACAGTGTTAGATAAATACATCAAACTTTATGAAAGACAAAGTCATGCCATTGTGCAAACTTCCTTAACTAGGCTGGAATACTAAAACTACAAATACAAAATACTCTTAGTGGAACAGAAGCAATTTTGAAATCAGGTGTAAATAACTCTGGGCTGCAAACTTAATCCAGCCTATCCTGCCTTCATGACCCCCCAAATTCCTCCTTCCTTCTGCTTTTTATTCTTATAATTGTTGAAGAGCTTCATTTACAAGTTCTGCTGCAGTGACTGCTAATATTATTTTGTCTTTCTATCTTAAATCCAAATAGGAAACATATACATTCATGGAAATGAGACAATCTTACTATTGTCCTGTTATTATCTAATAGGAGGAATGAGCCACAGAATTCAACCCTCCTGTTTCAATTCCCATTCTGTCCCATTACTCTTATAAGTTGTCTCATTGTGCATAACCTCTCTTATATTTCATAATAGTCATCAATGCAGTGAAACTTCCTTATACCCACTCACTAAATATCATCACCCAAAACTTCCAATGAAAATTGAAGTCAACTGACAAATCATTACGAGTAGTATATTTTTCTAGGAAATATTTAAGCAATTTCTATGACTGCAACTTACAAGAAAAAGGTACTCCGAGTTTAGTGATCATTCATAGTTATGATATTGAGGAAAAAGTAAGTTTACAACCAATCCTCACATTTACAACCTTCACAGGTCTGCAAAGAAAAGCTAAAGTGATATAGTTTGAGGCATGGGTTAATTGAATGGAGACAGTCTTAGTTGGTGAACTTTCAGCTCTTTATTACATAGTGACTTAAAACTTTAATAACAACAACTCTGCCTTATATAGGCAACCTTAATGCGAAACAACCAATAGGGAGCTGTAAGACGCTAGCTCCAGAACCAATAAGAGTCCTTCGTTAAGGGCCAATCGGATTCTCTGAACCCAACCAATCCGATCGAGCCGCTTAACAACCAATCAGAAGTGCAGGGCCAGAACCCTGCACTTTACCCCAAGCTCGCTTTTATTTTAACTATTTACATACATAACATAAAGTAAGATCATAAGCACCGTTGCAGTTTCACTTAGTAACTGCTTCACTTCACTGCCAGTTCCAATTGTGTTTGTTAAACAAGGACTACCTCTAGATCAGAGCTAGGATCTAGAGATGGGCCGGGTGCATTATGCGCTGGCCACACCCATGCCCCGTTTAGTGAAGGGGGGAAAGTCTTGATACATGACGCTGCTGTAATGACATGAATTTGACACTCCTGCTCCAGATGAAATACTATTGAACATTTTTTTCTCTTCCTATGATTAGTTTTCCATTATTTAAAACCAATTTCATTTCACTTAATGAACAAGATGCCAATTCCAATTGTGGTTGTGAACAAGGACTACTTGTACTAATGAGTGGCGGATTATAATCAATAGTTTTATTTAAAAAAACATGAAAGGTTTTCAGTAAATCAAATCAAGATTTTTTTTCTGTATGAGATCAGAAGTTCCAGTAAATCCCATTGGTCCTAATAATTCCTGTAACTGTGATTCAAGGTAATAACTGATAGCTTTGATTTATCCTTTAGAAATCACTCTAAGCTTTTTTTGTAATTTGTGGGCAGCTCTAGCTGGATTCATTCAACTATTGACATTCTTCCCATCAACAGTGTATGTGTGTGTGTGTCTGTGTAACAAGCCATTAATTATGTTCTGAGAAATCTAAAGAGAGGGCATGATTTTCCAGAATAAAAAATACGATGAATATTCCTCTTGAGAATGGCTGTTTTACTCAAACTATGTCAAGCATTTTTAAATATTTTTTCCTGTTTTCCTCCAATAAAATGTTCACTGCACTTTGGAGATTTGCCTCTTTGATTAGATTTTAATCTCCACCCCAAAATCAGTTTTGTGGAATGTTAAATGCCAGCGGATCTGTTTTGATAAAAGTATTTGTACAGAATTGTAAGACAGTTATAGCCTGTCATATCATATTTATTCTTAGCTATCTCCATTAATAATAGTTAACAGTATAACAAATTGGAAGGAAATTCAGAGGTATTCTGATTCAATCCCCACCTGCTCAAGCAGGTGATTTTATGCCATTATAGGCAAAAGTTGTCCATTCTCTTATTGAAACATCCAGTGCACAACTGGATGAAATTGTGCTCATTGTCAAGAAATTTCTCCTTAGTTCTAGGTTGGATCTCTGATAAGCTTCCAACCATTACTTCTTGTCCTGCTTTGGAGAATAGATTGACCCCGTCGGCTCTGTGACTTCATCTTCTCCCTGAAATAATTGGAAGATTACTATCATGTTGCCCTTCTTCTTTCTCTTTGCTAGAGTAGATATACCCAGTTCCAACAGCCATTCACTGCATGTTTTATTATCCAGTCCCCTAATTATCTTTGTTGCTCTTCTCTGTACTCTTTCTAGAGCCTCAACGCCTTTTTTGTATCCAGGTGACCAAAATCAAACAAAATGATCTTTGATTAAAGTAGTATTAACACTTCACATGATCTAGATACTATCTATTGGTTGGTGTGCTGACTTTTTTGTAGCGCTTCCAAAAATTGAGAGCCAGTTCAGTCTAGTTGTTAAGGCCCCAGGCTAGAAACCAGGAGACCAGAAATTCTCATTCCACCTTAGGCATGACAAGCAAGTTTGATGATCTTGAACCAGTCGCTATCAGATTTGTAAGAGGGAAAATAGGAGGAAGAAAACTATTAGATATATTTGCCATCTTGAGTTGTTTTTAAAAAGAATAAAGGCAGGACATCAATCAATCAATCAATTCCACTGATGGTCAATTGAATCCTGTGAATCTAACATGTTTATTTCTTCTCTACTGCTTCCCTCAGCCCTGTCAAATATAAAATATTTCTAATCTATTCACTGCTTGTATCAGACTCTAAATTTCTCCTTACTCAACTCCATTTTTTTTCTCTTTTGCATTTACTATGATAAATCTAATTTGGACTATTTTTTGTTCAGCAGACAGTAGATCTATAGTTTTAAACATTATTATACAATATGATGTTAAGTCAGAATAGATTTTTTCCTTTGGAATTCAATTGTATTCTGGTTGAATTAGTCATAAAACTAGTGCAGGGTTTGTTTCAATCCATTTACATACATTATTTCCCAATTAAATTCCTCCAAATTGATTTTTAATTAGTATAATAATTGGAAGTAAATGCCTGATGTAAGCATGGGATTTCCAATTTGATATTTCTCTCCTATATACAAAACAGAGAAAGGCATTTAAACTGTGAGCAAATTAGAATATTTTTTTTATTAAATCTTTCATTATAATCCTGAGGTAATTTTTTCTTGACCTAGAAACTTGAATTTGGAATCAGTAGGAAAAAATGATCATGGGAAATCATAGGGAAATATATTACAAGAATGAAAGCTTAATAAATCCCTTTTCCCAAATTAGAATAGATTAAGATTATTGGATTATCTCCAATTGGAGAAAAAAATGTGGCTCTACTGTAAACAAGAACTGCTATAATTTTCTGAAGATAATGAAGAGCAGCTTATTGGAATAGATGTACATGTACAAACTATAAAAAATTGAGATTTGGATTATAAGTAATTAAATCACACCAATTATTTTTATCTCTTCTATAAGTGTAATAAAGTACTGTAATTAAATTCTATGTTTTGCTTAGAGGATCTTACTAAATAATGTTATCTTGTTGGCCTCAATCTACGTGGAAGAAAGACTTTGTATGGCCTCATACCAAAGAGATGAATTTTCCATCCCAGTCTAAATTCAGGTTGCACTGTTTTTCAGATAAATTCTGTTGTCAGAAGAAAATGAGTAATCTAATGTTCCACATATTAAAAACACAGAAACTTATATAAGTCTCCATGCAGGTTTTTCACTGATATTTTTCTAAGGATATATCTGAGCATCAAGTGAGTAAGAGAAGTGAGCTACATCCAATAATAGAAAGGTCACAGTTATTTTATTTGCAACATGCGCATGCTAATTAATACAAACCAAATTATTCCTTGCCCTTTGGGGTAGTAATCTAAATTCTCTTTTGGTGCATTTATTTGTATTTTATATTGTACTAAAAATATTGTTTAACAGAGCTGAAAGTAGAGTTCAGTTTAATCAGTGGAACAAACCAATTGACATAATCTCTATTTATGAGCTGCACCATCTGGCCTTTCTCCCTGCCCTTGTCAAGATCCAACTGACTATTTCCTTATAAATTATAACCTTCTGGTTATTGCACCTGTTTAGCAGCACTAAACAACTATTAAGTTAATATGCTGGGTTCTGTCATTCATACTATTTATGACAGGAATTCATTGGGGCTCTAACACAGGAGGCAGTTCTTTCAGGTTGATTTGCCTTAAATATTGCATATTAATAAATGGAATGTAAGCTACATCCGAGAGACAGCTGTCACATTTGTTCTATACTATGATATTACTTTTCATAATTAAATGTCAATCAAACAATGAAAAATCTTTTTCCTGGTTGTATTTTTAAATTTTATTGGTGGTCTGGATAGTAACAGCTTACCCTCTTAATTGAAAAGAAACCGAGAAGCCAAAAGCTATATATGTACACACACAAACACACACACATATATGCAAATATATATTTACCTTGGAGCAGTAAGCACTGTTATCTGAAGATGAAAGAGTGTCATCAGCCCTCTGTGTATGACTGGTGCATAAGTTGGTCATCATTTTGCTTATCCTCTGCAGAGGTGAGAGCCAAATAAGATTGTCCAAACCTGGTGTCTAATGGATCCAGATGATTTCCTGAGGGCACTTGGGCACATTCACATTAATAGTGCCATTGCATATCTGGTTGCACTCTGGAGTTCAGAGGTGACTAGGGCATTAGATGAAATTGCTCCTAAGCAGCTTGTCCTGAGTCTCAAATGATGAGGTTATCTTAATTTTCTAAAGGACTTCAGGAAATGAAACTGATGGTGGTGAAAAGCAAAGCATGAATGTAACTGAACACATTGGGTGCATCCATGTTCAGGAGAATGCTGTGGGAATAAAATTGATAAAATATTCTCCACCCTGACTGGGAGAACAGACTGGTTAAGATTATCTGGAGTCCTTTGCATATAGAGGAGACCAATGTATCATTTTTACAAGATGCTAAGAACAAAATCAGATGATCTGTTTTCCCTTGCAAACCCTATTCATCAGGTGTGATTTCAAGCATATTAAATTGAATCCTCTCAGATGGTAATAGAAAAATATAAAGAGCTGGGTTGGATAAGACCAAATATTATCTAGTCCACTATTGTATTTCCACATTATGCGAAGCCAAAAGATTTTCCCCAACAGCCTATAGAAAGCTTATGTAGCTATTACAATGATTAGTTGCACTGTACAGCTATTGCGATTATTACTTGATGATGATAACAAAAACTTCATCCTCCATAAATTTATTTAATCCTTTATAAAGCTTTCCAAGCTGATGACTATTGTTACAACATAAAGTTGCATATTCTATCAGTTCTATTCTGCAACCTGTGTACTGGGAGTGGGATGGCTGAAAGGGGATTTACCATTTCTGAATTATCACTCTCTTTTGTTATTGGATCATCGAAGTTCTGGTGTCTTTCAATAGGAGGTGCAGAATAACTATCACCACCATTTAATGCAGATCCAATCTAAATCTAATAAAGAAGATTTATAAAATCTCTGAAAGTTTTCATTTTTATTGTGAACTTAAATTTTCTACCATTCTAAAATTATACTGTGCTTATAGCGGCAGTAAATGGAGTTTAAAAAAACACCAAGCTTTTCTCGTTATTTTTGTTTGATATAATATTCATTTTGAAGAAGCATCCCAGAGTTTTATTATCGCAGTGTTATTTTGATTTTTAAAATAAAAATTAAGCAATTGTAAGTATTTTATAACCCTCCTCCCCCAACTATCTTTGCTTCCTTAATCTTTTTTCATTACAAACCATGAATTGTCTCCAGAAAATTTTACGAGCTCATACTTGTTGAATAAAATAACTAGATGGCATCATTGTTCTTGCTTCACAGTAGAACAACTGCAATTGCTGATGAGTTCTATCTTAGTGATGCTTTGTTCATTTTCTTCTATAATCATTGGCATCTTTCCTCATTAGTTGCTCCAGGCAGAGGTTGTTCAATGGGATTTTTTTCCCTTTTGTTCATACTTCCAGACTTCAGTTTTTGAACCAAACAGCAAGAAAAGTCTTGTCTGTTTTGAAAAACAAGGTTTGGTTGTGATTTTTTACTGTCATTTAGACTCCTTTTTTAGTTTCTGACTGTTTGAGTTTTCCTTCAACATATGTTGATGTAAGAGTGTGTGCATGTGTATGCATTCGTGCATGTAAACATTTATAGCACTTGTGTACAATTTGGCTCTATAAATCTTGCACTGGTTTCCATGATCACTGGGATCAGTGTTCCTGTTTTATGAGACCCACCAACTGTTCCTCATGACAGACCTGCCCCAGTCAGGTCTCTTAGGAAAGAAAGACTCTCAACTCTATTTTGGTAAAATGTTAGGTTCTTTTACTAAAGGCTGCTGGCTGCAGTAAAGTCAGGCTAGAATTAAATTTTCTGCGCAAAATTGTGGGAAGGAAAAGGAAGCCTTGCCCTTTAAGGAAAAAGGCAAAGTTCTTTCCTTTGTGGATTCAAATTTCCCGGCTGGGAGATTTTACTGCAAAATCATTTGGTCAGCTGCGTTGGAAGCCAGAATCAGTCTATTAATAGGAAGGCAAATAAGAATAAATCCTAGTGTTCCTGAGATTAATCTAGTAAGAAGACCCCTTTCTTATACTCTTCAGATCCTTTGATTTTGTAAGTGTGAATCCTTGAAGTCTTTGATTTCTGCTTGTGTGATGAGTTCCTGTCTCTTTAGATTGGGATCTCTTCCTGGGATCTTGGTAGGAGTAATTGATTTATAGTAGCTGCTTGTTCACTTTGTAGCTGCTTGTTGCAGTAGGTTGCAATATCTTCAGTTTCCTGTTATGCCTTTTGTTTTGCTTTTCACAAGTTTTTTATAGCTTGCCATCTATTTGATTTCTATGGGAAAGAATCTTAGCTAATATGTGTCCCATGCAAATGGGGGCTAATGGAGCTGAACCTGCTTGTGTTTTCACCTCTCCTTTCTTTTAGGGGAATTTTCCTTCCCCTTCTAATTTCTTTTCTTTTCCTAGAAGAGAGGGGGATCGTAACTTCCAACAAAATGTTACAATTTTTCTCCCTCATCTCAGCCCTTGCCTCATGACTAATTCATCTTCAGTTGCATTCAGCCATATTCAGCTGCATAGGTGTTTGGAGATTGCTGAGTTGTTTGGGATAGTCCACATTCCAATCTCTTGTGTGCTGGCACAAACTGATTCTCTGCTTTCCTGGTCTTTGTCAGGGTCTTTGTCCCACCTTCCTATTTTCCATCACATCTCCATACATGTTCATTGACCATTTGTCCTCCTTCTCCCTTGCTCCTTCCCTCCTAGACTTTGATGACAGGAGGGCAGTGGGGCACCAAGCCGAAGATAGCAGACCTGACACCTCTCTGCTCATAATTAGTAGATTAAAAAAGAGGAAACCAAATAGGAAAGCACAACTCTCTATATCTCAGGCTATTTAATTGAACAAGAAGCACTATATTCTAGGAGAGTGCTTATTTTGCTCTGATGTCACTTCTAGAAAGTTGCTGCTTGAGAAAGGAACATATCTGTTGTATTACTATTTTTGATTGATTGCAAAAAATTTCACAAGATGTGGACCATAGGTACACAAATAGTAAGGAAGTCCACTTTCAAGCATGATCTTCCCCACTATCCTATGTTTCCAGCTTGTTGATAATACCAACTAATTTCAAATATAAAAGTATATGGAAGGAATATGTTCTTTACTATTTTATTATTTCTTTGTTTTATTGCTTTTCCAGAAATGGCAGTGCGTGGAAGATGCCAATGGGAAGTTGAAGTTGCATAAATGCAAAGGCCTAGCTAGCCTTATGGCTCCAGACAGTAGTAAAGGAATCTCTAATCTCCTGCCCAAGTATTACAGCAAGAATAATGAGGACTGCAGCTGTGATGAGAATGAATACAAGCTCAGTCCCATTGGACGGCGAAAGAAATTATTCTCTAAGAAGAGTAAGTGAAATTCTTGGGGGGGGATGGCGGGAAAAAATCCGAATAACAAACCTGTTTAAATCTATATATTGAAGAAATTAAGCAAAGCTTGTACTAAAAAAAAATCTCAAAGCAGCTTAAAAATGTTTCAACAATACAAAATAACTAAAACTTGGGAGAGTAATGAATAAAGTAAATTACAATTCATTTTTCAAGAGCTTACAAATAACCCACCCAGCAATCAAAAAGAAGTTTGCATGGTTATGAAAGGCTGTTAGCAGTGCATTGACCACAGTAAATGTCTTTTCCAAAGTCCCCACCAGACACACCTTGATAGAGGAGAAAATCTCTCATAGATTTCAATGAATGAGCAGTCTCATATAGATATAGAAATCAATAGCTTTGAAACAGGGATCCAATGCTGCACATATGAATGTTGACTTTTGCAGTGGATCTAGAGCAACGGTCTCCAACCTTTTCGGCTTTGCAGACCAGTGGGAGGGGGGAGACGGGATGGTTCCTTGCGAGTGGAGGGCACACACAGCTTCATTTGCGCTAGCAGCAGGCGCAGGCACCCTCCCCTTGTACAAATGGAGCTGCATGCACATGCCTATTCTGTGTACAAGTGGACTGTGTGCACTCTTGCCCATCACTTCCACAGCCCAGTTCTGAACAGGCCACAGCCCGGGAGTTGGTGACCCCTGCTCCAGAGAACCTTCAAAATTCAACAGAAGATTTCATAGAGTGCTAAAAGAAGAATCTATGCTGATTTAATTTGGGAAGATAGTCACAATTGGATTCAAGCCAAGGTGTCTGTTGTAGATCTAGTTAAAAGTAACATCTCATTAAAGCTGAATTTGCCTCTTAATGGCTACATAAACAATGTAAAAATGGTCGGCTGTTGCTCTCTTCCCGGAGGTGCTTTTGACTTCCAGTCTGTCATCCTACACCATGATTTCCTGATTCTCTCTAGTCTGGGTGTTAATCAGGTCTGACACTTTTTAAAAAAAAAGATCAGATAAAGTCTGCTCATGCTGCCATATGATTGTGACTTTTATTTATTGTGTACATACTTGAAATATTTTAACCACAAGAATCTTTAAAAAACATCATTTCTGCATTATAAGCATGATGCAGTTTTTATGTAAAAATGCAAAAACAAGTATGAACATACATGGGATGTTTCCAACATATTTAATGGAGGAATCCAGAACAAATTAGAAGTAGATAAATGAGGGCACAGTTGAGTATCAGCTTTGCTTGCTTGCTTAGGAATAGGGAGAAGTTTACTTTATATTTAAACATAGACTTATAATATATGACAAATTCAAATTAACTGAATAATAATGAATGCTAAAATTAATTCTCAGTAAAATACCATGTTCCATTTATAAATTAATAGATCCCCTGTCAGCATAACCAAATATTCTCTCTTTCACAGTAGGCATAAATATGCTTTCTCCTCTCTCCAGCACAACCACAGAAAATGAGTGGGGGAGGAATCAAATGGAGAGGAAACATCTATTGCAATAGAAACGGAAAGGAAAGGGAAAAGAGAAAGAAAAAAATAAATGTTTATGGATTATAAAACAATTAAATTTATTAAGCAAGTAGCCCTGCCCAGTCAACATTTACCTTCAAGCTAAATGGGGGAAGTGCTCAGCCTTCTGATTGACAAGGCCAACATCTTAACTACTCAGCCACCATAGTTAAGAGTTATGGACAGTAGTCAATCTTCAGTTACGGATTGTTGGGTCTTAAATTGCCAACATCTCCTCTAGTGCTCCCACTCTCAGCTCTTGTAATCTAATAGAAATTTATAGGTCAGGGTTGAATTGTGGAGTCCTTGGAGCTTTCTGAACTTGGTGTCAGGGTTCCAGTTAACACACCCAACACAATCAAAACTTCAAGGCAGGCATGTTCCTCAAAGTATAGATTTCTTAGGCATGTCATATTGGCACATCTGGGAATAACCCAACTCTGAAGGACCCAAGGTTTTTCCCACCCAAATCAAAATCCCAGAGTTCTTCACACATCCGTCACATGGTCCAACCAGGCCCCAGCTATCCATCCTGTCTAGCTTTGATCCATGTCTCTCCAACACCTGGAAGAGCATCCTTGGCTCCCACAGAAAAGAATGTTGTTTTGGCTACACTTCCCCAGCTATCTCTATCTCCCCCCTTAGTTCTCACAGTTCCAACTGGCCTTGCTGTGGCAGCCCTGAAGATGCTCCCAAAATGGCTCCAGCTTAAAAATGGCTTTAGGGCTGACACTTGGTTGTTTGCTTGCAGACACTTCATTACTAAGCTAGATAACATTATCAGTATAGTGAGTGTGGTGTTTGCTCCCTGTTTATATACAGTAACTTGTCTGGCCAAGTTAGTCCAGCACTTATCAGAGTGTTTAAATAAATACCAACTGAGTGGGTGATTATTTAAGCACCTGCATTTGACTAGATCTCAGGGTACTCACAAGATAAATGCTGGATTAATAACTATTTATATGTACCTGTAGATCTCAAAAGTAGTCAGTGGAAATATCCATTATTCTTTTTAGAAACTACAATAGCCCTGAGTTCTGCATTTGACTAGTTCTCAGGGTATTAGAGCATTATTTATTCATAATAAGAGCACAGGTAGATGTTGTTCCCAAAACTGTTGCTCCCATATATAACGTTTTCTTTTCACATTAAAGTGGAGCTGGCTCCAAAAACTGCTGATTTTCTTTGGCAAGGCTCAGGAGTTTTGTGGCATAACCTATTCTACAGGCCTTTCTTTAACTTGAGTCAGCTGAAAATCCACACATAAGCGCACAGACTTGCATTTGAAGTGTGCATAGTTTAATTATAGATTAAAAGAGCTCAACAGCAGCTCAGAATTATTATTCGTCTGTAAAGTTGCTTTCGTCTTGCTTCACAAGTACAGAGCTTTAATTATTTAGCAGATTAGACTTTCTCAGTAATGACCTGGCACAAGCTTCAAACAAGGAGTTTAAATCGATTTTCTTCCTTTATATTTGCCTTGCAAGCTTATTAGTAATTACTAAGGTAATTTTTAGGTGAATAAAATTCCTGGTTCTCAGGTACAATCGCCAGTTATTGTAACTGCTGAGAATGCATGATAAAACAGATCCATCTTTAAATAACGCTTAAGCTTGTGGTTCAATTAAATTGTTTACAAATTATAACCCCAAATATAACTTTTAGCATAACATGATATAGAAACAATGAAATTGCTGCATTATGGTGAAGATATCTGAACTCCACTTATAAAATTTAAACCAGATAAAGAACTCCACAAAAAATTTATTAGCAACTTTTCAAATCCCTGTGGCATCCTAATTAGGTTGTATAATTATGTCTCTTAGTCTTCAGTATCAGAAACCTGAGGGCCTTTCCAAATAATCATCTGTTCACATAATAAATGCACAGTAGTTAGTTCATTTGCTGTATACGATCCAGATGTTTTTCTTCAAGGTAGTTAATGTTTTGCCTGGGACAAAACATTTTCCAATACATAAATGTCATGCTTTGGTGCTGAAGGGGAGTTTTTCTCCCTTGTCATTTTTGTCATTTCTCTCACAAGCAAATACAACTAAGAGGAGGAAGAGTGGATATTATCCATTCTGCTCTGCATGTGGAAACTGGAAAGATTCTCAGAGAATGTGTCATGGTTTGAGACCAAACTGCATCTTTGACTTTAGATGCAACAAGCTGCTTTATGCACAACAGTAAGTGGTTTAGCTTACTAGAAATGGCTTATGTAACTGCAGATCATTCAGCCATAGGATTAGGCATAAGGATTACAGCCTATTTTGTATTGTATGGGCACCAAGATGAGGTTAAACATTCAGAATTTTGAAGATGACAAAGATAAATGGAGTAAATTTATTTGGAGCAGAGGAAGCTGTTTATACTCATGAGTCATCTGTAGAAAATGTAAGTTTGAGTTGGACAGTATTCTCATCCTACCTAGATATATCGAGGACTGAACTTGAGATCTTCTGAGCACAAAGACTTTAGTTTGCCTTTAATGATCTTCCTCTCCCACTGTTCCTAAGACAACATCAAATTTTCACAAGTTAGATTTCCTGTTTTTCACTTAGAAGTTGGAGGTAGAAATTCCTCGCTTTCTGAAGATCACCTAAAGAGTAACAGAGCATATTAAATATGCTATTATTTTCCGTCCTCTTACCTTCTAGTCTACATGGTGTAATTCTGTTTGTAATGCAAACTATATTTTATAATCACAGAATTTGGATATAATTAAGCCTAAAAGGTTTAAGATTTCCCAGGGCCCCAAAATTTAATTATATGGAAATAACAAATATATTGCTGATATTCACGTATGCTTATTCTGCTATTGCATTTCTGGAGTTTCATTTCAACATAAGGTCCCATAAGCTCTTTGGAAAAGAGACAAAATTACAAATTGTGCATGGATGTACGAGTGTTTCCTCTGTATATTGCAAAAACAAACAAACAAAAACCCTTGTGGTGAATCTGTGATGTTAATTGCCATTTTTATTATTCCAATCTGAGTGAAATCACAGCTTAAATATGAATATCGTCTGATGCTCAATAATGTAGACTTTGATGGCGAAATAACTACAAATGAATTTACATTGACATCAGATTATATTTATTTCTATGAATACCCTTTTCATCATTCTTCTTTTTTAAAAATATCCCAGCAGGAGTTTTAAGGAAAGGAGAACAGGGATTGGATCCAGACATAAAATTGGCCATAACAGAAACATTGAGCATGCATATCCTTTTAAGACATACATTAAAATACTTTATGCACCATAAATTGAGTTATTTTATAAAGAAAGGAACAAAATGCATGTGTGAATTATAGCTATTTTGAGTAATAATGCATGCAAATAATAAATGAAAGTAATCTCCATATACCATGGAAGGAGAATCAAATAAAATTCAGTACATTTTATCAACCACAATCACATTTTACCCACCATAGAAATATCCTTACAGGAATGTCTTACCAGGGTTTAATAACAGTTCTGGAAACTCAGACTTACCCCAATCATGTAGCTGAACAGAATATTGGAATATATACATATAAAAATGATCCAGATTTATGTGTGACCTTTAAAAATGGCTGCATTAATGCCATCATCACTTTTTTAATTTATCTGAAGGCATTAGATAATATTTCACTACAATACACAGCCCATAAAATGTAGATTTCTAGATGTCTTTACCTTATAGCTTTTTTTTCATAGACTTCATCTACTTTTAGACAAAAGTTGAGGAATTTGCTGCTCTATATCCCACATAATGTTTAAGCAATGTTTACTATTTTCACATTTATTATACGCCTTGTATAAAATTTCAGAATCCAAAATAATGACAAAATAAATCAATTTTAAATGTATTTTAAGATACCATATAGTCTTTCCCCTCTGTTTGAAATATACAGGACTCCTAAGCCCACAGCAATTGTGTCCTGTATGTACCTAAAACCATTTTTAAATTGTTAATATAGAAATAGCTCTGTTTTTCCTACTGCATCTGGGGCACCCATCTAAACCCTGTGCTTCAACTAACATTATTGAAAGATGGCTTCTTCACCTACAACTATGCAGTCTTCATTAAAATGTCAGCTCTATTCCCTGAAAATCTATTATATAAGTAGCAAAGTACAAAAAGAGAGGAGCAGGTATATTTAGATCCTGATAGCTAAAAGGAGAATAGCAATATGGGCCATCCACAAGAAATTGCTTAGGTGTAAAAAAATTTAGAGCTGATGTTGGAGAAAGAAAGGTAGGTTAAAGTGGGAAAGAAGGTACAAGCCATTAATAGGAGGCATGGAGAAGAGATTACACAGTCCAGAGATTGAAGGCAGCTTGATAAAAAAAAAAACCCTGAAGACTTCATTTTTGTTTAGTATAAGGTGGGACAGAGAGAAAATTGGATGAGTTTTCAAATTGCTAATAATATACCCTACATAAAATAAAATAGTATTTCATGAATCCTCAAGGTATTTGTTTCTCTCCCACTGAATTGGCCTGCCAGCAGTTCTCTGGGATTTGGCATGCCATTGGCAATTATGGGTGCCTTCTGATTTCCTTTCTTACTCTTACAGAAAAGCCCTATTACAATATATCTGTTTAAAAGGTGCTTTTTAAAAAGGCAAGCGGACTTTCTTTGTTGTTCCTCGAAGATGTTTCACTTCTCATCCAAGCAACTTCTTCAGTTCAACTGAAGAAGCTTCTTGAATGAGAAGCGAAACATTTTTGAGTAAAAACGAAGTCCACTTGCCTCTTGAAAAACACCTTTGGACAACCATGATCTGAGAATCTATTCAGAATTTTGCAGTGTTAATTCAGCGTCAGAAAAAAAAAGCACAGATGGCTGATGTTTCACAAACATAATAAGTAAATTTTACAAACCAGTTGTAGATTTCTCCAACATGGAGTAAACTCAAAGAAAAACATGTTGCAAGTAACTTCAGCAGCACAGAAACAGACATCAGTTTCACTTTAGTTCAGCAGGCAAGCATTATGCACAGCAGAGGAGAGAAGCAGTTTCATTTTCAATAGACAGACTCAGAGCTCAACATAGCTGCAGAGCTTAATATAGAGCCACACCTCGGCTACTTTTAGTTTCAGTTTCCAGCCTAGGCTAATTCTAGTTTCAGTTTCCAAAACAGTCCTCATTGGCTGACTTAGTTGCCTATTCATTGGCTGACCTTGTTACCATGCTCTATTCCAGTTCATGAATATACTCTGACAGAATCTCCATAGACTTTTATGATACATCTGATTTCAGTGAAGAGGGTAGCATCCATCCGTGAAGCAATCCCAGGAAAGGATTGGTTTGCCCAACATGCAGTGAGACTTTTTCATATTCTAGGATATTATGTCAGTACGTTAAGAATTTAGCTTTCACTTCTTGATGAAAACTAGTGAAAAATGATTATCTCCACCTTTTGCTCATTAGAGGCAGCCCATTTTTCCTCTGTTTTACACAAGAAGCAAAAAGGTTCTGGCAGCAACCTGGGATGAAATATCTCTGCATGGGCTTCATTTCTATTTGTTCATGTATGATATTTCATGAGAAAAATATTATTTGTCAGTGCACTCAGATATAAACATTAATTGAGCAGGTAGAAACCAGTATTCAGTTGTGAATGGTGAGAGTTTAAAAACATATAATAACAAATTGAATGCTAGCGCTCTTATGTAAGTAAACGTTTATGGTTTTCTAAGAAAACATTACTTCATTTCTCTGCAATTACTACAGAAATCCCAGGTGCTGCAGTGCAATATTGTAACACAGTACAGAATCATCCCATGCTTTCCCTATTCTGCTGCCAAACAACCAATCTGTATGAGAGTTAATGAGCCCTTTTTTAGTTTATAGAAATACATACTTATCAATTTAGGGTCTAAAAAGTCATGGAAAGTTCCCAAAGGTGATTTATTTTTCATTTATCTTTATTTAGGTCTTATCTCTGACCAGCTAGCTATACATAAGCTGTTTTGACCCATGTGTTTAATTGGTTCTTTTTGTCTGGTTTTAGGAATTGTGTGGTAAAAAGATCATATTTTAAATCATACTTATGCAGAAACATTGAAAATTTAGAAGAGTTCACAAATCTTTGAGCACCCACAGCATCAGTCAAAATTTTAAAAAATAAGGGCATTTGCTTCATTGAATTTCATTGAAAAACACCACTTCCTATGTTGTTTGTATTAAAAATATTATTTAAAAGGCAAACAGTACAATAGATTTGTTTTTGATAATTGGTTGGTTGTTGTTTGAACATTGTTTAGCATTTATAAATGTTACATTCTATTCAGATTTTACAATGGGGTGCGTTTTTTGATGCCAGCAAATGGAAACACACGCCTCATAACGAAGGAAACCAATTCTTGCTGAGAATGTCTCTTTTTAGTTTCTTCTTTTTGGGTGTAACTTCTTAGAATTTCCTCTTAGTATTAAAAGAGAAGGGAGTTTCCTCATTTTAGTCAAATGTTCCTAAATTAGAACCTACTTTTCCCCTAAAGCTATGATTCACCTGGCTAAGCCTCAGGTGGAGATTTAGAATTCCAAGTTAGTGAATAATTCTGTTGTACCCTGTAAATACTATGAATAACGCAACAGGCCCATCACTCCTAAATGCTGTGCAAACAGTGCAGATTGTGGTTCTTTCTTATGGATTATTAGAAATGGAACTCAAATAAGAAATAGTGGACATATATATTTCTATATGAATCAATACTCTTATCCTACTCAATGCTGCTGAGCTAAGAAGCCAGGGTAAAGTCTCCCGTGAGGTTTCCAATGAGCCATCTTTAAGTGAGCTTCAAACTGCTGGCAATTTATGGGAATTGAAAGGGAGAATTTTGAATTGGAGAAGTTCCTGGGGTTTCATGACCAGAGGGAAGAGGAATTGCCATCTAGAGTTTCACTCAAATGGGTAAGTTGTGAAAGGGAAAGCAAGAGAAATAGAATACAACAAAGCTTGAAACTGCGGTTTAAAGAGCAGGGATTTTGCTGGCTTAATAGGAAAAAAAAAGTTGAAATAGAGAACAACTAGAAATGAGAAATATGGAGTAATAGTCTTCAATTGCTGTTTTTCAGAATTCTCTAGATGGGAAAGTACTTTCAAAGAAAAACAAAAGCCACCATGAAACATTAATAAAAGACCTTCTGTGGCTCTTTAGATTGCATGAAACATTCACATTGAACATCATTTATTTTCACTTCTTTTCTAGATTTCTGAACTTTTGCTGCCACCACATGGCAAAAATGTAGAAATAAACCATTTCAGTAAAAATAAATTCTATAAGAACATACACTAAAAACTACTTGACTACTTCCTTAAATTTAAGCCATATAAAATCTTCATTCAAGATCTTCTGTAGGCCAATTCATAATCCTACAACAATGAATATTGCAAGGTATCAGCTCTGTAACTCTACAGTCTCATACTTAGCTGGAAGGTAATTTATGCCAAGAAAAGCAAATCCAAAGTTAATTTAGTTTTTCTAAAACCTACTAAGGCTAATAAAATAAATTATCCTCAGCTGTCATATAAAACAAGATACATTTTTGCAGTTTCATTTCCTTTGCCTTTTATATCTATTCATCCATCCATTAATTCAGTTTTAGCTGGTCTTTCTTCGTAAGTTACAATAAAAATTTTCAATAAATTTTCAATAAAATGTCAACAGTATATTCAAAAGTATATTGTCAAAAATTAAAACCATAACATGTGAAAAATATAACTAAGCAAATGATGTGCCCCCATTATAATAAAATGTATTTTTCCCCATAAGGTTTATCCTAGTAGTATTAACTTTATAATAAAATTTATGTATATAGGAATTGATTATTTTTTATAGAATTAGACCACTGTCTGAAAAAAGTAATTATTTTTGAAAATAAAGAATTCTTCCCATCCTTTCTAACCCAGCCAATTTTTTCAGCAATAAACTTTCTGTCAATCCATATCTGACCTCCTAAATAAACATAAATTGTGTTGTTTATTTCTCATGTAGAATACAAAACAAGCTACATTCGAAGTCGTTCGATTCGCTCAGTGTCTGTTGAGCTTGATGGCAAAGTGTATAATTTGGATTTGGAGGATGGCTTTCAACCTGTTTTACTATGGAATGTCACAAAAAAGCCCAAAAATAGTCAAGAATCAGAAGGAGGAAGAGAAGTTGATGATGCTAAGGATATGGAGGAATACAGTGGCACTGGCAGTATTTTAGAGAACACAGCACCAAACTTAATAAAAGTGACACACCGGTAAGTCTTTGAAGAGATTAATTAGTAGGTTGTGGTTTTTATTATGTATATACTTAAATATATATATGCAATATTATATGTATATACAAAACATATATAGCTCTATGTATCAGGATCATTTTATCTATTGGGAACATTAGTACCTTGCATCATAGACAAGAAAGGAGAGAAAATTGCAAGTTACAGATACAGTGGTAAAGAATATAGGTAGCTCAGGATTGAACTGTTGGGTTGTTGGTATTCTATTATTGTAATGACTAGTCTAGTGAAGAAAAGGACCAAGGAGACATAACAGCAGTGTTCCAATTTTTGAGGGGCTGCCACAGAGAGGAGGGGGGTCAAGCTATTTTCCAAAGCACCCAAAGGCCAGACAAAGAAAACTGATCAAGAAGAAATTCAACCTAGAAATAAGGAGAAATTTTCTGACAGTGAGAACAATCAATCAATGGAATAGTTTGTCTTCAGAAGTTGTGGGAGATTCATCACTGGAAGCTTTCAAGAAGAGACTGGACTGCCATTTGTCAGAAATGGTGTAGGGTCTCCTGCTTGGATGTGGGGGGGTCAGACTAGAATACCTACAAGGTCCCTTCCAATTCTGTTGATCTGTTAAGTAAGAAAGATACTCTAATCAAGGAAGAAACCATATCTCAATCAAGGCTACATATAAACAACCATGACATTCTGTTGTTTGATGCATATTACCTAGCCTGGTAATGAAATGAAAAAAACATGTTTGAAGGAAGAGAGGAAGAGTCCATGCTTCTTTTCTGCCTTAATATATGGGAATAAACAAGTAAACCTCCTTCAATGATCGGGGCCTTGATTAGGGGCTTATGTGGGTAAATGAAATAATGGGCTATGTCATCGGACATGTATATGTCCAGAAGGGTGTCCCAAGGCAGAAGAAGTTTTCATCCTGCAGTGGATAGACAATGACTAAGATGATGATGATGATACAAGCAAAACATTGGCCTTAACCCAATGAGCTAGATATATATTTCCTTAACTGTACTGTGATAGCAATAGCATTTAGACTTACATACAGCCCTCTCAAAGCGGTTTACAGAGTCAGCCTATTGCCCCCAACAATTTGGGTCCT
Source organism: Hydrophis major (assembly GCA_033807585.1). Classification (NCBI taxonomy): domain Eukaryota; kingdom Metazoa; phylum Chordata; class Lepidosauria; order Squamata; family Elapidae; genus Hydrophis; species Hydrophis major. Next base: position 236,979,057 of record CM066330.1, on the reverse strand, counting down.
CATTTACCAACCTTGGAAGGATGGAAGGCTGAGTCAACCATGATCCTGGTGAGATTTGAACTGCCAAATTGTAGGCAGCTGGCAGGCAGCAGAAGTATCCTGCAGTACTGCATTCTACCCACTGCACCATGGCTAAGTAATGATAAGTGATGCAGTTATTAAGTGAGTCATCAGGTAACCAATTGTATGACCTTTTTCATTAAGCAAATTTGGCTTCTCCCATTGATTTGGCTTATTGGAAGTTGGCTGGGAAGATCACATGGCATTTGCATTATGCTGGGATGCTGCCACTGCTGTAAATGCAGACTAGTTGCCAAGCACCAGATTGTGCAGGAATGCCACGACAATTATAAGTGAGAGGTTGTGAGAGGCGTTTTTTTTCAGTGCTGTTGTAGCTTCAAAGTGCTACTAAACGAATGGGCATAAGTAGAGGACCACCTGCAGGATGGCTGTACCTAAGAACAAGGGTTGCCTAATATATTTTGTTAAATGTTTGTCTACATTCTAGAAAGCTGACTAGTCATATCGGACAATCCATACTCAAGATCACACACATGTCTAAGTGCCAGCATTTGTGTTTATACTTAGGCTTCTCAACCATTAGTAAGCTTTTACTTTTTTTTTTCCAAAAAATATTTATAGTAATTTTTTCCTCCAAGACAGCACACTTGGTTTTTCTCTACTGACATTTCAGCCCAACAACAAACTTCAGTTTCCATTGGGCAGATTGCTTACTCTTGGTTGCAGTAGGGGAGTTGCCCCTGTTTCTTTCCTGGAGTCACATCAGCTAAACTAGTTCAAAAAACGATCTTCATGAATATAATGCTGTCTGTTTCCAACAGCTAGTCACTGCCTCCAGGATAATGACCTTTTTCTTTTTTTGAACAGATGCTACATTTTAGAAAATGACACTGTTCAATGTGACACAGACTTATATAAATCATTGCAAGCCTGGAAGGACCATAAGCTTCATATAGACCATGAGGTTAGTGTTTTCTGACCATGTGAATCACCATTTGAATCACATTTCCAAATTCCAAGGAATCGTGAGTGGACTTTTTTGCCAGGTTTTATTCTCAACAAGCACAATATCAGTGTTTAATGAAGGCCGAATGTTAAATAGTCTGATACCAGCTTTGGATGATGTCTGAATCGACTTTGAAATGAGAATGTCTTAGAACAGAGTTGCTTTTTGAGGATCGATTTAGCAGCCGGTGGTTCAGGCAATTATGTTGACCAAACTAGGCTGCATGTAAAAGTTCCCTTTTATTCCCTTTTATTCAAAGTGAACATCTTCTTAACCCAATTTTCCTTCATGAAGGCATAATCATCAGTTTTTCCTTTTGCCACATTCTGCATTGCCCGAAGGAATCTTAATCCTCTGAATATGATTTTAGGGGTTAAGGAAGCCACAGGATGTGAAAAATATTTCTGTTTGTGGAGGCCTCTGCTCAATCCCAAATCCTTCTGAAAATAAAAGGGCATTGTTGAAGCTAATTTAATATCCTTAATTACATAGTGCACTAAAAGGGCAGCATAGGGAACATGTGGATAAGAAGTTTTAGACTAACTGGACATAACATTATGCAATAACAGTAACAGTAATAACAGTATGTTAAAGACTCATAACTGGCCTGTTTTTCCTATTTCCCTCTTGCCCTCAAAGTGCACATATAAACATACAGTACCTACAAGTCTTTGACAATTAAGAGATTGACAGAAATGAACATCATTTCCCCCAGGCTTTTTAAATTAAATTTCCCATAGATCATTGAACTTTCGTGATACATGATGCATGGGAATTACTTGTTGACCATCAATTAAAATAACCCCTAACTTAAAAAATAAATAAAACAAAAAATGAGTCATCTTATAGTCTGGAAAAAACTATATTCATTTTTAAAAAAATTCAGTTTATTTGTACATGCTAGTATAAATTGCCTTGCCTTGGCTCTATCTCATTGCCTGATAAGGTTTTCTTGTAAATAAAGGAAAGCGGTGGATAATTTTTTTTCTTTCACCTCTGCTATAATTACAGCAGTTAGGTATTCTTCCTCCAAAAGTCAAGTTATATTCCTTGCTAAAAAATGTCCTCACTGCTTATTCCAAATTCCCACCAGTGAACTGTGTAGAAAATGGAATGCATGGTAATTGTAGTAATCATCTGTGTTTCTGGCTAAAGTTTGGTATTTTAGCATAAACTCTTCTTTAAAAAAATGTTAACACAGAATAATTGGGATACAGAGATGTTTTGAAGAAAGGAATTTAATGGCTAGTATCTAGACAAGTTGAATAATAGAAATCAAATCAGTCAATTTTGCATCCATCCATTTGTTCTTATTTTTTTATTATTAGATTGAAACTCTACAAAACAAAATTAAAAACCTGCGAGAGGTAAGAGGTCATCTAAAGAAGAAGCGACCGGAGGAATGTGATTGTAACAAGATAAGGTACTTTCTTTTAGAGTCAGAAACTGCAATAAGCAGGAAGTGGTTATTGATTTAGGCAGAGGGATTTAAGACACAAGACTATTTAGCAAACACAGCCATCCTCTTATTAAAGTCAGATACTCCAATGCCTTGAAAATGCTGGTGCCTTATTGTGTCCAGTCCAGCAAGGCAGAAAAGAAAACCAAGAAATATTCGTGTCTCATCACACTCTTCTATTAAAATCAAAAATAACATTTCAGGCCAGTTCCTCTTATCTTGACATAGCTAACAGCCTACTCTCTTTTGGGAGTTCTTTCCAAGTTTGAAATTTTCTAACCTTGGAAAGTACAAATTAAAGTTCTTCAACCTCTCTGGAATACACAGGGCCTCTAGGATTTATACCCAGTGCTTTTAAATTATCTTGAAACTGAAATTCATTAATGGAAGAGGTAGAAATACCTACTGATGTGCTGTTTTCTGTTACACATCTTTCAGTTACTTTGAAGCCTCCCTGGTTGCTTAGATTTCCCACAGGGAAAAAGCCTCTGAATGGGGATTCTTTTGATCACATCTTTTGGTAACTCAGTGAAGTAATGGAAACCAGGGAACTAACTGGTTGCCTGCTGTAGAAACTATAGTTAGTACTATGAAAAACAAGATATTCAAACACTTACCCTTTGCATAAGTCAATAAATACAAAAACACTGCCCATGAAAATGTATTCAAAATTCTCCACTTCTTTGAAAGAAATTGTAAAAGCAAATTCTCTGCTGTCAAGCTGAATTCAAACTGCATTACACAGCCCTTGTCTGTTTCTAATTAGGGTAAGTAGAGAGCAAATATTTAGCACAAAGTTGGCCAAAATCCCCTTCAGTCAAGATGCTGTTGTGGCCACAGTTTCCCATTCATTGTCTAAACTCAGGAACAGAGATCTGCAGTATTCACCTCTGAGGTGGGGAAGTTATTTCAAATCTCAGATGGGTAGGTGCGATGTATTTTTCAATGGTACCTTGAAGAAGCTTGTGGGACCTGTTGCCCCCTTCTTAAGATCTTCTGTACTCAGATTTGTATTTTTCTGCTACTGTGAAACTACTAAATAAACAGGAAAAGTTGCAGCTTCTTTAAGAATGAATAAGATTCACATTGGATCTAAAAATAATTTCCAAGCTCAGAGTTGACTATTTGCACATCCCTACTTAGCACCATGGCCAAAGAAGCTCCAAAACTTCCTGTTCCATGCATGAAAAAAACCATGCAAAAGAAGTATAAAAGATGTGCTATTTGTTGCCCCGCTGCCAGACACTGTAGAAAAATAGATTAGTTTTCAAGAGGAAAAGCATGAGACATTGCTTCTGTTCTCAGAATATTTGAGCTCTTCCATCTGATCATGTTGAAATTCAGCCTGCCAGCCAGAGTAGAAAAGTAATTTACCATCCAGCTTCTCTTTCATGTCAATGTCCATGTCATTTTTTTACTTTAAAACCAATAAATCCCTATATAAAAAGTAGCCCTGCAAAGTAGAAAAGTAGAATCTAGTTAGCTTGCTTGCCTGCCTCCTCCTCTTCCTCCTCCTTTCAATTAGACAGTTACAAGAGACTCTTAAACTGCAGCTTAAAGTGATGCAATATAGAGATTCTCTTTGTTTCAGAATCTGTTGTTTATTTTCTCTTTATTACATGGAAACAAAGCCAAGTAACTTCTAGCAAACTAAAACAAAGGTCTGTGTTTTATATCATTATCCTCATTTTCTCAGTTTTATAAACTGCCCCTAGCTTCAGAGTGGAGGAGCACAAGTATAAAAATATAGAACAAAAGAAAATAAAGAATTGTGTTTTAGATAATTGTAGAACTGGGATATTTGTTTTTCAGCTTGCAATCAAAACACAAAGGCAAACTGAAACACAAAGGATCTGATCTCCATCCTTTCAAGTAAGTACATCTTAAACGACATCATTTTTAAAATAGTTCTGTCTTGCTAATCAAGAAGTCTGAGAAAATTATGAATGCAATCTGCTATGTGGCCATGGTTTACTATTATTTGAGATTCTTATAAAGAACTGTGCTCCTTTGGCCATACATATACTGAGACTTTCAGACTAACTGGTTGATTTCTTTCATCTACAATATCAGATTTGAAGAAGACAATATTGTGCAGAATGAGATAACGTAATTTTGAACTGAACCAATTCAGCATTCAGAAAAAGTGTCATATCTTTATGGAGCCTGAAATACAGAAATAAAAAAACTGTATGATTATATTAGCTAGATAGCATAGATAGGAACATGGAGGCTAAGCTTTAATAATGTCTGTGGAGATTCTCTGTCATCCAGGTCATGGTTGTCCCAAAGGTACTATTTCTCAAGGCAACTGCACTTTGTCTTTTCTTGAACACGTTTCGCTTCTCATCCAAGAAGCTTCTTCAGTTCCGACTCTTTAATACTTAATGTATCAAATAAAAGTGGTGGATTCCTCTTATGGAACATCTTCAAGGCAAGCAGGGAATAAACAGCCACTTGTCATATAGGCTTTCGTGGAGAGTCCCGTAGGGACTTGGACTTAATATGACTCTATAACTCTATTACACATAGACTTTTAAAAAAAAACATTTGAGAAGTATTTTTTTAAAAGGAAATATATCCAGAGTAAAGTAGCAGTGCATAATCTGTCTCAGACTTGGGGTGAATGTTGTTATGCATGGTGTTTGTTTGAAAATTTTCTGTCATGGCCACACATTTATCACCTCAATAGAGTTCTACCTCAAGAATTTTAGATTATTGGCTGGGAGGCTATTTTACACACATAAGCAAAATAATGGCCAGGTGACAAACAGGGCAAACAAACTTAGTCCTAACAAACAGGAATAAGTAAAGAGCCCAGTTTGGTATAGAATTAAGGCATCTGACTAGAAATCGGGAGATTACGAGTTCTAGTCCCACCTTAAACACAAAGCCAGCAGTTGGCCTTGGACCAGCCTCTCTCTCTCAGCCCTAAGAAGCAGGCAAATCACTTCCAAAAATACCTTGCCAAGAAAACTGCAGGCACTTACCAGAATTCAAAACTCACTCAACACCAAAAAAATAAGAAGATAAAGTTAGCGTCCTAAAATTATCTTCGCTGTTGTTATGTAAAAACTGAATGAGATGAGAGGTAAATCCCTTCTCAGATTGTCCACGATAGCCTTGTGCCTTACTGCCAGACTTCTGGGTTATAAAGCAGTTGGTTTTATCTATGAGACAATTTTTTACTTATTATGAATTCTTGATCTTTGTGTTCAGGAAAACCTTTCAGGAGAAGGATAAGCTATGGCTCCTCCGAGAACAGAGGCGAAAGAAGAAACTCAGGAAGCTGCTCAAAAGAATAAAAAATAATGACACGTGTAGCATGCCAGGCCTGACATGCTTCACACATGACAATCAGCACTGGCAGACTGCCCCCTTGTGGACATGTAAGATATATCTCCGTGCATGTAAAGCATTTAAAATTATTTAGAAAGTACTTTACAACTGTTATCAAATATTAACATTTTATTTGTAGTGGGTCCTTTCTGTGCCTGTACCAGTGCAAACAACAACACATACTGGTGTATGAGGACGATCAATGAGACACACAACTTTCTGTTCTGTGAATTTGCAACTGGCTTCCTTGAGTACTTTGACCTGAACACTGACCCTTACCAGGTAATTAAAAAAAAAACCAAAGGTTCAAAGCTTGCCTATGATCCTTTCCATGACCCATATACACACAAAAAAACCAGAGTCTGCCCTGGATTTACCATTTTTCCTGACAATAACAACAGTTGGCACACTACATTTTGTGGTTGGTCAACTATAACTCCACCAGGATTGGCTGCAGGAAACCTTTTCATATATACCAACCTTTTTGCATCTCATGCTTTTTAGATGTCTTCAGATTGCAGGTCCTACAGTTTATTCTCCATGCTGAACTTATAGTTAATTTGTATTGATGTTTGTGAGATGACAGGCTGCCTATAAAATGGCCAACACCTCTTATCCCTTTAAGGCCTCTCCCTAGCCAGCCCAGCAACGGTTGGCTATAAAAACTGGGCTGAGAAGTTTTCCAGCAGTAGGAATAGATTCATAAAGAGTAATAGTTGGAAGAGCAATAGGAAGTGCAGTAGAAAGTAAGAAAGAGTGGAGTAGAAGGTAGTATCAGCCTTTGAGTGCTTGTGTATGTTGACGAGGGACCAGATTAGTTGTCTTTTGTTTTGGAGCCACTGACTTGGATACACGTAAAAAGAGCCTGTGATGATGTTATAACTTAAAGCTTATAATATTAGCATCCTCATGAGGTGAGGATGAAGTTCAGTTCTACAGTTGCCTTCATCACTTCTTTTTCCTCCACCAAAACTTCATCTCTGCAGAACAAGGAAAGGGCAGTAGAAGTCTAAGCTTGGAATTTACAACTGGGCATTAGAAATCCAAGTGCCTGTATCCAATTTCTGGGGTATACCTGCTATAATTTAAAAACTGTGTCTATGTGCAGCTAATTAATGCAGTAAACACACTGCATAGAGATGTTCTCAACCAACTGCATGTGCAGCTCATGGAACTGAGAAGTTGCAAAGGCCATAAACAGTGCAACCCAAGGACCCGAAATATGGAACTTGGTAAGTTCAGTTTTTATTTCACTTTGGTAAGCGGAGTGTGCTTAATAATTTGAATGGCACTATTTCAGGTCACTTGTATATACCTTTTAAGTAGTTTAAACAGGAAATCTAAATCAGGGATAGGTTTTAATCACATACTTAAACTTCATATAGATGTTATGGAAAATGTTTTCGTTAATTCCACCAGTTCTAATTAAGAAAGGTGTAGTATGAATCTATAAATAAATTGTAGAATTTATCATAGGTATTACACCAGTATACCGAGTGTATATACCGAATAGGAATACAGAAATTGGGAACTTAGTTTCAAGTGATAAAATGCTAGTTATTAACCATATGTAGCTTTGTGGAATAGCAGTTTAAAAAATGCAGAGAATGGCTTAACTTCAATATTCCATCAATTTTCCTCTGTAGCAAGCTGCAATAGGAGCATAATAAATGTGAACCAGCTTTGGATTTATTATGGGAATATAAATTGAATATATATATTCTTAATTTAGCACTGAGTTGCCTCATTCTAAATGTAGCTGCTATGATTTTGTTCTCTCAAACTTCTGTGTTTGGAAAGTGCTACTGTCTTTAAAACAAACTTTTGATAGTCTATTTTACTTTTACAATATGCTTTCTCCACCCCCACCCCTTCCATAAACTCTTGTTAATTAGTATTATTGTCTTCATTTAGGTCTTAAAGATGGAAGCTATGAACAATACAGGTAATACTACTAACGATAAGTTTCCCCATCCTCAGAAGTAAATCTACACTAAATACTGAAATAATCCATAGGCAGATAGAATTAGGTTATGATAAGGAGAGCAAAATATTGGATTTCTTTTGGTACTTTAATGTGGGAAATGTTCAATATTTTATAGCCTACCCAAGGATTCTTTTCCTTCCTTCCTTCCTTCCTTCCTTCCTTCCTTCCTTCCTTCCTTCCTTCCTTCCTTCCTTCCTTCCTTCCTTCCTTCCTTCAATAAGGTATGTGACTAATTTTTCTGTCCTATTGTGTCTCAAAAATTAGGCAGTTTCAGCGTCGAAAATGGCCAGAAATGAAAAAATCTTCATCTTCCAAGTCCCTGTAAGTTGGAATTTATTCGTGTAAATCATTAGGTTTTGTTTCTTGTTCTTTTTTATTTATTTCTTGCACGCAGTACATATTTACAACTTCATATATCCTGTTTTTAGTCCATCTTCACAGAGAGAAGGTTGACAGAATAATGGACCTCATCTAATATTTGGAGCCTCTAGCAAAAGGTTTACTGAGTTCAATACTAATATGATGGAACCGTCAAAACTGAATTACTGTATCATGGAGCTCCAATATTTAGAAGAGGATTTTTTTTTTCTGAATTCTCTCCCTGTTAATTAGAGTGGAATGCTGCCTTATGCAACCTATATAGAAGTAATCTTGACTTATAATCATTCATTTAGTGACCTTCAAAGTTAGAGTGGCACAGAAAAAATGATTTATAACTATTTTTCGCACAACTGTTGCAGCATCCCTACATTCTCAAGATCAAAATTCAGATGCTTAGCAACTGGCATGTATTTTTGACAGTTGCATGTCCCGGGATCACCATTTGTAACATTCCCAGCTGACTTCCAACAAGCAAAGTCAATGGGGGAAGTGAGATTTGCTCAATAATGGCAAAAAAGTCATAAAATTGGGCAAAATTCCTTGCTTAGAAACCTTGCTTAGAAACAGAAATTTGGGGCTCATGGTCATAAGACAAGGACTACCTATGTAGAGTGCATTAGGCAAATGTGTCAACTACCATCCAGCTGTGCTAATCTAAAGCAAAAGTTGGAGCTCAAACTTAAGCCCAAAATTAAATATCAGTGTACATAAAATAAAAGATACATTCATCAAGAGTCAAGAATCATCAGGTACCACACTTAATAATAGTCATAGGTTACAATAAGCAATCAAATCATACTAGGAAACAGTATAAATCATAAGGATACAAGCGACAAAGTTGCAGTCATACAGTCACAAGTGGGAGGGGATGGGCGATAAGGAATGATGAGAAGGTTAATCTTAATAGTAATGAAGACTTAGTTGGACATGTTGAGGGAATTATTTGTTTAGCAAAGTGATAGCGTTCAGGAAAAAACTGTCCTTGTGTCTAGTTGTTCTGCTGTGCAGTGCTCTACAGCATCATTTTGAGAGTAGGAGTTGAAACAAATACATATGTCAGCACCTTGCCCCCAACAATCTAGGTCCTCATTTTACTGACCTCTGAAGGATGGAAGGCTTGAGTCAACTTTGAACCGTTCAATATTGAACTCCTGGTTGTAGGCAAAATTAGCCTGCAATACTGAATTTTAACTGCTGTCTACTACAGCTCTTAATATAGATGTCAAATTCCTTCTAAAAATTCAGTTGCCAAGTAAAGGAGATAACAATCTCTACTTTTATAGAAGGTTCCACATGTAGCCCCTGTGGTTCCTTGTGTGACCTGGATAAAATTACATTTCTGTTTCATAGACCAATTGATTACAATGACAATGAACTAATGATATATCTTTTATTTCTATTTCACAGAGGGCAACTTTGGGAAGGTTGGGAGGGGTAATTTCCTACAACTGCTAGACCTCAGTGAGGACATAAACTGGCCGGAACTTGAATTCTTGTACATACTTAATAAAGTATGTATGATTTCAGACTGGATCATAATCTTAGCCTGGAAGACTGGATGAGCTTTGATGCTAAGGTGAATAGAATTTTTATGCAGTCCAAAATGATGCAGTTATCTTCTGGAGACTACTGTTGTCAAGAACCTGTATCCCACTAATTTACTCGCATTTGCTTTGGATTATACCTCACTTGCTTCACAAGCTATTTTATTTCAATCAATCACCTGAGATACTATTCCAAAAGAGAACCGCAGAGAAACATTGCAACCTGTCGAATCCTGAAAGGCAAAAAAAAGCACACAAGAACAGATTTCAACAGAAGACAATTTTATATTTTCTTTAAATTAAGGCATTGGAATGACAAATGAAGAATAACACTTTTTTTTTTCAGGCTTGGACAAATTAAACTTTGAAGCACTGATTTTAAAAAGTATGTTAAGGGATTCTAGGATCCGCAAAGGATATTACTGAAAAGAAGCACCAATTCAGCACTGTAATATTATCACTTGTTTGTATACTACAAAATGCAACAGTTTTCACATCTTCCTTGAGGTTGAGAGAAGAAACAGAAAAGAAACCCTCCCTCAGAGAAACCACCTTTCCAGCATTGTATTGTAAATACTCAGTGTTCCATTTCAAAAGAAATCCAATCCAGAAGATTTGTTACTGAAATATTGGCATGCCCCAATATCATTTCTAAAAATGTCACTTCACTGCATAATTAAACTTTAGAATTGATCTTTTTAAAAAAAAAACACTGCAAAATTAAAAGCAGTTAATGTATGTCTTGAATTTTAACAAAGTTGGATTTGTATTAAGTCTTTGTGGTTATATTGTATGTTAAAAAAAACCCAAAATTATTACTATAAAAAGCACTTGTTTACTTTTATACTTGGAGCTTTTTTAAAAAGATAATTCTGTGATCAATATACAAGCAATTTTTCTAATTCATTCCAAAATATGAATTTGTATAACCTGTATATTAGAAGAAATACATTTCTGAAAATTTACAAACACAACTTGTTGGATGGGAGAGAATGGGAAAGAACATTTCCCAATAAGACCTGACTTTTTAAAAATTGAACTGTTTCCAAATTCAGTCTCATACAGATTTCTCTCATTCCGTTACTTGAACAAATCAAAAGCAGAACTTCAATTTCCTTCATTGTTTTTCTACTATATATTTCACCTTCCACCATTGAGAAATTGTTTTATATTTTATTTATATAATAATAGTGCTCACCTACCAATCATTCACTGAAGTTACAGTGGTACTGAAAAAAATTGTGGCCTATTTATGACCAGTACAACCTTCTGAGGAAGCACCGCTCGGTTACATGGTCACCATTACATTCAGTATATATTGTTTGGTGGCTGACCTAAGAGGGTTTTGTTTTTCTGCCCCCCTTTCCTCAGAGAGATTGATTGGCAAGAAAGGGATTGCAAAAGAGCTGCACATTGAAAGCACTGCAATCATGCAGGAAGACCCAGACTAGGAGCTTCGGATGTGCTATGCATCACATGAATTCTCACTTAGCAACCACTTTGCTTAGTAAAGTTCCTAGCTCCACTTAGAGAGGTTAAGCAAGGACTACCTCTTTGTTTTTATAATGCATACATTATAAAATGCATACAAAACCCTCAACACAATTCTAGGTGGTTTACAACTATGAAAAAATACATAAAGCCATAGTAATAAAAGCTTAATGAAGTAACCCTAACCCTTGTTTTCTCCAGAGCTTTCAGGAAGCATTTCTTCATGCGCCATCCAGTAGCCAGCTGCTCCAGAGAAAGGAGGTCCTTCTACTAGCCCCAATTTCCTTAGCATGCTTTCTCAGCCTGAACATAATGGTGTATACATCTGGAGTCATGGCTCTCATCCATAAAGCTTTATAGGTAACTAGTAAATAAGACCTGGAAGTCAGACAGCACTGGTAATAGTTATATAATTCTTCTGTATCATCTTTTACCAGTGAGCAAAGCAAGCGAAGGCATTCTGCTCCAGCTCCCAAATTGTCTTGCGGAGTAGATTCATGTTGTGAACTGTAACAATGCAAGTGGAAGATAACAAGGGCACAAGGAATTGTTAGTGTCAGTGTTCCAGAGATTATCCATTCCAGTCAGTAACTCCAAGACAACCATAATCTCAAAGTACTTTCATTAGAATAGAGCTGCCAGTTGGCACATCCTGATCCAGAGAAGAGTACAACTGCCAAATTAATGGAAGACAAAGAAGGTTCTCCTCCCATAACCTACAACTATTGCTTTGATGAGGTGAGGTGACACTGAGATTCCAGGAGGAACCCCCCCCCCCCCCAAATTGTACACATTCTTCTTCAGGGAACAGCCGGTGTCCTGATACCAGAGGGCCTTTGCAGAAACAGGACTTCTCTTAGCAGGATTCATTCTGAGCTTTTTTGTGCTGGTCAGCTTCTCAAAAGTCAAAATTTCTACAACTCCTGTAAAGTCATGAGTGGAGATAGAGTTGGGCCTCATTAGCATAGTACCAGTGCCGCACCAAAACCTTACAGATTATTTTTCCCAGGTAATTCGTAATATCAGAGCTTTCACACATGGCACATTGAAGAAACTAAAAGACTGGGCTTTTTAAAACCCAAAATAGAAATAGTGAAGGGCTTGACACTTTCTCTTCCATCAGCAATTGGAATTAGCCATTGAAGGGAAAAAAATTCTGTCACACGTTGCCCCCAATCCTGAACCCGTGTAAGCAGCTCAAATGGATATCATAATTTAATATCATACACAGCTATGAAATCCAGTAAGAAAAAGTAAGAGGCCTCCAAATCTCAGAAATGCACCTTTCATCTCATTCTCAAAACTGAACCCAGAATAAAAGGGATCCAAATAATCGTTATCAAGAAACCCTTTTAGTTGCCACCCTACCACTTTCTTTACTTTCTTAAAGAGAATTTGGTGACAGGAGTATTGTGATCTACGATGGTTAGATCAAGTGATGGCTTCCCAAAGAGTGCACAACATCACCTATTTCAAGACAGATGACATTGCAAACTTTACTAAGTTGAAAGCTTCAGAACAAAATTTAACCTACTTCCTACCTTATGCTAGATAAAACCTGTGTAGGAAATCGTTTGTTCAATTTACATCCATTATTTACATAGAAGTATATGGGAGATAGCTAAGATATCACAATTTACACTGAAGTTTGTCATGTGGCTTACAATCTCAGTTTAAATCATTTTAACTGGTTTTTCAAACAACTGCATAGAGAAAAGGAGTTTCAGTTTAAATATGAGTAAAGGATACATATAACCAATGTTAGCTTTAAGTGGCAACCACAGAACTTGATCTGTGCTGACTGTTTTATATTTACAGATCACATTATGGAATAATAAGTGTGGTGTAGGTATGGAAGCATTCTATGGAACCATTATGTTGAAATTTTCATCTAGTATCAAATGTGTTGCAGGCAATTATGCAACTAAATACTATCAACTCCGGTAATTATATTCAGGTTTTTTCTGAATGAAAAATGTTTCCTTTATGCATTATACCAAACTCCGTATGTCACCTGATTTTTGGAAGTTTAACTTACATTAGTCAGTTTGCCAGGACAGAATCTAATTCAGGAGTAAAAATGTAAGTGAAAGTATATAGTGTTTACAATTTGAGATTTAATCATGCCACCAAAGTTCAGTTTCAAATAGAAACATTTATTTGCATTATTATCCACATTCAAACAAAACAAATTAAAACAATATAAACAAGACCACATCCCAAATTAAACCCTTTGTTTAAAATGCCAGCGCTCACAGGAGGCTTTGTGTGATGTAAAGATCAATTGTACAAGTGTAAACTAATTCCAGAATTAATTTTAAATACTGTATACTTTTCTCCTTGAGATAACAAATATTGCTCTCATTTGAAGGCTGCCACATGGCAATTGACTACTAAATTGTCTATGCTAGTTTGTGCAACTGAATGTTTTTATCTGAAAAAGATTTTACTAAAGTAGAAAGCATAAAGAAAAAAGTGTAGGTAGAAAGTAGCTAAATTGGTTAACCAAACACAAATAAAGAGAAAAGATGCACTCTGGCAAACAAATTGGATGGGATGAGAAGGGGCTTATTACAGACACAATTTTAAAAGACACCAGTACCTTCTAATCTTTTTGCGATAATAAACCATCCAAATGCTGTATGATCTCCAGCAGCAGGATGCTTTTTAAAGGAGAATTTTTGTAGCTCAGGGTTGAAATAAGGGATCCTTGGTACCCTCAGAGCTTGTTCGGTTTTTTGCAGATGTTTCATTACCCAAACAAGGCAACATCATCAGTGCTAGTGATTGATGACTACATTTCAGGTACTTAGCAACTAGCTCACATTTATGACTGCAATACCCCTTTTTCATGTGACCACAGTATGCAATTTTTTGCCAGTTTCCAGCAGTCTGCTGGTTTCTGACCTGTTATTATTGTGTGATTCACTTTAAAACTGCATGATTCAGATTTATAAACCTGTGATTTGCTTAACTATTGTTAAAAAATCAGGTCCAGTCACGGGTGTGTCTTGTGACCATCGTGACTTCTAATCAAAATTCCAGCCCCAATTGTGGCTGAAAATTGATATTTTGAATTAACAATACTTAAGACTATTCTTCTTAGTAGTAATTCAAAATGAAGTTTTTGAAATGTATGATTGTTTTTCAACTTAATAAAATTAAATTTGAAATTGCTGGAATCAAAGAAGTAGCAAGAGGAAAAAGAATCAGTGAACAACAAAAACTATCAGATTTTAGAAAGTCAGGAATACTCATATTCAGGAAAAATTAATTTGAAAATATAATAATAATGAAAGCAGAATTAAAAAAGGAGAAAACAGAAATTTTGTCAGATGAGAGACCAAACTTTACAAAGCAACTAAACTCACAGCTGTTACCAAAATCCTCAAGGCTTATAAAAATTGAATTTTTACCAACTGTTCCAACTTCATAGGAAGAGTTCTCACATTACTCAGAATGCTTCCCAGGATATCAGAACACCCCCTTTCAAACTTGAAACTAGTTAGGGATTCATAAAGTTTTGTACACATCTGCTTTTCAGCTTTTTACCATGAAGTTGCACTTTGCAGTTAAAATGGCTTCTAAAAAGCTTTTTATTTTACTGTAATAAGATCCACAACACAACAAGCCTCAATTTAGAGGCAGCTTGAATGCCCAGATATGTGTGCAACATATTTTCTCAATTTATTTACTATTAAGGTTTTAATATGTGATGAGATGTGGAGTTTCATCTAAATTACGCTTTAAATAATTACTCAAAGCTATTACAATTTAAACATTAATATAATTCATTAACTTACAGATTAACTGACAATTTCAGAAAAAGTCAAAGAGTCAGGAAGCATCTGGTCATTTGAAGGGAAATATGCACATCAGAACACACATAACTCTGGATCAAAACTCATTTAAAAGACAACTTTAAGAAAATGAAATACAATCACTGGGTGAACAATATAAAAAGGCAGTAAGTTCAGTGTGTGCTCAAAATACAGCAGCCTTGGAGTTGAGGGAGCAAAGTAATTGTATCAGAATAAAATTGCAAAGCTTCTGCAAAAATTAAAATAAATTTCCAATACAAATCAAATACTGTAATGAAAACCATCAGTTTACATATTCAGGAAGAACTAATTGGAAAATGTAATAGGAATAATGAAACTACACACTACACTGCTTCAGATACTTTAATCTACCTTTTGAAATAGTTCATTCTGAATCACTAGTTATTTTCCTGGAAAAAAAGGCAATACACAGACTTTCATTTATTTGCCATAAATTGAAATAAAAACTATGGCATTTCTAGCCTTAAATTGTAGATAATGATATGAAGGGTAATGCATACAAATAAATTTATTTATTGCCCATATTGCAATAAGGTGTAATATAATTAATTACCATTCATAAAAGATTCTGGGTAAGTTACAGAAGAAATTTGGCCTCCAGATGACAGAAGACATTTAATACACACAAAAACATGTTCTGAGTAACACTGAATTTCTTTAAAAGTTAGCCAAGTGGCCTGGAGCAGAGGCTCTTCTGTTGAAAAATCAGATTATATTAAAAATTCAACGAACTGTTAACAGCTAAAATGAGCCTTTTTGTCATCAAATTGCTCTTTATTTAAAAAAAAGTTACAAAGTGCACACTTAAGGTATAGAGAAAAATTTAAGACCACTAAAATATGCTCAAAATATCTTAAAAAGCCAGTACATAATTTTCTAAATAAATTGTCAGAAACCAAGAGACAACAAAGGCTATAGTTACCCAGCTCCAAAACTATTTAAATAATAATTTTTAAAAATCCTATTTGGACAACTCTAACTAAGTTGAGTTTACAGAAATTATCTTTTGTTAAATAGCTTCACAAACTCTGCAAAAATGAGTTAGTGACCTACAAAAGTCATAAATTTATCGTACAACATTTCAGGATATTTACAAAACATATTCACAAACAGGTTTTTTTTTTCAAACTCCAATGTCTTTTTTGAGTTTTATGTGAAGTTCAGGAACTGTGATTATTGCTTCTATTACCATGATTAGAAACACAGTATGTAACAGCAATTTAGAATGATCTTATAAGGGGGAGGACTCCATCCAATCATTCTTAACCATATTGCATTTCCATATACCATTTTGTAAAGTGCACAATCCTGCACATCAGGGTGGAGATCTCTGTCATAATTATACATATCTCCGTGAAACCTTTTGGCATGATTTGGATTCTGTGGCGGGTATGAGCTGAAATATGCACATCCAAATTCCAACATATGGAAGCAACCTTAACAGCAGCATGACAGTTGAGTGCTTTGTCATCAAGCCCAAGAGCTACATTCTGTTAGAGGCTCTTACTATGTAATTCAAGATTATTACTAAGATTTCTCCAGGCACTTTGGTCTGCCTGTGGTTGTGGGCTTTGAATAGCTACCATAAACAGAATTAATCTACAAACTATCTGCCCATTACACCTACTCAAAAGTTGTTGCCATGTTCCAATTGTAGAATGCCAAAGTAATATTTGACCATTTTATAACATTATACAGTGACGTTTTGATTCTATCAATCACATCCAAACTTCATAATTTATAAAGTCACTTAGGAGATCTTCATGGAAAGGGAGTGGGTTTTTTTCCCCATAAGGCTACATGTTTGACATGACACTCGTGTACTTTTCTGTAATACAGTTTACCAACATCTATGGCATCAGCCTGTTAAGGGATCCTGGCAGGATATGTCAGCAGTATTTCTGCAAAAAAGAACAATAGAAAAATATAAGAAACACTAGAATATAGTCAAAGTAATATTGCAATTCTAGGGATTAAGTATATTTGAACACTACAGAATGAATTTTGATAGAAAGATGTCAGTTACATTTGAACTCCTATATTCCCAAGAACAGGATCCCAGAGTTACGATCCTGGAATGATAAAAAATTACAAATTCTTCATCTTGCAGAAAGCTAATGACAATCTATTAGAATAATATAGAATTGAAAATATGTGAGAAAAAAAGGAAATATACAAGAAAAAGACCAAGCAGACTAAGTATATCTAATTTATGAATTAGGCCTGAAAATATTGAGAATATCAACCTTAAAAATAGTCCAAAAGGTACTTTTTCCAAAAGGCAATGGACTTCCTTGGCTTTTTTCCTTTGAAAATGTTTTGCTTCTTAGGAGAATTCCAAATATTATGCAATATGACATAAATGGTATTAATGGTTAGAGAATGGGTACAAAATGTAAGAATAGATTAATGTAACCAATATGAGGCCTTAAGAGAATCATATGGTAGACACATAGAGTATAAGATATATAAGATAGAAGCAACTACAGATAGATACAATAGGTATGGTGTTGATGCATATAAAGAAAAGATACATAATAAGATTTATAAGATATATATTTATAGACGCCAATGTGTTGTTAAAAATGTGAATGAGATTTGTATTTGTGGAAAATATAATAAAAATCTATTAAAAAAAGAAAAAAAAAGAAAATGTTTTGCTTCTTATCCAAGATGAGATGTCTTCTTGGGTAAGAAAGGGCGTTGGTACTTACCTGATACGCCCGTTCTCTGTCAGCTGTGAAGAGCATCCAGAAGTGGGGGAGGTACTTCAGTCTCTTCTGGAAAGGCTGGGCTTAAAACTCCGGGATGCTCCTCCTCCTCCACGGGACACCTCCTCAGCATCCCCCAGTTTTGCGAAGACTGAGTGCCAAAGTCCGGAACTCATCACCTAATCTAGATCCCTGACCGGAATGGAACCCCACCAAATGGAAAGAAATAGGTGGGGCTGGATGCTCTTCACAGCTCACAGAGAAGGGGCGTATCAGGTAAGTACCAGCGCCCTCTCTCCCATGAGCTGTTCAGAGCATCCAGAAGTGAGACATACCAAAGCTTGGCCTGTCCTTAGGGAGGGACTCCGTCTGGATTGAAATCCACTCCTAAACTCTATGGACCCTCTGCAGGACTCTTCTGCCAAATGAAGCATCCGCTGAGGCATAGACATCAATTTTATAATTTCTGACAAAGGACGATGGTGAAGCCCAAGTTGCCGCTATGCAAATTTCATCTATGGAAGCCCGTGTGGCCCATGCTGCTTATGTTGCCGCACTCCTTGTTGAGTGGGCTGTAACGCCCTTAGGAACTGAGATGGACTGGCATTCATAACTTTTAGCTATGGTGGCTCTCAATCATCTACCAATGGACCTCAACGACACCTTGTGTCCTAAAGTGGATGGGCTGAAGGATAGAAATAGAGCCTCAGATTTTTGAAATGCCACCGTGCGGTCTAGATAGATGCTTAATGCCCTTCGAATGTCAAATTGATGTCATTGATGCTCCAGTCTATGAGATGGTTTCGGGCAAAAATTGGGAAGCACCAACTCCTGCGCTCTGTGGAAGACTGAATTTACTTTAGGGGTGAACGATGGATCCAATCTGAGAACCACTCTGTCCTCATGAAACACGCACAGGTCCTTTCTCATCGACAATGCTGCCAAATCGGAAATCCTCCTTGCTGATGTGATCGCAATTAAGAAGACCACCTTATATGTCAGGAATTTGAGACTAGCGGTTCTTAAAGGCTCGAACAGGCCAGTTGTAAGTGCAGTTAACACCTTTTTGAGCTCCCAAGTGGGATAGCGGTGAATTACAGGAGGTCGTAAGTTTGCAGCACCCTTAAGAAAGCTGCGGACATGTGGATGGTGCGCTATCCCAGGATAAGGTTACCCCAGGATATCACCAAGGCTAAGGCCGCCACCTGTCTGTGTAAAGTATTTGGATATAGGCCCTTGGTTAACCCCTCCTGTAAAAAGTCCAATAATTGTCCTATTGATGGGGCGGTTGGATTGATCTTAGACCCCCGGCACCAATGTACCACATGGCCTCATATATACGATTTGTAGAGGACCATCTAGATGCTTGTATGGTGGCAATGGCATCCTCTGAAATCTGTTGGGTCCTTAAATGGCTCCGCTCAACCTCCATACAGCTTGGCTGAGCCATTGTGGGTCCAGGTGAAGCACCGGCCCTTGCGAGAGGGAAACCCTCGATGGTGGAATTTTCCAAGGTTGCTCTCTCGACAGGTCCTGTAAGTCTGCAAACTAAGTTTGCCTGGGCCAGTAAGGGGCGACCAATATCAATTCCGCTCGCTCCTCCAATGACTTCTGGACCAACCTGGGTATTATAGGGAGTGGAGGAAACGTATACAGAAGTCCGGGAGGCCACTGACATCGCAAGGCATTGACGGCCTCCGCCCCCTGAGTCAGGTACCTTGAAATATACCAGGGCAATTGGGCGTTGAGGGAAGAGGCAAATAGATTGATCACCGGTTGTCCAAACCTCCGAACTGCTTCCTAGAAGAAAGACGGGTGTATGCGCCACTCTGTCTGATCTATCGTGGCCCTGCTGAGCAGTCCACTTGTGTGTTTAAGGCCCCTGCTATATGCTTTGCCTTGAGCAACAACAGATTGGTCTTGCCCCACTTGAACAACCTGACCGTCTCCAGCATCAGAAGTTTGGAGTGGGTACCCCCCTGTTTGCATGGGCCTTGGTTGTGATATTTTCTGTCAAGACCAGAACATGGCGTGATTGGAAAAGGGGTAGAAAACTGCGTAAGGCCAGGTGAACTGCTCGCAGATCCAACAGGTTGGTGCTTTGTGATTGTTTGGAAATAGTCCAACTTCCCTGTGCAATGTGAGATTGGAAGTGAGCTCCTCATCCTACCAGGCTGGCATCGGTTGTGATCGTTGCCCTACAAGGTTCCTTGAAAGGACACCCCTTGTTTATCGTGTTTTCCGACCACCAGCAGAGCGATCAGAGACCATTGTGCGGTACCTTTATCCGGACGTTGGAAGTGGCTCTTCCGGATCTCTGGAAAGGTAGCAGGAACCGTTGCAGATCTCTAGAATGGAATCGAGCCCAAGGCACAATGGAAATACAAGAAGTCAGTTTCCCTAACAGTTGAGACAGAACTGCCAGGGAAACCCTCTTTAAGGCTCTGATCTCTCTGGCCAAAGACTGCATACTATTCAACCTGTCCTTAAGAGAGAAAAACCTTGCCCTCCACAGTATCTATCATTGCCCCTAAATGAACTAACCTAGTTGAAGGGATCAAATGGCTTTTATCCCAATTTATGGAAAAGTCGTGACCATGAAGGGTCTGTCGAGAGTAATCTTGGTATCCAAATTTGCTTCATGTTTGGAAGATGACAAAATTAAAATATCATCCAGATAACATTGTAAACGAATAGATTTGATCCTGAGGGAGGCAGCCAAAGCCGCTAGGACCTTGGTAAAAGTCCTAGGGGCCGAAGCCAGACCAAATGGTAGGGCGATATATTCGTAGTGCCGATCACAATAGCAAAATCTAAGATATTTGTAGTGAGCAGGTCTAATTGGTATATGTAGATAAGCCTCTGTCAGATCTATAGAGGTCAGGACATTGTTCTCTCTGATGCTGAGCAGAATGGACTGGAGAGTAGTCATCTTGAATTTTCAATAAACCAATGATCTGTTCAGACGTTTGAAGTCCAGAATTGCCCTCCAGCCCCCCCAAACTCTTTGGGACTACAAACAGCAGAGAGTAACAGCCTTGACCTCGTTGTTCAGATGGGACCTCTCTAATGGCCCGAATATGCAGAAGATGATTGATAACCTCCTGCATCAACGCTCTCTTAATGTGGTCCGTGGACCTAGGGCTCCTAATGAAAAAGTTCAGGGGGGAGGATTGAAACTC
The DNA here is from genome assembly GCA_033807585.1 of Hydrophis major. Taxonomy (NCBI): domain Eukaryota; kingdom Metazoa; phylum Chordata; class Lepidosauria; order Squamata; family Elapidae; genus Hydrophis; species Hydrophis major. Next base: position 236,958,094 of record CM066330.1, on the reverse strand, counting down.
CTACCAAACCTAACAAAATCCCTGACCCACGCATCAGAGGTGGAGCTGTCCCATTGATCAGCAAAGAACAAAACAGCCCTCCAATGGAAGCTGCTGTCAAGGACTCACTTGGGGCGACGAAAAAAATCGCCCTCCAGTATCTCTGGGGTTTCTTCTGTTTTGGCCTCCCCGCTGACCTCTATCGGAAGATTCGACCTATCCTGTCTAAAACTGGGCCTGTAGCCTGATGTTCTCTGAGATCTGAGAACGTATAGGCCTTGATAGTAGGGCTGAAAGGAGCCCCTTCGAAACGACTGGGGCGTTCTGTTTTCAGACCTCCGAAAAAGAGGGGGAAGCACTTTTTTCTTTTTTCTATTCTCAATAAGCAAGGGCTCCAAGACACTGCCAAATAATTTATCCCCCGATATTGGGGCTGATGCCAGCTTGCATTTATGCTTGGTATCTGCCTGCCAATGTCTGAGCCATAGCATTTTCCTGCTGATACGTGAGATGCTATGGCTCTAGACGAGAATTTGACTGCATTAAATGTGGTGTCGACGGAGAATTCCACCGCTGCAATAATCTTTGCAATGTCCTGGTGGGCTTTGACATTTGACCCCGGCAATATATCCCTCAAGTGGAAGAGCCATCGGAGGGAGGACCGTGTAAAAAAGGACACAGCTGTAGCTGCCCTTATGGACTAGGCATCAGAAACATGTGCCCTACGGAATGCCAACTCTGCTCTTTTCCTCCGGTCTCAGGTCTTCCTCGGCCTCGTTGGGAAAGGTTGAAGAAGAGGCCAGTGCCACAATGGGCTCATCCACCTCTGGCGTTTTGAGAAAATTTGAAAACTCTTAGTGCCAAATTATAATATCGTTTATCGTACCCTGTTGGGGCTGGGTAAGATGCTGCTGATGCCCATTGATTTTGTACTAATTCAGCAAGCATACGAGGGACAGGAATAGTTTCTGCCTCATTAGCCGGTTGTGAGAATATTAGATCCTCGGATTCATCCTGAGACCCTGTTGACAATGTATGAGGACTTGATGTTCCTAGTTTAGCAGTGTTCTTTGCTTTGAACAGTAAGGATTTAAAGAGGTGTGGACGAAAAAGGCCAGAAAAGGTACTTTGCTCTGGAATGAGGCCTTCGTCATCCGACATTCCTTGTTCTAGTGGGTCAGCCTCTGACAACCTCAACTCCATTTGATGGATTGACCCCACCTCCATGGGAACATCCTGGTCATCTAATTCCATCTCCTCCCGAAGACCCTGGACTGGTATGTCAGGAATATTGGGGAATACCTGAGTTTGATGATGTCCCATATGCGCAAAGGATCGAGCAGACAGGGATTCCGAAGTAGCCGAAAAGTGTCTGGTCCGGATGGATTGCTGAACTCCAGCCGCAATGCCCCTTTGTATGGCCATCTCCATCCATTGCCTCATTTCGATGGGAATAGTCTCAGGTAATCCTTCCTCCTGTCTTAAACCGGCGGCTGTAGGGGTGAAGGTTGCCTCTGGGATTCGCCGGTCAGTGCTCATTGGAGATATGCCTATGGGAGGCTGTCCAGAAATAGCCTGTCTGGGCTGGGTGGATAAGTTCAAGGGCCCCAACAATGTACTTGGGCCCTGATCCAATTGTTGTGTCATAGCCATCTTGTCTGCCTCCCTGGCCCATTTCTGCAACTGCCTTTCCAAGGCTTGGTGCTGTCTATGGGCATCCTTATCCACTGCCTTAGAGGCTTTTTTGGGGGCCACTGACTTATCTCAGGACTTATTTGTCTTGGAACGGAAGACGTTGTCGCCTTGCATTGTGGAGGACTGAATCTCGTGTCTCTAACTTTATTATTATTATTGTTGTTGTTGTTGTTGTTGTTGTTACTACTACTACTTAGGAGTGATGCCTACCCCTGTGGTTGAAAGTAGAACGCTTCTCCAGGAGTGTAAGTCTCTCTCTCTATATATATCTATATACACATACATACACACACACACATATATATATGCACATATACATATATGTGCCCATATCTACATGTAAAACTGTATATAGGAAAGAGTATCTAAGGGTCCCCAACAAAAGAAACCCCCAAGCACTCCAAGCAAGAAATATTCTGGATCCTTGGTCCCCAACAAGGGAAACCAGCTATACAGGGCCTGGATGGATCCTTTCCTGTCAAAAACGTCCCGCTGTTTGAAATGGCACTTGCGGCTTCACTCCAATGTAATGATCCAAAAACAATTGCAAAAGGAAAAAATTCTTGTTTAAGGACTAGCCTGCTTATCCAACACCAGCAAGATAAAAGAGAAATAATGCTAGGGAAGTGGAGTGGGAAGGTACTTGCCCCAGTCCCGAAGAAGGGAAACCAGCGGGGAATGGCGCCTGTGATATTTAGGCGCGAACTTGTAGCCAGATGTTGAAAATGGCGGGAAGGCAGAATCTCCAATGTTGATTGCCTGAGCAGTTTAACGAGCCGCTGCTGCTGACTCTCTAAATTGTCAGATAAATGATCCTATCGGTCGAAACGGCAAAGAGAAGTGAGCCACGGCTCCGAGCGCTCCGCCAAGATTGCAGAGATAAGACGATCGGGTGATTAGATACGCTAATTGCCTGAAGTGGCCATCTCAGGCTGCCTGCGGAGTGGCAGGCTCTGCCAGCCACAAAGAACTGCTCTCAAACTGATCGGGTGGATGACCTAATAGAGCCACAAGCCTTGAAATTTCCAAATTAATTGGGGAAAAATTTACACGCTGAATTAACCCAAGAGCAAACCTGAATTTTGACTAGCTGAATCAGAAAACCGTTCCAGTCAGGGAGTGCACAACCTCTTCCCATGAAGGCTGAGCTAAAACTGGGGGACGCTGGGGAGGTATCCCGTGGAGGAGGAGGAGCGTCCCGGAGTTTTAAGGCCAGACTTTCCAGAAGAGGCTGAAGCACCTCCCCCACTTCTGGATGCTCTGAACAGCTCATGGGAGGAGCAAAATGTTTTCAAAGGAGAAAAACCAAGTTAGTCCAGTTGCCTTTTGGAAAAAGCACCTTTGGGATAACCATGAGAATCTCCACAGATTTCTACCTTAAAAGTACTTCAAGGAGCTGATCATAGCTGGTGATCTGTAGAAATTGAATGTCACTTACCTGATCAGGACCCATGGCCATTCCTGACAGAGGCATAGTATTGATATTCATTTGGGCCATGTGGCCTCCACTACTGTTCATATGCATCATATTGTAACTTGCAGGATTCCCTGGGTGACTGAAATGCTGCTGTGGAAAAGAACTACGGGACATAAGAATACAAAAAAAAGATAAATTATTGAATACAGTAATTACAATTTTACAAGACATAATAGGAGATGGTAGCAATATCATCAATATTGAAGTGGCTTTCAAAATGGCAGACATCATTCAAGATAAACAAGTATAACATACATAGCAACGGTCTCTAATTTTAATTTCTATTTTTCTTATACTTCTAAGGTCTGTAATATCTAAGTTCTACATCTTTAAAATCAAATACTCTAATGTTTATCTGAATACAACACTTTACCTATTAAATATAAATGGGAATAACCTAATTTATATCTAACAGAGTAACATGTTCAGGTTAAGATTGAGATAAAAAGTTTATTTGGTCATATATTGGCATTAAAAATATCAAAAGTATCAAAGCCAACAGTGCCTTCTGCAAGCAGTGTGTACAGTAATTAATCACTGATGAAATCAAGAGAATGAAACAAATGACTATTTCAAGATCACAGAAGTTCTTAATTTGACCTGTAATCTGAAATTCTCTCTTACAAGAAATTCTGTCCTTTGTAGCACCTGTTACATTAAATAGGCCACATGGTCTATCGCCTCTCTACCATGCGGAGAGCAGTATATCCAAGGGAATGAGTGGAATCTCACTGGAAGGATTGAGCAATTGGAGCACTTTTTTCAGAAAATTCCCATTTTTTTAGCTGTATTTTTTAGGATCTACTGACAGTTGATACATCAAGTAGCAGTTAAACTAAAATCTGAAGCAAAAGTAGAAAAGGAGGCAACAGAAAGGTTTCTTCCTATTATTTTCCCTTGTTATTGAAAACCTACATTGGTGCTGTCATTGTCATTTGAAAATGCCAAAAAAATTTCTCTCACCTGCTCCTGGCAATGTTTCCTGAAGGCCATCCCTTCATCTCTGGTGTTGGGTACATTGGTGAAGCCTGGGGATGTGGCAATATTGAGTTTTGTGAGGGTCCAACTCTTTGAGCCATCATGGCATTAGGAGGACTTGATACCCTGCTGAAGGCAGGATCAGGTTGCTGGCTCATTCCTTGAAAAGGACAGTTTGGTCATTATTTCTAATTCAATAAACTTTTGTTTAAAAAGGAATGCTTTATGATGTCTTTAACAACACCAATCTTGGTATTAATTAGTTCAGCATGTAGTTTACAAGATGGACCCTAGAAAGGATTCCTTATATTTGTCTTGAATTTCACTCATTTTTAACAAATCTTTGATCGTATAAAACTAGCTACTGAACTGCAGACATTGTTCCCCGACTAGTATGTATGTATGTATGCATGTATGCATGCTTGTATGTTCATTGTGCTATTGCTAAGTCACAATCTAATTGTATCTAATCCACAATGTATTATTCCTTTAGTAGGTAAAAGATTTGCAGCAACATGCAATTTGAAAATTGCACCCTTTGCTTCTATTAGAACTTACAGAAAATGTTTTTCAAAATTTCTCTTCATCTGATTTAGTCAAATCCTCACTAAATAAAGTACCTAATGGTATAATAGAAGAAAGCATTATTTTGAAGAGCCCTAATACTCAAGATAACTGCATTTTTAGTTTTATGTCAGTGTTAAAAGGTCAAGACTCCCTCTTCTCTTATGGATTTTGATATTAACCAAACTGATACACTTTCTTCAATTTTGCATGTTGCAAATAGATATGAACATAGAACGTATATTCACCTAGCATATCTATGTGGTTACTAGAAGTCAAAAATGACTTGATGGTACATAATCAATCAATGTGATCAGACAAACTAATTTGAATTCATTCTGAAAAATTTAAATTGTTGGAATGCAGGAGAAATAATTTGAACATTTTGAGCAATTAAAAAATAAATGAGCAGTAACTGAAATCAAAGCCCTGCAATCAACATAATTGCAAAGTAAAGATAAATGCTATCTAATCTTAAGCCTCTCTCTGACAATTCTATTTTAGATCATTTGAAAATTACCAATCTCCTTCCTGCTTATATTTATTTATATTAAGCTTTCGTCCTTAAGATCACAGGTACTTCATTTATGCCAACATTTAGGTCCAGAAGAAAGAAGAAGAAAGCTGAACCAGTGAAATGAGTACCATAATTTGAAGAGTACGGAAATTGTTGGGGTGGGACAGGAGCCATCAGAGAGCCTGTAACAGCACCATCAATGTTTCCTGAGGCGGTCACATTCGGGGGAGGACTGAAAGCTGGAGGTTGTTGCTGTTGCTGCTGCATCATCATAGCCATTCTTTGCTGTCTGAGATGATGACTTATTAACTCCCTGTTGCGTTGTGCCACCATCTGAGCATTAAGGAAGCCTTGCTGTTAACACCAAAATAAGAGGACAGGAAATAAGCCATTCACCATAAAAATACTTAAGTGTGTTGTAATACTTATTTAATAAATTAAAACTCTGATGGAAGATGTACATCAATTCTACAGTGAAAACCCAAATGATGATCTAGTACAGGGGTCTCCAACCTTAACAACTTTAAGATTTGTAGACTTCAATTCCCAGAATGTGGCTGAGAAATTCTGGGAGTTGAAGTCCAGAAGTCTTAAAGTTGCTAAGGTTGGAGACCCCTGATCTAGTATACAATATTTCAACTCATTGTCTGTCCGCTCTATTTGTGCAGCCAAAATCACACAATCCATGCAGAAGAGAGCAGTATTAGGTTAGCCCAAACTCTGGACAGAATAATCTGAAATAATAGATATGGGGTTGTCAAACTGGATTTCTTCAAGGGCCGGATCAGCATTGTAGTTCTCCACAGGCTGGCAGAGGAGCGGAAGACAGGAAGGACTCCCCCTGCTGGCCAAAATGGGCCACACGGAGGCCTCACAGGGCATCCGCCTGGCCTATTTTTGGCTGGCAGAGTATTGCAGGAGGCTGTGGAGACCAAAAACAGGCTACGGGAGAGGCACCGCAGGTCAGTCCTTTGCTATTTCCAGGCCAGGGAAGTCCTGCGGGCCAGATTTAAGCAACCCATGGGCCAGATCTGGCCTGCGGACCTTGAGTTTGACACTCCAGTAATAGATGATCATCTGGAAAATCCAGGGCTGGAGCCTTGACTGACAAGTCCGTCCATCATGGAGTAGTGTCCCACTTCTGTGTTGTTATAAACTAAAAACTAAATATACCTATGTAAACTCTAGGATGACCAAATACAGAATATGGGAATGTGATTACATGGAGAGGAACAAAAATGTAAGTAAAGCAGGACATGGGAGGCCCTTGTACAGTTTTATTTCTAACACATAATGGCCTTAATGACTCACTTGTGATCCCATCTGGGGAGGTAGAACAGGTCTCATCACCGATGCACCACCAGGATTGGTATTTTCCATTTTCATATCAAGCGTTTGACAAGCCTGATTCAAAAACTTAAGAAAAAGGAAGCAATATATTGTAAAAGATCTATATTAAAATATATCACACATGTAGTCGAATTATGATCGTTTTTGTTCAGCAACCAAAATGATCTTGGTGCTGAATGAAACAACTTATCACCGCTGCTCAAAATTGCCATTTCAGTGCCTTCATGGACTAATGATTGTGATCTTGGCACTTGGCAATCTCATTTTTACTTATGACTGGTTGCCAAACCCTCTGCTAGTGAATGGGGGTTTGCTCTCTGCTTATATACAGTAGCTTGCCCTGCCAGTATTTGGAGGGGGTGAGGTTTTCTCCTTAGTAGTTCCTTAATTAGGATATTGCCTACTGTTAGATTGTTTGTCTAGTGTTAATTCCTGCTTATCTGGGAGTTGGTTGCTAGAAAGCTGATGGAAGGCATTTTTGTTTGTTTCTTAGCTTTTTCACTGTTGATTTTTGACAATCTTTTCCAGCAATCAACATCCTTTTCAGCAGTCAGATATGCAAGGAATACACCAGACAAACAAGCAAGCAGATTAGCACAGCGATGAAAGTTGAATTATTACTATTAAACATTCCAATAGGAAGAAAAAAAATCCAAACATTACACTTTGGCACAATCCTGCTTTTTCAGAACATATTACCTGCTGTCCTTGAAGCCTCTGCTGGAGTTGCATACGGAGCTGCTTTGGTGCATTGGTTCGCGGTCTCATAACATTTGCTCTGGGATGCATGGCTTGCATTGGAAAATTGTTCTGCTGGTTCATCTGATTCATCATCGAGTTAAAGGCTGCCTGTTGGCCCTGAATGCTGCCACTAAAACCACCGGGCATTCCTGCTCCTGGCCCATGGTAGGGTTGTCCATATATTGGAGGCTTTTGATCAATCATGACTGCAGAATCTTGGCCATGAAATGCTTCATGTTTGGATTCCAAAGCTTGTCCCTTCAAAAGAACAGGGAACTATGTATCACGTATGTAATTGTACTGTATATAGTGCAAGAAGGGTACTACGTGTTAATGCATTGCTTCCAGTTGGAATAATGCATTTATATCAACGCCTTGGTTTAAATGGTTCCTCTGATTCCTACTATTTCACAATAACGATGAGTAGTGAGTGAAGAGGATTTGCCTAAGATATTGATGGTTACAGCCAGTATTAGAAAATTAAGATGCAAAAGGCTGATAGAGCCAGCATGTTATTTCAGTGTTCAAACCTGAGTTAAAAAAAAAAAATGTAGTGAGCCCTAGACTACTTATACGTTCAAACTGTATGTATTTTTATAATATTCATTTGAAGTGAGGCTTCGCTTAAAAAGTGCACTTTTAAAAATAAAAGTGATGTTATATACATTAAAATAAAGAATAGGGAACTTAGTTCACTCACTGCAACAATATACCATATATACTCGAGTATAAGCCGGGTTTTTCAGCACATTTTTTGTGCTGAAAAAAAAAAACCCTCAGCTTATACTCGAGTGAGATTCCCCTCTGGAAAAAAAATGGTGTGGAGCTCCGGAGCTGGGCAGCCGCTTCCCTGCTTCCGTGTTTCCTTTGCAACTTTTAAGCATGGGGGTAATCGGAAGCAGAAAAGTTCTTGCATGAGAATATATTGTTTTTTCTTTTTTTAACTGTTTTTAGGGGGGGGGAAAGACCCACCGTCATGTGAGAATGCTCAGACACGAAATCTATCCGCCCGAAAATATGTGTGTGTGTGGGGGATTTTAACAGAGGGAAGACATAGGGAGAAGGCAAAAGCGACGGAAGATCCTTCAGGGGAAACTGAGGGGGAGACTCACCCTTGGTCCAGATGAGCCCCTTCCCTGCCCCTAAGGAAGCAGAGGCAGCCAGCAAGGGCAGACAAGCCCCACTTCGCGAACTCCGTCCATCCTCGCTCCCACCCACCCAAAGCCACGAAGTCCCCCAATCGCACAGCCCAGAATTGCCCTCCCCTCAGGGGGCAGCAACAACGCCCAGTGTTTCCCGAGACAAGAAGCTCTGCCGTGCAATGAAAGCGCCCTGGCTCTAGGCTTGCAAGCTCAGAAAACAACGCGAGCCGAAGTAGCTTCGGCTCCGCTTGGCTTCGTTTCCTCAGCCCCAGCTGCTTTCAGTCCGCTCGGGAAGAGGAGGAGGTGGTGGCGGTGACTCGCGTTGTTTTCTAAGCTCTAGGCTTTAGGCTCGCAAGCTCAGAAAACAACACGAGCCGAGGTGGCTTCGGCTCCGCTTGGCTTCGTTTCCTCAGCCCCAGCTGATTTCAGTCCGCTCGGGAGGAGGGGGAGGAGGTGGTGACAGCGGCTCACATTTTCTTCCAAATGCCCCACGGGCAGAGAACACTGACTTTCATGATAGTGAGATCGTTTCCCAAATTAATTGATTCACTAACCCAAAAGAAGAAGATGATGATGACAGTGGGAGGCAGGAGTCACTCTCTCCCTTGCAAGCCCCCAGTGCCCGGGCCTGGCGAAAAAAGCAAGAGCCGTTCTTATGATCTCTCTCTCTCTCTCCGGAATACAAAGCAAGCCCTTTCCAGCACGCGCGATCTGCCCCCACTGCTTTGCATCTTGCAAATGCAAAAAAACCGCGATTTTGCATTTTCAAGGTGCAAAGCGGCTGCAGCGGATCATGCGTGCTGGAAAGGGCTTGACTGTATTCCAGAGAGAGAGAGAGAGAGATCATAAGAACGGCTCTTGCTTTTTTCTTGCAAGGGAGAGAGTGACTCCTGCCTCCCACTGTCATCATCATCTTCTTCTTTTGGGTTAGTGAATCAATTAAACCTTTCATGATAGTGAGAGCGTTTCCCAAATTTCCCTTAAATCAGGGAAGAAATCAGAAACAAACCTTTGGACTGAGAATAAGCCTGTTCCTATGATGCCATTTTTGTTCACTGCAGTGTGAAAAGTGTGAAAAAACACACTTCTTTTTCCTCATCTTCTTCTTTCCTATTTACTGGTCTCTTTCAAAGAGGAAATTGTGAACATCAAACTTATTCTCAACTGTCCTAGTGAAAGTTTTTATTGGTATCTATTTTTATTTTTGAAATTTACCAGTAGCTGCTGCATTTCCCACCCTAGGCTTATACGCGAGTCAATAAGTTTTCCCAGTTTTTTGTGGTAAAATTAGGTGCCTCAGCTTATATTCGGGTTGACTTATACTCGAGTATATACGGTATTGCATATATTAATAGACGCATAGTGAACAATTTTATTCTGTGTGTGAGAGAGGGAGGGAGAGAAAAAGAGAATATACCTGGAGATAATGACTATTGGAGGAAGGGCAAAACTTGCCACTTCTTCTGGCACTTCTATGAAAAGGTAATCTTCGAACGTAATCTAAAAATCTCATTCCGTAGCTCCACTGCCTCCTTCCATTCAAATTATATTAACAGTATCTGTCATTCAACTAGCAATCTGCATCATTCATTTAACAGTAATTAATACAATGGTATTGCAGCACATTTGCTAATATAGAAAAAGTATGTACATACCTAATTACAATTATGTACAATAGATAATGGAGCATTGAAAGAAGTACTAGGAACAAAATAATTTTAGATGAAAGAATGTCTTTAATTATTAAATGGAGCATTTGTCTCACTATGATTTTCCAGGTTTTAATTGTGGCACTACAGTATCTTGTGCAGTATTTTGTATCATTTGTTATTAATAGTTTAATTACCCTTATACTTATAATGTATAGTTAAAACTGAAAAAAATTCTCACTGAGCAACGATAAACTGAGCTTGAACTGTGCTCAGTTTGGGGAGAAGGTGAGGTATAACAGATGTATACAATCTAAAATCAATTCTCACAGAAGAATCTGTAATCTATAATAGTGCAGGAAAAAAACTGTAGCAGGACTAATTCAGTAGTATCCTTATAGTTTACACTATAGCTAGCCAGAAAATAAAGTTTAATAGGATCATTTACTTACTTGGTTTACAAGATCAGGAATTCCTAAGGCTCTATCAATTTCTTCAAGGCTAGTAACATCAGTATTGCTTAACAATGCATGCAGCTGATCTAGTAGAGCTCTTTCATCACTTTGCCCATCTACATTTGGAGTATTATATAACAGGTCATCCAAGGAATTTCTAACTAACTGCCTAGAAAGACAAATGTTGAAAATGAGCAGGATCTTATATATTGAAAGCAAGAACTTCTCTGCTAAAATTAATTCTGAAGAGCCCTTGAGAAAAATCTAAGATGAAGAGAGTAAAGACACTAGTACCAAAATACAAGAATTTTGTCATCCTGAATCTGAAAAAAAAGGTCTCTTTAAACCAGGACGATTTCATTGAGGGCCACATGAGGGTTGTGTTTGACCCTGGGGGAGAAGGGTGGGCATGGCAAGCAACGGCCTCCTGACCTCAGTTTTCAGCTGCAATGGCCTCCTGCAATCCTCTGCCAGCGAAAACGGAGCTCAGGAGGGCCATGTGTGGCCCTAGCAAGCTCCATTTTTGCTGGCAGAGGCACCACAAGCCGGTCCTTCGCTATTTCCAGGGCAGCCCCGAGGGCCGGATCTAAGCACCCTGAGAGACGGATCCAACCCAAGGGTCGGGTTAAAACAGTGACACCCCTGTTCTAAACCAACCCACTGATTCAAATGTAAATATTATACTGTAAATGTAGGCAAAATTGGCATATCCAGTTGTCCCACTGAATCACATTTCAGATTCTTTTTTGTGCTTATGATTTAATGTTAACTTTTCTGAGGCCAACCATACTGAACATATTCCCTTAAAAAAATTTCTGTGTTTCTCAGGATAACAAATGAACTTTAAAAAGCTGGAGTTTATTGAACTATAATGTAGCTTTGCTCATTCCATTTTATTTTATTGTAGGTGTGTTATACTTCAAAACAAAATAGTATATTCTTCTCTGCCCTATACTTTCAAACGTTTTCATTCCTATCCGATGCTTTCAATTCTTGTTAGCTAGCCAGCTGCCCTAAGCTCTGCTATGCTTCATGGGGGAGGGGGGACTTCTGGAAGGTATGGAAGATGAAAGCGAAAGCAAGGATACACCATTTCTGTATTTTATTTATTTATTAAAAACATTTATTTCGGTTCCTATCACATATACGGGAGGCTTACATCATTAAAATTCTGCAATATAATTCTGCATTCCCATCCCTGAAATAGCAGCAAGCACAATCAAGCTAGGCACTTGATCTGCTCCTGGGCAATCTAGGGACCTTAGGCCCACCAAAAGAACCATGTCTTCAGAGGGTGGGGTATTAATTTATCTCGGAGAGAATGATACTTCAGAAGGAGGGAACCGCCACAGAGAAGACTCTTCTTCTGGTTCCTATTAAATCTACTACCCTGATAGGACACATAATATACCTGGCCTTCTGGCTTTGGTGGGTTGGGTAGATGTAACTGGGGAAAAGCAGTCCTTCAAATAATTTGGCCCCAACCCATTTTACCAAGAAAACTAGATAGATGTATAAGATAAAATGATTGACCACATAGGACAAGATGATGGATCCCTCAGGTCAGAGGGCACCATAGAGGAAAAGCTGAGAATCTTTTAGAGTATTAATTGTGTGTATGATGAGGCTAGATAAAAGCTTTCTAGATATTTAGTTGCTGATGTTAACATACAGGAAAGAAAATCCAAAATGGCAAAGACAGAATTACAGTTGGAACATGAAAAGTTAAAAATGCATGAATATGAGAAAGCTCAACCAGGTGAAGGATGAAATTAACTACCCACTTAGGCATCAGTCAATTAAACATTGGCATCTTAGGTATTAGCAAATTGAAATGAACTGGAATGGGATACTTTTCACCAGAAAATCATACTGTTTTCTACCCAGAACACAAAACACAATGAATGAATGGCACGACTTTCAAACTCAGTAAAGATATAGTAAAGAGAATACAATCCAGTCAATGAACAAATAATATTAATTAGATTTCACAGACAACCTTTCATAGGATGGTCCAAACTCCAAACACTGATGCAGAAGAGGTGGTTATAGTCATAGTCAATCTGATATCAATAGAACATATTTTATTAGCAATATTTGATGTTTTTTGGTTTGACCAAAATATTTTTCTTATTTGACTGTGACCAAACAATAAAATAATCAGCCAACTAGTAATTATTACCTGTCTTGCAAACCTTGAGCTGCTTGTTCCATGGAGACTATACTGTCGGGCCATACATTTGTTTGATTAGATGGTCCTGGATGTGCATAAGGATTCCCTCCCATTCCTACATTAATCTCATTTGATCCTATTAAAAAAGGAAACAAAATACACATTTTTTTTCATTTTCAGAAACTAATATTGAACAGCAATTTTTCAATGTTAAAAATAGCACTATGGTGATTAATAAATAATTGAAGCTATATTCCTTTGAACATGGACATTACAAGATTGATTATTTGGCAGCATGCTTCATGCACAAAATGATTTAGATCTGAATCATAACAAGTCTCAAAAGTCTTATCCAAAAAGAAATGAGTATTAATTTCCCAGTAAAGTATAAAAACATGCAAATGCCAATTAATAGCTGGGAAAAATATGAAAGGGAAAGAAAAAGAAGGGGGCTTAAGGCTGTGCCTAAGATCTGAAATAATAAGGTTTCAGTAAATAACAATTGTCATAACTCACTCATATGGATCATTTCCTGTTGGAGCATTGATCTGGTGCCAGGAATACTATTTGACCTCATGGGCAAACCAGGCATGGATCCTCCCATGGAAGACCGGGCAAGAGAAGAACTGCAGTCTGACCCAGCCCTTGCCATTGAACCAGAAGCTGTAGACTCCATTCTGTTCAGTTTTGAATTTTGTAGACTCCAATCGCTTGCTGAATGCTGATTCACTGAAACATTTCTGTTACATATCCCTGGAAGAATTAACATATTTAAAGCATTTTACTTTCATTACTGAAAAATACGGAATACATTCCACTTAATTATAGATGGTATTTCTGCTCCTCCTCACATTCAGATTATAATTCTAAATCAAAACTGAAAGTATTGCACATATTTCCCCCACCCACCCAACCTGGTATATGCAGAAACTACAATTTAATGTCAATTTAATGTCACTCATGTCAATCATTTGTGATTTCAAACTTCAAATTTGCAAACCATACCAACCTACATTTGAAATACTTGTTTGTTGGAGGATTGCAAATCATCTTTTCATCATACAGATACAGTTTATTAAAATGTTGGGATCCTAATTAAGGTAAAGAAGGGAATTACAAACAAACCCATATTGGCTCCAAAATTTTCTTGATTTTCAATCATTCTTGGTCTCTCCGCAATCATATTTTGCTTCTGTAACAATGAATATGAACTAGCACTTCTCACTGATGAGACAGAATCCACCGATATAGGACTATCTAAAGATATGGCTCTGTTGAAAGGAGGACGGATGAATTGCCTAGACTGGGGACTTCTGACACCTATTGAAAAATTAAAAGAGAATTGTAAATGCAACATCTGTAAAAAATATCTGTGTGTTCAATTATTATTATTAAAGAAATTATTACATATAGTGAAATGTTCCAGAAAAAAACTTATATTGCATTGTGAAATTAAATTAATATAATATTTCTTTTTCTCTGTACACTTTGTGTTAACTAGCTACATGTTCAGTTCTATAAAGGTCAAGAAAATACAATCTAATATACAAAAAAGGGAAAAAACCTAACAATAAAAATGAACTACTGTACTGATTTTACTGATTTATAAATATAAACTATTTTGTGAAATAAAATCAAAGCACAAATAATTCCTTACCCATTGGTGTATTTCCTTGGCACAGAGGTAGCTTATTTCCCATACTAACTCCATTTGTAGGTACAGGATTATGGCAAAAATCTGAACTATTTAGATCACCCAAAATTGCATCTAAATTATCCACCAACTCGCCACTTATCTGCAAAATATTTTAAATAATGAATTTAGTTTTTAAAATTTCTAGAATGGATTTCATAAGCTAATATGGACTCAAAACATATGAGACTTAGCATTAATTTTTAAATCAACAAAAACAAATAGACAAAATAAACAGAATACATTTTTGTCTAGGAAGAATAAAAATAACTATTCTGTAAGCACATACACATAATCCATTTAAAGGATAACTCAGAAAAAAGGAAAGTGATTGCTCATTTGTTCATTCTTTCATTTACTTAGCCTAATAGAATCATTTTAAAATATTTATTAAAATATTCAATCTTTTAAAATATTAACTATTTCTTCTTTAACTCTTAAAGGTGGAATCTACTTAAAAGAGATATTTCAGTTTTTCTCCTACCGAAAGGAATGCCTCTTCAGAATCGGTCTCACTTGGAACTAGCCTTGTAAAAATCTTTTAAAAAGACAATTTCTATTATATAACTGAATTAAGAACAAAGTAAGACAGAGATGTCAAACTCAATTTCATTGAGGGCCACATCAGGCTGTTATTGACCTTGGGGGGCTGAGTGGGCGTGGCCAGTTGGGTGGGCATGGCCAACTTGACACCACTCTCCAACCTGCTGGCATGTTTCCTCTTTGCATTGGGTAGACCGGGTTGAAGCCATGCTGGGCGGACGTTTCCTCTTCGCATTGGGTAGACCAGGCCGAACTGACATAGGCCAGCACCTTACATTTTCCAGGATGGTCCTGAGGGCTGGATCTGACCATATCGCAGGCCACATCCAGCCCACGGGCCTTGAGTTTGACACCCTGATGTAACACAACTCCCTCTGGAGTTTTACTTGTCCGTAGACTGTTGGGATTTTTTTACAAACCCCTGCTTAACTAATAAGCTTGTGGAATGAAACTAAGAGTAAAGACTTTTTTAATGGAAATTCTGCTTAACACTTGAATAATCATACTCTACCTCTTCTCTGGGTTCTGTCTTTATTTTCATCTCCTTTTCATTACTTGATGTAGGTATGGCAGAACTACAACACTGTCCCATCTTGGTATCCAGAGTTTCAATTTTAGGTTTAACATCTTTTAAAAGTGGCTCTTTTCCATCATCCTTATCAAGCAAATATCTAAGCAGGGCATGATTCTCTTTCTTTTTAGGACTCATTTGTTCCTGTTTCACTGCTTCTCCACAGGAAACTGTGTTGGAATCATGAAATGGATCTTTACCAGTCGCTTCAGCTGTAATTTTTGCTACCTCTGCTGGAGAATTACCATTTCGTAGCAATTTATGTAAAATCTTATGCTTCTCTTGCATATTTGATGAAGAAACTCCTCCAGATGTAGAAGACGAAACACCAGATGAAGGACTTGTAGCACTGTTAGAAGATTCTTTGCAGCTGGAATCCAAGGGTGAATTGGAAAGTGTTGGATGTCCTCTCTCCTCTGAGGAACAAGTTAGCAATTGAAGAAGTTTTTTGTGTCCTTTGCTTTCAGCTGATCCCCTCTGATCAGCACCTTCAAGGCTCTCCTCTTTGCTCTCTTTATGACTATTTGAGTCCCTGCTGTTTGACTGGCACATAGAGCTCTCCACTTGATTCTGTTCACAAAACATGCCAGGGGGGCTTTTTGAATCCTGGCTCCCCATTTTGCTTTGTGGAGGAGCATTCATATTTGGAGAACTGTCCAGTTTAGGACCTGGTGAAGAAAGGGTGGATAGGAGTGTTGTTCCAACTCCCTCACTAATGGCCTGAAGAGCACTAAGCGAACTGCTTGAAAAATTGTTGCTGCTTGAATTGCTGACCGGTCCCATTGGAGAGTGTACACCTATAAAAATAGTTCATACTTGAATAAAAAAAATAATTCATAAATATTCAAAATGTCTCAGGAAAAAGAAAACAAAGCGGAACTATTTTCCATGCAATATTTCTCATAGGAGAATAATGATATAATTAATTTGACTGAACTGAGTCAAGGTTTATGTTTAAATACATTACAGGGAATATGTTTAAAGGAAATTTTATAAACACAAATAAAAAAGGAATCTTCTGTAAATAAATGGGTATTTTATATTGAAATGAAATATTACTTAGAAAACCATCTTTACCTGGTATGGGAGAAAAGTGATGTGAATTCACTTTTGGACTCCCACGATTCCTAGGTGATATCATTATATTCGGCTGACTGACATTCAAGTTTGGACTGCCATGTGGTGGATTACTGATATTTAATCCATAATTATTTTGATAAGGAAAAGACTGCATTCCTTGCCCAGAGTTCATTGATCCCATATTTCCTGGACCCCCATACCTAGTACCACTCATCTGCCCCATTATGTTAGGATCTCCCATGCCATAGTTTCTGTTTTGAAGAGGTACATTTTGCCCAGGCATCATATTCAGAACACCACTGCATGAATTGGTGCTCATAGTTGTAGAAGCTCTTATGTTCTGTGCCATTGTATTAGGATTTGGTCGATATCCATTTTGTTCTCTGAAAAATTGAACAAAGGAATACAATAAAATCAGACTCCAAATCCACTTTTTAATTGTGTTACATTAAACACAGAGAAGAAAAATACACCTACAAATAATATAAATCAAAATCTCAAGATTAATAAAAGAAAAAAGGTTTGAAAAATCATGGCATAACTCCCAAAAATTGACCAGGTTCTTTCCTATTCTTTTTAAAACTGAAATTTGATTAAATGTTGATAATCATTGCATTGCTTGGGAGGGTCGGCGGTGTCTGATATGATTAGAATGATCCTGCCGGCAGGCAGGAGGAAAGTTGTTAAAGTTAGTAGTCACTACCTGGTGCAAAAGATAATAGATTATTTTTCAGCATTATTTATTGTTTAATTGAAACAATTGTTAAGACAGTATAACAGAAAAGAACAAACATGCTGGTATTAATTCAGTAAAAAACTAATTACAACTAAGAAATCATTAATGTGATTAATTTTTTAAAATGGAAAAAGATCTATTGCCCATTTTCTCTAGCACCAGCCTGCCTCTCTGGCTTTCACTGTCTGTGCTGTGCCCTCCTGTTAGTCCTACTTTCCAGTCTGCTTGCCTGGGTTCCCACCTCTTCCCAGGTCATAGCCATGTCACGTTTCCCCTGATGAGCCATGTAGTCCACAGATTACAACAGCAGTCAGGACTAAGCAATGTGGGCATATGATCTCATGATGCTGTATGACTACATCACTTAATGATGGAAATTCCAGTCCCAACTGCCAATGTTACACAAGAATTACCTGTA
This sequence comes from Hydrophis major, assembly GCA_033807585.1. NCBI lineage: Eukaryota > Metazoa > Chordata > Lepidosauria > Squamata > Elapidae > Hydrophis > Hydrophis major. Next base: position 236,940,333 of record CM066330.1, on the reverse strand, counting down.
ACTTATTTAATTGCTTTGGTGGTATACGCCAGGCTTCAAAAACTAAGAAAGACATGATTAGACAGTCTTCTAAGCAGTTTCCTCCTATTGTTCCTCACCTATAGAGAAATATTGCCAAACCAAAGCAACTACTTGCATCATAAAACATAAACTCTGGGAATTATTAAGGAAGAGTCTCCATCACCCTTTTTTCCCCACACAAGTCCTAAACTACGCTGTATCACTTCAATTACTTTCACTAAAACCAAACTCTGATTATACTCTATGCCACAAATGACAAATTATCTAAGCCAGTAATTTCAGGGAGTTGTTTCCAAAAAAAATGGTTAAGGAAGAAAACATCTTTTCTTCTTCATTCCTATCCTCTTGAGATTAGCTCAACTGAGCCTCAGATACTGCAGAAGCCCCAACATTTATTCTCATTTAAATAATATATAGGATTACGATTTTATTATCTTTAAGCAAAATTGTAACAAAAAATAATAATTCGTTTGGAAGGTAATAAGTAGCATTACTTATTTTGCCATGAAGCGAAACTATTTCCCATAAATTCAGCTGCTAATTTTTAAAATCATAAGATACGAACAAACTCAGTTGGTTACCTCTCCATATTGCTGAACTAACAACTAGGTTACAGCCAATTATAACTCAAGGATAGACATTTTCAACAAAAAACACCTGCATAAGAGTAATCATGAGCTGTACTCTGAAATAAGATACCATCTCATTTTTTGCCATTCAGGCAATATATTAAAAAGAAATAGTGAATTCTCTAGCACAATTTATTTAGTTATGTTGTTGTCTGTCCTGGTTTACAAAAGAGAAAACTAGTCTTACTCCATGAAAACCATTATCTAAATCTGAAATGGTTACATATGTCACATATCAATGTTAATATCTCAAATTTTGCTCAAATAAGCATTTAATAAAAGCGTACATTTTGGAAATCCTAAAATATAATTGCAATTTTACCTTTGAAGAAAGTGGGTAGAGATAAACCCATGACGGTCATTGGTAACTGGATTTCGGAATAATTTGCTTTTTGTTTGTGCTGTCACTATTGTTCCATCAGCTAAAGAGAACCGGTAGAGTGGAGTTTCAGCAATGCCTTGCATATAAGCTATTTAGGAAAAACAGATTTTTATTAGAAGAACACCTTCCTGTACATATTCCATGTTACACAAATAGTGGCTTGCAAAGGAAGATAGACATTTTGAAAGATCAAGTTTGGTATCTACTAACTTTTGTCTAAAATACCTACACATGAAAGACAATAACAACAATAAATCTATATAGCTACTGTGTATGAATCTGTACACTGGAGGGGGGGAAATGGCAACATATAAAGTCAAAAGGTAACAAAGCTAATCAAGGGTAGGATTCTACCAGTTTGCACATATTCAGTAGAACCGGTTGTTAACATTCTAAGAAGTTTGGAGAACCAGTTGTTAGAAGAAACCACTGGCCTAATCCTGTAAGGAAAGCAGGAAGGAAACATTCTGGTGTTGCTTACAGAAACTGCCTCTCCGTTAATCCTTATTACATTCTTGGCAGGACTAGACTTCCTGTCTCTGGAACTTCTCTGGAATTTTTTTCTCCTCCTTTGCTGGTACTTTGCTTGTGTGGAGTGACCATTCAAAGTTACAATGGCACTGAAAAAAGTGACTTATGACAATTTTTTGCACTTATGACTGTTGCAGCATCCCCAGTCACAAGGCCAGGCGAGGCGATACATGCCTCGATGTGAGTGATGTTGAGTTGGCCACGCCCAGCCAGTAACATGACCGCCAAGCCATGCCCACCCAGTCACATGACCAAGCCACGCCCACCAACTAAGCCACGCCCACAGAACTGGTTGTTAAAAAATTTGAATCCCACCCCTGGAGCTAATCCTATTTTTCCCAGGTTTCATTAATCATTAACTGCAGAAATAGAGACTCTGAATTGGAGGAGTCATGATTTTATTATACCTGACATAATTGGACATCAGTTAATACCTTATTTTTATATGGAAATACATACCCCAATTAGAACTTCCAAGAAAATGATTCACTTGTATGTGTTTCAAATCAGCCATAAAAATAAATATCCCCCCTTTATTTTTAAAATTAAGTCCTCAATGGCTTTCAAATTCCAGGTTTTACCTTCCTGATAGTGACGCTTGTTTGACCAGGGCTGACCTTCATTTTGGCATAAAAATCTCTGAATGCAACGGCGGATTGTATCTTCAAATCCAGGTTTCATAGACCTTAAAGAATTTGTATCTATGTTAACAAGTTTACCTGCCAAATAGAAAAAGAAACTATTGAGAATTACCTTGATATATATTTAATTAACTGAATGCTGTGTTAGTAGAATCTATAGAAATATAGAATTTATAGAAACATTACGTTGTTATTAAAAAAAACCAAAAGCATAGCATCTTAATAGAATAAAATACTGGAAATAAGTAGAGAATATATACCAAATAAAAATTATTCATACTTTTTATTAATCTAAAAGAATGGAGGCCAGTTGCAGTTCTGGAGAAAATATATTCCATAATTTAGAATATATATATTCTAATATAGAACAAAGTTATCTCTCTGTGGGCTTAAGGTGAACTAGTTCATATAACCAAACAGAGTTCCATAGTTCCTTCAATGAGTCCTAAATCATTTAAGATTTGAAACAATTTCAGTTCAACCAGAAAGCAACTGGCAAATACTGCAAGCTGGAAGCACAACAAGAAAAATATTCTGAAATAATAATTTCCTTGTAAGCTCCAGCCTTGTGCAGAATGCAGCAGTGAGGGCAATTAATGGTGCCAATTAGTTGGCACATATGACATAATTGCTCTGTGATGTGCATTGGTTACCAGTTTGTTTCTGGGCACAATTCAAGACACTGGTAGCCACTTTTATAGCCTTATATATGACTTGGGCCAGGTTACTTATATGGCAATCTCATCATGGTTGTCTCAATCTAATCCACCAGGAGGCACACGCTGAGTATTGTTGGCTGAGAGGTGGGTGCTTAGCAGGGCGGGAAAAAGTGCCTTTTCTGCCATTGCACCTGCCCTCTGAAACATCATCTTTTGTAAGATTAGGTTGGCCCCCACCCTCACTGTTGCTTTATATTTTTTGGCAAGATTTCAGAGGTGATTTACCATTGCCTCTTTCCTAGGCTTAAGGAACAGTGACTGGTCCAATGCCACCCAATTAGCTTTGTGCCTAAGACAGGAATAAAATGCAGGCTCTCCTATTTTCTAACCTGATGGCTCAACTACTACACCAAAGTAGCTCTCATTTTATTTTTAGTTTAGTTTAGTTTAGTTTAACAATTGCACTTTTTATTTATTTTAAAGTTATGTACCACCCAGATTCATGTATGTCAGATGGGCAGCCATATAAATTGAATGAATTCATAAATAAATAATATGCTTGAGAGCAATTAGTAACACAAACCATGTTATTCCTGTAGTTTGCATTAAACACTATATTTGATCAGTTTTTCATGTAGAATTCTCACCTGACAGATCATGCCTAGTAACAAAACTCTCTGTGTTTGGGGAAAATACCCTCTCTACTGTAGAGATACGACGCGCAACACATATCATACAGGACTGCAAATCTGCAATACAAAATATTTTATGACATATTTAAAATGATGTAAAATTCTAGTTGTTCAATACGTGAGATATGCTGCAGTTTAAATGAATGGAATACGTTTAAATAAGTGGATGATTTGCCATTACCTTCTCCTTCTTCTAGCATAGCTCTTGGTTGTGATAAAGCAAAACACTGCATGGTTTCAAATCTTTGATGCAATTCTTGGCTGGTTCCTATATCTTCTAGAAGTTCATTTAATGATTTCACCATCATGCGACAATTAAATGTGTGACTTTTCTGTCTCGGTGCTTCATTGGTCCAAGAAACTCCATTCACTAAAAAAAAGGAATAGAACTTCTCATTAAGTTGTTAGAAAAAGAATGATGACCTTAATTCTATATTTATCCAGCTACACTGGCTATTTAGAACTGAGGAGGGTTAGGGTTAGGGCATGCTATTGTATGTAACATTTATATATTGCTAATAATTATCCACAAAAGAAAAAAAACTAATTTAATGCATGGGATATCATGTATCAGGCAGGCAAAAACCAAAATGACTAGTCCAAGGTCATCCAGCTGGCTTTCATGGCGAAGGTGGAACTAGAACTCACACTCTCCTACTTTCTAGCCTGATGCCTTAACTATTAGACCAGGGGTGTCAAACTCATGGCTCACGGGCCGGATGCGTCACACACTGGCCCACCATTTTAGTGAAGGGAGAAAGTCACAATATGTCATGTGACAATGCTAGTTTGACACCCCTGCACTAGACCAAACTAGTTTTCTTGCACTTGAACAATGAAAGCTGGAAAAACAATTGAGAAGTAGTTTCAGTCCAACTCTTCCCATTTCTATTCTGGATTGGCTAAATGTTATCAGTACTGTCAATCATAAACAACAATGCTAATTTGCAAGCATATTAAGATATGCACTGCCACTATTTCGCTGGGATCATTATGGTGCGGGAGATTTAAGTCAAGGTGTCTTTGCCATCAAGTGAATCATGTCTGGGAATTAGAGTAATACACTATATGAAAACTCTAATAGAACTAACACAACTAATTTTGCTTCTTTTCATACTTAATATTTTATTATGATTAACATTGAGATTTAACAAAATTTACTTAAAACATTAAGATGGACTTCTGGAACAGACTTCTATTATGAAAAATTTTTTGATTGATATTCTTTTCAGAAAAATTTGGTAAAAATGAAAGTCGGTATTTTAACAGAATACATACAATAGTATATTTTTTAAAAAATGAACGGTAATACTTCAAATTCCATTAACAGAGGCGTTTGTTTACTTACTACATATATACTTTGTTTTTTCTATAACAGTTCAAGGCATTTTACATGAAGGAATCCACTAATTTTAATCTCACAACAATCCTGTGAGGTGGGCTGAGAAAATGTGTATATATGGGATTATAATTTAAATTCCATAAACCATCTTTTTCAAGAAGTTACAAAGACTCAAGAATAATTTGGCTAAATACTGAATTTTGTTGAAAAAAGTTCATATTAAGGTACAATGTGAATGAAAATTTAAAGAAGTACTTTAAAGTTAATATTGTAGTTTAAAGTTAAACATAAAAGTTTGTTTGTTTTTTAGAAAAAGTCACATTTGACATACCAAGTGATTATGAAAATCTTCCTTACCTGCAGATTTGGGTAAATTTTTAAGAAAATCTTTCCGATCTTCTTCATGTAAGATACTGTAAACACTTGTATTAACCAGGTCCTCTTGCTTATATTGCAAATACTGAGTAACATTTTCAGATACAAATACAATATTTCCATCCCTATTTACTACAAATAAGAAGCCATCTAATGCCTAGAAACAAAGTTATGTAAAGGTAGTATTGAAGCATTTAAACACACATATATATTAACAGTTATTATGTACTGAAATAAACATCAATATGTTGTTGATGATGTTACCTAATTTGGTAATGAAACATCTGCAAGAAAACAACCAAGCTCAGAAAGTACAAAGAAACCCACAGTTCAAGCAAGTTCAACTACAAATATTGCTATCAGTATTTTATAATCCTATACTTAGCAACACAATGTCTATAGTAATCACCTATAATCTTAAACCTGCATTGTGTCTATACACAGCATATACCATCTAGTTAACAGGATGTGAGCAAAATTATATTGGCTAAGTTACAACATAGTCTCTTGATATTAACTTGGATAGGTTAGAAGAAGCATCCTTGGAGTAAAACTGGACTTTTATTATCCTTGTATGATGCCGGCCAAAATGTGCCAAAATAGACCAGTATTGTCCTTATTTTTATCAGGAATGCTGCACTCTGGCATGAAAATGATTACATCTGAAAATCTAGTCTATACTGGCTTTCTCTTATTTAAAAAATTACATGAAAGCCTTGATTAATCAAAGGGATAATAGGCAGCAGAGGTCAGTATCTCTGGGCCATCCCAGTATCTGGTGACATCCATGCCATACAAAAGGCTGTATTATGCAATGTAAAAGAAATAAGCCTAAAAGGGCAAGGAATTAATACATTAAAGAAAAAATGTGTATAACTGTGAAATGAAGAAAAAGAGGAAAGAATGCAACTGAGTTGAATGGCTTGATCTTGTGTGAAAATATCTGTAGGGAAGTGAATGTGTAGATTTAATTATGAATGAAAGAATGAAAAGATATGTTATGAAATATCAGTAACTTATCATGGATGCATATGAAAGCCAGAATCCACAGATGATAAGGACACTCCAGTAAATGGTGACAATGGAAAACTGGAGATTGGAGGAAAAATTGTGTAGCATTCTGAATGAATGTGATACAGGAGATTGGGTTATACATAGAGAATGAATAAGGATCAAATTGTAAACTATACATAAAGGGTTTGAGAGGTATGGGATGATGTAGAAAGTAATGGACAGATGGAATTGATGAGGTCTTCATAAAGAGGAAGATGAAAAGTTTAATGAACAAAGAGCAATATACAAAGCAGTATGTGGATGTGATGACAGGAACAGTATCTATAAAAACAAAAAAGGAATGAAGATGTACAGGTAGTCTGCAACTTACTGATGTATTGAGCCAGAATTGTGGCCTAAATTGTGCTGTTGTTACCTGATTTTATAACCTTTTTTGCACAGTGAATCACTGCAATTAAGTGAATTTGTTGGTCATTAAACATTGCCTCCTACGGGTGGGCTTTTTTTGCCAGAAACTGAAGTAAACACCGGTTTTCAGCAAAAAAACCCGAAGTCATATGGTCATGTGAAACCACAGGGGTTGTCAGAATTTTGAATCCAGATCATAAGTAGCTTTGGGGAGGTCTATTGTAATTTGAAGTTATTAAGTGACCATTTGTTAAGTTCTGAACCATCTTATACAATAAATTGTTTTGTATTAAATTGGTTCTATTCTTTTCCTAAACCTATCTTTTCATTTAGATGAAATAAAGAGAGGTGGATAACTCAAAATGCAAAACTAAATAAATAAAAAATAAAATATTTCTTTGGCTTAATATGTCTTACAGGGTCCAACCTGGGTCAGTCATCCTCAGGAACTTCTCTCCCACCAGAGTATGTGCTTTGGACTATATTACGCACAGTTTTTATGTGGTGCCTGGTTGTGTGTGGCTTTTTGGTTGTTGATTGTTGGTGGCCAGTTTTTAAGTCATTGGCTAGCTGTTGTTTCCTTGTGCTGCCAAGTCCTCAAATCCTAAGTACCTGATAAGCTGTGAGAACTCATGCTGACTGACAAGGGGCCCATTTCCCTGGCTATTTTTTACCTGCTCAGCCAACAATTTTAGTAGCTGCTAAATTGAATCTATGTTCATTGTCATTACTATTTCCTACCTTTTTCCTGGGTTCTTTGGAACAATGCTCACTCTGAACAGGAATAACATGATGGATATGTATGCATATATACATGTAAATAATCCTATACTTATTTATTTAGAAGCACTCCACTAAAATCAATTGAATTATTTCCAAATAGGGGTACTAAGAATTAAAATCTAAGTGGGAACAATATAGTATTGATTTTGCTCTTGAAAAATTATTATTAGAAGCAATGCCCAATTCAATCTCTCATTTCCAAACCTGATGTCCTCCAATACATTCCAAAAAGGAGGACCAAATGTCATCCTAACTCAGAAGTACATGTATTACAGTCCAACATATCATGTAGACATCTCACTAGGAAAAGGGCACATTTTCATTTTCTACAGTAAGAATGGAGAAGGAATCTCAATTTTTACAGTTTTTGAACTGTAAAAATATTGAGAGTTGAAATAATCTTCTGAACATAGCTATTTTTCAACTACAAACATAGTAACAAACATAGAGATTTCTGCTGTGCTAATGATTCCACATAATTAAGCTATACAAAAAGTATGTCCCAAAGGTGCTTTTTCAAGAGGCAATTGGACTTTCTGGTTTTTCTTTGAAGACATTTCACTTCTCACCCAAGAAGCTTCTTCCGCTCTGATTGGATGGTGGAGTTTCCTCTTGAAAAAGCACCTTTGAGACAACCATGACCTGAATGATTGAGAATCTCCATAGACATATCCTAACAGTATTAACACTAATTAGCCTATATACTTGCCTGTAAGAGGAGTGGTCCCAGTGAATCCTTATCAATAACACCCTGTCCAGTTGAAGATACATCTGCCTTCTGAACATCATCATCAGTAGATGCTGTTTTTCCTGAAATTGAAAAGCAAGCCTTGAAAATGATAATACTACCGTGTTTCTCACATAATAAGGCCAGGACTTTTTTTTTTTTGACCCCCGAAAAAATGGCTAGGACGTCTTTTCGGGGGTGAAGTAATCCCCCCCCTTGCATCCTCGGGTGGGTGGGCGGGTTGCGACAGCTTGGATATTTGGGAGACCTTTGGGTTCGGGCCACCGTTGCTTTTCCTTCTCCCTTGCTGCCCATCTCCCTTGCTGCTGCGGTGTTTGGCGCAGCCACGTGGGGCCAATCAGGGCTCCTCTTTGCAACTGGAGCCCCGAGGAGACACTTGGCTTCAGGTCTTCCCTTTGCTTTCGAAGGTAAAGCAAATTATTTTACAAAGCCTCCCCTGCCTGAGAGGGCAGCCCAACCCCACATGGGGAGGCTAATTTCCCGGGGCCTCTTCCGTTCCTCCCTGACCTCCCTACACTGCGTGCCTCTGATGCGCCGGTCCCTTCAGCCCAGTGAGCCTTTCCACCTCAAAGAAAGGCCAGGCGGGTGGCTGCGGAGGAGCAGCAGCGGGTCCGAGCCGCTCGCAGCAGAAACAGCCACCACCCTTAGCCCGATGCGGGGAGAACGAGCAAGGTTAGCGCCCGCCAGCCCATCCTTCCCACCTCCGCAGCTCGGTTTCCCCTACCGGCGGGTCCTTCTTTCATGCGGAGGGCTGTGGGGGAAGGCGCTCGCCCGAGACGATCTCTCCCTCTCTCTTCCTGTGAGGTCAACGTCTGCGCTGCGGAGGAGAGGGCTGCAGTCGGTTCCTCCTGCTTGCTGAGAGGTGAGGAAGCCGTGGCTCGCCCGGCGAGATTTGGGAACGAGGCTCTGGTGCAGCCCTGGCAGGATGAGCGGAGGGTCCGGCAGAGTGGCGCTCACTGCCCGCCAGGGCCGCGAGGGCTGGGCAGAGCTGGGAAAGTTAGCCGCGGGTGTGTGCCTGCCTCTTCCTGCCCCTCGTTCCCAAATCTCACCAGGCGAGCCACGGCTTCCTCACCTCTCAGCAAGCAGGAGGAACCGGCTGCAGCCCTCTCCTCTGCAGCGCAGACATTGACCTCACGGGGAGATAGAGGGAGAGATACTCTCGGGCAAGCGCCTTCCCCACAGCCCTCCACATGAAAGAAGGACCCCCCAGTAGGGGAAACCGAGCCGCAGAGGTGGGAAGGATGGGCTGGCAGGCGCTAACCTCACTCGTTCTCCCCGCGTCGGGCTAAGGGTGGTAGCTGTTTCCGCTGCAAGCGGCTCAGACCTGCTGCTATTCTGCAGCCACCTGCCTGGCCTTTCTTTGAGGTGGAAAAGCTCGCTGGGCTGAAGGGACCGGCGCATCAGAGGCGCGCAGTGTAGGGAGGTCGGGGAGGAACGGAAGAGGCCCTGGGAATCAGCCTCCCATGTGTGGTTGGGCTGCCCTCTCGGGCAGGGGAGGCTTTGTAAAATAATTCGTTTTACCTTCGAAAGCAAAAGGAAGACGGGAGCGCTTGAAGCCAAATGTCTCCTCGGGGCTCCGGTTGCAGGGAAGAGCCCTGACTAGCCATGCATAGCTGCACCAAACGCCGCGGAGTTGCTCTAAACGCTGCGGCAATAAATGTAAATTTATGATTCTTTTAGTAAAATATTAGTCAATCCTTCAGTTATTTTATTTGTGGTATCCATGTTGTTAATATTAGCCTAAGCATTTTATTTTACAGAAAACAAAATGTATTTCTTGTTTTAAAAGCTAAAATCAGACTCGTGTCTTCTAGAACATGATTTTTATATAGATTAAGAAACAGTCTTGCCTTGTTCCTTTATTTGACGTATCTGTCGAACTGTTTCCTTTAAAATTGCACATTTATCTGGTTTGACATTGAAATGATCAATATCGCTCAAATTAGCAGATATCAGCTCAGCCAATTCTTCAATATATTTACTTTCCTGCTCACGTCTCCGCTTCTCTCCACTGCATACAAGTCTTAAAGAGAGAAAAAATACAGAGGTTTTATCAGGTTAAGGCTTCTGGTCATATGATTTCCTTTTATAAAATGTATTAATCGAACTGCTAAATTAAAAGTGGTTCTGATTTTATTGCCCTAGCCAAAGTATACCCAAAGTATAAATGTATTAAATAACTTCACCTCAGTAAGTCATATTTAACCCTTTGGAAATGATTACCACCCTCATCCATAGCCACACTGATATTTCCCAACTGGATGTCAAGAGGCTGAATGTTACACTGTTTTTGAGGAAAATTTATTTCTGAGTAGGAATTTACAACAATGTTTTTCAAAGTTGAATTAAAAAAACATTACAAGAATGCAAATGAAGGGAGGAGGAGAGGGGACGGGGAGTGGAAGAGAGGTCAGGTGGATTATTGGTTTTTTTCAACTCTCAGTTTGCTTCAACTCTCTAGTATATAATCCCAACAGATTATCCTTGAAGAATCAAGTCCTTGATAGAAAAATGACTGCCTGGTCCTACTCTATTGAATTAAACATGTACCTGATTTATATATATACTTAATAATCTCTTCCTCCTCCTAATTTTTTTTTCTTGCAATAGTATGAGTTTACCTCATTTCAACATTTTAAGTATGCATTTAAGTAACATTTTAAGTATTTATTAAATATAAATTGAACTTTAATCTAAATATCAACTCATTTTTAAATTCTGAAATTACCATACATTATTTGTAAATGTTCTATAGTAACACTATTTTAAAAACTTGGAAATACTTTACCCTGGTCCTGCAATATCACATGGTTTGCGTTTTCTTGAATCACTGTTCATACTGTCCAAGATGTTCTCTCCTAATCCACTCATTCTGACAATGCATCAGCAGCTGAAACCATCAAGGAATACAGTAATCAAGTTTAAAATTTTACTTAAGAAGAAAAGGTGAACCATTCAGAAAAAAACAATCCAGAATGACATAATTGTGAAGGACTAATGATCATGTACTTTCAGGTTATTCATCCACTGATGTTTTAAAACTCATCTTTCAATCTTTTTTCTTTTCTTCAACTTTCTGTTTTCCTGAATAATCAGTTTACTTGATGTCCCCAAGACTAGGGACATCTTGAGGACTATGAAAAATGTAAAGAAATTTAACACAGGTATCAACGGATATAGGGTCGTGGTGGTTTACAATGGCAATCGATAATAAATCATCCACAATGTATCAAACATGTAAACTATCCATGGTAAAAATATATAAAAACAGCTATGGAGAAAACTTAGTGGCTGCTTCCTCCTCTTCCTCCTCCTGTTCCTCCTCCTCATATAGCAGAAATTCAAGATAGCAATCTCCTCTGTGGCCTAACAGATACGCTCTCTGTCTCAATAAGGGCATCACACTCTGCCACAGATTCAAAACACAGGTAGTGTACTTTGGGCAGTGGCACACGCACACACAGATAGGCCCCTAGTAACTGAGCATTTAGTATGTACCGTAGCCTTCAAGGGATGCACTTGCAAAGTGATGAAAGTGTGAGTTACCAAACAAGATCTTCATTATCCAGGTACCCATCCAACTTTCCATTTTCGCTACTGAATGTTGCCAGAGCTTCAAGTAAGTTCAACTGCTACATAATCCACATTTTAATGGATAAAAGCACTAACATTTGATCCTTCTTTCATAGAGTTCATGAATCTATGAATCATCTAACATATGAAAAACCTGTGTAAGGCCACATCACATTAGGAATTAGTCTGAGTCCATCAGTTCAGAAACTGAAGTCAGTTTGTGTTTGTGTATGTATGAAATCTACCAAACTTTAAAGATAGGTTGATATGGTACTTTGATACTTATATTATGGGTTAGATATTAATACTATGGTCAAACAGTGGTATTATATAACTCTATCCCATTATATAAGTACTAAAGAATATCAATCTCTCTTTAAAATTGTTTGAAGCAAATTAAAGGTAACATGTTAACTTTTTGTTAAAATATATCCAAAAAGTTTGGAATCTTTTAATCTATGAAGAACTTTGAACTTATTGTGCCTCAACTGTGCCAAAAAAAGGTAATTGCTTATTCATGGAAAAATACTTCTATCCCACAATATAAATGGTAGCTTAATGAAATCTGCCAACATTAGTCTTCGTATGAGCTTCTTATTGACAGGGACAATACAATTCCAGTCCTACGGTCTAGGTGAAAATTTTAAATTTACTGTTTAGGAAAACTGAATTGCAATGAGAAGAAAATTACATAATCTTAGCAATCTGATATCTATATTTAGAAGTGGAGAGGAAAGAGAGAGAAAGAGATTTTGAGACATTAATGTATATGCTAAGCAGGCCTGCAGTCTCAGACTATTATCTATTAGCCCGAAAACCCTGTGGTTTAGAGTCTTACCACATAATTTAAAAAAATAATTCTCATTGAAAAAAGATTGATGAGAATCATAGAGAATGAATGTCATTTTTAATGCAGAATCAACTTCCTCGTGCATAAAACCATTGAAAGAAGTCAGTGACTTTTTCAAACTTCAGTTTTATTAATGTGCTATGATACACATTTCTATGACCGTTGAACTCTTAAATATGTGTGTAGGTTCAGTTTTCAGATAAACAATATAGACAATCTGAAACTTAATTGTTAAAATGAAGGACAGAAATTCTTTGGGAAACTGACCAAAATCCCCAGCAACAGGCAACCATTTCTGAAGAGAATCCTAGATTTCTGCTACTTGGAAGAGAATACCTGATTTATTTCACTCATATTTCAAATATTTTGATTGGAAACATAGATAGAATACAGAATAACAAGTTGGAAAGTATCTTAGAGATCTTCTAGTCCAAACCTCTGCTCAAGCAGGAGACCTTATACTATTCCAGACAAATGTTGTCCAATCTCTTCTTTAAAATCTCCAGCCCACAGATTAATTGTGGATAATTATGGGTGGCATTTCTTGCTGATATTTTTCTTTGCAATGTTATATAAAGTTGTTCTAATAAAATTAGATTTAAAAATAATTAATACACACAACATCAGGAATTTTTTTAAGAAAAACAAATGGTGACTCCCATGCATACCACTAGATGGCAGATCAACATTAAAGAACTAGACAACTGCTATTTAAAAGGACAGAAAATCACTAAAGGGCAAGCTTTTCAATAGAAAAACCAAAATTAAGTATCTTGGTTGTGCAAAAAGCACATGTCAGCCGTGTATTAGAGCATCAGCTTATGCTTTTTAGGTGGCATGTAATGTCTCATATGCATGACTTTTTATAACAAAACTCAAATCTTGAAGCAGAAATTCAGTTGGCAATATTTGTTTCTCATACAACTCCATTTCGAAAGAAGCACATATTTTTATAGGACTAAAAATTGCCAGGGAGAGACAGGAAGTACAAAAAAAAAACCCCAAGATAAAGGGAATGAGAAAAGCTCAGGAAATATGAGGACAAAGAAATATATCAAAAACCCACAAGCATTTTACTTTGCCGAATAAACTGTACCAATATCTATTTTTTTAGGTCAAATTTTGTGTAGCATTTATATAGCATAAACATGAAACAATATTAGCATTATACTAAACTCTTAAATAAAAAGATATCGTATGTCACCTTGGACAAGAATAACTTTCCCAGAAGAAAAATGTACAATGAATATTGCCTTTGTAAATTACATGGTTCAATTGTTAATAACAGAAAATTAGTCCATCTCCTCTGTATTATACCAAGCTCCTTTGTCTTTCTTTCAAATATAGTTAAAGGACAAGAACATTTAAATAATGGTTAGTAACTCTAATTCTACCTGTTCATTATAGTAATTGTTACAGGCTGAAATAAAAAAACATCTAGAGATACCTTGAAATATTTTTTTTTTAAGTTGACAGTCTTACCCTAAACAACAGTGCTGTCCTATCTTACACTGTTTGCCATTATTATTATTTTGTTTTGCAATGTAATTATGCCATCAATTTGCCTAGGAAGACCCTATGCTGAAAATATTTAATGACATTAACTCCTTTGTGCTACAAGATACTGTTACTACAATGCCAATTAGCCAAAGCATTATTAATGCAAAAACCTATTCAGTGAAAAATACACCAATGAAATTGGCTCACAGAAATAAGGATATGGTTCCTTTTTTTTCTGTTATCTATATTACTAAAACTCTTGTTGTCGTGACCTTTAACTGGGCAAAATAATGCATTATATGCCAAACATTTTTAATGCAAGTATCTCAAATTGGCTAACATGCAGAACATGCCCAAACTCCATGTGCCATGATTCCCAAGGGAATGAAATTTGGATATGTTTTGATTGTTTCAATGCTCCTGGCTGCTGCTGGACTGGTCTTCATTTCAACATTCCATGACAGTTTCCCAGCCAGTCTTGCAATTCCTCATTTCTCACCCCACCCCAAACAGGAACCATTTATCTAAGGGAAGGGAAGGGAAGATTTCTGGTGATCCCTGCTAACTTTCCACAAGGAATGGGAAAGCTTTTTTGGTTTCACATTTCCATGAAATACTAAAACAAACCATGCAAACTTTATTTTTAAAAATCTGGATAACCTGTGCTTCACTGGGTTATTGTTTAAGATTTTTTTACCTAAACAGAGAATGGGCGTTGGTTCTTACCTGATACACCTCTTCTCGTGGAACTGCATAGAGCATCCAGAGAGTGGGAGGTGCTTCAGTCTTCACTTCTCACAGGCTGAGCTGAAATTGAGGAACGCCCTCTTCCTCCACGTGGCTCCATGCGTTCCCCAAGTTTTAACGAAGACGAGAGGACAACAACAACCCTCTAATCTTAAGTATTATACAACTTGAACTACAACACTAGAAATCATTGGCCGAAAGAGGATTCCCCCCCTCAGACGGACCAATCAGGGTGGGGCTGGATGCTCTACGCAGTTCCACGAGAAGAGGCGTATCAGGTAAGAACCAACGCCCATTCTCCGTAGAACTGCTGCGAGCATCCAGAGAGTGGGACATACCAAAGCAAGTCTGTCCTACGGGCGGGAGTCCATCTGGATTGGAACTTCCCCAGGATCTCTCACCACTTGCTGCACGACTCGCCTGCCAAAAGATGCCTCAGCTGAGGCGTAAATATCAATCTTATAATGTCTTATAAAGGGAGACGGGGAAGCCCAGGTGGCCGCCCGGCAAATATCAAGAATAGACGCCCGAGTAGCCCAGGCTGCCGAAGTAGCTGCACTTCTGTTGGAGTGAGCGGTAACCCCACTGGGAACTGGAATAGCTTGAACCAAATAGGCCTTGGATATCGTAGCCCTAATCCATCTGCCCACCGTGGACGGAGAGACCTTACAGCCTAGCGTCTTCAGCTGAAAGGACAAAAAGAGAGACTCTGTCTTCCTGATGGACTGCGTGCGGGAGATGTAAATACGCAAAGCCCTTCGAACATCAAGGGTGTGCCACTGCCTCTCTTGCTCGCACAGAGGCTTTGGGCAGAAATTAGGCAGGACCAACTCCTGTGTCCTGTGGAATGCTGAATTGATCTTCGGCATAAATGCTGGGTCTGGTCTCAGAACCACCCGATCAGAATGAAAAATACACAGGTCTTTTCTCACGGATAGAGCTGCAATTTCAAATATCCTTCTAGCCGAAGTAATAGCCACCAGAAATACTGTTTTAAATGTAAGAAATTGAAGTGACACCTCTCTGAGAGGCTCAAGGGGAGATCTAGTCAAGGCCAGGAGAACTTTATTAAGGTCCCATGTTGGGTATCTGTGCACTACTGACGGGCACAAGTTAGAAGCCCCTTTAAAAAAGGCCTTGATTCGAGGATGGTGGGAAATGGGACCGAAAGGGCTGCCAGCAGCCACCGTTGAGAGAGCCGCTACCTGCCTCCTTAAGGTGTTAGGTGATAAGCCTCCATCTAGGCCGTCCTGTTAAAAGGCCAGGATCTGTGCAACTGAAGGAGACCGTGGATCGATGAATGATTTGTGGCACCAGTAACAGAAACTGTTCCAGGTCGCATCATAAATGCGAGTGGTAGAAGGCCTCCTAGCCGCCAAAATGGTGTTAATGACCTGGGCTGATAAGCCTTCCTCAATCATCCTTTCCCGCTCAACCTCCAAACGGCCAACTGTACCCACTGTGGTTCTGGATGAAGCAGCGGGCCCTGTGACAGCGAAATCTGATCTAACGGGATCCTCCATAGCGGAGTTACCGACAGATTGCGAAGGTCTGCAAACCACGGCCTCCTGGGCCAAAATGGTGCCACCATGAGGATTTCTGCTCTCTCGGCTATCAATTTCTGAATCACCCTGGGGATCAACCGAAGCGGAGGGAAGGCGTACAGTAGCCCGGGAGGCTACGGGCAATGCAGGGCATCGTGATTCTCTGCTCCATTGGAGGGATAACAGGAGAAGAACCTTGGTGTTTGCGCATTGAGCGGAGATGCAAAAAGGTCTACTAGGGGCTGACCGAACCTGGCTGCTGCCTCTCTGAACAGGTGTGGGTGCAGACGCCACTCTGCCTGGTCCAGTGTTGCCCTGCTGAGCCAGTCTGCTTGGACGTTGGAGGTTCCGGAGATGTGCTCCGCTCTGATGGATGAAAGATGCGCCTCCGCCCATTGACACAGCCGCTTGGCCTCTCTCATGAGAAGGATGGAATGGGTGCCCCCTTGCCGATTGATGTGGGCCTTGGTTGTAGTATTGTCCGTTAGGACCAGGACATGGCGCCTTCTCACCCGATGAAGGAATGCTCGCAGGGCCAGGTACACTGCGCGAAGCTCCAACCAGTTGATGCTCCGACCTCGCTCCGCAGGAGTCCAAACTCCCTGTGCTGAGAGAGACTGCAGGTGGGCCCCCCATCCGAAAAGACTTGCGTCTGTCGTGAGAGTGACCCTTTGAGGCTCTTTGAATAGCTGTCCTCTGTTGACAGATGGTCGTGTCCACCATAGGAGGGAGGCGAGAACCTTCGGCGGGACCTTCACTACGAACCTTGATGTGCTCCTTCCTGAACGCTGATACGGCAGGAGGAACCATTGCAAAGATCTGGAATGCAAGCAAGCCCATGGAATAATGGAAATACAAGAAACTAGCTTCCCAAGAAGCTTGGATAAGTTGAGCAAAGATGTTTTCCCAGTTCGCCGGATATCCCTGATAGTGGTGTGGATACTAATAAGTCTCTCCTGAGAGAGGAAAACCTTCCCTTCAACAGAGTCAATCACAGCCCCCAGATGGGATATACGAGTGGAGGGGATAAGCTGACTCTTCTCCCAGTTCACTAAGAACCCGTGAGACTGAAGTACCGAGAGGGTAGCGCTAGTATCACTCTCGGCCTGATGTCGGGAAGGGGATACAACCAGGATATCGTCAAGATAACAGTGAATCCGGATAGGAATTTGTCTAAGTTGAGCCGCGAGAGCTGCCAACACCTTAGTGAAAGATCTCGGAGACGAGGCGAGACCAAAGGGAAGGGCTACATCCTGGAAATGCTGATTATTATAGCAAAACCTGAGGTATTTGGAAGACGAGGAATGAATGGGGATATGGAGATAAGCCTCGGAAAGGTCAACCGACGTAAGCCAGTCCCCTTCTCTGATGCCCTGTAAAATAGACTGGAGAGATTGCATTTTGAACTTATGGCATATGATAAAGTGATTTAACCTCTTAAGATCTAAAATGGGTCTCCAACCCCCGGAATGTTTAGGCACCAAAAATAAAAGGGAATAGAAACCCCTTCCCCATTGGGAGGGAGGTACAGGTTGAATGGCCCTAATATCAGACAGATGTTTGATGGCGGAGGCCATAAGGGCCTGCTTAGCAGGATTCCTAGAGATGGGTGAAAACCTGAAATGCTCAGGAGGGGAATTGTGAAACTGCAGGGTCAAGCCAAAGCACACTGAATTTCTGACCCAAGTGTCTGAGGTGGATTCCTCCCACTTGTCGGCAAAATGCCTGAGGCGGCCGCCTATGGAAGCAGAACCTGTGATCCTACCTGGGTCGGCAGGCCGCCCTACTCCTGATACCCCTAAAGGGCCTTCTGTAACTGCCCCCTCTCCTGCTTCTGTCTCCCGAGTCACCCCGGTCCTGGTAAGACGACTGGAATGATGGGGAGCCTTGAAACCTAGGAGTGAATGATGACTGGAAAGGGGGACGAAAGGAGCCCCTCCAAAAGGGCTGGGAACCCTTGGCTTCCTGCCTACGAAAAAGCGAAGGCAGAAACTTTTTCTTATTTCGAGTTTCCAGAAGCAATGGCTCGAGAGCGGGCCCGAACAATTTCCCCTTTTATATGGGGGATGAAGCCAACTTAGACTTATTTTTAATATCAGCCTGCCAGTGCCGAAGCCAAAGCAATCATCTGGCAGTTACATGGGAAGATATAGCCCAGGATGAGAACTTAACCGAATGAAAGGTGGCGTCAGCTGCAAATTCCGCCGCTGCCGTGATTTTTGCGATATCTTGATGGGCTCTGGTGTCAGCTGGGGGGATATGTTGCTTCAGCTGTCTGAGCCACCTGATGGAGGACTGGGTGAAGAAGGAAGCGGCCGTGGCCGACCGGATAGCCCAAACATCAGCGTTGTGAGCCCGCCGGAGCACCATCTCCGCTCGCCTATCCTCCGGCTTCAGTGCCTCCAGTGCATCGGTAGGATTGGAAGAAGAAGCAAGCCTTATAATCGGATCATCTACTTCCGGTGTGTCTAACATAGCGGAGAAATCTGGGTCCAGGTTAAACA
Source organism: Hydrophis major (assembly GCA_033807585.1). Lineage (NCBI taxonomy): Eukaryota > Metazoa > Chordata > Lepidosauria > Squamata > Elapidae > Hydrophis > Hydrophis major. Next base: position 236,921,390 of record CM066330.1, on the reverse strand, counting down.
ACCTCTTGTCCTGACTAGAGGGGGCCGGAGAAGGACCCACTGAAGCCAACTGCTTTGCAACCAGATCCGAGAAGATTGGGGGGGGCAGAATAATGTCCACTGCCACCGCCGGCTGCCTGAACATAAGGTCATCAGGACCTTCTGGGCTCGATGGAGGAGGGTCAGAGGGAGACTGCGAGGCCAGACCTGAAACGTTCTTTGCCTTAAATCATAAGGACTTAAATAAATGGGGTTTAAAAAGGCCACAACAGCAGGTTGCTCGGGGAAAAGGCCCTCATCTTCCGACATTTCTTCCTCTATTGGATCTGCCTCCAGAAAGGGTTCAGAATACTGCAAGGAACCTCTATCAGAACCTTTGTACTCTCTAAACGGTTCAAGGCCCACTACCTCTTCTTCTTGGGTATCCTCCCCCTCTGGGAATGGAACATCCATATGAGGAGGTACCTGACCATGTTGAAACGCTGGTGCAGAGAGAGACCTTCCGGATAAAGATTCAACCTCGGGAGTCCTCCCTCGGGAGTCCGGTCTAGACAGCTGCTGCATTCCTTCGGCTATTCCTTGACGGATGGCAGACTGCATCCATTCTCTAATGTCATCAGGTATAATAGTTGGAGTAGGATTTCCAGAACATAGGCCTGCAGCGGTCGGCGTGAAGGTCACCTCGGGCATACGGGTGGGCTGGCGGCCTTGGGTGGCGGTACCGCACCTGGAGGAAGAGGATTGGCTTGGCAAGGGGGGGGTAGAAGGTAAAGCAGGTGTTATAAAGTGTAACTCTTTAGCCCTCTTGCTAAACTCCCTTTCTAGGGCCTTATGACGCCGTAAAGCATCTCTTTGAGAAGCACTGGAAGATTCCTTGTCCCTTTTGCGAAGGTAGTGCGTCTTTGATTTGGCCTTCAGAGAAGAGCCAGTAGGATTAGTCTCTGCCATGGTATTGAAAAAGGAATGGCGGTTAGCATGCCTAGGAGTTCGGCCTACTTATGCAAGCCGGTTTTCCTAAGATTGGGTCACATCCCCCTTTTTGAAAGAAATTTTATTCTAGAACAGTAATTAATTAACCTAACTATCTATCTATTTAATGTCCTTTTTTCTTTTCTTTTTTTTATGAACTCTATGCAATAAAAGGAAAAAAATCTACCCAAGGCTATTAAATATATACACTAAATATATACACTAACAATTATTATTGTTAAATTGAGGGTCAGGTTCAAGTAAGGAAAACCAAACAGACCCAAGGAATAACAGCAAAAAAAGCCTACTAGCAAAGACCTAAATTCCAAATGGACCAAATGAACGCTGAGGCCAAGCAAATATATAAAAAGGGAAGACAAAAAGGGGCCTCTGTAGGCAGCCCCCCAACAACAATGGGGAGTACGTGCCTGCACCTCTTAGCTAGCTGCGGGCAAAGGAAGAAAGCCAACAATGTCTAACCAAGAGGGACAACAGGGCACGGAGCCACAGTGCCCTCCAGATAAAAACAGAGGCTCCACGCGGCCTGACGGTTCCGCTGAGGGCCTACAAAGGCCTCGCAGCTCACAATTAATTCAAAAAAATAAGCACCTTACTTGATGAGGGAACAAAATGGCACCGGCCACGAGGCTCAGGACGCACAGCTCAGAGGTGCACCAGTCCAACCGCAACTTCAAGGTATGAAAAGGAGAAAAAAAGGGCTGGAAGAGGAAGCGCTGCTTCCCCTGAGGCGTTCTAGGGGGGAAGATGCAATTGCGCGCTAAAATATAGCGCAGAGCCAAGCGGCTGAGCCCAATGCGCTTGGAACGGCAGAGGAAGAATGAGGAGGAGTGGGGGGGCGAAAGGGCTCCAACCCCCTTACCTCCCTCCTGAGAGCGAAATCACTCTGTAAACTAAATTTGGGACCGTACTACAATCTGCAGGGACAAGGAGGAAAGAAAGAAATCAAACCTGAACCTAAAATGCAACAACACCTGAAACGGCCAAGGAACAGAAGAAAAGCTGCCTGTCTTTCTCGAAGGCTGAGCTAAAACTGGGGGAACGCATGGAGGAGTCACATGGAAGAGGAGGACGTTCCTCAATTTCAGCTCAGCCTGTGAGAAGTGAAGACTGAAGCACCTCCCACTCTCTGGATGCTCGCAGCAGTTCTACGGAGAAACAATTAATCAAAATTCACTTAACAACCATATTACTAATTTAACAACTGCAGTGATTCACTTAACAATGGTAGCAAGAAAGGATTAAAATGGGGCAAAATTCACTTAACAACTGTCTTGCTTAGCAACAAAAACTTTGACCTTAATTGTGGTTTTTAGTCAAGAACAACTTACATATATCAAACTCTGCTAGGAATACAACAAGTTTGATTAAGCATTCTTTAAAGTTTGTAATAGAACAAGAAAGTACTTTTAATACATTCATGATATGTATTGACTTCTTAATACAGGTAATCTTCAACTACCTGCAATGGATGCTGCAATGGTCCTAAGTGTGAAAAATGATCATAAGTCACTTTTTTCAGTTCCACTGTATCTTTGAAAAGTCACTAATCAAACTGTTATAAGTTGCGGACTACCTCTATAAGAGAAAATCTATTATTATTATTATTATTATTATTATTATTATTATTATTATTATTATTTCTTCTTCTTCTTCTTCTTCTTCTTCTTCTTCTTCTTCTTCTTCTTCTTCTTCTTCTTCTTCTTCTTCTTCTTCTTCTTCTTCTTCTTCTTCTTCTTCTTCTTCTTCTTCTTCCAATAAAAGGTACTTTGAAAAATGCATTTTTCTAGCAGCAGTCTTTACTCAATATATTCCAAATCAGCTTGGTATCACTCCTTGTGATTTAAGGGTTGGCTCTTAGCTCATTTCTGGAATGGCTTCCAGAAGAGGCACAAGACTGGGACAATATTTCTAGTTCTTCTTACTCCTTATAATACTATGGACTTATTTGTAGTATATCACTGTCTCACTCAAATGGTACACAGTGACTACACCCTGTTGACAGTCTCCTAGTTCTCAATTTAAGCTTTAAAATAATCTTTAGAACAATGCTGAAGATACTTCATTTACATATAATCTTAATATCTAATCCCCAATCAAAGGCAGCATAGAATAAAAACAGACCAAAATACAAAATAAAAAGAGGTAAGGACAAAAAGGTAGTTCTTAATTTCTATGATTATTTAAAGGTGATACATTTGGAATAATTTGCTGAAATTTTCAGACAGTACTGAGATCAAATTTTGCTAGATGGAAAAACCTAAAAATAGTGGAATTGACCTTGCTATAAAAGAAAGTTCCTTAATTCTCAAAGGTAAAGTTTAACAACTGGTGAACTCTTTTTCCTAAATGGAAAGCTCAACAGTTCAAAATATAATAACACCTCACATCTTATCGCATTTCAAATATGGACTAATTTATTTTTTTAAATGTGCTTTATTAGATGCATTAGGCTAATGAGATAATCAGAAAACACGGGCTTCCAGTACAAAATAAATAAATAAATAAAACTCAATGGAATGGAACTATAGGAAACCTGTCACCACAGCAGGTGTGCAATGCATTATTTTAAAACAGAAAACCCAAGAAGACTGTCTCTTTGAAGAAAAAAAAATCCTAATTCAAATTTCAGTTCAGCTATGAACTTTCCAAATTGTGTTAACACAATTCACTGCCTGTCAGGTCTACTTCAAAATCTAGAACTAATACTGAAATCTAGAACTAATTTTAATATTGAAGGATTGGAATTGGGATTCAAAATACTTCAACCCATAAAGATTATACTGAGTTACTCCAGCAGTGCACTCCTTCCTCCTCAGATCAGCTGGGCTAAAAACACACCCAGCAAGTTTGTCTAGAAAAGGCTGTCAGGGAGGTAGAGCCCACGTTGATCAAAAAATGAGGCTGCAACCATTCACATAGCAACTGTGCTGCTTGAACAGAGCAAGGAAGTATTTCTACACAAAGAAGTATCAGGGCTTAACTTCCTGGGTTTTATTTTGTTACAGTAATTTCTTTGCCACTTTCAAAGGAGGCCATTTTAAGGAGGCAACTGGACTTTGTTTTTTCTTTTGAAGATGTTTTGCTTCTCATCCAAGAAGCTTCCTCAGCTCTTACAGGACAGTGGAGAATGGAAGAATTTATATTCCTTGCAGATACCTGATAATCTGCACCCTTTTATTTAGAGAGTCATTGAAGCACTTGGAGGTTTATCTGTGTCCTCAGGGTTACTCGAGTGGTGCTCCTGATTCCTGTAGTTTGCTTTTTTTTTTCCTCTGGAAATCCATTCCTACTTCCACACCATTCAAAGGGTGCTCATCCCAAATTGTATAGCTAAATTCTCACAGTACTACTCAGGTGACCCTGAGATAAACCTCCAAGTGCTTCAACAACACACTAAAAGGGCGCAAATGACCAGCTGTCTGCAAGGAATATAAATCCTTCCATTCCCCACTCTCCTGTCAGAGATGAAAAAGCTTCTTGGATGAGAAGTGAAACGTCTTCAAAAGAAAAAACAAGAAATTCCAGTTGCCTCCTGAAAAAGCACCTTTAGGATGACTGAGAATCTCTATAGACTTTTTTACCATTCATTGCAACACCTACTAAGAGATGATTATGATGACAAACAACAACGTCTTAAGACCAGGTTAAAAATAAAGAATAGATATTCCCCCACCCCAAGGCATTAATAGGGATGGTATAAATAGGGATCATAGGGAACACAACAGAGCCGAGAGAAGCTATTCTTTCTGCCCTAGTATACATGAGGAATATTTATGATTTCTAGAGGGATTAATCTTTACTTTGTTTTTGTCCATCACCATTGTATTGTCACTGTCATAATATTTTACTGGTATTCCCTTATTAAATTTCCATATTTTCCAATATGGCTCTGATGAAAATATTTTACAATTTTTTTCACTGTAAACTTTTGCCCATACTAGCTGGCCTGCACATGCTGTGGCACTGCTCCCATATTTATTTATATCCATGATGGGAAGCTGATTTTAACAAACTTAGGTAGACAAGAAATGCCACAGGATGTGTGTGCCTGGGTTTTCCCATTGACTTTCCTTTTGTTGGAGGCTTCATCTTAAATTTACTAGGGCTGTGCCAGCTTATCATTTCCAATAGTCATCTAATATTTTGGTAAATTTTATTCCTAGGAGAGGTATCGGCCAAATTATTTTAGCAGATCACAGCAGCTAAATGAACACATGGAATCCAGGAGTAATATGAAAAATTCTGAATACTCAATATCACATTACAAAATAAGAACATTGGAAAACCAGATCTGTATATAGGGATTGGTAGGATGCTTTAAAATATTCCATTGATTTGTCTTACTATAAATTAATATTTGCTGGAGTCTCACTCAAATTATACTCTGCTTGACCATTTGCAATGTAACATTTACAGTTGCTACCCAGCAGGATCCAGAATTGTAGGGGCTATATCAGAGCTTCTGATAAAACAGAGTGGACTCTTTTTCTCCTCTAAGGAGCTATAATTTTCATGTTCGTAGGTTTCTTTTTAAAATCTAATACCAATCATATAGCTAGCTGGAGACCTTTGGGCCATTCACTTTCTCTTGACCCAACTCACCTCACAGAGTTGTTGTTTTGGGGAAATTAGGAGGAAGGAGGAGTATCAGATATGTTTATCCTCTTGAATTAATTATAAAAAATAATAATGGCAAGATTGTTTGATGAAATAAATAAATGATATAGTGACTTAAAAATTAGTGTTGCTTTTCGGCATCCTTAGCTAATGAATGAACTGTAAAGAATGACATATATACTGTAGTTACTGCTTTCTTCAATATCAGATTATTTATATTGCTGAGCTGGGGCAAAGGAACAAAAGCAGGAATTCATAGTATTTCTAATGTAGATATTTTAGACATAATGAAAATATTTTTCCTCAAGAGTTTTTCCAGTTTCTAAACATTAAAAAGCAGGCCAGTGTCTGAAACATGATAGTTAGGACAGCCATACAAGGTAAATGTTATTATTGTGCCTATTTGTGGTATATGTGTGTTTGTTACTCAGCCTCTTGATATGCTAGACTGGAACAGGAGATTCAAGATACAGTCCAAAATTATACAACAAATACAATTTACAAAGGATGAGCTCTGCTTCTGGTGAATACACAGATGTTTTCTTTTCTCTTACCTCCTGTTCTGTGGTGGTCTTCTTCATGTTAAGGTGATTTGATATATAGCTGCCCAAGAATTAGTTTTTCTTGTGTAAAGAACACTATTGTCAAGATGTGAAGGTGTTAGAAGTTATTAAAGAGCATCACTTGGGATGAGGACTGGAATCCAGATTTGATCAAGTAGCAATTCTTAATTGAAGAAGGAAAGAGGAAATATTTATTCAACTTATATTGTTTGTCTCCCAAAAGTACATTCCAAACTATTACAAGGCAGACATGAGACTGAGGCTAAAGCTGAAATTGAAGTTTGAAGTAGTGATAAACTCAGCCATGGATATGGGGAAGGAGGTTCCAGTCAACAAACTCTGGACCCATTAATCATTGCCCTAATATACATGAATATATCTGCATTAAAGGAACAGCTTTGAAACAGAGTGTCTGCTTTGTATGTAGACTTTTTCAGGTTTAAATTCTAACTCTCCAGAAAAAAAATAGGAAAGACTTGCTTGAGCAACGGGTTGGACTAGATGACCTTCAAGGTCCCTTCCAATTCTGTTATTCTATTCTTTTCTAACTGCCAAATGAAACTCTAGTGGGTGCTTCCATTTTAGCATAGAAAATACCGAGCTAAATAAAGAGTGGCCTAATCAGTACAAGGCACCTATATATATATTTTTTTTACATATTATCAGTTGTTGTTAAATATATGAAAAAGATATGTTAAAAAAAATCAATAGTGCATATACAAAATTGGACAGATATGCAATAGCCATTGATGTTAAGCACACACATCATATCCGATCATGAAGCTCCCCACCAAAATCCTTCCAATTTTCATGAAAATGCCTCATGATACAGGGAGAAACATGCCAAGCTTGTAGGTTTTCAATTGAGACCAACTGAAGGAGAAAGTAAAATAAGAAATACCTACGGAGGAACAGCATGGCTTTTCATATGTTCAAGAGGATCCCATTAGATCCTACTTGACTTTTTTAAATCCATCTTAAACTACTATTTTCTAACATAAATTTGGGTTTTATTAATGAAATTAATTTAATTTCATTTATAAAGTTAATTTAATAATTAATTATTAATAACTCTTAATGGGATATTTCAAAAATAAGAAAATATGCAAAAATTAGTTTTTATAATCCATTGCTCAGCATAAGGTAGCTTTTGTATCAGCTGCTTTATAACAACACTGAATAAATCTATTGTTAAAACAAGATAGGCAAAGACACTGACAAGTTCTTTCTCCGTCGAACTGCTGCGAGCATCCAGAGAGTAGGAGGTGCTCTAGTCTCGTGTCATACAGGCTTAATTGAAGGAATGCCCTCCTCCTCCACGTGACTCCTGCAGGCGTTCCCCCAGTTTTAGCTCAGCCTTCGACAGACAGGCAGCTATATTTGTCTCTTGGCCGTTTCAGATTGCTTGCTTAGAATTCTTGTATCAGGTTTGCTTTTCTTTTAATCCTTGTTCCTTGCCTTAATTGTGTGGTCCCAAATTTCTGTGAAGCGAGGTTTTCGCCTTTAGGGGGGAATTAGGGGGAGTCGGAGCCTTTGCCCCACCCCCACCCCCCCTCCTTCTCCCTCTGCCAGCCTTTAAATTGCGCTCCCAGGAGCAGCCCTTTCGTTCAGCTTTATTTATCATTCGTTGCGTCTTCCCCCCACCAACGCAGTCAGAGGAAGCTCTGCTTCTTCTCCCAGCTCTTTATTTTTGCCTTTTCCCTCCGTTTAAGGGCTGGTGCATCTCTGGACTATTAGCGCCACTACGGGCGGCCATTTTAGGTGCGCCTCGTGGTCGGCACCATTTTGACTGATCAGTTTAAGTTGCGTGGTTGCTGGTAGGCCCTCAGCGTGAAAGGACGCGTGGAGCCTGATTTTATTGAGAATACCATGGCTCCAGGCCCTGTTATTCTCCGCTGCCTTCCTGTGCCTTGTTGGTTCCGTTATTGATTGCCCGCAACTTACCCAGAGACGCAGGCACGTACCTTCCAAGTTCGCTGGAAGGCTGCCTTAGGAGGCCTTCTCAAACCCCTGTTTTTGTCTGTGGATATTTCAATTATATTTATATATAGGGGTTATTGTTGTTTTTTCTGGCGTTGGATTTGGCTTCCCCTCTTGCAGTTGTTGTTTAGCTAGTTGTTTATTGAGTTTCCTTTCAATTTGATTATCTTCGGGCTCTACCCATCTTTATATATATATATATATATATATAAAAAAAAAAATTTAAAAAATATATAATAAATACTAGAATAAAAAATTGTTTTGATTATTCTTGAGCTGTTACTAGTAGGTAGATAGTTAAGGGAATTTTCCCTTTTCCTTTCCAAAAGGGGGACGTGGCCCAACCTTAGGAAAACTGGCTAGAGCGATAGGCCGAACTCCTTGGCGCACCAACCACCTCTCCTATATTCTTTGTATCATGGCAGAGGGAAATCCGAGTGGGCCTTCCTTAAAGGCCAAGTCCAAGACCCACTATTTGCGTGCAAAGGACAAGGATTCCTCCAGTGCCTCCCAAAGGGATGCCTTGAGGCGCTATAAGGCTCTGGAGAAAGAATTAAGCAAACGTTCAAAGGACTTGCCTTCTGTAGCTCTTGCTCCTCCCTCTCTTTCTGTGCATTTCCCCCCCGCCCGGACACTCTTCCCCCTCCAGGTGTAGTTCAACACGGAGTCTCCATTCCCCTTGCACCCCCGAGGCAACTTTTACACCAACCGCAGCGGGCCTACACCAAGACCCAGCTTCTTCTATTATCCCAGACAGTATCAAGGAGTGGATGCAGCTCACCATCTGTCAAGGGATCACTGAAGGCATGCAGCAATTCTCAAGGACGGAGCCTCAGGGGATGGCACCTGGAATTACATCCTTGTCAACTAGACCTATCACCGGGTCGGCTTCCCAGCCGGGATAGGTACCTCTCCAATTGGAAGTTCCATGTCTGGAGGGTGTGGAGGCTCTGGTGGAGGAGGAAAGGGACTTTCAGTCTGTAGGGGAAGGTTCCGATAGAGGGTCACTGCATTATTCAAAGCCCCTATTTGCACTGGACCCCATGGAGGAGGAAATGTCTGAAGACAAAGGCATTTCCCCTGAGCAACCGGCTATTGTTTAAATCTTTATTATTTAAAGCTAAAAACGTTTCAGGTCTTCTTTTTCCGTCTGCTTCTGAGCCGCCTCCAGCTGCCCTAGGGGGTCAAGAAGACTCCATATTCACTCATCCAGTCATTGAGACTGAGGTAAGTCCTACCCCCCCCCCCCAATATTCTCCGATCTCGTAGCAAGACAACTGGCATCGACAGGCCCCTCTCCTGTCCCTTCCAACCAGGATAAGAGGCTGTTCAATCTTGATCCGGAATTCTCAGCCTTGCTGGCTACCCCGGAGGTAGATGACCCTATTATTAGATTGGCTTCTTCTTCTTCCAATCCCACTGATGCTCTGGAGGCACTTAAACCTGAATATAAGCGTATGGAATTGGCGCTCCAGCAGGCACATCACTCAGATGCCTGGGCCATAAAGTCGGCCACAGCTGCCTCCTTTTTTACCCGCTCTTCCATAAGGTGGCTTAAGCAACTAAAGCAACATGTCCCCGCTTCCAACACCAGAGCCCTGCAGGACATCGCCAAGCTCACGGCCGCAGCTGAATTTGCGGCCGATGCCACTTTTCACTCCGTGAAGTTCTCGGCCCGGGCCATATTCTCACACGTGGCTGCCCGTCGGCTGCTCTGGCTCCGACAATGGCATGCAGATGTCAGAAATAAATCCAAGCTAGCCTCAGCTCCCATATCGGGAGGGAAGCTTTTCGGCCCTGCCTTAGAACCGTTATTAATGGAGACGCGTAATAAGAAGAAATTTCTACCGTCTCTTTTTCGTAAACCAGAAGCCAAAGGGTCCCAGCCATTTCGGAGGGGCTCCTTTCGTCCCTCGGTCCAACATTCCTTCTCCCCTAGATATCAGGCCTCGTCGTCCTTTCGGCCGGCTTATCAAAACAGAAGCGACTCAGGTGATAGAGGCAGGAGGGGAGGAAGCTACAGGAGGCCCTTCAGAGGTTCAGGAAATAGGGCGTCCCGGAGACCCAGATAGATCTCCCACCCCCTATTCCATTGGCGGTCGCCTTAGACGTTTTGCTGACCAATGGGAAACATCCACTTTGGATATTTGGGTCAGACACACCATTAGATTCGGTCTTTCTCTCCAGTTTCATTCTTCACCACCGGAACATTTCATGGTTTCTCCCCTCTCCAGGGACCCGACCAAGCGGGAACTCATGTCATCAGCTATCAAATATCTTGCAGATATTAGGGCGATCCAGCCCATACCTGCCTCACAGCGGGGAGAGGGGTTCTACTCCCTCCTCTTTCTAGTCCCTAAGCATTCTGGAGGCTAGAGGCCCATTCTGGATTTGAAGAGGCTTAATCGGTATATTGTCCGACATAGATTTAAAATGCATACCCTTCAATCCATTTTGCACAGCATCAGAAAGGGAGACTGGATGACTTCAGTAGATCTATCCAAGGCTTATCTCCATATCCCTATTCTCCCCTCGCATTCAAAATACTTGAGGTTTTGTTATAATAATCAGCATTTTCAGTATGTGGCCCTTCCCTTTGGCCTTGTTTCAGCCCCAAGGACATTTACTAAGGTGCTAGCAGCTCTAGCGGCTCACCTCAGGCATTTTCCAATCCGGCTTCATTGTTACCTTGATGACATTTTGATTGTTTCACCCAACCAAACTCAGGCTACACGTGACACTGCTACCACCCTTTCGGTGCTGCACAGTTTCCTTGTTAACTGGGAAAAGAGTCAACTTATTCCTTCCACCCGTACAGCCCATTTAGGAGCTGTCATTGATTCGATGATGGAGAAGGTTTTCCTTTTCCACGATAGATTCGTCAGCATACAGACTTCTGTCAAGTCCATTAGGCGGTCTGGTAAAGCCTCTTTACTTGGTTTATCCAAGCTACTGGGGAAACTAGTTTCCTGTATATCTATTATTCCATGGGCACGTTTGCATTCTAGATCGTTGCAGTGGTTCCTTCTGCCGTATCAACGCTCCGGTCACAGCAACTCCAACATCATGGTGAAGGTCCCTCCAAGAGTCCTCTCCTCTCCTCTATGGTGGACAAGACCTTCTATCAACAGGGGCCATCTGCTCAAGGATCCTCCAGGAGTCACGCTCACTACAGATGCAAGTCTCTCCGGATGGGGAGCCCATCTGCACTCCCTTTCAGCCCAGGGCGTTTGATCGGCTGCCGAGCGGCGTTGCAGCATCAATTGGCTGGAGCTGCACGCAGTGTACTTGGCCCTGAAGGCTTTCCTCCCTCAGGTACAAAGGAATCACATACTGGTTCTAACCGACAACACCACAACCAAGGCACATATCAATCGCCAAGAGGGCACTCATTCTCTTCGTCTCACGCGAGAGGCCGAGCGGCTATGTCGATGGTCAGAAACACACCTTCTATCCCTCAGAGAGGAACACATTTCAGGAGCCTCCAATGTTCACGCAGATTGGCTCAGCAGAGCCACGTTGGACCAAGCGGAATGGCGCCTTCGTCCTCTTCTGTTCAAGCAGGCAGCAACGATCTTCAGCCTGCCTCTGGTAGACCTATTCGCATCTCCGCATAATGCCCAGACACCAAGATTTTTCTCTCGCTACCCCACCAACGGAGCGGAGAATTCTGATGCCCTGCATTGCCCTTCCGGTCTTCTGTATGCCTTTCCTCCTCTCCCTTTGATCCCAAGGGTGATTCGGAAACTGGTTCTAGAGAGGGCAGAGATTCTCCTAGTGGCTCCATATTGGCCCAGGAGACCGTGGTTCGCAGACCTTCACGATCTGTTGGTGACCCCACCATGGAGGATTCCACGGGACAAGATCTTCCTGTCCCAGGGCCTTCTCATCCATCCGGATCCGCAGTGGCTTCAGTTGGCTGTCTGGAGGTTGAGCGGGAAAAGCTAAGATCGGAGGGTCTATCGGCCCAGGTCATCACTACCATCATGGCAGCGAGACACCCTTCCACCACTCGCATTTATAATGCAACCTGGGGCTGTTTTTCCAAATGGTGTCGTCAATCTTCTATCGATCCGCTCTCCCCTTCCTTTGCGCAGGTTCTGGCTTTCCTGCAAGATGGCCTAGACAGGGGTCTTTCCCCTAACACTCTGAGAAGACAGGTTTCGGCTCTTTCGACGGTGGTTTCCGGCGACTCGTCTGTGCCACTATCCCACCATCCTCGTATCAGAGCCTTTCTCAGGGGGGCTTCTAACCTGCGCCCCGATGGTTCACAGATACCCAACTTGGGACCTTAATAAAGTCCTTACGGCGCTGACTAAATCTCCCTTCGAGCCTCTCAGGGAAACTTCACTTCAGTATCTCACCCTTAAAGTGGTCTTTCTCGTAGCAATAACTTCAGCTAGAAGGATATCTGAAATTGCAGCTCTATCCGTCAGAAAGGACCTGTGCGTTTTCCATCCTGATCGAGTGATTTTACGGCCTGATCCTGTCTTTATGCCTAAAATCAATTCGGCCTTTCACAGAGCACAGGAATTGGTCCTGCCTAATTTTTGTCCAAAGCCTGTGCAGGAGAAGGAACGGCAGTGGCACACCCTCGATGTGTACAGAGCTCTCCGTATATACATCCATCGAACTCAGCCTATCAGAAAGTCTGAGTCTCTTTTCCTCTCTTTTCAGCCAAAGACAATGGGATGCAAAGTCTCCCCGTCTACTGTAGGTCGCTGGATTAGGGCTACCATTTCTAAGGCCCATCTGGCTCAAGCCCTACCGGTTCCTAGTGGGGTAACCGCTCACTCTACCAGGAGTGGGACTACTTCGGTAGCCTGGGCTACTCAAGCTTCCATTCATGACATCTGTAGGGCGGCCACTTGGGCCTCTCCATCTCCATTTATACGACACTATAGAATTGACACTTATGCCTCCGCTGAGGCTTCCTTTGGTAGGCGAGTCCTTCAACAGGTGGCGAGAGAGCCAGAGGAAATTCCAACCCAGACGGAGTCCCGCCCGTAGGACAACATGCTTTGGTATGTCCCACTCTCTGGATGCTTGGAGCAGTTCGATGGAGAATGGGCATTGGTTCTTACCTGATACGCCTCTTCTCGTTGAACTGCGTAGAGCATCCAGCCCCACCCTTTTTATTCCGTCTGGTAGGTCATTCTGTTTCGGCCAATGATACTGTTTATGGTTGTTGAGAGTTGTTTTTTCCAGTTCCGTTAGAGGATTGTTGCTGTCCTCTCATCTTCGTAAAACTGGGGGAACGCATGGAGGAGTCACGTGGAGGAGGAGGGCGTTCCTTCAATTATAGCTCAGCCTGTATGACACGAGACTGGAGCACCTCCCACTCTCTGGATGCTCTACGCAGTTCAACGAGAAGAGGCGTATCAGGTAAGAACCAACGCCCATTTTCTATATCCCTTATAAGGTTTCACATGCAGTTTAATTTGTTTTATGTCACAACTTCTATAAGGTATATTATTAAATCCTATAGTGAAGGTGGACTATTAATGTGTTACAGAAAGTTACAGTTGCAGTTTCTATTAATATCTTATTTATTCTGAACTACTGAATCACAGAAACATAGAGTCAGAAATAACCTAAGAGGTTATTTCAAGTTCAACCTCTTTTGAAAACCTCCAGTGAAGGAAAAGAATCACTCCATCTGGTTTCCCCTGATTGATAACTCTCACTGTCAAGATCTTGCTAAAGTTTCTTCTGTATCTACATCCTTGAGCTTTAATCCCATTACCTCTGGAGCAAATGAGAATATGTCTGAACCTTCTAGACTGAACTTGAGCACAGCTATCATATCATATCCCCTTTCCAGCTTCTCGTAACATAACGTAACTAGGTCTTTTAGCCATTCCTCATAGGATTTAGTCACCAGTCATTTACCATCTTGGTAGCCCTGCTTCAGATTTACTGTAGGCCAGCCACTGGAAGCACTATATAAAACAGACTGTTCTAAAAAAATTAATACATAACTTTTTGGAAATATTTAAAAATATACAAATATATAAAAGGGTACACTATTATTTTATTCGAAATTCAGATGTTCAGAACTGATGTTTCTGTTAAGGCAACTTAAAGATAATTATCAGAAGCCCAGCAAAAAGCTGTATACAAGTTTAAATTACTGTTAACACCAATGACATTTTTATATTCAGATGAACTTTACTCCCAATAAGAGTGATTGGAAATAGATGGATGAGGTGAAGTTCTGCCAAATCTTGGTAGATCAAATCAGTATTAGTTGCTCTCTCAAGCAAGGCAGAAACTAAATTGAAAAAAGGTATTTCCTCCAACTGAAAGCCATGTCAAAACCTTTTTCAGAGCGAGATTCCCCTCGCAGTATGACAGGGGTGTCAAACTCAAGACCCGCAGGCTGGATCCGACCCTCAGGGAAACAGCAAAGGACCAGCCTCCGGTGCCTCGGAGCTCCGTTTTCTCTGGCAGAGGGTTGCAGGAAGCCATTGTGGCTGAAAACAGAGCTCAAGAACCTGTTTTCATTGGCAAAGCACTCGTGCCACCATAGGTGCCTCCTGACATGAGTGACATCGAGCTGGCCATGCCTACCCTGGCCATGCTGCCCCCAGCCCCCCCCCCCCCCCAAGGTCAAACACAAGCCTGATGTGGCCCTCAATGAAATGGAGTTTGACACCACTGCTCTATGGTATTGAACTCTTGTCCAATAGATCAGCAAAAAAGAAATGGTAAAACTATTAGGATTGGCAACAAAGACAGGGGTTTTTTCCCCACATTTTTATTATAATAGACATGGCAACATTAGAAGTTATTAATGCTTACAACATATTTTCATATATTACCCTAACCCTTTTAGTCTATCAGCTAAGAAAACAATTTTCCTTGAAAGAAATGAGGTAATGTTACCAAAGTACACAACTCTTGTATTCAGAGCAGTTTGCCAGTGTTTTCTGCAATAACTATCCCTTTAATGTTGAAGACAGGACACATCATTCTAACACTTTCAGTAACTAAGAGCAGTTGTGTTCCTGTTCAAAATAGAACATATAATCAGCCAAGCATACACAATCTGGGTCATAAAACAAAATCAACCTCTTGTCAAAATATGTGGTTTTGTTCTGCATTTCTACTATCTGTTGAATAAAAATATATCTTAATGAATTATATATCTCGCATTATTAAAGCACTATTTTCATGATCTCCTTTGTCATCTTACAGTTTTTATAAGTGAGTCTGATTTTCAGAGTGCATTCTGACTCCTCTCTAAACATTAAGACAGGTCTTGATACTAACCTGATATTACAATTTGGCTGAAGATTTATTTAAGAAGTTTTTCATGCTCAAGAAATTTAAGGACCTCGGATTGAATGGACCAAGAATAAGTTATAATCATATTCAACTACAGTCAATTAAACAATTTCCATACTCTGAATCTAGGAATTCTTTGTGTGTTGCTTATTTACAAAACTTTATGGAGAAAAGAAATAATTCATCTACTTATAGTAATAAAATAATAAACATTACTACAGAATTTCTGAGGAGCAATGGATGGAAGGGGGTTTATGGAGGATTTTGGAGGTTTAAATGATACAACTGCATTCATTTGTAAGAATCTTCAGTATTGCATCTCTGAATCAAAATAAGGCATGGCATTTGATCCAGCATTCTGTTTCTGAATGCACTCTGCTAGCTCAAGGTATTTTGACATTTTAGACAAGGTAAACATATGCTGTCCCTCATTTATCACTGACTGAACCATACAATAAAAGCACTGCGTATCAGATAGATTTTAAATCATACCTTTCATGTCTTCTGCTTTCTTTGGTTATCCTCCACATGTACTTTTTAATTTTTTATGATTAATCAATCAAATTAATCATTTACATTAGTTACATAGCTATAACTTCATTGCACTAACATTTCTTGGTTCTGTTTTCAAAATCAACCATTTATTGTTCTGTTTCATACTACTGTTATAAAACATATAAAATGGGGGCATAAATGTATCCCCATTTCACTGCATAGGAATCATATATTATAAAATTAGCACCTAACCTAACATCAGGCAGTTCCTCTTTCCTAAAGATTTTTAAGTACACTAGGGGATCTAAACATCTATTGATTGTCATGCTATCTAGCCCACTTTTAATTAGCTTGCTGATCAGCATGCCATTGAATACTTTGTCAAATGCTTTGCTGAAAGAAAATCAAAGTATATTGTATTTAGGGATATGCAGCTCTTAGAACTCAAATTGGAAAGGTACTTTGGATCCAGCTACCCAAGCCTCCTATCTTTTTTTGGGATCACACAGTAGCCACAGAGTTCTTGGAAAATGCATCTTTCTTTCTTTCTTTCTTTTTCTTTCTTTCTTTCTTTCATTCATTCAATTTCTGAGGCCACCCATCTTAGTGAATAACTGGGTGGGTTACAATTCAGAAAATATATTTCAATGATTTTTTTTAATTAAAACAATAAAACAGTAAAACCAGTGAAAACATTAAAAAGAGTATTGTCTTACCTGAATGCTTCTTCTCATCACAACGATGGAGAATCCATGGATGGGCTGACACATGCCTTTCTGCCCAGAGACTGAGTCCAACTGTTTCTGCCACACCCTTCATCAACTGTCAATCTCCCCAGTTCACGATGAAGGCATGGCACTCTGTAGGACTCTTCTGTTGCATTGGCTCCTCCAGTTGTCCTAGGCTAGACGAAGGACCTGACTACCTCCCAGGGAGGGAATGGATTCTTCATCGTCGTGATGAGAAGAAGCGTCCAGGTAAGACAATGCTCTTTCTCCAGCACAACGATTGGAGAATCCATGGATGGGACATACCAAAGCCTGGTGTCCCTATGGGCAGGGATTATGATCCTGAGTCCCCCTAGCTACATGCACTCTCTGAAGCACCTTCCTCCCAAAGGCAGCATCAGCTGAGGCAAAGGTTGTTAAGCCTGTGTTCCCCAACCAGGGTTAAGGAGACAAGCTAAACAGAATGTGCAGCGTTAGTCAGATAGGCACACAGATAAATGAGTGAGATAAGTTTGTATGTTTGTTAACATACAGTAAAAATAACAGATACGCTTGTGCTATCAAAAATATAGTTTATTCCATTTAGAGATTATAGCATAGTCAAAATAACAGTCCATTAGTCATGTATCGTTTTTAGTCAGTCCATTCAAGGATATTCAATTAGCAAAGTCCGTGTAGAATATCCAATGTCAGTTCACTTACAATAAATCAGTCCTTTCTCTCTCCCTTTCCAGTAGGAAAAAAATGCAGTCTTGAATCCATCCAGTAATTAGGGATCATAAAGCCAGAGAGAGCAAGCTGCCGTTGTCTTGCTTCTTTTATGGTGCTATTACAACCACTCCCTTAATTACATTCCTACAGTTAAAGTTGCAGATACTTTAACTAACAAACCATGATAACATATTTATTATTTTACCTAAACCAGTCAGGGTAAACAATGTTATCCCTAACAAAGGTGTCCAACTTATAGTGGCACACGAAGGGAGATGGTGAGGACCATGTCGCCACCCTGCAGATCTCAATTAAAGCCTGCGTCACCCATGCAGCTGTGGCGTTGTGCACAGAGTGGGCGGCTAATTGTCTGGGGACTGGAATCAACTGTGTCTCATAGGCTTTTGCAATACACACCCTTATCCATGGTCGATGAAGTGTCCTTTGAACCCAGAGAGGAAGGTTGAAATGATACAAACAGTGATTCAGATTTTCGGTGAGGCAAAGTCCATTTTATGTACCTGTGTAAAGCTCTCATGTCCAGAGAATGCCATCTCTGTTCCAGCGGATAGGAAGGACCTGGACAGAAATTTGGCAACACTATTTCCTAGGCCCGGTTGAACCAGGAGTTGAGTTTGGGGACGAAGGAGGGATCCAGATGGAGAACCACCCTGTCTGCATGGAAAGTACAGAGTTCCTCTCTCACAGAGAGAGCAGCCAATTCCGAGATTCGTCTGGCCGATGTGATGGCGACTAAAAAGATGACCTTAAAAGACAAAAACCGCAGACTAGTAAACCTGAGACGTTCAAATGGTAGTAAGGTAAGGACGTATAAAACCTTAGCAAAATCCCAGGTTGAATACCTGTGAAGAACAGGTGGCTTTAAATTGACCACCCCCTCAAAAAGGTGCCCACCACTGGATGGTGTGCTATGGAGTCTAGGTCCCCATAAGTCAATATTGAAGACAAGGCTGCTACTTGTCTTCAGATAGTATTAGGGGCTAACCCTTTATCCAGACCCTCTTGCAAAAAGTCCAGGATCTGAGGGATGGAAACTGCTGTGGGATCCAGATCTGACCTGACACACCAACTACAGAATGCCTTCCAAGTAGAATTGTAAATTCTGTTGGTGGAAGGCCTCCTGGAAGCCTGAATCATCTGTATCACCCTCCTTGAAAAGTTGTCCCTTGTCAGAAGCCGCCAGGAGGTCAACTGGAGCCACTGAGACTCTGAATGGACCAAGAACCCCTGGCTGAGAGAGATCCTGTCTTGAGGGATTCTCCAAGGCTGAAACACAGAGACACTGACAAGATCTGCAAACCATGGCCGTCTGGGCCAATGGGGTGCGATCAACAAGAGCTCAGCCTGCTCCAAAAGAAGTTTCTGATTACTCTGGGTATAATGGGGACAGGAGGAAATGCATGCAACAGGCCTCTGGGCCATGCACAGCATTGACTCCCTCTGCTCCAGGGCTTGGAAACCTCGTGAGGTATCTGGGCAGTTGAGAGTTCGTCGGGGTGGCGAATAAATCCAGGACTGGATGGCTGAAACTCCTGTACAGTTCTTGGAAGATGTCCGAGTGCAGTTGCCACTCAGAGTGGTCCACCGTGCTCCGGCTGAAAAAGTCTGCCTGCAGGTTTGCCAACCCCGAGATATGTTCCACCTTGATGGAACTCAAGTGAGTCTCTGCCCAGAAAAATAGGTAGTCCACCTGACACATGAGAGACCTCAAGTGGGTGTCTCCCTGGTTGTTGATATATGCTTTTGCAGCCACATTGTCTGTCAAGATGAATAGGTGTTGTCCCTCTACTGTGGCTTCAAAGTGATGAAGGGCAAGGTGGATGGCTCGGAGCTCCAGCCAGTTGATGTTGTTCATCAGGTCTGCCTGAGACCACTGTCCTTGAGCCAGCTGCTGCTGGAGATGGACTCCCCATCCGAAGACCCTGGCATCTGAGGTCAAGATCAGACTGCTGGGCTCCTTGAATAGTGTCCCCCAGCTATTGCTGGGGACATCCATCATCTGAGGGGTCTGAGCATCTCTAATGGAACCCTGACCTTGGCGTTGGAATTGCTGCTCCTTTTCCTCTGGAATGGTAGAAGGAACTGTTGCAAAGTTCTGAGGTGCGATCAAGCCCAAGGAACAATGGCTATGCATGAGACCATCTTTCATAGGAGTTGAGACAGAACTGCCAATGGAACCAAACGTTCCGTCCTGATTTGAGTGACCAAGGACTTGATACTGTCCTGTCACTCCTGGGATAGATAGACCTCGCAAAGCCTGGTGTCTATCACTGCTCCTAGATGGAGCAGTCGAGAGGTAGGTGTCAGATGACTTTTCTGAAAATTTATGGAGAATCCATGTTCCTGTAGAACATGGATTGTAGTCTCCAAATCCTGCTGAGCAAGCTGGGGTGAGGATGATTGAATAAGACTATCGTCCAGGTAGCACTGGAGATGCACCGGGATGGATCTGAGATGTGCTGCCAGTGCCGCAAGGATCTTTGTGAATGACCTGGGAGCTGAGGCTAAACCAAACGGTAGAGCTCTGTATTGTAAGTGCAGATCCGAGTAACAGAAACTGAGGTACCGTCAGTGCCGGGGATGGATGGTAATGTGAAGATAAGCCTCCATCAAATCGATCAATGACAGGAGGTTGCTCTCTCTGATGCCATCCAAGATTGACTGCAGAGAGTGCATTTTGAAGCTCTTGTACGTCAAATGGATGTTTAACCTTTTGAGGTCCAAAATTGGTCTCCATCCCCCGAGGCCTTTGGAACGAGGAAGATTATCAAGTAGAATCCGTTGATCTTCTGGGACTGGCTCAATGGCCTGGATTCCCAGGAGGTGTTGGATCACCTTGTCCATGAGATCTCTCTTAGTGGTGTTCCTGGAGGTGGGGCAACAGACAAAATGCCTTGGAGGAATGGAGAAAAATTCCAGAGTTAGGCCGAATCTTAGAGTGTTTGGAATCCACAAGTCTGAAGTAATCTTCTCCCACTGGTGGGCAAACAAGGTTAGACATCTGCCAATAGGGGGAGAGCTCTGGCAGTCACTTGAAGTGATTAAAGGGGCACCCCCCCACCCCCACAAAAGGTCCGCTTGGCCGAGGTTGTTGCCGGAATCTCTCCCTGAAGGAAGACCTATTTTGACAGTCAGATCTGGGAGGGAAGTTATGATGAAATTGAGAGTGGTTGGTGCCCATGTGTTGTGCATGAAAGGGAAACCAACAACCATAGCATAGGGAGAAGCTCTCCTATCTGCCCCTCTCGTGATAGCGGACAAGACCTTATGCTTGTCTTTGTTTTCAGTAGGAAATGGGTTCAAGGCCTCTCCAAAGAGTTGGGACCCCTTGTAAGGCGCAGAAGCCAAACTCCATTTTGTCTTTGCATTCACCTGCCATTGGCGGAGCCATAAAAGGAAGCAAGAAGCAATGTTAGAGATGAGGGCCCTGGAAGAGAAACGATCAGCATGAAGGGAGGAATCTGCCAAAAACTCAGCTGCTGCCACCAGATTGGTGTATGCATGTCTCCTCTGGGGGAATCCTCACCTGCAACTCCTTAAGCCAAAGCAAGGAGGTTCTAACAAAAAAGGAAGTGGCAGTGGCTGCCTTAATTGCCCAGGCGTTGGCAAGGTGAATGTGGCGGAAATTTAATTCTGCCTTCCTGTCCTCAGCTTTCATGGCCTCAGCAATGTCCCCAGAGACAGCTGAAGGAGAAACTAGGAAGACTAATGGATCATCCACCGAAAGCAACTCTAAGGAGTTAGACAAAGAGGGAGCCATATTAAAATGCCTCCTGTCATTTCCTCCCATCTTGGGGAAGGTGCCCAGTTGGCCACTGCTTATGAACTACCTCAGTAAAAAGCCTGGGGCAGGGGATGTCCTCCTGTATAACCACAGGTTCAGAAAGTACAGCCTTATCAGATACTAGAGGCACCGAAGGACCTGACACTGTGGGCAGACTAGTCCCAATTTGGGCCTTATGGAGGAGGGACACTGGCCTTATGGAGGAGGGACTTAAATAATGCTGGGCGAAACAGCCCAGTAAATGGGGGAGGGAATCTGGTACCAAGTCCAAGTCATCATCAGAGAAGCCCTGTTCCACTTGGTCAGGTTCCTCTATAACAGAAGATCTGCTTCTGAGGGAATGGGTAGGAGAGGTGGCCCTATGAACCTGCTCAGCTTCCCTGGAATACATGTAGTGATGTGACATCTGAGCAGGGAGCTCAGATGTAATAGAAGCAGCATGGCTTCCAAGGTGAAGAGTATTGGCTACACCTTGGGAGATAGCCTGAGAAATGAGGAATTTGAGTTCCTCAGATAGACCTTGCTCCTGCTTCTCTACAGGGCGGACCCCAGAAGTGGTGGGTGTAAAGGTCGCCTCAGGGGTAAAAACCCTCCCCCTAACCTGAGGCTCAACCCCTGTTGCTAGGCAGTTAAAAGGAAACTGCTCTGTAGGTTGCAAACTTTCAGTTGGAAAACCAGAAAAAAATTCCCTATTGCCCTCTGGGGACCAGTTCAAAGGAACTGCAACAGTAGGTTGGGAGGCTGGCTGGGGGGAGAGGGGGGAGGAGCCACAGTTTCAATTAAGACAGAAGCTGGATTACTTTCCTGTTGAGTCTTCTTTTGAGTTCTGGACATTTGTTTTTCCAGAGCCTTCATTCTCCTGTCTGCCTCTTTTTCCTCAGCTCTAGTCGGATTCCTAGAGTAGATTGCCTTGGCTCTAATCTTGTCAGCTGCATCTTGACTGGCTGATCTGCCTTTCCTGGATCTGGTCTTTCTGGGAGCAGCTGAAGAATCTCCCTGCCCAGCCATGCTGTTAGCCGTCAGAATCTGATCAGCCATCTTGACAGCTCCCTTAGCTCAGAAAGGAGTAGCTGTTCTGCCTGCAGCCAGTTAAAAGGGCTGCAGAAAAAAATGACAATGCTGCCTCCTTTCAAAAACTAGGGCTAAGATGCAATGGGCAAAGCGACAGCAAGCACAGAAACCCCTATAACCACGCTTCTCTCAGAGCTCAGTCAAAAAACAACAGAATCACAAAAGGCAAAACAGACTAGAGACCCCAGGGAGACTTGTCAATCAAGACAGCAAGCTAAAAAAGTGGCTTGCCAGGAACCGCTAAGCCGCGCTGTTACCGTGAAAGTAAAAGTCCACAAAAAACAGCTGAGAAGCAGCTTGACTTAAAAGGAAAAAAAGGACGGCTGGGCTCAGAGCGTCCCAGGTGTGTGGCGGCTGCCCTCGCAGGGGAAAACTATTCCCTTTAGCGTTATGCGAGGCTGGCAGCAAGCAGTGGCTACAGGGAAATAATAACGAAGACCAAGAAGCAGAGAAGAAAAAGGAAAAAGAAAAAAGAATGACTCCATAGCATTTTAAAATGCTATGAAGCTAACCTGAACTACAAGAAGTCAGCTTTAACCACAGACTCTTCCTATCCGGAGAACTACAAGCCAATCTTTTACCACAATCTTCTAGGACAAGACTACGAGTAAACTGGGGAGAGTGACAGTTGATGAAGGGTGTGGCACAAACAGTTGGACTCAGTCTCCAGGCAGAAAGTCATGTGTCATCGTCGTACTGGAGAACATCCAGTTCAACAGACATAAGAGCAAGATATTTGGCCCATTAACAATATAGCCAGGAAACAGGGCTCTTGGCCACATTCAGCACCCCAGGCTGGGGAACATTGCCGGTTTCTTTAAGGCCTTACAAAACAGCTAACAGAGTTGGGGCCAGTCTGATCTCTGAAGGGAAGATGTTCCATAGAGCCAAATCACACCTTCTGGTCCCCACCAGCTGACATTCTTGGGCTGATAGGATCTGCAGCATGCCCATTCTGCTGACCTAGTTCTCAACCAGAGAAAGGCCTTGACCTTAGCCTGATGTAATGCACTACATTCAGCCATTCTGGTTAGAAGATACAAAAAGATATCTGTTGTGGAGCGGTGGTCACAGAAAGAGCCAGAGCCAGGCTGAAGGCTAACAGCTTTATTCTTGCGAATAAAGGGTCGCCGCAGCTGCCGAGGCTATTTGACAGCCAGCTGGCGGCGACAGCTGATGCCGTTTGACAGCTCCCTTTTATAGCCGGCTGTCAAACGGCATCAGCCAATGGGAGCGATCGGCGCTCCCGCGTAGGCGGTGGACCAGAGGGAGGACTGCTGCTAGTCCTTGAACACAGCAATATCGTACCCTTTATACGTGTCCCTTGTATCTCAGGACAAGTAGAAATTATTGAACGTGTTCTTTTGTACTGTCAGTTTTACACTGCATCCTGAAATACTCCAATTCCCTCATTCCTAGCTAGTAAACAGGATTTAATGGCTAGCAATATAAGTAATTCTTACTTTCTGATATTACTCCTGAAATAACATATCAGATTGCCAGGTTCTGTATGGTGGCATACAAAATTTGATGAAGAGCAATTGAACTTGTTTGAGTAGGGAAAGGCTTTGCCTCAACATTACCCATCAGTCATTTTAAAAAAAAGTCAGCTACTGTCCTATACCTTCCTCAGATTTATCAAGGGCTCTATAATTCTAAATTTTAAGTTAGTTTTAAATAAGAAGAAGGAAGCTTTTTAGCATATTTTTTTTTCTATGTATCATTCCTCCTTATTTGTTTTTGGGTGTTCTGGATAATTGAAAACGGTTTTCTCCTCTGTTTTGTTTCTGCTGGTTAATGACCTGCAATAAAATAATTTGAATTTGAATTTGCTTGACCTAGTTGGATGAGTAGACTCCTGAAAAAAGGCAATCCCTCAGACACCCTGGTCTCAAAGTATGTAGGGTTTCATAGGTAATTTACCAGCACCTTGAATTGCACCCAGAAACACACTGGTACCTAGCAGCAGCTTATGCAGGACTGGTATTATGTGTGCCGTTTATCTGGCACCATTTACTCCCCTCACAGTTGCAATCTGCATGAGTTGGGAGTTTCTGAATGGTCTTCAAGGACAGTTCCATATAGTGTTACAGTAGTCTAACCTGAAGATTACAAGGGCATGAGTTACTATGACAGAGCCTCCTGATCCAGGTATGGGTGCAATTGGTGCATCATCCAGAGGTATGCAAAAGCTCTCCTTGCCACAGCTGTCACCTGTTCTTCAAGCAGGAGTTACAAATCTACAACGGCTCACAGATTGCATACCAGGTCTGTTTGGGGCAGTGCAACCCCATAAGAACTAAACATGGAAGAACCTTGTCTGTGGAGAGTCCAAATACCCACAGCCACTCCATCTTGCTAGGGTTGAGTCCATTTTGTCCCATCTAGTCCAACAGCCTTCAGACACTGGGACAGATATCCATGGCATAATTCAAGGAGCTTGGGGTAAAGATATAAAGCAGGGTGTCATCTGCATACGAATGACATCGTATCCCAGACCAAGAGATCACCTCAACTAGCGGCTTCATGTAAATGTTAAATAGAAGAGGAAAGAGAACAGAGCTTGAAAGACCCTACAAAATAGGGTCTACAGGATAGATCTCTCTCCCTCTATCAACAGTGGCTTGGAACCGGTCCCAGAGAAAGAAGGAGAACCAGTACAATTCAATGCTGCACATCCACAGTTCCCAGAGTCAGCCCAGAAGGATACATGATCTTTGGCATCAATGCCATTGAAAGGTCGAGAAGAGCCAGGACAGATGCACTACCTCCATCCTTCTCGTACCAGAGGTCATCCATGAGCAAGATCAATGCCATCTCAGTCCCAAACCCTGTTCTGAATCTCTACCAAGAGGGGCCTAGATAATCTGCTTTACCCAGAGTTCTCTGAAGCTGCCATGCAACCACTCTCTCTACTACCTTCCTTAGAAAGGGGTGATTGGAGACAGGATGAAAACTTTTCAGGCTAGCTTGGTCAACCAATGGTTCTTTTGAGGAGGGGGCACATCACCACCTCTTTAAGAGCTGCCGGAGTGCAGACCCACTAACACATTTCCTCCTATGAGGCCTTAATTAGTCAGGAAGGGCACAGATCTAATAAACAAGTGGCTAAGTTAGCAGTTGAGACATCACTTCCTCAGGTTCAACAGGCTCAAACTCTTCTTAGATCACCTTGCTTTAAGGAAACAGGAACAGGCTACTATAATTCCTCCCAGGTAATAATTATGCACATAATTTTTAAAAATAAAACAATGATTAAGTTTCAAAAATGAAGACCATAAAACAATTAATAACACTGAAGTTATAATCAAGATTTGTACAAATAGGGAAATCAATTACCCCAATTGTCATGGCTGATTTCTATTTGATGAGGGGAGCTCATTTTTTTTTAGTTTCTTTTTCACAATTATATGCATTCCTATTTGCAGCAGGAAATAACTGATTTAATCTGAATTATACAGGCTCAATAGTACAATACCCAATTATCTGTACATTCTAAAAAAGAGAAGGTTAGTCAAAACAGACAATGAATGAAGCCATCCAAGAATGCTCGTGCAAAGTAGCCTATTATGTTTTGTACATTTTTAACACCCATCAAATGATTTAATTTCAAAAGCACAAACTATTTGCAGGCTTTACAGCAGCCAAAATGTCACCTTCATGTTGAACATATTACTATTTGTTCTTATGTTCTTCTTAAATAATCAACATACGATCCTTTGAGGTCAAGTAAACAGCCTCTGGTAAATACTTAGAAATACATAAATATCAAGAGAAAAAAGTTCCATTTAATAATACTGAAACAGGTAGTCTGAGCTTGTGTTAATAGCTTTACCAAAAAAAAACAAAAACCCACAGCTTAATGTATAGTATCCTTCAATAAAAATAATGAAGTTAATATTTTGAACCTATAATTCTTTATATATATACTTTCTTAAGTTCTCACGGGTATTTATATGTATGGTATTCAGCTTTGTTTGGGTATTTTCCCACATCATTATAGTTGTGCTTTTAAAGTTGTAGCGATGTTTTGGCAGAATCTCATCTGCCATCATCAGGCTTGTGTATTGGGTTCGTCTGTGTGTCAGGCTTTCACAGCCGTTTCTGTTTTAAATTTGCTGCTAGCCTACTGCTGTGCCAGAATGGTTTTTTCTTCATCCTGATTGGTTGGGAGTCTTGGTCTGTATTTATTGATCTTGGAGTTTGCTGTGTTCTGCTTGATTGGTGTTTCTAATATCTTCTGTGTGTTTTGTAGCATTTTTTTGTCTTGATTAGCTGGCAACATTGTGTTTCGTGCATTGGGGGCTTTTAGTGCAGGATGAATGGCTGGCTATCGTTTATTAGGAAGCTAGGTTTCATCTGGGTGGCTGGCTGGGGTGTGTATGGGCTGGAGGTGCCCAGGTGTTTGCTTGGCTTGTGGTGTGGAGATATTTTTGTTTGTGAGTGCAGGCTTCCAGATAATTGACAGTCTGGTGGAGTCATCTCTTCTACTCATGCTTTCGGGTCTTTTTTCAATCTCTATGGCTTCTCTGATAATTCTGTAGCTGGGGTTTTCTATAGTGGCTAGGGTTTTGGTGCCATTGAAGTTGATGCTATGACCTGTGGCTTTCATGTGTTGGACTAATGAGGAAGTGTGTTCCAGCTTTTTTACTGCATTTTTGTGTTCATCAAGGCGAGTACTTATTCTTCTATTGGTCTGTCCTATGTATATGGCAGGGCATGATGCACAGGGGACTTCATATATGCCTTGGTTTTCCAGTTCAATTTTATCTTTGGGGTTCCTTAGGATGGCTGCTATTTTTCTGTCTGTTTTGAAGGCAGTCTTGATGTGATGCCTGTGTAGTATCTTATTGATTTTGTCTGTTGTACCTCTTATTTGTATATGCAAATATATAAATCTGATACGTTTAGAAGACAATAAATTACAGCCCACATCAGATAGTACTATAAAATAGAATCCCCTATTTTATATGTGAGTTGTTACCAATTAAACTATCAGATTCTGCCACCAATTCCCTTCTTACACCAGATTATATTTTTTCCTTGTAAAAATGTCCACTTGCAAAACCTAAAGAAAGAATTCATTATATAAGGTTAAAGCATGACTCTACTTCTGGTCTACATATCCAAGCAACAAGGTCAATTCATAATTTTGTTAGTAAGTCTAAACTAATTGGAGACCAAGACAAGTTCAATAGGCAGTTTCATCATATTCTGATTTAATATCACCACTTATAAGCAACAATTAAGCAAATAGTTTAGGTAACACCTGAGACTAGTTTAACAAGTCAGAACAGATATACTGAAAGCATGTATGCAAGGGGAAGAGCAAACAAAAAAGGGCTCCTTCTTAGACTGAGACAATCAATTATTCATATATCTGGCATTCAGCTTTGTTCGGGTATTTTCTCACGTCATAATAGTGGTGCTTTTAAAGTTGTAGCAACGTTTCAGCAGAATCTCATCTGCCATCATCAGATGAGATTCTGCTGAATCGTTGCTACAACTTTAAAAGCACCACTATCATGACGTGGGAAAATACCCGAACAAAGCTGAATGCCAGACATGTAAGTACCCGCGAAAACTTAAGAATATATATATATATATATATATATATATATATATATATATATATATATATACACATACATATATATATACATACATACATACATATACACACACACACACACACACACACACACATATCAGATGAAGTATCTAAACTGAAACTAAATATAATAAGAGCACAAAGAACAAAACTGAGGTGAAACGCAGTAAATGGTCTGAAACCATAAGCTGAATTATGATACTGAATTTTATACTATTTTGACATCCCCAAATTCTACAAAATCCACTCTGATGCTATTGCTATATTTATGCCAAGTTCAAACATTTCGACCCAAAATAGCATGCTTTCAGTCCAAGCATGAATCCAAGAATGAGTCATTAATCTATTTGTTCATCCTTTCCTCTTCCTATGCCTAGCTTCAATTATGTAACTCTGATTTCCTAAGCTGTCACATTTCAGAATTGTAGACCAATCTATAGCACAGCTGAAAAAAAATCAAACGTATTTGTTCACATTTTTAATTAGCCACATTAAAGCTTTTTGATCCCCCTGTTCTATCCTTGCAAGCAATAGGACGACTCCTGCCTAAGAAACTGGAAAATAGATTACAACAATGATAGGGAGTGCAACATTTGAGGAGTCAGCCATAGATCACCTTTGACCTTCCAAAAGAGGCACTGATGCTGTCAAAGGAAGGGAAAAGAACCTTGGGGACATGAAAAAGAGCACCAAATACAAAATAATCTATTTAGGTAATACCATCTAGGTCAGGGGTGTCAAACGTTTGTCATCACATTGTCGTCACATGATGTATCACAACTTTTTTCCTCTTTGCTAAAATGGGGGTGGGCTTAGCAGCACTTGATGTATCCAGTCCGTGGGGCATAAGTTTGGCACTCCTGATCTTAGGTGAAAAATGTAAAAACAAAAAACCATTTTGCAGTATTCAAGCAAAGTAATGAAATTTGGGGAGCTGGGAAGATCTACTACCATAATGGAGCCTGAATTGCCAATCATTATAAGTCAAGGCATCTAGGTGATCGGGCTCAATTTTATGACTTATGTTGCAAGTGATTTTTAAGTGAACCACAGTCATTAAGCAAACACAGTGATCATTAAGCATCATGGTCATTAAGAAAATCCACTAATCCCAGTTGTAAAAGTGAGGCAGTTGCCAAGCTCCCAAAATGTGGTCATATGACCACAGGGGCTATGCATCAGTTGCAACTCCATACTGGGCCATAACAGCCTTGGGGGGGGGGGTTCCCTCTTGATTTCAAACTTCCCTTAAGTGACTGGTTATTAAACAAGGACTGCCTGTACTTGAGCACTTTAAATGGATCTAGACTCTTCTTTAAAAGCTTGCATAAAGAGATCTCATCTCTATCTGCATTAGTTTGTTCTACTATAGTACAATTCATGCCACCAGGAATTGTGAAACTAACCAGAAATTGATTGCCTTGATTTCTCAATTATGTGACATATCTCTACAAAAATATTAAAATTGTTTATTTATCCCTTATGTTAAGGGATTTAAAAGATCTGATAGATTACACTGAATTGTGATGCGAGTGATTTGCATTGATCAAAGAAATATCAGTTACAGAAATATAATAAAAAAGAGGCAAAGATAACAAACCCACTTCCCAATGACAGACCATTTTAATTAACAGCATAAGAATTTAAGAGTTAGAAACAAATAACTGAAGCCTGCAAGCAGCTTTGAAAAATATTCCAACTTAGCCTAGTTTCAAGACACAACATACTGAAAATAAATACCAGACTTCCTCATTCAGACACTCGAAATAAATCTTGCAATTTAAATGTTTCTCAACTGAAGGAAAAGAAAATAACGTGATCATTAATGTATGCCTAGTAGTTTAGATTATGTTGTATATTCAGAGAGTTAACAAACACTAGAAGAATCAAAGGTGTTCAAGTCCCATCACCAAAAGAGCTTTTTATTCGGTTCTTTATGGTTTTATATCTGGAACTGTTTTATTCGCCAAGAAACTACTGTGCCTATTCAATATTTTAGTTAAAATACTTCCAGCAAAAATGTATCAGTAAAAGGAAACAATCTATAAAGTTTTCATATTCTGTTTTTGTTCAGAGGTTACATGTCATTATAGAAACATATATGACAGGGAAGATATGCATTACTAGGAAGACAAATACATGTCAAGAAATCTGTAAACTTACATCCAAATAAAGTGTGTGCGTGTAATCAGAGTTTCTTCCATGATCTCATAGTGGTAAACAGAACAAAGATCTGCGAAATTCAAATATATCCAAACACAACATCAGGAACCTCAAAGCAGTTGACAATTATTATTCTCTCTTTTTTGATGACCTGTATCTTAATATGAATTCAAATATGTTTTATTTTCTAGAACTTTGCTATATTTTCTTTTAAAAATAATTGCAGAATGAACTTTGTGAAGCTTTTTCAAAAGAAAAATAAATTTTCTTCTCTCTGCCCAACCTGTTTAAACAATAAATGGATAAATGAATAAATAAGAAAATAAATAAGTAAGATTTTTTAATGCCGTAAACTAAAGCAAAGCACCAGCATCTATCATCATTTTTTGTAAGAATAAGTCAGACTCATACAGACTTCAGGAGTTTTTAGAAAGTAAAAATAGTGAACGGTTGCAGTTCAGTGCTTTGTTTAAGCTGTATTAAGCTTCTTAGGAAAAATAAAAAAGAGGAGTTGAGAGTTGGAGAAGAGAAAGAATCCTGCAGAGTTCAAATGCAAATCATAAAATCAAATGGTGTCTGGAAGCTTCTTTTCCATATAATAAATATATTAAAACACCTGAGTTTTCATGAGCTGCAGCTCTTTTCATCAGATTCATGAAGTGACTAGATTAGGATTTAAATTGGGGTGAAGTGAGGCAGAAAGAGAAGAGAGAGGTTGGAAATGCAGACATTGGTTATATTTGAGACAGAGGTTACCAATTACTAGTTCCAACATGGTAGAAACCCATTCTGAAATTGCTTGCAACCTTTTGATATTCAGTCTAATATTTCCAATAATTTTCAATACTACAGGTAGTCCTTGACTTACAATTACAATTGAGCCCAAAATTTATGTTGCTAAGTGAGTTTTGCCCCGTTTTACGACTTTTCTTGACACATTAGTTAAGTGAATGTTCTGATCCACACCCTTTTCCAACAAATCAAACACAATCCAAAAGAAACAGAAACCTTGTAATGCTTTTGCAAAATAATTAGCTGTGATAAGCACAAGCCTTGCCAAAACAGTGTTGAGATGCTACTGGTTCTGTCCACTTCTATAGAACCGGTTGCTCTGAAAAGCAGCAAACAGAGAGCATACATAGAACTGATTCTATGTCTGCTGCTGTTTTGGCTCACTCGCCCGCCCAGGGTCTTACCTGACCTTTATTTCCTGCATTTTTTTGCACAACACAGCTGTGGTTGAAAAAGCAGGAAAATAGTGCTTTTCCAACCACTGCGCACCTGCTCACAGTGCCACTCAGCTGTCCAGGCAGCTAGATGTCGATGATAAACACACACATGCAAAATGTAAAATCACCAAACCAGTAGTTACACCGGTCGGATCCCACACCTGTACCAAACTGTGTGAGACTTGTCAAAAAGATAACAGACAAGAAATAATTTGCAATACAAGAATGTTCAAATACAAACTCAGGATACTGGAATGCCCACAAGGCTGGAATTTCAAAATGTCTTTGCCTTCTGCAAAGTATGTTTGTTTCACAGTTGGCTTTTATCTTCTTGATGGAGGGGCCATTACCTTGCAGCCTTACTCCTGAGTTGCCCGTGCTGTTGTAGCTGCTTTTTCCTACAAGCAATCCTGCATGGACGCGCACTTGACATAGGCTCCTCGGGAAACTTCTCATCACTGCTGCCAGCCCCCACAATCTCTGAAGGCAGCAGTTCACTCTCTAATGATTCTGGCCCATCATCTGAATCCTCGCTCTCCTCAGCCGTCCGCACCTGCTGCTGGCTAACCATAACAGTGAATCTCTGTAATTGTTAAATTAAATAACACAGTTGTTAAGTGAATCTGGCTTCCCCATTGACTTTGCTTGTCAGAATGTGACAAAAGGGGATTATATGATCCCCATCATAAATATAAACTAGTTGTCAAGCATCCAAATGTAAATCACATGACTATGGGGATGTTGCCATGGTCATAAGTGTTAAAAATGGTCGTCAGTCACTTTTTCAGTAACATTGTAACTTCAAGCAGTCATTAAGTGAACTGTTCTAAGTCAAGGACTACCTGTACTTGTCAGTTGGAAAAAGTGCTAGCAGATTTCTTCTGATTTTTTGCCACTATGAATATTAACTTACAGTCTTTTTCGTCTATTCGGTTGCAACAGTGCTGAAAACAGTGACTTAAAACTGGTCTGCATGCTTATGTCTGTTGCAGCATCCCTGAGGTCACATGATCAAAATTTGGACACATGGTAGCCAGCATGTGTTTACAACATTTGCAAGAGTCACATGATCACCATTTGTGATTTTCACAGGGGACTTCTGTCAAGCAAAGTCAAAGGGAGAGCTGAACTCACTTAATGGTTAAGTGATTTGCTTAATAACATGGTGATTCACTAAACAGCCAGGGTAAAAAAAAAGTTCATAAAACCAGATGTGACTCATTTACCAACCAGATTGCTCAGCGATGGAAGTTTTGGTCCCACTTGTGGACATAAGTCAATGTCTACCTATACTAAAATTCTTATTTGTAACCTTCAATTGGCAAACTAAAAAGTACAGGGCAACAATTATGGAACCAGGGAACTCAAATCGGCTAACTTACAGAATACCAGAGCAAATTTCATTATGGGAATGAAATTTAGAAAAGTTGTGGCTGCTTCAGCATCACCGGACCTTTGGACTACATTTCTCAGGAACCCTGAGTTTACATGATTCAAAGAAAGATTGGAGGGCTGTTGTAGGAGATGACAGAGCTAAGTCCAAGGGAGGGATCAAACACGTCATTGGTCATCATGCAAACAAGAGATCTAAACCCAGTCCACCTTGAATTCCACTGATTCTTATCTACCACCAATTTGCTTTGGCAGGTGCGCAGTGGTTGAGAAAGCACTTTTTTCCTGCTTTTCAAACCTTTTCCCCCCCTCTCAACGGGGACGTGGGCTTACTCTCGCCTTTTCATCGTTCCCAAAGCCTCAGGGGAGGTAGCGAACCATCCTGGATCTAAAATTTCTCAACCAATTTGTAAAATACAGGCAGTTTAAAATGCAGACTCTGCATTCTATTTTAGAGAGTGTTCGGGAGGGTGATCTCCTCTCTTCCATTGATCTCATGGAGGCTTCCTCCACATCCCCATTTGGCCTCATCATCGCCAGTTTCTCTGTTTCTGTTATCAGAATACCCATTACCAATATCAAGCACTTCCCTTCAGCCTCTCATCGGCTTCAAGGGTCTTCACGAGGTTCTGGCAGCATTGATGGCATCTCTGCTTTCTGTTCCAGTGAGGATCCAATGCTACTTGGACAACATTTTGATTCTGTCCTCCTCCATCCATGCAGCCCATCGGGATCTGCAAATTACCCTGTCATATCTCCAGAGCCACGGATTTTTCCACTCTCGTCCACACCAATGGTTCCTGTTTCCCTACCAACGGGCAGGAACCAGCCACTCATCCATCAAGGTCCCGCTCCCACCACAAATCCGGAGATCTCTCAATTGGTGGTGTTCTCCGTTAATCTGGAAGGGACTCCTTTCAGGGTCCCAGACAGGCTAGTGATAACCACCGATGCCAGCCTCCTGGATTGGGTTTCCCAAATGCAGGGCCAGATAGCTCAGGTCCAGGTCAGAGCAGGCCCTTCCCAAAAATTGGCTAGAGCTCAGAGCCATTTTTCTAGCTCTCAAGCATTTCAGGCACTCAGTGACCGGCTCTCATG
Organism: Hydrophis major; assembly: GCA_033807585.1. Lineage (NCBI taxonomy): Eukaryota > Metazoa > Chordata > Lepidosauria > Squamata > Elapidae > Hydrophis > Hydrophis major. The sequence continues at coordinate 236,887,668 of CM066330.1, read as the reverse complement.
TTCTAGTCCTTATGCACAACATGGCCACCGGCAAGGGGGGATGAGGTCCAGAGCCCTCATGGGAGAGGCTCTACGATTGGGGTTATGGGCAGAGAAACACCTGTTGTCGATCTCGGCGGACCATTTCTCCAGGATCAACAACTCCCAGGCCGACTGGCTCAGCAGGAGCCTAGTCGACCAGGCAGAATGGTCCATTCCTCCATCTCTATTCAGGTCCTTTTCCTCAGATTCAGAATGCTGGAGGTGGATCTCTTCTCCACTCCTCAGGGCTCTTAGTATATCCATTAAGTGCACTTCCTCCTTCAGGAAGTCAGAAGCCATTTTGTTTCCTTTTCCCTTCTCACTTGGGGCACAAGGCCTCTTCTCCTATTAGCAGGTGGGTCAGATCTTGCATTGAGCAGGCCTACAAAGCTGCGGCCCTTCCGGTTCCTCAAGGTCTGACAGTGCGCTCTACCAGAAACGCAGCCACTTCGGCTGCCTGGGCGACCCAAGCACCCTTGGAGGAGATCTGTCATGCGGCCATGTGGACATCTCCATATCCTTTCATCAGATACTACCGTCTGGATGTCTTTGCCTCAGCAACTGCAACTTCGGAAGACAGATGCTTCAACAAGTGGTTCAACAGTTGGTGTGATGAGCCGGACGAGGACCCACCCGTGGACATGCAAACTTTGTTATGTCCCATCCTGGGCTCTTGATGCAGCATGGAGGAGAATAGGCATTGGTAGAAGTTACCCTGAACGCCCTTTCTATCTATGCTGCAAGAGAGCCCAGCCCCTCCCTTGATTCATGCGGAGAGGGTAAGTCATATTTCTGTATTCATTTGTGCTTTCAGAGACACCATTCAGTCTGTCAAGTATCTTCGCCAAAGCTGGGGTCTCTTCCGGGGGCTGGCTTTTATATCTTAGTGCAGACTCAGCTAAATGACATCATAGGAAGGAGTCAACCCATCCTGGGCTCTCTCGCAGCATAGATAGAAAAGGCATTCAGGGTAACTTCTACCAACACCCATTTTCCTTGCAATCTGCAGCTCTCTTTGTTCCCTTTCCACTCAGCAAAGTGGCAGACCGTTCTGTGGATCAGCCATTACATCTTTATCAGGACCAGGAGTTCTAATAGCAACTTCTCAGAAAAGTATGCAAATTAAACTTTGGTTTCTTTGACTCATATTCTATAATATACACTAAATAATAAAAGATCCATTTTTTGTTTTACTTTGTGAAGACAAAAATTGCTCTTTTTTACTCGAAGACAGCAAATATTTAATACTTCTGATCACCATCATTCTTTCAACATCCAAATAACAAACTGAAGCTAACAAGTCAGCTTAAATACTGTAAATGCCAAGACATTTTTGAAGTCTGAATCTTAGACCATTCTTTATGGGATTTGATCTTTTAAGCAAGCCTGCTTTGGAATAAATGGAACACAGTCTTGCTGCAGAATGGGCATTGGTTCTTACTTGACACGCCATTTCTCTTGAGCTGTGAGGATCGTCCAGAGAGTAGGTGGAGCTTCAGTCTCTGCTGTTGTAGGCTGAGCTTAATTTCTGAGGAACGCTCCTCCTTCCATCACGTGGCTTGCCATCGCGTTCCCCAGTTTATGCGAAGACGAGAGGAAAACAGGCATTTGTGCTCTCCTCTTGCTAGACTTAAAGTGCATTGGCTGAAACAAGACCCCACCAGATGGTGAAAGAAAAAGGGAGGGGCTGGACGATCCTCACAGCTCAAGAGAAATGGCGTGTCAGGTAAGAACCAACGCCCATTCTCCTTAGAGCTGTTCGGATCGTCCAGAGAGTGGGACATACCAAAGCTGGGGCCTATCCTATGGGAGGTACACTGTCTGGTCTGTAGACTCCTCGGGTTCCCTGAGTATCCTCTGAAGGACCCTTCTACCGAAAGAAGCCTCCGCTGTGGCATACCTGTCGATTTTGTAATGCCTAATGAAGGGCGACGGGAAGACCCACGTTGCTGCCCAGCAGATGTCAAGTATTGGGGCCTGGGTAGCCCAGGCAGCTGAAGTTGCCGCTCTCCTGGTGGAGTGAGCCGTGATACCCCTGGGCACTTGGAGGGCCTGGGCCTGGTATGCCTTGGAAATGGCCGCCCTTATCCAACGGCCTATAGTGGTTGAGGGTACCTTGAGCCCTTGTGACTTTGGTTGAAAGGATATAAACAGGGCCTCAGATTTACGGAAGGTCTGAGTACGCTTAATATAGATCCGTAAGGCACGTCTGACATCTAAAGTGTGCCATAGTCTCTCCCTTTCATGAGTTGGAGAAAGTCGAGAATTTGAGCAATAGATGGGTCGGTTGGGTCAATGAGGAGATTGGCACACCATTTGCAGAAAATGGCCCAAGTGGCGTCGTAAATCCTTCTGGTGGAGGGACGCCTGGCTACTAAAATGGTATCAATGACTTCGGTGGAGAAATTTTCCCTCTTCAGACGTTCCCGCTCAACCTCCAGACGGCTAGTTGGAGCCATTGGGGGTCCGGGTGAAGAAGGGGGCCTTGAGACAGGGAGATCCTGTCTGCTGGGATCTTCCAGGGAGAGGCTACAGATAAGCTGCGGAGGTCCGCGAACCAAGGGCAACGGGGCCAATAAGGAGCTACCAGAAGCAATTCCGCCTTCTCGAGGAGTAGCTTTTGAAGGACTCTGGCACCAGCACCAGAGGGGGGAAGGCGTAAAGGAGGCCCGAAAACCACGGGCATCGAAGGGCGTTGTGGTTCTCTGCCCCTAGGGATGGGAATCTCGAAACGAACCTTGGAAGTTGGGTATTGAGGGGGAAGGCAAACAGGTCTACTACTGGCAGACCGAATATTGCTGTTGCCTCCTTGAACAGGGCTGGGTGGAAGCGCCACTCCGCTTGGTCTATGGTGGCCCTGCTCAACCAGTCTGCTCGGGTGTTGTCGATACCCGAAATGTGGTCTGCCCTGAGTGAAAGGAGGTGAGACTCCACCCACCGACAGAGGCGCTTGGTCTCCCTCATTAGGCTTGATGATTGAGTGCCCCCCTGCCTGTTGACATGAGCTTTGGCTGTTATGTTGTCGGTGAGAATGAGAACGTGGCTGCCCTGTACCTGAGGGAGGAAACTGTGGAGGGCCAGGTGGATGGCGCGAAGCTCTAACCAGTTTATATTGCAAGCCTTTCTGTCGCTGACCATCTGCCCTGAGCTGTAAGGGACTGTAGGTGGGCGCCCCATCCGGACAGACTGGCATCTGTGGTGACGGTGAGTCTTTAGGGCTCCTTGAGGAGGCAGCCCTTGTTGATTGATGCCTTGCTCCACCAAAGGAGGGAAATGAGAACCCTTGGCGAGACCTTGAGCTTGCGCCTTGAGTTGCTTGATCCGGCTCTTTGGTACGGGAGCAGGAACCACTGGAGGGATCTGGAGTGGAAATGGGCCCAGGGAATGATGGAGATACAAGAGATCATTTTACCTAGCAACTTGGTTAGTTCGAGGAGGGAGACCCTCTTAAGTCATCTGATGAGTTTGACTGATTGTTGGATGCTGAGTATTCTCTCCGGAGAGATGAACACCCTCCCTTTGACTGTGTCTATTATAGTCCCAAGGTGGGAAAGCCTGGTGGAAGGGGCCAATTGGCTTTTCTTCCAATTGATGAGGAACCCGTGTTCCTGGAGGGCGGTGAGGGTAATTTGGGTATCCCTGACGGCTTGTTCCCTGGAAGAGGATAGGATGAGGATATCATCCAGGTAACAGTAGAGTCGCACTGGGATGGATCTGAGGTGGGTAGCCAGAGCGGCCAGGACCTTGGTAAAGGTCCTGGGGGCAGAGGCCGATCCAAATGGGAGGGCCACGTATTGGAAGTGGAGGTTATTGTAGCTGAAATGCAGAAATTTGGAGTGGGAGGGTCGGATTGGGATGTTTAAGTATGCCTCGGAGAGGTCAATGGATGACAACCAGTCTCCCTGTCTAATTCCCAAGAGGATGGATTGCAGCGTGTTCATTTTGAATTTGCAGTATACAAGATGGCTGTTTAGCCGCTTTAAGTCCAAAATCGCCCTCCAACCCCCCGAGTGTTTGGGAACCACAAATAAGTGTGAGTAGAATCCCTGTCCCCTTTGGGATGGAGGAACGGGCTGGATGGCCTGTATGTCCAATAGGTGCTGAATTGCTGAATCCATGAGGTTGCGTTTGGTGTGGTTCTTGGAGAGGGGACATGTCATGTAGAAATCGGGGGGGGGGGTAGAGAGGAACTCAAGGGCAAGGCCAAACTGATGGTGTCCCTGACCCAGGCGTCCAAAGTGGAAGAGTCCCACTGGTTGGCGAAGGTTTTAAGTCGCCCGCCAATGGGAATTAAGTCAGGTGGCTTATCTGGAGCGCTGGAAGGGCCTGCTTCCAGAGCCACGTAAGGGCCTCTTGAAGTTACCACCTCTCCTGTGCCTATCAAAGGGGTCGGACCTGTCCTGGGGCTGTCCCGGGCCAAAGGGGGGGGCTTTGGTACCTGGGAGGGAAGGGGGTTTGGGGATAGGGACGGAAGGGGGCCCTCCGAAAGGGCTGCAGGGATCTGGGTTCTGACTTACGGGTGAGGGATGGGAGGAATTTCTTTTTGTTCCTTCCTTTGACTAAGAGAGGATCCAGGGAAGGTCCGAACAGTTTATTTCCCGTGAGGGGGGCAGAGGCCAGTTTCACCTTATTCTTGAGATCCGCCTGCCAGTGCCTTAGCCAGAGCAGGCGGTGGGCCGAGACGTGGGAGGAAATGGTGCGGGAGGAGAATTTTACCGAGTGAAAGGTGGCGTCTGCTGAGAACTCCGCCGTGGCTATAATCTTGGCTATATCCTGATGGGCACGGGTATTGGAAGTCAGGACATGTTGCTTAAGCTGGCGAAGCCAGCGAATGGACGACCTGATGAAGAAGGAGGCGGCTATGGCCGCCCTAATCGCCCATGCGTCCGACTGATGAGCTCACCGTAAGGCCAGCTCCAACCGTTTCTCCTCCGGCCTCAGAGCCTCTAAGGGGTCGCTGAGGGCGGAGGAAGAGGCCAGGTCCACGATGGGCTCATCAACCTCCAGGGTGCTCAGCAGGTTGGAGAGCTCTGGGTCAAGGTTGAAGAACCTTTTATCATGGGCCAAAGGGGCCGGGGGGGCAGCTGAGGAGGCCAGTTGCTTGGACACCAGGTCCAGGAAGATGGGGGGGTTGGGATGACCTCGGCCTCCACCACAGGCTGTTTAAACATGGAGTCCTCTGGTCCTGCCGGAACCAGAGGAGTGGTATCAGAGGGGCTCTGAGTAGTTAGACCTGAGATGTTCCTGGCTTTGAAGAGTAGGGATTTGAATAGCTGGGGCTTGAAGAGCCCTACAAAAGCGGGTTGGTCGGGTGTGAGCCCTTCGTCCTCTGACATCTCCGCCTCTGATGGTTCTGAGTCAGGAAGGGGTTCGTTGTATTGTAAGGACCCCAGATCAAATTGTTCCTCCTCCTCCTTCCTGCACAAATTTAGGTCCCCTTCCGCCTCCTCCTCGTCCTCCCTGACTGAGGAGGAAACCTCCTCTTGAAGAGGTACCTGATCATGAGATGGTTCTGGAATGATTGGGAATGATCTTACGGATTCGGTGGCCTGCGGAGGCAACCCCGGTCTAGCCATCTGCTGGAGTCCTTCCGCAATTCCTTGGTGGATAGCCATCTCCATCCAGGCTCTGAGCTGCTCCGGAACCGCCTGAATGAGAGGTTTCTCCTGGCGCAGGCCAGTGGCTGTGGGTGTGAAGGTAGCCTCTGGAGTTCGCCTGGCTGGTGTTCCAGGGGCCTGGAGCCCTTGGGAGGGCAAGCTGTGCCTGGATAGGGAGGAAAAGGTTACAGGAGGGGGGGGAAGAGCAGAGGTAGAAGGAGTGGCTGGTGCTGGAGGCACTGAGCCTGCCTGTCTGGTGCATTTGTCTATTTCTTTTTCTAGCGCCTTGTGTCGTCTTAGGGCGTCCCTTTGGGAGGCTTTGGAGGACTCCTTAGCCTGACTGCGCAGGTGGTGAGTTTTTGATTTGGCCTTTAAAGAAGGGCCTCTTGATGGATTGCCTTCTGCCATTTTAGATAATTGAGGAATATAAAGGATCAGATATGAGGCAGTTGGCGCACCTAGGGGTCGACCTACAACGAAGGCTGGGAGCCCTGGGAAAATCTTTTACGCCCCCCCCGTTTATTAATTGTTTATGATTAATCTGTTTGTCTTATTTGTTCTTATTTCTTTGTATTTTTATTTATTTATTTGTTGTCTTTTTTTGTTTTGTAAACTTATGCAATTAGGCCGCCTTTCTCTGTCTCTTAATTTTCTACAGATCTTGTAATTGTTGAAGATCCCCTTTCTTTTTTTAGAAGGACTGATCAGGTTGATCAAGGCACGACAGAGGCCTTAAGGGCGAAGCCAGGCCTGTACCAAACTGCCTTCCCAGGCGGAACCAGGCGGAAGTGGTGAGTAAGGAACCGCGGCCGCTATGGCTGGCTGAGGGGGAAGCCAACAAACGGAGGTAGTAAACCAAGCCTCCAACAGAACGATTCAAAATTAAGGAATAAGTCACTTCTGAGCAGGCCTGCCGGTCCTGCTGCTTTAATTAGGCACGCTGCAGCGATCGGAGAGATAAGGAAAAAACAAAATGGCACCCGGCCACAAGGCGGCGCTAAAATGGCGGCCGCCTCTACATGGGCTTACAGGGGCCCTTCTGCAGCGACCAGAAGACTCTCCAGGGGCAATCCAAGGTCTCCAGGGGAAGGACAAACAGAAAGGAACCAAAGGAAGCTAAAAACGGCAGAAAAGGGAGTTTGGGGGGGGGGAAACGGAGCTTTTTAAAACAATCGGAACAAAAACCGGCAGTAAGGCAGTGGGAAGGGGTGGGGGGGCAGCTTGTAAGGTTTGCTCGCCTTCCCCCTGATCCCCCTGGGGCCGGGAGAGCCTTTTCTAGGGGACTCTAGAAAATTAAATAAGACCAACTGCGCAGGGCTAAGAGAAAAAAACAATTAAATGAATCAAATACAACCTGGAGAAGAAGAAATACAAATCAAATAGGGCTTTCCTGAAACGGCCAAGAGCACAATCAAAAACTGCCTACTCTGCATGAGGGCTAAGCATAAACTGGGGAACGCGATGGCAAGCCACGTGATGGAAGGAGGAGCATTCCTCAGAAATTAAGCTCAGCCTACAACAGCAGAGACTGAAGCTCCACCCACTCTCTGGATGATCCGAACAGCTCTAAGGAGAATTAAGATATCACAAACATTATCTTTCCATATAACATTTCCCCATTCATTGAGGAAATTTGTATACATATAACAAACCAAAATGTTGGGATACATAAAAAAAAAAAACACTTGCAAACATATGGCTCCTGTTTATAAGATTTACTTTTTATAGACCAAGGCAAGTAGCTTTCTTTTGTTTTAAAAAATGAGTTATGATTATGATGAAAATAAACTTGGCCCATGAACCACTATTTATTTCTGTTTAATGCACTCTAAAGAACAGTGTCCTTTGAAAGGATAGCACAACTTTTGGGGCATAGTAGTAAAATAAGGTCAAGTCTAACACATTACCTCAATACTTTGTACACAGTGAAATCACTTTACTATTGAAGAGATAGTAATGGCTTATTCTTAGAAAAGTAGCTTTTACCATATTGAAATAAAACCTCTAAACTTTTGACTGAAGGTTAATATTGCCACGTATAATGCATTGCATACGGCCTTTCCTACATTTCTGGTATATAAAAAGCAATGGGGAATCGCTAAATTACAGGACAGCTGATACTGATCAAGAGTAGCTAGACTTTTAATTTTCATATTTTAAAGCACATTTTAAAAACAGGATATTTACCAGATGTGTTGAACATGTGTGCTCTGGGTCCAAGCTTAGAAGTGCACTGGTCTTTTTAATACAAGAGGCCAAACTATAAAACTTTAATGATGCTCATATATCAAACTTGTGTGTTACATTATTCTTATGTAATAAACCACATAAAATTAAGTATCCTTAGAAAAATTTGAAAGATTAGAAGCTTTTAAATATGTATATGGCACTGAGAAAGATTGTTCAAAGAGTCTGTATTGAAAATTTTCAGAGATCTTAGTAATTTTGAAAGGAGAAAAAGAAGCAAAAGAAGCTTAAATATTAATCATAAATATTAATCTTAAATACTAATCTGCTTTCCAGCTCTGTTCTCCTGTGCAGGGCAACAAAAGAAGACCCAGCTGGGACTCAGAAGGCAGAGAATAGATGGGGGCAGGGCCAGTCAGAGAAGGTATTTGCCAGTTCTCCGAACTACTCAAAATTTCTGCTACCAGTTCTCCAGAACACAATTCTTGCATTTTATCCATTTTTAAATAAAATGTATTCTTGTCAATAAACCCTAAAATGTTTCTGTGGAACTGTCAGCTATTGATTTTATCTTGGAATAAAAGACAAAATGGGAGAAAGAGGACCTGACAAAATAACTGTTCAAAGCACAAAAATCTGAGTGTAAATATTAGAAATAACAGGAAGACATAGCAGATATCAAAAAACTAGGAATCCTGAAATTCCATATTTAATATTAAATTGCTATTTTGACTGGAGTAAGATGACAAATATTTTCAAATAAAAAGCTTTTCATTTCAAGACTATAGTAAACATTAATCAAAGTTGGCAAAGGCTGTTCTGAAAATATTTATCTAAAACGTATTTCTGTATATTTTAGCTTCTTTGTGCTAAACTCAAAACTGTGGGTTTGCGGATGAATGAAGTATAGAAATTTAGCTGTTGTCTCCTAGTACTTTTTTTGTAAAATCATCATATCAATAAATGCAGCTCAGATATTAGCAACTGTTAAGACACGAATAAAATTCACTATTCTTGAGCATAGTAGTCTCACAAACAAAAGACAGTCACTTTATTAAGATACTGGAATACATTTCTACTGTTTTTTCTGCCTCTCAATAATGCATAAAATTATTGAACTATTCATAAATAAAATTGTTGAAAATCCTAAAACTCATAAAAGAATGGGTCGAAGTGAAAAACTGAAAGATGCTCCCATAGCTATTGCTCAATTTCTTCAATGAAATACCCCAACAGATAAAAGTACATAACAAATAATATGCTAAACAAGTGTGAGCACAACCACAAGCAAATGGAGCCATATTTAGGAATGTTTTAAAATATGATGTGCTGCAATTCTTAAATCATCTTACATTTATTTAAACTGATGCATACCACTCATGCCAGAAACCAATTTAATCTGAATTTCAAAAAATAAAAATATTTCACCACAATGACTATCATATCACATATTCATTTGACAGTGACTTCTTATTTCTAATTTAACCTTTTGCATCGTAAATAAGTTTAAAATCTGGTATGCTATACTAAAATAAATACAGAATAAATCCAAAGATATCTTGTATGAGAAAGAAAAACAATGTGCCTATTGTAAACCAATCCTAGGAAAAATAAAAAGAATAAAAACATACATTAGCTGATTTGAACAAACAGAAGGTTAAAATATCATTTGAATCCATTTTGCTTTTATTGCCTCAAAGGGAATTGCAGAAACAGGGAAAGATGAAAATTTGTTATTAGTCGTATTAACTTCATTGTTCTTTCAATAGTGATTGGTAGGCTCTAAGGGGAATCTATCTCTTCAATTATAGATAAACTTTACAGTAATAGTTTGAATTTACAACCCTTATCATTTTACAGTTTTTAAATATATGTAGCTATTGCAAAATATTGTTTTTTAGAATATTTAATAACTATTACAAAGTTATTTAGTACTGAACTATATTTTATACAAGCTCTTTCTAAATTTTGGAATTAACACATTTGGCTTTTACATTTCTATCTCATATTTTCTTTGAATTAAAGTAAAAATAAGAAACTGGACGACAAAACTTCAATTTAATTGAAATTTTTGGCATATTGATTACGTGGTTGGAATACTAAGCTAAGGATCTCCATTCATGGTTAGGGGACTGGTTAATTGATGCAGGAGAATATCAAGTGATGTTATGTACAGTATTCTCAATATTAAGGATAAAATAATCCTGTATATTTATATATTTTTAAAAAAAAACCATGCCTAAATAAAATATACTTGAATCCAGCTTCAGAGATTTTGTTACAAAAATGTTAACAAATTTTATAAGTAATGAGCCAAAATAATAAGCATGAGTTAGATAAAAACACATTTAGGATGCAACAAACTGACTTTTCTCTCAAGTGAGTGAGTGTATGTGTGCGTGTGTGTGTGTGCATGTGTTCTAGATAAAATCTAAAATTTATATATATTGCAATCTATAGATATTGATTTGATCTGCAAAAATACTTCATCAACTCTGTAAAACAATCTTAAAACTCAGTCTTGGCTTGGAAGTTAAATGTGAGTAAACCTTGAAGACCTACAGACAATATCAGAGATAGCTCTATTAAGAAATAAATTATTGCCAAGAAATCTCCTGGATATTCTTTAAGAAGTTGATCTGTCCCTCTATTGCTTCAATATTAATTTCATAGTCCATGACATAGGAGATAGAAACTAGTGAGTTTAGATTTTCCAGAGTCCACAAAATTAAATTTTAAACTAACCAAGAAAATAATTTTGAGATGTTATCTTGAGACTAAATGAAATGTACCTCATCTTCCGTAGAAGGAAATATACAAAAGTATTTTCTTTATCAGCTACATACATAGCAGTCCAGCTTTCAAACCAGACTTTCAAAGGCCTTAAAATCTCTAAAAAGATTAGCATTACTAAAATGCAAGATGAAAGTGTCCACCTGTGAGTCGTAAATTATCAGATTTCTAACTACCACATCCATTTATAATTCCTACACACAGATTTAAGTCATCAAACAAAGAAAAGGAGAGGCATTCTTATAAGCTGGTTGCCCCTTTGTTTAACAATTTCATTCTTGGGCTGACATTCATTTTTAAATTGCTGGTTTGGCGAAGCAGACAGGAAATGCCAACTTTGCTGTTACTGGAATATGCAGACTATTTTCTTGTGTTTCTCCTTCCTCTGCCCAATTCCAAAAGCTTGCACATAGTGCTGCATCATCAAACAGAATAATACAGGAAGAGAAGCAAAAAGCCACTCTTTCTCTGGGGAGGGAAGGCCTTCTATGGGTTCAAAAGTTCACAGTGGTTTCAATTTCACCTTTTAGTAACCAATGAGAAAACAGCAACTGCAGATAGATTCTCTGGCCACAAAGGAAAAATTAACTCACTGAGTACCTGAGTTATTGAAGTGAAATTCCTTTAAAATAAAACCTATCAATTACAAATGTTGTTTCATTTTTCCAAATTGCAACAATACTTTTACTACACTTTTGCTTAAAACAAAAAGCTTTTTCCCTGAAAAGAGGAATAGACCCCAATCCGTTTTTTCTCTCTTCCAGAGATTTCAAAAGTAAACTCCCTATCTTGTCATTTTGTTACCTCAGAATTCTTCAAACTTGGCAACTTTAAGATGTGTGGACTTCAACTTTCCAAATTCCACAGACAGCATGCTGTCAGCGCACAATTCCCCAGGAGATATTTTGAAATTGTCAAGTTTGTGAAACACTGAGTTACCTCAATGAAATTATTTGTCGATGCATTCTTATCAACCCAAAAATTCCTCTGCATTTCCCTTCGGATTCATCTTATACCACTGGAAGAATAGAATTCCTTTGCAAATATTAAATGACCAGCTTTATTTTTCTTCTCTGACTGTCAAAAAGGTTTTTCTCATATCTTTCAAAACAGCGAAATCTTAACAAATGACCTATGCCATCAAAATTTTGCATCCCAAGCTGCTTTCATTTCCAAATACTACAGATGCATTCTTCATTTTAGCTTGAGTTTTAGACAATTTCTCTTAAATTTTATAAAATTAATCCCTTAATCATCCAGCACTTACAGAAACCTCTTTTCATTACATCATGTATACAGCTCCAAATTGAATACTTGAGCCCCCTTGCAGTGATGGGATTCAAATTTTTTAAACTACAGGATCTGTGGACATGGCTTGGTGGGCGTGGCAAGACAAGGATACTGTAAAATCTCCAGTCAGAGGTGGGGTTTGCCGGTTCTCCAAACTACTCAAAATTTCCACTACCAGTTCTCCAGAACTGGTCAGAACCTGCTGAATACCACCCTCTGCCCCCTTGCAACCCTTATTTTAGTCCCATTCACATATCATGTGAATATTCCAGATACTCCTAGACTTGTATCTCCAATATTACTGTAATAAAAATAGCATCTGCAGATGTTCATAAATTCAATGCACATCTGCAGAAGAAAACCTTTGGCATACACAGTCATATGTGTAAAGGCTTTTCTTCATGCAAAATCTCACATTAAACATGGAACTGATGTCAGTATCATTAGAGTAATATCAACATAGGGAAAATTATCCAGAGGGTTCATTGGATACACATCCCAAATAATATAACATATGAATAAGTTTTTATAAAATCTTAATCCCTCCTTATGTCAAAGCTCAATTCCAGTTGACTTTATGGACATGTCCATATAATTTTTCAGGCAACAATATGAAAGTGATCTACGACGGTCTTTTTCTGAGACATTGTTTTACCCTTCTGTCTTACCTATAATATTGGGACTTCCTAGTGGTCTCTCATCCAAATATTAACCCAGTCTGTATCTATTTAAAGCATTTTGAAATCAGTCATTATCAGTTAAGTACTGCCTACTACTATAGGCCCATTTTAGGATGTATACAACAAACAATAAATCTGCTATCCAAATGTTGGATAAAACATTTCCTTTTAACATGATACTGGTGCTCAATACTTTGTTGCTTATTATTTGATAAAATTGTTCCATATGATCTATTTTGATATAAACTCAGACACAGGAAATAACTATACAGTTTAACTGCTACTCACACAATGTCCTCCAGAATAATCCATAATATCCCTCCCCAAAATTCAATCCTTTCTTCCTAAAAGATCATGAATCCAATCTTTAATAAGTAAAGTTTTGGGACAAAATGAAAACTGGAAAAACATAAAATTTAAAATGCCAACTGCCAATGTGATTTTCCTAGGACTTAGACATACACTGTTCTTGTATGCAAAGTAGATTGTGGGTACAAGTGGTTCCTGGCTTATTTCAACAGACTTTTCAAAAAGGCCATATTTTAAAATGCTTGATGTGACCCATCAATAGGCATATAATTCAGAAGAAAGAGCAAGATTGAAAAGATAAATTATAAAATGTTTATTCTGTGACTGAATAATTAGTTACTAATTTATAGAAAATGGCAAAAAGGTTCAGTTAAAGCAGTGTCATCCTCCAAATACACACATTATCCAACTCAGCAAATTTAGTTGGTCATAATTTTGAATCCTAACAGCATGTCCCATATATATATATATATGCAGGACTTTTATATTCACGTTTGTCAGAAGAAGTGTGACAATAATCAAACTGTTGAGTTCAGTTCCTAACACTCACTCTGGTCATCAAGTATATTGTGATACACACACACACACACACACACACACACACACACACACACACTTTAAACAAGAAAAAGCTCAGATGTGAAGGAACAAATAGCTCAACTATTGATGGGTCACATCAAGCATTTTAAAATATGGCCTTTTTGAAAAGTCTGTTGAAATAAGCCAGGAACCACTTGAACCCAATCTACTTTGCATACAAGAACAGTGTATGTCTAAGTCCTAGGAAAGTCACATTGGCAGTTGGCATTTTAAAGCTGGGGTCTTCAAACTTGACAGCTTTAAGACTTGTGGACTTCAACTCCCAGAATCCCCCTCCAGTCATGTTAGCTCAGGAATTCTGGGAGTTGAAGTCCACAAGACTTAAACTTGACAAGTTTGAAGACCCTTGTGCCTTGCTTTTTAAAGTTGAATGATTAAATAAATTATCAATTTTAAAAGTTCCAGGGGGGAAAAGGAAAAATATGTCCATAGTAATATATTCTTCACTTAGAAATTATCAAAAATAGATTTTCTATGCCAATGCTTCGTAAAGTTTCAACATTCAAACAATAAGATTTTCTTCACTGGAATGGATAAAGTTTTATTATATATAGCCAAAGTTTAAAAATATCCAAAAGAGGTTTTTCAGTCATTTGCTATAAAAACAACAGTACAGCAGAACACCAAGAAAAATTAATAGGATGTCATGATACCCTGCACAAGTAGTAAAAAAAAGATTTAACAATGTCTTAAAAGGGGATCTTGGCAAAATTTACAAAGATGAATGGAAAAACATTTTTGCCAGACTTGGAAACAACATACATTTGTATATTATCAAATAATTATCTCATTTTTTCTGCATCCAGTCCTTGTGTAAAAAAAAGTCATCCTATTCAAAAGTATAAATATACTATTTATTTTTACAGATGTGAAAAACAAAAGCATAGAGAAAAATATAAAGAGATTCCAAAACAAACCAATGAAGAATAAGCAAACTCAACAATTAAATGAAGTTTGACAGGAAAAAGAATCTAGAAATATATTGAAGTATAATATATTCCACAAGTCAACAATTTGCTATGGATCTTTGGAGCTGCAAATAAAAATTAAAATCCTAAATATTAATGTGACAAAGGTAAGATTAGGAAAAGACATATGACATAACAATGTGACAAAAGGCTCTTGCCTGAAATAACAATATTTATTGTTTGAGCAAATTTTTAATAGGTAAAATAATAGAAAGCAGACAAAAGCAAATACTCTTTAATCTTCAAACAGTTCCTAAAATTAAGAAATTATAATTTAGCTATTTATAAAAAGATATCTGAGAGCCAGTTTGCTGTAGCGATTAAGACATCAGGATAGAAACAGAGAAACTGTGAGTTCTAGTCCTGCCTTAGACGCAATGCTAGCGAGATGGGTGACCTTGGGCCAATTACTTTCTCTCAGCCTTGGGTGGCAGGTAATGGCAAACCACTTCTGAAAAACCTTACTGAGGAACCTGCAGGGACTTGTTCAGGTAGTATCCAAGAATCAAATATGATTGAACAAAAGAAGAAAGAGAGATAGGTCTGCATTCTCTACCTATTAAACCTTATTTTAAACATGTTTGAACAATATGTTCATAAATAAAAATTGTTTTGCTGCCAACATTGGAGTGGAGGGGGGTGTAGCCTACTGGAGATATTGCTCCAAAATTCCTTTCTTTGGTTATTTCTTAGGTTGCAATGTGATCCAAACAAGGGATTAAGAATTCTGAAATTATCCAGAAAGTATTTGATAATAGAGCAAGGATTCTCTTTTTGACTTGATTGAAAAAAAGCCGCCACCACATTCAAGTTAAATATGGTACAATGGGTATATGATTCCTTCCACTAGTTTTTATTCAATTGTAATTTTTACTGAGTATCATGCAAATTAATTCCAATTAAACATGCTTAAAATTGTACTAAAAGTCATACATAATTATTTATTAAGAAAATTTACACGACCATCCAACTTGCTCACAGTGACTCTCGGTGGCTATAACTATATTTTATCACCAGAATATACCAGATTTTTATTTACCTAATAATCTATGCAAGACTGTACAAAATTTATGTATTTAAATAACTGACAACTAAAATAGTTTGAAAATATAAGCCAGTATTATTTTTGGAATATTTAAGTCTAACATTTTGTAAGGCAACAGACTTCTACATAGACAAGCAAATTAGCACAAAAATTTAACAAGTGTGATCACATATCATTTTAGCATTAGTATTAAAAAGGGCGTTGGTACTTACCCGTTCTCTGTGAGCTGTGAAGAACATCCAGAAGTGGGAGGTACTTCAGTCTCTTCTGGAAAGGCTGGGCTTAAAACTCCGGGATGCTCCTCCTCCTCCACAGGACACCTCCTCAGCATCCCCCAGGTTTGCGAAGACTGAGTGCCAAAATCCAGGACTCATCACCTAATCTAGATCCCTGACTGGAATGGAACCCCACCAGATGGAAAGAAATGGGTGGGGCTGGATGCTCTTCACAGCTCACAGAGAACGGGTATGTCAGTAAGTACTAATGCCCTTTCTCCCATGAGCTGTTCAGAGCATCCAGAAGTGGCACATACCAAAGCTTGGCCTGTCCTTAAAAAGGGACTCCGTCTGGATTGAAATCCACTCCTAAACTCTGTGGACCTCTGGAGGACTTCTCTGCCAAATGAAGCATCCACTGAGGTATAGACATCAATTTTATAATTTCTGACAAAGGGAGATGGTGAAGCCCAAGTTGCCGCTATGCAAATTTCGTCTATGGAAGCCCATGTGGCCCATGCAGCTGATGTTGCCGCACTCCTTGTTGAGTGAGCTGCAATGCCCTTAGGAACTGAGATGGACTGGCATTCGTAACTTTTAGCTATGGTGGCTCTCAACCACCATTGATGGTCGTCGACACCTTGTGTCCTAAAGTGGATGGGCTGAAGAATAGGAATAGAGCCTCAGATTTTCGAAATGCCGCCGTGTGGTCTAGATAGATGCTTAATGCCCTTCAAACATCAAGATGATGCCATTGATGCTCCAGTCTATGAGATGGTTTCGAACAAAAAATTTGGAGGCATCAACTCTTGCGCTCTGTGGAAAGCTGAATTTACTTTAGGAGTGAACGATGGATCCAATCGGAGAATCACTCTGTCCACATGACACGTGCACAAGTCCTTTCTCATCGACAATGCCGCCAATTCAAAAATCCTCCTTGCTGATGTGATTGCAATTAGGAAGGCCACCTTATATGTCAGGAATTTAAGACTATTGGTTCTTAAAAGCTCGAACGGGCCAGTTGCAAGTGCGGTTAACACCTTGTTGAGGTCCCAGGTGGGATAGCGGTGAATTACAGGAGGTCGTAAGTTTGCAGTACCCTTAAGAGAGGTGCGGACATGTGGATGATGCACTATGGACCAGAGGTCACCCCAGGCTATCACCGGGGCTAAAGTCGCCACCTGTCTGCGTAAAGTATTTGGAGATAGGCCCTTGGTCAACCCCTCCTGTAAAAAGTCCAATAATTGTCCTATTGATGGAGCAGTTGGGTCGATCTTAGACCCCTGGCACCAGCGACAGAAGGTTGACCACGTGGCCTCGTATATACAATTTGTTGAGGTCCGTCTGGATGCTTGAATGGTGGCAATAGCATCCTCTGAAATCTGTTGGGCCCTTAAACAGCTCCACTCAACCTCCATATGGCTAGACTGAGCCATTGTGGTTCCGGGTGAAGTACCGGCCCTTGCGAGAGGGAAACCTTCGACGGTGGAATTTTCCAAGGTTATTCTCTCGACAGGTCCTGTATATCTGTGAACCACATTCGCCTGGGCCAGTAAGGGCCAATATCAATTCCGCTCGTTCCTCCAATAACTTCTGGATCAACCTGGGTATTACCAGGAGTGGAGGAAATGCATATAGAAGTCCGGGAGGCCACTGACATCGTAGGGCATTGACAGCCTCCGCCCCCTGAGTCAGGTACCTTGAAATATACCGGGGTAATTGGGCGTTGAAAGGAGAAGCAAATAGATCGATCATCGGTTGCTCAAACCTCCGAACTGCTTCCTGGAAGACAGACAGGTGTAGGCGCCACTCTGCCTGATCTATCGTGGCCCTGCTGAGCCAGTCCACTTGTGTGTTTAAGGCCCCTGCTATGTACTCTGCCTTGAGTGAAAACAGATTGGCCTCGGCCCACTTGAACAACTTGTCCGTCTCCAGGATCAGAAGTTTGGAATGGGTACCCCTGTCTGTTTACGTGGGCCTTGATTGTGATATTGTCTGTCAAGACCAGAACATGGCGTGATTGGAAAAAGGGTAGAAAACTGCGTAAGGCCAGGTGAACTGCTCGCAGCTCCAACAGGTTGATGCTTTGTGATTGATCGGAAATAGTCCAACTTCCCTGCGCAGTGTGGGATTGGAAGTGAGCTCCCCATCCTACCAGGCTGGCATCGGTTGTGATCGTTGCCCTGTAAGGTTCCTTGAAAGGACACCCCTTGTTTATATTTTTTTCCGACCACCAGCAGAGCGATCGGAGAACATTGTGCGGTACCTTTATCCGGACGTTGGAAGTGGCTTTTCCGGATTGCTGGAAAGGTAGCAGGAATCATTGCAGCTCTCTAGAATGGAATCGAGCCCAAGGCACAATGGAAATACAAGAAATCAGTTTCCCTAACACTTGAGATAGCACTGCCAGGGAAACCCTCTTTAAGGCTCTAATCTCTCTGGCCAAAGACTGCATACTATTCAACCTGTCCTGAGAGAGAAAGACCTTGCCCTCCACGGTATCTATCACTGCCCCTAAATGAACTAACCTAGTTGAGGGGATCAAATGGCTTTTATCCCAATTTATGGAAAAGCCATGACCCTGAAGGGTCTCCAGAGTAATCTTGGTATCCAATTTTGCTTGGTGTCTGGAAGATGACAAAATTAAAATATCATCCAGATAACATTGTAAGCGAATAGATTTGATCCTGAGTGAGGCAGCCAAAACCGCGAGGACCCTGATAAAAGTCCTGGGGGCCGAAGCCAGACTGAATGGTAGGGCGATATATTCGTAGTGCCGATCACAATAGCAAAATCTAAGATATTTGTAGTGAGCAGGTCTAATTGGTATATGTAGATAGGCCTCTGTGAGATCTATAGAGGTCAGGACATCGTTCTCTCTAATGCTGAGCAGAATGGACTGGAGAGTAGTCATCTTGAATTTTCGATAAACCAATGATCTGTTCAGACGTTTGAGGTTCAGAATTGCCCTCCAGCCCCCCAAATTCTTTGAGACCACAAACAATAGAGAGTAACAGCCTTGACCCCGGAGTTCAGATGAGACCTCTCTAATAGCCCAAATATGTAGAAGATGATTCATAGCCTCCTGCATCAACGCCCTCTTAATGGGGTCCGTGGACCTGGGACTCCTAATGAAAAAGTTCGGGGGGGAGGATTAAAACTCTAGCGCCAAACCAAACCTAATAGCGCCCCTGACCCACGCATCAGAGGTGGAGCTGTCCCATTGATCAGCAAACAATTTTAGCCGCCCTCCAATGGGAGCTGCTGCCAAGGACTCACTTGGGGCGATGAAAAAATCGGCCTCCAGTGCCTCTGGGGTTTCGTCTGTTTTGGCCTCCCCGCTGACCTCTATCGGAGGATTTAGACCTATCCTGTCTAAAACTGGGCCTGTAGCCTGATGTTCTCTGAGGTCTGGGAACGTATGGGCCTTGATAGTAGGGCCGAAAGGAACCCCTTCGAAATGACTGGGGCGTTCTGTTTTCAGACCTCCGAAAAAGAGGGGGAAGCACTTTTTTCTTGTTTCTATTCTCTATAAGGAGGGGCTCCAAGACATTGCCAAATAATTTATCCCCTGATATTGGGGTTAATGCCAACTTGCGTTTATGCTTGGTATTTGCCTGCCAATGCCTGAGCCATAGCAGTCTCCATGCTGATACATGAGATGCTATGGCCCTAGACGATAATTTGACTGCATTAAATGTGGCGTCGGCAGAGAATGCTGCTGCTGCAATAATTTTAGCTATGTCCTGGTGGGCTCTGACATTTGACGCCGGCAATATATCCCTCAAGTGGAAGAGCCATCGAAGGGAGGACCGTGTAAAAAAGGACGTCGCTTTAGCAGCCCTGATGGCCCAGGTGGCAGAAACGTGTGCCCTACGGAGTGCTAACTCTGCTCCCTTTTCTTCCGGTCTCAGGGCTTCCTCGGCCTCGTTGGGAAAGGTTGAAGAAGAGGACAGTGCCATAATGGGCTCATCTACCTCTGCCGTTTTGAGAAAATTTGAAAACTCTGCCAAATAATAATATCATTTATCGTACCCTGTTGGGGCTGGGTAGGATGCTGCTGATGCCCATTGATTCTGTACTAATTCAGCAAACATACGAGGGACAGGAATAGTTTCCGCCTCATTAGCTGGCTGTGAGAATATTAGATCCTCAGATTCGTCCAGAGACCCTATTGACAATGGATGAGAGTTTGATGTGCCCAGTTTAGCGGTGTTCTTTGCCTTGAATAGTAAGGACTTAAAGAGGTGCAGGCAAAAAAGGCCAGAAAAAGTAGGTTGGTCCAGAATGAGGCCTTCGTCGTCCAACATTCCCCGTTCTAGCGGGTCAGCCTCTGACAGCCCCAAGTCCATCTGATGGATCAAGCCCCCCTCCATGGGAACATCCTGATCCTCAAAGTTCACCTCCTCCCAAAGACTCTGGGCTGGTATTTTAGGAATATTGGGGAATACCTGAGATTAATGTTGTTGGGTATGCGCAAAGGATCAAGCGGACAGGGATCCCGCATCTGAAGCAGCCGAGAAGTGTCTGGTCCTGATGGTTTGCTGAACTCCAGCCGCAATGCCCCTTTGAATCGCCATCTCCATCCATTGCCTTATTTCGATGGGGATAGTCTCAGGTAATCACTCCTCCTGTCTTAGGTCGGCGGCCGTAGGGGTGAAGGTTGCCTCTGGGATTGATCGGGCAGTGCTCATTGGAGGAGATGTGCCTATGGGAGGTTGTCCAGAAACAGCCTGCCTGGGCTGGGTAGGTAAGTCCAAGGGCCCCATAAATGGGTTTGGGTTCTGCCTCCCTGGCTCGTTTCTGCAGTTGCCTTTCCAAAGCTAGGTGCCATCTATGGGCATCCTTATCCGCTGCCTTAGAGGCCTTTTCGGGGCCCACTGGCTTATCTTGGGACTTATTTGACTTGGAGCGGAAAGCGTTGTCACCTTCCATTGTGAATGACTGATTGTCTTGCCTCTGAATGTAATTTTAAATTTTCTTTTTTTAAAAAGTACAACTACAATGACGTGGGAAAATACCCGAACAAAGCTGAATACCATACATGTAAGTACCCGCGAAAACTTAAGAAAATACATATATATATATATATATATATGTATGGTATTCAGCTTTGTTCGGGTATTTTCCCACGTCATTGTAGTTGTGCTTTTAAAGTTGTAGCAACATTTCGGCAGAATCTCATCTGCCATCATCAGGCTTCTGATGATATATATATATGCATAGACATAGACATAGACATATGCCTATATGTCTATGTATAACTGTGTATATCTAAGGGTCCCCAACAAGGGAAACCCCTGAGTGCTCCAAGCGAGAAAAACTCTGGATCCCTGGTCCCCAACAAGGGAAACCAGCTATACAGGCTCTGAGGTGAATCCGTTCCTGTCAAAACCAAACATCCCGCAATTTAAATGGCACTTGCAGTTTCAGTCCGAAGAAATGATCCAAAGGTAATTTCAAAGAAATGCCTGTTTAATGACTAGCCTGCTTTTCCAACGTTAGCCAGACAAGGGAGAGCTAAATTCAGGGAGAACAAAGTGGAAAGGTACTGCCTCAGTCCCCAGTAAGGGAAACCAGTGAAGAATGGCGCCTGTGATAATTAGGCGCAAAGTTGAGTCAGCCATTGAAAAGGGTGGGAAGCAGAATCACCGTTGCTAATGTCTGATCCGTCTAATGAGCCGCTGCTGCTGAGGCTCTAACTTGGGAGTTAAATGCTGCTGTCAGACGAAACAGCCAGGCAAAGTGAGCCGCAGTTGCAAGCACTCTGCTCCGATCGCATAGAAAGTGATCGGAAAGTTAGATAAGATAATTGCATGAGGCGGTAGCCTCAAGCTGCCTGCGGAGTGGCAGGCTCCGCTATTTACAAAGAAACTTTTGGGTTTTTTTAACTAATCGAGGTAACCTAATAGAGGGACAAGCCTGAAAAAGCCAAATTAAATGGTGAAGAATTTTAAAAGCCGAAATAACCAGGAGCAAACCTGAATCAGAAAACCGTTCCAGTCAAGGAATGCACAACCTCTTACCATGAAGGCTGAGCTAAAACTGGGGTATGGTGAGGAGGTGTCCCGTGGAGGAGGAGGAGTGTCCCGGAGTTTTAAGCCCAGCCTTTCCAGAAGAGACTGAAGCACCTCCCACTTCTGGATGCTCTGAACAGCTCATGGGAGAAATAAACACATCATAAAATTACAACATCTTCACAATCATGCTATCTCACTTCATATTCATAACAGTGAAAAAGTAACAAAAGCAGAATAATTTATAAGCATATATTAGAGTACTGAGATGGGAATCAACAAACCCCACCCAAAGACAATTGAGTTGTTATGTAAATATACAACACCAGCTCAGCTTAAAGGCCACCAAGTGAGTATTACAACAAATATGCATTATTCTGTCAAGTTGGGAAGAAGTCAAAGTTTAAACCCCAAGGCTATAGTCTCTGATATCAATGAGCAATGGGTAGTTGTATTCTTCATTCTTGCATTCTTCATTCTTATCTACAATAAAGACCCTGATATAGCTAAGTTATATTTATGAGTCTTCCATCAAGTCCAGCAGATAAGTTGAGAGAGCCATGAAATGTCAGATTTGTGATTTACTGCTGAGTCCTGATCAGGGGAATTTGTCAACATGATATAAAAATTGTTGTCAGATTTATTAAAGCCACTGATACACATTAATAATTCTCACTTAGAACAAACAATCTAGGAAGCTTCTATGAGGCTGATCATTTAGTGACATGAGTTCCTTGTACATTACATACAAATCAGCAAATTAGATTGCTACATTGTTTCTTCTATTTTTATATTTTAAGAAATAAGTTAACTTAACTGAGATTTTAAATTTAACCCTGGTTCTCATTTAAGGTCCTTTAAAAGTACCTCAAGTTTTTTTCCTACTTGATACTCCATTTTGAATGAAAACATAATGTTGTTTTATATCAAATTGGCATGTTACCAAACAGCTTTTCTGTGTGTTCTGAATTTGATTAATACAAGTCAAGGTCACTTCCTGAAAGATATGCAGCACTGTGGCTGCAAACAAGCCAGGCTTCTCTGTACAGTACTTTAAGGCTGGGGGATGGGCGTGCATGATGGCAGTTCTTAACACCTATTCAAAAACATTAAATAAAACACCTTCTGGTAGTAGGATAATGGAAGGAATAAAATATTCAGTAGGTCTCTGAATGTACACACAACATAACATTGGAGAGGGCTCATTTGTTTGTTTGTTTGTTGAGGGAAATTGTTCTTTTTGGGAGAAATACCAACAATGACAATGAATTTTTTAAGACAAGAATCTAAGGTTGTAATCATATATCCAGTGGCCCAGGAAAATATCCCACTGAATTTTAACCACTTCTATTTCTTCTCACATTTACACTGCATATGTATGCATGGGATTATATTATAAACCTATAAAATTACTTCTCTGAATTTTCTTTACATTCAACATAAAAAGAAATAGCATAATAAAAAGCTTTGTGCACATTTCAAAGGCATTTTCGAGAAACCATTTGGCCTATTTCCATATTACAAGTATTGTTCTGGATCCAAGAAACAATATTAAAGGTGGGGGGGGGGTTTCAGATCACAGCAAGCACATTTTGGCCCCCTTGCCAACTTGGGGTATAAATCTGGGAAATTATTCTAACGTTGCAAGATGTACACTTCAGACATTTAAGAGCACAGAAGATGGCGGGAGGACTTGTAACTCCTGTGCACTGTTGACAAGTCACAAAGCATAATAATGCTTGAAACAAAAATACATTATTCTTTAAACTAATGTTCCATGGAACTGTAACAGGAAACCAAGACTCCTCTTACTGTAAAAAAGATTAAACATGTGAAGTAAGAAAAAAGGAAACATAAATAGAACTTCTATTTATTTATTTTTTTGCAAAAGTGACTGTTTTCTATACTTTCATTGACTATTTTGTAAAAGTGCCCTCCCAATCTCAGATCCAGTGACTGAAAAAGATTAGAAAAGATTAGACCAACTTTCCAGTACACATACAAATGTTTCCATAGACATAGATCTATTGGTGATGCTTTCTATGACAATAGGCCCTAAAATAAAATGGCTCAAGGGAAGTTTGAATCAGAACATTTTAGATCCTTTTGTTTCTGGACTCCTTAGCTAATATAAGTGTTTTCTCTTCTGTTAATGCTAACTTTCTGGTAGACAGAATAATCGAATAGTAATGGCTTGACTTTCCTGACTGGAATTAGCTAATACAACCATGAATACTGGACAATCTATAATTAGTTTCTACAATACTAACTGGGATTTATTTATTTATCAAATTTATTTGCCACCCTTCTTGTAGTTTAGGTGACTGAGCGAGGTTCAAGCAACTCTGAACAGAATGCTCTGTCCATAATCAAATATGTTCTAACTTTATTAAACACTTACTTGGAAATGTATTCTTGTCAGTAACATTCACACACCATCTTTACCTAGAAGAAAATTATAAAACACTAGTTAGCTATTAAAACTAAAATAGTTTATCAGGTATACAGAAAAGCATACAAATATATATTTGCTTTTTATGATATAAAGCAAAAGCCGCTTTTTTAGGATATTGATCCTACAAAGACTGCAGTGTTTTTGGACACAATTCAAATTGTTTGCAACAACTTTTAAAAACCTAAAGGTGAGGTGCCACACAGGTTTGAAAGGGTGTGTGGGTATCTGCCAGAGATGTGTTTAATTTTTTTATTATTTGCAATTATTTTTAATTGTTGATAGTTCACTCTCCAAAGCCACCTGTGTGAGATGGGTAGCTATAGAAATTTCTAAATAAATGGATGTCATTTATGTTTAAATAAATAAATAAATAACTTAGAAAAATGCCTTCAGCATATTGGTCTACTAGAAAGTAATTATCTGCTCAGAAACAGATTATTCCTAATTAGCACAGTTTCTGCAATCAGCTCCAGTCAACAAAGGAGGCATGCTGGTAGAGGCAAATATCTTCTATAATAACAGCTTTTGTCTAAAAACAGACACAAGCCAAACAACTTCTGAACCAGTGTGTTTTGTCAACATGTGGCTTGATTTCTCAGAAACTGATTTTTGTCTAGACTCTGTAAGATTTAGTTTCTCGGCCTTCTAAACCTTGGCTGCAATACTGAATTGTTTGCCTCAACTTCTAAAATGAATCCTGTCAACATCATTGCCATTCATTTATATCAGCTTCTGTATCAATGCAGGCTCCAAGACATATAATTATGCAACAAATAGCAATTTTAAGAATGTGCTAGACTATCAGAAAATCCACAGGTGCTTTGTCCAGAAGGCCATGAGAGGATCTTGAAGTTGCTACACATTTGAGTAATTACAGATGTTTCACATTTCATGAGAGATCCAGAGGGAAGCTGCAATTATGAGCAAAACACTTCATCAAATCATTTATACCAGTTTACTCCCTTGTGTAGAGATTAAAGAAGATGACCTTGATGGAAATATGCAAGAACTGTTGTAACCAAGACAAAGGAGACTGCAACATTGACTAAGTCCTAGGAAACAAGATGTTTTTCAGAAGGGACCTAGCCAATTGTCTCAATAATTAATTGGAATATAATGGGAAAGGGCATTCAGTATAACCAGATTGGCAACATTCTTTTTATATATATTATTTCTTATTGTACATTTTCCTTTATTATACATCATATGTCCATTTCTGCAATTACAGTGTACTGTCTGTATTGAGCTTCTTTTAAGTATACATAATATTATATACCCTGATTAGAACCATTGTTCTCGTAGTAATACGATATAGTCTTCATCTCTTGGCACTCCATGCACTTTAATCTATAGTCAAGCACAGTCCAATAGTAATATTACTTATAGTATATATGTATGTATGTATGTATGTATGTATGTATGTATGTATGTATGTATGTTATTCAGCTTTGTTCGGGTATTTTCCCATGTCATTGTAGTTGTGTTTTTAAAGTTGTAGCAACATTTCGGCAGAATCTCATCTGCCATCATCAGGCTTCTGTATTGTGTTCGTCTGTGAGTAAGACTTTTACAGTGGTTTCAGATTTAAATTTGAGGCTAGCCTACTGCTGTGCCAGAATAGTTTTTTCTTCATCCTGATTGGTTGGGAGTCTTGGTCTGTGTTTATTGGTCTTGGAGTTTGCTATGTTCTGCTTGATTGGTGTTTCTAATATCTTCTGTCTGTTTTGTGGCTTTTTTGTGTCTTGATTGGCTGGCAACATTGTGTCCCAGTATTGGAGGCTTTTAGTGCAGCTTGGCTCCGAGTAAATGGATGGCTATCATTTGTTAGGAAGCTAGGTTTCTTCTGGGTGCCTGGTTGGGGTGTGTTTGAGCTGGAGGTATCAGAGGGGATCTGTTTGTGCCCAGGTGTTTGCCTGGCTGGTGGTGTGGAGATTTTTTTGTTTGTGAGTGCAAATAATTGACAGTCTGGTGGAATCATCTCTTCTATTCATGCTTTCAGGTCTTTTTTCAATCTCTATGGCTTCTCTGATAATTGTGTGGCTGGGGTTTTCTATAACAGCTAGGGTTTTGGTGCCATTGAAGTTGATGCTATGATCTGTGGCTTTCATGTGTTGGACTGGTGAGGAAGTGATAAATATATATATATTTTTTCTTAAGTTTTCACGGGTACTTACATGTATGGTATCCAGCCAATCAAGACAAAAAAATCCACAAAACAGACAGAAGATATTAGAAACACCAATCAAGCAGAACACAGCAAACTCCAAGACCAAAAAACACAGACCAAGACTCCCAACCAATCAGGATGAAGAAAAAACCATTCTGGCACAGCAATAGGCTAGCCCCAAATTTAAAACTGAAACAACTGTAAAAGTCTGATTCACAGACGAACACAATACAGAAGCCTGATGATGGCAGATGACATTCTGCCGAAACGTTGCTACAACTTTAAAAGCACAACTATAATGACGTGGGAAAATACCCAAACAAAGCTGAATACCATACATTCACACACACACACATGTGTGTGTATAGTTAATCTTCTTTTGTTATTAAGTTACTAACCTCCGCACCTATTATCTAACCATTTGTACAATAAGTCCCATGTTGAGTAATACTCTATTTCTTCTTTATCCTTATGTTGTTATAGACAATTTCAGTAAAAGTATTTCTAGTGTTATGATGGCACAGTGGTTAGAATTCACTACTCACTGCCAGGAATTTGATTCTGACTGGCTCAAAGTTAACTCGAGGTTGGTAAAATGAGGACACAGATTATTGGGGGCAATATGGAAGTAAAAAATAAAACCTCTCAGAAAGCTGTAAAGGACTGTGGAGTGGTATATAAGTTTAGGTGCTATTGCTAGTGTTCCTGAGGAATTTCCTAGTCTGGTCTACCAAGTCAGGCTGACAATAAGCAGCAATGGTTGAAATATTTTAACTACTATTTTTTATATTTGATTACACTTAAAACAATATATTACAAAATTAATTTTGAGATATATCTGCCTATGTTTTAAGTAATATTACAATATAATCCATATTACAACATTCCTTATAAAAACAAATAAAGAATTCAGGGATAACACATACTTCAATTCCTTTTTTGTTCTTTTGTAATATAAGTAATATTCAGAAACTACTGGTACAGTTGTGGAATTATTACTTTCCCCATCTACTGTGTCTATGATACATAATATTCAAAATGTTATTAAATCTTACTAATGTAAATAATTGTGTTTATTCACATACCTTACAGTACAACAGTACAATGAAAAGGAATAAAAAGCTAACATCCGTACATATTATGCATTTGTAGTTTGCTTAAAATCCAAGCACACTGGGCTATGGTTGATGAGTGACCTTGAGGCAGCTCTCAGATAGTAGTTGCCATAGCAACATTATCACAAAAGTGGCTCATCCTTTACAACATACACCAACCTGGTGCATCATATGTTGCTAGATATAATACAACTATTATGTAGTATTGCTGAAACTGAAATATGCATTGCACATAGAAGTAGCAGAGTTAGATTGCTTTGTACAGTTTACTATCCCTGCATTTTCTTTTTTTCTACAAAATTTAATTAACACTCCCAACTTCCAAAAGTACATTGCACAACATTCTTTGGATAATGTAGCCCATATTTATGATTTTAATGTTAATTATTTTATGCACAATAACAAAAAAAATCTTGTTTTGGGAATTTTCTTACTATGTTATGTGGGAATAGGTGACAAATGCCATTACTAAATTAGGCCCTTTTCTGTCAAACAGCACAAGGATTTCTGGAATTATGAATATATTTCTAGATTCTATTATTTTGGATCCTTCAGAATTGATGAGATGGGAGGAAACACATAATCAAATAAAGAAAAAGTCAGGATTCTAGGTTCACTAAAGTATATTTATAGAAAAGATATTAATTCAAGTTGGTTTAATAACATGGTTTCAAATTAGGATCTCTTATCAGAAATAAATCGCAGTTGTTTGATTCAGGTAATAAAACAAGACATAAATTTGAAAAACAAAATATGGCTTTATGCAACAAATTGTAAATATAAATATATACATATATATAAAAGCAATTTTAATTATATGAAACTTCCATATTAATATTCTCTGTATTTTTTCTTTCATGAACATTTGTTTTCATTTTAATTTTTCAATGTTGCAGAGCAGTGTTATATTTTTTTATTTAGTATTTTTTTCTGAAATCTAATGGGTGTAGTATATAAAGCAACAGCTCATTCAAAATCATGTCAACTGCTTAACTAAGAAGGATCAGATTCAAAATATTAATATTGTAATTAAATGTTTTTCATATTTATTAATTGCAACCATAATAATTTTCATTGAATTCTCTTTCGTATACTCTCAGATCCAACAAGCATTTATTTCATTCAGAACTGAACGATAAAATAAGCAGTGCTTAACTTGTCATTTAATAATTGTTCCATATGTGGGAACTGAGATTACTGAACAATTACTGTAGACAAAAGAAAGAAGGGGTAGGAAAAAAGCTTTTATTAGCTAAAAGAAAAGACTGTAAGGAAATAAGAAGCAAGATGAGCAAGATAAAGCACATTTTTTTCTGATGCTGTCACATAACTAAGAGAGGTGATTACATCAGGCTTACTAGAAAAGGAGCATTTTTTAAATAAAACATGCACAGAAAAATATTATATATAATAATAAATCAGCATCAAGAAGGTAAAATTCTAAGAAAGAATTTCAGATTCCCAAGGTTAAATGTGTTCAACTATGTCTGCTGAAGAATATTTTGCTGCTCTATATCTATTACTAAATTTTCCTTTAGGAACACTATAACTGATGTAACTTTATTGTTAGAAGTTAGAGCTCAAATGTTAAGAAATGAGAGAAGTTTTAATTACCATTGATATTAGTTACCATAATCTCTTCATTTGTAAAAGTACCTGAGTTCTATTTCAATATTAGAAAACACTTCAAAATAACCATACATAATCTGGCTTTTTAATGTGTCAGATTAATTCCAAAAAATGTTTCACATCATATAAGTGCACAATTATAGTATCCATCTGCAATTTCCTAAAGCAGTCAGGTCTCTTCCTGATATTGTGAAGCAAAAGAACCAAGATCTTTAAAAAGTTGTACACAGATACAGTTGTACACAGCACATTTTGAGGATGGAATCTGAAGTGCTTTAGAGCCCCAATATGTATTGTGTCTTATCATTAATACTATTCATATTAATCAATAACTATAAAAGAAAGTCCATTCAAAAAGAAACATTTAACTCCAGACCATAGAAAGAGATAATCAAACAAAAGACTTCACTATAGATTATTAATATATTGTTTAATTTTGATAAAGTTATCTGAAAAACTCACTTTTTCAATGAGATCTTGCTGCTAATCTAATTATTCTGCAATAAACACATTTTCAAAACTATCACAATAAATTTGCCTACTTTAAAATTCTTGTTTCGTGGCAATCTCACAGAAGCTATGGTCCCAATCCTTTCATAAAAATTTAAATGTGCGAGCACATCTGACAAAATACTGTATATCAAAAACTTTTTCTCAAATTATACACATCCTGTTTTGTAGTATCAAACTTGAAGGCAGAGGTAAACTTTTAGTAATTCAGATCCCATTTCAGAGCATAAGTTTTTGTTGCATAAATGCAGCAGCAACTTGCAGATTTTCAGCACTATTACAGATAATCCTTAATTTATGAACATTTGTTTAATGATGGTCCAGAATTATAATGCTTCAGAAAGGATGCTTTACAATCTGTAAAGGCCTTCTAGTAACACAAAACATTGCTCTGATCTGTGACATGATTGAGATCAGAATACTTAGCAATTTGGGTGCACTTACAAACATTTGCCAAGTGCCCCATGGTCATATGATTGTTATTCGTAATCTTCTCTGCTCGTTTCTTCTGAAAGTTATGAAAGGAGCTGAACTCTTTGGTGGGTCCTGCCAAAGGATTTCCCTTCTATACTGAATGCTTCAGGGAGCTGAACACGTCAGTGGGGTTCAGGAATGGAGCTAAAATTCTGAAAATTCCAGCTTCACTCCTGTACCCCGCTGGAAGAGTTCCTCTCTGTGCACAGACAAGAGATGAACCCTTCAAGAAGCAGTTCTTTCAGCCATTCCCCAAAGACCACTGGGAGCTGAAATGGAAGCAGAGTGGAGAAGTAGTGTTTAGTAAGAAGCACAGAATGCCTCAGGCAAGTGGGGAGGGCACCCTGAGGTCCAGCATACAAAGCTCTTTGCTCAGGGGCTGTAAATACTGCTTGGATTTCAGCAGGGAGGATTCAAACAATATACTAATACTAATTGTAGCACCTATAAAATAGATTATCTATTTTATCTATAACAAAAGATAATCCACAACAAAAAAGCAGGTCTGAATTATGTTTATGCATAATTCTGTGCATACTTCATTATCATTCAAATACTCCAAGGAAGCTATATACAGTATAATACGGTGGTCTAAGAGTAATATTAATTTCCTTGAATAGTTTTATTTCACTGCAAGTTAAGCTAATGTATAGCACAGTGTATACATAATTTGGAAACATTTGGTTAATAATGTATTCAATTACTTCATTCAAGACTTAAATGCCAAACTACTACAATTCTAATAATTGTGAGATGATGCCTAATAAAAAGATCACTATTTTAAGCTATTGGTTAAGTATAAATTACTTTGTGTATTAAATCTGAGGTGAACATTGCTTGTCTTTGTGTTACATCCAAAGGGTTATAATATTTTGAGAAGAAAATAATGAAAAACATGAAGAAGCATTTCATATAGTTTCTTTAAATACTGGAAGTAGTTCATAAACATGTTTTTACTGTGAGGAGTGTTAAAATTAAAGTATCCATTTTTTATGACTCAAACTCATGTTGAAAAGAAATGCCTTTGAAGTAAGAAAAGTACCAGGCACCAGTTAAAAGGCGCCAATTAAAATGTCGACCAATCTTGGAATGCCTTTGAAGTGCTGGGAACTATTGAACTCCCTTGGAATGTTTCTGAAGTGGGGGGGGGGTACCAATTGAACTATTAAACTATCATGCACTTCGCGCATGATATGTCGATGTATGCCCTCGTGTTAGGGAGGTGTTCGCTGCGTGCTATGCTCATATAAGGTAATGAATTGTAACCTGTGTTCTAGAAGGTAGATTGTAAATCAAGTCATTTGCATAATGGGGAAGGGGGGGTAGTTTTGGGTATAAGAGTAGAGCAGAAGCTGTCTTACGTTCTTCCCAGCTGCCAAAAAGGGAGGAACCCATCTGCGCAGATGTATATTCCAATAAAGCCTTTTTCCTTGATTCAACTTTGAATCCTGGTGGTTTTTCTTTAGCTACAATCTCACAATTTGGGGGCTCGTCCGGGATCCTCGACGGTGGTCGACTGGAAAGCGGAGACCAGGTAAGAGAGTGGCCACAACCTCCCATTGAGAGGCACCTCTCCCCGAATTCGGTCAGACTCCCGAGGTGACTGGGAATCCAGACGATCCTTGGAAAAAGAACTGAGATGAAGTGCCGGCTGAGAGTGTGTGAGAACGATCTGAGTTGGGGACGCCCACGCATCCTTTTGACTTCAGAGAGTCCAGGAGCGATCAGATCAGGTAAACTTTGTTCCTTTCATTTGTAGCCCAAAAGAAAGAAGTCCTTAAAATCTCTGGGAGAATCCAGCGTCTGCTGGAGGACTGGGAAAAAGAGAGGGGTCCTTAAACTCCCTGGGGGAATCCAGCGTCTGCTGGAGGACTGGACTGGTGAATCAAGGCTCTGGGAGTCTGAAAGAGTAGAAGATGGGAAAGGGACAGAGTGAGAGTCTTGGAGACCGGGAAGAAGCCTGTCTGTGACAGGGAAAATTTGACAATGGCAGAAAACCAATTCCGGTAGATTCGCCTCTGGGACAGCTACTCCAGCAGTGGTTCTCCCCGAATCTAAAGGAATTCACCAGACATCTCGAAAAGAAAAACATGATTTATCTTTGTCAAGACCAATGGCCAAAATATCCTTTGATTGATCCTAAATTTCCATATCACTGGAGTCCTGAGGGGGAAACCAGTGCCTATTGGATGACTAAATTGCGGGACTATATTCTCCAACACAAAATGACTGAAATTTGAAGGTCCCATCCCTCCAATCGAGGGACAATACATGTCTCAACAGAAGGGCAATGAGAGTGAGACGGACGATTGGCTGCAGAGTCTGCCGCCCGCAAATCCTAATTTAAATAACGCGCTTGCCAATGTTCCTATGGCACCACCACCATTGCCGGTGGCACAACCCCCTCCTCAGCCGCCCCCTTATCCGCGGCTGAGAAAAGAAGTGGAAGGATTAAAGAGAAGTGTTCAGGATTTTCCATTCAGAGAAAAACCTGGAGTGGATGTATTTCCTCTTAGAGAAGTCCCTAATGGGATCAATGCTGCAGGCAACCCGGTGACAGTCTTTGTGGCTGTCCCCATAAAACCAGCCGAGTTGCGAGAATTGAAAAATACTCTTCCAAAACTTCATGAGAATGCTCATGAGGTGGCCGAACAGTTAGATTTATGGATGGATCCGAATGATTACACGTATCAGGAGTTGATCTGTTTACTCCTGAGGAGCGTGACCTGATTCGGGCTTCAGCCTGGAAAGCATGGAATGCAAAAGTGAATGGGCAAGTGGCAGGAGATCAAAAATTTCCCATAGCAGTTCCAATTTGGGATCCAAACACTGTGGCTGGCAGAGCAAGTATGAGGGATATGAGAGCAATGATCATGGAGGGGATAAAATTGGCAGTCCCACAACGAAAAAATTTAACTAAAGCCTTTGAAGTAAACCAAGGCAAAGATGAATCCCCTGGAGATTATTGCACCAGACTCCAGGAAAGCCTGGTCAAGTATTCAGGAGTAGATCCTAGCACACCTGTTCTGAATCCATGCTGAAAATGCAGTTTGTGACTGGAGCCTGGCCAGACATCCAAAAGAAAATTCAGAAAATGGATAATTGGGGAGCAGTGGGATTTGTTGATCTCCTGAAGGCAGCCCAACAAGCTTTTGTGAACAGAGACACAGTAAAAATCAGACAGAAGTCACAAATGATGGTTGCAGCTGTACAGGCTGCAGCAAAGAATGAAGTAAAGAAAGGTGGGAATTTTTGGAAGGGTCCAATTGGAGAAAGGAGAGAGAATTTGGGGGGATACAATCAGGGAAGTTTTTGGGGCAGAGGAAGAGGTTCCAGAGGAAGAGGTATGGGAATGAGACAGCCTGGAATGGATAGGAGTTGCTTCAGGTGTGGGAAGGAAGGTCACGTTGTGTGCAAGTGTCCTACCAACCGGGAGGAAAGGAGTTATACATTGTATGATGATTAGGGCTGTTCCGGCTCCTTTAAGAGGACCTGCGGGGAGCCATTGGTAAACATTTTAGGAGGTCCTAACCATCAGGAGCGGCTGTTCCTGATAGACACTGGCGCAAGCCGGACTTCTGTGTGTGACCCGGTAAAAGGTACACATAGATCCAAGAAAGTGATAAAAGTAGTTGGGGTGAGTGGAAATCACAGGATGTGAGTGTGTTTGAACAAATTAGACTAGAAATGAATGAGGTAGTGACTGAAGCTTGAAGTGTTGTACATTCCTGATTCTGGAGTGAATTTGCTAGGGAGAGATTTGTTGCCGGCATTTGGTATCCAGTTGTGGGATACCGGGAAGGGAATAAGAATGTGTAAGATAACTGTAGAAGATGAGAGGGCAATTCCAGATGAGGTCTTACTGTGATAGATCTGAAAGATGCCTTCTGGGCATGCCCCCTTGAGGAGGGAAGTAGAGACCTGTTTGCATTTGAATGGGATGATCCTGAGAGTGGAAGAAAACAGCAGTTCCCTTTGTTGTTTGGACAGGCTTTGGAAAGTTAGTGTCTTTTGAGAAAAGGAAGGGGATCACATTGATTCAATATGTGGATGATCTGTTGTTGACTGGAGAGAAGGAGAAAGAGGTTAGAGCAGCATCTGTAGCTTTGCTAAATTGGCTGAAGGAGCAAGGATTGACAGTTTCAAGGGAAAAGATCCAGTTTGTGGAAAAGAAGGTGAAATATTTAGGGCATTATATTCAGCAGGAGGTAAGGTCCTTGGATCCTGAGAGGGTGAAAGGGATCATGAGCCTGGCTCCCCCCAGAAATAAGACAGAAATTAGGGAAGCTCTGGGATTGTTGGGGTGTTGCAGAGTTTGGGTGGATCACTACACTGTTTTAGCCCAATTCCTGCACAGGAAGCTGGTGAGAAAAGGAGAGAGTATAGAATGGTTAGAGGGAGATGATGAGAGATGGGAGGGTTTAAAAAAGGCACTGTCATCTGCACCGGTTTTGGCTTTGCCCAATTTGAAGATCCCATTTCATCTGTATGTGTCAGCAGCTCATGGAACGGCACTAGAGTGTTGGTGCAGAAGAGGGGGGGGCAATACCAGCCCATCGCTTTTCTGAGCAAAACTCTGGAGCCGGTGGTGAGAGGATGGCTGGTGTGTGTGCAGGCTGTGGCTGCTACAGCTATGTTGGTGGTAGAGAGCAAGAAGTTAGCCTTTGGGGGAGCCTTTGTGGTGCATTCTCTTCATCAGGTTACTTCTGTGCTAAGTCAGTTGGCAACAACTTGGATGACAGAGGGGCGGATTCTCAAATATGAGACCATTTTGAGAACCAGCCCTGATGTAGTGATTGGGACAGATAGGAATTTGAATCCAGCAGAATTTTTGGAAGGAAGAAGACAGGAGTGGGAAGCTGAGAACTATGATTGTTTGTTGGAAGTAGATTTGACGACAAAGGTGAGGGAGGATCTGGAAGAGACTCCTCTGAAGGAAGGGGAAAGATGGTTTGTGGATGGATCAAGCAGGGTTGAGGAAGGAAAGAGGAAATCAGGATTTGCAGTCGTGACAGGAGAAGGGGAGGTCATAGAAAAGGGCTCCCTTCCTTCTTCATGGTCTGCGCAGAAATGTAAGTTGTTTGCTTTGAAGAGGGCTTTGGAGTTAGCTGAAAGGATTGATGTGACAATCTGGACTGATTCCAAATACGCCTGGGGTGTAGTCCATAACTTTGGTAAGATCTGGCAGGAGAGGGGATTTATCAAGGCTGATGGGAAACAAGTTGAACAATTACAGCTTGTGGAACAGGCCTTGGAGGCCCTGCAACTGCCAGGCCAAGTGGCAATAGTACATGTGAATGCTCATCAGAAAGGAAACACCCCACAGATAGTTGGGAACAGGTGGGCAGACAAGTGGGCAAAGGATGTTTGAAAGTAAACAAGAAAGCAGCAAGGAAAAAAGAAATGGGAGGGGGACCCCTAGTGGGCTGGCCTTTCCAGAGAGCACAGATTGATTTCACTGAATTACCAGAAAATGGGAGGGGAAGGAAATACTTGCTTGTGATTACACTGGGGTCTCTCCATTCGAGATGCTAATGGGGAGACCTTACTTGGCAAAAATAGGGAATCCAATTTCTGAATTCAAAGATTTGTTCTTGAGGAAATATTTGTAGACACTGTCCAGGCCTTTGTTTTCTCTCCATAAACAGGGACTATTGGTGCAACGACCACCTCTTGCTGAGAGCCAACATTCTTTTGAGACTGGAGATTGGGTTCTGATAAAGACTTGGAAAAGTGAGAAGCTGCAGCCCAGCTGGGAAGGCCCGTACCAGGTGCTGCTGACAACTGAATCTGCAGTTCGCACTCGGGAAGGAGGCTGGACACATTACAGCAGAGTCAAGAAGGCACTGGAACCGGAACCTTGGAGGGCAGTTCCAGTGGACGGTCAGCCGCTGAAGCTCACTTTGAAAAGATGAAGAAGTCTGAACCCTGGACTGAGTTAATTGTCTTTATTCTAGGACTGGGAACTTCCTGGGGAAGGGAGGATTCACATCAACCCCAGAATGTTACTTGGGTTATACTTGATTCCCATTCAGATATAGTCAATTGGACTAGCGGAAAGAGGCCCCCCAATACTTGGTTTCCAGAACTGCAATTTGACTTGGCAAGGGTTCTCTTGTCTACCATCGATCACACATTCATAAAGAAACACCATTTTTACGTCTGCCCCGGACATAAAAGTGAAAGAAGCTATAAAAAGACTTGTGGACAGCAGACTTGTTATTAACTGAGTTTGAGTCAAGGATGGAACAAGAAGAGGGGGGATTGTGAGGAGTGTTAAAATTAAAGTATCCATTTTTTTTAAGACTCAAACTCATGTTGAAAAGAAATGCCTTTGAAGTAAGGAAAGTACCAGGCACCAGTTAAAAAGTGCCAATTAAAATGTTGACCAATCTTGGAATGCCTTTGAAGTGCTGGGAACTACTGAACTCCCTTGGAATGTTTCTGAAGTGGGGGGGGTACCAATTGAACTGTTGAACTATCATGCACGTCGCGCATGATATGTCAATGTATGCCCTCGTGTTAGGGAGGTGTTCGCTGCGTGCTATGCTCATATAAGGTAATGAATTGTAACCTGTGTTCTAGAAGGTAGATTGTAAACCAAGCCATTTGCATAATAGGGAAGGGGGGGTAGTTTTGGGTATAAGAGTAGAGCAGAAGCTTTGTCTTATGTTCTTCCCAGCTGCCAAAAAGGGAGGAACCCATCTGCGCAGATGTATATTCCAATAAAGCCTTTTTCCTTGGATCAACTTTGAATCCTGGTAGTTTTTCTTTAGCCACAATCTCACATTACTAATTCTTATATCATCCCTATAAAGTTCATCAGATATTAATATTTCTACAGTTGCAACACAGACAACTTCTTTTCTGTAGTTACTACACAAAACCAACATTTCATAGATATATTCACAACTACCTAGAGTCACTTGTTAACATATGTAGTTCAGTGGTGGGATTCAAACATTTTTACTACTGGTTCTGTGGGCATGGCTTGGTGGGCATGGAATGATAATATTAGTAGTTTTGTACTTGTTGTAAAGTGCTACAACAAGTATCATAATCAGACATAACAAAGCATGTTTTTATATTTATAAAGAAACCTTTAATGGGTTTTGGATTTTTGGATTTTCTCCATCCTCCTTTTACTTCTTGATTTGATCACAATTTATATTTGGTAATTTCATCTGAACTTAAAAAAAGTTTTATACTAAAAAAAACCTTCAATTTGATGGAGAATTATTATTTGTAAGAGTGATATTCTTTAACCTCATGTTAAAGCATTGAGACCATTAAGCCTTTAACATGTTAAAAGATAGCTCTGGGTTTTTTTTTAAATCAAATTATAGTTTTTGTGATTACAAGACAATGTTAAGAGGATATGTAGCCCTGCAGCAGACTGAAACCCAAAATAAAATGCAATTATACCAATAGGAAATATATTTGAATGACTAATCTCTGTATTCTTTTATGGATGTCTACAGCACAGACAGGTTATAAATCACCAGCGTTTGATAAAGTGATCAAATAATTAAATGTAAGAAAAACTGAACGAATTACTAAAGCCTGACTATAGGAGCCATTTAAAAAGTGCTTGAGAAAAAAAAGATTGTCCCTACCGCAAATGAGGAATTTTTTTTAGCAAAATCTAAAATCTAAGAAATACTTAATACTTCTTTTTTTCATTCTCTATGGAAAACTAAAATATTATTGTACCCAAAATTTCTAATTTTAATAAAAATACAGTTAAAATGTAATTTAACAAAGAAACTTAGTTATATCTAAAAATCCAGAGTACCTTTCAACATAGAAACGTAGAATCAAATGGAAAGTATCTTGGAAGTAATCTAGTTTAATTCCTTCCCCAAGATAGGATTCCTTGTACCATCCCAGACAAAATGGTTGTCCAATCTTTTCTTGAAAACCTCCAGTGATGGAGTATCCACCAGGAGGCAAGCTGTTTTATTGATTAATCATTCTCACTGTCAGGAAATTTCTCCTTATTTCAAGATTAAATCTCCCTCTGACAAGCTTCCACCCATTGGTCTTGCCCTCAGATGCTATAGAGCAGGGATGTCAAACTCAAGGTCCTCGGATGCTTAGATCTGGCCCATGGGGCCAACCTGGACACATCGAAAGACGGGCCCATGGTGCCTCTGCCAGTGAAATTGAAGCTGTCAATGAAATCAAGTTTGACACCCCTGCTATAGAGAGTAAATCTAGACCGTCTTCCATATGACAGCCATTCAAGTGTGTGTGTGTATATGTTTGTGTGTGTCATTATTGTTGCCTTCAAAATGAGCCCATATATGGAAAATGAATTCTAAAAAACAGACACTTCACTGCATTAATGTACATACTTAATAATGGATCAGTATGAATTTGTTTCATATTTACAATATAGTATTCTGAAGCTTACATCAGTTGATCTGAACTTCTAAAATAATAAAAATGTAGAAATATTAAATTCCTTTGCTAAAGTTTGTTTTCAGTACTAAAATTCTGCTACTTGCCTACATAGGACAAATTGAATAGCTTAACATTCCATTCAGAGTGAAAACTGCTGACCAGACTATTAGCAATGTAAACATGATGGAAGTATTTCCAGTGTAATGGAAAAGGTTGAAAAACTCACTAGGTAACATCCTAAAACTGTGTAGTTCATTCTGATATTTTATTCTACAATGCATCAATTAAGTTTTGATCTCAAATTTGCTTCAGAAACTATATTCTTCCTACAAGTTATAATCTCCACTCAGTAACTGAGACTAATTCAATAATTTTAGGACAGAATATATACAATGCTCTTTTCTAAGCACTATAGTGATAAAGTACATTGCAATATACAAAAGGTTATGTGCATTCAACAGAAATAAATTATCCTCTATAAGCACTTCAACAATGCCACAAATATAAACAAGTCTTGTTGTAACAAGATTATTGTTTATATCTGATGAGTTGTTTCATGAAGTACTTTCAATGGATCATTTAAACCTACATTATTAAATATAGAGGATATTATCCAGATTACATCTACATTGAATAATGTCAGAGAAGTATGTAATCCTTCATCGCAACTGCAATTGTTTCATTTCTAGCAAGCTTGTAATTAGACAGTACCTGTTCATTTGTAATGCATGAGAATTTCTTCCAAGCAACCAACAAAGGAAGTGTAAGAATTGATACTTTTCTTCCTGCAAGCATCAGTGTAACACAATAGATACAAAGCATATAGTAATAACACACAGATCTGCACTGAGAAATAGGCTACTATTTTTACAAAGGTGCAGTACAGAAGCCCTTCTATATCCACATTTGGTAGAAATCTTTAGCATATCATTGGCAAAAATACAATTCCTTTATTATTCAAATAAAAGTAAGCATTTTTTTTTAAATTACTGACATGATCCTACATGCTATTAGATTGCAATTCTAAACACTGAAGAGTGATGCAAATCACAATGTGAATTCAATCAGTCCCTACAACAGTTAGAACAAAAATCCATGCCCTTAAAGAGAATATCACAAAATTTGCTAAGAGTACAGTATTATACTTTCTGATAATTCATGATTTATGAATCAGGCTTTGTTCATAACCTCCATTTTTGCTCTTTCCTTCTTTTGGTAACTGCAATCACCTTTATCTCTTCATTTTCGTACACGTTATTTTTTCTTACTATCATTATCATCATCAAGATGCCTACAATACAACTAATAAGCATTTGGTAG
Source organism: Hydrophis major (assembly GCA_033807585.1). Classification (NCBI taxonomy): domain Eukaryota; kingdom Metazoa; phylum Chordata; class Lepidosauria; order Squamata; family Elapidae; genus Hydrophis; species Hydrophis major. The sequence continues at coordinate 236,847,870 of CM066330.1, read as the reverse complement.
TACAGCACAGACTTTAATGTGGAATCCTTGATGCTCTCTGAGCTTGATTGTTTTCTTGCTAACATTTCATTACCCGACTAGGTAACAACAGTGTTATAAAAGAGAGTGGTTTGCTTTCTGTTTCTCTACTGTATCATGCCCAACCAGAGTTGGTGGAGGTGTTTTTTGGTCTGTGATAGTTTTTTGATTGCTTGCTTCATCTTAGTTGGTAGTTTAATTTTTTTATTTATCAAGTTTTTATGAGCCACCCAACCCCCTCACAGAATTGGGGGTAGGTCCTTGATCAGGATATTGTTTACTGCTTGTTTGTCTAGTGTTAATCCTGGTATTAATCCTAGTTTATCTGAGTATTGATTGTTGGCAAAGAGATATTCTGGTCTTTATTTCCCTTTAAGCTTTTTAATATTCTGATCTAAGCCCAGGGATCTGAACTAGACTACCTTTGATTACATTTTTAATTCTGCAGCTTAGAAATTAAATCAAAGGTTATTATCATTAGAAAGAAATCCAACATAATAAATGACATCTAATATGGAATAATATATTCATGGAAACCTTGGAGGTCTTTTAGTCTAAACTCTGCCCTGGACAGAAATCCTCAGACCATCCCACCTAAATGACTATCCAAGCTTTGTATGAAAGCTTCCAGTGGAGAAGCGGTTATGACTCCAGAAACCAGGATGTTTCCTATTTAATAGCTCCCACAATTAGGAAATTACTCGTTTCAAGTTTTAATCTCTCTCTGTAAAGTTTTTACCCATTGGTTTTTGTGCAATTATGTAAATTACAAGGACTTTACAAGATGATGACGTTATGATTTTTCCATATTTGTGATTAAAAATACTTCACTATCTTTGATCCTGAGAATTACTGACAAATCTATGCTGAATCCATTGGAGCTGGCAGTTGTATTAAATCTAATAAATAATAATGCTAGAATGCAAATATCTGGATTAACAAGTAATGCAGTGTAGATCACTCAGTAAATTTACAGGTTTATAAATTACAATAATATAAAAATTAGGAAAAAAGTTTACCATTAAGACATAGAAGGCAAAAAAACCCAAATGAAACTTCCCAAATGAAAATATGAGGAAAAAATAAAATCCCTAAAACACTATTTCAGACTACAACTTACAAAGTATACTCTTCCCTCTCCTTATACCCCAGCTGTTGACTGCACCCAATACATTAGGAAATGTTTCTGATTTCTATTTGAATCCTTTCATCTATCTCATTTCTTCTTTTTTTCTGAAATGATTTTGTAAATGTCTGTATTCACATTCCTGGGCAATATATGACATCAGAGGTGGGCTGCACTCACGTTACCAACCGGTTCACTGGTTGTGAGCATACGCAATGAATCATAGTAAAGTAACTGGGGTTTCAATTATAATTGTTTTTTTTATTTTTCATACAACACTATTATTGCTTCCCATATTTGGGGGGATTTTTTTTGCATAACTACCAGATACAACAAAATTTGCCTCTATCATAACATTTCCAATTTTTTTAATTATATGATTTATTTTTGAAATTACTGATTATTAATATGCCGTCTGTAAAATATTTTGTACCAATTTTCCCTTTGGTTATAATTTGGGATAAATGTTGCTGATTTTTTCCATAATACCTCCTATTGTATTATTGCCAGTTTAGTATTTTTTTCTTTTCTTTTAAAAAGTTTTCAATTATTTTTTGCTTTTTTTGTTTTAATTTCTTTAAACATATTTTTAAAGATATTGTTTATCTCTAAAATTTTCCATGCACATTGTCATGCACAATTTGACTTGATCTGTCTCAGTTTATATAGACCTCTTAATAGGTTCTATTATTCTATTCACAGACTGTTGATTCTATATGAATATTTCAAATTCTGTCTTTTCTCTTAAAACTTCTTTATTTTCCAGGAATTTGTAGATTCCTACCCTCCTTGCTGTGATTTTAACTTATTCCTGGATTTTAATATAGTAAGCAGGTGATAGCTGTACCATATCTGTACCATATTATACTGTACTTCATTGCTACAACTGCTCCACAACAGAAACTACTTCAAAGGGAAGCAAACGATGAAATTGCTAGATTTAGGGAATGTCATGTTTTTGTTAAACTTTGTTTTATCCTTTTAGGTTTGTATCTTCTTTTGTTTTCTTATACAGATAGTCCTCAAATTACAACAGCAATTAGGACAAAAATTTCTATTGCTTAATGATCTGGTCATTAAAGCACATCAAGCGCATCACTTAGCAACAGCAATCCCTGCAGTCCCAATTGCCATTATTAACTGAATAGCAGTAGGATCCCTTTGCAACTTCCTGCCAGCTTTCTACAACCAAAGTCAGGAAGTTTCAAGTCCCAGGCAACTTGCAAGAAGGCTGGCAGGGAAATAAACAGCTGATGCCGCGGTAGTTGGGAAGACTTGGGGTGGTTGTTGCCAGTTAGGAACAGGCAAAAGGGAGGTGTGGTGAGGCTTGAGGGGGATGCATGGAGTACATGAGTGGTATCTGCTTTATAAATACCTGAGTAGTCCATTGGCTAGACTAGTCCCTTCTAATACTAATGTTCGGTCAACTTTCCCCCCATTCTGTTTCTATATTTATGACAAGCAACTTAAATTTAAGTATACTACAGTATTACCTAGAGCATTCCCTTGCTCTACTAACTACTAACTATGACTAATCATTTTGTTAAGAAAATCCCAGTAAAATTAGTCTGGCATGACCTGTATCCCATATATACTTCTAGATTCTTTCAAACAAACAAACTGTTTGATATTCTTTTTTAGGATTTTCCTAGGTATTCAATAAATTATTCAATAAACACTTACATGATCACCTTTGCAAATATTGTATTTTTTGCTCCATAAGACGCCCTTTTTTGTCTCCCAAAAGTGGCTGGAAATGTCTCTGCGTCTTATGGAGCGAATATTGCTGAAGCCATGCCCACCTGACAGCCCCCACACTTTGGCCATTTTCGGCCTCTGCATATTTCATTTTCAGCCTCCGTGCACCCTATTTTCAGCCTCCATGCATCGTTTTCAGCCCATACCAGGAAGTGGGGATCGGCGGTGATAGGCAGTGTCAATGCCCGCCACCTGAAATGGGCCATGCAGAGGCCAAAAAGGGGCACACAGAAGTGGTGATAAGCAGCAGCAGCGATTGGTGGTGATTTTTTGCCACCTGGAACAGCTGATGGGCTGTATTCCAGGAGGCCAGTCCAACTGCCAATCAGTTGCTTGTGCTAAATCAGGCTGTGATAAAGTGCTGAAGTTGACCAGGCTGTTTGCCATTTGCTATTTGCTTCAAGGACACTAGACAGAGGAATATTGGATGGAGTATTCTCTGCTGGGAGGCAGAAGCAGATTTTTTTTTCTCCCCAAAAGCTAGGTGCCTCTTATGTTCTGGAGCGTTTTATAGTGCAAAAAGTACGATGATGGTATACCTTCCACAATGTTTTTCTTTCTCTAAGTAGTAAAATTTTACCATAGAAGTAACTTTGTTATTTCTGTCTGCAATATAAAAATTGTTCAGTACAGCTAAGATTATTTTAAATGGCTGGAATAATTGTCATCTTAAATCAAAATAAAAGGCAACAACTTAAAAATAGTCCACGTAGTCAATACTAGAGGTAGTCCTTGACTTACAACCATAATTTTGTCCAAAATTTTCATTGCTAAGTGAAACAATAATTAAGTGAGTTTTGCCCCATTTTTCGATCTTTCTTGCCACAGTTCACTGCAGCCGTTAAGTTAGTAACATGATTGGTAAGTGAATCTGGCTATCCCGTTGACTTTGCTTGTCAGAAGGTTGCAAAAGGTGATCACATGGCTCCAGGACATTGCAACCATCATAAATATGAGCCAGTGCTAAGCATTTGAATTTTGATCACATGATCATGGGGATGCTTCAACAGCCCTAAACATGAAAGTTGGTTATAAATCACTTTTTACAGTGTCACTGTAACGTTGAACAATCACTTAACAAATGGTTGTAAGTCAAGGACTATCCATATCTTATTTATTTATTTATTTTGTCAAACGATTATAAGATAATAGGTATAGCATAGTTATGAATACATGAAATGGGCGTTGGTTCTTACCTGATACGCCTCTTCTCGTGGAACTGCGTAGAGCATCCAGAGAGTGGGAGGTGCTTCAGTCTTCACTTCTCACAGGCTGAGCTGAAATTGAGGAACGCCCTTCTCCTCCACGTGACTCCTCCATGCGTTCCTCCCAGTTTTATCGAAGACGAGAGGACAAAAAAACCCCTCTACTCTTAAGTATTAAACAACTTGAACTACAACATTAGAAATCATTGGCCGAAACAGGTTTTCCCCCTTCACAGATGGACCAACAGGGTGGGGCTGGATGCTCTACGCAGTTCCACGAGAAGAGGCGTATCAGGTAAGAACCAACGCCCATTCTCCGTAGAACTGCTGCGAGCATCCAGAGAGTGGGACATACCAAAGCCAGTGTGTCCTACGGGTGGGAGTCCGTCTGGATTGGAACTTCCCCAGGATCTCTAACCACTTGCTGCAAAACTCGCCTGCCAAAAGATGCTTCAGCTGAGGCATAAACATCAATCTTATAATGTCTTATAAAGGGAGATGGGGAAATCCAGGTGGCCGCCCGGCAAATATCAAGAACAGACGCCTGAGTAGCCCAGGCTGCCGAGGTAGCTGCACTTCTGGTGGAGTGAGCGGTAACCCCACTGGGAACTGGAATATCTTGAACTAAATAGGCTTTGGATATGGTAGCCCTAATCCATCTGTCTACCGTGGACGGAGAAACCTTACAGCCTAGTGTCTTTGGCTGAAAGGACAAAAAGAGAGACTCTGTCTTCCTGATGGACTGCGTGCGAGAAATGTAAATACGCAAAGCCCTTCAAACATCAAGGGTGTGCCACTGCCTCTCTTGCTCGCGCAGAGGCTTCGGGCAAAAATTAGGCAGGACCAACTCCTGCGCCCTGTGGAACGGTGAATTAATCTTCGGCATAAATGCTGGGTCTGGTCTCAGAACCACCCGATCTGAATGAAAAATGCACAGATCTTTTCTCACGGATAGAGCTGCAATTTCAGATATCCTTCTAGCCGAAGTAATAGCCACCAGAAAAACTGCTTTAACTGCTTTAAATGTAAGAAATTGAAGTGACGCCTCCCTGAGAGGCCCAAAAGGAGATCTAGTCAAGGCCAGGAGAACTTTATTAAGGTCCCATGTCGGGTACCTATGCACTACTGACGGGCGCAAATTAGAAGCCCCTTTAAGAAAAGCCTTGATTCGAGGATGGTGGGAAAGGGGACCAAAAGGACCGCCAGCAACCACCGTTGAGAGCGCCGCTACCTGCCTCCTTAAGGTGTTAGGTGATAAACCTCCATCTAGGCCATCTTGTAAAAAGGCCAGGATCTGCAACTGAAGGAGAGCGTGGGTCGATGAATGATTTGTGGCACCAGTTACAGAAACTTTTCCAGGTTGCATCATAAATGCGAGTGGTAGAAGGTCTTCTAGCTGCCAAAATGGTGTTAATGACCTGTGCTGATAAGCCTTCCTCAATCATCCTTTCCCGCTCAACCTCCAAACGGCCAACTGTAGCCACTGTGGCTCTGGATGGAGCAGTGGGCCTTGCGACAGCGAAATCTGATCCAACGGAATCCTTCATGGCGGAGATACTGACAGATTGCGGAGGTCCGCAAACTATGGCCTTCTGGGCCAATAAGGTGCCACCATGAGGATCTCTGCTTTCTCGGCTATCAATTTTCGAATCACCCTGGGGATTAATGGAAGCGGAGGGAAGGCGTACAGTAGCCCGGGAGGCCACGGGCAATGCAAGGCATCGTGATTCTCTGCTCCGCTGGAGGGATAACGGGAGAAGAACCTCGGTGTTTGCGCATTGAGCGGAGACGCAAAAAGGTCTACTAGGGGCTGACCGAACCTGGCTGCTGCTTCTCTGAACAGATGTGGGTGCAGGCGCCACTCTGCCTGATCCAGTGTTGCCCTGCTGAGCCAGTCTGCTTGGACGTTGGAGGCCCCGGAAATGTGCTCCGCTCTGATGGATAAGAGGTGCGCTTCTGCCCATCGACACAGTCGCTCGGCCTCTCTCATGAGAAGGAGGGAATGGGTGCCCCCTTGCCGATTGATGTGGGCCTTGGTTGTAGTATTGTCCGTTAGGACCAGGACATGGCGCCCCCTTACCCGATGAAGAAATGTTCGCAGAGCCAGGTACACTGCACGAAGCTCCAACCAGTTGATGCTCCGACTTCGCTCCGAACGGGTCCAAACTCCCTGTGCTGAGAGAGATTGTAGATGGGCCCCCCATCCGGAAAGACTTGCATCTGTCGTGAGAACAACCCTTTGAGGTTCCTGGAATAGCTGACCTCTGTTGACAGATGGTCGCGTCCACCACAGGAGGGAGGCGAGAACTTTCGGCGGGACCTTCACTATAAACCTTGACGTGCTCCTTCCTGAACGCTGATATGGCAGGAGGAACCATTGCAAAGATCTGGAATGCAAGCGAGCCCATGGAATAATGGAAATACAGGAAACTAGCTTCCCTAGCAGTTTGGATAAATTGAGCAACGATGCTTTCCCGGTCCGCCGGATATCTCTGATAGTGGTGCGGATACTAATAAGTCTCTCCTGAGAGAGAAAGACCTTTCCTTCAACAGAGTCAATCACAGCCCCTAGATGAGATATACTAGTGGAGGGAGTAAGCTGACTCTTTTCCCAGTTCACTAAGAACCCGTGGGACTGAAGTACCGAGAGGGTAGCGCTAGTATCGCTCTCGGCTTGATGTCGGGAAGGGGATACAACCAGGATATCATCAAGGTAACAGTGGATCCGGATGGGAATTTGTCTAAGGTGAGCTGCAATAGCCGCCAACACCTTAGTGAAAGATCTCGGGGCTGAGGCTAGCCCAAAGGGGAGGGCTACATCCTGGAAATGCTGATATATTATAACAAAATCTGAGATATTTAGAATACGAGGAATGAATGGGAATATGGCGATAAGCCTCGGAAAGGTCAATTGACGTAAGCCAGTCTCCTTCTCTGATGCCCTGTAAAATCGACTGCAGAGTCTGCATTTTGAATTTATGGCATACAATAAAACGATTTAACCTCTTAAGATCTAAAATGGGTCTCCATCCCCCGGAATGTTTAGGCACCAAGAATAAAAGTGAATAGAAACCCCTTCCCTGTTGGGAGAGGGGTACAGGTTGAATAGCCCTAACATCAGAGAGATGTTTGATGGCAGAAGTCATAAGAGCCCGTTTAGTAGGATTCCTAGAAATGGGTGAAACCCTGAAATGTTCAGGGGGAGGAGAGAGAAACTGCAGGGTCAAGCCAAAGCGCACTGAATCTGTAACCCAAGTATCAGAGGTAGATTCCTCCCACTTGTCTGCAAAATGCCTGAGGCGGCCGCCTACAGTAAGAAAACCTGCAACGCTACCTGGGCCGGCGGGCCACTTTACTCCCGGAACCCCTGAAGGGCCTTCTGTAGCTGCCCCCTCTCTTGCCTCTGTCTCCCGAGTCACCCCGGTCCTGGTAGGACGGCCGGAATGAGGGAGAGCTCTGAAATCTAGGAGAGAATGATGACTGGAAGGAGGGACGAAAGGAGCCCCTCCGAAAGGAGCCCCTCCGAAAGGACTGGGAACTCTTGGCTTCCTGCCTACGAAAAAGTGAAGGCAGAAACTTTTTCTTATTTCGGGTCTCCAGGAGTAATGGCTCCAGAGTGGGCCCGAATAATTTCCCTTTTACTATGGGGGCTGAAGCCAACTTAGACTTATTTTTAATATCAGCCTGCCAGTGTCGAAGCCAAAGCAATCGTCTGGCAGAAACATGGGAAGAAATAGCTCGGGATGAGAACTTAACCGAATGAAAGGTAGCGTCGGCTGCAAATTCCGCCACTGCCGTGATCTTTGCAATATCTTGATGGGCTCTGGTATCAGCTGGGAAAATGTGTTGCTTCAGCTGTCTGAGCCACCTGATGGAGGATCGGGTGAAAAAGGAAGCGGCCGTGGCCGACCGGATAGCCCAGGCATCAGCGGTGTGAGCCCGCCGGAGCGCCATCTCCGCTCGCTTATCCTCCGGCTTCAGTGCCTCTAGTGCATCGGTAGGATTGGAAGAAGAAGCAAGCCTTATAATTGGATCATCTACTTCCGGGGTATCTAACATAGCTGAGAAATCCGAATCCAGGGTAAACAACCTCTTGTCCTGACTAGAAGGGGCCGGAGAAGGACCCACCGAGGCCAACTGCTTTGCTACCAGATCTGAGAAGATTGGGGGGGGCGGAATAATGTCTGCTGCCACTGTCGGCTGTCTAAACATAAGGTCATCAGGACCTTCTGGACTCGATGGAGGGGGTTCAAAAGGAGGCTGAGAGGCCAGACCTGAAATGTTCTTTGCCTTAAATAGCAAGGACTTAAATAAATGGGGTTTAAAAAGACCCACAACAGCCGGTTGTTCAGGAGAAAGACCCTCATCTTCTGACATTTCTCCCTCCATTAGGTCCCCCTCCAGAAAGGGTTCCGAATACTGTAAGGAACCTCTGTCAGAACCTTCGTACTCTCCGAACGGTTCAAGGCCCACTCCCTCTTCTTCTTGGGTATCCTCCCCCTCTGGGAATGGAACATCCATGTGAGGAGGTACCTGACCATGCTGTGACGCTGGTGCAGAAGGAGATCTCCCGGATAAAGACTCAGCCTCGGGAGTCCTCCCTCGGGAATCCGGTCTAGCGAGCTGCTGCATTCCTTCAGCTATACCTTGACGGATGGCAGACTGCATCCATTCTCTGATGTTCTCAGGTACAATAATTGGAGCAGGATCCTCAGAGCGTAGACCTGCAGCGGTTGGCGTAAATGTCGCCTCTGGTACACGGGAGGACTGGCGGCCTCGGGTGGAAGTATTGCCCCTAGAGGAAGATGGTTGGCTCGGCGGGGGGGGGGGTAGAAGGAAAGGCAGATGTTATAGAGTGAGACTCTTTAGCCCGCTTGCTAAATTCCCTTTCTAGGGCCTTATGACGTCGTAAGGCATCTCTTTGAGAAGCACTGGAAGAATCCTTGTCCCTTCTGCGAAGGTAGTGCGTCTTAGACTTGGCCTTCAGAGAAGAGCCAGTAGGATTAGCCTCTGCCATGGTATTGAAAGAAAAATGGCGGTTGGCACGCCTAGGAGTTCGGCCTACAAACGTAAACCGGTTTTCCTAAAATTGGGTCACGTCCCCCTTTTTGAAATAAATTTTATTCTAGAACTAGCTATTATCTATTCAAAAAAATCTCCTTTCTTTCTCTCTCTCTCTTTTTTTTTTTTAAAAAACCTTATGCAATAAAAAAACAGAAAACAATTCTAGCAGCTAAATTAAAAATCTGAATATATACACTAGTGATTAAATACAAAAAAAGGGGTCAGGTTCAAGTAAGGAAAACCACATAGCCCCAAAAGGTACAGCAAATAATAATAATAATAATAACTTAATTCCAAATAGACCAAATGAACGCTGAGGCCAAGCAATTGTGAAAGGCAAGATAAGAAAAAAGAGATAGGCCTCTATAGGCAGCCCCCCAACAACATGGAGAGTACGTGCCTGCGCTTCTGAACTAGCTGCGGGCCAAGGAAGAAAGCCAACAATATTAACTCTAAGAGAGACAGCAGGGCACAGGACCACAGTGCTCTCCCAGTAAAAATAAAGGCTCCACGCGGCCTGACGGTCCCGCTAAGGGCCTACAAAAAAACCTCGCAGCTCACTCTCAAACTAAAAGGAAAAAGGCCTTACTTGTTAAGAAAACAAAATGGCGCCGGCCACGAGGCGTGCCCAAAATGGCCGCCCGGCTCAGAACGCACAGCTCAGAAGCGCACCAGCCCACCGCAACTTCAAAAGAGAGAAGGAAAGAGCTGGGAGAGGAAGCGCTGCCTCCTCTGAGGCATTCTAGGGGGGAAGACGCAATTTGCGCTTTTAAAATACAACGCAGGGCCAAGCGGCTGAGCCCAGCACACTTGGAACAGCAGAGGATAGATTAGAAGGGGTGGGGGGGGACAAAGGGCTCCAACCCCTTACTTCCCTCCTGGGAGCGAAATCGCTCCACCAACTAAATTTGGGATCGCACTAGCCTTGCAGGGAGAGGGAAAAAAAAAAATGAATCAAACCTGATCCAACTTTCAACGATCACCTGAAACGGCCAAGGAACTAGAAAAAGCTGCCTGCTTCTCGAAGGCTGAGCTAAAACTGGGAGGAACGCATGGAGGAGTCACGTGGAGGAGGAGGGCGTTCCTCAATTTCAGCTCAGCCTGTGAGAAGTGAAGACTGAAGCACCTCCCACTCTCTGGATGCTCGCAGCAGTTCTACGGAGAATGGATACATATAAGAAAAATAAAAAAATAATAGGACAGGGATGGTAGGCACATTGGTGTGCTTATGCACGCCCCCTACAGATTTCTTAGGAAGGAGGTGAGGACAATCTAAGGTTAAAGTGTTTGGGGTTTGGGGAAGAAACCACAGTCAGGTAGAGTATTCCATACGTTGACCACTCTGTCGCTGAAGTCATATTTCCTGCAATCAAGTTTGGTGCGGTTTACCTTGGGTTTGTATCTATTTTGTGCTCTTGTATTGTTATGGTTGAAACTGAAGTATTCATTGACAGGTAGGACATTGCAATATATAATTTAATATACTATACTTAAATTGGACCGAAGGCAGCATAGTTCTAAGTTTTCTAGGTCTAGAATTTCATTTCACATGCTCACATGGATAACAAATTCTTAATTTGTTATCCATGTGACCTAGTCTCAGTGAGCCCGGAATATTCTTGAATCCATCCTCTAGGATGGCTGAAGGCAAGAGTAACAGATAACAGATAATCAGAGTTGGAAGGGACCTTGCAGTTCATCTAGTCCAACCCCCTGCCCAAGCAGGAAACCTTACACCATTTTTGACAGATGGGAGTCCAATCTCTTCTTGAAAGTCTGAAGTGATGACACTCCCACAACTTCCGAGGACAAGCTGTTCCATTGGTTGATTGTTCTGTCAGAAAGTTTCTCCTTATTTCCAGGTTAAATCTCTGCTTGTTCAGCTTCCATCCATCGTTCCCTGTCTGGCCTACAGGCACTTTAGAAAATAGCTTGACCCCTTCCTCTCTGTGGCAGACCCTCAAATATTGGAAGACTGCTATCATGTCTCCCCTGGTCCTTCTCTTCACTAGACTAGCCCTGCCCAGTTCCTGTAACCATTCTTCATATGTTTTAGTCTCCAGTCCCCTAACCATCCTGGTTGCTCTTCTCTGTACTTTTTCTAGAGTCTCAACATCTTTTTTTATACTGTGATGACCAAAACTGGATGCAGTACTCTAGGTGTGGTCTTACTAAAGCTTTATAGAGTGGTATTAGTAGTATTAGTAGTAGTAGATCCTAATTGTATCCCTCTTTTAATGCAGTATTAAAACACACCCTAGATGTGCTATCTAAAATTGTAAGACTGTCTTCTCTTGAAGGCTCCAAATAGAGGTCTTAAATGGATTCTGAAATAATATAACAGGAATCATTTTTGGCTATCTACTGGATTAAATTATTCAAAAGTGCTCATGACACACAGAAGGAGATTGCTTTAAAACTTTCTGATAGATGACTTACTGTAGTACTTTAGCTAATGATTTATAGGTTATGTTCAGGAGTTGCTAGATGTGCAACTCCTTTCTATAGCAATTCTCATGGTGAGGGCAATTTTAAACTTCATGATCTTAATTTAGGACACACAGTATGATTGATGGTGAAGATAAAGACTTCATTTTTCACTTGTAGGTATTAAATACAGACATTATTTAATATCTGTTCGCATCTTGGATCCTCATCCAAGGAATTTTCCACAGGAGCTGAAACATCCTCAGTGGGCTTGATGGCATCAGTTCCTGGTCAATATGCTATATGCTAAAAAGAAGTCTGCTACTTGATGATCCCTATGCCAGGAATTTAGAAATCATAACTTGCAATAGTATATCGGCAAGACCTTGAGAGACTGGGTAAAGAGAGACTGCCAAGGGATCGATCAGATAAGAGTGAGAATGGCCCACAACTGAGTATCTGGCAGGGCAAAAGGCTCAGAAGACCCCTCCCTAGATTCTGTTAATGTAGCCTTACAATAAAATAGAATTACCTCATCTGGTTGCAATTCTGTCAGTCTTCCCAAGTAGGCCCAATAGGAAACACAACTAGATGAGCTAATTCTATTCTATTGTAAGGCTACACTAACAGAAACTTTCAATTATGAAAGTAGCCACCCACCACCCACCCCCAATCTTCTTTACAACCTGCAAAATTTGGAGTGGGATCCCTTCTGTCTCTCTTTTTCTGTCCATTAGGCAACTGCAGGCTATGCCTTCTCTTATTTGACTGTTACTTCAGCAGTATCTCTTTCCCCATCTCCTTCCCCATGATGAGCCAACTGCTATGTGAATTATTAGGTTAGTTTTCCTATCACAAGATACACTATTTTTGGCTATTTGCCTGGACTACTCTGTTGATCCACACTTTATCTTCTCAATGGTATTTTGTGGGGTCCCCCTATATGCAATACCTTCCTTAACCCAGCTACTGTACAGAGAAAAGAGGAGTCATTTTGAAAAATTCTGCTGGGAAAGATTTTTAATGTGGTCAAATAATTACAAATATATAAGAGTCTTCTTGGAATCTAAGTCTTGGCAAACGTAATTACAAATCTTGTATTTGGCAATCAAAATAATGAATATTTAAATGGGAGGATGTACAATACAGTTAGTCCTCAACTCACAACCACAACTGAGCCCAAAATTTCTGTGACTAAGTGATACAGTTAAATGAATTTTGTCCCATTTTATGATCTTTCTTGCCACAGTTGTTAAGTGAATCACTGCAGTTGTTGTTAATAACATGGTTGTACTTCAAGTGAATCTTGCTTCCCCATTGACTTTGCTTATCAGAAGATCACAAAAAATGATTACATGACCCCGGCACACTTCAACTGTCATAAATATGAGTCATTGCCAAGCATCTAAATTTTGTTCATATGACCATGGCGATGCTGCAGTGTGAAAAAGTTCATATGTCACTTTTTTCAGTGCCATTGTAACTTCAAACGGTCAGTAAAAGAACTGCTGTAAGTCGAGGACTACCTATATACAAAGAATTAAGAATGAATTACTAGTCTCTTATTACACCCTGAACTATCTTACAGGTTATCTTCTGCAGCTACCAATCAGCCAATTCTCTTTCATTTCCCATCTCAGACTCAGAAGTTGTTGGTCTAAAAGCAGTCTTCGTTGCTAGTAAGAAATGTAACAATAATGCTCTCATAACTCTGTTCATAGAAATTATCTACTTGAAGATTATTGTATTCTGGCAAAGTCCACTACTATTTCATAAAACCCATTCTTGCTTTTCAAGACACAAACAATAAAACAAAACAAAACAAAATAATAAAATAAAACAAAACAAAATAGTTCCATGGCTACTCTGATGCCATTTTCCTTCAAACTCCTCAGTCTACCTATACGTAGACAAGATAAATGAAAGCTAACTAGAAAAATATTTGGTCTGATTTGAACTATATGACTCTTTTTAGAATGAAATGCAATACAAAGACCTTATATTGGAGGCAAGGGCAATCATTCCCAATCTAACTGGAGGTAGTGTTCATTTCCTATTATCTTTAATCAATACAACCACTGATTGTATTCTAAAATATTTGAAAGCTACCGTGTTGACAAACAACCTACCTAGGAGAAATTTCCATAAAATGTTGCATATAATTTACAGATATTGTCTCAGATCTTAATGAACAGAAACTATAATAATACAAAAAATGCAAAGGTTTTTTAAACTCATGTTATATTACATTTAGTTAATATAATAGACAAAATCTTAGTTCATTTTTCCACACAATCACATTACCTAACATAGTAAATCTATTTTAAATTGGTATTCGAATGGCCCTTTCCAGCCTACTACATGGAAAAAGGAATGAGTTGACAACTAAATTAAAGTGATTTATCCAATATTTGTTATCATTAAATAGTTCCTTTCACACAAGCAAGGAAGTTATTGGCTACCCAAAGATAACTTGTGCTAAAATCCAATGAATAATCTTTTGGAAGACCAACTGAATATAGTAAAACTAATGTCCAAGCGAACTGCATTAGCCACAGAAGAAACTTGTTTTATATAAAAGATTCAGATATGTTTTCCAATTAACCAACTGCAAAAATTCAAACTGTTGATATGTAGTTGCTTACATATATTTAGGGGCCATGGAGGTGAAAAAAAAATGACATGATAATTCATTAATAGCTAGCTGTAAAAAAATTCCCACCGTGTTATGGGTTTAGGAGGTACGATAAGGTCAGTTTATTTTGATGCTGTTTCTAGTGGATCTTCTAAGATAAAAACCAGATCATCTGCAAATGCTTGCAATTAAATTCTTCCTTTTTAATTTTCATCCCTTTTATATTCTTTTCATCTCTAATATTTCTATTTAGTACTTCCAAAGTTAACACAAACAACAGAGGTGATAGTGGGCACCCTTGTCTTGTTCCTTTTCTTATATTAATAGAGTCTGTCAGTTCTCCCTCTATCATTACCTTTGCTTATGATATATAGCTTCTATTGCTTGAATAAATTTTCTAGCAAAGCCCATCTGTTCCAGCAGTAATAACATGAATCTCCAATTCACATTATCAAATGCCTTCTGTGCATCTAGAAATATCAAAGCCATTTGTTTTTCGGCATGTGCCTTGTAGTATTCCAAAGTGTCCAAGATTACTCTCATATTGTCTTTGATTTGTCTCTTTGGCAGAAATCCATTTTGGTCAGGATGGATAAAATTATTTAAATATTTTAAGTCTTTCTGCCAATGTTGAAAAAAAGATTTTATAATCTGTGTTTAGTAAGGAGATAGGTCTATAGTTCTTGATTTGTAATGGATCAGTCTCCTCTTTTGGAACAAGTGTGATATAAGCTTCTGACCATGATTTAGGTATCCTCTTCTGTAAATACTGTTTAGCTCTTTCCTCATCAATATTCTCTTGTGTGCATAGTTTCCCATAATAATCTCGAATAATTTCCTTCTTCTCTTTACTACCATAGCAAACTTGGCCTTGGTCATCTATTAATTGCAATATTTTCCTTGATTCTTTCTCCTTTCCCAATTTATTTGCTAACCATCTACCTGGTTTATTTGCATCTTCAAAATAGTTCTATTTGGCACCTCTAATTTTTTGTGCTAATTCTTCTTTTTCTATTAGACCCATTTTATGTTTGGTTATATCCATTTTTAGCTTAATGTCCTTTCTCTGTGGCATTTTCTGTAGATCTTTTTCAAGTCCTTTATACTCATCTTCTAATGCCTTAGAGGCTAATCTTTTCATGGTATTTCTTTTCCTTGTATAGTCTATTATCAAGCCTCTGGCAAATGCCTTCACTGTATCCCACACATTCTGGATTGATGTATCTTTTTTGTTTTCTCCAAAGAAAAAGGCCAATTCTTTCTCCATCCACTGTATGAAGTCTTTTCCCTTTCAAATAGTATTATTTAACGTCCATCTAGATCTTCTTCTTTGTCCTTTCCATTTAATTGTCATTGGATTGTGATCTGCCCAAGTACTTGTTTCAATATTTATTTCTTGAATATTAATTAACAATTCTGTTGACATCCATATCATATCTATTCTGGACCATGATAAGTGTCTATTTGAGTAGAAGGTGTATTGTTTAGTTTTAGCATTTCTTTCTCTCCATGTATCTTTTAAATTTATTTCATCTACCATTTTAAAAAAAGATTTAGGGAGAGTCTTTCTATTTTGCTTTATTGTTTTCTGTGTTGTGTAGTCCAGTTTATTGTCTACAATTCCATTAAAATCTCCCATTCTAACTATATTAACATAGTCCAGTTCAACTATTTTCATATGTAATTTTTTTATAGAATTCTTCTTAATTATCATTCGGGGCATACATTGCAATCAGGAGCGTTTTCGTAATATTGGCCATTATTTCCACCATTAATATTCTTCCGTCGTCATCAGTATAAATCAATTTCTTTAATATATAAAACCACTCCTCTTTTCTTACATTGTGTCAAGGAAGTGAATATTCTCCATAGAGCTGCTGCGAGCATCCAGAGTGGGAGGTGCTCCAGTCTTCACTCTTACAGGCTGAGCTATAATTGAGGAATGCTCCTCCTCCTCCACGTGACTCCTCCATAGCATTCCCCAGTTTTAGCTCAGCCTCGCTAGAGACAGGCAGCTTTAACAGTTACTCCTTGGCCGATCCAGGTTTTCTTCTCTCTACAAATTCAGGTTTGATCTCTCCTTTCCTCCTTGATCCCTGCACATTTGGTTCATCCTAAATTTAGCAAAGGAGCTATTTTTCACCCCTCAGGGGCGAGATATGGGGGTTTAGAGCCTTTTTTGCACCCCCCCACCCCCGCTCCTTTTACTTTTGCTGCTTTGCAAGCCGTGCTGCATCTAAACAGCAGCTTCTGCTTGCACTCTCTATAGCGCTCCGTTGCGCCTTCCCCCCCACAAACGCCTTGGAAGGAGGAAAGCTTTCTTCTTGCCGTCCCTCTTTTTCACCTGCTTTCTGGCTTGCCTTTTGTTGTTATTGAGGGACTTGTGTCATCTCTGAGCTCTTTGCGCCGGGGACGGTGGCCATTTTGGGTGTGCCTCGTGGCCGGCTGCCATTTTGTTTTTCTCCTCTGTTTGCACGATCTTGCTACAATGCTTCTGAAGGCCCATAGCGGGACTGGCAGGCCGTGTGGAGCCTAATTATTTAGAGGGTAGTGTGGTTCTGTGCCCTGTTGCCCCCTTTTTCAGTTTTCGTTGGCTGATTTTCCGCAGCTTGCTCAGAGACGCAGGCACCAACTTCCCATTTTGTTTGGGAGGCTGCCTCAGGAGGCCTTTTTTTGTTTTTTTGCCTTGTTGTTGTTATTTGTTCTTCCTGGCCTCAGCGTTCATTTGGCCTTTTGGATAATCAAAGATATTCCTTAATTTTTGTGTTACTTATATGAAAACAATGAATAAACAAGAGAATAGAATAAATTATTATTAATTTTTTTGATTCAATTGGCACCCTTTGGGTTCCTCCTTCAAAAAAAAATAAAAAAATAAAAAAAATAAAAATAAATAAATAAATAAAATAAAATAAAATAAAATAAAATAAAATAAAATAAAATAAAATAAAATAAAATAAAATAAAATAAAATAAAATAAAATAAAATAAAATAAAATAAAAAAAAATTTCCAAAAGGGGGACACGGCCCAACCTTAGGACAGCCGGCCTGCATTGTAGGCCGAGATTCCAGGCGTGCCAACTGCCCTTTTTGTCTAATATCTTTCTTTATTCCTTTTATTATCATGGCAGAGGACAATCCCAGCGGACCTTCCTTGAAGGCTAGGTCAAAGACGCACCATTTGCGCAAACGGGACAAGGACTCATCCAAAGCCTCTCAGAAGGATGCCTTAAGGCGTCATAAGGCTTTGGAGAAGGAGTGTGACAAACGGTCCAAAGACTCGCATTCTGTAACCCTTACTCTTCCCACCCCCTCTACCTCTGCTCAACGCCCCCCCCCACCAGAATAACCTTCTCTTTCTAGGTGCAGTTCACCTGCCCGGAGTTGCCAAGCCTCTTGAACACCGGAAGCGACATTCACACCAACCGCTGCGGGCCTATGCCCAGAAGGCCCATCCACGACCATCATTCCGGATAGTATTAGAGTATGGATGCAGTTGGCTATCCGTCAAGGAATAGCGGAAGGTATCCAACAGCTGTCCAGACCAGGCTCACAAATGATGGCGCCTGATGTTGAATCTGTTTCAGGAAGATCCCTCTCCAGGCCGGAATCGCAACACGGTCAGGTACCTTCCCAAATGCAGCCTCCTTTCACGGAAGGGGAGGAGGCTCAGGAAGAGAAGGAAATGGGCTTTGAACCCTTCAGGGAAGAGGAAGGGTCAGATAGGGGGTCCCTACAATATTCCGAACCCTTTTTCAAGGTAGACCCTATGGAAGGAGAAATGTCAGAGGACGAAGGCATATCTCCTGACCAACCTGTCTTTGTAGGCCTGTTTAAGCCTCATTTGTTTAAGTCCTTGCTATTTAAGGCAAAAAATATTTCGGGCCTGACTTCCCAGTCACCCTCTGATCCATCTCCACTGACCCCAGGGGGCCCAGAAGATTCTATATTCAAACTACCGGTCGTAGAAACCGAGGTCATTCCTACTCCACCAATTTTCTCCGACTTGGTAGTGAGACAATTGGCCTCTTCGCCCCCCCCCCCCCCGCTCCTTCCAGCCAGGCCAAGAGATTGTTTAATCTCGATACAAAGTTCTCTGTCATGTTAAACACTCCCGAGGTGGACGACCCCATAGTGAGACTAGCATCATCCTCTAACCCCACTGGCACTCTGGAAGTGCTGAAGCCAGAGGACAAGCGGGCAGAGATGGAGCTACGGCGGGCACATCAATCGGATGCTTGGGTCATTCGATCAGCCACGGCCGCCTCTTTTTTCACCCGATCTTCCATCAGATGGCTCAGACAATTGAAACAGCATGTCTCCCCGTCAAACACCAGGGCCCATCAGGACATTGCCAAGCTCACGGCCGCAGCGGAATTTGTGGCCAACGCTACCTTTCACTCTGTGAAATTTTCTTCTCGGGCCATCTCCTCGCACGTTACTGCCCGGCAACTGCTTTGGCTTAGACACTGGCAGGCCGACATTAAGAATAAAATTAAATTGGCCTCAGCTCCCATCTTGGGAGGCAAATTGTTTGGCCCGGCACTAGAGCCTTTGTTGATGGAGAGCCAGAATAAAAAGAAGTTCCTCCCATCCCTTTTTCACAGGCAAGAGTCCAGAGGGTCCCAGCCCTTTCAGAGGGACTCCTTTCGTACCTCCTTGGGCACCAGGAAGGGAGACTGGCTCACATCTATTGACTTCTCTGAGGCATACCTTCACATCCCTATTCACCCCTCGTGTTTCAAATATTTAAGATTTTGCTACAACGGCCAGCATTTTCAATACGTGGCCCTTCCTTTTGGTCTAGTCTTGGCCCCAAGGACCTTCACCAAGGTGTTTGCAGCGCTAGCGGCTCACCTCAGACACTTCCCTATCCGCATTCAATGCTATCTTGACGACATCCTCATACTATCCCCTATCCAACACCAAGCCGAGCGTGACACTAAGACCACCCTCTCGGTGCTTCAGGCTCACGGTTTCCTCGTAAACTGGGAGAAGAGTCAGCTTAGTCCTTCCACCCGAATAGCTCACTTAGGGGCAGTGACTGACTCAGTTGAAGGGAGGGTTTTCCTTTCCCCTGAAAGGTTCAGCAGTATCCAGAAATCGATCAGGGCCATTAGACGGGCAAGATAGGCCTCATTGCTGGACTTATCCAAATTACTTGGACAATTAGTTTCATGCATATCTATTGTTCCCTGGGCCCGCCTACATTCCAGATCCCTGCAGTGGTTCCTCCTGCCTTATCAACGTTCCGGAAGGAGCAATTCAGGACTCATGGTGAAGGTTCCTCCAAGAGTTCTCGCCTCCCTCCTCTGGTGGACCAGACCCGCTACCAACAAAGGACATCTTTTCAAGGAGCCCCAAAGAGTCACTCTCACAACAGACCCCAGCCTATCCGGATGGGAGACCCACATGCAGTCACTTTCAGCTCAGGGAACTTGGTCAGCAACCGAGCGACGCTACAGCATCAACTGGCTGGAGCTTCACGCAGTATACCTGGCCTTACGCACCTTCCTCCCTCAAGTGCGAAGGCGCCACGTACTAGTCCTCACAGACAACACTACAACCAAGGCCCATATCAACAGTCAAGGGGGCACTCATTCCATCCGCCTCATGAGGGAGGCCGAGCGGCTCTGTCAGTGGGCAGAGGTCAATCTCTTATCCATCAGGGCGGAACACATCTCGGGGGTCTCAAATGTCCAAGCAGACTGGCTGAGCAGGGCCACTCTGGACCAGGCGGAATGGCGCCTACACCCCTCCCTGTTCAAGGAGGCGTCAGCGATATATGGTCAACCTCTAGTGGACCTGTTCGCATCCCCACTCAATGCCCAGACACCGAGATTCTTCTCAAGATACCCCACCAAGGGGGCAAAGAACCATGATGCCCTGTGTTGCCCCTGGCCCACGGGGCTTCTATATGCATTTCTCCCCCTCCCGTTGATTGCCAAGGTGATTCAGAGGTTGATCCTCAAGAGGGCGGAAGTTCTCCTGGAGGCCCCATATTGGCCCAGGAGACCGTGGTTTGCAGATCTTCGCAATCTGTCAGTGGCGCCCCCGTGGAGGATCCCACCAGACAGGGTCTCGCTGTCCCAGATCCACAGTGGCTTCAGTTAGTCATCTGGAGGTTGAGCAGGAAAGGCTAAGAAATGAGGGCCTGTCGGTCCAGGTCATCAATAATATCCTGGCAGCAAGACGGCCTTCAACTACCCGCATTTATAATGCAACCTGGAACATCTTTTGTAAGTGGTGCCACAAGTGTTCCATCAATCCGCTCTCCCCATCAATTGCCCAAATCTTGGCCTTCCTACAAGACGGACTGGATAGGGGCCTCTCTCCCAATACCCTGAGGAGGCAAGTCGCAGCCCTATCAACTGTGGTCGCTGGCAGCTCTGCTGGCTCGCTTTCCCACCACCCTCGCATCCAAGCATTCCTTAGAGGGGCCTCCAATCTGCACCCTCCAGTAATTCAGATGCCCGACTTGGGATCTTAATAAGGTTCTTATGGCACTGACTAAACCTCCCTTTGAGCCTCTCAGGGAGTTTCTCATGTTCAAAGTGGTCTTTCTTGTGGCAGTACAATCGGCTCAACGGATATCTGAAATAGCAGCTCTATCCGTTAGAAAGGATCTATGTGTTTTCCACACTGATCGGGTGGTTCTGCGACCAAACCCCTCCTTTATGCCAAAGATCAACTCGGCCTTTCACATATCACAGGAATTGGTTCTGCCTAATTTTTGTCCCAGGCCTTCTCGAGAAAGGGAAAGGCAGTGGCACACTCTCGATGTCCGAAGGGCACTTCGTATCTACATCTATCATACACAGTCTATCAGGAAGTCAGAATCTTTGTTCCTGTCATTTCAACCAAAGACGCTGGGTTGCAAAGTATCCCCGTCTACTGTTGGCCGCTGGATTAAAGCCACTATATCCAAGGCCTATTTGTCTCAGGCCCTTCCTGTTCCTAGTGGGATAACCGCTCACTCTACAAGGAGTGCAGCTACCTCGGCAGCCTGGGCTACTCATCGATTCAGGATATCTGCCGAGCGGCCACCTGGGCGTCTCCCTCTCCCTTTATACGCCACTATAAGATCGATGTTTACACTTCTGCACAAGCATCCTTTGGCAGGCGAGTCCTTCAACAGGTGGCGAGAGAACCGGAGGAGATTCCGGACCAGACGGAGTCCCTCCCATGGGACAGGCCATGCTTTGGTATGTCCCACTCTGGATGCTCACAACAGCTCTATGGAGAATGGGTGTTGGTGCTTACCTGACACGCCCTTTCTCGTCAAGCTGCGTAGAGCATCCAGCCCCACCCTAATTGATCTGTCTGGTGGGGAATCCTGTTTCGGCCAATGATGTCTATAGTTTATAGTTGAGACTTGTATAATAGTTAAGTTGAGAGGATAGTTCTTGTCTTCATAAAACTGGGGAACACTATGGAGGAGGAGGAGCGTTCCTCAATTATAGCTCAGCCTGTAAGAGTGAAGACTGGAGCACCTCCCACTCTGGATGCTCTATGCAGCTCGATGAGAAAGGGCATGTCAGGTAAGCATCAACGCCCATTTTCCCTAATTTTGGCTGTATCAACAATTGTTCACATTGTTTTTTAATATGTACTTCTTGTAGGCAGATTATATCAATTTTAATTTCTCTAATTTATGAAAGATTTTCCTTCTTTTAACGGCTGAGTTAAGTCCATTTATATTAATTATAATCAATTTTTTCTCTTCCATGGTTATATTTTGTAATTAGGTTTGACAGCTCTCATGGATCTTGGTTCACGTTGCTCTTTGGCTTCCACCTTTCCACCTACTGCACCTTCTTCTTTTTCAATCACCATTTGGCAGTCCTCTTGGAATTCAATTAGTGAGATTTCTTTTTCTGCCTCTTCCTCCCCTCTGAAAAATTCTGTGTAAAATGATTCGGTTTTCTCAATTGAATCAATTCTATATCTCTGTTCTTGCCATGTAAACATTAAACCTTCTGGAATCAGCCATCTATAATTCACCTCTTTTTAAAGTAACAATTTGGTCAAGAATCGGTATTCTCTTCTCATCTCTCTCACTCTTCTGGATACTTGTTTCAAGACCACAATCTCCTTGTCTTTATATTTCAATGTTTTCTCTCTTGCCACTTGCAATATTTGCATTTTAATGGCTTTCTTTGTAAATCTGATGTGAACTTCTCTTGGTAAGCTATTTCTCATCTCATATCTTGTGAAGACTCGATAAACCTCATCTATTCCATCCATCATCTTCCCTTCAGTTATTTCCAAAGCTTCAGCCAATATTTCTATCATTATCTCAGTTAGATGTTGTCCTTTTTCTTCCTCTGTGTTTTGGAATCTAAGATAAAAGTCTGATCTGTCCATTTCCCATCTCAGCATACCACTTTTATCTTGTTCAACCACAGTTAATCTGTTATCAATGTCTCCAATCTTCTTGTCTCTTTGTTTATCTTCTTCTTCAAGTTTTGGGAGTCTCTCATCATACTTCATCATTTGTTGGATGTTCTCCACTTTTACATCGGTTTTCCCTGTTCTTTGTTCAATATTCTCTATTCTTTGTTCAATGTTCTCTATTCTCTTTTCAATATTCTCTGATCTTGTTTGAATATTTTGTATTCCTTGCATAATCATCTGTAGGGTCACTTTTTCTTGTTCTTTTTCTTGCCTTAACATTGTCTGTATTGAACGCTGTCCTCCAGATGATGGAGAGGAAGAAGTTGAGAGAGCAGGAGCTGTTAATTTCCTACTCATTTTGAGCAATTCAAAATCTTCAGGTTCTTCTAGACCTTAATCCAATTGTAAAATAATCAATTGCAGTTCCAAATAAAAATAGTAGGAAAAAAGAAGCCAAATAGTAAAAATAATAATAAAAAAAAATTATTCAGGTTCTTGTATACCTTAATCCAATTGGTTGGTTAGATAACAATAAAAATTCAAAAATGAATTTTTGAAGGAAAAGACCATAAACATACACAAAAAAGAAAAAGTTGTAAAATCCTAAAAAAGGCGAAAAAGTGAAGAATAAAAGGCTAAAAAAAGAAAGGAAAAATTCTTCAGGTTCTTCAACACCTTAATCCAATTAAGAGGTCTCAAATATAAAAGGATGCATAAAAATAAACCAAAAAGAAAAAAAGAAAAAATCAATATGGAAGGTAGATGGAAAGACAAAAATACCAGAAAGGGAGAGAGAGAGAAAAAACTACTCCCTTAAAAAGAAAAAGAAGGGAAACATTAATACTAAAACTTTTCCTTTAAAATAAAAAGCAAGCGTAGAAATTTAACTTCCAAAGACAAGAAAAAAAACAAAGACAAGTTCCAAAGAGCCGAAAATCCAAATAGCTATTACAAAAAAAAAGTAAACTGATGAGAGGGGTAGCACAGCTTAGAAAAATTAAAAAGAGCACACTGCACTTTGTTTAATTATCCAAGGCTCTTGTTATAACTCTCTTCTCCAAAGACTTATCACCTTTTCTTTTCCTATAAGCTTCAACACCAGACTCCAGCTGTTGATAGAAACCCAGAAGAGCACCTGCAATAATACTCTCCCATGCTCTTCCCTCTATATTATCAAACAGGCAATGTCCTGGAAAAGAAGTCTTAGTTCTTTCTCAGCTTTGTCTGGTCAAAAGAGAGATAGAATATTTCCAAGCCTCTAGTTGGCAGTGTTACAAAGTTTCTTTAGCTTTCACTTTCCCCCTCCTTTTCCAAGTAAAATATAATAAGCATTAATTAAAAAAAGAAAAAGATTAAAAAAAATAACTAAAATAACTAAAAAAAATAACTAAAAAATAATTCCCTTTTAGTTGGCTAAAAATATTATTAAAATCAAAAAGGAGAAAAGAAGACAGAAAAAGAAGACAGAAAAACCAGTCCAGTTTCAAAATATAAGATCATGTGTAGAAAATCCAGCAATGAAAAAAAAATAAAAATATTACTTTGACATTCCTGTTTAAAATCGCCGCTTAATCAATTCTGTCAAAACTTTTAAAGATTCTTTCTTTTCCTTAGGGTGTCCTTTCAAATATTAAAATAAAGAAAAAGTTCTCACCAAACCGGCACATTCTCTCTTTCCGTTCTCTTTTGTTTCGGAGCTGTCCCAACTTCAGCAGTTTTAATGGCTGCCTCTTTGCCAAAAAGAGCTTCTCCTGGATCTACCAGGGACTTTGCGGTATCCCTGGGATCGACAGGATACGCTCTTTACATTCACCGTCTCTTCGGGATGGTTTAGATCCACTTGGACTGTCCAGGAGCAAAGATATCGGCAGCGATCTCAGACCTCCAAGATCGCATGCTGTATCATCACGATGCCAGCTCCACCCTCTCTTATTAACTTTCTTCGTAAGATATTTATTTATGTTTCATCACTTATAGGTATATATAAGTTTCTATCTGACATCTTATTTTAGTTTCCCCATGTTTTTGTGGATAGTGGAGAATGCATACTATATATGATTTTCAGTCTATTTTCGCAGATGTCTCAATGTAGTGACAATGTGACACTTTGGTTCAAGGAGAAAAGCAACAAAATATATGTTTTGAGTCTTTTGGAAGCTTATGGAACTTACTTTGCTTCATGAATCTATCTTGCAATAGCAGCAGCAATCACTCCCAAATTTCAAAATACTGCCTTCAGTAACATTGTTATAGTCTTCAAGAGCCAGAAATACGCATTTTTTTTTTTAAAAAAAAAAAGGTATTGCCCTTGGTTGCAGAAATAGTGCTTTGTTGACACTATTTTGAACCTGTTTCATTCTTGTTAGGATACATATTCCTAGTAACCTTCATTTTTCTGGAAGAATTGGAGGAATAGGACCTTCAATCCTTTTCAAAAAAAGCTGATAATACAATTTGAAGATCTATAGGTTCCATGAATCCTACATTACTTGACTCGGGTGTTAGGTCTCTGGTAACTTCCTTATTACCTACACAGAATAAATATTACCTCTGAGAATGTTATTACTTATGGAGAAAGGAGAAATAACTCCTGAACTAATGACAGCAATTAGGACTGGAGGAGCAAAGTGATCATTAAATGAAACACATGACTGGACATGTGACTACTTCACTCAATGATGGCAATCCTGGCTTATCTAGTTGCATTCATTAAACAAATGCAAGAGTATTAAGATGAATGTGGGAATGGCTTGGGTTGGGGGAGACTTGGGACTTACCAGCATGTGGAAACTTGCTATGGGCCAGAAAGCATTGGCTTTCTGGACCTACTTGCATACCTGAAGCTGCTGCAGCCCTGGAGGCCTTTGGCTGTTTCCCTCGCTAGCTGTCCAACAATGTGCAAGAATCTTTGAGTGGTTCCAGGGTTAACCGACACATGCAAAACTGTCAGGGCACTGACACCTTAGGCCAGGGGTGTCCAACCTTGGTAACGTTAAGCCTGGAGGACTTCAATTCCCAGAATTCCCCAGCCAGCTGGCTGGGGAATTCTGGGAGTTGAAGTCCTCCAGGCTTAACGTTACCAAGGTTAGACACCCCTGCCTTAGGCCTTCTCATCACACAGCAACACATGGAAGTCTTCAGCCAACTCCAATTTACCTTTCCATTTTTCTGCATCTTCTGGCAGACATGCCCAGCTGATGCAAGGTGGAGCCACCTTATAGAAGTTGCTTTGTGCCATTCTGCAAACAGACATTATTTTTACAATTTTTAGGAAGCTTTTCAAAAATGGGCTTTAAATATTGTAACAGTAGTGCCCATTTGCAAAATGACATGAAATCATTGGCTGACATGTCTGCAAGAAGCTGCAGAAAATCAGAAAGGTAAGTTGTGTGATGGTAAGTCCTGAAGCTGACTGAGGATTCCCATGCATGGCTAGTTAGGTGGGGAGTCCAGTTTGTTCCCTCTGCTTATCTCTGCCATCTTTGTCAATGACTTTTTGAGGAAGCTGGCAAAAAAAAGCACATAATCATGGGGCGCTTGGCAACCTTGGGTGCTTGACAAGCCAACATAATATAGAGTTAAATATATAATGTAATATAGAATTAAAGTCCCTGATGAATATCAAGGATCTAAAGGTGAATTTGGGACCATAACCATGAGAGGGTGGTGGAGATGTATGAATTTTATTATGGCAGAAGTGTTTCATGGGATGTAAAGCACTCTTTCTGAACCCAAACAATGGTCAAATGACTAGTTGTATGTCAAAGATTGTAATTAACGGTTCTGCTGCGATGAAATCACCTTACATGAAGAATATTGTTTACAGACATCCCTTTCCGACTGGCTCAGTTCCTTCACTGGTTGAGAATGGAGAGTTGGATTCACTGTAAAGGCATCTGATCACCACAGACTGGCTCTGTTAGTAATTTTGGGTGGCATAATTTCATTGTTTACTATTGTTGGAAATGGGCAATAGCAACCATTTTGTCTTCACTAATTTATCAGAGATTTTGTAGGATTTTATATCATGTTCTCACTTTTTATGTTCATTTCTGCTTGTTACCTGATTATTCAATTATCTCCCATTATCCCAATTAGTTTTTTGTTTGTTTTAAACAGCTATAGTTAGGCTTTGCCATTGACGGTTACTCTTTCCTCCTCAAAGAAATTAATCTTTTCTTATGAGGTTGCAGTCTATTGATCAAAAGGATGTTTATGATAAGTGTGTCCAATCTCCTTAGCCTAAAATTTCACTGGTAGCACTTAAAGTTTTGTGTAAAAAGACTAACTGAGCTAAAGAGTGGTTTTTACTAACAGGCAGATAGTACAGCTGGGATTTCCCTTGCCTGAAGATAATCTAAACTATTTTAATGTGTTGTTAATGCAGTATGAAAACTGCAGTGTTTTAAAATATGCTGACTAGAATTTTAGCTAGAAAGAGGTTTTTTTGGAAATACATTTTGTTGATTTTGGCAACTGGCTGGAGAATTCCAACATATATGAAAGACACCAGCCTAGAAAAGTCTAGTTTTGGAGTTACGAACTAAGAATAATTAATAGCATGTGATTTAAATGGCATCTACTGCCCTTTTTACTTGCAATGTGCCAATAAGAATATTGCATCATGTTTCCACCAGTTTATGAATATTGGTAACTGGGACCATGTAATTTAGCCAGCAAAAGATTAGGAAATGACTTCATTATAAAGAGAGAAATAAGTAGAATTGATATAGACCTATATCAATGATAGAAAAGATAGAGACATATGGAAAGGTGGCTGGTTTGAAAATAAAGATAAGACAAAGATCTTGACAAAGAATATGCTATCAAGACAAAGGGAAGAATTGGCAGACCGATTGAAAATTCAGGTCACAAATAAGATCAAGTGCTTGGGGATATACTTGACAGCAAGATGCAGTACACTAAAAGAGAATAATTATATTAAACTTAAACAGCAGATAGTGCTAGATTTGGCGAAATGGGAAAATTTACAACTGTCATTAATAGGGAGAATATCAACAATCAAGATGAATATATTACCCAGAATTTTATATTTGTTTCAAACAATTCCAATTAGGCTTGGAAAATACTACTTTGAAGATTTAAATAAAATTGTGTTGAAATATATATGGCAAGGTAAGAATAAAGTGAGAATAAAGTTAAAACTTTTGCAAGATGCTAGAGTAAGAGGAGGATTTGGTTTGCCTAATTGGGAGTTGTATTACCAAGCTACAAATTTAATGTGGGTTAAGGAATGGATAACATTAAGAAATACTAGATTGTTGACATTAGAAGGACATGACCTGTTGTTGGGGTGGCATGCTTTTTTATGGTACAAAGGAATTAAAACACAGGGGTACTTTGGAAGACATTATATACAGGAGTCTCTGTGGTTAAATTGGGAAAAGATTAAAAGACAATATTTGAAAATTCCAGTCTGGCTATCGACTATTGAAGCATTTTCTTATCCTATAATATACAAAAAGGAACAAACAGATATGGTGAAATATTGAATGAAAAGGGTGAACTTAAATCTATACAAAAACAAGGTATAAAGATGAATTGGTTTTCATATGTGCAAATACATTCAAGGTATGATAAAAGATTCTAAAACAGAAGATTTCTATGATAAACTGACTGACTTAGATAAGATTTTGACACGTACTGATGAAAAGGTGATTAAAAAATTGTATGGATATTTATAAGAAATTAAACTAGAAGAAGAACAAGTTAAAAAAACTATGATTGCTTGGGGGAAGAATTTTGGATATGAGATTGATCTAGATAAATGGCAAAAATGGTAGTTTCAAAATTATAAAATAACAATGTCAACAGCATATAAAGAAAATTTGTATAGAATGTTTTACAGGTGGCACTTTCCCCCTACAAGAATAGCAAGAATGTTCAAGAATAAATCCGAAAAATGTTGGAAATGTCATCAGATACCTGGCTCATATTACCATATGTTGTGCGGATGCTAAAAAACACTGGACTAAAATCCACACGTGGTTGGAAAAAAATGACAAAAAACATGGATTTGAAACCAGAAATATTTTTATTGGGAATTTTACCTGAAATATATAGTAAAGACTTGTAATACTTGATTGTAAATGTATTAACAGTGGCTAGGATTATATTTGCTAAAAACTGGAAAAATGAGAAAATACCATCACAGGAGGAAATCATTAAGAAAATATTGGAATGTGCTGAAATGAGTAGATTGACATTTGAAATTATAGAACAAGATGATAAACAATTTTATAAAATTTGGGATCTATTCTATCAATGGTTAGACAATAAAATATATTAATGAAATATGTAGACTTTTAGAAAATAATAAATATATAAAGATGTATTCTTTTCTAATTATGTCTACAAAATGATTCTAGGATAGATCTGGCATGATGATACGAATTGTTATAAAACAAATTAAGTAAAATATGATCATTTTGGAAAACATGAATGAATAAAAGTATAGTCAAATGATTAATAATGATATTAATGTATTTAAAATATTGATTGAAAATACGAGATTATATACAATGTAATTATAATTGAAGACTATGAAATGGAAGCACAAAACAATTTGTAAACCAACTGGCACACTGTATGTACATATATGGAAGATGATTTGATGTTTTTATGTTTTGTTTGTTTATGTTTGTTTTAAAAACCAATACAAAATTATTAAAAAAAGAGAGAAAGGAATACAAATGCTGCCTAAGTATACTATCTAGTATGAACATTATCTTTTAACAAAAAAGCTCAATTTAAGACTTGACTGAATGAAAACTAAGAACATCTAATAAATGAATTGGAATTCTTTTCATGTATCAGCATTTCTATCATTTCTTAAAACAGGAGTCATCAATCTACAACGATGAACTGTCCATCCAAAATCATTCAACCCATGTTTCCCAAAAAAACTATATTCATCCAGGCCCACAAAGAGGGAAGATCACTTGCCACTTCCTCAGATGGCCATTTTGGCAATGGCTTCACACTTTTGACATGTGAGTCTAGTGCCCCCAAAATGGTGATGGATGCATAGCCTCTGGCCCCTACACAAAGGAAGATTACCAGTTGTTAATTCAGAGTCCTGAATTTGTTACCCTCAAATTCAATGGCTTTCCTACTTTAAGATGAACGTATGATTGTCTACATGAAACCAAATATTTTACCAGTACTGGTGCGAGTAGGATTGAATAGAGCTTTGATTTTTGCATAGAACTGATCTTCATCCTATACTCAGATCAGAAACTCAACTGGAAAGGACTCAGGTAATCCATCTCATCCAAAGCACTCTGTAGTTGAAGCCCAATCACACACTGGAGTCTCGTCTATAATTCTCTTAATCATGGAGTTCCTGTAGATGGCATTCCCTTATATCTGGGATTTCAGCAAATTCCCTCAATGAGATCTCCTCAAGCAGAAATAAAAGGCATTCTTGGAATTAACTAAGTTCTTAGCCACATAGGGTTTTAGAGGTGATAACCATTACCTTGATTTGAATCCAGAAGCTGATTGGAAGCCACTGTAGCTCCTAAAGCAGTGGTGCTATATTGATGAAACTAATATGCTAACTATTAAAAATTCTTACTGGTCTTCAGAGGCAGTATAATTAAATAAAGCTACAAATATTGATGGAAGAGAATATTTGTAGCTCAGATTGGAACTGTGTTGAACAGACAGCTACAACTATGAATGACCAACTTACACCAGTAATTATACTCCTGAGAACTGGAGTAGAAATTATCAACCTCTACAAGGCATTCAACGATCAATAAATCATTCAATTTATTTTTCAGAACAACTATATTAATACTTTTTACATCTAAAAGGAAGCCAATTGCTTGATAGATTTATGGCAGTTTACTTATCTTGAATTTCTTGTAAAGAGGAAAATTCCCTTTAAAAATGGATTTGAAGCATAGTAGGTTTCCCTGCTGAGCATTGACTTAAAAGGGGTGGTGACATTATTAGCCAACAGAAGGTTTCTTGAATGAGAGGATTTTGCTCAGCCTCCTGGTCAAGAACTGACCTTATCCAATCCACTTGCTCCTACCATGATACATTCCATTCCCATGCTATTTCAATGTAGTTTCTTATGAAAATATGCATAAGAATGTCATCTTGATTGTATGTAAAAGAAAAATTAAGAAAAGACAATTAGCATTTTTTTCTAAAAAAAAAAAATCTAAGTTTGTAGACTTATCTGTAGGTTTATATTAGATTGTATGTGTTTTTTCTAAATAAATTATTTTATTTATCCCATATTTATGGAATAGTTATATTTGCAGATTCCACATTGGTTTGTTACAATGTTTAAAATATACTGTATGCACAACCCATTTTTACCTTTACTAAAATTATTCTAAGCATAACACCATGGCTTGAAATATTCAATTAATTGCCAATTTTAAACAAATACTAAAAAATAGAACATATTCTATCTTAAAATTGTAATTGCTGCACACACGAATAATTTAGATACAAACGGTAGTGTTCTCTTCTTGTATTCAGAATAACAGCATGACTTAAGCAACGCTGTAAGACAATGAAAAAATAAGATCTTCGATTACTGCTCATATTGCTCATTTATATGCAAGACCTGAAGCAACCTCTAATGTCAGACTAGTATCCAGTATCATTTGAGACACAGTAAAGGGGTTCATCTTACATCTTAGGATTTCTCCAATATACAATGTGTAAGAAGTCAGGGTTTTTGTTTGGTGAATATTTTAATATATACAATCTACATTGTTAAGCTTTGTACAGTAAAAGAATACTACTCCTTTTGATTCTATTGTGATCAGACCTTTCTTCTTTAGCTATCTGGTATATAACTGATAACCAAATTAATATACAATGACAACTTCCAAGTTAAAAACATACAATACAGCCATGCTCAATTTATCAATATTTAAATTAAATTAAATATTGTGCAGATTGTATCAGGCTAGAAATAGCAAATATGAAAAGCTACTTCCAGTGATGGTTGAAATTTTCTTCTAGTAATTCCGTAGAATAGCTGTCAACATTCTTGTTGGCTTAATAACAGATTATATATTATAAAAATAAATTTGTGTATAAATATTATAATCTGTGTAATATGATACAATTAGGGATTATATAAAATGTTACAATGTAGAATGTTCTTATGACAACAGATAAGATAAATGAATTACTATAAGTATTCCACACCTCATGTCCTATTATCAAATATTTGTGGAATATATGCTTTTCAATATCTACATTCATTATAAACACCTTTTTCATTTCACTAACCAAGCCACTGAGACTATCTGTATCATGGAAAGTGAACCTGACATAGTATCTTATATACCGAAGACCAGATATATCTATTATTATTGTTGACAATATCAGTTTAAGACTGTTAAACAGCCAAGAGAACATTAATTTTTGCTATATACCTGTCATGTATATATTTTAAAATACATTTTTTTCATTTATTTTCAGATATTATAGACATAGGCTATCTTTTTTTTTTTTTAAATCACTTTGAATAAAAATAAAAATAAAAACCTGACTAGCCACACTACAAACCAGACTGGAAACATGTTTTTTCTTGAAAAACTTGGCAAAGCAAAAAGACACACCTGAAAGGCAACCAACCAGCACCTTACACAGAAGCAATGGAAAACTTCAAACTTTTAATAATAAGTAACCAGGCATAGTCAAAAATAAATGCATCTGGGTATAAATGCTCCCGCACCCCGAGGCTCTACCCTTCTGCCCTCGTCCTCTTTGGCTTCGCAGTGGTTGTTACCCCCGTTTACAAGCAGGAAAGCGGAAGCCGCCGATTCAAACAACCCCACTCTCCAAGCCCAGCACTTGGCTCGCTATGGCTGAGAGAAGACCAGCCATCGGACCGAGACTCCGGGCATCCTCATGCCCGGAGTCCTCGGGCGACTTCTTGGGAGACGCTCCAAACTCAACAAGCCGACGAGGCAGTGGGGCTGGAAAGCGGCTCTCGAGTTTCCTTCGAGTCATCTCGCCCTGCAACTTCCCCGATGGAGGGAACCCGCTCCCCGCCCTACATCTCCCGCGTTCGCCTCATCGCTCCAGAAACGGCCACCAAAAGGGGCTCGCGGGCTCCTTTCTCACCGCTCCCGACGTCGGTGAAACCCCCACCCCGAGGACTCCCGATCAGCGACGGGAGAGCGCCAAATTCTCTACCCCAGCCCTTTCTGGCTGCAAGAAAGCCGTTCCTTTCTTCGCCCCTCTGCGGGCATCTTACACACCCCACAGAGCCGTCCGGGAAGGTGCAAAGCCTTTCCCCGGAACAATCTCCCGAGGACAATCTCCCTTCACACACAATCTCCTCATCCCTCAAGCCCCACTTTAAACCCCGACCCCCTCAAGCCCGAGGACGCCCCCCTGTGGAAGAGGCGACACGTCCAGGGTTGGAAGAACTAGGACTGCCCCTCCAAACTCTTTCCCTGAGAAGAAGCAGGCATTCCTCTCTGGAGACCCGCTCCTTCCTCTCCGCCCCTTGCATGTGGGAATGCACTCACCGCCCCCGGGAAAAGCCGCCGAGCGCGCCTTCTGCTCCGCGTCTCTCTTGCCTTTCCCCACCTCACGCTCAGCTCGCGGCCGCCATTTTGATCTCTGTCTGGATTTAAAGTAGGAACCAGCCTCCTCAAAGAGCTGGAGCCAGTCCGGCAAGCGCGTAGTCATCTGGGACTTGTAGTTCACCAGTTTCCCCACCAAAGGGACACCCGGCTCGAAAAGCCTCTGCGACTGGCCTCGCCTCGCCTGAGATCTCTCACGCCGCAATGCCCTTTGGGGTTTGTAGTCACTAACCAATAATGTTCGTCCTTGCTTCTCCAAATCTTTGTAAAGAACGCTTTGGGAAAAGCGTACGAACTAATCCTTTGCGTCCCTGGACATGCGCCAAAATTAATTTGTTGGTTTTACATTTTGAAAATGTCAGCTGCCTGAGGCTTTTAAAAGAGGTGGTGTGAAAGTGCAAAAATTGAGCATAATTAAAACACCTTTATATTCCTGCCCCATAGTTTAATGGAACTTTAAAGCTAGATATGTCTAAATTCAAATTATCATATAAAAATTCACGAATCTTCATTATTTTCACATAGATATCTCAGAGTCACTGTCTAGTGGTTAAGGTGATGGATTAGACTACCTCATAGGACTGTTCAGAGTTTTGTTACAGAAAAATGTGCATCAAATCTTTTATAATCATTTTAGGCTTTTGAAGGAAAGGTGTAATATAAATCTAACAAATATTCCCCAAATTTTACCATTAATTAAATTGCATCTAGATCAGGACTATCAGAATTCATCCCAAGTGCCATAATCTAGGTGCAATTATGGCACTTGGGATGAATTCTGATAGTCCTGATAGTTCTTACCTTGGTCTAAGTATAATTAGAATGTGATCAAATCTCATTAAGATCTCAGGTTGCACTACAATACATGGCACTGGTGTACTCTAAAAACATGACTGCAAGTCATAGATTCCTGTAATACCTAACCTTACTCACTTAACATGCACATAGATTACAATTTCAAATATTCCCAGCCAGAAGGAATCAAGTTGGAAAAGTATGAAAGCCCATCAACAGATTTCATCATTGGCCATGGATTTCACATTTTTTAGAAACCTTCTGAATTGTTACTCTTCAAATCCAGGAGTTCAACCATCACATCCAAAAGTCTAGGAATTATGGAAAGGCAAAAACTTGAGAAGGCTGTTTAGAAAGATGGTTTAATGTAGGTTAGGGTTAGCTGACCACATGGAGTTGAACTTGAGCTTCCTGTTCCTGTGCAAGAACATGTATTCTATTGGCTGTTGTCAGATTCCCATAGGACCATGTAGAGGTCATGCTTGTCTGAACTAACTTTGGTTGAAGTTTGGAAGGTGATGCAATGTCCTTAGGAGATTGTGCAATGTAGTAAGTTCTGTGTCTTAGTGGGTTAATCCTATTAATGTCCTGAAGGGTAATGTTTTCATCCCTTGACCCTGGAGCTTTTATTTTGTAGATAGGCCGGCCCAGTCTTTCTTAATGGGCACAAAATATATGCTGGGGACAAGGAGCCCAGGCTCTGAATGTCTGTCTCCCTTAAGATTTTTTATTTCTTTTTTAGAGGAGATATATTATTCTGCCTGTTAAATATTTCCTAAAATATTTCATTCTTCTAGGAGAGGGATGGGCGCTAACTTTCTACAGATCCTTCAAATTCTTATATTGATACATCCAAGATTCACCATCCTAAATATACTTATTAACCAATGATGAACATCAATACAAATTTATAAGAAACAAATGTATGTTAAAACCCATTCCCCATTTGTATTTCAGCACATGAGCTTTAAAAAAATAAAAAGACTTTACCTGGGGTACAATGAATTAGGGTTCCTTAATGTTACTGTCTTAATACACATTGTTAATGTTAAGTGAGTCACACCTGATTTTATCTTTTTACCACTGTTATTAAGCAAATCACTGCACCTATTAAGTGAATGTGGCTTCCCCCCTTAACTTCATTTGTCAGAAGCCAGTTGGGAAAGTTACAAATGGCGTTCACTTAATCCTGGGATGCTGTAGCTATTGTAGATATATGTCCATTGCCTGAATTTTGATCACATGACGGTGGTGATGCTGTGATGGTCATAAGTACAGGGATTGGTTGTAAGTAACATTTTTCAGTGCCATTGCAATTTTGAATTGTTGCTAAACAAATGGCTGTAAAGTCAAGGACTATCTGTATTAAAAAAAAAAACATTTGTGGAGAATTCAGCTGAAATATCCTAGAGAGAGTGCTGGTTAACATAAAAATAAAAGATAATTTAAGGGAACATGACTGAAGTATATAAATATGTAAATCGAGAGAATTCCATTCTTATCAAATATGATATTGCAACCTGAGATAACAGATAAAATTGTACCCATCAAGGTTCACTTACATAAGCAAAATAGACCAACAGATTTATTTTACTTTCAATGCTGAAGATAGGACAGTAATCTTCACTGCACCTAAAAATAGGAGGTTAGTTTAGGGCAGGGGTCGCCAACCTTTTGGACCTCAGGGACCACCAAACTCATAATTTTAGATCCCAGGGACCACTAACTGGTTCTGTGGGTGTGGCCTAATTTGTGGGTGTGACTGGCTGGGCATGGCATATATGTAAATATTATAAATATTGATATAAATATTGATTTTTTTATTTAAAAAAAGAGCAACTTTTACCCAAAATCAGGCAAAGCAGGCAGGCAGATTGAGTTGCTCACAGAATCACAGATTCATTCAGAAATCTATCTATCTGCCATTGGCTAGCTCAGTCTGTCACGTAAAATTTGCTTGCAAGCAAACTCACAAAATTAACTCACAGCACACTATGCATGTAAATATTGAATTTTTTATTTTAAAAAAGAGCAACTTTTACCCAAAATCAGGCAAAGCAGGCAGATTGAGTTGCTCACAGAATCATTCAGTGATCTATCTATCTGCCATCGGCTAGCTCAGTCTCTCAAATTTGCTTGCCGTGAGTCTGTACTGAATTTGCTTGCAAGCAAACCTTCAGTCCTAAGGGAGGTTCAGCTTTACTTAAAAGCAGAGCCAAAGATCTAAAGACTAGCTAGAAAGCAAAAAATCCAACCATTTTCTGCTTCCTAGTTAATCTAAATCTCCCGGAACAGCGGAACAGCTGATGACCGGAAAAAGGAAAAATATCAATTCAGCAGGCAAGTTTACCGGGTAAGGAATGAGTGGGCGGCGTAGCCTTGTGTTTCTGTGCAGCCTGGTTTAATGGCTTTGGGGGGTGCTCTGGGGGTGAGATTTCTCTGTGGCCCACCAAAATTTTCTCACAGCCCATCAGTGGGCCGTGGCCCACCAGTTGGCAACTGCTGGTTTAGGGGATGCGAGACAAACCATATGGCATATTTTACAGACTGGAAAGTAGTCTCAGGGTAAACCTCTCCAGGGGCTGCTTTTGCTAAGAGTACCTATTGACTGAGGCAGTTACTTCTCTCCACTTAATGGCTGATGTCCAGGAAGCATCTCCTGCTCTTTAAAAACCAAAAAAATGTAGATTCAGATTTGATAATGCTAAAAATAAACACACTGTAACTAAGAGGAATTAATTAGTCATGACTCATTTGATTTCAACTAGCTCACCCAGGATATGCCTGCATTTGGATCAAACCTTTTTGGCCTTAACAAAAGGAACAAGGAAGGAAACGTTGCAAAGAAAAAAGCTATAACAGTTCCTGGGTTTTATAAGTCATGTTAAGCCATCATACATTTAACAAACCACAACTGGAAAGATTTACACAATGTATTAAGCTACAACTAAAAAAACCAATTTTGTCCTTAGAATACATATGAATCTAGTCTATGTACAAGAGATAAATCAGGAGGAGTTGGGGATATGGCTTTGCTGCCACAAGCCCCAAAAGATATGTTGTTTGCTCATTCAGAGCTGTTCTGTATCAATATATCAATCAAGTGAGGAAAAGTTGTAAGAACATCCAGTTTTGCATTACCACAATATAAAAAGATGATGAAACTCTATAAAGAGTGCAGAGAAGAGCAACAAAGATTATTAGGGGGCTGGAAGCGAAAATTTCTGAAGAATGGTTGCAGGAAATGATATGTCTAGTTTAATGAAAAGAACAACATAGGGGTGACATGATAGCAGTGTTCCAACATTTCCACAAAGAAGACAGGGTTCAATCTAGCACCTGAAGACAGGATATGAAGCAATGGATGGAAACTAATGAAGGAAAGACCAACCTGGAACTAAAGACACATTTCCTGACAGTTAGAACAATTAGAACAATTAATGAGTTCCCTTCAGAATTTGTGGGGGCTCCAACACTGAAGGTTTTTAAAGAAGAGATTGGACAACCATTTGTCTGGAATGGTATAGGTTCTCCTGCTTGAGCAGGGGGTTGGACTAGAAGACCTCCAAGGTCTCTTCCAACTCTGTTATTCTGTTAATATAGTCCTCCAGTTTACCTTCTAGCAAGTGTTAGAGGATAAGGAGCTATTATCCACTGGTGGGGTCCTGTTCAAGAGATTTGGAGATATGAAAAACTTTATCAGGAAATATTTTTAGTACGTATCAGTGTCCCCATTACATATTCTGAAGAAGATATATTATATTTAAAGCCCTTGACACAGAATCATAGAGTTGGAGGTTGTGCGAGTGAACCCCTGAGGGTCCAGAGTCCAAATCCCTGGTCAGTGCAGAAAACCAGATCAAAATATTCCACACCAATAGCTATCCACATTTTGCTTCAAACTTCCAGGAAAGGGAAGTCCACTGCCACCCTGGGTAATTAGTTCAACTTTGGTTGGTTTTCTTTCCCCTAACTTCTAATCAGAAGTTTCCTACAATTTACATTTTTCATTCAACAAACAAAAATTACACATTTGAATAAATAAAATAAGAAAATCAAAATGTGACAGGGATGATAGGCATACCAGTGCACTTACACATGCCCCTGTATGGAACTCTTAAATATGGAGTGAGCTCCACAGAAGTTAAGTTAGAATTATAACTATGCAAGTTAACAGCTGAGACAATTGTTCATTATTCCATGTGCTACATTGTGGCATGACCAGTGGTGGTATTCAGCAGGTTCTGACCAGTTCTGGAGAACCAGTAGAGGAAATTTTGAGTAGTTTGGAGAACCGGCCAATACCATCTCTGGCAATTTTACAGTATCCTTCCCCTGCCACACCCACCAAGCCATGCCCACAGAACTGGTAGTAAAAAAAAATTGAATCACACTACTGGGCATGAGAGACAATATTTCCTGATCTTCATCTGTGTAACATCCAATTAGGTATTAAAAAATAACTATCATCTCCAATTCAGTTGTCTTTTCTCAAAACTAAGCATACTTTAGTCTTTCTTCATAGGGATGTTTCCAATGCCCTGATTATTTTTGTTGCCTTCTGAACCTGTTCCAATTTCTCTGAATGCTTTATGTGTGAAACTAATAACTAAACACAATACTTGAGGTGATGTTTCACCAAAGCATAACAGAATGAAATGATTGCTTTTTATGATTTGGAAGTTATGATTCAGTTGAAACTATATTTGTCTTTTTGGCAATCACCTCACTGTATTATACAGTAGTTTTCCGTTTATTTCCCTGAACTTATATCTGTGCATTTGATTTTTGTTTCCTAAATTAAGAACTTTGCACTTGACACTGTTAAATATAATTCCACTATTTGCAACCCCTTTGTTGAGCTTTTATTTCTGACTGCAACAGTATTAGCTAATTCCTCCTGCTCTTTATCCAAATAATGAATGAAAATACTGAAGAGCAGAGGACCAAGAAATACTGAAGAGCAGAAGACGTCTCTCCAATTTGGTGAGGAAAAATTATTGACCATTCCCTTAGTGTAAATTTTGAACTAGTGATGTTTTTACCTAATTGCCATTTTATTTAGTCACTTAACGAGCTTGCTAATGGGCCTATCAGTGAATACTGTGTCAATTGTTTGATTGAACTCAAGATATACTATAATTACCGCATCCCCTAATTCTGCTAAGAAACTTACCTAGGCAAAATATAATATTAATCTGGAATGATTTGTTCTTTACCGACCCATGCTGATTTCACATTGATTTCAAATATTTACTGATGGATATATTTATGACTATGTCTAGAATCTTATGTCATATTTATGACTATCTTATCGTATTTATGACTATGTCTAGAATTTATGACTATGTCTAGAACCAGGTATTAATGCCAGATGGACAACTCCTTTTTCCTCTTTTGTAAGGTGCGGATAACATTTGCTTTCTTCAGCCATGTAAGACATAATCAGATCTCCTGGATTTAAAAAAATGATGCCTAAGGATTTGGTCATTAGAAAGCTCCTTTGCTAAAACCTTAGAATCTTAGAGATTTAAACTAATTCATAATGAAGAGATATTCTGCATCCATGCTGCTATCATTGTCAAGCTTCAGTCCTGCATTTTCAATTTGCTCTTCATGGTTTCCTGGTGGATCATACTGCTTTATGCTGGAGGAAACTGAACCAAAATAGGAGATGAATAGCTCTATTATTTAATTAATTATGCTGCCCATCTTATATTCAGAATAACTCTGCAGCAGGTGTATTAAACCATTATAAAAATGATGTTAAAATCAATAGAAAAAATAATCATTTGATTCAGGCTTTATTTCTGGTGACTTAAGAGTTCCACATAGTTTTATTGCCAACAGTACTGATATGACCGGCCACAATTTTTTCCAGGTTATTGTTCAACTTCATAGTCTTTCCGTCAGATTTTCCTGGAGGTCTCCCATCCAAGTACTAGCCATGACTGACATTGCTTAGCTTTCTAGTTTAGATTACTGCCCAGTGATGCCACTAACCAGAAAAATATAGGACTTTTTGGGTGTGGTGAGGTGGTAATGATGGAAATATTACAGAAAAAGATAATAGAACAATTGCTATTTCAAACTTAAAATGAAAAAAGAGCAAAACTAAAAAGTCTGGGATATTTCTGGCCTTTTCATTCCCTCTACCAAGGACAGGCAAACTATGGTCACAATGTTTCTATAATCACACGATCACAATTGTGACACTGTAGTGTCCTATGGACACATCAAGCAAAGTCAGTGGAAAAACAAGCAGTGGGTCACAAATAGTGATGTGATATTGCACTTTAATGGTGTACAATTCACTCAACAATGGCAACTGAAAGAAAAATGTGGAATTTCCATTGCTAAATGGAGTGGTGAAATGACACCTCACTCTACAACTACATCGCTTAGTGTCAGAAATTACATTCCCAATCACTGTCATTGAAAACTATCTTTTAAAAGTATTATGAAACATTATATTCCAATTTAATATTGGGAGCTGCAATTTTAGTGTCTTTTCAGTTATCACCTTTTGAATCACCATCACATGTGGAGCTGATATTTTCATAGATGCTCTCAAAAGATATAAAATGGGAGCATTATATGGTTGTCTTGATTTTTCACTTTTCAATTATTGAAAGGTGACATCTTGGTCAGTTTTCAATTCATTGCTCATCAACTGATCATAAACACAAAACAAGGATTTTCTACCCCATCTGTTAAGGTCCACTGGAGATATCCTTCTGAAGATCTTCACTATTCTTTCTTTTTTTCTTCCTGAATATTATGAGTTCTAGACAAACCCCAGTAATTCACTGCTCCCCTCTTATCTAATAAAGTGTCATTCCTGTACACCATGAAGGCTAATCTACAAACATTATAGTTTCAAAATCCCATTCTCATGGATTACAGTACAGTATAGCATCTTCAGATTTTTAGGTTGGGTCTTAACCACTACACCAGACTGGTTCTTTTATAACTCTTCATACACAAACACTTCACTCCAGCTTTCCAGGGCAGATTCTCTATTCTTATAGCCACTGTAGGAAGAGAGCAGTGTTCATTTATACTAGCAAAACATCAAAACGAATCAGATAGTACCCATTCCTTCCAACAAATATTATTCAAAGGCATCCGTACCCCGTACCCCGCCACCCCACAAAGCCCATGAAAACTTTAGACTTTGAATAAAATATGTCAGTAGGAAAAGGAGCTACCCATCCTGGTTTTTCTTCTTCTATCCTTGTGCATCTGCTATTACAAATTGAATTTAGGAATGAAAATTATTAGCCCAAGATTGTTGATGGCTCTCTCAATACCTATTTCTCATCCATCTGCAACTGTCCCAATAAGAGAAAAGGTGTGTGTGTGTGTGTGTTTATGTGTGTCCTTTTCTCTTCCCATTTACAGCCTTCAGGATGATTAGCAGGAAGAAGGGAGAATAATATAATACTCTATCCTAGTCCTAATACAAATGCTTTCTGACAGGAAATGAAAGATGGCACGGATTCTGTTTTATCTTTAAGCCTCGCTCCGTCTCTCACTCCTTGGCTACCATGGCAATCCCCCAAGGGAGGTGGAGAGTGGCGATTACGGTTTTCCTTATTCAAGGCTCCATCTTGGTCGTTTGGAACCCAGCTCCTTTCGGGAAGAGCACGATCTCTGACTTCCCCAAGGTTGGGTCCATAATGACCACCTGCAGCTGCGAAGGGAGCTGCTTGCATTTGTGTATGGGAAAGAATAAGTCAGTTAAATGCAGTGTCTGGGCCAGGGGAGACGCATGGTAGGAATAGAGGATTAATGGAATAAGCCATGGTTTGATTATATATGTAGTGAGAACTTAGCCCCAGACATCTTCTGAACCTGTTCCAATTGGAGCATATGTCCTTCTTTAAGTTCATGGCCATGAAATTCTAATTAGTCAGACTTGTGGGATAAATGGAATAAGGATTCCATTAAAGCAGAATGAAACCACACCGCATTTTCTTTTGTTTGCACTCACATTCATTGATTTTACATCTCATCTATGTGCCTTGGATCAAAAGGCAAACGCTGTAACTGTTATGGACTAAGCCAACGCAGCGATACAACCCTAAACAGCTTTTACTTTACAGCAGGCTTGTAATCCTGCACTTCTCATTGGCCCGCAAATAGCGAGTCGTGATTGATCGTTTTTAGCCAGTCTGATTGGCTGTTAACGGGCCCCTCTGATTGGACACTTGTGAAAGCGGTAAACTCAAATAATTGGTTGTTTGACAGCAGCCAGCTCTATAAAAGAGCTGCTGCTGCCCAAGTATTTGATCTGTTCTTATTTTACAATAAAGAGTTGAAATCACCGTTCGATGTCTCATCTCCTTTCCTTGCGCCCATGCTCAGGACTTAACACTGGCGACGAAGGTGGGATGTGGAGACGATAGAGCTGACTAAGTACACATCGAACAAGACAGAGCACGTGGCTGAAGAGCGCATGCAACAAACGGCAAGATGACCAGCAGCGCCATACCACCCGCTCCATTCGACCCAGCAAACAAAGACTGGGACTCGTATATTGATCGCTTCCAGATGTTCCTGGAGACCAACAATTTAAAAGATGCTACGCCTGGCAAGAAACGAGCGGTGTTCCTGACTCATTGCGGCCCTGCAGTTTTCAAAATGGCTAAAGCACTGGCAAAACTGGCGGAAGTGAAGACCATGGATTGGGATACCCTCGCCCCAATCCTCCAGGCCCATTACACACCCACAGTACCTACACTGATACAAAGACACGAATTTTACCAGAGGGACCAATGAAAGGACGAGAGCGTTGGGAATTTCATAGCTGACCTCCGGAACCTAGGAGGCCTCTGGTTTTGCAAACCTCGAAGAAGCCCTAAGAGACTGCATAGTTCTGGGATTAAATGCACCGCACGTGCAGAGTAAACTGATGGCGAAAGGAGACATCAGCCTTACAGATATTATCGCCGACGCTACTGCCGCAGAAGCAACCAGGAAGTCAGCCGCTCGAATGCGCCAAGCGAACGCACCACTTCGCCAACTCGCTAACGAGAGCCCACTCACCACTGAGAAGCACGTTACCACCACCCACCACGAAGACTTCGAGTCATCCTCAGACAGTGAGAAAGAGGAGGTCAACCGGCTCCGCTCGGAATGAGAGCAAAGGAACCAGAGACGTCTGCGCCAATATGCTGGTTGTGGGGCAAACCACCCGCGATCGGACTGCAAATTCTCGACGCACTCTGCCGTACCTGCAGAAAAAGAGGCCACATCGCGAAAGTCTGCAGAAGCAAGCGAGAGTCCAGT
This sequence comes from Hydrophis major, assembly GCA_033807585.1. NCBI lineage: Eukaryota > Metazoa > Chordata > Lepidosauria > Squamata > Elapidae > Hydrophis > Hydrophis major. The sequence goes on along the minus strand of CM066330.1, from coordinate 236,804,556 downwards.
CCCAACCGAAGGGAGAACAACCTCCATCGGGAGACAGGCAAACCTCCTGAGAACCGGGACCGTCTGAACCACCAATGGAACAACCACTACTACCACAGAAATCAAGCACCTGCCTCTTCAACGAGATGAGAAGAGGCCCACCAAACCATTATTATCGGCCACGCTTCATCGTTCGATGCAAGAAAGATCCGCGTAAGGGTTACTATTGAGAATCGATCGTGCGTGATGGAAGTCGATTCGGGATCATCCCTATTGATGGTATCCTGGAAAACTCTCAAACAGCTGATCCCTGCCATCTGCCGCCAGGACTTCAGCACGCAACGAATCATCCTGAAAGACTACCAGGGAAACAGAATTCCAGTTGTCGGTTCCAACCACATCCAAGTATCCTTCAAGGACCACACAGCAACACTTCTCCTGACTATCGTTGATCATGACCGACCTAGTTTGTTAGGGTAACAGTGGTTCGCCCCACTCGGGATTGAACTAGCCGGCATACACCAAACCAGAAGCAACGACTGGGAAGAGGCTCTCATCCAGGAATTCCAGGACGTGTTCACAAGAACATTAGGCAAGAACAAGGGGACCCCTATATCATTTAATCTCAGCCCCGATGTAGCTCCCATTCGGCTTAAGCCTCGTCGGGTGCCTTTTGCCCTAAAGCCGAAGATTGATGAGCAGCTAGATAAACTGATAGCCCAGGGTGTATTGGAACTGATTGACCATGCCCGCTGGGAAACTCCAATAGTAACGCCCATGAAGCCAGATGGTTCGTTAAGAATTTGTGGGGATTACCAGGCCACCCTAAATCATGCTCTTCAACAGAGCGCTTACCCAGTACCGGTGGTCCAACACCTTCTTCATTCCCTGGGTGGTGGAAAAATATTTGCGAAATTGGACTTAGCTCAGGCGTACCAGCAACTACCTGTAGACATGGCAACTGCAGAAGCCCAGGCAATTGTTACACATAGAGGCGTCTTCAAGTGCAATAGACTGCAATTCAGAGTAAGCGTGGCGCCTGGCATTTTCCAAAGTTTAATGGAGAGACTATTACGAGGCATAAAAGGCATCGTGCCTTATTTTGACGATGTCCTAATAGCTGCCCCCACTAAAGAGTTATTAGTACAACGACTCAGAAAAGTTCTTCAGAAATTTAAAGATGCTGGTCTGAAGGTAAAAAGGGACAAGTGTCAACTTGGTACGGAGAGAGTGGAGTTCCTGGGATACTTTCTCGACAGACAGGGAATCCACCCCACCAAAAAAAAACTAACCGCAATCAAAAACGCCCCGAGACCTAGGAATAAGATAGAGATCCAAGCTTTCCTGGGACTCATTAACTTTTATAACATCTTCTTGGCCCAGAAGGCGACTGTAGCCGAGCTCCTACATAGACTTCTCGATAAAAAGGCTTCCTGGGTCTGGGGATGGCGTGAAGAAAGGGCATTCCAACAAGTAAAAGACCTCTTAACCTCCGATGCTGTATTAATGCAATACAATGAGACTCTACCTTTGACAGTTACCTGTGACACCTCACCATTTGGAGTGGGAGCCATTTTAAGCCATGTCCTACCAAATGGAAATGAGGCACCTATTGCGTTCTTTTCGAGAACTTTGTCTAAGACCGAAAGGACCTATAGTCAACTTGATAAAGAGGCTCTCGCTATTGTATCCGCAATTAAACGTTTCCATGAATATGTGTATGGGAGACCCTTTACCATAATTACAGACCACAAGCCGCTACTTGGTATTTTGGCGGGAAACAAACCAACTCCCCATATCTTATCACCAAGAATGACATGTTGGTCAGAATTTCTAGCCACCTACGATTACCGATTGCAACACTGCCCAGGGAAAACCATTCCCCACGCTGACGCTTTGAGCCGCTCCCCACTACCAGACATCATAGAGGACCCAGCTCCAACCTTAGCCGTGTTGCAAATCGAAACCTTCAAATCGCCACCGCTGACCGCTCGAGACATCACCTTAGAAACAAAAAAAGACCCTGTTTTGGCACGAGTCCTCAGCTGGGTGGAATGGGGTTGGCTGGTCAGTGCAACCAATGACACGTTCAAGCCATTTAGGAATCGTCAAACAGAGCTATTCTCCCAAAAAGGCTGCATAGTGTGGGGAGACAGAGTCATAATCCCGGAGAAATTGCAACATAGGGTATTAAAAATGTTGCACGATGGACATCCAGGCATCGTGCGGATGAAGGCATTGGCCAGGAGTTACGCATGGTGGCCTGGGTTAGACAAACAGATAGAGACCTGGGTAGCAAAGTGCAGCAAATGCCAGGAGACTCGCTCCACTCCTCCAAAAACTCCCCCAACTCAGTGGGAAATGCCTCGAGGTCCTTAGTCCCGTATCCACATCGATTTTGCGGGACCCACAAGAGGACACACTTTCCTCCTAACAGTGGATGCCTATTCAAACTGGCTCGAAGTCCACAAGATGAAAAGCACCACCACAGAGGCAGTCACTAAAAAGCTGAATAAGCTATTCGCTACCCATGGATTTCCGGATGTCCTGGTCTTTGGTAATGGCCCCCAATTCACTGCACTGCCATTCGAACAGTACCTGGCAGATCGGGGTATCCGCCATGCTTTAACATCGCCAGCTCACCCTGTGGCCAATGGTAGGGCTGAGTGAATGGTTTAATTTGTAAAAAAGACCTTGCACAAAATGGACCACGGCGACATTGACAATAAAAAAAGTGGATGCTTCTCCTCCAGAACATAACCTCAAACAGTACCACGAACAAAACCCCAGCTGAACTCCTGATGGGCCGGAAACTTTGCTCGCATCTCGATCACCTCCACCCAAACTACAGGCCAGAACAACCCCCAGGATCCAGCAGCAAGTGTTGGGCATTCCAGGAAGGTGACCTCGTGTTTGCGAAAAATTTCTCGGGTGACCCATTGTGGGTCCCTGCTACCATAACACAACTTATGGGACCCTGATCCTATCGCCTACAAACTGCAGATGGTAAGATGTGGAAGCGCCACATAGACAACTCCGTTCCAGATTAGCACCTAGTCCTATCTCAGCCCCTGTATCTCTAGCTGGGGGGGGGAAGGAACATCGAGGAGGCTGAAGAAGAAATAACAATCGAAACCCAACAGTCTACACAACCAACCAGGGGATACTCACCGTCAGAAGGAGGACCGAGCCAGGGAGTGGCCTCGCCGCATGACAGCACTGCGATGGAAACAAATCCAGTGAACCCGGAAGACAGCACTAGCGTAAGCAGAGGAAGCAGCCCAGGGCCACAATTTTCACCATCCAACCCAGCTAGCAGCCCACCAGAACCTGAGCCAGGACAGAAACCGGTGGAACAGCGCAGGTTGAGCAGACAGGTGAAGCGACCTGCTTAATTATGAGAATACGTCATCCCACCCCTCAGACCGAACCTAGGGGGGAGGGGTGTTATGGACTAAGCCAACGCAGCGATACAACCCTAAACAGCTTTTACTTTACAGCAGGCTTGTAATCCTGCACTTCTCATTGGCCCGCAAATAGCGAGTCGTGATTGGTCGTTTTTAGCCAGTCTGATTGGCTGTTAACGGGCCCCTCTGATTGGACACTTGTGAAAGCGGTAAACTCAAATCATTGGTTGTTTTGACAGCAGCCAGCTCTATAAAAGAGCTGCTGCCGCCCAAGTATTTGCTCTGTTCTTATTTTACAATAAAGAGTTGAAGTCACCATTCGATGTCTCGTCTCCGTTCCTTGCGCCCAGGCCCGGGACCTAACAGTAACATTTCTTCCTCTACAAAATCTCTGTAAGATCATTTAGGGAAAAAGATACTGACCATCACCAGGTCACTCAGCTTCCATGACTGGGTTATGTGATCAATTTTTGCAACCTTATAACAAGCAAAATCAATAGGGAAGACAGATTCACTTGACAACCATGTTACTAACTTAATAACTGCAGTGATTCACTTAACCAATATGGCAAGAAAGGTTGTAAAATGAGGCAAAACTCAACTGTCTCAGCAACATAAATTTTAGGCTCAATTGTCATAATTCGAGAATTACCCATATTGCAGCTTGTAGTAGATCATAGTTTGATTTAGTGTGTTGTATGAACATAACTTTAGTCAAACAGAGAACCTAGAGCTCATGGGAAATTGCTGTTTAAGACTTTTAGCTATATGTAGTAATTGAAGTACCTTTTCATTCTATTTTAAAACTAAATTATAGGCCATGAGTTTCTTGTAATGGCTTCATTTTTTTCTCTCATTACCAAAATTAGTTGTCTCTGAGTCAATGTCTTTGGCTATTTCCAGTTCTGAAACCAGTTCTAGATTGTGCAGTTTACTAATGTTTAAATCCTTTTCACAGTTCCTTCTCTTTCCTGGAGTAAACTTTTTCTATCTTTGATCAGCTTTGTTTTAGCACTTCACTATGACCTTAGTTTTCAGGCCAGTGTCATGGGTACTGTACAATATTTTTAATTTCTATTCTTTGGTGAGTCCCCTGCTTCTATGTTCAACTTTTACATCTTTAAAAGCTATGTTTATTCAAAATGGTTTGCAACCTTTTTAAGGCAGAAACAGGCAATATTTTCAGTTTCCAGGCTTATTTGGCAGTTTGAGAATAAGTTATGATGTCTTAAAATGGCTGCTGGGGATTCTTTTTTTCATAAACAATGAAAAGGGCAGATACAAAACAACAGTTTACTACATGTTGTTTCCTGTTTTCTTTTTGTTTCTTGATATTTATTTTTTTACATTTTCCACCCTCCCATTGGCAGTCAGGTTGGCACAATTTCAAACAAAGCAATAAACTGAAACTATTGATAGTTTTATTTCCTAAAAGTACTTGTGGGACTTCTTTAAGAGTCAGAGGCATTGTTGTAAATACTGTAAAGTTTGCTTTGCAGCATGCCAGTTCTCATTTAGGAAATAATCATGTACAATAATAAGGGATGGGATTCACATTTTTTAACAACTGGTTCTGTGGGCATGGCTTAGGTGGTGGGCGTGGCTTGGTGGTCATGTTATTTGCTGGACGTGGCCAACTCAATATCACTCACATTGAGGCACGCATCTCCTCGCCTGGCCTCTCATGACTGTGGGGATGCTGCAACAGTCGTAAGTTTGAAAAATGGTCATAAGTAACTTTTTTCAGTGCCATTGTAACTTTGAATGGTCACTCCAGACAAACAGAGTAGCAGCAAAGGAGGGGGAAAAACTCCAGAGACATTCCTGGGACAGAAAGTCTAGTCCTGCCAAGAATGTAATAAGGGTTAATGGAGAGGCAGTTTCTGTAAGCAACACCAGAATGTTTCCTTCCTGCCTTCCTTACAGGATTAGGCCAGCAATTTCTTCTAACAACCGGTTCTCCGAACTGCTTAGAATGTTAACAACTGGTTCTAGCAAATAGGTGCAGACTGGTAGAATCCCACCCCTGACAATAACTAAAGTAATGAGCAGCAGCTTGATAGGATAATAGAAATGTCATAGGCATTACATTGATCCCTTACATAAAAGTAACAACCATTTTTCATTTGCAAGAGGAAGAAATGTATAATCTGTACTGTTTTCTAAATATGTAAAATAAATGTATCTTCTCTTTGAGAAGCAGTTTTTGCATGACAAAGTTGTCAGTTATTTATCACCCTAAATAATTATCTATTTTGCTGAATAACCATTTATTTTATACATACATACGAAAGACCATGAGTTCAGATCCATCTTTAGCTACAAAAGCCAGCTGGCCAATCATACTCTTTCAGCTCAAGCCATCTCACAGGGTTGTTGTGGGCAAAATAAGAGGAGGAGTTATTAGGTTCACCAGCTTGAGTTCACCACTTTGAGTTATTTGAAAAAAACCCCCAATAAAGTTGGCATACAAATAAGTAAAAAACAAAGATGTTGTGTATGCAATAAGATTAATAAAGTGTGAGCTTGGAGTAAGTGCAGGGTTCTGGCCCTGCACTTCTGATTGGCTGTTAAGCAGCCAGACCGGATTGGCCCGTTCCGGGGAATCCGATTGGCCCTTAACAGAGAGTTCTTATTGGTTATAGGAGCTAGCGTTCCTAGCTCATTATTGGTTAAATGTTACAAGGGTTGCCTATATAAGGCGGGTTTTACTGCTGTTAAATTGAGAAAGTCACGATGTAAATAAAGAGCTGAAGTTCACCGTTCAGAGCTTTGTCTCCATTCTTTCTCGCCCATGCTCAAAACTTAACACTGGTGACGAGGATGGGATATGGAGATATCTGAACCAATGAAACTTCGAAGAACACCGAGCACGTGACAGATGACGCCAACAACAGAACCATGTCCGGCGGCATCGTACCATCTGCTCCGTTCGATCCAACCCAAGAGGACTGGGAATCCTACATGGATCGCTTCCAAATGTTCCTAGAGACGAACAACTTAAAGGACGCCACACCAGGAAAGAAGCGGGAGGTGTTCCTAACGCATTGCGGTCCAACCATATTTAAGATGGCTAAAGCACCAGCCAAATCCCGAGAAGTGAAGGCCATGGATTGGGATGACCTCGAACCTATCCTGCGAGACCACTACGCTCCGACCATGCCTACGCTCGTGAGACGCCATGAGTTTTATCAAAGAAGCCAGTGAAAAGGAGAAAGCGTGGCCGACTTCATAGCAGACCTCCGAAATTTGGGAGGCCTCTGCGGATTCACCAATCTAGAAGAAGCACTAAGAGATCACATAGTTCTGGGATTAGATGCGCCAGGCGTCCAAAGCAAGCTGATGGCGAAAGGCAACATCAGCCTTGCCGACGCCATCGCCGATGCTACCGCAGCGGAAGCAACCAAGAAGTCGGCTGCACAACTACGCCGAAACCGCACTCCAGTACCACCACCGGCCAGCGAAATCTCACCGAGTTCAGAAGGGCAGCTCGCGACAATGCCACCACGAAGACCTCTCTTCGTCGTCAGACAGCAATGAAGAAGGGGTCCATCGACTGCGGTCTGACCGGGACCCTCACCCTTGCGCTGGCTGTGGAGCCAACCATGCCAGGTCCGAATGCAAATTCCGAGACGCACTCTGCCATGAGTGTGGGAAACAAGGCCACATCGGACGGGTCTGCCCCAGCTTGCCAAGACCCAGCCAGGCCTCAAAAGGGGCTAACTATCGTCAATCGACAGGAAACCGTCCTGTAAGGTGAGAGCCAGTAAACCACTCCTTCAGAAATCGAGCTTTGCAAAGAGAAGAGGCTCACCATACTATCACTATCAGTCACGCCTCAGCCTTGGACACGAAGCAAATCTGGGTCACGGTAGCCATCAAGAACCAGCCTTGCCACATGGAGGTCGACTCGGGATCGTCCCTCTCGATGGTGTCTTGGAAGACACTCAAGCAACTCATCCCCACAATTCAACGCCAAGATCTCCATTTCCAGCACCTCATCCTCAAGGACTACCAGGGGAATCGAATCCCCATCGTCGGGTCCTGCCGAGTCCGAGTCTCCTTCAAGAAGCACACAGCGTACTTACCTTTAATGGTCATCGATAGAGATAGGCCTAGCCTACTGGGCCTCCAATGGTTCGCGCCACTCGGCATTGAAGTGGCCGGCGTAAACCGAGTCGGTGGCTGTGACTGGGAGGAAGACCTTATCTCTGAGTTCAGGGACGTCTTCGTGGACAGCTTAGGCGAGTACAAGGGGACCCCGATCTCATTCAGCCTAGATCCAAAAGTAGCTCCCATTCGCTTGAAGCCCCATCGAGTTCCGTTTGCCTTAAAATCGAAAATCAACGAACAACTCGACAAACTGATAGCTCAGGGGGTGTTGGAGCCCATCGATCACTCCCCGTGGGAAACCCCTATTGTAACACCCATTAAGCCAGACGGGTCAATCCGAATTTGTGGGGACTACCGGGCCACCTTGAACCACGCCCTGCAGCAGAACGCGTATCCAGTTCCGGTGGTGCAGCACCTCCTCCATTCCCTGGGGGGCGGGAAAGTTTTCGCTAAATTGGATTTAGCTCAGGCATATCAGCAATTACCAGTAGAATTACCAGTAAAATTACCAGTAAAAACGTCACAGGCCCAAACTATTGTGATGCACCGAGGTGCCTTTAAATGTACCCGGCTGCAATTCGGAATTAGTGTAGCCCCGGGGATCCTAAAAAAATTCCAAGAAGCCGGTCTTAAGGTTAAAAAAAACAAATGTAAATTGTGTACTGACAGTGTTGAGTTTTTAGGGTACCTGATTGATAGCCAGGGCATTCACCCTACCAAAAGTAAATTAAAAGCGATGAAAAACGCTCCCAGGCCACGAAACAAGGCCGATCTCCAGGCGTTCCTAGGCCTCATCAATTTTTATAATGTATTTTTACCGCACAAAGCAACTGTCGCTGAACCGTTACACCGATTGTTAGATGAAAAAGCAATTTGGTTATGGGGTTACCGTGAAGAACAGGCGTTCCGAAATGTTAAAAAACTGCTCACTTCTGACTCTGTACTCATGCAGTATAACGAGACTTTACCATTAGTTATAAACTGTGATGCATCGCCTTTCGGGGTGGGTGCCATTTTGAGCCACGTACTGCCTAATGGGAACAAAGTCCCTGTTGCATATTTTTCAAAGACTCTGTCAAAAACGGAGCGGAACTATGGACAAATTGACAAAGAAGCCCTTGCAATCGTCTCAGCTGTGAAAAGATTTCACGAATACGTGTATGGCAGGGTTTTTACTATTGTGACTGACCACAAACCGTTGCTAGGGATAATAGCCGGAGATAAGCCGACTCCCTACATATTATCCCCTAGGATGACCCGATGGTCAGAATTCTTAGCTGCTTATAACTATCGGTTGCAATACCGCCCGGGGAAAGCCATTCCCCACGCTGATGCATTGAGCCGAGCACCGCTTCCAGAGACTCTCGACGATCCGGAACCAACGGTAACCACGTTGCAAATCGAGGCACTCAACTCACCGCTACTGACCGCTCGAGACATCGCGAGAGAAACCAAGCGCGACTACACCCTAGCACGAGTCCTAGGCTGGGTAGAACGCGGATGGTCATTGGACCAATTATCAGATGACTTCACACCATTCAAGTCTCGACAGACCGAGCTCTTCTCCCAGAAAGGCTGTGTCATCTGGGGCGATAGAGTCGTTATCCCAGAATGGCTCCGAAAAGCGCTGCTGAGAACTTTGCACGATGGCCACCCCGGCATCGTGCGAATGAAAGCCCTTGCACGAAGCTACGCATGGTGGCCGGGCATTGACAAGCAAATCGAACAGTGGGTTAAAGCTTGTCCCAAATGCCAAGAAGTCAGCAACGCCCCACCAAAAGCCATGCCTACTGAATGGGAGACACCACGTGGACCCTGGTCCCGAATTCACCTGGATTTTGCGGGGCCAACCAAGGGCCACACCTTCCTGCTTACCGTCGATGCCTACTCAAATTGGCTCGAAATTCATTGCATGACGACTACGACCTCCGAGGCGGTTATTAAGATTTTAAACAGACTTTGCAACCCACGGATTACCAGACGTCCTGGTATCCGATAACGGCCCACAATTTACTGCACTAGCGTTCGAGCAGTACCTTGCTGACCGCGGCATCCGCCATGCGCTCACCTCGCCTGCGCACCCTGCGACCAATGGCCGAGCAGAACGCATGGTCCAATTTGTGAAGAAAACCTTGCAAAAGGTAGACTACGACAACATTGATGACAAGGTCAATCAAATCCTCTTCTTGCAACACATCACCCCACATAGTGTCACCAACAAAACTCCCGCTGAACTGCTAATGGGATGAAAGCTCTGCTCCCACCTCGACCGGTTGCACCCGGCTTATGAACCGGAGAAACCACTTGGATCCAGCGGCCGCTTCGCACATTCCAGGTAGGAGACCTGGTTTATGCAAAAAACCTATCGGGTGACCCGTTGTGGGTGGAAGCGACAGTAGTATGTGTAACCGGCCCCAGAACCTACCTTGTGCAATGCCTTGACGATAAACTTTGGAAACGGCATATCGACCAATTACGGTCGCGGCTTGCAGCAGCCAGTCCGCAACTCCCTATGACCAAACTGAGGGGGGGGAAGGTACGGAAGAAGATGAAGTCCTAGGAAACCCGTTCGAAGGAAACAACAATTTAATAGAAACTCAGGAAGCGGAGCCGGAGGGAGAAACGTTTGCACCTCAGGGAATTGCAGAAAATGTGGGCAACGACGTAGAAGTGAACTCTGAACCAGAGGCAGCCCCACTGCCAAACAATGATCTACCTCAGCAGGATTGCAACCAGCCGATACAACGAAAATCAAAGAGATTAAAAAGACAACCATCCTATTTAAGGGACTATGTAACTGCGCCCTGAAATAAGAAGCCAGGGGGAAGGGGTGTTGTGTATGTTATAAGATTAATAAAGTGTGAGCTTGGAGTAAGTGCAGGGTTCTGGCCCTGCACTTCTGATTGGCTGTTAAGCAGCCGGACCGGATTGGCCCGTTCCGGGGAATCCGATTGGCCCTTAACAGAGAGTTCTTATTAGTTATAAGAGCTAGCGTTCCTAGCTCGTTATTGGTTAAACGTTACAAGGTTTGCCTATATAAGGCGGGTTTTACTGCTGTTAAATTGAGAAAGTCACGATGTAAATAAAGAGCGGAAGTTCACCGTTCAGAGGTTTGTCTCCATTCTTTCTCGCCCATGCTCAAAACTTAACAAAAGAAATAAGTAAATAAAATTAGCTAATCATCTACCAAGTTAGTATTGTAGTAGCTATTCCTCAAATCAGTTGAACAATGCATAAATTGAGCTATATTTATGAAAATAATTCCTTGTTCCAGTAGCTGTCATTACAGATATATACATTTATTTATGTGGGGAGTATTCATTGTATCAGTATCAATTTCCCCCTAAGATTAAAATATAGCTTGAGAGGTGAAATTTGAATCCAAACAGAATTGTGCAGTATAAACTCTCCCTAGCATGAAAGCTCCAGACCAAATGTAGTCCTTTTTCATTTAAACAACTTGCATTTTTATATTTTTCATAGTTTTCTTTATCTACTTATCATAACTTTTACATTTTTAAAAGTCAGAATTTAATTATCTAAAAAGTATACTATTAAGAGTTAACACTAGTTTCTTGGAGTACCCACAGCAACAGACTTATCAGTTTACTTGAATCTAAGGATTTAGACTCAAGGCTTTTAACAGTTTAATCCGTATGTGTTTTTCAAACACTTTTAAGGAGAAAACGAAAGCTGACTGATTACATAAAAATATTTTTCTTCATAAACAAGGGAAGTTTCCACACTATCAAAAATTAGTTTACATATTTTTTAATAACCCAAATGCTCAGTACTCTTCTCAGTTGTTGGTTGAGATAACGAGATCTGTCCTTTTAAGAGTAATTATATGCCAGAATTCTGAGGCCAAATGAAATAATTATAAATATTCACTGCTTTTGAGATAAGAGGTCAAAAACAATGTCAGCAATAAAAAACAGGATTTTTGTTATTATCTATTGCATGCAATATTTATAACTTAATTTGGAAAAACAGTGAGCCAGGTGAATATTAATGACAGCTATTGAGTTACTAAATTGCATGAATACTGTAGATCATTTCTATGAGCACTTGGACATAAATGGACTATATTGATCCAGGTTGAAAATAACTGTCTGAATTGTGCTACTCAACATCTATTGGGTTTTGTTAAGAGTTAAAGCAGGGGATAGGGCCCTATAGGGGGCACACCAGTGATGGGATTCAAATTGACTATCAGTTCTGTGGCCATGGCATGGCTTGATGGGCGTGGCTTGGTGGGCATGGCAGGGGAAGGCTATTGTAAAATCTCCGTTCCCTAGCCACCCCACTAACCTGCTTTCCGGCTCCATTCTCCTGTGCAGGGCAACAAAAGAAGACCCAACCGATCAGCTGGGACTCAGGGGGCAGAGAATAGGTGGGGGCAGGACCAGTTAAGAGATAGTATCTGCTGGTTTTCCAAACTACTCAAAATTTCCGATACCGGTTCTCCAGAACTGGTCAGAACCTGCTGAATACCACCTCTGGTCCTCAGATTGAAGAGTAAATCATATATAATATACTGACTGAAGATTGCATCCAGCTTCCATATATTAGAAATAGAGGATTTTGTTTGACAGTCTTTTATTTACCTTTCTGTAAAAATGAAGTTCTGTAAAAATGAAGCAGTAATGCTAAAAAACCTAGATTAGAGATATATTTACTGTATATCTAAGAATCCCCATGTAGACAATTCAGCATCTGTCAGGGGGTTCAGTCTTGATAGACATGTTTTTTAGAATAACTTTTGGAAAAGCCCACCGATGTATTTTGAAATGCTATGCCTTCTACTTCTTAATTCTTGGTTTGTCATGAAAATGACAAGACACATCTCCAAGCCTATTTAAACCCTCTTCACAAATGCAGTTCATAAATTCACCTAAAATGATAATTTACTTTTCTAAATGCAGTTTGTTTTGTGAATTTATATGATTCAAAGCATAGGAATTTGTGATTTAAATGTTACCAAAATAAACCAAAGTGAACATAATATTCGAACAAACAATTATGGAACACAAAACATTTTGTTCCACAGGGAAAGGTCATCTTCTGGGCACATTACCAAGCAAATGACAGCTTTATCATTTCACACTAGTTGCAATGCTTTACAATTAAATAACTTCATTCCCTGAAAATGCATAAGAAAATATGCTAAAACAATATGGCTTCCCCTGCCCTGGAAGTTTTTAAAAAATCAATATGCATTTAAGCAGAAACTGATGATACAAGTATAGGCAGCTCTACCCTATGAATTATAAGAGATTATAAAAAGTAACACACCATTAACATTTCTAACAATACTCTTAATTATTGTATGGTCAGTAATTACAATGGTTAAAGGAGGATAACTGTACTATTAACAAGAGAGCTTATTTATGTTGGGAATGAATCTTATTTCTCCATGGCTAAGGGAGGGTAGATGGCCATTCAAGCAAGACATCAAAATCACAAATGCCTATGAGGTTGGATTGGAATGGCTAGTATATTTTGTTCGTAAGTCATATGTTTTTAAAATATACACTGCTCTGAAAGCTAGTTTAATTGAAGAGATATTTAGCATGGATGAATGTAAAATACTCAAGCAGTTTAAACGTTGACTCTGCATTTGCTGTTGGTTGTAGATCATAGAGCTTGATTTCTGAGTAATCATATTAAGGATCACATTGGTAAATGTATCTACAAATATGAAATCGTAGAGGGAAAAAATGGCTGGATTTTAATATGAAACTCTTAAGACATTTATTGTAGAAATTGAGTTCTCAGTATGAGTTCATTATTCTAGCCATCATTTCATTTGGTGCACAGCAAGCTCCAGACTTCAACTAATATTTTTAGATTCAATTTAAAGAGGCTTCTATATAAATGCATACCAGGTTATAATCTTATTAATAGCAATAGTACTTATATACTGCTCCATAGTGCTTTACATCATTTTCTTGAGCGGTATAAACATATTCCCACCCAACAATTTGTGTTCTCCTTTTAACAACTTCAGTTGGATGGAAGGCTCAGTGAACCTTGAGCTATCAGGATTCAACTCCTGGCTGTGGGCACAGTTAGCCTGCAATACTGTATTCTTACTACTGTGTTACTATCAGAACTCCAATTTTGAGTGCAAATTCAATATATATTTCTTCTATAGAATCCAAGCAGTGTGTTTACCTTGTGTCTTGAGATCACATCTGAGATTTTGGAATGTTCTGATGAATACAGATTTATAATGGAAAAAATGTAGAGAACAGCATTAAATTTTGGCTACAAATGCTTGTAGTAAAGACACAGAGGTTCCTCTGACATGGAAATACAATCTTTGATACTGTTTAAACTTCAAGTTTTAGTTGTTAAAGAGTTTATATATATATATATATATAAAAGAATATGTGTGTGTGTGATATGTATATATGCACACACACACCTACAAATACCTACAAACACACACACATTTTATACTCCAGTATTTGGAAAAATAGAACATATTAAAACAAGCTTAAGGCACAGGCCCACCTTTTATTTAATATCTGATAGTACATAAAACATCCGTCTGTGGAATCAGTGCAATGACACAGGATAGTATGACATTCCATTTATATTCCTCCCATGCTGCTAAAGAAATTATTCTACCAATTCAAAGAAACAAGGTGTATACACATACACACACAAAATGTTTGCATTTCAAGGATATTATAGGTAACATACATTTTAAAACACTTGAACTTAAATTTTCTAGACTTTAAAAAAAGGGAATCAAATTTCTGAAGTGTACAGGGATAGAAGAGATTGTAGGCTAAGTGAAACATTTAATTATCATGGCAATAGAGTAGTTGAACTATGATCTATAAGGATGTAGTTCCAGCCACAGAACAAATTGACTCTATGAATTAAAAGGCCACATCTATTTTCTAAAATAACTAATAAATCTTATAGCATTATGCTTTGAGAAAGGAATTTTCCATTTTATTTTATTTGAAATTAGTAACATAAAAGACTTTACATGAACACAAATGTTCATGATTAAGATGAAGATATAACCAGTGTCCTATTTGGAACAAGTCCAGAAGCATATACATGCTAACTAGAGAAAGCAACATCTTACGAGAAGTACAGTGAAAATTAATCAGAAGGGTTTCTCTTTTTTTAGCAAAACAGCTCATTAGTATTAAGGTTCTGTAAAATGAAGTGATTATATAAATAAATGTCCATCAAAATCTTTAAAAATACTCATTCTAAAGCAAAATGGGTATTATGAGGTCAGCAGATAAAATCTTTAAACAAATTGGTACAAAGAATAGGACAAATGAAGAAAAAGGAATCAAATCAGGAAGAGCATTTTACATGAAAATGTTTAAGTGATATAAAAAAAATTTCCCCATTTCACAAAATAAAAGAACAATTTCATTCTATATAATAACATCTAAATATATGTGACTGAATTTATTGAATGGTACTGAGAAATTTTAAAAAATGTAAGCCACTTGTTTCTCACAGGAACATGGTCAGGAGGCAAGGCGAGGTAATTTTACAATGGACTGTGAGGCAACTATCTTGACTTCCAAATCAATCATAAACATTTTATCAGAACCAGAGAACCATTTGTAACTCTTTCTTATTAGTACTTTAAGTGTCAAATATTATTAACAAGTATATCAAATCTTAAAGAAAACCAGTATCTTGTTATAATTAAGATATTATTTGGAATGGGGAATGTAACAGACACAGTCAGTCAGTGTCCATATAAAACAGACATCTTTGGCACCTCTGCTATTTGTACTCTCAGCAATGAACCTATTGATATTATATTGTGAAATATTTATGGTATATAGTTATCTAAAAAAAACCAACCCAAATCTGATGCCTAGAATATCCCAGATTGCAATGTTAAAGCATTTCATTTTATCTATGACAATGCCGCGATGCTGGTTTTAGCAATCCAAAAATCTGAAAGTGCTAAGAAAGAGAAAACCACTCAATATGAGCTGGAAATATCCAAGTGATCATATTTTTGAATTGCAGCCCCCCAAATCTTTCACTTCCTATCCCTAATTTAACTGAATAGAATTTTCTTACATAACAGCTATGCCTGCCAAGATATCAGAATAATAAGATATATAACAAATATAATTTTAGTACTATGTAGACTGAACTGTTACATCAGCCTTCTCTGATCTGATGACCTACAAATATTTAAGACTATATTCTCTAACATCCCCAATTGCTAGAGATGCTGAGAGTACTCCCAAATATTCTATTGGTGAAGACTTCTTTATGATCTTTACAGCAGCCTTTCCACAAAAGGCACCTTCAGGTATTTTGGAACTATAACTCTCAAGATATCCCAGCTACCATAATAATAAATAAAAAAAGTTGGTAGAAATTCTGGAACCAATCTTAGCTCATAGGGATAATGCCAGGTTGATAATAGCCACTTGTAGAATTCAGTTAGGTTAAAACAACTATCAAGAATTTTTAGAAATTCAAACGATAGAAAAATAATTAAATCTACATCGCCTTTATTCTTTGATTGGCAGCTGGTGCTACAAGATTTACAGACAAGGTTCTAACTGTTTAGTTGTGAATTATAAAGTAGCTATGGAGTTATGAACTCTAGTTTCAGAACTGCAGACTAATCCACATTAACTAAATAAAACCACTCCAGTTTTGAACAGATAACCTGAGAAAGCAGAAGAGAAAATCCTCAAATAGAAATTTGAAAACAGTACGATTGTTTTAGATCTAGAAGTCTATATTCATAATACAAAAAAATGTGAACTAAATTCTATAAATCCAGTAGCACTTCAAACATTATTTTCTAACAGTAGGTCCAGTAAATCATATTATATGACATAGGTATTTAAAAAATCCACTTTGAATGGTTTCCATGACAGGTTGCAAAATCTACAGGGGTAATAAAAGCAATTTCAAAAAAGCTGTAGAGTTTTGAATTCCAACCAATTGCTTATCTCAAGTACAAATCATTTTTCCAAAAAAAGGAAGAAAACCTGGTTTGCTTCAGATGTTCTGGACTTTAACTTCTATCACCCCTAATTAGCATGGATAGTTCTGGAAGGCACCAGTTGGCCTACCCTTTTGAAAGAATTATAACAGGAGATTTTGGCACAGTCAAAAATGTCCTGTTACTTAGTAAGTATGTGCACTTAAGCTATTACAATAAGCATTCAAGGAAAGCTATTATTTGGTAATAAAAACTTTTGGTATGATGCAGGATCAGACCAAATGGCAAAATTATATTGCAGGGCCTGGTATTTTTAACATTGTTTTCTGACAAAAATGCAGGATTCATGAATGTCTTTTCAGTATCTAATGCTACAACTTGACATTATTTCACACTAGGAAAATATTTTCAAAATGTTTTTTTGTTCAGCATATTAAAGATTAATTATATAACAGTTTCATGGATCTCTAAATAAACCAGCACTTTTTAGCACCATGTTGAAGCATGTAGTTTCAAATCTTTTTTACAAATACTTCAGAATCCACTAATATAAAATCAGCTTTTGGAATTAAAAAGGTTTCCATTCTTCAAAATTAAACCTTAAATTATTACATGATGGTAATTGTTTGAAAGCACATTGTTGGACAATTTTTCAAATGACAGTATTAATGGATGTTCTAATGACAATTCAAACATTGCCTTTAACCAAATGGAGAGGTAATAAAAAATAATTTGCCCTCTAACCTGAAAAGGAATTTCAAGCACTTTAATAAGGTATATAGGAAATTTAGAAAAAAACTGCAAAATAAATCTAACTTTAATTCTAAAACTACCGTTTATAAAATGAATAAAGTTCCAAATAAAAGACAATTCTGGTTTATTAGATTCCCCATGCTGTTCTATTAATATTGTAATTAGAGGTCAGACTATAATAAAATATCCTATTTTCAAGATGATTGTGTTAAATAAATGAGTTTAAAATAATATTTTCATCATAAAATTGTTTTGATGAATATACACTTAAAAATATATTATTTTAACCAATGTCCTTTAGCCCAAATAGCCAAATAGAGCTGTTCTATGGTCAGTGTAATGCAGATTTTCTATTTAAGGTGAAAAAGTCTTCAATTAAATCTATGTCCTCTATCTGTGCTCTTCACAAAAATTTTGATCTTCTTTTCCTAGGTGATATGCCCTCTTCAGATTTTATGGTTCCGTTTACAAAATTAGCTATAATATGAAAAAAAAAAAAGATAAATAGTACATTAGGATTTGGGATAGGTGGCATTAATAGTTATACATGTAATAAGGAATTTTTTATTTCAGAAGTAGCAAATTGAACATATTTAACATATAAAACATATGTAAATTAGGAATGCTAATACATTTTGTTAATTATATCAAATAATGTTTTTCATACAGAGAATGGCTTCTGCTTTGTCTTGCTTCAATCTGGGACCTGTATACTGCAGAAGTCAAAAAGAGGGCTGTGAAAATATTTACAGACCCTTCACATCCCGAACATAAACTGTTTTAACTCCTACCCTCAAAACGATGATATAGAACACTGTGCACCAGAACAACTAGACACAAGGATAGGTTTTTCCCCAAAGGCCATCAATAAACAAATAATTCCCTCAACACTGTCCAACTATTTACAAAGTCTGCATTACTATTACTATTAATCTTCTCATCACTCCTTATCGCCCATCCCCTCCCACTTGTGACTGTATGACTGTAACTTTGTCGCTTGTATCCTTATGATTTATATTGACTGTTTCCTAATATGATTTGATTGCTTATTGTACCCTATGACTATTATTAAGTGTGGTACCTGATGATTCTTCACTCTTGATGAATGTATCTTTTATGAATGTTATTCTTTTATGTACACTGAAAGTGTATTTCTGTTTCTATTTCTAATTCTACTCTATTCTTCTATAACGTACTGTACACAAAGAATAGATTGAAGTCAGCCTTTTTATGTAATATTGGATAAGGTGTGGGTAATAATTAACAATGAGGACTACACATTTTTCTTAAACTGAGGTCATAGAAAACACAACTAATGGAAATGGAGATCATTTGCAGATCTGGGTTGTTTTACAATGACAAAATCAGGCCTTAAAGCTTGCACAAATTTAAGATACACATTTTATTTCTAAATCTCACACACACCCATACCTGCCCCCTAAAAAAAAGTACAAGGGAGGATATATAATAAAGTGGAGGTGAGATCTAACCACCTCCAGGATGACCAATGGCCTTTTAAGCACCTGTTTCCACTTGGCTCAGATACTGACTCCCAGTTTTTGTTTGGCTTCACTTTTGGTATTTAGCCCATAGCGAGATGAAGACTTCCACTTTAATTCTCTAATGGTTTCCCAAAGGGCCAGTGCAGAAGGGAGATAGTCATTGATAATAAAAGGGTAGTAGCAGCAGCAACAAATTTTTTAATCATCCATAGGAAAGTATTTCCTCAAAACGAAAGCACCTTAGAAGGTGGGGCTAGGGCACCTTTCCTGGATAATTATATACCTAATGATGCAATCACCTTTTGGGGGCACTATTAATAATAATTCTACCTGAATAATCTGAAAGGGTCACTTTTTCTGAATCAGTATGCAACTGCACATAATTAGTAAATTTGCATACAAATTTGTAGAAAGATGTCATCTTCCATTGAGATGGCACAGTGGTTAGAATGCATTACTGCAGGCTCCTTTTGCTGATTGCTGGCTGCCAGAAGTTTGATTCTCACCAGCTCAAGTTTGACTCAACCTTCCATCCTTTCCAAGTCAGTAAAATGAGGACCCAGATTGTTGTGGGCAGTATGCTGACTCTGCTTAGAGAGGACTGCAAAGCACTATGAAGTGATATATAAGTCTAAGTGCTATTGCTACTTTTTATGTTTTTTCCTGTAGAATTGGGCAGAGTTGGCATGCTCCAGATCCCATCCAATAAACAGTGGTATGAAATGGGAACTGGAAATCATGCCTTTCTGTTGTAGTCCCTGCCCTCTGAAGGAACATTCACCCAGAGATCTGTTTCAAGACTGTCTGAAAAAGCCCTTAAAATATGGCTCTTCCCCAAGTCTTAGGTTAGACAGTGCTATTGGTCCCATGTGCAGTATTGTTACAGAATTAACACCTATCTTCTGGCCTGTGCTTTTTTGTTTAGTGTTTTAGTGGTTTTAACATTGTATGCTGCCCAGAGTTAGCCTTAAAAAAGTTGAATATAGGTACTCCTCACTTAACAACTGCCTGATTTAGCAACTGTTCAAAGTTATGACAGTCCTGAAAAAGTAACTTTGTGAATGGTCCTTCGACTTTTGCAGTGTTACCAGTCACATGATCAAGATTTAGGCACTTTGCAGCTGGTGGGTATTCGTAAGTGTTGTATCATTTCATGGTCACATGATCATCATGTGTGCACTTTACAATCATCTTGCGACTAGCAAAGTCAATTGAGAAGTCAGCAGTAAAATTGCAAGTCATAATTAGGTCTTGGTTAATGACTGCAGATGAATAGCTTGACAAGCGTGGTGAAAGTGAGATCATAAGCCTATTGCAACCATATGATGTCTCATTATTACAACACTTAGTAGCAGACTTGTCAGTTCCAAATGTGTTAAACAATGACTATCTGTAAATAAATGTTTAATTTTGTATTATATAAAAATCATGTCAGCTTTTGGTCATTTAGAGGTAACAGTAACATTCTATGCCATAAGTCTCCATTCAATGTTAAACAAGAAAATCAAGTGGTATTATTTAACTAGCAACTGTCACTCTAGTAATGTATATTTGTGCTTTTGATACTCGTATAAATGTGAGGGCTATACTTACATCTGCAGGACTCTTTTTTTGTAGACTTAATTTTTGTGTTTGTTTTTTTCTTAGGAATTTGATTCTGTGCATGTTCTCTCCATTTCTTTAACTGGAAATTGATGAATTTCCACATCATCCAAGCCTGAGTCAGACAAATTGCAGCCAAACAGCTAATTCTAATTAGTTTAACAGAAAACAGAGTTATATAGTTAGAATAGTGTTATGATGATTTTTAAGATTCTCTCTAAAGATGGACCATTCAAAAAATGAAATAAAGTTACATGTACAATCCAAATGCTTTCTTATCAGTAGGCTAGCACATATCATATGTCTTTAAATAGCACACATTCCTAGATAATATGATATATGTTTAAGATCATGGCTATTAGATATGATAGTTGAAAACTGAATTTTGCATCAATATGTTCCAATTTGCATGTGTTGTATCAAATAGCTGAAAATTTCTTTTCCAATAAGCATTTTGACAATTAGATTGTTTTATTTATAAAAATCTATTGAGCAGCTGGCATATGAATATCTATCTATCTATCTATCTATCTATCTATCTATCTATCTATCTATCTATCTATCTATCTATATCTCGCTTCTGTATATATACAGAAGCCTGATGATGGCAGATGAGATTCTGCTGAAACGTTGCTACAACTTTAAAAGAACAACTACAATGACGTGGGAAAATACCCATACATGTAAGTACCCGCGAAAACTTAAGAAAACAAATATATATATGTATACGTATATATACATATGTATATGTATATATACATATCTGGCATTCAGCTTTGTTCGGGTATTTTCCCACGTCATAATAGTGGTGCTTTTAAATATATACATATGTATATATGAATGCATTTGAGAATCAGTTTGGTCTAGAGGTTAAGGTACCAAATTAGAAACCAAGGAAGCTTTGAATTTTAATCCTGACTTAGACACAAAGCCAGTTAGATTCAGTTGAATCAACCACTCTCTCAGCCTTAGAAAGAAGGCAATGGCAAACTATTTTTGAAAATATTGCCAAGAAAACTGCAGGGACTGCAGTTAGGTTGTTGCCAGGAATCAATACTGATTGGAGGGCATCCTTCCCACTCATACCAAAAAGATATGTATTGGAAAAATAAAGAAGCTAGCTATGAATTTTATAGTGGTACCTTACTTGCTATTAGGGTAGCCAAAGGGCTGATGTTTCATGTTACAAAGAATACAGTAATGCACTCATATGATTGTTTAATATGACCAACATTATAAGGATTGCAGAAAAGTTTATGAGATAGGTTTACATATTATCTACCAAAATAAAAGGTAGTTTAAATAGTAATAAGAATAAAGAAAGACTATTTTTTCCTAGCCACAATTTTCTATTTTTGGATCTGTGAATGTAAAGAATATCTAAAATAGTTATTCCAGAAAAATGTATACCTAATTGTGAGTATGTTAAAGTTTCCTTCTGCTACAGAAAAACCAGGATTTTCTGCTTTTGTGAGACCAAATCCAAAGGTGAGAACTGACAAAGTCAGGGTCAAAAGACGAGCCATTACAAATAAAAGTGCCCAAAGGGTAAATCTGAAAAGAAAAATAACAATTATTTCACTACCAATTGCTTTATGTCACTAAATAATATGAACACAGCTGTATCATGGGCTATGACAATTTTTTAAAAAGTATACTTTAGTTAGACATTGTATGAGCATATCCATGACATCAGGCATTATAATGGAAAACATTATTTTTGAAAACAGTAACTATCTCATAGAATAAAAACCAAAGAGGAAAGCAAATCACTTTAAATACATGATAATTAAATAGTGATTCAAATCTTAATTTTAGTTGAACAAAAGCACTCTTCATAATCAAACATGTTTTTAGCAAATGAGAAATCTAGGTCTGTGAAGAATTTCTGCAAAATCAGTATGCTTGTATGAAGTTTTCAGGAAGGCCAAGTGCTTTTTCAACAATTTTTAAAAAAAATCAAAAGGAAAATATCTTCATTTCTGTTACTCTCTGTTTTGAATTTTGGAATTGCGTATTTTTTTTAAAAGGTACAACCTTTTCTTAAAAAAACAACAACTCACTGACAGGAATATATGCACTGAAAAAGTCTTAACATTAGCAAAATGATGCTTATTAGTGAAATCATAAAAATGATTAAGTAGTTAATACATAATTGTTCAACAGGGCATGAAGCTAAGTTTGGAGAAAAAAAACTAGAAATTCCACTGAAAAAGAAGTGTGGATGATGGGTAGTGATCAGTGAAATCATTATCTTTCTTGGTGATATACTAAAAGCAAGACCCGTAAGGTCTATCTTAGACAAGATAAGTTTTCCAAGTAACCTGGTTCTAAAATGTTTTTCATTTTTGCAAATATAGTAAAAGAAAACAGGCTGACGAGGAATAAGAAAACTGTAAAAAAGGAAGCTAAATTAATTATCTGACAGTAATAGGAAAATTTAAAAAGCAAGATTACCCTTTCTGTTTATTCTCATCACTGAAGTAGAAAAGACGTGAAGCGTGAAAAATGAGCTCTACAAGATAATGAGGTACCAGCAAAATTAGACCCAAGCGCTGAAGGCTGAAAAATAAAAAGTAAATATTTCATTCTGAATATTGATTCATTAACAAAGTTCAACAACAATGAATTAGGTTCAGTGTATCTTACATATCAGACAAACTATTAGTTGTGCTATCACAGGGGTGTCAAACACAAGTCCCGCAGGCCGGATCCAGCCCGGGATGGAAAATGTAAGGGGCCAGCCCATGTCACTTTGGCCTAGTCTACCCAGTGCAAAGAGGAAACATGCCAGCAGTTTGGGAAGTGACATCAAGCTGGCCATGCCCACCCAGTCAGCCACACTCACCCAGTCAGCCATGTCCACCCTCTGAGGTCAACCACAGCCCTGAAGCAGCCCTCAATGAAATTGAGTTTGACATCCCTGTGCTATCAGGACGAGCATTTTACTGCTTGTTAAGCCATGATCAAATCTGATAGCAGATTAACTATGACACAAAAATACTAAATGCTTTTTCTTAATAGAATATAATATTAATACCTAGTTTTCAAGTTACGATCACGATTGAAACCAGAATTTTGGTTGCTAAGTAAAGTGGTTAAGTGAGTCACACCCAATTTTACAAACTTTTTTGCCATGGTTGTTAAGTAAACCTGGTTGCCAATTGCCCAAATTGATCATGATTGTGGGATTGCTGTGACAGTCATAAATGTGAGGAACAGTTGTAAAACAGTGTTTTGAGCACTGTTGTAACTTTGAAAGGTCACTAAGATTATGGTTGTAAGTTGAGGACTACTGGTAATATATTGAACAGTATTTTGGACACTATAAAAGACAATCCTTGATGGAGGTCTAGAAACATGAAAAATAATAAATGCTTACTTCAAGATATAGGCACCAGATATATGGGCAGTATAAAGACAAATATAGTGCAACTGTCTTGGAATATCTTCCTAGAAATATGAAATGGAAAAGACAAACAAGTTACAAAAATAAAAGCAAACATTTTAATATGAATTGTGTTAGTTTTCCTTTTCTCTATGGTTTTACATTGTAATAACTTATGAATACTTTCAAATTGAAAGCATGTTTTTCAAAAGCACTATTAATAAGGACATAAATAAATTGAAAGTCAAAATAATCTATTGCATTACTTTCCCTACCCAACAATATATTCCTCTACAGTACGAATCTCTTACCACGCTGAGAAAAGTACTTTTCTCTCCATCATGATTTCTTCTCTTTATTTAGAATACCATCCTATATCATTATAAATGAAAGTAAATAAAAGAAATATAAAGCCTGAAGTAAAGTTACAATTTATACCTTTCTAATCTTTTGGAAGTACAGTTCTGGAAGTGCATGGAGCCAATAGGCAATTTGGCAAATATAGAAGAATTTAGCCTGAAAACTAAAAAGAAAAGTATATATATAAAAGATGTAGACATAACATTCAATAATTATTCTTTCTATTCAAATCATGAGAATTAGAAGCCATGAACCCAATTTTGTTTAGGGAGGCCAAGATTGTTGGCTGTAGGTGAAACTTACACATAAATTTTTAAACATAAATGTAGATGCCAATTTTCAAGTCAGCTATATGATTAATAATTTAATCAAATTTCAAATGAATACATATTACATTATATAAAATTAAAATGAATCTATATTCAGATAATCTTAAATGTTTTAAAATTAAAGCAAGAAATTCATGTTAAAAAAAGTGAAACTAAAATAATTTAAATTATTGGAATCCTAAACCTTCCCCTTTTGAAGAATTGTCTAAACTGAAAGAAAATATGATTGAGGAAGATAAGAATGAAAAGGCAAGATTAAATAGTAATCTAAGGAAGAAATATTTTGTAGAATATTTTTGTAGAATTCACTGTCTAAAAACATTTAGATCCTAATATAAATGTTTTAAAAAATAGTTCCTTGACAATTAATTCATAGATCTGTCCATGTTCCATCTTTTAATACTCAAATGCCTGAGAATTAATAACCTAGATATGTTTCTTAATTTCAACAAGCAAGCAAAATGCCTAGCACAAATAAAAGAACTAAATAAAAAAGCTTACAACATATGAGAATGAGGATAATCCTTCCATAACAAAGTTGGATTTGTTGTAAATTCTTCCTAAGGAGAAAAATATAAGGTTAAAAGATTTGTAATATTTTAGGCAAATGTTCATTTAAATTAATTTGCAAAAAGATAATTTGACTTACTTACTGCAGACAAAATACTTGCTCCCCACACAAACGAAAACAAGTAGAAAAAGGCTAGTTGTCCTGACTCATTGAATTTGCTATGTTTTGTTTTTGACAAGTGCAGGCGTCTATTAATTTTCTAGGGGAAAAAAAGTAACAAACACCAGAAGTATTAATTTAATCATGTTCAATTTTTTTTTCTAGTGAATATGTTAGCCTCTCAAAGAAGAATGCTAGATATCTCGAGTTCAGCATTTATATCCAATACTACAAAATGCTAAGCTGGACTTTACCGTTCATTTTTCTTATTAGGTAAGTAAACATTAATGTGTGACCCACATATTCTAATAGTTGACAGACCAGCTCTTTGACAGCTGCTGCTTAAAGTGTTAGAAAAGCAATCTACGTAGAAAGCAAATCACCACTCTTTGTGCCAAACGGGCATTTGAATTTCACAGTCCAATCTAGAAACCAAGACTATATTCAATGACCCAAACGACTTTGTCTTGGATCTTAATTGAGGCATCAGTTTTGTATCTCTGTACTATGCTTTCACATAGTCTTTCTTAGTGGATCACATTTTGTATGCTGGAACACACCAGGCTCTGAAGCACAATCTGAAATTAGTTTTAGTCTTAGTTTGTGTGTGTTCTTATAAGTATATTTTCTACTCCTGAACATTTTCAGCTGGGATGTGGCAAAGAAAGGGGAGAAGATGGTAGTGTAAGTTTGGAATGCACAATTACTCTATCTCTGCATATCATACATTGAGCTATATATCTCTAAACCAAATCTACTGACCAATACAAAACAAATATAAGGCAACTGTTGTTTTTGTTCGAGAATAGAAGATAGGAAGACAAGACAGAAAGTGATGTTTCTAAGGAGTCTTTCAGTGGTTTATTAAGTTTCTGATTGCATATTGCAATGCAGAGAGTCACAGAACAAGCACTATAGTTTTATCCTAGGATAGAAAGATATGAATCATGTCCCAATTTTTATATTAAACTCATTGCTTGAGGTTTTATTTTTCCTAATTGGACAATGACTTTCAGCCAAGCTACATTTTAATAATTATTAAAAATAACAAATACAAACACTTTAACTCACACTTTTTATACTTAAAATAACTTACATTATGCTTAAAATAAAAACAGCAACAAAAAATAAAGCAGAGCTTAGATTTTAAAATAATATTTAATAGAGAAATAATAAATTACCTTTATCAGCAGACTGCCAAGTTAAACTTGAATATTGACTTAAAGAATAAGGAATCCATTCATTGATGGATATAATTTGTATTCATTTCACAAGAAATTCATAGTGTGGCTTATAAATTTTTAATGAAATTGTCACAGAAATCATATTATTTCATAATCCAGTATAATTTGATTAGGGATTCAACATGTTGAAAGCTGCCCATCTTGCTCACATGCCCATTTTCAGAGAAGAAGCACTTAATAAGTTCTGGTCCAAAATTTGGAAAAGGTTCAAACTCTGAATTACTATCCAAAATATAAACTGACATGGACTATGTGATATATTTAGACTAATTATAAAGCTATGATATTCAGTGTTATATAGTAAAAAAAACCTGGCCAAATAAAATATTAGAGAACAAATATTGTAATACGTGTAACATATATACTTAATTTCATTATGTTCAAAGGCACACCTCTTGGCTCTTTTCTTACTTTTTAAACACTTTAGGTTCTATTTTTAAAAAATATAGGAAGCTAGCAGGATTTAAAGTAGGGAATCAAGATCATGTAGGTTAGCCACTATCAGCAAATAAAAGAGGAAAGTATGTCTATCAGTTCCCAAAAGTGAAAGTGGCATTCAAAATATACCAGAAGGCAAAAAATTAAAGATGTTGACTTTTATATTTACCTATCAAGAATATTGTCTGCCATTAATACTATCTGTTCCAAAAAGCAAAAGCTGAAGTAATAATGGCAGGCAGTATTCTTGACAACATCTTTACTTTTTTGCCTTCTGGTAAATTTTGAATGCTACTTTGTGAAAATTTGCATAACGTGCTTTCAAAATTCAGACCAACCCATTTACTTTTCGGAAAAAAACACAATCCAGAGCAATTAATTTAGAATCTACAGGTAAACTGTTCATTCTAAAGAAATATTCTTCTGTAATGTAGATACATGGTTGATAATGAAAAAATCTGGGAGATGTTTATTAGATATTATTAAACTTCTATTAATATAAATTATGAAATGTATGTCGTACCTTTATTTTACATAATTCAAGGCACTGTTACAAAATGCTCATGCTTCTATTTTTTTCTACAATTATTACCTTGTGTGTGGAGTTGAGCTGAAGATAAGGGATTTGCCCAGTTAATCAGCCAGTTTTCATGCCTGAGAGGACTAGATTTCATGGTATCTCCATTTCCAGTCCAGTACTGTAACTACTATATCAAAAGGGATCTTATATCTTTCATATCCAATATTAGAACATATTATTTAATAAATGTATTTTGAAGAACTTGGAACTGAATTGATTTCACATATTCACATTTATGTAATAATTGTAAACTTACATCTAGTATATATTCCTGAATCACTGCATGCAGAATAATGGCTATAAGCATGTAGAAGAAGATGGTGGCCATGTCTTTTGGACCATACTCATAGAAATGAACTGGGTCAGATCCATCATCTGAAATGCACAATATCTTACTATTAATAGCAGTACAGGCTATATTTAGAATCTTATTATACATCAAGAGAACATGCAAATTTTCAACAGTGTTACTAATATCTCTGCAATAAGTTCTGCTTTAAAATCTATAAGGTCATGTTGTATGTCCTTTAATAATGTATTTATAATGTATTTGTTATTTGGAGAAAACAGCACAACATAATTTTGTAATAATAATGCAGAGGATCCTGCTGTACAGCAGCATTTAGACAAAATCATTTAAGACTGCAACCCTATGAATAACCTGGCATGCCTACACATGCACATATACACACACTTGGAGATGAATAATCTGAGAGAGTATTTGAGTAAACATGTAGAAGACTGTATTGAAAAAATATTTTTAAAAATGAAAATCAGACATAGAACAAATTATATTTTATATTTACCTATGTTGTATGTAACATTGTATTGTACAGTTATAAACATGATGGCATATTTGGATGTAACCTAAAATTTAAAACAGAGAAAAATAAATTATCAAGTTCTATGCTGTATACTTTTTCTGAAGTTGCTACTAAAATTTACATTTATTACGACTGTTGCAACTATTTAATTTTCACTGTTATAGAATTCCTTCCAGCAGTGATGACATTTTTATAGCTTAACAAACTTACCAATTTAAGAACTAAGCAAGCCTGGAGATGATCCTATTGATTACTAAAGTATCATATCTGAGACATAGGTTTTTCAAAACTTTGAAAAGTATAATTATCAAGACTAATAATACAAATTGTTGCATTGGGTCCATTGTTTATTGATTAATCAAGCAAAGATACTGAATCACAATATATTTATATAAAATACAACATATCAGGAGAAACATACAACATACCAGAGCGCACAAAAGCTGTTCAGTAAAATATTCAAATAAGACAATCACTTTGACAATTAACTTCAAAATTATTTAAGTAAGAAGTTCTCTATTGAATGACTTTTAGCTATAAACCTGGCAGTCTTTTTGACTGCCCATCCATGTGTATTTTGAAAGAAGTAAGGCATCCTATTAATGGAGTCTGAGTAAGCTATCCTGTTGATTAGTGGCTCTAAATGCTGCCCCTTGGCTAAGGTATATAGCTGGCAATCAAATAGTTTGTGTGATATTTTAATGTATTTAATAGAATGGCCTGTGTTTTACAACAGAATTTAGGAGCTCAAATCTTGCTGGTTGAGGCAGTTCTTTGGGCTTGTGTCAGGAAGCCTTTTACTCTAGGCAAACTATTTAAAGGATTTGATGTTAGAAGTATCTCTTGTCAACCTAAGTACCCTATTCAAGCCCTCTATTTGAAAGAGTGTCCTTGGTTTGATGGCTGCCCATTTGCTCAGTGACCAAAGTTACAACAGTGCTGAACAAAATGGTAGTTATTGTGGGTCTTTGAAATTATGGCCATTGCAAGCCGCCCTCATCTCTGCCTTTTTGCTGACCTGCACTCTACACTCTATACCCCTGCTGTACCCACTAACTTTCAACTCCTCCACTGAGTTTCACACACATTCTGATTTGGAATTAATGAGAAATATTTAAGTCTTTTATTGAATTATCTGGACAGAACTTATCCTTAATCTCAACTGTTTCATCTTGTATCCTTACATCCTGTTAATTCACAGGAATCAAAAGGGTTCTCTTTCTTTTTGGAATAACATTTGATGTGCACACATGTATATGCAAATTAATCATTTAACATTATACTATTGGCTAATAAGTAGAAAAAAGAACTGAGAGCTCAAACAACACAATGTGTGTATATACACAGTTTAGAGCAGGGGTGTCAAACTGGATTTTTTCAAGGGACAGATCAGCATTGTAGTTCTCCTCCGCAGGCTGGCCAGGGTAAGGGTGGGGGAGAATAGAACAAAGCCCTACAGCACCATTCTGCTGGCTTAAACAAGCCACACAGAAGCCCCACAAGACTCCCACACAGCCTTTTTTTCGGCCTCCCCAGCCTCCAGTA
The DNA here is from genome assembly GCA_033807585.1 of Hydrophis major. Classification (NCBI taxonomy): domain Eukaryota; kingdom Metazoa; phylum Chordata; class Lepidosauria; order Squamata; family Elapidae; genus Hydrophis; species Hydrophis major. The sequence goes on along the minus strand of CM066330.1, from coordinate 236,774,857 downwards.
GCACTCTGCCAGCCAAAAACAGGCCTCATGGGAGCCTCACGGGACCTTGGTGGGGCCCATTTTTGGCCAGCAGAATGCTGAAGGAGGCCATGGAGGCAAAAAATGAGCCACATGGGGCCACACGCATCCCTCCCACAGCCTGTTTTGGCTGGCAGAGGCACTGGCCAGTCCTTTGATATTTCGAGGCCAGTCCCGCAAGCCAGATTTTAGCACCCCGTGAGTGAGATTCGGCCCGCAGGCCTTGAGTTTGATACCCCTGGTTTAGAATAAATAAAAATGCAATGCAATGGTTGTGAGCCACCCAGAATTCTGGTTTTAAGATGGGTTCTAAAATACACCCATCATCTTACAAATGAGTAAAATTAAAAATTAAAACAAGATTTTCTCATTCCCAAATGGTAGTAATGGGAAAAAGAACCAATTAAGACAGCTATTTGCAATCTCTTCTACCTGAATGCTTTTTGCTACTATTGTTCACATTATTTCTCTGCATAGCTTGCATAACATGCTTTGAAGTATATCTCCTTCAGCTATATTTTTAAATAAATGGCCCAGAAGCATTAATGGCAATAAAGTTTTAACCAGTCTTTGTGATATGCCAATTATTCTTTTAATTAAATAATTTCTGAAACTAAATGAAAAAGTTATAAGGGCCAAAGGTGATCAATGAGCATCAAATGTGATGTTAATTGATATAGTGTACTAAGTTCAATTTTGGTAACCTAATTTTATGATGGAAACCAATAAAGTCTACTGGTTAAGGTATTAGATGGTGATCATAAAGTAACTTTGGATCAATCTTTACCATGTTTATTACTGTGGGAATAAAGTAGAAGATATATCCCATTATGCCAACTTAAGTTCCCTTTCAAAAATAATTGGAATAAAAGAAAATTTTTGGGTGAAATACAGAACTGGATTCCTCTGGATCAGTGGTTCTCAAAATATGGTCTTGAAAATTCTGTAGATCTTCAAAGTCAAATATTTTAAAATGATTCTTAATTCCCAGTAGTGTAAACATGAATAGATATCATGCACATGGGGTCCTCAATAATTTTTAAGAACATAAAGGGTCTTGAAACAAAAATGTTTTAAGAACTGTTTATCTAGATCAACCTCTTGTCAAAAGTAGTAATTTATACCTTAGTGTTTCCTAACATAAATGCATGAAGGTTAATTTCCTGAATTCCTCAGCCAACATAGCCACTGCTGAGAATTCTGGAAAGTTCATAAAATTAATGAACTATGTCCAGATTGGGACTAGATTGGGAAAGATTATTTTAGTTTCCGCTTATGTCTAACAAAAGAGATTCTACTAGCAAGCCAAGGCCATGACTCGGGGGAAAAGCCTCAAAAAGACATGGTTACATATAAAAACCAAATTTATTGGATATTTAGCTTCCTGTTAAGTTTTCTACAAATCCTAGCATTGTTCAAGGCTTCACTTTTAATCACTTATAACAGCTTTTTATTTAAAGAAACAAATTGATCATATTTGTGGTACAGTCAGCCCATATTTAATATTTGGGTGTTAAACTTTTTCCAATTCCATTCTGCGGCTTGGTGACTCAGGAAGTGCATATCATTATGTAATTTAGACACCCCTGAGACTTGACTGTTTATAAGCTTATTATCAGCCAGACAAGAAACTGCAAGGGATAAGTATCCTGCACCTTGTATCTTGATGTCAAGATTAGTCTCTGCCAATGAAATGCGTAAGCAAAAAATAGTCCACTTAATTCTTAACATCAGCCGTAACTCTCCCATACAGCCTTGGGTCTGTAAGAAATTTATTTCCAAATAAATATGGTCAAACCCACCAAACACAAAAGCTCTCCAGTGGAATTATCCACTACCGCCCGTAGTATGGTAGGTATCAAAGCTACTAAGATCAGCAGTATGCCTGATGCTACTGCTTACTCGTAAGGACCAAATCCAAAGAAACATCCCTTAGCCCAGTAGGAGCACTATCACACACTAGACCGTTTATGATACTTAACTTATAATCTATAAATTCCTCCTAAACCGGCCACCCCTCCGTTTGGGGAAATCATTTGGCATCTTCTCTGGACACTTCATTTTAATATGAAATCCAGAATCGTACTCCAGGGTTGAAAATCAGTACCGGGGACCAAGTCACCAGTTCCAAAGGCAAACAAGAAGAGAAAAGCGGGGAAAGACCACTGTACATCCCATTTCGTATGACTCAATGTGATATTAAAACGAGACGCACTCTCTTCTCTCTGGATATGACGAAACGCGAAACTATTTTGTTCTACAGATCTCGCTAATTGGTCCAAGCTATGTTATCTCACACACACACACACCCCTTCTCCGCAGCCTTTGAAAGCAGCTTGACTGGCTTGCACGAGTTATCTTCTTCAGTGCGACTGCCAGTTGAATTCCCCTGCGCCTTCGGTGGCGGAAGAGAGAAGCCAGCCAGCATGCCTAGCGGTTTTAGCTTAAGAAACGGCGAGACCGCCCTTGGCAACAAGTTATACGTCCACTCCTTCCTATGTACGTCAGCACGCAAGAGGGGAGCGCGACCGTGAGAATGAGCGGCTTAAGGGGAAAACAGTTAAACAGGAGAGGAGAAGCGCCAGAGCTCGAGAGAGAAGGGCGGGGCCGCATTTGAACCGGTGGGGGGGAGGGAGGAAAGGGGGCGTGCCTCGAGTCCTCGCGCTGCCGCTTCCTCCCCGGGCCCTCTATAAGTAAGGATACCTCGAACATGAGCCCCATAAGGAGGCCCATGGCCAGGCAGGATACAGCATCCGCGTGGTTCTGGATAACGAACTCATGGCTCAAGACTGGCGGACTCTTGTTTTTCTTCCGCAGTCCCATAGCGGCAGAGGTTTCCGAGAGTGGGAAACTCCAGGACCCAAGTTGAGGGTGAAGTACAGATGAAGAGCTGCAGCTCCTCTATTCTCCCAACAATCTCTCGCTCTTCACCTCCCGCCCAGTAAACACCAGCGACTCTTGTCCCTTCCCACCCCGCCTCCTTTCTCTCTCCCCCCCCCGCCAAGCCTCGGCATTCTTATCCGCCCTGTTTTCCACGCTTGGCCAATCAACGCGCGGGATAAAAGTGAATGATAGCTTCAGCAGCTAATCGCCAGCCTTAAACCGGAGGCAAGCTTTCTAGGGGCGGAGTTCCAAAGAGACTGAGGCTGGTTCAACGGTCTAAACGGCGGCGGGGGAGGAATAGAGGGTGCATGTGAGTGGCGTAGATGACGGCCATTCAGAGACCCCTAGAGGTGGAACCTATCGGGTTCCCTGAGCTTGCAGTTAGTTTCTCTATGGCTGTAGTGGAAGCAAGATCGTGCAAGTTCTGCCCTGGACGAGAAAGAGAAAATCAGGTATTGGGATTTTTTTTTACTCCGTAGGTTACTCGGAGAAGTTCTTTCAAGAAAGATTTCTGGCCTCACTGGTGGGGTTAAGATGCTTTCTCAAAAGAAGACTCCATGGGTGTGTTTGCACGACATCCTGAACTCTAAACAAGTCAATCCCATTTTAGTCCATGATGTATTGAATTAATCCTGCCCGTGTAGTTCCTTTATGGTTCACCGGGGTCTGAACCTAAATAATAATAATAAACCTAAATAATAACGAAATTAAATGCGACTGAATGCTCCTCTTGAATCGAGGCAAAATGAGTGTCTGGGGGGCAACCTTTCTTTTATTTTTGAAAAAAAATCACCCGACTCCATTTAAAAAGGCGAATCCTTAACGTAACTAGCAAAGCATGAGATTCTTTGCTCTTGGGGAGGGGAGAGAAGAAGCATTTCCAACGGCAAAGAGAGGATAAAAACACACTCGTGTTGAGAAGGTTGGAAAGAGACTTGCTTGCAACCTAAGAAATCACTGCTAGTTGGAGCAAGTTTAAAGGTCCTATGTATATTGAAGATCACATGCTATTTTTATTTAAGTCTGGATTTTCCCCCTCCCCAATACACTTATAATTAGAAATAAAGTTTCTAATTGATTTATTCATAAATATCCAAGAAAATTGTTAGTCATTTATTGAAAGTTTCGGCCAATCTGAAGCTATATGACCTGTTTGAAGAAACCTCCAGTGCAACCATTCTCAACTCCAGAAATCAGTGGAAATTGTTGATCAGCATTTGTGACTTATTTTACTACTATTTAGGAATAAACCATGTGCCCAGGTTTAGAGCACTGAACTAAATTCTAAAGAGCACTAAAACCAAATTTAAGCTTTGGTTATACTGGGAAGGGCCATATTAGGTTGGCCTTCCAGACACATTTATGACAGTATCTACTTTTTTGCAACTAAAAATATTTCTATTCTGGTCTGATGATGGCAGGTAGGGTAGAGGAAGACTTTGCTTCCCTTCATCCCTTTTCTGTTTCTGTTGGGTTGGAGAAATTCCATTTAGTAGCTGCCCTAGCCTCTCATCTTCATGTCTGAAGAATGGAAGAGGGTTTCAAAAGGTTCCCTAGGTTTCCAGCTCTCTCTAAACCCAGAAGAGAGGGCTATTTTAGAGGTAAGATGCTAAGCATACCCCCCCCACCAAAAGTATGGTTTAGATTCTCTGTCATAACTATGCAGTGTTTTGTCTTAGTTCAGATGATATCTGTGACTTTAATAACTGATTGCCTTGCTTAGTCTTCTATGGTTAGTTTATGGTTCATGGTTTAAAACAATCTGAGCCAATTTCTGTAAATCGTGGGTGACGACATAACTATGAAATTGCAATTAATGAACTTTAAAAAATTAAAAAAAATAAAGTTTTTAATACATTAAGATCAGGAGAGCAGTAAGGATACAATTGCCATAAGTTGAGCATGACTTTTAGGGGTTTACTTCTGCACAGGTTTTTTTTTAACCTGTAAAGATGGGAAATGACCACCAAAGTAGGATTATAGGGTAAAAAAATCAAATTATAATAATAAAGATATAGCATAATAATGGTGATTGGGATCTTCCCTTGGGTCAAATGGAGGGAAAGAGGGCAATTGTGGTTGTTTTGGGGAATATAGGAGGGAAATGTGTTAGTCATACTTGCTGCCTTGAGTTATTTGTAAAAATAATAAAGTTAGAATACAAATACATAAGGAGCTGGTCTCTAATATTATCTTTGCTGCTTCTGTCTACTAGCTCCTTCCAAGACTCCTTGGAGAAAATCCCAGGTTCAATTCTGTGGATATTAAAGCAAACAATGATCTAAGGTATTGAGTCTGATAAATAATAGAGACTTGTGTTGAAGAGCTGGAGGGTTGTTGTGTCTTAGAATGGTAGGTACTATTTGGTTACTGTACAAAATACAGGTAGTCCTTGACTTACAACATTTCATTTAATGATCATTTAAAGCTACAATGGCACTGAAAAAAGTGACTATGACCACATTTATGATCATTGTAAGCATCCCCATGGTTATGTGATTTATGTTCAGATGCTTGACAACTGGTCCATATTTATGATTATTGCAGAGTCCCTGGGTCATGTGATCACCTTTTGCAACCTTCGAACAAGCAAAGTCAATGGGGAAGCCAGATTCACTTAACAACCATGGTACTAACTTAACTGCAGCGGTTCATTTAACAAATATGGCAAAAAAAGTCATAAAATGGGGCAAAACTCACTTAACAAATTTCTTACTTAGCAATATGAAGGTTGGGCTCAATTATGATCGTAAGCTGAGGACTACCTATGCTCTAGAATAATATAGTGCTTGAAAATAATATATTATCTCAGCAATCTTTGTAAATGGAATATAAAGTTAGATTATTCCAATAATTCATCTGAAGTAGCTTGTCAGTTCCCAAAGGGTAAAAACTGAGGAAGCATCAGTTACCTGGCAGTTGACTACATATAGAATTGTGGTACACATTGCAAATCTATGCGCGTCTATGCAGAAATAAACTGTTTTGAATTAGTAGTATTGACCCCGAGGGAGTATAGGAAATATAATATGCAACCTTTTGGGTTACCTATTTATTTGTTCCATATTGATCTCATTATGTTCATGCTTGTTAAGTCTTGTTCTTTTACATATACTAAGAACGTTTCTATATATGTGAGATATATGGTATTATCTCTTTCACTGAAAATAAAAAATTGAGAGAGTAAGGGGTCTGGGGCAGCGGTGCTGGATTTGGGGTTCATTCTACTTTGATTGACTTTACACATTATATAATTATAAGTGCATTCTTTTGTATTTTCCAAAATGAATATAACTGAAGGTAAAGTATGTCAAGTAAGGCTAATTTAAGAATGACTAATTCATCAGTTAACCCATATATAACATTGAAGGAGGATTAAACTGGCTTTTTATTTCTGTATCCCACCCAGAGTCACTATATTTGATTGGGTGGCTATATAAATTTGTATTATAAATAGGCATTTAATCAGATATTCTGTTTTTTAAAAAAATCTGGACTGTAGCCATCTTGCGAATTCATCTAAAAATAAAAGGGAAAAGAAAAGATTGCAACTTTTGGGGCAAGCATTCAGCAGTGTAAGTGGCATAAATATATAAGATTCTTTACTCTTGCTCACATGCCTTTTTTAAATTAGTTACACTATAAACAAAAGGAAATGAATGAAATTTACAAAGAGACAAAATAAATTATATGCCATTTACTTTTTATCCTTATTGCAAAGGGACATTTGCTGTGATTATTTTTTGTTCTAAAAATTATATTCAATTATATGTCTCTTTAGCAATAGTTTTATCAATTTAATTGTTATTACATAAGACTATTCAATAAAGAAAATTAGCTGAGTTTTGTTGATTTTCCTTTTTCTCTATCTAGGATAAAACATACTTATCTAGGCTGCTTTTCAGACGAAAAGAAAATTATAGAACTTGGTTGTCATGATGGGGTAAGTACGATCACCCTAAACTAACCAAAACTAAGATATTAAAGAATAAAAGTATATGTTACTGCATATTTGTATTCTATATGTATAACAATATAAATATATAATATATACATACATATCAGTATAAAAATGTCTGAAGCATTTACTCTCAAACTGAATCTAGAAATTTCTGTTAACTGCAAAATAGGTATAAATAAAGACAACAAGATTGATACCGGAACTCAGAAGAATAGTTTATTAAAGGCTTAAATTGCCAATAGAAGGGAAAAAAATGGCTTGCTTTAGTGTTTTTACAATTTGCTCTTTGATTTACATGTAATGCTTTTCAATAGGATTACTGGATCTGGACTGTTAAAAAAACAAGAGTATTAAGCAACAGATAATATTTTTTTCTTGCACTTTTTATCCTCTGGTGGTTCCCTGGGTTGTTGCAAATCAGATTTGGTAGCTTTGTGGCTGTTGTTTTGGCCACAGTTTACATAGAGTGTCATAGTGGCAGTTCCAGGTCAGTTATTTACTTCAATTTGCACCATATTTTGCTTCATAATTAGTTAATTTGCCATAACTTCTTAACTAAGTCAAGCTGAATTCTTACTGGTTACATTGATCTGTCCTTGTGTTTTCTTGACATCATTGATGTAGGTTGGACTGAAAGGGAAATCATAGGCCTCAAGTCATATTTGAGGGTGCAGTAGAACTTGGTTCTTTCCACTCTTAATGTAACATTACAATTAATGTAGCACCTGTTAAAATCTTTTTGAAAAAGAGATTCTTTTGTTTTAAAGAATTACTTGATTTGGAGACTAAGTTAATTTCCAGCCAAATTAATACAAATAACATTATTTTACTGTTATTTGATATCTTGGCTCTGAATTTAACGTCTTGGAAAGGTAATTCCAGGAATGTAGGGCTATCAGTTGCCAATTCTGATTTAAAAGCTTCAGTAAAGGTTTCCCCTGACCAGTAGTATCCTACTCTAAGGGTTAGTGCTCATCTGTTTCTTAGCCAAGGGAGTGAATGTTGTCCAAAGACATTTATATGGTTATGTGGCTAGCATGACCATACACTGAGACATACAGAACAATTATTTTCCCATCAAAGTGATATCTCTTTATCTATTCGCATTTGCTTGCTTTCAAATTGCTAGGTGGACAGCAGCTGGGTGGGGCAAGTAATGGGGGAGCTCACCCCATCATGCAACACTTAGATGTTGAACCTGGACTGTTAGCTTTCCAACTGATAAGCTCAGCATCTTTAATCCCTGAGCCATCAGGGCCCAAATCTTGGGAGGTGAGGCTTTCCATGGCTCAGTACCCATCATCATTGGTTAACATTTGCCTTTGGAGCTAATAATTGCTTGGCAATTCTCAGTTCCTGAAGCCACAACTTCTTAACTAAGTAATTTTCTTGAAATCAGTAATCCGTCATAAATTTGCATAACAAAATATCAGTTACCATCAGTTGAGCATCTTTGACAATTCTGAATCTGTGCATCAGAAGATTCATATGTTTTATGGGTTTTTATAATTCAATAGAGAAATAGTGAATTGAATATTTACATCAAGTTATATAGGACTCCTTTGTCAATGAAATGGCAGTATTAGGATTGTATTCTTTTTTTATTCCTATTATAATCCTAATTTACCTTGAAAACGATTGGCATTACAGCAAGTATTCCTGTTCTGAATCAGTGGCAACCATAGCATTTACTGTTTGTGTTTGCCATAATGCAATTATAAACCCAACACTCAATTTAAAAAAGCAAGGACTTAAATAAGAGATGAAACTAATAAAATTAGGTTTAAAGTGAAGTAGAGGTATGCTCTCTCATACTTTACCTTGAAAATATATCTGAATACCTTGCAAGAAGAAACTATCAAGAGACATCAGGTATATTTGTTTTTAGACTTACACTAGTCAGATAAATTCAAACCAGGCTTTAAAAATGAGAGAGAAAACAGCAGCTCATGAAATGTAACACTCTCAGGTTAATTTTCAATTTAGTAAAAAGAAAGTTCTACAAAAACTGAATTAGTGGGTCCCTGCTTTTTTCCTTACTCAATATTATACTTTCCAATTCTGTGATTAAAAATAGCTATGTAGTATTAAGTTTTAAAGCAGTTGAAAAGATTGTAAGAAGCAGAATAGACATAGTATTTAGCAGTGAAGTCTTCCAAATAATTGTATTGCGCTAGTTCTTTCTTAAATACAGTATACTGTATGCCTTGAACTATTGACAACACAAGAGTTGTAGGCTAATGTAACTACCAGCTGGTACCGGTGACTGCACATTTTTTATTTTGTAAATTAATGGTAATATGTTACCATAGGAATTAAATATAAGTATTCAGGATTACATTAATAATGTTTTGAACAGAAAACAAAAAAGGAAAGCTCTCAGGAAAGGAGATAGAACTTTCCCTTCCTGTCCTCCATATTAAAAGAAAATGTCAGATTGAATTTGAGATAACTAGAATTTTGCATATTTTATGTAGGATAGACGTGGAAGTTTAAAAAATACATTGGTGAAAAATGCACAGGAAACACTTCCATATGTTGCCAGGCAAACTACATGATTATATTTGTGGAACTGCTAGAAGTCAAGATTGATACTAGGAAATGTTATCTATATATATATAAAAGCAAAATATCACTCACCCATCATCACAAAATCTCCAGAACCGTAAAGCCGACAAACTTGAAATTTGACATGTATGTTCCTCTTGGCTTCTAGATGCTCACTAAGAAAGGATTTTTCGAAATGACCATCAGAGCATTACTATTTCACATATTATTATTAACATTTGATTCTAAGGAGTTCTACTTCCCCTCCCCACCTGAAAAGAAATCTGTTCCAAATGTAAAACACAAGCAGAGGAGAGGAGTTTCAGTTTTACTTTCACAGCACCAAGCAGTTTTAGTACAGAACAGTTGAACTAAGCCACGCCCAGGCTCCTTGCTGTCTCCTTGCTCACAGAGCAAATACTATTTCAGTTTCCAAACAGCCCTCAACTCTCTCACACACTGACAGCATGCTAGCCAGATGAATACTGATGGATGCTGGTAGGCAGAGGCAGAATCCACCTCCCTTATTTTCCTCCCCAAAACTAAGCCTGACCACATAGTTTCATACCAAAGCACAGGTATCGAGTTAGTATTATGATAGGCGTATAATGAGGTAATCAGGATTTCCCCTTAAGGATCTGATACTGGACCAATACCTTTGGTTGTCTTCTTATTATGTTTTAGGTATGTCTTTAGCTTTGTTGATCTTGGGTGTTTGTGAATAAGAGCCAATATAACAAATATCAACAAGTATTCAGTGCCTAATTTAAGTGGTATACTTCAAAATAATTCACCCTTTCTAGAAGTAGGATATACACTGCATATTTTGTATTGAGTATATTTTGCATATTTTGTATAGATGGTTTTCTCTTTAGCTATTCTCCACAGAACACAATTTTTTAAAGTATTTTACAGAAGCCTGTTTCAAATGTTATTCCATTGCTCTTAAACTTTTGTTGAATCCAAAGTGAAGAAACACTAGAGGGTGCTACATTTCTATTAAAATAAAGGAAGGAAATGAAGTAACTGCTAAAACTCTTAATACTATCCTCATCCTCAAAGTATCTTTATGCCTACTTATTAGCTCCATGGCTCAAAATAATGGTTATCAAACAGAGGATGATACTTAAATAACAGCCACCTAATGCCTTTATTTTGATATATAGGTCCATATGATAGAAGTGACTTAAGCTAGAATTTAATTGAAATTTAAATACTGAAACATAAAAGCCCATCATACCAAGAGTGAGCACCCAGATTCATAGGAATAATATTTAATTCCTCAGAGAAGTATTTACTACCAAATAAGTTTTCAGTATTGATACTGTTTTATTTTCAGAACAGGTAAAAGGTAATTTGATTTTATTTGCAAAATTAACCCTCATGAAATGTTTGGGCAAGAGAAAAAAAAAGGTTAATAATAAAAATTATACCCCATCTCATTCAATAACTCTTGGAAGGTTTTGAAAGAATTAGAAACATGGGCTTTCTTACTATGTGATTAAAAAAAATATAAGTTCAGGGCTGAAATATTTCTGTCTATATAGTTAGAAATTTAAAAGACTATAAGGTATCTTCATTAGTGGGCCTACCTTGGAATGAATTTTACTTATCCTAGACCAGCTGATGTTTGGAATAGTGAATTAATAGTTTTTATGTATGTGAAAATTAAATAAAAGATAGCATGCTTTTCTTTTATTTCTTTAAAGGAAAATCAAAATTGTTTCTTCTGACAATGCTATTTTTTTTTATAAAGTTTTATTTGGATTTTCACACATACAAAATACAAGTAAAACATCTTTTTTGAAAATAGCATGGTCCTGGGTTGAACTTCTTTATACAGACACAAAACTCAATTTTATGCTCCTTTTTGTGTTCTATTCCATATCTTATACTATTCTACATTTTCTATATAGTTTTTCCCCTCTTTTAATTTTGTCAATTTTATTTTGATTATCTCATCTCAATTCAAATCATTATATTTATACTTTTGTCTGTTCTGTTTCAATTTCATATTATCTTTTCTCATTAAACAAATTTTCTTCTGTAGTTGCTAATTGGAGTATGACACCTTTATATCTTTTAATTACATCCATTCAACTCTTATTTAAACTTCAATATATACTTTAAGCTTATGACCTTCAATATAATACATAATACATAACTTCCAATCAAATTCTGCTTGGTACATTCTTATAGTACACACTATATTCTTTTTTTAAAAAAAGATTGTAAATATATGTAATTATAAACCCTCATTTCATTCCAGTTCAGTTCTATCATTAATAATCATTAAAATCTTAACATCTCTAACACTTCTTTTCAATTAAATATCATACTTCCTTAAAAACACATATAAACTCCATAATTAATTTTTCCCTTATTTCTCTTTACATATGTTTTATAAATCATTAAATATACCTTTTGTTACATTTATTTATTGACAAGCATTCCACTGAATTATGATAGCTATTTTATCAGACATTTTAATCATACATTGTTTCATATTTTCTAAAATTATTTCTGCTTCTAATATAACCATACTATCTTATGTACCTTTGCAGAATTCCTTTTTCCATTAAGTTTTCACCCATTATCTCTAAATAGGCCCTGTTTCTCTATATTTTGCTTCTGTCCTTTATAACTTCTTTTCCTTTCTTTCTTCCCTCTCATCTCCCTCCCCTTTTTACCCCCTTGTCTCTCTAGTTCTAATTCTCTCTTCTGCATTTCCCTCTTCTGTTGCTTTCTGATTTTATACTTATTTTTCACTCTATTTTTTTTGGAGTTGTTTTTCCCAATATTAAACTTTCCATTCTCTTTCCTCCCTTTCCTTTTTTCCCCCCACCTAAGATTACTTGTTCATTAAAGATCGCTTCTTCTTTGTCACAATCTTCTTGTGCTGCAGGGATTTCTTGTTGCTTCTCGTAATTCCAAATCTCCATTTCTAAAAACTGAAATACGAAGCCAAAAGAATCTCTCCCTTCTTGTGCATCTTCTTTGTACTTTTTAAGTTCCATTTTCAGTTCTTCTAAAAGTGGAGCCATTTTAAACAGTTTTAAACAACCACCTGATTGATTTTAGTCATTCAAAGCAATAACCAGGAATCCAGAAATCACAAGTAATCCAGATAGTCCCAAATTATATCTTCTTATTTCTATTTTGACTTTCTCTTCCTGGGGTTTTTGTTGCGATATTTCAGTTAGAATGTATCTTTTGGAAGTCTTGTTGAGATTTTGCTATAAGTTCTTTTTAAATTCCAGGTAGTCTCCTCCCTTCCAGATCCTACCCTTTTATTCTTTTTCTCTTCTTTCCTGTTTTCAAAAGCTTTTAATTATCCAGAAATCTTTATTATCCCTTTGACTTTTTATTTTCAGCATTAAATGCCTATTGATGTCAAAGTGGATTTTTTTTCCAATTTCTTGCTTAAGTCTCTTAGCTGTCAGTATAGGAAAAGGAGAAAACCAAATCTTTTCCCTTTTCTCTCTCCCTCGCAGCTTAAAAATCTTCTTAGGGAACAAGGTTATTGTTTTTTAACAGTTTCAATTCCAGGGTACCTTATTTGTTGCTTTTGCTGTTTGACCCAGTCAACCAAAACTTTCTCTTCTTATCTTCCTCCTGCACATTCTTTTCTGGTTGAGTTCTTCTTTGTGGTGGCCATTTCTGACCACCGCTGCAACTGCCTTCGGGAAAGGGAGTAATGGCCAGCTGGGCATTACTGAGAGATGTGGCTCTCCTCAATCCTGCTGGCAGTCTCCCCCCTCTTCACCAACTCTATGGGGTGGCTTAGCCCCGAAACCAGCTGGCTCAGGGTGCTCCAGCGGCGAGCATGGATCGAAGCCTCGCAGAAACGAGGTTTCGGTCTGCCGCTGAAGAAGCTCAAACCGGAAGCCCTGACAATGCTAATTTCTATGGAACAAGCATTAAAATATAGTATTCCACCCTAAGGAGTGCTGGGAATTTGAAGCAAATATCCACTTCACTATTGGCTGTAGAGCCAGAAAAATACAAAATGTGAGGATACAGTTTTGCAGTTAGTGCGTACAAAGAGATTAAAATCTGAGTACAGCAACGAAGCAGTCTCAAGCAAAATACAAAATATTTATTTTATTTCCATGTTGGAACCCTGGAAATGATTTTCCTTCCATAATATTTCAAAGGGTCTCCCAACCTTCTACTGAGCAGGCTACAGAGAGGAGGAAGAAGTTGCTAAAAATGTCTTCTCTTCCTATTGAAAGGAGCAAAAATCCTGCTTGATGTAAAATATTTCCATCAGGGGAGAGTCAACAACCGGATGTAATCCAAACATTCTAACATTAAATTTCCTTTTCACTTATAAAGAATCCCTCTATGAGTTTATCTGGGGAGAACTAAGTTTGCAAATAAGCTCTATAAGACATACACAGTCAAAAGCAGTGTGTGTGTTTACAAGGAATAAAGTATAAATCAAGTTAAAATGGTTGCATTTATATAATAGATCTGATAACTAACATGTTGGTATGTGAGCCAAGTGATGCAAAATTTCTTTTTGCTAATATAGGTTGACTGGTTTTAGCAGAGACAGTAGGAATTTTCTATTAAGACAACAACTATGTCATATGGATATTGCAAACTGCAGGCATAAGGATGATACCAGAATCTGTTATGGGGTGACACATAAATTGTATGAAATAAACAGTTAAAAACTCAATTATATGTGCTTATAGCAAACAGAAGATTATTTTGAAAATAGAAAATTATTTTGTCAGTATTAAAAATGAGTCTTTTTACTTTGACTCAAGGCCATACATGCAGCTGCTGCAGATTAATGTCTTTGAAATTGATTGTGTCACCTTAAGAAGCAATGCTGTAATGTGGGGAATTTTTAAGTAGGCTCTATAGAACATTTTTGCCTGCTGCTTTCCCTCACAGCCTCTCCTGAAGAAAAGGAATTGGGAGGAAGAGATGGCGAAGGAGAAACAATAGAAGGGGAAAGGATTTGATGTTGTAGTCTCAATTTATAATAATTCTTTCCCATGCAGTCACTGTACAATTTTAATGTTGTCTACTTTTACAGTACAGGTTATTGCAACAGTTTGACATCCATTCACATAATATTAGATCATGCAAATAGTAAAACAGCTGTAGCTCTCATCACTGCTAATCCTCAAAGCAGCTTTCAACTGAATAAACAAAAGATTATAATCCTGAGAATGCTGATAAAAACTTCTATAATTGCACACATGCATGCATGCCTTCACACTTCTTGTCCCATCTATAGATAAAGTAGATATATAAAGTATATATCTTTAATGAAATAATTTGTATAATTTTCAATTACTAATCCTAACAAGTTCAAAAGTATATACCACCCATTCTTAATCTAAGATATTTAAATATATGGAAGCTAGCTCCTTGATTTTCAGCAACAGCCACACCAGATGAATAGTTGTGGGGTTATTAAGCCTATATGCCTGGAGAGAACCTGGGTGTGCTTGCTAAAATTGCCAGTTTTCAGTGCATCTGAAAAATCATGATTTGTATTAAACATTTACAGCAGAAAGAAAGTTTCCAAATTAGTACTCTCCTTGTGGATGTTTCTATATGGGAATGCCATTAAAGAAGCTAATCCTAAATAAAAGTGGTATAGTACAATCACATGAGAATGCAACTTAATGTCACAATATATCATTAGATAATGCAGAATAGGAAGGAAGGAAATACCCAGAGCACTCTTTTAGAAAAAGCATTAGGTTTATTGTCTAGCAAAGTAGGATGCTTTGAGGTTTAACTAGTGTCATAACAAAGGCTCGTGAAATTCTGTGCAAAGTATTGTTACTACAATTTATAGCATGACAGTAGGAACCTATGTATTATAGTTCATTTGAGTTTTGAAGGTGGCATGATTCAGTTAGTTTTGAAATTTGAAGATGACAAATTTGATTTGAACTGATTTGAATCACAATGAAATATTTGTCTATTGTTCTCTTGTCTAGGCTTGGGAGCTAAAGATCAGATTAGTTTATGTTTGTTTTGTAGCCATTCAGAGAACACCAAAGTTCTAGACTAAACTTGAAAGTTAAAAAAAGTAATATCTAGAACCAGTGGCAAACCACTTCTGTACTGCAGCTAATAAAACTTCCTGAATACAGTATGTTGGCAAAGTCACTAAGAATCAAGCTCAATTTAAAGGAAGCTTTACATTTGTACAACACATCGCCCACCAGACTTTACATCAGAAATTTCACTATTGTGAAATAGTGTTGAATTAATACAGCAAATGTCAAATGTAAAAATAAAACTTTTCAAAAACTATTTTAAAATATATCTTTACTATAGATTGAATGAAGTGAATTACATTCTTGTACTCATTTTTCTGGGTTGCCCTGCTTGTTGGTATGCCTCCAGTGTAAGATAACTAGTTGTTCTGACCCAGCCTTCACAGAAGCAAGAAACAGATTCCACGGAAACAAAAACCCCTCTTTATTTATACATTGGGAATTAACTGCATTCCCCAACAGAAAGTCCAGACAAGAGTCCTGCAAGAAGTTAACTGAAACAATAGACCTTATCAGCTGGTTATTTTATTTTATTTATTTATTTAATTTATATTTCCACCTATTCACCCATGGTGACTCAAGGCGGCTTACAGAATATAAAACCACATTTAAAACAATTAAACTAATAAAAAAAAATCAAATAAATGAATATAGTATAATAAAATCACACAGACCCACCCTGTCTCGGTGACAGCAGATCACAAGAGCCATTTAATGGGCTTCATCCCGCTCTGGGTTCCATAGGCCCACTGGCAGTTTTAGGTCTTCTGGAAGAGTGGCGGCCGTTCTAATCTCTGGGGGAATGATGTTCCAGAGATATGACAAATGCAAGGCTGTAAACTCCTTGCCAGGAGGCTGCAAATTAAGTCAGTTCAAACACAGAAATAGATAAACATCAGTTCTGGCAAGCAGTCTTTGTCACATACAAGGAACAAACTTTCCAGAAATGCGTTGTCCCCTTTGCTCCTATTTATTCCCCAGCCAGGGAGGGGCCATTCAATGTCCATGTTGGTTTTGTTTCCCAAGCCCGGCTTATTGTCCTCCGTTGTTCACCTCTCCTATCTGCTCTGCGCATAAGCGTATCTGGAATAGACCCCAGCTGTTCCTCCTCCTCACTCATCTCTGACTCCAAAGACAGGTGCCTCTCTGGCTGGGAAATGTCGGGTGGCCCTGGCTCTATCTCTGTGTCCAAAGCTAAGCATCCATCAGAGCCTTCCCCAGGCTCCAGAACTGGCCCAAGTTCTTCTCCAACCTTCTCCTCCTCATCCAGTCTGCTGCCAGTTCCTCTGGCAGCTGGCCACAACACTAGACCTTGACTTACAACCACAATTGAGCCCCCATTTTTTGTTGCTAAGTGAGACATTTACTAAGGGAATTTTGTCCTATTTTACCATTTTCCTCACCATAGCTGTTAAAGTGATCACAGGATCCCAAGGATACTGCAATGGTCATAAATGCCAGTCAGTTACCTAGTGTCTGAATTTCGATTATGTGACCATGGGGATGCTGCAACAGTTGTAAGTGTGGAAACAGTCATAAGTCACTTTTTCCAGTGCTGTTGTAACTTTGAACAATCAGTAAATGAACTGTTATGAGTCAAGTACTACCTGTTGTCACTACTGCATGTGTAATATGCAAGATATCGTGATATAGCAGGATTCTTCCTACTGTGTTGATTTGTAGTGACAAAAAATTAAGTCACACAGGCAAAGTTGATGCATCTGGTTCTGGCTAGCATAGCAGGCCAGAATTTGGAAGGATTTTTTTTCAATGTGTCTTCTATCTTCATTCTCTGAATCTGCTCCTTGTTTCCTGACTGTTACTCCAGGTTGGATGGTTAAAGATTTGAATAAGTGCTGCTCTGTGAGGGCAAGTGGTAGGCCCTTAAAGTGGGTGCCTTTTGCCACTGGATCCTCTTTTAATCATTACTGGTAAAAAAAAAACTCCACCAATGACCCTGTTTTCTCAGGCCTAAAATTTAATATAATAAAAATAAAAGGAACCCCCTCCCCCAAGATTCCTGTCCACTAAACTCTGAGAAAGAATAGAAAATTCTGGTCCTATCCATACAGAGGTGGTCTTAAGTTTACATACCCTGGCAGAATTTATGATTTTTTTGGCCATTTTTCAAAGAATATGAATGATAACACAAAAACTTTTCTTTCACTCATGATTAGGGGTTGGCTGAAGCCATTTATTATCAATCATCTGTGTTTACTCTTTTTAAAACATAATAAAAACAGAAACTACCCAAATAGCCCTGATCAAAAGTTTATATACCCCAGTTCTTAATACGTTGTATTGCCCCCTTTAACATCAATGACAGCTTGAAGTATTTTGTGGTATGTGTGGATAAGGCTCTTTATCTTCTCAGATGGTAAAGTTGCCCATTCTTCCTGGCAAAAAGCCTCCAGTTCCTGTAAATTTTTGGGCTGTCTTGCATGAACTGCACATTTGAGATCTCCCCAGAGTGGTTCAATGATGTTGAGGTCAGGAGACTGAGATGGCCACTCCAGAACCTTCACTTTATTCTGCTGTAGCCAATGACAGGTTGACTTGCCCTTGTGTTTAGGATCATTGTCATGTTGGAATGTCCAAGTATGTTCCATGCGCAGCTTCTGGGCTGATGAATGCAAATTTTCCTCCAGTATCTCTTGATAACATACTGCATTCATCTTGCCATCAATTCTGACCAAATTTCTTTATGCTTATGTAGTTCACACATCCCCAAAACATCAGTAATCCACCTCCGTGTTTCACAGTAGGAATGGTGTACTTTTCATCATAGGCCTTGTTGACTCCTTTCCAAATGTAGCATTTATGGTTGTAGCCAAAAAGCTCGTTTGGTCTCATCACTCCAAATGACTTTGTGCCAGAAGGTTTGAGGCTTGTCTCTGTGCTGTTTGGCATATTGTAAGCGGGATACTTTGTGGCATTTGCATAGTAATGGTTTTCTTCTGGCAACTCAATCATGCAACCCATCTTTCTTCCAGTGCCTCCTTATTGTGCATCTTGAAACAGCCCCACCACTTGTTTTCAGAAAGTCCTACATTTCACCTGAAGTTATTTGTGGGCCTTTCTTTGCATTCTGAACAATTTTCCTGGCAGTTGTGGCTGAAATTTTAATTGGTCTACCTGACTCTGATTTGGTTTCAACAGAATCCCTCATGTTCCACTTCTTGATTAGTGTTTGAACACTCTGATTGGCATTCTCAATTCTTTGGATATCTTTTTATAGCTCTTTCCTGTTTTATACAGTTCAACTAACTTTTCCCGCAGATCCTTTGACAATTGTTTTGCTTTCCCCATGACTCAGAAGCCGGAAACGTCAGTGCAGCACTGGATGAAAGATGCAAGGGTCTGTCAGGAGTCCAGGAACTCATTAACCTTTTATACACACACACTAATTATAAGCAAACAGGTGAGGATGGTTACCTTTAATAGCCATTCAAACCCCATTGTGCTAAACTGTGTGCATGTTATCAGGCCAAAATCACCAGAGTATGTAAACTTTTGATCAGGGTTATTTGGGTAGCTTCTGTTGTCATTATGCTTTAAAAAGAGTAAATAAATGGCTTCAGCCATACACTAACCATGGGTGAAAGAAAAGTTTTTGTGTTATCATTCATATTCTCTGAAAAATGTCCAATAAATCATAAATTCTGCCAGGATATGTAAACTTATGAGTACAACTGTATGTACAGCATTATCATTCCCCATACTTTGTCCTTTGTTCCTGCAAAACTGCTAAGTAGTTTCCAGATTGCCAAAGGAAGATCCTCGTATCATGGCTAGTAAGGAAAAACTGCATTTTGTGCAAGCATGATTTGTGCTGCTTTATTCTTCTATTACAATATTGGAATATTAACTCAGATCATTGATCACCAATCAAATGAGATAGCGGCTGTCCAGAGAAGGGACAACCTTCTCTGATGAAATATGTGTGGCAGTATATAAGCATACAAATGCCCAGGCTTATATACTTGGGTGAAATATTAGGATTCAAGTACACAATGATGGCATTTACATCTTGACATCATTGCAGGTTGCTGCAGTTACTACTGAATTTTGTGCACATAGATGGCCCTGGAAAAAATATCTTCATATTCAGCTGTGCAATTAATGCTTGTGTTGAATTTGGACTACTAGAAGAATTCTGAGATATACTTATTTAAAATGTAGATAATAAAATATGAAATCTTCACTATTATAAGGCTATATTGTCCTTGCTTCTTGCCTCCCAAGAGAAAATAATTTTTCTTCCTGCATAAGGGCAAGAGAGCAAATTAAGGAAAGTTGCTACACATTTTCTTCCAAAAAATGATACACTACAATATCAGAATTTTGTAACTAATAATTAGTTCCTGAGTTTGTTTTCTCCCTCTCTCCTTTGGCATGATTTTTTAATTATAATTTTTTAATGAAAATTGGAAGCTGCTATGGGACAGAAAAAGTAGCATTCATTTAGTAATAAATGAGTTGTCCTTTTTACTGCTATATAGCAGTAGCACTAAGTTACGTGTGTCAAACTTGATCACATCATGGGCTGGATCGTAATGTATCAACATTTTTTGCCTTTGCGGAGTTGGGGTGGGCGTGACTTGCGCATGACGTATCCAACCCATGGGCTGCCAATTTGACAGAGTTGACTTAGCTGAAGGCTTCTTGACATTCTTACTTTGTTTATTCATTGTTGCGCTCTTGTTTTGAGCTTGGGTTGATATAGTAACCTTTATTATTATTTTATTTCAATTACATTCAATTTTGTATCCGTGTCTTTGCTTTGCTTTAGAAATTTTACAGCAAAACATAAAATTTTAGAAACAAAGAAGGCTGATACTCTTTATATTATCTTTTTGATTTCCCTTATACAAACTTTCAGAAAGTCACTATAATATCTGAGAATGTTATCTTTCAGGAAATATATCTTCCCACCTGCATGTTGCTTAAAAATTACTGTTTTTTCATTGTGCAAATTAATTATGTCTTGAAGGTAACATAGTTTTTCCAGCCTTTCAGTATAACTTGATTTTTCTCTTACTGATTAGTTTTTGAAATACTGTTTTTGTCTGTCAACACTGGATGCATATTGTGTTCCTTTCTTTCAGAAATATTCTTTATGTGTTCCATCTGGTGTAATGAACCATCTGCAGCAATTTTCTTGCTATTCTGTAGAATACAAATTTAAACTGTCAAATTTTAGGTGACCTTTATTCCTCTTTTGATACTTTATTTTCTATTTATTGTGCAATTCTTTCCTTTCTGTCTCAGTGTAGCTTAGCAATTATGATTCTGTCTTTTGAACCAAGGTCACCATTTCTTGAATAATCTTTATTTTTATCTGTCAGAAGTGAAATGTTATATTAGGGGATTTCTGATTTGCAGTGCTGGGTCATAAGTCACACTTAGATAATTGGTGCTTGCTCACTCTGAATTCAGTAAAAAGACTATTTGTATATCCCTAAATTAAATTGCTGAAATTAAGAAAGCGTGGCTGGTTCTCATATTATTACTATGAACCGAATTAGATCTGATAATCTGATCAAATTATTGAACCAATAAGTTGTGTGTATATTCTGTATTTAACTGTGGGTTGGCGGAGTTCAGAATTTTAATATAGCAGGAATAGACTATTCCATTATCAAAGGCCTGTGTTGTTTTATAAATGTTATTCCATCTTAATCAATGTAGTAGGTGTTGTGTTTGAAACTCTCCTTAAAGTGAACAATTGGAAAAGTTTCTAGTTTCTTTATAAAGTTGTGATTGGTATTGGCCTCTTTTTTTTTATATTCCCCCATACTTATCCTTCACCATTCTATTCCTTCAGACAGCTGCTGATTAACATCTTTTACTTTAGTCTATTTCTGCCTTCCTTTTCGCCCTATTTCATTGTTTTTCCTTTCCTTTTTTACTCCTCTCCCTACCTAAACAACCACACCCTAGAAAGGAAAAGCAATTGGCTCAGCCTGCAGTAGGCCATGCATTTTAATTGCCTTTTATTACAGGAGACTTCATTCACTGATTGCAGCAGGGGTTTCTTTCAGCTGCTTTAGTCTGTAGCTTGAACATTTGCTTCTCTCAGCAACATAAATTTTTCCAATAAAATGGTACTTTCCTTTTATTTTTCATTCTTTGAGGACATAGCATGCAAGATAATTCCAGATTAGGAAGATCAAGCTCTAAGATTCCTCTCAGTACTTTTTTTTTATTAATACTTAAATAACATGTTTACCATAGCAAGATAATTTTCCTTAAGTTCAAAACAATTCAGATTACCTAAGAGAAGCTCCAATTACTCTGTTTTGCCCATACTTCAGATCCTTTACTTTTAGTTCAATAAACCGTTTTGTTGATTTAAAGAGCAGAATTCTGAGGCCTGATCTCTAGTTATTGCTGCTGTTAAATTACTGTCTGATATATGACCAAATCCTCTCTCCAGGGACTGAGTGTGTCACTTTGGCTGAATGCCCAGTCACCATCAGTGCTGTTACAGTCCCAGAGCCAAGACATGTTTCCCTCAGAGAATCAACTAGATTTTAGTTGTATTTGTTTGGGAGTGCTGTTCTTGATATGAACAGTATGGAAATAGAATCACCAGTACAATAAAATGCAGCTAGTTTCAACAATGAGATAATTCAATAATTATTCACACATTAGTGCTAAATCATGATTTGTTTATATATAGTTTGTTGATTAAGCCACATGGTCACTCAGGTTTCTGCATCAAACTTAGTTAAGCCATATTGTGGTTTGGATTACCATAGGACTCAGAACATAGGAACTTGTTACTAAAGAAGATTATTTTAAATACAATTTCTACTCATGGTTTGTACAAAGTAACCATGATCTGGTCATTCTTCTCAAATAAATAACAGTTTAAGAAAGTAAAAGAATGATTGCAGACAGAACCACTTCTGCCACAGTGCCCCAGCTGCTCCTATTTTGCTTCTCCCCCCTCCCCCATGGGTGAGCAGTTTATTTTTCAAACAAAGGAGCTGGTGAAAGGATTTACTTCCCCCCACTCTGAGTTTGGTGGCCCCCAATCCAATTGAGGCCCTGCAGGCTTTATAGGTTGTTGTTGTTTTTGAAAGAAAAAAAACCCTTCAGCATTTCAATCAGAAAGGATACCCGTTTACTGGAAGATATTTTAATAGTAATGTAAATGTTGGCATTTGTTGCTTGCAATTATCTCCATTCAATTACAAATTATACATTTACAGTATTCCATTATTTCCCCATAAGGATTAAATTATTATGGATATCATTTAAATTTTTTAAAAGATGCTTTCATTTTTGTAAATTTACTGGGTTTTTAAATATAAACAGAGGGAGGAGATAGGATTTTAATCAGTGATTAAATTTTATAAATTTGATTATAAGCTCTACTAGTATAGCTCTATGTGATTCTTATTATCATGCAAGAGTAGAAACAACCAAATGAATTGTTTTGTGCTTACCTGGGAGAACAAGAAATTAATCGAGTAGATTTTTATGTATTATTAATCCAATCAGAATCTTTTTTATTTAAAGTTCCGGCTTTAGAACTCACTTCTTTCAGTAAGCCTCAGGACTCTAGTGAAAAATAAAATAGATCACAGACATCTCTTCACTACAGTGCAGGATTGTGTTAAAAGGTATCATTCTGGTGACATAATCTGAGTATGATACCTAGCTCTATATTTCTTTGCTTTGTGGAATTGAAATTCTTGTATCTTTTTCATAAGCATCATTTAGTGCTCTGCCTTTTCATTTTTACCTTTTTAAAGTGTCATGTATTACCAGTATAAGTCCTCAATGAAATGACACTGGAGTATTTCTAAGATGAAATATTTGTTTAATATACTGGAAAACTGAAAAGCATTTCTTCACTCCTTCCTATTACTCCCTGAGGTGATGCAATAATGTATCATATTTCTGTGTGCTGTCATTTGATTGCCCACCATTACATTCTTTTTATAATTGCCTATTACAGGAATATTGTCTTAAATCTGTGTTTGCAGTCCCTCTCTTATAGGAATGGTCCAGTTATCCCTAAGCTTCCCCCCTCACACTAGCATAGACATGCCCTAAAAAGTAATAATTTGAAAGTAAAGTAGCTCTGTGTGGCAGCTTGACAATGGAATAAGATTGTTTGTGTTGTTTGGACCATGATTTAAATGATTCCAGTCTACTTCATTGCCAGTAGACTCAGAAAGAGTGGATGGGTGGAATTTTCTTCATACAGCAAACTACATGTTCAAATGGCCTGGGGAAAGGAAAACCTGGAGTTCTGCCATTTGGACTGGCAAGTAATCAAACTTGGAGGAGGAGGCCAATAATATAATTTAATGATGAAATTCAGAGATCTGAATTCAAATTCCTTCTGAGACATGAAAGCAAGTTAGTATCTTTATATCTGTTTGGGAGAAAAACATCTCTTAAAAATCAATATAAAATGAGTAATTTCCTCAAGCTTTTTAATCATTTTTTTCCATATCTGCTAAAACAGGAATGACTCATTGGATTTTTCTTATCTTTTGATAATATAAAATAATGAGTATTGTTAATGAGTATAATCTGTATTGTTATTTTAAGTACTGGATTAATATGTGATTATTCTAAAATTATGTAGTGTGATTATTCTAAGATTACATAGCATCCTTTATGTGGTATCAGTATGTGGATGCCATTAGATGTGGAAGAAGTCATCAAAGTAGATATATATTTCAAACATATTTACTAGACTGTTTCAGTTTAAAATAGGCAATGTGCTAGAAGCTGTAATATATGAAGCTATTGGTGTTGATTTTAACTCAGAAACAAAATATCAGAATTTAGATCATGTGCTTTATTGTTCAGCAGTTTCTGCCATTGAATAACATTTCATTGATAAACAGCACTACTACAGCTTAATTACTCTGTTTTGCCTTTGGAATTGCAATTGTAGCAGAGTTTTTGTTTTTTTGTTTACTGAGATGAACTTTGTGACATTAACACAAGTAGTTTATTATTTGGGCCATTTCTATTATACTCATCAGACAATAAGATGGATTCCATGAATTTGTCTTCTATTTTTCTCATGCCTTTGGTCTGTACCTTCTCTATTTTATTATGAACTTCTTCCTGCTGCATTTCAAAAGGAGATCAAAAAATGTGAAAATGCATTTAGAGTTTTACCAGTCTGACTGGAATTTGAAAAATGAAATTTCTTAGCAAAATGTATAGCAAAATTGTGTATGAAATTAGCATTGGGTTTAATTTATGTCTATTAGCTGAAAAACAGCTTTGACAGAGAACATTCAGCTTCTTAATAGTATGAAAATTTCTCTGCAAAGTCTGAAGATGATTGTAATTTTAGGGAACGAACACACACACACACACACACACACAGCCACATGATAGTCTTTTATTATTTCTTGCATTGGATTATGAACTCTATCCAAAGTTTTTTTCTATGTTTATGAACTTTCATCATACCACTTGATGTAGAAATTTACAGTAGTCTAAATTTGGAATAATTTATCTAGCTTTTATTGTGATTGTAAACAAGAATTTTCGAAAGGCATTAAGAACCTTATTTTGGTTGGTAGCCTTACTGATTTCAGGGCCCAGTCTTAACTGGATCCTTCCCTCTGTTGTTACATATTACAGCATATCATAAAAATACAGATGTGAGGAGGAAGATATGTTAGATAAGTTTGCCATCTTGAGTTATTTGTAAAAACAATAAAGGCAGGATATAAATAAATATTCATGTGCTATTTGGGACTTTCACTCAGAACTTTACTTTTTCATACCATTTGTGGTCAACTTTGCACTCTCTCTCTCTCTCTCCCCCCCACACTTCTACATACATTATAATTTTAGTTGCCTTTATAGTTTTTTTTTAACCTGTATTTATAAATATAACCAAAGTTAACACAAATGTATGTGGTTTTTTTTCCTGCAGCTTAGCAGTGTATCCCTTGGCCTGTGGTAAATAAACTGAAATACAAGGTGCTTAAGAGAGCTAAAATATCTCAATGTTTCTCTTTCCTAAAAAAATGGCCACAGTTCAATGTTATCTTCCTTCTTTTCTCTTATCTTCCTTTAACAATTAGATGAAATTTGCTAACTTTACATTATATTTCATTGTTCCTTCCTGTGTGAAAAGAGCTCTGGTATTTTTCCACACACTGAAAACCGGCTCTTCATAAGGCCTGTTCTTAAAAAGAGCTGAGTATGATAGGGTTAATGGTTATAAAGCTGCAGCAGACTAAGAAACAGGCGAGATTGTTGTTTAACTGGCAACTTGAGAAGACTGAAAGATAAGGGAAATTTGTGAAAACATCAAACACCATGCTACTGAAAAATGTAACTATTTTCTGCAAAATGTAGCTATTTTCTGCATCTATTCTGTTAGGAAGAGAACACTGCAAGTGATTAGGAAAAGAGTTCCTATTTCAATTCAGTGCATACGTGTGGGGGTTAAAATCCACAATGTGAATTCTCACGAACTACCAGTCTTATAAATGTGTTTGGAAGAATCAAATGTGCTTTTTGAGAAACATAGATCTTAAATAACTATGGTATATAACTGCATGCATTGTGCTGCATATGTGTATTGTTTCAAAACATTTTTCACTTACTATCGGGGATTCTTGTTTTCTTTCTGAATTGCTTCTAGAGGACAGCTTTTGTGACCTGAGAAATCCTGCAGGTTATTAAAGCCTCAAGCAAAAGCAACAGATGTGGTCTGAGAGAGTCTTTTAGTCTGCTACTCGATGTTCACTTTGTTCTGTTTGAAAATCTGTTTTCTGCAAGGAATTTGTGTACGGATTGCTTTCCTTTTAAGTTTCTTTTACTAAAACAGGCCTAGTTTAGCCTGTGTCTTCTCTGTGCACAGGATGGCTCCTGCTTGCCAGAGCTGCACAAAGATAATCGCTCAGGAAGTGTTTCAGCCAATCCCCTGAAGCTTTACATTCAGATTTTCCAAAGTAGCCAATCCAGGATTAGCTTTTATTAGGGAGACAGATCATCAAGCTGAAGTGCCAAGCCCTTTCTGTCTGAGTACTGAGAGCCTGTCCTCCATGTTTTATAAGTATTGACATAACACTGTGTTAACAATGCATCCACAGAGGTAAGCTTTACTTTTTTACATTTTTTTCTCTGAAACCTATGAGTTGTGGCTTAACAGTGTGATTCTCTGTGATCTGTTGCGCAAAACTCACCCCACAGCACTTTATTAAGTTGAAAATGTTTAAAATTGCTTTCTAGGGTCACATGGTTTAGTAGCCATTAGCCATAGCTTTATTTTACAGACTGGCAAAACGTTTGCATACATATTCTTCACAAGGGGATGGTGGTTTTAGAGTTTTTCAAGGTACTGCTCTTCCAAAGCAGCTTTCTGTGTCTGAGCAGTTTGCTTGCACTATTGTCTGTTGTGTCACATGCCTGCTGAAGAGAAAATGGAAGCTAGGGAGCAGATGCATTTAACTGCCCTACAGGGAGACAAGCAGGGATAATGGCAGACAGCAGAACAGGCAAGTTTACCTTTTCAAATAGTAAAAATAAGAGCTAATCTAAGTTACCCCTGATAAAATATAGGATTTTTAGCCACTGAGCCTGCAGTAAATAGTGATAATGGCAGATTGCAGATACTGGGCCTAAGTAGTGAAGTGCTGTTGCATCATGTTTTTGTGCAGTTTTACATTCACTTAAAATGGATACTTTTTCTTACAGGATTGTAGAAGCAGGGTGTGTGTATTTTTCTGGGAGAAGTATATTCCTTTAAAACTGATTTTTCTTATTGGAGGTTTCAGAAATAGTTAATGACTAGGTCTGAAACTATCAGACATAGCTATGCATCTGTTTCAGTTCCTTATCTATTTAAAGCCATCACTTTTTAAAACTGTTATCTACCTTTTCTGTAATACAAAAAAAAAAAAACCTAATGGACTTCTTAACTGCTTTTTTTTCTTTTGCAATGTAACAGGCTGAGTTCTCTGAGGTGGAGTGATAAAAAATCATGTGTGGTTCATGAGAGTATTACATGTTCATTTTTTTCTTTTCTTTTTGGGCTTTTCTGGTTTTTGGCATGATGCTACGTAATTATTTCAAAAATTTCCTTTTGGTCAATCCCAAATCTGCCAGCTTGTTGTATCTTATTTATTGGGGAAAATGAGATGGTTGCTTGAATGTTTGGTAAGTAAACTTGTCTGCTATTCTCTGATCAATTTAAGTAGTTTTTAATCTTTTGCTTTTAACAGGAAAGATGTAATACATACAGGGGATTTTTTTTCTTTTGCTAATTAACTAAATGTTACTGGGTTGTTTTTTTTCAAAATTTATTAAAAACTGTGTTCCAATTTGAATTTGAATTTTTCACAATAGTCTGTTATACTTGAAATATAAACTTCCTGTTTTCTTCTGAGAACAACATTCTGCTTATTCTTTGTTCACAGAGGCTCTGAATTAATGCATTTGCAGATTAAAGCCCAATTCATACTTCCTCTGGCTTTTAAGTGATGAATGTGCTAGTTTTCAGCAAACTAATCTTACTACATTGTTATATGGTTATCCTTCAGTTACCCTGGTTTTTTTTTTTTATTAGCTTATATTATCCAGCATGGCATTTAGTTTTTAGAATCACTTCAGTTACTGATGTTTAAAATCAAAAACTAAGATATTTATATGCATGTCTCATCTGACAGTTTTTTCAGTAAACATTTTCTCACAACATTGCAAATTGTGCTGTATATTCAATTTGTGTACCATTTTGTAGAAATCCAGCTTGTGCCCTTGCACAAATAAGTCTTGAGAAATGATTCCTTGTCATAGTTTATTCAGGGGAATCATGGACTTGGTAAACTGCAATCTAGTAGTTGTATCCCTTTTGCTATTGTCTTTAACCCTGCTTTGTGGCTGGTTTTAAAGTAAATCCTTCAAATCATTAAAAATGCCTAATCACTGTATTTCCTCTCCTCTCCCCCACAATCTGTTTCTAGAGGAGTTAAAGTTACTTACCCAGTTTTTCTCTGTTATAGAACTGATTAGTATGTATAAATGATACTAAGATATAGCTGAGAAATACATTTTACTCCTTTGGTTGTCAAAATTGTGGCCAGACACATGTGCAGTATTTGCAGACGTGCATTACGCATTAGCAGCTGGGTGTGGAATATTAACATTAGAAAATACTGTCTTATGAAGAAACAGGAGAAAAGTGAGCTGAATTAAAATGGCTCCCTTAGGTTTTGTTGAAGAAAGATATGTCTCAAGATCTGCATCTCCAGAGCTATTGCTGACAAAGGAAAGTCTATTTGCATGGACTATCCTTGTGCACATAATGAAACACAGCATCATGAATTCCCCGAAGTTCACCCCTTTAAATTATTTGAATGCTAATTCTTTCTTAGTTCACAAAATATAAATGTCTGCATTGCAGCAAGATGTTTGAGGCAAGGAGAGACAGCAGTGTTGTTCCCGGATCAGCCCAATCATGTTGCTCTGTTGAAAGCCTGACCAATAAAAACAAAATAGGTTAAAGATTGACAGATATTATAGCAAGGCTGAGAAAGGCCTTCCAGAAATTTCTCCCATCTTTGTTCCATTTTAAGTGCAGTACAGAAACTGAGCCAATCTCAAGTATTCCATAATTTGTATGCTTTTACCAAATACCTTAATCATGTTTGATTTCTTATGGTATGTCACATTTAAGAATGGTATGCAAAGAATCACAGTCTGCTTCAAGCAAGATGATGCAGATTTCCTTTACCAACAGCGACTGTATAATCAGATGAACACTTACTCTCCTGTCCTAACAGAACTGAACTAAAGCATTTGAATATTGCTTGTAATTTCACTGAATAAATTGCTGAAATAGGCTCCTATGAAATTATTTTGGCACAATATTCCTTTTTTATTTTGGTCAACATAAATTCAATTTACCATTATGATTTAGCCCTCAGTCTCTCTTAAAAAATATTCCAGTAACACAGCACAGATAGCAACATGTATACTCATTAAAACAAAAATTTAAAAATTTTAAAAAGTTAAAATGCACATGCCTTTCAATCTATGTGCAGATTATTTGAGAACCAAATAGAAATGGGTAAAATAACTTGCATTTCTAGAAAGTTTTTCACAGTATTTAGCCACTCTTGAAAAGGAAAGGGTGTTGTGTCCTTCAAAACAAATATCCTGTTCTCTCTTTCCCTTTCTCCCTCCCTCTCCCCTCTCTCATATGTGTGCGTGCGCACACGCACACACACACACCCCTACTTTGTTGATTTTTGAAGTACTTTTTAGAAGATTCTGACACATTTTCACTACAAATACTGTTTATAAATTTAACATCATTTTGTATAATCCTCTTTTTAACGCATCAGTTCTCTTTTTATTGTAAGATTACCCAGGTTGCAGTGTTTGGTGTACACAGACACAGACACTTGTATGCGTGTTTGTATGTAGGCAAGCATGTTGTATTGTGTGTATGCATAGAAATAAAATCTCATTAATACCTACCATTCAGTATCATTTTTGTACCTCTTCAATAAAGGGACTACATTTGTTTTATACTAGGCAAGAAATTCTACTTATTATAAAGCAGGTGCTACCTTGTAGGTATATAAGTAAGTAGTAAATAGTCAGTGCCCTGGAGTATGTTGGGCGAAGAGTGACAGTATAGCATCCTACATAGCATCTCAGCATTATGGGACAGTTTAATAGTATCAATTATAATAGGTAATCAGATTTTGCTACAAACTGCTATTAACAATTGTAAGAATCAACCCTAGGAATTACAATATTTCATACATTTATTTAAAACATGAAGTTTTAAGGTAATATATATGAAACAAGCTAAAAATTGGTTACAAAACTAGATGATTTGTTAAACAAGCTTTTGGGATTGTACAGTTCCTTCTGTGGAAATATTTGATTTAAACCTCCACTTTCTCCTGGGATTGAAGTGTTGTTATTTGGTTAGCCAAGTGTTGATACATAATTGCCTGATGAATTCTGATATTTCTGAACATTATTGCACATTTCTTATATTTTAAAAAATGTATGTCTTAATCTTATCATAAAGCATTTAGTTCCTTTTACTTTCCCCAGATTAGTAGTTATTTTTAATCTTAAAATACATTAGCCTTTGCAGGGTAATTGGAAGAAGAATCAGTTCTTAGAATCTAAGGATTTCCTTAACAAATTAGTCTTGGGCATTTTAGTTTACTATCTAGGGATATTTTATCAACTTGTAATTTTTTTTTTTTGCTATTTAACTGTTTTAAAAATCTTACTGCTTAAAAAGGTCATAGTTATTGAATAAATTGCTACCATTTTAGCCTCTGTATAGGAATGAGGCAATGCAGTGCTGTCAGACGCCATTTTAAGAATCCTGCATAAATAGCATAGCTACCGATGAGTAAGAGACTGTTATAGGTGAGTGCTTATACACAGATGCTCTTTATTCAGTTATGACGAGCAAAATAATATCTCAGTTTTATGAAATGCAGTTTTAAACATTTTATTATATGCTTGCTACTTGTACTGTAGAAGCATCAGTTATTTTGAAGATAAAATTGAATTGTAGGTCTTACAGTGATGAGTGTTGTTTTTATTTAAAAAAGATTTTGCCCAAATGATTGTGTCTTTGATAATAAGTTATTCCATTATTGTGACTACATTACAGCCAGTATTGTCTGGTTGTTTCTGTCATTGGATTTCTTATCTGAATGTCAAGTGTAGCAGTTCATTTACAACTTTTCCTCTTTATAGATAGGTTAGGTAAAAGCATAGGTGTTTCTTCATTTATTCATATGTTAAGTACTGTAATGATGTTGCAGTAAAGAGTAGTCCTTAACATACAGTATTTTATTTATGAAAAATGCAATGTTTTTTAAGCAAACTGCAATTCCTTATCAATAAATAATATTTTAGTTATGTAAAATATACACCACCAACATTTTTGATAGTTGGGTTCATTTGTATCCTTCAGTGCTTAGATGTCATGTGAAAATGGGTATCGGGGGTGGGTTTTTTTTTTACTACAATTGATAAATTCAGAGATAACTTTGGAGGTGAATATAATTTCAAGTCACTTCATATTGTATTTGGCAAAGGTTTACTAATATAAACATATCTGCCTTCTCAAGAAAAGAATACAGTATCAGAAAAGAAAGTAAATGTTCTTTGTTATAATGTATTATAGGTGTTCTCTACCAGATTTAATAGTGTGTGTGTGTGCGTGTGTGTGTACACACATATAATCCCAAACAATTACTTTCTTAACTGTGTTTTAAAGGAAACCGTAAAAAGGTTGTTACAATGAATTGGAAGAAAAACTATTCAATATGGGAGATATCAAGATGATGCACTTTGATGCTTTAATCCTTGTTGTCTTTTAACATTTACTTATTGCTAAGAAAAAGTGTTACAAATAATATTAAAGTAGAGCTGTTTGGGAAATGTTTCTTTGCCTTATCTTTTTGGAACTGATGTATTTAAACAGATTATAAATAAATTGTGGGGCATGGAAAGCACACACTTGAAATATACTGAATCTAGAAAGAAAAAGTTATCCTAAAATATTAATTTCCTGCATGGATATCCTGAATATCCATCTTTCATTCCCATCAGTGAAAGTATTAAGCAGCTCAGTCTATAGTATGGTAATTTAGGAGAAACAATAATTTTATTGAATTTATGACATTCTTCAAAAATAAAGCAGTCATATTTTCACAATTTTTTTCTGATATATCAAAATATTTTCACATTGTTTCTAAATTTTAAATCTAACTAACTTTAGATTTATCTAGTTTTCTAAAAAAAAAAAAAAGCATTTCAATCCATAAAATAAACCTTAATTACAGAATTTCCCTTTGACAGCTTCATATAGGAAAACAGCTTTGGAACTCCTTTATTCCATATTAAAGCCCAGCACAATGCTTTTAGGTTTGAACTTTACTTTTCAAATGGTTTAACATTTTGGAACATTTTTTTAATAGGAAAGAACAGATTACAAAATTATGTTGAAAACTTGTGCAATGTGTGAGTTATACATATCTTAATTTCTGTTTCTTTTCTCTTTAAACAAAAAGTCAATATTTGTTTACCACCATCAAAATGCAAGTTCTACCTAGCCTTAAAAACTATAATGAACATCATGTTACATAATGTTCAGTTACAATCTGGTATATTGGAAGAAACCATTTAATTCCAGAGTATCTTGCTCAAAAGAAAAAGATATTTCTCAATTTTTCTCTCCATTCTATTGCATCTCATCACATGTTTCATTCTACATGGTTTAAAAAAGTTATCTGATCTGATTCGGAATAATAATTAGATACAATTCCTTTTCACTCCTCTGGGTGGTATGTGTTTCCTCTAGCTCAGGTCCTGTACCAGATGCCTGAAAATTTAAGGGTCCTCTGCAGTATCCTAGCATTGCACACTTCTGGAGAGAGAGCTTTAGATGTTGTTCCTGGAACCTGTTGGAGCCATTGTCCCAGCTTTGGAGTCACTTTGACCTTTACTTTTCACATCTTTCTAGTTCCTCCTTTAGGCCCTGATACTTCTCCAGCTTTTCATACTCTTTCTTCCTAACATTGCTGTCACTTGGCAACTCTTCTGCTTCTTCTTTCTACCATGATGTCTAATTGATTGCCTGGATCTGTCCATCTGGATTTGGAAGTCCCAGAGGAACCTAGTCCTCTTATTCTCCACAGCCTTCTGTGGAATCTCCCATCTGACTTGGGAGATCCAGCTCACACAATGTTCCTGTATACAATGTCAGCTACTTGGTTATGCCATTTCAGTGTATGCTTGTTCCTGCCTGTATCTTATAAACTGCCTTTATGTGTAGGACTATCTTTGAGCCTTCTCTGCACAGTCTACACCTTTGATTCAATCTAGTGTGGTAGATCTCTGCTGCTCAGATGAATCTGGTGCATAGTGCCTACTTCTTGGGCTGCTATGATCAGTGCCTCAGCGTCTTTCAGTCCAACCCAGTCCAGGATTTCCTAATGTTGGCTAGCTACCTCAGTTGTCTGAAGTATAGGAAATGCAGGGTCTTGTTTTCCCATGGCACTTCTCCTGAGAGTCGGTCGGATCATCCAGAGAGTGGGAGGTGCTTCAGTCTACGTCGTTGAAGGCTGAGCTTAATTACTGAGGAATGCTCCGCCCTCACTTGGCTCCTTGCATTCCCCAGTTTATGCTCAGCCTTCGTGAGAGTAGGCTGTGTATTTCCACTCCTTGGCCGATTCAAGCTAATTGCTGCAAAGTCCTTTACTTTTTCAGGTTTGCCTTTTATTCTTGGCTCTTCCTTAGCCTCTGCGCACTTCAGGTAGCTGTAGCAGGGGAGCGCGTTTTTTCGCCCCTAGGGGGGATAACGAGCGGGCGGCTTTCACGCTCCGGCACCAATCCTCCCCCCCAATTTGGCTCCTTTCCCTGCTGCTTCTCCGCGCCGCAATCGCAGCGGCTCCATTTGATCGCGCTGATAAGCGCAGCTGGTGTTCCCCCCCACCGCGAACACCGATCACCCCAGGAAAGGGAGAATAGTTTACCTGGCTGCCTTTCTGGCCTCTAGACGTGCCGGAGAGGCTTTTTAATTGCTCTGAGCGGCCCGTGGATAAGAGATCGTGGGCAGTCGCCATTTTGGGTGCCGCCGCGTGTTGGACAATAGATTTAAAGGCCTCATTGGGCTGCGAAGGGACTAGCTCTAGTCATAGGCCTTCCAGCCTGTGAGAGCTACTAGATTTTAATCACAATTGGCATACACTAGTTGGCTTCCGCAGCATGCTTAGGGCAGAAGCTTGTAGCCTATCCCTCCCGGTTGTTGCCTGGGAGCTCCAGCTGCCAGAGGCCTCATTCCAGCCTCAGGCATTCATTTGGCAGATTGGTGATAACTTACAGCAACCTCTGGGGCCATTCCTTCCTAGGAGCATCGAACCAGACCCCGAATTGAGTATTATGAAATAATAATAATAATAATAATAATAATAATAATAATAATAATAATAATAATAATAATAATAATAATAATAATAACAACAACAACAATAATAATAATAATAATAATAATAAACAATAATGATAATATTAAGATATATTATACATATATATATATATATATAGATATATATAGATATAGATATAGATATAGATATAGATATAGATATAGATGTATATATAGATATATAAACTTTCTCGCGAAAGGACTATTATACAGTTTCAATACTAATTGTTTTATATATATTAATAATTATAACAATATTAATTTTATAGGCTGTATATGTCTAAATTCCAAAAGGGGGTGTGGGCCAGCTGAAAGGACACCCGGCCTTTGTTGTAGGTCGAACCCTTGGCGAGCCACCTTAAATTGGTATTTTAGTCCTTTCTTCTATAATGGCAGATGACATTTCTACAAAAGGCCCTTCTTTGAAGGCCAGATCTAAATCCTACCACCTGTGCAAACAGGCTAAGGAAGCCTCTAAGGATACTTCCAAGGCTTCTCAGAGAAATGCCCTAAGATGTCATAGGGCACTGGAGAAAGAATTTGGCAGGCGATCTAGAGAGGCACAACCCATGCTTCCAGCCCTACCATCCTCCGTTCCTTCTACCTCCAGACACCCGCCCTCCTCCAGATTGCTCTTCCCTCTCCAGGCACGGCTCATCCCAGGGACACCAGGTCCCCGGACCAGCCACCAGACGGCCGCCCGAAGCTATATTCACGCCCACGGCTGCTGGTCTGCACCAGGAGGAGGCTGCCACAGTCGAGATCCCTGCGTACATGCAGGCATGGATGGAACGGGCTATCTGCCAGGGGATAGCAGACGGCCTTCAACAGATGTCCAGACTCACCATCAGCCAGGTCCTCGCCCAGATTGGACCCTACTCATGATCAGGTACCTTTGCAGGGGGATAGTCCTCTCCCAGAAGGGGAACTGGAGGAGGCCATAGAGGACCTGGATCGGTTCAGGGAGGAGGAGGAATTTGAATGGGGTTCTACACACCAAGGGGAAGCCCTATCAGAGATAGTCCCAATGGAAGGAGACATGTCCGAGGACGAGGGTCTCACTCTCGATCAACCCACCGTTGTGGGTCTGTTCAAGCCACACATGTTTAAATCGCTCTGATTTAAGGCCAAGAACATTTCTGGCCTGTCTGTTCAGTCCTCCTCGGTTCTCCTTTCCCTGGCGGAGGGACAAGAGGACGCCATTTTCAGGCAGCCTGTGGTGGAGGTGGAGGTTATTCCGGCCCTACCCATATTTCACGACCTAGTTTCAAACCATTCGGACTCTACAGGGGCCCCTCCGGCCCCATCCAACCAGGACAAGAGGTTCTTTAACCTCGAGTCGAGTTTCTGCAACCTGCTTAACACTCCCGAGGCAGATGAGCCCATCGTGGGCTTAGCACCCTCATCCTCCCCCAGTGATCCTCTGGAGGCTCTGAAACCCGAGGACAAGAGGTCCGAACTGGCCTTACGTAGGGCCCATCAAGCGGACACCTGGGCCATTAGATCGGCCACGGCCGCTTCATTCTTCACCAGGTCTTTGATTCGGTGGCTCCACCAACTGAAACAACATGTTCCCCCCTCTAACACAAGGGCACATCAGGACATTGCAAAATTGACAGCCGCGGCAGAATTCTCGGCCGACGCCACCTACCACGCGGTTAATTTCTCCGCCCATGCAATAACCTCTCACGTTACAGCTCGCCACTTGCTCTGGCTCAAACACTGGCAGGCGGACCTGAAAAACAAGGTTAAGTTGGTCACCGTCCCCATTAAGGGGAACAAACTATTTGGCACCGCCCTGGAGCCATTGCTATCCGAAACCCGAAGCAAGAAAAAATTCCTTCCTCCCCTCTTTCGGAAGTCAGAGTCAAGAGCACCTCAGCCTTTTCGGAGAAGTTCCCCCTGTCCTTTCTACCAGTATCCTTTCCTGCCCAGGCGTCCGAGACCCCACTCCTACCGGCCATTCCAGCCCCAGGATCGAGCCGATCGGGCAACAGGAACAGGAGGGGCGGCAGCTACAGGCGCCCCTTCAGGGGTTCAGGAGGGAAGCCTTTCCGTCGCAGCCCTTTGGCAGGTGGCCTAGAGGTGGAGCACTTGCCTCACAGTCAGGAGGTTGTGAGTTCGTTCCCAGACAAAGGCAAATATTTGGAATAAACTCTCCTTCTCAAGCAGGGGGTTGAACTTAGATGACCCAGATAGATCCCATCCCTCCCTTCCCATCGGCGGACACCTCAAGCATTTCGCCAACCGATGGGATTCCTCTACCTCCAATGCCTGGGTCCGAGACACCATCAGACTGGGCCTCGCACTTGAATTCCAGCGCGCCCCCCCTGATTTTTTTTATGGCATCCCCCCCCTCCAAGGATCCCAATGGATTCAGCTATCCACCATCTCCTCACCATACAGGCCATACAACCTGTACCACCATCCCAGCGGAGGCGGGGGTTTTACTCCCACCTCTTCATGGTCCCCAAATCCTCAGGGGGATGGAGAGCTATTCTAGACCTGAAACGCCTTAACTGTTACCTGACCTACCGCAGGTTTAAGATGCACACCCTACAATCCATTCTACTGGGCATCAGGCAGGGAGACTGGCTATCCTCTATAGACCTTTCAGAGGTGTATCTTCACATCCCAATCCGGCCCTCTCATTCCAAATTCCTCAGGTTCTGCTACAACCATCGCCACTTCCAGTATGTGGCCCTTCCCTTTGGATTGACCTCTGCCCCGAGAACCTTCACTAAGGTCCTTGCGGCCCTAGCGGCCCACCTCAGGGACCTCCCGGTTCGTCTCCACTGTTACCTGGATGACTTCCTCATCCTGTCTCACTCCAGAACCCAAACAGAAAGGGATATCAGAGCTACTCTCTCTGCCCTCCAAGACCATGGGTTCCTAGTAAACTGGCAGTAGAGCCATCTGTTACCATCGACACGGATCACCCACTTGGGGTCCGTCATTGACTCGGTTCAGGGAAAGGTTTTCCTTTCCTCCGAGAGATTCCATAGCATCCAGGAAACTGTCAAACATATCAGACGATCAAGGAAGGTAACACCTTTAGAATCGCCTAAATTACTCGGTAAAATGGTCTCATGTATCTCCATTGTTCCCTGGCCCGTTTACACACTATATCCATACAGTGGTTCCTGCTCCCGTTCCAAAGGACTGGCAGAAGCAATTCAAAGGCCACAGTCAAGGTGCCTTCAAGGGTCCTAACGTCTCTCCTCTGGTGGACCAGTCCTGCCATCAACAAGGGACATTGCTTCAAGGAACCCCAACGCCTCACCCTCACCACAGACACCAGCCTGTCCGAATGGGGCGCTCACATCCACTCGCTCTCGACACAGGTCACAGGTAGAACGGACATGCAGTGTAAACTGGTTGGAACTTCACGCCATCCACCTGGCCCTGCGCAACTTCCTTTCCCACGTATGCGGGCGGCATGTCCTGATACTCTCGGACAACATCACCGCCAAGGCTCACGTCAACCGACAAGGGGGCACCCAGTTCATAAGTTTGATGAGAGAGGCCGAGCGCCTCTGCCGTTGGGCGGAGCGCAGTCTCCTCTCCCTCAAAGCCGAGCACATCTCAGGGGTCTCAAACACCCAAGCTGATTGGCTGAGCAGGACCACGGTGGACCAGTCCGAGTGGCACATCCATCCGTCACTGTTCAGGGAAGTGACCATGATGTTCGGTCTCCCGTCAGTAGACCTCTTCGCATCCCCGCATTAGGGCATTTCTCAAAGGAGACTCTAATTTGTGTCCCCCAACCGTACATAGATACCCTACCTGGAACCTCAATAAGGTCCTGGTGTCCCTTACTAAACAACCTTTCGAGCCTCTAAGGGAATCCTCACTCTAGTTCCTGACATTCAAAGTTGTGTTCCTGATGGCCATTAGTTAGGCTTGCCGAATATCGGAGATAGCAGCCTTGTTGGTGAGGAGGGACCTTTGCATCTTCCATGCCAATCGGGTGGTTCTCCAACCGGACCCTACTTTCTTGCCAAGGTCAACTCAGTCTTCCATAGGGCACAGGAACTTATACTTCCGAACTTCTACCCCAATCCCTTGCAGGGAAGGGAGAAGCTTTGGCATACCCTGGATGTAAGACGGGCCCTCCGCATTTACATTAAGTGTACCCAGCCCTTCAGGAGGCCCGAATCCCTATTCCTTTCCTTTCAGCCCAAATCATTAGGCCATAAGGTGTCCCTGTCAACCATTGGCCGCTGGATTAGAGCTACTATTTCCAAAGCGTACTTGTCCCAGGCTCTGCTGGTTCCCAGCAGAATAACAGCACACTCTACCAGAAGGGCAGCCACCTTGGCAGCTTGGGCCACCCAGGCTCCAATTGCGGATATTTGTCGGGCAGCCACCTGGGCATCCCCATCTCCCTTCATCAGGCACTATAAGATTGACATATTTGCCTCGGTGGAGACTTCGTTTGGTAGACGAGTTCTCCAGCGAGTCCTCAAAGAACCGCAGGGCTACAGAACCAGACGGAGTCCCTCCCATAGGACAGCCAAGCTTTGGTATGTCCCACTCTCTGGATGATCCGACCGGCTCTCAGGAGAATGGGCGTTGGTCCTTTCCTGACACGCCATTTCTCTGGAGCTGGGAGGATCATCCAGCCCCACCCTGAGTATTTCACCATCTGGTGGGGTCTTGTTTTGGCCAATGAACCTTTTAGCATAGTAAGATGAGAGCACGATCTTCTCTTCACTCTCGACTTCGCATAAACTGGGGAATGCAAGGAGCCACGTGATGGAAAGCGGAGCATTCCTCAATAATTAAGCTCAGCCTTCAATGATGCAGACTGAAGCACCTCCCACTCTCTGGATGATCCTCCCGGCTCCAGAGAAATGGCGTGTCAGGTAAGGACCAACGCCCATTTTCTGCTTGATTTTCTTCCTGTGTCTGCTGCTGTCGCAAACATTCTCTTAGCAACTCATCTTCTGGCTGATGTGCAATTTCTGGGAGGCGGAAACCTCCACACATTGTGGGGAGCTTCTGAGTCTTCACATCAGTATCTGTGTCTCCCTTTGGCCAGCTCACCGTATAGGCAGGATATCTGATGGCTAGTAGGGCAATAGGGCATACATGTTGATGGTGTGGATCTTATTCTTCCCATTGAGCTGGCTCTGGGAACTGTTTTATTTGTTTATTTGTTTGTTTATTTGATTTATATTGCTGCCTATTCACCCATGGCGACTTGAGGCGACTTACACAATGTAAAATCATATTTGAAACAAAAAAATAAAAACAAAAACAAAAAGAACTAACAAAAAGAATCAAACTAGTAAAGTGCAATAGAACAAAATTTGGGAAAACAAAAAACAAAACAAAAAACAACTCCCACCCTCCACCCCGACGACAGTGGATTACACTAGCCATTTGATGATAAAGCCATTTATCCTTGTTGTTACTTGGATGTTGCTGTCTTCTTTGTGACGGTGAGATACCAAGGTACTTGTAGCTACCAGCAGGCCTCCTAATGTCTGCTCTCTGGCTTGCTGATAGTTTCACCCCACCAATCTTAATTCCATTGCTTCTTTTGCATACCATCCAGTTACAATTCTTCAGTCCAAACGACATCCCAATTTCTCCATTGACACAGGCGAATTGATGTCTCATTCACCCTTAGCATACAGCTTGAAATCAACCTGTCAGGACTTTCCATGTTGGGAGATAGGTTATTTGAATAGTAGTGTTCTCTTACAATATTCTTTTATTAACAGCAGTGTTTTCCCTTGTGTTTTCCAGTTTGGGTGGGAATCCTGCTAGCAACTGATTCATCTATGCTGCTAGGGATTCATGCAGTGCTTTTAGTTTCTTTAGTAGGGGTGGATCATGTCTGGGCCAGGTACTATTCAACTCTTCATGTTTTTGACTTGCTGTTGGATATCTGCCACTATGATGATGATTGGTTCCTGTTCTAGGAGAATACTGCGGTCTATCTCAGGTCTTGCAGCCACTTTATACTGTTGTCTTCTCTTTCTCCCATACATTCTTCTAGTACTGTTCAGTTTTTCTTCTGTAGTTACTATGTTGTAACACTGCAGTTGGGAGTATATCTTGGAAGGTTCTTTGTAGAACAGGGTGTTTAATCTCTGGTTCTCTAGTGTGTCTCCTTAGGCTGGTAGTCAGTGCTATGAGCCTTTGTTTAGCAATCTCTCTGGCTTCAGATAGAGTCAGGATCTTCTGTTTTTTTCAGTAGCCAAGGCTTATCATTACACCATTCTGTAGTAGTTCTACCAGTTGACTAACTTCTCTGCAAGTTGCCCTGATTTTAGTGTCCAATCTCATTTTACAGGGGATTATGTTCTTCTGATTATGTAACCAAATATCTCTCCAGGATTATAGCAACTGTAGCATATATCAGTTCATTGCATTGATTTATGGTGATAGTAGGGATTGTTGTGAAGGCTCTACTAGCATCTTCATATGTACTTTCTGTACTAATGTACTAATGTACTAAGTACTAATGTACTTTCTGATGGTACATTACTGCTGAGCCCAGATTGAGTATTGATTGTAGCTAGTTTATTCATTGTCTTATGCCCAGCTGCTGTGCTCTGCAATGGAGGGGGTGGCAGTGACATTCCAGTTTCAGCTCTTGACTGCATATCCAGTTGTTTTTCCAGGTCTTTTTGAGTCTATAATGTGTAGTTTGCCTATCTCCAGTGGTGTGCACAGCTTCCTGTTTAATAAAAAGAGAATATTGGGAGCTCAGAGTTGAACTGTGAGTTCTTGGTGCTCTCTGATTGTTTTCTTACAGCTGTCTCATTATCAAACTAGGTAACACAAGTGTTAATAGTAAGGACTGAGGTTTGCTCTTATTTTATATTTATAAGAAGTCCTCAACTTACAACTATTTGTTTAGTGACCATTTGAAGTTACAATGGCACTGAAAAAAGTGACTTCTTATATGTATGGTTATTGCAGCATCCCCCCATGGTCATTTGATTAAAATTCAAGCACTTGGCAACTGGGATCCATGTGATCCTTGGGTCATGTAATCACCATTTGTGATCTTCCAACATGCAATAGTCAATGAGAGAAGCCAAGTTTGTTGAATGACTACATGACTTACTTAACAACTGCAGTGATTTGCTTAACAACTATGGCAAAAAAAGGTCATGGAATGGAGTACAATTCATTTAAAGTTGAAATTTTGTTCTCAATTGTGGTCATAAGTTGAGGACTGTCTGCAATGACTTGTCCTGTCAGTGATGGTGGAAGTGTTTTAGTAGTTCCTTAATTGGGTTGTTGTTTACTGTTAGTTTGTTTAGCAGTTCCTTGATTAGGGTATTGTTTGCTTCTTGATTGTTAGTCTAATGTTAATTTTGGAGTTCATTTCTGCTCCTCTAGTGTTGATTATTCGTAAGGAGGTATTTGGGCCTTTTTGTTTTCTTTTTGGCTTTTTGATTTTCCTTTTTGAATGGTATGTTTGTTTTTTATCTCTATGTGCTTGTTGATAGCCAGTTTGACTGAGTGCCAGGCTTCCAGGAATTCTCTGGCGTTTTTTGGATTTAGCTTGGTCTAGGATGCTTATAGTTTTCTAATTAAAAAACTGCAGTAGTGGAGCATTTGATTGGTATGGGTAGTTTTACAATAGATGTGTCTCTCATTTGCCATCACTGCCTCTGCTGATGAGGATATCCAGGAAGGGTAGTATATTGTTGTTTTCTTCTTCCTTTGTTAATTTTTATTCCTTTGAAGATGATGTTTATGGTTTTGTGTCTGTTCTCTAGTTGGTTCTTTTTTATTATGACAAAGACGTTATCTGCATACCTGATCCATATTTTAGGTTGTATGTATGGGAGTGCATTGCATTATGGTCTTTGCTATTAGTCCTAAAAGTTGGATTAATGTTCCTTTGATTTCTGGATATAGTTGTCCATCAAACTGAAAGTATGTGGTTAGACAAAGATTGATAAGATCCATGATTCTGAGTATTTAAATCTTGATATATTTGGCTAGGTCTGCTGTGTTGCGTAGTAGTGCTATTATGGATTCTTTGGCTAATTCTGGGTCTGTGGATATAAAAAGTCTGTGACATCAAGTGAGATTCTGATTTCATTTTTATCTATTGTCACAGTGATTCTTTGGAGACAGTGTTGATTATTTGCTTCACTCTGTGAGGTGTCCAAACTTGTTTGTTAATTGTTTGGTGATATTGTAAGTTGGGATCCATGATAATAATACATTTGGATGGGGAGGTATATCTGGCTTGTACATTTTGGGGCATCCATAGAAGCATGGGAGGACAGGTTCACTTTTTTTCCTCTGCCATTGGTCATTGGTGATTTTACCTTCCTTGATGAAGTTGCTGACAATTCTCTTGATCCAGTTCTCTATAGTTTTTGCATTGGTGCACTGGGATTTTGCACTGGGATGTTTCTTTGTTTCCTTCTAATTATTTTCATTTTTTGTATAAATTATGATCTGTCCATGATAACAATGGGTCAACTTGGTCTGCTAGTAGGATGAATAGTTTCTTTGGGTCATTGGTTTTGTTCTCATCTCCTGGTCTGTGATAGGATAATTTGTCTGATTCTTTCTTGGGTCTTGTAAATCCTATGGAAAACCATTCCTATTATCACTGACAAGGCAAGCCACTAGAATATAAAATGACAGCAAATCCCACTCCTTACTAGCACTAATGATGTTACCTGGTTTGGTTATAAAATATCTGCAAGAAAACAACCAAACTCAAAGAGCATCAGACTCCAGGGCTTTCTCTTCACTATGCTAAAGAGTTGAATAACTAGCTGTTTCTGAATTAGTATGGATATGAGTCTTCTGTTGATCCATAATTCCCTCATACGTTTCAGATATCCCTACAATTAGGTTTACTGTTGTAGTAGTATTTCATCATTTCTGAGTTTTCTTGTTTCTTTTATGTATGGTTTGTTCCAGTAGCCCATTTATCATTATTGTTCTACGTTCCCCAACATTTGGTGCAGACCTTGTTAATTAGGTCAATTTCTAATTGTGGTCCTTAGTCAATGTCACTCTCTTATTCGAGGTAGGCAGTAAGTGTAATGGAACCTTTGCCCAAAGACCAGACAGGATTCTAATCTTGGTCTCTTATATAAAATGGGGCACTCTATCCACTATGCCAGGGGTCTCCAACCTTTTGGACCTCAGGGACCACCAAATTCATCATTTTAAATCCTGTGGATCACTAATATGAATTTTTTTAAAAAAGTTCATATTAGTTTTAAAAAACTAAAAAATCATATATATATATTTTTAAAAAAACCATCTTTGTTCTGCTGCTGGAGGATGCAGCCCATCTTCCAGCAGCAGAACAAACTGCAAGGAATCTCAGGGCCCAGTCATGAGAAGTCACATACTCCTGGAAGATTGGGAAGAAATCTCTAGTCCGCTGGCCTCCCACTCTGGTGTACCTTGGCAACTAAGTATTTACCTCTGCCACTTCTTTCCTGTTTTGTCTGCTGGATCTATGCAAGGGGACATCAACCTAGCTTGACCCTTGGGGCATTGTGTGTCCTGACCAGGCTCTTTCTCTTGGGTGGGAGGCCCAAGAGAAAGTACCTGCTCCAGGCACACAGCCTTCCAGGAACCTCTTTTGTATTCCTTCTTTTAAGAAACTTGGTCAATCTGAGTGAAGGAAAATGAAGATGGGGAGATTGACAGTGGTGGGAAAGTCAGTCCCATATTCCAGAGCTGAAGTAGCCACAGCTGCTCCTGGATGACCTCTTTAGTCAGCCCTGGGACTACTACAGCTCTGGAATATGGGACCAGCCTGTTTGGGGAGGAAAGGCAGCACTCTGGCTGAATGGGGGGGGCAGGGGGCAAGTGGGGACTGTCCTGGGGGGCGAAGTTGGGAACTGTGGGGCAGAGCAAAGGGAAAGGAAGGGTCTTTTGGGGAAAGAGGAAGGATTTAATACTGCTGGGATTCAAAAGAAGCCACACAATGCCTGGTAAGGTCTGGCTGAGGAGGAACCAGCTTCCCCTCAAATGGAAGAAAAGCAGAGCATCCCCCATCTGGTCTCCTGTCATTTTCATATCTCCCCAAGTCAGAAGAAACCTCTCTCTCCTTCACCAGGTGTGGCTGTCTGGAGTTGGGGGAGG
Source organism: Hydrophis major (assembly GCA_033807585.1). NCBI lineage: Eukaryota > Metazoa > Chordata > Lepidosauria > Squamata > Elapidae > Hydrophis > Hydrophis major. The sequence continues at coordinate 236,730,339 of CM066330.1, read as the reverse complement.
GAAGGAGGGCTGGGCTGCTTCCATCCCTCCCTTTGCCTGCACCTTCCAAAAAAACAGAAGAGTGGGCAGGGGGGCCGAACTGAGAGACCTCGGGGTAACTGCCACTGGGAGAAGCAGAGGCAGAAAGGGGGCTTTGCTGACCTTGGGGGCAGTGCCCCTCATCCGCTCCTTCTCAGCAGGCAGCTGCCCATAGAAGGACCCACCGCCCTCAGAGGCCGGGGAAGTGATTAATTGGGGGAGGAGAAAGTGGGGGCTTCTCCTCCTACCCTGGGGGCAGGATTGAGAGAGCTCAGGTCTGTGGCTGAGGAAAAGCTCCAGGCTATGTCAGGGCTCTTTCAGCTTCACCTGGAGGCAGGCAAGGAAAGGGGGGGAGGCTGACAACTTCAACCCCCACAAGAGGAGAGTTGCTTCCCTCCAACAGCCTCTAACTTTGCACCACCACTTCTGCTGCTCCTCGCCTCCTTGCCCAGAAGGGGAGCCGTGCGCTGTTTCTTCCCCCGCCCGATGGTTGCACCTCCCAAGCACTGCTTCCCAGCTGCCCACCTCGCAGAGCCCACGGGGGGACCGAGAGAGGCTCCCCCTCCAGCCAAACTGTCAAAAGCTCCTCGATTTCGCAGATAGCTTGGCCGCCTGTTAGTGGAGAGAAGTATCCAGAGTCACTGTCGTATCCTAAGAGCCTGGCCAAAGTTTTCTATGCCGCTTCAGTGAGCGCTCAAGAGACAAGAGTTTGCAGGGGGCTGATTTATGGACAGCAGAGCTAGGGCTGACTCCGGCTGCTTCTCTCTGCACTACTGATGCGGCTTACCAAGATCCAAGTGGCAGGAGATGAAGGCTGCCTTGGCGCCACCAGCTGCTGCAAATATATCGCAGCAAAGACAGAATGCTGATGCTGCGCAAATATGAGTAGTCCTTCACTCTCGCACCTTCCAGCCACAGCCTCTTCAGTCCATTGTGCTGTACCCACCCCCAGCAATAGCAACATTACCTCATTCTGCTGGTGAAGGCTGTGCATGTGACAGCCCCTATGGCAGAGATTTCCAGCCCCACCACGGGCCAGTCCAATATTCCAGAGCCGTAGCAGTCACAGGACTGGCCCTTTGGTCATCTCAGAGCAGCTTCTCCATGGCAGGCCAGTGCACCCAGGTGGAGGAGCTGCTCCAGGATGACCAAAGGGCCAGTCCTGTGACTACTACAGCTCTGGAATATGGGACCGACTTTCCCACCAATGTCAGCAAACCATCCTGGAGCAGATTGTGTTCCCACGTGGCCCAGATTAATGGCTTTTGGGACGATTTCTCTACGGACCACCTAATTTTTTTCGCTGACCACCGGTTAGCGACCACTATACTATGTTATCTATACCCTCTCCCCAAACATATATTGGAGAGCCTGGTAACCCATTTGCACTTCTTGGTTCTAGTCAACTTATTTACAAAATATCACATAGATGTGAAACCACTTCAGTTTCTGCATTCATTTGGTTCTATTATGAAATGTTTGTTTTAATAGTTAAAAATGGCATGTATTACCTCTTAAAAAGAGTTGGAATGGCTCTTTTTGAAACATAAGAATTTTCATAATTTTGAACAATGTAGGAGATAAAAAGAGTAGATTAAAGCAGAAATATTTTTTTCTATCTAACTATATTAGTCTCCCTCTCCAAAGCACATTTACTATTTCAAAGAAATATTTAGATATATTAAATTAATTTAGAATATATCACACACTTTGTATAAGAATGCTAGTAGATAGCTTCTGTACCAAGATGTTTGAAGGCCCATACAAACCAGTAATCTCTTTAAAAGTAGATTATGGAAGGCAAAAATGTTTATTTTTCCATGAATCAGTATTAGACTGATCATGTTTATAATTTAACATACTCATGAACAATCTCATTATTGTTTAAAAATGCAAATAAAACTTTTATGTGGGATGATAAAATATGGAACAAACTGTACATTGTAGAAGAACCCTGAGTGTCGCTTTCATTACAGAATACCAAGTAAGGTAATAATGAGTTCAGTTGTAAAATGGTATGCTCTAAGCCAGCAGTCCCCAACCTTTTTGGCACTAGAGACTGGTTTCATAGAAAGTGGGGAAATGATGGTTTCAGTTTTGATCACTTGCTTGCTGCTGACCTCCACTTGTGTGGCCCAGTTCCTAACAGGCCACAGGGTTGGGGACCCTGCTCTAAGCAAAGTAATTCTAATACAGTGTATGCAGTGGTGGGCTGCTGCATGGTCGCATGGGTTTGGGCAAACCCTTAGTTCTCCCATGAGCTATTCAAAGCATCCAGTAGTGGGAGGTGCTTCAGTTTCTGCATGTGTAGGCTGCGCTTAATTTGTGGAACGCTCCTTCTCCTCCACGGTACTCCTCCCCAGCGTTCCCCAGTTTTTGCTCAGCCTCGTGAGAGATAGGTAGTGTTTGTGACTCTTCCTTGGCCGAAACAGGAAATTCTCCATGGAGCTGCTGCGAGCATCCAGAGTGGGAGGTGCTCCAGTCTCCGCTCTTACAGGCTGAGCTATAATTGAGGAACGCTCCTCCTCCTCCATGTCACACCACCATAGCGTTCCCCAGTTTTAACTCAGCCTCACAGAGACAGGCAGCTTTAACAGTTTTCTCCTTGGCCGAATTAGGATTCTTATCAAAAACACATCAGGTTTGATCTTTCCTTTTTCCTTGGTCCCTGCACATTTGGTTAGTCTTGGATTAGCAAAGGGGACGTTATTTTCGCCCCTCAGGGGGGAGATTGGGAGGTTCAGAGCCTTTTTGCCCCCCCCCCCAGTTTGGTGCCTGCCGCTCTTTCAGCCGTTCTGCTCTAGCAGCGGCTTGTGCTCACGTGTTGAATAGCGCTTCCGTTGTGCCTTCCCTCCATGAACGCATAGAGAGAGGGCGAGCTCCCCTCTCTCCGGCCCCTTATTCTGCCTGCGTTTTGGCAGCTTTTGTGATTGTCGAAGGGCTTTCCTTCTCCTCTGAGTCTCGCGCTGGTCCCGGCGGCCATTTTGGGTGCGCCTCGTGGCTGGCCTCCATTTTGTTTTGCCTTTGATTTTGCTGCGATGATTCTGGGAGGCTTATAACAGGACCGGCAGTCCTGTTTGGAGTTTTTGTTTTTGTTGGAAGGGTACTGTGGCTCCATGCCCTGTTGTCCCGCTTATTATCTGTTGGTTGGTTACCTCTCCCCCGCAAGATTGGAAGTATCTAGGCAACGTTTCAATGAAGTCTCATTCATCATCTTCAGGCTTGGTCTTCACCTCTGTGCTTCAAGCACAGATGATGAATGAGACTTCATTGAAATGTTGCCTAGATACTTCCAATCTTACGTGGGAGAAAACCCGAATAACCAAAGATCCATATACAAATACCTGCGAGAACCTCAGAAAACACACACACACACATTTTTCCTGTAGATAGGTATATAAATATTTACATTTTTTTCTAATTTTCCTTTTCTGCTTTTTCGTTGTGTTTTCTGGCCTCAGCGTTCATTTGATCTATTGGCTTTTGCATATTCTTTTTTTTTTTCCTCTGCAGTTCAGTTGGGTTCCTTTTTTGGTCCCTTTTTTAATAATAATAATAATAATAATAATAATAATAATAATAATAATAATAATAATAAATCTATATTACAATACAACCAAAGAAAATTTTTTTACCAAAAGGGGGACGCGGCCCAACGATAGGATATCTGGTCCACATTTAGGCCGAACTCTTAGGCGTGCCAACTGCCTTTGTATATAATATTGTCCTATGCAGGCTTTATTATGGCAGATGACAATCACAGAGGTCCTTCTTTGAAGGCTAAGTCAGAGACGCACCATCTACGCAAGCGGATCAAGGATTTATCCAAGGCTTCTCAAGAAACGCCTTAAGGTGATATAAGGCCTTGGAAAAGGAATTTTATAAACGTTCAAGTGGCTCTCAATCTGTAACCCCAGTTCCTAATTTTTCCCATCCCTTCTGCTTCCACATAACCTACCCCTCTGCCAGAACAACTTTCCCCTTCCAGGCGCAGTTTACCTGTTCGGAGCCTCCAGGTTCCACGGACACTGACGCTACATTCACGACCGCTGCTGGCTTGCGACCAGAGGAACCATCCGTGGTCTTTATTCCAGACAACATTAGAGAATGGAGGCAGCTGGCCATCCGCCAAGGGATCGTGGAGGGTATCCAACAGATGACCAGACCAGGTCCTCAGCTACGGCTCCTGAGGTTGAATCAGTCCCTGGCAGATGCCTCCCCAACCGGAACCTCACCATGGTCAGATACTTCCCCAAAGGGGAGAGCCCCTTTCCAGGAGGGGTGGAGGTAGTGAAAATGGGCCTCGTGCCCTTCAGGGAAGCGGAAGGATAACGGATAGGGGGTCATTATACTATTCTGAATCCCTGTCGGAGACGGAACTGATAGAAGGAGAAAGGTCAGAGGATAAGGGTATTCCCCCTGACCAGCCCGCATTCATAGGCCGGTTTGAACCCCATTTGTTCAAGTCCTTGCTAATCAAGGCGAACAGTATTTCGGGCCTGATGTCCCAGTTACCCTCTAATAACTCCCCAGCAGCCTCTGGAGTCCCAGAAGATCCTATTTTCAGCTGGTCGTGGAGACCGAGATCATTCCTGCTCCACTCATTTCTCTGGCTTCGTAGCAAAACAGTTGCCCTCGTCAGGGCTCCTCCCCCTCGCTCCCTCTAGTCAGGACAGAGATTTTTTAATCTCGATGCGGATTTCTCTTCCTTGCCACACACCTCAGAGGTGGATGATTCCTTAGTAGGTCTACATCGTCCTCTACTCCAACTGACGCTCTGGAAGCCCTAAAGCCAGAGGACAAGCGGGCCCAGACAACATTCGTCGGGTGCATCAATCCGATGCTTGGGCCGTTCCATCAGCCACGGCCGCATCCCTCTCACTCGATCCTCTATTAGATGGCTCCGTCAGTTGAAGCAGTATATCCCCCCCCCCAAAACCAGGGCGCACCAGGACATTGCCATGCTTACAGCCGCAGGGGAATTTCCGGCCAATGCTACCTTCCACTCCGTGAAATTTCCCCCTGGGATACCTCCTCTCATGTTACAGCCCGGCGGCTGCTTTGGCTTAAGCACTGGCAGGCAGACATTAAGACTAAAGCTGAATTGGCTTCTGCTCCCAGCTCGAGAGGCAAAGTATTTGGTCTGGCTCCGGAGCCATTGTTCGTGGAGAGCTTAAATAAAAGTATTTTCTCCCATTGCCCTTTCACAGACAGGAGTCCAGAGTGTCCCAACCCTTCCGAAGGGGATCCGTTTGTTTCTCCTATCAGGCTCCGTTCTTCCTCAGATTTCAGAGAACCCCGCCTTTTCGGCCGGCCTCTCAGGACTGGAGCGACACGGCTGTCAGGAACAGGAAGGAGGTCAACTACAGGAGACCATTCTGGGGCGCAGGAAGTAGATCGTCCCAGCGCCCTAGGTAAGGCTTCCAGCCACTTACCCCATTGGCGGTCAACTCACATAGTTTGCCGACCAATGGGGATCACCCACTTCTGATACTTGGGTTAGAGACATTGCTAAACTTGGCCTCTCCCATGAGTTTCAGTCCCCCTCTCTGGAGCATTTCAGGGTTTCCCCTCTTTCCAGAGGCCGCACCAAGCATGTTCTCATAGAAACTACTATTAACACCCTACCAAAATCAAAGCCATACAGCCCGTACCAAGCTCGCACCGAGGAATGGAGTTCCATTCCCACTTTTGCCTACTTTCTAAACACTCAGGCTGGAGGTCCACCTTAGATTGAAGAGGCTTAATGTGGTCCATCATAGTTCAAGATGCTTACACTTCAGCCCTTTCTGCAGGGCACTGGGAGGGGAGACTGGCTCACATCCTTTCACCTCTTGGAAGCATATTTTCACATTCCCATTTATTCCCCATTTTTCAAATTTCTGAGACCTGGCTACACTAGTCAATTTTTCAATACGTGGCCCCTCCCCTTGGTCTAGCCTCGACCTCGAGGATCCTTACCAAGGTTCTGGCAGTTCCATCAGTTCACCTCAGAGACTTCCCCATGCACAGTCTCTGTTATCTGGATGATATCCTCATCCTCTCTCCTACCAAATGCCACGCTGAAGGGGACACTAGATCCATCCTCTCGGTTCTTCAGGCCCATGATCTTCTTACACAATGGGAGTAGAGTCCACTTACCCCTCCCACTTGAATAGCTCGCTTAGGGGCAGTAATTGACTCAGTTGAAGGGACGGTCTTCCTTTCCCCTGAAAGATTTCTCAATAGTCAGAAATCGGCCAGGAACCTTAGACGAACAAAAAGACGCCATTACTGGTCTTATCAAGATTACTAGGCAAATTGGTCTCATGCATATCCGTTGTTTTCCTGGGCCCGGCTCCATTCCAGATCTATACGGTGGTTCCTGTTACCTTATCACCACTCCGGAAGGGGCAATTCGAGAGGCGTGGCGAAGGTTCCCTCAAGGGTTCTCGCATTGCTTCTTTGGCGGACCAGACCCGCAATCAACAAAGGCGTCTCTTCAGAAGCCCCCAGGGGTTACCCTCACGACAGATGCCAGCCTACCTGGATGGGGGACCCATATCCACTCGCTCTCAGCTCAGGGCACCTGGTCAGCAACCGAGCAAAGGTGCAGAGGCTTCACACAGTGTACCTGGCCCTACGCACTCTCCTTAAGTATGCGGACGTCTCGTACTGGTCCTGACAGACAACATTACGACCAAGGCGCATATCAACCGGCAAGGGGGGCAGACATGACATCCGTCTCATGAGGGAGGCCGGGCGTATCTATAGCTGGGCGGAGACCAACCTATTGTCCGTCAGGGCAGATCACATCTCGGGAGTCTCAATGTTTGGGCAGACGGGTTGAGCAAGGCCACCTTAGACTAGGCAGGATGGTGCCTTCATCCCTCCCTGCTCATAATAATAATGCAGAGGAGGCTTCAGCGATTAGGCCACCCCCTAATGGACCTATTCGCATCTCTGCTCAACGCCCAGGTACCGAGATTCTTCTCCAGGTACCCCCCAAGGGGCAGAGAATCACAATGCCCTACGTTGGCCCTGGCCTACCGGGTTTTTTTGACGCAATTTCCCCACTACCTCTAATCCTGAAAGTGTTCCTAAAGCTGATCCACAAGAGGGTGGAACTTCTCCTGGTTACCCCGTACTGGCCCAGGAGACCATGGTTTTTGCAGGCCTTTGTAACCTTTCAGTGGCCCCTCCCTGGAGAATCCCACTGCGCAGGATTTCACTAGCCTAGGGACCTCTTCAGCACAAATCCTCAGTGGCTTCAGTTAGACATCTGGAGGCCGAGCAGGACCATCTAAGAATGGAGGGTTTTCTCCAATCAGGTCATTGAAACCGTCTCGGCAGCGAGACAGTCTCAGCTACCCAGATATATACCGCTACCCGGATCATTTTCTCTAAATGGTGCCACAAATCACGCATTAATCCGCTCCCCTAGCAGCTGCTCAAATTTTGACCTTCTTGCAAGGAGGACTGGACAAGGGCCTCTCCCTCAGTACCTTGCGAAGGCAAGTGACTGATCAACGGTCATTTCTGGTGATTAAATTAACCATTTTCACACCACTCTCGTATCTGGGTATCCCGTAGAGGAGCCACCAGTTTGCATCCTCCAGTGATACTCAGATATACAAGCGGAGACTTTAACAGGGTTCTCACAGCACTGTCTAAACCGCCTTTCGAACCCCTAAGAGAGGCATCACTTCAATTCCCTACATTCAAGGTAGTGCTTCTCATACCAGTTTTCATCTGCATGACGGATATCTGAAATAGCAGCTTTGTCCGTTAGAAGGGATCTGTGTGTTTTTCCATGCTGATCGGGTGGTCCTGCGACCAGACCCTTCCTCCTGCCCAAGGTTAACTCAGCCTTTCGCAGATCATAGGAATTCACTCTTCCTAAATTTTGCCCCAGGCCTTCTTTGAGAAGGAAAGGCAGTGGCATTCCATCGATGTCAAACATGCGTTATATATTTATATCAATCGCACTCGGCCTATCAGGAAGTCAGAAGCATTGTTCCTGTCATTCCAATCAGAGACACTGGGTTTCAAAGTATCCCCGTCTACTGTAGGCACTTGGATCAGAGCGACATTCTCCAAGGCCTATCTAATTCAGGCGCTTCCTGTTTCCAGTGGAATAACCACACATTCTACAAGGAGCGCAGCTATCTCGGCAGCCTGGGCTACCCAGGCTTCGATACATGATATATGCCGAGCGGCCACCTGGGCATCTCCGTCACCTTTTATTTGCCATTGTAAAATCAATGTGTTTTTTGCTTCAGCAGAAGCATCCCTGGCAGACGAGTCCTTCAAGTGGCAAGAGAGCCAGAGAATATTCCAATCCAGACGAAGTCCCTCCCGTAGGACAGGCCATGCTTTGGTATGTCCCACTCTGGATGCTCGCAGCAGCTCTATGGAGAATGGGCGTTGGTACTTACCTGATACGTCCTTCCTCGTCAAGCTGCATAGAGCATCCAGCCTCACCCTAAATTGTCCGTCTGGTGGGGAGTCCTGTTTCGGCCAATGATTCAATCAATTAGGTAGTTGTGAGCTGCTACAATAGTTTAAAGGAGATAATAGTGTTTGTCTTCTCGTCTTCCTAAAACTGGGGAACGCTACGGAGGTGTGACGTGGAGGAGGAGGAGCGTTCCTCAATTATAGCTCAGCCTGTAAGAGCGGAGACTGGAGCACCTCCCACTCTGTATGCTCTACGCAGCTAACGAGGAAGGGTGTATCAGGTAAGTACCAACACCCAATTTCTTTCGTTGCCAGCAGGTTTGACAGTTAATCAGCTTGTCTTTAGCCTTCTATGCCATTCCGATTTCTCAAGTTGGCTCACATTGTAGAGATCACAGCCAGACAGGTCCGACTTAGGGAAACGCCAATTCATGCCCCAAAGCAGTGGGAGGTTTTTCGGCGCTGCTCCGCACCCCCTCCCCACAGCCGATATTTCTACCCCTGCCATTTCGACCAATTGCCGCAGCGTTTTCTTTTAATCAATCAGCGGCGTGACTTTTCACTCCAAACTGAGTCGTATCGCTCTCCCACCCCCTCTGAACCACATTTGGAGTGGAGGATTCAAACACTTGGTACCTTCCACCCTTCCCCGCCACTTAGCTTCATAGAAAAAGCCATCGGAGGCTATTCATTTACAAGGCAGATTTTGCTGCTGAGGAGTGCGCCAAAAGATTAGTGACCGGAGGCCATCTTTTCTTTCAAGACCTTGTGGCCGTGTGCCAATATTCATTCTCGTGCTGTGTAAGGTAGCTCTGCTCGAAGCAGAGGTTCCTTTGAGATATTCTGGGAACCATTATACCCTCGTCTTGGTTTGTTTCAATAAAATATTCAATAAAATATTATTATTATTTCAATAAAATATTATTACGACTCATTTTAGATAAGTATTATTCAAAAAAAAGAGAGAGAAAAGGGGGCAATAAAACCATTATCAGGGCAACTGGTCTATCCTCAGATCAGGCCCCTGGGCGTGCCAACTGCCTTCACAGTATTGCATTGTATAACAAGTCTACTGCCATTCCAATTTGAATCGAAATGGCAGATGGTAGCAGCTCTCAGACCTCATCCTTGAAGGCAAAAGCCAAATCTCAAACACAAACCTAAGCAGGCTAAGGGGAATTCTAAAGCCCCAGAAAGGGACGCTATCAGGCACCATAAAGCTTTACAAAAACAGATAAACGCACCCGGGAGGCGCACAATGTCTCACAGGACTTCGCCTCCAGCCCAGGTCTGTCTACCTCTTCCCACCCTCCTCCTCCCCTCTCATCCATGCGCAGCTTGGCTCCCCAAGGTCAACAGGCACAAGTGCCTGGGACACCGACCACGCAAAGGGCTCCCGAAGCCACATTCACTTCGACGGCTGCTGGTCTTCGTCAGGGCGAAGTGTTACTGAGGAGGTTCCAGAGAGGATGAAAGCCTGGATGGAGCTGGCAATCTGCCAGGGAATCGCAGCAGGGCTTCAACATGCAGTTATGACCAAGGAATATCCTGTGATCACCGATCATGATTCCCAATTGCTGAGGTCATTGACCAGGTCAGAGCAGCACCATACCCAGGTACATTTGCAGGGGGAGGTCCCCCTCCAAGGGCCAAGGAAGAAGAAGTGGATCAAATTGATCAAATGGAAGAGACTGAATCAGGATCAATACATGATAGTGAGCCTCTGTCAGAAGCAGACCTCTTAGAAAGGGGAATGTCTGAGGATGAGGGTCTTATTCCTGACCAACCTGTTTTTACAGGCTTATTCCGCCCACAGCTTTTCAGATCTCTCTTGTTTAAGGCAAAAAATATTGCATGCCTAAACAAGTAGACCCCTTCCACCACACCAACTCCTTTGGAAGAGGGACCAGAGGATCTGATTTTCAACCAACCAGTAGTTGAAGCAGAGGTTATCCCAGTTCCTCCCAGGTTTTCAGACCTGGTACCGAAGCAGTGGGCCTCTGCAGCGGTGTACACAGCCCCCACTGGATATGACAGGAAATATTTCAATTTGGCCCCTGATTTCTCAAAATTATTGAATACTCCCGAGGTAGATCAACCTATAGTGGGATTAGTGTCCTCCCCAGTGATGCATTGGAGGCATTAAAGCCAGAGAAAAAACGGGCCGAGCTAGCACTACGCAGAGCCGATCAGTGTGAGGCGTGGGCCATCAGAGCAGCCGTGGCTGACTCGTTCTTTACATGTTCATCTCTCCGCCTCTTACAGGAACATGTCCCTAATTCTAACCTTAGAGCGCACCAAGATATTGCTAAACTCATTGCTGCTGCTGAATTATCAGCTGATGCAATTTATCATGCAGTCAAGTTTTCAGCCAGGGCCATTACTTCAAATATCACAGTGCGATGCTTGCTATGGTTAAAACATTGACAAGCCGACTTTAAGCACAAATGCAAGCTGGCTTCAACCCCAATTGTGGGAGACAGACTATTTGGCCCTTCCTAGCTCTAGCTTCCTCACTGGTCATACCACTGAACGCCGAGAATGCACTGAAGGTAGAAGACCGAAAAGAGGAGACGCCTGTGCCATCAGAGCATCCACGATGGCATCTTTTTTCATATGTGCCTCTTTGAGGTGGCTGAGGCAGTTGCAGGGCAGAATTCCACCTGAGGACCTGAGGGTGCATCAGGATCTAAATAAGATAATAGCTGCAGCACAATTGACAGCAGATGCCATGCTCACTGCAGCCAGATTTTCTTCTATGGCCATTGCCTCTTCTGTAACATCACGTAGATTCCTTTGGCTACAAAATTGGCAAATAGATTCCAAGAACAAATGGAAGCTGGTGTCAGCCCCCTTCAAGGGGGTGAGGCCTTTTGGGGAGTCTCTGGATCCTTTTTTAACAGAGACCAGAGACAAGTGCAAGATACTCCCTTCTCGGGAGGCGCTTTGATTATCAGCCTTCACTCTATTTCAGGAGGCCCTCCTTTAGACATGGGGAGGCTGGAGTGAGCTTTCCCCATCAAAACAGGCCTTTCTTCCAGAAATCTTCTCAGGCCGATAGAACGGCCTTTGGTGCCAGAAGCCATCAAAGGCGGCCAGAGGGCTTTCCGGGGCTCTGGTGGGCCATTTAGACACAACAAGTGACACCAGAGACATCCATCCCATAGGGGGTCATCTGGGTCTCTTTTGGCAGAAGTGGGAAGAGACCACAACAGATGCTTAGATCCGGGCGACTATACGATTAGGACTTTCCCTGGACTTTCTTTCCTCCCCCTCCCCCAAGAGCCTTTATGTGCTGCCCCATCTCCAGAGACTCAACAAAGAAGGCACTCATGGAATCGGTGATCCAACATTTGCTGGATATCCACACCATCTAGCTGGTTCCAGGGAACCAGAGGGGATGAAGGTTTTATTCAGTTTGTCATCCCAAAGGCCTTGGGGGGGGGGGGGGCTGTTGAGTAATTCTCAACTTGAAGGGGCTCAACAGACATCCGATATACAGAAGATACAAGATGCATTCCCTCCACTCAAACCTCAAGGGAATTCGGGAGGGAGACTTTTTGGTAGATCTGATGGAGCTTACCTCCATGTGCCCATCCATCCAACCCACGGCCAGTTTCTGAGGTTTTCCTATGGCGGCCATCACTTTCAATACAGAGCTCCTCTGTTCTGCCTGGCATCAGCCCCATGGACATTTACCAAGCTCCTGGAAGCTGTATGGGCATACCTCAGGTTCATACCCCAAAGGATCCAGTATTATCTGGATGACATCACAATAGAATCCTCTTCCCGACCTCAGGCAGAGGAGGATCTGATAAGAATCAGGATACTTCGGGAGCATGGGTTCTCGATAAAACTTGACAAATGCCATCTAGTCCCGTCGACTCGTCTCTTGCATTTGGGGCAATCATAGACACTCTGGCAGGGCAAGTCTTCCTCTCCCAGGAGCATTGGGACAGCATAAGGGCTGTGATGGATTAGATCCTGTCTTCCAGAGAGGCCTCTATCATCTTGCTGTCAGCTTCTGGGCAAGATGATCTCCTGTATTGGCATTGTTCCCTGGGCCCGCTTCCATGCCCTCTGCAGTGATTCCTGTTGCCCTATCAGAAGGTGGGCAGGGACAACTCAGCAACGAGGGTTTGATTGCCACAGGCAGTACTTCCTCATTTCACTGGTGGCAATCCGAAGATCAGGTGTATTTGTACAGGGAGCCCCAGAGACTTTTCATCACCACCGATGCCAATCTGTACAGTTGGGTGGCTCACCTAGGAATCCAGGTTACCCAGGGACACTGGTCACAGGAGGAGCTCACCCACAACATAAACTGGCTAGAGCTCAGGACAGCCCGCTTAGCTCTCAAGGGTTTATAGCAGGAGGTATCAGGGAGGTATATCCTTCTCCTCATGGACAAAGTGGCCACCAAGGCCCACATAAATTGCCAGGGGGACATTCGCTCCAGATCCCTGATGTAGGAGGCGACTCAGTTGTGCCAGTGGATGCAGAGACATCTGTTATCGATATGAGCAGAACACATCTCGGGGATTTCCAGTGTGCAGGCAGACTGGTTGAGCAGGATCACGGTCGACCAGTTGGAGTGGTGACTGCATTGTAGTCTGTTCCAGGAGATGTCAGAACGGTTTGGCCTGCTGATTCTGCACCTCTTTGCCCCTCCAGAAAACACAAAACTCCCAAGGTTTTTGCAAGGTTTCCAGCACTGGGGACAGAAGGGGTCAATGCTCCCAGGTGCAGGTAGCCCCAGGGTCTATTGTATGCCTTTCCTCCCCTCCCTCTGATCCTGGGGACAATCAGAAAGGTACTGTTGGAGAGGGCGGAGGTTTTGTTGGTAGACTCTTACTGGCCCAGGTGACTGTGATTTGCCAATCTGATAGGCCTGTCATTCTCCAAACCTTGGAGGATTCCCCCGGAAAGAGTCTCCCTCAGCCGGGTCCAATCAAACATCCGGAGCCAGAATCGTTCCAGTTGACAGTCTGGCACTTGAGCAGGGGCTCTTGAAGTGGGAGAAGTTCTCCAAAAAGGTCATTCAGACAATACAGGCAGCCAGACGACCTTCCATGACCAGGATATACGATGCCACGTGGAAGATATTCTGAGGTTGGTATTCCAGCCACCAATTGGATCCCACTTCAGTGTTGGTAGCAAATGTGGTGGAGTTTCTGCAAGATGGTTTGGACAGAGGTCTCTCCCCCAATACCTTAAAGAGGCAGGTGGCAGCTTTGGCCTCAGTGCTTTCATTTGAGGACTCTTGCCTAGCATCCCAGTGTGAGAGCATTCCTTCACGGAGCCATGAATTTGAAGCCACTGGTGGTTCATCGTTACCCCACTGGGAGTTGCCGAAGGTCTTGCAGGCATTGACTTCTTCTCCATTTGAACCTTTGCGTGAAATTAGTCTGCACCTATTGACGTGCAAGGTGTCATTCCTAGTGGTCATTACATCGGCAGGCATATCTCGGAGTTGGTGGCCTTATTAGTTAGAAAGGACCTTTGTGTTTTTCATGTGGACGGGATGGTTCTGAAGTTGGACCCCACCTTTCTGCCCAAGGTAAATTCCTTATTCCATCGCTCACAGGAGCTGATTTTGCCTGACTTTTGTCCAGAGCCTAAACATGCTTTGGAGAGGAAATGGCACACCTTGGATGTCAGGAGCATTTACATCAAGCAAACCTCTTCTTTCCGGAAGTTGGAGTTCCTGTTCGTCTCATTTCAGCTGTCAACGTTGTGCTGCACGGTGACGCCTTCCGCCATGGGTTGCTGGCTCAGGGCCTGTATTGTAAAAGCCTATGAGCTGCTGGCTCTTCCCGTGCCCAGGAGAATCACTGTGCAGTCTACCAAAAGTGCAGCAACTGCTGCAGCCTAGGCGATGCAGGCATCAGTTCAATTTGTCGAGCTGCAGTGTGGTCATCTGCAACACCATTCATCAGACACTATAGGATTGATTCTTTTGCCTCTGCGGAGGCAGCCTTTGGCAGGTGAGTCCTGCAGGGTATACATGTAGAGGTGGGGACTTCAGACCAATTCCTGCCCGTAGAACAGCCAACAGCCAGCTTTGGTATATCACAGCCTGGATTCTCCCTTCGGCTCAGTGGAGAAGTTGGTCCAATCTGACAAGTCTCTCTTCTTGGGGAGTCAAAGGGAGAATCCAGTCCCACCCTGAAGTCTGTTTGGTCAGAGTCAGGAGAGGGACTTTCATAGAGAGGACTATCTTTCAGAGGACGATGGACAGCGGTATTCACTTCGATTTCATTCAGAACTGGGGACTGTTACCAGGGGGCATGTCCTCAGAATTCAACTCAGTCTGTAGAGCAACGAGGCTAGAGACAACCCAGCCTAGATTCTCCCTTCAACTCCCTGAGAAGAGGCGTGTCAGGTAGGACCAACGCCTCTTCTAATCACTAGCTGGGCCCGCCCATCCACCCTTGCGCTAACCTTTCCTTATATAACTAACTTTCTGGCTTGTTCCCCCTGCCCATGCTGCTCAACTGAGTTCCGTGCTGCCCCTGCTGAACTCGCCTGAGTTGGTAATGTAAGTGCAACCCACCTAGTATATAATACTATTCAGTCATTTTTATGCTATTTGTACAAAAACTGGCGAGTATAATAGATAATTTATTAGCAGTATTGGTTAAATATGCTATAACATTAAAAACATTAGAAAGAACAATGAAAACAGAGCCATATTCGTTCTTGGTGTTATATTGGGAGTTCTTTTTGGATTTTCAGAATTATGGTTTTCGAGAACTTTAGAAAGCATTTCTTCTCTTAACTATTGTTTTATTTTTGTTCAGAACCAGCTTTTGTATAAAATCCTGGTTATCATAACCTAGGGCTCTTCATTACATATGAAGAGGAAATGGAACATCTTAAAGTTTATTTTTGTTAAAGCAGGAAAGTAATAATTTAAAAAGCCATAGGCAGATGTACAGACATACTTATTTTGAGCTTCCCAGAAACATTCAGCTAACTGATCCTGAATAGACAATTCTGGTTTTTTTTTAAATGAAATGCAGCAAATTAGTTTTTATGACATGATTTTTAATATACCTGCTATGTTTGTCCTATGTAAATGTTTCTGACACTTAGACAGCTTTATCAGGCACATAGACATTTTCTAATTATGTTTTCTAATACTTGAGCTTCAATATCAATTAATACTTGATATTTCTAGCTATTTCTTTCAAGTTTAAACAATCTGGAAAGCAGGTTGCTAAAGCTTAAAATTTCTTTTTTATTTGTTTTTCAACTTAGATTTATAGATTTTTACACTATAGATAGTGTAGATGAATGGATGACTCCAGATGACTGGAGGAGAGCAGAAGTTGTCTCTGTCTTCAAAAAAGGGGTAAAGGAAGATCCAGCAAGTAACAGAGCTGTCAGTCTGACATCGATACCTGTGAAGCTTCAAATCATAAGAAATCAATCTGTAAGCATTATAAAAACTATTTGTTAATCACAGAACCCAGCATGGGTTTGTCTTGCCCATTCCAAAAATTCAGCAAAGTGTTTGAAAAATGCCTGGTGACATACTGATTAGCAAGGTACTTAAGTATGGATTAGATGAAAAGAGCAGAAAAATAGCTGGCTCTAAAACAGTACTCAAAGAGTGCATCTCAAAGGTCATCACAGAGAGATACTAGTTAGCATACTTCAAGGAACAGTTCTTGATTCTCTGTTGTTAAATATTTTCATTAAGAGGCAGAGAGAGTACTTTTCAGACTTGCAGAAGATGTAATTTGGGAAGAATAGCCAATATCCTAAATAAATTTCAAAATGATTTTGAAATTTTTCAAGTAACAATGGAATTTAAGAAATAGGTGCAAAATTTGGTTAAGGATGCAAAAATCTAAATGCTCAGGTATAAGAAGGAAAAACCTGATTTGCCAATTGTATCTATGAAAACTTTAATTAAAACCAGCAATGTGATTGGCTCCAAGGAAATAAAATTGTTGCTGTTATTGTTATTTATTAAATTTTGAGGCCATCTGATTCCAGAACAAGACTGGGCATGGGCAGCTTCTCCTTGAGTCGATGGGAGAATCCAGGTTGGGTAGTCTCTAGCCTCGTTGCTCTACAGACCGAGTTGAATTCTGAGGATACAACCCCCTGGTAATGGTCCCCAGTTCTTCACTCAGTCTCAGCTCATTCAGACAACCCTAAAAGGGCTCTGAATTATTTGAGATTTGGAAGAATCATTCTACTCCCTGGATTTTCCTAGCATGTTGGATTTTCGAGAGAGGTTTGACAGCTGTCCGACTTGGTCGGCTCATCTGCTTTGGGTTTTTTCCCCGCGTTTTTTGTATTTTCACGCCTTTTATTTTTCTGGTTAATTTATTTTCCCTTAACCATATACATATCCATAAAACATAGTTCACAGTGGCTCCATGGCTACCCTATCTCAAGACCTGGCAGAAAAGCTACATTTAAAAAACTTCTGGAACATCACCAGAGTGAGAGCCACCTGAGTCTGATAGTTTTATGCTGTTTCATGGAAATTATAATTTTCATAGTAATAACTATTGTATTATGCTAGGTTTTTGTTAGCCCCTATTTCAAATATTTCTTTCAAGTTTCAAATATTTCAAATATTTCTTTCTTGTTCTTTACATGGGATGTTAAAAAAGTTTCAGAAGACTTGAAACAAAAGGGTAATGAAGATTATCAAGGGACTAGAAATTAAGTGAAACGTGATTGAATGAGATGAGTATGATTAGCTTTCAAAAAAATACATGATTTGGGGGATAGGATAGTCATCAAATAGATGAAAGGATGTCACATAGAAAAAGTTTTTTTTTCATTCCATAATGCAGGGCACACCGAATTTAAGTTACGGAAGACAAATTCTGACTGAATGTTAGGAAAAGTTTTGTAGCAGTAATAATTTAATACTAGCTATCCAGATGAGCTATCTACACCCATACATTAAAATTCTGCATTTAATTTAGGATGAGATGTTTTAATTTGAATTCTTGTATCAAGCAAGGGTTTGAACGTTGGCATAAATGGCTCCTTCCAGTACTAGAATTCTATGATTCTAATGAATGAAGGGAATTTATATGTGTCCCAGGATAATGTTGCAAAATCCAATTCGGGTCAGTCACTATGCCCAGAGGTTTAGTCACTTTCGGATTCACATTGGAGCCCATATTTAGAGAACTTCTCACTATTAAAATGTGTGCTTAGAGCTATTTTATGTGTTGCATTTATGTGGTGCCTGCTTGTGTGTGGCTTTTTAGTTGTTGATTGGGTGTTGATGGCTGACTATTCTTTGGCTATTGTGTCCTTGTGCTGCCAAGTCTTTGGCTCTTAAGTACCTGATAAACTGGTGGTAAATCTATGATTCTAAATTAAACATTTTTAGATAGTACTTTTGTGTAAATGTAAATATTAAAAATAGTGACCATAGAATTTCAATCATGTCCTTGAATTATACAAAAAATTATCTAGTTTGAGATGAATGTTTATTGATGTTCAAGGTAGTAAAACTAAAAGCAGATTGTGAAAAACTCCAAAAGGTATCTTCTGACTGGGTAAATGTGTTTCAAAATGGCAAATAAAGTTGAACTTCTGGTCACAAATGCTTCTGACCATGACCAAATTGGGTGACAAACATTGGTCGTGAACAAATACTCGAGTGGCGCTCAAACACAGCTGCACCGATTTCCCCTTCCATGCATGCGCAGAATTGTAGGCGCATGCACAGTCAGTCTTGCTTGCTGTCAAGACTAAATCGGGTTGCGACCAAAGTTATGGAATGGATTACGGTCGTGACTGGAGGTTTTACTATAGTTTAATATGAACAAGTATAAAACTATGTTTGCACAAAATAGGCAAGCTTTAAGTACACATTAGCAGGATCTGAATTTACTTTCTACCTCTTATTTTATATAGCTCAACATGACATACATACATACAAACATACATACATACATACATACATACATACTGCTTCCTCCTTCTATTTTCCCCATAATCCCGTGAAGAAGCCTGGCTGAGATAGAATAACTATCCTAAAGTCACCCAGCCAGCTCTGGTATGGGCAGCATTATCATTTCTCTGGAATCCTGCCCTTATAAAAGAGCATATCTATATCATCTGATTTCAGCTTCAATGTATTATCTATTATGCAATTTAATATTATTCAAAGGAGGTAGACCATTTCCTGAAAATGTTATCAGCACAGTGATAGCATTGATCTCATCACCTCCCCTAGAGTTATGATAATGGTAGCCAATATGTATCTTTTAAAAAGAGAAATTAGACAAGTTTATCGGGCTACTCGTATTCCTTTTTATATTGATGACTCTTTACTCCCTTATAAACATATCCAGCATATGTTAAATTTTTGGAAAGTGTGTGTATTAATACTTTCATTGTTTTTCTGTCTCTAGTTAAGAATTAATTAGAGCTTTTCAGTGAGATTGTCTTTTTAAACATTTGTTTTTGTTTTACTGTGAAAAAAAAAAGGAAATTAGAGGCTTGACCTTTGAAGAAAAATGTTACTTCCACAATTATAAATTGTATGTGACTGAAAGCAACACAAGGAGAGATCATGATACAATACTTATTGTTTTGTCTTCTCCCAAAGATGTTTTTTCAAGAGGCACTTGATCTCTCTGTTTTTTTTTCTTTGAAGATGTTTCGCTTCTCATCCAAGAAGCTTCTTCAGCTCTGACTGGATGGTGGGGAATGAAAGGATTTATACTCCTTGCAGACAGCTGGTTGTTTGCATTCTTTTAATGAGTTGTTAAGGTCACTGGAGGTTTTTTTGTGTTATCCGGGTCACCTGAGTATTGATGACACAGATAAACCTACAAGTGTCCTTCAAACTCACTAAAAGAATGCAAATGACCAGCTGTCTGCAAGAAATATAAACCCATTCTTTCCCCACCATCCAGTCAGAGCTGAAGAAGCTTTTTGGATGACAAGTGAAATGTCTTCGAGAAAAAAATCAGAAAGTCCAGTTGCCTCTTGAAAAAGCATCTTTCGGACAACCATGATCTGGATGACTGAGATTCTCCATGGGCATGTTTTGTTTTCTCTTTCACTTTTAAACTGTAATGAATATAAATATGCGAACATCAAATGAATATAAATAGGTGAACATCAAAATTTCTCTAATTTTACAGCTTGGCTGAAGAAGAAATAAAAGCAGAGCAGGACGTAGTGGAAGGGATGGATATCTCCACTCGATCCAAAGGTGTGTAAAAACATTCTAAGCATGAATTTCTCCCATGAGCTGTTCAGAGCATCCAGTTGTGGGAGGTGCTTCAGTCTCTGCATGTCTAGGCTGGGCTTAATTTGTGGAACGCTCCTCCTCCTCCACGGGACTCCTCCCCAGCGTTCCCCAGTTTTGACTCAGCCTTGTTGTGGATAGGCAGTGCTTTTTGTTCTTCCTTGGCCGAAACAGTAGTATTACTCAGCAGGTTTGGATATAGTCCAGTTGGTTTTTTTCAGGCTTTTAACCTCCAAATCACTTTATGATCTCCCGACGTTAGCTCTCTCTATCTGGTCGTCTGAGATCATTTGCATTTTCGGGCAGCACTGTTTCGCGCCCGAAGTGGCGGGCAGCTTCGGCATTACTCCGAGCCCCCCCATCTGCTTGTTCTACCCCCTGCCATTATTATGATTCCGCATTGCCTTTCTTTATATCGGCAATAGCGGTGTGGGCATTTTCGCTCTCATCCGAGTCGTATCATTGAGTTTTCCCCTCAGAACGCTTTCTTGGTGTGGAAAGCAGTAAGAATTCTTTCCACCTCTTCCCCCGCCGTTCCTTTTAGCCACATGGAGAAGCCATCAGAGACATTTCCCCACGCAGCTGGAGTTTGTTGCTGGGAAGTGTGCATGCACCAAAAATAATAGCCATTATTTTTGCCTTTACCTTAAAAAAAACAACAACAACCTGCGTGGCCATGCTATTTGAAACTCAAGCTGTGTGAGATAGTTTTCCTTCCCGATCAGAGGTTTTTCCTTCTGATAACCAAAGGAATTATTACACCTCGTTTTCTTATTAGATTCGAGGCCATCCGTGTATTATTGTTGGCTTAACCCTCAAAGCCTTACCCAGCGGCACAACAGTGAGCACCCAGGCCCATGTCTGCCTGTGCAGGGAAGCTGTTGAAGGCTTCCCTTTATTATCTTGGCCTTTAAGGCGTTCTTAATCTGTTTGGATATTCACTCTATCAAGCTGTTTTTCTATTAATATATATATATATATATATATATATGTATGTGTGTGTGTGTGTGTGTATGTGTATGTGTATATGTATGTATATGGTGACTTCCATTCTTAATAATAATAATAATAATAAATATTCAGTATTAATATCTTAATAAGGAAAGATATTATTACTGTGATACGACTCATATTATATATACATATATCTTAATTGAAAAAACAAAACACAAAACAAAACAAGGGGATAAGATATTATCAGGGCAACTATAGTTCAACTATAGATGGCTGATTCCAGAAGGATTAATGTTTACATGGCAAGAACAGAGACACAGAATTGATTCAATTGCGAAAGCAGAAATATTCTATAAGGAATTTTTTGAAAGAAGAGAAATGGAGATAGAAAAAGAAAATATTTTAACTGAATTTGAAGAGGACCAAATGGAGATGGAAAAAGAAGAAGGCGCAATAGGTGGACAAATGGAGATCAAAGAACAACGTGAAATAAGATCCACGAGAGCTGTTAGACCTAAATATAAAGCATAACCATGGGGGAAAAAAACTGATTTCCATGAATATAAATGGACTGAACTCAGCTATCAAAAGAAGGAAAACTTTTTATAAACTGGAGAAGCTAAAATTTGATATAATTTGCTTACAAGAAGTATACATTAAAAAACAACATGAACAATTATTGATACGACCAAAGTTAGGGAAAATATTTACTTCTCTGACTTATTGTAAGAAAAAAGGAGTGGTTTTGTATGTCAAAGAAATCACTCCAGCCAAATTGATTTATACTGATGAAGACAGAAGAGTATTAATAGTTGAAATAGTGGATAATAATATAAAAACACTCTTGGTTGCAATTTATGCCCCAAATGATAAACAAGAAGAATTTTATAAAAAATTACATATGAAAGCTTTGAAGCTTTTTCGTATCCTATAACTTATAAGAAGGAACAAACAGTTAGATATGGGGAAATATTGGATGAAAAGGGTGAACTTAAAATGATGCAAAATTTAGAAGAACAAGGTATAAAGATGAATTGGTTTTCATATGCGCAAATACATGCAAGGTATCTTAAAGATTCTAAAATAGAAGGATTTTATGATAAATTGACTGATTTAGATAGGATTTTGACAGGTACTGATGAAAAAGTGATTAAAAAACTATATAGTTATTTGTTAGAAATTAAATTAGAGGAAGAACAAGTTAAAGAAACAATGATTGCTTGGGGGAAGAATTTTGGATATGGGATTGATTTAGAGAAATGGCAAAAATTGTGGTCACAAAATTATAAAATGACAATGTCAACAGCATATAAAGAAAATTTGTATAAGATGTTTTACAGGTGGCACTTTCCCCCAACAAGAATAGCAAAAATGTTTAAGAATAAATCTGAAAAGTGCTGGAAATGTCATCAGATACCTGGCTCATATTACCATATGTGGTGGACTTGTGAGAAGGCCAGGAAATACTGGACTAGAATTCGCATATGGCTGGAAAAAATGACAAAGAAACACATAGATTTGAAACCAGAGATTTTTTTATTGGGAATCGTACCTGATATATATAATAAAAATTTAAAGTATTTGATTGTAAATGTATTAACAGCGGCTAGGATTGTATTTGCTAAAGATTGGAAAAGTGAGAAAATACCATTTAGAGGAAGAAATTATTAAGAAAATATTGGAATGTGCTGAAATGAGCAGATTGACATTTGAAATTAGAGAACAAGAATATAAACAATTTTATGAAGTTTGGGATCTTTTTTATCAATGGTTAGATAATATAATATAATAATAGAATATTTAGAAATTTAGGAAATAAATGAATACATAATTTTTCTTGGTTTTGATAATTTTTTAGAATATTTTATTAAGATAGATTTGGTATGATTCTATGATTTGTTATAAAATAATTTAACTTAATTATAGTTATCTCGCTTAAATATGAATTAGTAAAATTATAGTCAAATGATTGTTCAATAATGATATTGGGATATTTTACTGATGATTGATAATGTGAGTTATTATGTAATATAATTATTTTGATGACTATGAAATGGATGCACAAAAGGGAGTGGTAAACCAACCGATACACTGTAAATTTATGAAAAATGATATTTTTTTATGTTATGTTTTATGTCTCACATGTTTTTTGTTTTTTGTTAAAATCAATAAAACTTTTATCAAAAAAAAAAAAGATATTATCAGGGCAACTAGTCCCTCCTTGGATCAGGCCCCTGGATGTGCCAACCGCCTCAGCAGTATCGCTTTGAATAACGAGCATACTGCATCTCTTTCAATTCAAAATGGCAGGCGGTAGTAGCTCTCAGACCTCAACATCAAGGGTCAAAGCTAAATCTCAGTACAAATCCAAGCAGACAAAAGGTCATTCTAAAGCTTCAGAAAAGAATGCCAACAGGCGCCATAAAGCATTAGAAAAGCAAATAGATAGGTGTGCAAGGGAGGCACACAGGGCCTCACAGGAACTTCTGCCCCCCAGTCCAGTACCGTCTACCTCTTCCCATCCTCCTCCTCCCCTAGATCTCTCCCTCTCATCCAGATACAGCTTGGTTTCCCAGAGTCAACAGGCCCAGTTACCTGTAACACAGACCACGTGAAGGGCTCCTGAAGCTACATTCACTCATGGCTGCCAGTCTTCGACAGGACGACATTCTTCCAGAAGAAGTTCCAGAGAGAATGAAGGCATGAATGGAGCTGGCAATCCGCCAGGGATTTTCAACACGTAGTTCTGACCAGGGAACACCCGGTAACCACTGACTATGATTCTCAATCTCTAAGGTTGTTGACTAGATCGGAGCAACACTATACCCAGGTACAATTTCAGGGGGACATGCCCCTCCAGGGGCCGCAGGAGGAGGAGGCAGAAGAAGTGGATCACATTGATCAAATGGAACAGATTGGGTCAGGATCAATACAAGACAGTGACCCGGCCCTGTCAGAAGCAGACCCCCTAGAAAGTGGGATGTCTGAGGATGAGGGCCTTGTTCCTGATCAACCGGTATTTTCAGGCTTATTCCACCCACAACTATTCAGATCACTTTTGTTTAAGGCAAAAAACATTGCACGCCTGAACAAGTTGGCCCCTTCTACCACTCCAACTCCTTCAGAAGTGGGACCAGAAGATCTAATTTTCTTTTTTTTTAAAAGAATTTTATTAATTTTCAATAAACAAACATACACAAACAAAACACAAAACATGAAAACATGAAAACATAAAACATGTTTTTGGAAAGTGGCTTAGTCCCGGGTTACATCTTTTTGTACAGACATAAATTCAAATTCATGCTCACTTTTATATACCATTTCATATCTTATTTGCCATGCTATATTTTCCATATAGCTTCTCCCCTCTTTTCACTCTCTTAATTCTGTTTTATTTATTTCATCTCAATTTAAATCATTATACTTATATCCTTTGTTCTGTTTCAGCTGTCTATTATCTTTTCTCATTAACACAAAATTTCTCCTGATTGGAGTATGACGCCTTTATATCTTTCCCCTAAATTTAACAATTAAAGTAATACATAATTTTCATTCGGATTCTGCGTAGTACATTCTAAAGCTACATACTATATTTTAAAATAAGAAAAAAATTATAAGTTTATAATATAATTAAAACAATAATCCATAGCAATTAGACTTTATCATTAAAATTAATATTCATTTAAGTCTTAAACATTTTACACATTCCTTTTCAAATAGATATCATGCTTCTATGGGCACCCTTATAAATTTTGCTTAATTACTTCCTCCCCGTTTCACTTATATTTTAAAGTATTATGAAATTAAAATGTTCCCATTACTTCTTAGTGCAATTCTCTCATATTTCATTTCATTTATTTTATTAAAAAAGAAAAAAAGAAAATTTCACTAAATTACATTAAATATTTTATCCCATTTTATAATCATATATTGTTCCAATTTTCTAACATTATTTCAAATATAAATACAACAATATAGTCTTATGTACTTTTGCAGAATCTCTTTTTTAGTTATATTTTTTACCCTAAATAAATCCTGTTTCTTTACATCTTGTTTCAAACCTTTGTAGCTTCTCTTCCCTTTTTTCCCTCTTTGCTTCTCCAGTCTAGCCTTTTTACCCCTTTGTCTCTTGATCTCCACCCTCTTCTGTATTCCTCTTTTCTGTTAGTTTCTGACATTGTATCGACTTTTGATCTTATTTTCCCCTTTTTTGGTTGTTTTTTAAAATCTTAATTTCTCCATTCTCTTTCCCCCCTTTCCCTTTTCTTCCCCAGCTAGAGTTGCTTGTTTATTAAAGATGGCTTCTTCTTCATCCCAATCTTCTTGGTCTTGTAATTTCTAAGAAATGAAAAACGGAGCCAAAAGAGCCCTTCCCTTCTTGTTCCTCTTCTTTATAGTTTTTGAATTCCATTTTCAGTTCATCGACAAGTAATGCCATTGTAGAAAATTTTTTAAACAACCCAAATGTTTTTAGTCTTTCAAATAATAGTTTCCAAAGGTCCCAAAGTCACCAAGCAACCCAAATACACACAGACTGTTTCGTTTAACACTTTCTTCTTTTTACACTTTCTCTTCCTGGGGTTACAATTGCAAAGTTCCAATTAAAATGTATCTTTTAGAAGTCTTGTTACAATTTAGCTCTAGTCTTGTAAACTCCAAGCAGCCTCCTCCAGCAAAATCTTAATCTTAATTCTTTTCCTCTCCCTTCCCACTTACAGCAAAAAAAAGATTTTTCCCCCCCCAATGTTCAGAAATCTTTATTGTCCCCTTGGCTTTAATTTTGCAGTTTAATTACCTGCTGATGCCAAAGCGGGTTTTTCCAATTTCTCATTCATCTGCTGTCATCGTAAGGAAGGAGAGTGAGAAAAAAAAACTTTCCCTTTTCACTTTCATTCGCTGCTTCCAGATCTTCTTTGGGAGCAATGTATCTTTGATGAAATTTAAATTCCAGGGTATTTTAAATGTTGCATGTTATCCCAGTCAGCCAAAAACTTTCACTTTCTCAGCTTCCTCCTGCACATTCTTTTCCAGATGAGAGCTTCTTTGTGGCGGCCATTTCTGACCGCTGCTCCACCGCTTTCAGAAAAGGGAGTTAAGCTGGTTGAGAAGGGGGGTTGCGATTCTCCCCGACCCCTGCCGGACCTCCCCTATCTTCAGTTACCTCTATGGGGTAACTATAGCCTCGAATCCGGCTGGATCAGGGCACTCCAGTGGCAAGCACAAGCAAAAACCGTGCATGATTGTGGATTCCTGCCGCTGCCGAAGCCCTGCAAACCGGAAGTCCCAGAAGATCTAATTTTCAACCAACCGGTAGTTGAGGCAGATGTGATTCCAGTTTCTCACATGTTTTCAGACCTGGTACAGAAACAGAGGGCATCTGCAGCGGTGTACCCTGCCCCCATGGGATATATCCTGTTACCCTGCCCCATGGGATAAATATGGAAATATTTTAATTTGGCCCCTGATTTCTCAAAATTGTTGAATACTTCCGAGGTAGACTAACCTATAGTAGGATTAGCGTCCTCGTCCTCCATTCCCAGTGAAGCGCTGGAGGCATTAAAGCCGGAGCTTGCCCTACGCAGTGGGAGGCGTGGGTCATCAGAGCGGCCACGGCCACTTCTTTACCCATGCTTCTCTCAGGTGGCTTCGTCTCTTACGGGAGAATGTCTCTAATTCCAACATTAGAGCACACCAAGATATTGCAAAACTTATAGCAGCCGCTGAATTCTCAGCTGACGCAACTTATCATGCAGTCAAGTTTTCAGCCAGGGCCATTACCTCACAGGTCACAGCATGATGCTTATATGGTTAAAACGTTGGCAAGCGGACATTAAGCACAAATGCAAGCTTCTTCATCTCCTATTGTGGGAGACAGACTCTTTGGCCCTGCCCTCAACCAGCTGCTAATTGAAACCTGAAACAAAAAGAAAATTCTACCTTCCCTTTTTCGGAAGTCAGATTCTAGAAACCCTCAGTCCTTTCAGAGGGGATCATTCCGGCCCTTTTATCAGGGATTCTTCTCACCCAGATACCAGAGACCCCCATCTTTCAGATCAGGGCAGCAGCCAGAGAGGTTCGACTTTGGGGATAGGAACAGAAGGGGTTGCCAATCCAAGAGATCCTTTCGAGGAGCAGGAAATAGGTCTTTCCGGCGTCCAAGATAACTCCCCGGACCTGGCTCCCATTGGCGGATGCTTTAAATTATTCGCAGACCAATGGGACTCCTCAACATCTGATTCCTGGGTCAGAGACACAATCAGATTTGGTTTTGCACTGGAGTTTCAATCCACTCCCTCAGACTTTTTCATGTTATGCCCTGTTTCCAGAGATCCGGTTAAACGTAATCTTATGGAAATAGCTATCCATCATCTCCTGAACATATGAGCCATCCAACCAGTAGGTACCAATCAACAAGGGTGAGGTTTCTATTCACATCTTTATGATGTTCCCAAAAGTTCGGGGGGTGGGGGTGGAGAGCAATATTGGATCTGAAACATCTCAACCGTTTCTCAGTATTTCGCAATTTTAAAATGCACACCCTGCAATCTATCTTACTTTGCATCAGAAAGGGGGACGTCCTTGCGTCCATAGATCTGACGGAGGCGTACCTGCATATTGCTATTCGGCCTTCTCACTAGAAATTTCTGAGATTCTGTGATAATAACCACCATTTCGAATATGTGGTCCTTCCTTTCGGACTAGCTTCTGCCCCCAGGACCTTCATGAAGGTTCTCGCAGCGCTAGCTGCTCATCTCCGTGATATCCCCATATGACTCCAGTGTTATCTTGATGACATCTTGATTTTGTCATCTTCCGATCATAAAGCAGTCAGAGATACTCAGAACACATGACAATCCCTACAACAACACCGCTTCTCAATAAATTGGAAAAAGAGATCATTTAACACCATCAACTCGGTTAACCCATCTGGGGGCAATCATAGATACAGTGGAAGGCAAAGTTTACCTGTCAGCCGATAGACTAAATAGCATTCAGCAATTAGTTAAGGAGATCAGGGATCTTAAGAGGGTGTCCCTAGCAGAACTATCAAAATTGTTAGGCAAGATGATCTCATGTATATCTATCATCCCTTGGGCCCGGCTCCACACTAGATCCCACCAGTGGTTCCTGCTCCCGTACCAGCGCTCCGGCCGAAGCAACTCCAAATACAAGGTCAGGGTACTATCAAAGGTCCTCATATCTCTCCTCTGGTGGACCAGACCAGTCATCAACAGAGGCTGCCTCTTCAAAGAGCCACACAGACTTACCATCACCACCGATGCCAGCCTGTTTGGATGCGGAGTGCACGTTCAATCGCTCACAACCCAAGGCCGCTGGTCCGCCTTAGAACAGTTGTGCAGCATAAACTGGCTGGAGCTTCGAGCAGCTTCCTTCCACAGGTATGCAATCAGCACATACTAATATTGACCAACAACGTAACAGCCAAAGCTCACATAAACAAACAGGGGGGCACACAGTTGAAACATCTCATGCGGGAAGTGGAGCGCTTGTGTCATTGGGCGGAGAGCAACCTACTTTCCACCAGAGCAGAGCACATTTTGGGCCTGTCGAATACACAGGCAGACTGGCTAAGCAGGGCCACGATCAATCAATCAGAGTGGCGCCTCCATCCAACCCTGTTTCAAGAGGCGGTCAGGACATTGGACAGCCAGTGGTGGACTGTTCGCTTCCCCCCTCAATGCTCAGCTCCCAATATTTTTTCCAGGTACCCCTCACAAGGAGCAGAGAACTTCAATTCGCTCTGCTGTCGTTGGCCCCCGGGACTTCTGTATGCATTCCCGCCATTTCCACTGCTTCCCAAGGTCATCCAGAAACTACTATCTCTTTTCCATCATCCACACATATGGAGTTTCCTTCAAGGAGCCACAAATTTACACCCTCCAGCGGTACACCGTTATCCCACCTGGGACCTTAACCAGGTCCTCGTCGCACTCACTAAGGGCCCTTTCGAACCCTTGAAATCGTCAAGTCTCCAATTTCTGACGTATAAAGTAGTTTTCCTTGTAGCGATCAGTTTTGCTCGTCATATTTTGGAACTTTCAGCTTTGTCTATCAGAAAAGATCCTTGTGTTTTCCATTCTGACCGGGTGGTCCTTCGTCCTGATCCTACGTTTATTCCCAAAATTAACTCGATTTTTCAAAGGGCATAAGAGCTGATACTTCCTAATTTTTGTCCCAGACCATCCCAAGGGTTCAAACTACAATGGCGTAGGCTTGATGTGAGGTGAGCATTGCGAATATATATTAACCACACAGCAACTTTCAAAAAATCGGAAGCCTTATTTGTGTTGTTTCAGCCCAACACTCAGGGATGCAAGGTCACATCTTCTACAATAGGCCGTTGGCTATGGGCCGTGATCGCAAAAACATATCACACTCAATCACTGCAGGTGCCCAGGGGCATAACAGCTCAGTCAAGAAGGAGCGCTGCAACATCAGCAGCATGGGCCACACAGGCATCAATAACTGAAATTTGTCAAGTCGCAACCCGAGCCTCTCCATTGCCATTTATTAGGCATTATAAAATAGATGTGTTTGCATCCGCTGAGGCCTCCTTTGGCAGAAGAGTTGTGCAATGGGTCCACAGGGACCAGGAGGGGTTTCCAGGCCAGACGGAGTCCCTCCTGTAGGACAGGCCAAGCTTTGGTATGTCCCACTATTGGATGCTCTGAACAGCTCATGGGAGAAAGGGCGTTGGTACTTACCTGACACGCCTGTTCTCTTTGAGCTGTGAAGAACATCCAGCCCCACCCTTTTTCCATCTGGTGAGGTCCTGTTTCGGCCAACGAATTTGTTAGGGCATTGAGGACGAGGGCCTTTA
Organism: Hydrophis major; assembly: GCA_033807585.1. Classification (NCBI taxonomy): domain Eukaryota; kingdom Metazoa; phylum Chordata; class Lepidosauria; order Squamata; family Elapidae; genus Hydrophis; species Hydrophis major. The sequence goes on along the minus strand of CM066330.1, from coordinate 236,700,841 downwards.
TTTCTTTCATCTTTGCCAAAACTGAGGAACACTGGGGAGGAGTCCCGTGGAGGAGGAGGAGCGTTCCACAAATTAAGCCCAGCCTAGACATGCAGAGACTGAAGCACTTCCCACTACTGGATGCTCTTCACAGCTCAAAGAGAACGGGCGTGTCAGGTAAGTACCAATGCCCTTTCTACTTGGTACTAAGGATAAAATCAGTTTTGTGCCTGTTTCTTAAAACCCATTCAGTTAATAATTCTTTTTTCCTTGAAGTTTTTTATGCCAATAAAAAACTTTGAGTACTGCTTAATAACATCTATATACTTAAATAACTTTTTCCTTTGCTCGTGTCCATAATTCATTCTGAATATGTAATGAAGTTATTTTGTATTTTACTTTACTGAAATTTAATTAGGCAAATTTGAAGAACCGTGGTAGCACAGTGATTAGAATGCAATCTTGTGGCTAACTTATCCATCAGCAATCCTGACTGGCTCAAGGTTGACTCAGATCCATCCTTCTGAGGTCAGTAAAATGAGGACCCAGATTGTTGAGGACAATATGCTGACATTTATAAATCTCTCAGAGATTGCGGTAAAAGCACTATGGAGTGGTATATAAGTGCTATTTATATTGCTGTATTTTTCAAAGCTTTATTTTGCCTTTCCTTATGCTGATTTCCTGAAATACACAAGCCGCATTTGACTATGGTTCACAGACATACTAATTCACAATATTTTGTATATTATTTTTCATTGTGCACTTTTGCTTTTGAAAACTCAGGTCGTATCTTGTTATGACTGTTTGTCAGGGCTCCAGTAGTTACCCCATTTAAATCATGAGTCTCTAGCCGAATTTTCAAAACTTAAAGATTTATTAGGAGTAAACATGCTGGCGTTGCCTGGGTGTAGCTGACTCTGAGACACATCATTCACTGTCACCCATGACCCTGGTTTTCCCCCACTCCCTGGGTGTGTTCATATTCTCCAATGGGGCACATCCATAGCCAAGAGTCATCAATCATACTCTGCAGTTAGAATTTTGCCCGGCAGAAACTTTGGTCATCTAGAAACTATCTTTGAAAACATTTGTGGAATGCAATTTGCCCACTGTTCCCCTCTCCCTTTTTGTTGGCAACTCTTAAAAGACCACAGAAATATTTTATGAGTTGACACAGTTCTCTTGTTTTAATTCTTTTCCCTCCATCCCTAAAGTAGCTTAACCTACGCAAACCTATTGCCTTTTTGTGTTTTGTATTATAACTCCCATTTTGCTTCCTAAGAATGTTGGAGATTGTAGTCCAACACATCTGGAGATCACCAAAAACATATTGCCAAAATCATATATTTCTCTATCTTCATGTCTTGAAGAAAAATTCCTCATTTCTTTGTGATATAGGTTTCTTTGATGCAGAATCTTTAGAGTGTTCTAGAGTTGAATTATATTTTGCTGGACCTAGAAAATAGTATCTCACAGGTGTGTTCCTAGGACTTAACCATAATTCTCTTCAATTCTTTTTTATTGCTGTTGAAATAGCATTTAGCAACATTTTCTCTTCATGAAGAAAACATGTTGCTACATTTTATTACTAATTGTAGTTTTCAGCAGCTTTGGAACCAGCAAATGCCTCTTCAAAGTGAGGGTTAATTTGCAATATCATTCATCAATAAGGTTATTGTTTTAAGTGCCTTCTGAGTCAATCACACTTATAGCACCATCCATTGCAATATCATCAGTAGTTTGGACTTTTGTAAATTATTCTCTATTCATCCCTGTGACCAGGACTCTACTTAGGAACTATTTAAGGAAACACAACACACTCTTAAAATTCTGGCTTCACCAGGGAGAAAAAAGTTTATGATGAGTAAAGTGCATCAGTTGACTGTTTGGCTCCATCTACTGGCAGATTGCTTTCCAATAAGGATCTAAAAGTAGACCTTGACTCATGACCATTTTTTGAAGTTTGAAGATGGTTGGAAAAGGTGACTTACAGCCTGTCCTCAAAGTTACAATCATTGTACCAACCCTGTGGTCACATGAATACAATTAAGGTGTTTGGCAACTGGCTTGCATTTATGATAGCTGCAGTATCTTGTCATGCAATCATAATTTGTGGTTTTCCAACCAAATTTGCATAACAAATGTGTGATTTGCTTAACCGCCATGTGATTTGCTTATTGGCCATGTAAAATGGTTGTAAAAATGGCGATCCAGTCAATTGTGGTTGTAAGTTGTAAGATGAGGACTACATATATTTTCATCTTGAGTTCTGATCGGATCCACTAATTTAATGTCTAACCTACATTGACCTAAAATGTATTAGCAGTATCCAATTTCTCAGAATCAACTTTTCTTTGCTTTTCTCCCCTTATACTTTATAGTATGCTGTCTCAATACACTTCTGACAGCAAGATAATCTGAGCTTGGAATTTTTGTGAAGCAGAATGACATTTCTTTAAATTTGTGCTCACTTGAACTATTTATCGTCTCAAGCCTCCTAGTTACTGTCTTTCAATTAATATTGTCTGTCTTTTTAAAAGTTTGTTTTTGTATTCCCATTAAAGGTATTATTTTCAGTTACTGCAGTTTATCTTCCAATAGAGTAATGGTTTGTGTTTTCATGTCTCTTTTAAGAGATTGTTAGTATTTCTACCTTATTTGATCTGATTCCTCCATCATGAAGTCTCTTGTGCTTTCAGCTTTAACAAATGAATACTCTTAGCTTTTAGCCTAACTATAACTCTGCTTTTGTATCTGACCTTTGTTCATTTTTAGCCAGTTTCAGCTTGCCTGGATGCATGACATACTTCTTTTCATTGGGTATTGCATCTAGGCATTACTTTCTCTCTTAAGGTTATTCCCATTTTTGTTCATTTGTGTCATTACATTTATTAGGGTTGTCTATTCCAATGGGCCCTAGGCAGCTTACAAAATCTGAACTAAGATAAAACAAAAATATGGATTTTTCACTCAGAATATTGTTTTACTGTTCCGTTTCTTTATCGAAAAGTCAAATATAAGTGTCTCTGATGTTTGCTGGGCTATACTATTTTATTTTGATAGGGCAGTTTTATTTTAACAGCATTTACTGTTCTGGGAAACATGATTATCAGAATGGTTTGCAGACTTCATCATAGTAGAATCATTTAATAGAACCATTAGCTTTGCCCCATCATTATTAAAGCTTCCTTTAGTAGATGCTAAATCCATTCACTTAGAACAGTGGTAATTTCTGAAGCTACTGTGAATGGAGTTCTGCGTTTTAATATTTGTCAAATTACCAGTCTGTCTCTTTTTTTCATTACTATCATCTAGATACAAAATGGTGGGTTTGTGTTTGTTAATTACCATATATGTGCGATGGATAGAGATCATTAAAAAACAATTTACTTCAGTTTCACTATAGTTGTTCAATTCACTGAATCCTTCCTTCCTTCCTACTTGTCCATTGTCTGTAATATCAGGATTTTCTTTCTATTGCATCCTCAGGGAGCTGATAAAAATGAATTCTAAAGGCATATAAAATAGGTGGGTATCATCTAGGCGTATCAAAATGCAGCTTAGCTCTAGAACTGTATAAGGATATCTGCAACACACACACACACACACACCCAACAAACCCAGACAGACAAATATTAGAAGAACTATGATTAAGCAACGTGTTCATTTTCACATTGGTTTCCAATTTCCTGTATGTAATGCAGATTAGTTTTGTTTTGTTTTGTACAGTTTCTCTGTTTCTTTCATAAATATTGCCCTTGAATTGCTCTTGAATCCTAGTATATTTAGAGCATGAACTACATTGCTTGAATTTTATCAGTCTGAACTTCTTAACCCCTTCTTTTTTTCATTGTTGCAGCCTCTACTGCTGGTATCCAAGATTTACTTTATACTTTTTGCCACAAAACTTCAACTTCTACAATTTCTATGAAACTTTATCATTTAGCTATTAAACTTGCTTCTATGATCTAAACGTTCTTGATTGCCATCTGGAAATAACACACAATAAATATCTGTCTTGAATTTACTCACATTCAGCTCTTGTTTCTTCTGTTTTTTTCTTCTGCCTTCTGTTTGGTTATAATACAGGTATAATACACTTAATGATGCTAATTGGGATCAGAAACTCTTGTTAACAAACATGATAATTAATCAAAAGAAAACATATTAGTGCAATCCTGGTTGTAGTCATTGAGGACTGTGTGGATCTTTAAGGAAGAACTTTACATGACCACAACTTGCAACTTTCTCATTGACTTTGCTTGTTAGAAGCTGGCACAGAAGGTTGCAAATCGCAGTCATATGACCATGATAGTATATATATGGTTAATATCTATATTTGAAGAAGAAAAGACATTTACCTCAGTTGTTCATAGTCATTGATGATTACCCTGTGTTAGTTTTCCTTCCTAGATTGAAGGTCAAAGCTTTACAGATAGCATTGCAGAACATAATCCATATGGACTTCCAGTCTTTTGGTGGCTCATTATATATTGTACATAGAAAATTAGAAAACTTAAAAGAGTTAATTTCTGGTCGTTATATAATGAAATATGCTTATTGTTATAATTCTGTATTTTAAAAAATGGAAAGAAATGGCTGCTCTAGCTGTTCCCTTGGGCAAACAGTAAAGTTTTCACAATAACTGTAAGGTAGAATTATTATTGTGGGAGGGAGAGCTATAGCTAAGAACCAGTTGCATGGTTACAGATATGTTCTAACTTCATATGCAGTTTTTTTTATTCTCAACGTTTGGTCAACCACATTCAGTTTCTAAATTACAGAATCAAAGAGCATAAATTAAAAATGAAAGAAATAAAAAAATAGTGTAGCCAAAAGAGAGGAGGAGGATGTAATAGGTATAAATGAATTGGTAGAGTTTGGGAGATTGATACACAGAAATGAAAGACAGAAATGTAAGAAAGCTAAGCGGTGGATGTCTGAATGTAGGAGCTAATCTCCCAGTTTAGGAGTCACAAGTACTCCTACATGACTAGGATCACTTAGGTCTTTACTTTCCATATCTTTTTTAGTTCCTCCTTCAGGACCTGATTCTTCTCTTTCTTCCTGATGTTGCTGTCACTTGACACTGTTACATCTATCACCATTGTTGTCTTCTGATTCTTGTCTACTACTACGATGTCTGGTTGATGGATCAGTATCTGCCTGTCCATCTGGATCGAGAAGTCCCATAGGATCGTAACCCTTTTGTTCTCTGTGACCGTCTGTGGAATCTGTTTCTGCATACAATGCTGGCTCCTAGATTTAACCATTCAGTCTATATTGTTCCTGCTTGCATCTTACACCTTGCCACTATGTATTAGATTCCTTTGATGACTCCCTGCATAATCTGCACCTCAGGTCCTGTCTCTTTTAGTAGATTCCTGTTTTATGGATCTGGTGCTTAGTGCCTGGTCTCGTGCTGCTATAATCAAATGTTGTCTTTTTGTCCAGGGCTTTTTAGCTACTGATAGACTTTTTAATGTTAACCACCTGCAAAGTTATGTCCTGTGGGATTTTGCCTTGCCATAGCATTTCTTCTTCTTGATATTCCTTCCATGTCTACTGCTGCCTCAGATATTCTTATTTTGAGTGCCATCTTATTGATATACTCCTGGATGCTTTGGATTTCATCCCGGTGGTTTTGATACTCACCAGACCCCTCCTGCCCCCCTTTCTGGCTAGTGTCCATTCTTTGGGTGTTGGACTTGTGAGGAACTTATGGATCTTAAAATCAGTAGGTTTCACCTCCTGCTTTTGGTCAACTCAAGTTATACCATTTTTATAGCCACTCATCTAACTACCGCAGTGAGGAAAGATGAAATGATAATTCAGTTATCACAATCATTAAAAATAATTTATCTTCCTCCCCCCCCACCCCCCCAAAAAATCTATGTTGATGCCTTGCTTGAATTTGGTAGACTTTTGGAGGTTTGGGCTTTGGTGCCATTTGTTTTTCCTTGTGGTCGTTATACAACATTATTTTTAGCTGTTCGTGGAGTCTTTAGAAAACATTTTAAAATGTAGAAAAAAGACTTTGCTGGTTAAGTTAGTAATCTTAGAATTGTGTGTGGGTATGTATGTACAATATTTACTGTCTATTCATTCTATTGTGCACATTTGATATAAGCCATGGTGCACTTTGCTGCAGGAGCATGCTTGAACTTAATTAAACTTTTTTTTGTCTATTTGCTGCAGTTTTTGTTTTGCACTTCAAATGTAAAGAGTTACTTTGCTGATCTTGGATGTGCTCATGAATAATTTTTTGTTCTGTGCTATATTCTGTATACTGTAATTAATGTAAAGAATTTCATTCAAGACGTCAATGCTGACAGCTAGGCAGAAAGGGTTGTTTTTGGTGTGTTTCCAAGGTTTTCCTTTCCTTTTGTTAATTGCTTCCTCTACATAAACAGAAAGAAACTGCTATTATTTTTCCTTTTTTTACTTGTTGGTAGAAACCAGTCATGGTGGAAGGAATGTAATCTGTAATTGAATCTTTACAAATGTAAGGAGATAATCCGTGTTCCTGACTATCTGCAAGATTAGATGGACAAGCAAATTAGAAACTGAAGTTTTGTTTTAGAACATAGTAGGCCCTAGCAGACTAACTGGAATTAATCTTGTATATTCTGCCATAGGTAATTAATTGAAGATGAATGCAGTTTATGTCTCCTCATAATCCTTTCAATTAATTATCCAGAGCAATTTTTTTAGCTGAAAGAAAACTAAGTGGAAGTCTCCAACATCTGGACTCTTAAAAAATGGAATAATTGTTACATAGCAACTAGCTATATTTCTATAAGTCTTTGCTGCCAGTGGCCATCCAGATTTTTATAGAAAAAGAAATCTGTTTTTCGCTACATTATTTCATTTATTTGGAATGGTTGTAACTCTTTTACCTGTGGGATTTTGTTTTGTCTCAAATGGATTGGTCCAGGATATGGACTGAATTCCCAGAGCACATTATTCTGTTCTGTTCGAAAAAAATATGTATTATGAAAAATACATATTATTCATTTTATGTATTTTGATCACTGTATTTATTTACATTGCTCCTCCACATACTACTAACGTAATAAGATGTTGGGAAATATTGTTGTTTAGAAACAAACTAAAGAAACAGAGTCATTGTTTTTTTTCTTATGGGAAAGAATTTGGAGCTGCTTGTTCCAGTTCCACAAGAGGACATGTGGTCTAACTGTATACAGTTTTAAAATTGGGCAAAGAATAAAAATTTGCATGTAGTGATTTCTCCTTGTATACTTCAACACTCTGTATTAGACTATTTTTGCAAGCTCTTAAATTTACAGGTGAAGGGTTGCTGGTCATTAATTTCTGTTCATAGTAATAGAACTAATTGTCTAGGATTATTTAAATGTTTAGATGTTTAGGAACATCTAAAATGGAATATCATGAGAAGTATTTTGAGGAAACATTCTAGCTAGAGAACTATTACATTAGACCGTATCAGAATTCTAATCTCATAATTTACCTTCATTAAAAATGTTTCATGAAGTCACATTGTGTTTTGTTTAGTGTTTTTAGTTTGAATTAAGCTGAATTAAAATTATTTTAGTCATGTGATCTTGCCCTTAGCTATTCAATTAAAATAGAAGCTGATGTTCGATGTTTTGGTACTTTTATATATATCATGTTTATAATTAAACAAGGAATGTGCCTGTTTTGCTTCTGACTCCTCCCAAATTGCTATGACTTTTATACTGCTATTGGTGGTTCATGTAAGGTATGGGTGTCAAACTCATCATGTCACGTGACATTTCGCAATGTTTTTCCATTTGCAAAGCTTGGGTGGGCATGCGTGACACATCCGGCCAGTTTGATATCCTTGACATAAGGTTTTCTCTCCCATCTCAGGAGGTACACTTTTCCTGATCTCAGTTTACCAATGAATGTAGCTTTAAACTAACCTATTTCACAGCATGTCTACATTTTCTGTTTAATTTTAATTATATATTTCATGTATCCTGAATTTAGGCTTTAAGTCAGTGCTAATTCTTGGTTAGCTATACTAGTTGGGAAAGAGTAGGTATCCATGGATATATTTTATGATTAAAAAACATAGATAAATAAGGTGTGTGTGTGGATGTGATAACTAACATAAATGCACACTACTGATAAAATTTGCATATGAATATGTGATCTTAAAATTAATTTAAGATTTCTGGGCATGTTTTATATTGGCAGTAGAATGCTTTTAAAAAAAAGGTAGTGCAAGTGTAATAATATCCCTATGATTTTCTAGTGTTGTAATTCTTTAATCCTTTTTAAAAAGATCCTGGCTCTGCTGAACGTACAGCTCAAAAAAGGAAGTTTCCAAGTCCACCACACTCTTCTAATGGTCATTCCCCTGAAGATTCATCAACAAGCCCAATTAAAAAGAAAAAGAAACCTGGCTTATTGAACAGCAATAATAAAGAACAGGTAATATAAGTCGTGGCTATGAAGCAATGTTGCATGTTGTAAGTGAAATTGTGATAGTATCTAAATGCTCTAGTTTGTCTGATTATAGCAAATGTTCTTTGACAGTTATGTTCATCAAGTTGCTGCTTGATTTCTAACTTTTTGTTCAACTAAGATTTTTTTTGTAAAAATAAGTAAATTCTTAAGAAGCAACTTCTGATAGTAAACAATACATATATATTCACATACGTGTACGTATGTGTACACACACGCACACACACACACACACGTAATAGAGACCGGGACAAAGAACAATTCAGAAGAAGAAACAACAATTTGTATTATAAAAACTTTCTGTATTAAACAATAGACTTATCTATCCCATAATTCTTCTCCCTGAGTGTCAGCTGGACTCTGAAAACTTTAAAGCAGGAGATCTGGATAGGGTTCCTTTAAATGTAAAATCTGCTAACCATCATTTGAAGAGCCAGGATGGCACAGTGGTTAGATTTCAAGCTAATTCTGCCGACTGCCAGCAGTTTGATTCTCACTGGCTCAAGGTTGATTCAGCCTTCTGAGGTCAGGAAAATAAGGACCCAGGTTGTTGGGGACAATATGCTGACTGTAAACTGCTTAGAGAGGGCTGTAAAGTATTGTGACATGGTATAGAGGTCTATGTGTTATTGCTGCTATTTATTCTGAATATCACTTGCTTTGATGCATAAGAATAACATCCATTTTGGACTAATATCTGCACTCAGTCTTTTCTGTCCCTCTGATTCCCATCATAAGTCAGTAAACCAAAAACAGTTCTAGTATATAGTAGAAAGCCAGATTCAAAAAACAGTAAATCAGGCACAAGGCTCCAACCTCTTAAAGAGAGAAACCCAGATTATTATTTGTCTTTGTACCTACTTTAATGATTATTTATTAATTTTTTATGCTACCCATCTTCCCTACAAAATGATTCTTAATTATTATTCAACTTAAGATTTTTCAGAACTAATGGCCAGATTCCCCCTATCAAAGCTTTCATGCCACGTGGAGAGCAGTCACCATCAAGGATGCTCTACTAAGAGGTTTTTCTATAGGCATAATCTGAGCAGTTCTGGAACAGTATGATTTATGGCAAATATTGTGTGGAAGTAAAATCTAAAAAAGTAAAATGTAAAACCTGCTAACCATCATTTGAAGAAATACGTTAATCATATATATATATATATATGCATTCAATCAGTATATAACAATTACTTTGTTAATAAGCTTAGTAAGGGGATTCTGTGAGATATAATTGCTGATAATTGCTAATTACTTAGCCAAAGTCCCACTAATTACTTAGTGATTAGTCCCAGGCTAATCACTCAACCTTGGACAGAGTTCTGCATTATCCTGTTCTAAATTGTCAATTATTTAAGTTGAAAGAAAATAATAGAACAGAATTTTCAGAATAATGGAATGGAATTTCCATGATAATAACTGTATTGTATTGGTAAAAAGTTGATTTATAAAGCTGATTTATAAAAAAATCAGGTTTATTAAGCAATGTTTATGTCTACAGTAATATATTCACTGCTGGTTTATATTTAACTATTAATTATTAGAGTGGTTTGTGCTCTACCACTTTGATTGCTGTGTCATAAAACAAGGTTGGGGAATGTGGAGTCCTTTAAATCTTGATGAACTCCAGTTTTCATAAATCCTAGTCAGTATAGTCAATAGCAAGATATGGAGAGACTTAATCCAAAAACATCTGTTATATATATATTATGTATAAATTACTAGTATAAATGTCATATGAGTATTGTAATTGTTATATATGGTTCAAGATCTAACCATGATGCTTGCTAAAACTTGCTATCTCAGTTGCCATAGAAACCCTAGGCAACAGACAGCAATGCAATAAAGGTTTATGTACAATGTGTACAATCACCATGGCACAATCCAACCATAATAAAAATAAATACATTAGAATTAAGCAGCGGTTAAAATTATGTAAAAGGAACACAATTAGTATATAACATGAAACATCTATAAACAAAATGAAAATACTGTATTATTAAATCTATCTGCCATCTAGCTTTATTAATAAGATTTAAAAACAGCCCTACTACCATTTTCAGTGTCCACTCTCGGCCACGACTGTTTCATTGAATAAATTGGATTTTCAAATCCTCCTTAAAAACATTAAAATTAAATTAATAGAAATTAAAACAGTCTGGCAATAACAGTAAAAACATTAGCCCAAATTAGGTTAATACAGCAGTTTTGCAACTTATAAAACAAGTTGGCTAAAATCAATACCAAAACTTGGGGGAGATCACAGATTACCCTTTTCCTGGATCTGCTGAAAAAGTCAGGCAGTTATATTAAGGTTGGATCTTTGAGGACTTTAGGAGGAATGCTATTGCATAGTAGGGTTTTTAAAAAAATAAACTTATCACTCCAATGGCCCAGATAGTGTACAAAATAAAGTAATACAAAATGTTCAAAGTTCAATATATTTCAACTTACATTAGCACTAACTACCATCAAGAATGTATGTGCAGTATTTATTCCAATTAGGATCATTGCTGGAAAATAAAAACGATCAATGATTTTGCAAAAATGCAAGTTTGGATTTTTAATTTAAACTCGGCTCAAGATTTTTACAGTTTTGCAATCTAGTCAAATAAGAAAAATATTTTATTCTGAATATATATACATAAAAGTGAAGTACCACTCACACATCATCACAAAATCTCCAGAACCATAAAGCCTACAAACTTGAAATTTGGCTTATAGGTGCTCATGAAGAAAGGATTTTTCAAAATGACCACCAGAGCATTACTATCTTGTATATTATTATTAACACCCTCTGATGCTAAGGATTCTACTCCCCCTCCCCACCTGAAAAGAAATTTGTTCCAAATGCAAAGCACAAGCAGAGGAGAAAAGTTTAAGTTTTACTTTTACAGTACCAAGCAGCTTTAGTACAAAACAGTTGCGCTAAGCCACGCTGGTAGCAGAGGCAGAATTTTCCCCCCTGATTTTCCTTCCCAAAAACTAAGCCTAACCACATAGTTTCGTAGCGAAGCACAGGTATTGAGCTAGTGAGTTAATGAAGCTGTTCTGAAGTTGTATACGTTACTTATTATAGTAGAACTAATATTAAAAGAGATCCTTGGGCAAAACAGCTGAAAACTTGGTGCCCTAGTAGCAAAATTGAGCACTATTGTTGGACCATCTATAATGTTTTTAAGGCTGTGGATCAACAAATAAACTGTTATAGGACCAGATGGACTCAAGGGCTGGAACTTCCTCCTAGAACTATACAGACACCTAGCTTCAGAGGACAGAGTGTGTTTGATACATTATGTGTCATTTTTTGAGAACACCATAAAGCATCTGCATCTTTTTCAAGGCTTTGTGGCTGCCCTCCATAACTTTGTATACAGTCCCTGGAAAATGTACATTTGGCTTAAGATATTTCCAATAGGTGGTACTTGTTGGCACTAACAATACTGATTTAAAGCTTAAAGGTAATCAAAATTACTATTTGAATTGCACCCTCAAGCATTTTTTAAGCCAATATGACTCTTCGATCTCAATAACATGTTTCACTTAACTGTCTGGCTGCTGGATTTTGCATCACCTGAAATTTCTGGACACTTTTCAGTGACAATCCCTAAAGCATATAGAAAGGTAACTTAAGGATATTGGTTACAATGTCCACATCTGATATACCTTTTAGTGAAGATAATACCTGCATACTTCCAGAGGCTAATATAGTAATTTATTTTGAGATAAAATAATAATAATAATGTTGAACAGATTTTCCCAAGGTTCATTTGAAACTGAATCCAATATAATTTTAAGTATTGGGATTGTAACAATTTAAACGATCATGTAATTTATTACATGATTATATTGCGTTAAAAAGACTGGAAGTATGTAAGAGATGTTGGATACTATTTCTATCTTGTTTTCTTACTTGAAAATCTATATCAGATCTCAGGTGTGATCTTTTATTTTGCTAAAGATAATATAATGAGGAACTCTCTAAAGATTAATTATAAGTTTCTTCAAATTGGAATTGTGGGACTATTTTATTTTACTGCTGCTGGATCAATGCTTCTATCAACATTTTATCAGTTTTCTATTCACTACTACTAGTTATTTTGCAGTGCATTTTTAGAAGTTCTTCCATATTTTGGAATGCCATATTATAAAAATAATGATAGTCTAAAGTCATATACTTAAGGTTATTTTTTTTAGGATTCAATTTTATTGTATTATATCCTAAAACTTTATTAATCTTCATGTGTACATTTTCTGCTTGTATATGATTCACTTATATAACGGTTAAAGGGATTCCATGTGCTAATGAAATGATAGTGGGAGGTTGGAATATAGCCTCACTCAAATTCAACTATCTTTACCAACTGCCCGGTCTTCGAGCAGCTTTTACATTAAAAAAGAGAATTAGTTTAATACAACTATTTGTTATGACATGGGGGGAACAATGGGACAATAAAGCAGCATATTAAAAGTTGTGCGCAGTTCTGTGACTTAAGATACCTGATATGTGAGTGTGATGCTACTATCCTTTAAAAAATAATTCTAGTGATCCTCAACTTATACCATAATGGAACTTGCCATTATGATCATAAGTTGTGATGGTTGTAAAACAGGTCAAGTGATTGATGGCCCTTTTTTGTGGCAATCGTTCAGCAAATGTCATTGTCATGAAGCAAACCAGTTGTTCATCATGGCCCTTTTTGTTTTTCCCTGAAAAACCAATTTTCGGCAAAAATGTAAAGCACAGTCATATGACATCAGGATGCTGAAAATGGCCATAAATGCTACTGAATGTATGAGGCTGAGTAACTGCTCACATGATGACCATACTGGATCGGTTAGGTTGCACTTGGAAAAGTCAGTCCTAAAAGTACAACACCACATTTTCAAACAGTGAGCCAATTATGTCCCCATTGATTCTGATCTCTGTTATCTAGTGTAAAAATGAGGGATATTTTTCCTTGAAAACTCTTCACAATTAATTTTCAAGCAGCTTCAGGTTTTTTCTGCAACAAATTCATAGTTATTTAAAAAAAATCATCCAAACATAACTTACTGTGCATACTGGAATTTGATTTCCTTTATTGACAGAAAAACTATTGCTTATGGTTAGAGTGGTTTTTTTGGTGCTCTCACATTCCAACCACTTAATTGCTGTTAACTGTTCAGATTATCATGGATGAAGCAATTTTTAAATTAAATTAAATTTTAAGTGTCTGGTATAAACTGTACCGGTAGTTAAGAACAGAATCTCAGTAACACTGCAGCAGAATAATTTATAATAATAATAATAAAATGCTTAATAAAAGTGAACAGAATAATTTGGCAATTATTAGTCCCTTCATAAGTAATGGTTTCCCCTAATTATTTGATTTGATAATTTATAAGATAATTGAAATTGAAGAGATTATTAGCCAGATATTTGGGCTTTGTCCATTAGTATACAGCATGTGTAAGAAAAAAAGAAATTTTTAAATGATTTTAATACATTTGGAAGAGATCCTTTTACATAGTTGAAAGCACAGATAAGATACTGAAAAGAAAGGAAAGATCAAAAGGTGAAAATGGCTACTGAAAAGTATGGATGCATTGAAAGATTAACTGGGAAAATTAGCTGATACTTGAGATAAGCTGTTTTTGGTGAATGTACTGCTATACTATTTTCCCTTTCCTTTTATTCTCTTGGCCATTTCTATTCCCACTTTTCCTTTCCTTCTCAGGTGCAGATACCCCTTCTGCCAACTTCTTATTCTGTATTAATTTTATGCCTTTTATTTGTTTTACTATATTTTGGGAAGAAGAGAATGTGTATCAGACAAACTTGAAAATGATATAAACCAGTGGTGGGTAACCTTTTTCGGCTCCTGTGCCAATAATTGCGTGCTTGCTTGCACGCACTCGTGTACCAGCACCCAGAAGGCAATTCGTGCTGGGCCTACCCACATACATGTGTGCGTGACTCGTCATGCGCCGTGCGTCTGTGCATGTTCATGCGGTCCCCCCTCATGCACCATGCGCGAGATTCCCCCTCACATGCCGTGTGTGCGCATGCATGCACGATCCTTTCATACGCAGCGCATTCCTGCGCATGTGCGCATATCTCCCGCACACCTGTTCACCCCCTGTGCATGCGTGCCAGATACCCAACAGTCAGCTATCAGGCGGCAGTGCGTGCACGCATGTACACTGGGGATCTTCTGGGCAACCTCGTGTGCCAGAGGAAATGGCTGTGTGTGCCACTTCTGGCACACGTGGCATGGGTTCACCAACACAGATATAAACTATATGCTGGACAGGAGCCAAAGCCATAATTAGAGCCTGCTTTGTCCTGGATGGGGTGATGAATGGCACTATTTCTTTGCCTTTGGTGCCCAGTGGCTGAATTTGAGTGATTTAGTCCCTCTCTGTAGGAAGCAATACCAAGGTTATGGTAATATTAATTACCATATATTGTTAATAGGAAGAAAGTGATACTCTAGCAATTCTTCAGTTGTTTCTTAAAATGAAACAAATTTCTCAATACAATAGTATTTAATATACAGTAATTATGTTCTCTTAACAGAACTAATTCAAAATATATTCTGTCTCTTAAAAAGAAACCAATGTTTCATTATTACTTGGTTATGATATATGTTAGCAATTCATCTAATTGTGCAATTCCTTTAGTAAAAGAGTTTTAACTATAGAAACATGCTAGATAAATCATAGCTTCATTGATTTCTGTAATAGAGATTGTTAGATTTAAAACATTACATAATTATGCATACTGTTTGGGAAAACAGTTGTATTTTCCCATCTTCAATAGATTAGCAAAGATATCTGTGTCACTTTCTTTGTATATCTTATTCACACCCCAAACACCCCAAAAGTTGTAGCCTGGACCTAATATATTTGTAAGATTGGGTTCACAGATAAGGAGGCTTGATATGGTTGTGCAGACAGACAGCTGAAAGTTATTTCTGTATTGTTTGCCAGTTCACAGGAAAGAAATTAGAAAGAAACTAAAAGTCTTTTTCCTAATGTATTATGGGATAAATCAGTTCTCAGAGGGAAATCGTTCAGCTTCAATGTTCTTATAATTAGCTTTAGTCTCAGTAAATGTTTTAAAAGAAGATGCATTGTGAACCATGCTTTGAAATAATTATTTTTGGATTGAGTCAGCTGTTAGAAAAATTTTTTTCACTTCTGTCTCAATCCATCTCACAACACCTGGCTCCATCTTTTTCCAGTGGCTACTTTTCACATTGAGAGGAAATATGTGTGTGGTCCAGATCTATTCTACATAGCATAAAGAATAAAACCCTCTTCACCTATCCCTAAATACTGATTGTTTTTTTAAAGTGTCACAGCATTTCTAAGCAAATGTATAATGGTTTATATAGTTTGCCTCTAATTGAAGATCCAATGTATCTGATTTGGAAAAATTATATTTATTTAATGTAAGTTCTGTTTTCAAATACTTGATGTGCTGAATGAGAGATTGGAACTGCATAAACATTAGGTGGGGGCTGGTTGGTCATATTTGCTTATTTTAATTTTAAAATATAAATTTGTTTTGAAACCAAACCTGTCTTTCTTGCCTACATTTCAGTCAGAACTAAGACATGGTCCGTTTTACTATATGAAGCAGCCACTCACCACAGACCCTGTTGATGTTGTACCGCAGGATGGACGGAATGATTTCTATTGCTGGGTTTGTCATCGGGAAGGCCAAGTCCTCTGCTGTGAACTCTGCCCTCGGGTTTATCATGCTAAGTGTCTGAAACTGACAGCGGAGCCAGAGGGGGATTGGTTTTGCCCAGAATGTGAGGTATGAGGCCCATATTTATTTCCCTGCTCCTAATTTCTCACTATCTAGAAAATTGTTCTCTTACCATTGACTTTGCCTGTGTAATCATGTCTTGAAAAGGTAAAAGGTTAATGTAAATAATCATACAAATTAAGGTCTTTACCATATTTAGCGGTTTTATGTTTTGATATGATGTTGGTTTTTTATTCACAATTTATTTTGTAGGCTAATTGGATTTGCTTTGTCAGTGGTGCGGTGGCCTGGAGGTAGAGCTCTCACCTCACAATCAGGAGGCTATGAGTTTGATCCTAGGTAGAGGCAGATATTTCTCTCTTTGGGCACACTGAGAATATATCTGCTGAACAAAACACTGTACTGGAGAGAGGAAGGGCATCCGACCATTAAAACACTCTGCTAGCTCCATTCAGTTGCCCAGACTCCACCTCGCAAGGGATTATGAGTCGTTAAAATATGATGATGATTGGATTTGTTTGTCAGATATCATAGAGAAGGGCAGGATGTAAATGAGAAAGCAGAAGATATTAAAAATTACATGCTATCATGATAAAAAATTTTATTATGGCATTCTCCTAATTTGAAATTATTCATTTTGTGTATTAAGTATTCTTTATATAGTGTGAAAACATTTCAGAACAAAGCAGTTTTCAGAAATTCAAAATACCATTTAACAGACAAGTTGAAGTCATTGTGTCTGTAAGATTATTTGTATAAGGAAGGTGAATAGATTTTTCTCAAAACATGATAGATATGACTGATAATTTGCGTCAACAAAATCCGCTAATTGCTATCACTATTTTTAAAAAGAAATAGATTATTTTAGAAAAAAATATATATTTGTAGACTTTTGGGTTTATATGCTGTGGGACCTGTGTCAAAGGATTGATATTGCTACTCAAGCATTTTCTTGTACTGTAAATAGGAAACTATGCTATCTTATTTTAAATTCTGTTTTATATATATTGTATTTATTTTGTACTTCCACTTACAAAAGACGAAAAGTGAAGAATTCTAGACCATGGACATGCTCAAGAAAGAAAGCTAGATTGGAACAATAAGTTGATTAGATCCAGAGTTGATCACTCTTAGAAAATTCATTGAAATTAGTGAGATTTAAGGAGGTAGTAGTTCCATTGATTTCAACATAATCAAATCTAGATTCAGGCTATGCATTTCAGTACATATAATCCATTGTCTTATGGGCCTTTAAATCAGGAAAATAATGAAGTGAAAGTGAAGCCTGCTTCCAGTCATGCTAGATTGTGATGGATCATCCCTGCAGGCAGGATTGCCTTTATTGGCAGGAATAAACAAGTAGCTTGCCACTGCTTCATTTCCCAGTCTGTTTTATAGCCCTAAGTTTTTCTAGTGGTCTGCCATCCAAATACTAACTCGATGGACCCTACTTAGTTTTTTGACATTGGTCAGACACATCCATGTACCTGGACAAAACATCTGTGCTTTTCCCTGCAGAAATAGCACAGTGTTTTCATGATCATGGATATCTGTGGGTATTGATAATTCCATATAATGTAAAATAAATTTCAGTGTTTGTTTTGCATGTCAAAATTGTGAATTATTGAGAATTTTCAGTATGTTTGATTTTTATTTTTAGAAAATTACTGTAGCAGAATGCATAGAAACACAAAGTAAAGCTATGACAATGCTCACTATTGAACAGCTATCCTACTTGCTCAAGTTTGCACTACAAAAAATGAAACAGCCAGGGGTAAGAAGATGTGTGTTGATATATGACTGTACTGTGTATTATTGCTTGTTTGAAAATAAAATTGTCTTTAGATTTATTAACACAGTATGTGTTAATATGGTCCAATATCTGATATGGGCAGACTGTGAATGTGTCTCTGTTCTGTCTGTCCATCTATCTAGCTATCTAGCTATATCATGCTGCCCATCTCACTGAGGCAATTCTAGGCAGCTTATAGTTAGTTATTCACTTAAAAAACCTTAAAAAATAAAGACTATAAATTTTAATTTTAATTAAAATTTGCTTGACTAAGATGAAGAGGAAGCATTGTTAGATCTGCATGTTTGGCAATGTTTTAATAAAAAATACATAGTTATAGGCCTGGGAAGATTCTTAAATATAAATGTGTTAAAGTTACATTAATTTTGTTATACATGTATGAACATGTGACGATTATAGAGAGTCCTCACTAAACCATAATTAGGACTGGCAACATGGTCATGATCATGTGACTTTGGCATGCTGCAACAGTCATAAGTCTGAGGACTGGTTGAAAATTTATCTTTAAGCACTTTTGTAATTTTGAACTGGGCAGTTCAAGCTTTTATCTGATCAAATTTAAACAAATGATTATTGTTCAATTTGAGTGATTAACTAGATTGCAAACATAATCACCCTGGTTTTGACAACATTATTTGTTTTTAAGCAATATAATTGTTTTAGTAGGATTTGTATTGTAACTGTAATTTTTTGTGTTTATTGAAACAGACAGAGCCATTTCAGAAGCCAGTTTCACTGGATCAGCATCCAGATTATGCAGAATACATATTTCATCCAATGGACCTTTGTACATTAGAAAAGGTTAGACAGGAAAGAAATTATTTTGCTATATATTAGATCATTGTTAATTTTTTTCAATTTGTTGATGCAATAAATGTCTCTCTTTCAAATGTGTAAAGTTTATTAAGAAGTTCACTAAGTGAAAATATAGAGTTGGAAGGGATCTTAGCTTACTGGTCATTTAATTTAACCCTTTTGAAGCTTCCATTTGGTCTAATGACCATCAAGCCCCCTGATAAGGATCTCTTCCAAAGGGGACTCGCCACTTCCTGTAGCAAGTTGTTCCATTTGTTGACAGATCACATAGACAAAAAGATTCCTTTGATATCTAGCCTCAATCTCCTTTCTTATATTAATCCATTGGTTCTGGTCCTGCCCTCTGGGGCAATAAAGAATGTCCACTTCTTGCTATATGTGACAGCCTTCTTAATTAGTATCATGTGTCCCCATAGTTGTCTCTCCTGCAGGACAAACTTTCCCAGAACCTTTAACATGGGACCGTTTAGTTGTTTACTTTCAGGAAACATATCATTTTTACTTTTATGTAAGATCATTCTGCTTTTATTTCATTTCTGAGCTTTGGAAATACTGTAAGTGCATGCGAAATTTCTGAGAGAATGGGAGATGGGAATGAGATCTTAGGTCTCTAATTTAGTATAACTACAGAGAACATTCAGATATCTATTTTATGGAATCAAATTTGAGCCTTGCTTCAAATGTGAATTTTTTATTTTATTTCAAATGACATAATTTAAAAATAAAGTAACTGTGATTCTTTTCCCCCCTGAAATGTATTATGGTGCTCTGTCCCATGATACAAAGTAGATTTTCATCTATAAAAAAGAAATGACCATAACAATACTTGTATCAAAATTCCTATAATTTGGTCAAACTTCAGTAATTATATTTAATATGCTGTAATTATATTCCAATAACGTTGGTAGCCAAAATGGCATCTAATTGATTATATTGAGGTTTATAATATTAACATATTTTTGATAATTCATTCCTGAATCTAATATCTACTTCCAGTTTATGATTATTCCAATTTTAATTTTTCCATTCATTTATTTGGAAAGAAGCATTAAGAAAATATGATATAGTAGGTAGCTTCTTTATTTAGATATTATTTCCTCATTTTAAATCAATGTTTATATTATCCTTTTCAGAATGTTAAAAAGAAGATGTATGGTTGCACTGAAGCCTTTCTGGCTGATGCCAAATGGATTTTGCACAATTGCATTATTTACAATGGGGGTATGTATATGCTTATTTCCTTGAAGTGAGGTAGTCCTGACCACAATAATGACCACAGTTGGGACCAATAACTCCATTGGGAAGTCATGTGGTCATTAAGGGAGATGTTATGTCAATCTGACAAACTTGCAATTTCACTTCTGTTGTCATTAGGTGAGATATCACGTGACCATAACTTGTGATTTTACTGCTGGCTTCTCTGTTGATTCTGCTTGTCAGAATCTGGCTGAGAAATCCACAAATGTTAATCATGTAACCTTAGGGACGTTGTAAAGCCCATTAGTGCGAGGACCAATTGTTATGTTATTTATTCAGCACTGTTCTAACTTTGAATGTTCATTAAACAAGACAGTCAATAAGTAAGGTAAACCTGTAATTAATTTTTATACAATAAATTGAAGTAAATGGCCCAAAGATTCCAAGTAGAAAGAACAGAAAACTTTTCAAAAAATTAGTAATGAAAGTAGAGTGAGTTTTCCATTGTTGCTCTAGTCCCCTCTCCCACCCACCCTCGAAAAAGATTAGAAGGCTTTGTGATGCAAATCTTTCCCAAATCAGTCTGTTTTTTCTAACATCATAAAATCTGCTATCAATTGAAGGAAACATGCTGAATAAAGCTCTAAGTGATTCAAAGAGTTAAATTTATCCCTTTCCCTTCTCTCTTTCAATTTAAGAGGTTTTTTTTAGATAAGATGGGACAGTAAATGTTTAATATTTTTAGCTGAGATTCTATAAAGAGGTCTTTGAAAATAGCTTTTTTCACATTGAGGTTTTATATTGAGATTGCATGTGTGTGTTCTATATTAATGTATAAACTGTGAAATATTTTAGATCTCCTTTACAATAATGCTATAATTTTCAAATCTAAATAACCTCAGGTGTGATATATCTGTAAGATATGTTCATTTCTCTTGTAAAATTGGATCAAAAAGGTGCATTTAAACTGATTTCTCTTGAGAATGCTACAAGGTAATGCTAAAGAAAACATTACCTAATAATGATAAATTCAGTAAGAATAAATTTGTGAATGTTGTGGCTCTGTTACATCTGGGTTTATGAATGGCTTACTTTTATGACTTGCCATTTCTACTGGCTAGATTCAAGATTTGTATTTAATTAATTTTGCCTTTTGAAACATGCATGTCAATCTGCATATGTTTGCACTCTAGATTCATAATACAAATAATAAGTATCTTTTGTAACAGAGATTTAATTAGACATCTACTTTCCTGTTTTCTCAGGAAATCACAAATTGACACAAACAGCAAAAGTCATAATTAAAATATGTGAACATGAGGTATGTATTTCCAAGTCAGCATTTATTTTTATTATACCAATTTAACCAACAATTTTTGTAATGCTAGGAAACCTTAGAAATCATAGTTTTAGTATTTACATTACATAAAATGAAGTAGAATTACAAAATTTCAGGAATTGAATAATCTATATTCCAGTTTTTAAATTGCAGTCTTCTTCTCATATATCTAAAAGAATAAAGTCTATAAATAAAATATTTATTTCTGCATAGACATATATGGAATTCCTGTGCCTATTAAGCATATAGACACATTGAAATCATAAATATCAAGTTACAATTTCAGATTATATATAAACTATTTCAGATTATATATACATTATTTTCAGTAATTTGGTGATTTTATAGCATTATTCAAATATATTAAGTTTATAAAATATCTGTTTTGAAAAATATGGGTCTAGATTTGGCATTGGTAAGTTGAAAAAACATTTGAAAGTATTGAGATAATAGGCTATGTCCAAAATTCATTGACTTTTTCCATGTGTAGTGGAAGCCAGCAGATTTCTTCCTTCTACACTCCTCCAAAATAATCCTTTAAGAATTCTAAACAGATTGTGCTGATAAATATTGTTCCATCAACAGATAAGGGCAAATTGTATGCCATACATACAAAAAAACATAAAAAGTCTGAGGATTTTATAAAAACTCAACATGCCAACATCAGGGCTGGTATTCAACTGGTGTTACTACTGGTTCGGTGACTATGTTTTGCACGTGCATGCACGGTGTAAAATACCTTAAGCTGTGCCGCCTGGAAAGCGCGCGCAGGTGTGCAGTGTTTAAAAAACCTCTTTTTTCCTGCTTTTTCAACTTCAGCTGTGATGCGCAAAGCAGTTGAGGTTGAAACAGCAAGAAATAAAGGTCAGGTAAGAGCCTGGCTGGGCGGGCCAAACAGCAGCAAACACAGAACCAGTTCGGTGTCTGCTGCTCTTCAGAGCTACTGGTTCTATAGAGCCGGGCAGGACCGGTAGCATCCCACCCCTGGCCAACATCTATAAATGTATTGCTTAAATTAAGATTTTCTTAGTAAAACTATGACTGTTGCTATCAAGCACCATGTTTTAACACTTTCCATTTATTTATATATAGTCATTGTTTACTGTATAGTAAAAAACTGATATTGAATCTTGTGAAGCAGCAAAAATTAGTATATATATGTTCCTAAATGCACACCGGGACAAAATATTTGGGGTAGAAAATTATAAATGACTGCCATGTTACTCTTGATTGCAGGATAGAATAGAATTGTAAATGCATTTAATCTCATTGTTCAATTCCATAATAGTTCATTTTTGTTTTTACAGATGAATGAAATTGAAGTATGTCCAGAATGTTATCTAGCTGCTTGCCAAAAACGAGAAAATTGGTTTTGTGAACCTTGTGTAAGTAAAAAAGGAAAGGGATGGGTGGGCGGTTGTTAAATGATAAATAGCATATATAGAAGCACAGTGGATTTCACTTTTATACATACTCTTTTAAATGAAGGTTCTTGTTTATGCTCAAAACTCACATACTGCCGCTGATTGATACTTAATTAATAGAAATTGAGAAGTTAGTCTTCATTCTAGTAAATCTCAAGGAAAATATACGTGATCTAGATTTGGTTAATATTTCCAAATCTTAAAATCAGTTGGCACTATTATTCCGGCTTACATATAATAGCTTAATAATGTTATGAAAGAGCAAATGGATATATATTTTAAATGGGTAAGGCAACAAGTTATTACATAAATACTAAAATCACAATTCAGCTCAGAGGCAAAGCCTTTTCCATTGTTTCATCCCTGCTTTGTCAACTGTAGTAAAATGACATTGAACCCTCAAAGCATTCAAATGTATGTTTTTTTGAAACTTGAAATCTACTAATAATCAGGTTTTTAAAAAAAATCAAATCTCAGAAGCCCTTACTTTTTTCTATACAGAATCACATTTATGTTGTCATTTATATGTTTTAGCCTGTTTGGAGTTCTTATGGTTTGGGGAGTATACAGCAAGTCCCTGTGTTAAGAACACTCTAGTTAAAGGACAACCTATAGTTAACAATGGAGCTCATTGCATCAGATTCCAAGTTAAACATATAATAATTCAAGTTAAATATGCAGTGGTTCAAGTTCATTATTCAGTACTACTTATACAGCATTATACAATAATACTGTTCCGGCTTCTATACAAATTTGATTTAAGGACAGGTGTTGGAAACAGAACCTTGTTCTTAAACTGGGACTGCTTATCTAGTAGGGGAACTATTTGGGAATGATAAGCATCATGATTTGACATATGCATATGTACACACATTTTAAGTAGCAACAGAAGATGTTTTATTTTTTGTGCTTACAACCAACACAGTATAAACATGGAATTAAAAAAACCTGAAACAGTAACACATTACAGTTAATCATCACATCATGATATAAAATATGGTGCCTTTAAAGTAAAAAATTCATAACAGACTGTTATTTTATTGTTATAAACTGTATAAATTATATCTGTGTGATAGACTACATTACATTCTATATTTTTCAAAATCCTAAAATAAGAGTGTACTTATATTCATGTGATCCATTTAACCTCAAACTGACAGGAGAGAAGTTCAAAAGTAATATTAGAAAATATTACTTCACAGAAAGAGTAATGGAAGCTTGAAACTAACTTCTAACCGAGATAGTGGGTTAATTATCAGTAACTGTTTTTAACATGCTTGTGATAAACACGTATCTATCATTCAGCAAATTTAAATTTTTTTAAATCTAAATATAATTCAAATAATTTAAATTAATTAAACAAACGAACTCAAAGGCAGACCTAGATCTTTTTCTGCCAACAATTTTCTGTTTCTGTGATAACAGAAAGCTATATAGAAGCATTATTTGCACCACCCAAATGTAAACATTTCTGAAGTACTGCAACAGTAACCTGATTTTTTAAATTAAAACTATGAATATTGTATTTCGAAGATGGAGTATCTCTACAGATTAATTTACATTGATTTGATATTTGAATTATTGTTTTGATGTTATCACTGAACAATCAGAATGAAGCAAAAATTTACTGGCAACTATTTGCCACAGAGAGAACAGGTTTTAAAGGAAGCCAAACATTATTTTAATAAGATGGGAAAGCTATACAAAGACTTCATTTAAAGTTGTAAATTTGAGACATTTTTACAATCTCAGTCATATAAAAAACTATTGTCTTGCATGTCAGCAGTTAGAAAATAATGCATAGGTTAAAATAGTTTTCTCACCATGTGGTCACTATGCACTTTCCTCTAGAGCAATCCACACCCATTGGTTTGGGCTAAACTCAAGGGTTTCCCATTCTGGCCGGCTAAAGCACTGAGAGATAAAGATGGTCAAGTTGATGCTCGTTTCTTTGGTCAACATGACAGGTGGGAATTAATCAAAAGATGATGGAATAATTCAGATCATTCCTTTTTGGTGAATGATTAGGTGGTAGCTGCATTAGTTAAAATGTTAATATTCTGCAAATAGTGATTTTTGTACAGAATATAAGAAGCACATTGGGATAACTCATTTTTAAAAATTTAAAAAAATAACATAATTTTGTCCACTGAGGGAATACATTTAGTCAATTTTGATAACTGATATTTACATGTTACCAACCATGACATGAATTAGAAGGTCCGTTGTAGTTAGGATTTATAAAAGGAATTTTTGTTCAGAAATGGTCATGGTGGACCATTCACTTGAGTGCTGTAAAAAGGAGGAATTTTCAGGGCTGGCTACATAAAAGCTCTAAACCTCAGTGTAAAATCATGAGGGAAGGATTTATCCCACATGGTTTGAAATATTTGATATTTGATCAAGTGACAGAAAAAGTCTCTTTGCTCACTGCTATCATTTCTGTGATACAATTACAGGATTTCTAACTATTTCTAGTGTTCTTTACTTAACAGGAAACTTTATGTATACATAAATAGATATGAAGAGAGCCAATTAAAATAGGGGCTTTTATTTTTATAAAGAAAGTAATTGTTTTCCTGGATTTTGACTAGTATTCACAAATATGTAGAAATGTTTATATTTATTATGGCAGAGCCTTCTTTTACTGTCCTGTTAGTCAGCATGAGACCACCAAATGTAACAGTAGAAAGAATTATTAATATATACTAATATCATTTGGTTGATCAACTTAGTCCTAAGTAATCACCATATATGTAGAGTGGACTAAATGATAATGTAAGCATAAAGTGATTTGCTTTGCAACAAGAGAGTAATTGTAAAGTTGACAGTTATTTCTTTTTTATTGTATCATGTTCGCTTTAAGAAATTTGAATTGCAGTATATAATCGTCTTTTGCACATCACCTAGTATTTGTAGATTGGATTTTGAATTTCCTTAAGTGATTTTTAATGAATTATTTTCAAAGCTGTATTTCTAGAACGATTAATTTTTTCTGGGGACTGATTAAATAGACCTTTCAGTTTACAAGTAATTGCTAAATAAACTTTCTGCCTTAAGCATGTATCAGACACCTATTGAAAAGTGTAAGAATTGCCTTTAACAGTGTTTAGAATTGAATTAAAAATTAGGTACCATTTATATGGTTTCTTTTACTGTCTTATTTGCAGGGCCTGGGTTCCAGTAAATAATTGCTACCTCATGTCTAAAGAAATTCCTTTTTCCGTGAAAAAGACTAAAAGCATATTTAACAGTGCAATGCAAGAGATGGAGGTTTATGTGGAGAACATTCGTAGAAAGTTTGGCGTATTTAATTATGCACCTTTCCGGACACCATATACTCCCAACAATCAGTACCAAATGTTGTTAGACCCTTCAAATCCTGGGGTTGGAACTGCTAAGACAGATAAACAAGAGAAAATCAAACTTAACTTTGATATGACAGCATCACCCAAGATTTTAATGAGCAAACCTATGCTTAGCAGCAGTACTGGACGAAGAATTTCCCTAACAGACATGCCACGTTCACCGATGAGTACAAATTCATCAGTACACACTGGATCTGATGTTGAACAGGATGGAGAGAAAAAAGCAACCTCTAGCCACTTTAGTGCAAGTGAAGAATCTATGGACTTTATTGATAAAAGTACAGGTAAGAGTACAGAAACAAAATTGCTACATTAATTAGCAGTTGTACTTTAACATCAACCAGTGCATGGAATTTCATAAAACTGGAAGGAAAGTTTGTCTAATACTTTATAGGATGTGTTACTATTGGTAGACTCAGGTGCAGCAATATTCCTAAAGCTTCTATCCAATGTACTTGGGACCAATTATAAGAGTAGGGTAGAGGCATAAAGGTTGTCTCCCACACTAATAACAGGGTAAATTGTGGTAGATCAGTCTCCTGTGAAGAATTTAAATTATAATGTAGGAAGAGTCATGAGTTATTGAACAAAAGGTATCACAGTAGAGGGGCTTCATGCAGGAAGGGGAGCATGATATGGTTATTTGGTTCAAGCAAACTAGTACATAGAAAAATGCTTTGTAGTCTTCAGGGTTAATTGGACTCTCACTCCCATTATGCACTCAACAATTTTTCAGCAAGCTGTCTGCTTAGTGCCCTGCAGATTTATATCATATTACATCATGGTGGATCACATACCCTACTTTAAAAGAATTTAGTAGTCTAAAATAAAAATTAATTTCTGGTTGTCCTCAGCTGCTAAATTACAATGAAACAATCAGAGTTCAGAGAACACTGAAATTATAAGTACATAATAATAGGGATTGGATTTCAGAATATTTCATGTCATTCTTCCAGTTTTTTATCCATTTTTCTTGGAGTATAAGAAAAAAGTACTTACCTTTCAGAAACAAGATTTGACTTACAGTCAAGGGCAAAAATATTAAGAAGATAATATAAAACAATCAAGTTAATTTATTGTTTCAGAAATATTTATGTCACCAGCACTATATTTAACATTTTTGTGTTTTTGGAAATTTGGGCCACAGATAAATGAAATAATCTGATCTTGAAGAAACTCAGAATTTGCTTTCTTTTTTAAAATCAATGCTTGCCAAATGTTAGCATTAAACAGAATAATATATTATAAGCCAGCTATAATTAATGTAATCCATTTGGAAAGCTCAGCTATTCTATACCAAGCATTATCCTCCACATACTAATCTGACCCTAATTCCTTAGGTGAATGACAGATAGTATCAGAATACCACCTACATGTTGATGTACAGCTGTTTCTGATATAGAGCAAAGAAATAAATGTTCCTTCATTTGGATCCAGTCTGGATATCTTTGAACTTGATTGTGCATTATTTGTTTGAACAATGACTGCAGTTCTAAATTGTACTGTAGTATATTTGTGATATTCCTGTTATATGTATACATAAACCTACAAAGTAGTCATTAAAATCTTAAGAGGATTGAATATCTCACTTAATTTTGAACTGCTCTCATTTCATTTATATTTCTTGGATGTTCTTTTTTTTTTTTTTAACAAATTTTATTCAGATTTTTGTTTTTTCATAAAAAACAAAAATCTCTTTTTGGTGGACAATATATTTCCAGCTCATCACCTTTACATACAAATATGACAGCAATTATACATTCATATATGTATACTTAATTTTATTATTCCCTTTTCCATTCCAAATTTTCAGTAAGGAGAAAAACAAACACATTAATTCTAGCCTCTTTCATTAATCTCAATCAAAACATCTTTTTGTTTCATTTCAATTATTTCAAATATAATCCTTTAATATTTATTTTAAAAATAAAGATAATATGTGTTTGCCTAATAATGATGATGATGATGATGATGATGATGATGAAAAAGGGTTACCAATATCTCTCCTTGCTTTTAATAGTCTATATTAACTTATTAATTTAGTTGGTTCTTTAATCTGTCATATTCCCTTTCCATTACACATTCTTTTTATAAATTCTAGATTAATACAAATTATAACACTAAAAAAAACCAAGTATAGGTTTCCCTCCTTCTACTGTTTTGAGTGTGACACCTCAATGATTAAAATATACCTTTATTCCCTCATCTTGACTCCCAATAAACAATTATTTTTAAGAAGTTACAATAATAATCATTACATCTTTTCATTTGGATTCCGCAGCATATTTCCCCCCCTTAATTTTTAATAAGAGTTATCAGTATCTCTGTTACCCTATTTTCTAAATATTTTTAATTGCAGAAATATTATTACCCCTTGTCACCCTGCAGAATCCCCTTTTTAATTCATCAATCATTATCTCTGAAAAAACAATTTCTTTTCAACATTTTACTATTTCCGTATTTCTTTATTTCATGCTCCTGTTTCTTACTGCTTCTCCTCCCCCTCTTTCCCCCATATCTTTTCTCATTCTAGTTTATATCCCTCTCTTTCTTAATATCTTCCTTTCCCCTTTTCTGCTGGATCTTTCTGCCTTTCCCGACTTCACAGGTATTCCCCCTTTTGATTACCTACTTAAATCTCAACTTTTTAACCTTCCTTCTTTCCCCACTTCTTTTGTAGTGTTCTTTGTGTTAATTGTCTATTTAAAATGTCTTCTCCTAGAGTCGACTCCTCCTCCTCTGAAGCTCTTTCTTCTTGTTCTTCAATCGCCATTTCCATTTTTTCTAACACAGAGCAAAGTGATTCGCCTCTTTCCTGTAGTAATTTTCTCATATTTTTAAGTTCCATTTTTAATTCCCAAAGAGATATTATCATTACACACTCTTATATTTTATGATTCTTAAATCCACACAAAAAAACCACTTTTACTTTCCTTCTTTCAATTTTCTAAAGTTCTCAATTACTCCAGCCCAGAGTCTATACCAAAAACATCAATCAATCCCACAGTCAGTCTTTCCTTGCTTTTTTCTTTATTCTGGTTCTGCTTTCACTTTCTAAGATTCTTACTTTGTTTCAATATTTCTTTAATGTTATATCCACACAAGTTCATTCAGAAACAGGATGCTTTCCCTTTTGTTTGAGCTCAAGTTTTTGTCAAAAGGTGGCACTCTCCATTATACAAAGTCTTCACCTTTTCCCCCTATTTTTTTATTTAGGGTTTTTCGAACCTCAATATTCCAGCACAGTCCAGCTTCCAATTTGTAAACTTTATTATTATTATTTTTTGACAATCTTAAGTCCAGCTTTGTTTTATGCCTGTTTATTGCCAAAATATTTTAGTCCAATTTAGTTAAATCTTTAGTTCCGGCTTCTTCCTTTCCCGGTTCGAAGTCCCGCTTAGCTGTAAAAAATATTTTCTTTTTTTTTCTGTTCCTTTGTCATTTTGCTGCTCACTTTTCTTAAAAATTCCATGTTACCTTAATCCCAGGGTACTTTTGTTTAGTTGTATTGCCCAGTTGTCCCGGTTCAGATGTTATCCACCTCTTCCTTCCCTCCTGCACAAATCTTAATCCAGCTGAGTCCTCCTCTTCGGGGTGGCCATTTTAAACCACTGCTGCAGTCGTCTTGGGGGGGGGAAAGACCAAGGCCAGGAGGGGAGATGCGGCTCCCCTCAACCTGGCTTGCAGCTTCCCCTTACTCCACCGCCCCTCCAAGGTAGCTTCAGCTCCTAATTGTAATGATCGGGGCTCTCCAATGAAAGAGCACGGACCATAGCCGCAGAGAGTCGTGATCTACGGTCCGTCAGTGAGGAGGTTTCGCCTTCTTCCTGCCTATATTTCTTGGATGTTCTATAGAAAGAAAATAAAAGTATTAGGAATATATGCAGTACTTATGTATATTCAAATATTCCTAGTTTAATAGTTTGTAGTGCAGCAGTCACCCACTGGTGGGCCACAGAGAAATGTCAGCCCCAGAGCACCCCCCAAAGCAATTAATCCAGGCTGTGTAGAAACACAAGGCTGCGCCACCCACATGGCTCACGGGAACCCTCCCCACCCACCCACTCACTCCTTACCAGGCAAACTTGCCTGCTAAATTGCTATTTTTCTCCCCTCCCCCTGTCCATCAGCTGTTCTGCTGTGCCAGGAGATTTAGATTAGCTAGGAAGCAGGAAATGGTTGGATTTCTTGCTTTCTAGCTAGTTTTTAGATCTTTGGCTCTGCTTTTAAGCACAGCCAAACCTCCCTTAGGACTGAAGATTCTATTATTCAGTGCAGACTCATGGCAAGCAAATTTTATGTGACAGACTCAGGTAGCCTATGGCAGATAGATTGATCACTGAATGATTCTACGAGCAACTCAATCTGCCTGCCTGCTTTGACTGATTTTGGGTAAAAGTTGCTCTTTTTAAAATAAAAAATTCAATGTTTACATAGATGGTGTGTTGTGAGTTAATTTTATGAGTTTGCTTGCAAGCAAATTTTATGAGTTTGCTTGCAAGCAAATTTTATGTGACAGACTGAGATAGCCGATGGCAGATAGGTAGATCTCTAAATGAATCTGTGATTCTGTGATCAACTCACTCTGCTTGCCTGCTTTTTTGTAATATTTACATGCAAGCCATTCGCAGCCAGTCACAGGACCACAAAGCCACACCCACAAATTAGGCCATGCCCACAGAACCAGTTAGTGGTCCCTGGGATTTAAAATTATGAGTTTGGTGGTCCCTGAGGTCCAAAAGGTTGGCGACCCTGTTGTGTATGTTTTCTGGTGAAAAAAATTGACCAGCCATTTCCACAAGCAAGGTCTGTCATTCTATTATACAATGGCTTTTGCTTATGACTGCCTGGGCAGTTCTTATTAGCTTGTCTTTTCTCATCTATTGCCTTCAGATAGATTTTTCAAAGTATTATTGTTACTCTGCAGACCTGATCATTCTCCTGGTCTCTACTGATAATTTTTTCATTGTTTCAAATTGACCATTATTTAGCCGCAATGGTTGTATTCTAATGCAACTTTAGGTTGCATTAGAGAAAATGATGTTATTCATGGCTTTGCATTTAAAGACTAAACAGCATATTGAAATGTATTTTATAACATATATTATCCTAGGCTTCTTGCTTAGCCTGATACCAAAAGAGGCAGTTAGAATATGATTTATTTTTGCCAGTCATTATATCTGAACTATCTTAATTAATGAGTAATTAAGTGGCAGCATATAAATGTTCTTGGATATTCCTTCAAAAACTAGCATGATCAGACCTTAGATGCCACTTGATGAAAGACCATCAGGAAATATCAGGATCATAGGCTAGATTATTAAATGTGGCTAATTTTTAAATATAATTCATATTTAATAAATAATTAAATATGAAATTTACTACAAGAAAAATTAGATATTTAAAAAACTAGGAAAAAAGAAATTCACAATTTTATGTAATTCTTGATTTATATAAGCATTCCACCTATGCTCAGTTTCCCCTGAATACTGGTTAAATTTTAAAAGGTGATAAGAGTTAGAATGTTTAGAAATGCGTGTTTTATTGGAAGTCTTGAAGAAATTTCTCACTACTTTTGTAACTTGCTTCTTTATTTCTTTTCTGTATAGTCCCTCAGCGAGGACCTTTTGTTGCTGTGAGATGACATTAGACCATTTAATTTTGACTCCATGGCCAACATACAAAAGAACTATATTTGCATGTTCCTTATCTATATTTTTTATTGATTTTGCACAGGTACCTTATTGATCTTTTCCCACATGGGAGAATGTGTTTGCCCTCAGTTTCAAAAGCAATTTGTGACACTGTGTAGGGAGTTACTATTCAAAAAGTAAGGGGAAACAGAAGTTACACAGAGGGACTTGACCTTGATCTCTGCCTAAATAACCTCAGGTTATATTTGCAATTTACTTTATATCAATTACATTCTTTTTCAGCTTCTCCAGCAGCAACAAGGACAGGCCAAACAGGAAGCTTGTCGGGTAGTCCCAAACCTTTCTCTCCTCAACCATCAACTCCTACACCTGCCAAGCAAGAAAGAACATCTACTCCAGGCAGCATTCTTAATCTTAATCTTGGTAAAATAAAGTTGTCCATGCAGTAATGGATATGAGATTTATATATGATAGTGATGATTAGATGGTGCACCTGCTTGCAACTGCTAATACTAAATTTGGGGTTAATATTATCTTGGTTTTCAGCCTAAGTGCTATAGGTGCTGCTGAAAAATTGATCAGTTTTACTTAAACATGATGGCTGAATTTATGTGAGAGCACTGATTTAAGATTGGACCAACTATATTACAATAGTATATGGAACTTTTGTATCAACTTAGCCAAGGATTGTTTGTGTATTCATTAGCATAAAGAATGTTCAGAGTGTTCATTAGGTGTAATCTTATACATAATTAAATGCATAATTGTTATCTACTTCTCTCCTGTCCTAAAATAAGCTATTGTAAGTTTCTAACCATACTTCGCAGTAGTAATCATTAATAATAGTTAATGAATGTCATTAAATTAGTTTGTGTTTGTTTAAATTCAGTTACTTAATGGAAACATTTTTAATTTAATATTCTAGATCGTAGTAAAGCTGAAATGGATCTGAAAGAGTTGAGTGAATCAGTCCAGCAGCAATCTACACCTGTGCCACTGATTTCACCAAAACGACAAATTCGCAGCAGATTTCAGCTGAACCTGGACAAAACAATAGAGAGTTGTAAAGCACAACTAGGTATGCGTGTGCATTTGATATGCTTGATTGTATAGGCACTAAATACATTCTTTTTGCCATTACTTCATAAATACATTGCAGTATTAGCTCTGTATCCAAAGAAGCCAGGATTCAGAGTCCTTTGTGTTCTTATTTTTGAACAAGCAAATGCTACTTCCATACAATATTAAAATATGAAGGATTTTCTTTCACAGTGGGCTACTATGATTAGATCTGTTATATGCATGTTCACTGATTTTTAAACTCTAAGCTATTGGAAATAAATGGGGTAAAATTTTATTTCTTATGATTAGGAATCAATGAAATATCTGAAGATGTTGCAGTAGAGCATAGTGACTCAGAAGATTCTGAAAAGTCAGACTCCAGTGATAGTGAATATATCAGTGATGATGAACAGAAGTCCAAAAATGATCAGGAAGAAGAAGAAAAAGAAGGTATAAGAAGTGATAAAGAATCTTTAGTTGTGAAAAAAAAACTAAAGCCACCAACTCCAACAGAAGAAAAAGAGGAAATTAAAAGTACAAGCTCAGAAGTAGAGAAAATAAATAGCCCTGCCAAAGAGAAGGTAAATGTAGACTCTGATAAAGAGCTTTCAGAAAAGGGGAAAAGTTTGTCACATCCCACAAAGGAAAAACTGAAAACTAAAGAAGAGACTGACTCACCAACTGTGCATCTTGGTCTAGATTCTGATTCAGAAAATGAGCTAGTTATTGACCTAGGTGAAGACCAGTGTGGCCGTGAGGGACGAAAAAACAAAAAAGAAGTCAAGGAATCACCTCCTAAACAAGAAGGTAGGATACGTTAACATGTTTTCTTGATCATGAAAATACTGAATACTATTTTCAGAGCTGTCCTGAAATGCCCTTAATGAAATATTTTTTGTATTTCTAGACTGATAAAAACAATTTATTTAAAAATGGGGCTGTTATGTTTTTCTACATTTCTGCAACTAAAACTATATGACTTTTATGTAAGACAAACTTTTATATAGTAGAAAAGAGTTGGAAAACTCAAGATAATCCAACGATGTCTTCAGGTTCAACAATATGCAAAATGCTTAAGGAATATATATTAAAAAAAACTATTCTGGCAAGTTAGTACTAGTGCTGCTTTAAGGTCCATTTGTTCAGTGACTGTTCAAAGTTATGATGGCACTGAAAAAAATTATCACATGATAAAAATTCAGGCCAACCAGCCCACATTTATGGCTGTCTCTCATCCCCTAGCTCTCCCTTGTCATCTTTGCCTGCCTTCCCTTCACTGGTCTAACAACCCAGTCATGCATGGAACTCTTGGGACTTGCCACCCTGTGGCTCTGGGGTTGCTTGCACCCTGACCCACTATTGCTGCACGTTGTGCTGTGCGTGTATAGTTGGACCACACCTTGTTGGCGAACTGCACCATTCTCTTTCTGGCAACAGCCATGCCCTGTCACATCTTGCCAGCCAACTCTACCCCAATCCCATAGTGCTGTGCTGACCATTCACACACTTTCCTCATGTCCTTTTGTGCTCACATGGCATATTGTCTGTCATCCTTGAATCCATTGCTTCCTTCGCCTAAGCAGCAGCCCTCCCCACCCATGCTTTGCCATCCATCTGCATACCTAACCTTAGTTCCACTGCACTCGCTACACACCATCCATCAGTCCTGCTGTGCTTGCATTGCATCTTGCCAGAAATTTGTGCACCCACCCATACCTCGCTAAGCCCCCATGCACCCTCCCTCATTGGGCTGCAGCCACTTAACTGCCTACCAACCTCCTTATAAATCACCTGGGACTTGCAACTTCTTGCCAGTTTCCACATTGACTTTGCTTTTTGGAAGCTGGCAGGAAGTTGCAAGGAGGTCTTCACTCCACAATATGTGATCCTCATGTAAAAACAGCAATGGGAACTTATATGCTGTTGTTACAGAATTTGCCATCTCTTATAAATGTGGTCATAATGTTGTACTTTACAACTACATAACTTAGCAATGTAAATTCCAATTCTAGTTACCAATGGACTATCTGTGTAGGAAAAGAAAAAGAAAAAAGCATGAGAGAGGGGAATAATGTGAAAAGGGAAATAGGCCAATTGGGTGAAGTGGTGCAGAAAACCTAATTGTATTGTAGTAGTCAACAAATGGGCATGATTAAGAAACTACAAACTATTCCTCCTGTGGCTTGTTTAGGATGTTATTCAAATAAGCAACTCTGGCTCATTTCTCAGAATGAGTCAGGAAAAGAACTGGAGTCATTAAAACCAAATATATGGAGAGGGTAAAAAAAATAAATTACATCAGTTTCACAATATTGCAGTACAGTAGTGGGACTTAGGTCAGTTTGGATTCCAAGTCAGAAAAAAATTCCCATATTCTCAATTGACATTCTCATGGCTTAAAAATTACTTACAAAACCAAGAAATTGGAAAAGGTCCAAATAATCATTTTATGAGTTCAGAGCAGGTTCACCAATTACTGGTCTCTTGCCCAGTAAGGCAAGAACAAGTATCACAAAGCTCTATAAATGTTACATAGCAAAGTAATCAAGGACAGTTTGTAAGCACAGAAAATCTTAAATAAAGAACTATTTTTTAACTAATTATTAAAGAAAATTGCCACAAGCACAGGGTATCTTTCATGATTTCAAAACATTTCAAACACATTCTTGGAAATATAACATATAGCATTTCTTTGAAACGTCTTTTGAAATTGAGTTGAGGCCCTAATTGTTATTCTGTCAAGCTGATCCTGCTTTTACCAGAAGGAAGAATTAGAGAAGTATGGCAATATATATCCTTGACTCTTGCCTCCTCTTAACAAGGCATGAACGCTGGCCATTTATCACCTGACTAGCACAATACGTGAGAGGTACAGAAAAGTACACCTAAAGAAACATATAGTAGTGCTATCCTTAAAATACGTAAATATACATATTGATTCAAACAGAGTTCTTATTCCAACCCACCACAGCCACAAATGTCAGTTCTATTTAAATTCACTTTTTAGTGAAGAAATATTTTTTTAAAAAATTGAAAGGGAGTGGTTAGTAGAATGGGATCTTCTAAGCATCTGATTTTCTTTAAACAAGATTTCAAGGGAGAAATCTATTTGTTTGGAGATTGGTAGATAGGCCCATGGATTCAGTTATGCAGTTTGAACATGTAGAGCTCAAACTATCTACTTTATTATTCTGTATACCAATTTCACAGGAATCTTCCCAGACTAGCAGATTTGCCTGAGAAAGACTAGATAAAGCTCAAAGGCTGTGTGTGTGTGTGTGTGTGTATGACCTTGCCTCTTGTGTTTACATGAAGAATCCACACCTGTGATAGTTATTTGGCATATGTTAGCAGGGAACTCTGACTGTTATAATCCCAATAGTGTCAAGGAAGTATTGATTGTGTTTTATAAATTACCTACCATAAGTAGAATAGAATAGAATTGGAATATTTTTCATGATTATCCTTCAGCTATGCTCATTTTTTCTAAGACATTTTTGAAATTACATTTTCTTAAAATTTAAGAAGCGTAAAAAGGATATTATAATTGGTGTAATGGTTGGTCTAGAAACGAAGAGGCTGTGCATTCTAATCCTGCCTTAAGCATGAAAAACTAGACAGTGACTTTGGGCCAGCCATTCTCTCAGTCCAACCCATTTCACCAGATTGTTATTCTGGGGAAAAGAATGATGTTTACCACCTAGAGTTAATTAAAACTAAGAAAGCTAGTCAAAAGAATCTTTAAAGAATT
Organism: Hydrophis major; assembly: GCA_033807585.1. NCBI lineage: Eukaryota > Metazoa > Chordata > Lepidosauria > Squamata > Elapidae > Hydrophis > Hydrophis major. Next base: position 236,664,195 of record CM066330.1, on the reverse strand, counting down.
GCACTTCATTTTTATTCAGCCATATCACACTACTGACTTATACTCAGTTTGTGATGAAGTGTAATTGCAAGATTTCTTTCACCTATGTTGCCTATTCTGCATTCAATTTCTTTTCTTATATGAAAACCTTGAATTTATTTCCGTTAAATTTAACTCAAACTTGTAATTAGTATGGCTATTTTAAAGTTCTGAAGATATTAGAATTAAGAAATCTGTGTCACCTTCCATAGGAATTTTCATCTGCAGGAAATATCCATCTACAGGAAATATTAACCTTCAGAGGAGACATTCAAAACACCTAGGAGTTATTCCTTAGGAGAATTAAAAGTTAAGAAAAGAATAGATATATGAACCCCTGCTCAAAGACACAAAAAAACATAACATATGGTATATAGAATACCATGTTTCTCCTAAAACAAGACCCACCCCCAAAAGAAGGCCCAGCACTGTTTTGTGCACATGTGTTAAAATTAAGCTCTACCCCCAACATTGGCTGAATTTAAGAGCATGCATGGCTCGTCCCCACCATTTTCTCATGTCGCTTGCAGTGAGGACAACATGAGGTGAGAAGGCGAGGGGGGAATGGGCAGAGTGGAGAACTTTCCCCAAGTGCCTCGCCTGTCCACCAGGCCGCTTCTTTCCTGGCCGAAAAGAGCAACCCATGCGCCTTGCGCACCCTTGCCTACCTGTAACGGTCACTCCAGCTATCGGTAGCCATCCACCCAAAAAAGCCTGCCATTGTCCACCTCGGCAAATCTGGCCACCTGGCCACTTCTTCTGCAGATGAAGAATGTTTGGGCGAGTGATGTGACCCATGCTGCCTGAAGTACGTTTTGCAAAAGGTCTTCCTTGCTGTGCTGGGCCACATTGGTGGGGACAAACAAAAACACTCAAAAAACGGTATGTACTTCAGGCGGCATTGAGCTTGACACCCCTGGTTTAAAGGGTTCCCCTTTGTCAGCCCTGGAGCCATTTTCCTCTGGCCCCTCCAGGGCTGCCACAGCAGAAATGAGTCAAGCTGTGGGAATGAGAGGGAGGAGGTAGAGATAGCTTGGGACTGTAGCTAAAATAAAATTCTTTCCTTTGAGAATGAAGGAGTTTCCCACCAGGTGTGAAGAGGTGGGATTTGAAACCTGATTGGACCATGTGATGGATTGCATGGGCAGGGAAAGGAAAACTGTACTTTTGAGTAGGGGGAAATCTGAGGGGGAATTAGAGGCGGGTTTCCCCAGATTTGCCAATATGATGTGTCTAATAAACCTATACTTTGAGGAATATGCCTGCCTTGGAGTCTTGGGTGTGTTACTTTGAACCCTGACACTCATATTGCTTGATAACTGCAGTTGGGACCAGCAACTTTGTTAGTAAGTGATACATTTGTTAAATAAGACATAAACCCTGATGGACTTACAGCCTCATTTGCCCCTGCTCGTTAAGTAATTCACTCACACTTGTTAAGCAAGACATCATATGATGCAACTTATTTTTTTACTGCCTACTTCATTGACTGCTTGTCAGAAGCTGACTGTGAAATTTGTAAATGGTGACCACAAGACACGGCAACTTTTGTAAATGCCCACAGGTTGCAAAACACCCGAATTTCAATTACATAACCTTGGGGTGAGTTCCAGTCATAAAGTTACTTTTACAGAGCCATTGGAACTTCAAATGGTCACTAAACAGGGCATCATTATGTCAGAATAATTTATACATATTATGTAATGGTGATTCAGAAACAGCTATTTCATTATTCTTTAATAAAGGATTAATAGATCTTATTAATTTGTGTGCTACCTGCCTAATGATTCTTTATTTGGGCTAAAGCAGCTATTGTTTCTTACTCAATTATCTTTATTTAAATATTATCAAAAATTTGATATTTTTTCTTAGCTTATATGGGTACATTATACAGCCGATCCTCAATTTACAATAGTTGATTTGGTGACCATTCAAAATTACAATAATACTGAAAAAAGTGACTTATGACCATTTTCACATTTACGACCATTGCAGCATTCATACAATCAAAATTCAGATGCTTGGCAAGTTCATATTTATGGCAGTTGCAGTGTTCTGGGGTCATGTAATTCACTTTTGTGACCTTCTGACAAATAGAGTCAATGGGGAATCCAGATTCACTTTACTAACTTAACAAATGCAATGATTCACTTAACAACTGTGGCAAGAAAAATTGTAAAAATGGGCAAACTCACTTAACAAATGTTTCAATTGGCAACATGAATTTTGGGTGCAATTGTCATAATTCGAGGACTACATGTAGAAGATGCATAGTATTATGTCAATTTATACATAAGTTCTCTTGCACAATCCAATATGGATCAGTCACTGAGTATACATTAAATTGTAATAGCTTTGAAATTACTATTTGGTAGTATGTCCCTGTTGGTATCGCTATCTGCACTGGTGAAGTGATGTATAAAGAAGTTTAATATTTCATTTGGTAGTTTGTTCTTGAAACTTACTATCCTGAGAAGGCAAAAATTGAAAATATTTCAGTTTTACTGTTTCAAAATTTGAAGATTTCAGACTCTGATACCATGGATGAATAACATAATACCATGATGAAGAATATTAAAAGCAGGACATATGTATAATACAAGAGAGTAAAAATGACAGGAGAGTATAGAAGTGAAATGCCAAAACAAAAAATTGAAACTCTCTAAGCAAATTTATATACAGCTATTTATTTTCATTTAATCATACTTGTAGGTGAAACAAATGCTTTTGTAAAGTCTTGTAAATTTCTTTCTAAATTTAAAACAGTGGATTTTCCATTCAATAACAAATGGTTAGGAATCAGTGTTTTATCATATTCCCTTATAACACTGAATTTCCAATAAATCTTTGTTCTTGTTTTTTTAAACCTGGTTAAGCTGCAGCTAAAACCCCAGTTCCTTCAAGTGTCAACAGTCAGCCTCCAGTTGAAACTCAGGTGCTTACTCGATCAGCATCCCAGACACCCCAAGCCGGTGTTACAGCTACAACAAGCGCTGCTTCTGCTATCAGCACTCCAGCGGCAGCTACTGGAAGTCCTGTAAAGAAACAGAGACCTCTCCTACCAAAGGAAACAGTCCCAGCTGTGCAGCGGGTAGTGTGGAATTCTTCAAACAAATTTCAGACTTCTTCCCAAAAATGGCATATGCAGAAGGTACAAAGGCAGCAGCAACAAAATCAGCAGCAGCAACAGCAGCAGCCTCAGTCTTCCCAAGGAACAAGATACCAGACAAGACAGGCAGTGAAAGGTATTCCCCACCTTTCCTAATGTCTGCTCATTGCAATGTGTTCACAGTAGTTGTGCCCAGACCTCAAATATGAATTGCACAAAAATGAGGAGATCATCAAACATTCCACCACTATATATAGTAAGAAACCTTTCAGTTGGAATATGAATTGTCCAGTCCTTTTATCAATGATTTAATTAACTGAGTCATTTAACATAAAAATAATATGAGAACATAGGCTATCATGATAATAACACTGTGGTTAGTGATAAGTTGAATCTAGATCAGGGGTATCAAACTCACGTCATCACAGCAGTGTCACATGACATATCATGACTTTTCCCCCTTCGCTAAACCAGGTGTGGGCTTGGCCAGTGTGTGACGCATTCGGACTGCAGACAGTGAGTTTGACAACCCTGAACTAGATAAAAGGAAAACCACCTCTAAAATATGAAAATCTTTTGGAACCAGCAGGTGCTTCCCTTCTGCAGGATGAAGTGGTTATTTTTGTTGACCATCCTTTCTTCACAAGTGATTCCTGAGCCTTTCATAGCTATATTTTTTTGTGGGGGGTGGGGGTCGGGGTGGGAGATTGCAGGAGAAAAGGAAAATTGAATCTGTCTCCTTGAGTGTGGGCTGAACTCTCTTTAAATAAGCCTTCTCTGAGTTAATATCATATATTAAGGAACAGTTATAATTGTATTTGTACCAGCAGTTTGTCAGATAATTTGAATACTTATGATATACTAGTATATATTATTATATATATAGTATATAATAAAACAAATTTATTTAAATCTATTTAATATTGGCTGTATTTTGTTTTAAGAATTTTAAATATTGTAGTCTTTGGAACTACCACTACATCTTTTCCACTACCACTTTGGTTTTACACTCAAACCTTTTGAATGATTTTGTAATGTTCTAGTTGGTCCTAATAAACATAATGCCTTATTAATTGGTGAATACTTACAGGGCATTTTATGGCTGATAAAATCATCATGTGTACTCACTAAAGTATGTCTTATGTTCCTGTCTTATCTTAAGGCTTGTCTTATCTGTTAATAACATCATTCACAGATTAAAATTGTATATTGTTCTAGTAACTAAGCTGAAAAACTATGAAATAATTTTTATTTCAGAGGTGGCCTGTTTTTAATTTTTTAAATGCCTTGAAATATATAGTAACTCATTTTCAGATTTGTTTTGTATTCTAGCTGTACAGCAAAAAGAAATTACTCAGAGTACTTCAACGTCAACTATCACCCTGGTTACAAGTACTCAGCCTGTTTCTATAGTAACCAGTTCTGGATCAGCAAATACACTTTCATCTTCAGTTAATACAGACTTGCCAATAGCAACAGCTTCAGCAGATGTGGCTGCAGATATTGCTAAGTATACTAGTAAAGTAAGCTTTTTAAAAAAGTGTTATTTAATGCTTGATTTCAGTTAATGCATTTTAACATGTACAGAGGGTTCATCATTCCTTTGTTATTTTCACCATTCTCATGAATAGGATTAACATTTGAGCTCACAGAAGAACATAACAGCAACATTTTAGGTTGACTCTCTAATATATACACATAAGATGTGTAATTTTTTTACTGTTTTGTGTTTTTTGGATAAGAATAGAAGGGGAATATTAGCCAAAATATTGTGGGTTGGACACCAATATTTTTTTTTCTGCAGAACCTGGCCAACCTTCTTTAGTGTGAGAAACTAAACAGGGTTAGGCACGATTAGTAATTGGATTGGAGATATCAGGGATGTAGGCTATACTAAGAAATTACCAGACAAACAAACAAGGGATTCTATATTGTGGTTGAAAATAACTATATGGACACATCTGTAAAGTCACCAGGAGTCAAATTTGTTTTGAATAAATCCTTATTCTCCCTATAAATCTATCTAGTGTGGGTGTGATATTAGAAGATGGATGGAGGATTTATTTTATGGTCAAAGATCCATATAACTAGATTACAACAGTGGACAGGGCTAGTCATGGCAGGCCTCCTTCCCTGGTTAATTTGCCTAGAGCAGACACAGATCCTTTCTACTTCTCCTCCATCTCATTTACTTAATATGTACACACACACACACTCACTTTAACTCACCTTCTCTGCCAATGCATACTTATCTCTCTGAGACAAATAATCTGTTATTGTGAGAATTTAAACTGATCCCCATAGAGTTTAGTGGAACTATGTCAAATTTCCCTTGATTATGTCCTTCCTAGGAACCTACAAATTTTAATGTTCAAGGCTAATTCTAAGTCTTATTGCAGAACTGATAGGTATCTTTCACAAAGTTTCTATTATAGTAATGAGGACAAAAGGTTTAGAATGCAAAGTGAACAATAATCCCCAAGTTATCTAGGTTCTTCACTGGAAGAACAAGACAAAATCAAATAATGTTATAGTCTTCCTTCTGATCTGGGCTATATATTACCTACTTTAATATAAAAGGCATGATACCCAGATACAGATTTTAGTTTCTCCCTTCACTTTTATTCAATTATATTTCTTTCTGTCAAGGTTTTATTAATTCTCAATCAAGCATAAACACACAAAATACAAAACATAAAACAAAACATAAAAAGATAAAAACCTTCTTAATTATCATTTATACATGTCTTTTCCAAATTTCTCTCCCTTTAGTTTTATTCCCCCAGGGTTTTATTAATTCACAATCAAAACATAGCTAACCAAAATGCAAAACATAAAACATAAAACTTCTTTTGAAAAGTGGCTTGGCCCCGGGTTACATCTTTTTTACAGACCTAAATCAAATTCATGCTCACCTTATATACCATTCATATTTTATTAACCATTCTATATTTTCTATATAACTTCTCCCTTCTTTTCACTCTCTTAATTATATTTTGTTTATTTCATCTTATTTCAAAATCGTTATGTTTGTATCTTTTGTCCGTTCTTTTCCAATCATCTATTTATCTCTTCTCTTTAGCAAAGAATTTCCCCTGTAATCACTTTTAAGGTGTGACGCCTTCCCCTAAAGTAACACTTAAAATAATACATAATTTCTATCCTGATTCTTCTTAGTACATTCTACATGTTGCATTTTGAAAAAAATAATAATAATAATAAACTTATGATATAGTTAAATATATAATTTCCATTCTAATTACTAGTATAACTAAGCATTAATCATTTTACACATTCTCTTTAATATTTTATTACATATTGAAATCTATCATTATAAAACATTTTAATATTTTAATATTTTGTTAAGTCTTATAATATTCCAATAGACTATTTCAAATGTAAATACTACAATACTATCTTATGTACTCTTGCAGAATCTTTCTTAAATTATACACTGTCCTTTATCCTTTATCTCTAAAAAAGATATTTTGTTTCAGACCGTGGCTTTTTTTCCCTTTTTCCCTCCCTTTCTTTTCCAGTCTGGTCTTTTTGCCCCCCCCCCCAACCTCTACCTTTTTAGCTTCCTCTCTCTGTTGTAATTCTCTTTTCAATTGCTTTTTAACATTGTACCTTTTTTTCACTTTATTTTTCTTTTTCTTGATTGTTTTATTGAATCTTAAATTTTCATTTTTCCTTCCTCTCTTCCTATTTTCTTTCTTAATTGAATTTTTTTGTCCATTAAAAATGGCTTCCTTTTCTCCTTCTTCTCCTCCTCCTTCTTCCTCAAGTATTTGCTGGTACATAGAAACCACCATTTCTAAAAAGTGGAAGACAGCTCCCAATGAATCCTTGCCATTTGGTCCTCTTTCTTTTAATTTTTCATATTCCATTTTTAGTTGATCCACAGATGGTGCCATTGTAAATTTTTAAGAACAACCCAAATGTTTTTAATCTTAAAGTAATTTGCAAATGTCAAAGTTATCAAACAATCCAAACAGACAGAAATTATTTCCTCTTCTTCTCTTTGCAACTTTTCCTCCTGGGGCAAAATCCCAAATATATTTTAAAGCCGTATTACAGTTAGTTGTTGGTCTTATAATCTTTAAAGCGTCTCCTCCAACAAATTTTTAAAGATTTTTTTTTTTAGTTCTCTCCTTCCCACTTATAACAAAGAGCTTGTTTTTACCTTAAAGAAGCAGGTTTTTCTGTGCTCATTTGCTTTCTCCTTAAGGAAGGGGAATGAACTTTCCTTCAGCACTTTCGCCGCTGTAACAACTTTTTTTTGAAACAAATGTATCAATCCGAAAGTCAGGTTTTCAGGGTGTTTTAAAAGTAACTTAATGTCCCATTCCAGCCAAGAAAACTTCTTCTGTCTTCCTCCTGCTTAGTCTTATCCGGTTGAAGATTCCTTTGAGGCTGCCATTTCTGACAGCTGCTCCACCGCCTCAGGAAAAAGGAGTCTAGCTGGCTGGGGAAGGGGGGTGCGATATCCCCAGACCCCTGCCTGGATCTCCTCTGTCTTCCGCTGCCTCTTCAGGGTAGCGACAACCCCCAAATCCAGTTGGATTTGGGGTACCTCAGCGGCAAGCACAGCAGGGACCCGCAGAGAAGCGGATTCCTGCCGCTGCCGAAGCCTTGCAACCGTCCAGATACAGATTTTAAAGCAGAGATTACAGGGTCTACTTTTGCCAATTCTTCTCTCTAGTTTTTTGAACAGAAGTTGAGGCACAATGCCAGATGGTTTCCTATAGAATACATTGCTAGGTAGCTGCTGGAGATAGAGCTGTTGCTTTTGTTTGTCAGGTGAAAGCAATGGTAAGCTTGGAAGTGAGGAGAATCCTGCCTAAACAAATATTTATGCTTTGAATTTGGGGATGGGAATACATTCATTGCTCTTCATCAGGCTCATTTGCTTGGGAATAGCATTTAACTTTGGAACGGCAAATTATTGTAAAATATAAAACCCATAATAACCATTTTATATTCCAGTATAATCCTTTTCACCATATCTGGTATAAACAAAACTGAAATAGTTCTTCCCAGTAAATGTTTAATTCTGTATTTTTTCTTTTAAACAGATGATGGATGCTATAAAAGGAACAATGACTGAAATATATAATGACCTTTCGAAAAATACTACTGGAAGCACAATTGCTGAGGTTAGTATTCTTTACTATCTACATGGGGCTGCTCTTGAATGCCATCTAGAAGCTACAACTGATTAAAAAGGCAGTGACTTGAATAGTGATGTATGCCACTTATTATTCTTATGTGATACTCCTACTATCAGAACTGTTATATTATTAGTTACTTTCCACATTCAGTTCAAGGTCCTGGATGTCACTTATAATACCCTACATGACTTGTGACTTCGATGTCTTTGGAACCTCTATTTCCAATGGTTTCTGTTCATCTAATTAGATCTAGTAGACTGGACTCTCTTTGGGCACCTCAAAGGTTCTAAAGAAGAGAGCACCCCTCTTCTTTTAGAATAGTATTGCCCCTCTTCCTCCCTGACATTAGACTGGCTCTCTCCCTGTTAGCTGTCTGGAAAGCTATTAAAATCTGGTTATAGTGTGGAATTGTGACAAATGGTGATACACCCAGCTATGGTATGTGTTTGGAGTTTGATATTTGTCTAGCATGAAATGTGTTGTAATTCTTATGTTTTTGTTGTATATTTTGATATATTGTTCTTAGTTCTCTCGCTAGGTATGATTTTTCAAGCTGCTCTTTGGAGCTGCATTTAAACAGTAGCTAAAAAACTTACCCTTAAAATATAATGTTAGTGTTAAATTGGGAGTATACACCAATGGCTTGAGGACCATTGACAGTTCCTAAAAGTGTTGCTTATAATCTCTAGACTCTCTCTTCAAAAATTGGTATCAATACAATTTTAATGTGACAGAAAGGGAGATACTTAAATATATGGGGAGCAGTCATATTAATTGAATAGTCCATTGTGAGTACTTAATTTGGCTTCCTCCACTTGGGACTGTAGGCCTTGGCATATAACTGGTTATTATATTTGGTTTTATAGAGAGCTATCTTTAACCATTCAGAAAATTCAGTTTAAAAGGCCACAGCTTGGTAGTGACAAATTCAGCTTAGTTTGTGCATATAATGCCTCTGCTGCAGGAGCTACACTGGCCTTCTCTTGCAGAACCCCACTCAGTAACAAATGTGGGGATAGAGGAGAAAGAAGAATTTCATTTTATTTTGACTGACATTCTTGTTGTTACTGTATTTTTAATATTTCAGATTCGTCGTCTGAGAATTGAAATTGAAAAGCTTCAGTGGTTACATCAGCAAGAGCTCTCAGAAATGAAACATAATCTGGGTATAAAAATAACATTTTTGTTAAATATTTTTGTGGTTCATTGCCCAGTATGTAAAGAAACATCTGTGTTGATCATATATATAATCTGTGCTTTTCATACACACTGCTCAAAAAAATAAAGGGAACACAAAAATAAGACTTCCTAGATCTGAATGAATGAAATATTCTTATTAAACACTTTGTTCATTACATAGTTGAATGTGCTGACAACAAAATCACACAAAAATTATCAGTGGAAATCAAAGTTAGCAACCCATGGAGGTCTGGATTTGGAATTACACTCAAAATTAAAGTGGAAAAAAAACCACTACAGGCTGATCCAACTTTGATGTAATGTCCTTAAAATAAGTCAAAATGAGGCTCAGTAGTGTGTGTGGCCTCCACATGCCTGTATGACCTCCCTACATCTGGGCATGCTCCTGATGAGGTGGCAGATGGTCTCCTGAGGGATCTCCTCCCACACCTGGACTAAAGCATCCCCCAACTCCTGAACAGTCTGTGGTGCAACGTGGCATTGGTAGATGGAGTGAGACATGATGTCCCAGATGTGCTCAATTGGATTCAGGTCTGGGGAATGGGTGGGCCAGTCCATAGTATCAATGCCTTCGTCTTGCAGGAACTGCTGACACACTCCAGCCACATGAGGTCTAGCATTGTTGTGCATTAGGAGGAACCCAGGGCCAACTGTACCATCATATGGTCTCACAAGGGGTCTGAGGATCTCATCTTGGTACCTAATGGCAGTCAGGCTACCTCTGGCGAGCACATGGAGGGCTGTGCGGCCCCCTAAAGAAATGCTACCCCACACCATTACTGACCCACTGCCAAACCGGTCGTGCTGGAGGATGTTGCAGGCAGCAGAACGTTCTCCATGGCATCTCCAGACCCTGTCACATCTGTCACTTGTGCTCAGTGTGGACCTGCTTTCATCTGTGAAGAGCACAGAATTCTAGTGGCGAATTTGCCAATCTTGGTGTTCTCTGGCAAAATCAGTGTTGCTACCTAAGTGGACAGTTCGATTTCACAGAAGTGTGATTGACTTGGAGTTACATTGTGTTGTTTAAGTGTTCCCTTTATTTTTTTGAGCAGTGTATATATAATCAATTATGGAAGCCGAGCTCAGTTGTCACAGTATGTCATCATAGCTAATAAATCTAAATTGATTGGTAATTATTTCTTGAATGACACTTAAAAAATAGTAGATTGTTTCAAAAATTTAAAAAACCATGGAAATCCTTAAGATCTTATATAGTAAGCTTACATACATAAGTATATACATTATAGTATAAATTTGTCTGCCTTGATTGTAATAAATTATTACGTTTTATTCCCTATAAGGTAGTTTACCATTATTATTTAACAGATAGACCATTTAATTGCTGTTAGATTACATGCTGTTCATCTGTTACCTAGAACTCACAATGGCTGAAATGCGACAAAGCTTAGAGCAAGAAAGAGATCGTTTAATAGCTGAAGTGAAGAAACAATTGGAATTGGAAAAGCAACAAGCTGTGGATGAGACCAAAAAGAAGCAGTGGTGTGCCAACTGCAAAAAAGAGGCTATCTTTTACTGTTGTTGGAATACTAGCTATTGTGACTATCCTTGCCAACAAGCTCATTGGCCAGAACATATGAAGTCCTGTACACAATCAGGTAAACGGCTAGTGTTTCTACAGTTACACTGTTAATCTTTCAATCTATTTATAAATGAATCTCATCTCCATTTTAAATTCCCTTGGTTTTATTTTAGCTACTGCAACCCAGCAAGAGACAGATAGTGAAGTTAGTTCAGAAACATTAAACAAAGCGTCCCAACCTGGTTCCAGTGCACAGCCAGCACCTACAGAAACAACCAGTGCTCCAAAAGAAAAAGAGGCAGCTGTGGAAAAAAGCAAGGAAAGTGTTACGGTAAGTATGTCCTTCCTTGGTGCATCCTTTCTTTAAGGTTTATTTTTAAAGCTGTACAAAGCAATAAATTTGTCTTTATTTTCACCTTTACAGAGTTAGTTCTTAAGGATCCAGGATGTATCTAATCTTGTATGTGCTACCATTTTTTATAATGGCATAATGTGATGAATTCTCATGTGATTTTGCCATTTCCACCCACTTGGGATGTAGTGACTACTCAGGCTCATCATAAATAGCCCTTAGTCTTCTCTTATTTTGAAATGTGGAGTGTGTGTCATACACACACACACACACACAAATGTCCAGTTCTCCTGTTAAGTGCTGAAAGCTGAGTTTGAAAATATTACCCACATCTTTATGTAATTCAGTATCCTTATTCTTCAGAATAACATATACTAGAATTGCTAATCATATATAGATAACTATTATTGTTCTTTATCTTGTATGGGTGAAATATGGGTCCTGGCTTTTAAAGCAATATTAGCAGTTACAATAAAACTTTATTAACAAATACATTTCTGCTTTTTATCTATTCCTGTATGTCCCTATTAGTTTTTCTTAAAGCACTATAGTACATTCTGTTGGGGAAAAAAGGAACTCTTTTATCATGACATTTTGTATCAGCTACACCTCAAGTAGTCAGGATTTGTTACAAAACTATATAATTTAATTGCCTTACTTTATTGTAAGGAAAAGAGTCAAAGGTCTTGGGTAGTCTAGAGAAGAAAAAAGGATGGTCCAGATCATATTTTGAATTAAAGACACTGAAAAATACTATATATCTTCACGAGAAATTGCTAAATAAATACCCAGTTACCTTACTTGTAATTGTACTGTGCTCTGTGATAAGTTTCTTATCATGAAATATTTTGCTTTGGAAATCTCAAATTACATCACATAATTGTTATATCTGTTTGAAACATCAAATTGTATGCATTGCTCACTTTCATATTTTAAATTTTGCTTTTATTTATAAAAATGTAACCTGTGAATTCATTAAAATGTAGGGTTTTTTAAAAACCAAGCACTGACATTTTTATGGGTTAAATCCAGAGTTTGGTTTCACAAATGGGGAAGATTTTGTGAGCAAGTTTCACTAAGAACCAAAAGATGGGTAGAAGATAATTTTTAGCTGATTCTCATCTAGCATAATACCTAGTCCTATCTCTCACGCTTCAGGAAGATCTCTCAGCTCTTCCTTGTCCCCCATAGCAGATTGATGGGGTTTTTTGATACAGGAGAAAGGAGGAATCTGTAAAAATCATTTCCCCTCTTCCCTCAGCTGTTAGAGGCAGTCCTTCCATTTAGGAATGGCAAGATCTAAATTCAAAACCATATTAATAACTAGGTGGCATTGACATAAAAACTGAACCGTTCACTCTGGTTACCTGTGCTGTCTCTGCAGATAGCAACAGGTGTGACAAGCAGCCAGCCTATAAAGTTGGTCCAGGTACCGCAGACCACTACCTATATACCAACTACTCAACCCACAATTGTAAGTACTGTTTTTGGCATTGAAACAGCTCATTTATTTTGGAGGGAGGATGGGTTTTCTCCTGTGTTACCACAATATGAATTCACTGGTCTTAACTCAATTTGCTGTGCAAAATGCTTTATTTTGCTATACACTTCAATTTCTTTTACACCATACATTGTCATCCAGGACAATCAAAGTTTCAAGTTTTATTTATTGATTTAAAATTCTATATTGCTATTATAGTTTCTGAAGCAGGTTAGGGAAAGCTATGCTATTCTTTAGCTGTTATGTTTTGTCTAAACAAAACAACTTATTTCAAAATTGCATTAAACTTAGGAATTGTCATGTGTTACAATTAATTGGTTGACTAAGAAGCATCAGGAGCCAATAATGGGTAATGGACATGGTGTTAAGGGTTTGTCAAGAGGACTAGTATTTTGATGGTGGTAGGGAATAAGAAGGTAGAAGTTGAAAGTCAGTATGTCACTAGATAGAAAGTGAAATTAGCAGTTAGTCTCTTTTTCTAGATAACCTGGCAACTTAGTTTTCCCGGTGAATAGTTTCTGTTCCACATAGAATTCACCCTTCTTTTCAGTGGCACATAAGTAAACAACAGAATTGGAAACATTTCATAATTTGATCATGGATGAGAGCTGACTTGGCTTCTCTAACAAACCTAGTTGGATAACACAAGAGGATCCGTTTCAGTAATTAAGCAGGCTAGAGGAAGGAAGATGGAGAGAAATGTGTAGCTGTGTATAACAAATTCCCATTAGCTAATTCACTGATTTATTGATGTACTTTCTCAATTACTGAAGTAAGTCTAGGTGGCTTATAGAATTCTAGATGCTAGGAGACTTCCACATCAATATTAGCCTGGACTGTCTGGTATGACTCAGGAATTCATAACAGCTGTGACATTTAAGACATTGAATCTTAAAGACAAAACAGACTGCTGATATACTCAGTTGGTCTTTTAAAAGAATGATTCATGGGTGAATTTCCATTGACATGCATGGACCACTGCCTAGATAATGTAGGAATCACACTCTGTCTATGCAGGGGTGGAGGACAAATTCAGTTTGCTTTTCCAAACCGTTTCTTGGATCTACTGGTTTTTCCAAGGAGTCATAACAGTGTTTTAGACTAGATTCTGCAAGCAATTCAGACAATGCTTCATTGAGTTCTAGAATTGGGAATTTATAGAGTGGTAGACACAACTGCATAAATACCATCTTCCCTTTTTAAACTCCTCCTCACAGTATGTAGCTTATGGAAGAGCACTGTGGAATGAAGGAGAAAGTAAGATGGCTAAAACACTAATGACAGACAATTCATTTATAACACCAGTAAGGCACAGCATAGAGGTCATTTGAGAGTCTCTGCTATGGCAGTTTATACAGAAGGAAATGATACTTTGTTGCATGACCATATCTAAATATTCTTGTATAGTTGTTTAAAGTTGTAAGACAATTAAAATTCATTCATTAATGAATGTTAATTTTAATTAACAGTAATTAATTAACCCTCAGTCTCTTACTTTGGAATTGGAACTTTCTATAGCTTTCTGTGATACATTGGGTGTCAGTTATTTTCTAGGTATAGTACAAAGTGTTACATATTATTTGAACACCTAACATGGATTGATCCTAGGTCACATGAAAGAATGCTTCCTCCAAGATTCCCACCATCCACTAAGATCATCTGCGCTTCCCACTAACCACTAAAATTATTAAATTTTACTACTGATTAATGCTTTAAATATTCTGGATATTTTAAATTGTTAATAGTTTTTTTATATAACCAAGAAATTTGGTCAATTAGTGGTTTAAAAAGTAAACAGACAAAATAAAATAGAATATTTGGAAATTTTCTTATTGACATGGGCAGTGATGCTCTTAGTTTAAGATTATGCCAGGGTTACAATTTGGTTTGTACTCCATCTAGTATCAGGAAAAGTGTTAGAAAGTGTTAGAAAGATTTTATTCAAAATCTAGTTTGGTTAAAAACGTGTAAGAAAAATTGGTAAATTTTTGGAGGATGGAATTATCAATGACTAATCAGATGGATAAATGGCAGGCTACTAATGCAGCAAATTGATACTATTGCAAGATACACAAACCCTGTACATAAACAGGGTACATAAACACATGTGTGTTAAAGTCTATAAAATACTTTCAATTAGTGTATTATGCCTGACTGAGGTGACATTTTTGTGTTCTATCAAGACTGTTTTTAAATTCTTTTCCTGTGACTATGCAAAGTTTGATGAATAAGAAAGACATAAATCAAATGAATAAAAAATGTTTGACCAACCTTCATCAATCTGTTTTCTTCTAAATATATATTTCACCTGCCTAATCCTCCAGATAGTAAATCATGATATTTGGAGGGATTATGGGAATACATCCAGATTGGGGAAAATAATATTAGGTATTTCTTTCATCAATTACTGAGCCAAAATGGCAATCTATATTGATAATAGATTGCATTTAAATATTATTGTAGTTGATGACCAGTGTTGAACACCTGCTTTTTACATCATTTTCTGTATTTTGCACACAAGTCACCATTAAAATTACGATTATATACTTACATATTGGCATTTTTTTATTTTGAAGCATTTCCAGTAAAAATTTTCTGGAATTATAAAATAGTTCTGACAACCAGTGCAACTATTTGTTTAACACACTTATGAATTAATAGCATTTGATTTTGATCTCTTGAAGACCTATTTTTATTCTGTCTGAGTTTTCAAGTATTCTGTAAATAGTGGATAGGGCATTGTTCTTCATTAAAGGTTAGCTTATTTATATCTTCAAAACATTAAACACATGCTCCATTGTGTCATTTATTGTTAATGAATTACCTTGCAAATATATTGAAAATATTTATTTGCAGGCTTGAGAATGCATATTGTGGAACCAAACATTAGCCAAAAAAACAAACCCCACCCTCTGTCTTGTATCATTACAGAAGTAGTTTACAATGGTGATATGCTATGAAATCTTTGATGATAGCCTGTTTGGGCTTTTTGCGTGATACAGTTCTGCATTTCTGAGACGATGTATCTTTTTGCTTTAAATCTGCAGACCATTCCGGTAGTAGTAAGTCCTACAGCTGGGACCATGGCAATGAGAACAGGAGTTCAGTACGTTCAAACGACAATGCCTGTGCAAGTACGAAGAGTCTAACTGCTAATAAAGGAGACCAGGCAACTATTGGAATAATAATAATCTCTTCATTAGAAATGTGAAAAAATGCCTACAGTTTTTTGGATTAACCTCAAAGGTTGAGACTTTTACCTTTGTACATGTGTACAAAGCAGTTAACTACACTACATTAATGTAAAGCATTAGTGTTGGCTTTAAAAAGCCGGAGGACTGGTAAAATTGATGGTAAACTATACTGTTGTAAATTATGTACAATTTGTGGATGACGTTAAGAGTGCCATCCCCTTTTTTATATTTGTACTGACTTTAGCACATGTTGGAAATTTGTGAAGGAAAGTCTAAATCAGGTTTGCCACAGATGTCATCGAGAAGAATGATCTTCTGGGAATGAGAGTTGCACATAGAAATCATTCTTCCTCTTTCGAGTTTAAAGAAGAAAAGAGATGAAGTACTTGGCTTGTATTTGGAAAAGAAGACAATGCCTTGTGTATGCAACTGAAATTAGTGTTGGCAATTTAAAAATAAATAAATTTCAATATTTGGGTCTCAAGTACATTAAACAGCAAATTTTGTGTAGCGTATTTAATGTGAGAGAGAATGTTTACAAAAAATAAAGTTTTGTTAATACTAAGGAAAAGGAAGCAAGAACCTTAATAGCAGTTGGCAATATAGTAATCAGATAATTTGGACACAAGTGGATCTGGGAGATATCCTTCCTACTGGGTTTACACACACATACACATCCATACAAGCTTTTCTGGAGGGCTTTGGAAAAAGAGAACACAAGAACAAGACATGGCCAGGTCACTTGGAAAAATGGGCAAAAAACATTGATGCTGGGCTAGAGCATGTATTATGGGATTTTTTTATGTTTTTATGTGAGCATGAAGCAGTACAGTATGAGAGAGAAAGTAATCCATGAAAACACTGTCTGTTACACTTATACTGTAGTATCATTTTGTATGTTGTGTAAACAAAAGCATTGAACAAAGCAAGATGATGTATGTATATGAGCAAATTTAATTGTATGATATCATTCCAGTACATTTTGTTGTACATTTTAGTCATAATTGATTTCTCCCATTGTTTATAAAGAATGCAGTCTGTACAGTCTCCAGCTAGTATGCACATTAGAGGAAAGAAAACAAAATGAACAGGAAAAACAAATCAAGAGCAGACTATTTGTGAATTGCAGTTGTGTCAAAGATAGCCTAGCTGGCCTTATTTGTGAAGCATAATTGCTTTTAGCATATGGAAGTATTTTTTCACATTTTCTTTGTATAAAATTTGTATTAAACTAAATATCTTTTTTGCTTATTGTGTTTCTTTATGACCAAAACAGGTGGCATACACTAAACTATGCAGCTTCCATTTTTGTCTGGATTATTTTTAAATCAAACATAATACTAGATTTCCATTTTGTTTGGGAAAGGCTGGAACACTTACATGTATCTTTCAAACTTCACTTCGTTGCATTTGTATTCCCATCTTAACTTCTGAATTAACTCCTCTCAGATGTTTAGTGAGGCATACCCCCAAAGCACCATATCCTCCTCATCCCCTATTAAATACAGGAACCTTTTTTATTAAACAAAACATTTGAGGGGTTTTTTTCTGTTTGCAAATGCTGTAGTAATTTAAAAAAACTACTAGTAACAGTAACAATTGGTGCGCTATGGGAATACCTCAGGGTTAGGGACATCATGAAGAAAATGTATATGGTTGCTAAGAGTCAACACTGATTTGATGACACACAAATTGGTTAAGAAAAAAAAGGTGAGAAATGTACTATATTTCAGCTGTTCATTGCTTTTCCAAATACTGTAGGGAGAAAAATAAGTTAGCATGTCGCTTATCAAGGTTGACTCAGCTTTCTATCCTGAGGTGGGTAAAATGAGGACCCAAATTGTTGGGGAAAATATGCTGGTTCTAAACTGCTTAGAGGGCTGTAAAAGCATTTGAAATGGTATATAATTCTCTTGCTGTTACTAGAAGAGCTTCAGTTTCAAAGTGGAAGTCACTAACTTATTCCCAATGAGATGAAATTTAGAAAAAAACTATTCTAGTAACATGTCAAAGTAAAGCTACATTTACTTACTACACTGGTATGCCCAGGTAGTTTCCTTAACAATAACAACCTACAGGAATGTTAATGGCAGTCTACTTTACCTTAAATTCAGATTTTACATTATGTCATATTCAGGGGTGGGGATTCTATGAATTCGGGTCTGTTCGAGAGAACTGGATGTTAATTGTACATCCAATTTGGTGAACCGGTAGTTCTAAAGAACTGCCCTCCCCTCCCAGGAGTCCCCACGAGGCCCGGTTGACGTGTAAGTGTAGGGTAGCCTCCTGGGAGCAAAAATGGTGGGGGGGGGTGTCCAGTGCCACACCCCATGCTTTTGCTCTTAGAGGCTCCAGGGAGGCTTGCTAGGCCAAAAATGAGGTTTGGGGTGTCCAGTGCCATCCCCCCTCACGTTTTTGCTTTCAGGAGGCTCCAGGGAGGCTTGCTAGGCCAAAAATGCTGCTCCCCCAGCTTTTGCTCCTAGGAGGCTCCAGGGAGGCTTGCTAGGCCAAAAATGCTGCTCCCCCAGCTTTTGCTCCTAGGAGGCTCCAGGGAGGCTTGCTAGGCCCCATTTTGGGCCTAGGAGGCTTCCTGGCAGCAGCCTGGGAGCATCCAGCCATCCAGTATGCTTGGATTCAGTGTTAAGCCAAAGAACATTTGGAGCTAGTACAGTATTGATTACTGCCTTGGGAATGTTCTTGGTAAACAAAACTATGCAGTCTCCAAAAACTGTTGGAGCCAATCTTTCTTTATTCCATATCCTCTTCAGAACTAGTAAGTTGCTCTGCTTTTTCATGCCAGGCTTAGTGTGGTAAGTTCAGAGTGGATTTTGTAGAGAACAGCTTACCTTTAGGTCGCGTTCATTTACTCAATTTCTGAGCATACATTACACAATTTCCAAAGCATAATTCAGACTATTCAGCCGTTTGCCTAGCTGTTCCTTCATTAATTCTATTGCTGTCACAACCTTTATTGAGTCCAATGGCCTTTTAAATTTGACAAGCAAAGAACACAGTAAATATTTCTCACAAATATTTTCCCCCTTCCATTTTGTGGTTCAAAATTTAACATACAAAATTATGTGCTGTATTACTTACTATTCAGGCAGTTTGTGTGTTTTTTGTTGTTGGAAGACAACTCTTTAATTTGAAGATGGTGGTAAATTTTTGGCAATAAAATGACAAGTAAAAAGGCTCACTTCTACTTGCCATTTAGAAAGGGTTAGAAAGAATGAGAAGGTTAACCTTTGCTTTGTTTCCAGTCTCCTTTTCTTGACTTGGTCTTCATAGAAAGTAGCTTTGGAATTGAAGCCATGTGTGTTAAAACAAAATTCTTTCTGTTTAAGTACAAGTATGCACAAAGTTTCAAGATTAATCCAAGATGTTTAATGGCTTTAAATATCTGGGTGGTGTACTAAGATTTAAGTCAGGGATCTTCAAACTTGGCAACTTTAAGACTTACGGACTTCAACTCAGAGTTGAAGTCCACAAGTCTTAAAGTTGCCAAGTTTGGAGACCCCTGATTTAAGTAGAAAGAGGTTTCAGCTGAAAATATACCATGAACAGCATAGAGATGCATGGTATCTCTTTCTTTCTTTCTCTTAAAAGGAAGAAGAAAGGAAAGAGAGAGGGATGGGAGAAAGAAAAAGGGAGGGAAGGGAGAAAGAGGGAAGGAAAAGGAATGTGAATGAGCTATGGATGGATGGGTGAATGGACGGATGGATAGTGGGAGTGAAAGAAAAAGGAGAGGAAGGAAGGTCCACAAACCCTTGCACTATTGCAGCTTCATAGGATGCTTTGAAACAGCACAGCAATCCAGGGCTGGAAGGCACCTCAGAGGTCATCTCGTCCAACTCCGCTCCAAGAGCATTATTAAAGTGAGTTTCTATATTTTGACCACCCAATCACATGACCAGCAAGCCACTCTAGCCAGCAAGCCATGCCCACCCAGTCATATGACCACCAAGCCACACCACAAGTTACCGCCACCACCACAGAACTGATAGTTAAGAAATTTGAATTCCACCCCAGTCATGTTCACTGTGTATCATTCATGCAGTGTATATTCTGTGTGGTATTTTTACTTACACAAACCAGCTGGAGGCAGTACATGACTAGTTTTATCCTATATTGAGACTCATCGAATATTTGCTTCCAGATCTTTACCATGAAGTGTATTTGTGGACTCTGCAATTCCTAATTCTCCATACTCTTTAAAGTTGCCTAGTTACAACTGCAATTTTGATGGTCTAGAAGTCAGTTATATTAACCTCACGCTGAGCAACTTGGTTTTATATTTTCTGACCCCATGGCAAAAGCCCTTCCTGTATAATCCCATTAACACAGTGGCACCATTGGTGGAAATTAAATTACTCAATGTTATCAGTATGGAATAAATTTAGATCATGTTGTTTAGAATAACTGACATGGAAGGGAAAATAACCTAAAAGTTATCCAAGGGGAAAAATGAGACAATTTTAGTTTTTCGCTCTTGGTGAATTGATAGTACCTAGTTTCCAAGAAGGAAGAACAGCACGATTTTTGGAGGCTGCCAAGACCATATAGTAAATGGTACTGTCACACAACCACAGATTTTCCAGAAGTTGCACGAGAAGGCTGCGCTCTAGCATGGTCTCTCGAGCCTCTGAAAATTGTATAAAAATATGTTCTTTCACCTGGTTTTTGGAGGCTGAAGATGTTTCAGAAGAGCATTCTTCAAAGTTGCTTCAAGGATGAAGGCTTGTGTGACCCAGAACAGCCTTGTGTAGGCCCCAGGTTGCTGTCAGCAGGAAAAAAAAAATACCGTCTCAAAGGTAAACAGCATGTGGCAGATCTTGGGCATCGCAAATATGATTGGACTACATTTTTTAAAGAAATAAATGAATATGAAAGAATTGTTTATCTTTTGTTTGTGGGCATGCGAGCAGAGACCAGTACGCATTGCCTTCTGTGTGTGTGCGTGCAAGCAATAATTGGCACAGGAATCGAAAAAGGTTAGCCACCCCTGCTGGAGTCACTAGTGCAAAATGAACAAAGATATTGTAATGTAGACAAAGATGAAGAATCCTGCTGGCTCAGAATGAATTGTTAGAATTTGCTGCCCTCATGTGTTCACATTTGGGAAGATTGGAAAATTAGCACTGAGGGCATGTGCAAGGTGTGATCATCTGTATCCATGTTATCTAGTCTCTCCCAGAACACATCTGGCTAAATAAATCCCTCCATTTCAAAGTGAATTGTTCTCACTCTATGCAACTAATAACTGTATGATTTAACCATTTTCAAGATCACTGAAACTAGAGGGTCATGAACTGCTTTCTCCCAAATTATTCCAAAGCGGATTACCCAATTCTTAATATTGCTCAAGGCAGTTTTCCTCAGTTTGTGCTCTACAGGTGAGATAGGTAACCAGCTCCTTTTGTAATAGTAGCTGGGAATCCTCAGCATTGAAATCCTAAACATCTGAGCTAAAGTTGCAGAAGGTAAAGAGACAAAATCTCCAAGAGCTTTGGGAGCATGTGGGAGAGATCCAAGGCACTGGAGCTTGGTTTATACAATTTACTACTTGTGTGTAGTGTACAATGACCATTATTTTCTTGGGAAAAAATAAAAAAGGACAAACTTGAAAAAGGTGCAAATCTGAAAGAGGTTCCTAAGGGTAAAAAAAGTTTATAGCTTTTCCTTTATAAAGGAAAATTTAAGAGCGAAAGCAAGAAAATAATAGTTAAATTAAATCTCAAGGACAGCTCTCTGAAATAAAGGACTGCTTTATATAGGACATATTGTCACTTTACTGTAATGGTATATGGGAATGAACTGAAGTAAGAACTGAAGTCTACACAACAGTCTGATAAACAAAATGTGAGTCTGCAGAGAGATGGAGATGGAGAAAACATCTCAGAAAGTATCTAGTTTTCAGAAGGGTAAAGTAAGGGAAGATTTGCAAGTTTCTGTTGCAGTATGTTCAATAAAGGTTCTATTAGGAATCCTGGTTAGTGTTTCTTGCCTAGGCTTTTTCAAGAGGCTGACATACTTTGAAACAAGCATAGTTTATATTTCTTCTAATGAGAATAAAAGTTTGCCTAAATAGCCAAGGGTTTTTTTTAATAGTGCCTCCCTCGCCCAGCCTTTTTCCCTTATAAATTGACTCTGCCACATTTTTCCTACTACATTAAATTTAAAGATTCTTAACTGAGACAGGGTCACATCCATACTTGCACAAGACATCTGCCTGATTTATGGATTTTGCCTGCATCTTTTTTAGCACAAAGGACAACTGCAGAGGGCACTCCCATGGAGCACAAGTACTTTGAGAAACGAGATAAAAGGGCTCGGGCAGCAAAGCACTAGTGGAGCAGAGGGGGAAAGTGCAGAAAGTCCATTCCCTTGGAAACAGCTTGCCTTGCAGCACTGCAAGATGCATCTTGTCAAGAGCAATTTATTCCTTTATAATTATAGCTTTCTGATTGCAAAGTCCCCTTGGCATCTGTGCTGCTAGGAAATGGGGAGAGAAGCAGATAGTCACACCCTTCCAGGAGATCAACATTCACATCTTTTGGCCACCAGCTGAATTATAGCTTCCAGGACAAAACACAAACAAACAAGCCTGGACTAGTTCTTATAATTTTCCCCACGAATCATAGTTTGGGAAATGTGATCACTGCATTTAAAAACAAAGAAAAACAATATTAGGTGCTGCATCATCCCTTAAGAATATCTGGAGAATTGGAATTGCTATTCAGGACAAAGTCACAACAAACCAACAAGAGTTAGTGCAATTTATTTCACTGCCCAGCTTTAATTCAACGGCATCGGTAATGCTTGATATAAGCTTGTTATATGTTTGTATAATTTTTTTCCCCTTCAATGCTACCTTTGTACGCATGACAAACACATATTTTGTGATAGAGCACAAGGCTTTTGGACTAGTTGACTTTATATTGAGGAGCATTGAATAGACCAGGTCACCAAACTTGGCAACTTTAAGACTTGTGGACTTCAACTCTCAAGAGCTTCTCAGCCAGCATAGCTGGTTGAGGAATTCTGGGTGTTGAAGACAAGTCTTAAAGTTGCCAAGTTTAGGGTTCTCTGAATAGACAGAATTCCTCTTTTATCTCCCCCCCCCCCACCAATAACTTTTTATATAATTGTTTTAATGTAATGGCAGATAGAATTGATAAAAAATTAGTTCTTTTATCATTCGGCTACCAGGTGTTTTTCAGTTTGCTGCAATGACCTATTATTTCGGATAACTAGTATTTTTAACTTATTAATTGAACGCAATAAAGCAATAATCTCCCCCAAAGGCTGGCTTCAGTCTTCTATAAAACTATGGGACTAATCCTCAGTGGAAAGACCGAGCAACAAACAGAGCAAAAGCAGCCTAATAAAGTCCAAGCAGAAGGTCCAGCTGATCTTTTGCCATCCTCTCATCCCTGCATGAATTCCGAACTTTTTCTGAAACCCGAGTTCTTATTTTAACTAATATGAAACTAGTAGAAGGAAGCTGTCTTTACTGATTTTAATTCAACTGTATGCAAGATAGGTAATTTGCCACATAATCTCAAACAATATCATGGGTTCCCCAGGAAGATCTTACAATTCTTAATCATAATACAAAATTCAGGATTTGAGTGAGAAACTGAAGCTCTGTAAATGTTACTGAATATCTGTCCCAAACATTCCTCATGATCAGCCAAGACTGCATAGGATTGGTGGGAACTGTGGCCGAGCATCTTAAAAGTAGGAAATTAAAGGCAGAGCATAACTATATCCTTAAATTATTAAAGATTTGAGTAATTTGAGTACTTCTATAAAACTGATAAGAATTGAAGAAAAGTCTTTGCATCTTAGCCCAGAATATTCTTTCTCATAGTGCTCAGGCACTGATTATGGAGTATTAACAAGTAGAGGATGGAGATGCAACTGTCTCCCATCATTGTTCCCATGCAACTGGTAGTTGGAAGATGGTTCTTCTCAAACACCCACCTCCCCACCCTCACAACAACAAAAAAAGACCCAGGAGATATATGGAAGAGCTATGGCGGCACGGTGGTTAAAATGCAGTATTGTAGGCTAACTTACTGATCACTGTCAGGACTTCAATTCTGACCAGCTCAAGGTTGACTCAGCCTTCCATCCTTCCAAGGTTGGTAAAATGAAGACCCAAATTGTTGGGGACAATGGGCTGACTCTGTAAACCACTTAGAGAGGGCTGTAAAGCACTATAAGTAGTATACAAGTCTAAGTGCTATTGCTAATAGAACATGCATTTCTCCATTTATGACTTAGAAGTGTTGGGTTGAATCTAGGCTGGTGCTTCATGGGCTTCCATAAGATGCTAGTTATTTTAGTACGATTCCAAAACAGATAAATGCATGCATGGTCTTCTATCACAAAGAAGCGATGGTCTCTCAAAGCATGTCTTGTTTGTGGCTTTTGAAGAGAAACCTGATTGGTTAATGAAGAAATACTTGGTTAAATAGACTTTGTTTTAATATTTTAGTAAACTAGGTGATGTTCTAGCATTTATTTTCTAACTAATATATAGCTTCCTCTGTCTCTAAAATTTGCATACAAGGGAAATGCTGACACCTTTTTCAGTTATTGCTGTTGTGTAATGGAAAAAGTTGCATTAGATCAGAGGTTCCCAACCTCTGGGCCATGACCCATTCAGAACTGGGCTGCAGAAGCGGTAGGTTGTGCATGTGTGTACCTTCCCACTTGTGCGAGCAGTGGGAGAGCATGCCCATGGCTTATGCAAATGGAGCTGTGTGGGCGCATGCACTTGCCGGCCGCTCATGCAGAACCATCCCCTCTCCTCCACTGCCTGTCTGCAAAACCAGAAAGGTTGGGGAATCTGCACTAGATGATTTTTTAAAAAAATAGAATTCTTGAAAGTATGGGAGCCCTCTCAAGATCTAGATGCTAGAAATTCTAAAATCCAAGTAACTCCAGACAAGGTTTGGCTTTAAAAGTTACGTTATCGTTTAAACAATTATCAGAGAACTCCTGGCTGTATTTAAATAGATCTTTACAACGACTTCTCCAGAGAAAAAAAACCTAGAAAGTCAGTAAGTAATCTGTGTCAAAAACTCAACATTTAGCTCTATATTGTAAACATAGTTTTATTGCCATTCACTCACCACAAGGTAATTTCTCCTCTCAACCATGAGAAAATCAAGGTGGTAGCCTATGTAGGCATGTGTGAAGACTACATGCCACTGTTTTCTATAACTAGCTCTACATCTTAGACTGACAGTCCCAAATGTGCTCATTTCAAATGGATACTGTTATGATTGTCCCCCAAACTTTACCCTGGAGAAAAAAGAGATTAAATTAGAAAGGGCTGAGTCCATCCAACCCAGTCAATACAAACACAAGTACTGAGCTTAACATTGGAGTAATAGTATTAGTTCATAAATTAAAAATACAAAAAAACCTACATCTATTTCAATCTTTTTTTCCCTCTTCAGAAACTGATTCAGATTGATCCAGCCTATATGCGTAGAAACTCCATGTCATGTCTTCCCAACTTTTATCCATTTATTAAAGAAAGAAAAAACCACTATCAAATACACCCACACCTGGTCTTCTGCAAGCCTGGAAGATATGTACAAGGCAAAAGTTCCATTCAGTTTAAGTATCCAGTTTTTAAGTAATTTCAATGCTTTTTCTCAATTTTTCAAAAAAGGAAATTAATATTCTGAGCTTCTGATACAAGTTCTTTCATTGGAAGGTTCTCCATTCAGGAAATGGAGAACATAAAATGTCAATAAAATAGATGTCATCTTCAGGGATCAGAAAGCTGCTGGAGACCCATCTGGATTTGCTACAAATATTCTAGCTCAAGCGCGTGCCGCAGAGCCTCGAGATCAGCATGGCAGGAGATCCTCCAGAAAGGCATGTTGTGCTAAAAGGATGGATTTTAAAAAGAAAAAAAGTTCAGAAGATGTTTTTGAACTGGGAGTCAAATTGTTATAATCTTAAAAATACAATAATCAAACTTAAATCATATACAATTGTAAGGCAATCTGAGAAATAGACAGAAAATAAGAATGACCAACTCTCATGACTACTTTAATGATCTATAAAAACATAACAAAACTATTTTCTCAGATCCCTTTCATACAGCATATCCCTGAATGATTTAAAAAATGTTTCCTCTATTGTGGAACTCCATGCGAAACAGGACACATTGAAAAATGCATCAGGGCTGCATTTTGGTACCTAAGACAAAAAATTAAGAAAATTCTGATACCAAATTGTAAGTGGCTATTTTTGGGGGGGAGGGGGGGGGAAAGGTAATATATTGTATTGTGGCTTTAATTTCTTTTTTTGTAGAGTTTTGAGAAGTGCAGAATGATCAGACTGTTTTTAACTTCAAAGAGAAAACTATCCTAAATCTGTACACCAACATTTAGCAATAGCAATAGCACTTAGACTTATATACCACTTTACAGTGCTTCACAGCCTCTCTAAGTGGTTTACAGAGTCAGCATATCGCCCCCAACAATCTGGGTTCTCATTTTACTGATCTCGGAAGGATGGAAGGCTGAGTCAACCTTGAGCCTGGTGAGGTTCAAACTGCCAAATTGCAGGCAGCGGGCAGACAGCAGAAGTAGCCTGCAGCACTCTAACCACAGCATTACCGTGGCTCTTTGTTCCAATCTACCTGGAAAACACTTGTCCCTCTTCTACTCAATTTGAAAGTAAGGTACAGGAGACCAACTGGAGCCTGTTATCAAAATAGAGAAGACTGGCAATCAACTCATCCATTTTTGTTTTCAACTTTCAGTTTTCCTAAACAAATAAT
This sequence comes from Hydrophis major, assembly GCA_033807585.1. Lineage (NCBI taxonomy): Eukaryota > Metazoa > Chordata > Lepidosauria > Squamata > Elapidae > Hydrophis > Hydrophis major. The sequence continues at coordinate 236,637,291 of CM066330.1, read as the reverse complement.
GTGCATTGTATTTTGTTTCACCTCTTCTGCTTGGTAGATAAATGACAAACCATTTAAACAAGATTGTATGTGTAAATCTAATTATATATTAGCTTTGCCCTGTTATATGCTTGTTGCATAGGGATAAACACCAGCCTAACCTGATATCTTCCAGAGGCACTGGGTTTACAGCATCCAAGGTTCCTAACTGAATTTTGGTAGTAACAATCTTAACACATGTGATCAACAGCAAGTTGAAAAATACTGGCCTGCAATCTCCAATAGTTGTTATTCTGGTTGAGATGATTTATGGCACTTTATTATGCAAGTGTCCTTTGATGCAGACTTATAATTATCCACATTTTAAAAGATGAAGGAATTTATTATCTCAGGATAATTCAAAACTGAATTTTGTATCAATTTCAGCAATGGATGCATCATTGAAAACAAGTCTAAATCCAGCCTACTCCTGATTGAATCACAGAATTTTGATGTTAATTAATCATTATTTTGTTCTTGTTCTTTTACCAGAGCTGCTATTGCATAACGACACATTAATTCATTAAAAGTGGGAAACTAATTAGCAAGACGGAAAGCAGAATGTTCAACTTAAACTGAGGAAAATCAAATTTCTGCTCAGGTATGTGGATCTCTGATGTAGGTGGTGGTGAGATGAAATCAAATAATCTGTTGGATGAAATTGATGGGTGATAGCACAAAATAAATTATTAGAAAACAGCTTTTACTTAAAGGAAAAAGAGTCAATCTCACCCATGTATTCATCTGCTGTTTCCATGTGGCTTTGTTTCCTTTTTAAAATATTTATTTTGATTTTTCTAAAAGAGGAGATGTTGGCAGTTCAGCCACACCTGCTACTTAGTTGCTATCAATTTATCATGTGGGCGACAGGTGAAGAGAAATGACTCACTCAGGCTGAGATACCATCAGCGCTGCTGGGGAGGCAGTGAAAGGTGCCCCCCTTCCCATGGGCTTTTAAAGCTCAGGTGTGTAGCCACCCGTGCTAATGATCACTATCAATCAAAAGCCCTGACAGATCCAGGGAAGAATGCTCTCCTATTAATGGGAAGGAGGCTTAAAGCAGGCAACACCAGCCAAGGGGCCTCTTGGAGCAGACTTACAAAAGGTATTGCTTCACTCTTCTGCTAAGGCCTGGTGGCCTTTGATGCAATCATGTGCACTGACCCAGTAGTTTTTTGAAGTTCAGAGAAGCCCCGTCTGAGGCCTCACTCTTATCATCCCTTCACTTTTTGTCTCTCTGTTGTAGACCTTCTTTAACTCTTGGTGAACCACCACATTTGCTTGAGAAATGCCCAGCTTATAAAATACTGTGGTGGAAAAGTGAAGTCTACACCTCTGGTTTCAGAAAAAAAACAGAAATGGGAGAAAGGAGTCCCAAGAGATTGGTGCAGTGTTTTGAAATGCTACCGAGCTGTGGATCATAAGACCATCAAGGCATGAGTTTTCCTCTTGAGCTCTTCGAGTCTCATAACAATATGGAGAAGTGTTGAAATTGGGGGAGGAATAGGAAAAGTAATTGTTCTTCTCTTTTTCTCTATAACTTCCTTCTTCTCTTTACTTCCACTAGAAGTGAACTGAGTGAACTGAAGTCCAACAGTTTCAATTTTCTTCTTTTTTACCCAGTAGTGATCCAAACTTTCCCCTCTGTCCTGTTTGCCCTGTGAAAGTAATTTCACTTTCTAGCATTTAAAAAAGTTAGAAGAACAGATCTTCGACCTCCATCATGTTATTTAACTATGTCCTCCCCTGATATTCTGACTCTAACATTATCTGTTTTATTTTTGTGAAAATTGCTGCCAACCATGGTTGAATATTTACATTTTCATTATATAGCTTTTTGTGCATATATATGTGTATGTATTGTTACACAAATTCAGTCTCCATTTATTTTCAGTTACTGCATATGTTAAAAAAAAAGAAAATAATACATACTAGATAAAACTGTCTTATGAAATTACTTTGCTAGCTTCCATTTCATGCTGTATTTAATCCTATTTCCCACTTGCTTTTAGAAGTGTAATCATGCAGTAGAAATGAGCAAGGACAGGTTATGATACAGATCTTGCTCCTTATTATGCATTCAACAATGGCTCTGTTAATCAAGAGTAATATCGGTAACAAGTAAAAATTTGTTGGAAAGGCTTCAATAATTGCCAAAGGAAATGAAAGCAGGCTATGCAGTAAGAAATTGGTTAGAATGCTTTATTGGATTTTTAAACTTGAAAAATTGAATACTTCCAAATGCCTTAGAAAGGGTAGGGTTTTTTCTCTTATTTCAGTTAAATTATTCATTTTTTATTTAACTGGAATTCTAAATAGGAAACTATACCTTTTTGGCCCCCTGTTCCTCTTCAACACCATCTCCTATTACAATGTACACAGCTTTCCGCCCGAACCTCTGCATTATCCTTTCAAAACAGCTTTCTTTCCCTGTGTAGGAAAAGACCAGCATTAAATATCTTTGCAATAGAACTGTGAGCTAAAGCTAAGCCTTGATTTTATTTCTTTGACTGACTGACTGACTGACTGACTGACTGATTGACTGACTCACTCACTCATTAATTAATTAATTCATTCTATATCTATATGACAAAAAGAGCCAGTTTTATCTAGGTGTTAAGGTACCAGGCTAGAAACCAAAAACCCATGAGTTCAGGTCCCTCCTAGCCATGAAAGCTAGCTAAGTAATTTTGAGCCAGTCAGTTTCTCTCAGCCCAACTCATTTCAAAATATTGTTGTTGTAGGGAAAGAAGAAAGACGCAGGTGTGTTGGATATGTTGGCTGTCTTAAGTTATTTGTAAAAATAATAAAGGCGAGGTACAAATAAAATAAGTAAATAAATTTCTAAGGCAGCTATTTGTTCTCTCCATTAGTTTTTAGGGATTGGTTCAGCCATATATTTATTTTCATTGCCCCAAGGGATGGAATCCCATATATTTCCATAATAAAATACAAATGGAAATGATCTATCTATCATGTATCTATATGCATTTGAGTTATAGTTCTCAGAGTAGAAGAAAGCTAGAATCTGTCTGTCTGTCTGTCCGTCCGTCCGTATGTCCATCCATCCATCTACCCACCCACCCATCTATCTGCTATATTCTGGATCTTCTCCCAAGCCTCGAGTTAGGTTGGTTGGACCTGTGATGGAAATTTGGGATTGTAGAGGCTATTAGCAGAATTCACTAGCCATTCTTGTTCTTTATTTCCTTTTGTATTCTTCTGTTAACATACCCTTTATTTTTTATTTTATTTGCTTTTATTATACAGCACTCAGAATCAGTTTGGACAGTGCCTAAATTGAATAAAATAAATTAAATCTTTCAACAATCAGCAGTACTCAAGGCTGAACATATCTAGTTCTCTCATAGATTTTCAGATCCCTGATCATTCTAATCCTCATTGCCCTTCTTTGAACTTGTAATACCAGAACTGGATATAGTGCTTGAGGTGGGATTTGAATTATGCAAAAGAGAATGGAAGTCATTGTTCTTATCATTTTAAAATCAAATTACTATTGACAGTCCAATGTTGAATATTAATAAAACAATTGCTACAAACCTGCAGTTTTTCCAGACTGCTCTTACCTGTCTTGGTTGCACTATAAATATTTTCAATGGGGAAGACAACACCTAGTCCATACAACAGAACTTTTGCAAGTGCTGGGATAAGCTGAGTTGTAGTCACCAAAACATTTACACAATTAGGCCTACAAAACATAAAGCAAAGAATCAAAAAGTAAGTTACAGTGGATCTTTTCCTTTCTGGAACAAGGATTTTTGTTTTTCTACCTTATATTAATCTGGAAACAGTATGTAAGTTTTGCCAACAAGTCCCATTAAATCAATGATTAACACAGCTAGTAGTGACTAGACTTTTTAATGTTTTCCCTCTGTGTAATTTGCTAGAACTAAAACTATTCTGAAAGCGAAATATGTCATAGTTAATTACACAATAGGGATATAAATGGTGTAAAACTTCAATAGCATTGACCCTGTGTTCCTGTTGGGGTAGCCAGTTTCTTTCATTTCTTTTCCTGCTTTCCACAGAAAAGAGCCAGGAATGGGACCTTTGGAACTCCACCCATGTCCATAAATTTGAATGAAGATGTCCTTGAAATTAATATGCCTTTGGAGGACACAGGAGAAAAGTAAAACTTTTGCAGCTTGGAACAACCTGTTAAGCCACTCTTACCGGGAATGTATCAAATCCAATGCTTTCAAAGCATGTGTTAGCCAGAGATCAGTGAGTGCTTCCAGTTCTGCTCTTAACTGCAGCCAGCTTTCCCTCTTAGGAGCTCCTATTAAACCTACAAAGGAAGCAATATATGTAGTTAATTCCATGGGAAGACTCAGTACTTGGAGTCACTTCTACATGGTTTCTGCAAAGCCTGGAATCACAAGTTGGAATGAACTGGAAAATTTGTGCTCAAAAGGAAAGGGCTCAGTCATCCAATGTTAATAATGTAAAAATTAAAACAGGCTAAAAATTAAAAAAAAATATTTCAAGAGTAATACAGTAATAGAAATAAAAATTGATTAGAGGAAGAATATTCCTGCCTGCAATCACTCCTTTGGAGGTGATTTGCTGAAGTCCACCATGGCACTGACAAAGAGAGGAAGCAAGGATTACATCTATATATGCATACTCATGCTTTGAAGTGACCTTAATTCAGGATCCATTAGACTAGCTGACAGATGACCATGTAGCAGAGCAGGACTCACAATTAAATGTGGCAGTCTGTTTCACTGGATTGCACCTTGTACAGTCAGGAGATTCTTCCTCATGTTTAGGCTGAATCTCCTTTTTTGTTGGTTTAACCCATTGGTTCTGGTCTGCTCTTTGGGGCAACAGATAATAAGACCCTTTCCTTTTCTATGTGACAAGTCTTAAGATATTTGGAGACTGCTATCATATTTTGTCTCAGTTGTCTTTTCTGTAGACTAAACATTACCCAGATGATTTAACCATCTCATAGCACTTGCTTTCCAGAACCTTCAGCCTCCTCTGTTGTTCCACTTTGTAACTTCCCAAGGTGCCAGAACTGGATGCAGATATTGCAAGTGAGATCTCTCCAAGACAGAACAAAATGGAACAATTACTTCCCGTGATATGCATTCCATGACATTGTTAATGTAACCCAAGATAGTGTTTGCCTAGAATCTGATTGGTGAGAATTATTGCTACCAGAAGTATTAGTATGAAATTGTTAATATAATGTTTAGTTTAATATGCTGGTGGATAACTAAAAAGAGACAATTTTATTTAACTGTTGTTATAATATTTAACAATTTAATTTTAATATGATTTTATCTGTTCATTGCTCTTATTTTTTTGTGCATTCTTAAATCTTTTAAGATCGTAGCAGTTTACATTTTTTACAAATAATATAAATGAAAATAAAAAGATCTTCAAGGTCCTACACAAAGAGCTTTATCCTTTTTTTTTTTTTTTAAAGGGATTGTTAAGAAGTAGTTCACATATTGTATTTAACTATATTCAATGAATTTATTCACTATATTGTGTTAGCCCAAGCAGTTTGCTGGCCAGTCAAAACTTTGTATTATTTCTCAAGACACAAAATAGCTCCATTTTCAAATTATAATAAAAGGCAGAATAGACCCAATATTCAGACCATAGAACTGATAAAAAAATCCACTGATTTTTAGATGAATCACAGGAAAAGTAGAAATTCATAAAACACTTTCTCTCCTTTGGTGTTCCCATCTCTCTCTAAATTACATAATGTTCTTTGATTTTCTTTAAAGAACAGAAAAGCAAGGTTCTTTGGGAGATGAGAAGCTGACTTCCCTTATGGGTTGGGGAGACACTTACCACCAACATTGTTTTTGTAGGTGTTGTAGAGTTCTTTCACTCTCCGGTAGCGGAATGCTAATTTCCTCATCCAATCAACTCCCCCGTGAACTCCGGAGCCCAGACAAAGATTTGCTCCAGTATTTGAACTGTGAAAACCATCTGCTGAGAAATTATATGTGCTGTGGAAAAGGAAGGAAGAGAAGGAGAAGATGTGAAAAAAATAACCTAATTTTCCATTAGGATTGAGAAACTAGCAAATACAAATTAAGAGAAATTAAGACATGTTGCAGGCCTCTGGGCAAGTGAAAGACTGAGGGGGGAAAATCTCATGCTCTTTTCCCCTTCCCATCTCTCTCCTAGATGTTCTGTCTTTGCCAGTGATGCAGCTGTCATCTGATGTACCTTAATTCACTGTTGGTACAGGGAATCAAATCTTCAGTAAGCTTCCCAGACTTCCAGAGTTGACAAAAAGAAAGGTTAAGACCAAAATTCCAATTTATTAGTAAGTTGTTTTGTGCTACTGAAATAAGTTGTTTTAAGGCTACTGAAATAAGAGTTTTAAAAACTCTTGTCTAGCTCTTGAGTTTTTGAAAAATGAAAGGCTAATTGCACATCAATCCTTATGCTGCTGCCTCTTTGGTCTTATTTTTTTAAGAATACTCCCATTATATGAGTTGCACTGAAAACAAATAGTCATTGTACTCAAATGTGATAAAATACAGTTTCCTTCAAGTCATGTTTGACTCCAGCTAATTTTATGGAGATGTTTTTATACTTTACTGGGGAAACAATGTGTAAATGGTTTGTCATTGCCTTCTTCTGGGATTCTTTTTTAAATTTTCCAGTCTAGTTTGTAGTGCTGGCATTTCCTGATGGCCTTCTTCCAGAACTAATCTGCTTAGCTTTTCAAAATCTAGAGGATTAATTGAAATATAAGATATATATCTAGTTCACTTCTGAAGAAATTCACTTTAGACAGCCACTGGAAAACAATACAATAATTTTCCTATCACGATACAGAAATTCTAATATTCTAATATTCAAAAGCATAAAATATTTCCCAACATAGACATGAATTTATGCCATGGCTTTTTGTTCCTGATGGCAATATGTATTATTGAGTCTAGTTGTACTAGATTCTTCAAAACAGGGATGTCTTACCTTAAGTCTTGTCCATTGTCATCTGATGATACATCATCTATGTGTATCTGGTCACAATCCTGAAAATCATTTCAGAAACAGTCAGGAAACAAATACAGCATTGTGAAAAACAACTTTGCTGAGAGAAGATTCCACAACAATTTCTGGTCAATTACGGTAATCAGATTTCAAGCAGCAATTCAGATTAAGCATTTCTGTAATGTTATAGAGTTAAACTTGATAACACTCATAGACAATAAGTTCACTCATAGAACTGTTTATTCACCTAAGGTTCCCATGTTTTCTATTCATTCCAGGCAATAAAAATAAATAAAGTAATTATAAATTATAGTTCTATATAAATCACAGTTTTACAAGCCCAAGTGGGTGAGTTCACACAATATGCTAAAGAACTAGAATAGGAATAGAACAGAAGTTATGATGCCAGAATTCCAAATTACTGCTGGCTTCTAACAAGTGGTTAATGGGGAAGTCTTCAAGAAATTGCAAGTCATGGTCAGGTGACATAAGACTTAATGACCCTCAGTGATTCACTTAGCCTCAGCCAGAACTGATGAACTGACATTGTAACTCCCGCACGATCTTATGATTTTCAGTTTATAATTACATTGCTTAACAACAGTTGCCAGTTCTAATAGCAGTTGGTAAGTGAGGATTACTTGTACTATATATGCATATACACACAAATCACGGGTGGGATTCTGCCGGATTGGACCAGTTCGAGCAAACCCCTAGCTCCAAAGATCAGCTGAGAGTGAACTGGTTCGCTCTGATAATCATGTGGGCCCCTGCGCTGCACTGACCTTTATTGGCTCAGCTGATCAGTGCGGAAGAGCGTATTGCTGCTCCTCAGCTGTGTTACTCCCCTGAAGTAACATAGCAGGTAAGGATTTTTGCATTGCTGTTCACACGCAGGGTCACTGAACTGGTTGTTATACCGGCAACATCCCACCCTTGATACAAATACAATTTCTGCTTCAGAAAAAACCTTGTACTTTTACAGTTTTGCCTTCTTAGACTTTCTTAGAAACATTTGAAAACTTAGATAAAAACTCTGTTAAAAACTCAGCATTTACTTTAGCTCCACTGTAGACTTTAACAGATAAAAACATTTTTGCTATGGGCATAGCAATTCCATATTGATTGTTATATCTATAGTTCCTTCCTTCCTCAATCTTTTTCAGGCTGCATATTAAGTCAGGGCTGATTGTACAAACATGGCCTGACAAAATGGAATTAAAAGCACTTTTGAGACAATTAAAAGCACATTTCTATAATCGTGCTCCCAGGCTTTCCAAAACGATAAAACCATTCACAACCATGCATGTGAATTATGAAAACCACACAGGAACAATATTGTCGCAGTCCACTCAACTTCAGTTGCTCTGAGCAGCACAGCTATGTCAGGAGAAAGGTATTTGAGGAAGATCTGCTTTTTTCATTTGTGAATGAACTGTTCTCTACGCTAAAGTTTGACAACAGTAGCTATCACATTTCTGACTCAATAAAGTACCATGACACTTGGTGAGACACTACCTCATAGTCCACTGCTGATTGATACTATCATGTTACTGGGCAAAATGCAGCAAAACTGGACAAGGCTAGAATATAGCTCATAGTATTACTCCATTACTATGTTACCAGACTAATTTTTCATTCTTGCAGGTTTTGCTTTTGAGACTTGTTGAGGAAAGCAGGAAGAAGTGAACATCTGGGTGATTGAATGTAAAGCTCAAGTTTTTCTCAAATATAGGTAATGACTTATTTCTAAGTGCATGGTTCACACCTGTTAGCTTTAATTGATATGCTAAGATCTTATACTGTAGGGTACTTTGATTAGTGAATCTCATGCTGGCCATGTGGGCAGTTAAAATAAACATAGGTATGACTTGTGGTCTTCCAAAGCATGTGTTATCATGCCTTCATATTTAAGAGCATTTAATTGGGTAATCAAATGTGAACTAATGAAAGTAACTCAACAAAAGACAGTATATACTCAGATTGAATCCTTGGATTTTATCAATAAGGAGAAATCAGAATAATAAAATTCAAACAATCAGGTCCAAACCAACATTTTGAAAAAAATAAAACCATAAAATTGCAGATTCAACTAAGAAGCATCACAAGGATATCGATGGTATCAATTATTACAAATGGTAAAAAAAATTATTTGCTAGATAAATAATTTATTAGACTTGATAAAACATTACCCATACGTGCAGACATATACAAATATTCCATTTTATAATCTGATAAGATATCTCTACTTAGATTTTATTGATTTTATTTACTTAACATTATTTCTAGGCTATTCCAATCCCAAAGGATTTGAATTCAGGTAAGTTTATTGTAGTCATTAATCAGCAGAAATCCCAAAGTATTAAATTTGCAGAGGAAAAAAAGTAAAAAGCTAAAAATCACACCATCAAAACAGATCAATATGTTGCTGGATTTCTTTTGCAGAATTGTGTAGTACTGGGGGTGAGGCTACAAAGAATTAATGGGACAAGTCTCCAAACCTGATTTAAATTATTGTTTTTAACTAAAATACAGTTTATTCCAATGAGGCAAACTGAATTAATTAAGTTAATATGTCAACTGGGATTTAAAAAACAAGTTGAGACTACACTTGAAGGAACTTCCTATGCAACTGAAACAATAAAAGATTATGTTGCATCTGAGCTGAATTGAAAAAAAACTAATGTGATTCCTCATCCCTCATACAATAAAGAACTGTGCTTGTGGGATAAAATCAGTTGCACATCCCTTCCTAAACCACTTGATGGTGGTGTAGCATATTTCATGCTTAGTATTCTCTTCTTTCAAGAATCCTTCCTGCTTTAGGCCAGACTTGATGAGACCTTCTGAGCCTCTAATGCAGGGCTCTCCAACCTTGGCAACTTTAAGACAGCTTTAAGCCAGCAAAACTGGCTGAGGAATTCTGGGAGTTGGTCCACAAGTCTTAAAGTTGCCAAGGTTGGAGACCCTTGCTCTAATGCACTGTTTTGTTTTTAGATTGTAGTGCAGACATCAGGTCTACCAATCTAACAAACTCACCATTTCATCTGATCAAAAGTTCTGAGAAGCATTTCTTCCTGCAGGCCCTACATTTGTCCTAAAGGAGTAAAAGCAAGCTGATGGGGAAAGCACTTTTGCTCAGAAAAATGACCCCCCAAAAAAGTCAAGCATGTCTTCTAATACTCTGATCAAATGCTCTGCTCTCCTTCTGTTTTAATCAATGTATTTCTGTCTAGGCTGTCTCCTACATCACATCCAATTTGAACCCTGAGAGAGCCACTCTAGCCAGAATTTGGGCATTGGTTTCCATCAACTGTCACACAGTATTTCTTCCTGTATAACCACCAAATAGATGAATTGAGACTGTCGACTACTTCCCTGATTGAAAATTTGGGGAACTTCAGTATGCCAAATAGGTGCCAGGAATGAAGAGGCCAGTGATAGTTTTAAGAGGTGAAAAATGAGACTTTTTGAGGGGGGAGGGAATTTTACATTCTTTTGACACAGACAAGAAAAAAAAATCAGATTCTGACACATTTAAACATATTTTTAATTAATGTTCATGTCTTTTTCTGATAAAACAACCTTATGAGGTGGGGGAGAGAGTGAGTAGCCCAAAGTCACCCAGCTGGCTTTCATACCTACGGCAAGACTAGAATTCAGTCTCCTGGTTTCTAGTGCCTTAGGCCTGGTGCCTTAGTCACTAGATGAAACTGGCTCTTTGTTGAAATGGAAAAAAAGATTAATTTTCGACTGAATTTACTCTATTATTGTATTGTATATTATTATTATACTCTATTTACTGAAGTGAATACAAATAAAAATCACACACCGGGACTTTTACATGCATTTTCACTTTGAAAATAGCCAGAATTTTGACTTAAAGTATTAGTAGGTGGAAATTACTATTAATAACTAGAATCTAATAATAATTATAGGTGTAATCTAAATATTTATGAAAATAAATTGATGTTATAAAGTTGTTTATTTCCTTTGGTAATCTGTTGAAAGGAATGCTATGTTATCCATGGATATTTCAACCACAACACAACGCAAACTGCTCCATTCAGCTGGGTAAACCAAACTGAGTATAATTTTAGCTCTGTAACTTTATTTTGTGGTTGTGTATAGCACATTCATTTTAGTCAGAGGACCCAGTTTGTCACATGTGTCATTATACTGGAAATGCCAGATTCTGAATACAAGCTCCCAGATATTACATTTTGTGCTTAACTTATGAAACGTTAGCTAGTATTTAACCTAGTAAGGCATTATAATAGTCTAAAGTGTTTTAAAGCTGTCTTCAGATTTGTAAATTCCAGATTGGTAAAAAGAGAAAGAAAAAGAGACCATGTTTAACTGACAACACCTAACCTTTTATCTCCATCCATGGCCTAGCAGGTAAACTGATGGAAGTTCTTACTTGGTGTCTGGTGGTTGTGATGGACTGCATGGGAAGTACTAAACTTAAATTTAATGCCAGAAAGATGGAGTGTTTACTAATCCAGAAACAATCTGAGTTCATGATGGCTGCCAATCCTGAAGGCCTTTTTTTAAGACCTTTTTTTTAAAAAAAAAAAAAACTTTATTAATTTTTAAAGACATACAACACACAAACACACAGAAACACAAAACATAAAAAAACCTCTTTTCTGAAAGTTGCTTAGTCCTGGGTTAAAACTCTTGGTACAGACACAAATTCAAATTCATATTCATTTTGCATACCATTCCATATCTTATTAACATTTTCAATTTTCTATATAGCTTCTCCTCTCTTTTAAATTTTCTTAATTTTATTTTATTTATCTCATCTCGATTCGAATCATAATATTTATTATTCTTTGTCTGTTCTATTTCCAGCTATCCATTTATCTTTCTTCTTTTAAAAAAAACTTCTCCTGTACACTAATTGGAGTATGATGCCTTTATCTCTTCCCCCTATATTTATAATACTTAATATAGAATGCATTACTTACATTGGGATTCTGTCTGGTACATTCTAAAATTATACAGTATTATCAATACCAATACAAATCTATTCATTAATATTAATATTCATCTATATCTTAAACATTTAGCACATTACTTTTCAATTAAATCACATACTTTTATGGAAGCACCTATTTTCCATAGTTATCTACCTATTGTAAATCATTATTTCATTAAAATATTCCCACTCTCCTACTTCAAATCTCTCATTTCTGAAAAATTTCACTAGGATAACATAATCTAATCATTAATATTAACAATCATTTATATCTTAAGCATTTTACCCATTTCAATTAAATATCATGCCTTTATGGGAACACTTATGCTTTCCAAAGTTATTTCCCTCCCCCACATCACATATCTTAAATCATTGTTTCATTGGAGTGCTCCCCTTTTCTGAACAAAAATTTCACTAAATTATACTAAATATTTTATCACATTTAAAATTGCATATTATTTCCAATTTTCTAAAGTTATTTCTAAGTACAAATGTAAAAATACAATCTTATGTACCTTTCTAGAATCCCTTTTTCAATAAAATTTACCCATTATCTCTAAAAAGCTTTTGTTTCTTTGCATCTTGCTCCACGCTATTAAGATTTCTCATCCCTTCCTTTCTCCCTTGCTTATTCTTCTCCTTATCCTCTTTAACCCTTTGTCTCTCCACCTCCCTTTTATTCTGCTTTCCTCCTTTCTGTTGTTTTCTAACTTAATATCTCCTTTTCACCTTATTCTTCCCTTTTTTGATTATTTTTCCAAATCTTAAAGTCTTCTTTTCCTTTTTCTCCTCCTCCTTTCCTTCCCCGATCAAAGTCACTTGTTCATCAAAAATGGCTTCTTCTGGCTTCCGGTTTCGCGTGGCTTCGGGGCAGCAGGAATTCGCGACAGCTCGCGATTCCTGCTGTGCTAGCCGTCGAGGTACCCCCGATCCAGATAGGTCAGGGGGATATGGCTGCCCTGTAGGGACAGCTGAAGAGAGAGGGGAGTCGGACAGGGAGGTGGGGGTGTCGCAGACCCCCCCCTTTTCCGGAAAAACCCCTTTTTCCCAAGGCGGTGGAGCGGCAGTCAGCAATGGCCGCCACGAAGAAGCCAGCAACCGGGTAAGATTGCGCTGGAGGAAATGTGAAGAGTGAAAGTTTTGTCTGAGCCGGGTCAAGTAACATCCTTTAAATTGCCTGGAACTGAGCTGTTTGAATTGCTGGAGGATACATTGAATCCCTAAGAAGAGCGAAAGCGGCGGAGAAGCTGTTAAAGGGAACTTTTGTTTTTTCTTCACTCTCCCACCCCATGGAAACAGCAGAAATGTTTGGATTTATTGGACATTGAAAGTGAATTGTTTTGAGAGTTGAAGCTAAGGGACAAAAGGATTCTTGGACATTGAAAAATTTAAGAGATTGGAAAACCCTTGTTGGAGGTATGGATTTCTGATTATTTAAAATTGACATTGCAAGTGGGAAGGGAGAGGAAAAAAAATTGGAGCAGAAGCTGAAAAAGGAGGAGATTGCCTAGAATCCCAAAGAAAGATATATGGTAATTGGACCTCTTTGTTTAAACATTAACCCCAGAAAGAGAAAGAGAAGAAGGAAGAAAAGTATTAACTTTTGGAACTTTTTTTAAATTGTTTTTGATTAAAAATACTTGTGGTTGTTTTGGGAAAAGTTTCTCTTTTCATAATGGCATTGTTTGTGGATGAACTAAAGACTGAATATCAAAAATATAAAAAGGAAGATACTTTGGGTGCTTTGTTTCAATTCTTAGAAATGGCGTTATGTACTTATGAAAAGTTGATTACGCATCAGAAGGACTGGGACAAGGAAGAAGAGGAAGAAGAAGCCATCTTTGATGAACAATGGGTCCCTTCCGGAGAGGAGGAGAAAAAGGATAAGAAAAAGGGGATTTTAAGAATTATAAAAACAACCAAAAAAGAGAAAAATGAGCGAAAAGGTGGAGGCAAGGTTAGAAAGCAAAGGAAAAGGAGTAAGAAAAGGGAGGAGGAAAAACAAAGGGGTAAAAAGGGCAAGGAGAAGAATAAGCAAGAGAGAAAGGGGGGGAGGAGAAGCCTTAATGGGGGGAAGCAAGATCTAAAGAAAAAAAGTTTATTTAGAGACAATGGGTGAATTTAATTTAGGATAAAAGAGGGATTCTGGAGGGTACATAAGTTTGTGTTTTTATATGTGTATTTAGAGTATAAAATTCATTGTGTAATTTTAGAATCTTTTAAACAGAATCCCAAGAAAAATTGTTATACGAAGTACTTTTAAGTTAGGGTAATGAGTTATAGACGTTACTTCAATTGGTGTATAGGAGAAATATAGTAAAAGAAAAAAGATGAATGGATAGTTGGAAATAGAACAGACAAAGAATGTTATTGAAAATGGTAATAAGATATGGAAGGATATATAAAGGTTTTGTTATGGGTTTTTTTTTGGATTTTGTATATTGATAAAAGGCAATAAAATTTTAATTAATAAGAAATAATTTGGATGAAAAGGAGAAGTAGGGATAAGATATGAAGTTAAATAGATAAAGTATTGATACTATAATTTGGAATTGTTATGCTCTATTGGTTTTTTATTATTATTTTTTCCTAGAAAAGAATTTATAAGCTGTTATGCCTTGCATTGTTTTTATAAAATTGATAAAAATGGTTTTTATATATATATATAAAAAAGAAAATGATAATAAGATATGGAAGGATATATGGGATGAATATGATGTTTGAATTTGTGTCTGTGTGAAGAGTTTTAACCCGGGGTCAGACAACCTTCAGAAAAGATCTTTTAGTTTTGTTTATGTTTTGTGTTTTGTATGTTTGTATATTGTGTCTTCTGTAAAATTAATAAAATTTGTTTAAAAAAAAAAAAAGAATCAATAAAACCTTGGAGGAATGTTAGATGAGAATAATTGTAAACAAGTCAGAAAGAAATGAATATGATGACTATAAAATGGATAAATATAGAAAAGAAATGAAATTGAATAAGAGTAAAGAGAAATAATGAGAAATTTGCTGAAAAATATTTATGTGTCCATATGGAAATGGGATAAATTAGAATTATGTTGTATAAAAATAATGTTTTATCCGACTTGTAAAAATTTATAATGTTAAGAGGTTTTATGTACTTAATGGTTAATGATGTGTTGTTTGTCTTTAAAATTAATAAAATTTGTTTCAAAAAAAAAAAAAAAAAGGCTTCTTCTTTGTCCCAGTCATCCTGCTGCTCATTCAGCTTTACATAAGTGCAAACCGCCATTTCTAAAAATTGAAAAAGAGTGCCAAAAATGTCCTTCCCTTCTTTTTCATATTTTTGATATACAAGTTTCAATCCATCCACAAGTGATGCCACTGTGTAGCGAAAAAGTTTTTCCAAACAACCACCCAAGCGCTTTTAATCAGAAATAGTTCTCAGAAGTTCCAAAATCACCAAACAATCCAAACAAGCTGTTTCTTTTAGATACCTTCTCCTTCTTCGCTTTCTCTTTCTGTGGTTAAAGTTTAGTCACAAAGTTCCCTTTAAAATATATCTTTTAAAGGTCTTATTGATGTTTAGTAACTCTTTAAAATTCTAGGCAATTTTCTCCTTATTTTCAAATTTTGCTCCAATTTTTTTTTCCCTCTCCCTTCCCACTCACAGCCAAAAAGATTTTTTTCATCCGCTGTCAAGGAAGGAGAGTGAAACAACAATTAAAAAAAAACTTTCCCTTTTAGAATATTTGCAGCTTGTAACACTCACTGGAAACAATGAATCCTTAGCAGCCTTCAAGATTCCAGGGCACTTTCTCTTGCCTTGTCCCGGTTGAAAGCAACTTTCATATTTCTTCCAACTTTCTCCCTCCTGCACCTGCTTGTCCGGCTGCAGATTTCTTCATGGCGGCCATTGCTGACTGCCGCTCCTCCACCTTGGGAAAAGGGGGTTCTGCTGGCTGGGGAGGGGGTCTGCGACACCCCCAAGCCCCTGTCCGGATCACCCCTATCTTCAGCTGCCCCTACAAGGCAGCTATATCCCCCAGATCCAAACGGATCGGGGGAACCTTGGCGGCGAACACAGCAGGGATCGCGCAGTATCGCGAATCCCTGCTGCCACCGAAACCTTGCAAACCGGAAGTCCCTTTTTTAAAGACCTTAAAGACCTGGTTCTGTGCCTGTACCATGAATGAACAGACCTGATGTCTGCTAAATAACCAGATCAACTAAAGTTTACATAAGGGATGCAGTTTGCATAATTTACAGAGAAAGTATGCAATCTTGGACTATACCACAAGCCATAATCCTAAATTTCCTATTATGTGGAAATGAATTAAATAGAGGGGAGAAAGATAACCTTTTTCTTTCTAACTATATTAGAATTTGGGCATGTGATAATAATCTTGTTTGCATGGTTGTTATGGTATTCAAAGTAGATATATTATTCTACTAGAAGAGAATATATGTAGCTCAGGGCTGAACTGTGGAGTCCTTGATGCTCTCTGAGCTGGGTGGTTTGCTTGCAAATGTTTCTAGGTAACATCATGTCAGATTTTGCAGCAGAAATTCAAATCCAGAAAATACACAGATGACTGATTCAGCAGGATTCATTAACTTCTTTATATACATAATAACATTTTGAAGTAAAGTTTACAATATGAGTAGTTTCTTCCAACATGGAAAGGTTACAAGCAAAAACACAAACAGCAGCTTAAAGTAGAGATCAATTTCAGGTTCACTTTAGAGCTGAAGCACAGAGCTAAGCCCAGACTCCTCTTTAAGTTTCAGCCCCCAATGCAGTTCCCATTGGCTGACCTTGTTAACTATGTCTCTGCCAATTCATGAATATTCTGACACATCATCAGTGCACTAAGCAATGAACTGATGATGTTATCTAGTTGGTTAATGAAACACCTGCAAGAAAACAACCCAGCTCAGAGAGTAGAAAGGACTCCATAGATATGTTGTTCCTTAGATGGTTTTGGTGGTCCAAGGTATATTTAGAAACATCGAATGCCCAGATGTAAAGCAGTACATTTAAATATTGCAATGAAATGAAACAAGAAAGCAAACATGTTCAAATAAGAGGAAGCACATTCACTGTGTTCTTACTAAGTTGTGGTAACTATTTCCATTTGATTATTATTAACTAGCTTAGTGACTTCCATACTTGAAACAGGAAAATTACTGAAGCAAACATGTATGCACATTTGCTTTAGTTTTCTTTTCCTAATTTTGATACATGGGACATGAATCAAGAATCATCTGCAACCTTCAAAGTAGTCCTCGGTGGAGAAGCCTCAGGCCGTGATTAAGGTTCAGAATTTTTTGCTTTGCTTGATAAAAGGAAGAAGGGGAAAAGAAGAAAATGATGATTGTTTGAGCCAGCACCTCCAATCTAGTGCCCTCTAGTTTTCATAATTCCCAGCTAGACGATAGAAAAAAATAAAATGAAACAAAATCAGTACCTACCTCCAGGTCATTAAAGAACAGATGTGTATCTGCAAGATTGAAAATCATTTCTTCCATCATAAGGCCTATCCGAACTGATGTAGTAGTGTCCTGTTGGGGAAAAATAAAAGCCATTTATCTTTCTACCTATCTGTTTTGACTCTCAGAGTGAAAGTTCAGGAAAGTAAATATTGTGGGCTTTAATTCTGAAAGGACATTTTCTGCTGTAGAAGTAGGAGGACTATTTTTATGAATAGGCTATAAGCAGAAGTGGGATTCTACCAGTTCGCACCTATTCACTAGAACCAGTTGTTAACATTCTAAGCAGTTGGGAGAACTGGTTGTTGGAAGAAATTACTGGCCTAATCCTGTAAGGAAGGCAGGAAGGAAACATTCTGGTGTTGCTTACAGAAACTGCCTCTCCATTAACCCTTATTACATTCTTGACAAGACTAGACTTCCTGTCTCAGGAACCTCTCTGGAGTTACAATGGCACTGAAAAAAGTGACTTATGACCATTTTTCACACTTACAACTGCTGCAGCATCCCCATAGTCATGAGAGGCCAGGCAAAGAGATGCATGTCTCGATGTGAGTGATATTGAGTTGGCCATGCCCAGCCAATAAAATGACCACCAAGCCATGTCCACCCAGTCACATGACCACCAAGCCATGCCCACCAACTAAGCCATACCCACAGAACCAGTTGTAAAAAAATTTGAATCCCACGCCTAGCTATAAGTGTAGATGTTCATTCTCATAGGAATCCTAATTCACATTCTTATTCTCCAAAGGAATAATTTTAATGATAGACATTAAAGGCAGAAGAACAGGTTCATAGCATGATAAAATTGAAAAATCACATCGTCTTGGATAGGATTCTACTACCATATTCTGTCTTAACCTTGAAGGTTGTTGTGATATTAAAAATGTGATTTTGAATTTATTAGAGGGTCACCATGCAGATACAGATGCAAATGAAATGCAACGGAATCCATGGGCGGCTCAACCTGGTTTTTTATCTTAAAAATTTACACTAGCTTTAAAAAAATGCAACATCCCTGTGAAAATCAAGTAGTACCAATGTCACATTTTGTGACTCAACACTGATCAGGATGGTGGTGGATAGGAGAGATTATCGCCAGAGATTTATACATATGGTCTCACTTAGTTTACCCTCCACAATCTGTGCTTTGCTCTGTAATAAATATTCCGAGTTAAATCTTTGAACTGAATAATCTGTTTGATGCCAGCTTGAATGGGAACATTTATTAAAGCTCCTCTTACTGCAAAAAAGAAATAAAGAAAAATTGTTCAACTCATTGCAAGACCATTGCAAAGATGAAGGTGAATGTGAACTGAAGAATTTGAGTGCATGAAAGGCCTGTTTGCAACACTCCGTTGGAGTTTCTCACTTGTGTTTATTAGCATGACTGTGAAACTCATTGTCCCAAAATAAAATTTCAGGCTCTGAAACCCTGGCTCTTAGTTTTATTTTGAAAACAGACAACAAACAAACATTTGCTTAGGCTTGTTCTAAAATGCATTTAGCAATTTCTCTCTCCATTTTTAAAAATTGTCTGCCCCTATCTGTATCAATTTGGCTGGACTTCTGCGTTCAATTCTCCCCCAAGTTCCCTTCCTCCATCATCACCAGTACAACCCCTGCTGACATTGCAACAGGAAGTTGGAGGCAAATTTATCTTTGGCAATCTCTCAAACGCAAGTCACTCTTTGTCTTTTCAGTTTGTGCTTCCAAATAATTCACAGTCAGGCTTAGGTTTTAAGTGGTAAACTGTTAAGACTTGTACGCTGCCATTCGTGAATGGCCAGGGCTTGAGTGCTCTTCCATCTTACCCAGGTGTCAATTCACCTGATATTCCAAATGTTTGTATTATGAACTTCTACATCTCTTTTGCTTTTCAAATAAAAAATAAAAAACAAGCAATATGCACAAAAAGCTCCAAGCACCAGCTACTCTTGTATTGAAACAATCAGACTTTTCTACCTTCCTGCCAAGTACTTGCTGATGCCATGAACAAATAATGACTTTTCCACCAGGGAGAAAGCATTAATTAAGCATATTTGTCAGATTTCCATTCTACAAGGAGGAGGGGGGTTATCTCTTGGAGATGTCAGCCAAAGGTGAAAGGCAGATTACTGCACAATGCAAGGCCTTCCAAGTTAAATCTCATCTTTGTGGTTAGCTTTTAATAATAAAGTTGTCACCAAAGAGTTTAATGGTTTTAATTTGGTTTAATTACTTGGAAATGGAACCAGTTTTGTTTGCTTGTATTAACTAGAAAGAAAGGAGATTGGGAGGGGGAGAAAAGAGAGAGTGCCACATGCCTGAGTAAGGATAGGCTAGCTTTATTCTTTAGTTGTCGAGTGTTATGCCTTGATGAGAATATAAGAAAGCAATTATACCACTTAGTATTTAAGCAAATTTGTTTGAGTTCCAGAACAAATTCTACTTCCCTCTACCAATGCCGTTTGTTCCATTCTTCTCTAATTATTTATTTTAAAATGTTGCTTAGGGAAATCATTTATGTCAATAAAAGAGTCAGACTGGATCTCTTTTGACAACTGTTTTTTTATAAGCAGTCATGAATCTTTTCATAAAACAAATTCATATAATGGCAAATTAACGGTTGCCAGGAGGCACAGGCACAAGCAGGATTAATATAAGAATCTTGTATACAGAAGAAGGCAAAATGCTTTCAAGTGCTTAAAAGAGATTCTTTTTAATCACATCAATCATTTTAGATAAATTATCAAAAATTGAGACAACCATGTATATAACAGAATGGCTTAATGAGTTAAGCTATTGCTAGAAGGAATATTAAAGTCTGTTTTCTGCCTTAAGAATATGTATGGTGTTTTTCTCCCAGTTAAGCCAAACACTATTATGCTTTCCTCTTCCAACCAGACCAAAAGAAAGAAAATGCTTAATACAAGAGAGTTTGTATCTTCTATTGCATAGACCCCCTTTAAATACCTTTTGTGGCCATAGACCACTAAGACTTAAGATTTACATCATAACATTTCCTCAAGACTTTGTGGACTCCCTGTGACAACATCAGTGGACCACAGGGATCTGTGGACCGCAAGTTGAGAACCATTATTCTATTGTACATCCAGTGCCTTTCCACAGAGTGAATGCCCTTTAACTCCTGTCAATTATATTTTTTTGGTATCTTTTCTGTAGCAGACTTTGCCCTCTGGGATCATGTATGTACGAATCCTGCCTCCCTCAAGATATCCCACTTCCAGGCCTGTCCCTGCCGAGTCTGGTTTTGAATGTTGGGAATGCTATCTAGTCCTATCAAGATGTGTTAGTTCTGGTTTTAACTTATGCACTCTAAGCCACCCTGTGACTTTCTGGGGCCAGACAGCTCTAGCAAATGTAACCTAGGGCATTTCTATTTTTGTAAGGCATTTACCACTCTTAATTTTGAGGTTATCTAACGATCCTTGAGTTGGCAGAAAATTTCCCCGTGACTCTTCTGCCTTACAGAGTAGATTTCCCCTGAGTTCTATGGAGTCCCAACCCTGTTGTGAACTTGCAAAGTCTTTTAACATGCCCTGGGACAGGTGGGTTTATTTATTTATAATTCATACTGTCTTAGTGGATTTCTGTCACATGATCATGACTGGGCTTCATTTTGTTCTTTTCCTGAATGTCTCATTGGATATTGTTGTTCATGGTTTGCTCATTTAGACTATTTATATTTCCTTATTTATTTTAGTTTTAATATGTAAATTTCCTAGTATCACCTCCATTTGTTTAAATAAATGTGAACCTAATAAAACTAATTCTGAGAAATGTGCTGTCCCTGTTGCTTATTCCGATTCTGCCTCTATAATGTTGTATTTGATCCATTGCAATCCCCTGGCATCTTTCCCAGGTAACAGGTGATAAAGTCCAACAGATTTTATACAAGTTGAGGTTGCCCTTAGACAGTGGTAGAATAAAGGAGAAAATATATATATTAATTTTGATGTACAGTAGCTGAGAGTGACTTCAGACTGGTTTACTCAGAATCTGGAAGTGAGATGGAAGTATCTCCTCTTATGGAAACACAGCTGTGACCAAATATTGGCAGGGCATGTCTGTATCCTGGTTAGGTGCAAGGGAGGAAAGACTGTCGAGATTTATATGAAGGTGTGTCCTCATTCTACCAGTCTTTTCACTTGTACATAGAGCTCCAAAGAGGAGAAAAAGTGGTCCTTGTGCATCTCTGCACACTGGCTGGAAAAGGCACACTATCCCATGTTATGAATAAGTTTTAATCCATATATTGTTAAAGATAATTTCAATAACTACCCAGTGGATTTTACAACAGATTTTAAAATTAAACGTGGGCCTGGGAGATGGCAAGGAAGAAAAGACTAAGAAGGCAAAAGACTGATGGAGAGATGAGGATTTACAAATGATAAGCTGTGTTTTAATCACTAATGGAGAGAAACAGCAATCACTCTCATGGTCATGCCTTGCTTTCTCTACTTTCATGTCAATCCATGAGAGTCAAATACAAGTAGTCCTCGACCTACAACAGTTCACTTAGTGACAGTTACAATGGCCCTGAAAAAAGTGACTTATGACTATTTTTCACACTTATGACTGTTGCAGCATCCCCTTGGTCATATGATTTAAATTCGGCTGCTTAACAACTTGCATTTATGACAGTTGCTGTGTCCTGGAGTCATGTGATCACCTTCTGCTACCTTCTGACAAGCAAAGTCAACAGCAGAAACCAGATGCACTTAACAACCATGTTACTAATTTAACAACTGCAGTGATTCATTTAATAAATGTAGCAAGAAAAGTTGTAAAATGGAGCAAAACTCACTTCACAAATTTCTCACTTAGCAATGTAAATTTTGGGTTCAGTTGTGGTCGTAAATTGAGGACTAGCTTTTCCTGATTTTTGTATCTCGATTTGGAAAGCCAGATTTGAAAAATAAAATGTAAATCAGGATGAACGTATTTATAATTTCTGTCAGAAACATAAAACAGTTGCAGCTTTTTCTGGGACCGTGCATTGGCCAAACAATTCTGGAGAGGCATTTGGATTAAAATGGTCATGTGAGATGCTGCATAAGTGCTCATGGACACACCAGATTGTCTTAGATTCCAGATTGCTTTACAGCAGGGGTATCAAACTCAAGGCCCGGATCCAGCCCACGGGGTCCTTAGATCTGGCCTGCAGAGCTGCCCTGGAAACAGTGAAGGACCGGCCCATGGTGCTTCTGCCAGTGAAAACGGAGGTCAAGAGGGCCCCTCCAAGGTCAAATGCAACCCTCATGCAGCCCTCAATGAAATCGAGTTTGACATTCCTGCTCTACAGTCATAGCACATTCTATTCCAGCTATTTTGTGCTAAATGCACTACCCTGCCAGCAAATTCAAAACGTCTTGAAGCTGCCTGTATTCATTATATTCTTTTATTATTTAGCACTGAATACATGATTTAGCTTCCATCTGCTTAAAGCAAATATTTCCAACTTCCTACAAAAACTCTTTCCAAATTTTATTCATATTGAGTTAATCCAGCCATTTATGAATTAAAGCATATTTGTTTTTATAATCTATTTGATAGAATTCCAAAGAATTGTGTTTTTCTCCCTTCTAAGTTTCATTTTTCAAGAGGGGTGACTCTTAATAGGCTCCAGTGGCTTTTAATATTCCAAGGTACCCAGTGCACATGAGTAACAAAATGTAAATAAACACAGCTGAACCAGGAAGAAGAGTGAAGGTTTTCTCATTAACGAAATAAAATAAACAGATGTTCTTAAGAACTTTGCCTTGTGTTTCTTGAAGGAATGGAGGGCTCTTTAGATATCTGTGCAGCCCTGATGGGGCCTATACTTATTAGGCCAATTCCCAAACAAAGCAAAGAATACATGCCATGCTGAATTGGCTAATAGAGGTCAAGGGAGAGGCAGATAGTTGATCGGAACTCAAGCACTGAGAACCTTTACAAACCAAACAAGTGGATCTGACCCCCTACAATTAACTTTTTAACTGCCAGTTTTTACTTTTTCCTAGTACAAGAATAGTAAAAGTAAAGTCTTAGCTAGTAAAAGTTCAAACAACATTTTCACTGTTTTTCAGATAAGGTACTAATTTTACGACAAAATTACTTTGGTAACTGCACATTAAATCTCAACTCTACCAATTTTTATGAGAAATTTTCATGAATGATCCAGTGACAAATTGTGCTCCATCCTGCTTTACATTTTGAGTTAAGTACATTATAGGGAAACAAGTATTTTAAAAGGGTGTTATGAAAGTGATTATTCAGAATATAATTCTATTCTTAACTCGTACAGTTAACAAAAAGGCACTACTTTGTAAAATTCGAATACCTGCCTGGTAAGAATGTCATGAAAAAGACTATAAGGTATCTATCCACTATATAGCTGGCAGACCTTCTCCGTTACGGCCCCTGGATTTTGGAACTTCTTTCCAATCTACCCTAAAATTTTCTGCTGGGTATCCAGCCGTTATTGGAAGCCCAAGATTGCTTAGGTGCAGACAAAGTAAACTAAGTGCTGCCATTGCTGAGGCACTTTCAGCATTTATAAAGAGGGTAGGTACTGGTAGAAAATGTCCATCCCTTCATCTTTCCTTTCCCTTTTTCTTCAAGGGCCCCTACTCTTTCAAATTTAAAAGGTGCTTGATTGTGCATCGTTGAGGGAGAAAACCAAAAAGAGGGAAGAGTTGGAAAAAAGCCAAGATAGAAGATAGAAGAAACTGTTCCGGTTCCGCGTGGCTTCGGTGGCAGCAGGAATTCGTGACCGTCCGTGATTCCTGCTGTGCTTGCCGCCGAGGTGCCCCCAATCCAAATGGATCCGGGGGATATGGCTGCCCTGTAGAGGCAGCCGAAGAGAGAGGGGAGCCGGACAGGAGGTAGGGGGTGTCGCAGACCCCCTCCTCATCCAGAAAAACCCCTTTTTCCTGAGGTGGTGGAGCGGTGGTCAGCAATGGCCGCCACGAAGAAGCCTGCAACTCGGTAAGATTGTGCTGGAGGAAGCAGGAAAAGTGAAAGTGCTGGCTGAGCCGGGTCAATCAACATCTCTCAAACTCTCTGGAACTGAATTGTTTGAATTGCTGGAGGATACATTGTATCCCTAAGAAGATTGGAAAGCGGTGGAGAAAGCTGTTAAAGGGAAACTTTTTTTTTCTTCACTATCCCACCCCATAGAAACAGCAGATGAAGATTTGAAATTTATTTGAGCACTGAAGGTGAATTATTTTGAAAGTTAAAGCCAAGGGACAAAAGATTCTTTGGACATTGGACTTAATAATTTAAGAAATCGGAAAACCCTTATTGGAGGTATGGATTTCTGATCATTTAAAAATTGTTGTTGTAAGTGGGAAGGGAGAGGAAAAAAATTGGAGCAGAAGTTGAAAAAAGAAGAGATTCTAAAGAAAGAAAGATATATGGTAATTGGACCTCTTTGATTAAACAGTAACCCCAGAAAGAGAAGTAGAAGAAGGAAAAAAAAAGTATTAACTTTTGGAATCTTTTTTGAATTATTCTTGATTAAAAATACTTGGGTGGTTGTTTTGGGAAAAGTTTCTCTTTTTATGATGGCATCGCTTGTGGATGAATTAAAAACTGAATATCAAAAATATAAAAAGGAAGAACAAGATGGAAAAGATACTTTGGGCACTTTATTTCAATTTTTAGAAATGGCATTATGCACTTATGAAAAGTTGACTATGCAGCAGAACAACTGGGACAAAGAAGAAGAGGAAGAAGAAGCCATCTTTGATGAACAATGAGTTTTTTCTGGGGAGGAGGAGAAAGAGGATAAGAAAAAGGGGATTTTAAGGTTTGAAAAAACAACCAAAAAAGAGAAAAATGAGATGAAAGGTGGATGCAAGGTTAGGAAACAACAGAAAGGGAGTAAGAAAAGGAAGGAGGAGAGACAAAGGGGTAAAAAGGGCAAGGAGAAGAATAAGCGAGAGAGAAAGGGGGGGAGGAGAAGCCTTAATGGTGGGAAGCAAGATTTAAAGAAAAAAAGCTTATTTAGAGACAATGGGTAAATCTAATTGAAAAAAAAAAGGGGATTCTGGAAGGTACATAAGATTGTGTCTTTATATGTGTATCTAGAGTAAAATGCTTAAGATATAAATGAGTATTAATATATATGATTAGTTTTTTTTAATGATATGGATAGTGCTTATATAGGATTTTATTTAGTTATTGCTGGGTTTTTACCTTCTTTATAAAATTTATTGTGTAATTTTAGAATGTACTAAACAGAATCCCAAGTTAAATTAAGTGTTATATGAAGTACTTTTAAGTTAGGACAATGAGTTAAAGGCGTCACTCCAATCAGTGTATAGGAGAAGTACATTAAAAGAAAAAAGATGAATGGATAGTTGGAAATAGAACAGACATAGAATGATATTGAAAATGATAATAAGATATGGAAGGATATATAAAGTGAATATGATGTTTGAATTTGTGTCTGTGTGAAGAGTTTCAACCCGGGATCAAGCAGCCTTCAGAAAAGATGTTTTAGGTTTTGTTTTTTTTTCTATGTTCTGTGTTTTGTATGTTTATGAAAGGCAATAAAATTTTAATAAGCAAAAAATATAATTTGGATAACTAAAATGAAAAGGAGAAGTCAGGATAAAATATGAACTTAAATAGATAACGTAAATATTGATATTACAATTTGGAATTATTTTGTATGTTCTATTGGCTTTCTTCTTTAATTATTATTATTATTATTTTAGAAAAGAGTTTTTAAGTTGTTATGCCTGGATTATTTGTGTATTGGTTTTGTAAAATTAATAAAATTTGTTATAAAAAAAAAGAAGATAGAAGAAACTGAGAGCTAAAGTTTCAAAGAAGACACCAAGGAATGAATAGGCAATTGAAGGGAATGTTGGTGACAGTGATGTCCAAAGTCAGTGATGGCTAATCTTTTCGGCACCGAGTGCCCAAAGTGTGTGCGTATGTGCACACCCCCAAAATGCATCATACGCACGTCCCCTGGCCATGCATGTGTGTGCATCTCTGGCGTATGCATGTATGTCCCCCGCACATGTGCCCCACATCTCCTGCACATGCACCCCGTATCCCCCATGCATGCACATGCATCACTTGCACATGTGCCCCAACCCCTATGCATACACCCTGCCTCCTGGCAGGAGGTGTGCGCATGTGTGGCAGAGCTGAGCTGGGGTGATGGCTCATGTGCCCACTGAAAGGGTTCTGCATGCCACCTTTGGCACACATGCCATAGGTTCGCCATCATGGTCCTAAGCAAAGCCCAGAGCAATGGCAAGGGTGATTCAAGGCCCAGCATGCCTTTCTCATGAAATAAGACAAAGAGTACCAGCACCAAATGGGCTCAAAAGCTGGCTAATGAAAGACCAAGTTCTGGCAGCACTATACTCTAAGGGTCCCATGGCACTGATGAGAATAGGAGCCCTCAAGCACTGTCAATCCCCTCAAACGGGCCCAGAATGGCAGAACCAATGTTCAGTGTGCAATATATGCCATGCCTTAAAGAAACAAGCTAAAATCTATGCTTTGGGACATATCCCATGTATTGCAAGATTTTGGAAAACCCATATATTGCTCATTCTGATTGAAACCATACAATATGCCAGCAAACAATAATTGAGTTATGATTTTAAAACCACTTGTTTATTATCCTGCCTTCTTGCATTCTCGGCAAACCATTGACAAATGTGAAATTGGTGGCTCACCACACCTATGAAATACCTGCCAAATAACATCAGAACTTTCTAGAACTTTTATGTAAAGTAATTCTAGAACAAAAGAGCTCAGAATATGAACAAGAGATGAATTCCAGCAATTAAAATATTTTACGGGCATGAGAAGCTATTTTAAAAATGAGTAGGTGATTTTATTTTCCTCCCATGGAAAATCATTACTTCACTCCGATTGTGTTTCCTTTTCTGCGGCTTAGTACTAAAAAACGTTAGCATAATGTACTTTCCCATTTCTAGCCCACCTGTTGAGATCCAAATGCCAGAAAAGAGAAAAGCCGACAACCTTAGAACAATGTCAAAACACACCAGGTGTTCACAAGTCTTGGGCTGACCTCAGTTGTCCAGAGATTTTGTTTTAATATATACTGGTTTTGCAACTGGGGAACTAATGCCTGTCATTGTGTAATTAATGATGGATTATATTACAGGATTTGCATGGGAAACCTACTGAGTACAAAGAGTATGAGAACCAGCACAACTCATATAAGTTCACCGTTGTCATAACTAGCAAAGGGAAGGTGACTGCATGCAGTCATTTGTATGCAGCGGGGGGGGGGGGGGGGGAACCCTCTGCATAATAAGTTTTTCAGTCTTTATTGTTTTTTTCTTTGATTACACTCCAAGATCGATAGCTAATTATCTTCTGCAGAACATAGTACTTGATACATTCATTTCTTATCTTTGTATACTTATTTCTGCCAGAACTCTGTTTTCTCTATCATTATGTAAATCTTTTACCTTGACTTTATTTTTTATTGGTTTTGTACAGTAGCAACCTGTCTGAAGAAATACTGCTTTTCAACAGTAATTAAAATGGATTACATAATCTTTACCAAGTAATTTTATGTGAGAACAATTTCCTAGTACTTAATTGCCTAACAAGTTCTAATGGAAAAGCTGAGCTTGAAATGAGATTTCCCTATTGGGTTCCAAAATGAGACTTTTCCTTAGCTCTTTAAAACATGTTACCTAGCAAAACATCCATGTGTCACTTCCATGAAATGAACTTAATGCTTTTATAACTTATAATACCTGTAAATAATTGCTTTGTGATTGTAGCACCAAGCAAATTGATCCAAATTAGGCTGATGCCATGTAAGTAAGTAAGTAAGTAAGTAAGTAAGTAAGTAAGTAAGGAAGGAAGGAAGGAAGGAGTGGGGTGCCACAAGGTTCCGTCTTAGGCCCAGTACTCTTCAATATCTTCATTTATGACTTAGATGAGGGAATAGAAGGGGATCTTACCAAATTAGCAGATTATACTAAGATGGCAGGAATAGCTAACACCCAAGAAAATAGGCTCAAGATCCAGATGGATCTTGACAGACTAGAACACTGGGCCATATCTAACTAAATGAAATTCAATGTAGAGAAAAGTACACTTAGGCAAGAAAAACCAAAAGTACATGTGTAGACTGAGTGAAACCAGGCTCAACAGCAGTAACTGTGAGAGGGATCTTGGAGTCCTAGTGGACAACCAGCTAAATATGAGCCAGCAGTGTACAGCAGCAGCCAAAAAAGCTAATGCAATTCTAAATTGTATTAACAGAGGGCTACAGTCAAGATCAAGGGAAGTACTAATACCACTCTATAAAGCTTTAGTAAGACCACACCTAGAGTACTGAATCCAGTTTTGTTCACCATAGATGTTGAGACTCTAGAAAAAGTACAGAGAAGAGCAACCAGGATGATTAGGGGACTGGAGGCTAAAACATACAGCGAATGATTGCAGGAACTGGGCTTGGCTAGTCTAGGAAAGAGAAGGACCAGGGGAGACATGATAGCAGTCTTCCAATATTTGAGGAACTACCACAGAGAGGAAGGGGTCAAACTATTTTCTAAAGCGCCTGTAGGCCAGACAAGGAATAATGGATGGAAACTGAACAAGGAAAGATTTAACCTGGAAATAAGGAGAAGCTTTCTGACAGTGAGAACAGTCAACCAATAGAACAGCTTATCCTTGGAAGTTGTGGGAGTGCCATCACTTGAGACTTTCAAGGAGAGATTGGACTGCCATTTGTCAGAAATGGTGTAGGTTCTCCCGTTTGGGCAGGGGGGTGGACTAGATAACCTACAAGGTCCCTTCCAACTCTGATTATCTGTTATCTGAAATGACAAGGTGGCACTCTTCCTCTGAAGCCTCCTTTGTTTTTCACTAGTGCAATATGTATGGCCAAAAGAGACCAAAAGAAGGACATTCCAGGCTTGTGTTGTGGTAGCATAATATCCACAGGATTCAAAGCCTCTCTGGCAAGTCTATGAAGTCCCGGAACAATCCTATCCTACCTAAACTTCCTGGTCCTGGTGGGTTGGGTTGCAGGCCCAGGCATTCTGGGTTTAGTTAGGCAGGAATAGGCCTAGGCTGCAAAAGGTTTCCCCATGCCAGTTGGCCCTGTAGCCAGCCGAGGTCATGTGTACCACAGCAGGTTTATGCATGCCAGTGGGCCCAGTGGCTGGCCAAGGCCTTTCAGTATCCAGACTGGCACTGTAGCATGTGATGGGCTTCCAGGGTCTCCCCCACTCTCCTGAAGCATCAACATACTCCTTATCTCAAATTTCATCAGCCTAAAATCTACGAGATCATGTAACCATAGCCGGGTACCAGGATTGCAGTTATTCAGAGAAGCGGTCATGTGACATCTTGCTTAATAACTGCTTTACTCAATGATTCAGATTTTTGATTGGGTTGCCTAGAATTGGTTAGAACAGTGTCCCCAACATTTCTGGCTTTCCAGAGGACCAGTTTGGGGGGGGGGAGAGGGGAGGAACACCAGCTCCACTTGTGCAAGAAGTGGGCGTGTGTGCCTGCCACTTGCACAAACAGAGCTATGCATGTGCATGCTTAACTCACTCTTTGTGCAAGTGAAGCTGAGCATGCATACAAGCATGCACACACTCACCCACCGCTTGTGTGGCCCGATATCAAGTGGGAGATGGCCTGGGGATTGGGGACCTCTGGTTAGAAGATGGGCAGCAACATAAATGTTTTAAATAAATAAATTCCAGTCTCAATCGTGAACATAAGTCAACAAGTACCTGTACGGTGTTATGTTAAGCACAATGCATAATATATTTCATTTGTAGCTGCTGCTGGAGCATTTAAGGTTGAAGCAACCAAACTTTTAAACAAATGTGCTCTCTTTTCCAGAGAGGATGGGTAGAGTCCATAAAAAGTCTTCAGAAGGTTTTTGTATCATCAAGATTATGAATTTTTTTACATGTGTTCAAATTTTAAAGGGGGCAATATATCTAAGCTTCGGTTTACTTATCCCAATTGTTGTAGGTATCATAAAGCTACAGCAGCCGGTAGAACCCTAAAATGATGTCAAATCTTATTTCTGCAAACACTGCTGCAATAGGCAAGTCTATTTAAATAACTGCCAAGTTAGTAATGTTAGGGATAACATTGTTTACCCTAACTGGTTTAGGTAAAATAATAAATATGTTATCATGGTTTGTTAGTTAAAGTGTCTGTAACTTTAGCTGTAAGAATGTAACTAAGGGAGTGGTTGTAAAAGCACCATAAAAGAAGCAAGGCATGGCAGCTTGCTCTCTCTGGCTTGATGATCCCTAATTACTGCATGGATTGAAGACTGCGTTTTTCCCCTACTGGAACGGGAGAGAGAAAGGACTGTTGATTTATCAACGGCGAGAGGACTGATTTATTTTAAGTGAACTGACATTGGATATTCTACATGGACTTTGCTAATTGAATATCCTTGAATGGACTGACTAAAACGATACATGACTAATGGACTGTTATTTTGACTATCTTATAAAACTCTAAATGGAATAAACTATATTCTTGATAACACAAGCGTATCTGTTATTTTTACTGTATGTTAACTAACATACAAACTTATCTCACACATTTATCTGTATGCCTATCTGACTAACGCTGCACATTCTGTTTAGCTTGTCTCCTTAACACTGGTTGGGGAACCCAGGCTTAACAAGTAATACCATTCTAATAAATGCCAAACAATCTTTTCCATACCACATGAAAGAAGCAACATGATGTAATATCAAAAGAGAATGAACTATTGTTTATCTGTAAAGAAAAAAAGTGTTGACAAGTTAAGGCCTGATTACAGCTCTGCTACTTTTTCTAGATACTTTGTGAAGCTTGTAGATGTGTAAAAGCTGTGAATTACACACATTATAATATTTGCAGAGAAATCCTCTAGTCAAATGTTGCATGCTGGAAAACTGCAATTATTTTGTGGTGAAGCCAAGTTTGCATCTGATATCTGGGAGCAAAGAATATGCCTGAAGTTACACCATGTTGTCAACATTTGATTTCCAAAAGCAAAAAATTGCAAAACAGGTTTTAGACACATTTGTAAATCTCTGCAGGAAGATTCTAATCACATCCTTTTGGTAAACAGTGACAGAAGGGTAATAATTTTAAACCTGAGTAATATTTTTAATATGCCCTCTCTGTAATGTTGGATGGGTCTGGAATGTTGTGAGTTTTTCTATAAAATTGACAGGAATCTTGTAGAAACATTTAGAAACATTTCCAACCTCCTTAGCATTACAAATATCTGAGGCATTTCAGAAAAGCAATGCATAAGTACATTGCATGCAGGAATATCTGCAAGGAATGGTCAAATGAGTCAGGATGGCAGCTGTTGACTTCAAAGAAGAAGGAGGGGCCTTGGGAAAGATGGCAGAATCAAATAAAAATTTAACACAAAAAAATTATAACCTCAACCTCCATATTAAAACTTGCTTTAAGGACAAGTCAACATAGAGGCAGCAAAGATGGAGCTGATTTGGTCAAATTCTATTGTCCACATGCTCCAATGGTCAGCAAGTCCTGTCCCCCCCATTATTCAGTTGCAATCTGTCTTCTGGCCACTTAAATCTATATTTTTGTATATTTAGTCTAGTACAAGAGTACTCTGTAATCTTATTTTTTTTCTGTGTGACATATGTTTAGATATTTTGAATAGTACTGTCATATTCCTCCTGTGTCTTTTCTTCTGGTGGTTTAGTATTCCTAATTCTTTCAGGCTCTTCTTAAGCTCTTAAAGACCAAGGTAAGTTTATATGATAGTAGGAAGGCTTTTAAACTAGCAGTGATTGGTGTCTAGCAATGAACTGAAAGACAATCAATGGTAATAATGTAGCTGCAAACCTCTCTAAAACAACTCCCGTCAATAATCTGGCATAGCAGTGCAATCCAACTTTCCTACAGCAGCCCTCATATTGTGTTAAAGAAGTCTAAACCATCAGTAAATTAATTAAGAAATGCAAACTTTAAACACACTGAAATTTTCTAAGCATGAGTCAGAGCCTCTTCTTGAGGAAGATGGGTGGTTAAGAAGTGTGAAATATGAATAAATAAATTAATAATTGTTCTGAGCGTAAACTTTGAAACTCAGGCCCTTTGGGTATCTTTGGAATGGTCTCATCCCAATGTGATTAGCCTGTTCCACTCATTCCAGCAGTAAGGGCCTACTCTGGATCCTGTCTGCTGAAGAATTGTGGTTGGCAGAGTTCAGGAGAAGAGCCCTGCTTCTGGAATGTTCTCCCGTTGGCACTGAGGTTCGCCCCAACACTTTTGGAAGAGCCTGAAAGTTTGTCTCTTCTGCTTTGCCTGGGACCCTGACAGGGCTTGCTACATTGGGGGTGGCTGACTGGGTAGAAAAGATGCCCTTTCCCAGACTACCCATCATCTTGGGTTTTTTAAAAAATTTAATCTCTCTATTTTAATTGTTAGACTTATTTTTACTTTTTATCATATTATTATCTGTCCAGAGTCACTGTATCAGTGAGATGGGGGAGGAGCATAAAATTAAATAAATAATAAAACAAATGTTCCTGCTCATTGCTGAAATTTAGCTGTCCTTATTTAAAAGTGAATCCAGTACTAAGTTCAAACTATGAACCTGACTTTTCAAATACAACTCTATCCAAGTGCAAGTATATTATTAAAGTAAACCCAGTTGCCATAACTCAACTTTCAGACAACCTGGATGACTGAGAATCTTCACTGATATATCAAATGAGTAACAGTGTTTAGGATTCTGATGCCTTTACCCTTACAGTTTTCATTGGAGAAACAATGTTAGAAAATAACACAAGTGAATTGAACAGTACCTTCCCGTATCTGGAGGCAAACGTTCCCGTGAGTAAGGAGTGAAAAATAATTATCGTCTCATCCAAGTCCCATACAAACACACGCTGTCATAGAAAACAGGGGGGTGGAAAAATAGAGAAAAATACACCAATTACTGGCAAAAATACACTAATTTTGGATTAAATAACTATGTAAAGAAAAGCCTCTTTGCTTCCTCTCAGTGATCTTGCTTGTGTGGGGCATTACCTCAGCTATTTGAAGATTTCCTGTTCCTAAAATATCTCACCTTTTTCTTCTTACATCTTCCTCTTGCTGTCAGAGTTCCAGAAGAATGCTTCCTTGAGTTGTCTCCCTTATTTATTTTAAACTGCTCCAAAAGACTAAGCCCAAACAAACAAAAACACCCGTTTCTTTAAAGTAATTAAAACAATTTCCTAGTCCTGATCTACTATTATAGAGCCGTGGTGGCGCAGTGGTTAGAATGCAGGAGTAGTGCAGGGCTAACTCACTGCTCACGCCAAGAGTTCAATTCTGAGTAACTCAAGGTTAACTCAGACTTTCATTCTTCCGAGGTCAGTAAAATGAGGGCCCATATTGTTGGGGCTAGTATGCTGACTCTGTGAACTGCTTAGAGAGGGCTGTAAAAGCACCGTGAAGCAGTATATAAATCTAAGTGCTATTGCTATTATAACTGCAATAATGCTTCTGAAATTTTCAATGTTTTCCTTGCCCATATTTTTCCTTCACCTTCAAATAGTCACGTTTTTACTGTGACTATTTCAGAGCATTAGCCCCTTTGAATATTGAGTGTCACATCAATAAATAATGTAATGCTTTTAAAAAAAATCACTTGAAGCTTAGATTAGATGCATTCCTTTCTCTTTCATTTAAAACAGAAAGGTGAAGACAAGGCTGCTATCAAATATGTTTGGGATCTCCACCAAGTTAATAAGCATCTCATTTGATGTTTGCCACTATCCTTCCCATAAATTTTAATAAATCCCTTCTCAATTGCAATATTAGCATGATATAAAGCAAAGCATGGCTTTCTAGTGCCAAGTCAACCTTAGAAATAAAAATACTGCATTGAGAAAAGCTGTCCAGAAAAAGAAAAACTGGCCTTTATTCTTATGAAGTTGTTCATATTTACTTGAGGTGTTTGAAGGCTGAAAATGTTATAGACATTTGGGCAATGCAGAATAATCTGCCTCTCCTTCTCCATGACAGCCCTTCAGATATGTGAAGACAACTATCATGTCTTAGCGTCCTTTGACGATGTTCAATTCAGTGTATTCAAAGGTTCCTTACAAACTAGGCATTTACTGTCCTGTTCTCAGCATACAACACTCACATTGCTATGTTTATTTCAGGCAAAATCCCCAACTTTTTAAGCTGGTGGGCAAATATAAATCTTAATAGTATGGTAGTGGGTGTTCTTCCAAAAGAGGAAAGGTCCATTCACAAAATAGCTGCCATAGAGATATAAGCAATTATGAAGCACTGCTTTCCCAAAATGCTACCTGCCCTACCTTTCCCACCCCCAAAGACAATTCTACCTCTGGTTCTCTCTAACATTTTTTTCTTGGGGAGTTCTAAAGAAAGCATTGTTTAAGCAAGGTCCCTCAGGCATTCTTGGAAGTGAAGCTGATGCTGGAGAAGGCCGCTTTGTTTTGCAATATACTGGTTTTTCATTTTTGGGGTTAAAGGAAGGTTTTAGAAAAATTAAAATTCAGGTGGGCTAGGGAACTAGTGGGCATAATGAAGAATTCTGGATGACATTAGTGCTTCATAATACCATCTTGGAGATGCCAGATTTAAGCACCAAAGAAAGGGGGTACGAACCCCTTATTACTCTTACCTCAATATCAGTGTCTCCTGCCGGGGATGGATCACTGCTTCTTTTTGATCGTCCTCGTAGTTTTCCATCAGTTCCCCTATGCTGTCTGTCAGATTCTATGCCTTTAGGTGTTGTATATTCACCTATAACAGGAATCTGACTTAAAGTAACATCCTAAGTTATTATTCTTAGGCTGTTTCAACAAAGTACCCAAAATATCAAAGCAACATTCATTCCAACAACAGAAATTACATACATAAGTTCGTAAAATATTTCTGATTTTTTTTCTCTGTTGGAAAGGGATGAAAAAGTTGTATTTTTCTGCCAGTTCTTTAGCTTTTCTTATTATTTCTCAGTATATACAATACATAGCATATTTTTCGCACTGTAAGACGCATCTGACCATAAGACACACCTAGGTTTAGGGGAAGAAAACAAGAAAAAAATATCAGGTGGAGCCTGAGAGGACCACAGATAGGTGTCCTTTCATGTGCCTGCTCTGCCTCTTGACTCTTGCATTGAGGAAAAGAGACAGAAGAGGCGGGCAATGACAAAGACAAAGAGATGGGGTTCAGCACTCTAAAAGGACCCCGCAGCAGTGGCCCAGCTGCTATTCACCAAAGGACTGGCACTGGTACACAGACATTTCTACCCACATTTTTTGGGGGTGTGTGTGCGTCTTATGGAGCGAAAAATACAGTGAATGACCAAGTCTTTGTTTATACTTTGTGATGTTAGCTGGTATCATCATTACCATAATACTGAGGTTGTGTAGTTTTCAAATAATATCATTATATATTTATAGGTACAGAAATTGATTTTTAAAAGAAATGCAATAATTATTATTTTAGGGAAAATCACAAAGTAAACTAAATGTAAAATTTCTTCTGTTTTTTTTTTTAAATCACAGAAAAATGTTAGAAACAAAAATATTTTGCATATGCAGTAGTTATTCTTAATAGCAAAATTAAGTCCCACTTGGCACTAAAAATAGGATCTGCACCTAGTTCCTGATTTCAATTAAGGTTTAAGAGGTTAATCTACAATATCAATAATGAAAAATACATTTCTAGTTCGAAGCCCTTACCAGGAAGTGACTCAGTGCTCTGACCGCTAACGTGTGATGACTCTTGGAGAGAATAAGGTGACGTTGGGATGGTTGATGGGCTAATGTTATTTGCAGACATATATGATGAATTGTAGGAAGAGTTGTAATACTGTGAATACTGGCTTTGTGTGAAGGTGGGATATGAAGAATACTCCTTTAAAAGAAGAGACATAATTCTAATTATTCTTTTCTATTATTTCTATATACATTTGCATTAGTCATTTTAAAACATTTCATTAGATTATAGAATAAAATATAAAATTACAAAAGCAAATAGGGAGACGCGGTGTGGTGGTGGGGAAAGGGGAAAGAGAAGTAAAGGGGGAGGGAGAAAAAAACCTCTGACTTCCGACTCCCTCCGTTGCAGTAAAATAAAGCATTAACATCGAACCTCAACTTTTTACTTTTCCATAATAATATAAACTAGCCATTTGTATAAAAAAACAATTCAATCTAATCAATAAAACTCAAAATCAAAGTTTCGTTTTTTTTCCCCACCTCAAGCACAAAGCCCAGGAAGCAGTCTCCATTGTAGCAACTAAAATACTTATATTCTTTTCTTTTTAATTTCCTTATAATATCTTCCTTTTCTGCTATGTCCTCCTCTTCCAATTCCCCACTTTCTTCCCTCCATCTGTCCTGGTCCGGGGATTCCTTTATCTCCCTCCATAAATATCGGTACATAACAGAAGTATTTTCTATATGGCTGCATTACCAACAAATACCAGAAGAAAAACACAGAGAAACTTAAATGTGCAATATCGCATGAGTATTCCCCCCCCCCAAAGAAGTCTCTATATTGTATTTGTTTATTCAGCTGCCATTGTTTTAAAGAACAGGGAATTGAAATTGAATATAACAAAAAAATAAATAAAATGGGGGGGGGGGGGAGAAAGTACTTATATTCTTTTCTTTGATCGAACTGTCAATTTAGCCATTTCTGCCAACTCCAGCAGCTTCTGCAGCCATATAATTCTAATTATTCCTTGCAAGCAAAACATCCTGTATGCATCCAATATATAAAAGTTGTGCATTTATGGAATACATTTTCGGAATTTTTATTCTGGTCATCTGTCATAGTTGAACTACAAATTTACAGATCTGCAGGTACTCTGTGTGGGGTGTGTGCACAAAAAATGTGTCTAGCGGGTTTTATTCAGCCCATGGGCTGATGATTCCTCATTCAGGTCTAGAGACTGAGGCAGAGGTCTTCTTCTTGAAATCCTTTTTAATTAGTCTGCCATGGACTAAATCTCGCCCCCCTCCATCCCAGAGGAAGCTGCTGTCAAAGCTTATGGAAAAAGAATTAAAGAGTGTAATTCTTAAACATTTTATGTCCCATAGAACTTGAATTTAGCCTTAATACTCATTTCAACATTTGTGTGAAGAAAAAAAGAGAGAGGAGTGATTTCATACTTGGATTACATCAACTTAACCAGCAGTCTTCCTTATATAGCCTTTCTAAATATAATGTATTTATACCATTTATTTATAGATATGATTTACACATACAAGAGTGAACATACACAAAACATAGTTTGTAAAAGGAAAACAAAATCAGGAAGGTCATCTTCCCTCCCCACTTCATACTCACAAAAGTTGCCATGTGATACATTAAAGCTTAAAAAACAAAGCAAAACGGAAACAACCAATGACTACCTAAAGCCAAGCATGGCAAAGAAACAACTTTACACGAAGATAGAAACTGCTAGCTTTTCTTTTTTTTTAAGCTGTTCATACTGTATGAAATGCTTTCATATTGCAACTGAAGTATTGACCAAGGACCAAGAGCAGGAAGACAAGGGTAAGGGAAAGATGGAGGTGAAGGAAGGGGAAAGATAAGGAAATAATTTTGAGAGTAGTTGTTGCTAGGTTTCCTGTCAAGCTATTGAGCTCTGTAAGTGTTCATATTCATGCTTGTTTTGGTCTCCAAATATCAAGATATGATAAATTATTATCTGAATAACAAAATCTTAAGGTTGTATGGTAATGTCAATTCCTGAACAATGAATTCTAGAAGGTGATGCTAGATGAGTTGTCCCAATGTTTGATTTACAGAACTCTTAAGAGCTGTTTGTCACTCATATTATTTAACAACTATTACACAGAGCTAGTGGGAAGGAGAATAGAATCAGCAAGAGATTCTGATTATAGTTTAATTAACACATATATAAGGAACTACACATTTCTATCTTCTGTCCATAGGTCAAAACCCTTTGAATTGATATAATGGATGCATAAGGCTAGAAAAGAGATGTTTATTAAGTCAAACAGAATTACTATACTGTAGACCAGCATCCCCCAACATTTTGGGCACCATGGGCTGGTTCCGTAGAGAGAGGTTTTTCTGCATACTAGAAGGGGCATGCTGCCTGCATCCCATGGATAGGGCTTCACTTGTTTGTGCCACCCAGTTTCTGGCATGCTGTGGCCCAGGGCCAGTCCATGGATTGAAGGTTGGGGACCCCTGCTATAGACTACTTCAGACAGAGATCTCTAATATCGTAATACTGTTAAATGTGCCTGCTAAAGTGCTAAGCGTACAGTTTGATCCCTTAGATCTGATATTAATTTGAAACTGATACTGATCTGAAAATTCAGATAGAAATGATATTTGTTCTGCTGATCTTTTGCTCCTACTCAGAGTAGAAGAAGCTTTATCTTAGTTACAACTGCTTTATTGATAGAAGGACAATTTATTACATTTTATCAGGAAGTTCAACTGGTGCAATCCAGAACATGATGTGGGAATAAAGTGATCAGAAACTGCAATTGTTTTATTACATCAATTCTATTATTGCACAGATCGGTAGTGTGTTTGTAGGACCACATTCAAGTGCTGGTAAATTCTTATTGGCTTAGGACCAAGTTGTCATCTCTTTCAATCTGCCAGTCTCTAAAATGAAAGTCTGGAGCCTGTTGTTGAACCAACAATGTATATATAAGTTTTAATGTGTTACTTTTTTGTTTTTCTGCCATTTTCACCATTTAATTTTGCTTGATTTTGCTGAGTTGAATACTCTGTTATCAATCTTGATTCTAAGATATTTTATCATTCATTTTCATAGTGACTAATTGATGGCAACTGAAGAGGCTGGAAAGGAAAGGCAGTCCATAAATATTGTCAAGGTAAAAGAACCATCTTTTCATACTTTAATAAACTGAATTTGTACCTGGTGCAACCCTGTGCTGAACCCTGCAGAACCCGTCAGGCCATTAGGTCCCTGGTAAATTCCTGAGGTACCTATGCCAAAAAGAGAGGACAAGAAAACAAAAGAGAAGATAAATGATACGTTATTAGGCTCAATTTAAATAGATTTGATGGACCATCTGACAGACATAAAGGAAAATTTTAGATCAGGATTTGTGGCCAGGGGTTGAAGTTAAACCTGACATTGTAATTTCCATGTATCATCTATCTCAAAAGTGTAAAAAACTGTACATATAATTTTTGCAATAGTGACCATGGTGAAGGCAATTCCAATTTCCCAGAAAGAAGATTGAGAGATCCTTTTTAGTCCTAGAGTTATTTGTCACTCACCTATTTCTGATGTTAAGAATCTGCTGCTATGAACCTCATCACAAAAACAGCAGATTGAGCCCAGGATTGTCCACTCTAGCTAGCATTATTTTAGAATACAGGTCTTTCCCACTATCTACTATCTTTAAAAAAACAAGTGGAGAAGCTAAGGTTTTCAGGATATAATAAACATTTATCTGTCTCTTAGCTATGGATAACTCAATTACCTGCAGATACAGTATGAGGCAAGGTGATCTCAAGACCCACCCAGAACTTCAATCATTTGGATCTTAATTA
Organism: Hydrophis major; assembly: GCA_033807585.1. Lineage (NCBI taxonomy): Eukaryota > Metazoa > Chordata > Lepidosauria > Squamata > Elapidae > Hydrophis > Hydrophis major. Next base: position 236,597,264 of record CM066330.1, on the reverse strand, counting down.
TTTGAAACTCATATGGGGATTTCCTGAATGTTCCTACATATCTTCAAAACTCTTAATGAAAACAGTCTGCTGATCCCAGGATTAGGCAATCATGTTTCAGAGGGTGGCAAATTTAAGGGGAGATTCCCAGAGGACCTGCCTCTGTTGCTGCCTACAATATAAAGAATTTGATTTGATTTGTACATAAGTAATAAAGGGGATCCCTGTGGCAGGTTTGTTTTTGTGCATGGGTGCCTCTTATTAAAATGTATAGGAGTGTACAAAATTAGAACTCATAACTGTAACGTGTACAAGAAACACATTGGAAGTCTCTGATAACTTTTACACTTTAGACGTTATTACTAAGGCAAGGCTTCCTACTGTTCCTGAATTTTGTTCTGGATCCCTGGCTATGCGCTGAGCATGAATTAGCTTGTTTTTGTTTTTATTTTGGGCAGCTAGAACTCAAACAATCAATCTCCTGATGCAGTTTTCTTTTAATTCCAGAGACAGCCGGCTCTTTTAACCATAGGATAGAATCAACGCATGGGACCAGTGAAATATTCTCTTAGCTAAAGTGCAGGAACAAATAGTCTCCATGCTGTGTCCTTTTTTTGAATATCCGTTTGTTTTGTTTTTAATTTAAGATCCCAGATTAAGTAGAACAGACAGCTGAACAAACTGCAGCTTGCCAAATACAGACAGTCACAAAAGCACATGCAGGGAGAAATAAATCTCAGCACCCCTCCCCCAAATCAAACCACTCAAGGAAGAGAATCTGCTTCCAGAACTAATTTGCCACCACATCTGGCTTTTAAAAACTTTTTTTTTTTACAAGGAGGGGGGGTGGATTAAAAGCAGAGGCTGGGTCAAGAGCTAATATGGTTCAACAAGGAATCTGCCTTAGGGTGAAAGCCTAAGCCATTACCTCCTCCAAAAGTTCTTGAAATTCTTATTGGACAATTCATGTCCTGGAGATAAATCATAGATTGTTATGTTTCCGTGAACAACTTTGTGTTTCCAAACCCTTCTGAAAACAAATAAACAAGCAAACAAACAAGTAAAATATTGTCTAAGCATGCTCAGCACCTGAAATAAAATTCTTGTATATTCAGAGAGTTGGACTAGAATGAACTGAAGACAACACAGTTGAAGCAAAATAGTACTTTATTTGGTTCCACCAGACTAAAAAAAATCAAGTAAAATTTTTCCTTAACGATGAAAAAGGGGATTTTTTTTAACAGCAGCTATCCTAGTTTTAGTTGAAGAACAAAGAACCCCTTTATCCAATGCAGAACTAAATAACTTACAACAGAAAGTTTAAGTATAGTGGGCAATGGCTTCCAATGGAATGGGAATGAAACAGGAGGTGAGGGCCAATGGTGGATTAAATGTCCTTGCAAGTGTCTCCATAAGAGGGGAAAGTACCACAGCAAGGATCAGTGACCTGATGGCAGGTTCTTGCTAACAAAATTATTTCCAGAAAAGGAGAGTTAGGAAATTGCACACTTGTGCTTTGGATAGTTACTTCTTATGAGGAGACCACAAGAATTGATTTTTTTGTCTCTAGTTGCTTGGGGCCAAGATTATATCACACTTAAAACCTCTGTCTAGCCTTATAGATATATAATAAATAAAAGCCTCACTTCCTTAAACATTTTTGGACACAATGAATTTACAAATTATGAGATTTTCCAAACAGCAGGAAAGAACAAAGACACTTGATGAGTGCCTTAAGAGAACTTGCATAATCATTGAACTATCAGGGCCAGAATTGAGGTGGCTCCTGAAATGCCTACAAAGCTTGCCTTGGCTAAATAGACATCCCTTGGACTTAAACCAATGGTTTTCATACTAAAATACAGGAAACGTGCTAATACAAAGTCAGTACTGTCTGTATTCAAAATGTTTCCTCTGTCTTTTAAAACCTACACCAGGCTTTACTTCCTGTGGGAATTTTCAAAACTAATACAAATGATAAACAGGCAAAACAGACCAGCTGGAGAAAAGTAAAACTTATTTTCTGTTGTTTTTATTATGGGTTGATCTAATATTGTTCTGATCATATTACATCTATTCAGACCACCAGGGTGGAAAGGCAGAACATGTTATGGGTCCCATGGATTAGGGATTGTCATCTGGTGGAACCACAAAAAATGGCCACTTGGTAGTGGCCTCTCCATTATGGAACATGATTCCCCCCTGAGGTATGCTTGGTTCCCCCACCCCACCCCAGTGCGTGAAAAGCCCTAAAAATGTGGCTTTGTCAGCAGGCTTGGGGACCACAAATGAAAATGGGACTCAATCAAATGGCTAATCTAATCTAATCTAAAATAGGATAATCTTTATTGTTACTTTTTTGTTACTTTTTTCTGTTAATATACTGTCACACATTAAAAAATGAAATTCTGATGCCTGATCTCAAAAGAATATATATACATATACATACATCAGAGATAGTATTCAGCAGGTTCTGACCAATTCTGGAGAACCAGTAGAAGACATTTTGAATAGTTCGGAGAACCGGCCAATACCACCTCTGACTGGCCCTGCCCCCATCTCTTCTCTGCCTCCCACATCCCAGCTGATTGGCTGGGTCTTCTGCACAGCTGGAAAGCAGGTTAGTGGGGTGGAGAGGGAATGGGGATTTTACAGTATCCTTCCCTTGCCACGCCCACCAAGTCATGCCCACAGAACCAGTAGTAAAATTTTTTGAATCCCACCACTGACATACATATTCTTTTGAGGTTAGGCATCAGAATTATGTGTGTATATGTACACAAATACATACTACCCATACATATACATATGATAGATAGATAGATAGATAGATAGATAGATAGATAGATAGATAGATAGATAGATAGATAGATAGGTAGATAGATAGATAGATAGATAGATAGATAGATAGATAGATAGATAGATAGATGATAGATAGATGGATGGATGGATGGATGGATGGATGGATGGATGGATAGATAGATAGATAGATAGATAGATAGATAGATAGATAATTATATGATGAATTTTAAAACTTTAAAAATGTTGTAAGCTGTACAGAATCACCTGTCTGTGAGTTACGCAGCTATATAAATTTGTTTAATGAATAAATAATGAATAAAGAGAATCACAGGAAGTAATATTTCAATTCCAAATCACAGGAAGTAGTATTTCCATTCTCTTTTGCATTCGTTAGACTGCATTTTCACCCTTGTGCCTCTATTCAGGCAAACTGCAAAAGAAAGAACAATGATGGAAAACAAAGGACAGGAAGAGAAATAGAGTAAACTGAGGGTTTTCTTTATTTTCCATCAGCCCAGAATGTGGGAATCATGGACTTAAGTTAAAGAAAGACATATTTTGTTGTCAGAATATTTAAAAGAAAACTTTCTAATCACAGCAGCATAGGAAATCATGTTTAAAACAATGTATAGCATGGTATCTAAATAATCTAAATGAAAATAGAAATATGTCTTTCCACTGACAGTTTTTTTCTTTCCAGAAACTGCCCTTGATTGTTGCTTCTCCATCTTTTTGGCCTAGCTGTTCTTAAATACAAACTTAATACAAACTTAATACTTAATATGTTCTTAATACAAACTTCAAAACATTTATATTTTTCAGAGTAGCTCCTGAAATTATTGGGGGAGTGCACGTCCAGCTAAAGGAAGCTGATTTCCGGCTGGTGGCTCTTTTGGGAATGTCTGATGCAAAACCTGTACAGGGAAAAAAATGTACAAGTTGCTTGTGTAAGTCTGATGCAGATTGATGCCTGTGTGGTAGCTCTCCATAAACAGCATGTGGACAAAGCTGCTCAGGCTCTTTGCTAATTTTTAGAGCTTCTGACCTTTGCAACAGGAAGGGCAGATGGGTAAATGATACATTTATTCACCTATTCTGATGGTGGGTCTGAGACATTCAGCTTCCATTCAATCATATGTATTCCTTTAAAATGAGAACCGCACGCCAAGATCTTTTCCTTCTGGATCTTCTCCACATGGAGCATAGTTCACATCTGTGTTCAATCAAATCAGCTGCTAAAATGTCACAATGCCCTCATTCACAGGTAACATAGAGAACATTTAGCTGGTAATAAAACAACTTAGATATTAGAAGAGAACAACTCTTCGAATATTCAGTACTGGAAGGTACTCAGTAGGAACACTCAAAATTGAACTTGCTCTATGGACTTCCCTAATGATGGATTGTGAAATGGGACATTGAAATGTAAAAGAGCAACTTGCAAACTGAGACCATTAGTAAGTCTATGAATGAAATAAACTTCATCCTTTCATGAGAAACTGATTCCATTTGCAAATTCTTTCATGTTTTTTAAATGTGTGCTCATCCTTGAACCACAGATGTGGCCCTACCTCAATCAAGCATAGCCTGAAGATCCTTGTGGCCACCCAATCTGTTAAAATACTGAAGAAAAAACTTTGCCAATCCAATAAAATTAAACTGCCAGATATAAAATGAGCCTTCAATGCTATGTAAATGTTTCGATGCTGGGAAAATTATACCATTTCTATACATATTAATTTAGCATATAAAAAGATGCCCTAAGCTAGAAAAGTTACTTTAAAAAAATCAGCTAATATACATTCTTATAAACAGTTAATGGGGTACTTTAATCAAGCTATAACATATCCTCATCAATAAGCAATTTAATAATTATATTTGAAGGTACAGTTAATCAGTGATCATCAAGTTCCAGCTGTACTCAATATTGTACTGTAGCTCTACTTAAATGAACAAATAATTTTAAAAGTGGAACCAGATGGACAGCTACTTATCGTACTTTGAATCAAGTCTTTTTCAAAAGATGCATCAATAGACATGCTATTTTATACTGCATAAAGTTGGAAAAGTCTTTTCTTCATTTGGGCTCTGATGTTACCATGTCTTTGATGTACTTGTGCCTGGCAGAAATCAGATGCCCTGACCAAGTATTCTACCTGTTTACACTCATTCACTACGACTAACACACTTTTTTTCCTGCTTCTTTAACCTTTTTTTTTACACAAATATTATAAAAAGTAGCAGCTCATTACTGGAGATCTGATTTGGGATGTTGTTTTTTAATTGTCCCTAAACCTTAGTTCTTTGTTCAGGTTCTACTGATGCAACTTGATCTTTTCTCCCATCTCATACTAGATTTACAAGTTTGTAAGTAATTTCAACATAACTGCCCTACTATAAAAACCCTAAACCAAGAGTCAGCAACCTTTCGCCAGAAAGCAACTAACTGGTGACCCCCCCCCCAAAAAAAAACAGATTTACCCATCACACAAGAGAAAGGGAGAGAGCACTTGCTACCTGCTCAGACAGCCATGTTGGCACTGGCTTCATCAGTTACCTTGGTGTTGGGTAGAGCAACAAATTCTCTGAAATGACAGAGGCAGCAATGGCCTCTGGCACCTACAGAGAAGGTTGCTGACCTGTCCTTGATTTTGTCACCCACTATTGACATGTATGCAGTGACCTGAAAGAGAGGTAATTGAAGCAGCATATGGATCAACAGTGGGACCACTTAAATACCTGCCGTTACAGCTTTCTGCCAACTCAAGTATGGGTATAGGACACTTCATCAAAGCAGTAGAGAAAGGCATTCAATCCAACATGAGAGAATTGAGTTTCGGAAAAGTAAGTATGCCTAAGCAAGTTTCAATTTTAAATAATCCGATATGCTTTAAAAATGCTACAGCCGAGTACTGTCTATGCATGCGTGCATGGGTACATGTCACTGAAATTTGAGCAATTGCCTATAGTCTAAAATGTTCCACTGGCCAATGCTGTTAATTTGCTAGTAGGAAAACTGCTATATTTACAATCTACAGAAGTTCCTCCAAAATCACTGCTTTTCTTTTCAGTATGAGTTATATATTGAAATAAGCAAGATGTTTATTTTTATAATAAACATCTAATGTTTATTTTCTAATAAAAGCAAGTCACCAAGATGTTTATTTTTATAATACAACTGATGCTTATTGTTTACTATAATCAGTATTTTAAAATATCAAATAATTGCTTTTTTTTAAAAAAAATCATGTAAAATTCTTGTTTTGTTGACTTTCTGTGGAAAACTGCTAATCTACTAATTAAATTTTGGACTAGAGCTCATAAACATTCCAGCAAAAATGGCTAGGAGATTATAGAACTATAGTTCCAATTACCTGAAATTATAGTTTGAATTTTTCTTTTGCTATTATTCCACCCTAAGACTAATTTTAACTCCTAAAGTGAAATCCCTCTTCTATAATCATGGAGCCTACTGGGTCACCTTTAGCCAATCACATACTTATGCCATAATTCCATGGGCCAGTCATATATTGCAACAAGCTAAGCCACAATTGGTGGGACTAAACACCACTCTATACTAAAAGTACAATATTATGACCAAGCATGATGTGTGAGCCTAACCATTGTATTTAAGACTAGCCTGCTTTTGAGATTAACATGCTACAACAGGGAAAAATTAAAATTAAATATACTATCTCAAGTTGCTAGGAGGAATATATTGGCCAACTCCCTATATTAGTGTCATTGTGATGTAAATAGCAATAAAACTTATTATTACTTTAAACCATTAACATACACAATGGTTTTTTACTACATCCAGGTTCTGCCAACTCAATCTTAGTTTACAATCTAAAAGGTAAAAATAAGTAGAGTAAAATTATGTATTTATTTTAAACAAATATAGTTGCTTTGAGAATGTCCAATTTTCTGGTGGAAGTGTCTTCTTGGCTTGCTCATAATACCAGATGGATTTGTGCAGTCCTAACTAACTGGAGAGATAATGAAGAAAAGGCTATACATGATTTTGATACTAAATCATTTTTTGCCATGCATTGTAAGTTTTTTCTTCTGCCAAATCCAAATGATCTCCAACATTTACTCTTTTTCTCTGTATAATAGAACTCTGTATAATAGGTGCACTATTGTGGTTCCTATCAGAAAGAATAACTTCAGCTTCCAGAACTAGTTTGGCAATCTTTGTCTTCCAGGTTCAATTTTCATCCTTCATTTCAGGCAAGGAGAATGGAATAGTGTGGTCATCTCAGGCAATAGAAGTCTCTTTGCTACATATAAAGCATGATTAAATCAGAAAGCTACTAACCACACGTTGGAAAGGATCTTGCTTGGAACTGCTGTGGAAGAAATGGTGAACTGAATACCTCACTCATTCAGAGTGGAGATGATGATTGTGATGGAATGAAAAACTGACGAATATGTGGTCTTTGGGAGGAGAAGATTTGGAATCTCCCCCAAACGTTCCAAACAGTTGCTCCTGATTAGGAAAATGATCTCCAGTAGATTTATTGCTCTGGGAAATGACAGAACAGCATCTTCACTTAACCCTGGTGGATGCCTTTATTGATATACTATATGCTCCTTTTCTAATTATTACTGGAAATTTTCTATTAATTCCTTTTCTGCTATTAGAAACCTTTGGAATGAAAAGTGCCATATGAATCTCCTCCAATCTTTCTTGAAAATTTTTTAAAATACTGGTTTAAGAACATACATAATACGTGTGTTTGTGTGTGTGTGACAACAAAAAGATGACAAGTATTTTGGGAAGTTACTGGATTAAGAATCCAGTTCAATTTGAAATAGGTTTTTGAAAGTTATTTTTTTTAAAATAAATCTTCCTCTGGATCCTTGTTAAAGTTTTGAAGATTTTTTGAGAAGGGACAAAGAAAAATATGGAAGAAATCAAGTTCTATAACATTATTTGGATTGTTAAAAGTGAATGGAAAAAATATAAAATTGATTTATTTGATGGGTGTAAAAACAGACATGCTGCTGCTATCTTTGGTAATCTTAATGGACTGTTGCTAACTAAAACTGAACACCCAAGTTTTAAGGATTTGGTTAGAGATAAAAAGTTGGACTATAGGAACAAGGTATCACTTGTAGTATTTTCAGAGGTTTTCTTGCTAAGATTTTTCAGAAGTGGCATTGAAAGCATTCATGACATTGAAAGCAAGTGCCTGGCCTCATATGTCTTTGTGCCTAAAGAAGGATTAGAACTCATGGTCTTGTGGTTTCTAGCCTGATGCCTTACCATTACACCAATCTGGCCCTACTGGTCATGTAACACCTGCAACTGATTGTCAAGAACAGATGTAGCATGATCTGAATTCTTGTCTGGAATCTTCTCCAAATTCTGGGCTTCCCATATGCATATGGTTGATCCTGTGGGCCATAATTTACAGTTTCATATTGCCCTATGATAGGTTTCCTAATTTAAAAACAGTTTGAAAAAAATATGGCAAAGGGAAAGCTCTAATACAAGTTTTGAGATGTCTGTTTCCTGGTATATTTCGGGTTTTTATGATTCAGCTTATTGCAGTTGCCAGCTTGGAAGCCATCCTGGGTATTTCAATTCTGCTAATGGAAATTGGTTCCTATCCATAATGTATTGGTTCAGGGTTCTTGGTGTATCAAGAGAATAGATGAATTTAACATGTGACAAGTTTTACACGTGTATCTTTCTTTTGGCTATCACTGCAGTACATTCTAGTAAAATATATGAACAATTGGAAGCTGGTCACTTTAGGCTTAGTGCAGAATTCCTTTTTCATAAGACCCAAGGACTTCAACTATTGCTTTGTGTTGTAGTCTGAATTTGATTTGAATTAGGAGTCTTAGAGATGCAGCAGAAATTAGAAGTATTTTAAAGTCTTGATCACATATTATGAATTCTTCTTGCTAAGGTTTAGCTCTCATTTATGTGTGATATTTACCATTTACATATTCATTATCCCAGGAAACCACATTAAACACCAAAAAATATGTTTTCTAGATGGGATTTCAGGGTAAGATTTATTTAAGCCTTTACCTGAACTCAATAGAGCAGGAGTAGGCAACTATGTTCCCTTCCTGACTTATGGACTTCAACTCCCAGAATTCCTTCCAGATGGAAGACTTCAGTTGGACTACTTAGAAAGGAAAGCAAAAGGATAAATGAAGATGGGAATAAGAGTGGGACAAGATTACAAGTCAGTTATTGGTGGGTGTTAAATTCACATATAATTTTGGAAAAACAAGACAAGACAGCCCTTTCTTGTCCATATGTCCGTGGCATTTTGTTTTACAAATTCTATTTAATAACAAATTGTATCATCAAAATATTTACGCATGACATTCAACTACAGTTAGTCATTGCTCAACTATGGTAATTGGGACCAGAATTTCCATCACTGGCACAGCTGTCTCTGTATTAACATCATGTAATTGTGATGTGGCTCTTCCTACTGCCACTGTTAAGTGAATCCACAATGTCATATGGTCATTTTTTGTGACGTCCTTCTGGTTTCCCCACTGATTTTGCCTGTTGAAAGCCATCAGAAATGGAAGCAAATTCTGATTATATCGCCATGGATGAAAACCCTGTGCCCAAATCATGATCACGTGACTGAGGTGATGCTGCGATGGCCACAACTACATGGGCCGTTCATAAGTGCTATTTGTTCAGTGTTGTTCTAACTTCAGATGGTTGCTTATTGGTCATTAAATGAGGACCACTACTCATATTAGAGAACCTGTAATATTAGCATTGATCAAATATTCCTTTGCAATCAATGGTCAGGCCTACATTCTTGGGTGGCAGCCATATGCAACGAGGACAGCATTGTCTCTAATAAATAATAGCTTACAAAACATTGTAAGCCACTCAACTCTCAACAACTCTGAGTATCTCACATCAATAAAAGAAGTTTCAATAAAGCATAAAGAAAAAAGATGGGAAGCGTGATGCAGTGAGGGTCATCACCCTCACTTGCCAAGGCCTGGGTGCAAAGCTAGAATCTTTATGGTTGTTTTAAAAGAAAGCAGTGGAGGCCATCTGGATCTTGTTCCCAAGGGCAGGGGCTGCCACAGAAAAGGCAATGACAAACCTAGAGGTGTCTAAAACAGGCTATTTCTCTAGACAGAACCACAGCATTCCTTTTCATTTCCTGGCTGGTGTATCTCCCATATTCTAGCATATCACACTGGTTTTTAAATCATAGCGCATTTAGCACAGGAAACCTCACGTGTGGTAGCTCTTGAAAAAAGTAGCTGTCCTGAGCAGAGGCCTCTTTTGCATTCATGGTGATGTGATGCATAACTCTGCCTCCACAGTCTTAGACTGCACCTAATACAAACCAGCTGTGAGAGAAGCTTGGGAGAAAAGGGACGTCTTAGGAAGCTGAAGCACTGCAGTGATAGTTGCCAAACACCGTCTCTATCTCCTATAGTTTCCATAGTGCTAGACGTAGCTAAAGTTTATAAATGCAGTCATTTACATTTCTTGAGGAAGTACTGAAAATTTTACTGCAAAAGCAAGTTGCAGAGGCTTCCTGAAGAAATATTGTAACAAATACCAAAGGCTGTGTCAGTGAGACATCTCAATCACCACCACTAATGTGTACAATAAATAATGTCACATGTACTTCAACATGTAAAAGAAGATTTATGCTGAGTATCCAGTTGAAACAATCTGTATTCCACAAGCCACAGAAGCTCATCCATGTGGGTTTGTTTTTGTATTCTTGAGGGTACAGAAATCAACTGATAGCAATAGCACTTTTAATAGCAATTTTATTAAACATTACAATTAAAAAGATAAAAACTAATGCAAACAAGAAAAATAAAAGAATAACAGCAACAAAAATAAGTGCAAAAAATAAAAGAAAAAAGAGAAAAGAAAGAAAATAAGGATACCATAGAGAAAAAGAACAGAGATATATAAAGAAATAACTTCTTTCTTCATCATAAGTATTAACAATTTTAGTAATTTATCTCCTTTTAGTATCTAATAGAATAAATGGGTCTTCTTTCCATAAATCCAATCTCTTATCTGCAAACAAATCCTTAAATCATTTTCATTTCAATCCTGATATTAGCAAAAGTCCATTAGGGTTATCATCAGAGATAACAATATATCTATTTTAAACATGATCATATAAACCAACATTATATTCCTTCATTTCACTGCTAAGTCTTAATTTTTTTATTCTTTTTAATAATGTCTTAGCACTTGAATTCTTTTCATGACAAGAAGTCCCATCTTCTTGTGTTTTTTAGAAAATAATAATTTAAAAATAGCACTTTTTCAGGGGAAGGTTCCTTATAATCAATTTCAAAATCTTATTTCAAATCCATCTGGACTCTTGATATCTTTGAAACTTTCTAAAATCAACATTTTAATAATCTTTTCCTGTTTATTCCAGGAAAAAAGAAATCTTTTATTAAAAAAAAATCTTTAAACTTATCTATAAAACATCTTTGGCTAAAGGAAACTTACCCAGTGCTATAAAACTTGTCATTCCAGAGATTCTTAATAGCAAAAAAAGCAGTTAACAAGGAGTTTTCAAAAGTGATTAGTGAAGTAACAGTAAGTATTTCAAACATGTGTCCATAAAGGTTCTTACCACAATTTGAGCCAAGACACAGTGTTTCCTTGTTTCCCAGAGTACTAAATCTGTTATGAGTAGTGACTTCTGGAACACTTATGGGTGATCCCAAGTCTCCTCCTTACCTGGAGAGGAATCCTGAAAAGCCAGTCCATTCACCAGCTCTTCATTCCGTTATTGTTGTCTGCTCTATTCTCAGTGGAACTGTCTCCAGTACTCTGTTTCTTGGAAGTAAAATCTTGACTGATCTTCTTTGACCTTCATCTTCTCCACGCCTCCCCACCCCCAGATCTAGATCTGCCTTCCACAACATATTGCTTTCCAGATATGTTAGAGTGTAATTCCTCATTATCTCTCACCAGAAATAATGTTTCAAAGACACAAGGATGTGGAAAACTGATCTAGATGCTCAGGAACAATGGCATTCTGCCAGTATGCTCTTACCTTGGGCCCCTCCAGATGACTTAGTATCAATGCCACACCAATGCCACATTTTTGCAACCTTGTTTTCCTCGGGAAACTGAGCTGATTATCTTCTGGCTCATGAGCAAGTTGCACAGCAATTCAACTTGCAAAAGAGTCTGGGAGAATTCTTGTCTCCTCCTCATCTCCTTACTTGAACTTGGAAACCTCTAGATTTTATAAGCAACCTTATCAGCTAAGCTAATCTTAATCCTTTTAGTCATTCAGTTTCTGCATTCTGATATATATAGAACACAATAGAAGAAGCCTGATGATGGCAGGTGAGATTCTGCCGAAACGTTCTTCAGGCTTGGTCTTCAGCTCTGTGCTTCTCAGAGTGATGTGAGCTTGCAGCTGCTTCTTCCTTTTAACTGCTAGTGCAGGTGTGACTTGATTGGGTGGGGGCTTGGCTGTGTTTTCATTGGGTGGGGGTGTGTTCTGATTGGTTGGGGGGTTTGGCTATGTTCTGATTGGTTGGGGGGTTGGCTGTGTTCTGATTGGCTGGAGGCGTGTTCTGTTCAGGTGGGGGCTTGGTTGTGCTCAGGTTAGTCTTAGTTGCTGGGGGATTTGAGCTGGTGAGCTGTGATCTTGCTGTTTGGCTTCGAGTTCGTGGTCGTGCTGCATCTTCACGGTGGGGGTCAGTTTGCTTCATGTATGGCTCAGAGGGGTTTGAAGTGGGTAGTGAAGCAGCTGCAGTGCGGCTTCTGGTCTGTGGTCGTGTTTCATCTTCTGTGTGGGTGTGAGTCTGCTTTCTACGTGGAAGTGTGGTGGTGGCATCTTGTGTGGCTCTCAGGGGTGTGGGTCTGGTGTCATTCTTCATGTTAGGTACTCGTCTGTTCATGAGGGCGGGTTTCCAAATGGCTGGTAGGCGGGAGGTATCATCTCGTTTATTCATGCTGTGTGGGCGTTTTTCTATCTCTATGGCTTCTCTGATTATTCTGCTGCTGAAGTGTTTGGTTTTGGCGATAGTTCTGCTATTTTTAAAGTCAATCTCATGTCCTGTGGCTTTGAGGTGTTGGACCAGGGAAGAGGTCGGTTCTTCCTTTTTGATTGAGTTCTTATGTTCTTCAATGCGCGCACTTATTCTTCTGTTAGTTTGTCCAATGTATGTGTTGGGGCAGGCAGTGCAAGGGATTTCGTATACTCCTTGATTTTCTAACTCGATTTTGTCCTTAGGGTTTCTTAGGATGGTGGATATCTTTCTGTTTGTGCAGAATGCTGTCTTAATGTTGTGTTTTTGGAGGATCTTGCTGATTTTGTCTGTAGTGCCTTTTATATATGGGAAGAGGGCTTTGCCATTCTCTTGTTCTCTGTCTTGCATTTTGGTTGGGGTTTCTTTTTGGATTAGGTGGGTAATCTTCTTTCTTTGGAATCCATTGGCTGTCAGCACGCCAGTGAGAGTGTGTAGTTCGGTCTCTAGGTGTTGTTCGTCGGCTAAGCATTTTGTTCTGGAGATGAGTGTCTCGGCTACGGAATTGATCTGTGCTGGGTGGTGGTGTGAGAGTGCATGTAGATAGCGGTTTGTATGTGTTTTCTTCTGGTAGATGGTGTGTCCTAGGGAGCCATTGGATTTTTTGTATACCAAGACATCTAGGAAGGGAAGTTGGTTGTTAGCTTCTGTTTCCATGGTGAATTGTATTTTGGGGTGTAGGCTGTTGAGGTGTGTGAGGAAGTTGTTCAGTTTTTCTTTCCCGTGTGGACAGATTATGAAGGTGTCATCTACGTATCTGAGCACAACCAAGCCCCCACCTGAACAGAACACGCCTCCAGCCAATCAGAACACAGCCAACCCCCCAACCAATCAGAACGCAGCCAAACCCCCAACCAATGAGAATACACCCCCACCCAATGAGAACACAGCCAAGCCCCCACCCAATCAAGTCACACCCCCACTAGCAGTTAAAAGGAAGAAGCAGCTGCAAGCTCACATTACTCTGAGAAGCACAAAGCTGAAGACACAAGCCTGAAGATGATGAATGAGACTTCATCGAAACGTTGCCTGGATACTTCCAATCTTACGCGGGAGAAAACCCGAATAACCAAAGATCCACACATATATATATATAGGCTTGATTTGCTCTCTGCATTTAATTCTTGAACTGCTTCCCAGCTTTTGAATTCAAACAAGCCATTACTTTCCTTTCCCCACCCAACACAACATACAGTTTTCACTGCAATCTACATAGTTGCAGCTGCTGAGAAAAATCACTGACTGCAAAACTTAGTGTTGTGCTATCATCTCAGCTTTTAATGGGATTTATATAATCGAGGAACATAAATCCTTTCTCATTGTACTAACTGTTGACATGTTTTATAAACTGCTAAATATATATGACACTGGGGGGGAGAAGTGTGAGGGTAGAGGAGAGGCAAGCAATTTCTGCATAGAGTGAGAACATTTTTGTTCTCATTTTTGAAACTAATATGATTATTTTTGCAATCTCCCATTGACTAACTGCTCACTATCACCAACCTGAGATGAACAGGAATGAAAACAATAATCGTACAACGTAGCAGTATTTCCCAACTATGGCAACTTCCATATGTCTGAACGGCAACTGCAACTTCAATGGGATTGGCTCACCCACCCACTCTGGCAGAAGGGGTATGCTGCAGATTCCACTGGCCAAGGAGTTCCATTGGCCTGGCAGGTTCTAGGAAAAGACTTTGCCTGCCACGGCGTTGTGCCCCTTGAGGTGAGATATACTCCACCTCCTTGGAGTCAAAACCTGGTTCTGCCAATTGGTTCAGGATCCTGATAGGGGTGTTCCGTGCTGGATGTGTTTAATAGATTGAGAAGACCCCACCTCCACCCGGTTTGTATTTGATTCCTAGGCTGCTCAATTTGATTAATTTTAATGTTTTAAACATTTTGATGTTTTTATATTTTTATTTTGTGATGTCGCTCACAGTGAGATGGGTGGCATATACATTTACTAATAAATAAATGAATAAAAACTCCCAGAATTCTCAGGAATGGCAATACTGAGTACAGCACATCTGAAGGTGTCCAGATTTAGAAGCATTGCTTTGGAATGGAAGTAATGGAAAGCATATGACATAGAAGAGCCTTTAATACCTTATTGAATTAATAAACAGACCCAAAAAGATCCCCAATGGATGAAATAACCTCCTAAACCAGCATTCTATTCCCACTACGAGTGACCAGTAGCTAATTAGAACTTTTTAAAGAAACAAAATTGGAGATCCATTTTCTTACACAAATTACCTAGCAATTGATATTACCACACTGAAAGTATCTATCCATTGAGATTAGTAAAAAAGAGATTCTCGTGCCAGCATTAGTTAAATCCTTTGAGATTTTCTTGCTTAGGGCATGCAATGAGCACAGAGAAGTAGTTTGCTGATGCTGTATCGGTTTATCACTACATAATATCACAGTTACATAACATGCTGGCATATTTCTGCAACACGTACTGCTAACTGCCTCATGTGTAGAAAGGGCGAGATCTGGTTTTAACATAATTCTTTTGCCCCCAGGAGTTATTAAAATATGTTTAGGAGAAAAGAAAGTGGACCACTCTAATAAAATGAAATCTTATGCTTATCTTCCTATTTATATGCAATTCTTTGCAGAAACCATAAAATGCACAAATAGCTCTTGCAGAAGACTCAGAGCAATTTCCCTTTCCATCGTGCCGGTTATGCCATGTATCTTTTTAAAAAAATGCTTGAATCAAAGTATAGGACTGATACATTCTGACTCATAGGAGGCTAGTTTTTAATCATACACAACCAAACATTCTCTGAGAGGAGTAGAATGAAATACAAAGAAGATTTCCTACTCATGCAACTGTACCATAAGCATTAGTATGAAAACTGCCACACGTTATTTTACCCTATGGAATCTTATAGAAAAGCACCAGTAGCTGTTGTCCTTCTGTATGACAATTTCTTATATACAACTCAAAGTCCGGTATGTAGTGTACAGTAAAAAGACATCCAATTTTACCTCTCATAAGACAAAGGATTAACCACTTCTCAGCTCCAGTACAGATCACTGTAAATTTATAATTCATTATGCTTCAAGAATCTAAGGAGTCTGATAAATCACAAGGCCAAAAATGTATCTCCATTTACGTACCTCCATCATACTAACTTCCTTCTAAGTTAAATAACCTTGGATTCTATTACTGGGGATCCTCTATGTTCTAGGCCCTTATTAATTTGAGTGGCCCTTTCTGGCACAACTCTAACTTTTAAAAGAATGCCAGTAGAACAAACATGTTCAGGCAACCAATGCAAGGAGACCAGGTTCCTCGCTATGAGGAATGTCAAAAGATCCAAGGGAATTCATTTCTTTCTTTGGTTGCAGGGTCAAGTGTAAGGAACACCTCAATTGGATTTGAAAGGCAGAATGGGGGCAGGACTGCATTTGCAGCTGTTCTGGTGTGTCAGATCAAGGCACTCTGCTGTATAACCAACAAGACCATTAATGTAAGGCAATGGGGCCTTACAAGATGCATTGGGTGTGTGTGTGTGTTTGTTTTCCTTTAAGAGGCTTGTGAAAGTTGGGAAATAGAGAGGAAGGGAATAGAAGGGCAGCGTGCCCTCCGAGGTGTATGCAGTGTGGGAAAGCTCTAAAAGCACATTCCTCAAAAGAAGGAAGGAAATGTTCTGAGCATCCCATGAAGAGCTTTCATCAGCACTTTGGAAAGGTAAATAATGTCCAGAGATAAAGAGCTTTTTAAAAGACATTAAAAAAAACATGGTTGGGTGGACTCTTCCTTCTTTTAAGCAGCTGAGATTAATTTGTTTTTGCAGGAAAAGAATTTGAGTCCCTTAAAACTGCTTTGTAAATGTATATGCTCACCATACACATAGTACCATCAGTGAAGAAACATTCAGTGACTTCGATCACCAAGTGCTTTTACTTTGAAAATTGCATTCAATAATCAAACCAGGATTAGCATGGAAACCGGAGCACTGCAGAGCAACTATTGAAAAACTTTTGAGTAAATAAGAGTCTGCTTATACTGGTGGGAAGAATTTATATTCGAGACTAGAAGTTTAAAAATTGTGAAAACAGATTCATGAGAAATTCAGAAAGTGAAAGCTCATGATATCCAAGATTTAAGGTGGGTTGATGAGAATTCAGCATAATTATATAAGAATGGTACGGTACTTTCTTTTACTGCAGTCATTGTACTTTCACTTTTATTTTATTGCTTCTTTTTTCTTTTTACTTCCAGGTCCAGTTTTTCTCAAAATCTATCCCTGACAATGCCCCAAACAATAGCCCATTCTGTTTAGAAACTCCCATTGCCCCTTTTCTTGTCCCATCTTTGCATTGTCATCTTAACACTGTGAAAAAATGGTTACCCTAATCCCATAATGATATAGCAAAGGAAGACTCCAGCATGATGCTGGGGTCCAGGTAAGAATGCCCAAAACTCTCTCAGCCCAACCAGTGGTCAATTCAGTGACCAAACAGATTACAGATGTGACCATGTGACATGAACTACATCTCCCAAGAGGCATTAACTACATTTCCCATGAAGCATTCTCTTAAGGGGGAAGCTCTCATTCCCAAACTAATTCTATACTGTCTAACTAGCACACTATATATTGTCTAACCAGCATACCCTTGTATTCTTAACTAATTCTGTCAGTCTTTCTTCATATACAATCAAATATCTTAAATTTATATTCTCATTGCTTTAGCATGTATATGTATGAATAGACATATATTGAAATCCCACTTTCCCAAATATTTCTAAGCAGTTAACTATCAGTCACCATCCTCATGCATTCTTTTTTCCATATTAACTCATCTCACCTTAACCATCAACTTCAAGTCCCCACTTAGAATCCCTCCCCCCAATTTAATTCATTGCACAATTTCCCCCAAAACTCATCTCCAGGTCTTCTATTATCATCATTTATTGGAGACTAATATATTGCTAATTAAAGGATTCCAATTTTCCTAAGCACCTATTCTAATATAGAAGGCGCCAATTCATATTTTCCTGATACACACTTTAGCCCTTTTACTCATAATTAAGTTTATTGGGATATATTTATTGATCAAATGCCACAGGATCAGACCACTTATTCAATTCTATTACAACTTAAATCAGGCACGTGACGTATTTTTCTTTCATTAATTCATTTTCTTTCTTTATTTTTAACTGTAAGGTTAGGTAATTATCAGTTTTGTTACATTTGGTGAATATGCCACAAGCACAATTACAGTCCAGTTCCACTCCAAACTGTTCGTTTATAAGCTAGCTTCTCTAACCTTTCAACCCAACATACTGCTAACTGCATCCCATAAGTAGGATCTACAGTATACAGTATATTGACAGTATACTGATATGTATTCAGGGTGCATAAGCATTTAATATTTATGAATAAAGAATTATGTACAAATGGGGATTTAAATATAATCACATAAATGCGATCTGTATTCTAAAAATGTTAAGCAAAAATATGGAAAATAATGTAATAGAGGCAGCAGTTTATTCAGGAAACAACATGATATAAGATATGACTATATATCTGTTTAGCCACACAAAATAGCATATATGTGCATGTGTGTGTGTATAGTGCATGTGTGTGTGTGTGTGTGTTTGTTTAAATGAGAGAGATTTGAAATAACTAAAATCATTTGGGCCTTCAGGCAAGAACATAATGATTTTTTATAACATTTTACCCATTTTGCGAAATTTAGACCTTTTACTTTTTTGAGCAAATAATGCTTTAATTGAAGGTTTATTACTCCTGCAATACAGAGTAGGCAGTTTTGTGCAACACAAGGCTGCCTCAATGTCATTCTGAGTGCTGTTTAAGAAAACTGTTCCAATGGAACAAAGCAGAATGCTAAAGTAGACATATTGACACTCTCTGTTAAGAATTTTTGACTGCAACAGATTTTGAATACTAACCATGCATTTGGTAAGCATAAGGTGTCTGGCCTGATGCTGCCGTGCTGAAGCTGGATCCGTAGCTAAGAAACCCACTCTGACCAGGTGAATGGCTCAGGCTATCTTCTGTTTTGATGGCTAAGGAGACAAAGAAGAAGGCATATATGTATGTATATATTACCGGGAACCTGATATGAAGCACAAACAAATATTTGATGCACTAAGGTTATTTTCATTAGTTTTTGTCCCTACTGTAGTGTTCCTCCCCCACTCCCAATTCATCCAGGAGAAGATGGAGCTATCTCCAAAATAAAGGGAAAGCAATATGACATAGCATTTTCCGGTCAAGAAAGGGAAGGGAAACTGTACATGGAATTATTCAAGGCAGGGAGGCAATTTGAATCCCAACTCTTATTCATATCTTAGAGAATAAGGAAGGTTCTATTAATGGCCTTTCAAGAGAATTAGAAGTGTTTGTACAGCATTTAGTTCTCACTCGACATTAATTGCAGGGGGATGTCACAGATGTATGTAGAACATCATATGAATCACATTTTACCTTTAAAATAGAAGAGATCCTACTGCAAGCTGAGTGTCTGCCCAATAACTCTGATTTACGGTTGCCTCTTGCAGCCATTTTAAAAAAATGGAGTGAATTCCCTCATGGAATAACAATGGCATACAACCTTGATATTCTTCAAAATCATTTCCTCATGAGAACTTCTGTCTGTTGTACTAGGCCTGGGCATTCTCTGCATCATATCCCTTAAATGTTGCTACCTAGCAAGGCCCTAGATAGCACACCTTCATGATACATGACTCTGCCCTTTGGAATAGCCTCTAGATCTGGCACCCTGTCCCCTGGCCTTCAAACAGCTGTGAAGGCACGGCTTTTCCCACAAAGCTTTTAGACAGTATGAGTCTGGAGCCCAGGGAAGTTCTAAATATTGTTCTGGATATGTTGCATTTGGGCACCAGGAAGTTTTTCATTGGCTTTTATACTCTTTACTGTTTTTACTACTTGGTTATTGTTTGTGAGTTGCCATAGGATTGACAGCTATAGAAATTTTATAAACAAACCAACTTCCCATGCCAAAAACAAGCCAATTTGTTTGGGAAACCATGAGTGATTATAAGTTACTATTGCTGACTCCATAATTGTTGGTATCTGAATTGGACTTTTGTGGGTATACGGTAGGAAAAATTATTTTTGGTTTCCCTGACATTTTATATTCTGATTGCAATCGGCAACTTGCATGCAGAACACTCAACACATTATAGGCTTGGCCACAATTAATCTTCATTGACAGATGATTTCTGGAAGCCTGTTTCAGACAAAGAAATAACTTGGCACCAAATTAATTTCCACATAGTTCTCCGTTTTGTCTAGGAACTTGGGATAGTTTTACTTTTGAGCCAAAAAAACAATAGTACTTCATTGTTCTTGGTTGTCTGCCAGGTGGGATTTTTCAGAATCTACAGAATTGCATGGTGGGTGTAATGAAGAGGGATGGGAGAAAGAGGAGAGGTTATTGTTCAGAAGATGCAAACAAGTAATCTATAGGATGTGTAAGAATCACGCAGACCTAACAAATGCATCAACTACATATCTTTGTGGACCACTGCAATTTCTTTGGAATGGTGGTGTTCTACAAATGCAATAAATAAATAGATGAATAAATAAATGTTTGAAAAATAATAGACAAAGACACCAGTTAGTCACCAAAGGCCTAGTCTTCACCTGCTGTTAATAACAACTGTTCAGTGTTTTCCTTGGCTTTTATCCAGCTAATATAACCTTACATATAGCATTTAAGTATAATTCCAGGAAAAAAATATTCTCAAGCTACCATGATTAAAATTAGAATCGTAAGGCCTGTCTTTCTACTGTAGAGAGATGTTTATGAACTGATTTTAAATTCTCTTATTTAGTCGACCAGGAACTCATTTAAATTTTTAAACTTATGAACGCTTTAAAAGTCAGTGTCAATTTATTCTGTTTCAAAAATCATAATCCAGGATATATGATAAATCATGAAGAGTTCCTATAGAATATATGTAAGCTCCATGAGAAGAGAGTAAAGAATTTCAAGTGTAAGGGATTAAATCGCTCAAACGCTTGCATAAAAAAGCCTCCGCAGATTACAAAATATTTGATGTTTGAACCTCTCTCATGGACAAATATTACATTTTATTTCATGCTTGATTATAAAAAGAATACAATGTCTCATGTGTCATAATATACATTTAATAATTAACTTTCTCTTAGCACTGTTCAGTTGTAATGCCAGCTCCTTATTTCTATTATTTTAAACTACGTATATATGAATACTGACCTAGAATGTTAAAGAACTGATTAAGGGCAACTGCTGCGAAAAATTAGAAAGTTTTTAAAGGATGACTTAAAAAAACCTAAATGCGTATCTAATATTATTAATTAAGAAGCAGTGCAGCGGGTTAGAACATGTAGTAAACCATTTTGAATTTCTGGAATCTGATATTGCTACCTATAAGTTACCACAAAACCTGTCATGCCAAAATAAACTGAAACTGAACTGGGCTGGCAATTTAAATTTAGATTCAGTATCAGGAAACTTTTTATGGTCTAGGTCCTGGAACTGTCGATAATATGAACATGCTGACTTACGCTGTGTGATTCGTTCAGTCAGTATAAGCCTACAATCATTTTAGGTTTGTGAAGAAGAATAACATATGCAGAGTTACTTGCATGTACATAGGAAATTGAGTGGATCAGTGTAGTTATTTACACAGTCCAACCTTTGGGCCAGTTATTTTACTTTAAGTCACATATTGTGCTCTTTACGTTCTCGAGAACTTTGCATGCCATGAACCAGAAGTTCTTGGAAAACTAATAAACAGATCCTTCCAACTTGAAAATATTTCTTTCTTGATGACTGTTTAATAAAAAGAATCATGGCTAAACAGGGCAACTTGGAGCTGCTTAAAATACCTATCAATCAATCAACCAATCAATCAATCAGAATAGAGCTGGAAGGGACCTTGAAGGCTCAAGCAGGAGTCCTATACCATTTCAGATAAGTGGCTGTCCAGTCTTTTCTTAAAAACCTTCAGTAATGAAGCACTTACACCTTCTGAAGGCAAATTTAGGCAGAGACTCAAAAGCAATTACCCATTCTCTGCAATTTTGCCACAAGGGAAATAGGCAAATGTAAAATATAATAGACTTTGGGTTGGGCATCAAAGCTGTTCCCAATTTTCTACTGGATTGGTACTAGTACTGGCAACAATATTGCATAAATAATATTTTAAGACAGATAAAATATGACCCTGGTGTCATGAACTGATGAGCAGCTTAGCTGCTGAATCTTGCATCAACTAAAACAGGATTTTTCAAACTGGGTTGTGTGCAATTCTAGGTTTCCATGAGAACTTGACGGAGATCCATAAGAAACGAAGAGAAAAATCAAATAACTCCAATATATAAATTAGCATGCATAAATTACAACAATCACAAGTTTTGTTTTATTACCAGTTTTATATCAGTCAATTAATTGGTCTGAGAACATTGTATGAAAAATCCTGAATTAAACCATTCAGATACTTTTCTGAGATAGCCTTTTCAATAGCATACCGCAATAATCTTTTGGTTTTCCAATTTAAGAGATATTGATGCAGTTAGACCAAGGGTCTTCCAACTTGGCAAGTTAAGACTTGTGGACTTCAACTCCCAGAATTCCTGAGCTAACATGACTGGAGGAAGAATTCTGGGAGTTGAAGTCCACAAGTCTTAAAGCTATGAAGTTTGAAGACCCCCTGAGTTAGACTTACAGACTTATCCAGATAATTGTAAATCAAATTGAAATGCAAACAATTAAGAAAGCCAAGTTTTTCTTATTAACTAGTGCATTACTCACAATAGGAAGGAATTCCATATGGTTGTCCAGAGGGTGGATATGCAGTATAAGCAGCAGTTTGCTGGATGCCTGCACTGTACTGAGTCTGCCCATAAGTAGCCATTGTTGCAAAGGATGGAACTGTTACTATATGGGGATAATTTCTAATCAAGAAAGGAAGAAAAATATTTATATCAATTGATCACTTTCGGCAATGACTATGAAATGATATGAATAACTAATGTGTTTATTGGAAAGGAAAAATAGCTGTTCCTCCCTCAAATAATTTATCTTTAAAGTGGAAGCATTTACTGTATATTCTCTGTAAAAATAGTCATGGAAAGTTAAAAGGTTTTTTTTTAAATTTAAACTAATTTTCTGTTTGGGAAAGGCTATTATTTTAAATTCATGGTCACCTTTCCTCTGGGTAAACATTTTATATTTGGTATTATACCAGTAATTCTATTACAATCCTGAAATTGTCAGATCCATATTTTGCACTATCGTTTTGGGCCAATCTCAGAGATAGCCCTATTGCAATCCATTGAAGTAATTCAGCTTTCCAATTTTAGAAAGTATTGTGATTGGCATATCAGTCAAAACTGTTCAAAAGGCACTTTATTCCATAAGGCCATACTAGTGATGATTATAGATTCCACAAAGTATTAGCAATATTTTGGTTTTGATTGACAGTGCTTTGGTCTAATATTCATTACCACAGGTGAGTAGAATTCTATCAAAAACAAAGACATATAAAGCTGTACATAGGAGAAAAAATACATGCCATAAGGAGGCTGGTGGTAATGCCCATTATACTCTGAATGATTTCATGCAGCAATTTCTGATTTTAAACAGAAGATGGAATTTGTGTATGCTAAAGTCAAAGCACACGGAGTTGCCTTCTAAAAACATCCAATTCAGAATGGAACTCCTACAAAGCAATTGTGTCCTGACCTATCCAAAAAAGACAGCTGGTTCAATTATATCAAAGCTACTGAGAGGTCAAAGAAAATCAGCAAGATAATATTCCTTTACTTCTCTCGCAGAGTAGTCAACTCTACCACAACCAGCTCTGATCCTTGACCAAAATGGATTCAGAAAAATCAGTTTCTTTCAAAGAGCATAGATTTGGTCAGACATTAATGCTCAAAATTTAACACTAACTTAGGCTTGTAAACATAGATGGCCAAACCAATAGTGATAAT
Source organism: Hydrophis major (assembly GCA_033807585.1). Taxonomy (NCBI): domain Eukaryota; kingdom Metazoa; phylum Chordata; class Lepidosauria; order Squamata; family Elapidae; genus Hydrophis; species Hydrophis major. Next base: position 236,573,448 of record CM066330.1, on the reverse strand, counting down.
ACTAATGCCTCCTTTAAGAAAGTTTGGATCAACTCCTCTCATAAAAATGATTAGGAGAAACAACATTTGCGTGACTAACCTATGAAACGTTGAAATGAAACTTGGGTACATTTAATTCAATAATAAAATAAGTTTGCTAAATAATCTGAATTTGTTTAAACCCATGGTAGATGACATAATATTTTCTATTTATGTACTCATCAACAACTTGGTGCCTATTATATATGCCAGATTAGAAATTCCCCATAATTTCCAGCATACATAATCAAACTATAATGAGACTAAAAATTCTGGGGATTTTTAGCACAACATTTTGAACAACCAGCAGATAAAGGAAGACTCCCTGTCAATGAAGGCAATATGCTTATGTGATAACATTTGCTCTGATATGTGGACATTACCAAAATAATAATTTGCTTTCATAAGATCTCTTTCTCTCTGTGTGTGCATGTATATCTATTTATGCTCATACTGATTAGCATCAATTTATCATTTCTACTCAGAATTAATCTCAGAGAAATCACAGGAGAATATTTCTACAACTGGCTGACAATCCCTAAAAACAAATTCTGTCAGCAATCATTCAATATAACTCTCTTACTTGGTAGTGTAGAGATGAAAAGAATGTTGAGGTGCAGATTTTCGGTTGCCTGTAAAACAAAATTTGCACAGTTAACACCATCAACTGTATTAATGCCAATAAAATAATTTGTTCATTGCTTGCCAAGATCTTTGAATAATTGCAGTACAAGAATAATAATCACATTCATAATTTTTCTCAGGGTTATGGGTTATGTTAATATAATATATCTGGACCCAGCTAAAGAAAGTATCCATACTTAAATGAGAGACAATGGTGCGTCTGTTCTTTGAAGGGAACATATTAATGGTAAACATTTAAGCTACTTAGATAAGTCATTTAGTAAAATGAAGAAACAAAGTCATCAGCATTCTCAAAGAGTTCTCAAACCATTAGAATGTACTTATCTCACAAGGGCTTGAAAGTATCCATCTACAGCCTACAAGAGTCTAGCAGGACAAAATTCAGAGCCATTAGCAAATATACTGAACAATTCTTAGGAAATTATTCAATATCTGCTTTTGTCATCTTTGCCTTAACCATTCAGAAAACCAAACAATTTGGATATATTGTTGTAAGTTAAAATGGATAAAAGGTGTTTACTTCTTTGTTTATAGTTATAGCTTTATTTCAAAAATTAGGTAGTTTGAATTCAATTTTTCAGTTCTAATTTGAAGAGACCTTATGGCCACCAATAAACAAAGCACTTATGTATTGTACCAACATATGGTCAAGACAGTATCAGTTGACCCTTTGCTTTAAACATACTTTGTATTGATACATAAAGAAGATTCGTCATGCATAAATCTACATTCATTTTCTGGGTACCATAGAAGATATCACTCTTGTTGGAATGATCTAATTTTCAGCTCAGGCACAGATAGGATAGAATAGCATCATTGTCATCATACTGTAATCTGTATATATGAGTTATGGTTTTGTCATAAAGCAAGACGAGTCTCTCAGAAAGCTGTAAATAGTTGGGAACAGCTTCAATATGTATTCACAATAGTGAAACACACTATGACCAAATAGGGCTCATAGTTTTCAACCACTCTCAGAATAATCCCAAACATAAAAAAAGTATAAAAAAAATGCCTTCTCCTCTCCTCTCTTGTGTTTCCCAAACAAAACAAACTCTCCAGTCATCATGAGTGAAGACATGTTTGAAAATGCATTGCTAACAATTTCTAAAATGGCACAAAACAATAAGACAACCATTTAAGCTTTTAAATTGTTGGAAGTAGGGCTTTAATATTTTCAGCCATCTCACATCTCTATCAAAAATTTTCTTTGCAAATAATTCCAGTAACTGTAAATCTTTATCTAAAAAAATACAAAAATTCTGCTTTTGATTAAGGATGATGAGGATGATTCCTGCCTTTTTTTTTTTTTTTGCAAGGTCAACTCAAACTAGCAATTTAAATCTCAAGACTATTTTCACTGGCAAAGCACAATGTATAATTTCCATTTGCCAGTCTGATTGTGGATATTCGTTCTTGAAAAATCCCTCGTTGATCAATTATATGTGTTGCAATGTAAAATAATTATCTCTCAGAATATTATATCATTCTGAGTTTGTTTCACTTTTCTCATATCTTGCTACCGTACCTTTCTTTTGAAGGCAGAGGATAGATGAAATAAATTGGTGACTACTTTGCCAAAGCAGCAACAAAAGCAAAACATAGAGTTGGATTCCTAGGCAACTTGTAACTCTACTACAGTACACTCCTGTTCTCAACTGGATTTTTAACTTGTACTATTAACTTTCTTCAAAATGCTAATTAATTTATAATGGATATTCCATTTAGAGTAGCCTTCCCTTTACAAGCTGCCTTTGTTTTGCAAATGTTAAATTAATAAGAATGTGCTTAATATGGTAAATTAGCATTTTGACATATTTAATGCTGATATAAAGAATCTCATGGACGGTTTTCTACTTTCTCCAATATTTCCTTTTAATTATTCTAACATTTAATATTTGTTTCTAGATCTCTATTTTAACTATACCAATCTCTTTCTTTCTTTTAATTCAGGGATCACAATTTCAACGAACTATTTTTAAGGTTCCTTTTTGCTCTAAATTGCCTTCCCCTCTCTGCCAACAAATATCTGATTTATAAGTACTGGGATGAAAGCTTGTATTCTCCCACTAGCTAAATTTGAACATATTGATGTTTCCTTTTTTAAAAAGGAAACAAAATAAAAATAACTGAAAAGTTCTTTGGAATTTTAGATTTCTGAATATTATTTTAAATATTTTAGTTTTTTTTAAAGCCACTTGTAATAGATGTTAATTATGAAAGTTTAGCTTACTGTTTTTTCAGTTCAATAATATTATCTCACTGATTGTACAATTTTTCTCTAAGCCCACCTTCCTTTTTGATGCCACAACAAGGTAACTCCAGGGGTGGGTTTCTACCAGTTCTGTCCACCTCTGTAGAACCGGTAGCTCTGAAGAGCAGCAGACACAGAACTGATTCTATGTCTGCTGATGTTTTTGCCCGGGTTCTTACCTGACCTTTATTTGCTGCTTTTTCAACTTCAGCTGCCACACAAGGCACAGCTGCAGTTAAAAAAGCAGGAAAAAAGGGCTTTTTCAAAGCCTGCTTCTTTGCACGCAGCATGCCGATGACGATTTACAGGCGCGCTCACGCTGCCTGTAGGGAAGCACATCGTAAATCACCGAACCGATAGTTAACCCTGTCGGATCCCACGCCTGGTAACTCTAACTTCTACTGCACTTATAAGTCCAAGGTATTGAAATAGATTGAAAAATCAATCTGGAAACTAGATGACTAGTTCATCTGGAAATATTTACTTCCCATTTGATCCAGTGAGATTTACTCATGCAAAGCAGCAATCCATGCCATGTTGCCAGTATTAAAAGTAAACCTATCTATGATCAGGATTTCCAGTTAATGGCTGACTGGTGCACAATTATGGAAATCGAATAAGGGTACAATTGTAGTCTCATCAGGTAGAATAGCTTTGGACTTTCTTAGTGGGGAAAGAAAAGGACACATTACTGTAGAAGTCATTACATCAATTTAGAAAACAATGTCTGCTCAAAATTATTAATATTTTCAAACCTACAAGGAAGATTGTGATCCTGGGTTTCTGTCAAATATATTATGGCTGCAAGATTAGACCTATTTGCATGCTAAGAGTTAATCATTCTACTTAATAAGTAAGGGGCTTCTGTCATCTCCCTTTCAATGGACATATAGTTGGACTTTTAATTCTAGCAAACAATAGCTACAACTGTAGTAGCAAAAACTAGTCCAGCAACATCGTTTGCCAATAATTTAAAAAACAGATTTAACATTCCATCTTCTTTTCCTACCCCCATTATTTTTTCATACTGTTCAAGTGAAGAGAGAAAATGGGAACTGGGCTAAGTAAGGCAAATAAATTTCCATTGCCTAACCTCAAATGCCAAAAGAATGTGTCTTAATATCTGCCAAGCATGAAACTTCAGGCCGCAGTTTGGAAGAAAGATTGTGTATATGTGTGTGTCTGTGTGTCTGTGTCTGTGAGTGTGAAAGAAAGAGAATGAAAAGTAATTAGAAGACTGTCAGGTTTGGATTCCTGATCTTTCAAAAAGCCATATTTGTAAGAGCAGCATCAGCATATCCTACAATAGACAGGAATGATTCAAAATACCACTGTACCATCCTTTCCTCTGTCCACATCGCCTCTAAATTATGCATGACCAAAATCAGTGATATTGTATAATGGGTCTATTTCCTAATGGGTTTCTATGAAGGTGATGGAAGAACTGAAATCCAAACACATCCAACATTTTAGAATATTCACATTCATGCATATTTACATGCACTGAAACAAATGAAGGTGAAGTATATTTATAGATTTACCTGCAACTATATAACAGTCAAAGTTGATTATGCATACTCATATGCTAAATGCAGAAACGTTCAGCAAGAGAACTGAAACTGGAAGAACTTGGCATAATGTTTAAGGCATCCTCTGAAGCTTCCCCAAATAAAAATTAGGGACAATATTTAAAGCAGGGAAGACTGGAAATTAAAGTCCCATTCTTTTTAGAGGCTGCTGAAGCATACAAAGCCCAAGGCCAAAATCAGAGAAACCAACAATAAATGCATTCTTAAAATCTGCTACTTTTCTGACATCGGATAATAACTAAAATAACCTTTGAGCTAATGTTGACATTAGAAATGCAAAGCAATACTATGAGAGGCTTTCAATTACTCATAGCAGCCATATTAAATCTCATTGTTTTCACATTTAAATAAAAATATTTCCTTAGACATTTTTTACTTTGTCTTTTAACTAGCCTAAAATCAGCAAACAAACAAAAGCCATATTTGAACTCCTCTTTGATCTCAACCTAATGCTACCAATTCTGACCAGCTATACCTTTGCTTTATCTAGAGCTTCTTACTCAATGATCTATAAATTAGAAAAGCTAAAAGGAGGAGCTGGATTTAGAAGAATGAAAATCTTCCACGCAATCAAAAAGTAGAGCATATGCCTCTTTCATCCAGAAGAGAACCACAACTAGGAACAGAAATGGTAACTCTGGTTTTCTTCCCATTTCAAAGAAAAAATTGATACAAACCAAGGCCATTTGCTTGTTCATTCTGCCTTTTACAACTCTATCTACGCACTTACAGCTAGGCATCTGAAGTTGAAGCAGAATGGTCAACTTACCTTCTATGTCATCTGGAACCGTAGCATAAGTGTTAGAAAGGTTAAGCTTCAGAATGTCAAGATATTCTTTATTTACAGTCAAGCTGGGTGGTGTCACTAGATCTAGCATTTCCTTATACCTGGAGGAAAGCAAAGGGGGGGGGACCCAGATAATTTATTCATTAATTATGCACGCTTGCTAATGTCTCCACATTTTTCCCTAGGAATACAAATATTAAAGCTGATTACTTAAACCCAGCCTTCATATAAATTCTACATAAATAACATTCACACAAAAAAAGTTTTTGTCAAGGGGAAAATGCTGAATTAAAAATCAAGCACTGACTTTCCTTGGAGATTACAACTATATTTGATTAAATATTTTTCCTGTACATCCTGGATTTTGCCATCAGATGATTACATTTATATATTGCTTAAATGCCACAAGGAGCAAGGCATGAATTCTAGTATTACCATTACTTTCCAATGCATATAATTTTATCTAGAGAAGACTGCAAGTCACCACATGGTTTTAAACAGGAAAGCTCTTAACGGTATTGCTTTTTAAAGAGAGGACACTATTAAATGGGAAAATCCAGGTTAACATGCTCAGTCAATTTATTTCAGAAATGAATATGATTTAAGCAGGATTCATTTTTGTAGAATTGGGTTTAAACAAATAGACCAGTGTTTGTCAACCATGGCAACTTTAAGATGGGTGGACTTTAGTACTTGCTGGGGAATTCTGGAAGTTGAAGTCCACTCATCTTAAAGTTCCCAAGGTGGAGAAACACTGTACTCGACTCTCCCTTAAAAAAATATTACTGTGATCAGGACATTTAATGTCAAGCCAATTAATTAGACGCCATTTCTAATGTTACCTGGTTGGCTTTTATCATAGTTTTCTCCAAAATCAGCAAATACACAACTTGCAGCATTTTCAGGGATGGATCTGGACAAATTGCCCTGCCAGCTAACATTGTAACTAACTATATTTTGAAATTTGGAGACTCTGCTGAATTATTCCTGGTTGATCTGAAAATAGGCCAAGCAGGTACAGAAGTCATTGAACTTCCTTGAAGGAGACACCAATAAATGGAAAGTTACAAAATCTCCCAGGAAGTAATATTAGAAACCACTTTTATAATTTTATCAAGAAAGATACAAGGAAGCTGTTAGGGATACACACCCTAGCAGAACGTGCAACAGCAGTCTAGCAGGCAGGCAAATGATGTAAGATAAACGTTGTTGTAGTTTACACTCAGTAAGATAGATACACTGTGCCAGTTAAATAGTTTTTTTATTCCAGCAAGAGTTATAGCATAGTCAAAACAGTCCATATGTCATAAACTAATTCAGTCCATCCAGGGGTTAATCAGTTGCAAAGTCCAGTGTTGAAAATAGAGGTCAGTAAACTTACAAATAATCAGTCCAGTAATATATATCTTTTGCAGTCAGAGATATGAAGAAAATCAAACCCCTTTTCTTCTCTCAGCAACAGCAGGGAAACACACAGTTATCACCATCAATCCAACATTGTCAGCTACTACAGTAAAAGCCAGCTAACAGTGAGCTCTCTTGCTCCCTCTTACGGTGATTTTACAACGGCATCCAAAATACATGTTTTGCAGTTAAAGTGATACACACACTTAAACTCACTAACATAGTTTATATATTATTTTTTACCCAAACTAAGTTAGGTAACCAATGTTATCCCTAACAGAAGCCATGGCCATGTAATCACCAGTAGTCAAGCTTTTTACTCTTTATGAATCTACATATGATACAATCATTTTAATTACTGAATTAATCTATTCATCTAGTGTTGCCTAGTAACTATCCAAACTACACTAATTGCAGTCAGTATTAAAGAAAGAGAAGGGTTCTTTAAATTCAATTCATCAACTCTTCTCCCCCCTCCCAATCTTAACAAAGTATGCCTCCTTATAACATTCATAATTTTCTTACAAGGACAAGCAGATTTTAAACATTTTTTCTTCCATTAAATTGTGTCTGATTCTCAGAGACTGCCTGAACAACTCCCTGCAGTTTTCTTAGCAAGGGTTTTTTTCAGAAGTGGTTTGCCATTGCCTTCTTCCTAGGACTGAGCGAAAGTGACTGGCCCAAGATCATTCAGATGGCTTTGTGCCTATGGTGGAAGTAGAATTCATACCTCCAATTTTCTAGTCTGATGCTTTAACCACTAGACCAAACTGGTTCTCAGATCTTAAAAAATACATATTGATATTTACTGCTTGAATTTTTCAAATATTATTTGCTGATTATTCAGTTTTTTAAAAAAACTCTGATAGCTCTAAAGGATACATAATTCCTCAGAAATCTGATTAACACCTCTGCAATTAAGTAAGAAACAAAGGAGTTAATGAGAACAACATGTTTCCTACAAAGCCATTTGTTCAGGTTTAAGCACTGAATATACTTATACAGTTGTAGAAAACAAGAGGTTGGTTATATCATGTGATGGGGACAAATGTGATAATTTCTCCTCTCCTCTTGCACCATTATACTTCACACTGAAATTACACTGGCTTTTTCTAGTACGAGAGACAAATTAATCATTCCTTACTTATTCAGTTTTCTTCTCTTTATACTGCTGAGGTAAATTTATGATGAAAAGGAAAGAAGGCTATATATTCTACTCTTGTTCTTGCCAGACTCTCAAAAAAATGTACTATATCTTTTACCTATTCAATCACAATGAAAAGCACCACTATGCATGTTCGAAGAGCTAGTTTGTGTTTTTAAAAAGAGATTCAAAATTTAACACAAGCTTACTTCAGATGAAGGAACTATCTATTTCTTAAGTAGACTCTTGCAGCTATTCTGGCCCTCACAAAATTAATGCATTTTTTACAGATCTCGTTATTTTGCATTGGTGGTTTCATGAGTTTTCACTGCAGTCATACAGATACAACCAATTCGAGCAGTATAGGAAAGTATTCCCCCTCCCCCACCATATTCCATCCCATCTAATGTTCTGTTTTACAGCTGTACAGAGCAGATTGCACCATTTGTTAGACCTGTCGTCACTTTAGCTCCCCTGGGGCTGCAACATTAAGGCAAAAGCATGACTGTGCTTTTATAGAAGAGTACTCCCCAGCAGTGCAAAGGAGCAGAACTTAGGAGCTGACAGCTGGGAAGTGGGAAGGGGAGGAGAGCAACTTCAAAAGGTTCCTACTGCTGCTAATGGATTAAAAGCATATGGAAGGTTCCAAGTAGGGCTTGAACCAGCTCACCTTTTGATTTACCCTTGTGGGCCTTTGTTCAGCTACCTAAGCTGCAGATGACTACCTAGGCTCTGAGATAAAGATACAGCATTCAACAGTCGAAAGGTAACAGATGGCATGGCAATGACCATAGGGAATGATAAGGGGGAAAGCAAGTTACTGAGGTAAAAAGTCACTGACTTAAGGGATGCAGAATATGAGAGTGGCTCACCTAACCTATAGAAGGAAGCCTCTGCTTTCTAATATATGTAATAGGAGAAGTAAAAGTTGTAGTATATGGTTTGATCTGTAATGGACACAGTGCACACTTTTGCCATTAAAGCAGGTTTAATATTCCTGCATCAATAGACACAGCCAGGAAACCAGCCTTGGAGAGACTGCCAGCATAGTTAATACTGAATTAGAAGGATTAATGATCTGGCTTGGTAAAGGCGACTCCCTAAACTGTGATAATGTTAATTATGTCAGCACTTGTGAAAGCCCACTATTAAGACATTTTCATTTAGTGCAAAACAGAGGCAATGTCTATGTCTATTCTTGCATCTCATGCTTATGACTGGTCAAGTGTCTGTTTACAAGAAAAGAGGAAAACTGGATTTTCGATTGCAGGATGAAAAGTGGTTCTTAATCTCACCCCTCCTTACCCTGCTGCCCTTCCCCTTCACAAAAGCTCCTGCTTAAGTTCAGTAATATAGATTTTGAAAGTAACAGCCATGCTTCCAAGTTTTCAAAGAAGAATTTAACATGATCAACAACGTACCCTACAAAAAAATAATATCCAATGCATTCATCACTTGCAGCCTTATAATTGTTCAAAACCCCAAATGGATTACAGTTCTTTCTGCATCCACTAAATCCACAGGCATATAATGTAATTAAAGCCACTAAGTAGCAATGTAATTCAAGAAAGGAGTATTAAAATGCCCCCAGGGTCTATCTCCAATTATGTTTTTTGATTGGTACTTAATCAGGCATGCTGACATGTGTGTTGAGAGCACAATTGTCTATAAGCGCCCTGAAATGAGATTCTAATTTAAAACTGATAGATCTGATATTACAATTTTCCCCAACCTTGCTGGGAATTATGGAGAAATACATCCAACATATATGCAAGACACCAGAATAGAGGAAGTTGCATTAGCAGAACCTTACACAATAACGGTAAACACTTTGATGGAGTAAAGTGGCTCAAAATATGAACCTTCTTGATTTAAGTTACTGTGAAAATTAACAATGAACAGTTACATAAAGTGTAAAGTGGTAGATATGAGTATATCCCATTGCGAACAATTGTGTTTGTAGTTAATTGAATTCAGATGCACTCTGCTCTCTAGTTTCATTTAGATTCATTAAGCTACATAATTTATATGCAAGTACAAAATCATTAGCCTTTGGCTCTAGAATACTGCTAGAAATACCCTGTCCCCAGGTCACACAGAGTCAACAACAGAACTGGAAATTAAACTCCAAAGCTGCTAACTTTGTGTTTTCCCAAACATTATTTCTTTAAATACTACAAAACTTTGTGAGATTAGTAAATATATTGTGATACCATTATTAAAGGTTGGCCTATGTTATTTACCCAAAAAAGTAATGTCCGATAGATTACTATATATTTGAGGTGGGTAATATATATTTAAATTATTTTATATATTGCAATTCTAATATAGCTGACTGGGGGTAGAACTCATCTTTTGGCTATTTCAATGCCAGACCTATAATAATTATAAATATCAAAACAGGAACAGCTTCCCAATCGTACATAATTTTTAAAAAAGATATTGTGTTTTCTATCTAAACTACAGCAACCAAAGGATACAATTTGTTAAAAAAGTACAGAAACAGAATAGAAAAAATTTATACTGTATGTTAAAAATTGATCTCTGCTCAAAGATACTAATGAATGAACCAAAAATTCATTCAAAATTCAGGGTTAAAGGGAAGTCAGAGTGATGTAATCATGATATCATGACACAAGCCCTGCCTCTTTTCTATGAGGGTTGTAACATTATACATATTTTTAAAAGGGAGGATTTGCACATGCGCTGATAAAAACAGTGAGAGCCGGTAGACTGTGCAGAAATGAATTTTACAACACTATAAACAGCATCACAATTAAATATTCTAAAATTTTTGTACTATCTCCAGAGTTGGTGAAAGATACAAGTGAATCAGTTGTCTTTGATCTAATAGTAATCAATAGAGAAGATTTAGTGACTAAAATAAAAAGTACTGCAGCAAGAATTTTGGATGAAGTGATCTTATAATGTTAGAGTTCTTAAGGAAAGTAAAACAGAACATAATGGGGGGTAAAAACACAAATTCAGAGTATTGATGAGTAAGATCCCAGGACAGGAGAAGTTAATATAAAAAGTAGATCAAGTTGGGCTCTCTTAAGGAAGAGATGTTAAATGCACTATTGCAAATTGTGAGTATGAAAAATGAAGAACCATATAAAAACCTGGAAGAAGATCTGGGAACAAAAAAGTACAGATGAAAGAAATGGGAAGAGCTCACAAAAGAAAAGTACAACTAGGTAACCCAGGAATGTTGAGATGATACTGAGAATCCAAAGGACATCCTTAGATACTTTCAAAATGAAAGGACAATGAAAGCAGCAAAATATTAATTAGGTAACAAAAGAGAAAGAATTTCTCAACTGCTACTTTTGGTCGGTCTTTTCTAACAAAATATTTTGTGACCTAAAGGTACTGAAGAAATTAATTGATTCTTTGGCTGTATTATTCTTGAGAAAAGACGTACTTGATTACGGAAGGACAGCTTGTCCACTATCTTAAAAAAGAGGGGGCAAATTATAAACCATGTTGATATCAATATTCCGACAACATACAGAGTGATAAATATCTGGGACAATTCAAGGCAAAATCATAAAGATCTATAAGCACCTTAAAAATAGTACACTAAATACCAGGTTAGCAATGATTTCCAATAAGATTTACTTTGACAAAACATTTATCAAAGTAGCCCAAGGAATGCTTATTAACAAATTAATTAAGTGTGGGCTTGATAGCATGACAATTAAACTGATATATTATAACTGACTTAAAAATCGTATCCAAAGAGGGCCATCTATGATTCCTCATCAAATTGCAAAGAAACATCATTGATGTGCCACAATGATGAATCCTGAGTCTTCTATTAATGCTTGGATGAAGAGGTGGAGAGAATGATTATCAAATTTGCAAATAGCATAATATTGCCATTTAGAGTAACACTCTAGAAGAACAAAAAATATCTTGGTACCGTAGTCAGAAGAATGGGCTGAAAATAACAAAAGGAAATTCTCCGTAGAACTGCTGCGAGCATCCAGAGAGTGGGAGGTGCTTCAGTCTTCACTTCTCACAGGCTGAGCTGAAATTGAGGAACGCCCTCCTCCTCCACGTGACTCCTCCATGCGTTCCTCCCAGTTTTAGCTCAGCCTTCGAGAAGCAGGCAGCTTTTTCTAGTTCCTTGGCCGTTTCAGGTGATCGTTGAAAGTTGGATCAGGTTTGATTCATTTTTTTCCTCTCCCTGCAAGGCTAGTGCGATCCCAAATTTAGTTGGTGGAGCGATTTCGCTCCCAGGAAGGAAGGAAGGGGTTGGAGCCCTTTGTCCCCCCCACCCCTTCTAATCTATCCTCTGCCGTTCCAAGCGTGCTGGGCTCAGCCACTTGGCCCTGCGCTGTATTTTAAAAGCACAAATTGCATCTTCCCCCCTAGAACGCCTCAGAGGAGGCAGCGCTTCCTCTCCCAGCTCTTTCCTTCTTTTTTTTGAAGTTGCGGTGGGCTGGTGCGCTTCTGAGCTATGTGTTCTGAGCCGGGCGGCCATTTTGGGCACGCCTCATGGCCGGCGCCATTTTGTTTTCCTAACAAGTAAGGCCTTTTTTCCCTTTAGTTTGAGAGTGAGCTGCGAGGTTTTTTTGTAGGCCCTTAGCGGGACCGTCAGGCCGCGTGGAACCTTTATTTTTACTGAGAGAGCACTATGGTCCTGTGCCCTGCTGTCTCTCTTAAGAGTTAATATTGTTGGCTTTATTCCTTGGCCCGCAGCTAGTTCAGAAGCGCAGGCACGTACTCTCCATGTTGTTGGGGGGCTGCCTATAGAGGCCTATCTCTTTTTTCTTATCTTGCCTTTCACAATTGCTTGGCCTCAGCGTTCATTTGGTCTATTTGGAATTAAGTTATTATTACTATTATTATTTGCTGTACCTTTTGGGGCTATTTGGTTTTCCTTACTTGAACCTGACCCCTTTTTTTGTATTTAATTGCTAGTGTATATATTCAGATTTTTAATTTAGCTGCTAGAATTGTTTTCTGTTTTTTTATTGCATAAGGTTTAAAAAAAAAAAAGAGAGAGAGAGAGAAAGGAAATTTTTTTGAATAGATAATAGCTAGTTCTAGAATAAAATTTATTTCAAAAAGGGGGACGTGACCCAATTTTAGGAAAACCGGTTTACGTTTGTAGGCCGAACTCCTAGGCGTGCCAACCACCATTTTTCTTTCAATACCATGGCAGAGGCTAATCCTACTGGCTCTTCTCTGAAGGCCAAGTCTAAGATGCACTACCTTCGCAGAAGGGACAAGGATTCTTCCAGTGCTTCTCAAAGAGATGCCTTACGACGTCATAAGGCCCTAGAAAGGGAATTTAGCAAGCGGGCTAAAGAGTCTTACTCTATAACATCTGCCTTTCCTTCTACCCCCCCCTGCCGAGCCAACCATCTTCCTCTAGGGGCAGTACTTCCACCCGAGGCCGCCAGCCCTCCCATGTACCAGAGGTGACATTTACGTCAACTGCTGCAGGTCTATGCTCTGAGGATCCTGCTCCAATTATTGTACCTGAGAACATCAGAGAATGGATGCAGTCTGCCATCTGTCAAGGTATAGCTGAAGGAATGCAGCAGCTCGCTAGACCGGATTCCCGAGGGAGGACTCCCGAGGCTGAGTCTTTATCCGGGAGATCTCCTTCTGCACCAGCATCACAGCATGGTCAGGTACCTCCTCACATGGATGTTCCATTCCCAGAGGGGGAGGATACCCAAGAAGAAGAGGGAGTGGGCCTTGAACCGTTCGGAGAGTACAAAGGTTCTGACAGAGGTTCCTTACAGTATTCGGAACCCTTTCTGGAGGGGGACCTAATGGAGGGAGAAATGTCGGAAGATGAGGGTCTTTCTCCTGAACAACCGGCTGTTGTGGGTCTTTTTAAACCCCATTTATTTAAGTCCTTGCTATTTAAGGCAAAGAACATTTCAGGTCTGGCCTCTCAGCCTCCTTCTGAACCCCCTCCATCGAGTCCAGAAGGTCCTGATGACCTTATGTTTAGACAGCCGACAGTGGCAGCAGACATTATTCCGCCCCCCCCAATCTTCTCAGATCTGGTAGCAAAGCAGTTGGCCTCGGTGGGTCCTTCTCTGGCCCCTTCTAGTCAGGACAAGAGGTTGTTTACCCTGGATTCGGATTTCTCAGCTATGTTAGATACCCCGGAAGTAGATGATCCAATTATAAGGCTTGCTTCTTCTTCCAATCCTACCGATGCACTAGAGGCACTGAAGCCGGAGGATAAGCGAGCGGAGATGGCGCTCCGGCGGGCTCACACCGCTGATGCCTGGGCTATCCGGTCAGCCACGGCCGCTTCCTTTTTCACCCAATTCTCTATCAGGTGGCTCAGACAGCTGAAGCAACACATTTCCCCAGCTGATACCAGAGCCCATCAAGATATTGCAAAGATCACGGCAGCGGCGGAATTTGCAGCCGACGCTACCTTTCATTCGGTTAAATTCTCATCCCGAGCTATTTCTTCCCATGTTTCTGCCAGACGATTGCTTTGGCTTCGACACTGGCAGGCTGATATTAAAAATAAGTCTAAGTTGGCTTCAGCCCCCATAGTAAAAGGGAAATTATTTGGGCCCACTCTGGAGCCATTACTCCTGGAGACCCGAAATAAGAAAAAGTTTCTGCCTTCACTTTTTCGTAGGCAGGAAGCCAAGAGTTCCCAGTCCTTTCGGAGGGGCTCCTTTCGTCCCTCCTTCCAGTCATCATTCTCTCCTAGAGAGCTCTCAGGGCTCTCCCTCATTCCGGCCGTCCTACCAGGACCGGGGCGACTCAGGAGACAGAGGCAAGAGAGGGGGAAGCTACAGAAGGCCCTTCAGGGGTTCCGGGAGTAGAGTGGCCCGCCGGCCCAGGTAGCGTTGCAGGTTTTCTTTCTATAGGCGGCCGCCTCAGGCTTTTTGCAGACAAGTGGGAGGAATCCACCTCTGATACTTGGGTTACAGATTCAGTGCACTTTGGCTTGACCCTGCAGTTTCTCTCTCCTCCCCCCGAACATTTCAGGCTTTCACCCATTTCTAGGAATCCTACTAAACGGGCTCTTATGACTTCTACCATCAAACATCTCTCTGATATTAGGGCTATTCAACCTGTACCCCTCTCCCAACAGGGAAGGGGTTTCTCTTCATTTTTATTCTTGGTACCTAAACATTCCAGGGGATGGAGACCCATTTTAGATCTTAAGAGGTTAAATCGTTTTATTGTACGCCATAAATTCAAAATGCAGACTCTGCAGTCCATTTTACAGGGCATTAGAGAAGGAGACTGGCTTACGTCAATTGACCTTTCCGAGGCTTACCTCCATATTCCCATTCATTCCTCGTATTCTAAATATCTCAGATTTTGTTATAATAATCAGCATTTCCAGTATGTAGCCCTCCCCTTTGGTCTAGCCTCAGCCCCGAGATATTTCACTAAGGTGTTGGCGGCTATTGCAGCTCACCTTAGACAAATTCCCATCCGGATCCACTGTTACCTTGACGATATCCTGGTTGTATCCCCTTCCCGACATCAAGCCGAGAGCGATACTAGCGCTACCCTCTCGGTACTTCAGTCCCACGGGTTCTTAGTGAACTGGGAAAAGAGTCAGCTTACTCCCTCCCTCTAGGGGCTATGATTGACTCTGTTGAAGGAAGGGTCTTTCTCTCTCAGGAGAGACTTATTAGTATCCGCACCACTATCAGAGATATCCGGCGGACCGGGAAAGCATCGTTGCTCAATTTATCCAAACTGCTAGTGAAGCTAGTTTCCTGTATTTCCATTATTCCATGGGCTCGCTTGCATTCCAGATCTTTGCAATGGTTCCTCCTGCCATATCAGCGTTCAGGAAGGAGCACGTCAAGGTTTATAGTGAAAGTCCCGCCGAAAGTTCTCGCCTCCCTCCTGTGGTGGACGCGACCATCTGTCAACAGAGGTCAGCTATTCCAGGAACCTCAAAGGGTTGTTCTCACAACAGACGTAAGTCTTTCCGGATGGGGGGCCCATCTACAATCTCTCTCAGCACAGGGAGTTTGGACCCGTTCGGAGCGAAGTCGGAGCATCAACTGGTTGGAGCTTCGTGCAGTGTACCTGGCTCTGCGAACATTTCTTCATCGGGTAAGGGGGCGCCATGTCCTGGTCCTAACGGACAATACTACAACCAAGGCCCACATCAATCGGCAAGGGAGCACCCATTCCCCCCTTCTCATGAGAGAGGCCGAGCGACTGTGTCGATGGGCAGAAGCGCACCTCTTATTCATCAGAACGGAGCACATTTCCGGGGCCTCCAACATCCAAGCAGACTGGCTCAGCAGGGCAACACTGGATCAGGCAGAGTGGCGCCTGCACCCACATCTGTTCAGAGAAGCAGCAGCCAGGTTCGGTCAGCCCCTAGTAGACCTTTTTGCGTCTTCGCTCAATGCGCAAACACCGAGGTTCTTCTCCCATTATCCCTCCAGCGGAGCAGAGAATCACGATGCCTTGCGTTGCCCGTGGCCTCCCGGGCTACTGTACGCCTTCCCTCCGCTTCCATTAATCCCCAGGGTGATTCGAAAATTGATAGCCGAGAAAGCAGAAATCCTCATGGTGGCATCTTATTGGCCCAGGAGGCCATGGTTTGCGGACCTCCGCAATCTGTCAGTATCTCTGCCATGGAGGATTCCGTTGGATCAGATTTCGCTGTCGCAAGGCCCGCTGCTCCATCCAGAGCCACAGTGGCTACAGTTGGCCGTTTGGAGGTTGAGCGGGAAAGGATGATTGAGGAAGGCTTATCAGCACAGGTCATTAACACCATTTTGGCGGCTAGAAGACCTTCTACCACTCGCATTTATGATGCAACCTGGAAAAGTTTCTGTAACTGGTGCCACAAATCATTCATCGACCCACGCTCTCCTTCAGTTGCACAGATCCTGGCCTTTTTACAAGATGGCCTAGATGGAGGTTTATCACCTAACACCTTAAGGAGGCAGGTAGCGGCGCTCTCAATGGTGGTTGCTGGCGGTCCTTTCGGTCCCCTTTCCCACCATCCTCGAATCAAGGCTTTTCTTAAAGGGGCTTCTAATTTGCGCCCGTCAGTAGTGCATAGGTACCTGACATGGGACCTTAATAAAGTTCTCCTGGCCTTGACTAGATCTCCTTTTGAGCCTCTCAGGGAGGCGTCACTTCAATTTCTTACATTTAAAGCAGTTTTTCTGGTGGCTATTACTTCGGCTAGAAGGATATCTGAAATTGCAGCTCTATCCGTGAGAAAAGATCTGTGCATTTTTCATTCAGATCGGGTGGTTCTGAGACCAGACCCAGCATTTATGCCGAAGATTAATTCACCGTTCCACAGGGCGCAGGAGTTGGTCCTGCCTAATTTTTGCCCGAAGCCTCTGCGCGAGCAAGAGAGGCAGTGGCACACCCTTGATGTTCGAAGGGCTTTGCGTATTTACATTTCTCGCACGCAGTCCATCAGGAAGACAGAGTCTCTCTTTTTGTCCTTTCAGCCAAAGACACTAGGCTGTAAGGTTTCTCCGTCCACGGTAGGCAGATGGATTAGGGCTACCATATCCAAAGCCTATTTAGTTCAAGATATTCCAGTTCCCAGTGGGGTTACTGCTCACTCCACCAGAAGTGCAGCTACCTCGGCAGCCTGGGCTACTCAGGCGTCTATTCTTGATATTTGCCGGGCGGCCACCTGGACTTTCCCATCTCCCTTTATAAGACATTATAAGATTGATGTTTACGCCTCAGCTGAAGCATCTTTTGGCAGGCGAGTTTTGCAGCAAGTGGTTAGAGATCCTGGGGAAGTTTCAATCCAGATGGACTCCCACCCGTAGGACACACTGGCTTTGGTATGTCCCACTCTCTGGATGCTCGCAGCAGTTCTAAGGAGAATGGGCGTTGGTTCTTATCTGATACGCCTCTTCTCATGGAACTGCGTAGAGCATCCAGCCCCACCCTGTTGGTCCATCTGTGAAGGGGGTAAATCTGTTTCGGCCAATGATTTCTAATGTTGTAGTTCATGTTGTTTAATACTTAAGAGTAGAGGGGTTTTTTTGTCCTCTCGTCTTCGTGAAAACTTGGGGAACGCATGGAGGAGTCAGTGGAGGAAGAGGGCGTTCCTCAATTTCAGCTCAGCCTGTGAGAAGTGAAGACTGAAGCACCTCCCACTCTCTGGATGCTCTACGCAGTTCCACGAGAAGAGGCGTATCAGGTAAGAACCAACGCCCATGTAACTGATACAAGTCCCATATTCTTTATTTAAGAAACAAAAATCAAATGCTGAGATATGTGATGAGGAATGCTTGGCTTGGAAAGAGCCTTTGCAAAAAAATAATAATAATTCTTGGAATAGTAGTTGATTACAAACTGAATATGAGCCAGCAGGGAGATGTGGCTGCAAAAAAACCCCTAACATATGATGTTTTAGGCTGTATCAAAAGAAATATAATTTCCAAAACATAGGAAATAAATTGGTTTGCGTGATTCTGCTCTGGTCCGATGCCACTTCAATTATTGTGTCCAATCCTGGGTGTCCAATTTTGAAGTTTCAGATAAACAGGAAAAGGTTCAGGAAGGGCAACTGAGATCTATGAAAAGAAACTGAAGAACTGGGGCATGTCTGGTTTTGTGAAGCACAGACTAAGGTATTTGAATATGATAACACTCTTCAAATTCCTTAAAAGATGTTGCATAGAAGAAAGGAGAAACCCAGAATAATATATTTTTGCTATAGGGTAGCAAATTTTTATTAGATATCAAAAAAACTTCCTAACAGAGAGACCAGTTTGGTAGTAGAAACTGTTTCCAGGGAAGTGATGCTCTCTTCTTTGGCTGAAGAAGCTGAAAGCCATTTCTCTTAAGATCCTTACATTGAGTTGAACTTGATGGCATAAATCAGGGCTGTCAAACTCCTGGCCCACAGGCTGTATGCGTCACGTGCTGCCCATGCCCAGATTAGCAAAGGGGGGGAAAGTCCCGATACATCGTGTGATACCGTTGTGATGACGTGAGTTTGACATCCCTGACATAAATGGACTCTTTCAACTCTGTTTCTGTTATTCTCAAGAATTTTCTGTTGAGTATCACACATTTTAATCATGGGAGGGGACAGTCATAGAACAAGCCTAACCCAAGTTTGCCTTTAATTCAGAAAATTCACAGAAAATTCTCCTTCTATTCTCCCAAATCCCTCTGAAAGGTTCCAGCAAAAAGTACCTTCTTACTCCCTATTTTTTCCATCACTGCAAATGCTAAATCTGCTAGTTTGATAAAACTACAGCTTGGTTAACAGATTACAATAAATCATAATGTGGTTTCTTTAGTTCTGGTTAGCATATTATATGAATTAACCAACTGTGCTTGGTAAATTATGGTTTGTAGCTTAATGTGCTACATGATCCCTGATAATTGAAATTTATTCAGTAAATAATAGTTTATTAGTATTAATTATGTGCTATCAAGTCAGCATTGAATCTTAATATACAAAATACAAATGGAACTACAGTATTCTACTTAATACCCTGTTTCTCCAACAATACGGCCTCCCCCAATAGGAATTCCCAGCATGTTTTATAGTCATGAAATGAAATTAAGCTCCTTCCCCCAAATTAAGGCCTATATTAAAACATGCGAAATGGGGGGGAATGGTGGTGGGGCTTGCCGTTAGGAAGTACTTTTGTGGCACACCCAGATATGGTGCTACCTGCGTTGACCCTGATATGAAGTGCCCCATCAACGCCAAGGTCAACATCCAAGCCATCGCTGCCCACCCGCCTGAAGATGCAAGGGGGGGGGGGAATTAAGTAACCCCCGAAAAGATGGCCTAGCCATTTTTTCAGGGCTCAAAAAAAATAAGACCCGGCCTTATTATATGAGAAACATGGGAACATTAGGGAACATTTTTAACTAACTTATTAAAAAATCAAACTCTCATATACACTCTTTTCATTTAAGGCTCTCCATAATGGGCAAAGTAACTACTTTGAAATAATAGAAAATACTTGTACCTCGGATTTTAGATTTTGGCAGTAGTTTGCTTTCCAAGCTTGTTTCAATTTAGTTTCTGAATGTTTTGTTATCAGACTAGGTAACATCGGTTACATCAGTTAACATGTTTTAGCTAAATAGGAATAGCACAAGAAAAGAAAATGATTTCAAGAATATATAATTTTCTACTAGATTTTAAAATGGAAGAGGAGGTGGTCAAAGAGACGATGGTGGTATGAGCGAAAAATGTTGGCCACAATATAGACCTGGAAAATTGGGAGAAAATGTGGGGATCAAATTACAAACTAATTACATCCACAGCATACAAGGAAAATCACTACAAAATGTTCTACAGATGGCACCTTCCTCCCGCTAGATTGGCAAAAATGTTTAACTCAGACCCAAATTGTTGGAAATGTGGAAAAGAAAAAGGCACTTATTTTCATACCTGGTGGACATGCCAGGAAGTGAAAAAATATTGGAATACAATTAGACAATGGATAAAAGAAATCACGAATCAGAAAATTGAATTTAATCCAGAAACTTTTTAACAGGTATAACAACACAAAAATGCAATAAAACAGATAGATATATTATGTTACATATATTAACAGCTGCAAGGATTTTGTACGCACAACTCTGGAAGGAAAAAAGGGTGCCACCAGAAGACGTAGTTATTAAAAAATAATAGATTGTATAGAGATAGACAGGCTAACGATGAAAATAAAAGACAGAGAAGATTCAATTTATTATAGGGCCTAGGATGCCTGGTATGAGTGGTTTAGAAATAAAAATAAAATAAAATGGCAATTAGGGAAAGAATGAGGGAATATGTAAATATGTAAATATACCATGGAGAACATTGAGATGTAAGGTTAAAAGATATTGATTTATAGTAAGAGTAAGATGTAATGGTAAAGAAATAAGTAAATACATATACTGAAAAATGTGAGGAGATGCAAAATAAGTCTTGATGTTGATAACAATGTATAAAGTTTTATTTTTTGTTTTTAAGATTTGGAAACTTAAAAAAAAGGGCGTTGGTACTTACTTGATATGCCCGTTCTCTGTGAGCTGTGAAGAGCAACCAGAAGTGGGAGGTGCTTCAGTCTCTTCTGGAAAGGCTGGGCTTAAAACTCCGGGACGCTCCTCCTCCTCCACGGGACACCTCCTCAGCATCCCCCAGTTTTGCGAAGATCGAGTGCCAAAGTCCAGAACTCATCACCTAATCTAGATCCCTGACTGGAACGGAACCCCACCAGATGGAAAGAAATGGGTGGGGCTGGATGCTCTTCACAACTCACAGAGAACGGGCGTATCAGGTAAGTACCAACGCCCCTTCTCCCATGAGCTGTTCAGAGCATCCACAAGTGGGACATACCAAAGCTTGGCCTTTCCTTAGGGAGGGACTCCATCTGGATCAAAATCCACTCCTAAACTCTATGGACCCTCTGCAGGACTCTTCTGCCAAATGAAGCATCCGCTCAGGCCTAGACATCAATTTTATAATTTCTGACAAAGAGCGATGGCAAAGCCCAAGTTGTCGCTCTGCAGATTTCGTCTATGGAAGCCTGAGTGGCCCATGCTGCTGATGTTGCCGCACTCCTTGTTGAGTGGGCTGTAATGCTCTTAGGAACTGAGATGGACTGGCATTCATAACTTTTAGTTATGGTGGCTCTCAACCATCTACCAATGGTCGTCGATGACACCCTGTGTCCTAAAGTGGATGGGTTGAAGGATAGGAATAGAGCCTCAGATTTTCAAAATGCCGCTGTACGGTCTAGATAGATGCTTAACGCCTTTGAACGTCAAGTCGATGCCATTGATGCTCCAGTCTATGAGATGGTTTCGGACGAAAATTTGGAAGCACCAACTCCTGCGCTCTGTGGAAGGCTGAATTTACTTTAGGGATGAATGATGGATCCAATCTGAGAACCACTCTGTCTGCATGAAACACGCACAGGTTCTTTCTCATCAACAATGCTGCCAACTCGGAAATCCTCCTTGCTGATGTGATCACAATTAAGAAGACCACCTTATATGTCAGGAATTTGAGACTAGTGGTTCTTAAAGGCTCGAACGGGCCAGTTGTAAGTGCGGTTAACACCTTGTTGAGCTCCCAAGTGGGATAGCGGTGAATTACAGGAGATCATTAGTTTGCAGCACCCTTAAGAAAGCTGTGGACATCTGGATGGTGCGCTATGGAACAAAGGTCACCCCAGGATATCACTGAGGCTAAGGCCGCCACCTGTCTGCGTAAAGTATTTGGAGATAGGTCCTTGGTCAACCCCTCTGTAAAAAGTCCAATAATTGTCCTATTGATGGGGCAGTTGGGTCGATCTTAGGCCCCCAGCACCAGCGACAGAAAGTGGACCATGTGGCCTCGTATATACGATTTGTAGAGGACCGTCTGGATGCTTGTATGGTGGCAATGGCATCCTCTGAAATCTGTTGGGTCCTTAAATGGTTCCGCTCAACCTCCATACGGCTAGGCTGAGCCATTGTGGGTCTGGGTGAAGTATCGGCCCTTGTGAGAGGGAAACCCTCGACGGTGGAATTTTCCAAGGTTGTTCTCTCGACAGGTCCTGTAAGTCCACAAACCACGTTCACCTGGGCCAGTAAGGGGCGACCAATATCAGTTCCGCTTGTTCCTCCAATAATTTCTGGATCAACCTGGGTATTATAGGGAGTGGAGGAAATGCATATAGAAGTCCGGGAGGCCATTGACATCGCAGAGCATTGATGGCCTCCGCCCCCTGAGTTGGGTACCTTGAAATATACTGGGGCAATTGGGCGTTGAGCGGAGAGGCAAATAGATCGATCACTGGTTGCCCAAACCTCCGCACTGCTTCCTGGAAGAGAGATGGGTGTAGGCACCGCTCTGCCTGATCTATCAAGGCCCTGCTGAGCCGATCCGCTTGTGTGTTTAAGGCCCCTGCTATGTGTTCTGCCTTGAGCGACAACAGATTGGCCTCAGCCCATTTGAACAACCTGGCCGTCTCCAGCATCAGAAGTTTGGAGTAGGTACCCCCCCCCCGTCTGTTTACGTGGGCCTTGGTTGTGATATTTTCTGTCAAGACCAGAACGTGGCGTGATTGGAAAAAGGGTAGAAAACTGCATAATGCCAGATGAACTGCTCGCAGCTCCAACAGGTTGATGCTTTGTGATTGTTCGGAAATAGTCCAACTTTCCTGTGCAGTGTGGGATTGGAAGTGAGCTCTCCATCCTACCAGGCTGGCATCGGTTGTGATCATTGCCCTGCAAGGTTCCTTGAAAGGACACCCCTTGTTTATCGTGTTTTCCGGCCACCAGTGGAGCGAACGCTTTGGGACCACAAACAATAGAGAGTAACAGCCTTGACCCCGTTGTTCAGATGGGACCTCTCTAATGGCCCGAATATGCAGAAGATGATTGATAGCCTCCTGTATCAACGCTCTCTTAATGGGGTCCGTGGACCTAGCGCTCCTAATGAAAAAGTTTGGAGGGGAGGATTGAAACTCTAGTGCCAAACAAAACTTAACAGAGTCCCTGACCCACACATCAGAGGTGGAGCTGTCCCATTGATCAGCAAACAATTTTAGCCGCTCTCCAATGGGAGCTGCTGTCAATGATTCACTTGGGGCAATGAAAAAAGTCGGCCTCCAGTACCTCTGGGGTTTCTTCTGTTTTGGCCTCCCCACTGACTTCTGTCGGAAGATTTTGACCTATCCTGTCTAAAACTGGCTCTGTAGCCTGATGTTCTTTGTGATCTGGGAACGTATGGGCCTTGATAGTAGGGCTGAAAGGAACCCTGTTAGGGATACACCTTAGCAGAAATCTACACGGCAGTCAGGCAGTCAGGCAAATATTTGAGATAAACGTTTTTGTAGCTTACACTCAGTAAAACAGATACACTGTGCTAATTAAATAGTTTATTCCAGTAAGAGTTTTAGCTTAGTCAAAACAGTCCATATATCATTCACTAATTCAGTCCGTCCAGGAATTATTAATTTGCAAAGTCCAGTGTCGAAAAAGAGGTCAGTAAACTTACAAATATCAGTCCAGTAATATATTTCTTCGCAGTAGATATAAAGAAGTCAAACCTCCTTTCTTCCTTCAGCAACAGGAAACACGCAGTTAGCAAACCATCAATCCATCATTGTCAGCAAGCAATTCAGTAAGCCAGCAATATAGTAAGCTAGTAGGTTCTCTTGCTCCCTCTTATGGCAGTTTTACAACCGCACCCAAAATTACATGCTTTGCTGTTTAAAGTGACACACACTTAAACTCACTATCATAGTTTATATATATTATTTTACCCAAAATACGTTAGGTAACCTTGTTATTCCTAACATACTCCCCCTTTGGGTAATATAATAATATATATATCTATTTACAACCTTAAATCATAGTCATCACAACTTTCTTTGTGTTTGACTGAACCTTGGGCTTTTGTAAACTGATCAGCAATATTTTCTTCAGTCATACAATATTCCAATCTTATTAAAACATTTTTTACAGATTGCCTTACATTCAGATATCTAAAATCTGTATGCTTAGATCTCGTTTTCACAGCAATATTTGTAGCCAACCGTATCGCTGCTTGATTGTCCTCATAAACTACAATGGAATCATTAACAGTTATTCCCATATCCAATAACAACTGTTTATACAGAATTAAATCAGTACATAATATTGACATGAAAATTCTGCTTCCATTGTGGACATACTTATGTGTTGCTGTCTAATTGACCTCCAACCAATCAGTGCTTTTCCTAACAGTATAGCCGTACCTGAAGTTGATTTCCTAGTGTTTATGTCTGTTGCAAAACTTGCATCAGCATATGCACTTAAAATCAGATCATCTTTTGGCTCCAAATATAATGCATAGTGCATTGTCCTTTTAAGATATCTTAAGATACGCTTTGTCGCTTGCCAATGTTGTTCAGTGGGTTCAGTGTTGAATCTTGCCAATTGATTAACGCCGTAGGCAATATCTGGCCTTGACCAATTACTAATATACGATAAACTACCAATTAATGATTGATAAATAGTCTTATCGAATTTTGGACTTTGAGCATCAGTGTGGCCAAATTCCTGACTCATTGGAGTTTTTGCTGGCTTACAAAGTTCCATCTTGTATGTTTTTAGTAATTGATAAATCTTATCCTCTTGAGATATCTTATTGCCACCTGTGGTTTTACTTATTGTTAATCCTAGATACTGTTTTATCTCTCCTAATTGCTTTAATTTTATCCTCTTACCTAATAATGATATTATTTCAGTAGCTTCATTATTAGTTTTTGTAATTAAGGCAATATCATCTGTAAACAACAATAATAATGACACTATTCCATTTGTCTCTTTCTTAAATACACATGGATCAGCTAAACCTGCTTTAAATCCTATATTGTTTAACTCCTTAACAATATATTGGTTCCATTCGTAACCAGATTGTTTTAATCCATAGAGACTCTTTTTAAGCTTCCAACAGTCATTATTTGTTTTATTATCCTTAATTCCTATAGGTTTCCTTAAGTATATAGTGTGCTGCAATGGTGCATGCAGATAGGCAGTTTCTACATTATTTTACCCAAACTACATTAGGTAACTTTGTTATTCCTAACAAACCCCTTTGAAACAACTGGGGTGTTCTGTTTTCAGACCTCTGAAAAAGAGGGGGAAACACTTTTCTTGTTTCTATTCTCAATAAGCAGGGGCTCCAAGACACTGCCAAATAATTCATCCCCCGATATTGGGGCTGATGCCAGCTTGCATTTATGCTTGGTATCCGCCTGCCAATATCTGAGCCATAGCAGTCTCCATGCTGATATGTGAGATCCTATGGCTCTAGATGAGAATTTGACTGCATTAAATGTGGCGTCGGCGGAGAATTCTGCCGCTGTAATAATCTTAGCAATGTCCTGGTGGGCTCTGACATTTGACACCAGCAATATATCCCTCGAATGGAAGAGCCATTGTAGGGAGGATCGTGTAAAAAAGGACGCAGCTGTAGCTGCCCTTACAGCCCAGGCGCCAGAAACATGCGCCCTACGGAGTGCCAACTCTGCTCTCTTTTCCTCTGGTCTCAGGGCTTCCTCGACCTTGTTGGGAAGGGTTGAAGAAGAGGACAGTGCCACAAGGGGCTCATCCAAATCCGGCATTTTGAGAAAATTTGAAAACTCTGGTGCCAAATTATAATATCGTTTATCGTACCCTGTTAGGGCTGGGTAGGATGCTGCTGATGCCCATTGATTTTGTACTAATTCAGCAAACATACAAGGGACAGAAATAGTTTCTGCCTCATTAGCCGGTTGTGAGAATATTAGATCCTCGGATTCGTCCTGAGACCCTGTTGACAATGGATGAGGGCTTGATGTGCGTAATTTAGCGGTGTTCTTTGCTTTGAACAGTAAAGATTTAAAGAGGTGCAGACGAAAAAGGCCAGAAAAGATAGGTTGGTCCGGAATGAGGCCTTCGTCATTCGACATTCCTTGTTCTAGTGGGTCAGCCTCTGACAACCCCAAGTCCATTTGATGGATTGACCCCACCTCCATGGGAACATCCTGGTCATCTAATTCCACCTCCTCCCGAAAACCCTGGACTGGTATGTCAGGAATATTGGGGAATACCTGAGTTTGATGATGTCCCATATACACAAAGGATCGAGCAGACAGGGATTCCGAAGTAGCCGAAAAGTGTCTGGTCTGGATGGATTGCTGAACTCCAGCTGCAATGCCCCTTTGTATGGCCATCTACATCCATTGCCTCATTTCAATGGGAATAGTCTCAGGTAATCCCTCCTCCTGTCTTAAACCGGCGGCCTTAGGGTGAAGATTGCCTCTGGGATTCGCCGGGCAGTGCTCATTGGAGGAGATATGCCTATGGGAGGCTGTCCAGAAATAGCCTGTCTGGGCTGGGTGGATAAGTTCAAGGGCCCAAACAATGTACTTGGGCCCTGATCCAATTGTTGTGTTCGCCTCCCTGGCCCATTTCTGCAACTGCCTTTCCAAGGCTTGGTGCTGTCTATGGGCATTCTTATCCAACACCTTAGAGGCCTTTTTGGGGCCCACTGACTTATCTCGGGACTTTTGTCTTGGAGCGGAAGATGTTGTCACCTTCCATTGTGGAGGACTGAATCTTGTATCTCTAACTTTATTATTATTATTATTATTATTATTATTATTATTATTATTATTATTATTATTATTATTATTGTTGTTGTTGTTGTTGTTGTTGTTGCTGCTGTTGTTGTTGTTGTTGTTGTTGTTATCATTATTACTTAGGGGTGATGCCTACCCCTGTGGTTGAAAGTAGGCTGCTTCTCCAGAAGTGTAAGTCTATATATATATATATATATATATATATATATCTCAATATACAAGCACACATATATATATACATATGCCTATATCTATATGTAAGCCCGTATATATGGGAAACAGTATCTAAGGGTCCCCAGCAAGAAAACCCCCCCAAGTGCTCCAAGCAAGAAATATTCGGGATCCCTGGTCCCCAACAAGGGAAACCAGCTATACGGGGCCTGGATGGATCCTTTCCTGTCAAAAACGTCCCGCTGTTTGAAATGGCACTTGAGGCTTCGCTCCAATGTAACGATCCAAAAGCAATTGCGAGAGGGAAAAAGATAATAATTCCTGTTTAAGGACTAGCCTGCTTATCCAACGCCAGCAGGCTAAGAGAGAAATAACCCCAGGAAAGTGGAGTGGGAAAGTACTTGCCCTGGTCCCCAAGAACAAAAACCAGCGGGGAATGGCACCTATAATATTTAGGCGCGAACTTGAAGCCAGCCGTTTAAAATGGCGGGAAGGCAGAATCTCTTATGTTAAATGCCTGAGCAGTTTAACGAGTCGCTGCTGCTGACTCTCTAAAATGTCAGACAAATGATCCTGTAAGGAGAAGTGAGCCGCGGCTGCGAGCGTTCCGGCAAGATCGCAAAGATAAGATGATCGGGGAATTAGATAGGCTAATTGCCTGAAGCGGCCGTCTCAGACTGCCTGCGAAGTGGCAAGCTCCATCAGTCACAAAGAGCTGCTCTCAACTGATCAGGGGGATAACCTAATAGAGCCACAAGCCTTGAAATCGCCAAATTAATAGGGGGAAAAATTTGCAAACTGAATTAACCCAAGAGCAAACCTGAATCTTGACTAGCTGAATCAAAAACTGTTCCAGTCAGGGAGTGCACAACCTCTTACCATGAAGGCTGAGCTAAAACTGGAGGATGCTGAGGAGGTGTCCTGTGGAGGAGGAGGAGCGTCCCGGAGTTTTAAACCTAGCCTTTCCAGAAGAGACTGAAGTACCTCCCACTTATGGATGCTCTGAACAGCTCATCATTTTTTTAAAAAAGGAATAGCACAAGAAAATCCTGCTGATCATGTTACCTAGTCTGGTAACGAAATCTTCAGAAGTTAAATTGAAACAAGCTTGGAGAGCAAATCACTGGGAGAGTCACAGTAGCTACTGCTAGAATAAAAATATGGAATAGGTTCAATCTTGCTTTTTAGAGAAAAAGAGGCCAGATTCAACATTTTAGTAGCTTCTGATTCAATTTTGGATATCAAATATCCTATGTACTATGTTTTTTTGCCAAAATAATTCAAGAGTTGTCCTCCAAAATTCTAAGTCTTAAGATTTCAGTCCCAAAATAATGGCTTGCATATTATAATTGACTTTCTCGCAGCCTGTTGCACATCAGAAGACCCAGAATGGCCAAGAGTTTGAGGAAGCTGATGAAATAGATCAATCCATCCATCCATCAATCAGTAATTCCCACTGATTTCAATAGGACCTACTTCATATATGAATGATTGGGCAGTAGGTTTTCTCTATGTGGATGACGCACTAGTAATTTTGATTGGGTCAGTATTTTTGTTTAAAAAAATAACGGTCTTGCCCTGTAACCCCAAATGTTTCTAATCACTGAGCTTATTAGTTACTCCCTCTGTAATCCAAACAGGCTGAGTAGCAGAGAATTACGTTGAGGGTAACTATTGCTTTTTGCCAAAATAATGTGGGGTCTAAACAAAAATTTACCAGAACTAATTCAGATATATTTATTGGAAAATATCATTTTAAATAGGCCACTAAGCACTTTAAAAGGGGAAAGGGGATAATGATTTTTGAAGCTTAAAATATATTTCTTATGCATTCATCAAATTCTTTCACACATAAAAAATCCCCCCCTCCCCCCAAAAAATACAGTGGACAGAATAACTCTTACAAGTAAATAGCAACATACCACTACATGAGTCAGCAGTAAAATACATCAGTTAAAAAGGCTTATACAATTTTAGGCTCCATCAATTCCTGGTCATATTCAGAAGCAGTGGTCGCCAACCAGTGGGCTGCGGCCCACTGGTGGGCCTTGATAAAATTTTGGTGGGTTGCAGAGAAATCTTGCCCCCAGAGCACCCCTGATAGCAATTAATCCAGGCCACGCAGAAACACAAGGCTGCGCTGCCCACATGGCCCACAGGAACCCTCCCTACCCACTCACTCCTTACCCGGTAAACTTGCCTGCTAAATTTCTATTTTTCCTTTTTCCGACCATCATCTGTTCTGTTGTGCCGGGAGATTTAGTTTAGCTAGGAAGCAGGAAATGGTTAGATTTCTTGCTTTCTAGCTAGTCTTTAGATCTTCAGCTCTCCTTCCCTTAGGACCGAAGGTTTGCTTGCAAACAAATTCAGTGCAGACTCACAGCAAGCAAATTTGAGAGACTGAGCTAGCCGATGGCAGATAGATAGATCACTGAATTAGTCTGTGAACAACTCAATCTGCCTGCTTTGCCTGATTTTGCTCTTTTTTAAATAAAAAAATCAATATTTACAAACATGATATGTTGTGAGTTAATTTTGTGTGCTTGCTGGCAAATTTCATGAGTTTCTTTGCAAGCAAATTTTATGTGACAGGCTGAGCTAGCCAATGGCAAATAGATAGATCTCTGAATGAATCTGTGATTCTGTGAGCAACTCAATCTGCCTGCCTGCTTTGCCTGATTTTGGGTAAAAGTTGCTCTTTTTATAAAAAATTCAATATTTATATAAATATTTATAATATTTACATACAAGCCATGCCCAACCAGTCACATAACCACCAAGCCACATCCACAAATTAGGCCATGGCCAATTTTAGATCCCTGGGATTTAAAATTATGAGTTTGGTGGTCCCTGAGGTCCAAAAGGTTGGCGACTCCCGTTCAGAAGTATTTCCATTCTAGCTTTAAAGGTTCTTTATTGTGAGAATGAGAGATAATCCCATATATGCTAGTTTAAATATATAATGGTACCAGCCTATTGTTTTAATTTTTTTACAAGTAGTTTGAGATAAAATATAAATAAAATATTTTTTCAAGCTCCAAAATCTCACAAAATTTCAGATGAGAAAAACTCAAGGGATTTTGCACCCTTGCAATAGTTTGGCTAATTAAAAACTAATTAAATTAATTTTAATTTTTAAATTAAACGATTAAAATTGTATTTTTAAAAAATAATTAATTAGTGGTCCTGAGTGGGAGCATTCATAATTGTATTTGATTTCTGAGTGGTATAATTATGCTTACTTTGCATATTGCTTATACATTGACTAAAATTCTCCAGAAAAAGGATGTATTATGGAAAAACAAACTAAATAAATAAATAAAGCCAACTTCAAATTCTAATTTCAGGCTCCAGTTTATTTAGGGACTAACGAAGTAGGAGCCTAAATTTTGAAGTTATCAAATGTTTCTTTGTAAACATTCAGGCAGAAGGCTGTATCTGGAACATAAGATGTCATGGTACGACTTTATTTGGACCTGATGAAATCTTTAAAAAAACTGATTTGGTTATTCCAGTTTAAGAAAGGTAGAACTGAACTTGAATATATCCAAAGATCTGCAAGAAATATAACATGAAATCCACAGAACAAGGTACACAAGAAAACTTAAAGAACTGAAAGAATCTAATCTGAAGAAGAGACAAGTGAGAAGCTATAAGTGCATACTTATAAACATCTCCAAATATCTGAATGTCTATCATAATTGATGGATTTGTTCTCTCATTCCAAGGCTGGACCCAAACTAACAGGATCAAATTACGAAATAAATTTGACATTTGACAGTGATCACAAATTGTACTCTGAAAATAATACTCTCAGAGGTTTTAACCACTCACCACCTAACTGGGATGCTGGAATTATGGAGTTCTCGCAATAGTACAGATTGGAGTGCTTACATTTTTAAGGCTTTAACTATCTTTATTATAGTATGAAAAGAAAATTATAATAGAAATGTAAATAGTCCAAGATGGATTCTTCAATGGAAAAGTTCTACAGGAAATATCCCTTCAATTTCTCAGTTTAATGTTAGATCTTATTTTTCTGGAGAGATAGATGAGTGATACATATACTTTGAAGCAAAAGTGGTATTCAGCAGGTTCTGACCAGTTCGGAGAAACTGGTAGGGGAAATTCTGAGTAGTTTGGAGAACCGGCAAATATCACCTCTGACTCGCCCCGCCCCCATCTATTCATTGCCTCCCCAGTCCCAGCTGATCAGCTGGGTCTTCTTTTGTTGCCCTGCACAGAAGAACGAGCTGGAAAGCCGGTTAGTGGGGTGGGGAGGGAATGGAGATTTTACAGTATCTTTCCCATGCCACGCCCACCAAGTCATGCCCACAGAACCGGTAGTAAACATTTTTGGAATCCCACCACTGCTTTGAAGCCAAGGAAGCAACATTATACCAGGATCATTGCTTATAGTACATTTCCTTTATTTTAACCACAAGGCTTGCATAATTTTAATTTTTAATTATATTTATCATGGAAAGTCCAGTTTTAATCTCCTACTCAGCCATGAAGCATGTTGGTTGACATTTCTTCAGCTTCACCTAGCCTCACTAGGAGGATCTAATAATAGGGAAACATACAAACTATTCATTCTACATTGATTTCTTTGGATGAAAATAAAAATAAATTAAAAAATAAATTAAAAGCAAATAATTTTTAAACACATATACCAATGTTATCATAGATGCCTATAGAAATGTACACAAAATCACTGAAATATTCAGTATGGCAAATAGTTTAAGGGCCAGGTCTGAATAGACCTTTGATGAGAGATTTCTAAATCTGAGTTTTAGGCCACAGAACAAAGTTGAAAGAATGTTTTTCCCCAAAGGTAAACAACTCATAATGCTGCCAAGTAGACTACATGGATGTCTCATTAGCAGCTGAGCTTGATTTGAAGATTGAGTGGGGACAGTTAATCTCAGCTAACCCCCCCCCCCAAATCCTTTGCTCTAGATATACAAACAGAAGTAGCTGCAAATGAACAGTTTATGAATCTAGGTCCAGACCATTTAATTAACTTCCTTCCTTTCCTATATTCCAGATATGATAATGCTATTGTAGATAGTGGCTGCTGGCAGTTCTCCAGCATTTCTCAGAGAAGTCCTTCTCATCCTAATTTGGAAACAGTTACAGAATCTGGGATCTTACACTGAGCAGTGGACTTGTCCCTATTTGTGTATTCTAGCTTCCATGTAAAAGTTGACCAGATACGTTTTACAGTGGTTTTTTTAAAAGCAAAACCAAGCCAAAATTTGAAATATGTTCTCTTTACAAGGATTAAATATATATCTAATTGCAAAATTATTTTTCTCACCAAGCCATTTCCCCTGAGACTATGAGAATTAACAGTTCATTATTTATATGACCAAATCAGGTTTTTTAACATTTGAGAACTCCATTGTTAATGCCATGTTCAGACCTTAGAGTAAGCAACAGGAAGAAGGAGGAAAAGGAGGGAAAAACTGTCGTGTCCGCACAAAGACGCTCAGAGTCGGTGACTTTCATTCAAAGCTCTTTATTTACAATGGGGAACCGAACCAGCGAAAAGTAAAAAGCCCGCGGCTTTTATACTTTTCGCTGCGGCAGCCGCGGCCAATGGCAGCGATTCAAGTCTCCCGCTCTTGGTTTGAACCAATCGCGGGAGACTTCAATCAGGCCAATCAGCGCGGCTCGCCTGGCCAATCAGAAATCCCCGCGCCTTAGCCAATCAAGGCGCGGGGATTTCGAGTATGCAAATTCAGGACATAACACCCCTCCCCTCTTGGTATGGTCCATCACGTGGTGTAGTCACGCAGGTAGGCGGGGCTCCGTCAAGTCCTAGTTGACCTGCGCAACTCACTTGCAAGCTGTATCTCGGCCGGAGTGGTCATCTTTTTGGCTGCTCCTGCCTCTGTGCGAACCGGCTGGATGATCGGGCCGGTTCTTTCACCGTGGCTCCCGCCTGGGCCTACCGGGTCGGTTGAGCTACGGATTTCGCCGCTCCCGCTTGGCTTCTCCGAGTCGGTAGAGCTGGCCAGGTGGTTCTTCTCCGGAGGGGACTCGCGATGGCTGTGTTCCGGTGAGTATTTTTGGTTTATTTTTTCCTGCGATTGTCTATCCGGGTATTCCCTCCCCCCTTGGTTCGTGTCTTGGGGGTTGAGGTCAGTCGCTGTTCGTGACCTGAGCTGGTCGATGTGTCGCTTCCAGGCTCGCCCATCGATGGTTTGGAGCCGGTACGACCGCAGACCAGTGACCTGAGTTATGACGGCTGGGATCCATAGGGGGTCCCCCGTCATATTCTTTGCGTAGACTAAGTCACCTGGGCCAAATGTCCGGTACCTGGAACTGGAGTCTGGGGGCCGCTCCGGGTTATAGGTCGGGTGTAACCTGTCGAGTGGGGACCTCAGCTTTCTGCCCATTAGAAGTTCTGCAGGGCTCTTGTTAGTTGTGGTATTGGGAGTGATGTGCTGTATGAAGAGGAGTTTGTTGATTTTGTCGCTGATCTCCCCGTGGTCCATTTTCCGGAGGGTCTTTTTCGTAAACTGAACCATCCGTTCCGCCCTACCGTTCGCCGCCGGATGCGCCGGTGCTGTTAATGCGTGGCGGATACCCCTCTCCTCCAGGAACCTTTCGAAATTGATGGAAGTGAACTGGGGCCCGTTGTCTGAGACAACGACGTCTGGGAGGCCGTGCGTGGAAAATAGTTTACACAGTTCTTTGACGACGGCCTCTGTGGTAGTGGATTTCATGTCGCATACCTCCAACCAATTGGAGTACGCGTCAACTGTGATTAGAAAAGTATGCCCATTTGTGGGACCAGCAAAGTCTAAATGGATTCTGGACCAGGGCCCCCGTGGTGTCTCCCAGTCCCGGATAGGTGCTGCGGGTGGGCTGGATCTGGTCTCCTGGCACCGGTGGCATTTGGCGACCCATGCCTCAATCTGCTTGTCCATCCCTGGCCACCAAGCGTAACTCCTGGCCAGGGCTTTAGTCCTGACGATGCCAGGATGACCCTCATGTAGCATCTCTAAGACCCTCTCTTGCAATCTGTCCGGAATGACCACCCTGTCACCCCACAAAATACATCCTCTCAGTAGTGAGAGTTCAGTCTGGCGCTGTCGGAATGTTTTAAAAGTCTCGTCATTGTCTTTCTCCGGCCAACCTTTTTCTAACCAGTGTAAGATTCGCGCCAGAGGCCTATCCTTAACGGTTTCTCTGGCAATGTCTGATGCGGTAATAGGTAAGCTCTCGATACTTAGGGTGTTTGTTGTTGGTGCTGGGTCAGGTTCAGAGTCAGGTAAAGGTGAGCGGCTTAAAGCGTCCGCGTGCGAAATTTTCTTACCTGGCTTGTGAAGCAGTTCGTAATTGTAGGCTGCCAGGAATTCGGACCATCTTGTCATCCGGGGTGACAAGATGTTCGGCGTGGCCCGGTTTCCAGCGAGGATGCCCAGCAATGGCTTATGATCTGTCACAATGGTGAACGGGCGGCCGTACAGGTATTCGTGGAAACGCTTAACGGCGGCAACTATAGCCAAAGCTTCTTTGTCCAGCTGGCTATAGTTCCATTCCGGTTTAGTCAGAGTCCTGGAGAAAAAGGCGATGGGTGCTTCTCTCTGGTCGGGGAGGGTGTGGCTGAGGACAGCGCCGACGCCGAAAGGTGATGCGTCGCAAGTGACAGCTAAGGGCAAGGTTTCGCAGAATTGCATCAGGACGGCATCGGAGGTGAGGAGGTCTTTGGTTTTTTGAAAGGCGGCTTGCTCTCGTCTCCCCCAAGTCCAGGCTGCCGTCTTGTCCAGGAGTCTATGTAAAGGTTCCGCCGCCGTTGCCTTTTGGGGTAGGAAAACATTATAAAAATTCAACAAGCCTAGGAACGCTTGTAGTTCCGTTTTAGACTTTGGGGTGGGGGCTTCCTTGATGGCTTTCACTTTTTTAGTCGTAGGGTGAATGCCATGCCGGTCTAGAAGATAGCCCAAAAACTCTACTTGCTTTGTACATAGTTGGCATTTTTCTCGTTTAACTTTAAGTCCTGTCTCTTTAAATTTTGTTAAGACTTGTCTGAGTCGGTTTTCCAATTCGGCTTCGTTTGGCGCCGCCACTAATACGTCATCGAAATAGGGCACCACCCCCTTGATGCCCTGTAACAAACGTTCCATCAGGCTCTGAAAGATGCCTGGTGCCACGCTGACTCCAAATTGGAGTCGGTTACACTTGAAGGCCCCCCGATGAGTCACGATTGTTTGGGCTTCCGCCGTTTTCTCGTCCACAGGTAGCTGCTGATATGCCTGGGCGAGGTCGAGCTTGGCAAAGACTTTGCCCCCTCCCAGTGAGTGCAGTGAATGTTGCACTATTGGGACTGGGTAGGCGCTTTGTTGCAACGCGCCATTTAGGGTGGCCTTATAGTCCCCGCAAATTCTCACGGACCCGTCTGGCTTTACTGGGGTCACTATAGGGGTCTCCCATCTGGCATGGTCTATCGGTTGCAATACCCCTTGTTTGACGAGCTTGTCGATCTGCTCGTCAATTTTAGGCTTTAGGGCGAATGGTACCCTTCTAGGTTTAAGCCGCTTAGGGGGAACCCTTGGGTCTAGGTCAAACGAGATAAGGGGCCCCTGGTACTTGCCCAAGCCTCCATCGAAGACTTCCTGGAACTCCTGGGCTAGCCGCTGTTCCCAAGCTTCGATGGTGACGTGGTTGACTCCTGTCAGCGCGATGTCAAGCGGGGCGAACCATTGTAAGCCCAGTAGGCTTGGGCGGTCGCGATCGACGATAGTGAGTGGCAGTTGTTCGGTGTGGCCTTTGTAAGTTATATTAAAGTTCTTGGTGCCCACCACCGGGACGCGATTCCCTTGATAGACTTTTATGATGATCTTTTGGGCAGGCACGTTTCTTTTTTGTAGTGTGGGCACTAGTCTTTTGATCTCGCGCCATGCAATCATGGAAAGGTAGGACCCGGAGTCCACTTCCATTTTGCATGGCTGGCCTTCAATATGGACTTCTACGTGTACCTTTCTGGCGCCGTCGGAGATGGCGTGGCCGATGGTCACCGTCTGGTGGGTCTCTTCCTTTCGTCGACCGTCGCCGCCTCTTGAAGATCGTTGAGCACGGTCCCATCTACCGTCTGGTTGGCGCTCTCTGGCTCTGGGCGGGGAACTTTCTCTCCTTCTGTCGTGTTGTTCCCATTTGGGCGGGCTGCGGGTCTTCTTTTGGCGGCAAACTCGGGCGATGTGACCCCGTCGTTCACAATGCCTACAGATAGAGTCAAGGAATCGGCATTCTGACCTGGGGTGGTCGCCGCCGCACCCGGCGCAGTTGGTCCTCGACCTACGACCTTTTCGACTTCGTTGGTCGCCGCGTCCCGTCTGCACGCGATGTATGTCCTCCTCGTCTTCCGACATGCTGGAGGTTGACTGGTATTCTCCGTAGTGTGCGGTTGCTTCGTTTCTTGTGTCGGCCGACCTTGCCGGGTTGTTGTTTCCGCCCTTCGCGTCAGATCTTCGCATGCTGTCAGCTGACGTGCGGGTTGCTTCCGCGGCTGCGGCTGCGGTAAGGGCATCGGCTAGGCTGATGTCGCCCTTGGCCATAAGTCGGCTCTGGAGTGTAGGATCCCATAAGCCGAGTACGAAGCGGTCTCTTATGAGACTGTTCAGACCTTCAAACTCGCAGAGTCCTCCTAGGCGCCGTAGCTCTGCGACGAAGTCGCTCAATTTTTCGTCTGGTTTCTGATTGCGGCGGTAGAACTCGTTGCGCCGTATCAGGATGGGGACTTCGGGGGCGTAATGGCGCCGCAGTATAGGTTCGAGGACGTCCCAGTCCATGGCGGTTGCGTCTGCCGGCTTGGCCAATGCTTTGGCCATCTGGAAGACCTCTGGTCCACAGTGAGTAAGGAAGACGGCGCGTTTTAGCGGGCCCGGGGCGTCCTTCATTCCGGCGCATTCCAGGTACATACGGAACCGATCGGAGTACGATTCCCAGTCCTCGGCGGCGGGGTTGAAGGGGGCGGGCGGTGCAATCTTCGCCATCTCTGCGCTGGAGCTGGTTCTTTGGTGGACACGGGGTTCGGTTCAGGGGCGAGATCCCACCCTCGTCGCCAGTGTCGTGTCCGCACAAAGATGCTCAGAGTCGGTGACTTTCATTCAAAGCTCTTTATTTACAATGGGGAACCGAACCGGCGAAAAGTAAAAAGCCCGCGGCTTTTATACTTTTCGCTGCGGCGGCCGCGGCCAATGGCAGCGATTCAAGTCTCCCGCTCTTGGTTTGAACCAATCGCGGGAGACTTCAATCGGGCCAATCAGCGCGGCTCGCCTGGCCAATCAGAAATCCCCGCGCCTTAGCCAATCAAGGCGCGGGGATTTCGAGTATGCAAATTCAGGACATAACAAAAACAGGCTCAGCACTTTTTCAGAATTCCTCAAGAATACCGCATGGGTTATCATTTCAATGAATTTCCCCACATTAAATTAATATGTACAAGAAATGAAAGGAAGGAAAGAACAAGACTGGAAAATAAAACTTTCACTTTATCCATAGCAAGCACTAGTATAAAAATTCAAATAAATATTCCATGCAGGATATAACTAAATACTTCATATATATTTTAACCAAGGGATAGAATATGAAGCTGGCTGAAAACTTCAGGCATTATATGTTATGCATCATCTAAAAATAAAATTAATCAAGAAAATTATGTTTGGGGGGTAGAAAAGAAGGTATCTATTAAACAGAACCTAAATATGTGACAATCACATGGGGTGGGATGTGGACATGGAATATAGCTGCAAAGTCCATTTTTTGGGATGTCTCTGCTAACCCACTTCTAGGTCACTGTTTTTCAAAGGTCCCTCAAAACTCTCTCAGAGGTCTATGGCAGTGAATGCATTAAATTTTATTTTTTGATAGAGTAAATATAGATGAATAAAACCCACAGAACTAGAAGTCACTTCGGTACTCCATAATTTTAATCATATTAAATTCA
This sequence comes from Hydrophis major, assembly GCA_033807585.1. Lineage (NCBI taxonomy): Eukaryota > Metazoa > Chordata > Lepidosauria > Squamata > Elapidae > Hydrophis > Hydrophis major. The sequence goes on along the minus strand of CM066330.1, from coordinate 236,535,403 downwards.
TTTCTTATAAGATAAATGATTAGCTCTTAATGACATCCAAAGATGTAGATGTGGAACCTTCAGTCTTAAAGAAAGGAGATGATAATTACTATTGGTTCTCAAATTACAGAAAATGTCTTTTCTGGTTCACGTGTTTTTGGGGAGGTGAATCACTCTTATTCTCACCCTTAAAATTTCCAAACACATTAAAAATGAGACAAAGAAGTCTGACCTCACACCTCCTACTGTTGTTACCACATCACTGAAAGGCCTCTGGCCAGCTGGTTGGGAAGAAATATTAAAGTGTCCAGGGAAAACAAATGTTGCCTACCCCTGGTTTTGGCTTATGTTCACACAACTTTTATTTTGTTAAAAAGTCTTTTCTTGCTCTGCCCTATATAATTAATTGGAACCAGTATACAATTGGTGGTTACAATCTAACTATCTAGTACTAATTTTAAGTATATTTCTAACCACCTGTGGTGTACATCATACCAAAATTTTATAAGGGGCTTTCCAGAAAAATCCAAGATCCTTTGGAACTATTGTTAAAACCATAATCTTAGTTTAATTTACTGTTAAAAGCTGCAGATAGTTCTGAATGTATATATTCTTCCTTCCTCTTCCTCTTAGAAAGTGATCCCTGGAATTATTTTATTTATTTAGATAATTTTTTTAGCCACCCAACTCTGGGATTCTGGGTGGTGTTCAAACCTAGAAAAAAAAAAAAAAACAGTTACAAGCATTAAATCATACAGAAAGCCCAGACTGAAATGATCCAATAAACAACAAAATCAACAAAACAAACAAAACAAAATAGAGGCCTTAGAAAAATCATAAACATCAACGCCAGACCTGGGATCAAAGCCAGATTTTCAAAGCTTTCCAGAACCCTAGGAGAGAAAGCGCCATCCTTATCTCTGTGGTGAATGCTGTTCCAGGAACCTTGAAACTGGCTTTAGATTTGAGTATTATGTGCTTATTCTTAAATATGGGTAAATAGGAAAAGGGTAGCTTTGTTGATCACATTTCAAATCATTTCTCCATAATTAAAACATTATTCACAGCTTGGCACCTAATGTTTCTTTGGCAGCCATGCCCAGTCCACAAAGAACAAGAGGAAGTGAGGATAGGAAGGTGACATAAAATGATGTTGCCCTAGTCAGTGGTATGGAGAATGTACCATGTATGCAGCACTAACTGCATCATCATTCATAAGAGGTGGTGACATCATTGTTTGTCCACAGGATTCCCCCTGAGAAGGAGGAAGGAGAGGATGACTTCAGATTTCTCCTTCCCCAGGTTCTTACCAGTTTTGACAGTTCACTTTTATAACCCGACCATGGAAATAAGGTTTTTTTTTAATGTACACTGAGAATATCTGCACCAAGACAAATTCCTTGTGTGTGTCCAATCACACTTGACCAATAAAGAATCCTATTCTATTTTATTCCTACTGCTTTCAAACACCTGCCCTCATTTCCACTCAGCTGATGCAACCAACAAACATCTAAAATGGTATGAATGCTCTGAGCAATAATAGAATTATTTCTCTTTTGGATGAGAAACAATGGTTAGGATAAAATAGAAGCAACCATTCAAGAGGAAGGAGGAAATGCAAGCACACCTATAATCCTCTAAGGCTCATTGTAAGAACACAGCACTATCATACAACATTATCTTTGAACCAATGGGCCATGAATGAAGCATAGTCCTTTAAGAATAATGATAAATATCACTCTCTTCCAGCTGTAAGGATTAAAAATTCAAATGCTTTAGAGATTATTAATCTGCTAAATTTCTGTGTTAGTCTCTCTGGGTTTTATCCAGATGAGGGAATACCAGTATATTTCAGCAAAACTACAAACTTTATTCCCTTTGAAAGTAATTTCTTCTTCTAGATAAGCAAGGTAAGAACATGTACCTGCAAATAATAATTGATAAATAATGCAAAGTGGTCAATATCCTCATTGGTCAGGCTTCAGACTGCATGTAAACCCACTGCTGAAGGAGCTGCCTTGTTACTGATAGATTTTCATAGACAACTCAAAGTGCTACCACCTATAAACCTATACTGGACTTAGAACCAGGGTATCTTCAAAGTATTTTGTGCACAGATTCTGCATGCCAAAATCAAGAGCATACTTAATGCCTGCTGAAGATCCTCACCTACTGAAAGGGATAACATGGAGTGGGCCTTAAAGAGTTATGGAGCTCTAAAATACATTCATTACTATATTGTAATTAATTGCAATTACAGCCATAATTATATGCTATATTACATATTAATTATATATTATTGCGTTATATTATATGTATTATATACTATTATTTTATCATTGTGTAGATTTGGCTGTTGCTGTGTCTACTATTTTCACATAGGTAGTTTATACACTGATTAATAAAATGTAACAAACCCCCACCCCACCCTTAAATCAACAAAAAGGAAATAAAGTCTCCCTTTCCATCTTCCCCATATTCTCCTGAACCAGCAGTTTCTGTCATCAGAAAAACCTGGCGGATTGGGAGGGAGGGGTTTGGGAGGGAGGGAGGAATGTTGACTTTGGAATTTGGTTTAGTACATTGTAGCTAATGTGTAAACAGGGTGGATAAAGTGAACATTAGAATGAAATTGAATTTTAGAAGAAATCCTGCTGTGCTGTGGTACCAGTATGATGAATTAATTCCATGAAGAGTGCAAATAAAGATGAACAAAGTGCTTTGAAAAAAATGACATAGCTGGATCTTACTTTGAAAGGACTATCATCCAGGAAGAAAGAAATTGCTGGATCTTTCAATAGTGCCATAAATAAAATTCTTTATTAAATATAATGAAGTTTTCAGATTTAAGAAATATTTATCATGACTTAGGCAAGTTTAAGCTATAATTCAGAGATTATATTAGGAATTGTTGTGAAGCAGTCTAACAAACCACTCATGTTACGTTATAGAAGTAACTGAACTACTGCACAGCAAAATATTTTTTAAGTATTACGTGGAGTTGTTTGTGATCAATGTACAAAGTTCCTGCTATTCTTGAATAGAAAAACAATTTAATTGATACAGATCATATCTTATATTCTGGATTTATTTTTATTAATGGATTACACTGTACTTTGAATTAATATGCAACTGAGGGAGAAAATAAAATCTTTTGAAAGTTTTAGAAGGCTTAGAAGACTGCAGGTGGCAGACACAAACAACTAGAACCATTTGTGAATAGCCTCAAGCAGAAACTTTACTGCTAGTTACCTATATTACAAGAATCTCACAAGACTGACTGCATTCCCTTGGGAATAATCAGATAAGGCTTCAGGGATTCTGGGAAAGGTCAGTGCAAGGATTCTAAGCCTGGCTCTCTCTTAAAACCTCCCTCCTATCTAGCTGGAGGTTCCACCACCTCAGGAAATCTAATAAATATTTCTGGTAATAAATAAATGTACATGGAATTAGAATTTAAACTGCAGCTCTTGAAATTCAAATCCACAACAACTTGAAGTGAGTCATCTGAAGAACTGGTTCTCATTACTCATAACTAGACCTTTCTTCCTTTTGGGAGAATCAATAAGTAAATAAATAATCTGAAAATCTTCCAAAGCAGTGTTTTGCTTTTTAATTCTCCTCCCATACAAATGGCCCAGTCTGCTGAGATATTTACTATTTTCCACTTTTGCTTCTAATGGTACTTTCACAACTGATAGCACTCTTACTACAACTGTCCTTGAGATACCAAGAATTGCAGCATTCCCTTGACATGGTTCAAAGGGAACCACAACAATCACCATTCTGACAGTTGTGCATTTTACTCTGTTCTTGTTGTGTTTGCTGGGCAATTTCAGAAAACTGGTTGCCATAAGCAATGGTCTCTAGATCTATATCCTTGAGAGACAGGATGGGAAAAAAGTCTCCAAAGATTCAGCTTTGTCCATGATCTAAGAACAGGGACAAAGTCTTATATGGAAGAATCTTAAGGTTCCCCTCAGTTTTGCCTTCTCCAGTTCCCACAACAGAATAATAAATTTAAACATGATAGTTAACTTTGGAAGTAAATGCTTCACCTGGAAAGAGATTACATTGGGAAAGGATGCAGTATAATTTAATCTGACCAGGAAAAGACTAATATAGTTAAACAGATGGTTGCAAGACCACTGAACCATAATTTGGGAACAGCGTTCTTTGTATAACGTAAGTTAACTGGAATTCCATTTCAGATAAGTATGTCTTCTTGTGCCTTCTTGAACATTGTGGAGAACAAGTTTTTTTCTTGCAAAACATGTTCCTAAAGGTGCTAGATACCTTCTAAGAACAGTTAAATCTCCTTAATTCTACTGCAAAAACTCATGAGAGTGGCTACAGTTTGATTGTTAACTTATTCTTCTTAAGGCAGCTGTTATAGTTATTTTTATTTAGTTGTTCTTGTATATGTCACTACTGGGCTTTGCTTTGCTATTAGATTGTCTGACAAAGCAACATAAAAATTTTGTAAAAACATAAAAAGAGTCTATATGTGTCTTGAAATGAATTATTCTGACCCTAACCCTAAGTTATTAACAGGAAGGAATACATTAGAAGCAAAAAAGCCAAATTTGCTTGTAGAAGACCCCAGTTTTCCTTATTGGGGCTGGGGAAAATTCTTATTTGAAACTCTGGAGATTTCATTGCCTCTTTGCATCAACCCACTTTCTCCATACTAATGTCTTTCAAATGTGTTAGAGACCAGCATAGACAACACTAAGCTAGATGAGACAACAACATGACCCAATTGTGACATTCTTCCATGTTCTCAGGCTTTTCTCCTCTAAATAAGCAGTGCTGTATAGAGATCTCACAGGAGTATGTGGTTGGGCAAAAAAGCCTCGACAGACTGGAATTAATCCACAGACTTTATAACACTCACTGCTGATTTAATTGTAGGTCTGAAATTTTCATGTGAAAAAGTGAGGCACTTTAGCAGCCAACAAGAAGGGATTCTGGGAAGCCACAGTGGAAGAATAACCAAAATTGTACATTCAAACAGTGAATGAGACCGTTTCACAATGGTAAACTCAAGTTAGATATCAATCATAAATACAAGCAGACCACAATTTCCTGAAATATGTATAGTAGACACAGTCAGTATCCCTAATGTGTATTTACTTATTTATTTAAAACATTTATATAGCTGCCCATCTTATACCAGTACCAAACTCTGGGTGTCTCCCAATCAAGAATTAAAACAGTATCTGTAATAAAACAACATAAAACCATATTAAATATACTAAAACTGTAAATGTTAAAAACAAGGAACAAAAACCTGGCACCAAGTTAAACTAGCAACATGGAATCATCTCACCCTATCCCATTGTTTGAGGGACAAGTTAAGTCTTCAATGCTTTCCGGAAGGCTAGGAGAGTTGAGGCCTACCAAACTTCTGGAGTAAGTGTTCCATAGGGCAGCGGCTGCCACAGAAATGTTCCTAGGTCCCATAAGGTGGAAATGTTTAAGGGAACTGACTAGGAACAAGCCTATCTAATCAGATAGGACAGGAGATATCTTTAGGAAAAGGCTGTCTGGCAGATCATCTGGCCTTGTGCCAGAGGATTAAGGTTATTCAATTCAGCATCATGAATTGCACTTGGAAGGAAACTGAAAAAGTGCAGCATATGCCACAGAGGTGTTATATGAGTAAACCTAAGAACATCCATCACTATGCATACTGCTGCCACATTTCGGACCAGCTGTAGCTTCTGAGTGGTCTTCAAAGGTGATCCCATGTAAAGTACATTGTAGTAATCCAAACAAGAGGGGGCCAAGGCATGGCTGCTACCTGCTCCTTCAGCAGGAGCCATGAGTCAAGAAGGACCCCCAAACTGCATACCAATTCACTCCAGAGGAGGGCCCCATCCATAATCAAAGATCAAATATCATCCAGACCAGGGGAGGGGCAAAAGTCACTTTGTCTTGCCAGGGTTGAATCAAAACCAGTTTCTTCCCCATCCAGATCTTTCAACTCCAGGCACTCGGCCAGGCACTGCATCACTTAAAACCAAATATCAACCTTGTTGTTGCAAGTAAAATGAATTTCTGTGCCTTTAACACTTTTTTTAAAGCATACATCTATATTCAGCTGTTCATTTGTCATTTTATTCAACAGATAAACTTTAATTATTGCAAATTATCTGGGAAAGGGGAATATGGGATACATGAGTTATGTACAGCCAGATTTTCCTTTAAGAATTATGTAAGCAGTTCCATGCTTGACACTAAATCTGCAAATGAGTATTTTTTTCTGAAATGAATTTGTAAATACTACCAATAGGTATCTTCTGATGTTTCCCCCATTATTATGTCAAGTTGCAATTTTAAAATTTCAGAAACCATAAAATATTAATAATTTGTACTGAGTAAGCACATTTTTGCAACTTGTTATTTATACTTTGGAGCACAATTTAATAGAAGTGTTTTATATCAAGACTTTAGCAAAATTACTGCAAATTGTTTTTGCAGAGATTCTATTTCAGTGGAATGTGTACAGTAAAAGTTCCTACTTAACTTTTGCATACTTGTTATCTATAACAATCTATCTCTATTAGGGACAGTACTGATGGAAATTTACTTTTCAGTAGTTAAACGTTCTTAAATTTAAAAAATGACACCAGGATTAAAAAGCAATCATAAAGCTAAATTCTCACAGAGAAGGGGAAAAATACCCCACAACTTTAAATAGAGCTGTGGGATGGGGATCCCATGTCCCTTTCTTGCTATCTAGTACTTGTCCTGATTTTTGTAGGCCTGGTTAAGAATTTTGACAATGAAGACATTGAAGTTTATCCTAATTTGAATACATTATGTAAAGAACAAATTCTGTTGAGAAAACTATAATGCTGGAAAAGATGAATGGAAGAATAAGAGGAAGACCAGAAGCAATGTGATGGGTTCAATTACAATGGTGATGGGTCTATAACTGGAAGACGTGAAGGATCAAGTTAGATCATCATGGAGAACATCCATCTATCTGGTTCTAAATAGTGAAACTGATTTGATGGCATATAATCAAAAATTGCTGCTTGTGGATTATAAAAAGCACTGACTAATCAAATTTCCTTAAGCTGATCAAAACCAATTTTGGGCTCCACAATAGGAATAGTCAATGTTGAATCTGGATCTTTTCAAAACTGTTTGAGGGGAGGTTGGAGGGAAAGCAACTAGAAATATTTGAATGTGGCATTGATAGAATGATGTCACTGGAGAAAATGAGACCACAATTTTCTCCTTTTTAAAAAATCATTTTCATAGATTATAAAATATAAAAAGTGTGTCAAGTTAATCAGGTTAACACATCTATTTTATTTGGGAGTTTTGCGTAAATGCAAGGACAATTAATGAAGTAAGGTTTACTGCAATAGGCAGCATCTGAATAAGCATGAAAAGATGCCTCTGGCTGTTAAGACATTATGCTCAAAGCCACTATCTTGTATTTATTCAGCTTGAGTGTCTGAACTATATGCAATCATCCATCAAACCTTAATGCGAAAAGCCTGTAGGAGTCCATTGCAGCAGGGACCGCAAACTCCTGTGTCTCCTGATTACTCATTGCCTTCTATTAATAGTTTTGTCCTTACAGGATTCTCTTTCTTTGGATTTCTTTTAAAGCTCTGCTAAACGGAACACTTAGTTGCTATGCTTGCTGTTAACTGCCAATTGAACATATTTATGGTTGCAATGGAATTTCAGGCTGTTTCCATTGCTTGAAGATAGCACCACATGAAGAGTGACAGATTCTCCTTTGGGGACAAGTCTGTTCCATGTTTGGAAATAATTTATTCCTACCTCTTTAGTCAAGTTTGAGTCAACTGCATGTCCTCCGTACCGGCTTCTGTGAACCTTAAAATGCTTTTTACATTTCCTGGCACAGAAAGATTTCTGAAAAGTAGGGCTTATTGTCCAGTTTAAAAAAACAATCTGAAGTCAATTTGTTATAACAAGTTTTAATTAACTATGTATGATGGCATAGAAGGAAATAAAAAGCTCTTTGTTTTTAAAGTACACCTGTACTTGTCATAGCTCCATTTTTATAAGGTATGTTCTCTTTTGCAAGACAACAAGAGATGTTGCTTCAAATGGATAAGAAAAGAAATGTCTCTTGGCTTGCTTTCTAAACAAATCTGAACTAGAAACGCAAGTATTTCACCAGGTACGAAGAAAAGATTCAGACATTTAATTTCAGAGCTAAAATGGAATCAGATAACTATAGCTATCAAAAATTCCTTGAGGTTAAGAGAATCACAGAATATATTGCTTGTTTGCTGGCACAGGACTCCAGTGAGTCAATGACCCATTTCAAGTGTTGGAAATGTTCTGCCACACATGTGGAACTCATTCATATATGGCACAGCTTCCAATTAGGGTAATATTATTGGACTCTGAAAAGGGTAAACTGTAATGTGAGTTTCACTCCCAGGATAGTGTTCATCCCATGTAATTGAAGATAATATTTCGTTTTCATTAAAACATACTTTTAAAATTATTGCTAGTTGTTTGGAGTATTTGGGCCATGTTACTAGTTCATGCTACAGTATTCCCCATTTTTTTTCCTTTCTCATACTGACGCAGCACACAGACTGGAATGATATTGTCGATCAATAGACTACATCATGACGATAAACCTGGATCTATGCCATCATGACGATAAACCTGGATCTATGCCAGCCAAACTTAGGTATAACTTGTCCAGTATAACTTAATCCAAACTGGCCTGTATATCAAACTACTTTATTCTTGCCTTTGCTCCCTTTCTTTGCACAGTGGGCACATCTTCACACAACTTTTTGAGGACTGGGAAATGAGACTTGTTTTTTTTTTACTTGTAAGCCATTCAGAGTACCTTATATAGTGAGAAAAAACAGTATATAAATCTGATCAATCCATCAAACACTAGAGGCCATCTCATTACAAATAATGTAATGAAATAATGACAGAAATCAACAAAACATTAATCAATTTTATATCTTTTCCTTCTCTCTGGGCTACTGAGTTGGAACCACAAAACTATCAAGCAAGCATTATCCTATTGGGACTTGGATCTCAAGAACAGATAGATGAAAGAAGAGTTTCTCCATTAAGGAAATAGTCACGTCCTCCCCTTTGAAACTAGCTTCAACAGTTTTAACAATACAGCAACAATACAGCAACAATACAGCAACTGAGTCAGATGTATACAGCATTCATGCACTGCTTATGTTGTAGGAACACAAAAATCAAGTGCTCCTTTCAAACTCTGCAGAAATTCTGCATTGAAATAGCTTCCTCCTCTTAAGATACAGTCTCTTAATGATTTTCTGAGAATAATTATGTTTAGATTCAAGATATATTCTGCAAATGAATTAAGCTTGCTTCTGACCTGTTTTTGAGCATGCTATAATCATAACCCCTTCATTATGTATTTAAAATGATAACACTGGTATATTTACCTTATTAATTAACACCTTTGTTTATACAAACACACAACACTGGTGTATTCAATTAGCCAGTTTTGAGGGTACACCAACACAATGAAGGGTAACCACACAGTTGAGTTAACTCAACTTTCTAGGAAAAATGCAATCAACTAGTTTTGATTTACTGGGATATCTCAAATTAGTCAATCTATCATCTTGTTTTTTAATCCCAATGCTTTATTTCTTCTTTATTTCCATTCTATGTCATTTAAAATGTACACAATAGTGCAGAATGTTTCCTGCGCCAAAAAGAAACAAGAACCCTATTTTTGTTTAAATTAATATTATATATTATGAAGCATGACAAATCAGTTCTATCAAGGTCTGTTCCAGTGCTGGGTGAAACATTAGGTGTAGAATTCACTGGCACTAACTAGTATAAAGCTGAGAGAGAAGATAAAGGGGCTGGATATTAAAAATGAAATGGTTGGCTCAGAGTTTGGTAGATTTATGCAGAAATTTATATAGAGTTATCCAAATTCTTCCAGAACATAAAATGAATGCCGGATGTCTTAAAGCTAGAGCACCCTACAGCATCATCTGAAATACTCTGATTCTTTGTTTCTCTGGCTGTCAAACAATAAAATTAAATTTTTGAAAGAAGTTCAAGGACTCCTATATCAAGCTCTCTATTACAGATGAGAGGTATAGAATACAAGTGGCTAAGTGCATGAATGTAAAAACCCAGTTCAAAGATTGCCTCAGTTCATACACTTTCCAGGTGAGCTTGAATAAACTAACTTCATCCATCATAATCGTCCTAAAGTAATAACACTACCAATGAAATATATAGAGCTGCAGAAGGACTGTAGAGATAATATGTTACAGTATGGAACATTTTTTTCTTCATTTAACCATCCTTATAACCTGTCCCAATCCTGGACGACACTGGTAGAATACAACAACAACAACAACAACAACAACAAAAAGAACTTTCATCACAATGTAAACATCAAAAAGCAGAGACAATCAAGCAGGTATCTATAACTAATCAATTGGAGCCAAAGGCTCATTTTAATATTGGATAATATTTTTTTTAAAAGACATGAAATTGATTATACTCTATCTATGGCCACCATACTTTCTTGTCTTAAAAATCAATGTATATTGAAGGATTTATGACATCGTTGAACTACCTATACCAAATAATCCTATATGTTTTCAGCAGAAAGGGTTATTAAATTCAGCAGAGTATATCTAGTAGCAGAGGTAGGCAACCTGATAACTTTCAGACATTTTGGACTTCAACTTCCATCAGCCTCAGTCAGAGGGCAAAGGAAGATTATGGAAATTGTCCAAAACATCTGGAGAGTATCAGAATGGCTTCTTGGTATGCAAGATTACATACATATTTTTCCTGTATAAAATGGGATTGATATTGGATTGTTATAAGACTTTCTATAATATGACTTAATTAATATAATTACACACAATTTTTATTTGTGAATACTATTATTTGAATTATGAATCATTTTGAATTGAATGCTTTTATAGTATTGTTTGAATCATAATTCAAATATAAAGGCATTCATAAATCATTTTGTTTCTTTATTCTGTTTCAGTAACACAGAATTGGACAATGAACTATTTGACTTCCCTGTTTCCATGAAGTCATCTGGAATCAATTCAAAAGAGATTTTACCATTCATTCATTTTCAGTATCATTTATTTTCTCTCCTCCATTCTTATACTTGAAGTTTCCCTTTTCCACCTTTCCCTTTTTAACTTCATTCCTATTTTTTTCCTATAAAATTTTAATGAGTTTCACCTTCAAATGAGTTTTCTAAATACAGTTACTGGCAGTTGTCCAGTAGCTGAGCTTGCTGTATCACACATCAGCATGCAGGAATCATCTGTACTGTACTGAAAATTGCTTTGTTTTAATTTTCACTGAATTTTAAGTTGTACTCAATATGACCGGCTGAAGGTTGATTCAAGCTTTTATCCTTCCAAGGTTGGTGAAATGAGGACCTAGACTGTTGGGGGCAATATGCTAACTCTGTAAGTTACTTAGAGAGTGCTGTAAAAGCACTATGAAGCAGTATATAAGTGCCAGTGCTATAAATTGGAGTAGAAACCTTTCTAAAATCTTCATCATCTTCATATAAACTCAAATCTTTGCTTAGTTTTCAGTTTTTCATTAGTTTTAAACAATTTGTATCTGCTTTGTAGAGTGGAAATTGTAGGCAAAACCATTACAGTAGCCATGATTAGCCTTATCCTAAAATGATCTAGAAATGATTTGTTTCAACAACAACAACTGAATAAAACTTCAATATTTTGGGTAGTCTTGCATAGTTGTCATTACAATAAAACTTTTATTTATGGACATCAGTTAAATAGACTTTAAGAGACAGAAGTTTTTGTTCTGACTTCATCCACCAGGATTTCTCTGTCCAATGAACATTTTAGTGGAAATGATGCTTTTCACATCATTTTGATAATTATGCAAATGATACAAATGCAAGAACATAAAGTAACATTTAACCCACTTTCAAACTTAACAAAAAACTGCTCTTTAGGTGGTCTAGTAAATAAAGTTTTTACTATTTAGTCAGGAGTGTACAATAAAAAGTTTTTCCACAATGTTATGATGTAGTAAGCTTCAGTTTAATAAACTGGATAATTTAAAAGCTGAGTTAATATTTGTTAACTATGCCATTTATGAATTCATAGTGGCCCTTCTTGTTGAACTGCATGAAATAAGCAATTTGTGATGCTTGTTATCCTGATTTGTGAAGACACCAATAGCCCTAGGATTCACCCCAAGAAATAACAGAAAACACAGCACTTTTTAAAAGGCTCCAGATTTAAGGGAAAGCAAGATGTTTCAAATGCCATGTACAAGAAGTATCAATTTATCTAGAAGTATAGAAGACTCAATTCTTCAGTCAAACGTTAACTATGGGGTTTTGTTTTTGGACTTGAAGGAACCTGCCTACCTAATTCTCTCTTTAGGCTATATATTTAAGTCTAAATTTCAACTATGTTAAGAAAAAGCAAGCATAAAAAGGAATGAGCAAAAAAAAAGAGACTGATGTACTTCTTGAACTGATCTATTTTTAACATATTTTCTTGGGGGGGAAATCTGTACTTTAAAAAAGAGCTAATAAGAAGCCTAATCTTATGAATTTAAGCTTACTATACCAATATAAGTTTATATTGGCTATAATGGAACAGATCAGAGACCAGTCACTTCCAACTTGTACACTACAGTGCCTGTTGGGCATATCAAGTAGGATAATTTTATTTTCAGAAAAGCAGGACAACTCAAAATTCAATTATTTCTACTATTTCATCATGATGTGTCAAACTTAAAGCTCAAGTCAGCAGTAAAACTCAAATCTCCAGACATTTTATTCTGTATTCAAGAATTGTTGTACCAGAAACTAAGTTTCCATAGCTGAAGGCGGACCTTAATGTGATACTTCTCTGTAATACTTCTCTGCAATACTATGCTTCTCTGTACTAACCCTGTACTCCAACATCTTAATAATTAAATCACAGCGGCTCTCGGTAAAGATGCTTTATTATACCACCCAAGACAAGAGCCATAAATGAGCAGATCTGTCTAATGCAGAATACAGAAATAGTGCTTCCAATGAGTATTTTATGCTGGGTTGACCTTTCAAATAATTAAATATTTCTCCATTTTGCACAGAGTCCAAAAGATGTTCCATCCTGAATTCTTCTACATGCTAAGGCAGTGTTTCTTAACCTTGATAACTTTACAATGTATGGACTTCAATTCTCAAAATTCCTCAGGCAGCATGGGTGGCAGGGAAATTCTGGGAGTTGAAGTCCATATGTCTAAAGTTGCCACTCTTGACAAACACTATGTTAATGTATGGGGGAGTCGGTCAAGAGGAACTGGTGAAAATGCTGGTGTTTTCAATCTCAATGGAAGATTTAGCAAGGGAGTCAGAGTCTGTCTAATTACAGACAATGATTTAATTAACATGGCATTCAGCCTATCAGTTATGGAAAAGGGAAGAATCTGGTAGAAAAACAAATGTGGTCCAAACAAAAATGAGAAAATGATGACCAGAAGAGTGATTGTAGGAGGTTTTAGCATCCTACTAACCTTTGAAAAGATGCTAAGAAGCTTAGTTCCTGGACAATATGAAGGAGGTCAGGAAGGATTTGGTAGTAGGAGCAGGTGGTACCTGTAGGTGGTGTGAAATAGTGATATCTGAGTAGAAGCATAATAACTGAAATATTATAAGTGAATCCAACCACTGGTTAAAGAACAGGTCAATTTGTTTGTACTTTACATACCAATGAAGTTATTGCTCTACAGTAACATTTTTCCTCCACTTTCCTCCATCTTTTTAGGTGGAGTTTGGTTACAATAGGTGAAATAGAGCTTTCCAAAATATATGCCATGAATTTATGGCACTGTCAGCAATTTTGTTTTCCACCAGCAATTTGGCCAGGTTGAGATCTATTGCATTTTCAGCTTTGTCTGCTGACTAATGAACCATCAGATACCTACAAAATAGTTTGTACAGTGTTTCCTTCTCCAAAGACTCCTTCTAGCATGCTAATTTTTTGCTGTGATGGTCCTTCTGATTAAAAATGTTATCAGGATTGCAATACTGAAGTTATTGGGGAGGGGAGATTTGTTTCCTTGTCACAAATGCAACCAATAGTTGTGGCAGAGGAAAACATCCTATGTCTGGAATTCCAAAACTGTAAGTATTTACTATGTAAAATCTAGAAGTCAATTACCATATGGGTAGTCCTCGACTTACAACCATTCATTCAGTGACTATTTGAAGTCACAATGGCACTGAAAAGTGACTTATAATCATTTCTCACACTTATGACCATTGCAGCATCCCCATGGTCACCTGATTAAAATTTGAACACTTGGCAACTGGCGCATATTTATGACGGTTGCCCTGTCCAAGGGTCATGTGATTATCTGGGTCAACGAGAAAGCCAAATTCACTTAACTATATTAGTATCTTAACAACTGCAGTGCTTTATTTAAAAATTGTGACAAGAAAGATAATAAAATAGGGCAAAACTCAACGACTGGCTTGATTAGCAATGGAAATTTTGGGCTCAATTAAGTTGAGGGTGATGCTTGCCACCAATATGTGTTATGATAGTTTGTTCATCAGAATTCAGATTTACAAGCTATTTTACCACTTGCTCTCCTAAAATTGTTAGAAACAGCCATCTTCTGGTTATTACACTATTCTTGGTCAAGAAGAACAGAAAACAACCCCCCTATGCCAACATTTATACTATTGAAAGAATTTTATTTAAACACCCACAAACTCATCCATATAGAAAGCTTCTGAATTTTCTATACTTACATTATCTAGTGAATATGGCTTGGAAGACCTCTAAGGCTCTGCTTGGAATGCTACCCTCATAACATATTTTAAAGTGAGTGCAAGAGATATTTAACACCTTAAAATGAAAATAGTGAACAATGTAGTTTGTGTTTTCTTTCCAAACTCCATTCCTGCTCAGAGGGGTAAAGTCCAACCTCTTTGAAATGAACTCAACTTGTCATAGTTCAAAACCATTTCTACAGTCTGAACAGCTACTAGCAGTACAGTACTTGACTTCATCCTGAGCAGGATTAACAATAACATTGCATTAGTGCACGAGTGTCAACCTCGCGGTGTCACGTTGCCGTCACGTGATGTTTCATGACATTTCCCCCATTCACAGTGCTGGGGTGGGCATGGCCTGGGCATGACGCATCTGGCCTTTGGGCTGCCAGTCTAACACCCCTGCGATGAGTGGAAATCAGTAGCTGAGCAGAAGTTAGTTCTTGCAGGGGATCACAATTTCACACTTCTTTTGAAGTTGGAAAGCTGTATTTTGTAATTCCTTCTTTAAAAAGTATACTGGAGACTTGTAGTATTTTCTATAATACAACAATTATGTACCAAGGAGGGGGGGAAGGTAAACATTAAAAATTATGTACCAAGGAGGGGAAAAAAAGATAAACTTGTCTCCAGAAGTTGTGAATGCTCCGACAGGGGAAGTTTTTAAGAAGAAATTGGATAACCATTTGTCTGAAATGGTATAGGGTTTCCTGCCCAGGCAGGGGGTTGGACTAGAAGACCTCCAAGGTCCCTCCCTATTCTGTTATTCTATTCTATTCTAACATTAACAAATAGCAATATTGATGAATGCTGATTCATCAAACAGGTTGGTTTCCTGAAATGTTGAAGCTGGTGGCAATGCACAGGTGCTATTTTGCAGAAAAAGTAGTTTGTTTAACATTCGTGTTTATATTGATATAGCCAATTATTTTGAGACTTGAAGGCAAATCTGTCTCCTTTTGCACAGTACTAAGCAATATACCTACAGCATCAGCATCGGTCATTTATGGTTCATTCATCACAGAGTGGACTGTTTTCATTAGCTACAGGTAGTCCTCGTTCAGTGACTGCCTCATTTAGCAACTGCAGTTACAATGGTGATCAAATTTAACCTTATGACAATCCTTTATGATCTGGCAGATCTGTAAAACAAAGGACAGCTGAAGATCATTAGCAGAGTTGTGGTTTCACTTAGCAACTGCTTTGCTTAATGACACTCCTAATTGTGGAGGCTAAATTAAAGTCTACCTGAATACACAGAACTGTTTTAAATAGCAATCTGAGAGCTTTAGTTCCAGAATATTTTGAAACTGTCTTTCCACAACTAAACAACCTCTATTCTAATGCCTTTGTTCCTCTTCTGAGGTGTCTATTTGGCCTCAAAGTGTTGTTTTTCAAGCTTTATTTTAAAACAAAGACAGCTGTATTACAGTGAGCTTGATTATGTGCCATCATGTCAATCTCAATTTCTAGGGACCACAAAAACAGATTTCCTTCATGAAAAGCAATTCTTACTTTAGTCTTTCAAATCTTCCAACAATGCTTCCATTGCCACTGTAAGTAGATGCATCCACTTTGCTGGTGTTCATTCTCTTCCCTTATGTCCTCCTTCCCCAACATTATATCCTTTTCCAGAAGGCATTAGGTCTAGGTTTTCATATAATGGGTTTGAAGTAGGATAATTGTAGCTCAATCGTACCTCTCCTGAGAGAGAATTGTGAGCTTGCACAATTTTAAACATTATTTTAAAGCACATGCCTTTTCATCACTTTTGTACTATGTAGAGTAGGGGTGTCAAATTTGAGGTGTCATGGCGGTGTCATGTGACGTATTCCAATTTTTCCCCCCCTCACTAAACCAGGCGTGGGCGTGGCCAGTGCGTGATGTATCTGGCCTGAGGGCGGCAAGTTTGATAGCCTTTACCTAGAGATACTTCAAACATATATTTATATATTTTTTTATTTTTTTTCTATCCTGATAGCAACATGTCTCATATAACTGCTTAAAGCTATGAAGAATACAAATGATAAATACAAAAACATATTCATACACATTCACTCACACCTGTACATATATCATACAACTTTCACATTTAATGTACTTCTTTAGACAGAAATATCTGCAACTATAATCAGCAATCAAATTATAATCAATGATTTGGAACTCCAAATTCCCTCTGTTTTCATGTTTCCCCACCACTACCTTTTCTTGTTCCCACATGTTGATTTGTGACTTTGTTAAACAAAAGCAAGTTCTGAGGACTCTGGCCAGCACTGCTGTGTTTTGGGAAGGACTAACATCTGAGCCAAGTTGAAAAGGTCAAATAAGGGCAGAGTCCAAAGCAATTTTAAGTGGTTGAGCTAAGTAGTAAGGAAACTAATGGAAATCATTTTAATTTATTACAGTCTTCCCCAGTGAATATAAAGACAACATTTTTCTTCAGCAGCTTGATTAAAAAGTCTGCAATTCCCATTGTGCATATAAAAAAGAAAACCACTGTGGATAGTGCAGATCAAGCCTCAGAAAAAAGGGGGCTCTTTCTATGCTAACTGTGAATAAATATTACAGGACAGAGATTTATTTTTACTCATGCCTGTTCAATTCATTTTTCTCTGCAGGTTTCTAGCCAGATTATATTCTACTCAGACACATCCCCATACTTCTTCCAGAGAGAGTTTGAAGCTCACCTTTGATAATTCCTCCATTTAAAGGCATACCCTTCTTCTCAGGATATTTTTGGCAAGATAAAAAAGGCTCAATTTTTCTTTTATAAATAAGTATATTTATAATAAGTACATATAATATGTATTGACTATTCCATTTTGTTATCCATGGAGATTTAGTCATACTCCTCTCAGCTGACAGAATGTATATGGAGGCCACAGACTTTATCATGAACGATTATGCAATGTGCTTAAAGTTAAATTCTTGCCACTGTGGCCTCCTTAAGAAATTCTGATTGCCTGTTCAGAAGTTAACACTGATCCCATCATAAAGTCTTTTTATTTTGCTTTCTGTAAATCATATTGGCATCAATTCCTAACCCACATAACATATTGGGGTAGACAAACTGGTGCCATCTAGATATGTTGGACTTCAGCACCTATTACAGGGCAATGAGAAGAAATATGAAAGCCATCAACCAAAACTTTTAGAAGGTAACAGGTAACCCGCTTGAGATGTAGAAGAAGCAAACTTGGAAGTTTCTACTGGAATTCCACTGAAACCCAACATTCAGAATACACACAAATATGTGCTCAATAACCTGAAAGAAATTTAAGAAAAGCAGCATAACAGAATGCTGGTACAAAATATCATTTCTAAATGTCTATTTTATCTGAATAGTCCTTGAATCAAGCATCTATAGCATAAGCAGTAAGGATAATGTTTATTAGCATCAAAGCCTTGGAACTCCATGAAGGCTTAAAGAGAGAACATACATACTATTGTGGGAATAAACTTTGACTTCAGTATTGGGTAATGATTAGTCTAAGACCTTATACATACATGTCTGCCTAAGGGTCACTGAGATAAGCAAGGAAATTAAAAACAAACACCAGGAACAATTAAGCAGCTCAGACAATTGTAAGCAGTTCTTTGTACTATATCTAATTATTGTAATCCACAATGTGAATGCTTATTATGTACGAAATTCTCAATAAAAGGGAGCACTAGAATTTGCTCTGGACTCCCATCCCGAGTACACCAGCCTCTGTGTCTCATTCTTTCCATGGGAGACCACCACAAGTGGTGACCCCGACGTGATCCACTGCAGGTGGTATGTGTCCGGACCTCCGTGTTTCCTCGCCTGGAATAGGTAAAGTACGTACTTAACTATTGCTGGACAATAGGATTATTCAGGGAACATGGGGGGAAAACTCTCTCAGCCACAGGAACGGCATGTTAGTGAGCTGCTGAAGTTAGTCAGGACAAACTACTTTATCTTTAAACCCTCTGGGGGGGAGCAAATAGTTCTTTCAAAAGATAATGTGAGAGAGCTGCTGCTAGAGATCTGGCGGCAATGTCCCTGGTATCCAGAGAAAGGCTCTTTAAAGTTAGACACATGGAGGAGAATTGGAACTATCCTTCATGAAGAGCCACGGGCAACAGCTGAAATTTTGATATATTGGAAGATTGTTATGACTGCTTTAGAGACCCAGCAACAACCTCTTTTAAAAACTTTAGTAGAACCTTCTCCTTATAAAGGAATTGTATTGCACCCGCCTTCTCCAAAACTGGAGTGTGCTTTATCATTTTCAACAACGGCTACTCCAGTGGATGATAAAATC
Source organism: Hydrophis major (assembly GCA_033807585.1). Classification (NCBI taxonomy): domain Eukaryota; kingdom Metazoa; phylum Chordata; class Lepidosauria; order Squamata; family Elapidae; genus Hydrophis; species Hydrophis major. Next base: position 236,516,308 of record CM066330.1, on the reverse strand, counting down.
CAACCAAAAATGGGAAAAGTTCAAGCCATGATGCATCAGGCTTTCAATGAGGGGAAATTAGAGTCTGATGAGATTACCCAGATGAATTTGTTTCCAGTCAATAGGCAAGTGGATGCTCAAGGCAATCTGCAGACTGAATGGGTTTCGATTCCTTTAGCAGTTCTTAGGGAAATTAAAAAAGCAGTAAAAGATTATGGTATTCAAAGTCCTTTTACAAAGGGGCTTCTGACAAGTTTGGCTACCTCACACATGATTCCTAGTGACTGGAAAGATTTAATGAGAATGATATTGAGCTCTACTCAGTATGTGATCTTTGACTCAAAATACCGAAGGGAGGCTGTCACTAGGGGAAGGAATTCGGGGGGGCTGTATACACCAGACCAAATCTACGGGGCAGGCTTGTTTGAATCCACTGCTGATCAAGCTGCTAATTTGCCTGATCACGTATTTCCAGTGGTTATGGCAGCTGTCCTTGGGGCGTTGTCCCGCAATCAGGATGTGGGAACCCCAGCACGGTCTTTTTCTCAAATTAAGCAAACAGCATCTGAGTCTTATAATGATTTTGTGGAAAGGCTACAATTGGCTATTACCCGGCAAATCTCTAATGAGGAAGCTGCAAAACAACTTTTGCTGAAATTGGCAGTTGAAAATGCAAACGCTGACTGCAAGCGTATCTTACAGCCCTTGGTGGCTAGAGGTGAGGTTACTCTAGCTGATCTGTTAAAGGCATGTGCAGTGGTGGGTTCTTAGACTTACAACATGGAGACTTTGGCTATGGCATTACAAAAAGGGATGAAACCTACAGGGAATTGTTTTAATTGTGGAAAGCCTGGCCATTTTAAAGCCCAGTGCCGTGCCCCTGGGGGAGGGATGGCATTTAACAAAAACAAAATTAAGGACGTCCGTCCAAAATCAGTCTGTCCAAAATGCAAAAAAAGGTTTCACTGGGCAAATCAATGTCGCTCTGATCAGAACCAAAATCCAGGAAACTAAATTTGGGGCGTGCAGCTAGCCCCGCTCCCAAGGCTGTCACAAAAGCATCGCCTGCAATTACTGGGAGTGCAGGTTTGGGTTTAAAAATGTTGAACTCAATTAATGTGACCTTTCCTAATCAAGTGTATATTGAGGACACTCATTTGCATGGGCCACTGCCAGAAAAAACAGTGGGATTAGTACTTCCCATGTCTTCTGCATTAGAAAAAGGGTTTTTTGTTATTCCAGGAGTTATTGATCAAGATTATAAAGGGGTTATTAAGATACAATTGTACACCGATACTCCTACATCATTAATGGCCGGTGACTCTATTGCCCAGTTATTATTGCTTCCATACATCCCTATAAATCCTTTAATTGGGATCCCACGAACTGGTGGTTTTGGGTCCACTGAAATGGCAAGTTCTCCAGTTGCTGCAGAATTGCTAGCGCTGACAAAAAATTTGACTACAGACCAACCAAAAATGACAATTGAAATTCAAGGAAAATCATTTTCTGGCCTTATAGATTCCGGAGCAGATATCTCTGTGATACGTCAAAAGGAATGGCCAAATGAATGGGTGCTTGAAGACTCTCCATCTGTTCGTGGAGTGGGTGGTATGCAGTTTGCAAGAAGTAGTGTACATTGGTTGAAGGCATTGCATAGAGAAACTGGTGAGACTGCAAGGATTCAACCTCTTGTGTTGCCCCTGCATATAAACTTGTGGGGTAGAGATTTGCTGTCATAATTTCGCACAAAAATTGTTATTGGATAATGGAAAAATTACAATTGTTAATCTCTCAGCCAGTCTGGATTGACCAATGGCCACTTCCAAAAGAAAAGCTTACAGCTTTACATCAATTGGTAGCTGAGCAGCTACAATTAGGACACATTGAGCCAATTTCTAGTCCATATAACACTCCGGTATTTGTTATTAAAAAGAAAAAAGGAAAATAGAGATTTTTACATGATCTGAGAACCATTAACTCCATCCTTCAACCAATGGGAGCGTTACAATGTGGTTTGCCTAACCCTAACCTGATCCCACGTAATTGGGATCTAATTGTAGTAGATTTACGGGATTGCTTCTTTTCTATCCCTTTGCATGCAGATGACAAGAAATTATTTGCCTTTACCGTACCTGAGTTGAATAACAATGCACCTACCTTTCGTTACCAAGGGAAGGTTTTGCCACAAGGAATGCTAAACAGTCCAACGATGTGCCAGTCATATGTTTGAATGGCTCTGGCTCCATTCAGAACCTCTCATCCTGGGTGGAAGGTTTACCACTACATGGATGATCTTTTAATTGCAGCTCCCGGCCCACCGGGAACAGTTAAGGCAGCGTTACCTTGCCTTAAAGAGTTATTGTTACAATTTGAACTTCATATTGCCCCAGAAAAAATTCAAAGTCAAACGCCATATGCCTACTTAGGGCATAAGGTCCTTGCAACCTATGCTCATCCGGTCATTCCAGAAATCAAAATTGAGGAAAAAATTTCTCTAGTAAAATTACAACAAATACTAGGAACAATTAACTGGGTTAGACCCTACCTGGGGTTAACTACAGCAGTACTCCAGCCCTTGTTCTTGGCCCTAAAGGGCTCTGCGAGACCGGATTCTGCTATAACCTTATCAGCAGAACAAAGGAAGGTACTGACACATGTAAATGCGGCTTTAACGCAGTGTTGGGTTGATCGATGCATTCCTGATACTTCATTTGCTTTGGCAATTTTATAAACTCCAGCCTTGCCTACTGCAGCTTTATTTCAATTACATGAAGGGCAGATTTATATCATTGAATGGTTGCATTTGCAAAATACTCCCTGAAAAACAGTTTCTACTATGGCTATGCTTTATAGTGAGTTAATCATCAAAGGCCGAAATTGCAGTATGCATTTATATGGCATAGATCTAGTTCAGTTATTTTTACCTATCTCCCTCACTCTGTGGGAAACTTGGTATAGTCAATCCATTGAATTGCAAATTGCTCTTGAAAATTGGCCAGGGAAGATTTCTTGCCACACCCCCAGTGACCCTTGTTTCCAGTTGCTTCGAAACATATCTGTAAATTTTAATTCAGTTATTGCTAAGCAGCCAGTTGGGGGAGTGATCGTTTATGCGGATGGTGGTAAGACCTATGGTGCTTGTGCATGGAGACAGGAAGGGGTATGGAAAACAAAAATTACCCCTCCTCAGCAATCAGCACAAAGAGCTGAATTAGCTGCTGCTATTTTGGCCTTACAGGAATTTGCACAAAAACCGCTAAATCTTATTGTGGATTCTCTTTACGTTTATCAATTGATACTTAACATTGAATTTGCTTATCTTTCTCCATCTGTTGATGCTAATCTTATGAGTTTGTTTCCAGCTCTGCAAAGCTGTCTTCATTCTTGCACACATTCTCTACATATCGCACACATTCGCAGCCACCAGCCACTTCCTGGGGAGCTGCAGGAAGGGAATGACGTGGCTGATGCAGCGGCCTCGGCCATGTCCTTTCTCTTGCTTTCTCCTGTTACTCCATGGGACTCACATAGCTATTTTCATCAAAATGCTAAAGCTCTTTGTAAACAATTTGGTCTCACTGCTGCAGAAGCTGCAGCTATTATTCAACAATGTCCTAGTTGCAGTGCTCAATCCACTGCTCTTCCTCAAGGAGTAAATCCTTGGGGAATATCTGCTTGTCAACTGTGGCAGATGAATGTCACACAACACCTTCCCTTCAAACCATGGTACCATCTGCATGTCACCGTTGATACCTATTCAGGATTTATTATGGCAACACCTCAAGGAGGAGACGCTACAAAACATGTAGTCAACAATTGCCTCCGTACCTTCACACATGTGGGGCCACCAATGGAGATCAAAACCGATAATGGCCCTGCTTACATAAGCACCGCCTTTGCGGAATTTTGTCATCGATGGTCAATTATACATAAATTTGGCATTCCCTACAATTCCACTGGTCAGGCCATTGTGGAACGAGCTCATCAGATGCTAAAACAAGCACTCCTTCACACAAAAACAAAAACGGGGGAAGTGGATGGATATGGCTTGCCTTACATACAAAACATTCTTAATATTACCTTATACACTTTAAATTTTTTAAACATGACAGGATCTCCTGCTGCTATGGCAGCCAGTAGGCATTTTGCTTCCTCCCCTTCTGCAGGTACGCCAAGACTGAAAGTTTGGTATAAGAGACTACCAGATCCAACGTGGAAAGGACCTGTCCCGCTGATAACTTGGGGCCGAGGATACGCTGCTGTTGAAGATGAGGGGACAGTTGTTTGGGTTCCTGCTCGCTGTGTGCGTCCTTATCATCAGCCAAAGGGGCAAGGGGATGGATTTGGGGGAATGGAAAAGAAACACACTGATCCAGGACATGGGAAGCTAGCAAACCTTCATAATAAAACTAATTGTTGGGTATGTATGCACATGCCAACTCACAAAACATCAGGGCTTCCAATGGTTGCAGTACCTCTGGCCGAAGGTAACTGGTATAAGGGACAATGCTATGGTTGTTCAGGGATGTGGTCTAACAGTTGGACTACAAGTAACATAAATACATTGCATCTTGGAAGCCGAATCCAAGAGGTGGCGGGTATCTGCTGGACTCACAATGAGACAGTAGAGAATATGACTTACTTGGGAACATATCCATTTTGTAACAAAACAATTATCATTGGCAATGGAAGTCGGGTTTATCCGGATGACATGAAAACTAAAAATCTCACTTACTTTGTACATAATATTTCTAAATTTGATATCATATCTTTGATCAATGAAAATGGGTGTCCAATTATCCCTGCCACATGTTGTCCCATCATGCTAGAAAACCAGCTGCCCAAATGTGCAAATGGGAAATACCCACCACCGCCCACTTATTTGGCTATGTTAATGGAATCTTTTGCACGATTAATCTATGCTGAACCAAATACGGTTGGCCATCTCCTGGGAGCAAATCTAAGGTTGCTGTGTGGACGGATGGCCTATGATCGCATGCCAGCACGATAGAAAGGAGTCTGCACCTTTGGGAAAGTAATCCCATCTCATGTTATTTTAAAATCTTTGGGGACTGCTCATATCCGCAATGCGCGTTCCGCAACAGAAGGAAACTCTGTTTTGAATCATGACTACTGGACACAGATATCAAGGGGAGTTATTCCTCCTTTAGGAGTCATGATGAACTATAGAGATTTGCATCGTTTAAACAATTGGACAGTTACTATGTTTAAAGACACCATTAAAACGCTAAAGCTGCTTGAAGAAGAGCAAGGAAAAATCCTTGACTTTGTCCTGCAAACCAGATATGCGGTGGACACTATTTTGGCTGCGCAAGGGGGAGTTTGCGCTGTGATTCATACACATTGTTGCATGTATATCTCTGATTATTCTCCAAACATTACAGCTACCATACAGCATATGGAACAAACCCTGAGTGAGAATCCATTACAATCGGAGGACGAGGGACTGGACGTGTGGTCTGCACTTTGGTCCTGGTTGCCAGATGGTTCATGGATTCGTCACCTAATTATTGGAGTGATATTGCTTTTTATACTTTCTCTTTGTGTATGCTGTTGTATCCAATGTCTCCCTGGACTTTTAGGAATGTGTCGGGTGAAGCCTACGGAAGGAGAACTGTTGTTGCAAATGGTAATCATCAAAAAACTAAAACAGGGGAGATGTGGGAATAAACTTTGACTTCAGTATTGGGTAATGATTAGTCTAAGACCTTATACATACATGTCTGCCTAAGGGTCACTGAGATAAGCAAGGAAATTAAAAACAAACACCAGGAACAATTAAGCAGCTCAGACAATTGTAAACAGTTCTGTGTACTATATCTAATTATTGTAATCCACAATGTGAATGTTTACTATGTACGAAATTCTCAATAAAAGGGAGCACTAGAATTTGCTCTGGACTCCCATCCCGAGTACACCAGCCTCTGTGTCTCATTCTTTCCATGGGAGACCACCACAATTATGTATTTGAAGTTGCCATTTGTTTGACCATTCTGATATGGCAGCTTCAAATCTCAACAAACAAATGCTCTGTCTTACATATTGGCAAAAAATATCAGAAAATAAAATACAGGCTGAATAGTCAAGACCTTGTTGATGATCCAAACTCTGTCCAGGACCTTGGAGTACTCATCTCTAATGATCTAAATGCTAAAGCCCACTGTAACTACATAGCCAAAAAGGCATTAAGAGTTGTTATCCTAATCTTAGTTAGCTTTTTCCCTGGTAATATCACACTAGTAACTAGACCATACAAAACTTTTTCTAGACCAATACTTGAATACAGCTCATCAGTCTGGAACCCGCATTACGTATCCAATATTAATACAGTGGAGAAAGTCCAGAAATATTTCACAAGAAGAGTTCTCCACTACTCTACTTATTGCAGAATACCTTATGCCACCAGACTTGAAATTCTAGACCTAGAAAACGTAGAACTACGCCACTTTCGGCTCGATCTAAGTATTATAGTACATAAAATTATACATTGCAATGTCCTACCTGTCAATGAATACTTCAGCTTCAACCATAACAACACAAGAGCACACAATAGATACAAACTCAAGGTAAACCGCACCAAACTTGATTTCAGGAAATACGATTTCAGTAACAGAGTGGTCAATGTCTGGAATACTCTACCTGACTCTGTGGTTTCTTCCCTAAACCCCAAAAACTTTAACCTTAGACTGTCTACTATTGACCTCACCCCTTTCCTAAGAGGTCTGTAGGGGATGTGCATAAGTGCGCCAACGTGTCTACCGTCATTGTCCTATTGTTTCTTTTTTTCTTATTCGTATCCATTTCATGTATTCATAAATATGTTTATACTTATACCTGTTATCTTATAATCCCTTGACAAAATAAAATAAATAAACATAAATAAAATTCCATTTTTCCAGAAAGCTATTCTGCATTCTGATGACTGACCACATGCACAACAGTAACCATGTTGCAAGTAAACCAAGTCTCCATTTTGTGTATGATTACAACACATTACTCAAAAACCCAAATGTGTCCTCAGCTCTCCAAATTCCTGATCCATCAGTTAACATATCCTCTTCCCTGTGCTGCCTGTTCCTTATGGTGCTCCCTGCCCCAATAACATACATACACACACACACACACATATACATATATGCATACATCCATACATACTTTCTAATGCTGCTCTATTTACAATAGAATCATAGCTATGTCTATTAAGAAATAATCTCCACTAAATTTGTCAGAGAAAAAGGGCGTTGGTACTTACCTGACACGCCCATTCTCTTTGAGCTGTGAAGAGCATCCAGTAGTGGGAGGTGCTTCAGTCTCTTCATGTCTAGGCTGGGCTTAATTTGTGGGATGCTCCTCCTCCTTCACGGGACTCTTCCCCAGCGTTCCCCAGTTTTGACGAAGATGAGAGAAATAAATGCCCTCATCCTCAATACCCTAACAAATTCATTGGCTGAAACAGGACCCCACCAGATGGGAAAAGGGTGGGGCTGGATGTTCTTCACAGCTCAAAGAGAACGGGCGTGTCAGGTAAGTACCAACACCCTTTCTCCCATGAGCTGTTCAGAGCATCCAATAGTGGGACATACCAAAGCTTGGCTTGTCCTACGGGAGGGACTCCATCTGGCCTGGAAACCCCTCCTGGTCCCCGTGGACCCATTACACAACTCTTCTGCCAAAGGAGGCCTCAGCGGATGCAAACACATCTATTTTATAATGCCTAATAAATGACGATGGAGAGGCCCAGGTTGTGGCTCAACAAATTTCAGTTATTGGTGCCTGTGTGGCCCCCACTGCTGATGTTGCAGCGCTCCTTGTTGAATGAGCTGTTATGCCCCTGGGCACCTGCAGTGATTGAGTCTGATACGTTTTTGCGATTGCAGTCTGTAGCCAACAGCCTATTGTAGAAGATGTGACCTTGCATCCCTGAGTGTTGGGCTGAAATGACATAAATAAGGCTTCCGTTTTTCTGAAAGTTGCTGTGCGGTTAATATATATTCGCAATGTTCACCTCACATCAAGCCTATACCATTGTAGTTCCAATCCTTGGGATAGTCTGAGACAAAAATTAGGAAGTATCAGCTCTTATGCCCGATGAAAAATCAAGTTAATTTTGGGAATAAATGTAGGATCAGGACGAAGGACCATCTGGTCAGAATGGAAAACACAAAGATCTTGTCTGATAGACAAAGCTGCAAATTCCCAAATACGACGAGCAGAAGTGATCGCTACAAGGAAAACTACTTTATACGTCAGAAATTGGAGACTTGACGATTTCAAGGGTTCAAAAGGGCCCTTAGTGAGTGTGACGAGGACCCTGTTAAGGTCCCAGGTGGGATAACAGTGTACCACTGGAGGGCGTAAATTTGTGGCTCCTCGAAGGAAACTCCATATGCGTGGATGTTGGGAAAGAGATAGTCGACCTTCACAAGTGAGAACTGATGCCAAGGCCGCCACCTGTCTTTTCAACGTATTAGGTGATAATCCCTTGTCAAGTCCCTCTTGCAAGAACTCTAGGATTTGAGCCACAGATGGAGAGATGGGATCAATTCGAGACCGAGTGCACCATTTGCAGAAACTGGACATTGTGGCATTGTAAATGCGAGTAGTTGAGGGGCATCTGGAGGCTTGGATGGTGGTGATAACTCTGTTGGAAAACTTTTCGCTCTTCAGACGACTCCGTTCAAGCTCCAGACAGTCAGGTGCAACCATTCTGGGTCCAGATGTTGAAGGGGTTCCTGGGGTAGCAAGACCCTGTCTGGCGGAATTCTCCATGGTGTTGATATGGATAGACTGCGGAGGTCTGCAAACCACAACCCTCTGGGCCAGTAAGGAACTACTAGAAGCAGCTCCGCCCTCTCGTCTAGCAGTTTCTGGATGACCTTGGGAAGTAGTGGAAATGGCGGAAATGCATACAGAAGTCCCGGGAGCCAACGACAGTGGAGTGAATTGAACTTCTCCACTCCTTGCGAGGGGTACCTGGAAAAAAATCTTGGGAGCTGAGCATTGATGGGGGAAGCGAACAGGTCCACCACCGACTGTCTAAATGTCCTGACCTCCTCTTGAAACAGGGTCGGATGGAGGTGCCACTCTGATTGATCGATCTTGGCCCTTCTTAGCCAGTCTGCCTGTGTATTCGACAGGCCCGAAATGTGCTCTGCTCTGATGGAGAGTAGGTTACTCTCCGTCCTGTCAAAGACCAGCAGCCGTCGGAGTGAATGTAACTTCAGTTGCCCTTTGCGTGGTCTGTGTTCCAGGTAACTGGGCCTGTTGACTCTGGGAAATCAAGCTGTGTCTGGATGAGAGGGAGAGATCTAGGGGAGGAGGAGGATGGGAAGAGGTAGACGGTACTGGACTGGGGGCAGAAGGTCCTGTGAGGCCCTGTGTGCCTCCCTTGCACACCTATCTATTTGCTTTTCTAATGCTTTATGGCGCCTGTTGGCATCCTTTTCTGAAGCTTTAGAATGACCTTTTGTCTGCTTGGATTTGTGCTGAGATTTAGCTTTGACCCTTGATGTTGAGGGTTGAGAGCTATTACCGCCTGCCATTTTGAATTGAAAGAGATACAGTATGCTCGTTATTCAAAGCGATACTGTTGAGGCGGTTGGCATGCCCAGGGGCCTGATCCAAGATGGGACCAGTTACCCTGATAATATCTTATTCCCTTGTTTTGTTTTGTTTTTTCAATTAAGATATAAGTATATATAATATGAGTCGTATCACAGTAATAATATCTTTCCTTATTAAGATATTGATACTGAATATATTATTATTATTATTATTATTATTATTATTATTATTATTATTATTATTATTATTATTGGAGTGAATGAAAGTCACTAATATAGATAGATAGATAGATAGATAGATAGATAGATAGATAGATAGATATCTAAATTAATAGAGAAACAGCTTGATAGAGTGAATATCCAAACAGCCAAATTAAGAACGCCTGAAAGGCCAAGATAATAAAAGGAGGCCTTCAACAGCTTCCCTGCACAGGCAGACACAGGCCTGGGTGCTCACTGTTGTGCCGCTGGGTAAGGCTGTGAGGGTTAAGCCAACAATAATACACAGATGGCCTCGAATCTAATAAGAAAACCAGGTGTAATAATTCCTTAGGTTATCAGAAGGAAAAACCTCTGATCGGGAAGGAAAACTACCTCACACAGCTCAAGTTACAAATAGCACAGCCACGCAGTGTTTTTTTTTTTTTTTTTAAGTAAAGGCAAAAACAATGGCCGTTATTTTGGGCACATGGACGCTTCCCAGCAACAAACTCCCGCCGCATGGGGAAATGCCTCCAACGGCTTCTCCTTGTGGCTAAAAGGAACAGCGGGGGAAGGGGCGGAAAGAATTCTTACTGCTTTCCACACCAAGATGGCGTTCTGAGAGGAAAATTCAACGATACGACTCGGATGAGAGCGAAAATGCCCACGCCACTATTGCCAATATAGAGAAAGACAATGCGGAATCACAATGGTGGGGGTAGAACAAGCAGATGGGGGGGGGCTCGGAGCAATGCTGAAGCCGCCCGCCGCTTCGGGCGCAAAACAGCGCTGCCTGAAAGTGCAAATGATCTCTGATGACCAGATGGAGAGAGCTAACATCAGGAGATCGTGAAGTGATTTGGAGGCTAAAAGCCTGAAAAAACGAACTGGACTATATTCAAACCTGCTGAGTAATACTCCTGTTTCAGCCAAGGAAGAACAAAAAGCACTGCCTATCCACAACGAGGCTGAGCAAAAACTGGGGAACACTGGGGAGGAGTCCCACGGAGGAGGAGGAGCGTTCCACAAATTAAGTCCAGCCCAGACATGCAGAAACTGAAGCACCTCCCACTACTAGATATTCTGAACAGCTCATGGGAGAATTCTAAGAGAGGTGGCTTTTGAATTTTGATCACATAATCATGGGGATGCTGCAAAGGCTGCAAGTATGAAAAATGGTCATATGCCACATTTTTCAATGCTGTTGTGACTTTGAACAGTCACTAAATGAACTGTTCTAAGTCAAGGATTATCCATATAGGGTACAAGCGGATCAAATCATTCTCATTGATGACTACTTGGGAGCATGTTCATTGACTTTACTACAAGGAAATGTAAATTCTGTTGTCCAATTTAGAGATAACATCAAGTTAATACCTTATCAATGATAAAGTCAGAGGGTAGTTTTTAATTAGCTGCTACATTTAATATAAGCATGTAAGGAATGTGGTAGCATATTCCTTCCTTAGACTTCCTTAGCAAAATACACTCTTTGAATTTTTTAAATAGAATGAATTGCTTCTTTTATGATAAAGCCTTTTACAAGATATGATATATAATTTAACAATAAGTTTGAAAATGCATTTGTTCTCAGAATTAATTTATTATATATTTGTAATTATTTAAAATAGTTACATACAAACTTTATGCATGGAATTGGTAAGTTATGATTCCAGAAGCAAATAATAAGAGTTATGTATACAGTATCAAAATTAAACAGTTTGATGCTTGCCAGTATTTTGGAGTGCAATTCGAATAACCTCTGATTGCTAGCCATTTTGATCATAGTTTATAAGTTTTGTAGCCCATGGTTGTTTATCACTGCTAGAAAGCTAATTTAGAGGGATAAAAGAATATACTCAGGGGTGGGATTCTACCAGTTTGCACCTATTCGCTAGAACCGGTTGTTAACATTCTAAGCAGTTCAGAGAACTGGTTGTTAGAAAAAATTACTGGCCTAATCCTGTAAGGAAGGCAGAAAGGAAACATTCTGGCGTTGCTTACAGAAACTGCCTCTCTGTTAACCCTTATTACATTCTTGGCACAACTAGACTTCCTGTCTCTGGAACTTCTCTGGAGTTTTTTCCCCTCCTTTGCTGGTACTTTCTTTGTGTGGAGTAAACATTCAAAGTTACAATGGCACTGAAAAAAGTGACTTATGACTGTTTTTCACACTTATGACTGTTGCAGCATCCCCACAGTCATGAGAGGCCAGGCGAGGAGATGTGTGCCTCAATGTGAGTGATATGAGTTGGCCACGCCCAGCCAATAACCTGACCACCAAGCCATGCCCACAGAACCAATTGTTAAAAAATTTGATTCCCACCCCTGAATACACTGTTTTCACTTCTTCATAACATTATATATCTTATATTTCTGCCAGATTTGGCTACATGATGGTCATGTCATATAATGCTATTTTTGAACTTCTTCTCTCATTTTGAATAATAAATGCGGCTTTATTTTCCATGCACTCGTAAACTCTTATAAAAACACAAGTGAATGTTATTAATCCAGACCTCATCAGGAAGTAAAAAATGCTTATGCCAGGTAGCAGTATTTTAAAATAAACCATACAGATGACAACAGCCTCTGAACCTTAGTTAGAACAAGAATTTCTATCTTTCGTACCAAAAAAATTCATTTATTACAACTGTTCTATCTTTCTAAGGCAGGTGTTGACAGAAATTTGGAAAATTAAACTGGGAATATTATCAGAAGCCAAAATATAATATGATTTTCATTACAGTGAAAGAGTTTCTTGCAGTTAGGTAATCTGGGGTTCATAAATAAAGAATAGAATAGAGTAGAATAGAATAGAATAGAACTCTACTATATTATCTATACAATGCATGAATATGATCCCCATTTCTTTATGGTTGCTTGTACATAATCAAGGAAGCATCATATCATTCAATTATAAGAGATAGATTCAGCATATATCCATGAAATATGCAAGCATAATGAGCCATAAAAGATGAGGAAGAAGCATCAAGAACTGTAACTAAGCATGTTAGAGCAGGCACACCCTATTTAGGAAATCTACGGCCTATTAATCTCACTCCTCAACATTATCCACAACATTCCTCGTTTTAGATTGGCACTTGACAGGTAAATGAAACCCACCCATGGGGGATGTATACAGTGACCTCACACTTAAAAGATTTTCTTGCTTTTACCCTACTGTTTCTCCAAGGAGTTGAGCAGATGGCATACATGAGTTGCCAGCCTTTGCAAATGCAATGCTTCTATACCAAGTACCCACCATATTGGTTTGCAAATGTTGCTGTTGAAAAATTTGGCACTCATTTAATCTGATCCTGGCTGTTTTTTACATGCATCAAATTAAAATCAAGTTGCAAAGAGTCATACTTATTGCATTCTTATACTTATTTTATTTATTTTATTAAGAAAATGTATGATTTCCCATCACACAAGCTTGATCTTGTAGAACAAAATGCTGAATTCCCAACTAATGAGGGATGCCACTGATCATGCCAGGGGACCTAAAATTATGTAAAAATTTAGAGGAGTATACAACTATTAAGAGGCAAGTCTTCAGTGAATGGAGACCCAACATCTCAGCCACAAAGGAAACCCACTTGTAGACTTTCAGACAATCATTCTCTCTCAACCCATCTGTTGTAAGGGGCAAAACTGAAGGAAGGAATACTATATTCTGCCTTAAAAAGAAGTTTTATTCAATGTAAAAACTTAAAATAAAGAAACTAAACAGCAAAAGTTACAAGGAGAGGTAGCACCTGATCAAGCTATTCCTCAATTCTTAGCTTTTCTCAAAATGCAAATGGGAAGCCTTAGATAAATTAAATCTTTTGAGAATGGAAGGAGCTACAGTATTCAATCTTTCAATCTTAGAATTGCATCAAAACTATTTTCTATTAAGCATATAATGCAAATTACACTCATGCTATAATTCCAGTTTCAATCTTTGAGTACTACATGGTTCTAAGGAGAAATTCCAGTTGAAAGAATAACTGATGCCTTCCCATAGCCAGACATTTTTAAATGCTGCACTCACTCTTATTTCTCTGACAGATGGAAAATTTCAGTTTAGAATAAAATGTGAAGTGGTGAAGTATTCTAACACTAGTTAATTAGGGTGAAACATAAATTTGATAGTCTAATGAACAGAAGAGGTGGAAGGAAACCTGGGGGAACATCTAGTCCAACCTACTGCTAGTGCAGGAATTCAGTACTACAAAATCCCTGAGAATTGGTCACCAAGCATCTGTTTGAGCACTGACAGGAACTCATCATTCCTTAGTTATTTCAATGCAAATTGAATAATTCTGAATTATAAAATTATAACAAAAGCAAAATGTCATCTTCCTCTTTACAATCAGAAGAGAATGAGAGATAGGATCCCACAAGTTATTCCTGGGATGTTATATCACAGTTAATATTATATGGCTTTCTATCTACTTTTGTTGTCTGCATAAGAGATGGTCATATTTCCCACCAGCTGAATGCAATTCATACAGAGTTCCAGCAAGGGATAGCTGGTATTCCGAAACTGGGCTTTGGACCAATATTTGTAAGTGGAGATGCCAGGCAAAATAAAGAAGAACACATTTCTGTCATAAAGAAGCAGGTGTAAGAAGTTAACTCAATGTGGGTGGAAGACCAATGAGGTGTGAATCTAATACAAGCTGAGACTGATCAGCTTATCACCAAATAGGGAATTGTTGCTGTTGTAAGGAAATCAGAGAAGCAATATAGGGAAGAACAATTTTGATTAAAACAAATCAAGTAATTGATTTAATAGATCTGTGTTTATATGATTTTTTTTATCTTGCTCAGAGGCAGAGTCCATTTTTAGGCCGGATCATAGCTACAGTATCTACCACTAGTGAGTTGTACCCTGTGACAGACGCAAGTAGCTTACATGCTTGCAATTGAAATGGGAATGCTGTTTTAATGAACATGACAGATATCAATATAAAACTGGAAAGCAAGATTACATGAGCATGCAATATCCTTCCTGATGAGGATGAAATATTATTCTTTGTGTTTGAGAGATATTATTAGAAATAAAGAGAGGCAGTTGGATTCTGAGAAGAACAAGTGGGACTTTTACTTGGCAAAAGAGCCTTCCTTAGCTTCTCTTCCTACTATGGGTCTAGGGTTTAGAAATAGGATTACAGTGATAGACTTACTTAGGCTTAGACTAACTTTATTGTCACTTTGAATGTACACTAATTGGTATACATTAAAATGAAATGTCATTGCATACAGCTCTCAAAGGGTCTCCACCTCCAATATATACTACATAAACTACAAAATAAATACTACATAAACTACAAAATAAATACAAAATTATGCATATACCCACATATATTATATGACATGGAGAAACAACACAGTCTAGTTCGGACTAAGGAATAAGTCCATCTTTAGTTATGAAAGTTTAGCTGATGATTCTGGGCCACTTTCTTTCAGTTCAAATTACAGGGAAAGCCCTGGTAGCACAGTGGTTAAACGCAGTATTGCTGGTGGAGTCTGCCCTCAGCCTGAGTTCCATCCTGACAGGGCTCAGGGTTGATTCAGTCTTCTATCTTTCTGAGATTTGTGAAATGAAGATGCAGATTGTTTGGGGCAATGTGCAAATAATGCTTCTACGCTGTAAAGTGCTATGGGGCAATATATGTCTAAATACTGTTGCTGTTTTGGGAGAAAATTGGAAATGATACTGCTCCATATCACAGGGATCTGATACCTAGAAAAGATCACAACGGCAGACACATAATAAAAGCCCCATCATCTTTCTTATATCTGTCATGCATGCTTTAATCACATAGTAATGTTCACTGCCTTGATTTTTTGACTCACTCCCCCACCAAAACATGATCTTTGCTAGATATTTTGCCTTGACATCCTAAAATAAGCCAGACTATAACTCTAACAAACAAATCTATAAGATATGACTCTAGAATATAATTCTAACGTAAAAACAAAATAAGCCAGAATATAACTCTAAGAAACAAACAATATCTCCCCCAAAGCTACTCCTGAAAGTTGGGACCTGCTAGGGCAGACTGTATGAAACACAAAATACTGGAAGAAAATGGAGATGGAGGTGCTTGCATTAGTTTTTTTGTTTTCTATTCACACAAGAGACCTCCTTTTAACTTGCATCTCTTTCTCTATTTTTTTTTTAAAAACTACTAAATACCTTGGACAGCACAATATAAATTGTAAAACATAGTTAGAAAGGTAGAATATAAATTGTAAACATAGCCAACAAAATTTTAAAAAGTAAATCAGGACCCCATCATATAGCCAAAATGCCTAGAAGATCATCTTTCCGCTTGCTTTATATAAGCAAGACTGGGATATCAACAATCCAGAAGTCAATTCAAACCAATTCTGAGACACTGCCAAGAAAGTTATATGGACATACCTATATGCAGTCACTGGGAAATGAGGCTCAGTCCAAAGTAATGTGAAAAAAGATACTGCTGATTTAAAGAATAACCTAGAGATACACTGGGCAAGGTGCACTGAAACACTTCTTTGAATAATTTTCAAATCCATACAGCCCTGATATTTAATCTCTCCTTTGTGGACATTTTTTTTAATTTGGTCTAAGTCATCCTGGAATATAAGCCAAGTTATTGATTTTATTGTTTATTCTTTTTTTCTAAGCAATACAGAGTCATATCGTATATATTTTAAAATAAATAAATGAATGAAATAAATGTTTGTTTTACAATGTATAGAAACTGACCCAATATACTGTATCTTAGCCAGTGAGCTCAATTGGTTCCTTGGATGAAAATAAGGTGAGCATTTTAACAAGGAACCTCTATCCAACCTGCCACATTTTTTCCCCTGTCCTAAAGTTATGGAGACCCTGAATGATTTTGGGAAAGTGATCTTCTCTCAGTCATGACGAAAGCAGCTAATAGCAAGAGAACTTTATTCATTGCTCTGAGTTTATCCTTGCCAGTATTTATCTTTTGCATTTCAAAATTAGTAATCCTTCCCTCTTTACCTGAAGCAATTCTGGGATTTTGAAGAACCACTTGCCAGGTACCATAATCAAATCATTGTCAAACTTTTCTCTCTCCCCTCCCATCCCCATTCTTGAAGAATGCTGGGCAGACCAACATGTTTTTCTTCTATAACCCAGAAAATAATAACCAGAATCTTGCATTTGTACTGTAACACATATTCTGTAAAACAGATATGAAATATGAACTTTACCCAAACCTCCTCAGCATTATTGACAAGGCATGTTTAAAAATATGGTTGATTTCCATTATCAGAAATGACAGATTGTTAGACCCACCAGACCATACCAAGAAGTCCACTCCAAATAAATTATTGAATCAACC
The DNA here is from genome assembly GCA_033807585.1 of Hydrophis major. Lineage (NCBI taxonomy): Eukaryota > Metazoa > Chordata > Lepidosauria > Squamata > Elapidae > Hydrophis > Hydrophis major. The sequence goes on along the minus strand of CM066330.1, from coordinate 236,499,183 downwards.
AAGAAAGATACAAAAAAACCCATCTCCAAGTTAAAAACTGATACTTTTGTGTGTGTGTGTGTGTGAGAGAGAGAGAGAGAGAGAGAGAGAGAGAGAGAAATAGAGAGAGAAGGCATTCAGCAGGTGTTGTAATGACGAGGCAGTCGAGTTGTTTGATCATGAACAACTGAATCATGATGATCTTTATTGGAGTTTAGTCTTGCATTTATACACATTTTTAGTTATCCTCTATCACTGCTTAACTTTGGTTACTGCTTAACTTTGGTTACTGTTTAGCACAGTAATCCATACAATTAATTATCTCTAGTTAAAGTCAAACATATGTTTACTTCCTCTCTCTAATCCTCCTTTAGATTAGTGACTTTGTTTACCTGAGTTGTATTTGCTTGGAAACATTCTTTATCTGAGGTTTGCCATCCAAGATTGGAACATTCTTGCAATTACAACTCTACATATCCTCGTTTTTTATTTTAAATGGAGGTTTCAAAGATTTATGAATGTATCGCAATTGTAGAGGATTAAAAGAGGGGGAAGCGGGATGAAACAATGTAAATAAATTTGGAATACATTGAATAAAACAACAGGTTGCAATTAGTACAATAATAATAATTATAGCATAAAAGAAAAACTGTCTGAGCCAAGACCAATCATGGAGCCAATTGGTTAGCCACTCAAAAGGTGAGTAATGAGCATGGATATTATTTTGAATGTATGATTGTAAATTGGCAAGCTCATCCTCAATAGTTTTATTCAAAGAATGAAAATGCACAGCACATCCACGATGTCCAACTAACGTACAGAACCCTCTCTGATGGGCTAAAAGATAGTCTATGGCAAAACACTGCTGTAAGACATCTTGATTTAAGTCTTCTATTTCATGCAGCAAATCACGAATAATAGCAGCAGTAGCATTGATGGATTTTTCAAGTCTGCAGGTGAGACCAAGAATAGATTGTCTGCTTTCTTGAGCAATTATGCGAGGATAAGAGCCTAGAGTAAGGACTCCTGTAACAGCCCCTGCCAATGCACAGCCAAATGTACAACCAGAAGACAATTGTGTGTCAATAATGACTTCATCATTACATGTAGGCCCCAGAGAGGAACGCCGCTGTCGAGTTGATGGGAGCGTACCTATTGAACAGGTAGAGTAAAATAACCTATAGTTGCACATTGATAATTCTGAGGATGAACATTAGTAGCATATTTATCAAAAAAGAACCACATATTAGGATCCTTAAGCTGCCAACCAGAGCATATCGATCCTGTATTAGATTGATCAGAGGCATTAAAATAGAAAAATTATCAAGATACATATCAGGAGCTATATTAATTCCATGCAAAGAAGAATTAAAGGTACCTGACAACCAATAGTAGTCAGAACAATAACTATAATTCCCTAGATTTTTTAATATGTGCTGAGCAGCATCATAATCAGACCAATTATGAAGCCAAGTGTGTTTAGCGTGACAACAGAAACACAGACCCATTGTAAATTGACTAACTTTCAAGTAACACCAACGGACAGAATTCAATTGAATAGGGGGGTATAGAAAACAGCCAGGAGTGTGAATTAGATTGTAGTTGTGAGACAATAAATGTAGAAGACATGATCAAGTTAGGGGGTAAGAGAAATTTGACCAAATGCCATTAGGGGATCATGGTATAAAATAATATTTGTGCCATGGGTCATAAACATGTATTGGGCATGACGAACCCACAAATTAGGGTTAACCACAGAAGTGTCATTTTGAGCAGAAACACCATTAACCATAAACAAGAAAATACAAAGTAAAATGGTAACAGAGTTAGCAGTAATAATAGCAAAAACAGCAGCGACAAGATTTTCAGGAGTCTGAGGTTATGAGGCCTGTTGCAGTTGTTGTTGAGCTTGATATGTAGTAGATTTAACCTGGCCCCAAGTGATGGGTTGCAGGTGCGTCGACCTTGGAAGATGGACTTCCGTGTTCAGATGAAGATTGAAATCCGGAATCAGGTTGTGAAGGCCCTGATGCCATGCCATGATATGGACGAACACAGTGCGCTGGAACCCACACTGCTTCTCAAGTAGAAGGATACGTAACCGCGACCCCAGGTGATCAGCGGTGTAGGGCCTTTCCAGGTTGGATCTGGAGCTTGGTGGTACTTTACCAAAGGCCTTGCTAAAGATTCAGTAGTTCAAAAATGCAAATTAACAGGTGAGTCTGCAAGAGAATCTAAAAAGGTTAAATAATTCCAAGTATATAATGCTACAGCAATAAGATTTTGAATCTTTCGCAGATGGTAAGGGCCAGACTCAGTTTGTAATTGTTTTTGAAGCAATGCCTTTAAGGTCCAATGAGCTCGCTCAACTATAGCTTGACCCTGAGAGTTGTAAGGAATTCCGTGCACTAAAGTAATATTCCATTTCTGAAAAAAGGTTTGAAATTCCTTACTAATATAAGTGGGGCCATTGTCAGTTTTAAACTGAGAAGGTCGACCTATTACAGCAAAAGAGAATAGGCAATGAGAAATAACATCTGAAGTACGTTTATGTTTTGAAGCAATGACCCAAAGTAAGTGTGAATGTGTGTGAATAGACGTATGAAAATAACAGTATGGCTTAAAGGTTGAAAATTGAGTTACATCCATTTACCAAATTTGATTAGCTTGGGTTCCTCGTGGGTTGACACCCTGGAAAGGGAACTGCCAGTTGCTGACAAGCTGGACAAGCACGGACAATATCCCGGGCTTGAGATAATGAAATTTTAAATTGCTTTGCAAGCGATTTGGCATTTTGATGAAAATAAGAATGACTAGCAACAGCATCAGCAAACAAAGACACAACATCCTTTAAGGATTCATCTGCCTTCCAATTTCCTTCAGTCAAGGCATTAGTAAAGGGAGTATGACTTTGAATGTGTTCTACTTACAAAGAATACAAGTGAGTTTCCAAACTATTCTTTAAAGATAAAAACAAAGGTAACAAATTCTTATCCAAAGAGAGAGCACAATAAGAAAAGGGGAGAAATTGCATAGCTAAATACATATATTGAGTATCAACGATCAAGTTAATAGGCTGGTCATTGAACAACCGTAAAGCCAAAATCACAGCAGCCAGCTCAGCACGTTGAGCTGAAGTCTGCGTGGCAGTAAATTTAGAATACCATTGTTGTTGAATCTGCCAGACAACCACACCCCTTGTAGGTGATCCATCAGTAAAGACTGTAAGAGCTTTAGAAATAGGATATCGCACAAAAATGGAAGAAAAGGCCAGATTTAAAGTAGTATTCTAGGATCCTTGGGTAAAGAATACAACAAGTTTCCCACATATTGAAAAAAGGCTATCTGATATGATTCTGAAATCATCATCAAATGCTCATGTTCAACTTTTGTACGAGTGAAAGCTATGCTAATGAGATCCTGTCCTGTAAGATGTAAGGCTCATTTACGATCTTTAATAATCAAATCCTCTAATGCTGATTGATAAGGATAAATGTTTCCAGGCAGAGTAGCTGACAAATTAATCCATTCATGAATGTTGACCGCTTGTGGGCACGCATTAGAATAAAGACATCCCGTGGGTAAGGGTATAGTGGGAAGAAGAGCTAAGCAAAGTCCTATTGTTAAGGATGTTATCCTGTCCACATATCGATGCTTAAACTTATTCAATATTTCTTGAAGGCATGTTCTTTGAGGATCAGTTAATACAACTAGATCTCCTGGTGATTGTGCTCCCTTCAAAGACTGAAATAAGGGCAACATATCACCAGTTGCAATGTAGAAGAATGGGCATGCCCAATTAATAATGCTAAGTAATTTTTGCCATTGTATAATGTATATGATTTCTGTACTTGTAATTCAGGAAGAATTGGAATGGAGGAATTGTGCAACATTCTATGTTTCCCATTTTTCTTTTTTATAACAAAAACAGGAGTATTCCAAGGACTAGTAGAAGGTTCTATATGACCAGCAGCCAATTGTTCTTGAACCAATTGTTGTAAAGCAGCGAGTTTTTCCCTTGATAAGGGCCATTGTTCAACCCAAACCAGCGTAGAACAGAGCCATTTAAGAGGAAGAGCCACCATCAAGAATCAAATGAGCATTAAGAAGAGAAAGAATATCACGGCCCCAAATATTAGAATGAATATCTAAAATGTATGGTTGTAGGAAAAAGGACTTACCAGCAGATGTTGTAACATTAATTTCCTGAACATTCTGCCAAGCAGCTGTAGAACCTCCTATTCCCCACAATGAAGAAACTGTCATTTTTGGCCACTGTACTGGCCACTGTAAAGAGGAGATGACAATAACATCGGCTCCAGTATCCAATAACCCTTGAAATGGTTGTTTATTGAGGAAGAGCGTTAACAAAGGACAAGAGGAGTTCAGCTGATGAAGTAAGCCTACAGATAAAGAAGTTGATCCAAATCCTGCATCTCCATGATTACCTATACCAGGAGATGGAATTTCATATGGAAGAAGAAGCATTTGAGCAACAGAAGAATTACAAGGAAGAACTTGAGGAAAATTCACCCAAATCTGAATCATGAGGATACCAGTGTAATCTGAATCTATTACCCCAGGCACAACAAAACAGCCCTTTTTGTGTGCAGAAGAACGAGGCAAAATTAAGCCAACTAATCCCGAAGAAAGAGGACCTTTAAATTGAGATGGAACTATTTTAACTTCCATGGGAAATTTAAACTCAATTTCTTCTTGAGTGATTAAATCGATCCCAGCATTACCGGCTGTGGCTGGGGAGGAGTGAGAGAGACTGCTGGAGGAGTCAGAGTGATGGGAAAGGCACGCTTTGGATTCTGGGTGGATGCCACACCCATTGGCAAGTTTCCCGACCAAAACCGACATTGATTGGCCCAATGAAATCCCTTTTTGCAAATAGGACACTTCTTAGAAGGACAATTCTGAGGCATAGAAGGTGTAGAACGACGGTCCTTCTGAAAGTGGCCAGGCTTCTTACACTTAAAACAGTTACCAACTGGTCACTGTCCTTTCTGAATAGCAGCTGCTAACATATACATTTTATAAGTTTGTGATCCAATATCCTGGCAGACTCGCAGAATATCTGCCAGAGTGTAATGAGCAGTAGACTTTAACAGCTGTAAAGCTCTTTTACAATCTGCATTAGCATTTTCAATAGCTAACTGGCGAGCAAGTTCACCAGCAGCTTCCTGATGATCAAACTGCTGTCTAATTGCTTTGGACAGACGCTCAACAAAGTCAGCATAAGGCTCATTGGTATTCTGTCAAATGTTTGAAAAATTTGCTCTCAGTTCTCCAGCTTGGAGTACCTAAAGAAAAGCACGAAAGGCACATTCAGAAACAATAGTTAACGTAACTGGAGGAAGAACAACTTGAGTAGGAATTGTACCAAATGGTCCAGAACCAAATAGCTGCTCAACTGTACATGCTCCTCCTCCTCCTAAAGCAGCAGCTTGAGCATGTCTCATATATTCACTCTCCCAAACCACATATTGCATGGATGTTAAAATCATGCAAAATATTTGCTTCCAATCTTCAGGGATCATTGTATAACCATTTTTTATTCCTTCTACAAGTCCTCTTGTAAAATTACCACTAATCCCACAGTCTGTAACTGCCTTTTTTAACTCTCTTAAGATCTGCTAAGACAGACCCTCTCATTCTGCTACTTGCAGTCCAAGCTGTGGCCCCTGACCAGGACGATATTGCACTGGACAAACATATAGTAATTCTGCAAGTTCTGTTCCTGAGACAGAGGCATCCCTTTTACAAGTCTCGACCATTTTCTGAAAAGAAGACTGAACAATAGAATCAGGAGACTTTTGCCCTATATCTGCAGGAACTGAGGGAATTGAAGACATATATTCAGGTGAAGAAGGGGGATAAATGACAACATTAGTATAATGTGAAGGTGGAGATGTTAAAAGAGAAAGTTCATTGTGACCAAATTTTTCAATTGCATGCCTACATAAATGCTATTTTTGCTTGAAGTTCAGTATGCAATGTTTTCCCAATATGTTCCCAATCAGTTAATTTTAAAGACCCCTTTTCTGGGTACCATAGGCACTGAGCTGCAATCTCCTGGACCAGCCTTAAGAGATTTTTCTGTGGTACCTCGGTATTATTTTTCTTCAATAAATAGCCTAATTCATCTACATGCTTCCTTTGTTCCTCAGAAAGTGAAGACCCCATACTTACAGAAACCAAAAGGTTGAAGAAACCACAAAGGGTTGAAGGTACACCAAATCCTTGTCGGACGAAGTAAGAGGGTCCCTGTTCATGCGCCACTTGTTGTAATGATGAGGCAGTTGAGTTGTTTGATCATGAACAATTGAATCATGATGATCTTTATTGGAGTCTAGTCTTGCATTTATACACATTTTTAGTTATCCTCCATCACTGGTTAACTTTGGTTACTGCTTAACTTTGGTTACTGTTTAGCACAGTAATCCATACAATTAATTATCTCTAGTTAAAGTCTAACATATGTTTACTTCCTCTCTCTAATCCTCCTTTAGATTGGTGACTTTGTTTACCTGAGTTGTATTTGCTTGGAAACATTCTTTATCTGAGGTTTGCCATCCGAGATTGAAACATTCCTACAATTACAACTCTACAAGCAGGTTCTGACCTGTTCTGAAGAACCGGTAATGGAAATTTTGAGTAGTTTGGAGAACTGGCAAATACCACCTCTGACTGGCCCCACCCCCAACTATTCTCTGCCTCTCAAGTCCCAGGTAATTGGCTGGGTCTTCTTTTGTTGCCCTGCACAGGAGAACAGAGCTGGAAAGCAGGTTAGCTGAGTGGGAAGGGAATAGGATTTTGCAGTAACCTTCCCCCTGAAGTGGGGTGGGAATGGAGATTTTACAGTATCCTTCCCATGCCACGCCCACCAAGCCACATCCACCAAGACATGCCACACCCACCAAGACATGCCCACACAATCAGTAGTAAAAAATGTGTGTGTGTGTGTGTATGAGGGAGAGAGAGAGAGAGAGAAATCTGTCTGTCTGTCTCTATCTATCTATCTATCTATCTATCTATCTATCTATCTATCTATCTATCTATCTATCTATCTATCTACCTACCTACCTACCTACTAAGATCTGCCCTATTTCACACACACCACCATTGTATCATCAAGCACAAAAAGTCTTCCCCCCCTACCCACTTACTAGTAAAAACCTTTACTTAAAACCCTACCATTTACCAACCTGTCTCCCTTTGATGCAGCCCAGTTATCCCTCTGATCATACTTCCATTTTTATTTTTTTCTGGATCCCACTAATATACAGAACAATCCTCATGCATTAGAATGGAAAAATCATTAGACTGTATTCATATCGAAGTAGGAGCTACTTTCACAGGACATAATCTGAGCTGCACTGTGAATGTAAACGAAGTCCCTAGGCAAGACATGGATGTTCTCATTAGGTCACAAAGGAAAGCAACCAACAAATGACAGGGACCCAGGTGCCTTGTTCTTCTCATGATGTCATTTGCCTTGATTTCCTGCCAATATATGAGACCACATCATGGGGAAACAGTTTCATCACTTCTGTCAACAATCTCAAAGGTGTTGCTTTGTGCAGGATTTTTGTTTTATCATTTTATGATTGTTTTACAGTTAACGGTTTTATTGTTGTGAGCTACCCAGAGTTGCTTAAGATGGGCAGTCATGTGAATCTAATAAACAAACAACAAACAAACAAATATCCTAATAAGTCAGGACTTAATGGAACAAACAATGCTGTTTAATACTAGGGAAAAAAACCAGACTCTTTTAATTGTGAAGAATTTAAGAAGATTTTATTGGATTATGACAAGCATAATTTCTATTATCATAGCTAGTTAAGCTAGCCATGATAATAAACTACAATTCAACTATACTGGGAGAGCCATAAGCCCATCACCTTCACCCCTGTGTTTTTTATTTTACTTTTCTTTTCTTATTTATGATTTCTCTATCAGCCATCAGTTCATTTTGGTGTAACATCTGGAAACACGGAATAGAAATTAGGATAAAGAATGTCCATTTCACAAAAGCCAATGTAACCGTATACACAACCGAAGCCTGTTTTCTTCCCAACTTTTTTTCAAGCTCTCTTATGCATATCTAAGTGTTTAAATGATATCATCCCAAAGATTTTGCACAATTTAATAAACTTTCAGGCAGTCATTAAATATTTATTTCTAGAAAAGACACAAAGCTTCCCATTTCAAATGTAATTATTAACACTCTTTTATTCTAACCAAGGACACCAATTAACAAAAGACAAGACAATTAATTTCATAGGGTAAAGGAGACTTTGACTTAAGGAAAGAAAGTACTTTACTTTTGAATTATATCAATTAATCCATGTTCTTTGTTTGACTAAGATGGTTTTAATTAGGATTAAGTTTCTTAGACAAATAAGCAGTTCCTCATGATATATTTTTTTAAAACATGGAAGCTCAGCAAAGGATTCTTTGTTTTGTATGTACAGAAGCAGCCTACTGCATATAATTATAGATAGACCAATCATATTATGTTTTATTAATTTTATTAACTAACTTTTTAAAGAGAAAGTGTTATTGTTCTTAAGAAAGTTCAAAGATCATATAACAAACAGGGAAGTGTTTAAAAGGAAACAATTCTAAAATTTAATGTAATTTATAAAATAAATTGTCTATAATGTTTGACATCCTGCACATTACATGAATAACTTGCTGTATTTGTTTGTTGTATACACCACCTCCAAAAATTTCAGCAACTTAGAAAAGAACGTCACAAACACATTGTAAAAGAAAAGTTCACATTTCAATTTAGCTTCCTCTAAAAAAAGTATCTTACACTTTCAACCTTTGAAAAACTGTAAAGTGACTTCCAGCACATTTCAGCATCATACATTTACACATTTATTCTGAAATAAATATAAATCAAGCAACTGAGCCCACTTGCTAAATCTGATTCTACAAACATATTCTACAAAACATACTGTTACATTAATTTTAAGATTAAATTTCAAGACCATGAGATAGGATTAGTTTTTGGGAAAAAAATATGGATTTTAATCTACAGGAACTGGGTTGTATGTATTTTAATGAAGTGATACGCACTATCGTATAGCCTGTAGGAATGGCAAAAGAATGAAAACAGATAAAGTTACTTCCTATTGAAAGAGAAAAGAGAAAAAACATTAAATATATGTGAAACAAGATAGAGATTTAAAACTGATTTAAACAGTTGTATATATTTTTTTCTTTTGTATTGACTTCGTTTTGAAATATTTATGAAATTTTAAAAAATCCTGCACCTCTGTATTTTCCTCTCAAATCCGAGTGAAAAATTTAAAAAGATAAACATAAAATTGTGGCAAGAAAGGTCGCAAAATGGGCAAAACTCATTTAACAATAATCTCACTTAGCAATGGATATTTGGGGCTCAATTGTGGTCGTAAGTCAAGGACTACCTGCACTTTAAATGTTATGATAAAAAGAAAGACTTGTATCATCCCACAATATTGATAGTGAGCTTTGTATCTTTTCAAGAGAGCATAAAAAGTAGCATAAAAAGGATTCTGCATGCTCACAGTTCTCTTCAAGGGAACACCTCATTGCTGATTTTAGTAAGTATCATCCGCTCTTATCGTCTTAACAAATCATTGTGTATCAGATTGAATGAATTATCTGTGGGATGTGAGTATAGTTATATTTACCTTAATGTGTCCAATGCCAAATGAAGCTAAGAAAATTTAGAGGCTATTCAGTAGCTTTGTAAGATTGTTCAAACCTCATTGGTCCAAATAATTATCAGCTATATTTGTATTTTTAACATATTTGATTTGTATTCTACTGGGTTTGGAAATTGCATTCTTGTTGTTTACTGTTACATGTATTCCCCACCTCACCTCAAGGAATATCTAATATTGCTAATATCAAAAGTAATTCTGATACAAATAAGATACTTTCTATAAAAATGGGGGCGGACCTTATGTTTAGAGCAGCATCTAAGGTATTTTGGATCCAAATTGTAAAACCACAACTTAATATGGTATATTTCTGCTAGAAACTCTTTGTACAATTTTTTTCACTGAAATGAATCAAGACCATAGTAAGCAATTTCTGTTATATTCATAAGGGCACGTGCAACAACTGGTGAAATGTTTTTGCAGCATGCATGGATTAATAGAAAAGAAAACTGGCTTAGCTGTTTAGAACAACAAAGGTGTAAAGTTAATGGGCCAGCAGGGATAAGCAAAATATTTGTTTTAGCTTTATTTTATATACTCTGAAAGAATGGATTTTTCCTATTCATTAGGAAATGTACAAAATGAAACAGTAGCAACACCGATATTAATTAAATAGGCTTCAAGAATTATATATGCTGGTGATGGTAATTTAATAAAAGGACCAGTCTTCATATTCTTTGCTTTGCAGAAAAATAAGATATTAATTTTTTTTTGTATTAGTGTAGCTATTCTAGACTAAAAACTTTTAAAACTATGTAAAGACTGGTACGTAAATTATAACTACTTTTTCTTGAGCAGATGAGAACTGGGCAGAATCTAGCAAACTATTGGGTACATTAAAATCAAATTAATACAATGGGATTCAGGTGCACATTATTCTGCTATGGCTGTAATGTAATTTGTGTTTACAGTTGAAAGCTTTGCAAACATGCAGTATACAGTACTGTTTATTTTTGTTAATTAACTGCTTGTTAATTCAGTTGTTATTAAAAATCCATTACTTTCACTGGATTGTATCCATTTTCAAAAACTAAAGCACAAAAATGGAAACAAAATAGCAACTTGCTGTATAGGTCTTTACTATAGTAGAAACTAAGCATTTAGAATCAATTTTATTCAAAACTTTTGATAATTTGACATTGAGAAAAACACTAATAAATCCATAACTTAAAAAAATATAGCATGAGTTGCTCTCTTTATATAAAACTACTTCCTTCTCTTCTTGTATGCTGTTTATAAGGGCGATAATAAAGATTAAAATGCTGTACAGTAAATAGTTGATCAACAGAAACAAATCAACACTGTATACACTCACTAAATGAATGGAGTGGAGATTGGATTACCCAATTTTAAATACATTTAAATTTTAAAATATGGCAACCAATAGAATTATGATAATTTTCAGTACAGGTTTTCCTCTGCCATCTTTTATTGTTAACAACCTATTGAAATTAGCATAGTTAGAAGTCTCCTTAGCATAAGTTAATGGCACAATTATGGCAAAAGGTATATAATCAACAAAAGCTATAGAACTCATCTAATATATTCAAAGCAGAAGAAGCTAGTAGCAAATTTATTTGTAAATCTAGTTATAAATTCCTCTAGTTCATCTTCTCCAATATTCTCCATCTGTCTCCATTAAATGTTACCAGACTATTATTTTTTAATTATGCTTTGAAGTTATCGAAGTTATAAGTGGCATCATTCACATCTACTGGTGAACATACAGCTCTTATGTTGCAATTGAGTCCATGCAATTGAGTTCAATTAGGTTCCCCTTTGCAGAGCCAGCCTTAACCTTTTAAACACAGTTGATCTTAAGAAAGAAACTATTCTCAGAAAGTTGTTTTTCTTCATTTCCTTGCAATAAGAATCCTTTCTGAAGCCTTTCTGCAACTGGTAACTGCTTTAAGCCTCCGAGGCACAGTCATCAAGGTGCTGTAGAGAGTCACTTAATTATGGGATTTATCCACACCTCACTAAAACAGGGTGTTTGTTAAAGATCATTAGAAGCATTAAGATCTATAAATAAAGATTATGTATAGCAGCATCTTCACAGTGTGATTAATGGAACTTTGAATTAATAATTGTAAACAAGGATCAAGCAGGCCTGGGAAGACTTCGTTTCAGAAAGAAAAAGGAGGAAAGGAAGATGAAAGAGAAAAGAGAAATTCTATTCTGTTAATTGCTTTGTGTTTGATTAGGTCCAAATCTTATTCTTACTGAGTGGGCACTCTCTTTTCAACAAAAAAAAGATAAGGGAAAAAAGAAAAGAAATGATTATGAAATACAACAGAAACTATCTATACATTTTAAAGGATCACCCCTTGTTTGAATTTGTATTTATTTACAAGACACGTTCAGCTGTAAAATGAAAAGCAGCAGCAAAATCAGAAGTGAAATAAAAGGTGCTTGATGGGCACTTTATAGGGCAAAATCTATTTATCATACCAATCAAGTAAAACAATAAAATACAGCACCCATATATTGGAAGATGAAATTTTGAATATTCCTTTACAAAACGCCAAATTAAATCAACAATAAATCACTGCTTATGTTTTGCCTCAAAATAAAACTGTTTTTTTTTTTTAAATCTGCTTATATTTTATACTTGTGTTTTTAAAACAGACGGCATAAACTAACTGAATTTAATAGAAAAGAGTTAAATGTATTCTTAACTATTTTGTTGAATTAAATAGGACATAAAATACTTATTTTGACTAAGTTTTACTTGTCATATTGTTGAATAATCCTATTTATACTTATTTATGTGACATATTATAGGGACAAAAATATATTTCTCATGGATGCAGTTACATTCTTTAATTTCCATATATCTTTGAAACACCATGTTCCTTCCAAATAAAATTCTAACAGCAAGTTTCTTATGAAGATGCTTGTGAATTTACTGCACAAGGAGATTATAGGAAAGATTAATGAACAATAATTTCAGATTTCACCAGAAGATATTGCACATCTCTTTAAAAAGTGTAGGAGAGGTTTAATGGGAGTTATAATCAGATCACAAAGTAATTAATTTGTGACTGTAAGTAGAGCGGTCAGATCCCAGTTACGAATGTCTACCGCTATAAACCTAAATGCATTTAAGGGAATGTTTCTTGGCACAAGTGGATGAATCTCTCTCCCAAATGTCTGAATGTCCATTGGTCCCAGTTATAGGGTTTTCCCCATTGCTTAAACCATGAGTTTTCCCCATTAACAATGGCCCTGCAGGGGGAATTTGGTGTGAGGAATGTAGTTACGGAAGTTAGAAGGAACACTTTCTTTTTTTATAGGGTACCATTATCATTCCTATAAGAGCCTAGATAAGAAAATGCTTTCTATTGAACCTAGTGAATATTTGGACCCCAAACAGTAAATTTTGTTTGCCTAAGCCTCATTATATAAGCAACTGGTGATTTTTATCAAGGAAGAAGTGGCAGTGAGGAACAGAAGACAGACCAAGAAAAATCAGTGTGAGAAAAGATGAAGTTGACTGTTAAACAATATAAGAAGTCTTTTCCAGATTTGTCAATTCTGTGTTAGATTCCATTTCTGTTAAATGCATGTGGATATTAGGGATATGGAATGGATGCTCTTTCCTACTTGTATTGTTGCATCACCAAATCACTTTGTGGTTTGATATCCTTGGCTGTGTACAGATAATACACATGACCAGGTCAGTTAAAGTTCTAATGATGCAATTTGCACAGTGTAGTCAACTTGATCAACATTAACTCTTCTAGAATATTTCTCAATTATCACACCTAAATATAAATTGGCCAGTGCAAATTTTAATTATATTTTATTTAGAGGGCTTATGCACAAACCTTTCAAGCATTTAGCAATTTCTCTTTATATTTACTTCAGATTAAATCCCATAGGAGTGCAATGTTAATAAAGGTAACTAGACTAGAATGCTATCCTTCCACATATCCATTAATTTTAAGCATAAAAGTGATAATATGAATGTATATTACTTTTATTTGGCTAAAATGCTATTTACTATTGCCCCTTGGGACAATATAGTTATTATATTCATGCTCATTTGTGAATACAGAGTCATTATAATGCAATTTTGCAGAAGTATGTAGATAATGAGTAGCTACATAAAGATACTTTATTTTTTTCTCTCTACATCATTAAGAAAGCAATTCCAAGTTTGGCGATATGCTAAATGAAAAATTCCTTGAACTTTGGCGGATAAGCAATTTTGGTATTCTGGTAGATTCCTGCAGTCAGCACCATATTTTAGAAATTTAATAGCAATAAGGCAAATATGGTAAAACTGAACAAGAAACACAACGCTTTGAAATACAGTTGTGCATAGCTGATTTATGATGCCTCTGAAGTTCAGTTGTGCAACCCATTAAGTGTTTACAGAACACATCCTGAACATATATTATTGCTTGTTAACAACTAAGGTCTCAAGGTAACTATTAATGGAACATATGACACCTAGATACAGACATATTTAAGAAGAAGAAAACCCCCCAAATGTTTAACAATTTCAAAACAAAAATAAAAAGAATTATAGATTTAAAAACAAGAAGGCAAAGAAAATATGTGCCAGCGATATGGCATAAGTTGAAGAAAATCAACCAACTAACTAAGCACACAAAGTAAAACTATCCAGAGAAATTAGATCTAGAACATACTATTTATTATTATGTTTAAACAAGATCAGCATACAAAATACAAAACCCAGATAAACCCATTATATTGAAGAAATAAATTCCTAGCAAAACATTAAATTCAATACAAAATTTTATGTCAAGAATCTGACCCAAATTGTTTTAGAGTGCTATAAAAGGCAGTACTTCAGATTCTTCCATATTAATTTTGAAGCAAACCGGATATAAAATTCAAATTTATTACTCTAAAAATATCTGTTAGCTAGCACAACCTGTAGACCACTAATTTTTTACGGGAGGCTTTTTTTGGGCACCAGTATTTAATATCACACACAAAAATGTGTAACATTGTACTGATTTTTCTTCTGCAGAAAACAAATCAACTTCTGATCTCTAATGAAACTTCCTTTTAGGCAGGTTTTTGTCACATCTTCTCAACAAATCCCAAATTGAATTTTATTTGGAATAGGATCCCACAAAACTCAATCTTCTTTTTATGCTTTGAGCAAAAATTATTTTAACACTAAAAACAGATTAAAATAACAGAACCCAAGGTAAAATTTATAGTCTATACCACAAAAGACATCTGTATTACGGGCAAGCTGCCATTCACTTCAATTTTACTTTCATATTTTAAAGTGAAGTGTTCTTCTCCTGAGGTTCTTTGAAGTAAATACTAGAGTTCATACATTAAAAACTTCAAGCAGATGCCCAAGGACACATTTATAGCTTTAATCATATTAATTCTTTAAAATTAAAGTGCTGTTAAAATACAAGACATTAACTGAACTTTCAATACTTTATATACTCAAAATACTCCATCCAGAATATACAAAGAGGAATATTATGAACATTGATCTGTCTAAAGATTGACAGAAAAGTAAAGTCAGTTATATGGAATATCTGTTTCATCGAAACTATACATACATTTCCTTAAATTGGCAATTTTCTCACATAGACACACAAACAAACACCTAGCTTTTTATAAAGCACCATCCACAAGAAATCCTCCCTGCTTTAGCACCAAAGAAATAAATCTTAACTAAGAGTCAATATTCACCTACTCAAGGTTTGGTTTATTACATCTCTTCTGCAAACCCCTTCAAAATGCTGAGAAATCTTTCTACCGTGGAAAACAAACAAACAAAAATCTACCCAGGGGGAAAAACATTCACTTTTGATTCCCCCCTTCCCCCCCCCCCCCCCAAAAAAGAAAACATTTTGGAAAATATTAAAACAGCGACAGCGTTAAGCCACTTTAGCATATCCCCACCATCAGGGAGATGACTAATAAAATTAATGAAACTTTTCTGAAAAGTATACAAGATTAGGGGAAGGAAGAGTGGTCATTCACACCACCATTTCGCCTTAAAAAATCTCCCACGCAACTTGGGACGCACACTTGCTGAAGTTTGGATGGGCATTTCGGAGAAGGCGCAAGGCTGACCAAGGACAAGAAACGGCGGCACGAAGGAAAGAAGAGCACCCCCCCCTTCTTCTCAAAAGACGGGACGGGAACCACACCGGACCCAAATTAACAAGCCCCCGCCCAAATCAATATGCGCGCAAAATAATCTCCCTGAGAAAGATGGAGCGTGCATACCGTCACCTAGGGCAGAAGAAGGCCCGCAGACTCCGAGTCCTTCGGCCGGGAGCTGTTCCGCAGGCTTGGCCACCTTCGCCCTCACAGCCCTTTCGACAAGTGCGCTCGCCAAAGTGCCCAGTGCGCGCAAACTTCGCCGACGCGATGCCCGGAGGCACTTCGCAAAACCCAGGACCCGAAGAAGAAAAAGCGGCACCGGAGGGAAGGATGGGGGGGGGAGGGGGCTCCCGAGTCCCGTTCCACTCACCGCGGTCTGCTGCTGAGCGTCTGGCGCCGCCGAGCGCCCCGACCCCGCCGGCGCTCAAGGAGGAGGAGAAGGAGGAGAGCGAAGGAGCCTGCCGGCGCTTTAAAAGGCAGCCGTCGCCGCTCGGGGTTGAAAGTCCGCAGCCGGCAAAGGCGCGATTCGCTTTCCCTTGGAGAGAAACGTGCCCTCCGAAGTCCTCATGAAGTCCCAGTGAGCATGTGCGCACCAGCTCTGCACATGCCCATTTAGGACCGAGATGCTGCCGCCCTGCCCTTAGCTTGCCCTTCACCTAAAAAAAGACCGGCGATAGTTTTCGCGCGTACCCCGAAGGCAAGAGTCACCGATCGCTTGGAAAGGGACCGTTGGGGCTTGGGGGGGATGTCTTGAGCGCGCGCCGGTATGGGAGGCATAAAACTGAGGTGGTGGGTTGTGCAAGGGGAGGAGGAGGCAGAGGAAGGCAAAGGAGAGGAGACCCCGGTCAATGGGAAAAGACGCCTTGCAAGTAAGGATTTCGGGGCGGAGGGAACCTTAAGGGGGTGAGGGGGGCACAAAGGCTTCCCTAGTGAGGTTGCTCACATGCGGATCATCTCCAGTTACCTTTCCTTGCGTTGTAACCCGAAGCGGCTTCTCTTGGTCGATTACATCGCGCAAGAAACACGAGAGTTTCGGAGGGCAGGACTGACGCTCCGCTGGACTCGCTCCGTGCGCGCCTCCAACTCTCAGATCCACCACTCCTTTCAGGATTACTTTGGGGAGGGAGCCCCACTCGTCGAGCGGGACCCAACCAAATTGTGGCCCGATATTTGAAAGCTTAGGGGAGTCAGTTTTTAAATTTGAACAGTCAAATATAGATACAGTTCTAATATAGATACTATGGGAATAAGCCGGGTTGAAATCAGTGGGATTTATTTCTGTAACCTATGTTGTGTATAGGATACAGGCAATTATTACCGTATGGGTTTGCTTCTACTTTTCCCCACATTAGGTCTTTCCATAATGTGTCCAAAGCATGATAATTGGAGCCTGATCATTTATGCATCAAATAAAAAATCTGGGTTGATTTGTTCAATGATTTGATTTCTTGGCTGTCTTTAGTATTCTCAGGAGTCATCTCCAACCCCCAAGTTCAAAAGCATTAATATTATTTCTGTCCTGCTTCTTCAAAGTCCAGGAACTGAAGATATTTAACTTTTAAAAATTGTGGAAAGAAGGATTCAGGTTTTAATATATAAATATTTTAGATCTCTCAAAGTATTTAATGCTATTAAAGTGCTTAATACAGTAGAACCTCTGGTCATGAATGCTTCTGACCATGACCAAAACGGGTTCCGACCAAAAATTTCACATTTTTTGTGTGGGCAATTTCCCTTTCCATGCCATTTACAAATTTCCAATGTTAGGTTTGGGTCACGACCAAATCAGGTTGCGACCAGTTATGGAACGAATTATGGTCATGACCAGAGGTTCTATTGTATCCATTTTGGAGGAAAGCACCTCTCATATTATAGTCACCTGTATAGCATATTTTCATTGCAGCAGAGATAATTACACTATTAAGTTCCCAATTCCTGTGAAATACTGCTATTTATTTAAATACTTAAAAATGGCAGCAGTAGTTAATATTGTCTGGTTATGATATATAATTTATGTAGTGCACCTTTTTTTTGTCAGTGTTTTTCAATCTCAGCAAGATTTCAATCCCCAGAATTCCCTAGCTAGCATAATAGCTGGGGAATTCTGGGAGTTGAAATCCACACATGTTGCTGAAATCTACATATGTTGCTGAGACTGAGAAACACTGCTTCATGCAACTGAAGCTGTCATTAAGAGAAACGGGGGTGTTATATGAGGTTACAGATTAAAAATAAGGAGAGTCAGACTTAGTTGATACTAAGAAAAACTGTGGGCTCTTACCTAGTCTGGGAAATTAAACTATTCTAGAAGAAGTGGTAGCCAACCATGTCTGTATTGTTGCCAAGAAAAATAGATGAACATTTGGACTGAACCCCTTAAATATGATGTTTTGATTTGATTTTATTGTTTATTTCAACATGTTTATATTGCCTTCTCAGGATTCAAAGTAATTTAATGTTTTTGAATCACTGAATTGGATACATGGTAATGCTTGGATAAGCATCATATTGCTTATTCAAGCTTCACATGCCAATCATTTTTGTTTGTTTGTGTTTTTTGAGAACATTGGTTCATCCTTGCTGTACACATTATTATTATGGATCGTAGCATAGTCAGCCAATGTTCAGATGGGGTTTGGCATTTTTATCCACATAACATATATTAAGATGTCTAGATCTGTTAGCGTTCTTGATGAACAGGCTCACAGAATATTAGGCTTTGTAAGAAATGATAATGGCAGTTCTTTAGTTGCAATCCTTTCTGCTTTGTGTACATCTTTCCATAAGTCATGATGCCTAAAAATATAAAGAAGTTATTGTTCCAAGAAGAAACAGCAGCCGCCGAACCACTTCACTCATAAAATATGGACAGCTCTTTTTAGAAAAACAAACTTAACTTAGCATCTGAATTCTAAACCTTAAAATCAACCCTCTTAAAGATTTCATTTCAGCCTCTGGTAATGCAATGCAAATTTAGTTTTAACCAGGCAGCTGGTTTTGCTATAATTTGTTACTCCACATTTGAATCCCAAATGTGTCCAAAAAATAAACAAAGACCCTAGCATCATCCACTAAGAGGCTAGCCAGCATTTTGCCTTATGTTTTGGCATAATCCTCACTTCTTGGAAGTTTCTTTTGCAATAGTGATTGTTTAACACATTGTGCTAAGCTTGAATTTATTTTAACCATAATTTGTAGAGAATGAATAATAGTGGCCTGATTCATACATAATGCAAAACCATAAGCCAGAGGTGTCAAACTGGCAGCCACGTGCAGGCCATGCCCACCCCAGAGGCAAAACGTCGCGAAACAGCAGAATGACAGCAATGTGACACCATAAGTTTGACACTCGTGCCATAAACTATGCTTTTCACATTACAATTGCTGGCTTCACAAAACACACTAAGGCAAAACCAATGCATATTATTACTATATTTGTGTCAGGAGCATTGAAGTGCTTCTGGGTTGAAAGGATTGAACATTGCCCAGGAGATGCCCAGTTGGGAGACTCCCTTCATGTCCCTGTTAAGTTGCCCCAAAGTGGTACTTATGTATCTACTCATAGTTGCCCACTTTCAAACTGTTGGGTCGGTAAAAGCTGGAACATGTGAAGGGAGCTTACTCCAGCCAGTAGCAGCACCAGGTCTTGAACACAAACCTGCAATTGCCAGCATCCATGAACTATCATGCTCCATCATAATGGCATATTGTGATGTGTGGACCCAACCACAGTGCATCAAGAATTCTACAATTAAGTCCAATGTTCAATTCTTCTTAGAAGTAGTGTTACTATTGCTTTTTATTACCAGAATTGTATCTATGTTATGATCCCTGATCCATGAATCTGAATTCCAGTGGTAAAAGGGGACTGAGAATATATACCTGTCAATTGAGCATCTCCTTAAAACAGAAAAATATTTTCTAGAAGAAGTTGCAACTTTTAAATTTAGTTTGTTGACAAGTGTAACATCCACACACATTTGAAACTATTCCTTCAGATCTAGATTATTGCATAATCCTACTCTATATCATATAATGATAAGATTTACTTTTTTCTTAAATCCTAGTTGTTTTTTAAATGTACTGTCAAAATGTGGGGATATGTATTGTTTGGAATTGCATTCTTAAGAATTCAACCTCCACCTGAAATTTGTTGAAAGTTTTTTAGTGCATGAGCCTATATGCAAATGGACTCTAATATAATCATATCAGATGGTTATATATGCCCTGTTAAAATATATAGAGTAGAAATACAGCTTAATTCACATAAAATTATGCCGGTGCAGCCTTTTGTGTCTGAAGTCTGAAAAAAGTGAGGTTACTTTAATTAAAAGCAGAAAGATGTTGTGCTAGAACAAAGCAAAACAAATCTAACGGTTTTCGATTCATGCATCATCTTAATAATTACTATAATGTAAAAGGAACATTAGGGCAAGTTTTATGTAGTGATTTAAGACATAGGTTAAAAACAGACAATCATGAGTTCTAGCACAAAGTAGGTGGGGCAATCACTTTCTCTCAGTCTTGGAAAAGATGCAATAAACCAGCGCTGAAAACTCTTGCCAACAAATCTCCAGATATTTATTCAAGCAGTTACCAGAAGCCAAACTGACTTGAATACACACACACACACACACACACACACACACATGGAAAAGTGGAGATTGTGAGCAGGTTAGTTATGTATTTCATTCTGTTGGGATTGATGAACAACTTTGTGACCTTTTATTTTTCTTTCTTTTGGATCTCCCGGCACCAAAGTCTTATACTGTAAAACCTCTGGTATCTCTCTGGTCTAAGCACTTAAGAGGAAGGTTTGTATGCACCATTCTAAACATACAGTCTAAATCTTCCCTCCTGTAACTTTGCTGAGCACCAGGGCCTGGATAACTCTTAAAGCTAACATAATATATATCATCCCTTAAAATGCAGTAGCTGATGAGTTCAATTCCTGGTACTGTAGTAGGTTTGAACTTAATATAATATGTAGAGATTTAAAGTCCAGAAAAATTTTTGTTGTTTCTTTTTTTATATTTAACACTAGTCTACTCTGCCTTGAACTGACATCAGCTGGACTTTAGTCATCTGCTTCTACTTGCTCAATCCAGGTTTTCAAAAACTCAGTTTTACTTTTAGACAATAAACCATTTTATTCCTTCAATTGTTGGAAAGGAATTAACATTTGCAGATTATCAGCAACCAAAAGAAACATTGCAACTATTCAAAATCCTCATTTAGCATGTTGGAAAATCTATCTTGCTCACTAGGGAGTTCAGCCTTCACATACAGGCCATTGGGCAAAGGGTATTTAGCAAGATTTAAGTGAACTGGCATGGGCAGAGGGCAGCTGCAGAAGGAGAAGCTAAAATTCAGCCCAGGCTTTTGTTCACAATGTTGGCCCTATAGCTTTGGCAACAGGCTTGGCTTAGACTTTGCAAATGGTAGTCCAGATGAATATTCCTGAAACACATTTTCATTACAGGACACCCGGTAATAAGGTAAGCATATCTATCTCTGGTATATTAGATATATGTCAAAAATTCAGCCTTTCTAAAATTCCTCCTTTCTCAAACTCTCAGTCTCTGGCTTCCATCATGTTTTTTATTTCAGATATTTTACTTAATTTCATCTAATTAATCAGTGGAATGGCTTGCTTCCAGAGATTGGAGGTTTTTAAGAAGAGATTGGTCAGCCATTTGCTTGGACTGGTGTAGGGTCTTCTGCTTGAAGAGGAGTTGGTCGAGATGATGTACAAGGTCCTTTCCAATTCTTATTCTGATATCTGTAATCATCTCATTAGCTAATACTCCTGCAATCTCACTGCCCTGAATTCTATCACTATGCTTACTGTATATATTCAGCTTTTTCAACTTAACAGTCAGGGGTGGGATTCAAATTTTTTAACAACCGATTCTGTGGGTGTGGCTTAGTTGGTGGGCATGGCTTGGTAGTCATGTGATTGGCTGGGCGTGACCAACTCAATATCACTCACATCGAGGCACGCATCTCCTCGCCTGGCCTCTCATGACTATGGGGATGCTGCAACAGTCGTAAGTGTGAAAAACAGTCATGTCACTTTTTTCAGTGCCATTGTAACTTCGAATGGTCACTCCACATGAGCAAAGTACCAGCAAAGGAGGAAAAAAAAACCTCCTTTTTTGTTCACAATGTTGGCCCTATAGCTTTGGCAACAGGCTTGGCTTAGACTTTGCAAATGGTAGTCCAGATGAACTCAGAGAAGTTCCTGAGACAGGAAGTCTAGTCCTGCCAAGAATGTAATAAGGGTTAACAGAGAGGCAGTTTCTGTAAGCAACTCCAGAATGTTTCCTTTCTGCCTTCCTTACAGGATTAGGACAGTAATTTCTTCTAACAACCGGTTCTCCGAACTGCTTAGAATGTTAACCGGTTCTAGCGAATAAGTGCGAACTGGTAGAATCCCACTCCTGCTTATAGTACTTGACATTTTATTGTATGTAAGTATGTAAGTTTGAGCTCTCTATAGGAATAGAATAGTGTTGCCTATGGAAGTGTAGATAACATTTCTATGTTTGACTTTTTTTTTCTAGATTAGGTTTCTAGAATATCAAATCAATAGAAGAACCGTGGTGACGCAGTGGTTAGAATGCAGTACTACAAGCTATTTCTGCTGACTGCCAGCTGCCAGTAATTTGCTTTTCACTGGCTCAAGATTGATTCAGCCTTCCATCCTTCTGAGGTTGGTAAAATGAGGAGCCAAATTGTGGAACAATATGCTGATTTTGTAAACTGCTTGAAGAGGGCTATATATAAGTCTAAGGGCTATTGCTAGTGCTACTAAAATGTTTGAAAAGTACATTTATGGTAGGATCCAGCCATGCTTTTTCCCCCCTATATGGTATACTGATGATTCTGTTTTTATATAGTATTTTTTCCTATAAGTACTGTACTTTAATTTAAAAAGATAAAGAAAAAAAATGTCCTTTGGAACCACGTGGCTCTCCAGTGACAGGCAGTGGAAAGTTGTACAGGAAAAGAGAAAATGTGATGTGTATGAAGGCTTCTTTCATCCAACAGGTTGCACTTTAAAGCACTGGATTAAAATAATTGTACAGTAATCCTTCATAACAGGCTGTTTATGTCTACAGTTGTTCACGCTGTAACTTTGCCTTTCTTCTTCAATTACATATCTGAAGTGGCAGCTCTTGGCAGGTATGTGCTGAGGATTTAAAAACAGGTTGGTACACCAATCCTTAACCACTTCGCAAAAAGGCTGCTAAGTGCAAGGAGAGGTAACTAATCCAGGCTCAGAGATCAGAAAGATATGGAAGGAGAGAGAGAGAAAACGCATGGCAGCTTCCAGTTTCATTAATCAGTGCTCACCATCTTTCCTTGAATGCCTTTGTGGGACTCTGTGTAGAACGGTGCTGTTGTGATTTGAAACAAAAAGCACACCAGAGTTTTCCCAAAGATTGTCAAGGAAATTCCATCTTTGGTCTTGGAAATTTCACCGTAAGAGTTGTTTATACGGGTCCAAAGAAGCTGGTGATGGAAACAGTGTTGTGTTGACGTGTTACAAACATTGCCCTTTTTGCATGTGTATGGTGATATCACATACGCATGAGAAAAAGTTGGAACTTACATTGCAATGGTGGGATTTTATTTTGTTATTTGATTAAATTGCTGGATCCACTGGATATGATATGCCCTTACTCCATTTGTTAGTGAGCACCCTAAGTATAAAAAAAGTGAACAAGCATAGGCTTTAAATTCCAGTGTGCTCATTTTCATAAACACCCCTACTCCTGCCTCTCTTTAAATATCAGATGCAACTTGTACAGTGTACCTCTTGTACAAGTGTGGAAATATTCAATACAGTCAAATATCTATTCATTCATATTACAATATCTGCCTATCTGCCTTGCTTTTTATTTTCTCCTGTAAGAAAAAGAAAAACTAAACCCTGGTGGCTGTTCTTCTCAAAAGTAAACTCTGTCTAAAGGACATTCTAGATGCTGGGAAGAGAAATACATACAGTCAAGTGTCACACAGGAAAAGGATTAAGCTCACCAACTCCCAACATACTCATGAATTGGCTGGATGGTTCATGTATCATGTAGAAATACCATCATTCATCACACATTTTTATCAGTAATATTTGTGGTACAAATTAGGTACATGTGTGCATGCATGAGAGAAAAAGACAAAGAGATGTGGCTGGATTTTATTTTTTAAAGTTGTTAACAAAAATGTAAAACAATAGGGTTGGGATAAAATTTTATTGCTTTATTATAAGATGTATGGAAGTTTGGAAGAAATCATCTAGCAATCAATGCTAACTAGGTAGATATAGGTGCAAAAAGTATTGCTGGCATTTAAACAGAAATATATATTTCTTGTCAAAGGTAAAACTCACCAAATGTCCTGTTTTTCTGCTTAGTCTGAAGTCAAATTGCAGTTCATGAATGGGAAATCTCAAGGTCAAAGTTCTATTGTGTTTTTGCCTTTACAATGGCTTGGATTAAATAATTTACATCTTCAGTTACAAAACCATCCTCTGTAGGCACTCATGTCAGAAGCACCAAGGCACTTCCTGGTTGAAAGGATTAGCCAATGACATCACTGTTGCCCCTGGAGACATCACTGTTGCCCCACATCCTGGCAGGACCTGGAGGGAAGGATGAGAACTCAACCCTGCCCAACACAGCTCTCAGGTCTCAAATGCGGGCTTGCTAATCTCCTCCCCAGCATCCCAATCACTCGAGCCACCTTGCTCCTCACCCAAGGAGGACACTATCATTACTTCAACATGTGCTGAACTCTTCCCTTTCATTTCTGAACTGATTCCCAGAATGAATTTGATAAGCTCCTCTCATGCATGCTTGATTCAGTATTATTACTTCTTACAAAATGGATCTAGTTATAACTATTATAAAGCCTTCCTCAACTTGGTGCCTTTAAGATGTGTTGGGTTACCAGAATTCCCTGCCATAATATCTCTTTCTGGTTTCCTATCTGAGTACAAATTGATCTGCCCTTGCTTAGCTTCTGATCCTCAAAACATTTAGCTAAGTACAGCCATTTGCAGGCCCAAAATATAAAGAGATCACCACTTTGGAGAAGGTCGATTAAACATACGTAAACATTGAGTTGAGTTCAGTGAGTCAGTGAAGATAAATGACTAAGCACTGCATTAGTTTGCTTTTTACTGTCATCAAGTTCAGAACATTAGTAGCTCAAAAGCAAAATGCATGTTAGCTATTAAAACTCAGCATAAGGAGAGAGTAAAGAGTAATTTGAGAGGAAGATTCCATAGCTATTGGATAACACTGATGCTTTCCTTCAGACTTGGGAAAATCCCCCTCCCCTGATTTTAACAGAACAACCAACAGACCCTTCTATTTTTTAAAATCACCAAGTGATGAATATGCTCTCTTTTCCTTCATACAGCTTACAAATAGGTTCATAAAGTTAAAATATTGTTCTTGGGCTGTCTTGAAAGAAAACCAATAGAGAGCCAATTTCAGAATATGTTTAAATATGCAGCTATCAGTGGTCAAATTGGTATTGTTGCTTTACAAAAGAGAACATTCTTTCTTTTTTTTAAACAAACTTTATTGATTATAAAACTAAAATATCAAACAAACAGATACACAACACACAGAAGAAGAAGAAAAAGATTAACGTTTGCCAAGAGTTTATAGAGAATACATATCATAAGCAAGCCTGTACTGATTCCTTTGCAAGTTGATAGATAAGGAAATGCCTCTTCCAGCTTGATCTTAATGTCCTTCAGAGTTACTACTTTTAAGGAGTTCAGTTCCCAATGTTTTGCCTACAGGCACCTCTCTTTGGGCTCACCAGACTCCTCTCTGTTTTACCTGATTTTATTTTTTCTTAAGGAAGAAAAAAAGGGAAACAATTATGTTGTGAATGAATAGTCATGCAATAAAGTTATAAAGAGCTTGAGGTTAAGTGCAGGGTTCTGGCCCTGCACTTCTGATTGGCTGTCAAATGGTGAGATCAGATTGGTCCGTTCAGGAGAATCTGATTGGCCATTAACGAGCCGTTCTTATTGGTTAAACGGATCTAGCGCTCCTGGGTTCTTATTGGTTGAATAGTTAATTAGTTGCCTATATAAGGAAGGCTATAGCAGCCATTGAGTATTGAGCTGTCACACCATGTAAATAAAGAGTTGAAGTTCACCGTTTCACTGGCTCGTCTCCATTCTTTCGTGCCCACGCTCAGTACTTAACACTGGCGACGAGGATGGGATGTGGAGATGTCAGAGCTGACTGAACAACGAAGAAAATACCGAGCATGTGGCTGAACGCACAACAGTGGAACCATGTCCGGCGGCGTCATACCACCTGCTCCATTCGACCCAGTGCAAGAAGACTGGGAAGCCTACATGGATCGTTTCCAAATGTTCTTAGAAACCAACAACTTGAAGGATGCCACGACCGGGAAGAAATGGGCGGTATTGCTAATGCATTGCGGGCCAACCATATTCAAGATGGCTAAGGCACTAGCAAAACCAGCAGAAGTGAAGACTATGGACTGGGACATCCTCGAACCCCTACTGAGAGCCCACTATGCACCGACCGTGCCAACACTTGTAAGGTGGCACAAATTCTACCAAAGAAACCAGCGGAAAGGAGAAAGCGTCGCAGATTTCGTCGCAGACCTCCGAAACATGGGAGGCTGCTGCGGGTTCGCTGACCTGGAAGAGGCTTTGAGAGATCGAATAGTTCTGGGACTAGATGCACTAGGCCTTCAGAGCAAGCTGATGGCGAAAGGCGACATCAGCCTTGCCGATGCCATCGCTGATGCTACTGCAGCAGAAGCAACCAGGAAGTCAGCTGCACAATTGCACCACAATTGCGCTCTGGTTCACCAACCGACCCGCGACCTTTCACCCAAGTCAGAGGGGCAGTTTCCGATGGCCCACCACGAGGATCTCTCTTCGTCGTCAGACAGTGACGAAGAAGAGGTCCATCGACTGCAGTCCAAACGGGATCATTACCAGAAGTCCCAACACCCATGCGCTGGCTGTCGGGCCAGCAACCCCCGGTCCGAATGCAAATTCCGCGACGCGCTCTGCCATGAGTGTGGGAAATGAGGCCACATCAGACGGGTCTGTAGAAATCTCCTAGGACCCAGCCAGCCTCCGAAAGGGGCTAACTATCGCCAACCGACAGGAAAACGTCCTGTATGGTGCGAACCAGTAAACCACTCCTACAGAAACAGAACCCTAAACCGCCCCACGAAGCGAGAAGAGGTTCACCAAACCATTACTATTGGTCACGCCTCCTCCTTGGATGCCAAGAAAATCCGAATTAAAGTAGCCATCGAAAATCAGCCCTGCCAAATGGAAGTCAACGCGGGATCGTCTCTCTCAATGGTTTCCTGGAAGACCCTCAAGCAACTCATCCCTACTATCCGGCGTCAAGATCTCCATTTCCAAAGACTCATACTTAAAGACTATCAGGGGAATCGAATTCCAGTTGTAGGATCCAGTCGAGTCCGGGTCTCGTTCAAAAACCGTACAGCGTACTTACCTCTGACGGTGATCGACAAGGACCGGCCTAGCCTGTTAGGCCTCCAATGGTTCATGCCACTTGGCATTGAAGTGGCAGGCATTAACCGAATCAGCAGCAGCGACTGGGAGGAGGACCTCGTCCAAGAATTCAGGGACATCTTCGCCGAAAAATTAGGCGACTACAAGGGGACCCCGATATCATTTAACCTTAATCTGAAAATAGCTCCCATCCGCCTTAAGTCTCGTTGGGTTCCATTTGCTCTAAAACCAAAAATTGACAAGCAGCTTGATAAGTTAATAGCCCAGGGAGTGTTTGATCCAACCAATCACTCTCCCTGGGAGACCCCAATCATAACGCCCATTAAGCCGAATGGATCAATTAGAATTTGTGGGGACTACTGAGCCACCCTGAACCATGCCCTGCAGCAAAACGCATATCTGGTACCGGTGGTGCAGCACCTCTTCCATTCCCTGGGGGGCGGAAAAGTCTTCACTAAACTAGACTTAGCCCAGGCATATCAGCAACTGCTGGTAGATGAAAAAACAGCACAGACACAGACAATCGTGATGCACTGAGGTGCTTTTGAATGTACACGGCTCCAATTTGGAGTGAGCGTAGCCCCAGGGATCTTTCAGAGCTTGATGGAAAGACTATTACAAGGGATTAAAGGTGTTGTTCCCTACTTTGATGGTGTGTTAATTGCTGCCCCTACTTCAAAAATTTAATGGGATCGCTTGAGAATGGTCCTCCAGAAATTCAAAGACGCAGGTCTTCAAGTAAAGAAAAATAAGTGCAAATTGTGTACAGATCATGTCGAATTTCTAGGTTATTTAATTGACAGTCAGGGCATTCACCCTACTGATGGCAAATTGAGAGCAATAAAAAACGCTCCCAGACCCTGGAATAAGGCCGACCTCCAGGCGTTTCTAGGCCTTATCAATTTTTATAACATGTTCCTGCCGCACAAAGCAACTGTCGCTGAACCCCTACATCGTTTATTGGACAAAAAAGCCATTTGGATATGGGGACATAGAGAAGAGCAGGCATTTTGTAATGTGAAAAAACTACTGACTTCAGACCCTGTACTGATGCAGTACAATGAGACCTTGCCGTTAACAATCATGTGTGATGCATCACCTTTGGAGTGGGCGCCATTTTGAGTCACGTTTTGCCTAACGGTAGCGAAGCCCCTGTTGCCTATTTCTCAAAGACGCTTTCGAAAACTGAGCGCAATTATAGCCAGATTGATAAAGAAGACATTGCCATTGTGTCTGCTGTCAAAAGATTTCATGAGTACGTGTACGGCCGGGCTTTTACTATAGTAACTGACCTCAAACCTTTGCTGGGAATAATAGCGGGAGATAAACCAACCCCCTATATATTATCTCCCAGAATGACTCATTGGTCAGAATTTCTGGCTGCTTATAATTATCGGCTGCAATACTGCCCAGAAAGGCCATTTCCCACCCCAACGCATTGAGCCGAGCACCGCTTTCAGAGACTATCGACGACCCCGCACCTACTGTATCAACGTTGCAGATCGAGACATTCAGACACCGCCATTAACCGCCCGAGATATCGCGAGAGAAACGAAACGCGACCCCGCCTTAGCACGAGTCTTCAGTTGGGTGGAATGCGGATGGCCATTGGACCAAGTACCTGATGACTTCGTCCCATACAAAAGTCAACAAACAGAGTTGTTCTCACAGAAGGGCTGCATCATCTGGGGCAATAGAGTCATTGTCCCAGAGCGACTCCAACGGGCAGTACTGAGAACCTTGCACGATAGCCACCCCGGCATTGTGCGAATGAAAGCCCTTGCACGAAGCTACACGTGGTGGCCAGGCACCGACAAGCAAATCGAGACTTGGGTCAAAGCTTGTCATAAATGCCAAGAAGTAAGCAACGCCCCACCAAAGACAATCCCAACCAAATGGGAAACACCGCGGGGACCCTGGTCCCGTATCCATCTGGACTTTGCAGGGCCTATCAAAGGCCACATATTCCTGTTAACCGTCGACGCCTACTCAAACTGGCTCGAAATCCACTGAATGACGAACACAACAACCGAAGCAGTCATTAAGAAACTGGACAGACTGTTTGCAACCCACGGATTACCAGACATTCTGGTATCTGACAACGGGCCCCAATTTACCGCACTGTCTTTTGAACAGTACCTGGCGGACCGCGGTATTCGACATGCGCTGACTTCGCCGGCGCATCCTGCGGCCAACAGAAGGGCCAAGAGCATGGTACAATTCGTCAAGAAAACACTACAAAAAATGGACTATGACAACATCGGTGAAAAAATAAACCGAATCCTCTTCTTACAGCACATCACTCCGCACAGCGTCACCAACAAAACTCCCGCCGAGTTGCTAATGGGACAAAAGCTCCGCTCCCACCTCAACCGATTACACCCAGCATACGAACCTGAGAAACCACACGGTTCCAGCAACCAATGCCGTACCTTCCAGGTAGGCGACTTGGTATTCGCTAAGAACTTATCGGGCAATCCGTTTTGGGTCAAAGCGACGGTAGTCCATATAACCGGCCCGAGATCATACCTCGTACAATGCCAAGATGGAAGCGCCATATCGATCAATTACAATCAAGGCTGCAGTCAGGGATCTCCGAGTCCCCTGATGACCAAACTGGGGTGGGGGGGAGAGATACAGAGGAAGATGAACTTCTCTTAGCAGAAAATCTTTTTGAAGGGAACGATAACGAAATGGAAATACGTGAAGAGGAACCAGGGATGGGAGTGAGCTCGCCTCAGGGTGATACCGGAGATATTGGAGAAAACAAAAACTCAAACTCAGAGTCAGAGACACCCCTTTCGCCAAACAATGCCCTACCTCAGCAAGAGTGCAGCCAAATACCGGGTGCACTACGAAAATCAAATAGACTAATAAAACAACCGTCCTACCTCAAGGACTACGTAACCGCACCCCATAAACGGAACCCAGGGGGAAGAGGTGTTGTGAATGAATAGTCATGCAATAAAGTTATAAAGAGCTTGAAGTCAAGTGCAGGGTTCTGGCCCTGCACTTCTGATGGCCATCAAATGGCGAGATCAGATTGGTCTGTTCAGGAGAATCTGATTGGCCATTAACGAGCCGTTCTTATTGGTTAAACGGAGCTAGCGCTCCTGGGTTCTTATTGGTTGAATAGTTAATTAGTTGCCTATATAAGGAAGGCTATAGCAGCCATTGAGTTTTGAGCTGTCACACCATGTAAATAAAGAGTTGAAGTTCACCGTTTCACCGGCTCATCTCCATTCTTTCGTGCCCATGCTCAGTACTTAACAAATTATGTTGCAGCACAGTGATAGCATTGAGTGCAATCTTTGCTACCAAGAATTCTTCTGAGTCCTATGCTATGAGCCGCAGTGGCACAGTGGTTAGAGTGCAGTACTGCAGGCTACTTCTGCTGCCTGCCGGCTGCCTGCAATTTGGCAGTTCAAATCTCACCAGGCTCAAGGTTAATTCAGTCTTCCATCCTTCCAACGAGGGTAAAATGAGGACCCAAAATTATTGGGGGCAATATGCTGACTCTGTACACTGCTTAGAGAGGGCTGTAAAGCACCGTGAAGTGGTATATAAGTCTAAGTGCTATTGCTAACCTCCAGAAGCCAGTTCTGGATTTGATAGTTTATCAGGACTTGCCCAGTCTCCAAATTGTAAGGAACATTGTAGAGAAGATGGTGGGGTGTCAGCTTCAGAGTGTTTTTGAGGGAACATATTATCTAGATCAGTAGTGGGATTCAATTTTTTTTTACTACCAATGGGCATGGCTTGGTGGGCAGGGGAAGGATATTGTAAAATCTCCAGTCAAAAGTGGTTTTTGCTGGTTTTCCGAAGTACTCAAAATTTCCACGACT
The DNA here is from genome assembly GCA_033807585.1 of Hydrophis major. Lineage (NCBI taxonomy): Eukaryota > Metazoa > Chordata > Lepidosauria > Squamata > Elapidae > Hydrophis > Hydrophis major. The sequence goes on along the minus strand of CM066330.1, from coordinate 236,467,957 downwards.
GGTTCTCCAGAACTGGTCAGAACCTGCTGAATACCACCTCTGATCTAGATCCATTCTTCTAGCTACTGCCAATCAATAGAGATTATGGTGTTTCTCAGTCTAGCTGGGGAATGAGGTCCCTACATCTGAAAATTGCCAAGGTTGGGAAACATTGATCTAAAAACTGTTTCTGTAATTTTTGGCTGGGTATTCAAAGAACTGCAGTCCTAAAACAATTGAAGAGTATTAATCTGGGGAAGGTGGATAAATTACGTTTTTAAATTTTGATGTGTGTTGCAAATAGTAAAATGGAAAGTCATATAAATGTGACCTTGGCATTCAATACCACTTTCAAACTTAAAGTTTAGTCTATAAACTAAATTATAATAAAGTACATATATATTATATAAATGTATAAATTATAATTAAGTAATTTAAGTACAATTAAAGTATGTCTCATGCCTGATAGCCTTATGGAAGACTAGCAGCATTTAGAAAGCTACAGATTCTCTATCACTGCTATGGAATTGAATTATTTAAATATAGTTCTATCCAATGCTCAGCTGTTGTAACTATGTATCATTGCAACTATGTATCATACATGTGTTTGCAACATTGTATCATTCACGTGTAATCATTAACTTCTGTCTCTTCAGTGACCTTTGCAAGGCACGTACAAGGGACAAGGAGCTAGACGGTTGTTAATAAGCTTATCCACACTGTAAATGATCTGTCCTGTATGCAGCTTTGTAAACATGCACATCCTGATGAGATTATCATGTTTGACTTGAGCTTTGATTAAATCATTTTCTTGTAAAAAAGCACAATAAAAGAGCGTGTGCCAAGACATTCGGGGCGCGCTCATCAAGAGGAAACCTCGCTTCCTGTCGTTTCTCTTCCCTTTGCTCCCTATCATGAGCCGCCCATCAGATGTGGGATGGCAGATACCGCATTCTGGTGACCCCGACGTGATTCCCTAAGGGGGATACGTTGCGACACGCCCATATCTTATCAGCTCGATGGGAGCTGTGCATTGCCAGGCCTGAAGCGAATTGCACATCATCGGATCTGAAACACGGTCTCGACTTTCGTAAGTATGGGTGGAAACTTTTCTCAACAACAGACGCAGCATTTGAAGGAATTGAGGGAGTTAGTCGCTTTTTCTTCTAAATATTCTGCTAATTTAAAGGGCTCGCCTGTAAAAATGAAACCTATTGCTACATTATTGGCTTATGTGTGGCAACATTGTCCCAATTATTCAGAGGAAGGGTCCTTAAAAATTTGCACTTGGCAAAAAATTGGTGAACATCTGCATAATCCTCCTCGTGCACCTATTGGCATTTTGGTCACTTGGAGAAAAATTATGGAGGCTTTAATGGTCCATTATAAAATAGAAGCAGGGAGTGTGTTTGAATCTCCCCCGCCAAGTTATGATAACTTTTCAATTTGCTCTAACTCAGGCAGAAGCTGCTGCCATTATTCAACAATGCCCCACATGTAGTAAGCAAGGACATTCCATTCCCATAGGAGTAAATCCTAGAGGATTAAAAGCTTGTGAAATTTGGCAAATGGATGTAACTCAGTATCCACCTTTTGCCCCTTGGAAATATTTGCACGTTTCCATCGATACATATTCAGGGTTTATTCTGGCTACTCCTCAAAGGGGAGAAACTGTAAAATATGTCATCAATCATTCAATTCGTACCTTTGCCTCGCTGGGACGTCCAAAAGAAATCAAAACTGACAATGGACCTGCCTATACAAGTTCTGCTTTCCAGGACTTCTGTAACAGATGGGATGTAACCCACAAGTTTGGGATTCCCTACAACAGCCAGGGGCAGGCTATTGTGGAACGAGCGAACTTATCTCTGAAACGTGCTCTTGATCGATATTCGTTGCGGGAAAAACCCCCGAACCTCCCAGCATTGCAAAATTCTCTTAACATTTGTCTTTACACTTTAAACTTTCTTAATCTGACTGGCATTCCTCCCACTTCTGCTGCTTCACGTCATTTTTCCTCCCCCTCACTCCCACCTAACAGACCTCTGGTATATTATCGCAGATTGCCAGATCCCGCCTGGCAGGGTCCCGCTGAGCTTCTCACTTGGGGACGAGGCTACGCTGCGATCTTACTACCAGACAAAACCACTTGCTGGATCCCTAGTAGTGTGGTTAGACCCTATCATGGGAATTCCTCCGCTACATCTGTATCTTAAAACTCTTCCTGATATTCTTGCCTATATCTTCTTTGCAATTTCTACCTTACTTCAACAAAACCTATGCTTCCTGTCAAAAGACTATTCGTGTTAAAACCATTTCATTAACAGAAGGCTATTATACTTGCTCCATGTGGGTACGTCATGAAAATGCTACCCGTAGTTTTCACTCTGTCACTTCTGTTTTGTTTAAAGAACACTCTACCACTCGCTCTTTTGTTCCTTCTTTACTCTTCCTATGGAAAGGAACCTTAAAATCTTTTCCTCTATTCAATCTAAACATAGGGGGACCTAGATGTCCTTCTATTGTATTATGGGTTCCCCCACCCCAACTAACATCCTTGATGAATGACCAAATTAATCTTTATTGTCATTATTGTAATTATTATCCTTTTTCTACTAATTGCATTCCCTCCTCATTTCGCAAATGTTCTACAACTAACTTGTCCATAGCCCTCTCTCCTACTTGTGATGCTTTTATATACCCGAACTCTGATCCTGTCAACAAACGACGCTTCAAAAGAACTGTCCATGACGATCCGCAGAAGCCTCATAGAAGATATAATATTACTTGGACTATAACTGACTTTCAAGGCGTTCGTTTAAGTTCTACAACCAATTTTTCTCGCATAGAAGACTTCTACCCACCACTTCAATTCGATTTGGCAGACGCACCCACACAACCAGGGGATATTCTGCAATCTACACCACTTCAGGAGGAACTTTAACATCACGCCTGAAAGGAATGTATTTTATCCCTGGCAATAATTTTGTTTGGACTTGTTCCACCGGTCTCATGGCATGTGTCCACGGGGATGAAATTGTTAAATCCAAATCATTTTGCATTCAAGTATGGCTTGTGTGTATAACTCTGATGATTTTATATCCCTACAGGTACCCATGGAATACCCCCTCTTGCAAAATCGTAAAGATTTAGATCTGTTATTTTTTAAAAAAACAAGAGGGATTGTGTGCTATGCTTAAAGAAGAATGTTGTTTTCATGCCGATAGCAGGGGGGTCGTGTTGGATTCTATGAAAGAATTAGAAATACGCTTGAAAGATAGAGAAAAAGAAAGGTTAAACATGTATAATTGGTATCAAGGTTTTGTTTTCTATTTCGCCATGGTTTACAACCTTTTTAACTGCATTGGCAGGATCATTAATAATCATTATATTGATATGTATTATAGGACCTTGTTGTTTTAATAGAATATTGCAAATTTTTAAAAAAAATTAATTATCCTCCATAACTGCTGATGTTAATGTGCTATTGCAAGCTCATGTTATATCCTCAACACCGGACGAAAAAATGTCATTGCTGAGTTACCGCTCCTTGGACAACCCTGACGCTGACGGGTCGCACTCTTGCCTAGATGACGGGGACGGCGAACATTTCAGAAAAATGGTTCCTGTCTTCTCGGACGAGGAAGAAGACTCGTCATAAATAATAAAAACAGAGGAGATGTTGTAACTATGTATCATTGCAACTATGTATCATTCATGTGTTTGCAACATTGTATCATTCACGTGTAATCATTAACTTCTGTCTCTTCAGTGACCTTTGCAAGGCACGTACAAGGGACAAGGAGCTAGACGGTTGTTAATAAGCTTATCCACACTGTAAATGATCTGTCCTGTATGCAGCTTTGTAAACATGCACATCCTGATGAGATTATCATGTTTGACTTGAGCTTTGATTAAATCATTTTCTTGTAAAAAAGCACAATAAAAGAGCGTGTGCCAAGACATTCGGGGCGGGCTCATCAAGAGGAAACCTCGCTTCCTGTCGTTTCTCTTCCCTTCGCTCCCTATCATGAGCCGCCCATCAGATGTGGGATGGCAGATACCGCACTCAGCCTGTATATTCAAAAATAAATTCAAGTATTGCAAAATTTCATAAGCCTTTGAAAGAAGAGACTTCCTTTGAAAGAAACCTGAAATGTGTGTCCTTGTTTCACTTAAAACCATTGAAAAAAATCAGATGAATGTTACAATACTGTTATGAAAAGAACTTAAGTTGACACACTCTGTTTGTTGAACTTCAGCAACGGGGCATGCAATATAAGGTGTTTTTAAAACATGTTTTGAAAATCTAGAGAGCAGCCTGAAAATCTAGAGACATTACCAACTGTGCTTTTAAAAATAATTGCTTCAATTTAGTCATTAATTTCATTCTATTAGGTTTATAGTTGCCTTTCCCTCCCTCTTACCCTACAGGGCTACTTGCAGCGAGCCAGACTGTAAATATAATATAGGTCATGAAGTAGTGACTATATTACAAGTAGCAGGTTACACTTCAAAATGCTTGGTTCACAGAGCAGAAGGCTATTCATCATTTTTATTATTCTAAAGAACTGGAAACTCTTTAGAAACTTTGCCTAGGAAACAGTGTCGATTCTGAACAGCTGCACATAGTTTCTGCTTGCATTATCTTCGCTTTTAAAACAGAACGCCAAATTGCAGTAAATTGTCTGACTGTTGCAGAAGTTTGTTTTTTTAATGGGAAATCCATTTCTCACGAAACTTTTTTTTTTTATAAGAAAGACTTTGTAAATGATTCTTGGTGAACCCAACATGACTGATTGGCACAAAGGGAGCAGCCTGAGGATTTAGAAGTATGAGACTTCAGCCCTACAGGGAATTGGGGAGGGGTGGGATGTGCCCCCCAAAAATCAAGAGAGCATCTCCATCCACGCAGTGAAAGTCTTGTAGTTCCCTAATCTCTTTTTCTACATTTCTTGGAACATGCAACTACAATTGCAGAAAAATCATGATTTCCCACCATTTCAAAACTAGAAACATGGATTCTATAAATACTAAAATGGGTTTAACATCTCTTGGCTCTGCCTATTTTATATTATTGTCTCATCCATTGCAGGACTAACATTCCCCAAATTTTTAAAATGATTCCTGATCTCCAAAAGGTTCTTCATCCTTGGATTAAAATGTTGCCAACAGAGTTGTGGGTAAGTAATAATCACAAACTGAAAAACTGATTAATATGTGATGGAGTGGTTTTGTGACTGTCTTTGTTTGAGTTCTGATTCATTCCTGAAGTATGAGGTACCCCTCCTCTCAGCAACTGAGATAAGTTAAATTAATTGTGCTCTTGTTCAACATTTACAAAACATAATTGTGAGATGAATGTCGCCCCAGTTAATCTACATTCAAAACATGTGATTTGGTGGGGTGAATTAGCTCATACTCTGTCATACTTACAGAAGTTAATCTTTCTTTTTAGAAAGGTTGCTCAGATTACTGAAGCCATAGAAGAAAGTATAATAACTCTTCATTTGTTTCAATCCATGTAAGACCCTTGGGATGGAAGTTCCCTATTCTTGCCTATTGATGTCTGCCTCTGCCATCCTCGTCCTTTCCTTTTAGGAAAATTAAGAGAGCAAAAACCTTGTAAGTGGTTGTCGGCATGAACAACGAGACCCATAGGTGCAGAGACCAAACTAACTATTTTATTATGTTCTGCCTTTAATACAAGAATATCCCCAATATAGCAGCCTACTCTTGGGAACAGTTTGATAAGTCTACAAGGAATTTGGTGGGGAGAAGGTCAGTTCTAGTCCTTTTGGAATAGGCTAATTCTGTGCTTAATTCCTCCTCCCTGCCAACCTGCATAATATGGTCAAGCTGCCTGGAAGTTGTAGTCCCATCAAATGTAGAAGGTACTAGATTGGAAAGACTACTCTAGTAGTACCTGAGAGCACAATAATTCTTCCCTAGCCCTGCATAGCCATCAATAACTCATGCAAAGTGCTCTAGTGAATTGACCCAGAAGCTCTGAATGTAGAGTTTAGTTGACCTTATCAATACTCCATTTACAACCCAATCCATGTCTTGTGTAAATAGTTGCATAACATAAATGTAAGAGGAGTTGTAATCTAGTTTTAGACATTGCTACATTGTTTTCAAGGATCCATTCAAAATTAGACACATGTTTGTAAATAAAATATTGGTTTCAGCTATAAGAAAACCAGAGAACACTCCATTCTCATTATTTGATACAAATCTTGAAAAATCCCATTAAAAATCAAGGAATATAATTTGAGAAATGAGTCCAAACATGATAGAAGAAGGAACTGAGAAAACACTATTAAAGTACATGGTTTGGGATATGTAGAAAGTGTTATCTTCTGAGCGTGGGCGTGAAGAATGGAGACAAGCTGGTGAAACGGTGAACTTCAAAACTCTTTATTAACATAGTGTGACAGCTCAGCTCAAAGGCTGCTAAGGCCCTCCTTATATAGGCAACTTATTAGATATTCAACCAATGATAACCAGGGAGCGCTAGCTCCGTTAACCAATGGGTGAGGCTCGTTAATGGCCAATCAGATTCACCCGAATGGACCAATCTGATGTCGCCATTAACGGCCAATCAGAAGTGCAGGGCCAGAACCCTGCACTTGACTTCAAGCTCTTGATAACTTTATTAACACATTTATTCATTCACAACACCCCTTCCCCCCGGGTTCCGTTTATGGGGTGCGGTTATGTAGTCCTTGAGGTAGGCCGGTTTTGTTAGTCTATTTGACTTTCGTTGTGCACCCGGTATTTGGCTGCAATCTTGTTGAGGTAGGACGTTGTCTGGTGAAAGGGGTGCCTCTAACTCTAAGTTCAAATTTCTGTTGTCACCAACATCTTCGGTATCACCATGAGGTGAGCTCACTCCCGTCCCTGATTCTTCTTCACGTGTTTCCATTTCGCTGTAGTTTCTTTCATTAAAGCTTTCTGCTATTTCAAGTTCGTCTTCCTCCGTATCTCCTCCCCCCTCAGTTTGGGCATCAGGGAACTCGGAGATCCCTGGCTGCAGCCTTGATCGTAGTTGATCAATATGGCACTTCCATAGTCTATTATCGCGACATTTCATGAGGTATGATCTAGGGCCAGTTACCACAGTCGCCTCGACCCACAACGGATCGCCCGACAAGTTCTTAACAAATACCAAGTCTCCTACCGGGAAGGTACGGCATCGCCCGCTGGATCCGTGTGGTTTCTCAGGTTCATACGATGGGTGTAGCGGTCGAGGCGGGAGCGGAGCTTCCGCCCCATTAGCAACTCGGCGGGAGTTTTGTTGGTGATGCTGTGCGGAGTGATATGCTGCAAAAGGAGTATCCGGTTTATTTTTTCTTTGATATTGTCATAGTCCATTTTGTGTAGTGTTTTCTTGACGAATTGTACGATGCGCTTGGCCCTTCCGTTGGCTGCAGGATGCACCGGTGAGGTCAGCACATGGCGAATACTGCGGTCCACCAGGTACTGTTCAAAGGACAACGTGGTAAATTGGGGTCCGTTATCGGATACCAGGACGTCTGGTAATCCATGTGTTGTAAATAGTCTGTCTAGTTTCTTGATGACTGCTTCGGTTGTTGTTGTTAGGGATAACGTTGTTTACCCTAACTGGTTTAGGTAAAATAATAACTAAGTAATCATAGTTTGCAAGTTAAAGTGTCTGCAACTTTAACTGTGGGATAGTAATTAAGGGAGTGGTTGTGAAAGCACTTTAAAAGAAGCAAGACTGCAGCTTGCTCTCTCTCTGGCTTTGATGATCCCTGATTACTGCTTGGAATCAAGACTGCATTGCTCGAACGGGAGAGAAAACAAAGGACTGATTTGTAAGTGAACTGACATAGGATATTCTGCACGGACTTTGCTAACTGAATATCCCTGAATGGACTGACTAAATGATACATGACTATTGGACTGTTATTTTGACTATGCTATGAACTCATAATGGAATAAACTATATTTTTGATAGCACAAGCGTATCTGTCATTTTTACTGTATGTTAATAAACATACAAGCTTAGCTCACTCATTTATCTGTGTGCCTATCTGACTAACGCTGCACATTCTGTTTAGCTTGTCTCCCTAACCCTGGTTGGGGAACCCAGGCTTAACAGTTGTATTCTTCATTTCATGGATTTTGAGCCAGTTCGAGTAGGCATCCACTGTTATCAAGAATGTGTGGCCTTTGGTAGGTCCTGCAAAGTCCAGATGAATATGGGACCAGGGTCCCCCCGGTGTTTCCCATTCGGTTGGGGTTGCTTTCCGTGGGGCGTTGCTTACTTCGTGGCATTTGTGACAAGCTTTGACCCATGTCTCGATTTGCTTGTCGATGCCCGGCCACCAAGCGTAACTTCGTGTGAGGGCTTTCATGCGCACGATGCCGGGGTGGTCATCGTACAAGGTTCTTAGTACCGCTTGTTGTAACCGCTCTGGGACAACGACTCTATTGCCCCAGATAATGCAGCCCTTCTGTGAAAACAATTCCGTTTGTCGACTCTTGAATGGGACATAGTCATCAGGCATCTGGTCCAATGGCCATCCGCGTTCGACCCAACTGAGGACTCGTGCTAAGGTGGGGTCACGTTTCATTTCCATCGTGATATCTCGGGCTGTTAATGGCGGTGTTCGAAGTGTCTCGATTTGCAATGTTGTCACTGTAGGCGCGGGGTCATCAATGGTCTCTGGAAGTGGTGCTCGGCTCAATGCGTCGGCGTGAGGAATGGCCTTCCCCAGGTGGTGTTGCAGCCGATAATTATAGGCAGCCAAGAATTCTGACCAGAGAGTCATTCTGGGATATAATATATAGGGGGTTGGCCTATCTCCCAGTATTAATCCCAGCAAAGGTTTGTGGTCAGTCACTAAAGCAAAGGCTTGGCCATACACGTACTCATGAAATCTCTTGACAGCAGACACAATAGCAAGGGCTTCTTTATCAATCTGGCTGTAATTGCGTTCTGCTTTTGAAAGCGTTTTTGAGAAATAAGCAACAGGGGCTTTGCTACTGTTTGGCAAAACGTGGCTCAAAATGGCGCCTACTCCAAAAGGCGATGCATCACACATGATTGTTAACGGCAAAGTCTCATTGTACTGCATTAGTACAGCATCAGAAGTCAATAATTTTTTTTACACTTCGAAACGCCTACTCTTCTCTATGTCCCCAAACCCAGATTGCTTTTTTGTCCAATAAACGATGTAGGGGTTGTGCTACGGTTGCTTTGTTCGGCAGGAAACGTTATAAAAATTGATAAGGCCTAGAAATGCCTGGAGGTCGGCCTTATTTTGGGGTTTTGGGGCATTCTTGATTGCCCTCAGTTTGCTATTAGTAGGGTGAATGCCATGACTGTCAATTAAATACCTTAAAAATTCGACACGATCCATACACAGTTTATACTTGTTTTTCTTCACTTTAAGACCTGCGTCTTTGAATCTCTGGAGAACCAACCTCAGGCGATCCCGTAAAATTTTCGGGGTAGGGCAGCAATTAACACATCATCAAAGTATGGGACAATGCCTTTTATCCCTTGTAATAGTCTTTCCATCAAGCTTTGAAAGATCCCGGGGGCTACGCTCACTCCGAATTGGAGTCGGTTACATTTAAAGGCATCTCGGTGCGTAACGATTGTCTGTGCTTCTGCTGTTTTTTTGTCTATCGGCAGTTGTTGGTATACCTGGGCTAAGTCTAGTTTAGCGAAGACTTGTCTGCCCTCCAGGGAATGGAGGAGGTGCTGCACCACCGATACCGGATATGCATTTTGTTGAAGGGCGTGGTTCAGGGTGGCTCGGTAGTCCCCACATATTCTTATCAATCCATCCGGCTTAATGGGTGTAACGATTGGGGTCTCCCAGGGAGAGTGATCGGTTGGTTCTAACACACCCTGGGCTTTTAATTTATCAAGCTGCTCGTCAATCTTTGGTTTAAGGGCAAATGGAACTCGACGAGGCTAAAGGCGGATGGGAGCTATTTTGGGATTGATGTTAAATGATATCGGGGTCCCCTTGTACTCGCCTAGTTTTTCTGCAAAGACGTCCTTGAATTCTTGGACGAGGTCCTCTTCCCAGTCGCTGCTACTGATTCGGTGAATGCCTGCCACTTCAATTCCGAGTGGAGCGAACCATTGGAGGCCTAACAGGCTAGGCCGGTCCTTGTCAATCACAGTCAGGGGTAGGAATGCTTTACGGTTCTTGAACGATACCCGTACTTGACTGGATCCTACAACTGGAATCCGATTCCCTTGATAGTCTTTGAATATGAGTCTTTGGAACCAGAGGTCTTGTTGCCGGACAGTAGGGATGAGTTGCTTGAGGGTCTTCCAGGAAACTATCGAGAGGGATGATCCTGAGTCGACTTCCATCAGGCAGGGCTGGTTTTCGATGGCCACTTTAACTCGGATCTTCTTGGCATCCAGAGAGGAGGCGTGACCAATCATGATAGTTTGGTGAGCCTCTTCTCGCTTAGTGGGGCAGTTTAGGGTTTTGTTTCTGTCGGAGTGGTTGTTCCATTGGTGGTTCACTGGTTCTCGCCTTACAGGACGGCTTTCTGTCGGTTGGCGATAGTTAGCCCCCCTTGAGGGCTGGCTGGGTCCTCTTTGGCTTCTACAGACCCATCCGATATGGCCTCGTTTCCCGCACACATGGCAGAGCGCATCGAGGAATGTGCATTCTGATCGGGGCTGGCTTGCCCCACAACCAGCGCATTGGTACTGAGATCTCTGGCATTGATCCCGTTTGGACCGAAGTTGGTGGACCTCTTCTTCGTTGCTGTCTGACGACGAAGAGAGGTCCTCGTGGTGAGTCGTTTTTAGCTGACCCTCTGACTTTGGTGAAATGTCACGGGTCGGTTGGTGAACTGGGGTGCGGTTGCGGCACATTTGGGCAGCCGACTTCCTGGTCGCTTCTGCTGCAGTAGCTTCATTGATAGCATCGGCAAGGCTGATGTCGCCTTTCGCCATCAGCTTGCTTTGGATGTGTGGTGCATCCAATCCCAGAACTATTCGGTCTCTCAGTGCTTCTTCGAGGTCGGCAAACCCACATAGGCCTCCCAGATTCCGAAGATCCGCTATGAAATCAGCAACACTTTCGCCCTTCTGCTGACTCTTCTGATAAAATTCATGCCGTCTAACAAGTATTGGCACGATCGGTGCGTAGTGGGCTCTCAGTAGGGGTTCGAGGACGTCCCAGTCCATAGACTTCATTTCTGCCGGTTTTGCTAGTGCCTTGGCCATCTTGAATACGGTCGGCCCACAATGCGTTAGGAATACCACCCATTTCTTTCCGGTAGTGGCATCCTTCAAATTGTTGGTTTCCAAGAACACTTGGAAACGATTCATATAGGAGTCCCAGTCTTCTTGCACTGGGTTGAATGGAGTGGGTGGTATGACGCCACCGGACATGGTTCTGCTGTTGTGCGTTCAGTCACATGCTCGGTTATCGTTCTTTGTTGTTCAGTCAGCTCTGATGTCTCCACATCCCTTCCTCATCGCCAGTGTTATGTTCTGAGCATGGGCACAAAGAATGGAGACGAGCCGGTGAAACGGTGAACTTCAAAACTCTTTATTAACATAGTGTGACAGCTCAGCTCAAAGACTGCTACGGCCCTCCTTATATAGGCAACTTATTAGATATTCAACCAATGAAAACCAGGGAGCGCTAGCTCCGTTAACCAATGGATGAGGCTCGTTAATGGCCAATCAGATTCACCTGAACGGACCAATCTGATGTTGCCATTAACGGCCAATCAGAAGTGCAGGGCCAGAACCCTGCACTTGACTTCAAGCTCTTGATAACTTTATTAACACATTTATTCATTCACAACAGAAACTATGTACATAAATGACTGAGTTGTTTTATAACATCAGGATAGGGGAGAAAGCATTTGATTTTTTTTTCCCCCTTCCTTTCAGGGTGTTCACTTTGGATACTTTTAATGAACTCTCCCCATCCTTCAAAATGCACCCATTCATTTCAATTCACACAATTCAGCCCACACTCAACTCAATGCCATTTACTGCTGAGTAAAAATCCATAGGAGCTGGGGGTACAGTACTTACTGCAAAAGTCACCATGATTTGACCAGAAAGCTTTAAGCTCAAATTCTAAGATACCCACAAAGTTCATGCGCAGGACAGAAACTGCCTTTTGGGACTGGGCTTACAATATGTTTTTGTCTGTTTTCTTGGAATCCAGAGTGTTTGTCAATGCGATGGGGGAAAAACCAGATTTTCTGCACAATCCTTTCCCCAAAGTCAACTCTGTTCTTGATCATTTTCCACCAAGGTGATGCAATTTCCCAGTCTGCTGTCCTTATGTTGCTCCTAAGATGAACTTTACTTACATCTTGGTATTACTTGTTTTTGAAAAGCTTCCTCCAAACCTACTAAAGAAAGTATTGTTTTTGTTCCCCTGTAGATTTATCCCTTGAAAGCACTAAAGCATGTTGAATACAGGCAAGTAATTTGTCTCCTCAGGCTGTCTATGTCATTATTAAAATTTACAAGTTTGGAATCCTTAGCTGAGAGAGCAAATATCTTTCAAATATGAAGTAGGAAGACAATGGATTGTAGCTAATCCCTTTCATTTGATGCTAATCATGGAGAATGTTTCTTGTTCTTTTCTTTCTCTTTCAGCCTCTTTGTCAGATTTCTGATTGTCAGTATAATTACATCTTCATCAGGAACTTGATATGTAATTTTATATCTCTTCTAGTAGGAGAAAAAAGTATTTTATTTGCTTTCTTGTGTGAGATTTTAAGGCAGTATTTGTCACCAAGTAGACTGATCATGACTGGAATACCTTGAAAAGGCAGAAGGAGAAAACTGATGTTTTAAATACCTGCAGATTGCAATAATGCTGCCAGGATGAATGCCAATTCACCCTTTCTTCCTTCAATCATATTTATATATCAACTCAATTTGCAGGTTTTTGATGGTGCACAGTACAAAACAAAATGGGAACTAAGTCCCCTAATTCATATTAAAATGCCAAAGTCATCACAGTACCTTATTATGACCAAAGAAGGGTCATAATATTGACAAAGAATGGTTCTAAAATTTCTTCTCAAACATCAGAACAGCAAGAGCCAAGTTTATGTAGAGACCCAAGACAATATCCTTAGAGAAATGACAGAGACAAAGGTTGTTTAAACATGCCTTAATCTGAGGAAACAAAGAAAACAGAAGAAACCAAGACTGACGCCTCCCTAATTGATTACAATACAACATGGGTGGAGAAGAAACTCAGTCAGTCTTTCAAGATTCTGTTGCTGGAGCCAACTGGGGGTTTCAGTCAGATGTGTGGAATCTGTTTTCTGCTGCAGCTACCTCAAAAGTTTGACAATATACTTCTGAAGGCAATTAATGGATTCCATAACATAGAGGTAATTGTGGGAAAGGGCAGTCCAATATTTGTCTCACTTCTTGTTGAGTAGCATTTCTAGATGGTCCAGCATTGAATGTATACTGGTGGTCCCAGACTACAAAACTAGCAGTTGTAGCATTTGCAAATAGAAAGGAGAAATGATTCTTCACTGATGCAATGATGCACATGAACAAGCTCTTCCTTATAGAATATTTGGCCCTTCTTTCCTGCAAGATGCTCATATTTTAGATCTATATAGATGAAAGAGTATAGTGTATACTAGAAACTGAGAAAACTCAAGTCCTAGTTCTGCCAGCTGGGTGCCTTGGGCCAGTCACACTCTCTCAGTCCTAGGAAGGAAGAAATGGCAAACCATTTCCAAAAATGTTGCCAAAAAACCTGCAGGGATTTGTCAAATTGTCAGAAATCAACACTGACACAGAGGGGCACTATAATCAAATAATTCTCAATCCTCAGCAGGCAGTGAAGTTGTTAATGGTATGTTATTGGGCAACATTTCATTTTCAGCCTTTTTTTAAAAAAAAAAATCACCTCCAATTCTTTTTCTTGGAATGCTACAGTAAAGAAAATGGATCAATTTTATGGGTGTTCCTACAATGCAACTGATTGAATGGAATTAGTTTAAAACTTTGTATGTGATTGGGAGTTTTTTGGGTTACATTTAATCCCTTTGGGGTTAGCTGACTATGTCAATTGACTCCTTTTGAGTGTTCTCTTAATACATTAAATTCTTGCACTGTCTCAGTTAAGCATGTTGTATGAAAAAAGCCAAAGCATTAGATAGTTTGATTCATTAAGTAGCAGCTTCTTCACCTCTTCCCAACTACTTCAAGTTATGTGTATCTCACCATCTTTTGGCAGGCAAGAGCCTTATTTTTGTTACTTTATTGTAACCTTATATCACTGCAGCTCCTGTTTCTGTTTGGAAAGCATGGAGTTGCCAGTGATTCTCATGAAGCTGTATTGAACATTTCAGTAATAATAACGTGATATCTTGGAGATAGTGATTTCTGGAACAAAATAATGCAATCTGCTTGGAAAATGCAAAGTATCACGTCTTATACTCCACAGAAAAAAAACAGCTAATTACTAATGAAGAACTAGCCAAACCACATGAGATACCAGAAGATACAAGACAAGGTATTTGACACTGTCCCCTCTCCTGTTTGTTTTAGTTCTTGAAATATTGAATACAGACATAAGACAGGATGAGAGGATTGGGGACATAAATATTAAACTGATATAAGTTTAGAGCGTTTGCAGATGACTTGGTGTTGACCCTTGAAGATCCTTGAAGATCCTTTAAAGGCAATTGATATTAATGGGTAAATTAAAAGAATTTGGTGCACTAGATGTAGGCTGAGCTGAGGGAGGGGTCAAACCTGTCATCAGTCATGAATCCCTATGCATCCACAAAATATCTATATCTAGCCCACCTTGAATTTCTTCTTAACTCCCGCTTATTTCTTTTGACTGTTAGTAGATCAGACTCTTATAGAGAGCTTAAGCTTGCAATAAAACTTTATACTCATTTGAACTGCCTGGATCTCCTGATTTCTCCAGCGCTTGACACTAGTAGCTTTTAAGATTAATAAACAGAAGGCTAATATGTTTAAAAAGTATTAAATTACAGGATCAAACAGAATTGATGAATAAAACAGGTTTTAAAATTGAGAAAAAGGTCCTAGGTATCACATGACAAATTGAGATTGTGTTATTTCAAAACAATTATGTTAAAACATGAAATGAAGCTACAAGATGGGAGAAAGTACAATTGTGATTGTTGGGGAGAATTTCTGTGAATGTTTTACTTAGAATGTGATTTTTGTTTCAAACAATATCTGTTTTGACAACTGGTGCACCATTTAACAATGGCAGAAGCATATATCTAAATTTATATGGCAAGGGAAAAGCCACAAGTTAAATATAAGGTATTGCAAGATGTAGTAATATTGCATTTCTGCACTGTATTTGGAGATAGTGTAAGTAATTAAAGGAAGGTATGCTGCAAGGGAGGAACCAATGCATCTGTGCAAAGAATTATAAGTGTAAACATATGCTGTGTGTGTTGACCATATTATGCCAACCTCCTAAGCAACATGTAAAATGTTAAATGTTCCAATGCATAAACCTTTTATATCGGAGTATTGTATGTTAAATGTTGTGTAACATTTAGTATTTCTGAACGTCCTACTAGGATATAAATGCTATGCTTCCAAGAAATGCTTCTAACAATATAGCTAATTCACTAAAGCCATCAGAGCATATACAATCTCTGAATGAAAAGAAATTTATTCTCACAGGTACACTTTGTTTAATTCATTTGAAAAACATTTTCAACTTTTCTTCCCTACTGTGACCCATCATACCACTTGCAAGTTGGAGAGCTTTTTTTTTTTTTACAAGATGCATATAAAATCCACACCTCTGGTCATGCAAGAGAAATTGCTGAAAAGTGTTCGGCATTCTGGTTTTGACTTTCACTGTAGAAGGCCATCAAGAGTGTTTTTCAGAAATTTTGCACTGTGTTAATGTGTACTCCCCACAGAGAATCACAAGACCAGATAACACATTTATTGGCAATGGTGATTGCTTACCCTCATTATTTGCTCATCTCATAACAAAACAATAAATTTATATAATATCCAAGTTCTCAGTACCATAGAAACTTTGAAATAGATTCTCATTTCCTTCTATCTTTTAATTTCTAAACCGACATTGAAAACAATAGAAAAACCAAAGACATAAAAGCATAAGAATATTAATTTGCTTTGTATGTATAGATTTTTGTGATACATCTCCCAGAATTAGTTGTTTGTGAGATAAGGAGCCATATAAATGTGACAAATAAATAATTCTGATGAATAAATAAAAAATATATGCTCCTTACTCCACGCTGCTTATAACTGTGATTACTGTGAACTATGTTGGCTAACTATGTTGACTATGTTGGCTATTCTATTATGAAATGAACTGAGTACTTTCAAAATGATTCTGGTACATACCATACTCAAGATGTGCTGTGCACACAGGGGGAATATGTTTTGGTAAATGAGCATGTGATTGTGTATTTTTAGCAACAACAATAATGACTGCTGAAAACATGGCGAAAGATAATGCAATATAATTCATTTCATTGTCTCAAGAGGAGAATACTAGATAGATTTGCAGGTTCAAAAAACAGGAACTTTTCTTGGTTGCTATGTTGAGGTCCTCTAGTAGGAATGTGTGCTTGTTGTTCCTGAGATGACTGTCAACTCATAAGACATTCATATGCTTGTTTTAGTAATTGCCATAAAAAAACCGGGAGGGGGGAGGAAATCTGGAAGAGCGGTGCAGCAGTTTGAAATCGAAAGTACATTCCAACTCTTATCTTTAAAAGATTGTAACTAAAATACCAGAGCGTTTGCCTGTGAATATATTTAATTGGAGAACGTGAATGATGATACCCAGCCTGTGAATGTGCTCAATTGGAGAATCTGGTTTATGAAACACTTGGAGGGTGGGGAAACAGGATCACAGGTGACTGTAAACTATGTATGCCAGAGTTGGCTTCATAGAGGGCAGTGCCGGTATGTCGCCTCTAATAAATCTTTTGAAGTTTTTTGAAGTTTGGTTCAAGAATCATGATTTAATTAGGGCAATTGCTGGAATCCTGACAGCTAGCAGAAATGACTTTCAATCAGGAACATTCAGGGAAAGAGGGTCAAAAAAGTAAAAATGTGGCCACCGCTACATGATCAAACTCCCACCTTTTTTGTATGTATAATGCAGGATACAGATAAAAAGAAGGCAAGGTTTCAATCACATGTCACAGTTGCCACCTTGAACTGTTCAGCTTGTCTGTGGATGCCCCTGCTCTGCTTTAAAAGCAGTGTGGAGTCAGTAACAAGAAATCCAAATCTTGATTGGTGTATATTATACCAGCATGGCCTTTGTGTGAGATTCTGAATATTTGCCATTGCAATCACTTTCTCATATATGAGGCTGTTATGACAGAAAATTAAGACAGAAAGCCAATACAGAAGCTTAGTGGTTCTCATTATGTCAAAGAAACCTAAAAACATACACAGTTTTCCTCTTTGTCGTGTCAATTAAAGCATTTGATAAAAAATGGGAAAAGAATGGAGGAGGGATAGCTGAATCTTTCTTTTAATGATATTTTAAAGGAAAACTGCTAAGTCCTAAGAACCAATTTGTGTAATTTAGTCAAGCTGAAACAAAAAAGCAAGATATGAGCAGATGTTTTCTTGGGGGTTATTGTGCAAGATTTTTTTTGTCCTCCTTCCTTTCCATGATAACCAACTTATCCATAAACTCAGCCAAATTGCAGTCAATTGAAAACTCCAAAACAAATATCTATATTGAGGAGTCAGCATTACTTTCAAATGAACCACAAGCATCCCAGCAAATATCACAATGAGAAATCCTATGGTAGTTTTCTAATTCACCCCCAAGATACTAACACAATTAGATACATAAGCTTTGTCAAAATATATCTAATGTAGTATTTCTCAATCTAGGCAATTTTAAGCAATGTGGACTTAATTTCAATTCCCAGAATTCTGAGAGTTGAACACCATACCTCTTCAAGCTGCCAAGGCTGAGAAACACTGATCTAATGTGTAGTTATATAGCTATACTAAAAGTAGCATGTATTTAGCTCTCTGATCTAAATGTGTTCTTAAAGCTGGCTGTTTCAGAAGCTCTCGGTTTACCTTCCTTCCTCCAGACTTAGCCAATGTCTGCTACAACTCTACCATGCTGTTACCATAATTTCAGTGAAGTTTGGCATCACTTACTTTTTGTTCAACATGCTGTGCTTTGGCTGTAATATCAGAGAACCATATACATGAAAGCTTGAAATGAAAACAACAGCTTTACAGAAAATCTGCTGTGGCTAACTGCATTAAAACTATGATCCTTCACATTAATATTATTACCATAAATAGGTACTAGATAAGCTGGCTTGACCCAGCCAACTCACCACAGCCAACTTGCTTCTGCCAACTAGCCATAGTCAACTCACTGTGGCCAACTCACTGCAGGACAACTCACAACAGCCAACTTGCCAAAGGACAACTCACCGCAACACAAGAATTACATTAATATTGAAGAAAGGTGGAATAAAATCATTAAAGAAAGATTGCAAAAGAAGGGACAAAATGAAATGAGATCGACGAAAATTAAAATATTTTTTAAAATTATTTTAAATACTTATATTGAATTGTTGAATTGTCCTATAACAAGTTGTCCCCTGGTGAATTGGCCATGACAACCGTGGTGAATTGGCAATGCCAAGTTGGCTGTGGCAAGTTGACTATGATGAACTAGCCATATCAAGTTGTCCCATTCTGCTGATCATATATCTAGTGCCTATGTTTTGACTTTCTATCAAAAAGTGGGATCTTGTTTTTATTAATGCACTGTGTGTTAACCAAAATAACTTGCTAATCATTTAGAATATTCTCAGATGTTGGGAAATCATTAGCCAGTCCCCAGCCATTCATGTGGCACAGATGGATGGACTTGGGAAGAAAACAGGTTTTAGGCAGAAGTCTTAAACCATTCTCTTTTCTGTTTTGCTATGGATAAATTTTAAAAGATGGCTAAGCCCTTTGGCTTTTGTTCTTAGAAAAGTATCAGTTCAACACACTGCTAACTCCACACTTTCACAGGCTTACTGAACTGAGTTATGCTGAGTTATGGAATTTTTAAAAAGTTCAGAAGAACACAGCTTTTCAACATAGTAGGAAAAAATGCATGGAGACTAGAGAAGGGTGTGTGCCTTTGCTAAGTCTGCACCTGTAAAGCAAGAAAACTCTTTCAAAACAAGGGACCTCATAAGCCATTTTCAATATCTGGCACTTCTCCCGGCTCTTTCCAAATAGAAGGGAAAAAAGTTGGCATTAATATTTGGAAACCAGTGTGTGGAGATGTGCCCACACTAATCTAATTTGGCCTAAAACTGCCAGGCTGATCCTGTTCTGCATGGGTCACCAGAGTGGACTGTCAATGGCATGAATAGCAATCAGATTTAAAATTGCTACTGATTGTTGACTTAAAGGAGAAGCAATGCTTTAACACCAGAAAAGCTAAGGGCGACTTAAATTTCATGCATGGGTTTTGGATGAGATAAAAGTGAGAGTCATACGATGCTTAGTTGCAAATGAGGAAGTCCTTATGAAAATCTTAAGTAAATTTCTAAATAGGAAAAAGAGTCTTCTTATTGCTGAAATCCATATATTTCATCAGGGAAAAATTTGCTAAATACATCTATAATTAGCAACCTATTATGGATACAATTTATTTAATGATTTATTTATGGGTTCTAAATTCCCAAGATCTTTCAAGGAGATCCCTCTTTATCAGGACATGATTATACATGATTTATTTTCTACAGGAAATGAATTTAAATATATATTCTAAACTTAGTGCAGGTGGTATACAGATGTTGCTAGATTCATAATCAAACTAAGAAACTGACGTTTCCTCAGTTTTGGCTTCGCTCAAGGTTGGATGATGTTCTAATAATTGGGTGTTCCAGTAAATATTTTTAGATGCCAGAGCCCACAGAGGTTGAAACAGTAATGCAATAATGTAGAGTGCGTAGGATTATCACATATGATGTCATCAGAATCTGATTTTCTATTCTTTCCATAATTGGGAGGCTTAAGTGCTTTGTTTTACTTTTAAAGATTAAAATGAGTTTGAAAAATGTAACTTTCATGTCTAAATTTTTTGGAATGTTTGTTTCCCAGAAATTGTGAAATCTTAGAGCTGCAAAAAATAATAATCTACATTTCCTTGGAATCTCAAGTTGCCCATGCTTTTCTTAAGATATGGGTATGGTGATAATAGAGGTTTATATTGTAGGTTTTTAATTGTGTGATCCATCTGTAGTCACTGTGTGTGAGTTGAGTGGCCATATAAATTTGTTAAATAAATAAATAAATTCCAGTCACAGTGATTTGAGAAGCATGGTTTATGACTGATTGTGACAAGCAAACTAAGGCAATAGAGATTTATTCAACCAATTATGGGTTCGGACAATATATTAATTCAAACATCATTAATTGCTTGTTTTTTTAAAAAAATCATGGCCCTGAGAATAATTTATCTTCTGTTTTAGTTGTGTGTGTATATCTGTGTCTATGCATATGTACAAAAAATGTTAAAGATAATTGTGTGGTAGCAAAAAAAAAAAGTTACACAATCTTATAGGGCTGTACACCAAATCTAGAACTGACAAACTTAAGTTTCATCTGCTATCTACATCTCCATTTGATTTTTCAATTATCAGCATGTCTTAGAAATAAATTTCTTAGTCTTCTTGGATAAACTATGTGTCAGTCATCATCTCCCACCTGCTCACCTCCCCCATTTCCAATCTTCTTCTTGTAGTAAATACATATTTGTTATCCTAGAAAAGCTGTGGTTCTGCTGTGGTTAGAATGCAATATTTCAGGCTGACTCTGCCCACTAGCCAGGAGTTTGATCCTGATCAGCTCAAGGTAGACTCGGCTTTCCATCCTTCCTAGATTGCTAAATGAGGATCTAGATTGTTGGGAGCAAAATGCTGACTTTGTGAACCACTTGGAGAGTGCTATAAAGCACTGTGAAGTATTGTAAAAGTCCAGGTACTATTGCTATTGGTAGAAAGCAGACAATTGCTTCCCTAAAACCAATCTAAGTTTCCACCACCAATTGCAGTATTGTCACCTTCATAGCTGCTGGTTGCTTTTACAACAAACACATAGAAAAGAAATAACATCATTTCTATAATTCATCTATTATTTCTATATTTTTTAGATACATTGAGAGCAGATGCACCAAAGACAAATTTCTTGTATGTCCAGTCACACTTGCCCAATAAAGAATTCTATTCTATTCTATTCTATTCTATTCTATTCTATTCTATTCTATTCTATTCTATTCTATTCTATTCTATTCTATTCTATTCTATTCTATTTACAATGGAGAAGTACAAACATAGAATTCCAACATGAGAACCAGTGATGGGATTCAAATTTTTTCACTACCGGTTCTGTGGGTGTGGCTTCGTGGGTGTGGCAGGGGAAGGATACTGTGAAATCTCCAGTCAGAGGTGGTATTTGCCAGTTCTCCAAACTACTCAAAATTTCCACTACCGGTTCTCCAGAACTGGTCAGAACCTGCTGAATACCACCTCTGATTAGAACATACTTTGGAGTATGCCAAAGACTTTCTATGTGCAATTCAAAGAAGGAAGAAATGACATAAATTATAAGTCTATTGAGATGGCTAATGTGGGTATAAATTAGGTCAAGTTCTCTATAAACTCATGAAGAACAGAATCTACAGATTGTGAGGGAACATAGCCACTGATAAAAGCAGAAACAAAATCATCAAGCACTAAGTGAGGATTGAATGTTTTGCAACTATATGTTATAAAATGGCTGGATGGTCCTTCTACATTTGCTAACAATACTAAGCTTTTGTGTACGTTCAAAGGTAAAAATATGCACGCAAACTTGATGGATGTGTTGAATAAAGCATAGTGACCTGTTTTCAACTGTTCTGGGATGGCAAAAGCCATTAGTATAGCTACTGGTTGGAGTGGGAAGGAAGGCTGAATTGCCAGTAGCAGACTACTATTGGGCTAATAGAAGAATCATGATTTCTAAAGCTGCAAGGCTTTGTGTTAGTCATTGCTGAGAAAATAAACTATGAAGGAGATACTGCAGAAAAGGCATAATTTTGCAAAAGCAATGGATAGTCAGAAGAAGGATGTTATAGCCAACATAATTTCATCTCATTTTAATATACCTTTCCAGCTGACAGGCATCTGATAGAAGCCATTGTGTATATCATGATTCACTATGCAAATGACATGTACTATGTACAACTTATCTCAGTCATTTCCCAATGCAAATAATTTACAGCTGTTAATTTGCATCATTTGGACATTGATGTATATGATGCCACTTTGGAAAGTATAATTTTCCAGTTGGAAACACTATCTTTTCAACAGATAGCTATATACTTTATTAATATTCCTTGTTAAATTTCTACTACATTTCTGTAGCCATTTGTCTTTTAATCATATTTATATAAACAAATATCTTGGGGAAGAAAGATCCAGTGCAGCAAAACCTCTATCTCAATTAATTCCTTGATTTACATATGTTGGTCAAAAATAAAGCTTTGTTATCTAATCAAACTTAGCAAGCCAGGAAACAATAGTTACTAGAAATCTTAGCTCCTAGTCTAATTCAATTATTCAATTAATTCAATTATTGAACAGAATCTGGAAAGCTTGTCACAGACCCTTTCTACTTCAACCTATACCTAACAACATCAAGATTGAATTGTTTTGAGGGTTTTTTTCTTGACCTTTTTACTTTCCCATAATTTGGATATCTCTACCCTAATGGCTTGGCATTCTCCTCCCCTTTTCTGAATTTCAACATTCCATCATAAGCTTGGATGAAAAATGACACTGTCACTGAGGATGACAGCCTAGGATAAAAGGGAATTGAGTAGAATATAGCCCAGCATTTGTTTTACATTGTGGGACATGTTTTAACATGCTGTTAAAGCAGACCATGTCAAACATCTTAAATCATATTATGTTTTAGTGGTTTGGGCATAGCATTTTATGTGAACAGAATCATCACATTTGGCAATCTGAGGTTAGTGTTTAGTATGCTGTTTGAATTCAATCACTGTGAATTTTTATTTCTCCTTTTTTTAACATAGCAAGACTTCAGCTTTAGAGCATCTATGATTTCCTAATATTTTGTATAGATTTTTCTTGCTATTTCATAGAGCCACAGTTCACAAAGTAGAAATCAACTATATAACCAAAGGAAGTTCTCATCACAGTAAAGCATTTAATGCAGATTTTTAGAACTCCATTATAATTCACTTCTCAGCTCTCCTTAAAAAAGTAATTTTAGAAAATATTTGTCAGCACAATAAAATGCTATACTCCTTGCAATGCTCCTCGATTTGGTAATTTGAAAATAATAACACTGACCTGAACATAACTTTTCTGAAAAGGTAACTTTTACAAAATAAAATATAATAGTTTGGAGTCTGGAATTTAGATATACAGTAAGAATTAGCAGATAATGCACTTAGGCACACTAGCAATAAGGATCTAAACACATCTACAGTCCCAAACAATAAGCTAGTTACTCAGCAAAGGTCTAAAGAGATTATATATTTATTTCATGGTTGATTGTCTGCAGTTGATTCTTTTTTTCCTTTGTAAAAATTTTTCCAACTGCATCTTTCTCTTTAGATAGAAACTTGGTGAGATAACTCTTCGGGAGATAATTGGACTCCTACTATGACACATGAGTTTCCTCTCAAGCAAGATCCCATGCTTGATTGTCACAGCCAAGGAGGAATAGGAGAATATAATAGGGCTTATACTGTATATTCCTGTAGTGAAGTTCTTCAGGCTGTGTTTGATCGGAGGTGGATCGGTTCGACAGAGACGCGAGACCATTTCGTGAGTTCAGCTCTTTATTAGGTATAGGTAAAGGTCTGGGGATGTGAGCCGCGGCAGCCCTTCATATAGGGCTGGCTCGCGGCTCAGCAGCTAATGACAGCACTTTGAATTTCCCGCGATCAGCACAGCCAATAGCGGTAGATTCCTAGTGCTCCAATCACGGCTGACCTGTTGACCAATCAGGTCTCCGCTGGTCCGGACCAATTGGGTGTGAGGGCTTCTGAGTATGCTAATACTGTACACCCCTCCCCTCTTGATTTCGTCCTGCGGTGCGTAGTAATGTAGTCGCGTAGGTAGGCGGGGCTTTTTCTCTGCCTCCTTGACCTGCGCGGTTCAGTTCTGGTGTGGTCGTTGACCGGCTCGGATGCCTCCTCTGTCGATCCGGTTCCTTGGGATGGAACCGCCTGGAATGTTGAGCTGGGCCTTTCTTGGTAGCTCCCTCCCGGTTCTCCTGGGCTGGTTGAGCTGCCGCTTCTGCTCCTGCTGGGCTTTTCCTGGCTGGGTGAGCTGGTTTGGCTGCTCCTTCCAGGTGAAGACCCCGGGGTTTCGTGCTCCATTGGTCCTGCGTCTACGGGTGAGTAGTGTTGGTTTATTTGTTTATTTACTCTCAGTGGGGGGTGTTCTGTTTGCGTTAGTTAGTTTTCTTCGGTTCCTTCTCTATCGCTTATCGGTTCCCCCTCCCTTCTAGTTTCTTGTTCGGGTGTTTGGCTGTTTGTGGCGGCTATTCTTGACCTAAGTTGGTTTATGTGCCGTTTCCAGTTTTTCCCGTCGCTAGTTTCCAATCAGTATGATAGGGGCCCGGTTATCTGGGTGATTGTTGCTGGCACCCAGAGTGGTTCTCCTGTGAGATATTTGGCGTATACTGGGTTCCCTATGTTGAATGTTCTGTGTTTGCTGGAGGAACCTGGGGGTTTGTCTGGGTTATATGTTGGGTGCTTTCTGTCTAGTGTAGAGCGTAGTTTCCGGCCCATCATTAGTTCCGCCGGGCTTATATTTGTGGTTGCGCTAGGTGTAATGTGTTGAATGAGGAGCATTTTATTGATTTTGTCCTGTATATTGGCTGTTTCTATTTTCTGGATAGCTTTCTTGGTGTATTGGACCACGCGTTTAGCCCGCCCGTTCGCCACCGGGTTTGCCGGTGCAGTTAATGCATGGCGTATCCCTTGGCCTGCCAGAAATTGTTCAAACGCCAGTGCGGTGAACTGGGGCCCATTGTCTGACACTATTACATCTGGCAGGCCGTGTGTAGCGAAGAGTTTGTTCAGTTTCCTTATCACCGCTTCCGTCGTGGTTGACTTCATAGTGCTTACCTCCAGCCAGTTGGAGTAAGCATCTACTGTGATAAGGTTCATGTGTCCCTTGGTTGGCCCCGTGAAATCGATATGAATTCTGGACCACGGACCTCTTGGTTTTTCCCATTCTTGGGTTGGGGTGGTGGGTGGATTGGCTCTGGACTCTTGGCATTGTTTACATTTGGCAACCCAGGTTTCAATCTGTTTATCCATTCCTGGCCACCATGCGTAGCTTCTGGCCAGGCTTTTCATCTTAACCATCCCCGGGTGCCCCTCATGCAACATTCCCAATACCATTTCCTGTAATTTTTCAGGAATTACCACTCTGTCCCCCCAAAGTATGCAGCCCTTTTCGATAAAGAGTTCGGTTTGTCTGTTCCGGAAGGGTCTGAATAGTTCATCTATGTCCCCTTCCAGCCACCCTTTTCCCACCCAGCTCAAGACTCATGCCAGCCGTTTGTCTTTATTTGTTTCTCTGGCAATGTCTGGCGCGGTCACGAGTGGGTTGGATATTGTCTCTATTTGGAGTACCTCTGTTGTGGGTGCTGGGTCATCTTCCCAATCCGGTAAGGGTGACCGGCTTAGGGCATCTGCATGGGTGATGTCCTTGCCGGGCAGGTGTATCAGCTGGTAATTGTATGCTGCTAGGAATTCGGACCACCTCGTCATTCTTGGCGATAGAATGTTTGGTGTGGCCCTGTCCCCCGCCAGGATTCCTAGCAGCAGCTTGTGATCCGTGATGATTGTAAAAGTCCTACCGTAAAGGTATTCGTGGAATTTCTTGATGCTAGTGACGACTGCTAGGGCCTCTTTGTCGAGCTGGCTGTAGTTCCGCTCTGGCTTTGAAAGTGTCCTTGATGAGAAAGCAATGGGTGCTTCCCTCCCATCTGGTAGCTGGTGGTTGAGGATGGCGCCAATTCCAAATGGTGACGTGTCACAAGTTACCATCAATGGCAGAGTCTCGCTGTACTGGATTAGTACCGCATTGGATGTTAGCAGGTTCTTTGTGTTGTTGAAAGCGCTCTCCTCCCGTGCTCCCCAGGTCCAGGTGGCTGTTTTATCTAACAGCCTATGTAGCGGTTCCGCTATGGTCGCCTTTTGAGGTAGGAAGACATTGTAAAAGTTTAACAGTCCCAAGAAAGCCTGTAATTCCGTTTTGTTTTTGGGTCGCGGTGCTTCCCTTATGGCTCTCAGTTTCTTTTCTGTGGGGTGAATCCCTTGTTTGTCAGGAGGTACCCCAGAAATTCGACCCTTTCGGCCCGTAGCTGGCACTTCCCTTTCTTGACTTTAAGTCCCGAGTCTCTGAACTTCTGCAGTACCTCCCTCAACCTGGCTTCTAGTTGTTTCTCATTTTTCGCGGCCACCAAGATGTCATCAAAGTAGGGCACCACCCCTTCTATTCCCTGGAGGAGTCTTTCCATAAGGCTTTGGAAGACCCCAGGTGCCACGCTGACTCCAAACTGGAGCCGGTTGCAGCAGAAAGCCCCTCGGTGCGTTACGATGGTTTGGGTTTCTGCTGTTGTGGCGTCGACCAGCAGTTGCTGGTAGGCTTGTGCGAGGTCGAGCTTTGCGAAGATCCGGACTCCCCCCAGTGAGTGCAGAAGATGCTGGACTACTGGGAAGGGATATGCGCTTTGTTGGAGCGCATGGTTTAGGGTGGCCTTGTAGTCACCACAAATTCTCACTGACCCATCTGGTTTGATGGGGGTGACAATTGGGGTCTCCCACCAGGCATGATCGATCGGTTCCAGCACCCCTTGCATGATGAGCTTATCGAGTTGCTCATTGATCTTGGGCTTGAGTGCAAATGGCACTCACCTGGGCTTAAGGCGGATTGGCGTGATGCTTGGGTTTATGTTAAAGGCAATAGGGGACACCCAGTACTTGCCTAAACGGTCGTTGAAGACTTCCCGGAAGTCCCTCACAAGCGCCGCTTCCCAGTCTGCCTCTGCGATGTGGTGTATGCCTGTTACTTCGATGCCCAGGGGTGCGAACCACTGTAGTCCCAACAGGCTCGGCCGATCTCGATCGACAATCGTCAGGGGTAGCACTTCTGTGTGGCCCTTGAAGGTGACTTTAAAATGGCCTCTACCGACTACAGGGATTCGGTTTCCCTGATAGTCTTTGAGTGTTAGTGTTTGGTCTTCCAGTTCTTGGCGGCGGATGGTGGGGACCAGGTGCTTGAGTGTGCGCCAGGAGACCATTGAGAGGAAAGACCCTGAGTCCACCTCCATGTTGCATTGCTGGTCTTCTATCCCGACCATCACGTATACCTTTCTGGCGTCGCTGGTGGAGGAATGACCGATGACGACAGTCTGGTGCGTTTTCTCTCTCTGTCTCATCTCCTGGAGTCTACTGTTCCGACCTTCCCGGTCCAGAGGTTCTCCGTCTGTCGACTCGGGTCCTGGTGGGGGTGCTGTATCTCCGTTGGGGGCTGGCATCTCGTCGCCGTGGGCTGTAGTGCTTCTTATTCCGGCACACTTTGGCGATGTGCCCCTGTTTCTCGCAATGTCTGCAAATGGCTTCGAGAAAATGACAATCCGCTCGGGGGTGATTGCCGCCGCAGCTGGCACACTGGAACCTCGACTTATGACCTCGTGGTTCCCGCTGCTCCCGTGCTGATTGGAGCCGGTGGATCTCCTCCTCCTCGTCTTCGGTTTCTGAGAAGGAGTCGATGTCGCCATGGTGTGTGGTTGTGTGGTCTGTCGCGGGCCTCCTCTCAGGGGTCGATGTTGCCTCTCCGGTCGCTGCTCATGGCATGATGCTCGATTGTCGCATCCGAGCCGCTGATTTCTTGGCCGCTTTCGCTGCAGCGGCTTTGGTGAGGGCATTGGCGAGGGAGATGTCTCCCTTTGCCATGATGCGGTTCTGGAGGATGGGGTCTCGGAGTCCCAGGATGACACGGTCTCGCAGGGCCTCGTCCAAGTCGGTGAACTCGCACAGACCCCCCAGGTCCCGTAGTGCCGCTATGAAGTTGGCCAGCCCTTTGCCCTCGTGTTGATCCCATCTGTAGAAGTCGTGCCGCCGGATGAGGATGGGCACGACAGGGGCGTAGTGGCTCCGCAGCAGGGGCTTGAGATCGTCCCACTCCATCGCCTTGACGTCCATCAGTTTGGCCAAGGCTTTGGCCATTTTGAAGACTGCGGGCCCACAGTGCGTGAGGAACACGGCTCGTTTCTTATGGCCATTGGTGTCCTTGAGGTTGCTACTGTTGAGGAACATTTGGAACCTATCGGTATAGGATTCCCAGTCCTCAGTAGCAGGGTTGAAGGGAGTGGGTGGTGAGTTGATTCCGGCCATGTTGCTGGTTGCTGCATGCCGCTTCGCCATGTGCTGGATGGTCTCTTTGTCTCACGATCCCACCTTCGTCACCAGGGTTAGATCGGAGGCGGATCGGTTCGACAGAGACGTGAGACCATTTCGTGAGTTCAGCTCTTTATTAGGTATAGGTAAAGATCTGGGGATGCGAGCTGCGGCAGCCAATGATAGCACTTTGAATTTCCCGCAATCGGCACAGCCAATCACGGTAGATTCCTAGTGCTTCAATCACGGCTGACCTGTTGACCAATCAAGTCTCCACTGGTCCGGACCAATTGGGTGCGAGGGTTTCTGAGTATGCTAATACTGTACAGGCTGCTTTTTAATTATTATTATTGCACGCTTCTCTCAGGGAGTTCCATCAGAGTAGCTTTCTAAAACAATGTCTCCAGATTGGAGTTGGATGGAGTTTGATAGAAGAATAGGGCAAGAATAGAGAGAAGAATTGCCTACTTGTGAGTATAGGATGTCAACATAAGCTCTGTGGCTTTATGCAGACATTCCACAATACCTTCTCTGAGGTTATGTCCTACTCTCTCGAATATATCATATGCCCAACAAGTTCCTTTCCCAACAACCAAAAGGCTGAAACCAAAGTCATAACAGTGAGGGAAATAGGTTCAGGTCATTGTTAGTATTATTTTAAGGATTCTTAAAGCCTGGCTAATAGCCTTGCATCTCATTTTGGCAACTGCTTAATTGCTTCCAAGAAAATGGAAGGCTTTCAGTCATTAGGAGTCAAATTTAATTTGAAGTTATATTTACTTTTATTATAAAATCCAGTCCAGTGGTTCTATTTATATTAAGAAATTGATTCACACATATTCTCTGTACTTTTTCTTACTTCCTTTCATTTGTTACTTCTCTTTTTCTTTTCTTTTCTTTTCTTTTCTTTTCTTTTCTTTTCTTTTCTTTTCTTTTCTTTTCTTTTCTTTTCTTTTCTTTTCTTTTCTTTTCTTTTACTTCTCTCATAACCTAATATTATGACTCATTGTCATCATTGGTATGTTAACTGTAAAATATCTTGTTTGCTTAAAACAACCAGATTAAAACAAAAAGCAAACCACCATAATATTAAATTTTCCTGTTACCTAGTTTAATCTGCAGCCATCACAAACCAACACAACTCCTATATCTCTAATGACAAAGAAGAGATGAGAAAATCAAATTCTGAGAATAAATTCATTGTGAGGTATGTTAATATTCACAGTTTAGTACTGAACTATATAAGCAATAAGAAAATAACAGATAACAGATAATTAGAGTTGGAAGGGACCTTGTAGGTCATCTAGTCCAACCCCCTGCCCAAGCGGGAGACCCTACACCATTTCTGACAAATGGCAGTCCAATCTCTTCTTGAAAGTCTCAAGTGATGGGGTTCCCACAACTTCTGAGGACAAACTGTTCCATTGGTTGATTGTTCTCACTGTCAGAAAATTTCTCCTTGTATCCAGGTTAAATCTCTCCTTGTTCAGTTTCCATCCATTATTCCTTCTCTGGCTTACAGGTGCTTTAGAAAATAGTTTGATCCCTTCCTCCCTATAGCAGCCCCTCAAATATTGGAAGATTGCTATCATGTCTCCCCTGGTCCTTCTCTTTACCAAACTAGCCAAACCCAGTTCCTGCAACCATTTGTTGTATGTTTTAGCCTCCAGTCCCTTAATCATCCTGGTTACTCTTCTATGTACTTTTTCTAGAGTCTCAACATCTTTTTTTATAATGTGGTGACCAAAACTGGATGCAGTACTCTAGGTGTGGACTTATTAAGGCTTTATAGAGTGCTATTAGTACTTCTCTTGATCTTGATTGTATCCCTCTGTTAATACAATTTAGGATTGCATTAGCTTTTTTGGCTGCTGCACACTGCTGGCTCATATTTAGCTGGTTGTCCACTAAGACTCCAAGATTCCTCTCACAGTTACTACTATTGAGCCTGGTTTCACCCAGTCTATATATGTACCTCTGGTTTTTTTGCCTAAGTGTAGGACTTTACTTTTCTCTAAACTGAATTTAATTTTGTTAGATATGGCCCAGTGTTCTAGTCTGTCAAGATCCATCTGGATCTTGAGCCTATCTTCTTGGGTGTTAGCTATTCCTGCCAGCTTAGTATCATCTGCAAATTTGGTAAGTTCCCCTTCTATTCCCTCATCTGTTAATGAAGATATTGAAGAGTACTGGGCCTAAGACGGAACCTTGTAGCACCCCACTGCTTATTTCCCTCCATGTAGACTTAGACCCATTAAGGACTACTCATTGAGTATGGTTTGCCAGCCACTTGCGAGTCCATCTAGTGGTGGTGCTATCTATTCCACTTTTTTCTAGCTTACTAAGAAGTAGGTTGGGGTCTACTTTGTCGAATGCCTTGCTGAAGTCTAAATATATTATGTCCACAGTATTTTGCTAGTCTACTAATTTAGTCATTGTGTTGAAGAATAAAATGAGATTGGTTTGGCATTATCTGTTTTTAACAAACCCATGCTGATTGCTAGTTAAATCCAATAGACTTCTTCTCAAAATGTACTGTACATTAAGTTGTAGAAGAAAAATTGCATATGAGAATGTTTCCCCATATTATAAACAAGAAGAAATTATGATTAGGGTTGGGAATGGAAGTTTGAGTTTGCAAAACTGGCCTGGAAATATATCCTCCGGGTCATTAACTTGCATTGATTTAGAAGGAGTTACTTGGTAGGAGTTGCTTAATAACAGGACAAAATCAATAAAGTATTAATTTGCTGATGATCAGCTAGGTCTGTAAACAGATTTTGGTTTGATATCACTAAGAACAAATTGGAGTTTTTTACTCTTATGTATCCTGGTAGAACAGATACTAACAGGAGTGAAGTCTAATTGGTATTGTCTTCCCAAGGAAAATAATGCTACTAGTTTTGAAAATGTAAGAAGTTGCTTGCATTCTTGCATTTGTTCCACTTTTTAAAAATAGCAAATGGTTTAAATATGCCAGACATGTAACTACCAATGAACAATTGCATAAGAATCAAATGTTAGCACAAATAATGCCTCAGCAACTAAAATCACTAGAGTGCAGACAACATAATTGAGTCTGAAGATAAAGAAATGTTATGGAGCATGAATGCTGCACAGCATGAAACTGAATGTGTCCCCATGTTTCTTGATGAACTTCAAAAATACTGTGCTATAATATCTCTATTAATATAATATCTGTGCTATAATATAATATCTGTGCTGTAATATCTCTATCTGTGCTATAATATCTCTATTAAAACACAGGCAGTAAATTTATAGTGGAGTTAAATACAATCCCATTGCTCTTCAATGGGATTCAATCTTCAATCTTTCAAAAGCAGGCATTCTAACATAAAACAGATTTGTAAATCAAGAATTTGTAGCAACGTGAGGTAACCCTTTTTTTAAAAAAAGTCTTTCCTAAGCTGGGAGGAAGCGAAACCATCCCTTACAAAAAGAGCAGTTCTGACTGAAAGAGGGGAAATTTTATAATTTGATTCAGTTATTTAAATGCAGATTCTATTACTCAAACCTTTTGGCAAATGAAACTTTATGAAGATTAAAATCCAAGGAACAGGATTTGAACTATACCAAAAAGTATGGGATTTTGAGTAGTCAAAAATATAGCTTCAATACATAGTTCATTCTTGTCTACTTCTTAATTTTTGAATTATTTCCACCTATATTTATTTGTAGTGGATAGTAGATCTCACAATGATTGCTTTATGTCACTGCAAAGCTACAACATATTTCACCCACCCACCCCAGTTTGGTTTTTGTGGCTTGGAGTTCAGTGTCATAAAAATCTCAGGTTGTAAAATTCATAATGTAACTTTAACAGCCACATCTGTTTTAAACATTTTGACTGTAACAATCCAACATGCATTTAATGACACAGCTATAAAAGTAAAAGTTTAAGGAAATTATCACAGATTTGAAAAACCGTCAGAATGGACCCCATGTTTAAGTGAGAAATCATGTTACAAAAGAACAACCTGTTTGCATTTATAATGATAAACGTCTCTATTAAAACATTTAATTTTAATTTCTTATGGTCTGAATTTATAAATTATTTCACCGTGCCTGCAGTTTTACTTATTTGAAGTAAATTGTTATAATTGCATTTTTTTCTTTCCGTTCTCCAAAATAACTGAGCAAAAGGGATTTTGATACAGTGTTTAACTTTTGTATTTTATTGTATTTTAATTATATTTTTCTTAATATTATTAAAGTATCAGCCAGCATTTGTTAATTTCAGATAATTTCACATTGTACAAGATAGAAAGGGTTTTTGACACAAGAAAGCAAGATAGTCTGGAAAAACTATTTTGCATTGTGGATTTGAACCATCGCAACAGTTCAACTTTTGTTCTTTATATTTTAAATTATATTTTTCTTAATATTATTAAAATATCAACTTGTAGATATCATCAGATCAGTTGCCATTCTACAAGATGGAAAGGATTTTTTTAAACAAGAAACAATATAGACTGGAAGAACTATTTTGCACTGTGGATCTGAAACATGATAACCTTTAAAATTTAAAAATTAAATTTTAGAAATGTTATGCTTAATTATGAAAAAAATGTTAATGAAAATTGAGGCAACTTCCTTAACAGTCACAGTTTGTCAGTGATAATGGGGCTGCCTTTAGTTTTATTTCTGAACACTTCTTTGAGCCTTTGATTATCCCAGGAACTCCCAGATTTATTGCCTTCTGTTTTAATACAATAAAAACTGAGACCAATTAAAATATTAAAGAGGTTTTTAAAAAAGTTTAGTATGCCTCAAAGCCAGTCAACTGACTTAGACCAGATTAATGCGATTGAGCTGTCTATGCAGACACAAAAGCAAATTAAAGACTGCAGGAGAGTAGACTGAGATACCAAATTTAATTCTGGAGGTTTTATAGAGGTCAAAAAATAAGCCTATATCTTTGATCAGTATAAAGTAGTTTCTATGGCATACATCACTGAGCCAAATTCTGTACAGTTCCTTACTTTGTGCAGAGCCATGCAAGAACATGCAGACTAAAACGTGACTTAATAATTCTCAAGATATTCCAGGGCTCCCTAGAAAGAAAAATACACACCCACAGTATATTTGAGGGGATATATACTTAGAATAGAATAACAGAGTTGGAAGGGACCTTGGAGGAATCTAGCCCAAGCCCCTGCCTAGGCAGAAAATCCTACACCATTTCAGACAAATTATTATCCAATCTCTTCTTAAAAACTTTCAATGTTGGAGCATTTAATTGATTAATTGTTCTAACTGTCAGGAAATTTCTCCTTAGTTCCAAGTTGCTTCTCTCTTTGATTAGTTTCCACTCATTGCTTCTCGTCCTACCCTTAGGTGCTTTGGAGAATAGCTTGACTCCTTTGTGGCAGCCCCTGAAATATTGGAACACTGCTATCATGTTACCCCTCGTTCAGTGGTGGGATTCAATTTTTTTTTACTGTGGGCATGGCTTGGTGGGAGTGGCAGGGGAAGGATACTGTAAAATCTCCAGTCAGAGGTGGTATTTGCTGGTTCTCTGAACTACTCAACATTTCCGCTACCGGTTCTCCAGAACTGGTCAGAACCTGCTGAATACCACCTCTGCCCTAGTCCTTCTTATCATTAAGCCAGACGTACCCAATTCTTGCAATGGTTCTTCATATGTTTGAGTCTCCAGCCCCTTAATCCTCTTTTTTGCACTTCTCTGCACTCTTTTTAGAGTCTCAACATCCCTCAAATTAGCTCTGGTCTGGTTTTTCAATGTGGATATGTTTATCTTCACTTCCACCCTTCTGTGCGTCACTGCCCTGCCACACATGAAAATGTCTCGGCCAGTAACCTGTTCCTGCCATTAAAATACAGGTTGTCCTTGAGTTATGACCACAACTGAGCCCAAAATTTATTTTGCTAAGTGAAACATTTGTTCAGTGAGTTTGCCTCATTTTACAACTTTTCTTGCTGCAGTTGTTAAGTGAATCATTGCACATATATTAAGTTAGTAATATAGTTAAGTGAATCTGGATCGGCTTGTCAGAAGGTTGCAAAAGCTGATCACATGATCCCAGGGCACTACAACCGTCATAAACATGAACCACTTGCCAAGCATCTGAATTTTGATCATGTGACCATAGGGATCCTGCAACGATCATAAGTGTGAAACATGGTCGTAAGTCATATTTGCAGTGCTGCTTTAACATGGAACAGTCACTAAATGAATTGTCAGTGACTATCTGTATATAATAATTATGTGCAGCCAAGATGTCAAGGGATTTAAGGGAAAGCTAGGCCTTTCTGATATAAGTTTAATTATAAAAGGGAAGTTGATTTTAATCAATAGTTAGTGGTATTAATGATGTCAATTTATTGCATTAAGACTTTGCTAAATTGTTGCAGGACAGGGATAAAGTGAAGGAAATATTTCTGAATTTTCTTAGTTGGGTGTTTTTTTTCCTGTGCTGTTTGCCAGCTGCGTCTTTACCTGAAGTCCCTCTTTTGCAGTTCTTGACACATGCAGGTTTTCTCCTGAACCAATCAGGGATCACATAGAGAGATGTGCTCATGCTGTCATGGAAACCAGTTTGACTATTGAAGTGAGCACAGTGCTTATTGCCTTATTTCTCAGCAAGCAAATGTTTTCACTCAATTTGATAGCCTTCTGTAACTGCCAAACTGTGGTATGTTTTGAGAGTCTAGCATTATTATATAGTTTATATCAGTGTTGGCAAATCTTTTGGGCACCAAGTGCTGAAACGGGAGCTCTGGCCTGCACGTGGGGGAATGCCAAAAACCGGAATAGCAGCTCCCTGGCACGCACATGCGCACCAGCCACCTGATCTTCCAGTTTCTAGCATGCATGTGAACGCGAAGACTAGCTGGCCGGTGCCAGAAACCAGGAGCGACTTTTCCACTTTTTAGTGCTCCCATGTGTGCAAAAAACAACTGGCTGATATGCATGCGCACGCCGGAATCTGGAAAAGCAACGGGTGGCGGCTGGCATGTCTGGAGAGATGGCTCTGTGTGCCACTTCTGGCATGCATGCCATAGGTTCACCATCACAGGTTTATACCAAAGTATAAGTTACTCTGGTATCATATATACCAAGGAACAATATATTGCCCTGAGAATCATACACTTCTCCTGTGGACAATGGTCATTCTCAAGAGCAAAAATTCAGGATGGATGCACATAGAAAGGTGAGGGAGAAATATTTGTCTAGCCACCCAGTTCAATCCAATCAATCCTGGCAATCAGTGGGATGACAGATGTCCCAACTAAATAGGGTATGGGATTTACAAAAGAAAGAAAAAATTTCCCTGTTTCCACTCCAATTTTCAATTGGGATACTAAGATAAAAATACTTTTTGGGATTGATGGTAGCATGACAGGAGCAGCTATCTGAGATCACACAATAAATATTGGTGAAAAAGATTTTGAAATAACAGTTGATTTCAAACTGAAAATGAACTGATTGAGTGGTGTGGCTGCCAAAAAGGAAAATATAACTTTAGGATACCTTAACAGAACCAATGTTATGATCATTTGCTTATCATAGGAAGTAATTATTCACTTCGTTTTATACTGGTCCATCTAAAATACGCTATTCTGTTTTACTCAGAGAAACTGGACTAGGTGAAGAGAAGGGTAGCAAGAAGTGTCATTAAGGAAGAAGTTGAGTCTTGTCAAAAGAAATGGCAGGAACTAGAAAAGTTTGGCCTTTAGAAGAGAAACTGAGAGGTTGTGTGATAAAATTTTAAAGAAGATCACATATGAAGAAGATCAAGGCTTGGTCTCTGTCCTCCAGCGAAGAGGACAAGGAATAATGGTTTTAAATTACAGGAAAGCACATTTCAGTTTAATGTCAAGAAATCTTACTAATAGCAAGAGCAGATGCTTTAGTGGTGATTCAAATTCTAAATTAAAGTCTAAATGCCCATTGTCAGTGTTAAGCCTGGGTTCCCCAACCAGGGTTAAGGAGATAAGCTAAACAGAATGTGCAGCGTTAGTCAGATAGGCACACAGATAAATGAGTGAGATAAGTTTGTATGTAAGTTAACATACAGTAAAAATAACAGATACGCTTGTGCTATCAAAAATATAGTTTATTCCATTTAGAGTTTATAGCATAGTCAAAATAACAGTCCATTAGTCATGTATCGTTTTAGTCAGTCCATTCAAGGATATTCAATTAGCAAAGTCCGTGTAGAATATCCAATGTCAGTTCACTTACAATAAATCAGTCCTCTCACAGTTGATAAATCAACAGTCCTTTCTCTCTCCCATTCCAGTACGGGAAAACACAGTCTTCAATTCATCCAGTAATTAGGAATCATCAAGCCAGAGAGAGCAAGCTGCCGTTATTTTGCTTCTTTTATGGTGTTTTTACAACCACTCCCTTAATTACATTCTTACAGTTAAAGTTACAGACACTTTAACTTATAAACCATGATAACATATTTATTATTTTACCTAAACCAGTTAGGGTAAACAATGTTATCTCTAACATTCTTCCCTTTTAGGTTAATAATAATAATATAACTATTTACACTTTTAAATTATAGTAGTGACAACTTTCTTTAAACTTGACCACTCCTTGAGCTTTTGTAAATTGGTCTGCAATGTTTTCATCTGTCATGCAGTATTCCAATTTAATTAGCCCATTCTTTATAGATTCTCTAACATTTAAGTATCCTAAATCAGTATGCTTTGATCTAGTATTTACAGCTATATTAGTAGCCAACTTTATGGCTGCCTGGTTGTCCTCGTACACAATAATGGAATCTTTAACAGTTACACCCATGTCAAATAATAACTGTTTGTACAGAATTAAGTCAGTGCATAGTAATGACAGATATGAAAATTCCGCTTCCATCGTGGACAAGCTAATATGCTGTTGTCTGATTGACCTTCACCCTATTAGTGTCTTACCAAATAATATAGCCATCCCAGATGTTGATTTTCTAGTGTTTATGTCAGTTGCAAAACTTGCATCTGCATAGGCACTAAGACTCAAATCACCCTTTGGTTCTATATACAATGCATGGTTCATTGTTCCTTTAAGATATCTTAAAATTCTCTTTAATGATTGCCAATGACATTGATGTGGATCTGAATTAAAATGTGCCAGCTGATTAACACTATAAGCTATATCAGGCCTTGACCAATTGCTGATATATGATAAGCTACCAATCAAAGATTGATATATGGACTTATCAAATTTGGGACTTTGAGCAACAGTTTGGCAAACTTCCTGACTCATTGGAGTCTTTGCCGGTTTACAAAGTTCCATTTTGTACGTTTTAATTAATTGGCAAATTTTATCTTCTTGAGATATCTTAAATCCATTTTTTGTTTTGTTAATTGTCAATCCTAGATACCTTTTAATTTCACCTAAATGCTTTAATTTTATCTTTTTGGCTAATAATGATATAATCTCATTAGCTTCATTATTAGTCTTAGTTATCAAAGCAATATCATCTGTAAATAATAACAATAATGACACCGTTCCATTATTTTCTCTTTTAAACACACATGGATCTGCTAAACCAGATTTAAAACCTATATTGTTTAACTCTTTCACAATATATTGGTTCCACTCAAACCCAGATTGTTTCAATCCATCAAGACTTCTTTTTAGTTTCCAACAATCATTACTATTTAATTTATTATCTTTTATAACAACCGGCTTTTGTAAATATATAGTGTGTTGCAAAGGTGCATGCAAATAAGCAGTTTCTACATCTAAATGGTAAATGATATAGTTTTTCTTCGCTGTCCACACTAATGCTGCTCTCAGAGATGTTGCCTTAAGACTTGGTGCAAAAACTTCATCGTAATCAGATGCAGTTTGATTAAATCCTTGAGCTACCAACCTAGCCTTTATGGGTAACAGTCCCATCATTTCCAGTTTTTACTTTAAATATCCATTTGCACCCAATGGATTTTTCTCCTGGAGGTAATTTGGCATCTTCAGATACTTTCATTACCTTTAATGAATTTAGTTCTTTTTCCATTGCCTTTTGCCAATTCTCCTGATCCTTAGCAGGATACATCCTAAGTTCATCTACACTAGTTGGAACTTTAGTTACTTGGCAACCTATACTTGCTTGATACCTATCAGGTGGTCTAGTTATACGTGTAGTACGTCTAGGTATTACAGGACTTACAGGTGGACTTTCATTAACTAACTCTTCTTGATTATCTAACTCTTCCTGATCAACTATTTCTTCTTGTTCTGGTCCTATTTGTTCTTCGTGGACTTCTTCTTTAATTGGACTCTTCTTAAAACTAGTCTGTTCTTTCTGCCTTTTGTAGGGTTCAATAATTACTTCATTATTTAAATCTTGCTCTAATCTATTCCATCCTACATGTTCTAGGAATTTTGCACTAGCACTGGTGTAAACTCTAGATGTACCTGGTTGCCAGAATCTATAAGATCTGTGATTAGATTCATATCCTACAAAAAATAATCTTTTAGCTCTATGCTGTCCTTTTTGTCTAAGTTGTGTAGGGATATGCACCCATGCTGGTGCTCCAAATGTGTGCATGTAACTTAAATTACGTTTTGTACCATGCCACAGTGTGAATGGTAATTCACCTGTTGTTGAATTAACAACATTATTCAATATATGATTACCACACATTATTGCTTCTCCCCATAAATTGTCAGGTAATCCTGAATCAGACAACATAGTACGTGCCATTGACTGTAGTGTTTGGCCTCATCTCTCTATAAAGGCATTATGTTGTGGCCTATATGGTGCAGACTTTTTATGTTGAATACCTAACATCCTAAGTCTACTTTGGAATTTATTATTTGTAAATTCCACACCATTATCTGTTATAAGAGTTACTAATTTCTTTTTAGTTTTCCTTTCTGCAAATTTAATCCAATTAAAGAGATTTAGATACGTTTCAGTTTTGCTCTTCATTAAATAGCAAAACCCATATCTAGAATAGTGGTCCATTATACTTAGTATGTATCGAGCACCTTCTACACTTGGTTTTTTCGGACCTATTAAATCGGCAAATACTACTTCTAAAGGCTCTTTGGTAGTAAATCCATCAACTCTATTAGCCGGTATGACCTTGCTTTTGCTT
Organism: Hydrophis major; assembly: GCA_033807585.1. Lineage (NCBI taxonomy): Eukaryota > Metazoa > Chordata > Lepidosauria > Squamata > Elapidae > Hydrophis > Hydrophis major. Next base: position 236,428,394 of record CM066330.1, on the reverse strand, counting down.
TGATTACAAGCAAAACATTGCAAATACTTATTACAAGGTTTCAAACTTATTCCTTTAGATAGTTGAACAGTTCTCTTAAGCATTTTAAAATTTAAATGCCCTAGCCGTCGGTGTAACAAGTGAATACATTCAACATGAGGTTTCTTATGATCATAAACCATGTTAGCCACCTCTAAACCATTATCATTTAACACATATAATTCACCTCTTAAAGATGCAGTAATTTTCTTATCTTCTTTTTCAATTATGCAGTTATCTCCCCTAAAGATAACTACATATCCTCGTTTAACCAAAATTCTAACTGAAATTAAATTAAACTTAAGTTGTGGTACATATAACATTTTTACATTCTGTTTTATGAAAAAACAATATGCTATACCTTGACCTTTAGCTTTCAGTTTCCAGCCATTGGCTAACGGTATCTGCTGTGTACTCTTGGACATTTTAATAAAATTTTTGTTATCATTTGTTATACAGTGGGATGCTCCACTGTCAATTACCCATAAATTATTTTTTACAGCTCCATTAATATACATGGCTAACTCTAAATTTTTATTTATCTTTTGATGATTTTTAGTATTCTGGCCAGGGTTCTGGCGCTTTGCTTTTTTATAAAATCTTGCCAAATGTCCTCTTCCTCCACAATTAAAACACTTTTTTTTTTTGAAGCAAATTTTTATTAATTTTAAAGATAAAACAACACATCATTAACCATTAAATACATAAATACATAAAACCTCTTAACATTATAGATCCTTACAAATCGAATAAAACATTATTTTTATACAACATAATTCCAATTTATCCCATCTCCATATGGACACACAAATATCTTTCAGCAAATTTCTCATTATTTCTCTTTACTCCTATTCAATTTCATTTCTCTTCCATATTTATCCATTTTATAGTCATCATATTCATTTTTTTCTGGCTTGTTTAAATTATTCTCATCTAACATTCCTCCAAGGTTTTATTGATTCTTTTTTCCTTTTTTTTATAAAAAACAAATTTTGTTAGTTTTACCAAAAACACAATACACAAACATACAAACACAAAACATAAACAAAACTAAAAGATCTTTTCTGAAGGTTGTCTGTTCCCGGGTTAAAACTCTTCACACAGACACAAATTCAAACATCATATTCATCCCATATATCCTTCCATATCTTATTATCATTTTCTTTTTTATATATATATATAAAAACCATTTTTATCAGTTTTATAAAAACAATGCACAAAGAGTCAAGGCCTAACAGCTTATAAATTCTTTTCTGGGAAAAAATAATAATAAAAGACCAATAAGGCATAACATTTCCAAATTATAATATCAATACTTCATATAGTATTAACTTCATATCTTATCCCTACTTCTCCTTTCCATCCAAATTATTTCTTATTAATTAAAATTTTATTGCCTTTTATCAATATACAAAATCCAAAAAAAAGCATATATATCCTTCCATATCTTATTACCATTTTCAACAACATTCTTTGTCTGTTCTATTTCCAATTATCCATTCATCTTTTTTTTTTTCTTTTACTATACTTCTCCTGTACACCAATTGGAGTAACATCTATAACTCATCACCCTAACTTAAAAATACTACGTATAGCAATTTTTCTTGGGATTCTGTTTAAAAGATTCTAAGATTACATAATAAATTTTATATTCTAAATGCACATATCACAAACCTATGTACCCTCCAGAATCCCTCTTTTAATCTAAATTAAATTCACCCATTGTCTCTAAATAAACTTTTTTTTCTTTAGATCTTGCTTCCCCCCGTTAAGGCTTCTCCTCCCCCCCTTTCTCTCTTGCTTATTCTTCTCCTTGCCCTTTTTACCCCTTTGCTTTTTCTCTTCGCTTTTGCTCCTTTTCCTTTGCTTTCTAACCTTGCCTCCACCTTTTCGCTCATTTTTCTCTCTTTTGGTTGTTTTTATAATTCTTAAAATCCCCTTTTTCTTATCCTTTTTCTCCTCCTCTCCGGAAGGGACCCATTGTTCATCAAAGATGGCTTCTTCTTCCTCTTCTTCCTTGTCCCAGTCCTTCTGCTGCGTAATCAACTTTTCATAAGTACATAACGCCAGGGAAGCGGCCATTTCTAAGAATTGAAACAAAGTGCCCAAAGTATCTTCTTTTTTATATTTTTGATATTCAATCTCTAGTTCATCCACAAACGATGCCATTATGAAAAGGGAAATTTTTTCCAAAACAACCACAAGTATTTTTAATCAAAGACAATCAAAAGCAATTAAAAAAAAAAAAAGTTCCAAAAATTAATACTTTTCTTCCTTCTTCTCTTTCTCTTCCTGGGGTTAATTTTTAATCAAAGAGGTCCAATTACCATATATCTTCCTTTGGGATTCTAGGCAATCTCCTCCTTTTTCAGCTTCTGCTCCAATTTTTTTTTCTCCCTTCCCACTTGCAATGTCAATTTTAAATAATCAGAAATCCATACCTCCAACAAGGGTTTTCCAATTTCTTAAATTTTTCAATGTCCAAAAATCTTTTTGTCTCTTAGCTTCAACTTTCAAAGCAATCCACTTTCAATGTCCAATATATCCAAACATTTCTGCTGTTTCCATGGGGTGGGAGAGTAAAGAAAAAAAAAAGTTCCCTTTAACAGCTTCTCCGCCGCTTTTCGCTCTTCTTAGGGATACAATGTATCCTCCAGCAATTCAAACAGCTCAATTCCAGGCAATTTAAAATATGTTACTTGACCCGGCTCAGACAGAACTTTCACTCTTCACACGTCCTCCAGCACAATCTTACCCGGTTGCTGGCTTCTTCGTGGCGGCCATTGCTGACCGCCGCTCCACCGCCTTGGGAAAAAGGGGTTTTTCCGGAGAAGGGGGGGGTCTGCGACACCCCCACCTCCCTATCCGACTCCCCTCTCTCTTCAGCTGTCCCTACAGGGCAGCCATATCCCCCTGACCCATCTGGATCGGGGGTACCTCGACGGCTAGCACAGCAGGAATCGCGAGCTGTCGCGAATTCCTGCTGCCCCGAAGCCACGCGAAACCGGAAACCCACAATTAAAACACTTTTTAATTGCGTATGCAGTAGGAGATTCATTATTTTCTTTTTGAGGTTGCTCCCTCCTTAATTGATCTCTTTCAAGTCTTCTTCTTGCCTCTTCAATCAATCTGCCAGTTATATCAGTTAAAGTTAGACTTTCCTTTGGCAAAATTTCAAGGGAAGTGACGTAGTTATCATAACTTTCGTCTAGTGATGATAGAATTATGTAGACTTGGTGTAGTTCAGAGAAAATAAGCTCTTTCTCATGCAGTTCTTGAAAAATGCTTTTTATAGAATTCAAATGACTCAGCATATCACCATTCGTCTGGAGATGCGTCCTGAAAAGCTTCCGTGTTAGATTTATGTGAGCACCAACGTTATCTCGGACATAAATCTTCTTCAGCTTCTGCCAACACCCAACAGCCGTTTGCTCTCCGCGGATATGAACAAGTTGCTGGTCAGTTAGTGTTAGTCCTATTATGCAAAGAGCTTGTTCATTCTTCTGTTTAAAGTCTTCTATCTTTTGTCTATCTTCCTCAATCTCTGGATCCCATTCCTCTACGTTTGGTGGGTTTTCAATTATGTTCCACAGACCTTCTCTTCGTAGAAGTAGACTACATTTCATAGATCATGATACATAGTTTGTTCTATCCAGCTTGGATATAAGGGACAAACTTTGTAGATTGACTTGTGCCATGTTTTCTATATATGGATATAAAACTATAATTAATAAAACACAGCTGTCTGTTTACTGTAACGTATAACAACACAAACTCTCACTTTTTACATAAATCTGTTTTATCCTAGTTAAACTGAATTTGCAGCCTCTGGGCCCATAACCAGTGTTAAGCCTGGGTTCCCCAACCAGGGTTAAAGAGATAAGCTAAACAGAATGTGCAGCTTTAGTCAGATAGGTACACAGATAAATGAGTGAGATAAGTTTGTATGTAAGTTAACATACAGTAAAAATAACAGATACGCTTGTGCTATCAAAAATATAGTTTATTCCATTTAAAGTTTATAGCATAGTCAAAATAACAGTCCATTAGTCATGTATCGTTTTAGTCATTCCATTCAAGGATATTCAATTAGCAAAGTCCATGTAGAATATCCAATGTCAGTTCACTTACAATAAATCAGTCCTCTCACAGTTGATAAATCAACAGTCCTTTCTCTCTCCCGTTCCAGTAGGGGAAAACGCAGTCTTCAATTCATCCAGTAATTAGGGATCATCAAGCCAGAGAGAACAAGCTGCCGTTATCTTGCTTCTTTTATGGTGTTTTTACAACCACTCCCTTAATTATATTCTTACAGTTAAAGTTACAGACACTTTAACTAATAAACCATGATAACATATTTATTATTTTACCTAAACCGGTTAGGGTAAACAATGTTATCCCTAACATTCAGCTCTGATCATTAGACAGGAATTTTGGAGGATTCTTTCCTTCTAAAAATTAAAAATGAAACAAATTAATTAATTTGCTAATCCAATAGAGGAGGCGGTGTGTGTGTATGTATGTGTTAATGATCATATATTCCTCCAAAAGATAAAACCACCATGGGTTGTAGACCTTAGCGCAATCCACATTTCATTAAACAGATCTGAAATACTGTCCTTTGAAGATTAGGAAGACTGATTAGATTTCCTCAGATTTCCATTCGAGATTTTGTGAGAGCTTACAGATGTCATATGTGAATCCTTGATTAATCTACAAGCCCCAACTTACAAAGAAAAATGATAGCAAAAAAGCCTACAAAACAAGTATCAGGCACTAATTATTAATAATCTTCCTCCTCCTCCTCCTCCTATTATTATTATTATTATTATTATTATTATTATTATTATTATTATTATTATTATTATTATTATTCTAATTATGTTTTCTTCTTCTTTTTCTTCTTCCTGCATGTGCAGGGTCCACTTTTCGGATCATTGAATGCCACTTTGCAGCACATAAGCAGGCCTGCAGCTTGCATATCTTTGCTGATGGTGTCTTGACATCTCTGTTTTGGACACCCGAGAGGTCACTGGCCATTGACTTCTAGTTGGTAGGCCCCTGATGGTGAACCTATGGCACATGTGCTAGAAGTGGCATGCACAGCCATCTCTGCCAGCATGCGAGCTATTGCCCCGGATCAGGTCCACTGCACATGCGCGCCAGCCAGTGATTTTCAGGTATCTGCCGTGCATGTGGGGGGGCATGTGCATAAAAGATGTGCACGCCTGCGCAGAGGTGCGAAGTGCATGCGGGGTCGCATGTGCATGCACAGAGATGCGTGGCATCTGGAGTTGTGCATGCATGCATAGGGGGTGGGGGTCCTGTGCACATTGCATTATGTATGCATGCACTTTTGGCATGCAACGACGAAAAGATTAGCCATCACTGTGGTAGGCAATCTTAGCCACAGTGGAAGGTGCTGCTCAATATTAATTATATATTAATATTAATCAAACACCTAAAAAACCAACATCTAAAAAACCCCTCTTAATTAGAGTTAGGTATTTGATTCCAGATATTCATAAAATTTGTTAATCTATCTTTTGGTACTTTCCAACCCTGAAAAAAGTAACAGATAAGCAAAGAAATCAGATGTTTTTCTATTACTTCAGTTGGCTTTCCGAAACACTCAAGCATGCTTGGTATATTTTATACCTTCCAGCTTTGACTATTCCTTTGACAAATAGAAATGCTAAAAAGCTGGCCTCCCTTCCATCCGCTGCCATGTATCTGGAAGCAAAGACCTCATTTTACCATCTGTACAGCACAGGTGTAGAGCTCTGAGTAAACGCCATACACAACCTGATCAACTTAGCATACTGCATGCATTGTCCTGCCCATGGGCCACTAATTTAGGAGACAGCTGTTTAGAGACAACCATCTGCATAGGCCTGGATAAAGAGGGAAAACTAAGGTCTCAAAGGGACAGACCCTTGAATGTGAGTAGCAGCTGACATAAGCTAATTTATTTGACATAGATATTAGCAGGTGCTAACCTGTCTCAAACTAGAGCTAATGAGACATTCACTCTTGGGATTTAGTCCAAAAGGCCATTAAAAAGCTTAGCGTTATTCTATCTAGTTTGCTAGAAAACATTGTACTGCTCTAGTTAGTGGGCAGGTATAACTCAGATTAGGCTTTTTCTATTTTTAAAAATAGATTATATATCTTCTAGTCCTCCTAATTGGTTTTAATGTGGAATATACCCATATAAGAAAAATATTATGCCAAAAGTACAAGTATGCCAAACAACCATTTTTCTTAGATTCCTAATTTATTGGGTGTGGAGAGAAAAGTTTCTATAGAACAGGGGTGTCAAACTCACTTCGTCACAGTGGTCTCACGTGATGTATTGGGACTTTTTCCCCATTCCCTAAACCGGGTGTGGGTGTGGCCAGTATGTGATGTATTTGGACTCTGGGCCGGGAGTTTGATAGCGCTGGTATAGAAAGTAGTATAGAAGGCACGTGAGCTCTTGTTGGAAATCTTTTGAAATAATGAATGGACTGTGGGCTAGTTCTGTAATTCATTACCAACATAGGGATGAATCTACTGACACTTTAAATAGAATCCATTATGAATTACCTTTTATATGTCACTGCAAACCCCTAGATGCAGGCAATCTTTGGTTTATTTGCCTTTGTTTAATAACTGTTCAAAGTTAGGATGGCACTGAAAAACAGTGACTTTTGACCAGTCCTCAAACAACCATTGCAGTGTCCTCACAGTCATGTGTTCAAAGTTCAAGTGTATTTATTTACAATGGTTGTGTGGTCTGGTGTCATGACTTCAAGGGGATTCTGACCAGCAAAATCAATGAGGGAAAGCCATGTAACAACTGCAACAGTAAAAGGTTGCAAAATGAGGCACAACTCACTTAATGACTGCTGTGAATTAATAAAAGTGCTTGAATAAAGATTGTTGAAACCTTAAAGTAAAGTGCAGGGTTCTGGTCCTGCACTTCTGATTGGCCGATAATAGCGATATCGAAACCGTTGACGACCCTGCTCCGACCATCACAACACTGCAGATTGAGACACTCCAAAAACCGCCGTTGACAGCTCGCGATATCGTGATTGAAACTAAACACGATCCCATTTTAGCACATGTCCTCAGCTGGGTAGAGCGTGGATGGCCATTGGACCAAATCCCTGACAACTACGTTCCCTTCAAAAGTCGACAGACGGAACTGTTTTCCCAGAAAGGCTGCATCATTTGGGGCGATAGAGTCGTTGTCCCAGAGCGGTTACAGCAAGCGGTACTGAGAACCTTGCACGATGATCACCCCGGCATCGTGCGCATAAAAGCACTCGCACAAAGCAGATCGAAGCCTGGGTAAAGACTTGTCAGAAATCCCAGGAAGTCAGCAATGCCCCACCGAAAGCAACCCCAACAGAATGGGAAACACCCAGGGGACCATGGTCCCGTATTCATCTGGACTTTGCGGGACCTACGAATGGACACACATTTTTATTAACAGTGGATGCCTACTCGAACTGGCTTGAAATCCATGAGATGAAAAATACAACAACTGAATCAGTCATCAGGAAATTGGACAGATTATTTGCAACACACGGACTACTGGACATTCTGGTATCCGACAACGGGCCCCAGTTTACCGCGCTTTCTTTTGAACAGTATCTGGCGGACCGCGGTATTTGCCATGCGCTAACTTCACCAGATCATCCTGCGGCCAACAGAAGGGCCGAGCGCATGGTACAATTCATCAAGAAAACCTTGCATAAAATGGACTATGGCGATATAGAAGACAAGATTAACTGGATACTCCTTTTGCAGCACATCACTCCACACAGCATCACCAACAAAACTCCTGCTGAGTTATTGATGGGACGAAAACTCCGCTCCCACCTCGACCGACTACACCCATCGTACGAACCTGAAAAACCACACGGATCCAATGGGAAATGCCATAATTTCCAGGTAGGCGACTTGGTTTTCGCGATAAACTTTTATGGCGACCCATTGTGGGTCGAGGCAGCTGTAATCTAAGTAACCAGACCCAGATCTTACCGAGTGAAATGTCGCGACGATAGAATATGGAAGAGCCATATTGATCAGCTGTGTTCAAGGCTGCAGTCTGGGGTCTGTGATTCTGGTGATTTCCAAACTGAGGGGGGAGGAGACGCCGAGGAGGCTGAGTTTGAAACGGTGGAAAGCATAAGCGGAAGAAATGACCGCTCAGACACAACATGTGAAGAAGGATCGGGGACAGGGGTAAACTCGCCTCAAAGGGATACCGAGGACATTAGTGGTAACGGAAGTTTAGATACAGAACCAGAGGCACCCTGTTCATCAGATAATGTCCTACCCCAACAAGACTCTAGGCAAATACCGAGAGGACAACATAAATTAAATAGACAATCAAAACAACCTGCCTACCTCAAAGACTACGTTACCGCACCCCTTAAATGGAACCCGGGGGAAGGGTTGTTGTGAATTAATAAAAGTGCTTGAATAAAGATTGTTGAAACCTTAAAGTAAAGTGCAGGGTTCTGGCCCTGCACTTCTGATTGGCCGATAATAGTGATATCGGATTGGTCCGTTCAGGAGAATCTGATTGGCTATTAACGAGCCTTTCTCATTGGTTAAAAGAGCTAACGTTCCTGTGTTTTCATTGGCTAAATACCCAAGAGCTTGCTTATATAAAGGGGGCTGTTGTGGCCGTTTTTAAAACGGTTGCACCATATTAAATAAAGAGTTGAAGTTCACTGTTCATCGACTCGTCTCCACTTCTTGCGCCACGCACAGAACTTAACAATGACCTCATTGCTCAGGTGTACATTTGGGTTGTGATTGTAAGACAAGGGCTACCTACACCCAGATTGTAGCTGTTGTTTGAAGAGCTGAGGTTTGTGATAAGGTTTGTGTAGGGTGTCGTGATTCACACAACTTTCCACAGTTTGAAGTGAAGGTATCAGAATACCGATGATGAACAATCCCTCAGTCCCGCCACCAGCCCTCAAGTTTCTTTACTCTTATTTGCTCTGAGATTTCTTTTTCAGGCTTTTTTTAAAGGACAAATCTAATCTCACTGATCTCTCACATTTCCAGCAGAGCTAATAACACAGTGGTGATGTTGACACATAATCCTACCAGAAAGCAAGTCTTTTGGCAACTGGCCAAGGGAGACAGAGAAGGATAATTCAATTTCATTGCAACCATACCTACCTAAGACTAGTATCATAACTTCATAGAAGGGCTATCAGATCTGGGCTGCAAAATTCCAGAAAAATACTAAATGGCCTCAGACAAATATAGAAATGTCATATTCTTTGCTTTCATCAAGCAGTTCTTTGTAGCTCAAAGTACCCATTGAGTGTTCTACATTGCAACAAATTTTCCCTTTGCATCCCTTTAGAGATGAATATTAAAACTTCTTTAGTAAATTAAGAATGAAATATAATGGAGAGTCTAAGATAGAACACAATGGGCTTAGAAGTATGCATAAAAGACATTGTAGATCAGGCGTGTCAAACTCAAGGCCCATGAGTTGGATCCAGCCTGTGATGAGGCTGAATCCGGCCCATGTGGTAATCCTGGAAACTGTAAGGGTCCAGCCCATGTCACTTTGCCCCAGCCTACCCCATCCTGGTGGGCCAGGCACGCACATAGGCCTAGGTCTCTATCACTGTGTGCAGAGCAACTAAAGTAGTCTGTGGGACTACAGTAAGAAAAATAGTTCAGACCTTCCAACTTTGTGAGATCTTTTTTTTCATGAGAAGTTGAAAGGTTTGAACTTTTTTTTTTTTTTTTTACTGTAGTCCCACAGACTACTTTAGTTGCTCTACATGTGATGGCGGTGAAAGGAGCTGGAAAGGTTAGTGAAGGGATGTGGGGGTGGGGGTGAGGTTTGGCCTGGCTGGCCTGGCTGAAGGGGCAGGGTGAATGGGGCAGCTCTGTACCCTCTGAATTGCTTTATCTTCCACCCACCCACCCCACCTCACATCGTTCTTTGTTCTTAGCCACTTCTCTTTGCTCACCGCTGTCACTTAGCAGAAGGCTGAGCAACGCACTGGTGCAAAGGCCAGAAAGCGAGGCGGTGGGGAGTGGAATGTGAAGCAAGGCAGAGGGCTGCAGAGATGCCCCCCATGCCCTATGCCAGCTTACCTGAGTGCCCCACCAGCCAGGCACTGAAGTGCCACAGCAAGACAAAGAAAGAGAGAGAAAGAAGAGAGGGGCTCTCCAAACTCTGTGTGTGTGTGTGTATGTGTGTGTGTATGAGAGAGAGAGCACACGATCCCTGCTTAAGTTGGGGCATTCAAGCTGCTAGCAGGGGGTGGGGAGGAGATACCTGAGCAGCCATTTTTCTCCTCATCCTCCCCACTCAAGCAGCAGTGGGCTCTGCAGGACAGCAGGGCCTCTCATTTCTCCCCCGGCGTGGCAAGTTCAGCAGCATCCATCTAAGCAGCCATGATTGCCTCTGTCTTAATATTTTATTCAAGACAATTTAAATACAGATAGTCTTCAGCTTATGACCACAATTAGAACGGGAATTTCTACTGCTAAGCAGGATGTTTGTTAAATGAATTGTACCCAATTTTACAAACTTTATTGTAACAATTGTTAAGTGAATTATCACAGTTGTTTCCACTACAAGGAAACTGGCTTCCCCTATTGACTTTGCTCATTAGAAGTTGGCTATGAAAGGCACAAATGGAAATCACATGACCTCAGAACACTGCAGCCATCATAAATATATGTCGGTTGCCAAGTGCCCAAATTTTGATCATGTGACCATGAGGAAGTTGTGGTGGTTGTATTGGTGAGGACTGGTCATAAATAACCTTTTCAGTATCATTGTAACTTTGAATCAACACTAAACAAATGGCTATAAGACAAGAGCTACCTGTACAGCATAAATGCGGTAAAATACCTTTATGGAGATCTACCAAACTAGAGGCTGGCTTATATAAGTTTCTCAGCAGTAAATGTCCCACAATAAAGCAAAATTCCATACATAGTCTCTGTCAGACATGTTCTGCTAGGTTTTCTTAAAGGTAATTAAAATGGTTTAATGTCAAATCCATCATGTCTTGAATGACTGATGTTGATTTCCAAGAAAGATCAATTACAGTACAACAACTGTGTTTTTTTTTCCTTTTCTTGATCTTCTTCTTATTTCCTGTAAAATATGGAAGATTTCTGCAAGTCAATTGGAAGAACTAGGAAAGAAAGGAAAGAACTAGTTCATTCAATAGTGACCAGGCAAAAAATAGGCTGGTCTCATAAACTATAAAATTATAGTAACAGCATGGAAGCTATTATTTAAATATGATTTATAGAAAGAACAAACTCTCAACAATAGTTTCAAGAGTTTATACTTTTGCAGCATAATTTTATAGCAAGGAATGGGACGTTAAATCAATGCACAGGATTAATAGTCCTGGGAACATGCTGAGAGGGATTGCCACTCTCTTAGAAGGCCACATTAAGTCCTAAAAAAGAATTCAAAACAGTGAGATACAGCCTAGGGCCCAATGAGTAAACTAAGGAAGGCAGTTCTAATGATCTTCAGACAATGGAGATAACAATACCAACAACTGACTTTCTCTTTTAAAAAGTATTGCACTCTTTGCAGGCTTGAAGGGAAAACCAGGCAAAACCTGCTCTTTGAAAGTGAATATGTACATTTAAATAGTTAGACATAAATTCAATGTGTCTGACAAGAAATACGAACAAAGAACTTCCATACAAATATATTTTATGTGATTTCCCCACCAATATCTGGACATTTAACAACTTTGTGTTTGTGATGGATGAGGAGAAACAATTCACACAAACGCAAAATATATCTTTGTATATGAGTGATGTTCTAAGATAAACCTCACATACTTATAACTAGAAATAGAACTGTTAGAATTGGCCTCTTTCTCTCTCATCCTGTTTTGCACAAATGAATCCATAATCTCTTGGTAAGCCCTTGACATCATGCATCAATGATCTAACCTTGGGCAATCGACAATAAAGCCCAAAGTTGCTTTTAATGAAGCAAATCATAAGTGGTAGGAAGAAAAAAAAGAGAAGAATTGATTGGAAGTGCCTGGTGTTGTACTGATACATAATTGATGAGACTCCTAGAATGGCATCAATAGCTACTAAATTATTCAGAACAGGCTCATTAGGGAAAGATTTCATTATGGGATAATTTAATTAAATGCTGGACAAAAAGAAATAGAAACCTTATGGTAGCAAACCCTTGCATTGACACTGATGATTTGAAAACTGAGTTAGAAAGAATCAAGTTTGAAAAGGAAGCCACTGTTCTTTGTAAAGATGGTGTAGGTTTTCAGACTGTTTTCATTGACTTGCAGCTTTGGTTCCATGGAAGCATCACAATTTTTCAGGCTTACATTAGTCAACATTTTATTCAATCTTTGCTATTTTAAGGATAAAGACTCTAAAGGATACCTATCCATAAAGAACCAGTTCAAGCCTTGTTAAATTGCTTTACGTGACATTCATTCTACTTAGGAAGGGTAACATTAGGCGAATATCTGAATATAGTAAAATGTTAGATGAGAATCTTTCTGAGCACTGTTGCCAGTGTTTTCCCACCCCCCACTTCCTGCACACACACTCTTCACTCCTATTAATGGCTTTTGCAAGGTAACAAATGTACCAAACTCATATCTGAAATAATTCATGGATTTGAATGTCTGAGAAAGTCCAAAGCATTGATTATTTTAAAGATGAGTACCATGTACCTTCCTTAAGTGGATAATGACATTTTTATGTATATATTTAGAACTAAAAGGATGGAAATAGAAATGGAAATATTTTCTACTTGCATTCCATGTTGGGGAATATTTTTAGCTGGCACAAAGCAGTGACGCAATAGTAAAAAAATTAATGACAATGAAGCATTCTTTTTTTTTTTTTGCCTACCTGATATAACAAATGAAAAATATAAATTCTTATCTGCTTTCATATCAAATATGAGAATGATTACATTTTTCAGTAAAAAGCACCCTTGAGTGCTAAACAGGATTTGGCAATGTAATACTGTACTATTAATTATAATAATTTTATGCTATGTCATTGTTTTACAGAAGAAAATGGCAAAGGTTTTCATAATACCTCATAATCCTTTGGATAAACAAATGCATATCAACAATACTGTGCATTTTTCAAATTTAGTTAGTATTATGAACCTTTAAGCAGAAATGTTTGGTTAGTATTATGAACCTTTAAGCTGATGACCAGCTGTTTCCTCCCAGCAGATATTTTTTCAAGATAAAATAGACAAGGTCAGTACATGCAAATCAGTAAATATTTTTTTAAAAAAGTGACAAACTGCATAAAATTAACATTTCTAGGAGGATTCATCAAATATGCTTAAATGTCTTTTAAACTTTTGTATTGAAAAAGCAAACATATGTTCAACATTTATGTATTATGTAAATCAAGCCTATTTCATAGGACTCTGTAGGATCACAAGATACTACTTGTGAAATTCCCTTCATATGATTTATGCTATGTTATTTGTATTCATGAATTCAGGTCTTTACAAGTAATAAAAACAAATCAACAAACCAAAACTGTGAAAAAAACAGGTTTAGTGACATAAATTTTACACAATAAAGTTAGATGGATAGATTCCTACTCAGCTCACCATACTGAAAAGAATTAAGATGCTTTCAAATAGCTGCTTCCGGGTTTGGATTGCACATATCAATGTGGTTCCTCTAAAGCAGGATTGTGCATGTGCTGTTTTTGCACATTGACATGACATAACCACATTCTAGTATATAAACATTGTGAACATTGATTTAACTAAGTTAAATTTAATGGGATTATTTTCAATGTATTACATTTTTTTTCTTTCCTGTTTGCTCATATTAAAAATGATAATTTGATTATAATTCTTGGAACAGGATTGAAGTTATACATAGGATTTTGGAGGAAGAACTTGCACATTCCTGCTGGCCTCTGACTGAGCTCTCTTGTTCTTAACACAAACTGTTGGCTATGTATAATGTTTTTTTAAAATCTACAGTCAGCTTAATTCCTCAAATTTCAGGAGGATTAATCCACAAATTATTAATTGTCACCATAGCAATTTAGTTTCCAGACAGTGCTTTGAAACAAATGCAAATCTAGAACCCAAATGCAACACTTTTAAGCCAGACAGTATTTCAGGCAGTTGCTCCTGAGTGCATCAAACAACTTGAAGAGAGTGAAGCATTGGACAACTCTATTTAAATATACATACATACATTGCATGAAAAATGTTCCATTCAACATAACTGGTTCTTATAAAGGATTCTAACTGAGTTGTATTCTTTATAGTTGCTCAATGATATATAGTGTTAAAAATCACCTATGAGTAAGTTAGACAGCTATATACATTTCTTAAATAAATATATAATAAAAGAAGTGCAGTTAGGATGCCAGCCTGAAGCAGATTTTAAACTAAACTACACTAAACTGAACCTAATCTTAACCCTAACACTACTCGAACTCAAACGCTAACCCTAACCCTAACCCTAACCCTAAACCAAACTAAACCTGTTCTAAAAAACTAATGTGGGGACTTCTTGTTTAACCAAGGAAATAGACCTTGACATCTGGGAGGAAGGACAGATCTTGTACTATTTGCTTAGATCGCTTTCACTTGATAACATCCATCAATGACATAGGTCAAGGGCATGAAATTGATTAAATACCAGGATGACTCAAATATTCTCCCATGTAATAGGCATTCTGACAGTTTTAAAACTCTTTTGTTTTGCTCAGCTACTGAATACTTTTTTCTTTTCCCAATATTGTCTTTTTTACATGCATATTTTACTTTTTTTTTCAATGAGAGCATATCCTATACATTGGGATATTTTTTTAAAGAATGTCTTAAGAAATTTCTTCATTTTCGTTCTAAAATTTAGTAAATTCCTTTTTGGCTTTCACTTATAAGGTGTCCAAATCTGATGTAACAGGAGGCAGAGATTCAAAAGCAAAGAACTGCTTTATTTAAATAGACAACCAGGATTAAAGAGCTGGAGGTAAGGTAAGAAAATGAGGAGGTACTACCTTTACCAGATCTGAAATACAAAAATTAGGTGCCACTACTTATCATTGGATCATACCCAGACTTCAAACATTTGCAATTTATCCCAAAAGACAGTTTTACTGTTTCTTTAAAAAAAATTTTTTACCTTACTTATAAGAGCCAGACCAAAGACTTCTGTTAAAGTTTCATAATTAAAATTCATGTTGTACAGAAAGATTCTCCTGCATTTTAAATTCACTTTTGGAATTTCTTTCAAAGGAGACAGAATTGGATGTGAAATGGAATATAATGGTTTTGCACTAATTGGCCAAGAGGTAGATGTCATTCATGCACCATCCTTGCACTAGCCTACAATCAGCTTGGCTTTTCATGCTTCAATAAAATCTGTAAGAATTTAATCATGAAGTGATTTTTCCCATGGGCTTTTTAAAGGAAAGTGTGAATAGCCAAGGAGACCCAAAGAACAAGGAAAAGCTATATAACAGAAAACAAACAGCAGTAGTGCCTTCTGCCTTTTCCAACACTAATGAAATCTTATTATAATGAAATTACAAAAAGAAATTAGAAATTCCCCGAAGGAGAACAAACGCCCATATGAGAAACTGCAAAGCAAATTTTTACACAGCATTAATTAAAATAGACAAACATTGACCTTCAAGATTTCTATTTGTACCTGGGGTGCCTAACTTCACATATTTTAGTGGTGCCTATATGATATTTTAAGCCAACTACATTTTAACCTTCCATTGTTATTTGAATTTAGAACATATCCTTAGTGTATTGTCCAATATATTCTGTGAATTTATAAAATTGGGTAGAGAAAATCATGATGCACTTAAGTAACGGACAAATCAATACTAATGACAACAAATTACTTGTATAATCAATGTTAAAAATTCAAGGACTCAATTTTTTAATGCTTCCTAAGAACTGTGAACTATGTCTTTGCTAAACATTGGAAATAAATGTTGAGACTACAATATTAAATTGAGGCTGTAATGTTTTTATGTTATTCTACTGCGCTAAAAAGAGTTAGAAGTCAATGCTTTTCTTTTTCTCTTCTCTTTTACCTGACACTTTTTCCTTTCTCCTTTTCTCTCCTTGACTTCCCATTACTTTCATTTTTATTTGTATTTTATGCTTTGATAAGTTTAATAAAACTATAATTTTAAAAAAACTTGGGAAATAAATATTGTATATAGCCAGGGGTAGGATTCAAATTTTTTTAACAACCGGTTCTGTGAGCGTGGCTTAGTGGGTGGGCGTAGTTTGGTGGTCATGTGACTGGATGGACATGGCTTGGTGGTCATGTTACTGGCTGGGCGTGGCCAACTCAACATCACTCACATCGAGGCATGCATTTCCTCGCCTGGCCTCGTGACTGTGGGGATGCTGCAACAGTCGTAAGTGTGAAAAATGGTCATAAGTCACTTTTTTTAGTGCCATTGTAACTTTGAATGGTCACTCCACACAAACAAAGTACCAGCAAAGGAGAAGAAAAAAACTCCAGAGAAGTTCCAGAGACAGGAAGTCCTGCCAAGAATGTAAGAAGGGTTAACGGAGAGGCAGTTTCTGTAAGCAACACCAGAATGTTTCCTTCCTGCCTTCCTCATAGGATTTCTTCTAACAACCAGTTCTCCGAACTGCTTAGAATGTTAACAACCAGTTCTAGCGAATAGGTGCGAACTGGTAGAATCCCACCCCTGTACATAGCACATTAGTAAAAACAAAGCATCTCCATTAAAAGCATTAAAGCAGCTGTATCTTTTGCACAGTTTATGCAGTTCTTTCCAAAATTTTCAAAGCAGCTATGGAAGCCTTGTAAATGATATGGCCACTTTAATGTTTTAAAAAGAGGTGCTTGTACTAAAGTTTTGCAGGCTTCACTGTGGCTTAAAAAGTAGTGTAAAATCCAGAAAACTTCTGGTTTGCAAGCTTTCGGTGGCGGCAGGGATTCGCGACCGCGTGATCCCTGCTGCGTTCGCCGCCAAGGTTCCCCCTATCCATTTGGATCTGGGGGATATAGCTGCCCCATAGAGGCAGCTGAAGACAGCGGGGATCTGGCAAGGGGTTTGGGGGTGCCGCAAACCCCCTCCCCAGCCAGCTAAACCCCCTTTTCCCGAGGCGGAGGAACGGCGGTCAGCAATGGCCACCACGAAGAAAACTGCAGCCGGGTAAGCAGGTGCAGGAGGGAGAAAGCCGGAAGAAAAGTGAAAGTTGCTTCTATCGGGACAAGACAGGAGAAAGTGACCTGGAACCTGGAAGGCTGCTAAGTATATATTGTTCCTTGTGAGAGTTATAAGCTGCGAATATTCTAAAAGGGAAAGTTTTTTCCTTGTTCTACTCTCCTTCCTAAAGTGACAGTGGAAAAAAAAAAGAAAAAGAAAAAACCTCTTGGCTGTGAGTGGGAAGGGAGAGTGGAAAAAATAAGAGTAAAATTTGAAAATAAGGAGAAGATTGCCTAGAATTGCAAAGAGTTTAAAAACTTCCAAAAAATATATTTGAAAAGGATTTGTGACTACTTTAACCCCAGAAAGAGAAAGTGAAGAAGAAGAAGGTGTCTAAAAGAAACAGTCTGTTTGGATTGTTTGGTGATTTTGGAACCTTTGGAAATTATTTCTGATTAAATCATCTGGGTGGTTGTTTGGGGAAACTTTTTCTCTACACAATGGCATCATCTATGGATGAATTGAAACTTATATATCAAAAATATGAAAGAGAAAAACAAGGAGGGGAAGATGGTCTTGGCACTATTTTTCAATACTTAGAAATGGTGGTTTATACTTATGTGAAGCAGAATAAGGAGGATGGGGACGAAGAAGAAGAAGAAGCCATCTTTGATGAACAAATGACTTTGACTGGAGAAGGGAAAAAGCAAGAGAAAAAGGGGAAAAGGTCTTTGAGATCTGGAAAAACAGCCCAAAAAGAGAAGAATAAGGTGAAAAGGGGGCATTGTGTTAAGAAACAACAAAAAGGGGGAAAGCAGAACAAAAGGGAAGTGGAGAGACAAGGGGTTAAAGAGGACAAGGAGAGGAAGAAGCAAGGGAGAAAGGAAGGGATGAGAAGTTCTAATAGTGGGGAGCAAGATGTTAAGAAGCAAAAGCTTTTTAGAGATAATGGATAAATTTTATTTGTTAAAGGGATTCTAGAAAGGTACATAAGACTGCATTTTTTATACTTGTATTTAGAAGTAATCATAGAAAATTAGAAATAATATGTAACTTAAAATGTGATAAAATATTTAACATAAATCAGTGAAATTTTTGGTTAAGAAAAGGGAGTATTGTAATGAAACATGATTTAAGATTGTGATGTGGGGTGGGGGGTGGGTGTAATAATTTTTGGAAAGCATAAGTGTTCCCACAAAGGCATGATATTTAATTGAAAAGGATAAAATGTTCAAGATAAAATTATTGTTAATATTAATGATTAGAATATGGTATACTAGCAAAATCTTTGTGAAATGAGATTTGAAGTAGAAGAAGGAGGAACATTTTAATGAAATATTGAGCTATAATATGTGATATGGGGGGGGGAATAATTATGGAAAATGGGGCTCCCATAAGAGTATGTGATTTAACTGAAAAGCAATGAGTTAAATGTTTAAGACCTGAATGAATATTAATATTAATGAATAGATTTGTATTATTTTTGATAATATAGTATAATTTTAAAATGTACCAGACAGAATCCCAATGTATGTTATGTGTTTTATATTAAGTATTATAAATAAAGGGGAAAGAGATAAAGGCATCATACTCCATATAGTGTATAGGAGAAGTATTTCTTCTTCTTTTTTTTAAAGAAGAAAAATAAATGGTTGGCTGGAATAGAATAGACAAAGAATAATAAATATTATGATATGAATTGAGAGGAGATAAATAAAATAAAATAAAATTGAGAAAATTTAAAGGAGAGAAGAAGTTATATAGAAAATTGAAAATGTTGATAAGATATGAAATGGTATGTAAAATGAATATGAATTTGAATTTGTGTCTGTACCAAGAGTTTTAACCTGGGACTAAGCAACTTTCAGAAAAAAGATTTTTTATGCTTTTATGTTTTGTGTTTATGTGTATTTATGTATTGTGTGTTTTGAAAAATAAAACTTGTTTAAAAAAAAAAGTAGTGTAAAATCCAATATACAGTATATTTATAATGTTAAACAACAGTCAGAATAGATGCCAGAAAGAAATCAAATTACAAAGGTAATCAAAAAGCAAATCCTTACCTGCCTGACTGGAAGTAAGCCTCATTATAGTCAATGGAGCTTACTTTTGGGTAGATATATATAGAATTGCATTGTCTCCAAATGCTAGTAGAGAGGCCATTTTTCACCCAGACCTAAGTACCTATGATAATGAAACATAAGCTATGAAGTTGATTGCAAAATAAATTGCAAGTTCAATGCCCACCTGACCAAAAGCTTATTTCAATTGTTTTAGAATAAAAGGCTTTTTGAAGCATCTGGTAAAATTAAGGTCTCTTGTTGGAAATCCTCTTTCTATTTGGAACTACAATTGTACTTCCTAAGTGATAATACAAATTAGAGATGGAGAAAATGTATTGGACTACTTAAGACATGGATATGTTCTCAGTTAGAATACTACAGGGAACCAGTGAAATTCTTATTGTTTTGTCTCAATTGGTTTAGTTCCTTGTCTGCTATGTATGTTGCTTTTATATTGTTTTTAAATAGTGCTGATTCTTGCAAAATCACCAATAGTTTTGAGATTTGGGGCTTTATTAATATATTAATAATTGTAACAAGTATTTTTAAGTTAATGCATGAAATAATTATTAATTGGGCTGGTGCAATGTCTCAGTGGTTAAAATGCTGGGCTGGTCAGCTGGAAAGCTGGCAGCGCAGGTCTGAAACCTGAGCATGTGACAGGATAAGCTCTCATCCTTACCCCAGCTCTTGCCAACCTAGCAGTTTAAAACCGTACAAATGCAAGTAGATAAATAGGTACCACTTTGGTGAGCAGGTAACAGCACTCTGTGATGGCCACATGACCATTAAAATGTCTTCAGACAGTGCTGGCTCAATGGCCTTGAAACAGAGATGAGCTGCACCCCCTATAGTTGGCAAAGACTAGCAGAGTAAAATCTGAAGGGACTCCTTTACCTTTTACCTTAATAATAAATTCCTCTTCAGTTTGGGGGGGGTCTGACTGATACTGTCTAGAATGTGATGGTACTATCATGTTATGTTACCTAAAACTCTTTGCATGTTGGTATTTTTGTCTGATACAAACTGCATCTAGGATACTGTATTCAGCCTCTTTCAAGATAGGCTTATGTGCAGTAACTATTAATCCACTAAACCAAATGCAGGTCCTG
This sequence comes from Hydrophis major, assembly GCA_033807585.1. Classification (NCBI taxonomy): domain Eukaryota; kingdom Metazoa; phylum Chordata; class Lepidosauria; order Squamata; family Elapidae; genus Hydrophis; species Hydrophis major. The sequence continues at coordinate 236,408,002 of CM066330.1, read as the reverse complement.
TTCATGGACAACAGACCATAGTTTATTTCTTCTGCTCCCAGTACCTGGCAAGTATCTTGACAAGCTACAATTCAAGTCTGGTAGACTGCATTTAGCTTGTTGTTAGGTCGTAAATTGTGTGGGTCTTGCCTGAAGCTTTAAAGAGTAAGACGTAATTGGATATCACTTTGGGAAGTTGAAAGTTGACAATGCAAACAAGAAGATAGACCCAAGGAGTCAATAAACATATAATTTCTATTCTTCCTGCACATAAACTGAACTGGCAGGGGTGTGACATTCCTAGCATTTTAACCCAGGAAAAAGCCTAATCCCTGTTTAATGGTCTTTGAATGGAAGTGGTCAGCAGTTTGGTAAATGTTTAAGTGACAGATTGATAGACACCAAGCTAACACTTTAATCCTGCCTGCAGGCCATTGGACCAGCAGAGAGCTTCTCTTTTACACTCCAAAATTTGGGGTGGAAGGCAGGGGGGATTTATTTCCAAATCAACCTAAAGTGAGAAGAGAAAGCCAAAAGAAGAACAAAATCAGCCCTGGATATTTACAGGCACAAACAAACAGATTTTTAAATATATTATCTGCTATATCTAGCTCCCCCCCCCATTACCTTTTACAAAGGACCTTAATTCTTAATCCTTTTTACCCTATTTCACTTATCTATTTAAATAACTTTGTCTACCAATTTTATCAGTTACTGTAGTTGTCCTGATTGATTCTATGCAATATTTCCATTTCATTAATTAAATACATAACTAAATAACACCAGTCAACCAGTCACTGCAGCATTTGCTTCTTCTTTGAGCTAGAAATGTTGCAAAACATATCCATAGAATTTAATCTGTTAATGTTACCCTTTCAAATAAGTCCTGCTTCTTTATTTTAAAACAGAGGTGGAGAAGTTTTTGATGGCCAGGAACTGCAATCAGTTGGGATTTATGAATTGATAAGTGGGTGGAGCCCAACGTGCATTTGGGTGGGATTTGAAGGAAAATTGTGGATTTGGACATATGGGTAGAGATAGGACCACTTATAGAATTTTGGATAGGTTCTATTGCCAGGGATCTATGGAGAGATGGTCCAATATTGTAAAACCTACTTTATGTGTCAGCTGGCAAAGTCAAAAGGGGAACATAATAAAATTCCTTTGAAAAGAACATCTTTACTCTCTATCCCTTTTCTAAAGTAGCTATGGATGTTGTAAGCCTGGTGTGTCAAAATTACTTCTGTAGTTCTTGTGGGCTGGCAGGTGGGGAGGAGACAGCAAGGATGCTCCTGCAGCATCCTGCCAGCCAAAATGGGGCACGGGGGCCTTGCACGGGACCCTCCCATGCCGCATTTTGGCTGAAGAGGCACCGCGGGCCAGTCATTTGCTATTTCCAGGCTGGCCCTGTGGGCCAGATTTAAGCACCCTGGGGTGGATCTGGCCCATGGGCCTTGAGTTTGAACTCCTGTTGTAAGCCCTTTGCCACAATGTAGTAAAGGCAGAAAATATCTTCTGGTTAACATAATAACAGACTTGGAAGAGTCCAACCCTCTGCTCAAACAGGAGGCTCTGTAACATTTCAGACAAGTGGATGGCTGTGACTGTGTCATTCGGTATGTTGAAGCAGTTCCATTAAGGAATGTGACTACCAGTGGTGGGATTCAATTTTTTTTACTATGGGTTCTGTGGCTGTGGCTTGGTGGATGTGGCATGGCTGGGTGGGCATGGCAGGGGAAGGATACTACAAAATCTCCATTCCTACCCCACTCCCGGGGGAAGATTACTACAAAATCCCATTTCCTCTCCACCCCACTAACCTGCTTTCCAGCTCCATTCTCCTGTGCAAGGCAACAAAAGAGACCCAGCCAATCAGCTGAGACTCGGGAGGCAAAGAATAGATGGGGGCAGGGCCAGTCAGTGGTGATATTCTGAACTACTCAAAATTTCCACAACCGGTTCTCCGAACTACTCAAAATTTCTGCTACCGGTTCTCCAGAACTGGTCAGAACCTGCTGAATACCGCCTTTGGTGACTACCCAAAGAATAGCAGAGGAGCTGATCAAAATTGGTTAATGATCTTGTGTATGTTTTGTATTTATATGCACTTATTTTATAAGCAATGCAGGGCCTATGGATAACAAAGCATTAATATTTATAAATAGCATCAAAATATATTCTAAATTAAATAAAAACTGCTGTAAACCACTTGTTGGAAAATAAGAGATATCCATAGTAACTAAAATTAATAAAGAAAAACATGAATGTTAGCAACAGAAAATACAAAATCCAAGGGGACAGGTAACTGCTATATAGGTGTGTTAAAGGTAAGTCTTCTTGAATCAAGCTTACTTTTGGTTCATGTACTTTCCTTAACAATAGTAATAGAAGCTATGATTACAATAGTACAGACATACACTCTTGTTATAGTTGGAAAAAGGAAAAGAACTTAAGTAGACAATCTAAATTTTTGCACTAGCAAAAGAAGTACGATAGTTTTTTGAACATATGCATCAGATTTTGGTCATATTTCCCCCTGTTGAAACTGGAAAAAATTTTGCCAACATATTTCTGCTGGAAAATATGTGTGTATGTTTAAAATACCTTACTCATTGGGAAATATTTTTTTTAGAAAAGAGTTTCTTCTAATGATTGACAGCTGTACTCAAACCATGAGGATTATAAGGGATCAAAGGGGATTTTCTCATTTATTTTCATTAACCCTTAAGTTAACACTTCCCATTTACTTCTGAATTCTACTTCAGTCTTCCCAATGTCCTTTAAATTTGTTGTCACATTCAGATTTCTGTGTGAGAGAGAATAAAAGTGTGCATATAGTATATATATGTATGATTATTATTTTTTTCTAATCTACATAGAAAAAATAAGTCGCAGTGCAATCCTATTCTTGAAATTTTTACTTACTTATTGATCAAATGTATATAGCTGCCCATTTTGTGATAAGTGGTTCTGGGCAGTGTGCAATATTGAATGAGGATAGGATATAAAAGTCCCCATCTGAATTTTCCAACATCTAAATAGGCCTCTGATGATTAACAGTCAAGGGATAAAATTAAAATATTATAAAATAAAAAGAATTACTCTCATTTGTACTGTCCATAGGGATGGTTCATTGTTGAATGTGCCATCTGGCAAATGTAATTTAAGTAAGAAAAAGTTTTTTCAGATATGATACCATGCTCACATTGCCTTCCCTGCAATCAGCTCATGACTTTTAGAATGTAGTTAAATCTATCTAAAAGCCAGTAAGTCATGTTGATTTGTGGGAAACAGATGGCAGCACTGTAATCTTTCTTCTTCAGAAAAGACTTGCTCAAAATTAGACATTTCAAGATAGACAGTCAAGGCGATAAAATCACAAAATCTACTTTTCCAGAGGGCGTGTTGCTGTAAAAAACAAAAACTGGGGGGGGGGGTACATATATGGTCTTCACTGGGGGTCAGGTGACATATATATTTAAATAATAACTCTAAATGCAGATTATGCAAAGAAGCAGGAGAAACGGCCTACCATACAGTACACTCAGCTCATGCAAACATTTGCACAAACTGATTAAAAACGGCAACCTAACATAATCATCAAAATTATTCACTGGAACATCTGTAAAAATTACCATGTACCAATAATGAAAAATTGGGTGGGAGCATCTACTTGAAAGATGAGCAGATTGAAATATAGTATTATTTCCAAATACAACACCAGATCTGGCTCATAACACACCAGATTTAACTATGTTTGAGAAAGAAGAAAGTGTGGATAATTCCTGTGGCAATGCCAGGAGAAAGTAAAATAGAAGAGAAAGAATTGGGGAAGATCACAAAGTAACAGATGAAAGATTATGACATAAACTGGCTTTGGTGGTCCCAGTGGTTATTAGCATAGTGGTGCAGTATCAAAACAATCTTGGACAGCACTTAAAAAATCTGCACATTGATAACATTTTCATTTGTTAATTACAAAAGGCTATGCTGCTTGGATCTGCAAATATACTACACTGATATGACATCCTTGTTTCTTGGGAAGAACTTGATGTGCATGAAGGCCAACACCAGCTAAAGAACCGGCAGTTATGAGCTCACATCGTTGTGTATGTAATACTTATTCCTTAGTTCCACTTGCACCTGTGCCCACCCATCCTTGCCCAACCACTTACACTACCCCCACTTTAGCGATGGTGTCTCCTCTCATATATATATATCGTATATATATATATGATATATATATATATATACGATATATATATATCATATATATATCGTATCAAAAACTTCCTTGGCATTCAATGAAACAAATGTCATCAAATCCAATGATGAAGGTATTATTGATGAACACAGAGTAGTGAATGAAAAAACTTTTGCACCTTGTCTTCCTGCAAATGGTGGCTTTAGACTGATGTCCATATCTCAAAGCTCTTCCTGCAAGATGCATCAGGACTCCCCTCTAGGTCAGACTGTTCCTTATTTGGCAAGTCAACCAATTATGTCTGACATTTCAGAGACATCTGGACTGCAGCATTAGTTGCTTTTTGGGATGTTTTGACTGGAACCCTTCAGTAGGATTTATTGTACTTTATAGTTTTTTATTTACCAATCAAACTCCACCTTTAACTCAGAATTGGTGCTTCAATCTCTTCCAAATAAAAGGAACACAAAAGAGACCTCCTCTGACCCTTGTCCATTACTCAAAGACTTAAAGCTCTGAAAGCCAAATAAAAATTGCTTGTTCATAGGGAGAAGTTTTAGAGAAGGTTAAAATTAACAAAACCAGCTAATCTGAGATGGTCAAGAATGGGTAGATTTGGGGCCAATCAACCGAGTACTTGGTTTTCCAGAGCAGCGACTAAGGCATGGCTATGGAAGGGACGGTGCTGGCGGAATTTGTGAATAAAACAAGATGGCTGAAGAGACTAGAGATGAAAAGAAACTGATTGCCAAGTTTGAGCTGGAGAGAAAGACTGAACTCCGCTTTGAAGTTGAGGCTTCACAAACTGTCCAGCTGAAACTTATGACAGGCATTGCTGAAATCTTTGGAACTGAGTTGACACGAAACAAGAAATTTGCCTTTGATGCTGGTGCTAAAGTTGCTGAATTTACCTGACATGGTTGTTCTGTGCAACTAACTGGCCGGACTGAAGTAGCCTATGTCTCCAGAGATACACCCATGCTTCTCTACCTCAACACCCACACAGCTCTGGAGCAGATGCGGTTGCAGGCTGAACATGAAGATGAGCGGGGACCTTGGGTAATGGTGGTGGGCCCCACAGATGTAGGCAAGTCAACGGTCTGCCACCTGCTGTTGAATTATGCTGTGCGTCTTGGATGCTGACCCACATTTGTGGAACTGGATGTAGGCCAGGGCTCAATTTCAATCCCAGGGACTATGGGAGCACTCTATATTGAGTGACCTGCAGATGTTGAAGAGGGATTCTCTGTTCAAGCCCCCTAGTTTACATTTTGGGTCCTCCACACCTGGCACAAACATCAAACTCTATAACAAAATCACCTCTCACTTGACTGATGTGTGTAATCAATGCTGTGAAGTGAACCGCAGAGCTTCAATCAGTGGTTGTATCATCAATACTTGTGGCTAGGCAAAGGGATCTGGATATCAGGCACTTGTGCATGTTGCTTCTGCTTTTGAACTTGATGTTGCTGTAGTGTTGGATCAAGAATGCCTCTACAATGAACTGAAATGAGATCTGCCTCACTTTGTTCGAACTGTGCTACTTCCCAAATCAGATGGAGTAGTAGAGCATTCTAAATATTTCTGGTGGGAGATTCGCGATGACCGCATATGTGAATACTACTATGGCTTCTGAGGATGTTTCTATCTACATGCTTTTGATGTCAAGTTCTCTGATGTTAAGATATATAAAGTGGGAGCTCCCACTATCCCTGACTCATGTCCGCCTCTGGGCATCTCACAGGAAGATAATCAACAAGCTAATCCTAGTTACACCTGGCCATGACATGGTTCATCATCTATTAAGTGTTAATACTGCTGATGGCACTGATGAGAGCATCTCTGAGACCACTATGGCTGGTTTCATTGTGGTAACTGGAACGCCAAGTGTTCACAGTGCTTTCACCAGCACCACACCCATTGCCAAAGAATTTCCTGCTCATCATGGACATTTGTTTCATGGATCTCAAATAGTGTCCAGACTGGAAAAGCTCTACCAAGTTCCCAGTAGCTCTTTTACAAATAAAATTACAGTTTTAAATGGAATAATTGCCCCCCAAAAGAGGCATAAGTAATGAGTACAATAGAAGTTGAGTTATTTGAAAGGGGAAAATCAGTTCTATTTTTTTTTTATCAGTCATTAGATAGAATTCTCAAACATTAATTTGAGAAGATTCATAGATTTTGGCTCATGAATAACTATAATAGAGTTGCGGACTAGCAAATTGTTTAGTTTGCCTTTTTCCTTGAGCCTCTTTTTCTGAAACTGGGATTCAACTGACTGAGCACCTAGAATGTCAAGTCCCCCTATTTCTTTCCTGCCCAGACAACTAGACAGCTACTTGTCTGAAATGGTATTGGGTCTCCTGTAATGGAATGCATAGAAGAAAATGATTCATATTTATAAAAAAAGAAAAAAAACTGAACTTCACTGAGATTTTTGTAACCCTTCCCCCCAGAGTCTACTGGTGTTGGGTGGCCAATAAATATAAATAAAAGAACTGGTTCCTGTTAGGGATAACATTGTTTATCCTAACTGGTTTAGGTAAAATAATAAATATGTAATCATGGTTTATAAGTTAAAGTGTCTGCAACTTTAAATATAGGAATGTAATTAAGGGAGTGGTTGTGAAAGCAACATAAAAGAAGCAAGGAACGTCAGCTTGCTCTCTCTGACTTGATGATCCCTAATTACTGGATTCAAGACTGCGTATTTCCCTACTGGAATGGGAGAGAGATAAAGGACTGATTTATTGTAAGTGAACTGACATTGGATATTCTACACAAACTTTGCTAACTGAATATCCTTGAATGGACTGACTAAAACGATACATGATTAATGGACTGTTATTTTGACTATGCTATAAACTCTAAATGGAATAAACTATATATTTGATAGCACAAGCGTATCTGTTATTTTTACTGTATGTTAACAAACACACAAACTTATATCACTCATTTATCTGTGTGCCTATCTGACTAACACTGCACATTCTGTTTAGCTTGTCTCCTTAACCCTGGTTGGGGAACCCAGGCTTAACACTGGTTATGGGCCCAGAGGCTGCAAAGTCAGTTTAACTAGGATAAAACAGATTTATGTAAAAAGTGAGAGTTTGTGTTGTTATACGTTACAGTAAACAGACAGCTGTGTTTTATTAATTATAGTTTTATATCCATATAAAGAAAACATGGCACAAGTCAATCTACAAATTTTTTCCCTTATATCCAAGCTGGATGGAACAAACTATGTATCATGATCTATGAAATGTAGTCTACTTCTACGAAGAGAAGGTCTGTGGAACATAATTGAAAACCCACCAAACGTACAGGAATGGGATCCAGAGATTGAGGAAGATAGACAAAAGATAAAAGAATTTAAACAAAAGAATGAACAAGCTATTTGCATAATAGGACTAACACTAACTGACCAGCAACTTGTTCATATCCATGGAGAGCAAACGGCTGTTGGGTGTTGGCAGAAGCTGAAGACGATTTATGTTCGAGATAACGTTGGTGCTCACATAAATCTTACACGGAAGCTTTTCAGGACGCATCTCCAGACGAATGGTGATATGCTGACTCATTTGAATTCTATAAAAAGCATTTTTCAAGAACTGCACGAGAAAGAGCTTATTTTCTCTGAACTACACCAAGTCTACATAATTCTATCATCACTAAATGAAAGTTATGATAACTACGTCACTTCTCTTGAAATTTTGCCAAAGGAAAGTCTAACTTTAACTGATATAACTGGCAGATTGATTGAAGAGGCAAGAAGAAGACTTGAAAAATATCAGTTAAGGAGGGAGCAACCTCAAAAAGAAGATAATGAATCTCCTACTGCATACACAATTAAAAAGTGTTTTAATTGTGGAGGAAGAGGACATTTGGCAAGATTTTGTAAAAAAGCAAAGCGCCAGAACGCTGGCCAGAATACTAAAAGTCATCAAAAGATAAATAAAAATTTAGAGTTAGCCATGTATAGTAACGGAGCTGTAAAAAATAATTTATGGGTGGTTGACAGTGGAGCATCCCACTGTATAACAAATGAAAACAAAAATTTTATTAAAATGTCCAAGAGTACACAGCAGATATCATTAGCCAATGGCTGGAAACTGAAAGCTAAAGGTCAAGGTATAGCATATTGTTCTTTCATAAAACAAAAGAATGTAAAAATGTTATATTTACCACAACTTAAGTTTAATTTAATTTCAGTTAGAATTTTGGTTAAACTAGGATATGTAGTTACCTTTAAAGGAGATAACTGCATAATTGAAAAAGAAGATAAGAAAATTACTGCATCTTTAAGAGGTGAATTATATGTTTTAAATGATAATGGTTTAGAGGTGGCTAACATGGTTTATGATAATAAGAAACCTCATGATGAATGCATTCACTTGTTACACCAACGGTTAGGGCATTTAAATTTTAAAATGCTTAAGAGAACTATTCAATTATCTAAAGGAATAAGTTTGAAACCTTGTAATAAGTATTTGCAATGTTCTATTTGTAATCAAAGCAAAAGCAGGGTCATACCGGCTAATAGAGTTGATGGATTTACTACCAAAGAGCCTTTAGAAGTAGTATTTGCCGATTTAATAGGTCCGAAAAAACCTAGTGCACATTCTGTTTAGCTTGTCTCCTTAACCCTGGTTGGGGAACCCAGGCTTAACAGTTCCTCAAAACTGTATCCAAGTCTCATTTGTTGTTTTTCAGGAGAAGAACTAAACCTACAATTTAGCATTCCAAATTCAGAGAATTATGATTAAAAGGATTGATCATCTAATATACTTTGAATCAGAGGTGGTATTCAAGAGATGCTGACCAGTTCTGGAGAACTGGTAGCAGAAATTTTGAGTAGTTTGGAGAATTGGCATATACCACTTCTGACTGGCTCCATCTATTCTCTCCCTCCCGAGTTCCAGCTGATTGGCTGGGTCTTCTTTTGTTGTCCTGCACAGGAGAATGGAGCTGGAAATCAGATTAGTGGGGAGGGAAGGGGGATTTTACAGTAACCTTCCTGCAAGAGTGGGGTAGGAATGGAGATTTTACAGTATCCTTCTCCTGCCACGCTCACCATGCCATGCCCACCAAGCCACGCCCACAGAACCAGTAGTAAAAAAATTTTAATCCCACCACTTCTTATGAATATATAAAGCAGATTAAAATATGTCTATGCCATTGCATTGTTAAAATTACTTCTGCCTTACTGCCTTTAAGGAAGTGAGGCTCATATTTCCCTGCCCAGAAGCCAAATATATGCCGAGGATACATATTATAGTTTGATCTTTGGTTTATTTGTCATATGATGTTTTTAGTTTCCAAAGATCTAGAATTGTAGAATGTCTGGGCTACCCAAATATGGACAGCCAGGAAATACTTTCATGGAATTGATAAATTGTGTGTCAAAATCCAACACTTTCAAGGGACATCTGTAATAATTTACAGTTTTACATATATAGTAATATTATTCATATCTCCCTAATTTGTTTCTCATTTCTAATATTAGCTTACATTCTGAATGGGAAGTTCCTCTACCTTAAAACAATTTGGAGTGATAAGTTCCAGATCTATTTTTTTATACTGTAAATAGATTATTATCCCCTGTATAAAATAATGTTATTTATTGAGCCTACTTTGGTTTTCGGTCCAGGAGTTCTCAAATGTCATCACTAGCAAAGAAAACATCTGTTCACAATTGAACTAAAAAAATTTTTTGGGGGAGGGCAGCCTAAACTTAAAAGGTCATGGCATATAATTTTATTTCAAATTTATTAAAATTTCAAATTTTAATAATTTGAATTGCACATTTTTTTTAACATATGGTACATTTAACATAATTTTTGAGATCAACAAACATTTGTTCATAGGCTTAATATGGGCAACAAGATTGGGACAATGGCATTTTCAAAGGATTAGCTTTGCAAAACACATATGGCAAACACTCTTGTTATATAAAATATAAATCAGCCCTAAGAGAATGCTTTAACTAAACTTGCTATCACTAAACACAGGCAACATTCTGATTGCTTTGTTGTTCCTTTGTGACATAACACCCGAAAGCACCTTCTAGCTTAGCAACCTTTTAAAGGACGATGTTATGATGTAGGTTTTAATGCACTTTTGTTCTCTCTAATTATAAGGAAGAGTGGATGGGAAGGGCAGGTGCTAGGTAAGAACAAAGCTGTTTGCTTCAATAATCAAAGCTGAATACACTGGATATCAGGAGAGAAAAATAATTGTTCCAGTAAACCTGGAAATATAGTTTAATAAAAAATATAGGGCAATTCTCTTACTCCAGACATCTGCCAAGATCAGCTAGTATAAAACAGTTTCCTGAATAGGATGGATCATCATTATTGAATTTAGCATTATCACAAATCTGATCATTGTTAGCTTGAGTTTCATATTTTTTTCTATTTTCCTTTCCTATTCCCTTCTTAGTTTTCCCCAAGAGATCTTTGTCTAGACAGTGACCTAGGAAGGGGGTGGGAGTAGTGTAGGTGGTGGATGGGCATATGGGGAGAGAAGAATGAGAAAAGACGACATGACAGGGGGAAGGGATTTGCTTTTATCTATAAAAGCAAGATCCAGAAATCTGCTTTTTTTAAGTTCTTGCTTTTTTCTTGAAAGTGAAATTGGACAGAGACGAAGGCTCATTTATCTGTGCAGAAAGACATTTAAGAGAAATTAATTCTAGACTCACAGAGTTGGATTCGTGGCCAAAGCTTGCCCATTGACATCAATGGGACACATTAATCTTCATCCCACTCTAAGTCTGACTGTGTCTGGGTTCAAGGCATAGAATTCAAGGACTCAGAATTACAAGCACAGTTACAAGTATGGCAACTACAAAAGCCATTCATCCACAGTGCTTTGTCCTGGCTTCAGTGAAGAGAGAAATGGAGAAGCAGTAGTAGATTGACAGCAGCTATATATGCCTGATGCAGGCCTGATTGGATTCTATACAGGTAGTTCCTGAATATGATCACTATTGAACTCATAATTTCTGTTGCTAAGTGAGACATTTGTTAAGTGAGTTTTGGTCCATTTTATGACCTTTCCTGCCACCTTTATTAAGTGAATCACTGCAGTTGTTAAATAAGTAACATGGTTGTTAAGTGAATCTGGCTTTCCCATTGACTTCGCTCATCAGAAGGTTGCAAAAAGTGATCACATGGCCCCTGGACCCAGCAACCATAATAAATCTCAATTTTGATCACATGACCATGGGGATACTGCAATGGTCTTAAGTGTGAAAAATGGTCATAAATCACTTTTTTGTAACTTCAAATGGTCACTAATGAATTGTTGTAAGTTGAGGACTACCTGTATTCCTCTATGTATGTCTGCAAGTTTTCTATTCCTGCTATTAATATTAGATAATGTAGTAAAAGACTTAGGAAAAATAAATTGAACTTCCTATAATGACCTAAGAATAAGCCTCAGGGTATTTTCCTACCTGAGTTATTGACTAGAGAAATGTTTTCTTTTTACGTTAATGCTTCATTTCTTATTAATAAATACCTTTTAAATGATAAGCATAGGAATGTGAGATATAAGTCCAGAGATTGGTCATATCTTAAAATATTTTAAGCAGGGTTCAAAGAAATTCATTTAGTTTGTAGTTAAATATAATTGCATCTGATTTTTAACTAATCAGAGAAATTGAAATTCAGTAATAGAAATTGAAATAATAGAATTCTTTATTGACCAAGTGTGATTGAATACACAAGGAATTTGTCTTGGTGCAAATGCTCTCAGTATACATAAAAGAAAAGATACATTCGTTAAGAGTCAAGAATTATCAGGTACAACACTTAATGATAGTCATAGGGTACAATAAGCAATCAAATCATTTGCAAGTCATATGTTTATGGATTTTACACTGCATTTTCCTAAGTATTATGTTGAAAATTTCTACAACATTTTGTTTTAAAAAGCAACATAAAAAATATATTAGGAAAAAAATGTTTGCAAAAATTGTGTAGATTCAATTTTTTTAACCAACTGTAATGCATATGTCTAGAGCATAATGTACCAAAAGTCTGACATATTTTAATGTAAACTTTAAAACTTTCCAATTTCACCTTATCTTCTCCCAGACTGGGGCGTTGCATCTTGAAAAATCCTTTATCCTTTAATTTTAGCATCTTTTAGGAGATAATACTGACTTGTACCATTGGCTTCCATCACCAAAAATATGTATACATCAGAAGTTCCATTCAGGAGTATCAGCCAAAAACGACTGAGCACTGAAAATTGAGGCTATTGATGTTTTCTATAAATATATATGAACTTATTTCCTCCCTAGTGATGTCTAAACTAAATATGGTACATAAAATAAATGTTCTGTGTCTGCCTAAGAAAATACCACAGTAGCTGCATATCTCATAAGAAATCCTGTAGATTAGAGGCAAAATTAAAAGTAGTTAAACCCCAATTATCAAGTAAGCTTGATTCTTCAGAGGACAAAAAGAAAGGCTATGCTGTGGCAATTATTCTAACAGAGGGAAAGGAATGTTAGTAGTTATATAATTTAAAACTGCACAGTTATTTAAGAAGGGGAAAACTACATTTGTTTAGAATCAGGGGTAAATTATAAGCCTATAAAAGCTTCTGGATGAAATTCTCTATATGGCTTAGCATTTCCACACAGGAGAAATCTTATTTTGGTATAAATGGTAGCATTGCAAGAATAGATGTTGCAATTAGAATAGAAATGGGCAAGTTAATTTCTTACAGTTTAATGAAAACTTTTCATTTACTTATTTCAGTATGTATGTATGTATGTATGTATGTATGTATGTACTTAAGTTTGAAGTATAAACTAAATGAAGCTTCAAATTAAATGTTTCCTGTCATGTCCGTCGGTAAGGAGACCAGGAGGCGGTGGTCCCCGGAACTGATCTGGCTCCAAGGGAAAACTTGTGGCTTTTTATTCTCAAGCCACGGCGGCCGCGGCCAATGGCACCGCTTTGAATCTCCTGCGATTCGTATCCACCAATCGCGGGAGATTCTCAGCGGGCCAATCAGCGCGGCTCGCTAAACCAATCAGATCACCCCACGCTTTGACCAATCAAAACGCGGGGTTTCAAGAATGCAAATGCAGGTACAGAACACCCCTCCCCTCTTGGTTTGGTCCTACGTGACGTAGTCCCATAAGTAGGCGGGGCTCCGTACTTGCCCACTGGACTTGCGCAGGTCAGTCGTTGGTTGGCTCCCGGCCGGTTCGGTCGGGTTCTCTGGGTCTCTCAGCCTCGTTGATGGAACCGCCTGGTAGGCCTTGCCGGGCCGTTTGTTGCAGCTCCCTCCCAGTCTACCCGGGCTGGTTGAGCTGTGGTTTTCGCCGCTCCCGCCCGGTCTTTCCGGGCTGGTCGAGCTGGCCTGGCTGCTTCTCCTTGGTGAGGCTTTGAGCTGGTTGCTTGCTGGTGAGTATGGTTGGTTTCCTTCTGGGTTTTGGCTCCCGGGGGAATTCCCTCCCCTCTTGGCTTGTGTTAAGGGGATTTTCTGTGTCTGGTTGCGTGTCGGTTGTGTTTCTTGTGGCCGTTCTCAATCTTATTTGGTCGATGTGGCATTTCCACACTCGTCCATCAGTTGTTTCCAGCCGGTATGAGCGGGAACCTGTCAGTTGGGTTATGGTTGCTGGTACCCATAGTGGGTCTCCGGTTAGATTTTTTGCGTAAATGGCATCGCCTGGCGGGTGCTTGCTGGAGGAATTTGGGGGGTTTTCTGGGTTGTATGTGGGGTGTAGTTTGTCGAGTGGGGACCTTATTTTCCTCCCCATCAGTAGCTCTGCCGGGCTTTTGTTCGTTGTTGTGTTTGGGGTTATATGTTGGATAAAAAGCATTTTATTTATTTTGTCTTGGATTTCCCCGTGTTCAATTTTCTGGATGGTTTTTTTTGTGAATTGAACCATCCGTTCCGCCCTTCCGTTCACCGCCGGATGCACCGGAGCTGTCAGTGTGTGTCGTATGCCCCGTTCCGCTAGGAATTTTTCAAATTCCAGCGAGGTGAATTGGGGCCCGTTGTCCGACACGATGACATCCGGGAGGCCGTGGGTTGCGAATAGTTTGCAAAGTTCCTTGGTTACGGCCTCTGTGGTGGTGGATTTCATGTTGCTTACCTCCAGCCAGTTGGAGTAAGCATCTACAGTTACGAGGAATGTATGTCCCTTGGTAGGCCCGGCAAAGTCTATATGGACCCTAGACCAGGGTCCCCTGGGGGTTTCCCATTCCAGGATCGGTGCCGCGGGAGGGCTCGATCTGGTTTCTTGGCAGCGTTGACACCTTGCCACCCAGGCCTCGATTTGCTTATCCATCCCTGGCCACCAAGCGTAACTTCTGGCCAGGGCTTTCGTTCTAACTATGCCCGGGTGCCCCTCGTGTAACAACCCCAATACCTTCCCTTGCAGTTTTTCCGGGATAACCACCCTATCCTCCCACAGTACACACCCTTTTTGCAGCGAAAGTTCCATTTGCCAGTTCCGGAATGTTTTGAATGCTTCGTCGTTGTCCTTTTCCGGCCACCCTTTCTCTACCCAATGTAACACCCATGCCAGACGTTTGTCTTTATTGGTTTCTCAGGCAATGTCTGACGTGGTTATGGGTAGATCGGGCAGAGTCTCTATGCTGAGGGTGCTCGTTGTGGGTGCTGGGTCGGTGTCTAGGTCAGGTAGTGGTGAGCGGCTCAAAGCGTCTGCATGTGTAATAGTCTTACCAGGTCGGTGTGTGAGCCGGTAGCTGTAGGCGGCAAGGAATTTGGATCACCTTGTCATCCTGGGAGATAAAATGTTCGGGGTGGCCCGGTTCCCTGCCAGGATGCCCAGCAACGGCTTGTGGTCTGTGATGATTGTGAAGGTGCGGCCGTAGAGGTACTCGTGAAACCTCTTCACTGCTGCGATGATGGCTAGGGTCTCCTTGTCCAGCTGGCTATAGTTCCACTCCAGTTTGGTGAGTTTCCTGGAGAAGAAGGCGATGGGTGCTTCTCTTCCATCTGGGATTGTGTGGCTGAGGACGTCGCCGACGTCGAAGAGTGAGACGTCGCATGTGATGGCGAGTGGTAGGGTCTCATTGTATTGGATGAGGATGGCATCCGAGGTGAGCAGGTCCTTGGTTCTCCTGAAGGCAGCTTCCTCGCATTTTCTCCAAGTCCAGGCAGCCGCCTTGTCCAAGAGCCTATGCAAAGGCTCCGCCGCGGTCGCCTTTTAGGGCAGGAAAACATTGTAAAAATTAAGCAGTCCCAGAAACACCTGCAGTTCTGTTTTAGTCCTGGGTGTGGGAGCCTCCTTAATGGCTCTGATTTTAGTTTTGGTGGGGTGGATGCCGTGCCAGTCTAAGAGGTATCCCAGGAACTCGACCCACTCTGTGTAAAGTTGGCACTTTTCCCTCTTCACTTTTAGCCCGGTTTCCTTGAATATGGTTAACACCTCCCTTAGCTCCCTCTAGTTCTCGCTGGTTGGTTGCCGATACCAGCACATCGTCGAAGTAGGGCACTTCGACTCTTGCCCTGCAAGAGTCTCTCCATGAGGCTCTGGAAAATTCCAGGCACCACGCTGACTCCACGCTGACTGGAGTCGGTTACATCGGAAAGCTCCCGGATGGGTGACTATGGTTTGCGCTTCCGTGGTTTCTGCGTTGACCGGCAGCTGTTGGTATGCTTGGGTCAGGTCGAGCTTTGCAAAAACCTTGCCTCCCCCAGTGAGTGTAGAAGGTGCTGCACTACTGGGACGGGGTAGGCGCTTTGTTGCAAGGCGCAATTTAGGGTGGCCTTATAGTCCCCACAGATTCTTACCGACCCATCGGGCTTGACTGGGGTGACTATTGGGGTCTCCCACCAGGCATGATCAATTGGTTGTAGGACCCCTTGCTTGACAAGCTTGTCAATTTGCTCGTCAATTTTTGGCCGGAGTGGAAAAGGTACCCACCATGGTTTTAGGCGTCTCGGGGGAATGTTAGGGTCTAGGCTGAAGGAGATGGGGGGCCCTCGGTACTTGCCTAGGGTGCCGTCGAACACTTCCTGGAAGTCCCGTGCCAGTTGCTGCTCCCAATCGGTCTCGGTGATGTGGTTGATGCCCGTGACTTCGATGCCAAGTGGCGCGAACCACCATTGCAGTCCCAAAAGGCTGGGCCGGTCTCGGTCTACGATTGTTAGGGGAAGCTTTGCCGTGTGGCCTTTAAATGTTACTTCGAATTGTCCGGTTCCGACTACCGCGATGCGGTTTCCCTGTTAGTCTTTGATGATTAGTCTCTGGTTCTCCAGTCCCTTCTTGTGGATGGTAGGCACCAAGCGTTTGATTTCTTGCCAGGCGACCATGGAGAGGTAGGACCCGGAATCCACCTCCATCCTGCATGGCTTGCCTTCGATGCCTACCTCCACATAGACTTTTCGGGCGTTGGTGGTTGATGCGTGGCCAATGATGACCGTCTGGTGGGTTTCCTCCTTCCGCCGGGTCTCTCCGCCTCGTCGGTTTTCGCCCGCTTCGGTCCCATCGGCTGTCAGCTGGGCGATCTCTGGCTCTGGGGGGTGTGCTGTCCCGTCTCCGCTCGCTGTGGTCCCGCCGTCTGGGGCTGTAGGCTTTCTTTAGTCGGCAGACGCGGGCAATGTGGCCCTTTTTGTCACAGTGCCGGCAGACAGCATCGAAGAACCGGCACTCGGATCTAGGGTGGTCGCCTCCACAACCGGCACATGCGGTCCCCGACTTACGACCCCACTGACTGCACTGGTCGCGTCCTGCCTGGAGCCGGTGGATTTCCTCCTCCTCGTGCGAAGTGTCGGAGGCGGAGTGGAATTCGCAATGGTGGGTGGTAGTCTTGCGGTGACTTGCTTCCTGTTGGGCCTCAGTCGCCCGTCCAGGGTTGTTGTTCACAGTGCGGTCCGGTCTCCGCATGTGGTCTCATGGTGCGGTCCGGTCTCCGCATGCGGTTTGCTGACTGCCTGGTGGCCTTGGCTGCGGTGGCTTCAGCAATGGCATCGGCGAGGGCGATGTCACCTTTGGCCATCAGCCGACTCTGTAGGACTGGGTCCCGAAGCCCGAGCACGACTCGATCCCGTAGGGCCTCGTCCATGTCGGAGAACCCGCATAGTCCTCCTAGGTTCCGCAGCTCCGCAACAAAGTCACTGAGGCTTTTGCCCGACCTCTGGTCCCGCCGATAAAACTCGTGCCATCTGATGAGGGTGGGTATGGCGGGGGCGTAGTGTTTTCAGAGTAGGGGTTCGAGGTCGGCCCAGTCCATCCCGGTGACGTCAGTGGGTTTCGCTAGGGCTTTTTGCCATCTTGAACACTGCGGGCCCGCAGTGTGTCAGGAAGACGGCTCGTTTCTTCGGCCCGGTGGCGTCCTTTATGTCGCTGAATTCGAGGAACATGCGGAATCTGTCCGTGTAGGATTCTCAGTCCTCGCTAGCGGGGTTGAAGGGCGTGGGCAGAGCGATGCTGGCCATCTCGTCGGTCTTGCTTCTGTCAGACACATGCTTGCTGGGGTTCAGAATCGGGATGCCATCCTCATTGCCAGTGTCGTGTCCGTCGGTAAGGAGACCAGGAGACGGTGACTAGGTTTCAGCTCTTTATTGGTCCCCGGAACCGATCTGGCTCCAAGGGAAAACTTGCGGCTTTTTATTCTCAAGCTGTGGCGGCCGCAGCCAATGACACCGCTTTGAATCTCCCGCGATTCATATCCACCAATCGTGGGAGATTCTCAGCGGGCCAATCAGCGCGGCTCGCTAAACCACTCAGATCACCCCGCACTTTGACCAATCAAAACGCGGGGTTTCAAGAATGCAAATGAAGGTACAGAACATTTCCCAATGTCACATATAGAGTATAAATTATTTCTCAAGCTATTCTTTTCACTGGAAGGAGAATTTCATGTCAATGGAAGCTGCTGCCCTGATTCATTTGGTGATAATTTCATCACAATGAATGTTTGCATGAAAAGCAGAGAGGGTTTTCAGTTCCTAGATTACTTCAATTGTCTCATTGGATCAACACTAAGATATTAAGCCAACTTCAGTTCGTATCTGGAGACAGAAACTTCTGAGTACGGAATAAAATAAAAGAACGTTCGAGAAGACCCATCATTATTTTTCCCAGTGGTTTAGCAAGTGTTGTGAACAAGCCAATTTTGTATTTTTTTTATCATAAGTAATTTGGTTCAGAGACATGACGTGATGATAGCATTTAATACTTCTGAACAGGTCAAGCAAAAGTAATCTAAGAGTATTTCTTTCAAATATGTTAAATGTGCTTATAGAAGCAAGACATTTATGATACCATAATGTATCATAAACGAGAGTAGAAGCTGACAAAGCAAAGGGCATTTTGCATTAGCTGAACTCAAGAAATAGAAAAAGAAAGATACTATTTTAAAAAGTAAGAATTACTGTGTTTCTCCAACAATACGGCCTCCACTAATAGGAAGCCCTACCATGTCCCTTCAGCCCAGCGAGCTTTTCCACCTCAAAGAAAGGCCAGGCAGGCGGCTGCGGAGGAGCAGCAGGTCTGAGCCTCTCGCAGCAGAAACAGCCACCACCCTTAGCCCGACGCGGGGAGAATGAGCAAGGTTAGCGCCTGCCAGCCCGTCCTTCCCACCTCCGCGGCTCGGTTTCCCCTACCGGCGGGTCCTCCTTTTGTGCGGAGGGCTGCGGGGGAAGGCGCTCACCTGAGAGGATCTCTCACTCTCTCTCCCCGCGAGGTCAACGTCTGCGCTGCGGAGGAGAGGGCTGCAGCCGGTTCCTCCTGCTTGCTGAGAGGTGAGGAAGCTGCAGCTCGCCCGGCGAGATCTGGGAATGAGGGGCAGGAGGAGGCACGCACACACCCACGGCTCATTTTCCCAGCCCTTACGGCTCTGGCGCGGCCCTGGCAGGATGAGCAGAGGGTCGGGCAGGGTGGTGCTCGCTGCCCGCCAGGGCCGCGAGGGCTGGGCAGAGCTGGGAAAGTGAGCTGCGGGTGTGTGTGCGCCTCCTCCTGCCCCTCGTTCCCAAATCTCACCGGGTGAGCCATGGCTTCCTCACCTCTCAGCAAGCAGGAGGAACCGGCTGCAGCCCTCTCCTCCGCAGTGCAGACGTTGACCTCGCGGGGAGAGAGAGTGAGAGATCCTCTCAGGTGAGCGCCTTCCCCCACAGCCCTCCGCACGAAAGGAGGACCCGCCGGTAGGGGAAACCGAGCCGCGGAGGCGGGAAGGACGGGCTGGCAGGCGCTAACCTTGCTCATTCTCCCCGCGTCGGGCTAAGGGTGGTGGCTGTTTCTGCTGCGAGAGGCTTGGACCCGCTGCCGCTCCTCCGCAGCTGCCCGCCTGGCCTTTCTTTGAGGTGGAAAGGCTCACTGGGCTGAAGGGACCGGTGCATCAGAGGTGTGCAGTGTAGGGAGGTCGGGGAGGAACGGAAGAGGCCCCGGGAAATTAGCCTCCCCACGTGGGGTTGGGATGCCCTCTCGGGCAGGGGAAGCATTGTAAAATAATTTGCTTTACCTTCGAAAGCAAAGGGAAGACGGGAGCGCCTGAAGCCAAGTGTCTCCTCAGGGCTCCAGTTGCAAGGAGGAGCCCTGACTGGCCCCACGTGGCTGCGCCAAACACCGCAGCAGCAAGGGAGAAGGGCAGCAAGGGAGAAGGGAAAGCAAAATATCCAAGCTGTCACCGGCCGCCCACCCACCCGAGGATGCAAGGGGGGGGGGATTACTTCACCCCCAAAAAGACGTCCTAGCCATTTTTGGGGGAGTCAAAAAAAAAAAAGGCCTGGCCTTATTATGTGAGAAACACGGTATTTCCTTCACATTTAGCTCATGACTTTATGGACACAAGCCATATAATTCTTTTGCAACAGTGGTTTTCTACTGTAGGATACCAAATTCTTCCAGAATGACTTTTTAGCTTCCTAGGTTGGCCTGCAGCTTTTGGTTTCCCTAGTAGCATTCAATCTAACTAGCCTGTTTCACCGTATTTGGCACTCATAACCAAAATGGTTAGCCAGGTGCTTCAATCTGCCGAGATGAGGAGTAACAAAATAGAAATTAAATATTATGTTCAACCACCTGTTCAATCCCATACAAAATAAACCTTGCCTGACACCACACAGGACCCATAGCAAGATCAACTAAGAAAACAAAGCAGCACTTTAAGGCACAAGGCTCTGGATTTAAAAATAAAACAAATCCTTAATTTTTCAATTGTTGCTATTTTTTTTAAGAAAAAGAATGAAACCTTGTCATTATAACACATGAGATCTTCATTTTTAATTTTAGTTCATTATCTTTCCTCCTTATTAAGAAAGGTAAATCTGTTTTGCGTTTTCATTATTCCATTAGCTCAAACAACCTCATCAGCAGCACAAAAAGCTGCCAACCTAAATAGGCAATTTTCATATCCAAGATAGTCTAATTTACTTAACCATCTATTCAGGAGAGGCTGGTGCTAACAATTAGAGAAAGCTGTGTGATCTGAAAATAAGTTAGAATTGATTGCATTTCAGTGGAAATGAAGTTTGCAATGTCTAATTGGATTTGGCCCAAGCATCTGAGCCACAATAAGTTGATGGGAGATTTAAAGAATAAAGAATCTTCCTCTGAAATCTAAATATATAAAGTAGTTTAATGTAATTTTTCCAATGTAATTAAAGCTGTATGCTAATGATGACATGGCTTGTTATCACTGAACAAAAAGCAACAACTTCTCTGATGCCTTTAAGCATTTATTTTGGATTTCCAAGGCATTTCAGAACAAACTATACCAACAGTTGTCAAATGAACGCATAAACCAGATTCCTGACCATGAACAACCATCCTGTGGCTATTGTGGCTATTGTGTGCATGATCAGAAGTCCCATTAGAATGATTTGGTATAAATGGTAGCATTGCAAGAATAGAAAAAGTACAGAGAAGAGCAACCAGGATGATTAGGGGACTGGAGGCTAAAAAATGAATGGTTGCTGGAACTGGGCTTGGCTAGTCTAGTAAAAAGAAGGAACAGGGGAGACATGATAGCAGTCTTCCAATATTTGAGGGGCTGCCACAGGGAAGAAGGGGTCAAGCTATTTTCTAAAGTCCCTGAAGGCCAGACAAGGAATAATGGATGGAAACTGAACAAGGAGAGATTTAACCTGGAAATAAGGAGAAACTTTCTGACAGTGAGAACAATCAACCAATGGAACTGCTTGCCCTCGGAAGTTGTGGGAGCGCCATCACTTGAGACTTCCAAGAAGAGATTGGACTGCCATTTGCCAGAAATGGTGTAGGGTCTCCAGCTTGGGTGGGGGGTTGGATTAGATGACCTACAAAGTCCCTTCCAACTCTGATTATCTGTATCTGTATCTGGATTATTTCTGACATTGGTTTGTAAATCTGCTGAGAATTTTACCCTGCTCCTGTTGAACATCATTTGCTCTCATCTACTGCACTCCTTTTCGATTCTGTTGGAAATCATGAAAACTCTATATGTAAGGAAGAGGAGCAAGACTAAGGAAGCAGTTGTAGCTTCTATAAAGTTCAAGAATCCTTGGGGGAATAGAGGGATAAATAGAGGAAGGAAAAAAGGGTAATTATTTGTAATGCTTGGATAAAGGAAATAAGTCTAATGAGAGACCTGCAACTTAAATGAATCAAGCTGTAAAGCATAATGAAGCTGTGTATAACTCTAAGTGCTATTCCTGCTGAAGGCCAAGCAGCCTCTTATCTATTTCTCTGACTATGGCTTTTCTGTCTTATCTCCCAAAGTCATTCCTTTTTTTCAATACATTTTTTTTATTTTTATTTCTTTAAATACATCATTAAATACTATGAGATTAGAGAGGGATGTCATTTTAAAAAATTGTGGCAAAATTAATATTAAAAAGGGGATAAATATTGGATAATATAAATTAAGATGAATTTATGAATGATTAATTGCATGATATAATTTGATAAAATTTGCAAATATGACAAACACAATAATATGTATTTTAAAAAATGAATGATATAAGAATGTAGAGATTGATACAAAGTAACATATGGAAATATATGAAATGAGATAAGAAAGCCAATAGTAGGAATATGTAATTATGGTCGTGTTTGCTTTAAAATGTTAAAAGACCTGGAACCACACTGTTCACCCAAGGTCACTCCTAATATCATTACAATTTCTTTATTTATCTGATCTATCCACAGACTGGACAATCTAGATTTACATTATTTATTTCTTCATTCTAGCAGTCCACTTTAATCCAGCTTTTTCAAGTCTATGATAAATAAATCATAGATGTTTCTATCATGTGGATCTATGGTATAGATCAGTGGTTCCCAAACTTTTTCGGTCCACCGCCCCCTTGGTGCTACAAACTCATCCTCAGTGCCCCCCACCCAGGGGTGGGATTCAAATTTCTTAACAACTGGTTCTGTGGGCGTGGCCTAATTTGTGTGTGTGGCTTGGTGGTCATGTGACTGAGTGGTCATGGCTTGCTAGCTGGGTGTGGCTTGGTGATCATGTGATCGGATGGGCATGGTTTGGTGGTCATGTGACTGGCTGCACATGGCCAGGTGGCCAGATGACCGGGCAAACCAAATATAAGTGGTCCTCGGTTAATGGCTGGTTGTTTAGCAAGTGTTCTAATTTATGACTGACCTCCCCAGAGCTACTTGACCTGTTTTTGGAGTTTTGACAGTTATGTGTGTGCGTGCACCAAAAAAAAACATGCGGCGTCTGGATGCTTTTTGCAGTGAAAATTACTGACCTCCGGCTTTGCTTACTCTTTGCACCGCTGTGGCCGTCAGCGATTGTTGCATATGCACACGTTGTTGTGCATGTGCAATAAGGAGTGACTGGGAAGGGAATGGAGGAGCGGGCGGAGAGGACCAGGGCCAGCCAGGGGCTCATTTTACCAGTTCTCCGAACTACCGGGAATGGTGATAAACCAGTAGAATCCCACTCCTGAATTGCACCCTGCGAGGGGTCCACCTCCAGCACTCCTCTGCCATCCCCTTGCCACTTAGCACCCCCCTAGGACATTCCACTACTCCCCAGGAGGCGGTACTGCTCACTTTGCAAATCACTAGTATAGATCATAGATGTTTATATGTTTCTGCGGTGAGATTTAAGCATTTGTTGATTCTATATTTGTCATGCCCCTGTTGGAATCTGATTCCAAGGGGAGGTCGTGCAGCTGACAAGGAATGGTAGTATGGCTCTGGTGGCTGTGGAAGAAACTGGGGAAGGGCACAGTCCGGCTGGGCATTCAGAGGAAGACCCAGGGCCACCCCCCCTCCTCATCCTAGGGCACACAGGGAGGAATGGAGAAGGGAGCAATGTAGGTTACAGGGGAGAAAAGGTCCCTGATTCCCTTCATTAGCTGCAGCTGGGAAAAGAGTATTTAAAAGGGCGTTTTTGGACAATACCTTGCTGGAAGCAAAGCGTGAATTATTTTGGTTTGTCAAGTCTTATCTGGGTTCTAGTGTCCTCCCAACTGTGTGTGTTTCGTTATCTTTTGAAGTCTGCAATTCCTTATCCTGCCCTGTCTCGTTAATTGCTGCAGTGTGATTTGTGTTGGTTTTTATTTATAATTTATATGAATTTTGGGTTCAGACTGAATTTTTTCCCTTCAAAAACTGTTCTTGGGAGAGTTTTTTCTGCAGCCAGTGATAACTGGACGTTGGGGCCAAGTTGGAGGTACTAAAGGGACTTTACCTACTTTTGTGACTTTGTTGCTTTTGTGCCATGCCCTGGGTCATCACAATATTATTGCTAGCACATGCTCTTGAAAATAAAGATTTGTTAGGAAAATATTGCAATTGAAAAAAACAGTCTTTTTGATAGTGGAAAAAGTAATTTCATATATATGTAATCCTGTATGTATTTTGCTGTTGCAAGTGCTAATTAAGTTAAACAATTGGTGTGTCCTCTTCCCCATCTCTCCATTGTCTATGTGCAATTGTCCATGTCCTTCTTTGCCTATTTAGATATCTATAGCCCTTCAAATGCTATCATGTAGATTTCTAAATAATCAGAAATCTATCACCTTCTTCTGGGATTAATTTAGCAATTTAATTATTCATCTTGGTGCCAGAGAAAGAAAGGGGCATTTGTGATATTTTTCAGTTTTAACAGTCAAATTAGTATGGTTTTCAACAGGTAGTCTACATCTTGATTGGAAAGATGGGAAGTTGAAGTCTCTATAGATAAATTATTTATCTGTAGTACCATATGTGTTGCATTTCATTCTGAAAAATGAATACTTAAAGAGAATCCAGAATCAACCAATTCTGTTTTCATTAAGTGTTATACTAGGCATGGAAGCCTGTGGGAACTTAAGATTTGTTTGTTCTGGTCCTGCTTTTTATTCCTTTCTGCTTCATGATTGAGGATTCACTCAGCTTTACAGCCAATTTTTTCTTCTTCTTTAAAGTTATGTTTCAATCGTACACAAGATTTCTTGTGTTAGGTCTGTTCCAGATTGGAAAGATGTTATAGGTTTGAGGAATGGAGAGGGAAGAAACTTTCTTCAGACCCTTATTTAATTTTTAAAAGTAGAACTATAAATAAATTGTTTATACAACAATATACATACAGAATGTAACTTTTCTCATTGTAAAGTATATATGTGATTTAAAATGCTGGTTTGAAATATGCAAGTATGTGGGCTTTCAAAATCTAGGCTGATATATATGTACAATTAATTAACTCATAGTAAATTATACACAATTAATATATTTTATTATTTATAGATAGATATAGATACAGATAGTGTGTGTGTATAATATTACATATGTATTACATATGATATTATTCTATTAAATGTAATAGAATTAGATATATTATATGATTGCAGATTAATATATAATGGTAATATATTATTTAATATAGCATTTTAATATTTTGCTTTGTTTTTAGTTTTGTTTTTGTAGTTTTTGGTGTGTTTTAATAATTAAAAGATTTTAGGCATTTATTAATTATTTTAACTTTGTTGTATGTTGCCCTGGATTGCTTGATTTGTGATAAAGTAAATTGGACAAAATAAATAAATCTTTGGGAATTCTGAAAACTGAAAACCACAAGCATCAGTGGTAATATAATGATACAGATTAAAGGCCATTCCAAAATTTTATTTCTTATTAAAATTTCTTTGGGGAAGGAGTGAAATGGAAACTATCATATGTAGAGCATAATGCTCCTGACCTCAATGCCTTCTCTAGGCTTCCAAATATTGAGTCAGTTCCATTCTTCATGATTTTCTGAATATTGTAGACATTGTGTATGTGAGAATGGATACTTTGGTTCAGCCCTGATTTATTCCTTTCTCTCATAGCTACAGTCCAAAAATCTGTTCTCCAAAGCCATTCTTTACATTTCACAAAGCTCCCACTGATAGTGTTCCCATCTGTAATCCAGTTTCTGCGGATGTAGAAAATTCGCTAATTCATTGATTCATTGATCACTCGCATCTTAACCATCAATATCTAGATTAAAAACTTTGAAGAAGAAGAGTTGTCCTCATTTCACAGAAAAGAAGCTCTGAATGATTTTCAGATAGTTTGAGTTCTTTCATCCTTTCACTAGAGTAGAAGGAACAAATTTGCTTAGTCATTTATGGTTATCATATCATGTCTAAACAATCTTTGCTTCAGTTAAACATTCCTAATTTCTTCAGTTTTACCCCATGAAAAACAGTATTTTGGCCTCCCTCTGGATATGTTCCAAACAATGTAAAAAGTTTACCCATGCAAAAACAACATGATAGTCAAAAATTGGGAAAAATGTATTGATTATTGGCAGAAGGAGCACCAAAACTACTCCTTGCTTAGAATAGTATTGGTTCTATTGCAAACTAAATCTACTTTTATACCACTGGTAGCAAGGATAAGAAAATATTCAATGTTACACCATGAAAATTAGGAAGTAAGGAGAAAGCTTTCAGCAGCAATCCTGTACATATCTGTTCCGAACTAAGCAAACTCGTTAGCTTGCAATTCTAATAGTCTTCCTTCCACGACAGTAAACCTGCACTTCTGATTGGCCCGCTGATAGCAGATCGTGATTGGTCATTGTTGGCTGATCTGTTTGGTTGTTAGCGGGTCGCTGCTGATTGGATGCTTTCAGCGCGGCAAACTCAAATCATTGGGTGTTGTGACAGCAGCCAGCTCCATAAAAGGAGCTGCTGTTGCCCTAGTATTTCGCTCTGTTCTGAAGTCACTAATAAAGAGTTGGAGTCACTATTCGATGTCTCGTCTCCGTTCTTTGCGCCCACTCTCCCAGATCTAACACTGGCGACGAGGGTGGGATGCGGAGACGATAGAGCTGACTGAACACTCATTGAACGCTAACAGAGCACATGGCTGAGGGCACACCAATAGCGGCAGAATGACCAGCGGCACCATACCACCTGCTCCATTTGATCCAGCTAACGAAGACTGGGACTAGTATATGGACAGGTTTCAGATGCTCCTGGAAACCAACAACCTGAAGGATGCTATGCCTGGCAAGAAAGGAGCTGTACTCCTGACCCATTGCGGGCCTGCCGTTTTTAAGATGGCAAAGGCACTTGCAAAACCAGCTGAAGTCAAGACAATGGACTGGGACAACCTCGCCCCAATCCTCCGGGCCCATTATGCCCCAGTGGTGCCAACACTCATCAGGAGACACGAGTTTTACCAGAGGGACCAACAGGAAAGCGAGAGTGTTGGAGACTTCATCGCGGACCTCAGAAACCTGGAGGGACTCTGTGGCTTCACAAATCTCGAAGAAGCCTTGAGAGATCGAATTGTTCTGGGTCTAAGAGACCCCACAACCCAGAGCAAGATTATGGCGAAGGGAGACATCGGCCTCACAGATGTCATCGCCAATGCTACTGCAGCAGAAGCAACCAGGAAGTTGGCAGCTCGAATGTGCTGAGGAAACGGACCGCACCGCCAACTCGCCAGTGACACTACGCCCCTTTCCAAGAGGCACACAACGACCACCCACCATGGAGACCTCGAATCCTCATCAGAAAGCGAGGAAGAGGAGGTCAACAGACTCAGGTCAGAATGCGATCAGCGAGATCAACGGAATTGTAAGCCCTCATATCAGTGTGCTGGATGCGGGGGAAACCCGCGAATTTCTAGACGCCCTCTGCCGTTCCTGTGGAAAGCGGGGCCACATTGCAAAGGTCTGTAGAAGCAAGTGAGGGTCCAGCCCAAACTGAAGAGAAAATAATTTCCGGCAGACAACAGGCACCCCACCAGTAAATTGGGACCACCCAAGCAACCAATGGAATCACTACTACAGAAATCGAGCACCAGCCACTTCTACCAGACAAGAAGAGGCGCACCAAACCATCACCATCAGCCACACTTCATCCCTTGATGCAAGAAAAATCAGAGTAAAGGTCACCATTGAGAATCGACCATGCGTTATGGAAGTTGACTCTGGGTCTTCCCTATCAATGGTTTCCTGGAAAACCCTCAAACAGCTGATCCCTGATCCATCGCCAGGACCTCAGCACTCAGAGAATTATATTAAAGGACTACCAAGGAAATAAGATCCCAGTCGCTGGTTCCAGCCATGTCCAAGTCTCCTTCAAAGACCACACCACAACCCTACCTCTTACCATCATCGATAAAGATCGACCCAGCTTACTAGGCTTGCAGTGGTTCGTGCCACTAGGAATCGAACTGGCAGGCATCAACCAGACCGAAGGCGATGACTGGGAAGCGGCCCTTGTCCAGGAATTCCAGGAAGTTTTCACCGAGAAGCTAGGCAAGTACAAGGGATCCCCCATATCATTTAATCTCTGCCCTGATATTGCGCCCATTCGCCTTAAGCCTCGTTGAGTGCCCTTTGCACTCAAACCAAAGATTGGTGAACAATTGAACAAATTAATAGCCCAGGGCGTGTTGGAACCAATTGACCATGTCTGATGGGAGACCCCAATTGTAACCCCCATAAAACCTGACGGATCTTTGAGAATTTGTGGGGATTACAAGGCCACTCTAAACCACGCACTTCAGCAGAGGGCTTACCCCGTGCCTGTGGTCCAACACCTCCTTCACTCCCTTGGGGTCGGAAAAATATTCGCAAAATTGGACCTAGCCCAGGCGTACCAGCAGCTGCCCGTAGATGCAGAGACCGCAGAAGCCCAAACTGTAGTCACACACAGAGGTGCGTTCAAATGTAATAGACTCTAGTTCGGAGTGAGCGTAGCACCTGGCATCTTCCAAAGTCTGATGGAGAGATTGCTACAAGGCATAAAAGGGGTCATGCCATATTTCAATGATGTCTTGATAGCCGCCCCCACTAGAAGTCTACTAGAAAAGCGACTAAGAATGGTCCTCCAAAAAGATGCTGGCCTGAAGGTCAAGAAGGACAAGTGCCAACTATGTACTGAGAGGGTTGAATTCCTTGGTTACCTTCTTGACAAACAGGGAATTCACCCTACTGAGAAAAAATTGGCTGCAATAAAAACCACCCCGAGACCTAGGAACAAAACAGATCTCCAAGCCTTCCTGGGACTCATTAACTTTTATAACATCTTCCTACCCCAGAAGTTGATTGTTGCTGAACCCCTGCATAGGCTCCTCGACAAGAAAGCTTCCTGAGTCTGGGGACATCAAGAAGAGCGAGCTTTTCAGCATGTAAAAGACCTTTTAACATCATATGCTGTATTGATACAATATAACTTTACCCTTAACTGTCACCTGTGATGCCTCACCGTTTGGAGTAGGAGCCATCCTGAGCCACGTCCTGCCAAACGGTACTGAGGCGCCCATTGCATTTTTTTTCTAGAACTTTATCTAAAACTGAGAGAAACTATAGCCAACTAGATAAAGAGGCTCTCGCTATTGTGTCTGCAATCAAACGATTCCATGAGTATGTATATGGAAGATCCTTTTCTATAATCACCGATCACAAACCATTACTTGGCATCTTGGTGGGGGAATAAACCAACTCCTCACATCTTATCGCCAAGAATGACACGCTGGTCAGAGTTTTTAGCAGCATACGATTACCAACTGCGACACTGACCAGGGAAAGCAATTCCCCATGCTGACGCCCTGAGCCGCTCTCCGCTACCAGAAGTCCTGGATGACCCAGCTCCAACCCAACTACACTACAAATCGAGACACTTCCTTCACCACCACTGACTGCACAAGACATTGCATCCGAAACAAGGAAGGACCTTGTTTGGCACGAGTCCTCAGCTGGGTGGAAAGAGGTAGGCCTGACAATGAACTCAACAACACCTTCAAGCCTTTCAAACACAGGCAGACAGAACTTTTCTCCCAAAAAGGATGTGTTTTATGGGGAGACAGAGTCGTCATCCCAGGAAGACTGCAGCATAAGGTCATAAAACTATTGCACAATGGACATCCGGGCATCGTGCGAATGAAGGCACTTGCAAGGAGCTACGCTTGGTGGCCAGGTATAGATAAGCAAATAGAAACCTGGGTCGCCACCTGCAATAAGTGCCAGGAAACACGCTCAGCTCCACCAAAAGCACCACCAACTGAATGGGAAGCACCCCGAGGTCCCTGGTCCTGTATCCACATCGATTTTGCGGGACCCACCAAGGGGCATATATTTCTCATAACAGTGGATGCCTATTCCAACTGGCTTGAGGTCCACAAAATGAAGAGCACCACCACAGAGGCAGTCATTAAAAAACTAAACAGACTATTTGCTAAACACGGCTTGCCAGATGTCTTGGTTTCAGACAATGGCCCACAATTCACCGCCTTGGCATTTGAACAGTACCTAGCAGACCGGGGGATACGCCATGCTTTAACATCGCCAGCCCACCCTGCGGCCAATGGTAGGGCTGAACGAATGGTCCAGTTCATAAAGAAAACCTTACACAAGATGGAACAAGGGAACATCCACGACAAGGTGACCAGGGTGCTTCTCCTCCAACATATTACTCCAAACAGCACCACAAACAAAACCCCAGTCGAACTCCTGATGGGCAGGAAACTTTGATCACATCTTGACCGACTACACCCTGCCTACATGCCGGAAAAGCCCCTGGGGTCCAGCAGCAAGTATCGCACATTCAAGGTAGGCGACCCGGTTTTTGCAAAAAACTTTACCGGTGACCCATTGTGGGTCCCCGCTACCATAACTCAACTTACGGGTCCCCGTTCCTACCATTTACAAACTGCTGATGGGAGACTGTGGAAGCGCCACATCGACCAGCTATGCTCCAGGCTGGTACCTACCCCCTTCACAAGCCCTGAACTCCAAACCGGGGGGGGGAGGGAAATCGAGGGGGCCGAAAACGAACTTATACCCGACCCAGTACTCGAAACCCAGCAATCAGCGTGACCAAACCTGGAATATTCACCTTCCGAAGAAGATCCGGGGCAGATGGTCATCTCTCCACGAAGCAGCACGGTGGCATCAGCAAACCCAGAGAATCCAGATGACAGCCTTGACGGGAGTAGAGATGACAACCCCGAGTCACCCAACGGAGAAGTCAGATCACCATTACCGCTGAGTTCAACAAACTGCCCACCGGAACCAGAGCCCGGGCAAAGACTGGTGGAGCAACGTAAATCAGGTAGACAGGTGAGATGACCTGCCTACCTGCGAGAATACATCACCCCACCCTTGAGACGGAACCTAGGGGGGGAGGGGTGTTCCAAACTAAGCAAACTCGTTAGCTTGCAATTCTAATAGTCTTCCTTCCACAACAGGCTCATAAACCTGCACTTCTGATTGGCCCGCTAATAGCGGATCGTGATTGGTCGTTGTTGGCTGATCTGATTGGCTATTAATGGGTCGCCGCTGATTGGACGCTCCCAGCGTGGCAAACTCAAATCATTGGGTGTTGTGACAGCAGCCAGCTCTATAAAAGGAACTGCTGCTGCCCTAGTATTTCGCTCTGTTCTGAAGTCACTAATAAAGAGTTGGAGTCACTATTCGATGCCTCGTCTTCGTTCTTTGCGCCCACTCTCCCAGATCTAACAATATCAGCATATATTTAAAAAACTTCCCTGTATTGTGTGTAAGCCAAGGAACATGTAATGGGAAGTCTTGCTGTCATTCACATCTGTTAAATAAATGAATTAAAAAGAAATCATTGTGTTCTAAAGTGAAAATAAGAAACTTTGGGGAACTGAATGAAACTGCCAGAATTTTATCCCTAATTTATAATTATAAGAATTCCTTGTTCATGAGAACAACTCTGTAAAACCTGGGAGCTATATGTACTTAGGAGAAAAACCACCTAATAATCCAAAGACCACCCACAATTCATTATTTTCAACATTTTGTACGTGTATGTGGTCACAGAGATGTATATCTTTGTGTGTGTATATACATTTATACATTTCCAATACTATGCACCATCAGAAATTATGTTTTTGGCAAATATTCTAAATATATAAAAGGAAAAAAAAAACAAAATAAAATAAAAAAACCCAAAAACCTAGTTTGGCTTAGCATTTTACAAACTCCTGAAGTCTTAAAAATCCTATAGATATATATATTTTTAATGAAAACTTCTATATTCATTTTGAATATTTCAGAGGGAGAGAGAGTGGGGTGGTAGAAGACTTTTTTTATGAAGTGTTTCTACTAATGCTAATAAAAATGACATGATTCAATCAAGACTTAAGCCTTTTAAACTTCAGTATCTTAGCACAAGAGATCCATTATAAAAACAGCCAGAGGGGTGGAAACATTCATTTTTGAAACAAAATAATATCAGTAGACTGATTCGAGGGTATTTTATATGACGTAGCTCTGCCCCAGCTTTCTTAGGTAGCTTGATTTCATCACACGTTTTTTTAAAACATTTTTTTAGAGTTCTGTAAAATCTATTTTCATCAAAGCTAGAGAGCTCTTTAGAATGCCCGTTATTCCATAACATTCATCTTAGAGAGTAGTTAGCTCATCATTGATTAAATATAAAGATTCTGGATTGAATTTAAAGTGTCAATACAGGTGTGTGATTCCATAACAAATGAAACCTTTTTCAATTACTGGTAACTTGAAACAAAATAGTGGAAACAGGAAAGACTTTTTTTTTTTTTTTGAGCAATTGGAAGACCATCTCCAAACGGCACTGTGCATTAAGAAAACAGCGAAGGTTGTACATGTGTTTTTTAAAAATGAACTCTTCCCCCATGTCTATAATAGCATAAAATAAAAAGATTTTAGATAAGATTCCATTCAGTGAATCAATTGCAAAGCCATGCAGTGCCTTAACAAGCATTCTATCCTCAGTTTAATGGAAATTTTTACGAGGATGTCAATGTTAAGTTGATTCCTACAGCAAAAAGCACATACAAAAGATCCAATTACAGCTGGAAACCTAAAAGACAGTATTAACCCCCAAGTCTCCAAATGTGCAGAGATTAGAAGAAAAGGCCATTGCTGCTGTTCTACTGAATCGCCTTTCTCCTTAGGCCTTTACATTTTGTTTTTAATTCTTTGGATCTGAGGTTCAAATGACCCCACTGCTTGTGATTTCATTTGCTATAAAGTGAAAGAGAAAGTAAGCAAGATTTTCCCCCCTGCAATAATCTTATTTATACTATCTACAAATTCCATTTTGGGATCCATTATTCCTTGCTTTCTAAATGTGTTTAAGCAAAGGATTGCCCCCCAATTCTGCAGAACAAATGGCTTTTTGTTTATGTTTTGAAATATTGGTTTAGGCCCATGCATTTTTAGGTAAATTCAGCTGAGGAATTAAGGCCGAATAAAAGTGCATGCGGGTTTTTTCCCCATCTAAGATTAGAGGAAAATTTTGGAAAGGGAACAAGTAGTGACTAACATTCAAGTACCCGTGGTGGTGTAGTGGTTAGAATACAGTATTGCAGGCTAATTCTGCCCACAGTCAGGAGTTTGATCCTGGCCAGCTTGGGGTTGACTATGCTGACTTTGTAAATGACTTAGAGAGGGCTGTAATGCACTATGAAGCAGTATATAAGTCTGAGTGCTATTGCTAAGTGCTAAATTCTACCCTCTCCTAGACCATCAGCATTGTTCTTCTCCACCACTGCAATTCTAGCCTAAATATTGAATCAATGACTTCATGAATCAGTTCCTTGTTCTCTGCAAATGAGATATATTTTGTGCTAGCTTTTGTCTTAAGCTTTCATTTCATTATGGCAACATGATTTTGTTCATAAAACTGAAAGATGTCTAGCAAAATCAAGAATAAATTATAGCAGGCAATATAATATGAGTTTGGATTCAAATCTTGATTTTTGTCGTTTATAAACCTTCTGTCACAATGTTCTAATTCTAATTTAGGGGTGTTGGCCTGCAGATTCTCAAATTAGGAGCCACTGTAAACAGGTAGATAAACTATTACTGATTGTATTAACACAACAAAATCAACAACTGGAACTCTCACTGCTGGAGACTCAAGCAGAAAAGATGATTGCAGTCCATTTTTTAAAGAGGCAGTGGGTTGCATCACACTTCCTAAGAAAGACGGACTAGATGTTAATGAAAGGTTGAAATTTGTTTCAGAAATGCAGTGAAATCAAGAAATTCACTTGGATCCCTCCAATTATACTGAGCACATAAGAAGAAAACACAGCATCCTTTAAACTTCCTGATAAGACTTTTTTCTTGGTGTTTTTTTCCATCGGATATGAACTGACTACTTCCTGTGCCCCAAGTAAATTTGGCTAGCATCCAAAGAGAGGTGACCCCACCCCACTCACCCCACAAAAAAAAAAAAAAGGCACAATGCCAGAATTCTTAGTGGTGGTTTCTTGGTTCTTTGTTTTGAACAAAGACAAGTAGAATGCAGGCTTTGGGATCTTTTAATCTCCACTGATTTCTGTTTATGCTTAAGTTGTGGACATTTGAGACATGTGGGAATGTAAAAAATGTCTTGCAGAAGCCAAACTTTCTCACTTAGCCATGCAGTGTTTTGCAGATTTTTATCTAGATTTCCAGAAAGAGAGAGAGGAGGAAAAAAAATCCTCTAGCCTTGTTCTCATTTCAGAAGAGAAACAACTAGTCGCTGCTTGTTCAAGTAGGCTATTCTCATAAATCGTTTCTATTGGCAAAATGTTGAGGGACAGGTCCAAACAAAGATTATGGGCTACGTGTTGCACTAGATGTGTGTTGAATGGTACTCCCTCCCTTCAGCACCTAACTCATCATCTTTCAGCTGTCTTCTTGTGAATGAGCCGGGACCAGGGAGGTTCTAGATATTCTGCCCTATCCCAGAAAAGATATCTGCACATATTTTCAAGGCTATTTGTATCCCTTTTTTCCTCCAAAGCTAGGGGGAAGATATTATTTTATTCTCACTTGAGGTATGCTGGCTGTATTTACATGTATGCAAAACAGCATATTTTACCTCATAAACTAGTTGCTTCTGGTTCTCTCCTACTTTTCCACAGGTGGATAAACAAAGCCGAAAGATATCATTTATCACAATGTCAAGGCTTGGTTTGGGTTTTTCCCCCATATCCTCCCCCCCCCAGCAAAAAAATATCTGAATATGTAAAAAATTGTAACCTTTGCTAGTTTGGGAATGATCTTAGGTCCAACCAGCATATTAATTTACCTAATATCTCCTGATTTATGTATAGGTTTGGTAAGGGGTGA
Source organism: Hydrophis major (assembly GCA_033807585.1). Lineage (NCBI taxonomy): Eukaryota > Metazoa > Chordata > Lepidosauria > Squamata > Elapidae > Hydrophis > Hydrophis major. The sequence continues at coordinate 236,373,310 of CM066330.1, read as the reverse complement.
ATGTGAATAAAAAGGCTGAATCAAAAGTCAGAATATGGGACTTGTTATGTAAAGAAATGTAGAAATGTGAGTATTATGGTGTGTGCTTTGTTATAGATCAAGTGTTGAAAATTATTGTTTATTTTACTATATTGTGCTGCTTTTTTTGTTTTAGGGGGTTTTAGTTTTAAATTAAATTGTTTAGTAGCTGAATGGTGTAAAGGTAAAGATTTCCCCTGTCTAGTCATGTCCAATTCTAGGGGGCAGAGGGAGCCAGCATTTTCCAAATAGTTTTTCCATGATCATGTGGCCAGCATGGCTATACACCAAAGGCTGTTACCTTCCCACCAAAGTGGTATCTATTTATCTACACAGATTTGCATGCTTTCTAATTGCTAGATGTGAAAGAATAACAGGAACTCACCCTTTTGTGCAGCATTCAGATCTCGAACCAGGATGCCAGTTTTTGGGTGTCATTAACCACTGAACATCCATTAATTGAGTAGTTTAGAAGCATAACAAAGCAGAAAAAGAGTCCCTCTTTGAGGAACATGGGTGGTTCAGAAATGTGATGTGTGTGAGAGAGAGAGAGAGAGAGGAAAGGAGGGTGGGGGAGAGAGAGAGAGAGAAAAGAAGAAGAAAGAAAGAAAGAAAGAAAGAAAGAAAGAAAGAAAGAAAGAAAGAAAGAAAGAAAGAAAGAAAGAAAGAAAGAAGCGTAAGTCAAACATGGTAACTGCTTTGAATTGTTCCGTTTTTTGCCTTCCTGGGTCCCAGGGAAGCCTTCTGGAAGCAAAAATGCTCCCAGGAGGCTTCCCTGAGGCCCAGGAGGCAAAAAAAAAAAAAAAAGGGGGGGGGGTTGGTACTGCCAAAAAGAAAAAAAAGAAGCCATGCCCACCTAGCCACACCCACCTAGCCATGCCCATAGATTTTAATTTTTAATCGCTTTGACTGTGCTGGTATTAAGTAATATCTATATCCCATCATCATTATATGCATTATAAACTCGAAGATCATATTCATAATGAACAAACACTAACTGAACCAACACTAATCCTGTACATTGTAAATATGAGACCATCTTTAAAATACCATTAAATCTAACTTGTATTTTGTTATTATGCTGGTTTATTTGTTTGCTTAAAGCTACATACTGTAATTTTAAATGTCCCATCAATTGCTAAATTTAGAAAGAGTAAGGAAGGCTGTGTTGGTCCGTAGGGAATGTTGACATTGAATAGTAACTGATATCCCTGAAGCACAGGTCAATAACCTGACCTTTTTGCCTACCACTAAAACAGCTGAGCTTTTTGTTATTTTTGAAGACAATTGAACCAACAGATGGTTGTTCAGAAGCTGTGTGATGGTCAACTGCACAATGATTTTAGTAGATCAAGTTCTCAGAAAAACTCAATGCATCTTTTAAATGATTCTGAAAGAGCATGATGTTACTTCAAGGTACTGCCATTTATTGCAAATAGGCATGTTTATTTATTTATTTGTCAAGCAAGTATTAGACTTATACGTATAAGTATAAACATGGTTATGAATACATGAAATGGATATGAATAAAAAAAAGAAACAATAGGACAGGGACCGTAGGCATGTTGGTGCGCTTATACATGCCCCTTACAGACCTCTTAGGAAAAAGGTGAGGTCAATAGCAGACAGTCTAAGGTTAAAGTTTTGAGAGTTTGGGGAAGAAACCACAGAGAGTTTGGGGAAGAAACCACAGAGAGTTTGGGGAAGAAACCACAGAGTCAGATAGAGTATTCCAGACATTGACCACTCTGTTGCTGAAGTCATATTTCTTGCAACCAAATTTGGTGCAGTTTACCTTGAGTTTGTATCTATTGTGTGCTCTATTGTTGTGGTCGAAGCTGAAGTATTCATTGACAGGTAGGACATTGCAATGTATAATCTTATATGCTATACTTAGATCGGACCGAAGGTGGCATAGTTCTAGGTTGTCTAGGTCTAGAATTTCAAGTCTGGTTGCATAAGGTATTCTGCAATGAGTAGAGGAGTGGAGAACACTTCTTGTGAAATATTTCTGGACTTTCTCAGCTGTGTTAATATCAGATATGTAATGTGGGTCCCAGACTGATGAGCTGTATTCAAGTATTAGTCTAGCAAATGTTTTGTATGCTTTAGTTAGTAGTGTGATATTACCAGAGAAAAAGCTACACTTTTTCTCTTATATATGTCAGCAGGTGATTTGAAGATCTCTTCTATTCTACCTCCTCCATCTTTTCTTATGCACACAAAGACACCAAAACAGAAGTACAGACATCACTTACATTGGACAATTGAACAATTCTGCCCCATTAAGCACAAACTACACACTGTGCAGACATTTCTGAATAAGAGGTTATTTTTGTACTTATTAAATGTGGCAATGATTATCAATAGTAGAAACACAGTTACACTATTATGATTATAATTATAATTAACACATGAAATTAATCAATTATCTTTTCAATAAGAAAATAATATTAGCATTTATCAGATTCAAAACTACTGTGGTTACATGTTGACAAACCTTATGTGAGTAAAATATTTTCACTATCCAACAACAAAATAATATAAATAGAATTATTATGCCTGGAAGTTTTACAGTCTATGATTGAGAAAACACTGAGAGGTCTTACACAAGTCCTGAGAGGTCCTATACAAAGGAGAGTTAATATTTAATATTTAATATATATAAACTTGCTACTTGTTGCAGTCAACAATCCAGTTCAAGGAACTACTGTCAAGAAAAAATGACAACTTCAATAACAATTTCTGTAAAAATAGGGCTGTATAACAGTGGTCCCCAATTTTTCCAGCTTGACGGACTGGTGGGGGGAGGGGATGGTTTTGTGTGAGTGGTGGTGCATGCATGCACACATGCAAATTCATTTGCATGAGCTGTGGTTGTGCTTGACCATGCTTATGCAAATGGAGCTGCGCATGCGTGTGCATTCGCCACTCACACAAGTAGAGCTTTGTGTACTCACATACTTGTCTACCACCCATGTGGCCAGTTCCAAATGTGCAGGGTCCCAGGGGTTGGAGACCACTACTCTAAAACTTCTCTATAGACTGAAGAACATTTTTGGAAGTAAACTTTGATCCAAATTTGCTGCTGGGCCTTAGGTGGCCTAGGTGGGCATGATGTATAGCACAGTTTATTTATTTGTTAGATGGGAGTTCTAAGTTACCTACAGTGGAACCTCAGGTGACAACCATAATCTGTTCTGAGAATTAGGTCATCACCCGATTTTTTACATCCCCAGAAGCGCATGCGCGGGGAAAAAAATGGTGTGGTGCAGAAGGGGAAATGGGCGTGGAACAGCAAATCGGCATGCCTGTGTTTGGTCACCATCCAAGCACCCGTTCGCGACCAGAGGAAAAACTTTTGGGCGTGACCCAAATTGGTCACAAATGGAAGTGTTCATGACCAGAGGCTCTACCTGTACATGGAACCTGATCTCCATCAATAACCTTGTGAAATGATGGGATTGCTTCACTTTTAAACAATTAAATCACTCTGAAGATGCAACATAATAACACATATATTGGGCTTCCAACAATACATTGGTACTTTGCTGAGCAGCCCTGAGCAAGAGCAGAACTGCAGCTCAATGTATATACTTTTGGCCTACTACATTGCAAAGGCAGGACAAAGAAATAGGCAGACACGTATTACAATGTCACTTTGGAATATTTTTTTTTAAATAAACCCATCAGTGTGACCTTCTTATTATTTATACCTTTCTATTAGGTTAACATGCTCGCCATGCTATGAATGAGATTTGGTTAGTGAACTGAAACAATTTGGTTCACTGACCACAGGTTTTTCCACTGAGGGGGAATATAGCCTACTGTGAATGTTCTCTTTGTTTTCTTACAAGGGTACTTGAAGCTGTTAGGGGAGGGTGTGTGTATATCTTACACTGATAGTGAATGTAGCTTACCTGTGAAAGGAAAGAGAATGAATGGCCTGTAATCACCTGCCACATTTTTGGTTGGCTGAGAATGGAGATCACTGAATTCTTCCTGTCCTAGTCTAGAACTGATTCTTTCAGGTGGTATAGCAGCAACAACAATTTCAGGATAAAGATAGTTTAGGCACGTTGACTAAACTGGTAATCTCAAGGTTGGATCACTGTAATGTACTGGTAGTTTTATATGGACTGTCCTTGAACATGATCTAGAAATTACAATTAGATCACAAAGCTACTAGTGGGATACTAATAAGGACAATTGTCAGGAGCCATGTAAGACTGGTCCTGTAAACGCTGCATGGTTTGTGTTAAGTCCTGGGCATGGGCGCAAAGAATGGAGACGAGACATCGGACGGTAACTTCAACTCTTTATTTAACAAGAAAGAATGGAGCAAAAGACCTGGGCAGCAGTAGCTCTTTTATAGAGCTTGCTGCCTTTAAACAACCAATGAACTGAGTCTATCACTTTCACAAGCGTCCAATCAGGGGTTCCCGTTAACAACCAATCAAACTGGCCAAACCTGACCAATCACGACTCGCTATTCACGGGCCAATGAGAATTGCAGGATTACAAGCCTGCTGTAAGACGAAGCTGCTTAGGGTTGTATCGCTGCGTTGGTTTAATCCATAACAGTTTGCCTATTTCTAGCATAAATACAGATTCTTGGTGGGAAATATTTCAGCACCATTTTTTATAGCTGTGTTACAGTTTTTGAATGCCTATTCCCAAAAAATATGCAAGCATCAACTTCACTGATATTATATAATATGTGGTGAAGATTGGCTATTATTGTAAACAATATAATTGGACCTATTGTTAAAAGTTTTAATTTTTTTACTGACTTTAATATGAAACTTCATTAGCAACGGAAGAATATGTGGCTATACTCTTAAGTATTCCTGATATCTAGTACTATATATACATACATCAAAAGTATTCCTCCAAAACCTACATTTGGCAATGTTTTTTTTTTTTAAAGTTACTTATAAAATATCCTAATGTTGATATATGCCCATTTTAATCCATATGCTTTCTGTTTACTTGAAAGTTAGTCACAGGCAACCCTTGCCAGGATATCTTTAAATAATATTCATACAGCTAAATATACAAAAAAAAAAAAAAAGGTAGACATAAGTATAACATTCATGGATTAAAATTTGCACAGACATAGGTTATTTCTGGTTCCTTTTATAAATATAAATAAATTAGGCTAAAAGGCTTAAGTAGAAGTCTTTCAGCTTGTCTAATTGCTTACATGTAATAGTCTGCATTTAAGTAGTTTTTCAGCCACAACTTTCAATCTTACTTCCTTTTCAAGGTATATTCTGATGCCCACAGTTGACACTGATCTTTCTACACTAGAGATGCTTGGGTAATTTAATCTTTCTGAATTCAGAAACAAACTGGCCTGATCTGTACTTCCCAGGCTAATGGGAGGATTGAAATATAATTATCCTTTGGATTTTGCTCTTTGCAGTGAATTTTGTAGCTGAAAACAACCTACTGTATCAAAACATTATTTAAAAAGTATATTTAAATAAGATATTTAGAAGTACATACATTTTGGTAGCGTATCTTTATAAATATACTTGAATGAGAGCAGACCTTAAAGTGTTGTAATCTTCTGTTCTGGAGTTTCAACAGGCTGATGAAATTAAGGAATAGCTGTAGTTTACAAACCGCTGGTGAATGATTTATATATTTTTGCTTTTAGTTTTCTCAACTTCCTTCCTTCCTTCTCTCCTTCCCTCCCTCCCTCCCTCCTTCCTTCTTTCCTCATTGATCTTCATTCAAATTTTTCATAAGCCCGTGGAGGGGAGAAAGGAAGAAGAAGAAGCTACTGTAGGACTATAGGTAACAAAAGAAAGAATTTTGTCTAAGAATAGCTAAAGTTCTCACTGTATGTTGGAGCCAAGATGGCTACATAGGTGAAACATGTGGAGCCACTGAAGTGATGGACCCAATTTAAATCATGAAGATCACTGGATATGTGGGTAATTTGGGATCAGTAACTCTTGACATTTCTGAGAGGCATGTAAATGAGGATTGGGACTGAATACCTAGATAAATAATTAGGGTAAAGTTCAATATGTCTTTTTCTAGTAGCTATTGTTAAGAGAAATTAACAATCATGAAAGACAATTCCCAATTGAAAATTGGGAGTTTGATTGTCTGCTCTATAAACAAGGCCATTGTTGTGTCCGCGAAATGATGCCAGGAGTCGGTGACTTAGTGCAAAGCTCTTTATTTGTGAGTTGGAACCGAACTGGCGAAAGGAAAAAAGCCCGTGGCTTTTATTCCTTTCGCCGCGGCGGCCGCGGCCAATGGCACCACTTTGAATCTCCCGCGATTCGAATGGACCAATCGCAGGAGATTCTTAGCGAGCCAATCGGCGCGGCTCGCCTGACCAATCGGAGAGCCCCGCGCTTTGGCCAATCAAAGCGCGGGGATCTCGAGTATGTTAATTGAGGACAGAACACCCCTCCCCTCTTGGTTCAGTCCTTACGTTGCGTAGTCACGTAGGTAGGCGGGGCTCCGTCTAGTCCTACTTGACCTGCGCAACTCAGTTGTAGGCTGGATCCTGGCCGGTTCAGTCGGGATCTCCGCTGCTCCTGCTGCCGTTGTGGGAACCGGCTGGTCGATCGGGCTGGTCTTTTCTCCGTAGCTCCCTCCTGGGCCTTCCGGGTTGGTTGAGCTGCGGATTTCGTCGCTCCCACTCGGTCTTTCCGAGCTGGCTTGGCTGTTCCTTCCTGGCGAGGGGTCGCGATGGCTGCTTTCCGGTGAGTACTGCTGGTTTATTCTTCTTTGGGGTCGGTCCCCTGGGTATTCTCTCCCCCCTTGGTTCGTGTTGTGGGGTTGGTTTCGCTTGTTTGTGCGTCGGTGGTTCTCGACCTTAGTTGGTCGATGTGGCGTTTCCACGCTCGTCCGTCTGCTGTTTGTAGCCGGTACGAGTGTGGGCCTGTTGCTTGTGTGATGATGGCTGGGATCCATAGCGGGTCTCCCGTCAGGTTCTTTGCGTATACGGGGTCGCCGGGTGCGAAGGTTCGTTGTTTGCTGTTTGAGTCTGGGGGCCTCTCCGGGTTATACGTGGGGTGTAACCTGTCGAGTGGGGACCTTAGTTTTCTGCCCATTAATAGTTCGGCTGGGCTTTTATTGGTTGTGGTGTTTGGGGTTATGTGTTGGGTGAAGAGTAGTTTGTTTATTTTTTCCTGGATCTCCCCGTGGTCTATTTTCCGGATGGTCTTTTTAGTGAATTGGACCATCCGTTCTGCCCTACCGTTCGCCGCCGGGTGCACTGGTGCTGTCAGCGCGTGGCTGATGCCCCTTTCCGCTAGGAATTTTTTGAATTCCAGCGAGGTGAACTGGGGCCCGTTGTCGGAAACGATGACGTCTGGGAGGCCGTGTGTTGCAAAGAGTTTGCAGAGTTCTTTGATCACGGCCTCCGTGGTTGTCGTCTTCATGTTGCTTACCTCCAGCCAGTTGGAGTAAGCGTCAACTGTTATTAGGAAGGTGTGTCCTTTTGTGGGCCCGGCGAAGTCTATATGGATTCTAGACCAAGGTCCCCTTGGGGTTTCCCACTCTAGGATGGGTGCTGTGGGTGGGCTTGGCCTAGTTTCCTGGCATCGTTGGCACCTAGCTACCCAGGCCTCTATTTGTTTGTCCATCCCTGGCCACCAAGCGTAACTTCTGGCCAGGGCTTTAGTCCTCACGATGCCAGGGTGCCCCTCGTGTAGCAGTTCCAAAACCTTCCCCTGTAGCTTTTCCGGAATGACCACCCTGTCCCCCCATAGTATGCACCCTTTTAACAAAGAGAGTTCCGTTTGGCGGTTTCGGAACGTTTTGACGGACTCGTCGTTGTCCCTTTCCGGCCACCCTTTCTCTACCCAATGCAACACCCGCGCCAGACATTTGTCTTTATTAGTCTCTCGGGCAATGTCTGACGCGGTTATGGGCAGGTTGGGTAGAGTCTCTATACTGAGGGTGGTCGTCGTGGGTGCTGGGTCGGTGTCGGGTTCCGGTAGCGGCGAGCGGCTTAAGGCGTCTGCATGGGAGATCGTCTTACCCGGTCTGTGTATGAGTTCGTAGTTGTAGGCTGCCAGGAATTCGGACCACCTTGTCATTTGGGGCGACACAATGTTCGGGGTGGCCCGGTTTCCTGCAAGGATTCCCAGCAGCGGCTTGTGATCCGTTACGATGGTGAAAGTCCGGCCGTAAAGGTATTCGTGGAACCGTTTTACGGCGGCAGCTATAGCCAGGGCCTCTTTGTCCAGTTGGCTATAGTTCCGCTCCGGTTTGGTGAGGGTCCTTGAAAAGAATGTGATGGGCGCTTCTTTTCTGTCGGGGAGGGTATGGCTGAGGACAGCGCCGACGCCGAAGGGTGATGCGTCGCATGTGACGGCCAGAGGTAGGGTCTCGTTGAATTGTATAAGGACGGCATCGGAGGTGAGGAGGTCCTTCGTTCTTTGGAAGGCGTCTTGCTCGCGTTTCCCCCAAGTCCAGGTCGCCGCCTTGTCCAGGAGCCTATGCAAAGGCTCTGCTGCCGTCGCCTTTTGGGGTAGGAAAACATTGTAAAAGTTCAGTAACCCCAAGAAGGCCTGTAGCTCAGTCTTTGATTTGGGTGTGGGGGCTTCTTTGATGGCCTTGATTTTTTTGTTCGTGGGGTGAATGCCGTGACGGTCTAGGAGGTAGCCCAGGAATTCTACTTGTTCCGTGCATAGCTGGCACTTCTCCCTCTTGACTTTTAGTCCGGTCTCTTTAAATTTGGTTAGGACCTCCCTTAGGCGACCCTCTAGTTCGGCTTGGTTGGCTGCCGACACTAGGACGTCGTTGAAGTAAGGTACCACCCCCTTGATACCTTGCAATAGTCTCTCCATTAGGCTTTGGAATATGCCCGGTGCCACGCTGACTCCGAATTGGAGTCGGTTGCATTTGAATGCCCCCCGGTGGGTGACTATGGTCTGCGCTTCTGCCGTTTGCTCGTCGACCGGCAACTGTTGGTATGCCTGGGCGAGGTCGAGCTTGGCGAAAACCTTGCCCCCTCCCAGTGAGTGCAGTAGGTGTTGCACTACTGGGACAGGGTAGGCGCTTTGTTGCAGCGTGCCATTTAGGGTGGCCTTATAGTCCCCACAGATCCTCACCGACCCATCGGGCTTGATCGGGGTGACTATGGGGGTCTCCCACCGGGCGTGGTCTATGGATTGTAGCACCCCTTGTTTGACGAGCTTGTCAATTTGCTCATCTATCTTGGATTTTAGTGCGAATGGCACCCGCCTTGGTTTCAGGCGTTTTGGGGGGACGTTAGGGTCTAGGTCGAAAGATATAAGGGGCCCTTGGTACTTGCCTAGGTTTCCGTCAAAGACCTCTTGGAACTCCTGGGCCAGTTGCTGCTCCCAGCTGTCGTTGGTGACATGGTCGACTCCCGTGAGTGCGATGTCGAGCGGGGCGAACCATTGCAGTCCCAGTAGGCTTGGGCGGTCGTGGTCGACGATCATGAGGGGAAGTCGTTCGGTGCGCCCCTTGTACGTGATGTTAAATTGCTTGGTGCCGACTACCGGGATGCGGTTTCCCTGGTAGTCCTTTACAATGAGTCTCTGACTGTCTACGTTCCTCCTTTGGAGGGTAGGCACCAAGCGCTTTATCTCATGCCATGCAATCATGGAGAGGTAGGACCCGGAGTCCACCTCCATTTTGCATGGCTGGATCTCGATGCCTACCTCCACGTGGACCTTCCGTGTGTCGTTGGTGATGGCGTGGCCGATGGTGACCGTCTGGTGGGTCTCCTCTCTCCGCCGGTTGTCGCCGCCTCGCGAGGATCGCCCGTTCCGGTCCCATCGGCTGTCCGAGGGGCGATCTCTGGTCCGGGGTGGTGTGCTTTCTCTCCTCCGGTCGCTCTGGTCCCATCGTGCCGGGCTGCAGTTTTTCTTCAGGCAGCAGACACGGGCGATGTGTCCCTTTTTGTCGCAATGCCGGCAGATTGATTCGAAAAACCGGCATTCCGACCTGGGGTGGTCGCCACCGCAGCCGGCACAGTTGGTCCTCGACTTACGACCTCGCCAGTTCCGTGGGTCGCGCCCCGTCTGGAGTCGATGGATGTCCTCCTCGTCATCGGAAGAGCTCGATGCCTAGTGGAAATCTCCCTGGTGGGTGGTCGTCTCGGGTTTGGGCTCGGTCGACCTCGCCGGGTTGTTTCCGCTGCGGTCCCCAGTGTTCGGTCTGCGCATGCGGTCGGTGGAAGTTCGGGTTGCTTCGGCGGCTGCGGCTGCGGTGAGGGTGTCTGCTAGGCTGATGTTGCCCTTAGCCATCAGCTGGCTCTGGAGGACGGGGTCCCACAACCTGAGCACGATTCGGTCTCTCAGAGCGTTGTTTAGGTTATCGAATTCGCAGAGTCCCCCTAGGCGCCGCAGCTCGGCGACGAAGTCGCTGAAGCTCTCACCCGACCTCTGGTCCCGCCGGTAGAACTTGTTGCGCCGGATCAGTGGGTGGGTACCTCTGGAGCGTAGTGCCGCCGCAGTATGGGTTCGAGGACGTCCCAGTCCATCGCGGTCGCATCAGCGGGTTTAGCCAGCGCTTTGGCCATCTGGAAGACCTCGGTCCCGCAGTGGGTCCGGAAGACGGCGCGTTTCATTGGGCCGGAGGCGTTCTTCAGGCCGGTGCACTCGAGGTACATGCGGAATCGGTCGGCGAATGATTCCCAGTCCTCGGTGGCGGGGTTGAAGGGCGCGGGTGGTGCGATTTTCGCCATCTCGGTGGTTCGTCTGGCTTCCGTCGGACACGTGGTTCGGTTCAGGGGCTGGATCCCATCCTCGTCGCCAGTGTTGTGTCCGCGAAATGATGCCAGGAGTCGGTGACTTCGTGCAAAGCTCTTTATTCGTGAGTTGGAACCGAACTGGCGAAAGGAAAAAAGCCCGTGGCTTTTATTCCTTTCGCCGCGGCAGCCGCGGCCAATGGCACCACTTTGAATCTCCCGCGATTCGAATGGACCAATCGTGGGAGATTCTAAGCGAGCCAATCGGCGCGGCTCGCCTGACCAATCGGAGAGCCCCGCGCTTTGGCCAATCAAAGCGCGGGGATCTCGAGTATGTTAATTGAGGACAGAACAGCCATACCTGACTTTCTGCTTCTCTCACATTTTTCTTTGCACTATTTCTTCCCTAATACTGTTTTCCACTTCCTCAATCCTTGTAAGAAGAGGATGAAGATGATGATGATGAAGAAGAAAAATAACATGATCTTTAAAAACAATACATGTTAAACCAAACAAGTAAATATATACAAATCAATATATTTTTACTATGGTTATTCAATCACAGAATGAGGCTTTCTTAACCCTGAATTTTGAGACTCCAATACAATTTCCCTGTAAATTCTGTAAAAATGATCAGAATTAAAGCCAGAGTAAAATTTATTTATTTTTAATTTAAAATAATGGGGAGATTTCAAAAGGCTTATCTTGAAAAATCTTAACATTCACTCCATTTAAAGCATCTGTATTTTTAAGTTTCTTTTTATTACGAATTCATTTAATATATAAACAGTCCTGTTAATTAGATTACATGGTTGGGGCAAAACTGTATTTTTGTTGCAGGGTTATTGACCATGGAAATGCATATTCATCATTCCTTTCTGTAATCCCTACTAAATCCATTCCAATTCTGTCAAGAGAATACAATCAGGATATTTACAAATGCATGGAATGAAAGATTAAGGAAGAATTTAGCAACTTTGCAATACTGATGTGAATAAGATGGAGGGAATAAAAAAACATCCACTTGCAAAATGAGCTATTGTCAGGAAAACCCCCCTTAGATATTGATTTACCCTTTATTTTCTGGTGAAGATTCACTCATAAATTAGTGAACAATGGACAATCCAACTCTGGGATAACTAACAGTGGGACTTTTTGTTCAAACTATCACACACTTATTTTGCTTGGTCCATCTATTTTTCTTAAATAATAGTTTAAACTATAGTATTAACTGCAACATCTTGCACTCCCCATCCCCACCCCCATGCATGCGCATAATCCCTACCCACCTCTGCCGCCCCCCTTACCTGCACTGCACCTCACAGCTGATTTTCAGCTGGTTTGAAGCCTTTTTTGGAAAAACAGGAAGTAATGAAGCAGGGCTAATTTTTGGCCTGTAAAGCCTGCAGAAGCCTTCCTCAAGCCTATGGGAGGCCGAAAAAGGCTTCAAACCAGCCGAAAATCAGCTGTGAGGCTCGCACATGCCCAGTGAGGTAAGTTTGCCTGCAGCTTGCGTGCCGGCACAAATGGCTCTGTGTGCCACCTGTGAAAAGCATGCAATAGTTTTGCCATCACAGTTATAGGAAGATGCCTATCTAACTTTTTGTTATTCAGTTGATTTTGGTTTTTTTTAATATAAATTTTATTTAGGTTTTCACAAAAACATAATACAAATAAAACATCTTTTTTTGAGAATAGCATGATCCCGGGTTATCACTTCTTCATACAGACACAAACTCTGTTAAGCCTGGGTTCCCCAACCAGGGTTAAGGAGACAAGCTAAAGAGAATGTGCAGCGTCAGTCAGATAGGCATACAGATAAATGAGTGATATAAGTTTGTATGTTTGTTAACATACAGTAAAAATAACAGATACGCTTGTGCTATTAAAAGATAGTTTATTCCATTTAGAATTTATAGCATAGTTAAAATAACAGTCCATTAGTCATGTATCATATCAGTCAATCCATTCAAGGATATTCAATTAGCAAAGTCCGTGTAGAATATCCAATATCAGTTCACTTACAAATCAGTCCTTTCTCTCTCCTTTTCAGTAGGGGAAAAACGCAGTCTTGAATCCATCCAGTAATTAGGGATCATAAAACCAGAGAGAGCAAGCTGCCGTTCCTTGCTTCTTTTATGGTGCCTTTTACAACCACTCCCTTAATTACAATCCTACAGTTAAAGTTGCAGACACTTTAACTAACAAACTATGATAACATATTTATTATTTTACCTAAACCAGTTAGGGTAAACAATGTTATCCCTAACATTCTCCCCTTTTAGGAAAATATAATAATATAACTATTTACATCTTTAAATCATATTTGTTACAACTCTCTTTAAACTTAATTACTCCTTGAGCTTTTGTAAATTGGTCTGCAATGTTTTCTTCTGTCATGCAGTATTCCAATTTAATTAGCCCATTCTTTGCAGATTCTCTAACATTTAAGTATCTTAAATCAGTATGCTTTGATCTAGTTTTTACAGCAATACTAGAAGCTAACTTTATGGCTGCCTGGTTGTCCTCGTACACAATAATGGAATATTTAACAGTTACACCAATGTCTAATAATAACTGTTTGTACAAAATTAAGTCAGTGCATAGTAATAACAGACATGAAAATTCCGCTTCCATCGTGGACAAGCTAATATGCTGTTGTCTGATTGATCTCCGCCCTATTAGTGTCTTACCAAATAAAATAGCCATCCCAGATGTTGATTTTCTAGTGTTTATGTCAGTTGCAAAACTTGCATCTGCATAGGCACTAAGACTCAAATCACCCTTTGGTTCTATATACAATGCATGGTTCATTGTTGCTTTAAGATATCTTAAAATTCTCTTTAATGATTGCCAATGACATTGATGTGGATCTGAATTAAAATGAGCCAGCTGATTTACACTATAAGCTATATCTGGCCTAGACCAATTGCTTATATATGATAAGCTACCAATCAAAGATTGATGTATAGACTTATCAAATTTAGGACTTTGATCATCAGTTTGGCAAACTTCCTGACTCATTGGAGTCTTTGCCAGTTTACAAAGTTCCATTTTATACTTTTTAATTAATTGGCAAATTTTATCTTCTTGAGATATCTTAAATCCATTTTTTGTTTTGTTAATTGTCAATCCTAGATACTATTTAATTTCACCTAAATGCTTTAATTTTATTTTTTTAGCTAATAATGATATAATCTCATTAGCTTCATTATTAGTCTTAGTTATCAAAGCAATATCATCTGTAAATAATAACAATAATGACACCGTTCCATTATTTTCCCTTTTAAACACACATGGATCTGCTAAACCAGATTTAAAACCTATATTGTTTAATTTTTTCACAATATATTGGTTCCACTCAAAGCCAGATTGTTTCAACCCTTAAAGACTCTTTTTGAGTTTCCAACAATCATTACTATTTACTTTATTGTCTTTTATAATAACTGGCTTTTTCAAATATATAGTGTGCTGCAATGGTGCATGCAGATAAGCAGTTTCTACATCTAAATGGTTAATGACATAGTTTTTCTTAGCTGCCCACACTAATGCTGCTCTCAAAGATGTTGCCTTAAGACTTGGTGCAAAAACTTCATCGTAATCAGATGCAGTTTGATTAAATCCTTGAGCTACCAACCTAGCCTTATGGGTAACAGTCCCATCATTGCCAGTTTTTACTTTAAATATCCATTTGCACCCAATGGATTTTTCTCCTGGAGGTATTTTGGCATCTTCAGATACTTTCATTGCCTTTGATGAATTTAGTTCTTTTTCCATTGCCTTTTGCCAATTCTCCTGATCCTTAGCAGGATACATCCTAAGTTCATCTACACTAGTTGGAACTTTAGTTACTTGGCAACCTATACTTGCTTGATACCTATCAGGTGGTCTAGTTATACGTGTAGTACGTCTAGGTATTACAGGACTTACAGGTGGACTTTCATTAACTAACTCTTCTTGATTATCTAACTCTTCCTGATCAACTGTTTCCTCTTGTTCTGGTCCTATTTGTTCTTTGTGGACTTCTTCTTTCATTGGACTCTTCTTATAACTAGTCTGTTCTTTCTGCCTTTTGTAGGGTTCAATAATTACTTCATTATTTAAATCTTGCTCTAATCTATTCCATCCTACATGTTCTAGGAATTTTGCACTAGCACTGGTGTAAACTCTAGATGTACCTGGTTGCCAGAATCTATAAGATCTATGATTAGATGTATATCCTACAAAATATAATCTTTTAGCTGTATGCTGTCCTTTGTGTCTGAGTTGTGTAGGGATATGCACCCATGCTGGTGCTCCAAATGTGTGCATGTAACTTAAATCAGGTTTTGTACCATGCCACCGTGTGAATGGTAATTCACCTGTTGTTGAATTAACAACATTATTTAATATATGATTACCACACATTATTGCTTCTCCCCACAAATTGTCAGGTAATCCAGAATCAGACAACATAGTACGTGCCATTGACTGTAGTGTTTGGCCTCATCTCTCTATAAAGGCATTATGTTGTGGCCTATATGGTGCAGACTTTTTATGTTGAATACCTAACATTCTAAGTCTATTCTGGAATTTATTATTTGTAAATTCCGCACCATTATCTGTTATAAGAGTTACTAATTTCTTTTTAGTTTTCCTTTCTGCAAATTTTATCCAATTAAAGAGATTCAGATACGTTTCAGTTTTGCTCTTCATTAAATAGCAAAACCCATATCTAGAATAGTGGTCCATTATGCTTAGTATGTATCGAGCTCCTCCTACACTTGTTTTTTTCGGACCTATTAAATCAGCAAATACTACTTCTAAAGGCTCTTTGGTAGTAAATCCATCAACTCTATTAGCCGGTGTGACCCTGCTTTTGCTTTGATTACAGGCAAAGCATTGCAAATACTTATTACAAGGTTTCAAATTTATTCCTTTAGATAGTTGAACAGTTTTCTTAAGCATTTTAAATTTAATCTTAAGCATTTTAAATTTAAATTTAAATGCCCTAGCCGTCGGTGTAACAAGTGAATACATTCATCATGAGGTTTCTTATTATCATAAACCGTGTTAGCCACCTCTAAACCATTATCATTTAATACATATAATTCACCTCTTAAAGATGCAGTAATTTTCTTATCTTCTTTCTCAATTATCTCCTTTAAAGGTAACTACATATCCTAGTTTAACCAAAATTCTAACTGAAATTAAATTAAACTTAAGTTGTGGTACATATAACATTTTTACATTCTCTTTTATGAAAAAACAATATGCTATACCTTGACCTTTAGCTTTCAGTTTCCAGCCATTGGCTAATGATATCTGCTGTGTACTCTGAGACATTTTAATAAAATTTTTGTTATCATTTGTTATACAGTGGGATGCTCCACTGTCAACCATCCATAAATTATTTTTTACAGCTCCGTTACTATACATGGCTAACTCTAAATTTTTATTTATCTTTTGATGACTTTTAGTATTCTGGCCAGCGTTCTGGCGCTTTGCTTTTTTACAAAATCTTGCCAAATGTCCTCTTCCTCCACAATTAAAACACTTTTTAATTGCATATGCAGTAGGAGATTCATTATCTTCTTTTTGAGGTTGCTCCCTCAACTCATCTCTTTCAAGTCTTCTTCTTGCCTCTTCAATCAATCTGCCAGTTATATCAGTTAAAGTTAGACTTTCCTGAGGCAAAACTTCAAGGGAAGTGACGTAGTAATCATAACTTTCATTTAGTGATGATAGAATTTGTAGACTTGGTGTAGTTCAGAGAAAATAAGCTCTTTCTCGTGCAGTTCTTGAAAAATGCTTTTTATAGAATTCCAATGACTAAGCATATCACCATTCGTCTGGAGATGCATCCTGAAAAGCTTCTGTGTTAGATTTATGTGAGCACCAACATTATCTCGGACATAAATCCTCTTCAGCTTCTGCCAACACCCAACAGCCATTTGCTCTCCATGGATATGAACAAGTTGCTGGTCAGACAGTGTTAGTCCTATTATGCAAATAGCTTGTTCATTTTTCTGCATAAAGTCTTTTATCTTTAGTCTATCTTCCTCAATCTCTGAATCCCATTCCTGTACGTTTGGTGGATTTTCAATTATGTTCCACAGACCTTCTCTTCGTAGAAGTAGACTACATTTTATAGACCATGATACATAGTTTGTTCCATCCAGCTTGGATATAAGGGACAAACTTTGGAGATTGACTTGTGCCATGTTTTCTTATATGGATATAAAACTATAATTAATAAAACACAGCTGTCTGTTTACTGTAACGTATAACAACACAAACTCTCACTTTTTACATAAATCTGTTTTATCCTAGTTAAACTGACTTTGCAGCCTCTGGGCCCATAACCAGTGTTATGTCTCTGGTATCATCTCGTTTATTCATGCTGTGTGGGCGTTTTTCTATCTCTATGGTTTCTCTGATTATTCTGCTGCTGAAGTGTTCAGTTTTGGCAATAGTTCTGGTATTTTTAAAGTCAATCTCATGTCCTGTGGCTTTGAGGTATTGGTCCAGGAAAGAGGTCGGTTCTTCCTTTTTGATTGAGTTCTTATGTTCTTCAATGCGTGCACTTATTCTTCTGTTAGTTTGTCCAATGTATGTGGTGGGGCAGGCAGTGCAACGGATTTCGTATACTCCTTGATTTTCTAACTCAATACCTGCCGCCTACCAGCCATTTGGAAACCCGCCCTCATGAACAGACAAGTACCTAACATGAAGAATGACACCAGACCCACACCCCTGAGAGCCACACAAGATGCCGCCACCACCACACTTCCACGTAGAAAGCAGACTCACACCCACATAGAAGATGAGACACGACAACGGACCAGAAGCCGCACTGCAGCTGCATCACTACCCACTTCAAAACCCTCTGAGCCAGACATGAAGCGAACTGACCCCCACCATGAAGATGCAGCACGACCACGAACTCGAAGCCAAACAGCAAGATCAAAGCTCACCAGCTCAAATCCCCCAGCAACTAAGACTAACCTGAGCACAACCAAGCCCCCACCTAAACAGAACACGCCTCCAGCCAATCAGAACACAGCCAACCCCCCAACCAATCAGAAAACAGCCAAGCCCTCACCCAATCAAGTCACACCCCCACTAGCAGTTAAAAGGAAGAAGCAGCTGCAAGCTCACATCACTCAGAGAAGCACAGAGCTGAAGACCAAGCCTGAAGATGATGAATGAGACTTCATCGAAATGTTGCCTAGATACTTCCAATCTTACGCGGGAGAAAACCCGAATTACCAAAGATAGATAGATAGATAGATATATAGATAGATAGATAGAAAGATAGATAGATAGATAGATAGATAGATAGATAGATAGATAGATAGATAGAAAGCATGAACAGAAGAGATGATTCCACCAGGCTGTCAATCATTTGGAAGCCTGCACTCACAAACAAAAAAATCTCCACACCACAAGCCAGGCAAACACCTGGGCACAAACAGATCCCCCCTGATACCTCCAGCTCAAACACACCCCAACCAGGCACCCAGATGAAACCCAGCTTCCTAATGAATGATAGCCGTCCATTTACCCGAAGCCAAGCTGCACTAAAGGCCTCCAATAAAGTAACACAATGTTGCCAGCCAATCAAGATACAAAAAGAGCCCCCCCCCAAAAAATAAAACAGACAGAAGATATTAGTAGCAGAACACAGCAAACTCCAAGACCAATAAAAACAGACCAAGACTCTCAACCAATCAGGAGGAAGAAAAAATCATTCTGACACAGTAATAGGCTGCCCCAAATTTAAATCTGAAACCACTGTACAAGTCTGACTCACAGACAAACACCATACAGAAGCCTGATGATGGCAGATGAGATTCTGCTGAAACGTTGCTATAACTTTAAAAGCACCACGTGGGAAAATACCCGAACAAAGCTGAATGCCAGACATGTAAGTACCCGCGAAAACTTAAGAAAACATATATATATATATATTTCTTAAGTTTTCGCGGGTACTTACATGTCTGGCATTCAGCTTTGTTCGGGTATTTTCCCACGTCATAATAGTGGTGCTTTTAAAGTTGTAGCAACGTTTCAGCAGAATCTGATCTGCCATCATCAGGCTTCTGTATGGTGTTTGTCTGTGAGTCAGACTTTCACAGTGGTTTCAGATTTAAATTTGGGGCAGCCTATTGCTGTGTCAGAATGGTTATTTCTTCCTCCTGATTGGTTGAGAGTCTTGGTCTGTGTTTATTGGTCTTGGAGTTTACTGTGTTCTGCTACTAATATCTTCTGTCTGTTTTTTTTTTTGGGGGGGGCTTTTTTTGTATCTTGATTGGCTGGCAACATTGTGTTACTTTATTGGAGGCCTTTAGTGCAGCTTGGTTTCGGGTAAATGGACGGCTATCATTAGTTAGGAAGCTGGGTTTCATCTGGGTGCCTGGTTGGGGTGTGTTTGAGCTGGAGGTATCAGGGGGGATCTGTTTGTGCCCAGGTGTTTGCCTGGCTTGTGGTGTGGAGATTTTTTTGTTTGTGAGTGCAGGCTTCCAAATGATTGACAGCCTGGTGGAATCATCTCTTCTGTTCATTCTTTCTGGTCTTTTTTCAATCTCTATGGCTTCTCTGATGATTCTGTGGCTGGGATTTTCTATGGTGGCTAAGGTTTTGGTGCCATTGAAGTTGATGTTATGACCTGTGGCTTCCATGTGTTGGACGAGTGAGGAAATGTGTTCCAGCTTTTTACTGCATTTTTTGTATATATATATATATGTTGTGACTCGGAGATTTGAACCTGATCAGTCAGCAGATGTGGGTTCGAGCAATGAAGAAGATCTGGCACTGAGATTCAAGCCTGCATTATTAAGTGACTTAGAGGGGAGTCAAGTAGAGGGAGAGGAGTTGGATCTGAAATATGAGCCTGATTTATTGGAGGGTTTAGAGTCCATTCCCTCCCCTGAATCTACTTCCCTGATTGCACCTCAGGTGTTAACTGTTAATCAGGAAAGTGCGTCAGAGGCTTCAAGCGATGATAAAATTGCCGGATGCTGGCTGGATGCCAGGACTAGGAGAAGATTGAGACATCAATCTCAATTAGAAAAGAGACGTCCAGCAAAGGATTGATTAATGAGACTGACACGCCCTCTCTCAGAGGATATAAGGGAGCGTACGAGTTCGTAATCTTTGCTGGAAACAAAATGGATTTTTGCCTTTGTAAAAAGTGCGTCTGACTACAGCGTTGTGATTTACGAACTATACAGAATTGCCAGACAGATTCTAGGAGGATTGCCAAAGGACTGTAAAAACAGAGCAATTGAATCTTCTGTCTCTGGTTTTGTTTGCGTAAAGTATTTGAACTCTGTAACTTGAAGTTTTCATCTGTGGATACAGGTGGGACAGAACATGTGTGTGTGTGTGTGTGTGTGTGTGTAACAATAGTAAATAAAACACTCATTCCATTCCAATTCAATTCTATCATTAATATTAGTCAGATTCTTAACATCTTTAACATTTCTTTTCAATTGAATATCATGCTTCCTTGTGAACACTTATAAACTTTCCATAATTAATTCTTTTTTTTCCATATTTCTCTTCACTTATATTTTTATAAATCATTAATAATAAAAATGTTCCCATACTTTCCTAATTTCATTCTCTCATTCACTTTATTTCTTTTATTTATTAACAAACATTCTACTGCATTACAATAAGTATTTTATGAATCATTTTAATCATACATTGTTTCATATTTTCTAAAATTATTTCTATTTCTAATATAACAATATTATCTTACCTTTGCAGAATCCCTTTTTCAATTAAATTTTCACCCATTATCTCTAAATAGGCTTATATTTTGAATCCTTATATATTTTCCCTGTTTCTCTATATCTTGTTTTTGTTTTCTATAACTTCTTTTCTTTTCCTTCTTCCCCCTCTTCTTCTTGCTACCCTTTTTGCCCCCTTGTCTCTCTACTTTTAATTCTCTCTTCTGTGATCCTCTCTTCTGTTGCTTCCTAATATTATTATTATTTTTCAAACTATTCTCTTTTTGTTGTTGTTTTTTCAAATCTTAAACTTTTCACTCTCTTTCCCCCCTTTCCTTTTCCCCCCCACATAAAATTACTTGATCATTAAAGATGATTTCTGTTGAGGTAATTCCCCGTTAGGAGAATGAGTGCATACAGGGAGATGTATTTGAAAGTAGTGTTTGAATAATACACATACAGCACACAGATACACTGTACAGTAAATGTAGGTCTTTACTTCCAGAAACGTTAAGCAAAGTCCAAAATAAGCAGTTCAAAGTCATTCACAGGTAAGATCATTCAGTTTTCAATCCAGGGATAATTCAATAACAAATTCCAGTGTCAAAAACAGTTCAGTATCAGACTTACATCAAATCCAGTAATATAAATCAATTAGAAGAAATGGAGCAACTGCAATACTTTCCAACAGAAGGAAACAGAGATACACTTACACTTTCTTCTGAGAGTAAACAACCCAGGTTTCTGGCTCCATCTTATGGCCGTTTGAGAAACCACACCTAATTATAGTTTTGAATTTTCTTAAAGATACAGTTTTAAAATGTTTATCCTGGTTTATATATTTCTAACCCAAATACCTGTTAGGTGACTTATATTCCTAACAATTTCTTCTTTGTCCCAACCTTCTTGTTCTACAAGCGTTTCTTGTTGTTTCTCATAGTTTCAGATCTCCATTTCTAAAAATTGAAATATGAAGCCAAAAGAACCTCTTCCTTCTTGTGTATCTTCTTTCTGTTTTTTAAGTTCCATTTTCAGTTCTTCTAAGAGTGATGCCATTTTAAACACTTTTAAACAACCACCCAATTGATTTTAGTCATTTAAATCCAATAGCCAAAAATCCAAAAATCACCAAGTAATCCAAATAATCCAAAGCTCTTTCTTCTTGCTTCTTTTTTCCACTTTCTCTTCCTGGGGTTCTATTATTTTGTTACAAAATTTCAGTTAGAATGTATCTTTTAGGAATCTTGTTTAAGTTTCACTGTAAGTTCCTTTTAGTTCCAGGCAGCCTCCTCCATTTTTCCAGATCCCGCCCTTTTATTCTTTCCTTTTCACTCCTTTCCTGCTTTTATAGGTTTTTGAGTATCCAAAAGTCTTTAATATCCCTTTGACATTTTATTTCCAGCTTAAATACCTATTGATGTCAAAGTGGATTTTTGTCAATTTCTTACTTAAATCTCTTAGATGTCAGTATAAGGAAGGGGGGGAAAAGCCAAATCCTTTTCTTTCCCTCTCTCCTTTGCTGCTTCAAAGTCTTCTTTGGTAACAATATTATTTTTTTATAGCTCAAATTACAGGGTACTTTACGTTGTTGCTTTTTCAGTTTAACCCGGTCAACCAAAACTTTCTCTTCTTATCTTCCTCCTGCAATTCTTTTCCGGTCGAGTTCTTCTTTGAGGTGGCCATTTCTGACCACCACTGCAACCACCTTCAGGAAAGGGAGTAATGGCCAGCTGAAGAGGAGACATGCAGCTCTCCTTGACCCTGCTGGCAGTCTGCTCCCTCTTCACCACCTCTACAGGATGGCTTAGCCCCGAATCCAGCCTGCTCGGAGTGCTCCAGTGGCGAGCACGGATCGAAACCATGCATGATGCCGGATTTCAGTCTGTCGCTGAAGAAGTTCAAACCAGAAGCCCAGTTGATTTTGTTTTGAATCTCAACATCTGCCTAAAAAGAAATTGAGATTTTTGAAAACTACTGGTAGTTGTATCTTTGAGTTTACACTGCTGTCACCACCTCCTTCCTTTGTGTGTGTGAGACTATTACTTTAAATATAGCATATCAATATCAAAATTCTGTATTCAATATCTGAATCTTATTGCAGAACAAGAAGCAAGAAACTGTAATTAAATTAAGTGCACTGAAGGCACAAATAAGTTTGAATTTTCTGACTCTCCAAAAAAATGGGGAAAATTGCAAAAAAGTATTTTTGTATAGCGCTTTTTTTTTACAAAAAGTGTTCATTACTACATTATTGTATTTAGTACAATAATGAAAATGAAAATGCATATGTACCAAAGGAAGGAATGTGCACCAAAGTAATACAATTTTATTGTGATTTAAAAACAAGAAATTGTACAATTATGTAACGAAATTGACATATTCATTGATTAGAGATTGTGGTGGTCTCCCATGGAAAGAATGAGACACAAGCATGTGTACTCGGGATGGGAGCCCAGAATAAATTCCAGTGCTTCCTTTTATTGAGATTTTAGTACATAGTAAGCAAAATTACATTGTGGATTAATAATTAGATATAGTACAGGCTTGTTTGTCTAAGCTGCCTCCTTGTTTGTATTTATCCTTATTGTTCTCTTTTCCTTGCACTATCTTTGTGACCTTTAAACAGGCATGTATGTATAAAGCATTATATTAATCATTACTCAAGCCCAAGCCAAAGTTTATTATTCCCACATCTCCCCTGTTTTAGTTTTTTGATGATCGTGGATGCCTCGGTAGCTTTTCGCCATCTGCAACAGCAATTCTCCTTCCGTAGGCTTCACCTGACACATTCCTAAAAGTCCAGGGAGACATTAAATACAACACCATACACAGAGAGAAAATATAATAAGCAATATCGCTTCAACAATTAGGTGATGAATCCATGAACCATCTGACAACCAGGACCAAAGTGCAGACCACACGTCCAGTCCCTCGCCCTCCGATTGTAATGGATTCTCCTTCAGGGTTTGTTCCATATGCTGTATAGTAGCTGTAATGTTTGGAGAATAATCAGAGATATACATGCAACAATGTGTATGAATCACAGCGCAAACTCCACCTTGCGCAGCCAAAATAGTGTCCATCGCATATCTGGTTTGCAGGACAAAGTCAAGGATTTTTCCTTGCTCTTCTTCAAGCAGCTTTAGCGTTTTAATGGTGTCTTTAAACATAGAAACTGTCCAATTGTTTAATGTAAATCTGATGTAAATCTCTATAGTTCATCATGACTCCTAAAGGAGGAATAACTCCCCTTGATATCTGTGTCCAGTAGTCATGAGTCAAAACAGAGCTTACTTCCGTTGTGGAATGCGCATTGTGAATATGAGCAGTCCCCAATGATTTTTGAATGAAATGAGATGGGATTACTTTCCCAAAGGTGCAGACCCCTTTCCATTGTGCTGGCATGCGATCATAGGCCATCCATCCACACAGCAACCATAGATTTGCTCCGAGGAGATGACCAACCTTATTTGGTTCAGCATAGATTAATTGTGCAAAGGATTCCATTAACATAGCCAAATAAGTGGACGATGGTGCATATTTCCCATTCGCACATTTGTGCAACCGGTTGCTGTCCTCCGTGGTGGGACAACTTGTGGAATATATGGACAGCCATTTTCATTGATCAAAGATGTGATATCAAATCTAGAATTCTTATGTACAAAGTAAGTGAGATTTTTAGTTTTCATGTCATCCGGATAAATCCGACTTCCATTGCAAATAACAATTGTTTTGTTGCAAAATGGATATGTTCCCAAGTAAGTCATATTCTCTACCATCTCATTGTGGGTCCAGCAGATACCCGCCACCTCTTGGATCTGGCTTCCAAGGTGTAAGGTATTTATGTTACTTGTAGTCCAACTGTTAGACCACATCCCTGAACAACCATAACATTGTCCTTTATACCAGTCACCTTCAGCCAGAGGTACTGCAACCATTGGAAGCCCTGATGTTTTGTGAGTTGGCAGGTGCATACATACCCAACAATCAGTTTTATTATGAAGGTTTGCTAGCTTCTCCATGTCCTGGATCAACGTGTTTTCCATTCCCCCAAATCCACCCCCTTGCCCCTTTGGCTGATGATAAGGACGCACACAGTGAGCAGGAACCCAAACAACTGTCCCCTCATCTTCAACGGCAGCGTATCCTCGGCCCCAAGTTATCAGCGGGACAGGTCCTCTCCACATTGGATCTGGCAATCTCCTATACCGAACTTTCGGTCTTGGCGTACCTGCAGAAGGAGAGGAAGCAAAATGCCTACTGGCTGCCGTAGCAGCAGGAGATCCTGTCATGTTTAAAAAATTTAAAGTATATAAAGTAATACTAAGAATGTTTTGTATGTAAGGCAAACCATATCCATCCACTTCCCCCATTTTTGTTTTTATGTGAAGGAGTGCTTTTCCTGTGGCAGTGGCCATTGGTCAATCCAAACTGGCTGAGAGGTTAACAATTGTAATTTGTCCATTATCCAATAACAATTTTTGTGCGAAATTGTGACAGCAAATCTCTACCCCACACGTTTATGTGCAGGGGCAACACAAGAGGTTGAATCCTTGCAGTCTCACCAGTTTCTCTATGCAATGCCTTCAACCAATGTACACTACTTCTTGCAAACTGCATACCACCTACCCCACGAATAGCTGGAGAATCCTCAAGCGCCCATTCATTTGGCCACTCCTTTTGGCGTATCACAGAGACATCTGCTCCGGAATCTATAAGGCCAGAAAATGATTTTCCCTGAATTTCAATTGTCATTTTTGGTTGGTTTGTAGTCAAATTTTTTGTCAGCTCTAGCAATTCTGCAGCAACTGGAGAACTGGCCATTTCAGTGGACTCAAAACCACCAGTTCATGGGGTCCCAATTAAAGGATTCATAGGAATATATGGAAGCAATAATAACTGGGCAATAGAGTCACCGGCCATTAATGATGTAGGAGTATCAGTGTACAATTGTATCTTAATAACCCCTCTATAATCTTGATCAATAACCCCTGGTTTAACAAAAAACCCTTTTTCTGATGCAGAAGACCTGGGAAGTACCAATCCCACTGTTTTTTCTGGCAGTGGCCCATTCAAATGAGTGTCCTCAATATACACTTGATTAGGAAAGGTCACATTAATTGAGTTCAACATTTTTAAACCCAAACCTGCATTCCTAGTTATTGCAGGCAATGCTTTTGTGACAGCCTTGGGAGCGGGGCTAGCTGCACAACCCAAATTTAGTTTCCTGAATTTTGGTTCTGATCAGAACGACATTGATTTGCCCAATGAAACCCTTTTTTGCATTTTGGACAGACTGGCTTCGGCGGACGTCCCTATTTTTATTTTTGTTAAATGCCATTCCCCCACCCAGGGGCACGGCACTGGGCTTTAAAATGGCCAGCCTTCCCACAATTAAAACAATTCCCCGTAGGTTTCATCCCTTTTTGCAATGCCATAGCCAAAGTCTCCATGTTGTAAGCCTGAGAACCCACCACTGCACATGCCTTTAACAGATCAGCCAGAGTAACCTCACCTCTAGCCACCAAAGGCTGGAAGATACGCTTGCAGTCAGTGTTTGCATTTTTGACTGCTAATCTCAGCAAAAGTTCCTTTGCTGCTTCCTCATTTGAAATTTGCCGGGTAATAGCCAATTGTAGCCTTTCCACAAAATCGTTATAAGACTCAGATGCTGTTTGCTTAATTTGAGAAAAAGACCGTGCCGGGGTTCCCACATCCTGGTTGCAGGACAACGCCTCAAGGACAGTTGCCATAACCATGGGAAGTGCATGATCAGGCAAATTAGTAGCTTGATCAGCAGTGGATTCAAACAAGCCTGTCCCATAGATTTGGTCTGGCGTATACAGCCCCCCTGAATTCCTTCCCTTAGTGATAGCTTCCCTATTCTGAATCAAAAACCACTGATTAGAACTCAATATCATTCTCATTAAAGCTTTCCAGTCATTAGGAATCATGCGTGAAGTAGCCAAACTTGTCAGGAGCCCCTTTGTAAAAGGACTTTGAATATCATAATCTTTAACTGCTTTCTTAATTTCCCTAAGTATTGCCAAAGGAATCGGAATCCATTCAGCCTGCAGATTGCCTTGAGCATTCACTTGCCTATTAACTGGAAACAAATTCATCTGGGGAATCTCATCAGGCTCTAATTTCTCTTCATTGAAAGCCTGATGCATCATTGCTTGAACTTTCCCTGTTTGTGGTTGGATTTTCTCCTCTACAGGCATAGGCGCTGTTGGGGTTGAGAAGGCATATTCCAGTTCAGAAGTTGGGGGGTGCAACACAACTCCTTCATAAGGAGGAGGTTCTGCTAAAGGTTTTAAAAGGGGTTGTTGCTGGGTCTCTAAAGCAGTCATAACAACCTTCCAATATATCAAAATTTCAGCTGTTGCCCGTGGCTCTTCATGAAGGATAGTTCCAATTTTCCTCCACATGTCTAACTTTAAAGAGCCCTTCTCTGAGTACCAGGAGCATTGCCGCCAGATCTCTTGCAGCAGGTCTTTCACATTACCTTTTGAAAGAACTATTTGCTCCCCCCCAGAGGGTTTAAAGATAAAGAAATTTGTCCTGACTAACTTCAGCAGCTCACTAATATGACGTTCCTGTGCCTGAAAGAGTTTTCCCCCCATGTTCCCTGAAAAAAAATCCTATTGTCCAGCAATAGTTAAGTACGTACTTTACCTATTCCAGGTGAGGAAACACGGAGGTCCGGACACGTACCACCTGCAGTGGATCACGTCGGGGTCACCACTTGTGGTGGTCTCCCATGGAAAGAATGAGACACAAGCGTGTGTACTTGGGATGGGAGCCCAGAATAAATTTCAGTGCTTCCTTTTATTGAGATTTTAGTACATAGTAAGCAAAATTACATTGTGGATTAATAATTAGACATAGTACAGGCTTGTTTGTCTAAGCTGCCTCCTTGTTTGTATTTGTCCTTATTGTTCTCTTTTCCTTGCACTATCTTTGTGACCTTTAAACAGGCATGTATATATAAAGCATTATATTTATCATTACTCAAGCCCAAGCCAAAGTATATTATTCCCACAAGAGATGAAATTGATAGATTCACCATTATTGTATCTAGCATATAGTGATTTATGATATCATTCCAAGATTATATATTTTTAGCTCCACTAGAAGAAATTGAACCAAAGTTTGTGGTTAACTTCTCAAATGTGGATCTTCCCTATACTCCTCTCCTCCCCTCTCCTCCCCTCCTCTCCCCTCTCTTCTCCCACCTTAGAAAGCTAACATTTGTACAGTACATATATTGTCACTTTTATGAAATATTACAACTGACACAAAAATCATTCTGGTTAAATGGTTTGTACACCTCTAAATACACTGCTCAACAAAATAAAGGGAACACTTAAACAACACAATGTAACTCCAAGTCAATCACACTTCTAGGTAGCAACACTGATTGATAATCAATTTCACATGCTGTTGTGCAAATGGAATAGACAACAGGTAAAAAGCATAGACAGTTAGCAAGACATCCCCAATAAAGGAGTGGTTCTGCAGGTGGTGACCACAGACTACTTCTCAGTTCCTATGCTTTATGGTTGATGGTTTGGTCACTTTTGAATGCTGGAGGTGCTTTTACTCTAGTGGTAGCATGAGACAGAGTCTACAACCCACACAAGGGGCTCAGGTAGTGCAACTCATCCAGGATGGCACATCAATGCGAGCTGTGGCAAGAAGGTTTGCTGTCAGCATAGTGTCCAGAGGTTTGCTGTCAGCATAGTGTCCAGAGCATAGAAGGTTTGCTGTCAGCATAGTGTCCAGAGCATGTAGGCACTATCAGGAGACAGGCCAGTACATCAGGAGATGTGGAGGAGGCCGTAGGAGGGCAACAACCCAGCATCAGGACCGCTACCTCCACCTTTGTGCAAGGAGGGACAGGAGGAACTCTGCCAGAGCCCTGCAAAATGACCTCCAGTGGGCCACAAATATACATGTGACTGCTCAAATGGTTAGAAACAGACTCCATGAGGGTCCACAGGTGGGGGTTGTGCTTACAGCCCAACACAGTACAGGACGTTTGGCATTTGCCAGAGAACACCAAGATTGGCAAATTCACCACTGGCACCCTGTGCTCTTCACAGATGAAAGCAGGTTCACACTGAGCACATGTGACAGACGTGACAGGGTCTGGAGATGCCATGGAGAACGTTCTGCTGCCTGCAACATCCTCCAGTATGACTGGTTTGGTAGTGGGTCAGTAATGGTGTGGGGTGGCATTTCTTTAGGGGGCCACACAACCCTCCATGTGCTCGCCAGAGGTAGCCTGACTGCCATTAGGTACCGAGATGAGATCCTCAGACCCCTTGTGAGACCATATGCTGGTGCAGTTGGCCCTGGGTTCCTCCTAATGCATGACAATGCTAGACCTCATGTGGCTGGAGTGTGTCAGCAGTTCCTGCAAGATGAAGGCATTGATGCTATGGACTGGCCTGCCCGTTCCCCAGACCTGAATCCAATTGAGCACATCTGGGACATTATGTCTCGCTCCATCCACCAATGCCACGTTGCACCACAGACTGTCCAGGAGTTGGAGGATGCTTTAGTCCAGGTGTGGGAGGAGATCCCTCAGGAGACCATCCGCCACCTCATCAGGAGCATGCCCAGGTGTTGTAGGGAAGTCATACAGGCACATGGAGGCCACACACACTAACTGAGCCTCATTTTGACTTGTTTTAAGAACATTACATCAAAGTTGGATCAGTCTGTAGTGTTTTTTTCCACTTTAATTTTGAGTGTAACTCCAAATCCAGACCTCCATGGGTTGCTAAATTGGATTTCCATTGATAATTTTTGTGTGATTTTGTTGTCAGCACATTCAACTATGTAATGAACAAAGTATTTAATAAGAATATTTCATTCATTCAGATCTAGGATGTCTTATTTTTGTGTTCCCTTTATTTTTGAGCAGTGTATAATAACACCAAATTCAGCAGCATGAATGTCATTATCCCTCATTCATTATAAATAATAGGGAGCAGACATTGTTCAAGCCTGTTGTCTAATCAGATAACTACAAAAGTCTTGGAATGAGAAAATGATGGCCTACTATTTGCAGAATAAATTTTCTGACTGTTTTCTTAGTGGTGAGATCTATTATCTTGCTAGCAATGTTTTGATGTTTTGTCTTCAGCTCCAACTTCATGCAACTGTCAGTTGACCCTATGAAGCTTTATTTGATTCCTTAGTTTTATTATGAAACATTATATTTTCAGTTTTCAGTTATGTGAATATAATTATCATGGCATTATAATTCAGTCAAGGTTTGCATTCCTTTCCCACCCACTCATCCACATAGATTTTTCTAGTTGATGCCTAGATTTCAAAATTGTTTTGGCCTCATATTATGGTGCAATCCTTTCCCAGATAGATGCTCTCCAGAAATTCACAGTTTATTCCACCAATGATGCAATTCATATTTGTGCTTTCTCCAAATATCCCTGCTTTATTTATTCAATGCCTCTCTTTAAAACAATGAATAATGGCATAAATTAAGTGCAATCAGAGAGTTTCATGGAAAGCAGATGTGAGTGGAAGGCGAGACTTCTTGCAAAACTTTGAAAGACTTCAAAGCCTAGAAGGAGTCGAACAAAATAGTCATCTTTGCCAACTTTTCACTGGTCTTCATAAAGGACCATAACCAAAGAGGGAAAGGGGGAGAAAGGAGGAATCTTGGCTCCTTGTTTCAATCTTTCCTGGCCTAAGGCAAGATTTTTGGAAGGAATAAACTGAAAGCAAACATGAAAATGAAAAAGTTGAGTGACAAGGCAGAGACCAGTTGGGCTGGCAGTGAATAAAAGAAATGTTGTCCAGCTCCTGTTTAAGTGAATCTTCAGGTTGTCTGGTTTTTAAGAGGCCTGTTCCTTGTCTGTGTCATTTTCATAAACAGCCCTGATATGTTTTATTCTTTTTGGAGCATTTT
The DNA here is from genome assembly GCA_033807585.1 of Hydrophis major. Taxonomy (NCBI): domain Eukaryota; kingdom Metazoa; phylum Chordata; class Lepidosauria; order Squamata; family Elapidae; genus Hydrophis; species Hydrophis major. The sequence continues at coordinate 236,342,931 of CM066330.1, read as the reverse complement.
CAGCTGCATGTCTATAGTATTCTGACTCCTTCCCTTCAAAACACAAGAGTAGTGCTTGTAAACTAGCCTTGCCCAAATCTACACTTCTATTCACACATGCAAAAATTTATACTTGTTCATATGAAGAATGTGGAATGAGAGAATGTTAATAATGAGGTCCAGTGAAACAATAATGTGGATGCCAAAAAAGACCCCCATTGTAGGAAATAGTATTTAAAAAAGCAATCTCCAGCCTATTGCATTCCAGTTTAGAATAGTATTTAATTTTATGTCATGGAAGGATTAAAATACTGTTAGCACTGATTTTTTTAAGGGGGGGCAAGCATGGAGATGGGATCTGGGTAGACTGCAAAAGATTGTTTTTATGCTTGCAGAGACTGCTGCAGAAATAATACATCACAAAGAGAAAGAAACCATTCATGCACAAGTCAGTGAATATTGAATGAGGATAAAATGGATACACAGGGGATTATGGTGGGATGTCATGACTGCCTGAAGAATGGTACTCATGGCATGTAGGATCAAGGAGAGCAGTGTCCTTTGTTTGCACCTTGCTGAAGGCAAAATGAAGTTCCTCTTACATTGATGCTGTGGATATTATCTTTTCCTATGCTTTCAGGTAAATATATATATAGGTCAGTCTCAAATACATCATTAGGATGGTAGGATAGATAGATAGATAGATAGATAGATAGATAGATAGATAGATAGATAGATAGATAGATAGATAGATAGATAGATAGACAGACGGATGGACAGACGGATGGACAGACAGGTACAGTCAGGTACAGACAGTTACAGACAGATTTCAGAGCTTTCAGATATGCAATTCTGACCATTTTACTTGCCCAAGTGGATGGCCTTACTGGAAACAGGATAGGAAGAATATGATATTACTAGTTATTTTAACAGATAACAGATAATCAGAGTTGGAAGGGACCTTGTAGGTCATCTAGTCCGACCTCCTGCCCAAGCAGGAGATCCTACACCATTTCTGACACATGGCAGTCCAATCTCTCCTTGAAAGTCTCAAGTGATGAAGCTCCCACAACTTCCGAGGGCAAGCTGTTCCATTGGTTGATTGTTCTCACTGTCAGAAAGTTTCTCATTATTTCCCAGGTTAAATCTCTCCTTGTTCAGTTTCCATCCATTATTCCTTGTCTGGCCTACAGGCACTTTAGAAAATAGCTTGACCCCTTCTTCCCTGTGGCAGCCCCTCAAATATTGGAAGACTGCTATCATGTTTCCCCTGGTCCTTCTCTTTACCAGACTAGCCAAACCCAGTTCCTACAACCATTCATTGTATGTTTTGGCCTCCAGTCCCCTAATCATCCTGGTTGCTCTTCTCTGTACGTTTTCTAGAGTCTCAACATCTTTTTTATAATGTGGTGAACAAAACTGGATGCAGTACTCTAGGTGTGGTCTTACTAAGGCTTTATAGAGTGGTATTAGTACTTCCCTTGATCTTGATTTTATCCTTTTGTTAATACAATTTAGGATTGCATTAGCTTTTTTGGCTGCTGCTGCACACTGCTGACTCATATTTAGCTGGTTGTCTACTAAGACTCCAAGATCCCTCTCACAGTTACTGTTATTGAGCCTGGTTGATTTTGGTTGATTTTGTTTCTATGAATCTGGCTTCTGAGATTTAGTGTTCAGCTATGGGGATTAAAGTCAGCTCCAATGTATTGATCCTTGCTATATTTTTCAATTTTAGAATTGACAATGAAGATATCAAAGTGGTGGATAACTTCGACTATTGATCAACCATCAATAGTAAAGGAAATACACTGAAGTTAGTACTTGGTAGACCAACCATGAATACCTTGGAAAAGATATTCAAATGACATAATGCGTTTATACCCAAAGAGATAAAAATTGTGCAAGCCATAGTTTTCCATTTGACACTTTAGGGAAGCAAAAGTTGGACTTTAAAATATTTAAAGTATTTATGACTTTGAACTTTAGTCTTGGAGAAAATTACCCGAGATTACCATGGACAGCCAAACAATAGCTTCATATAATGGACCCAAAGTACAATATTTTGAGTCTGGTTATTTGTGCTTCAAGGGAGCGCAAATTTTCTCCATGACTTTCTATTCCTAATCTGTTCATTCAAGTTTCACAAAAGTGAACTTAATACTAGTATAACTGAGTCCATCTGTCTTGCTGCTGGTTGTCTTCTTCTTCTTTTTCCTCCTGTCTTTCCTAGTATTACAGCCTTTTCCAAAGAGTTGGAAAATTACCTGACAGCCAAACAAACAAATAAACAAAAAAGCCCAAATCAATTTAGAGTTCTCTCTTGTGAAACTTGAAAGAACAGAAAAGGAATAGAAAGTCATGGGGAAAATTGGTCTATGTGGTTGATAGTCATCAAAAATAATTTGATAGAACATAATATAATTGCTAGAAACTTCTGATTGGTACCTAGATTTGTTAATGGACTTAATGGACAAGATGAAATTAAATCTGGAAGATGGGGTAACTATTGATAAGGAGAAAACTATATTCAAGGTCTAGATGGATTACAGTTTTCACCCTCCTGAAAAAGTGAGGAAAATAATTTTATTTGTAAATGTATTTTTAAAAATACATTTCCCTGGCAGAATTTACAAGATGTTTTGCTTATTTCTTAAATGTGTACTGTGACAATCATTTCTGCATGTGTATTTACACCTGCTGTATAAATTAATCTATGGAATTTTTAGGCATTTCTTTTCTGTGCACTTTTTATTTTATGAAAAACAAAGTTAGTTGTTTATAGATGTATCTGGCTGCCTAAGGGACACTGGGCAGCTGACATATTAAAAATATCAATACACTAATAGAATAAACCACATGAAACAGTAAAATAAAATATACCCAAATGTATTCCCTTTACCTAGAACTTGCCTTTACAGTACATTAGATCAAGGAGAACAAGGAATACATATACATATTGTATATGGATTTAAGAGTTTTGTGATGATAGCAAATTGTTTAAGTTGCATTACTCTCCTGTGTATGATTATGTGGGTATATATCAACCTAACACAAGCATGTAGTTGCAGATATAATGAAGATAATTGCATGAAAATGAATAAAATTTCTCTTCTATGTCTGTCAAATCTTTGTTTCACTTACCATAAAATGCAAGGGAGGGGGGAGGAATTTGGGGCAATAATATGTGGGCCTGGGAATGAGAAGACAAACAGCAGGAGGCAAGACTCATTGACAAGAACCAGAAGTGCCAAACCAGAATAAACAAGCTGCCAAGCGCACCTGGTTTGGGAACTGAATGCAAAACTTCAATGAGAGGTGCCAAACATCAAAGCCATTAGCAAAAAACCAAAAAGGCATACTATTGGACTCTGATGGACTGGTCAAAGGGGGGGGGGGAAGGAATATTTAGATCTAACTTTACTTTCGCTGTAACCACTTAACTTTAGTAAAAGATCCTATCACTTCAATCATATGGAGTCAAGGGTCTTTCTTTCCTAAATGTCTATGTTGGGGTAGGTCTGACAATGTCAGATTTATCCCTCAATCCTCATAAGGATTGATAGATTTGAATTGTAGGTGAATTAAAAGGTAGATTCAGTTTTTCCTGTTTTGATATGAAATCTGCTAGCTCATATTGGTTCCCTGATTATAATTGGGCCTTAATGATGTATTTGGTTTCTTAAATTAAGAAATAGGTTAATTAAAAGCAAATTAATTCATATTTTTGGCATATTTGTTGCAATTTTCCAATTCAAATATTGTAAAATAGAAAAACCAATCCCAGGATTATGGCATTGTATTATATTTTCCAGTCTAGTGGAGTACATTGTTCTGCCTCTTGGCTTTTGTGATTAGGAGCATCAAGGTGTTTTAGAGGCAAGTTTTCATATTTCTGAAACAAGGCCCTCTTCACATTTTGAGTGCTACTGCCCAAAGCAATTCTAAAGGGAGGCACGGTGATAAATCATGGATGACAGCTTCATTTTTGTAGGCAAACTAAGTGATAGTAGGGCATCTTTCAAAACACGAGAGTTGCCCAGCCAAATCAGTAATGCAAGAAAGTCAAATGCTGGCAAACAGTTATAATAAGCCTGGATCTAGAGATGCAGAACAATTGCTGCAATAATTTCCTTGTAAGGAAAGATGCACAATTCATACACATTTCCTCTGTTTGTCTGCCTGTCTTGGCAAGTCCTAACTCAAACTATTTATGTGTCATCATCTCCCTAATCAAGCTTGAGACTATGATTCCTGAGGGACCTGTTGCTGCCCCTTGCTTCTCTGTGTTAGGTTTCAATTGCCTGCCATACAGGATCTATTAGGAAAGTGGTGAAATGTAAATGGCTCTTGAGCTGAAGGATGGAGGAACTGGAAATAGTTCAAAAATGGACATGGCTCTGACCAGTCATTAAATGACTTATATTCATGGCTGCATGTCCTGGAAAGTACTCAGAAAGATAATAACTTTAAGATGCACATATATTTCTTCCAACTACTATCTGTGTGGCCTACAATTTAGCAAAAAGGTATGATACAATAATGTGGTGATTCCTTACATTTATGAGCTGGCTATATACCTACTATCACCCTGCTTCTTCCCCTAAAGATTGCAAATAAATTAAAAACCTAAATATAAGAAACAGGATACGCAAAGTCTGGGTGGTGGTAAACAAAGTAAAACTAAATCAAGATAACTTTTTGATCAGTGGAAAATCTGGTTGCAGAGAAAAATGTTCTGGAAGATATTTTTTTTTTGTCCCTCTAAAATATCAGGTTTAAATTTTGATGGTGCTGCATCAGTGGTGGGATTCAATTTTTTTTACTACTGGTTCTGTGGGCATGGCTTGGTGAGCGTGGCAGGGGAAGGATACTGTGAAATCTCCAATCAGAGGTGGTATTTGCTGGTTTTCCGAACTACTCACAATTTCCACTACCAGTTCTCCCGAACTGTCAGAACCTGCTGAATACCACCTCTGTGCTGCATGATAATTGGCTTACAAAAGAATAACAATAAAAAGCAAACCAACATATCGTTAAAAAATAGAGCAGCATACCCAAAAACTCCCCACAAGATTGTAGCATCGTAACTAAATTTGAAAGACTAATAAATAGAAACACTTCATCTTAATTTGCTTCCAGAACCAGACAAACAAAGCTTTCAGGGGAAGGCTGTTTCATAGTAGGTGTTGTGGCCCGCAAGCAGCCAGTGTAGCTGGTGGCAGTGAGGAGGATGGGAAGGAACGTGGGCCAGTCCTGGAGTCTGGGGAAGGCTCTGATGAGTGCTCTGCAATAGAGGCAGAGATTGGGCCAGGGACGTCAGCTGCCTTCAGAGTCAGAGATCAGTGGGGCAGAAGAACAGCTGGAGCCTGTTCCCAGTGTGCGCATGCCCAGAGTTGCCCAGAGAAGGGAACAGTTAAGGAACAAGGCTGACTTGGGAGTAAGGGCGCATTGGACGATGAATGGCCCCTCCCAAAGGGAATAAAGAAGAGCGAAAGGGGAGTAGTGTTTGCAGGAGACAATTAGTTCAATTCATTAGGGTGAAGATTTGTTCTCAACTTCTTGCCAAGTAATTTCTGCAACAGCATGACATTTGGAAGATATTGGCCTGGAAACTCTCCAAGCCTGATAAAGGTCTGTAGTTGTGAAATCTTATGAAAGACTGTTTGCCAGGACTTTGCTGGAGAGGAATTCACTTTAACCAAAATAAAAGGTGTTTTATCGGGATGAGGAATCTGCTTCATGATCTTGGAAAGCCTAGGTCAGAGCAGTAGGGAGGCCAGGAAACAGAAGCAATCTCATCTCATCTCTCCATTTAAGGAATCCCACGCAATGTCTGTGTATCAGATGAGTTCATTCTACCTGGAAATGGCAGTCCTGAAATTACTTCAGCACTTTCATTGGTCAAAGCCAGCATTTTATTTTGCAGCCACAAACCTATTGCTAAGCAGTGCTTACGAGTAGGTTTGCAGTATAATGCATTCCTGTCATGTAATGTCTTTTTAAGAGACAGGGCTCTGAATTTTGTATCAACTACAGTTTTCCAGTGTTTTCTAGAGGTAAACACTAAAAGGTCTTTAAAGGAAAGCTGAATAGTGTTAGTTCACTGAGTAGCGTGAGAACACGAGTTACTGTTGTGAGGCACTTCCATTCCAGGTAGGACCATAACTGGCATACCATTTGAAACTGGGCAACAACCTTCCTGGCCACAGCCTTCACCAACCTATGTGGAGGACTCTTAAGTTCTGCTCCCGCTCCCTGGGCAGCAGTATTTTCAAAAGGCATCACCAGAATTCGTAAACAACCTCAATGGATAAAATGGCAACTTAGCCTTGCTTGGTTTCCTGTATTTTATCATGGAGGCTTTTACAGCTTCCAAGCAATTCCAGTTTTTAAAACTGCCTCTTAACATGAAATGGAATGGAAAAGTATTGTTTTGCACCTCCTCCCATATAATAATTGGAACTGGGCTCAGTTGTGTCTTTTGTTTAGCAAATACTGTAACTGCTGATTGCCTGATGCTACCTGGCTGTGTTACCTGTTAAATATATACAGATTTCTATATAAACATTGTTGTGAATGAATAAATGTATTAATAAAGTTATCAAGAGCTTGAAGTCAAGTGCAGGGTTCTGGCCCTGCACTTCTGATTGGCCGTTAATGGTGACATCAGATTGGTCCATTCAGGTGAATCTGATTGGCCATTAACGAGCCTCTCCCATTGGTTAACGGAGCTAGCGCTCCCAAGTTTTCATTGGTTGAATAGTTAATAAGTTGCCTATATAAGAAGGCCCGTTACAGCCATTGAGCTGAGCTGTCATACCATGTTAATAAAGAGTTATTTTACCGTCTCGTCTCCATTCTTCACGCCCACGCTCAGTACATAACACTGGTGACGAGGATGGGATGTGGAGACGTCAGAGCTGACTGAACAACGAAGATCGATAACCGAGCATGTGACTGAACGCACAACGGCGGAACCATGTCCGGTAGCATCATACCACCCGCTCCATTCGACCCAGTGCAAGAAGACTGGGACTCTTATATGGATCGTTTCCAAATGTTCTTGGAAACCAACAATTTGAAGGATGCCACTACTGGAAAGAAACGGGTAGTATTCCTAACGCATTGTGGGCCGACCGTATTCAAGATGGCCAAGGCACTAGCGAAACCAGCAGAAGTGAAGTCTATGGACTGGTACATCTTCGAACCTCTACTGAGAGCCCACTATGCACCAGTCGTTCCAACACTCGTCAGAAGGCATGAATTTTATCAAAGAAGTCAACAGAAGGGCAAAAGTGTTGCTGATTTCATAGCGGATCTCCGGAATTTGGGAGGCCTATATGGGTTTGCTGATCTCGAAGAAGCCTTAAGATACAGAATAGTTCTGGGTTTGGATGCACCGCACATCCAAAGCAAGTTGATGGTGAAAGGCGACATCAGCCTTGCCGATGCTATCGTTGAGGCTACTGCAGCAGAAGCAACCAGGAAGTCGGCTACTCGAATGCACCTCAACCGCGCCCCGGTTCACCAACCGACCTGCAAAATTTCACCTCAGTCAGAAGGGCAGCTCATAACGGCCCACCACGAGGACCTCTCTTCGTCGTCAGACAGCGACGAAGAAGAGGGCCACCGACTTCGGTCTGAACGGGACCAACGCCAGAAATCTCAATATCAATGCGCTGGTTGTGGGGCAAGCCACCCCCGATCAGAATGCAAATTCCTCGATGCACTCTGCCATGTGTGCGGGAAACGAGGCCATATCGGACGGGTCTGTAGAAGCCAAATAGCACCCAGCCAGCCCTCGAGGGGGGCTAACTATCACCAACCGACAGGAAGCCGTCCTGTAAGGCGAGAACCAGTGAGCCACCAATGGAACCACCACTCCTACAGAAACAATACCATAAACCGCCCCACGAAGCGAGAAGAGGCTCACCAAACTATCACGATCGGTCACGCCTCCTCTTTGGATGCCAAGAAGATCTGAGTGAAAGTGGCTATCGAAAACCAGCCCTGCCTGATGGAAGTCGACTCAGGATCGTCTCTCTCGATGGTTTCATGGAAGACCCTCAAGCAACTCATCCCTACCGTCCGGCGACAAGATCTCCGATTCCAAAGACTCATACTCAAAGACTATCAAGGGAATTGGATTCCAGTCGTAGGATCCAGTCGAATCCAGGTATCGTTCAAGAACCGTACAGCATTCCTACCCCTGACTGTGATCGACAAGGACCGACCTAGTCTGCTAGGCCTCCAATGGTTCGCTCCACTCGGAATTGAGGTGGCAGGCATTCACCGAATCGGTAGCAGTAACTGGGAAGAGGACCTCGTCCAAGAATTCAAGGACGTCTTTGCAGAAAAACTAGGTGAGTACAAGGGGACCCCGATATCATTTAACCTCGATCCCAAAATAGCTCCCATCTGCCTTAAGACTCGTTGAGTGCCATTTGCCCTTAAACCAAAGATCGATGAGCAGCTTGATAAATTGATAGCCCAGGGTGTGTTAGAGCCAACCGATCACTCTCCCTGGGAAACCCCAATTGTTACACCCATTAAGCTGGATGGTTCGATAAGAATTTGTGGGAACTACCGAGCCACCCTGAACCACGCCCTTCAACAAAACGCATATCCGGTACCGGTGGTGCAGCACCTCCTCCATTCCCTGAGGGGCGGAAAGGTCTTCGCTAAACTAGACTTAGCCCAGGCATACCAACAACTGCCTGTAGACAAAAAAACGGCAGAGGTACAGACAATCGTTACGCACCGAGGTGCCTTCAAATGTACCCGGCTCCAATTCGGAGTGAGCATAGCCCCTGGAATCTTTCAAAGTTTGATGGAAAAACTATTACAAGGAATCAAAGGTGTTGTTCCATACTTTGATGATGTGTTAATTGCTGCACCTACCCCGAAAATTTTACAAAAGCACCTGAGATCGGTTCTCCAGAGATTCAAAGACGCAGGGCTTAAGGTTAAGAAAAACAAGTGTAAACTATGCACTGATCGTGTCGAATTCTTAGGATATTTGATTGACAGTAATGGTATTCACCCTACTGATAGCAAATTGAGGGCAATCAAGAACGCCCCAAGACCCTGAAATAAGGCCGACCTCCAGGCGTTTCTAGGCCTTATCAATTTTTATAACGTTTTCCTGCCGCACAAAGCAACCGTAGCCGAACCCCTACATCGTTTACTGGACAAGAAAGCAATCTGGGTATGGGGACATAGAGAAGAGCAGGCGTTTCGAAATGTAAAAAAATTATTTTTTTTTTAAAACAAATTTTATTAATTTTACAGAAAACACAATACACAAACATACAAAACACAAAACAAACAAAACTAAAAGATCTTTTCTGAAGGTTGTCTGATCCCGGGTTGAAACTCTTCACACAGACACAAATTCAAACATCATATTCACTTTATATATCCTTCCATATCTTATTATCATTTTCTTTTATATATATATATATATAAACCATTTTTATCAATTTTATAAAAACAATGCACAAAGAATCAAGGCATAACAACTTATAAATTCTTTTCTAAGAAAAAATAATAAAAGAAAAAAACCAATAGAACATAACAATTCCAAATTATAGTATCAATACTTTATCTATTTAACTTCATATCTTATCCCAGCTTCTCCTTTTCATCCAAATTATTTCTTGTTAATTAAAATTTTATTGCCTTTTATCAATATACAACATCCAAAAAAAAAAAACATAACAAAACCTTTATATATCCTTTCATATCTTACTATCATTTTCAATAACATTCTTTGTCTGTTCTATTTCCAACTATCCATTCATCTTTTTTCTTTTACTATATTTCTCCTATACACCAATTGGAGTAACGTCTATAACTCATTACCCTAACTTAAAAGTACTTCATATAACAATTTTTCTTGGGATTCTATTTAAAAGATTCTAAAATTACACAATGAATTTTATACTCTAAATACACATATAAAAAACACAATCTTATGTACCCTCCAGAATCCCTCTTTTATCCTAAATTAAATTCACCCATTGTCTCTGAATAAACTTTTTTTCTTTAGATCTTGCTTCCCCCCATTGAGGCTTCTCCTCCCCCCCTTTCTCTCTTGCTTATTCTTCTCCTTGCCCTTTTTACCCCTTTGTCTCTCCTCCTCCCTTTTCTTACTCCCTTTCCTTTGCTTTCTAACCTTGCCTCCACCTTTCCGCTCATTTTTCTCTTTTTTGGTTGTTTTTATAATTCTTAAAATCCCCTTTTTCTTATCCTTTTTCTCCTCCTCCCCGGAAAGAACCCATTGTTCATCAAAGATGGCTTCTTCTTCCTCTTCTTCTTTGTCCCAGTCCTTCTGCTGTGTAGTCATCTTTTCATAAGTACATAACGCCATTTCTAAAAATTGAAACAAAGTGCCCAAAGTATCTTCCTTTTTATATTTTTGATATTCAGTCTTTAGTTCATCCACAAGCGATGCCATCATGAAAAGAGAAACTTTTCCCAAAACAACCACAAATATTTTTAATCAAAAATAATTTAAAAAAAAATTCCAAAAATTAATACTTTTCTTCCTTCTTCTCTTTCTCTTTCTGGGGTTAATGTTTAATCAAAGAGGTCCAATTACCATATACCTTTCTTTGGGATTCTAGGCAATCTCCTCCTTTTTCAGCTTCTGCTCCAATTTTTTTTTCCTCTCCCTTCCCACTTGCAACATCAATTTTAAATAATCAGAAATCCATACCTCTAATAAGGGTTTTCCAATTTCTTAAGTTTTTCAATGTCCAGGAACCCTTTTGTCCCCTAACTTCAACTTTCAGAATAATTCACCTTCAATGTCCAATATGTCCAAACATATCTGCTGTTTCCATGGGGTGGGAGAGTGAAGAAAAAAAAAGTTCCCTTTAACCGCTTTCGATCTTCTTAGGGATACAATGTATCCTCCAGCAATTCAAACAGCTCAGTTCCAACAAATTTGAAAGATGTTACTTGACCCAGCTCAGACAGCGCTTTCACTCTTCTTGCTTCCTCCAGCGCAATCTTACCGGTTGCTGGCTTCTTCGTGGCAGCCATTGCTGACCACCGCTCCACCGCCTTGGGAAAAAGGGGTTTTCCAGGATGAGGAGGGGGTCTGCGACACCCCCAACCCCCTGTCCGGCTCCCCTCTCTCTTTGGCTGTCCCTACAGGGCAGCCATATCCCCCTGACCCATCTGGATCGGGGGTACCTTGGCGGCTAGCACAGCAGGAATCGCGAGCAGTCGCGGATTCCTGCTGCCCCGAAGCCACGCGAAACCGGAACCTAAATGTAAAAAAATTATTGACTTCTGACGCTGTACTAATGCAGTACAATGAGACTTTGCCATTAACGATCACATGTGATACATCGCCTTTCGGAGTAGGTGCCATTTTGAGCCCCGTTTTGCCAAACGGTAGCGAAGCCCCTTTTGCTTATTTTTCCAAGACGCTTTCAAAAGCAGAACGCAATTATAGTCAGATTGATAAAGAAGCCCTTGCCATTGTGTCTGCTGTCAAGAGATTTCATGAGTATGTGTATGGCTGAGCCTTTACTATAGTGACTGACCACAAACCTTTGCTGGGAATAATAGCGGGAGATAAGCCAACCCCCTATATATTATCTCCCAGAATGACTCGCTGGTCAGAATTCTTGGCTGTCTATAATTATCGGCTGCAACACTGCCCGGGGAAGGCCATTCCCCACGCCAACGCATTGAGCCAAGCACCGCTTCCAGAGACCATGGATGACCCTGCACCTACGGTGACAACGTTGCAGATCGAGACACTTCGGACACCACCATTAACAGCCAAGATATCGCAATGGAAACAAAATGTGACCCCACCTTAGCACGAGTTCCCAGTTGGGTTGAGCGCAGATGGCCATTGGACCAGATACCTGATGACTACCCCCCATTCAAGAGTCAACAAATGGAATTGTTCTCACAGAAGGTTTGCATTATCTGGGGAGATAGAGTCGTTGTCCCAGAGCGGCTACAACGAGCGGTACTAAGAACCTTGCATGATGGCCACCCCAGCATCGTGCGCATGAAAGCCCTCACACGTAGCTATGCATGGTGGCCGGGCATCGACAAGCAAATCGAGACGTGAGTCAAAGCTTGTCACAAATTTCAGGAAGTAAGCAACGCCCCACCGAAAGCGACCCCAACTGAATGGGAAACACCATGGGGGCCCTGGTCCCGTATTCACCTGGACTTTGCGGGACCTACCAAAGACCACACATTCTTGCTAATAGTAGATGCCTACTCAAACTGGCTCGAAATCTACGAAATGAGGAATACAACAGCCGAAGCAGTCATCAAGAAACTAGACAGACTATTTACAACACATGGATTACCAGACGTTCTGGTATCCGATAACGGACCCCAATTTACCTCGTTGTCCTTTGAGCAGTACCTGGTGGACCGCGGTATTCGCCATGCGCTGACTTCGCCAGCGCATCCTGCGGCCAACGGAAGGGCCGAGCGCATGGTACAATTCGTCAAGAAAACACTACATAAAATGGACTATGACAATATCGAGGAAAAAATAAACCGGATACTCCTCCTGCAGCATATCACTCCGCACAGCGTCACCAACAAAACTCCCGCTGAATTGCTAATGGGGCGGAAGCTCCGTTCCCACCTCGACTGACTATACCCATCGTACGAACCTGAGAAACCACATGGATTCAGCGGGCAATGCCGTACCTTCCAGGTAGGCGACTTAGTATTCGCTAGGAACTTGTCAGGTGATCCGTTGTGGGTCGAGGCGACTGTGGTCCGAGTAACCGGCCCCAGATCATACCTCGTGGAGTGTCACAATAATAGACTATGGAAGCGCCACATTGATCAGCTGCGATCAAGGCTACAGTCAGGAATCTCCGAGTCCCCTGATATCCAAACTGAGGGGGGAGGGGATACGGAGGAAGATGAACCTGGAATAGCAGAAAGTTTTAATGATAGAAATGACGGTGGAACAGAAACACGTGAAGAAGAATTGGGGATGGGAGTGAGTTCGCCTCATGGTGATACCGAAGATGTTGTGGACAACAAAAATTCGAACTCAGAGTTAGAGGCACCCCTTTCACTAGATAACGTCCTACTTCAACAAGATTGCAGCCAAATACCGGGTGCAATACAAAAATCAAATAGACTAACAAAACAACTGGCCTACCTCAAGGACTACATAACCACACCCCGTAAACGGAACCCGAGGGGAAGGGGTGTTGTGAATGAATAAATGTGTTAATAAAGTTATCAAGAGCTTGAAGTCAAGTGCAGGGTTCTGGCTCTGCACTTCTGATTGGCCGTTAATGGCGACATCAGATTGGTTCATTCAGGTGAATCTGATTGGCCATTAACGAGCCTCACCCATTGGTTAACGGAGCTAGCGCTCCCAAGTTTTCATTGGTTGAATAGTTAATAAGTTGCCTATATAAGGAGGCCTGTTACAGCCATTGAGCTGAGCTGTCACACCATATTAATAAAGAGTTTTGAAGTTCACTATTTTACTGGCTTGTCTCCATTCTTTGCGCCCACGCTCAGTACATAACAAACATAGTTGATAAAATCAGACTGTACAGAGTCATTATATTTTTGTCTTTCCAGATCCGTAAGTGAAAATGATGCATTATAAACATTTTGCTTGTTCTTTATATAAATGGTAGATGGATTATCATTTGCTAATTCTTACTTTGAAACCATGTTTAAGGTTAATAAGATAATTTTAGTACATAATTTTCAAAAGGAAATTGGTTAAATCACCAAAAGAACTAAACTAACTGTATGTTGGCAATATTTTAGTTTTTGTGATCTGAATAAATAGACAGTTAAATGGTTTTTCTAATACTCCAATAATCAGAAAAAGTTTGCACAATGAGCTTTTCAACAGTTAGCTTTGGTTTTTCTTGCTTTTGAAAGTATCTATCTTAGGATCAACTAATACAACACAAAACCTTGTAATAAATTGTAATACTTTAATAACTCTAGTATCATCTTTAACATCACTACAGAAACATTCAAGAAAATCTGTCTACCCTCCCCCTATTTTAGCTTTTTCTTCTTCTTTTGTTAAGCAAAATATAAATCTGAATCTAGCCTCATGCTGCTCACTGTTCCATAAATGTTTAATTATTGTAATATGTTAAGATTGTGATTGTGCTTGAAAGATCACATCAAAAAAGTTAAGGAAACATGAACTTTGGGGGACAAGAAGAATTCAAAACACCTCCATTGATTAAGGTCATTTCTTTTTTTTTCATATCTCTGTTTTGAACCATTGCTTCAGCTGCCAGTTTTAAACAGACAGTTTTAAATAAACATGGTCGCTGTTCCCCTGAAAAGATCCAAGAAATATTTGTGGAGAAAAGAAGTGTTTGCAGCTCAGGAGTCCTTTTAAGGAGCAGTTTTCTTCTTACTTTGATCTTAAATTAAAGCTTGTAGGGAATTATTACAATTCTATTTTGGCACAATTTTTGTGCTCTCATTGCTTATTTAGTGCATGCCACCAACTGTCCCTGGCAAAAACTCATTTGCTATAACATCAAGGTAACTTGTCAAACATCTTAGTTCTTTGGATTTCAAATCTACCTTTGCAGAAAATGGATGCTTGCCTATGGCTGTTTATCGCTTAGCTGTTTTGGCAGATACTGGCCTTTCCCCAGAAGCCATCTGTCACCAAACACCACCACTTGGCAAGGACACAATGCAGTCAAGGGTGGGAGAGTGGTGTCTTCACAAACACAAACAGGAAGGCCAGGTCAGCTCACTGACAGATTTCTAATGCTGTCTGCAGGGCAGCATTTCTGTTTATCTAGCTTCTGTTTAATTCTGCTACCAGGATCTGATCACTCTATCATTATGGTGTTACTCTGTGGCCTTTCCCAGCTCTGTACTTTTTAAAGTTCAATCAAGAAATGGAATAAACAGAAACTCAATGCTTCGCTGTCTCTCTCTCTCTCTTTCCTTCCCCCAGTCCCTCCTCCCCTCTCCCTCTCACCGCAGCCCATCCACAACCATGACAAGGTGGATGGGATGACTGCACAAAGTTCTTGGCTTAGATAAATGGAAAGCTTAAAAAAAGATACAAATATTCTGCCAAAAGATGCTCTGATGTGATATTTCATGCTGCTAAGTTGAATTCATTCCCTTTCTTTTCTCAGTGACAGAGCTACTGGTATTTTAGTCTCAGAAAGAAGATAACTGTCTTGATGCTTTCTAGAGGCAAGGAGGCATGCAAAAGACTTTCATAAGGTCATGGTCTGCTTGTTCACTAATAGCCATAGCACTGCAGCTTGCAATTGATTTGCTGCACTATGCCCTCTCCTGCAGTATCCCATATCATGCTGTCATGGGCCAGGAAAAAAAGAAGGGCAGGTGACCGTAAAGAATAATATTAAATCTTGACTTTCTCTGGCACCCCTTCTAATTCAGAGGGAACATTATCGTTTTTCAAAGCAAAGTGCAAATTGTGCACTATCAAGGTGCTCTAAAAGATCACATTATTCTCTTTGATTAGTTCATCACCTGCTGATTGTGCAGATTAGAAGTGGGGAATTGATTATATATAAGTGGTGAGAAGAGGAGATACAGATATAAATTGTTTATTTATTGTGGCTGCTATTCCACAGATCTCTTACTGATAGGGCATATTCTTTCCTGTAGAAGTACCCCATCCGTGGCATCTCCAGACAATTACAAGGATCTAAGGTTGCAGGGTCTGAAAAGCATACAGTGGGAGACCTTGAGAAAGTTCTTGAGAAGCTAAACAAATACCAAAATAGTTGGGACAATGACCTCACCCACTATAAGATGGCACATTCATAAGATTCCATGTGTGCAAGAGCAGAAGTCCTCTTCTCAGCGAGCCCTTTCTTGTAATGAGTTTTCATTTAAAAAAACCTTTTTCTATTTATTAGTCTGCAAAGTACTTAATAACCAAATTATGCAGGATTTCCTGAGAAACAATTTGAGGTAACGGTTTACTTGTTTCACTCAGATTAGAAAGATTCAGGTTCTAGTCTAACCTCAACATGAACATCCCTGCGTGATTTGGGGCTACTCATTTTCTTTTAGCCAAGCATCCTTCACAGGGTTTTATGTGGAAATAAAATAGAAATCTTCCTGGATAAGCCACCTTGGCTCTTGAAAAAAGGGGAGATATTAATTAATATTATATTTTAAAATTTAAAATATGTTCTTCAGAGGATGCTTATACTAACTAGATAAGATATGTTTGATTGCTATGTGGTCTTCTGGAATGCCAGCAAATAAGTTGGATGGACAGGATCAAGGAAATAACTCAAATATCTTTAGTCACCAGAGGCAGATTGAGATGTTAGGCAGGAGGAGATATAAAACAATACTTTGGTTTAATGCAGGGGTGTCCAACCTTGGCAAATTTAAGACTTGTGGACTTCAACTCCCAGAATTCCTCAGCCAGCTTTGTCCACAAGTCTTAAAGTTGCCAAGGTTGGACACCCCTGGTTTAATGCATCAGGTGATATAACTAACTAAATTGATTTAAATCAATTGTGCATGAATGAAAATATTTCAATACTTGACCTTCCAGATGTAATAAGAAAATAAACTCAATATGTTTGATGTAATGTATTGTGTTTTTTAGAGTTCTGGAACTCACTGAAATAATATTTTCCAGTGCAATCAAAATACAGAAAATACAGAATTTTTTGCTAAAGGAATTACTATTTTTGCTAAAGTAAATATTCTACTGTTCTCCCACCAACTTGGGTGCCCAGCTCATCTTTGTGACATTGCTGTGAGCCATGTAATCCCGATTTGTGTCCTTTCTCACAAACAAAATCAAGGGAGGTTGGCAGGGAAAGACTTCCTGTTGTGTTCTCCATGATAATCGAAAGCAATTCTTAGACCAAGGAAGTATTAAATATTTAAATTTCACATGATGATAAATGTTAGAATACGGGAAGAATTTACATTTTTTTCAGGGATAGTATCTGATATAGATAGATACATAGATTATAAATGATGCATTGTTCCTTGAACCCAAAGGCCATTTTACATTTATGTAAGTGAACATCTAATGACTTGCATCTATTTTTAGTATACTTGAGCAACACTATTAAAAACAATAGGGAAGAAGTTCCATTAAGTCATGGATATACTCTTATTTGAATTTAGGTTGGATCCAACCCATTTTAACTATATCATAAAAATTGCCACAGTTGAAAATGAAGTTTTCTTATATTATTTGAGCTCATGAAACAGATTTAATAAATAGTTTGGCTCAGGGGCGGGATTCAAATTTCTTAACAACTGGTTTTGTGGCTGTGGCCTGTGGTGGTCTCCCATGGAAAGAATGAGACACAGGCTGGTGTACTCGGGATGGGAGTCTAGAGCAAATTCTAGTGCTCCCTTTTATTGAGAATTTCGTACATAGTAAGCATTCACATTGTGGATTAAAATAATTACACAGAATTGTTTACAGTCGTCTGAGCTGCTTAAATGTTCCTGTTGTTTGTTTTTAATTTCCTTGCTTATCTCAGTGAGGCAAACATGTATGTATAAAGTCTTAGACTAATCATTACCCAATACTGAAGTCAAAGTTTATTCCCACATCTCCCCTGTTTTAGTTTTTTGATGATTGCGGATGCCTCGGTCGCTTTTCGCCATCTGCAACAACAGTTCTCCTTCCGTAGGCTTCACCCGACACATTCCTAAAAGTCCAGGGAGACATTGGATACAACAGCATACACAAAGAGAAAGTATAAAAAGCAATATCACTCCAACAATTAGGTGATGAATCCATGAACCATCTGGCAACCAGGACCAAAGTGCAGACCACACGTCCAGTCCCTCGTCCTCCGATTGTAATGGATTCTCACTCAGGGTTTGTTCCATATGCTGTATGGTAGCTGTAATGTTTGGAGAATAATCAGAGATATACATGCAACAATGTGTATGAATCACAGCACAAACTCCCTCTTGTGCAGCCAAAATAGTGTCCACCGCATATCTGGTTTGCAGGACAAAGTCAAGGATTTTTCCTTGCTCTTCTTCAAGCAGCTTTAGCGTTTTAATGGTGTCTTTAAACATAGTAACTGTCCAATTGTTTAAACGATGCAAATCTCTATAGTTCATCATGACTTCTAAAGGAGGAATAACTCCCCTTGATATCTGTGTCCAGTAGTCATGATTCAAAACAGAGTTTACTTCCGTTGCAGAACACGCATTGTGGATATGAGCAGTCCCCAAAGATTTTAAAATGACATGAGATGGGATCACTTTTCCAAAGGTGCAGACCCCTTTCCATCATGCTGGCATGTGATCATAGGCCATCCGTCCACACAGCAACCAGGAGATGACCAACCATATTTGGTTCAGCATAGATTAATTGTGCTAAAGATTCCATTAACATAGCCAAATAAGTGGGCGGTGGTGCATATTTCCCATTTACACATTTGGGCAGCTGGTTTTCTATCATGGTGGGACAACCATGGCAGGGATAAATGGACACCCATTTTCATTGATCAAAGATATGATATCAAATTTAGAAATATTATGTACAAAGTAAGTGAGATTTTTAGTTTTCATGTCATCTGGATAAACCTGATTTCCATTGCCAATAATAATTGTTTTGTTACAAAATGGATATGTTCCCAAATAAGTCATATTCTCTACTGTCTTATTGTGGGTCCAGCAGATACCCGCCACCTCTTGGATTCGGCTTCCAAGATGCAATGTATTTATGTTACTTGTAGTCCAACTGTTAGACCACTTCCCTGAACAACCATAGCATTGTCCATACCAGTTACCTTCGGCCAGAGGTATTGCAACCATTCGAAGCCCTGATGTTTTGTGAGTTGGCATGTGCATACATACCCAACAATCAGTTTTATTATGAAGGTTTGCTAGCTTCCCCATGTCCTGGATCATCGTGTTTCTTTTCCATTCCCCCAAATCCATCCCCTTGCCTCTTTGGCTGATGATAAGGACGCACACAGCAAGCAGGAACCCAAACAACTGTCCCCTCATCTTCAACAGCAGCGTATCCTCGGCCCCAAGTCATCAGCGGGACAGGTCCTTTCCACGTTGGATCTGGTAGTCTCTTATACCGAACTTTCGGTCTTGGTGTACCTGCAGAAGGGGAGGAAGCAAAATGCCTACTGGCTGCTGTAGCAGCGGGAGATCCTGTCATGTTTAAAAAATTTAAAGTGTATAAGGTAATATTAAGAATGTTTTGTATGTAAGCAAGCCATATCCATCCACTTCCCCCGTTTTTGTTTTTGTGTGAAGGAGTACTTGTTTTAGCGTCTGATGAGCTCGTTCCACAATGGCCTGACCAGTGGAATTATAGGGAATGCCAAATTTATGTATAATTGACCATCGATGACAAAATTCCGCAAAGGCGGTGCTAATGTAAGCAGGGCCATTATCGATTTTGATCTCCATTGGTGGCCCCACATGTGTGAAGGTATGGAGGCAATGGTTGACTACATGTTTTGTAGCCTCTCCTCATTGAGGTGTTGCCATAATAAATCCTGAATAGGTATCAATGGTGACATGCAGATGGTGCCATGATTTGAAGGGAGGGTGTTGTGTGACATCCATCTGCCATAGTTGACAAGCAGATGTCCCCAGAGGATTTACTCCTTGAGGAAGAGCAGTGGATTGAGCACTGCAACTAGGACATTGTTGAATAATAGCTGCAGCTTCTGCAGCAGTGAGACCAAATTGTTTACAAAGAGCTTTAGCATTTTTATGAAAATAGCTATGTGAGTCCCATGGAGTAACAGGAGAAAGCAAGAGACAGGACATGGCTGACGCTGCTGCGTCAGCCACGTCATTCCCTTCCTGCAGCTCCCTGGGAAGTGGCTGGTGGCTGCGAATGTGTGCGATATGTAGAGAATGTGTGTGAGAATGAAGACAGCTTTGCAGAGCTAGAAACAAACTCATAAGATTAGCATCAACAGATGGAGATAGATAAGCAAATTCAATGTTAAGTATCAATTGATAAACATAAAGAGAATCCACAATAAGATTTAGCGGTTCTTGTGCAAATTCCTGTAGCAGCAGCTAATTCAGCCCTTTGTGCTGATTGCTGAGGAGGGGTAATTTTTGTTTTCCATACCCCTTCCTGTCTCCATGCACAAGCGCCGTAGGTCTTACCACCGTCTGCATAAATGGTCACTCTCCCAATTGGCTGCTTAGCAATAACTGAATTAAAATTTACAGATACGTTTCGAAGCAACTGGAAACAAGGGTCACTGGGGGTGTGGCAAGAAATCTTCCCTGGCCAATTTTCAAGAGCAATTTGCAATTCAATGGATTGACTATACCAAGTTTCCCACAGAGTGAGGGAGATAGATAAAAATAGCTGAACTAGATCTATGCCATATAAATGCATACTGCGATTTCGGCCTTTAATGATTAACTCACTATAAAGCATAGCCATAGTAGAAATTGTTTTTCTGGAAGTATTCTGCAAATGCAACCATTCAATGATATAAACCAGCGCTTCATGTAATTGAAATAAAGCTGCAGTAGGCAAGGCTGGAGTTTGTAAAATTGCCAAAGCAAATGGAGTATCAGGAATGCATTGATCAACCCAACGCTGTGTTAAAGCCGCATTTACATGTATCAGTACCTTCCTTTGTTCTGCTGATAAGGTTATAGCAGAATCCAGTCTCACAGAACCCTTTAGGGCCAAGAACAAGGGCTGGAGTACTGCTGTAGTTAACCCCAGATAGGGGGTTTTGTGACAGCCTTGGGAGCGGGGCTAGCTGCATGCCCCAAATTTAGTTTCCCGGATTTTGGTTCTGATCAGAGCGACATTGATTTGCCCAATGAAATTCTTTTTGCATTTCGGACAGACCAATTTTGGACGGACGTCCTTAATTTGCTTATCTCAGTGAGGCAGACATGTATGTATAAAGTCTTAGACTAATCATTACCCAATACTGAAGTCAAAGTTTATTCCCACAGTGGCCTAATTTGTGGGTGTGACTTGGTGGCTGGGCATGGTTTGCTGACTGGGCATGGCTTGGTGGTCATGTGACTGGCTGGGCATGGCTTATATGTAAATATTATAGATATTTATGTAAATATTGATTTTTTAAATAAAAAAGAGCAACTTTTACCCAAAATCAAGCGAAGCTGGCAGACAGATTGAATTGTTCACAGAATCACAGATTCATTCAGAGATCTATATTTCTGCAATTGGCTACCTGAGTCTGTCACATAAAATTTGCTTGCAAGCAAACTCACAAAATTAACTCACAACACATTATGTATGTAAATATTGAATTTTTTTATTAAAAAATAGCAATTTTTACCCAAAATCAGGCAAAGCAGGCAGGCAGATTGAGTTGCTCACAGAATCACAGATTCATTCAGAGATCTGTGATCTGCCATCTGCTACCTGAATCTGCACTGAATAATAGAAGCTTCAGGCTCAGCTCTGCTTTTTTTCTCACGATTTCCTGCTTTCTAGCTAATCTAAATCTCCTAGCACAGCAGAACAGCTGATAGTCGGGGGAAAACAAAGGAAAAATAGCAACTTAGCAGGCAAGTTCGATGGCATGCATGCCAGGTAAGGAGTGAGTGAGTGGGTGGGGGTCCGGGGCCAGCCAGTGGGATGATTTTCTAGTTCTCTGGCAGGTAGAACCTGATGAGAGTGCGTTCTGCACACGTATGTAGACCATTTCCAAAACACCTCAGCTGTGCCGCCCAGACAGCTGACAAGTGTTGCGTGTGGATGCACAGTGTTTGAAAATCATCTTCTTTCCTGCTTTTCCAACCTCAGCTATGCCGTGCAAAGCAGCCGAGGTTGAAAAAGCAGGAAATAAAGGACAGCCAAGAGCCCGGGCGGGCAGCTGGGCCAAACACAGCAGCAGACACTGAACTGGTTCAGTTCTGCTGCTCTTCAGAGCTACTGGTTCTATAGAACCGGTCTGAACCGGTAGCATCTCACCCCTGGTTTGGCTGCATTTTATGCCTAATGCTCCAAGAAGCAGTGTGATGGCAATGATCCCTACTGACACCTGCTCAGGCAGAATAAACACCTCAGGGAACCTCACGGTGCCTTTGAAAATGCTTCACAGAGTATTTCATGCTTTGCAGTTACAGTACTGTAATTGAGATGAAAATTTGGAAAGAGGAAGCTTGGATGTTTTCAATATAGTCACTGAATTCTAATTGTATCAAAATGATTCTTTTTCCCATAGAGCAAAAATTTTAATTTGATCCTCTTCCACTATTTGCAAAAAGACACAGATATGACATTTAAAAGCATCTACTGGGTTATGCTCCATAATTTTGCTATTTGAACAATAGTGCTTCCTTAAAGCATCTGATAAATTGATCCCATACTGAGAGGCTTCAACAGATTTCAATTTGTTTTGCTTGATTACAAAATCCCATCTATACGGTATAAATTCAGAACTGATGAAAAAAAGTATTGTAATGATTTATAATTCCGTCATGAGTCATTAGGAAAATGGTTCAGTTTCTGATACTTTTTTATTTACTGGCTAAAGCCAGAACATCATACATAAAATGGCTTCCTTGATTGCACAAAGCAACTGTCTTCCCAAATAACATGACTTTTTCTTATCTTTTTTTCAGAAACATCCCTAGGATCAGAGGCTTTTTCAAAATGACAAAAAAGTGTCATGTCATCATAAAAACAGTACTAACCTTTTCAAGCATGCATGTAATGTCATGGCACGTGTACAAAAGGGACATCATCATTTGCCTTCTCTTGCCATTCCCACCTCTCGTGATTCTGGGACCCCCATATTCTATAAAATTGAGAGTAAAATTGAGGTAAAAGATTAGAAAGAGACAAAGGAAAGAATAGAAAAGCCTTCTACAAACATCCAAAGAGGAAATCCAGATGAATTCCCATCACTAATTCTGCCTGAAATATCCTATGAACATGTGCTACAGCTACAGTACAATCCAATTTCACAGGCAAGCAGATAATAAGTACCTATTTTGATTGGCCTAATTATTTTATCAGTAATGTTATCTATAGTAGTTGCTTTCTCTTGCTTCATCTATGTTTGTTTTCCCAATAATATCTATCTCCCTCCCTCCCTCCCTCTCTCTCTCCACTAATTTACTAACTAACTAACTTTCATACTTCTTAACACTCATCTCCCTCAGATGGAAGGAGGCATTTATATAAATAGATTATATCTTTTTTTTATTTTAGAAAAGAATGACTCCTGAGAAACTTCTGAACACGCTACACTTTCTGGTTACACAGTTAAAGCTTCTGTTTTATAACTGGAACATTTTTTTAAGGGCAAGAGTGGAGAGGAAGATCAAAACTATGTTCACAAAATTAGGATTTTTTTATAGAGCTGGGCTGAAAGAGAAATCCTTGGTAAAAGGGCTAAAACTCCCCAGATGGATAGATTAGGGAGAAACAAAGCTTTGTATCATTCTGTCATGCTTTCCAAAGAGCTGACTCCAAAACCGAAGTAATTCTTTTGTCTGCGTTTTCCATTAAGTTGTCCCAGCTTCTGAAAAAGAAGTGGATGCCTAAACTTCTTTTCCCTTCTTGAACTGACAGAAAGTGGAGAATAATAGATTGGTCCTTCCAGCTTATGAATATCAAATGTGTTGTAAGTCCTATTATGTCGGACAAGGAAGCCCATCGCGCCTGCCGGTACAGATGATTAGAATCAGAATCCAAAACCACATGGAATTAAGTGTTAATTAGGAAAGATTGCCATACATTATATCAAAGTTGGACTGGAGATAGAAAAAAAATTGGATTCCCAAAGGACTAGATTCATCAGAAGAGTATCGGTTTATAAAGCCCACTAATTAACATGGATTGTTCAGCACAAAAGTGTACATTATTTTCTTTGAGCAAAGAGCTACACTTGGTCTTTGCTTTCTGAGTGTAGAAAGTTAACATCCACTTCTCTCCTAGAAGAATGAAATATTTTGAGAAATATTAAAAAGGCAGAATATTATATTTCCCTGGATGAGAAATGGAGAAACATGCTCTTGGAAATCAGCCCCCACTTTTCTTAATAGCCCTCAGCAGATGTCAGCACTCAAGAGATAAAGAGTCAGCTAGTTTTATCCATAAGCAAATACCTTCACCCAAGATCCAACAAAGGTAGGATTAGTCCTCAACCACAATAGGAATTGCCCAAAGCCCCTTCATTACATCATTTCAGTTGCACCACCCCCAGTAAACTTCAAACAAACTTAGCTCATATAAACTCCTAGGATTTGTACATGGTCCCATGGGAGTCTGACAACAGCCCATAGAATACATGTTCTTGCACAGGAACAGGAAGTTCAAGTGCAAAACCCAGGAGAAGGTATAAATACGCACCACTCTCAACTCCAGGTGATCAGTGATCCAGAACCCATGTGGTTCTGCTTCATCATTAAACCATCTTTCCAATCAGCCTCCATGTTTCCAGTGTCTTTCTTCTGGCTTGAAACTGAACCAGATGGATATTTCTTCTGACATGCCAGAATGGTAGCCTCAAAAGATGCTGGGGGCAGATCAAATAAATAGTAAGTCCACAATGAAAGCTAAGACAAAGTTAATGCAATTACTTCCTGTGAACAGCTATAATTATTGTAGTTGGTTGCATAGTTAGCCTTTTGTTTAGCCTGTATTTGGCATTTCATCTTCAATAGTACCTTCAACCATCGGGGATGGACACAAGAGCCAAATCTGGGAAAAACCAACTATTCCAGAGGCTTTAAGCTTTAAAAATATACAGTAACTGTACTGATTCCTGGATGCATTTTTCTACTAGTAGCTTCTGCAGTGGCAAACTCCCCTTCTCATGGCGTCTTCTAATCTAGTCATATATAAAGTTTCTTTTCTTTCACCCACTTGACAAGCACATATGCTGTGGTCCTCTCTCACCGCATGGTTAGGTGGCTTCTTTTTCCAACTCCCAGCTCCCCCAAAAACATTTTCCCCCAGCAGAGAAGATTAGAAAGGATAGGAAGTGCCTGTGTGAAAAGACATCCTGAGCCAAGATAAACACAGGTCAGAAGATTAAGCTTCATCAGAACTTTAAAGCTGAACCAAGTTAAACAAATGAGCTGTCATGAGTGTTTTTTTTTTAAAAGTGCAGTTGGAGTGTTCAGTATTGGCGCATTGTCAAGAAAACGGGGGAAATAAGCCAATGGCTCCTGCAGTGCAAAAGTTTGAAAGATTTTGTTGTTTTAATGCTGCGTTTCTCAAAGGCAATGTTCATATCTAACTTCAAATGTCATGATTTCTCCCCTCTCCCATTTCTCCCCCCAGTATTTTCAATTCACACTCCTTCAGTTCAAAGCCAGATTATGAAGAGATTGCCCCACGTTGGAATTTGCCTGTGATGTTTGAAAACAAAAGCAGGATCTTAAGGAGCACACTGTTTGAGGCCAGATCAGTGAATTCATCAATGTTTATTCATGCAGAAGAAATAGGAATGATCAATTATAGGTCTAGATTTGAAACCTAGGTAGTCCTTCTTTGCAGAAAAATCATGTGCATGTGTGCATCACCTGAAGTCTACTGGGCCTCTTTAACTATCCCTGGCCTTGATTTGTAGAATATATCAAGAGCCTCTTAATGAAATAAATTAAACCCCCCAATTTTACATTATTACCTATTTATTATTTGAATATATAAAGATAAAGGATTTCCTTGCCTGACTCTATGGGCTGGCATTCATCTCCAATGCATAACTGAAGAGGCAGCATTGACCTAAGAGGCATCACTATATTGTGAAGATGCACAGAACCTTCCTACTGAAGTCGTACCAATTTATCTACTTGCATTTACATACTTTCAAAAGGCTAGGTTGGCAGGAACTGGGGCAAGTAATGGAAACTCACTCCATCATGTGGTCCTTGGTCTCAGACTACTAACTTCCTGGTTGACAAGCCCAGCATCTTAACCACTTGGCCACCATGTCCCTATTTTAATATATACTTGTCTCTTTTTGTCCATAGGACACTCATATTAAATCTCCTCTAACCATCATAAAAACTAAAAGAATCTCTCACCCCTATAACTTAAACATTCTTTTACAGAAACCATTTGGGATGGTAGCAGAGGCTCCAGAGCAACAGTGAGTGGTTGTAATTAGCCACAGTGGATGGAGCAATGATGCATAAAGGTGGAGCTAATTTTTTTATTGAGTTTTGAGAGAGAGGTTTATGTAAAAAATATTTACATAATTTAAAATCTGTTTTACTATCTAGGGTTACCATGTTTTCCATAAAATATCAGGAAATCATGCACTCATGTTTGGCAAGGATGATCAGAGAAATTTAGAGAGCGTAGGAAAAGAATTTGAGGTTCACCGCATTCAAGTTGTCCACCCTTCTTTTCCAGGGACTATGACTCAAAATAATGCAAATGTAGAAACTGAAAGCCTCAGCAATTGGCAATACCAAATTGATTTTGGCTAATATCAGAACCTAACCAAGTTTGGCCTTGGTTGATACAGGCATAGGGGTCTAGTTATGAATTCATGGACTCTTCTTGGGGTAGAAATTGGCAGTTTTTTTGAAGAAGACAATATCAAAATATTTCTGTAGCACTCCCAGAATATTACCCAGATCATTAATCAAACTGAGGTTTATATTAATATATCTTTATCTGATGCCTTCAAAAACTGAAGCAAAATAAATTGTCTGACCAGATGCTTATTTATTCCAAATATATGCACTACTATTTTGGAAAACCTAATGTCTACTCAGGTAAAGATAGCATTTTATTACAGATTTGCTCAAATTATTCAAACCTTTACACATGAGAGGCATAACCATACAGAAAATAATTTCTAACTGGCAGTAATTGAAACATTTGGATCTATAGATTTGTCTTATCATAATATCAAGAGATTTGGATAAATTTAACAATATCCAGTTTTCTGAATGGGACAGGACTCTAATATAATTCTGCTACCATTTTTTAAAATGACTATTTATATGGGATAAAGATACAGTTTGAGCAAACAATTTAATTTTAAAATAGAACAGGGAATTTTTTTTACACAGGACTGAACTAGCCATTATTTTGGTGCCAAGTGAATTTATTTTAGTGGATATTGTACAAATGGGCAACATGTCTGAAAAGGCTCTTTCTTTTGTGGCCACATGGTTTAATGGTTTAATGGTTTTAATGGTTATCTGAGGGACTATTTTTCTCCGCATCTTTCCATCTCCACCTGAGCCAACAAAATGGGCATATTCCAGATCTCCTCTGTCAAGCAATGTCACCTAATGGAACCTAGCAACCATATCTTCTTTATCACAGCAATTTTGTAGTAGAAATGGTCTAAGTGCTAGAGCCCACTGTAACTACGTAGCGTAAGAGTTGTTAACCTAATCCTACAAAGTTTTTTCTCTGGTAATATCACACTACTAACTAGAGCATACAAAACATTTGCTAGACCAATACTCAAATACAGCTCATCAGTATGGAAACCACATTATGTATCTGATATTAACACAGTTGAGAAAGTCCAGAAATATTTCACAAAAAGAGTTCTCCACTCCTTTACTCGTTGCAGAATACCTTATGCCACCAGACTTGAAATTCTAGACCTAGAAAACATAGAACTACGCCTTTGGTCCTATCTAAGCATAGTATATAAAATCATACATTGCAATGTCCTACCTGTCAATGAATACTTCAGCTTCAACCATAACAATACAAGAGCAAACAATAGATACAAATTCAAGGTTAATCGCACCATACTTGATTGCAGGAAATATGACTTCAGCAACAGAGTGATCAATGTCTGGAATACTCTACCTGACTGTGGTTTCTTCCCAAAACCCCAAAATCTTTAACCTTAGACTGTCTACTATTGACCTCACCCCTTTCCTAAGAGGTCTGTGGAGGGCATGCATAAGCGCAGCAACGTGCCCACCGTCCCTGTCTGATTGTTTCTTTTATTTTTCTTATATGTACCCATTTCATGTATTCATAACTATGTATATACTTATACCAATTATCTTGTAAGTGATTGACAAATCAAAATAAATACAATACCTAAAATAAAATAAAATAAATAAAATAATTCTAATAGATTCACTCTAGGCCTTAACATTATTCCACACAACATACCAATCTTTTTGAACCTTCATTTCTTCCAAGAATCTGGTTCTTAATAATTATTCAATAAGAAACTGCCCATTGGAACAACTGTCAAATGAACACGAGAATTCCTTTAAATATATTCCAGCATAGAAAGGATGACAGTAAACCTTCATTGAGCATTCTTTGAGGACTCTGATAAATCCAAAAAAGTACAGTACTTTTGCTGCATTAAATATGGTTTTTTAACTTTATGAAATATACTTACAGTTTTAAACAGTCTGGAATGTATTAATTTATGAAAAACTTTGGATAAATCATGGCTGTGCTACAGCAAAGAAGGTGGCAGTGCAGTCCTAAAAATATTTTGTGTATCCGACTGTAAATTTTGGTTCAGTGAAGTTCATCAACTTGCAGTCTTTAAATGAGGTTTGTTTTAACAGATAGGACTGATTGAACAGAAAGCGTGATTATATTTCTGGCTAGCCTCAGTTTAACTCAGTACTCCAAATTTGAGTTGTAATGATTTGTATCAATACATAATTTAGATTTTTATATTAAAGAAAAGTGACAATTAAAAAAAAAGATTGTTTTTTGTTATAATTCTTGTTTTGTTATAATTCTTGTTCATGTTTATCATTTTCTTTTCTTTTTGCTATTTCTCCTCTTTTGTTAGTTTTGCTTAGGTTTCTTCATTTTTATATTAGAAGACCCTTCTTATTGTAACCATAACATAGAGCCATGCAAGAATATAAACAAAAGTATGTGAGAAATGAGTAACTGAACAAAATATTTCTCTTTCCAAAAGACTGTGTCAACTAATGCAGCTATGCTTATACTAGGACCCTTGTAACTGAGTATTAGAAATATTTTTGACATACCCTTTCTCTTCTGACACTAAGTTCTTATAGATTTTCTGAGATTGTCTGCAGTTCTACATGCATGCCAAAGTTGGGGACAGGAATTTGAGTGAAGAGAGTCATGGATAGTTGGGGGCTGTTTATTACTCAGAGTTACTCAAGAGGTCTTCTGTCAATGGGGCATTTTATGGCTTATTAGTGCTCAGGGGAGACATAAATTACCATTTCAGTTCATTGTCAGCTACCATTACAATTCATTACCAGGTTGGCCCAATCTGGTTTGAAAGCACCTATCCTTGCATGATATTTCCCAAATAATTCATAAGAGCAAAGTTTGTGATTAATGGAGAACAACAGGTTATTTAGTGACACATTTGAATTCCTTGCTTAAAAGTGGTAAGAGCGTTGTAGATTACACAGAACATGTGATATAACTAGGGACTTTGGCAGAAGAATTTTTTGTTTATATAGCTCAGTTATGCTATGCAGGGTTAAAAACTGTACATAATACAAGGTTTTGTGTTCATTATAACATTAAAAGTAATTGTCTGCAGTAGTTTGTCACTTCTTCATTCATATATCTTAATTATGAGCACAAAGCATAGTGCTTGATCTATCTTTTTGAGTTGCTTCAGGTTATCCTTTAGGCTTGTGTTCTCAATAGCTTCAGTCTTCTTCAGGTATTTTAAAGGGTTGTAATTTATATATGCAAGGGAGATATAAACCAGTGGAACAACTTGCCTCCAGAAGTTGTGAATTCTCCAACACTGGAAGTTTTTAAGAAGAGATTGGACAACCACTTGTCTGAAGTGGTGTAGGGTTTCCTGCCTAGGCAGGGGGTTGGACTAGAAGACCTCCAAGGTCCCTTTCCAATTCTTCTCTTCTCTTCTCTTCTCTTCTCTTCTCTTCTCTTCTCTTCTCTTCTCTTCTCTTCTCTTCTCTTCTATTGTGGATGGGGAATAAGCACATAACCATCCTATGTGCTGTCTTCTGGGTATGGAAGGTGGCTCTCTAAATTGAAGACAATTTCCCCAAATCCATGGAGAATCTCCATGAAGTTCAGAACCTTGGCAAATCTGATTCTCAAACTCTATACAGAGGTCTTCAAACTTGGCAAGTTTAAGACTTGTGGACTTCAACTCCCAGAATTCCTCCTCCAGTCATGTTAGCTCAGGAATTCTGGGAGTTGTAGTCCACAAGTTTTAAACTTGCCAGGTTTGAAGACCCTTGAACTATGGGATCCACAGATAGCATATGGTTGCCTTCCTTCTATTCAGCATCTTTCAGGTATCTATGTATCATATCCTAAAAGACCTGAAGGATGCCAGGCTGAAGAATGCCAGAATAGGTTCTTTCTGCAGATAAACAGGTGAAATGGGAGAAGGGAACAAAAGTTTAATATATTTCTCCCAACTTACTTTTTAAGAAGTACAATTCATACTGCTCTGAATGCTTGAAAAGAATGTCAACTAGCTTCATGCTGGAACTCATAGGGCTGGTGTACATTGGTCCAAACTAGAGCAATTTGAAGGAGTTTTATCAATAATGGTAACCTCAGTAATAAATGCTGATGAAGTGATAGGAAAGCATCTACCAGTCCTTTTTTATATCTCTATCCACAATAATCATGCTCAGAAGGGATTGCAAAAGGATTATAGGACTAATGGATTGGAAGGCATTATTGCTATAAACAGTTTTCCTGATCTCAAACTGCTGAAGTATAAAGTAGCCAATTAGGAGCTATGTGGGGTCCTTGGTGCTCTCTGAGCTTGCTTGTTTTCTTGCAGATGTTTCATTACCCTAATTAGGTAACATCACCAATGCTCTATTGGTAGGAGCTATATTTCACAACCCAAGACTCAATTGCCAATTGGACAAAATCTTCTCATTGCTGAATTACCTATAGCCATAGGGCCATATGCAGTCCCCCAAAACCGTATTTTCAAATCCTGGCTAGAGCTTCTTCCAGCTGCACCATCTGATTTCAGTTTACTTGCATTTTGATAAAGGAAACACAAAAAACTTAACATATGTCAAAAGTTAGTAAACATAGTTTTGGGGTATAAATGTGTTCTTGCTTGAATTACTGTACATTGCCTGCCTGAATATGCTCAATGAGTAACTAGAGCAGGTTTCCATAACTGATTCTCTAAAAATGTGAAATATCTTGGCAAATCTGATCTTCAAACTCTATGGGATCCACAGATAGCATATGCATTACTTGCATTTTAATAAAAGAAACACAAAAACTTTAACGTACATGAAAAATTAGTAAACATAGGTTTTGGGTATAAATGCGTTCTTGCTTGAATTACTGTACATTGCCTGCCTGAATAAGTTCAATGAGTAACTGGAGCAGGTTTCCATAACTGATCCTCTAAAAATGTGAAATACTTCCTTGCATCTAAAGAAGGCATACAGGAATGAGGAAAGAAAGCACAGTAAGTTGGTCTGTGGATAAATTTGTGCTGAACTAATATGGAAGGTGTTCCAGTTTAATTTAAACACTTTCTAGAAGAGGTTAATAAACCATTGGCTTTTAATTCTTTTTCCAGACTGGCAGGCTTGTGGTTACAATATATTGACATGATTAGCTTCTTTTGAGAATGATTTTGAGAATTATCAAAATGTTTTTAAGTCTGAGAAATGTATATATGTTATCATGCCTGCATATCAAATTACCTACAATGTAAGTAAGTGATATATATTAATAAATGCAATCATTTATTAGCAAGCATACTATTTCAATTGCACTAACATGATGACGACAGAAACATCAGGTCAGACACAGACAAGCCACCACCCAAAAGCAGAGAACTATTTTTTGCAGGCAAGAGGAGACAGTGAAAGTGGGAAAGGGATATACACAAAAGTTAAAAGAACTGAAGTAGTATCTGAATACAGATACTTATTTTATTGATTTTATTTTATTTGGTTTGTCAATTGCTTACAAGATAATAGGTATAAGTAAAAACATACTTATGAATACATGGATACATATAAGAAAAATAAAAAAAACAATAGGACAGGGACGGTAGGCACGTTGGTGCGCTTATGCAATAAGAAGGGTCTTCTAATATAAAAATGAAGAAACCTAAGCAAAACTAACAAAAGAGGAGAAATAGGAAAAAGAAAAGAAAATGATAAACATGAAATGAACAAAACAAGAATTATAACAAAAAACAATCTTTTTTTTAATTGTCACTTTTCTTTAATATAAAAATCTAAATTATGTATTGATACAAATCATTACAACTCAAATTTGGAGTACTGAGTTAAACTGACGCTAGCCAGAAATATAATCATGCTTTCTGTTCAATCAGTCCTATCTGTTAAAACAAACCTCATTTAAAGACTGCAAGTTGATGAACTTCACTAAACCAAAATTTACAGTCGGATACACAAAATATTTTTAGGACTGCACTGCCACTTTCTTTGCTGTAGCACAGCCATGATTTATCCAAAGTTTTTCATAAATTGATACATTCCAGACTGTTTAAAACTGTAAGTATATTTCATAAAGTTAAAAAAACATATTTAATGCAGCAAAAGTACCGTACTTTTTTGGATTTATCAGAGTCCTCAAAGAATGCTCAATGAAGGTTTACTGTCATCCTTTCTATGCTGGAATATATTTAAAGGAATTCTCGTGTTCATTTGACAGTTGTGCCAATGGGCAGTTTCTTATTGAATAATTATTAAGAACCAGATTCTTGGAAGAAATGAAGGTTCAAAAAGATTGGTATGTTGTGTGGAATAATGTTAAGGCCTAGAGTGAATCTATTAGAATTATTTTATTTATTTTATTTTATTTTAGGTATTTTATTTATTTTGATTTGTCAATCGTTTACAAGATATTTGTAAGTATACATAGTATACTATGTATATACTAAGTATATACATAGTTATGAATACATGAAATGGGTACATATAAGAAAAATAAAAGAAACAATCAGACAGGGACGGTAGGCACGTTGCTGCGCTTATGCACGCTCTCCACAGACCTCTTAGGGAAGGAGTGAGGTCAATAGTAGACAGTCTAAGGTTAAAGATTTTGGGGTTTTGGGAAGAAACCACAGTCAGGTAGAGTATTCCAGACATTGATCACTCTGTTGCTGAAGTCATATTTCCTGCAATCAAGTATGGTGCGATTAACCTTGAATTTGTATCTATTGTTTGCTCTTGTATTGTTATGATTGAAACTGAAGTATTCATTGACAGGAAGGACATTGCAATGTATAATTTTATATACTATACTTAGATCGGACCGAAGGCGTAGTTCTATGTTTTCTAGGTCTAGAATTTCAAGTCTGGTGACATAAGGTATTCTGCAACGAGTAAAGGAGTGGAGAACTCTTTTTGTGAAATATTTTTGGACTTTCTCAACTGTGTTAATATCAGATACATAATGTGGTTTCCACACTGATGAGCTGTATTTGAGTATTGGACTAGCAAAAGTTTTGCATGCTCTAGTTAGTAGTGTAATATTACCAGAGAAAAACTACGTAAGATTAGGTCAACAACTCTTAATGCCTTTTTGGCTATGTAATTACAGTGGGCTCTAGCACTTAGATCATTAGAGAGTACTCCAAGGTCCTGGACAGAGTTGGATCATCAACAAGGTCTTGACTATTCAGCTTGTATTTTATTTCCTGATTTTTTTTGCCAATATGTAAGACAGAGCATATGTTTGTTGAGATTTGAAGTTGCCATTTGTTTGACCATTCTGATACATAGTCACAGTCTTTTTGAAGGGTAGCAGTATTGTCTGTGGTGTTGAATAGCTTTACATCATCAGCGAAGAGGATACAGTTGCTCTTAATATGATCACAGAGGTCATTTATGTAGAGTATGAAGAGAGTTGGTCCTAGAACACTGCCTTGGGGGACACTACTGTTGACAGGTACAGAATTTGATAGGATGTTCCCAATTTTGACCATTTGTTATCTGTTTGACAGGAATGCCTCTGTCCAGTTATGAAGGTGTCCAGGGATACTATAAGATTTTAGTTTTAGGAGGAGTTTGTCGAGTACCACTCAATCAAAAGTCTATGTAGATTACGTCTATTGCTTTGCCCTGATCGAGTTGTGTAGTCCATATGTTTTTGCAGTGTAAGAGTTGCAGATTGCAGGATAGTTTTTTTCTGAAACCAAATTGTTTATTAGAGAGAAGGTTGTTTGTCTCTAAGTGGAGGATAATGGATTGGTTAATAATTGATTCCATGACTTTACAGGTGATGCAGCATAAAGAGATTGGCCTGTAATTTTCAACTAGGCTGCGGTCTCCCTTTTTGAAGATGGGGATGACTGTAGCTAGCGACCATAGGTTTGGCAAGGAGCTGGTCCTGAAAGATTTTTCAAAGATTATGCTTCAAGGTTCGGCTATGACAGTGGATAGCTTTTTTTAGAAGTAGGCACATATTCCGTCTGGTCTAATGGATAGAGATGGTTTTAGATTGCATAGTGCTTTTTCAACATTGTCTTCTGTAAAATCTATATGTATTAGATCATTGTAGCTGTCTGTGGTTCAACTAGGGAATACTGGGCAAGATCCATTGCTGTTTACAAATACTGAGCCAAGAATGTGTTAAAGAGGTTGGCTTTAATGGTGTCATCATTGCAGTCTTTACCATTAGGTCCTTTCAGGGGTGGGATGGACCTTGAGTCTTTTAGTTTGTTGTTTACAAAATTGTAGAAAGTGTAGGTGGAATTGGTGCATAGAAGGTTTTCCTCTTGTTTAATGTCATAATTGGTGCATTCAGTCTTTATCTAGTGGCATAAATTTTTGTATCGACTTTTGAAGTTGGCAACGTGACCAGATTTGTTTTTTCGCCAAAGTGATCTCTTTTTGGATTGAAACTTCCTTATTGTTATGGGTAATCTGTTTTTCTCTGGTTTTTGGAGTTGTTATTGGTACATATAGTTTGATGACTCTTTTGACTTCA
This sequence comes from Hydrophis major, assembly GCA_033807585.1. Classification (NCBI taxonomy): domain Eukaryota; kingdom Metazoa; phylum Chordata; class Lepidosauria; order Squamata; family Elapidae; genus Hydrophis; species Hydrophis major. The sequence goes on along the minus strand of CM066330.1, from coordinate 236,308,091 downwards.
AGTAAAAATATGTTGTAACGGTCTTCAACAGTATTGCATCCAGTGAATAGAAATTGCCAATCAAGGGATGAGAGGTTGTTGTCTATAAGATCATAGTTGCCTTTTTTGAAGTTATACTTGGGGATCACATCATTGTGTTGATTTTTGTGTGGACGTATATTGAGACAAAAGTCAATCATGTTGTGGTCACTGTTGGAAAAGGATTCTTTAATTTGTAGTCCGTAAATTGAATTCAAACTATTGCAGAAGATGAGATCGAGGCAGTTGTTAAATCTAGTATTGTTGGTTACTAGTTGTTCCAGTTCCAGGTTTGTTACGTCATTGTAGAAGGTTGCATGTATGGGTTCAGTTTTACATTCGTTTAGGGTCTAGTTAATGTGAGGTAGATTGAAGTCACCAAGAAAGATAAAAGTGTTTGGGCAGGATGTTGCCCATGCTAATAATTAATTAGCTTGTTTACATGTTTGATGTCACAATCAGGGGCTCTGTAACATCGTAATAATCAAAATGTGATATTTAAGGACAGTTCACAGACGATGGTCTCAGGAAGAGCAAGCTCTTGGGTAACTTGGATATTTTTTAGATGTAATGACTTTTTATAGAAGATAGAAACACCACCTCCTCTACGGATTTCACGATCTGATCGGTAAACATGATAGTCTCTTACTGTGGTAATGGAGTCAGGGAGAGATGCTTTGAGCCATGTTTCACAGACAAATATGATGTCGAATTTAGCTATATTTAGTAAGAGGAGAAATTCAGGTATTTTATTCACAAGGCTTTTTGCATTGAGTAGCTTGCATTTAAGGCCAGTTGTAGTTGGAATTGAGGTAGTTAGGGGCGTGCGTGCCTAGTTTTGTGTGATACTAACAAAAGCCATGCTATATGTCAGAAAAATACACTGGGAATTAAAGATATGGTTTCAGGAATGACAAAGAATCACATAAAGAAAAACTAAGCAAATATAAATAAGCAAGATAACAACTTTCTCCTTCCAAGGTTACTTAGAAGTAGGGAACACAAATAGCAAAATAATATTCTCAGTTTATCTTCTTTTGCTGAGATGATGTCATGCATGAACTGGCCACTCATGTCAGTATCAAGGAATCCACCAAACAATTCAACCACTTGCAAAGTAGATGGAAAGCTGTTACCTTTAAGATTATGCAGAGGAAAGAAGCACCAGAAACTCCATCAAACCTCTGAAGCATTATTAGATTTCTCTGAAGTGATTCAAAGGCAACCTGATTCAGATCTATTGGAAGAGTTGGTTGAAAAAAGGTTGTCTCATCTGGACATTCCTTTTCAAAGTTTGCACAATCCAAATATGGCACTCTGAATTATAATTTTATATTCCATAGACTCAGTCTGTCACATGCCAGAAATCTGAAGCTTTCCTGACAACTCAGTTGAAATTAGAAGCTATAGTAAACCCTGTAAAGTAAGTGGGAAAAAAATCCTATCTTTTTAAAGTTTTTTTTCTCTTTGTAATTTTTTTCCTTGTGCCAAATACTTTTCACTTTTTTTCCTATTTGCCTAAATTATTCCCAGGCTCATGAGAGGAAAAAAGAATCAAATGTTATATTTGAGTTCAGATTTTTTTTTCATTCTGGCAGCTAGCCAGAAGATCCCAACTTTCTTGGAATAGTCTTAATATTATTAGTTTCTATCCAGATTCAGTCAGAAGGAACCACATTAGAAATAATAACGTTTGATTTGGAAAATAAAATATGCCAAGCTGAAAAGCTATAGAAACCATTCCTGCCCCACTGGTGGGGACAAGTATTTCAAACCTTAAAAAGAAGAAGGGAGAAAGAAGAATGTGAAAATCTAAGTAGCATTGATGGAAGCAATTATTTACTTTTTCCATTATCTTCATTAGTTCTATATGGCTAGTCATTTGAAAAGAGATCTGTGTCTTCTTCACCATTGCACAAAGAAACACAAAGATATGCTGTAGAGCTGGGGTGTCAAACTGGATTTCTTTGAGGGCCGGATCAGTACTGTATTCTCCTCCACAGGCTGTGGGGAGATGGGACAGGTGCTCCTGCAGCACTTTATTGGCCTGTAGAGTTGTAATTGCAGGAATGTTCCAATCTCGGATGGCAAACCTCAGATAAAGAATGTTTCCAAGCAAATACAACTCAGGCAAACAAAGTCACTAATCTATGGATAAAGGAGGATTAGAGAGGGGAAGTAGACATATGTTAGACTTTAACTAGAGATAATTAATTGTATGGATTACTGTACTAAACAGTAACGAAAGTTAAGCAGTAACCAAAGTTAACCAATGATGGAGGAAAACTAAAAATGTATATAAATGCAAGACCATACTCCAATAAAGATCATCATAATTCAGTTGTTGATGATCAAACAACTCGACTGCCTCATCATTACAACACTGGCCGAAATGGGGCACGGGATCTGCGCATGGCCCCTCACTGCCTGTTTTCAACCTGGATGGCCTCCTGCAGCATTTTGCTGTCCAAAACGGGATGCGACCTACTTTGGCTGTCAGAGTGTTGCAGGAGGCCATCCAGGCTGAAAATGGGCCATGTTTTGGCTACCGCAAGGCCAGTACTTTGCTATTTCCAGGCCGGCCCCATGAGCCAGATTTAAGCACCCTTGCTGTAGAGGAGCAGCCTTTTTTTTAGATCCAGAGAATCAAAGAGGGCAAAACCATGTGGCCATTGAAGGCTGCAGACAGAAATATGGTTAGAATTAAGATTAGGGTTAGGATAGATGCATCTTCTCAGTGGCAGTCCTTATGGAATACCACAAGAATACAGGAAGTCCCCATCTTCATCTCATGAAGTATGTCAAACTACCTTATTCTGACTGGGTTTAAGCCTTAATTTAAGGCCTTAAATCCAGGAACCCCAAACTGATACTTGCACAGCAGCTGCTCTATGCTAACTTTGATGTAAAATCCCAGTGGAAAGTAAACTGAAAGAATAAGTGGATCAATGACTGATGACCTTCTTTTACCAGTCCACAATAGGAAGCATCTTCACATATTGCTTTATGGTGTGGTACACCAGCTTGACAGCTGCTGATAGAAAGACTTTCAGAGGGTGATGAGCACAGCACAAAACATTGTGGGCTGTTCCATGATACCACTAGATGAAATCTCTAGAGCTCGCTGCCTTAGAAGAGTGAGGAAAATTTTCAGGGACAACTCACACCCCAGTCAGCACTTCTTCACTCTCCTACCATCAGGTAGGAGATATAGAAGCATAGCCAGCCACACCAACAGGTTGAAGAACAGTTTCTATCCATGGGCTGTCAGACTTCTGAATGGAAAATAACTTCATGTCTACATAGTATGACAGACTTGCGGGGCTGATGCGTTGTACAATAAGGTCACATAGTGTAATAAGATTGGGACTGGGTGAGGGACTTCTGTCTTCACTGTGAGTTGTGTGTTTGGGCGAGTGCATGAAGAGAGGCTCAGCCAATCTCATGGTATACATGTTGTACTCTGACAATAAAGATAATAATAATAATAATAATAATAATAATAATAATAATAATAATAATAATAATAATAATAATAATAATAATAAATGGTTAAGGAAAATACCTGGTTATGGCTGACCAACGGAAGACTGAAGAAAGAGACAGAAGGCCGGATTTTTGCAGCCCAAGAACAAGCCATCAGAACAAATGCAATCAAAGTCAGAAAAGAAAAATCTGCTGATGACCCTAAATGCAAACTCTGCAAAGAAGCAGATGAAACCATCGATCACATACTGAGCTGTTGCAAGACAATAGCTCAGGCTGACTACAAACAATGTCACAACACAGTTGCTCAGATGGTCCACTGGAACTTGTGTCACAACTACCATCTGCCTGTAGCAGATGATGGGATCATAAGCTTGAAAAAGTGGTTGAAAATGAGCATGCAAAACTACTGTGGGACTTCTGAATACAGACTGATAAAGTTTTGGAACACAACACCCCAGATATCACGATTGTGGAGAAGAAAAAAGTGTGGATCATCGACATTGCCATACTGGTGACAGCAGAATTGACGAGAAACAACTTGAAAAAGTCACCAGATATCAGGACTTGAGAATCGAACTGCAGAGACTGTGCAGGTGCTTCCAGTGGTACTCAGCACATTGGGTGCTGTGCCTAAAGACCTAGGCAAGCACTTAAAAACAATTGACACTGACAAGATCACCATTGCAGCTGCAGAAGGCCACCATACTGGGATCTGCTTGCATTAATCCACTGATATATCACATAGTCCTAAACACTTGGGAAATGTTTAACAACAACAACAACAACAACAACAACAACAACAACAACAATAATAATAATAATAATAATAATAATAATAATAATAATAATTATAACTGGATTATTGAAGGTCCAAATTCCTGAAGAATTAAAACTGACCCAGTTCAAAAATTAGCAAGTTTCAATATCACATGTCAGCACTGGAAATAGGATTAGCACCTTGCATGGCATCTGCCAAGACTCTCTGTTTTAATGGGGTAGCATATCCTGTCCTGAATGTGAGTGTGGTGCTCCTCTCAGACACTGGATCATACAGCGACTAGCTGCCATTTGAGAGCTTACAGGGGGAAAGGCAAATTTTCTCCAACAAATAGCAATAGCACTTTATACACTGCTTTACAGTGCTTTACAGCCCTCTCTAAGCAGTTTTACAGAGTCAGCATATTGCCCCAAACAATCTGGGTCCTCATTTTACCCATCTCAGGAGATGAAAGTCTGGGTCAACCTTGAACCAGTCAGAATCGAACTCCTGATAGTCAGCAGAATTAGCCTGCAATATTGCATTCAAACCACTGCGCCACCATGGCTGTATATTAAATGGCCGAAATATTAATATATAGAATATTTATTCCATTCTCATGAGTTAACGTATTTCAAAAGGTATAACTTACATATAACTTCTTGAATTCCTCATATCTTACAAAATTGACTACATATTTCTTTCATATATGCATCATAGTATTATATGCATTTTTATATATTTTTACTACTGTTATCCATGTACTCTAATGTAATATACTAAATGCATACATTATTTTCACGGGGTTTTGGCATGGATAGTGGACCTCAATGAGCTTCATAGTTTGATTTCTGTGGCTTTGGAGATTATTTTCACTGTACTAGTTTTAGTTTATTGAGGGACATTGTAAACCTTCCTGAGATTTTTTTTTTAACTAGGACCATATATAAATATTTGTATGTATGCATGTATAAATCAGTACTCTTTACCAAATAGAAAGAGTCCTACTAAAACGAACCAAACCTTCAGCATCCTGTTCCTACACGAGACATTCAGCTATTATTGAAAAGTCAAGAAGAACCAAACTCTTAAGGAGGTGGCTCTTCTGGGCTGCAGCTGTCCATGGGTTGGAATTTTGAAACAAATATGATTATAGATCTTCCTTATAACCATTGTTACTAAATGCAATAGAGAATTCTTTCTCAAATGAAGCAGGATGATAAACATATGACCTTCTTATGAGCATTTTGGCCAAGGTGTTAAATCTGCTTTAGGACTTAGTTCTTTTGTCTGAATTCAGTTTCAATCAACTGCATCTTGAGATGGACTACTTCTGTCTCCATTTTAAAGTAGCTCATGAGCCAATGCCTTCATCAATTGCATAAAGCAAAAGTATAGGTGTAGAAATTCACATTATCTATACTTCTAATTACAGATTATACAGAAATGTTAGCAGAAACAGAAAGGGCACATATTCTGTTTAAAAGAGCAGAGCTGCCAGCATCACTTTGGCAATTGAAATCAAAGTTTCCATTGTTGATTCTTGAGGGCACAAGAATATTACAGAAAGTAACATGGGAATCAGTGCCAACTGAATAAACTATTTAATCTGTGTTGAAATAGTGATGGCACAGGATCATATTAAGATTAATTTTTGTTAGTGGTCTAAAATATACTGATAGAGCCACTCAAGGAACATTGTGTATGTTAAGTTTGGAGCATGGGTGAGAAAGAATGGAGACAAGCCTCTGAATGGTGAACTTCAGCTCTTTATTTACATAGTGACTTCTAACTTCTATAGCAGCTTTAACCCGCCTTATATAGGCAAACCCCGTAACTATTAACCAATAACCAATGAGGAGCGCTAGCTCTCATAACCAATAGGAACTCTCTGTTAAGGGCCAATCGGATTCCCCGGAGCGGGCCAATCTGATCCGGCCGTTTAACAACCAATCAGAAGTGCAGGGCCAGAACCCAGCACTTACTCCAAGCTCACGCTTTATTAAAACTTTATACATTCACACCACCCCTTCCCCCTGGCTTCTGTTTGCAGGGCGCAGTTACATAGTCCTTTAGGTAGGACGGTTGTTTTATTAGTCTCTTTGATTTTCACTGTGTCATTTGGCTGCAATCATGCTGAAGTAGATCATTGTTTGGCAGTGGGGCTGTTTCTGGTTCAGAGTTCATTTCCCCGTCGTTCCCCATGTTCTCTGTAATTCCCTGAGGTTCAACTGTTTCCCTCTCTGGTTCCACTTCCTGAGCCTCTATTATACCGTCGTTCCCTTCGAACGGGTTTTCTTCTTCTTGGCATTCATCTTCTTCCAAACCTCCCCCCCCTTAGTCTGGTCATAGGGGAGTTCAGGACTGCCCTCCGGAAGCCGCGATCATAATTGATCGATATGTACAAGGTAGGATCTTGGGCCAGTTACACGAACTACTGTCGCCTCCACCCACAATGGGTCGCCCGATTGGTTTTTAGCATATACCAAATCTCCTACCTGGAAGGCATGACAGCGGTCGCTGGATCCTAGTGGTTTTTCCGGTTCGTAAGCTGGGTGTAACCGGTCAAGGTGGGAGTGGAGTTTTCGTCCCATTAGCAGTTCGGCGGGAGTTTTGTTGGTGATGCTATGTGGTCTGATGTGTTGTAAAAAAAGAATTCGATTGATCTTGTCATCAATGTTGTCGTAGTCTACCTTCTGTAAGGTTTTCTTCACAAATTGTACCATGCGTTCTGCTTTGCCATTGGTCGCAGGGTGCGCAGGCGAGGTGAGCACATGTCGAATGCTGCGGTCAGCGAGGTACTGCTCGAATGACAGTGCTGTAAATTGGGGCCCGTTATCGGATACCAGGACGTCTGGTAGTCCGTGGGTTGCAAATAGTCTTTCCAGGGTTTTGATAACCGTCTCGGAGGTTGTAGTCGTCATGCGATGAATTTCGAGCCAATTTGAATAGGCTTCGACGGTTAGTAGAAAGGTGTGGCCTTTGGTCGTCCCCGTGAAGTCCAAGTGAATTCGGGACCAAGGTCCACGTGGTGTCTCCCATTCAGTAGGAATGGCTTTAGGTGGGACGTTGCTCACTTCCTGGCATTTTGGACAAGCTTTAACCCAATGTTTGATTTGCTTGTCAATGCCCGGCCACCATGCATAGATTCGCGCAAGGGCTTTCATTCGCACGATGCCGGGGTGGCCATCGTGCAAGGTTCTCAGAAGCGCTTTCTGGAGTCGTTCTGGGATAACGACTCAATCGCCCCAGATGACACAGCCTTTTTGGGAGAACAACTCGATTTGTCGAGTCTTGAATGGTGTGAAGTCATCTGATAATTGGTCCAATGGTCATCCGCGTTCTACCCAGCTTAGGACTCGCGCTAAGGTGGGGTCACATTTGGTTTCTCTTGTGATATCTCGGGCGGTTAATGGCGGTGAGTTGAGTGCCTCAATTTGCAACGTGGTTACCGTTGGTGCAGGATCGTCGAGAGTCTCTGGAAGCGGTGCTCGGCTCAATGCGTCGGCGTGGGGAATGGCTTTCCCTGGGCGGTATTGCAGCCGATAGTTATAAGCAGCTAAGAATTCTGACCATCGGGTCATCCTAGGGGATAATATGTAGGGAGTCGGCTTATCTCCGGCTATTATCCCCAATAATGGTTTGTGGTCAGTCACGATAGTAAAAGCCCGGCCATACACGTACTCGTGGAATCTTTTAACGGCTGACACAATTGCGAAGGCTTCTTTATCGATTTGTCCATAATTTCGCTCAGTTTTTGAAAGTGTCTTTGAAAAATATGCAACAGGGGCTTCGTTCCCATTAGGCAGTACATGGCTCAAAATGGCGCCCACTCCGAAAGGTGAAGCATCACATGTTATATTTAACGGCAAAGTCTCGTTATACTGCATGAGTACAGAGTCAGAAGTGAGCAGTTTTTTCACATTGCAGAATGCCTGTTCTTCTCAGTGACCCCACAACCAATTTGCTTTCTTATCTAACAATCAGTGTAACGGTTCAGCGACCGTTGCTTTATGCGGTAAAAATACATTATAAAAATTGATGAGGCCTAGGAACGCCTGGAGATCAGCCTTGTTTCGTGGCCTGGGAGCGTTTTTTATCGCCCTTAGTTTACCTTCAGTAGGGTGAATACCCTGGATATCAATTAGGTACCCTAAAAATTCAACACTGTCAGTACACAATTTACATTTGTTTTTTTTTACTTTAAGACCGGCCTCTTGGAATTTTTTTAGGACTAATTTTAACCGGTCCTGTAAAATTTTTTTTGTAGGGGCCGCAATTAATACATCGTCAAAATAAGGGACCACGCCCTTAATCCCTTGTAATAACCTCTCCATAAGGCTCTGAAAAATCCCCGGGGCTACACTAACTCCGAATTGAAGCCGGGTACACTTAAAGGCACCACAGTGCATCACAATCGTTTGTGCCAGTGCCGTCTTTTCATCAATGGGTAGTTGCTGATATGCCTAAGCTAAGTCTAATTTAGCGAAGACTTTCCCACCCCCCAGGGAGTGGAGGAGATGCTGCACCACCAGCACCGGATATGCGTTCTGCTGTAGGGCGTGGTTCAAAGTGGCCCGGGAATCCCCACAAATTCAGATTGACCCATCTGGCTTAATAGGTGTTACGATTGGGGTTTCCCAGGGGGAGTGATTGATGGGCTCTAACACCCCCTGAGCTATCAGCTTGTCGAGTTGTTCGTCGATTTTCGACTTTAAGGCAAATGGAACTCGATGGGGCTTAAGTCGGATGGGAGCTATCTTTGGGTCTAGACTGAATGAAATCGGGGTCCCCTTGTACTCGCCTAAGCTGTCCATGAAGACGTCCCTGAACTCATGGATGAGGTCTCCCTCCCAGTCACTTCTGCTGACTCGGTTTATGCCAGCCACTTCAATGCTGAGTGGCGCGAACCATTGGAGGCCTAGTAGGCTAGGCCTGTCTCTATTGATGACAGTTAGTGGTAAGTACGCTGTGTGCTTCTTGAAGGAGACTCGGACTCAGCAGGAACCAACGATGGGGATTCGATTCCCTTGGTAGTCCTTGAGGATGAGTCTTTGGAAGCGGAGATCTTGGCGTTGAATCGTGGGGATGAGTTGTTTAAGGGTCTTCCAGGACACCATCAAGAGGGACGATCCCGAGTCGACTTCCATGTGGCAAGGCTGGTTCTCGATGGCTACTGTGACTCGTATTTTCTTGGTGTCTACAGCTGAGGCATGACCGATAGTGATAGTATGGTGAGCCTCTTCTCTCTGCAAAACTCGATTTCTGTAAGAGTGGTTTACTGGCTCTCGCCGTACAGGACGGTTTCCTGTTGATTGGCGATAGTTAGTCCCTTTTGAGGCCTGGCCGGGTCCTGGTAAGCTTCAGCAGACCCATCCGATGTGGCCTCGCTTCCCGCACTCATGGCAGAGCGCATCACGGAATTTGCATTCGGACCTGGCATGGTTGGCCCCACAGCCAGCACAAGGGCGTAAAGGCTTCGGGTGGTGGTCCCGGTCAGACCACAGTTGATGGACCCTTTCTTCGTCGCTGTCTGATGATGAAGAGAGGTCCTCGTGGTGCGTCATTGCAAGTTGCCCTTCTGACCTGGATAAAATGTCGCTTGTCGGTGGTGGTACCGGAGCGCGGTTTCAGCGTAGTTGTGCAGCCGACTTCCTGGTTGCTTCTGCTGCAGTAGCATCAGCGATGGCGTCGGCAAGGCTGATGTCGCCTTTCGCCATCAGCTTGCTTTGAATGCCTGTGCATCTAATCCCAGAACTATGCGATCTCTTAGTGCTTCTTCTAAATCGGTGAATCCGCAGAGGCCTCCCAAATTTTGGAGGTCTGCTATGAAGTTGGCCACATTTTCTCCCTTTCGCTGGCTCCTCTGATAAAACTCGTGCCTCTCACGAGCGTAGGCACGGTCGGTGCGTAATGATCTCATAGGAGAGGTTCGAGATCGTCCCAATCCATCGCCTTCACTTCTCAGGGTTTTGCTAGTGCTTTAGCCATCTTAAATACGGTTGGACCTCAATGCGTTAGGAACACCGCCCGTTTCTTTCCTGGTGCGGCGTCCTTTAAGTTGTTGGTTTCTAAGAACATTTGGAAGCGATCCATGTAGGATTCCCAGTCCTCTTGTACTGGATCGAACGGAGCGGGTGGTACGCCGCCGCCAGACATGGTTCTGTTGTGTAGCGTTGTCTGTCACGTGCTTGGTGTTCTTCGAAGTTTCGTTGGTTCAGATGTCTCCACATCCCATCCTCGTTGCCAGTGTTAAGTTTGGAGCATGGGCGAGAAAGAATGGAGACAAGCCTCTGAACGGTGAACTTCAGCTCTTTATTTACATATGACTTCTAACTTCTATAGCAGCTTTAACCCGCCTTATATAGGCAAACCCCATAACTATTAACCAATAACCAACGAGGGGTGCTTGCTCTCATAACCAATAGGAACTCTCTGTTAAGGATTCCCTGGAGTGGGCCAATCCGATCCGGCCGTTTAACAACCAATCAGAAGTGCAGGGCCAGAACCCTGCACTTACTCCAAGCTCACGCTTTATTAAAACTTTATACATTCACAACAGTGTACATAAATGTTCCCTAACAACCAGGCGGAGCCAAGGAAGTGTACTTTTTGTTGTGACTATTTTGTATCGCTGTCTAGTATTGTTATAGCTTGTTATTGTATGTTATTCTCTAGCTTATCCTGTTTGGCAACAGTTCTATCTCAAAAACTGTTTTTTGTTTTTTTTTTGAGCTGTATAAAGCTTGTAAATTTCTCAAATCACAGGATGCTTATTCAGACACTTTGCTGGTGCTCCAGATATTTTTTTTCAAAGGGAATTGTTTACTTATTTATTTATTTATACTTTCACAAATTCTTCATTAAAACAAACTCACAAAGTTGTAAAAGAAACACAAAGATTTGTTTTGTTTTAAGGTAGAGGAATATGCGTACATATTTTATACTAGATCCATCTCTTTCTCTCCCATTGGCCTTAGAAACACCAAATTTCACTTCCCCACCCCTCCTGGAAACTTAGAAGTGTGTGATTCCTTGCAATTTTTGAGCCTTGCCTACCTTTTCATCCCTCCCAAGTAAGCCTGGTGTGGAACGCATTGTGGCTTTCACATGCATCTGGACCACAACTTCAGCTTGCCACTCCCACTTTTTATTCTCTATATGTCCCCTAATTTCTCCATGTCTCTCATCTTCATTCTTTCCTGTGTAAAATATGCCATCCTTATTTCCTAAATTTCCTGGTTCCACCTTTAACTTTGTCATATGTTAGTACTTAATTCCAAATGACTGCTTGATCTAGATTCTTGCCAAAGACTTTCTTCCTTCAATGGTGTCTTTGGATACTGCTTCCTGGATCACTCATGTTGTAGAGTGGCGGCAATGACTGAGACAGACGCAGGCTAAAATGTAAACAGACTTTATTCAGAAGAATAAAGGTTCGCTGCGGCTGCCGAGGCTAACTGGCAGTCAGCTGGTGGCGACAGCTGATACCGTTTGACAGCCCCTTTTATAGCCGGCTGTCAAACGGCATCAGCCAATGGGAGCGATTGGCGCTCCCGTGCGCAGGCAGCAGACCACATAGAGAACTTCATCAGTCAGCGGACACAGCACTCCTTTCCCCTGGCCAGGCGCATGCGTAGTCTTGCAGCCTAGCAGTCCACCTTCACTCGCGGAGAGATCGCCGAAGGCCGAGGGGCCTGCTGGCAGGTCCTTTGCTTGCTGGGAGTCATCTGGAGATCCTTGCTGGCCTTCAGGAACCCTTGCCCGAGTGTCCAGCTGCTGACCAGGTAGGTCCTTCTGACTGGCTCGCTGCAGAGACGGTTCGGGAGTCGGCCAGTAGACCGGGTCGTCAGGTGGGGAGCGGTTCACTGCGGCTGGGTAGACCGGGTCACTTGGCTGGTCGGTTTCAGCAGGCAGTTGGTCGATTGGGTTGTTTGGTGAGTAGGCTTCAGGCGGCTGGTAGGTTGGTGCATCTGATGGGCGCTGGGGGTCGACGGCAGCTCTTTCCCAACGCCTCCTTAGCTGGTCTATGTGCCAGCGCCACAGTGATTCTCATCATCTGCTTCTTTTGTTACACAATTCATTGCACTGGTGCACCAATTGTTGCATCTGTCTTATTATTCTGAAGGGAGTGAGATACTTACCACTGTCACAATCTTCAGTAGTCAGCTTATATAAATAGAAGGAATATTTGCTTATCCTTGTTATAGAAAATAGGCATGATAAGCTACTTTTCAAGGAGGAAATGCTGGAAACATGCGACACCGTCCAAAATGGTATAGTCTGTGAAGAGCTTTCACACTTAAGTTTGATGATTTTATCCAACCGATACTAAGAATTATGTAGTCAGTAAGGACCATATTCTCTTGCTTATCTGAAAGCAGCAAAGAAATATATTTAGATTTTCAGCTATATAGGCATAAGAGTAAACAGATGGAAAATATCATAAATACCTGAACAAGAAATATTGCATTTGAGAAAGTCCACAGTAATTGATGATACTGTGTTTTATTCTTTTTACTTTTTCTTGGTGTCTGAAGATGTTAGGGCTCCCCCTAATGATATTAAAGAAAATTCGCAAGCTGTAAAATGTTTTGTGGAATATAAACAACTAAATAGGAAATATCCATTATGTATGTTTTCTTCTTCATTTATATAGTCTTAATTTTCTCTCTAGTTTTTCATTTCATGTACACTTAAAGTGCGTCAGCTTAAGGTAGCTGGGCTATATCAGTTACTTAATACCTATTTTTCACTCTTTCTAGTCCTAATAAAATATTTTAAATATCTTATAAGATGATTAATCCCTATAAATCACCTCTTCAAAAGAAAAAAAAGCAAATGATTAGTGTGACGAATGTCTATGATCAAATTGGAAGCATGAGCCAATGAAATTGTCTTTCAATGATTTCTCAGCAATACTTGCAAAAATCTTGACATACAATTTATTTGAATTCCCTTTGCCCTCCCTCATTTTTGCATTTCAGCTTTCAAGTCTTTGAGGGATATCATTAGGTTGTCAAACATGATTGGCTATGCAAAAGGATTTTATATCAATCATTCCTTGCAATGGTCTATTAATTCTTTGCTACAATCTCCCATGCCCATAATTAATCTTGGAAACATTAACTTTATATTCGACTGACTTTCTTGGTCCTGTGGAACATACATCTTTAGAGCTGGCCCTGCAGGGCTACATTTTCTTTGCCATATCACAGATTTGATAAACTTTCCAGATACAAGCATTATTTATGATGGGGGGAGGAGGAAATGAAGCTTGCAAGTGCAAAGAACACTCTGCTGCTAAGCAATAGCCAAAGCAATAGCACTCACACTTGTACACTGCTTCATAGAACTTTACAGCTCTCTCTAAGCAGTTTACAGAGTCAGCATATTGCCCCCAACAATCTGGGCCCTCATTTTACCAGCTTTGGAAGGATGGAAAGTGGAGTCAACTTGGTCAGAATTGAACTCCTGGTAGTGAGCAGTGAGTTAGCCTGCATTACTATGTTTTCATCAATGTGGCACCACAGCTCTTGACCTCAAAGAGAAAGCTTGGAGGTAAGACAGGTTTAAAGTAGAAACCTCATCTTACCCTGAAGTATCCCCAAAGCCTCTAACATAGGGGTGTCAAATTCACATCGTCACGGTGGCATCACATGATGTATCAAGACTTCCCTCCCTTTGCTAAACCAGCCATGGGTGTGGCCGGTGCATGATGCATCCAGCCCATGGGCTGGGAGTTTGACAGCCCTGCTCTAACATGAGTTACTTTGTCCATATTTTTGGGGAGTAAGAGGTAAAAAGAATACCCTTATGCCCTCATGAGCCTTCCCATTAAATTTGGGACAAAAAATGGCAATGAACACTTGTGGGTGATATTACCACATCCTCAGTCATTCTCCCTACACACTATTATTGTGTGCTGCCAGAACTCCCAAAAGATTTCTGTAATATTGCAAAGGTTTCTCAGGTGTTCCTCCATTTCATTTTATGTCAAACAGCTGCTGATTGAGAAGTGGAGCATCGCATGAAACCCCTTTTCTTGCTACTGAGTTGCAATCACTACTCATTACATGATGGGAGAATTTTCAGGTTATTAATTCAGGGGCAGCTTTGGCAAAACTTCACTTTCCATCAAATACCCTAACAATTAGGGTTCCACCTATCTACAGATGAGTGAGCTCTTTCCCTCCATATATGGATAGAGAAATGGTGACAATTCGCAAGCATAAAATAACCAGAAAAGAGCTGTTAACAAGGCCCTGCCCTCTCTCCCTCCTGTGAAAGATGCGTTAAAAAGAATTTCCCCAATAGTTAATTTAAGATTTAATTTTTAAAAGCTTGCTAGACTGAATAACATCGCCTGTGAATGATTATTTGGTAGGGATAGTTACCCTGCAACCCAATCTTATGCAGCCATTTATAGTAAAATCTGCAGTCGTTTGCATCTCTATATCTGGATGTGCACCAAGATTGTGTCAACAGTTTTAGACCCTGCGCATGTCTGGAATTACATACCTCATCATAATGCATGTAATAAAGCTTCCCAAGGCCTGGTCTTTATGGGCTGATGTATGTTATACCTTGTCTCCATAATGTGCAAAATAGCAGAGTTGGAGGCAATGAGAGAAAATTTGGAAGGGAAGGGAAGTCTGTTTGAAATTAGGGGTGAGAAGAGGGCTAATGCTTCATATATTGTTCCCTGGTGAGGTTTTGGATTTGACATCAAACCCTGGTTACTATAGACTTCTGATATGGACAGATGTTAAAAATCCTTCCCTAGTGTGGGGTGGGGGCTTGAAAAACCACCAAAGATTCGCTATTAATCCAAGGAAAACAGCTTTATTGTAGCATTTCTGCAGAAATGGGTTCCTACCCTGGCAGATGGGAGGAACCCAGAGCAAAGTTTGCATTCTATTTTATACCCTGACCTACCGCCCCATCCTAGGATAGCTTGGTTTACAACCTACCTATTGAATTTCAGTATACAATTCATCACCTAATATGGGACATCAGGAAGTTGGATGCTTCCTAACACGTACAGATTTTCCCAGGTTTTTCCAGAGCACAATGTGAGATTGTTCAATGTTTCAATTCTCCCTCTTGCAGTAGAAAAGTATCAAACTCACAGTTTTGAGGTTTGAGTCACAGCTACACAATACACAATGGATTTTATTCATGTTTTCCTCTTACACTAGGAAGTATTTGACTGGGAAACCAAAGAAAATACTGTACAAAAAAAGATTTTTTTAAAAAATCAGCTGAAGATTTATTTATAACAGAAAATCTTTATGCAGTTCACCTTCCAACATCCTTCCCCAATTGTTCAAAGGTTTCTACCTTATCAGGGAGAAAAAGGATCAGTTTACATACATGTTTTGATTGCTAATACATTTCAAGTGTGAGGAAAGTTGTCAGGTTGTGGTTTGCAGTGACCACAACTATATGTGACTTTTCCTGGAAGGAACAGTATCTGTCCTCACAAAAAAAACCCTCTTCTATATATTCTCTTAGAAGGGAACCACATTGTTTAAACCATTTTCAAAACACTCTGCCAGAAGATATTATTTCCTTCATAATATCTGCCTGAAGACCTTGCAAATGACATGTGTTAGTAATCTCTTAGTAGGACAAAGATATAATCCTGTACATACCAGTACTACACAGGAGACAGACAGAAGGAGAGAAGCATACACCAAGTGCAATATCTTCCTTCTTGGTGTAACTAGGTTCCTCTAAGTATGACTCACTCATACAGCAGTGAGGGATTTGATTGAAATTTAATGATTGAGAACTTTAAATTAGTATGCAATAACAAAGCTTACTAAGCACTATTTTGTGTATCATTTCAATTTTTTATTTCCTTTTTCCTAAGAAAACATTCTTTCTCCTCTCAAATGGACTTTTGTTTCATGATTTTTCCTCAATATACACATGAATTATTTTAAATAGTGAAACAAGGAGCAACAAAACTCATTGGACCCTATAGTAAGCTTCTTAAATGAGATACAGTTGGTCCCAATTTAATGACCACAATTGGGATCTGCAACTCAGTCATCAGTCACCAAATGAAACTATGTCTGTGTTTATGATCTTACTTCTTTGTTCCTTTGCTTTACAGACCTGCAAAGATCATAAATATGAGGACTGGTTACTTTTTAATCACTGTCATAGCCATGAACAGATGTTTAACAAGGCCTGTACTTCCTTTGCTGTGCAGCACAAGTTGACAGCAATAGCACTAGCAATAGTGCTAAGACTTAGATACTGCTTTACAGCTCTCTCTAAGCGATTTACAGAGTCAGCCTATTGCCCCCCAACAATCTGGATCCTCATTTTACCCACCTTGGAAGGATGGAAGGCTGAGTCAACCTTGAGCCTGGTGAGATTCGAACTACCAAATTGCAAGCAGCCGGCAGTCAGCAGAAGTAACCTGCAGCCCCAATGTTGGAAACAGCCATATACACCTGTACAGGAACTGGTTATACAAAAAGTTATGAATTGTGCTGAAATGGATAAATAACGCTGAGTTTTATAAGGTATGGGAACAATGGCATAGCTGGATAGATCAGCTATGGATAGATCAGCTGGATAGATCAGAGGTAGATTAAGACTGTTTCCAACATTGGGGCTGCAGGTTACTTCTGCTGATCTATATCTATATCTATATCTATATCTCTCTATATCTATATCTATATCTATATCTATATCTATATCTATATCTATATCTATATCTATATCTATATCTATATCTATATCTATCTATCTATCTATCTATCTATCTATCTATCTATCTATCTATCTATCTATTTTCTTAAGTTTTCACTGGTATTTATATGTATGGTATTCAGCACCGTTCAGGTATTTTCCCATGTCATTAAAGTTGTGCTTTTAAAATTGTAGCAACGTTTCGGCAGAATCTCATCTGCCATCATCAGGCTTCTGTATTGTGTTCGTCTGTGAGTCAGACTTTCACAGCCGTTTCTGTTTTAAATTTGGTGCTAGCCTCGTGCTTTGTTAGAATGGTTTTTTCTTCATCCTGATTGGTTGGCGGTCTTGGTCTGTGTTTATTGGTCATGGAGTTTGCTGTGTTCTGCTTGATTGGTGTTTCTAATATCTTCTGTCTGTTTTGTACCTTTTTTTGTCTTGATTAGCTGGCAACATTGTATTTTGTGTATTGGGGACTTTTAGTGCAGCTTGGCTTCGGGTGAATGGTTGGCTATCGTTTATTAGGAAGCTAGGTTTCATCTGGATGGATGGCTGGGGTGTGTTTGGGCTGGAGATATTGGGGGGGGGGTCTGTTCTGCTGACGTGGGAAAATACCCGAACAAAGCTGAATACCATACATGTGTGTGTGTGTGTGTATGTGAGAGAGAGAGAGAGAGAGAGAGAGAGAGAGAGAGTTATTAATGACTATACAAAAGAGGCAGGGTTTTGAACATGCAACTGAAGCCAACATCTTTACTTTTCTGATCCCACTCAGATACTCCTATGTACTTGCCTTTAAGCTTAAATGGGATTATATGTCACTTATTCTGCTACAGTTCCTGTTGTATAAAGGAAAGCAGGCACATTTTTCATCAAATATTCTTCAAAATGAGATCTACATCACGTTTTTAAAATAACCCAACAGATTTGCTCAACCTCTGTCTTCTCTAATTTAATGCCTTCCATATGTGTGGGGATTACAACTCCCCAAATTCACAAACAGCCAACTTTGGAGTTGCAATCTCATTATATCTGAAGGACCCCAGACTACAAAAGACGGCTCTTCACTAAGCAACCAGTTCAAGATTTTGATATATCAGAAGGAATGTTGCTTGGTTCCCTTTCTTAAGCAAACAGATGTCTGGTGAGAATTGATCTTTTCTCGCATAACAGTTTCCGGCTTTTCTGCCCCAAAGGGCTCTCTCTGGACCCCATTTTGAAAACTACTTTTGGAGCGGAAACCAAATTAAAATTATTACTTACCTCTGCCTATTATTAAATTACCATTTTGATTACTACTGTCTGTTACAAAATTGTTGGCTGAAACCCAAACAACTGTGTAATGAGTCTAAGGGTCTTCCCCTCCCCAAGATATATCTGGCAGGGGAAAAAATGAGTTTGTCATATGCTAAAAAATTCAGGCTTTAGAAAAAAAATTCTGACTGATTTCTGTCCAACCTTTGATAAACTTTTAATTAGTTCAGTTTGTTCCTTTTTATCCTCTCCTCTGTTTTGTATTGTTGTACAGTTGTCTCATTAGTTGACTGGCTGACAACTGAGAAAGTTCAAATACAATATAGAATCTAGGTAAGCAGAAAAAAATAGCTATTAATATCTTTTGTAAGATATAAGGTTAAGAGATCACCGCGACTATGTTCCCACTTGTTCCTTACTTATGGTAACAAGCAGGGGGGGGGGGGTTGCTGGGGGTTTGCAGGGGTTCAGGAGAGCCCCTAGCTAAGATTCTGTGCAGTTCAGAGAACCCCCAAATCCCACTCCTGGCTGGCCTCACCCTCCCCTCCCAGAAGTCCCCATGCACCCCATTTGGATGCAGGTAAGTGCAGGGTGCACACAGAGGCTCAGGCAGTGCAAAAAAAGGGCCTCTCAGAAGTTTGGGAAGGCCAGAAATGGGCCTGTTTCTGGCTCCCAGAGAGCCTCTGGAACCCAGGGTGGCCATTTTAGAACTTCAAATCTGAGTCGTGAGTCCCTTTTATTAGATTGACTGACTGATTGAACAGTTACTAAGATACTGGTCATAAGTTGAGAACTACCTTTAATTGTTAAATGCTTCTATTATAAGATTGACCTGCAAAGGAAAACTTTGCATTGGAGGGTTGAGATTGCAACTCCAGGAGTGCCAGACTGGAAAATGCCTACGTTATTTCAGGCAACATCATGGGAAGGAAAGTCTAGGGCAGGGCTTCACTCCCCTGCTTCAAAATTGACATCCTTCCAAGCTTTCTCAACCTGCCAACTTAAAAATCTCTGCAATTCCCAGAATTCCCCAGTCAGCATGCTGAGTTGAAAAAATTGGATTAGATGCAGGGCTGTCTTAACAGCATTATGGGCCCTGGGCAAAGCAGTGTATTGGGGCCCCTATAACAACTACTCACAGAATAAAAATATAATTGATAAAATTAAACATACATTTGCATGTTTGTATTAATAAAAAATGCAGTAACATGTAGTAAATATGTTGCTGTATTTATATGATACAAGGTGCATTGAAGGGTTAACATACAGAGATTAGTATGGGGCCCCTATGCTCGTGGGGCCCAAGAACAAGTGCCCATCAGGCTTATGCGTTAAAACAGCCCTGATTAGATACCTCTTGCTTCTGATTTCCAAAATTCAAATCTATTCACCAATTTCTTACACTTGTTCCTGTCTTCTACTTTTTTCATTTGACTTGCTGTTGAAAAAGTAGAGCAATAACTGCTATGTTCTGAAGTTCCTCCTCTGGTCCGGTTTGCAGCAGGGGGTGCCCAGCTGCAACCTGATTAGCCGGTAGTTTGACAGCTGACCATATAAGGAGCTGTCAAACAGGCCAACAGCTGTTGCCTTATGGCTGAGTGGTTCATTCGCTGTTAGTGCGCGAAATCAATAAAGCCTGAGCAACCAATTTAGCCGCCTTGCCTTATTCTGTGGTGCATTCATTCCCAGTACGAAGTACTGGCGACGAAGGTGGGATGAGATTTCCACCCTCGAGACATTAGGTGAGCTTGAAGTCCTTCTGTGGGGCAACCAAAAGAGCTGATCACTGTGGCAGAGAGAGCCAAACAAGCCAGAAGGGCATACAAAAAGAGAAAAGTCACACTGAGGGAACTCGATAAAACCCACCAGCCACCTGCCTAAGTATCAAGGTTTCTGTGAAGCTGTTCAGAATGGCAGCGTTAAATTCATTTATGCCATTTGACGCATCCACAGAGACTTGGAGTCATATATTGAGCATTTTGACTGTTTCCTAGAGGCAAATGATCTGGTGGATTTGACAGGCAGCCAGCGAAGGGTGCTGTTTCTAAATTTCTGTGGCAAACAAGCTCTGTTAGCACCTCATCCCCTGATTTCTGTCACCTGGGAGGTGTTAATGGCAAAGCTTAAGAACCATTACACTCCCACTCCTTCATGAATTGCCTGAAGGCAGGCATTTCACCAGCGTGAGCAAGCTGAAGGGGAAACTGTTAATCAATTTATGGCAGGTCTCCAACAGCTGCTTTCCATTGTGAGTTTAGAGAGCTGGATGATGCCTTACTGGATCGATTAGTCTGTGGGTTAAAAGACCTCTGAATCCAGTGCAGACTACTAGCAAAGCCTGACCTGATACTACAATTAGCATTGGATGAAGCCTGCGCTGCGGAGCTATCCAACAAGTCGACGGTAGAGATTCATGGCGCGAGCAGCCCAGCTTCGGGGAGAAAAACCTTAGCTGTCCACCAAGAAGAGGCTACAGAGGAAGACCTCAATGTACCAGGGGATGATGACACCCACCAGCTGAAGACTGCATCAGGTAATAATTGGCAATCCACAAAAACAGCCCAGGTACAATCTTGCATAGTGTGCAACCTGCAGATTTCGAACTGCAAACTGTCAGCGCTGCGGAAAGAGAGGCCATTTAGCCAGGAAGTGCAGAGCTATCCTGGCTGATGACAGAGTCCAGGCAAAACAAGGGCAAATGACCCCTAGAAAAGTTCCTATGTTGGGGGAAGAGTGGTTCACCATCCAAAGGGATAATTGCCACATCAACCCCAAGGTAGGGCAAACAAACTTATAACTAAAGAATTTTGTTTTTCTTTCAGTGAAAATTGAGGGACAGGATTGTCAAATGGAGGTTGTCACAGGATCTTCTTTGTCATTGGTTAGTTGGAGCACAATCAAAAAGTTGGTGCCCAAAATGGCAAAGAAAAGATTAAGAACCTGTTCCCTCACATTAAGAGACTATCAAGGGAATACAATTCCCAACTGTCTCACTAAAGTGACAGTTTTCAAACAATTCAAAGGTCGTCTCCCACTAATAGTTGTGGAAAAGGCATTGCCAAGTTTACTGGCCTTGACTGGTTCGAATCCTTAGGTCTGACCATAAGTGGAGTGCATGCCACAAATGGACAAAGCACTGACACCATAGATGCACTGGCAAAGGAAATTGCTAGTGTTTTTGACAATGACCTAGGTAAATATACAAGGAAACCTATTTCACTGAATTTAGACCCTACAGTTATGCCTAGGAGATTGAAAGCCAGGTGAGTGCCCTTCGCACTCCGCCCAAAAATCGATGCTGAACTCGATAAGCTTATATCACAAGGGGTATTAGAGCCAATAGATCACACTCCCTGGGAGACCCCAATTGTCACACCAGTCAAGGCTGATGGATCGATCAGGGTGTGCGCTGACTATAAGGCAACCCTTAATTTGGCATTACAGCAAAGCACATACCCAGTGCCTGTTGCATTCATGGGTAACGGAAATTTTTTTTGCAAAGCTTGACATGGCTCAAGCATATCAACAGCTGCCAGTGGACTCAGCCACTGCAGAAGCCCAAACCATAGTAACACATAGAGAAGCATTTAGATGCAATAGGCTACAATTTGGCATTAGTGCTGCCTCTGGGATATTCCAGTCCCTAATGGAACAACTCTTACAAGGCATCCCTGGAGTCATTCTATACTTTGATGACTTTATTGTGTCAGCTAGAGATGAAAAGGCACTTTTAGACAGCCTAAGGGAAGTTTTTAAGAAATTCCAGGCAACACGTTTGAAACTAAAAAAGAGTAAGTGCCATTTGGGCATACCTAAAGTGGAGTTCCTGGATTTCCTGATTGATGCTGCTGGAAATTATCCATGACGGCTAAGGTCCAAGCCATAAAAAATGCTCCCACTCCAAACAACAAAACTGAACTGCAGGCTTTCCTTGGCCTCCTGAATTTCTATGCCATTTTCATTCCTCACAAGTAGCTGACTGAAATTCAAATTAGATAAAAAATCTCCTTGGGTTTGGGGCAAGAAAGAGGCTAGGTCTTTTAAGGCTGTGAAGGGCTTGTTAACTTCAGACTCTGTTCTCATACAGTTCAATGAATGCTTACCATTAGTGTTAGCATGTGATGCTTCTTCATATGGAGTAGGGGTGGTTTTGAGTCACAGACTGCCTAATGGCTCTGAGGCCCCTATAGCATTTTTCTCTAGGACCCTATCACCGGTGGAACGCAATTACAGCCAAATAGATAATGAGGCCCTTGCTGCCATTACTGGCATTAAACGTTTCCACAAGTATTTTTTTGGACATAAGTTTGAACTTATCATGGATCATAAGCCCTTACTCGGCTTATTCTCTGGGGATAAACAGACTCCTCAAATACTCTCTCCTCGAATAACAAGGTGGGTTTTTTTTGGCAGCATACTCATGCAAACTGACATATCGGCAAACATCTCAGCTATGTTGATGCCCTCAGCAGGTGCCTGATTCCAGCTGCAGCAGAGGACCAGGAGGCTGAGGAATCTATCCTTCTCATTGACCATCAACAGGACTTCCTACTGACTGCTGCAGACATTGCTGCCCATTCAGCTAAAGACAGACTCTTAAGGCAATTTCTGCACTGGGTGAAAAGAGGATGGACACAAGGGTCTGTGCCTGCTGATTGTCGTCCCTTCAAAATAAGGCAACAAGAAAAACATCTGTTATAACTTCATGATTCTTGGTCTTAATTTAGAAAGACCTTTTTAGGAAAATCAACACTTAATGAAATGCTGTTTTAAGCCTTGTTATTATAAACACAGAAAATTGTGCCAGGGCAAAAACTCACTTCCTACTAGAACATATTTGTGTTGGCTTCTTTTGAACAGACAAATGAAACCAGCCTTTTAAAGAGAATTGAAAAGGATGTGATTGTTTAATCTCCAAGAGCCACCTAGTGGAAGCCTTTAAATAATGCACCTTGCTTGTTTCAATAAACAGCCTGCTTAAGTGATGTTCTCCCATAGAGTCAAGAGGTATGGTTTAGTTAAAGCATGCTGTTGCTGCTATCAGCTCTTTAGTGCTTGAGAAAGAAAAGTTTATTATACTTTCTAGTTGTTTACTAGAAGCAAATCAGTGAAATGAAGAATGGAGTTGAAATCTTTGTCTTGAATTAACTCACTATGCATTAGGCTATTTTACCGATATTTTGCCTGAGCAATGTTAGATAGAGTGCTAAATGCAACAAACCAGTAAAAGCTGTATGTTTTTAATTAAGACAATTTCAAATTAATGAGTTTGGAAGACTAGTAGATATATTCTTCCTTGAAAGTAATGGTTGAGATGTATAGCAATCTGTTTGGAATGTAGATGCCTTTGGATGACATAATACTCCGCTAATAAAAAGCATTTCAGCAGTAACAAAGGTGGCATGTTCAGCTGTCTGTCTCTCTCTTGGAGGCTGGTGTTGTATCCAATAATCATGTGCAAGATCTGCTAAAGAGATTTTCCCAATTTTCTTGGCTCCTTAATTACATTGGAATCTTGCTAAATCTTCACTAAACATCTGAAACAAAAAGGGTACTTCACCTCCCATATATGCTTAAATGACAAAATAATGTCCTGCTTTCTTAAAGTTTAAATTCTAGCTGCACGCCAAAGGCTTCTTTCTGATAGTATCATCAGTTATGTTGCCTGTATGATAAAGGCTACTTAGTTGATTGGTAGCTATAGAGCTTCACGTTTGCTTCCAGTTCACAGAGGATGGGATAGAGGGCACCTTAAATCAGGGGTGTCAAACTCATGTTGTCATGACAGTGTCCTATGATGTATTGTACTTTCCCCCCCTTTGTTAAACCGGGCGTGGGCATGGCCAGGGCATGACACATCCGGCCTGCAAGCCACGAGTTTGACAACCCTGCCTTAAATCATTAGTATGATGTGAGGAGTCATATAAATTAACTTACATAAATAAATATTTATCAATATTTAAAGAAGCATACTAAATATTGCTCCTCTTTATCTTAATTCTACTTCTGTTCTTGTGAACAAAGTATTGCAGAAAGACCATATATTTCAGAGATCACTCATTTAAAAGGAATCCAAATACAAATAATATTTCTCCTACAACTTTTCACTAATTGGGAAATAAGAACTGAATAACATTCTAGTTTCCCACTGCATCTGATATATTTAAAGTAGAGATGAGAAACATGGTCTTTCAGATATTCCCAGAAGCCTAGCCAGCATGGTCAGTAATGGGAGATGCTCAGAACTGCTCAGGACATCTAGAAGGCTTAGGTGCATGAAATAAAAAAGTTGCATAAAAAATTATACAAGCATACAGGTAAGTTAGTATGTCCTATGTTTTAAACATGGGCTATGGAAGGATGGAAGATTAGTATTCCATGTGTCACAAGCCAAAAAAGCGAAGAGTTGCCTTGTAAAGTCACTATCACTTTTCAATTTCTGCAGAATCACATAAAAGAGGCTTTGAATATAGAAAGCAGCATTTTTTTTCTCAAATTATTCCTTCTGTCACTTTTACTCAGAAATATAGTAAAACTTTGAACAAGGAGTTTGCATTACATCACATTCTCCTTAGCAACCAAAGTTAAGCTTTGTGGCAGAGATTATAAAATAGGAAGTAGAATGAAAAGAGGCACCTGAACCTTATCTGAGAAATCTGCACACAGCAGGTCTGAAAAATAAATTCTATAACACAATTCCCAACCAAGGCTGATATTAATCCCCAGAGAAATCTTCTAGTTGCTTTTGCATTTTTATTCAAGTACTGGATACAAGATGGCTGCCATTTCCTCTGAGATCCCTTTTGTGTGTGTGTGTGTGTGTATGTGTATTCATAGTTATTTTTTGAAGTTCGTGACAAAAGTGCTTCACTAAACATCTGAAACAAAAAGGATACTTCACCTCTCATATATGCTTAAATGACAAAATAATGTCCTGCTTTCTTAAAGTTTAAATTCTAGCTGCACGCCAAAGGCTTCTTTCTGATATTATCATCAGTTATGTTGCCTGTATGATAAAGGCTACTTAGTTGATTGCAGTTTTAATGGAGAATGCATTTGAACCAAATTATCTTGTTAAAAGTGGCTTAAATTGATCATTCTGAGGGATGGATGAAATGGCAACAACTTCAACTTCTCCATTGATTGCTGTTCCTTCTCTAGGGCTATATCATCCAGGTCATCATGTCTTCTTCAGCTTCTGTTCTAGCTGGATAATCCATTTTTAATGAAGGCATTACTTTTCTGTCCTCTTCTGTCCTGAAGCAAAGAAAATCTGTTCATTCACTATTTCCCAAAGTAATTTTGGGCTAGTTTTTCACCTTTAATTTGCATCTCATTGCTAGTCAATAGATAACAGAAGAATGAGGGGTTTTTTTAATTTGTCTCAATTTCTCTGCAAAATATGCCAAGAAGCATAGAATTTAAATGCCGAAATAGGCTTTCACCTCTCCTTTTCTTTATTCATAGAGTTTGTAGAAGTGCAGGCTACTTTACTGCTTGAGAATCAGAGGCAATACAATGTACTTTTACTATTATCCCATAAACACAATAAATGTAGCCACGGTGTTTCTGTACATTTTAGTCATGTAGGAAAAGCAATCCCTTAAAGATGCAAAGAAATCCTAATCAACTCTCTTCAGTTGAATTACAAATAAAAGTTTACTGGAAATAGAAAGCATAAAATATTAAAATCCTATACGAGGACTGCCAGATTTCTATATTAAAATAAATTATTCTACTTCAACAGATAGAGTGGGTTCCTGAATCAGTAGCATCTCGCACATTGGAGTTACCTGGTCTAATGAATTGAATAGTGATTCCAAGAATAGATAAGACAGCAAGAGACAAGAAGATGACTTTGCTAAGTTCCATGCTGTATGTTGGTTGTTATAAACCATAATTTGAGTTGTACCATTTCATCCTGATTGCATAACTATCTAAGCCACTCCTTCACTCACAAAATAGAACAGTGAAATACATTTGGCATGCTGATTAATGTTTTACACAAATCAGAAATGAATTTAAAAAGTACAGGAACTCTTTTTTCTATATTTAGATGGTAATAATCATTCATTTTGAGATGGAGTAGAGAGCAAAATGAAGTTAGTGCTTATTTTTAATTCTATGGAAATTCAAAATATAATCACAGTGTTGATCAGATGTAGCCTATGCAAGCAATGAGATGATTCTATACATTTTTTTGTGTTTTTTTTTCTGACATTCTGCTGTCTGATTTCTAAAAAAGTCAGCATTTCCTTACTGTTTAGCATAAACAGGTCCCAATGGATTTTCTGGAGAGGGAGGATGCTACTTACCCAGAAACTGAAAGAGGTATTGGAAAATAGATGAAGGAGGAGGTTTTCTCCAACAAATGGTTTTGGAGATACAAATGCATCTCCTTTAGCATAAACAAAAGCCATTAAGTTGAAAAAAACCCCAGTATTTTATATCAAACTATCCAATAAAGAGGCTCAAATATACTTTATTTATCAAATATTTATAAAATATATGAATATATTAGATATTCTTCCTCCAGGGGCTGGAGTGCTAGATTCTACACATAACAAAATATGTATATTTATTAAAAATGAATTATACTGTCACCCACATAAATACAAGGTTTTCATGAAATGGTCCAGAATTTGTTTCTTTGGGAAAGTCACCATAAAACTTCCAGCATGATATAGATAACCATGTGTTATGTCACAAGATGGCTCCTTTTTCAGGAAGTATTAGAATGGTCTACTCTTTGATATTGAGCACGTGTGTAGATTTCTCTTCTTTTCCATAGTTTGTGCCAGCATGTATTCCTTTGCAGCAACCTGCCAAAACAAGGAACAGATCAATATGGATTGACCATGCCTTATTTCAAATTCTCTATGATATGGGAAAAATACTTCTATATTGGTCAGTGTTAGCAGTGACAAATATTGTGGCCAAAACCCACTACGACATACCGCTTCTTTGAGAACTGATGGTCTATCTCTTCCAGAGACTGTCCTTTGGTTTCAGGTACAAATAAATAAATAAATAATACAGCTGCCAATCCCACCAGTCCATAGAAAAGGAAAGTCCATGACAAGCCAATGACATCTGCATGGAGAAATATAACAAAATCAATGTATGAAATAAAGCCACATTTGCTGGGATAGGATAAAGGCTGTCATGAAATCAGGAGCTTACCAAAGGCTATTATTTAAAAGGAGCTGCAAAATTTTCTTGCAAAATTTCCTTTCAACAGTAAATTTACATTTTATTAGACTCATACATTCAGCAAAATCAGAAGTTTCATCTGGGCATTATTACAACAATAGATGCATTTTAAAAAAGTTGTCAGTCATTTTAATTAAATTGAGTTTAAATTATCATTTTATAGCATTTTGATAGCAAAACCTCTCAGGGGTGAGGTAATAACAATAATAAAAGGTTTAAAAAACATTAATGACATGGTTCTGCAATGTTTCTCAAACTTTAGTACCTTGGGGATGGACAATTGCCACAAATACTTTTCAGATTAGTTTTACTATTAATAGCTGGCTTTCCTCTTCCACATACAGACTAATATGCACTGCTCAAAAAAGTAAAGGGAACACTTAAACAACACAATGTAACTCCAAGTCAATCACACTTCTGTGAAATCAAACTGTCCACTTAGGTAGCAACACTGATTGACAATCAATTTCATATGCTCTTGTGCAAATGGAATAGACAACAGGTGGAAAGCATAGGCAGTTAGCAAGACATCCCCAATAAAAGAGTGGTTCTGCAGGTGGTGACCACAGACCACTTCTCAGTTCCTGTGCTTTCTGGCTGATGGTTTGGTCACTTTTGAATGCTGGTGGTGCTTTCACTCTCGTGGTAGCATGAGACAGACTCTACAACCCACACAAGTGGCTCAGGTAGTGCAGCTCATCCAGGATGGCACATCAATGCGAGCTGTGGCAAGAAGGTTTGCTATGTCTGCCAGCGTAGTGTCCAGAGCATAGAGGCTCTACCAGGAGACAGGCCAGTGCATCAGGAGACATGGAGGAGGCCATAGGAGGGCAACAACCCAGCATCAGGACCGCTACCTCTGCCTTTGTGCAAGGAGGGACAGGAGGAGCACTGCTAGAGCCTTGCAAAATGACCTCCAGCGGGCCACAAATGTGCATGTGGCTGCTCAAACAGTCAGAAACAGACTCCAGGAGGATGGTAAGAGGGCCCAATGTCCACAGGTGGGGGTTGTGCTTACAGCCCAACACAATGCAGGACATTTGGCATTTGCCAGAGAACACCAAGATTGGCAAATTCACCACTGGCTCCCTGTGCTCTTCACAGATGAAAGCGGGTTCACACTGAGCACATGTGACAGATGTGACAGGGCCTGGAGACGACGTTCTTCTGCCTGCAACATCCTCCAGGTGACCGGTTGGGTAGTGGGTCAGTAATAGTGTGGGGTGGCATTTTTTTAGGAGGCTGCACAGCCCTCCATGTGCTCGCCAGAGGTAGCCTGACTGCCATTAGGTACCGAGATGAAATCCTCAGACCCCTTGTGAGACCATATGCTGGTGCAGTTGGCCCTGGGTTCCTCCTAATGCATGACAATGCTAGACCTCATGTGGCTGGTGTGCGTCAGCAGTTCCTGCAAGGCAAAAGCATTGATGCTATGGACTGGCCCGTTCCCCAGACCTGAATCCAATTGAGCACCTCTGGGACATCATGTCTCACTCCATCCACCAATGCCATGTTGCACCACAGACTGTCCAGGAGTTGGGGGATGCTCTAGTCCAGGTATGGAAGGAGATCCCTGAGGGGACCATCCGCCACCTCATCAGGAGCATGCCCAGGCGTTATAGGGAGGTCATACAGGCACATGGAGGCCACACACACTCTACTGAACCTCATTTTGACTTGTTTTAAGGATATTACATCAAAGTTGGATCAACTCTGTTGATTTAGTGTTTTTAATTTTGAGTGTAACTCCAAATCCAGACCTCCATGGGTTGCTAAATTTGATTTCCATTGATAATTTTTGTATGATTTTGTTGTCAGCACATTCAACTATGTAATGAACAAAGTATTTAATAAGAATATTTCATTCATTCATATCTAGGATGTCTTATTTTTGTGTTCCCTTTATTTTTTTGAGCAGTGTATATCTGAACTACAAATGAGTGCTGATATAATATTTCTGGAATTAAAATATCTGGCAATACTTGAAATATTTTGACAATATTTTAAAATATTACCCCAAACACAAAAATAATTCTAAAAACTTCTGAAGGTAACAATGTCTAAACCAGCTAAATTAACTGAAGAAATGCAACCCTTCTCACAGAAGTTCCAAAGATGCTTTTCCAAAAGATAACTGGACTTTCTAGCTTTTCTTCTTCTTTTCTGAAAATGTTTTGCTTCTCATCCAAGAAGCTTCTATGGTTTCTTCTTCAACCATGACCTGCGTGGTTAAGAATCTCTATAGACCTCATAAAATCAGATAGATTATAAACTTACTTTTTCACATGAGCTTCAGAAGTTCAGTAGCTTCATATTAGCTTCAGAATTGTCTTTATTATTGTAATAGAAAACCAGTGGCTTTTTAAATTTCAGACCTGGGGTTGTATATGTCTGGATCAACAACTATTTCAGACTACTAGTTGTAATTTTTAATTGAATATCTACTAGCAACTTAATACATTGAATCTGCAATCCCATTCTAGAGAATGACACTAAATGGCAAACCACAACATCTGGTGTAATTTTGGATTTTTTAA
This sequence comes from Hydrophis major, assembly GCA_033807585.1. NCBI lineage: Eukaryota > Metazoa > Chordata > Lepidosauria > Squamata > Elapidae > Hydrophis > Hydrophis major. The sequence continues at coordinate 236,278,112 of CM066330.1, read as the reverse complement.
TCTTTTTCTGCAGCCTTAGTATTATCTCCTCTGATGTAGAGTTCTGAAGCATGTAAATATTTGTCTGCTGTTTTGTTAGGAAAACACTGTATTGCCTAAGAATTACATTATCCAACTGTGGACTTTGGATTTCTTCTTCTAATAACACCATTATGATACCTTCTTTTAAATGTTACTTTTGCCCATCCAAGAAAATAATGAGAAACAGCATAGCTTCTGGCTTAGAACAGACTAAGATTGCCTTTAACTGATTTTTTTGATTTGGCAGGGATTTGAGTTTGGCTAGCTTGAGTCTAAATTGAACATTCTAGTGATTATATATCTGATCATGACTCCAGAAGTGCTATAATATACAGGAGACAAGATCTTCAAACAAAGGCAGTGACCCTTTGTTTAGTCTAGATCAGGACTTCTCAACCTCAGCAACTTTAAGACATATGAACTTCACCTCCCAGAATTGAGAATTCTAGGAGGTGAAGTACATACATTTTATACCTGTTGATATTGAGAAACACTGATCTAAGTGTACCCTATTATCAGTTCTGCTATGGTTATCAGCCACAAAGAATGTCAAAACAATACTATACATACCAATGACGTCAAGGAATGTAAGACTGATCAGTAAATTGGCAGCCCAGTTGAAACTATTGCAGAACGCAAAAGCTCTCCCTCGTATGCTAGCTGGATATATCTCACTGAGGACAAGCCATGTCACTGAAGGATGAGAAAAGAAAGTCAAGGAGTGGAATTAGGCATGGGGAAGAAACAAATCATAAATAACATTTTGTACAACCATAAGAAGAAACTGGAATGGGAAAAATATTATAGAAAGAACGTTTGAACTGTTGAATTGGAACATGCAATTATTCAGAAGCGTCAAGTTAAACACAATGAAGATATGAAGAGAGACACTCAGGATTATTATTATGATGATTACTACCACAAATACTCTTGCTCCTAAACAGACCTTTAAACTCACATACTTTTAAATGTAAAACACGTATCTGCACATGCATGTTACTTTTTTACAAGAAACATTGAAAAGATATACAATATACTGTTCCAGAAAATACGGATTGTGAGTGGGCAAGACAAACATTTTCATTGAATTGTGAAGTAACTGGAACAATTAAAAAACATTACTTGTTACAACAGATGCAGTACCTAGATCAGGGGTGTCAAACTCGTGTCATCACGGCAGTGTGGTGTGATGCATCGTGACTTTTTCCCCCTTTGCTAAACCAGGCGTGGGTGTGGTCAGTGTGTGACGCATCTGGCAAATAGACAATGAGTTTGATAGCCCTGATCTAGATGAATTTGGCTAATCCTGAAGAAGCTGAGCAGAGCAGGATCTGGTAAGTAGTTTACTGTGAGACTATAGGTAAATTCGATTTGTGCTCAAACTGCCCAAGGAGCTGCTGATACAGTTCTACAGAGACATTATTGAGTCTGTCATCTGCACCTCTATAACTGTCTGGTTTGGTTCTGCAACCCAACAATACAGACACAGACTCCAGAGAGTAATTAGGACTGCAGAAAAAACAATTACTACCAACCTCCCTTTCATTGAGGATCTGTATACTGCACGAGTCAAAAATAAGGCTGTGAAAATATTTACAGACCCCTCACATCCATAAACTGTTTCAACTCCTTCCCTCAAAATGATGCTGTTGAGGTAATTCCCCGTTAGGAGAATGAGCGCATACAGGGAGATGTAATGAGAGAAGTAAAGAATAACACACACACACAATCCACAGATACACTGTACAGTAAATGTAGGTTTTTACTTCCAATAAACATTTAAGCACAGTCCAAAAAAAGTAGTCCAAGTCATTCACAGGTAAAGCAGTCAGTGTTCAGTTCAAGGATAATCTAAATATCAAAGTCCAGTATCAAAAAACAGTTCAGTAACAGACTTACATCAATGATCAGTAACAGTCATTAGGAGGAAATGGCAACACTCTCCAACAGAAGAAATAGAGACTCACTGAGACTAAACAACCCAGGTTTCTGGCTCCATCTTATGGCCATTTGTGCAACCACACTCAATTACAGTTTTAGCATGCTCTTAAAGAAATAGTATTAAAATTTCTATCCTAGTTTATATATTTCCAACCCAAATAACTGTTAGGTTGCTTACATTCCTAACATTCTCCCCTTTTGGGTAGGACAATATATACAACCTTACATTCTAAGTCCATAATCCTCGCAGCAAGCCTTATAGAGCCTTGGGCCTTTGTAAAATGATCTGCTATATTGTTTTCTGACATACAATATTCTAGCTTAATCATCTTACTTTGCATACATTGTCTCACATTTAAATATCTTAAATCTGTTTGTTTTGTTCTTGTTTTAACAGCAATATTTGAAGCCATCTGTATTGCTGATTGGTTATCTTCGTAAATAACAATAGAATCTGTTACATCAATTCCCATGTCAATTAGTAGTTGCTTATAACAAACTAAATTTGTACATAATAAAGATAAACATGAGAATTCAGCCTCCATTGTTGACAAACTTAGATGTTTCTGTCTAATAGACCTCCATCCAATGAAAACCTTTCCCAATAATACTACAGTACCCGATGTAGATTTTCGTGTATTTATGTCTGTAGCAAAACTTGCATCAGCATAACACTCAGTTAAACTTTAGGCTCCAAATACAATGCATAATGCATTGTTTGTTTCAGATATCTTAACACACGCTTAGTAGCTTGCCAGTGCCTTTCAGTCAGCTCAGCATTAAATCTCACTAATTGATTAACACAGTATGCAATATCTGGCCTTGACCAATTACTTAGATAAGATAAACTACCAATCAAAGACTGATAAATGTTCTTATCAAAAATAGGAATTTGAACATCACTATTGCTAAACTCCTGGCTCATTGGTGTTTTAGCTGGCTTACAAAGTTCCATTTGAAAACCTTTTAGTAATTGGTTAATTTTATCTGCTTGTGAGATCTTGTATCCTCCTCTAGTTCTATCTATCTTTAAACCAAGATATTGTTTGATTTCTCCTAACTCTTTTATCTTAAATTTCTTCTCTAACAGTGAGATTATTTTAGTAGCTTATTGTTCAGTTTTGGTGGTTAATGCTATGTCATCAGTGAACAATAGCAACAATGAAATTACACCATTATTTTTTCTTTTGAACAAACATGGATCAGCCATGCCAGCTAAAAAACCTATCTTAGTTAATTCTTTAACTATACACTGGTTCCACTCATATCCTGATTGCTTCAAGCCATAAAGACACTTTTTCAGTCTCCAGCAATCAACTGTATTATCATTTTTAATACCTAAAGGTTTCTTTAAATATATAGTGTGTTGCAACGGTGCAGGCAGATATGCCGTTTCTACATCCAAATGATTTATCATGTATTTCTCCCTACTGCCCACACTAATGCTGCCCTTAATGTAATAGCCTTTAGACTAGGTGCAAACACCTCATCATAGTCATTTGCTGTCTGATTGAACGCTTATGCTACTAACCTGGCTTTATGGGTAACAGTCCCATCTACACCTGTCTTTAGTTTACAAACCCATTTACATCCTATGGCATGTTTATCTGGTGGTAACTTAATGTTTTCATATACTTCCAACTTTTGTAATGATTTCAGTTCCTTATCTATTGCTTCCTGACAAGCAACCTGATCTTTAGCAGGATACCGTTTTAGTTCATTATAATTACTTGGAACTGTATTCACTTGGCATACAACACTGATATCTATCAGGTGGTTGTGTTACTCAGGTTGAATGTCTTGGTAATACAGGGCTTACTGGTGGACTAACCTGTGCCACCTGCTCCTGTTCTTTTACCTCCTCCTGTGCCTGTTTCTCCTACTTCCTCCTGTACCTGTTTTTCCTCTTTAATGGCTATTCGTGGTTTACTTATTTAATCTTATTTAGGGACTATTTGGGTGTCAATAATAATATCATTGCTGGATTCCTGTTCCAGTTTATTCCACCCGACATGCTCAAGAAATTTTGCACTAGCACTGCAATAAACACGAGTTGTGCCTTGATCCCAAAATCTAAACGATCTATGGTTGGCCTCATAACCTACAAAAAATAACTTCTTAGCTCTACGTTGCCCTTTCAGTCTTACTTGTGAGGGAATATGCACCCATGCTGGAGCTCCAAATGTGTGTAAATAACTTAAATTTGGTTTTCTGCCAGGCCAATGAGTGAATGGCAATTCACCAGTTGTTGTGTTAACTGCATTGTTTAAAACATGGTTACTACACATTATGGCTTCACCCCACAGTGTTTCAGGCAAACCTGAATCAAATAACATAGTGCGGGCCATGGCTTGTAATGTTTGCCCTCTTCGTTCTACAAATGAGTTATGTTGTGGTCTGTAAGGTGCAGAACATTTATGCTCAACACCAGCCAATTTCAACATAGTTTGGAATCTTTTGTTAATAAATTCAGTCCCATTATCAGTAACTAAAGTAATTACTTTACTCCTCATTTTTCTCTCAGCAAACCTTAGCCAGTTAAAGAAATGTTGGAATGTTTCTGTTTTGTTTTTCATAAGACAGCAGAAACCGTATCATGAGTAATGGTCCATAATACTCAAAATATAGCAGGCACCTCCTAAACTAGGTTTCTTAGGACCAATTATGTCAGCAAAAACAACCTCTAAAGGTTCTTTGGTCTTAAACCCATTTAGTCTGTTTGCAGGAGTAACCTTACTTTTCTCTCGGCTACAAGCATTACAGTTTAAATACTTGCTACAGGGTTTCAATTTTACTTCCTCTGACAATTTAACAGTTTGTTTGAGCATTTTGAAATTTATGTGCCCCAGACATCTATGTAGTAAATGTATACATTCATCATGTGGCTTAACATTGTTACAAACTGAGTTAGCCATCTTCAACTGATCATCATGTATCACATATAAATCATTCTCTAAAGCAGCAGTAAGACTTTTACCTTCTTTCTCTATTATACAGTTATCTCCCCTAAAGGTTACCACATAACCAAGATTAACTAAAGCCCTCACTGATAGCAAATTAAATTTCAGTTTAGATACATATAACATACTTAAATGTTCGTTTATACAAGGGCAATATGCAGTACCTTCACCTGAAGCCTTCATCTTCCATCCATTTGCCAATGATACATGTTGTTTACTCGTAGACATCTTCATAGACCTTTTTCTATCTTTAGTAATGCATTGCGATGCTCCACTATCAACAACCCACAAATCATGGTTTACAGTTGAATTGCTAGACATAGCTAAACTAACATTCTTCTCAGCCTGTTAGGGATACACCCTAGCAGAATCTGCACGGCAGTCAGGCAGGCAAAATATTTGAGATAAACGTTTTTGTAGCTTACACTCAGTAAAACAGATACACTGTGCAAGTTAAATAGTTTATTCCAGTGTCGAAAAAAAGGTCAGTAAACTTACAAATATTAGTCCAATAATAAATCTTCTCACAGTAGAGATATGAAGAAGTTCAAACCTCCTTTCTACCTTCAGCAAAAGCAGCAGCAGCAGGGAACCATCAATACCATCTAGATATTACAGGGCTTAGAGGTGGACTTTCTTGTACTACCTGTTCCTGGTTATCTATTTTTTCCTGTTCACCTATTTCTTCCTGTTCTGGTCCTATGTGTTTTTCCTGTACTTCCTCTTTAATTGTATTCTTGTTATTACTGATATGTTGTTTTGGTCTTTTGTAGGTTTCTATGATTACATCCTTACTTGAATCTTGCTCCAGTTTTTCCCATCCTACATGTTCAAGGAATTGTGCACTAGCACTACAGTAAACTCTAGATGTACCTTTTTCCCAGAATCTGTATGATTTGTGATTAGATTCATAATCTACAAAGAATAACTTTTTAGCCCTATGCTGCCCCTTATGTCTCAGTTGTGTAGGAATATGCACCGATGCTGGTGCTCCAAATGTGTGCATGTAGCTTAGGTCAGGTTTTCTACCATGCCAATTACCAATGGTAATTCACCTGTTGTTGAGTTAACAACATTATTCAATATATGATTACCACACATTATTGCTTCTCCCCACAAAGTTTCAGGTAATCCTGAATCCGACAACATAGTACGAGCCATTACCTGTATTGTTTGGCCTCGTCTTTCTATAAGGGAATTATGTTGTGGCTTATATGGTGCAGACTTTTTATGTTCAACACCTGCCATCTTCAGTCTATTTTGGAATTTATTATTTATAAATTCTCTACCATTATCAGTTACAAGAGTTATTAGTTTCCTTTTAGTTTTTCTTTCTGCAAACTTCAACCAATTAAAGAAATTCTGATATGTTTCTGTTTTACTCTTTATTAAATAACAGAAACCATATCTAGAATAATGATCCATTATACTTAATATATAACGAGCACCTCCCACACTTGGTTTTTTAGGACCTATAATATCAGCAAATAAGACCTCTAGAGGCTCCTTAGTTTTAAATCCATTAATTCTATTTGCTGGTATTACCTTGCTTTTTTCTTGACTGCAAGCATTGCAGTGCAAATACTTACTGCAAGGCTTCAGTTTTATACCTTTAGACAGTTCAACCGTTTGTTTAAGCATTTTAAAATTTATATGCCCTAAACATCTGTGTAACAAATGTATGCATTCATCATGAGGTTTAACATTATTATACACTGTGTTAGCCACCTCTGATTGATTATCATTTAACACATACAATTCACCTTTTAAAGTTGCAGTCACTTTTTAACCTTCCTTTTCTATTATGCAGTTTTCTCCCCTAAAGGTAACTACATAACCTTGTTTAACCAAAACTCTAATCGAAAGCAAATTAAACTTAAGTTGTAGTACATATAACATTTTTACATTTTCTTTTATGCAAGAACAATGTGCAATACCTTCACCTTTTGCTTTCAGTTTCCAGCCATTAGCTAACGATATCTGCTGTGAACTTGTGGACATCTTAATAAATCTTTTCTTATCTTTCGTTATGCAGTGCGATGCTCCACTATCTACAACCCATAAACTATTATTCACAGTTTCGTTGCTATACATGGCTAACTCTATGCATTTTTCATCCTTTTGATGCCTTTTAGCATTCTGGCTGGCATTGTGGCGTTTTCCTTTTTTGCAGAACCTAGCCAAATGTCCTTTTCCTCCACAATTAAAACATTTTCTAATTGTATAGGCTGTCGAAGATTCTTTATCTTCTTGTGGTTGTTCCCTTCTGAGTTGATCCCTTTCAAGTCTTCTCCTGGCTTCTTCAATTAATCTGCCAGTAATGTCAGTTAATGTGAGGTTATCTTTTGGCAGTACTTCCAGTGAAGTTACATAGTCATCATAGCTCTCATTTAACAAAGATAAACCTGATGTAGTTCTGTGAAGATAAGTTCTTTTTCATGCAGTTCCTGAAAAATTCTCTTCATAGTGTTTAAATGAGTCAGCATATCTCCATTCTTTTGAAGATGTGTTCTGAACAGCTTTCGTGTAAGATTTATATGTGCTCCTACACTGTCTCGAACATAAATCTTCTTTAAATTTTCCCAACATTTCGCAGCTGTTTCTTCTCCACGAATATGGACAAGCTGCTGGTCACAGAGTGTCAGTCCTATTATACAGAGAGCTTGTTCATTCTTCAGTTTATATTCTTGTATTTTCTGGGCATCATCCTCCGGATCCCAAGCATCTACCTCTGGTGGGTTTTGAATTATACTCCACAAACCTTATCTGCGTAGAAGTAGGCTGCATTTCATACACCATGAAACATAGTTTGTTCCATCCAGTTTGGATATTAGAGACAAACTTGGTAAATTGACTTGTGCCATCTTTCTCTGGATATTAAACTATAATTAATAAAACACAGCTGTCTGTTTACAGTATTGTGTAACTACACTGACTCTCACTTTATATAAGCCTGTTATATCCTGATTAGTCTGACTGTGCAGCCTGGGCCCATAACCAGTGTTAGGGATACACCCTAGCAGAATCTGCACGGCAGTCAGGCAGGCAAAATATTTGAGATAAACGTTTCTGTAGCTTACACTCAGTAAAACAGATACACTGTGCTAGTTAAATAGTTTATTCCAGTAAGAGTTTTAGCATAGTCAAACAGTCCATATATCATTCACTAGTTCAGTCCGTCCGGGGATTATTCAGTTGCAAAGTCCAGTGTCGAAAAAGAGCTCAGTAAACTTACAAATACCAGTCCAATAATAAATCTTCTCACAGTAGAGATATGAAGAAGTTCAAACCTCCTTTCTTCCTTCAGCAAAAGCAGCAGCAGCAGGGAACCATCAATCCATCATTGTCAGCAAGCAATTCAGTAAGCCAGCAATCAATCAAGTTCTCTTGTTCCCTCTTATGGCGGTTTTACTGCCGCACCCAAAATTACATGCTTTGCAGTTAAAGTGACACACACTTATTTACAATCATAGTTTATATATATTATTTTACCCAAACTAAGTTAGGTAACCTTGTTATTCCTAACATAGCCTTCTGGTTATTACCAGTATTCTGCCATTTTCCCTTCTTACAGAATCTAGCTATATGTCCCCTAGCCCCACAAGAAAAACATTTTCCTAACAGTATAGGCAGTCGAACACAAATCCTCTTCTTGTGGTTGTTCCTTCCTCAGTTGGTCCCTATCCAGCTGTCTTCTTGCTTCTTCTAACAACCTTCTGGTTATGTCAATCAGTCAGTTTATCTCTGGACAGATAAACTGACTGTCCAACTATTTACATGTCTGCATTACTATTACTATTAATCTTCTCATCACTCCTTATCACCCATCCCCTCCCACTTGTGACTGTATGACTGTAACTTTGTCGTTTGTATCCTTATGATTTTTTGAGTGTTTCCTAGTATGATTTGACTGCTTATTGTACCCTATGACTATTATTAAGCGTTGACCTTATGAATCTTGACTCTTGACAAATGTATCCTTTCTTTTATGTACACTGAGAGCGCTTGCACCAAGACAAATTCCTTGTGTGTCCAATCACACTTGGCCAATAAAGAATTCTGTGCTGTGCTGTGCTGTGCTGTGCTGTGCTGTGCTGTGCTGTGCTGTGCTGTGCTGTGCTGTGCTGTGCTGTGCTGTGCTGTGCTGTGCTGTTCTATTCTATAATGGGAACTAATAAAAAATACCAAAAGGCAGTGGAAAATAACTTTCACCTCACTGGTAAGAAAACAATATGGACATGGAATATGTAGTCTCCAGATGTCATCTCAAGTTAGGGAGGATTTACCTTTTCTCTTCATTCTGGAAAACTGTATTAGTAGGTGCATTCTTAGTAAATACAGAAGTGTCCCATGTCATTTTAATAACCAAGAGGGACTCTGATGGCTAGAAATTACAGAGTTCTAGTTACAGTTCTAATCCATCTAGAGAACATCAATAAAAAGGCTGGACCAATGAATGCATTGCACCAGAGAGCAGTTGTGGACTCCTTTTTCAAGTACATGAATATCAGTCTTCCTTTCAAAAGAAATTACCAAGGAAAAAACCAAGAAATTGACCATGGTAAATGGCTGGATCATGAATAATTTAAAATAATGTAGAAGTCAATATCAGATTCATTCATTAAAGGTCTTATCAATTTCTTTGTGGGATTGCTTGGCCCAAATAATGAAGATAAAAGCCCTACTTGTGGTTCCACCAATGAAATCAGTTCACAGACAATGTCTTGGAGCAGCACTTATAGTACTTTGTTATAGCATTCCAATTACGGAACTGCAGAAAGGTGTTTAGCTAGCACCTATGCTATCTTTCTGAAAATAAGTGTAGACAGGTCTATTCACCCAACAATTTATGAGATAACAATTACTCAGGAAGAGATTCACTTTAAGATGACTAGTGTTTTTATTCCTTTTTTAAAAAAAGTAAATGAGTTTGAATGTTTTATTTATTAGGTTTTAAACATTTCTGGTTTTATTGTGACCGCTTTAAGATTTTTAAAATTTTTCTTTTCTAAACCACTCTGCATCTGAAAAGAAAAGTAGCAATGTGCAGAAATCACATAAACCAATTAAACTGTCAGTTAATAAAAACCAGCTAGTTTGAACTTCAACTTTTCTTGAAATAATACTTTTCTTTTAACCAAATGCAAACCTCGCCTGATTAATAACTGGCCAACACAGGTTCCTCTTTCATTCAAGTAACTTCCAAATATTTGAAGGAGGCAAACAAAATATGTTGGGGTCACTGTTCATAGTACTAACGCCTCAACTGATTTGCAAACTGTGGAATTATAAATGGCAAACTGTGGAATTATAAATTGGCAAATGTATATTATCCATAGCTATGTTTGCTTAACTAAATAAATAACATTTGAACACAGTATTTACTTCCTGGAATAGATAAGTAAAAGGAATTCTTTCAGAAAGTATGTGTGTCAGAGAGAAAAAACACCAGTGATTCCAATTATTGAATGGAACAAGACAAGGTGCTTAGGTTAGTGCCAAAGCATAGGGAAAAGCTTGTCTTTAGCATTTAAAATGAGACAGAGCAATAGTCTACGGCCAACCTTTTCGGCACTGAGTGCCAAAACGGGAGTGCGTGCACGTGTGTGTGTGGGAGTATTGCAACTCGGAAGAGCAACGGGCGACACCTGGTGTGTCTGGAGAGATGGCTCTGCGTGCCACTTCCGGCACACGTCATAGGTCTAAGACATATGGTAGGTGCATAAACCATGGATTCCTATGTGACCTGTCCCAAAATATATCCAGAATGGGAATTGGACAAACTTGCTGCTTGTCTTTCTGCAGAGTAATGGAATTTTAATATAACCCCCTTTTAAGATATCTCATGTTACTTGCCCTAAACCTTGTGGCCTTTGGAAGCCAAACAGTTTCATTTTTGTTTGGTTTCTAAATGAAGCTTCTGGGCATAAGATTGCTACCCTGGTTTAAAATAATCTCTGAAGTGAACACAGAGTGGTGTTGGAAGATCAGAAAATTATCCACCCAAAAGCTTATTCATGTTTAGCCAGAATAAGCCCTATAAGATTTAATTAAGAGTCTAATGACTGAAAATTAAGAGTTCTTTTCCTGGGTTATTTTTTTTAATGAACACTCTTCCCCCCCCCCCCCCCACTCCTGACCCTCTTTATAATGGAGTACTCTAAATGGAGAATAGGAACTCCTGCTGAAACTGCAAATACATTTATGGTTTGCATGTATGGATTCATGAATCAAAGGATTTACTGCACTTGTTCCATTATGGCACACACAACATATTCTAACTAGCTTGATACCCGTGCTTTGCTATGAAACTATGTGTTCAGGCTTACTTTTTGGGGAGGAAAATAAGGGGGGTGGATTCTGCCTCTGCCTACCAGCATCCATCAGTATTCATCTGGCTAGCGTTCTGTCAGTGTGTGAGAGAGTTTAGGGCTGTTTGGAAAGTGAAATAGTATTTGTTGTGTGAACAAGGAGACAGCAAGGAGCCTGGGCGTGGCTTAGTTCAACTGTTCTGTACTAAAGCTGGTTGCTGCTGTGAAATTGAAACTGAAACTGAAACTTCTCTCCTCTGCTTGTGTTTTACATTTGGAAAACATTTCTTTTCAGGTAGGGAGGGGGAATAGAACTACTTAGCATCAGAGCGTGTTAATAATAATAATAAAATACTAAGGCTCTGATGGTCATTTAAAAAAACCCTTTCTTAGTGAGCACCTAGAAGCCAAGAGGAACATATGTGCCAAATTTCAAGTTTGTAGGCTTTATGGTTCTGGAGATTTTGTGATACTGTAAGGAGTAATTGCAGGCCATTTCAGAGCCAAACTGATTGGGCAGCACAGAAGCCCAACAAACAAACATAATAAACTATTTATTAAAACTCAAAACACATTCATGTATAGACATGTCCATCTATGTTAAAGGGCCCTAGGACAAGAAATGTGAAATCAGGAAGATACTTACTTGGTCCAAATCCAATTGAGAATGCACTTACAAAAGCCATCAAGCTCAGAAGTATAATCCAATTTAGAAGCATGTGCCGCTTGGAAGAAGCTCCACTGACTGAAGAATTGGCATCCTGTTCTTTTTCTTTCAGTGATTGGTTGAGAAATGGAGTTTGCTCAGTTTTTAATGTAATGGTTGCCCTTTTTTCTCCACTTTTATTATTGGTAAGCATTTTAGCATTGATTGTTGGTCTCATGATAGCAAAAGTTGATTCAACTTTTATTTCACTAGTATCTTTTGTCAATAAAAAATAGGAAGCAGCTGGTTGGGGAGAAACTGAATTTATGTGAAGAGGAGGTGAACTGAAGGAAGTATTATTTGAATCTATGGGTGTTTCACAGTCTTTAACCATATCTAACGGAACAGAGCAGCTGGCCAGGCCAATAATCATAACTGAAAAAGCCATCACCAAACATCCAGCCATCAACAACATCCTTCGGCCAATCTTATCTGCAAAAAACATGGCAAACAGAGTTGCGATAACCTTCATCACCCCTAGACCAACAGAGGCTAGGATAGCAGAGGAATCCGTCTGAAATCCCACAGAACGGAAGATAGTCGATGCATAATAGAGGGCATTGGGCTGTCCAGTGAACTGTTGAAAGAGAACCAATCCTAGACCAACCAAAGTCCTGTTTCTCATATTGTCCTTTGATCTGAAGAGATCTATAAGAGAATAATCCTTCTCTGTGGGGCATGGCAATGCTATGTCTTCACCATCTTCATTCTCATGAGTTTGAATGAGGATACTATGAGTCACACTGTGGCGTGCCTTGAAAGTCCTGGAGTTGTTGGGGAGGAACAGGATGTTGAAAAACTGGATGATGGCCAGGCCAATAGCCAAGCCAAACATGTATCGCCATCCCTCAGGTGTGTCAGTAAAGATATAATTCAGTGCATACGAAAGTAAGATGCCCATAGTGATGCCAGCTTCATAAAGGGATACCAAAAGCCCTCGCTGATGGGCAGCCACCATTTCAGAGACATATATACAGCACGCCATAGATGATAAAGAAATGGCAAAACCTACAGTCAGGCGCCCACCCACTAGCCAAATAAGTGATCTAGAAAGTGTCAGGATGAGACTGCCACACAGCAAAACTGCATTGCTGAGCAATATTGCTTTCCGTCTTCCCTGCCGATCAATGAAGATTCCTCCAACCAAAGAAGCTATGAGAGCTCCAATGAGTAAGGCACTCACAAGGACCTCCTGCTCAATACAACGAAGATGGAAAACCTCCTGCAGCTGCAACAGTGCTCCTGAGATGATTCCAAGTTCATATCCAAAGATCAGTCCTCCAAGGAGTGAGATTGCTGATGTTAACAGGAGGATGAACAACGCTTGTCCTGGAAATTGAGAAGAAGAACAAGAGTAAGATCTGAGAGGGCTTCTTCCTCAAGTTGGTAGAGCTTACAAGGAATAATGTGAGTGTTGTACACTTCACCACATTTGAAAGCAAAATTTCTTATTACTGTTTTATATATATAATAAAGTCAATCCAGAATTAATAATTTCCAATACAGGTAGCAATACAGGTCCTCAACTTACAACAGTTCATTTAGTGACTGTTCAAAGTTACATCACTGAAAAAAGTGACATGACTGTTTTTCACACTTACAACCATTGTAGTATCTCCCATGATCACCTAATCAAAATTCAGATGCTTAGAAACTGACTCATGTTTATGATGGTAGCTGTGTCCGGGGTGTGTGATGTGATCACATTTTGCAGCTTTCTGAGAAGCAAAGTCAATGGGGAAACCAGTTTAACTTAACAATTGTGTTACTAATTTGCCAACTGCAGTGATTTACTTAACAAAGTCGTAAAATAGAGCAAAACTCACTTAACAAATGTTTCACAATTTTGGGCTCAATTGTGGTCATAAGTAGAGGACTATCTGTACATAAGCATGTTCACTTTAATGATATTGTGGTTTTTAAGACCTTAGCTATCTGCCCTATGTACTAAAATTAATCTGAATGTCAACATTTCTGAGGTCAGAAATGGCAGGATTTTCTGAAATGCAAAATAATCTTTTGGGGGAAAAGCGGAGTTAGGAGAACCTATGTCACAGCCCCAGTAAAGAGTCACAGAAGTATGACTCAATCTTAGAAAACATGGAAAAACTGCTAGGGCAGAAAATAGAGTACTGTAAAAAGATTTGGTACAGTTCCCACTGCAACGTATTTTCATTGGTTCCCGGGAAAGTGTCCATTATTTTCAAATTATTAAAAATAAATAAAGCTGTGTTTCAAAGGTTTTATAGGCCTAAATCTGAACACAAAATTGTACCTAGATTATGGTAGTATGTAAACACACCTTATATCAAAGTAAGCATAGCAACATATTAAGGAAAAACAAGGATATATTACTTGGGTGCATATTTTGCTCTGAAGGGATTCCTTCTGTATAACTACAAATCTGTACTCATCATCTATTTATACTTTGGCCTTCTTGTAAAAGTGGAAGCTAGCAATTATCTCACCATAATTACAGTGAACATATTTTCTTGGAAAAAAACAAAGGACAAACCTGAAAAAGGGGCAAATCTGAAAGAAGTTCATGCAGATAAAAATGCTTAACTGCTTACATAAGGGCAAATTCAAGAGCAAATGAAGAAAAACTATAAAAACGCCTATTAAAATATTTAAAATCAAAGAGTACATGTAAATTTATTTTTTTAAAGAATTCAGTTTCCCTATTTTTTCACATGAATACGAAAGCTCAGGCATTAAGAGGTATCATTTGTATGACACAAGTTAAATGACCAAAGTAAAAGACAAATGTGAACTTTTGAATAATTATAATCTGAAGAATAGTTTTCTCAAATACCGTAAAAGGCTATCCTTTATAGTAAAGGACATATGTTCACTGTAACAATTCATTTTATTTCACAACCATCTTGTATATTAGGTTGGGCAGAGAGATAAGAACTGTCTACTGGCAAACTTCAAGGCTGAGTGGGAGTATTTGTAAGCTTCTAGTCTCTGTGACGGATGTGTGCTTAGTGTTATGGGGAAGTTGAATTTCAAATTTCCTAGCAGCAGATTGTAAAACAATGTTATTGCCCATGAAAGCCATCTGCTGGAAATTAGGGGGCTTCCTTGGGCAGCTGGTTGGTCATTATGAGAACAGATTGCTAAAATAGATGCAACAGGTATCCAATCCAACAGGGCAATGTTTACTGCACATTATTATGAACAGCATAATGTAACACATCGGCTCCTATCAGCATGCTAACAGCCACTGGCATGTTAGTGTCATACTAATGGATGTCACAGTACCAGGGAACTCCATTTAGTGAATCAAGGTTTCTGTTCTTAAACTTTTAGAGAGAAGATTTATAAAACATTATTTTTCATTCAGATAATATTTAAGTCTGGATCCAAACTCAAAACTTGATTGTCCTGCATGATTGTCCTGCATGCAATAAGCAGAAACATCATAATTACTAACTTTTAACATTCAATATATTGGAACTAGACCAACTGGCTTAATCTAGACCCCATCCTTACAATCCAACTTTATGTATATTTATTTTCAAGCATATCCCTTATCCTTGATTTATTTTTTTCAAACAAATCAAGGTATCCATCACACCTTCCTCCTCCTATTTTTTCCACAATAACAAATCTGTGAGGTGGGTTGGGTTAAATCTGGCCCAAGGTCAACCAGCTGGCTTTCATGGCTAAGGCAGGATTGGAACTCAGGCTCTCCCAATTTCTTTCCTGGGGCCTTAACCATTAGACCGAATTGGATCTCTTAGTAATAGAAAACCAGGAAGCTGGATAGCAATCTTGTTTATTTCAATTCAATATGATAGTTTTTTTTTTTAAATGTATTTTCAGAAGGGTAAATATCCTATAAACATGCACCACAGCATGAATGTATTTCTCTAGCTGGAAATCACACCAAAGAATTGCAACCAGATGCTTTTCAGACTGCCAACTTGTTGATCTAAATTTCCTATACTGTACACTTCAGCTAGCACACCCAATGGTTATGATTATACCAGTCTTTTACACATATGGCACTATCAATTAGCTTATCATACTATACTTTATATATGCTGCTTGAATTTTTAAAAACATTATACACTAGATATACAAAGCTACACCCAATTTGCAGCAATGAAATGATACTTTTTTGAGGGGGGGGTCTAGCTTCATATTTCAGACAATTTCAGTATCTAACTTTATCTGTCCTATTCTCAAATAGACAACACATAGGTCAGAGAAAACAAATGAGCACAACTTTCATTGTTGAATCATTTTTTCCATATGAAAGATTTCTTGGTCTGTTGGAGCATTTACTTCTACAGAAATTGCTTCCAGCTTTGGAATGAGACAATTAGATTGTAACTTGTGAAGAACTAGGTTTATATTTAAATACATTAAGTTCTAAACTTAGTATGCAACAAGTAGACTGAAAAAACAAACTAAAGATAAGAACACTTGGCTATGTTTGCTTCACTTTTGTTAATGGCCAAATGTGATTACTTTTTAAATTTTTAATTGCTTTACCTTTATAACTGAATATTTATTATGGGTCTTTGATTTTTATCCACATTTATTTTATGCAATGTGGCATACATAATTCTCCCTCTTCCTTTCCCCCCCACAAGAATCTTTAATGGTGAGAGGGAGAGGGAGGGAGAGAGAGAATGTGTGACTGGCTCAAAGTCACCTATATAGCTTTTATGCATAAGGAAAGATTAGAAATCACAATCTTATGGCTTCTAATCCAGAACCTTAAATGTTATACCAAATTGACTCAGTTTATTGATTATCTAGTTTATTGTGTTATTTTATTATTACCTACCTAGAGTTGAAGTTGGTGCTGTATACAAGACCTGTAAGATAAATGTCTGAATGCAGGAATGAATGAATACACACTCATGGATTGTGTATTCCTTAGGAACAACAGCTCAGAGACTGAATACTGCAACTTTTAATACTCAAACACAAAGTTTGGAGGTACAGATTGGACAGATCATTCATGGCATAAATAATAAAGTTTTGGTATACATAGATGAAAATTAACATTTTAACCCAGAGATTGCTCAAAGCAGAAATAAAGGAACAAACAGAATAGATTTAAGGCATACTTCAAAAATAATTTGGAAGGGAAGAAATGGTTCAGACCAGATGCACCCATGCCTTTCTACTATTCATTAAAGCAGCTTCTTTCCGTTCTTTATGCCTATTGAAAAACTTTCAGGTTTTATATATTTTATAGTTGAGTCTGTAGCCCAACCTGTTACAAGAATTGAGGATAACTGGATAAAAAGAAGTACTTTTTTCTCCTTTACCCAAGGATCATGTATCATAAACCGCAATGTGGTTTGCTTGGGTTAAAGTTAGCACAATGAAATTTGGAAACTATGATTTTGCTGCTTTGCGTGTGAACTTTGTCTTGTTCAACTAACCATGGCTTGGTGTAATTGTAAACTTTAATCTTCAAACATCAACCCTTAAAATTCTCAACCCACTTGAAAATTGTCTTAATAGCTGCAATCCTGTATTCTTTCAATTTCTTCACCATTCCCCGGCACCCCACCATCCTATTATAAAAAAGGGTAGGAAGCCAAGTTAATTTTTAGCTGAAATAGTGTGCTGCCTTTGAAAACTGAAAATGGAGCCTGGGAGCCCGTTTTCGCTGGTAGAATGCTCGGGTCGCCACAGGTACCTCCAACATGGGTGACATGAAACTGCCCCCCTGCCCAGGTCAAACACAATCCTGATGTGTCCCTCAATGAAATTGAGTTTGACACCCCGATCTAAAAAAAATTCATTTAATAGAGCAGGTCTTATTCTTGAGCAAGCATGTAACATTTATTAAAAGGCCACCTGAATACCAGAAGCAGACAATATCCTCATGCCCTACCTTCTTATAAATTACTCCATGAAACCAATTTTCTGGGATTGCATGATATGCTGAAATATAAACTAAATTCCATGGGATCCGTTCACAGAATGAGGTAAAGGTAAAGGTTCTCCTGACACATACATGCTAGTCGTTTCCGGCTCTAGGGGGCGGTGCTCATCTCCATTACAAAGCTGAAGAGCCAGTGCTGTCCAAAGACATCTCCATGTTCATGTGTCTGGCATGACTATGACTAAACACCAAAGGTGCATGAAAGGCTATTACCTTCCCATCAAAGTGGTTGCTATTTTTTGACTTGCATTTTTTACATGCTTTTGGATTGCTAGGTTGGCAGAAGCTAGAACAAGTAATGGGAGCTCACTCATTTATGCGGCGCTAGGGATTCGAACCGCCAAACTGCCAACATTTCTGATCGACAAGCTCAGCGTCTTAGCCATTAAGCTAGCGCATCCCTCATTCACAGAATACACTGGGCTAAAATGTAATTGGCAAGTTTAGTTTGCCGATTAGCCAAAAGAACTATAAACAGGTCTTAGACAGTAGTCTCACGAGCTACTTGCTTAGGTTCACCATGAACTGTGACATTGCGACCTAACACTACCAACTCTGCACTGTGACAGTGTAAAACAGGGGTCACCAAACTTGGCCACTTTAAGACTTGTGGACTTGGGCTCCCAGCTTGTGGACGTGAACTCTCCAGCTATGCTGGCTGGAGAATTCTGGCAGTTAAAGTCCACAAGTCTTAAAGTGGCCAAGTTTGGAAACCCCTGGTGTAAAAGAATGCAGCTTGATTAGGAAAGCGAGGGCCATCAGCTACTCTTGGCAGTGGAATTCCTGGCTTTCACTGGACTCAGCCTCTTCCAATCTGGCAAGACCTGATCTCAACTCCTATAATCCCTGGTCAGCAATAACCCAATACTTCCAAGGGGCATCAATCAGACAGGAGATGTTAATGCTTTCGCTCCTAGACCTAACCCCATAATCCAAGATAAAGAAGAACCACTTTTTCTTGAGAGCATTTTA